>JAVJIX010000024.1:655000-3262500 GCA_036785185.1 Paratrypauchen microcephalus | reverse complement strand
GAGGGCTCACCCGGGACCCTGGACCCCAGAGGAAGCCCACAATGCTGGCCTTCATCGAACCCCATCATAATTCTGCCCCAGGGCGGGTGTGACAAGTGCGGTGATGGGTTTGGACATTTGTGGAGGTGTAAAGGGACGTGCGTTATGGTTCTGCTGTTTTCACCATTCATTCGTTTGTTAATTGCCATGGTAACAGTGCAAATGGGGCCGACAGGACACAAGTCATTCAGTAATTCAATAATTAAGTTAAATTAAGTTAAAAAGTTAAGTTAAAAATCACCGGTATTGTCAATTTAATACAATACAAAATAGTATAGGACACTACACACACACACACACACACACACACTCTGGACACACACGCACACCTTAGTCCTGCTTTAGTCCTGGTTTAGTCCTGGTTTAGTCCTGGTTTAGTCCTGGTTTAGTCCTGCTTTAGTCCTGGTTTAGTCCTGCTTTAGTCCTGCTTTAGTCCTGCTTTAGTCCTGTTTTAGTCCTGGTTTAGTCCTGTTTTAGTCCTTTTTTAGTCCTGTTTAGTCCTGTTTTAGTCCTGGTTCAGTCCTGTTTTACTCCTGGTTTAGTCCTGGTTTAGTCCTGTTTTACTCCTGGTTTAGTCCTGTTTTAGTCCTGCTTTAGTCCTATTTTAGTCCTGTTTTAGTCCTGGTTTAGTCCTGTTTTATTCCTGTTTAGTCCTGCATTAGTCCTGTTTTAGTCCTGGTTTTAGTCCTATTTTAGTCTTAGTTTAGTTCTGGTTTAGTCCTGTTTTAGTCCTGTTTTAGTCCTGTTTTAGTCCTGCTTTAGTCCTGCTTTAGTCTTGTTTTAGTCCTGGTTTTAGTCCTGTTTTAGTCCTGGTTTAGTCCTGGTTTAGTCCTATTTTAGTCCTGTTTTAGTCCTGGTTTAGTCCTGTTTAGTCCTGCATTAGTCCTGGTTTTAGTCCTGTTTTAGTCCTGGTTTAGTCCTGGTTTAGTCCTATTTTAGTCCTGTTTTAGTCCTGGTTTAGTCCTGTTTAGTCCTGCATTAGTCCTGTTTTAGTCCTGGTTTAGTCCTGGTTTAGTCCTGCTTTAGTCCTGCTTTAGTCCTATTTTAGTCCTGTTTTAGTCCTGGTTTAGTCCTAGTTTAGTCCTGTTTTAGTCCTGGTTTAGTCCTGTTTAGTCCTGCATTAGTCCTGTTTTAGTCCTAGTTTTAGTCCTGTTTTAGTCCTGGTTTAGTCCTGCTTTAGTCCTGCTTTAGTCCTATTTTAGTCCTGTTTTAGTCCTGGTTTAGTCCTAGTTTTAGTCCTGTTTTAGTCCTGGTTTAGTCCTGCTTTAGTCCTATTTTAGTCCTGTTTTAGTCCTGGTTTAGTCCTAGTTTTAGTCCTGTTTTAGTCCTGGTTTAGTCCTGCTTTAGTCCTATTTTAGTCCTGTTTTAGTCCTGGTTTAGTCCTGGTTTTAGCCCTGGTTTAATCCTGGTTTAGTCCTCACTTAGTCCTGGTTTTAGGTCTGTTTTAGTCCTGGTTTAGTCCCGTTTCATTACTCTGACTGACATCCATTAAAGGTCCTATATTACGTCCCTATATTACTCATCTTTTAGCCAGGTTATAATATTGTGACTTTATCAACAATACACCCAGAGTTTGTTTTTTTCATTCACATATTTGAGTAGCCTTTTATTATTAATCTGTTTACATCTCTAATGCTAAAATGCTCTGTTCCACCTTGTGATGTCATGAAGCGGCAACTAACTTTTTCCTTAAATTCAGTCCTGGTTTAGTTCTGGTTTAGTCCTGGTTCAGTCCTGTTCTAGTCCTGGTTTGGTCCTGTTCTAGTCTTGGTTGAGCTCTAGTTTAGTCCTGGTTCAGTTTGTTTCTAGTCCTGGTTCAGTCCTCTTCTAGTCCTGGTTTGGTTGTGTTCTAGTCCTGGTTTAGTCCTGTTCTAGTCCTGGTTTAGTCCTGTTCTAGTCCTGGTTTAGTCCTGTTCTAGTTCTGGTTCAGTCCTGCTCTAGTCCTGGTTTAGTTCTAGTTTAGTCTTGGTTTAGTCCCAGATTTTCAGTTTGAGAGAAGAACAGTCTATAGCAGCATATTATTAAAATGCCAAGAGACAAGTCAGGCTAAAGTAAATAAATAATGCGGTAATTGTACTTTTGATCACTACTATTGATCACTACTTTGTCCAAATCCGTATAACAGTGTACGCTATTTTTGTCAACTATGATGAACAGAATCTTAATTGTCCATTTCCCTTTGGCCTGTGTTTCGTACAGATTAAAATGAATGGATGACCACAACCGAATTTTAACAGAGGTCACAACACGAACTCGGGTCCTGACACAAAGCTACACTCCCAAGGTCCCTGCACCACCCCGGGGCAAGTGGCGGGACGGGGGCAGGGGCGGCCGGGCCGGCAGGGGCAGCGGGTACAGGGGTCACGTCTGTCGGAGGAGAGTGGGCACACAGATCAGAGCGGAAAAAGAAGGAAAACTCAGAAGAGCGAGAGGAGAGAATGGGTTTATTATGATGACCCAGCCTCAGAGGTCAAAGGTCAGAGCAGGACACACTTCTATAAAAAGACGCCGAGTGCGTTTGCTAAAGGCAACGATAAATCTGCTTCAGTTTTATCTGCTTTTAATGAGCGTAAATAAGTCGGGATGTTTTGGTGGAAAGTGCAGCGTGTGTTTGACTATGTTGAAATGTGACATGTTTGTGCAAATGAAAAAAGCATTCCCGAGACTTTTTTGAATACAAGTAAATTATATATATATATATACATATACATATATATATATATATATATATATATATATATATATATATATATATATATATATAGCGGCCTTGTGTCAACATTAGACTATGCGCTAAACCAGGGCTAAATCAGAACTAAAGCAGGACTAGACCAGGACTAGACCAGGACTAAACTAGGACTAAACCAGGACTAGACCAGGACTAGACCAGGACTAGTGCTAATCTTGGTGCTAATCAAACAGTTTGTTCTCTTTTTTTCCCCAAATTAGAATCAATAAGAGAATCGATAAAGAATCGAATCACTAAGCAGTATCAATAATGGAATCGGAATTGTAAAAATCTTATCAATTCCCATCCCTAGTAAATATTGGCATTGCGAGATAGGGCCAACGACCTCACAAAGGTATTTTTTCAGAATCAAAACCAGAATTTGAATTTCAGCTTAAAAAATACACAGAAACAAAACACTGTACTCAGCATAAAAACGATAAATCATTTTTTGAAGAGGTTTCAAGTTATGTAGACCCAATGTTTTTTTGATTGACAGGTCGATTAGCCAATCAGGGACACGCATAGTCTGTCCTTATCAAAACAAATACGGCTACTTAATGAGGTAAAAAGAAAAGAAACAAATATCACAGGCGATTTTCAGTCGCCTGTGATATTTGTTTCATATTTGTTTCTGCAAAATCAGTGAGCAAAGCACTAAACTAAACTTTTATTTGATTTTGTTTGGAAATGAACAATGACCTTTGTTTATAAGAGGCGCATTGGGGATTTTGATCTATAATCTCCAGAAAAAGCTCCCAAAATGCATCACTTCTCCTACTAGAGGAAACAATATATTGGACCACTGCTATTGTAATATTAAAAATGTATTTAGTGCTACACAGTCAGGCCAAAATAAAGTATTGATTATTACTAACTAATTACTAACTAGTATTATGTGCGTTTGTCCACTGATCCGAAGGTTGGCGTTTCGAATCATGATCTCTACATAAACATCATTGGTTGATCTATTGACCCACAGGTTGGTGGTGTGATTCCAGTTTCCAGTGGATTTTTTATTGTATGCCTGTGTTTTTCCATCCATCCATCCATTTATACCGCTCATCCAGGGCTGGTGTCGCCGGGGCAACAGTCTAATCAGGGACTTCCAGCCTTCCTTCACCCCAGATACTTCCTCCAGCTCCTCCGAGGGGACCCCAAGGTGTTCCCCAGGTCAGCCGGGAGACATAAGCCGTGTCTCAATTCGTAGTGTGCACAGTTCGGAGTGTTGTTTTAAGGGCTCTGCGGACCGCATGGCCGTCGGCGAAACGGGACAGGTCCCGCAACTACCAGATGCAGCCGCCGACTCCATTTTCTCCTGAAGAAGAATTAACGCGCGATGCATGCTGGTCCACGCCCCAATTTCCATGGAAACGACTGCAGTTTTCAGTCCGCATTTTAACTGCACATGGGACAGAAACGAAATGGGACAGCAGTTGTTGCGCCGGAAGTGATGTATGCGCCGTTAAAACCACACTCTGAACTGTGCACACTGCGGCTATAATCCCTCCAGTGTGTCCTGGGTCTTCCCCAGGGCCTCCTCCCGGTGGGACATGCCCGGAACACTCCAGAAGGCGTTCTGAATAGACATCCGAGCCACCTCAGCTGCTCCTCTCGACGTGGAGGAGCAGCGGCTCTACTCCGAGCCCCTCCCATGTGACTGAGCTGCTGTGTTTCTATTTATTTGTCAAGTGCACTTCTTACCTGTTTTTACTTGAACGTCCGAGAGCCCTGCACAAGGACACGTCCATGTGTATGAACTTCTTGAATCTTGAATCTTTCACATCTTTTTCTTTCAAATTGTTGTGCGTATTTTACTGATTAACACTGAACCAACACAAGAAGCACAAAAACATATTTGGTATCTTAATAACAATTTGTGTTTTATTTAGAACTGCATCATTTCACTTCCCCTCTCTGTTTGATCCATTGTAAATAAATCGGTCATTTCTCTCATTTAAAAAGAATGCAACCAAAAGATTCAGATGCCATAAAAGGGCCAAAAGTTCCATCACTGACTGTGCTGAAATGATAAAAGTGGTGTTCTTCTTTTGAATCAATGACACAGCACTTTGATTCTCTCTTTATGTGACTCATAAGGCCATTCATTATCAGATCTCCACATGCTCAAGTCTGAGGAGCCGTGATCTGAACAATGAGCTATTGTTCTTCTCCTCTGGGAGCGGGGCACTGTGGACGAACTCCCCAAACCCAAAGAGAAGTGGGCACAGGAGGTCACATTTAAGGCTAATTATCAAACACTATAAACTAGAAGATGGCTAAAAGATGAGGAAAGGAAAAGAAATATTTAAACATACCCATTTGAAACTGTACAAATACTGTAGATAATAAATACTGTTAGTTTGACATGATTTTGTTTCATATTTTACTGACTTACAGTAAATGAATACAGGCAAGGTGGTTAAATTGTCTTGCCAAAGGACACAACAACAGATGGCAGATTTTTATTATTATTTTTAAGGCCAGATCTGATATTTAAGTAATCTACAGTATTTGACGAGTTTTAAATGGGTATGTCTAAATATTTATTTTCCTTTCCACAAAATTTTAACTGAAAAGGGTGGGTGAGGTTATTCTTGAATTTCCTAATGAATTCCAAGAATCCTAATTATTCACGGCGATGAGTTTATAATCGCGTTTCACAACTTTCAAAGGCCAAAGCCGAGTTTTGCAATCACGTTAAAGCTAACAAACATTATTTTCATATTAACCCACTGTACATGACCCTGGTGTTTTAGGGCATGTTTACACAAGAACGCTTACGGGTAAAAACAACAAAATATTTTATCAGAAGTGACGGTGACAGTGTTTTGGAGGCTTAAAAACGTAAAAAACTGAAACCGCCCTCCAAAATGGAAAACTTGAATACCCTCCGTCGTCTTCACTGCCCAAGACGCCAAACTTTGGTCAAATCTGCTGACGTTGTGTACGCGTTTCCGTCACATCGGTCCATATATCGGTGTACTTTGTTTGGCAGGACAGGAAGAGACTTAATAAGCTGGTCAGGAGGGCCAGCTCTATCCTGGGCTGTCCTCTGGACTCTGTAGAGGAGGTGGCCGAGAGGAGGGTACTGGCCAAATTCACGTCCATCATGGACGACACCTCTCACCCTCTGCACCGGACTGTAGAGGAGCTGAGCAGCTCCTTCAGCAGCCGACTGAGGCACCCCCAGTGCAAGAAGGAGCGCTACTGCAGATCCTTCATCCCCACCGCCATCAGACTGTATAACTCCACTGTATAGTCCAAACGTGCAATATCGTTTTTTAATACTCTCCTTGTTACTGTTTTATTATTATTACTTATTTTATTATTACTTATTTTATTCCATTCTTGTCTGCATGCACTTTTCTTTCTTGTTCAAACTGTCCCTGCCTGGAGCTACTGTGGCAAGTAAATTTCTCCTGCGTGAGATCAATAAAGTCTTATCTTAATCTTAATCTTAAGACTCCCAGTCCACACCTTGTTGCGCCTTCGTTGCTTTGTAGTCCAACGTGGTCTGAAGCAATAGTTGAACTTCTTCGTCTGACCACACAAATTTTTTTTGCTACCTGTAGCCATGTTTTGTTTTGCTTTTCGCGGCGCAGATGAGAAGAAGGAAGATTCTACACATGTGCGCGGACATAGTAATAATGTATCACAGCACCACCTAGCCGCTGGCATGCATACCCAATCCAATTCCACACACTTTTGCATCACCGTATGCACGCAGATTTCCTCCCGAAAACACTCCTCTAAACATGGAATAAAAAGTGAAGATGCAGTGCCACTTTTGCGTCTTCTGTTCAGACCCTCATCATATAAACGTAGTCTTAATTTCACTATTTTGTCCACGAATACATTTTTATTCCTAATATGGAATTCGTCTCCAAATTCTATAATTCTATAACTACTGTATATACCTATGCACAAACTCTTTTCTTTATGTAAATGTTATTTTAATGTAATAAATAAATAAATACCACTGCTTCTGCCAAAAAAAATAAAAAAAATAAAGCACGCTTCCAACAGGTTAGCCCACACCCCCCATCTCCACCCCCTTCAGCACCACCACCTCCACCCCCACGTGCTTTGTCTGATCCCTCGCTGCCTGGCTAACCTCTTCTTCTCCTCTGCTGAGACTCCTTACCCTGCGGCTGTTTTTCGCTCCTGATGACGCTCTGAGAGAATACGGAATTCCGCTGGCAAAAGTAATCAGCCCGCGCGCCCTTCCAAACCAGTCCCCTGCCGAACGAGCTGTCAAATTAAAAATGATTTGTTCTTTCTCTTCCACCGCTTTGCATCTCGGCTCATAAGGCCGGCGTTCCCCCTGATCTGCTGTGTCCCTTTTAGTGTCTTGTACTCGTCGTAATTTCTCATCTCCGTTTTATGTTGCCTTCACACCCGTTTTCTCAGGCCGAGCTGTCAGACTGGATATGGGAAAACATGGCAACCAACTTCCGAAAGTGCTCCATGGGCAGTTTGTCTGTGGAGTTTCACCTGGGGTTTCAGCAGTTAATGGTTTATAGGCATACATGTTTTCACAAGTCATGCGGGGTGACAGCTAACCAGAACAACTAAACTATAGCCTATGTTTGTAATTTAAAGCTGCATTATGTAACTTTTCTAATGCATAGTCGACCAGTAGTTTGTCTGGAATTTTCCACAGTCTGGCATTAAATAGTAAAATGGTCAACAGTCACATTATTATACGCTTTTCCTCCTTCAAGGCACTCAGAGCACTTTACATCAAGGAACCACTCACATTAACACACACAGCTCAGTTTTTCAGATTTTACCACTTATAGGTATGTGTTTGGGCAAAAGGAACATTTTTGTTTGAGTCTATAAACTACTGACAACATTTCATTTACATGTTTTCAGACCTCAAACAATGCAAAGAAACAAGATCAAATTCATTTTAAAACAACATAATACTAATGTTTACACTTAAGAAGAGTTCAGAAATCAGTATTTGGTGCAATAATCCTTGGTACTAGTATAATAACACAGGATAGATGTAGCAGATAGTTTCCAAATAATGTATTAAGTATTCATATTTTAACTATGGTTGTAAAGTTATACAAAAGAAAACATTTTGATTTTAAAATACTACCCCAAACTCAGTTTTTCTGATTTTACTACTTATAGGTTTGTGTTTGGGCAAAAGGAACATTTTTGTTTGAGTCTATAAACTACTGACAACATTTCCCCCCAAATATTATCATTTAGATAAAAGGAGAAATTCAATTTGTCAACTGGACAAAGTTTGTTTGTTTGTTTGTTTGTTTGTCCAGTTGACAAATTGAATTTCTCCTTTTATCATGGATTCTACCTGGACGACTGAGGGATTCTTCACGCATTATCGTTTAGAGCATTTATTTGCAGCAAATGACAAATGGTCAAAATAACAAAAAAGATACATGTTTTCAGACCTCAAACAATGCAAAGAAACAAGATCAAATTCATTTTAAAACAACATAAAACAAATGTTTACACTTAAGAAGAGTTCAGAAATCAATATTTGGTGCAATAACCCTTATTTTTAATCACAGCTTTCATGCGTCTTGGCATGCTCTCCACAAGTCTTGGGTGACATTGTTCTTGGGTGACTTTATTCCACTCCTGGTGCAAGAACTGAAGTAGCTCAGCTTTGTGTTTGTGTTGGAATTCAACAGACGCTGGAATGGAACAGCTGTAATACATGTAGAGATGCTGATTTCAGGAAGGAAAAAAAAATGCAGTGGTCTCTTATTTTTTTCCAGAGCTGTAAATGTACACAGACACTGGGGGTGAGCTGGGTTAAGTGTCTTGCCCAAGGACACAAACATTCAGCAGCATTCATCTGTGGGAGCTGGAATTGCACCGCCAACATTAACCAAACTTCAGATCAGCGCACAAACACTCTATGCTTAAAGAAATGCCTTGAAAAACATATAAACAATCACATTTTTTTTAATTGCAAACTTCAACTATTTTAATTTAGCTGTTGTTTTATATGCAAACAAGATGCAGGTGACATTTGAATATTTAAAACGTAAGCCCAAACCCACATATTGTTAACATACTGCTAGCATTAGTAACACGTAAATCAACTTTTAAAGGTATTGTATTGAGATTGATGGAATAACAAACCACAATCTTGTTCTAAGTCTAAGGCCTAAAGCTAAAATGGAGAATTATATATAAACCAACATTTGCATAGATGTACATAGTCTATAGTTTTTTTATATACAGTTAGAGTAGAGTAATATGTGTATAATTATACATGTTTTAATATTTATGCAGTTGTGTATACCTCCTATGGCTACTGAACCCATATTTCAAAACAGCTTTGTTCAGTGGTCTTTAAAATATTCATAGTATAATAATACAGTACTTCAAAATTCTATTAATATTTAACATTGATCATTACATTGAATGGAAGTGTTATCCAAGTCAAAATTGGTCTAAAGTAATACCCATATCTTCAAATATACTATATCAGAAAATAAAATAGGAACGATAGGGCAAATATTAGGAAACAGCTACTTTGAAAAATGTATCCATCTGAAGAACTTTATTTCCTTCCCATCAAAATACTGGTCTGATCTAACGTCTTCTCTGGAGTTCTGTCAAAAAGACACAAGCGGAGACAAGAGATTTAAAAGAACAAAGAGGATAGTTTATTTGAAATGTACAAAAGCTATGTACACAGTCACTCAAGCCACACGCAGTAAAAGTGGAGGGCATCATACATACAAACACTTTTAAAGGCTACTTAGAAATTCATCAAACATGAAGAAATCTGAGGGGCTTGTTGGCAGATCCTGTCCAAAATCAAAGTCACTTCCTGGTGGACCCATGGCGCGCCCAGGGGAGAGGGTGAGGAGGGGCGAGGATGTGGTAATTAGAGCCCAAGAACACACAGAGGTACTTGTATATTCTTTCAGAGAATGCCGTTCGTCTCATACAAGGTTGGAAGTGATGGCTGCACAGTCTTGTCCTGCTCCATGTTTACCCTGGTGAGATGAGACCACAGAGGAGCAACTCCTCTGATCCAGACGCTGGTCCCCTCGAGCCCAGGCCATGATCAAAAAGCACTTAATATCAGTGGAGCAGAATGCTGTACAACTACGTGTTTAAACTAGGGCTGTCAGGGCTACATTTACATTGTAATTACTCAAGATTCTGCTTCAATTTAATCAAACGCACCAACTAATCTTCAACATCGTCAATATTGTGTAAATAGGCACTCTGAGAAAGGGCATTTTATACAGTAGTATTTTGACTCCAAGTTTGGAGAAGCTGACAGGAGCCAACACTTGGTCGTTAGCCGCAAATGGGACCAGTGAACACTGCAAAAACATAAGTCCTGTGTGTAATACACAAACAATTTTCTTAATCATTTAAACATTCTAGTGAGGGACATTACCCATTATGGCTGTCTGATCATCAGAGCTGTGCCCACTGGAAACATCAGGAACAGGATTTACTGCACCCATTTACAGCAAAACACTCCAAACAGAAATGTGTGCACTACTTCTACACTTAAATACACATTTGAGTGTGTACAGTATACGTATCGAATAGAACCAAGTTACTAAATACTGATTTGTTACAAATAGGCCTACTACACCGCTGTCAACTGTAACATGTGATGACACTGTATTGAAGTGCGCATAACTGCAAAAACAGCAGTTACAATTTTCTCTTACTTGAATTCCATTTCTGGGACCAACAATATATGATATGCAACAGTCCCTTTCACATTCAAAGGCTTGACCAAAGATGTAGGTAAACAAAACTATTCCACTGGGCAAACGCCTCTTATCATATTATACATAGTACAATATGTGTATTCAGAACAAGCTTTAGCCAAAAGGCCTGATGTTTCACATGGACAGCCATAGTTTAAACATTTTACTGTAAGTCAAATATAATTTAAACACAGTACCATACAGTAAAAATCTATAAACGTACATGAAATGTCTTCATGAGAAAATATCTGTTATCTACATATGTCCATTTCCTGGTAGTTTTTCCCCATATTAAACCTTGATGTCATAAGCAAGGCACGTTGTGAAATGCTTTCAGTGCACCACTTTATAATGGGCTGCCACTCTGGCAAATACTGAACGGATCTGCGTTTATATATCCCTGGCTATCATACGTATATTTGGAGCTAAAAAAGTATGGCTTTTAAACAAATGAGGATGATGCTCTTAAGCCTATACTATACTTTTCACTGTAGTATATAAAGTACATATTACAAGCATAAGTCTATGGACAATATCAAAAGGTTTCACAAATGTTCAGTCAGTGCTTTCTTTCATATAATCCTGACGTAGCAAAAGTTAAGACTGGATGGAAGGATGAGGTCTGCGGTTGCTCTCAGCTGATCATGTTGAGGAACTTGCTCTCCTCCGCCAGCGCTGTGAGCATGGAGTTCATATCTCCAATGGCCATGTTGCCGATCCCTGCCGGTACGGACGCCAGAGTCACTGAGTTACGGGGGGTTGTGAGCCGAGAGGAATTCTGGGACAGACTCTGCAGAAGCCCTGGACTGAGAGTACCTGACATGAGGCTGGAGTGGTCCCCGTCATCCAACATGGTGTCAAAGTCAATCTGGGCGTGTTCTGCTGCCCCATTGGTCGAAGAGTCTGCGGTACTGCTCGATACTTGGTTGACCCCCGGGGAAGCCATGTTGCCGGGAGCAGTTGCGTTGTTGGCAGGAGCTTGTGGAGACATTGGGGCATCAAAGCTTGCCTGTTCAAACATGTGGATCTGCCCCGTATAGAAGACATTTTCAGAATTATGGACCGCAGAACCGCTTGGCCTCTTTGGGCTAGCCTCGGAGGTGTCATTTGCTCGGCACGGACTCATCTCCATCTTGGGTATCCTGTTTGCTACAGGTCCAGCGTGCCTTGTTCTGGGCTCTGCTGGAGGTCTCGGCTGCATTATAACTCTTCCTCCATTCATATTTGGCTGTGGTGGGACTGCGTTGTACCCGTTTACTTGGTTGGCATGAGGATAACCGTCAGTCCTTGCCCTGTAACCTGGCAGTTCCATACCATTCCTGTTGGCTCTCATGCTAGTGCTGCCAGTTATGGGGATGGTTTCTTGGCCAAACCCTTGCTGAGGACTCATCTGATCGCCAAGATTCACATTGCTGCACTGCCTCTGTTGCTGTTGGCTTATTTGCCGTTGGCCGTTCTGGTTGGCGTATCCCTGCATGGACATATTCTGGTTCATTGGTGCCATCTGCTGGTTGCTGCCCAGCCCCTGTCCTGCCTGGAAGGACCCAAAGTTGTGCCTCTGCTGGACGACTGCGAGGTTGCCCCTGAGAGGATGCTGCTGCTTGGATAGTTTGTCCGTAGTATCCACAGTCCCCGAGCTGACTTCGTTCCACTGCACTGGCATGCTGTTTTTGTTCATGTTGTGAGCTAGCGGCTGTTGTGAGTTAGCAAGATGGCACGGTTGCATGTCAGTGTCCACCATTGCCATCCTCCTCTGAGAGTAGTGAGATGCAGGAGGAGGGGGCATGCTCCCTTGGTAGCCCTGAGAATGGTTGTTGTTATGGAAGGTTGGATTTTGCCCGGTTGGAGCCGAGTTTTGCGCCCTGAGGTACTGCACCATGTCATCTGGAAGGACAATATCATCCTCCCCGTTGTGTTCCATCCCAGCCATGGCACCATCCACGGCCATGTTCTCCATCACTACGTTCTCGGAGATGCTGGGTGGTCGTGGGGCGAAGGGGTATCGCTGGAGACTACCATCGGAGCGTGTGTAGCCTTGATGAGCCAATCCCTGATGGCGTTCTTGAAGACCCATTGGATTCATATTGGTCATGCTGTTGTAGCGCTGGACTCTTGGAAAAGCGTGTGGATCTCCAGCTGGACGGCGAACAGGATCGCTGGCTCTCCTTGGAAGACTGTTGGGAACTTCGTGCGGCATCATGCTCTGATGGCCATACCCAATGTCGCTGCACCTTCGCGGGACAGCTCCGGAAGGTGGCTGGTGGAAGGAGTGGGATTGGCCCTCTTGAGAGTCATTGTAAAGCGCCATGCGGGTTCTCAAACTCATGCGATCCATGTTGGGCAGCGGTGTGGGTGGGGCCCCTCCGATAGCAGCGGCGTACTTCGCTTTGAGACGGTAATGCTGTGCCGGGGTGAGGCTGAGCAAACTCGGAAGACCACCATTCCCGGCTCCTCCTCCACTGTGGCTTGCTTCACTGGACCGACGTGACAGGTCGGTAGAGATGGGGTCGTAGGAATCGGCAGAGCTGATGTTGTTGTGGCGGTTCATTCCAAACTGGGAGGTCTCGCTGGATCGGCGGCTGGAGTAACAGGGGGAGATCCCGGAGGAACGGCGGCTGAGGGTGTAGGCCGAGCTGAGGGTGCTGGTGGTGCTGTCCCTGCGCTCGTTCAGCTGGTTCAGGAGGGTCACCTCACAGGAGGATGGGTCGGTGAGGCGCTGGCCCGGGTACTGGCTATTGAGGTTGTTGATGAGGTTGGAGTTCTCCAGCAAGGAACCTGGAAAATACAGGGTATAGTGATATTTTCTTGCATATTTTCTTCCAAAAAGTAAAAAAAAAAAAAAAAAGCTAGCATGAGAAAACCTCCCCCATTTCCCCATTTTTTTCATGTAATGTAGTCAAATTTGCTTGCTTCACACCAGGAAGTGCGCTGTTAGCATGCTAGTTGTTATCAGCGTTATTGTGAGGTAAAATACTGTTGTGAAGTGTTAGGAATGTGGTAGATAATGTATACCATTGAACCATTGCAAACCATTTGAAATGAACTAAGGCTACATTCACACTGCAGCCTGAAGTGACCCAAATCCGATTTTTTCGCCTCTATGCGACCTGTATCTGATCTTCTAATGACAGTCTGAACGACCCCAGATCTGATTTTTTCAAATGCGATTTAGGCCACTTGGATATGTGGTCCTAAATCCGATACATATCCGATCTTTTGGCATGCGACTTCAGTCTGAACGACCAGGTTGCATTCACCCAACCCGGGCGTGTTTCCTCCAGCAAGAGTGGTACAAGTAGGCGCTCACAAATGTACACAAAACGTTCTTCTCGTCATGCGAAAATAGTATATAAACTCCGTATCGGTGAAGCGGCGAAGCACAGAGCAATCCCACCACTCTTGTCTGTGACTCCGCACCAACACGTTCATATCTATGGATGTTGCTGCCACTGCCTCACAAAAACAAAAACCTTCTCCTTCTCCGTCTCCTCTTTAAAACAAATAAGCTGTACATGTTCTGGCTCCTGTACGCAGCTAACATCCGTAAACATTGAGCACGTTCGCTGCGTGTGACGTCATCGTGTCCTCCAATGCAGGACACTTTTGGGGCGTTTAACGTTCACACTGGAGATCACATACAAGTCGCATTTAATTGGAAATGTGAACAGCCTCGCAAAAAAATCGGATTTCACAAAAAAATCGGAATTGAGCTTTAAGCCCTGCAGTGTGAACATAAGTCTAATTCCTTTTTGATATTTTCACAACATCACAAATGGACTTTCAGCTATTTTTAAGGTAAAATCAACAAAATAATACATGCTTAATTTGCACGGCACTATGACTGATTACCAGCCACATCACATGGTTTAGATCTATTCCACTCACCAACAGCAGGAATGGGCGGGAGCTTGGTGTTGTGCTGGCCTTGCGGAGGTTGTGGTGCAGAGTTACTCCAGGGGCAGGAGTCCCTCACTGTCTTCAGCCGTTCCTTTTTAATATTCTCCAGCTTGATGGTGACTGAACCATGGGGCATGGCTTTCCTCAGCTGTAGGCCCACCCCGGCATGTTGGCCCCCAGCCTGGACCGTGGAGTCGATCATGGGCCCCTCGTCCTGGGCGCTCAGGTCTCCGAAGCTGCCCCCGCTGTGCATGGCCATCTCTACTCCACTGTCATTGTTGTTGGTGCTGCTGAGAGGTGACGGCTCACTGCTACATGACGAGTGGCCACCAGGACTGGACTGATACGTCTGCAGAGAAGGAAAGATTCAATTCAAATGCTAAAATACCAAACAAATATACCTTTAACAGACAGGTAATAATGATGAAATGGACAGTTGTTTTTTAACATGTAAAAACTTGGCAATGAAGGAGTGTGATATTATCAGATAACAGTAGACATTTCATTTTTGGTTGTATAAACATGTACAATAATAGATTTTGTAGAAAGGTTTTTATTACGTACTCTTCTCGTTTAATGTTAATTTTATGATAACTATTTATGTTTTGATTTGTTTGTATTGTGATTTTAATGTATTTCTTATTCTGCAGCACTTTGAATTGTGTATGAATTCTGCATTTTCTAAAATGTATTTATTTATTGATGCATATTATATCAGAAATGCCCTTACACTATTCCGGACTAGTGTTCCAGATCCCCATCTGAAATAAACTGAAAACTATTCCTGTCTTTCATAAGTGATAAAAGATCATTTCATTTGGGTACTGCTTGGGTTGATCATTCTAAAGGTAAAATTTGTGACTTTTTAGTCTCCATACCTGTTCAAATTGAGTTTCGATAATAGTTTTTGACAACCTTAGCCACATTAAGGCAAAGATTCGAATTTGCTTCCACATTTAAATCAGTAATTCCACATTGTGCTTTGTATTGCCATGGATAAACTGAACAGCAAACCCAGATAAAAATCGACTGATAGTAAAATATATATATATATAAAAACAAAAGAGACCACCGTATTTTTTTTCTGAAATCAGCATCTCTACATGTATTAGAGCCATTCCATTCCAGCGTCTGATGAATTCCAACACAAACACAAAGCTGAGCTACTTCAGTTCTTGCACCAGGAGTGGAATAAAGTCACCCAAGAACAATGTGAAAGACTTGTGGAGAGCATGCCAAGACGCATGAAAGCTGTGATTAAAAATAAGGGTTATTGCACCAAATATTGATTTCTGAACTCTTCTTAAGTGTAATCATTAGTATTATGTTGTTTTAAAATGAATTTGATCTTGTTTCTTTGCATTGTTTGAGGTCTGAAAACATTTTTGTTATTTTTGACCATTTGTCATTTTCTGCAAATAAATGCTCTAAACGATAATATTTTTATTTGGAATTTGGGGGAAATGTTGTCAGTAGTTTATAGACTCAAACAAAAATGTTCCTTTTGCCCAAACACATACCTATAAGTAGTAAAATCTGAAAAACTGATCATTTTGCAGTGGTCTCTTATTTTTTTCCAGAGCTGTATATGTAGCTATAAAAATTGAAAAAGTTGATCAAAGTGACTGGTCTCCATCCAGAGCAGCTTTTTATGTTAAATAATAATTAAATAATTAGCAGTTTTATTATTCCGGCTGTGATGTGTTTTGTATTAACCAATGTATGCCATAATCACATGCATTATAGAAGACTCGGACTTATTAACAGCAGAAAAACAAGTGGATAATGGATGAATTCTGTGAGCTACAAGACTAATTCAAACTGGCTTCCACTTAAGTCTTGATCACAGCTTGATGTTGGCACCATTTTGTTCGGCAGAATCAGCGCAGCGGCGAAAACCGTCCCATCTCTTCAATATTAATGTGACAATGACTTTTATCAACGGCCCACAGCAAAGGCTACGGCCAGTCAGCTCTTCCAGACAGAAAAAACGTGGAAGGCAAAAATAGAATGGGTTGAAAATTTACATGCAAATAAATAAAAATAAGAAAATTAAATTAAAGGTGCACAATGTAACTTTTTGGTTGGGGGTTCGTCACCTGCCTGTTTCTATGGAGATGTCATTGCTTTTCCTGGAATGCTCTACCTTACATTTACTCAACTACAAATGGTTTTAAAGCTCAAAAATATCTAGAAAAACAGGCGTTATGACAGTGAGCGGGTTGCTTCTCCACAGATCTGCTCTGTAACTTGGTCTGGTTTGGTCTCCGTAAAGATCGAAAGGTTTAATGCCATACTGTGGGACATTCCAGACAACATTCAGAACTGAAGAAGCAGCTTGGATGAGCTGCGAAACGTATTCGACCAATTAAACTTTTGTCCAGTTGACAAATTGAATTTCTCCTATTGCCATTCCAGACAAAGAAACAACATCTCCATGGAGAAAAGCATTTTGCGGACCGCTACACAGAAAAGTTACACAATGTACATTTAAGTGAATATATTTCGTGCAGAGAAATTTGGAAAAGCAGGGGTCAGAAGCTCACCTTAAAGTTGTCTGTCCATTAGGAAGGTTAAATAGAAAAGAGAGTAGCAAGATTGAGGTAAGTTAGAAGGATGCAGTTAGGAAAATTGTGAAGTTAGTTGGTTAAACAAGAAATGTACTATGTAACAAGAATGCCCTTTTAGCTAGCAGTTTTTAAAATAGTCTCAAACTAGTTTTAATTGGATCATATTGGGTGAAAAACGTTAACGGATAAGTTCAGTATTCCCCTGCATGCCTATAAATTCAAATGCTATTGGTTTCAGTACTTTTTCTCCACACGTGGTTACATGAACAAAAAACAAATAAAAATAAAGACATAAATACAAATAAAATAATTGTTACTGACCATAGAATTCTCTGTCTTGATGGACTTGACCTGTAGGCAGTCCTCCCCTCCTCTAGAGGTCATGTTGCCGTCCACCTTGCCGTCTCCGCCCTTGGAGCTGTGTTTGGCGTTGACTTCGTTCTCGCCGTTTCCTTTAGGCGGTTGCTGCCTCGGGGGGACGTCGCCGCGCTGTTTCTTGGTCACGTGAGCTTCAGGTCCGTGTACCGTCTTCACGTGTTTTCGGAGAGAGCTGGGGTCGGTGTAGCGTTTGGTGCATCCTGGGATTTTGCACACGTACGGTTTCTGATAAAGAAGACGTATGTTAGTTTTATTTTCCTTTTTTATGTATTTATTCATCAGGTCAAGTTATTAAGTCAAACCAAAGTACAGAAAAAGGTACAGTTGATGGAAGAAGTACTCAAGTCAAGGTGCTTTGAGCAACTTTTCGGGTGGAGGATCCATGGAGATGTTATTGCTTTACCTGGAATGTTCCATGGTATGACATTAAACTCATCTATTTATTCTTCATTATGGGTGTTTCTATTGCTAAAAAAAATGTCTTTGTGAACAGGGTTGCCACTCCACAGATCTGACCTGTACTGTAGCCTATAGTTGTCTTTCTTTATTTTCAACCCTAACATTCTCGACAAAGCAATAACATCTCCATGGAGACAGACAGGTGATGGACCCTTCATCAGAAAAGTTGCAGAATCCACCTTTAAATAAAAGTACAGATACCAGAAAAGATGTGAGTTTGTTGACAGTATTTTAAGATAACAGAAGTAGAGATTGGCCAGTACAGTTCAATTTGAATTATTTTGGTAGAGTTTAAAATAAAGCATCGGAGGACTTCACAAAAATACTGATTTAAACAGCAGAAATTTAGAAAATCAAACAGTCATTGGTCAATAACAGGTTATCCAACATTAGCAGGAAACAAGGAAATAAATAAATGTCCTTAGATCTTCCTTCTTGGCAAAAAAAGGGAAAAAAGTGTAAGTGGTAAATTTAAAATACCGCTCACAAAAAGAAAAAGTAGTTATTCATAGTAAAATGCAAAGGTACTGTAGGTATGTATTTTGAAGAAACCACATGATTTTTTTCTTTGATTATTATTATTAGTTTTTTTTTTTTTTTTTAGAAATTTAAGCTGTGCAATTAATCATTTTTTATATATCTTCAATTTTTTTTTACATTCAACTTTTAAAGATAGTAGCAACTTTATGGTTACTCATAATGGGGTAGAATATTTCATACTAAAAAAGAATAGTAAAGAAAATATAAAAAATATATGCAAAAAATAACGCAAGCTGCAAGAAACAAAAACTTTTATATCTTACTTTTTTACATAAAACTTTTATACGTAACATAATTTACAGTAGGGCAGAATATTTAACAAAAAAAATGAGTAAAACATGGTGTGCTAAAACTAGTATTTTCAAATAAAACCCATTAGAACCCTGCTGTGTAAAGTAGCTGGAGTGAAGTACCTCATTGGAGTGAGTTCTGTTCTGGTGTTTGGCCCGGTCCGAGGCGTTGGAGAAGGCCTTGTTACAGCCCTCGTGCTCGCAGACGTACGGCTTCTCTCCGGTGTGAGACCTCAGGTGAGTCTTCAGGTTCTCCAGACGAGAGTACGCTTTGGCACAGCCCTCGAACTGCAAAAACACACAGAGTACATGAGTTTATTTACCACAGACGTAACAATAACGGAAATATTGTGGTATCAACAAAGGTCAGGCTTCTTTAGAGTCCATATTACGCTAGTTTTTGATGTTTTAATGTTGTTTCCTCACCACAAACTGACCTGGAGTTGTGTTTCATTCACACACGTTTCACACACAAACACTGCAGATTTTGGCTACGTCTACATGACAACACATATCAGATCATATTATCATAATATTTGCGTCCAGACAAAAACGCTAAGAGAGCTAAGTGAAAACGATGTACCGTATTTTCCGCACTATAAGGCGCACCTAAAAGCCTTCAATTTTCTCAAAAGCCTTATAATCGCGCCTTATAATCCGATGCACCTTATATATGGATCAATATTGGTTAATCATGGCTACCGTAGTCAGTCACTACTGTAGCTTCTATTCTATGCGCCTTATAATGCGGTGTGCCCTATATATGAAAACAGTTTTAAAATATGTCATTCATTGAAGGTGGACCTTATAATCTGATGCGCCTTATAGTGCGGAAAATACGGTAATACATATGCCACACCGATATGTGGCGCTGTAAACAGGAAACAGCCAGAGCCACCGGAAACACAATACTACAAAGAGCGCATGCGCATAAAGTCCTTTCTCTTTCGCAAACAAACATCGCGACGTCATCGTTTTCCAGAAGCTGCGTTTTGCTCGTCCACACAACAACGCGACCCCGGCGTTCTCAGATTTCTCCACTCTGGAACCTGGTTTCAAAAACGACGGCGCCGTGTGGACAAAAGGCCAAAACGAATACCAACTTCTCCGTTTCCACCAAAAAACGTTGTCGTGTGGACGGGCCCTTAGGCTGAGTTCTGTTTGAACTTGTGATTTTGTGGTGACACAGGAAGTGCTCCACTGTGTTTTCAAACTTCACATCCTTCTCTGAAATCATTTGTATGATTCCAGCACTGGAATTTCCAATCTCTATTGAACTAAAGATAAAAAGTAGATGGTAACTTGAAAACTACCTCTTCATGACAACATAAGGTGGGACAGAGCATTTTGGGCTTTGGAGGCAGACTGATAATAAAGGATTACTCAAACATGGGTCTGTTCGTGATGAGGTAACAACATTCTAACATGGCTTAAAGCTCACAAGAGTCGATTTTGCGTAATAACCTTTAAATGTGCTGTTTTATTGTAGCAACAGTAAAAAACACAGAGGGAACTACATAGACGATGACCTTATGAACAAATGAACTCTAAAGAACTCGGCAGCTGATGTCATCAACATTCCCTGGGCGTGAGATTATAACTGTAGACACTGCTCTGTCTGTCTTTAATCTGAGTTTTACTTTAACACAATCTGACCAGAAAGAACTGACTTAGTTGAAACTACAGCAGGCGAGATGATCTTACTGGTAAACACTGCACTCACAACCTAGCTAGTTTTTCAGTTTCAGTCGCTCTCACCTTTTGAAATTCAAACACTTAAACAGGACTCGTATTGATCGCAGACTCCTGAAAATATGTTTAAATCCATTTAGTATTTTCACTTGAGTTTTCAGACTATTTTAAATCTGTTTTGGCAGGATTTGCTACTAATGTTTACATTGTGCCACCATGGGACCTGCTGAACAGTCTGCCATACACATACATGTAGAACACCCCCAGTCATGTCACTGCAAAGCATCAATATTAGTTCTTTGGGAAATGACATAAAGTAATATACAACCAAGGCTTTAAAAGGAAAAAGTAGAATTTCTTCAATTCCACAATATCACAATAAATACTGTACAGTGAAATGAATATCACACCATAAGATGTGCAGATCATTACGTCACTATTATTTTTTATCATTGTTTTAATTTTGACAATAAATTAAAATTTTGTTTTAGTTTTAGTCTTTTGGTAAAAAATTTTTTTTAGTTTTACTCTAGTTCTAGTCATTGGAAATGCAACACTAATTTAGTCAACAACGTCCATAATTACTTCAGTATAACACAAAACATATTTTTAATTTTGATAACTTATATTACTGTATTATCTGCTTATTACACTTTTAACTCCTGAAAAGTACTATATAAATAAAATGTGTTATTATTATTATTATTAGTAGTAGTAGTAGTAGTAGTAGTAGTAGTATATTTATTACATTTACTATTATTATTATTATTATTATTATTAGTAGTAGTAGTAGTAGTAGTAGTAGTAGTAGTAGTAGTATATTTATTACATTTACTATTATTATTATTATTATTATTATTATGAATATTATGATTATTATTATTATTAGTAGTAGTAGTAGTAGTAGTAGTAGTAGTAGTATATTTATTACATTTACTATTATTATTATTATTATTATTATTATTATTATTATTATTATTAGTAGTAGTAGTAGTAGTAGTAGTAGTAGTCGTCGTAGTATATTTATTACATTTACTATTATTATTATTATTATTAGTAGTAGTAGTAGTAGTAGTAGTAGTAGTATATTTATTACATTTATTATTATTATTAGTAGTAGTAGAAGTAGTAGCAGTAGTACTAGTAGTAATAGTAGTAGTAGTAGTATATTTATTACATTTATTATTATTATTATTATTATTATTAGTAGTAGTAGTAGTAGTAGTAGTAGGAGTAGTAATAGTAGTATATTTATTACATTCATTATTATTATTATTAGTAGTAGTAGTAGTAGTAGTAGTAGTAGTAGTAATAGTAGTATATTTATTACATTTATTATTATTATATTGAATTTCTTCATTAAGTTGGAATTTACATGGGTAAGTTGGAAAGTGTAACGTGAATCTAGACTCCAGCAGCTCCTTTACCTCAGTATGTTTAGTTTTTATTATCCGTCTAAAATATCAGTACTTTCGGTGACAATGACAAAAACGACCAAATTTGAATCACCTAAATGAACACAACGCTACGTCACCTGAACCAGCCCCGTGCCCACTCGCCTGTAAACACACTAGAAGGCACAGGCTACATCCCCGCTCTGTTTATGCCCAGCTGGTTGGTTGGCGACTGCTATTTAAATGTAATCCAGCCTTGGCCCGGTGCCCGCCTACTGTGCCGTGCCACACAAAGCCAAACGCGGGGTAAAAAGGGGCCTATTATCTGCAAAAACTAAACTAAAGTGTCAGGCTTAGAGACAATAGAGCCTCTGTTTAGTCTGTTGTTTCTGGTGCATGGTACAAGCTATAATTTCGTATTCCTTCTGAGCTGTCATTGTGCAGGCTTCAAATGAAAAGAAATACAAGTTGAGCCAAAAATTGTTTGTAAATTTAAAAGATTCGACCTCAAAAGAGAAGATGAAAAGACAAGGGTTTGTGCAAAGACTCTAAATTTCAGGTAATATTAAAGTAGTGATCAAAGTATTTAGATTCTTTTAATTAGTAACTGTTGAGAAATATGGTCCGTTTCATTTGTTGGTAATGTACAGGTTATTGTAACTGTCAAACTGAGTGGTGACAGAGTGGTTAACACTTCAGGCTCACAGCGAGAAGGTCACAGGTTCAGTTCCTGGAGGGTTTGTTACCCTCCTCCCACTAAAAACACATGAACACTGTTTTAAATGTTTTAAAATGTTCAAATAAAGTAACTCCAACACTGCGGAACATTTCTACTGGAGGATCCACCACCTGCTTGTCTTACGCAGTGTTGGAGTTACTTTATTTGAACATTTTAAAACAGAAATTCCACAGTGTACATGTGTTTTTAGTGGGAGGGTAACAAACGCTCCAGGAACTGAACCTGTGACCTTCTCGCTGTGAGCCTGAAGTGTTAATCACTCTGTCACCACTCTGTTTGAAAGTTACAATAATCTGTACATTACCAACAAATGAAACGGACCATATTTCTCAACAGTTACTAATTAAAATAATCTAAATACTTTGATCACTACTTTAATATTACCTGAAATTTAGAGTCTTTGCACAAACCCTTCTCTTTTCATCTTCTCTTTTGAGGTCGAATCTTTTAAATTTACAATTTTTGGCTCAACCTGTAATTTGTCTTCCTTCTGAGCTGTCATTGTGCAGGCTTCAAATGAAAAGACATGTGAAGCTGACACTTTATTGCTTTGTCTCAAATGTTCCACAGTATAGATTAAACCTACTGTATCTATCATCAGGTTACAGCACTACACCCCTGTTCACAGAAAGAACAAACACCCGTGATGAATAAATGCTAGACGGATTTGTTTAAAGTCATGCCATGGAACATTCCAGGGAAAGCAATAACATCTCCGTGGAGACGAGCACGTAGCGGACTCTTCACCAGAAAAGTTGTCAATATTATCTGCCCTCGAAATAGTACGCAAATAAGTACTCAGTTACTTCAACTTAATGCAACTTAAAGTGGCTGTACCAGACTTTTTTCAGTGTAGTTGAGAAAAATACAATTTTTTCTCAACTACACAGAAAGAAAAATTTGTTTTACAGATATTGAATAATCTTCGTTGTGTGCTGTCTGCATCTAATTATAACCTGCACTGTTAGCATGCTAGTTGTTGTTAGCATGACCATGGCGGCAAAGTCTGATCTGACCTCTGAAAGTTTCTTATAATCTCATTAACATAAGGTAAGTGAGGCATAACTCGGACCGCTGAAAACAATTTCAAATGAACTTATATTTTTTTTTTTTACATTAAAAAATCAGGTATCGCGCCTTTAAGTACATGTACAAGTAAAAATCTTGTTATAAAACTACTCTTTGTTCCTCAAAAGTCTTGTCTTTGGGGAATTTTCATAGGTTATAGAACAGTCTTGGTCCTCATAAGGAGCCCTCGAGCTTGTATACACGTAGAAATAAGAGCGGTACATCTAATTATAAATCGCACCGTTAGCTGGCTAGTTGTTGTTAGCATTACCATGGAGACAAAAGTTTCTGAAAGTTTCTTATAATGTCATCTGCATAAAGTAAATGAGGAATAACTTTGGATGCCTGAAAACTGTTTAAAATAGTTCTGTTCCACATTTAAAGGAATATAAAATCAGGTACAGCGCCTTTATGTACAAGTAAAAGTATCTGGTAATAAAAATACGAACTTTCTTACTCAAAAATGTCTCTATATGCATATGTTGTCATTGGGGATTTCTCATATACTGTAGGTAATACAACATGAGTCTTGGCCTTCGTAAGTAGTCCTTCAGCTTGTCTGCAGATTTTAATTACACTTCCCCACTGTCAGTCAGCTCTCAGATGGCCTTTAAATCATCGAGAGCAGCCCGGGAGCCGCTTTGAAGACGTCAAAAACAGCCTCTGTGATCTGTTCTCCAGCGAGCCAGAGACGAACCCCGCAAGATTTATCAACACTGAACACAACACCACAAAGAAATCTCAAAGAAGTGATTAGTTTGTACAGAGGGTAAAAGAGGGTGGGTCATACACAGAGATGTAACCTAAAACTGGGGGGAAAGCCATGAAGTCTTCAAAGTTGAGTTGAGAACTTAAGGCTGCGTCCCATTTCTCTGTCTTACCCCTTCGTCTTACCCCTACCCCTTGGTTTTGCGTGTTCATGTGAGGGTAAGGGGTGTCCTGATTCTAATTTTGATCAAGGACTAGGGCCACGACCTCGGGCTACAAACTCTTGAAACGAAGTAAGTTCTCGACCAGACTTGAAACGAAGGGGTACACCTACAAGCTCAGGCAGGTTTTGGGATCAGGATGGCAGCGTCACATCGACCAGCCAAGGAGTCTCATAAATGTATTTTCAGCAGTTGTAATTATCGATTAACAGTTTAGCAGGTTTACAATTATGACGCTTATGTTCTACGTTACTTTTAGTGAACTGTTGTTGCGGTTTTAATTGTGGTGATGTCTGTTTAGCCGACGTTATCGTTTTCATCGAACTTTCATGCATAAACAAGCTAGTCTTTTTGTCGAGGTGAGGAACCCGATAATCCTTGACATTTGTTTACGTTTGCGTCAATTGTTGTCGCCTCTGTAGACGTAGCAGCTCAGGTAGAGGCAAGGGATGATGACGCAAACGGTAATCGAGTGGCGTCCCATTTCTTAGGGGAACATTCGTACCCCGAGCCCTCTCAGCTCGATATGGAGGGGCAAGACAAAGACGTAAATAAAGGGGAAGGGGTAAGACGGAGTAATAGGACGCAGCCTTAGTCAAGTTTTTAAAGAATTTCTAATTTAACTCCTATATTATGCAAAAAATTGACTCTTGTGAGCTTTACGCCGTGTTCTAATCCTGTTTCCTCCTCAAAAACAAACCTGGAGTTGTGTTTTGTTTCATTCACACGTTTGAGTAATCTCCAGATCTCAAAATGCGCTGTTCCACCTTGTGACATCATGAGGTGGTAGTTTTCAAGTAAACAGCTCCTTTTACCTTTAGTTCAGTAGAGATTGGCAATTCCAGATAATGTCCTTTTGGTTGAAGCTGATTTAAAGACGTACCATGTAACATTTCAAGTCTCTGCCATGCGCTTGTGACCATGGAGATTTCATGGAATGTTCCACAATATGGCATTAAACTAATCTGTCTTGCATACATTCAATCACAGGCGTTTGTGTTCAGAAATCTCATGAAAAACCTCGTGAATGGGCCGTTTCTCCACAGATCTGACCTGTGACTTCGCCTGCTTGAGATAGATACTGTAAGTGTATGCTATACTGTGGGACATTCCAGGCAAAGTACTAACATCTCCATGGAGACAAGAAAGTAGCAGACCAGAAAAGTTACAAAAGTGCAGCTGGTCATTTTCCAAACTCATATATTATGCTGAAAAAACATGATTCTGTGATAAAAAAAAAATAAAGTAAAATCAGCAAGAATGAGGAAGTCAAGGCTAGTTTTGGTGGAGTGCGTAGAGAAAGGTTATCAGCGGTGAAAGAAGATGTCAGCGTGACCGAGGATGAGGTAATTTGTGTTTTGCTTTAGAAGATAAAGTTTCACACATAATCATAATAATGTGGATGTTGCAACAGCCTTGGAATTCTTTGCTGCTTTAAATGTTTTTCAAAACTTCAGACCTCAGATTTGGACTTATATTTAAATAAGTGAACTAGCATTTCAGATAGTTTACTAATAATAATTGTTTTGTTGTTGTTTTTTTTTGTATTTAATTTAACTGTATTTTTGTTTATACAGGAGGAAATATACAGGGGGGGTTCATACTCAATCAGTAAAACAATCTGTTTGGCAAACCTGGGAATGCTTATTGACATTTTGCATCTTCACAGCTCTTTTCCAGGTCCTTTTGCATATAATTATACAATATTATTAAACATGGATTTGTTTATTTATAATTACGGATGGGCGATATGATAAAAAAAAATCCCTATCATATAAGATTTTCAACAGCCAAGATCACTATTTCGATTTTATCACAATTCAAGCAGTGAGTATCTTTATGTGTTATTAAAAAGTAATTAAAGTGTCTTCTACTGCTTCTGAAAGTTCACACTTCACTGTGATTGGTTGAATCTACCTGTCACTCATTCCTCCTCCTGGCTCCTGACCAATCGGAAGAGTCTGTGTTTGGGGATTTAGCTACATTAAACTGAAATGAACTGAATTACTATGACGATATCACAAAAAACTATAGCAAAAGGATCAGATAACAATTTTTATCGCCATATCGCTCAACCATTTGTAAACCATGTTGATTTGCTAGATAGATGTGTTTAACCCTTGAGCACTATCGCCGGGTGATTTTCACCTGAACAAAAGTATTTACATGATTTTCAATATGTTGCATTTTACATGAGTGTCATGGGTCCCTGGGGAGCTTCACCATTGTTTTTGAATCTTTGAAGGTGTAGGTGTTTCCCTACCCCAAAGCCCACTTTTTCCTACAGGCTTTCAGGTGATTTTCACCCAGCAATAGTGAAAGAGAAATGTAAGAATGTAATGAATTTAATGTAAGAGGATGTAAGGAATAGGTAAGTAAGAGTGGAATCCTTATTTAGTGCAGTGGTTATGAATAAATATCACAAAGTGGTGATTTCAAAGGGAATTCTTATGGTGAAAACAATATTTTAGTCAACTGGTCATTTTTACCCACTGAAAAAATACTATTTTTTGTTCCTCTCTTCTACTGTTCGTGTGTCGAGAAGAAAGAAAGAAAGAAAGCAAGAAAGCTATGCCTTTATTAGTCCCACAGTGGGGAAATTCCAGTTCTGCATTTAACCCATCCTGTTATTAGGAGCAGTGGGCAGCACATTACTGCGCCCAGGGACCATCTCCATGATCTTCTTGCTTTGGCTTGGTCAGGACCTCAGCTAGAGGATTTTACCTATAGCATGTTTTGGGTTGATGGGGAAACCGGAGTGCCCGGAGGAAACCCAACCAGACACGGCGAGAACATGCAAACTCCACACAGAAAGGCCCAGGCGACCTGGGGATCGAACCCAGACCATGCATGCAAACTCCACACAGAACACACACAGTCTGTGCTTCACCAGGGAAGTCTCACATGTCCCAGGAATGGGTGGGCCAAACACCAAGTTTCCAGTATTATTATTATTGTTATTATTATTTGTTACACATACCACAGTTGAAAATAAAAGAAAACCACTCTAATTTATCATGTGTTGTCATATTTTGATCTATTTTTCATGACAAGTACTTTTCGTTGGGTATATTATATCAGGTAAAACTTTTTATAGCGAAAAGTGTTATGGGTTAATGTCATACCATGGAACATTTCAGCAAAGCAATAACATCTCCATGACTGACTCTCCACCAGAAAAGTCCAGCCACCTTGTTGTCTCCATGGTGATGTGATTGCTTTGCCTACAGTGTTCCACATTATGGCATAATTATATATCGTTTGTTGCGTTTTTATCATTTTGAGGACTTTTCACCATACAAACGATATCACATTTTGTTTTAAATTGCTAAGTCTTCACCATTCTGAAATGCCGCGATACCGTCACCAAGACTCCCTGTGTGAACACACTGTCCCAGTCTGACCCATATGTGCAAAAACTATAACCTCAAAACCAAACGAGCTACTCCCCGGACTCCTGCCCCACATGTTTGGAGTTATAACTATATTATGGGAATGCACGCTCTTGTATTTTTGCCCTCAGACCTCCATCTGCCTCTGCTCAGGTTGTTTAGCGCTGGCCTGGACGGATTTAGTTCGTTCTCCTGTTCTTACCGTGCATTTGTGTGGCTTCTCCCCGGTGTGGCGCCTCATATGGACCACCAGCATGTACTGCGCCTTGAAGGGCTTCTGCTCCCGGGAACACTCCTCCCAACGGCACACGAACTCCTTCTTCTCTCCGTGGATGTGGTCATTGTTGATGTGCTGAAGATGGGAAAAAATATGTTTAAACTGTGTAATACAAAATATGAACTTAAATGATAGTAACTCATACTGTTTATTTATTGGTCAGAATATGCTACTGGACAATATATTTCAAACTGAACAACTGTCAAATATTGAAACTAGATACTCATTTATATTATCGATAAGTAGGGATGGGAATCGAGAACCGGTTCCTGTTGAGAACCGGTTTTGTGTGTTTCAATTCCACGGAATCGAATAGCAGTTTATTTAACAATTCTCTTAACGATAACCAGGACTAGACCAGGACTAAACCAGGACTAGACCAGGACTAAACCTGGACTAAACCAGTACTAGACCAGGACTAAACCAGGACTAGACCACGACTAGATCAGGACTAGACAGGACTAAACCAGTACTAGACCAGGACTAAACCAGGACTAGACCAGGACTAAACCTGGACTAGACCAGGACTAAACCTGGACTAGACCAGGACTAAACCTGGACTAGACCAGGACTAAACCTGGACTAAACCAGTACTAGACCAGGACTAGACCAGGACTAAACCAGGACTAGACCACGACTAGACCAGGACTAGACAGGACTAAACCAGGACTAGACCAGGACTAAACCAGGACTAGACCAGGACTAGACTAGGATTAAACCAGGACTAGACCAGGACTAGACCAGGACTAGACCAGGACTAAACCTGGACTAGACCAGGACTAAACCTGGACTAAACCAGTACTAGACCAGGACTAAACCAGGACTAGACCATGACTAGACCAGGACTAGACCAGGACTAAACCTGGACTAGACCAGGACTAAACCAGGACTAGACCACGGCTAGACCACGACTAGACAGGACTAAACCAGGACTAGACTAGGATTAAACCAGGACTAGACCAGGACTAGGCCAGGACTAAACCAGGACTAGACCAGGACTAAACCTGGACTAGACCAGGACTAAACCTGGACTAAACCAGTACTAGACCACGACTAAACCAGGACTAGACCACAACTAGACCAGGACTAGACAGGACTAAACCAGGACTAGACCACGACTAGACCAGGACTAAACCTGGACTAGACCAGGACTAAACCAGGATTAGACCACGACTAGACCAGGACTAGACAGGACTAAACCAGGACTAGACCAGGACTAAACCAGGACTAGACCACGACTAGACCAGGACTAGACAGGACTAAACCAGGACTAGACCAGGACTAAACCAGGACTAGACCAGGACTAAACCAGGACTAGACCAGGACTAGACCAGGACTAAACCAGGACTAGACCAGGACTAAACCAGGACTAGACCAGGACTAGACCAGGACTAGACCAGGACTAAACCAGGACTAGACCAGGACTAAACCAGGACTAGACCAGGACTAAACCAGGACTAAACCAGGACTAGACCAGGACTAAACCAGGACCAAACCAGGACTAGACCAGGACTAGACCAGGACTAGTGCTAATCTTGGTGCTAATCAAACAGTTTGTTCTCCTTTTTTCCCCCAAATTAGAATCGATAAAAGAATCGATAAAGAATCGAATCGTTAAGCAGTATCGATAATGGAATCAGAATCGTAAAAATCTTATCAATTCCCATCCCTATAAATATAGATAAAGCAAAAAAAAAAATCAAATTAACAGGACATTATTTGAGTTTAATTTAAGACCTTCTGCAAAGTTTAAAAAGTAGTTATTTTGTACATGAAAATTACATTCTATTTCTAAAAACAGAAGCACAGAGTAAATTTCTTAGTATTGAAATCGATGCAAAAGGTGTACTATAGAAAAAATAACAATAGACAATAGATAGACGATAGAATAATTATCTTATTTTTATAGATAAAAAACAAAAACTAGCCGTTTATATTTCAATCTTCTCTCAATGCTTCTAGACATATTTAAAATCTGCACTGTGAATCATTATTTAAAATCCTAAAATGGAAATCTAACTGAAATTGATTTAAAAAAAAAAAATAAATTAAGTAAAAAAGTAAAAAAATAAAAAATAAAATTATATTATATTATATAAAATTATATCTGTTTTGAAGAAAGTAAATTAATGTTCACTGGGCAAACTTATATATGGTAAATATGGTAAATTTAGTGAATAAAAAAAAAAAATTTGCATTTGATTCACGGTGCTGTCCTACCCATGATGTAATAACTTAAAAAAAAAAAACATGACCTTAATAATGTAACGTAATTTAATCATATCAAGCCTATAACCTAATAATATTTGTCTTGGATGCTGCGTTCAGTCTTTTCTTTTAACTTTTATTATATCTGATTTTCTAACTACCATAGCAACATAAAAACCCAATCCAATAATATTATAATAGATAACATAATAACAGAAAATCACATTAGCTTTCCCATGACAGATGCAAGTGAAGGTTTTTTCCAACCAAATTCAAACCACATGGTACAAAAATAGACTGATTTTGTTTACGCGTAGGTCTACTCAGCAAATTCTTGTTTTTTTCCCACCAAAAGCTTCTCTCTTTCCATCACACGCAGACAGATGAATGGGTCTATCCATTATGGGCTCTCTGTTACGACTGAAAGTCACAGTTCACTCATTCAAAGCAGAAAATAACTCTAAAGATGTCATTTGTTATTTCAGGCGGTGTGAGTGTGGAGGACTTCCTCGCTGAAGGACCGAAGAGACAGGAAAAAGTCACTATCTCATTTACGGTCTATTCTCTAAGGTAAAGGAAGCGGGCGACTTAAGGTCAGCAAAGATGCGTAAAACAAAAGAAAACCGGGCTATTTGTGCTTTACAAGGGTTTTGTCACGTCATGGTTGGGTCGTAAAGATAATTTTGAAAGTGGCGACTAGTTCTAGGTGGGTGTTATTGTTTCATTTAGTATTTATTTCACATTATTACGATTTTTGTGTGTGTTTGATTTCAGAATATACAAAAATGGTACACTTACTTACTGAATGAATTACTTAAAATTTAAAATGCATGTGTTTGAGTGAAATTTGTCTTGTCCCAGTATAGATCTTATTTTGTCTAAGCAGCTCTTGAGGTCAAAATAAGTCCACTTCTAATAATAAACCATGTTATTGTCCGATAATCAGGAAGAGCACTGTTAGCATGCTATTGTTATATTGCTGTTATTAGCTCAACCATGACAGCAAAACTCCAATCTTGTCTCTAAAAGTAAAAATTACAAACAAAATTGAACAAACTATGTAACTTTTCTGGTGGAGAGTCGGCTATCTGTTTGTCTCCATGGCGATTTTATTGTTTTGCCTACAATGTTCCACACTATGGCATAATCATCATTGCTAAAATAAATAAATAAAAAAAAGATCTGATCTGTTGGAAATTAATCAGTTTAATGCCTTACTGTGGAATATACCAAAATCTACCAAATTATCCAAAATTTTTTGTCTACACCAGAAAATTCTTCTTATATAATAATAATAATGTATTTATTTATTTATTTTATTACCAAAAAAAAAAAACTATTTCTGACCTGTACCTTGGCCTGGTGGTGCCCCTTGCTTGTCTCCATGGATATTAATCAGTTTAATGCTTTACTGTGGAATATACCAAAATGTGTCTACGCCAGAAAAGAAAGGTTACACAATACACCTTTAACTTACAGTATGTTCCACCATCTTTACTTAGATGCTTTCCTCTTTCCACCACAAACAGCCACACACCCAACAGTACCACCCTGCTTACAAGGACATCCCTACCCACAATCCCTCACTTCTATTTGTAGTTGAGCCAGACCAGAAGAACGAGTGTGTGGCCTCTAGGCGCAGGTTATATTGGGCACAAACTCTGCGTTTTGGGGGCTCATCAGACGGGCCGAGTCTGGGAGCGCAAAAGTAAAACGGCAGGTGTGTGTTTCTGCTGATTTAGTGAGACGGTCGAGACCAAACAAAACCTGTTCAGGGAGGAGCTGTCACGGGAAAAAAGGTTTGCCAAAAAAAGGTTGGGTATAATACAATTTCTGGAGAATGAAAATGCAGCTACTTTTAAGGTCTATTTGGGAATAATTTGTATTTATGATTTCAAATAAATAAGGATTCACAGTGCAGATTTTATGTTCAGAAGCATTGGAATCTGAACTGCTTACCAATCGAATAAACCTAAACATTTCAGAGTTTAAATAAAAAAAACAAGATACAATACAATAGAATTTCTGAAGTACAAAAATGCAGTTACTTTTAAGTTGTATTTGGTAAGAATTTGTATTTATGATCATCGATTTCAAATGGTTAGAAACAATTCTGTATCAGTGAAACTTTTTGAAACTTTTCAGCTAAAACAGTGTGCGGATTGATGAGAGGGCAATTTTAAAGGTGCAATGAGTAACTTTTCTAGTTGTCCCTACTCAGATATCATTGCTTTGACTAGAATGTTCCACAGTATGTCATTAAACTCATCCATTTCCATGGAGACAAGCAGGTGAAGCCATAAGTTAGATCTATGGTGAGGTGGGCTTAAAGTAAACATCAACAGCTGAATAAATATAAGATAGATGAGTTTAATGGCACACTGTGGAACATTCCATGCAAAGTAATAACATCTTCATGGAGACAAACACTTACCCTCCACAAGAAAAGTTACACTGTGCATCTTTACATCTCATAGTCATAGTTTATCATTATATACAAAACAACTTCATATAAATGACAGCAAAAAGGTGCATTGTGTAACTTTTCTGGTGGAGAGTACGACATCTGCTTTTCTCCATGGAGACCAAACCAGGCCATTACTGGTCAGATCTGGGGAGAGGCAACCCCACTCATAGTCAGGATGATTGTTTTTCTAAGTATTTTTGAGCAATAAAATGACCCATAATTGGACAAATGTAAGGTAGCTCAGTTTAATGTAGTGCTGTCAGGCGATTAAAAAATTAATCTACTTAATTACAGGATTTGTAATTAATCTAATTAATCACATTTTAATCTCGTGAGAGAGCAAGAGAGAGAGAGAGAGGCAACCCACTTTGCGATTGTGTTCGTCAGTTTTTCTGTGGTCGCTTTGCTCATTCTTTTCCTACATTTTGCAACGTGGTTTGTTGGTTTGTTGGTTTGTTGGTTTGTTGGTTTGGTGGTTTGTTGGTTTGGTAGTTTGCTGAAGTGCGCTCACGCTCGCTCTATCACCGGTAACGATGGAACTTGTCCGGGCATGTTTATCGTTCAAATGATCCGTCAGACTGGAGCAGCTTCGGTGATTGGAAAATTATTTTTTAACAAAAGCTACAGATCAACGTGTTCTTGTTGATCGTCCCGTCTTGGTTCTTTTTTTAAATAAACTTGCCTTTCAAAGGCCCTGGCAGCGATTTACTCGCCACATGCCAAATTTAAAATGCGCACATTGAATTGCCACTCATAATTAATTGCGTTCAAAACTGACAGCCCTAGTTTAATGTCATATTGTGGAACATTAGAAGCAGAGCAACAACATATCCATAGCAACCAAAAGGTGAAGGATCCCCAGCTGAAAAATTACATAGTGCACCTTTAAATGCAACTCAAAATTTACAGACTACTCAACAATTACTAAAGAAGTACCTACGTTGTTTAGTGTAGCTGCTAACACTTTACGGTCATAAGGGACTGACAATTTCCGCTTTAACGCCTTCCAACTTTGGTCTTTTAGCAGCCACTTCATCAAACCGTAATGATTTCCCAGTCTGTATTGTCAAACTTTGTTATACAACCATGGCTTTAAAACGCATTGACCTCAGCAGATCGCCTCAGCTGTCCTTTCCGAGCAAATTGGCGTGCATTCACACACTACGGGAGCTGGGGAGGGCCGAAGTTCTCAGGAGCTCACCCCGGTTCTGACTTGTAGTGAACTCCCATCAGCTCGTGGGTCTTTGGTCCTGACACATTCACCTCTTAGTGTTCACGTGACGACCAGCAAGCTTAACCCACGAGGGGGACTGGATTTACGGGGCCGGGGTCGGGAGTGAGGGGTCGGGGGCCGGAGGTCGCGGTGTGTGAGGGATCGGGGGGGCATTCGGGGAGGGCACAGCTGCGGTGGTTGGATTTGGCGAGGGCCCGCGGGCTCATTACCGGCAGACAGGAAAGATCACAGCCACGTTTAATAAGGGACACAAAGAAGGTGCTTGGGAGTTTTGGTCAAGTGCACGATTCAAGTAAAGGCGTTTAATTAAAATGTATTGCTGTGGAGTTTTTACTTTTTACTTTTAAGTTTTTGAAACATTGGGTGTGAATGAAATGTTGTCACTGTTGCAAGAATTCCCCTGAGCTTTTCAATTCCCCTATATTTTCTACATTTGTTAGTTAAAGGGTTTGTACCTGATTTTTTTTTTCCACGAATTTAAGCAAAATTGTCTTGCCCAGTACAGATATACTGTATCTCTTGAGGTAAAAATATATTATCAGTCCTGTTTGATTTCAATTATCAAGCGTTTTAAGAGTTAGAAAGTATGTGTTAGCATGCTAGTTGTTGTTAGAATTACCCTGAAAACACTAAAAGCGCTTCTAAACTCTGGTGGAGTGGTCCTCTACTGATTTGTCCCTGGAATATTCCACAGTATAGCGTTACATGTGTTTGCGTGTGCTTATATTTGTTTTATTGCTTTAATGTACGTTGTAATACATGCATTTGTAGTGTGAGCAGGCTTGCCTCTTCACGGATCTAACCTATAACCTACTGTAGGGGCAGTATCCACTTACTGGAAAAAAGTAAGAGACCACTGCGTTTTTTTCTGAAATCAGCATCTCTACATGTATTACAGCCATTCCATTCCAGCGTCTGTTGAATTGCAACACAAACACAAAGCTGAGCTACTTCAGGTCTTCCACCAGGAGTGAAATAAAGTCACCCAAGAACAATGTGAAAGACTTGTGGAGAGCATGCCAAGACGCATGGAAGCTGTGATTAAAATAAGGGTTACTGCACCAAATATTGATTTCTGAACTCTTAAGTGTAAACATTAGTATTATGTTGAAAAGTTCAAGAGTCCAAGAAGGTTTACCACACCCTTGTTTGACTTTATTCTTTATCCTTTATTTTCGCTTCTACAGCGTCATCAGTTTCACGCGTTGTTCGCTCTAACCTAATAAAGAATAAAGTCAAACAAGTGTGCGGTAAACCTTTTTTTTTTTGAATTAGTATTATCTTGTTTTAAAATGAATTTCATCTTGTTTCTTAGCATTGTTTGAAGTCTGAAAACATGTATCTTTTTTTGTTATTTTGATCATTTGTCATTTTCTGCAAATAAATGCTCTAAATGACAATATTTTTATTTGGAATTTGGGGGAAATGTTGTCAGTAGTTTATAGACTCAAACAAAAATGTTCCTTTTGCCCAAACACATACTTGTAAGTAGTAAAATCAGAAAAACTGCAGTGGTCCCTTATTTTTTTTCCAGAGCTGTATGTTTCAGGATAGACTGTGATATTTGTGTGTTAAACATGTGTGGGAAAAAAACAAAACACTTCTGGGTATGATTTTGATGAGGAACATTGACAGCACTTTAACATCCTTTAACAGCACTTTAATACTCACATGTACAAGCTGATCCTGGGTGTCATACTCCTTGCTGCAGCCCTCCCAGTGACAGTTGGTTTCGTAGATGGCCTCAGGCTCCTGTTTACACTCGTCTTTATCCAGATCCTCGCTCAAGTCCAAGACCCCTCCTCCGTGATCCTGCAGCCAGAGAACACTTGAAGATTAATGCGCCCGCTCCGATGAGAAGAAATGACAAATGTGCACGTTCAGCTGCATCTTTTCACCAAATCTGTGGTCAATACTCGGGACAAACATTTGCGAGTACTATTTTGCATCTGTGTTATCTTATCTTCTCCGTAATCCTAATGAGTTGTTTCTAGATATCAAACCAGCGGCAATGCATTGATTTAAACAGCATTTTTATTCATTACCTTCTGATCAATCTGAAATAGAGGTACGGCGGTGGCTTAATTAATAGCATTTAAAAAAGTAATCTATTGTGGTTAATGTAAGAGGTATTACTGGTAAGAGGCTGTGTAGACATACAAGAGAAGATGGATGGAGTTAATGTAGTTAGAGGTGTCTAGGGTTAACCCCCAAATAAATATGTGACTTTAGTTTGGTATGGATAACACAAGCAGAAAAAACATTATAATGCGCCAAGCTGGTCTTTTTAATCAATTGTTAAAAAGCAATTGCTATTTTTGTCATTTCTACCGATGTCCATAAGATAAATCTGTGATATTCCAGATTTTTACTGCCTTAAAAAGTTGAAAAACAGAGCTAGTTCTGTTTGAAGAGGTCCAAAGTTATGTTAATGCATTCCTAGAATTGTAATTTAGAAGCGCTTTTCACAACTTTCAGAGGCCAGAGTAGAGTTTTGCCATCGCGCTAATGTTAACAACAACAACTAGCATTCTAACAGGACACCACCCTTACTTCCTGGTTCGTGGAGGATAAAAATGCTTTATAATTTGATGGAGACAGCACAGCGGTCTCAGTTCGACTCTTAGTGGTTTATTACATGTAAAAAAATGTAAATGTATCCATTGTTTAGATGCTAACAAAAGGTAATATTTAAAAATTGCACTACGCACTTAAACATTCTACTGATACCTTTTTGCTAGAGGCATATGGAGACAATAATTTATTAAAATTTTACATTATTTTGCTTTAAATATAGTTACACAGCGATAACAAAAAAAAAAATCAAAAGCGCATTTACCATACTGTACGTTAGCGTTTGAATTTTTATCAGTGGTTAAAATGACCTTTGGCTGGAATTTCCGTTTGTACCTGAGTGGACGGTGAGATGGGTAGGGGTCCTTCGGCTTCCGTCTTGACCTTTGACCTCTTGGTGTTAAGCGGGTTGACTGTACTGCTTACTGCCGGGTCTCCACCTGCGTTCTGAAGAGAGGATCCAAAATCAGGGCCATTTTGCATTTGGGGGTAACTTTTCTGTCACAAAATTACAATAAAACACCAACACACTTTTTACATAATAAATGCTTGTACAAATATATGCGAATGCCAAAGCAATGGTAAAATACATACATTCAGCTTTGGGGCCCCTTTGAAGCTTGGGCCCCCTATATATTTGCCCAGCCTGCCCTTTACTGAGAAACGCCACTGCTCAATACCAACCCAGTTACTCAATATCTAAGAAAAATTGTTAGCATGACAACTATTTCTTTTTGTGACATTTACAAATCAGTGAATCTAGTATACTACTCCCCAATGGGCTTTCATGGAACCTCAAAGCATGATTATTTGAACACTCACATCTCCCACTCTACTCCTACTTTTTTTTTTTTTCTTTTCATTTAACCATCAACCCACTTTATGAAACCACTAGAATCTATTTCACCACTTCTTCGCAGCGGGAAGCAGCTAGCTAGCGCTGTATCAGATAAGAGAATGCTAATGTCATTTCGTGGTTACACTTCTTGGCTGGGAGTTGCGTTCCTTTAGGGCAGAGTGGGGGAGTCTTGGTCACACCAAGCACCACGGCCCATAAGTCAGCCCAGAGACCGCCGCCGAGACTAAACAGTTTAGACTTCTTTACGATCGCCAAAACCACAAGAAAATATGAAAAAGTTATTGGTATAGCGGCTTTGATGTGACGACAGGAAGCCATTGACGCCACTTTGTATGGAAAAGCATGGGGAAACTCTGGCAGTGGTGGAATTTATTGAGCATTGAAGGCGGTTGTGTATTCCCACCAAAATAGCTGGTGCATATGACAGATTATACTACTTGTTTTGACTAAAACAGAGAAAACATGATAATAAGATTTGACTAAGGCTACGTTTATATGATGACAGTCAGAACAGAAGATGCAAAAGTGGCGTCGCGTCTTCACTTTTTATTCCACATTTAGACAAGCGTTTTTGGGAGGAAATCTGCGTGCATACGGTGACACAAAATGTGTTGGGTATGCATGCCAGGCGGCTAGGTGGCGCTGTGATACATTATCACTATGTCCGTGCACATGCATAGAATCTGCCTTCTTCTCATCTGCGCCGTGAAAAGCAAAACAAAACATGGCTACAGTTAGCAAAAAAAAAATTGTGTGGTCAGGCAAAGAAGTTCAACTATTGCTTCAGACCACGTTAGACTACAAAGCAACGAAGGCGCAACAAGGTGTGGACTGGGAGTCCTGCCAAACAAAGTACACTGATATATGGACCAATGTGACGTAAACGTGTACGCGACGTCAGCAGATTTGACCAGAGTTTTGCGTCTTGGGCAGAGTAGACGAAAACGCTACGGCGGAGCGTATTCAAGTTTTCTACGGTTTCAGTTTGTTGCGTTTTTAAGCCTCCAAAACGCCGTCACCGTCTAAACGAAAGGCACTTCTGATAAAATATTTTGTTTTTACCCGTAAGCGTTCTCGTGTAAACAGGCTCTAAAATCTTTTACATTTTGGTGATGTTTATAATTTGACTTACTGGATGGACACCAGCTGCGGATATAACATCTGTAGAAATAATGCTAACTAATAACTGTTACTAAGGAAATAAAACATAAACAAGGGTCAAAACAAGGGTGGAGGTGGCTTGTCAGCTGCCTGATTCTAAGTAATAGAGCGTTAAAGCCATACTTTGGAACATTCTCCATGGACATAGATATTATATAGGAGCAACATTGCCATGGAAACAGGCAGGCATTTTCAAACCTTTCATTACAATAAGCATAACCATTTATTTTAGTCTATTTTGGGCTAAAAAGTTGCACACTGTGGCTTTAAATTGCACAGTAGTTATGATTAGACTAACAGCAATAAATGACAACACTTTTTTTTTATGTCTTCCTTGCTTGTAAATTGTGCCTGTGTTTTCGGTGGAACTTTCAGTGTTGATGACATAGAGGTATCCCATTTTAGAACTCACTGCTACACTGCTATTTTTGTACTTTCCTTCTTTTTTTCCTTTAACTTTTTCCCACAAACTGCCACTTAACTGATGTAAAACTCTGATAAATAATGACCTCGTGTACTATCCCACCAAGCCAAGTAACAAATGTAATGTAAACTTATCATATGCACTTTAAATTAATTTGGCTGTCAACCAAACTGTAAAACGCGGTCTCAGTCACTGTTAAAAACCAGCTATTTAACCACGTCTAAATGTTTGGTTATTATTATGGTTTGTGTCAGGTTAGCGCATGGCTTTTAGCTCTGACACAGTGCAGGAGGGAGCTGATAAGAGACGAATGCAAGATGGGTCTGCTCCTGGCATGAGATGTTTACATGAAATAAGGAACATAAAGTAAACAGTGGTGCTATAAAGAGGAAGTGCAGAGAGGTTTAAGTCATGTCTAATAATAATATGCTGCTGGATCAAAACGTGTCCTCTTTTTGGTGGGATGTAGTGAGGCTGATCATAATATAGCCTGTCATGACGCATCGTAAAAGGAACCATAAGGAAGATTTTGGTTTTAATTACATAAACTTGACTTATCTCTGTCCCCAGATACAAGGTAGACATGCTCAAACCAAATAAAGCTTTTTCTGATAACAATTCTAATGCTGCTTTATCCTTGATTAGATAAATATTATGTTATGCTTTATAAGCAGAATGAGTCTCACATTAGTCTCTCATTTGGGTTGCCAGTTTCAATGCTGAAATCCAGTTGGTTAAACCTAAAAAGAATCTCTCTGACATGAATCCTCACTATGTAAACTCCAGAACCTGCAACCAATCATGATGTGTGCTAGTGCAGCCTCTGCAGCTCAGTGAGTGAATTCTGGAGCTTCTGGGCTTTCACAAGTGTCCGTATACTGAGAATGAGAAAAAAGTGGTATCTGTCCTCTATATGCAGGTTTAGGCACTGGCAACCCAAGTTCAAGAAAGTAAAGGCTCTATTCAGTTTCTTTAAAGGCAAAAGGAGAAATTCAATTTGTCAACTGGACAAAAGTTTATTTGGTCAAATACGTTTCGCAGCTCATCCAAGCTGCTTCTTCCGTTCTGGTCAGACGCTGGTGGACACTGCCTGTATCTGCCTGAAGGGAGGAGCTAACTACAGTGAAATTACTCTGAAACTACCACACCTATTTGTTTTCAGTTTCTGTTAGTTAGGTAAGCCTATTCAATATGCAGTGGGAGTGTGGGTCTTGTTGAGATTAAGATTAAGCCTTTTATTTGGTCTCACACACAATGGCACACAGGAGAAATTTGACTTCTGCATTTGACCCATTCTTTTCAGGAGCAGTGAGCAGCCACCTTTTTCGGCGCTCGGGGGCAGTACCGTGAAGGGTCTTGCCCAAGGACCCACACTGGCTTGCTCATTGCCGGGGGGCAGGTCCCCCCAGGGAAAGTCAGTGACTTACCAGTTGAGCTAACCAGCAGTGCCGGGTCTGGACCGGGTCAGGACCGGGTCTGGATCAGGCCCAAGGTCCGGACTAAGCAGAACGATTCAGGGCCATAATGGGTGTTTTCACACCTCTGGACCTGACCTGCTGCACTATTGTTTTCTTTGTTTGTTTTGATTTAGGTTTGAGGATAGAGTTATAGATGGGAGACAAATGATGTCTGAGACCTCCATTTCTGTTCAAGGAAGGATTCTGTTTGTTGACAAAAATAGCCTAGGGATTCTAAAATAGCAGGGATTCTACACACATCTTAAGGAGTTTCTTTAAAGTTAATTTGTCATCTGCATTTGACCCATTCTGCAATTTTATTTTAAGTCGGGTTAGAGTCAGGAGTAGCTGATGATTTTGTCTATCGTGTCTATTTTGACTGAGGAGGTCCACAGAGAGAACCCACCCAGAACACAGAAAAAACAAGCAAACTCCACACAGAAAAGCTTCACACTTTTTTTTTTTAATCATTTGACACTGTGGGTTAAACATCTTGCTCGACAACACAACAATACCCACTATGTTTAGCTGGATTCAGACACTGCAATTCCTAAGCGTATTCAACTGCTGCAAAACTTGGACAGCACCATCATTTACATACCAAGATAAAACATATAATGACTGATACCTGGTTGGCCTCAGAGTTGGAGGTATTATGGGATGCCGTCATAGAGGAGGTGAGCGAGTGTTGCCGGGCGGAGAAGGAGGCAGGAGAGGGCTGCATCAGAGGAGGAGTGTGACCAAAGGCGTTCAGGCCCCTCTGCTGGGACAGGAGCTGCTGATAGGCCACTGGGTTCATGGGGTGAGGGAAGCTGAATGACGGGCTGGAGAGATAAACATGTGTACATAAACGTTTAAAGGCCCTCGAAAATAAACGGATAAGCCAAATTATTATTAGGCTTCTCATCAAAAACATGCTGATTTCTCTAAAGTGCACAAATGAAAAACAAAAATCCAAGAATCCAGGTGTCTATCTCCACATCCTGAGCACAAAACGCTCCACCTTGTGATGCCACTAGGTAGAAATCAACTTCAATGTTTTACAGTCCATACACCTTCACCGGTTTGCTCATATTAGCATTCAGATACACTTTGCCTACACTACGATGGGTCTCAATTTGGGGCTCTGAAATCTACCAGGAGCGTTTTAATGTTTTAATCTGCCAGCTCCTTATTTCAGCTGGAGGAACTTTTCAGAGATTTTGATGACAAACCTTAATCCCCCCACAGACAGGTGTCCGTAGGAGCTGCTGGCCGCTGAGCTGGAGCGTGAGTTGTTGATGTAGGCCACTAAAGAGTTGGGCGAGGTTCGGATCATGGTCTGGAGGTCGATACTGGCGTCGGACAGAGGCGAGATGGACAGGGCCCTCTTCCTGTTCAGTCTGGGGGTCAGGCGAGGGCTGGAGAATCGTGACACTGCTAAGACACAAAGAAGAAGAAATGTAAAGTTAGATTGTAGAACAGTAAATTAGACAGTTGACATGTTTAAATATGCAACAACAAAAAAAAAAGAATACATAGATTTAATTTTTGGTTGTTTTTTCTAAGACACAATATGTAACTTTTTCTGGTCAAGAGTTTGTCACCCACTTGGTAAATCGTCATTTTTATAAAGCCCTTTTCCACCATCAAGGCACTCAAAGCGCTTTACATGAAGGAACCACAAACACATTCACAAGCACATTCATGCACCAGTTCTACGCTGACACTGGGGGTGAGTTAGTTGAAGTGTCTTGCCCAAGGACACCACGAAAGCATTCATCTGTGCGAGCTGGAATCACAACTCGCATCGCCAACTTGTAGGTCAAAGGATCTGACCTCTCAACCAATGATGGTTACGTCAAGAGCGGGATTCGAACCACCAACCTTCACATCAGTGACAGACAAAAACTCTACCAAAAGAGCTACTCGGCTCTGTTTTGCCTGGAATATTTAGCATTTATTTCATCACGGGGGTAAAACATGCATTCTTACTGTGAGCCTGGTGTCACGGAGACGAGCAGGTGACAGTATGCCTCGAATGTTCCATACTGTGGAACATTCGAGGCATTACATCAGGGGTGTCCAAACCTTTTTTAATCAAGGGCCACATATCTAACCACAGACGTAGCAGAGGGCCGATCGAGGACCATAGACTGGTGCTCAGTACACTCAATAATTGAAATATGTGCATGTTTAACACATTAGAATGAGATATCAGTCCTTTATTCATGCTAAGATCCTCAAAACCACACAATAAATATTAAATATTGTTTTATCAAGGTAGATTTTCAAAAAGCTTTCAAATGTTCTGCTCAAGGTAATTTGGGCCAATTCACCTGGAAGCCTGAGGGCCAATAAGAATTTGTCTGAGGGCTGCATTTGGCCCACGGGCCGTAGTTTGGAAACGCCTGCATTACATCTACAGTAGATTCACTTTAATCAACCACGGTGAGGTCTACACAAAACTAGGGATATAATGACATCCAAATATTTACACAATATCCATCTCACGGTACGATATTTATTGAGATTACTGAAAAAAACTGTGAATACGCTACTTTTTCATTTTAAAATAGCTTGACAAGACTTAAAGGGATAGTTTGGGTTTTTTGATGTGAATCTGTATGGCGTCCCCTTCAGCAGTGTCGTGCATAAACACTGACTTACCCCTGACAGTGTCCTCTGAGCCGAGTTCTGCGCCGGTTCTAGCGATGACGAAAGTAGGTCCGGCAAGTTAGCCGGGACATTAAATAAAGCTTGTTTTTCTTCTCAAAACAATATTTGTCCAAAAAGTGATATATTTGCGTCACAAAGCAGTTGCCCACAAAAAAGTCAGAAGTCATAATCACTTGGTGCTATTTTCTCTCGAGTCATATCACTGCGCGAATATTATTATTAGCCTGTTCACTTGTAAGTAAGTGAACAGGCTAATAATAATAATAATCGTCAGCGCCAGAACTGGGGCAGAACTCGGCTCAGAGGACACTGTCAGGGGTAAGTCAGTGTTAATGCACAACACTGCTGAAGGGGACGCCATACAGATTCACATCAAAAAACTCGACCTATCCCTTTAAACCAAAGAACTAACATTTAAAAGTGCTTATAACAGTTTTTTCTTCATGTAGTCTGCACTGAAATGGAGCAAAGGGTCATGGAGATTTGTAATTCGATATATTGTGATGGTCCATGATATTATTGTGAGACTTTTGACGATACAATATCGCAATATTTTGGTTAGTGTTACATCCCTACACAGGACAAATTAGCATTGCCAGTGGTAGGTCAATTACAGTTACATAAATGCTAAATGCTAATATGCTAAATTCTAAAGCAGGCCTACAAACACACACTTATTTTGCAGCGTTCCCGTGGAGGTCACAGCCACTATCTCCTGCATCTCTCTCACACACAACTCTCCTATTTAACATTCACATCCTCTTATGCATAATGAATCGCCCCAATCATTCTCCCTAATTACCGTGATACAGATCTTCTCAAGACCGCTGTACTTGGGCAAGTTAAATGGAGGCAATTTAAACAAATTGATTTCAGAATACCATTAAAAAAGAACAAGGCTGACTTACAAAGGTAGGGTTCACAGCCTCCGCTCAGACCTGATGGGTTTGGACTGAGGAGAGTGGAATTTCCCATGAACTTAAACATATGGGTATTTATTTTTACATTGTGATTCAGAATTAGAATGTGTTTCATAATTTTAGATCTATTTATTCTTTTATTTCAGTGTAATGCCTGCCTATTATTTGCTCCCATTAACATCACTGGGACAAGTTCAATGATGTATAGAAAGTACAAAGAAGTAAAACTATTGTACTATGTGTACTATTATGTAACACTTATTTTTTCACTTCATTTGATACTGTGGCTGGTAGTTAGTACTAGTTCTACTACAGCAACAAAACAAATACAGAAGAGATCTACAACTACAGTAGTGCTACTGCTAACAAATACTCTTTTATTACTACTCAATATTTTCTCTGCTACAGATATTACTACTGCAACATACTTAGTGATACTTCAAGTACTGTTAATACAACTTTTATTCTCACTTGTTGTACTAACTATTACTCCACCATGTGTATTATTACTGTAGAAAACACAGTTGAATTTTTAAAGAATTTCTATTTATTTTTAACTTTTTTTTTAAACTTAATTATTTTAGTTTATTGGAGGCACTTATTTATTTATTTATTTATTTTATAATTTTTTACTTTTTTTGTACGTTTTTTTCAAACAATTTTTGAAACTAATTTTAACTTTTTTATTTTAAAGAATTTGTATTTATTTTTTACTTTTTTTTTACATAATTCTTTTAGTTTAGGTTTTTTTTTACTTTTTTAAACTTAAATTTTAAAATCATTGGACATCATTTGAGGCATTTATTTATTTATTTTATCTTTTTTTTTTTTTTTTACTTTTTTGTATGGTTTTCTTTAAACAATTTTTAAAACTAATTTAAACTTTTTTTTATTTTAAAGAATTTGTATTTATTTTTAACTTTTTTTTTACATAATTCTTTTTTTTTACTTTTTTAAAAACGTTTTTAAATTTAAATTTTAAAATCATTGGACATTATTGGAGGCATTTATTTATTTATGTATTTTATCTTTTTTTTCTTTTTTTTTTTTTTTACTTTTTTCTGTTTTTAAAACAATTTTTAAAACAAATTTTTAACTTTACTTAACTTTTTTTTTTTTTTAATTACTACTGCTACCAAAGCTAACTCACGTAGCCTGTCCATGCACACTTCCCTTGCACATTCCGCCACTAAAACACATGGGGTGACAGCTCCAGCCCTTGCAGACAGGTGGTGTGGGTGGACAGGCAGCAGCTCCACTTCAGCCTGTAATGAGCTCTTATGGTGGACATCATTGGAGGCGCTGGGGCCCGGAAACTGGTAACGGCCCCCATCACGGCTCACCTAGGCGCATGCACCGTGACCCCGCGCTCATATTTACTGCGTGTCAAACCCACCGTCTTCAATGTGCTCCCAATCTGAAGGCCCCAGAGCTCCACGCAGCCGCCACCACTACACCAGACCCCCTTATGGCCGTAAAAAAGGGGCCTGGCTCTTTTAAAAAAGTTTCGGAGGTGGCAAGAAGTAAAGGGGAGACATGTGTGTTTGGTTAGCGGGCCCCCAGACGCAAGGAGACATTGAAGGTCTGAGCAGCAAAGCAGAGACTGATATGAAAGAGTTGGCAAACACAACAAAAGCCTGTAAGGAATGTACATAAGGAATAATATGTTATTTGGTGGGAGGAGAACAGAGGTTAAACCAATGGGGGAGCTCCAATTATGAAAATGTCTATACTTTGGTTTTGTGTTTAAGGTACGGGACATATGCCAGGCCTCTATATGGTATGGTAATAAACGATAATGGCTTCTTTCATATCAGTTTGAATTTGATTTGCAGCTGAAGCTTTTTGAATGGAATAGGCAAGGGATCAGTCAGCTCCAGAAAGCTGTAGAAAACTGCTGGAGTACCATAATTTGAAAGACATATTGCCAACTACTGAAACTAAGCATCTCATATCGCATTTTAAATATTAGGTTTAGCGAAGTAGTGACACCGACATTGGTAAAGGGATATAATGACATCCAATATGCCACAAAAATGTGATTGGACCTTGATTCAGCCAATATTTTTATGGCTTTAAATTGTAAATAGACCAGGCTTTGTAAGTCCCATGAAGTTTGACATTTTACTATACAAAGTGGGAATGCACCGATACAGCTTTTTGCATCTGCCATGATCCGATATTAACCAATACTTACGCATAGACATAGAAAACAGAATTTATTTACTTTAAACACAAGCTGCACACAGTAGAAAATCATCCAAATGTGTTTTGTATCTGTTTTTTTATCATTTAAAGTAACTACAAAACAGCTTTGTAAAACTATTACAAGGCATTTTGGGTCCACACTAGACAGTAAATTGTCTTATTACACCAATTTTTAAAAAAGTGATAAAAGGAGAAGTTCAATTTTTATCATGGATTCTACCTGGACGACTGAGGGACTTTTCACGAATTTTTAAAAACTTTAAGAACCAGTATCGTAACAGTGCATCCATATTTATAAAACTGTTCTTTAGCTACTTGAAGGACATATAACAGTTACAAACTGAGTAAACCAGGTCTAAATCAGGACTAAACCAGGACTAAACCAGGTCTAAATGAGGACTAAACCAGGACTAAAAGCAGTCTAAGTCAGGTCTAAACCAGGACAAAAAAAGGTCAAATCTAGGACTAAAACAGGTCAAATCTAGGACTAAAACAAGTCAAATCTAGGACTAAAACAGGTCAAATCTAGGACTAAAACAAGTCAAATCTAGGACTAAAACAGGTCAAATCCAGGACTAAACCAGGTCTGAACCAGGACTAAACCAGGTCTAAGTGAGGACTAAACCAGGACTAAAAGCAGTCTAAATCAGGTATAAACCAGGCCTAAACCAGGACTAAAACAGGTCTAAATCAGGACTAAACCAGGTCTAAACCAGCAGTAAAACAGGTCAAATCTAGGACTAAAACAGGTCAAATCTAGGACTAAACCAGGACTAAAACAGGTCTAAATCAGGACTAAACCAGTTCTAAACCAGGACTAAAACGGGTCAAATCTAGGACTAAACCAGGACTAAAACAGGTCTAAATCAGGACTAAACCAGGTCTAAACCAGGACTAAAACAGGTCAAATCTAGGACTAAAACAGGTCTAAATCAGGACTAAACCAGGTCTGAACCAGGACTAAAACAGGTCTAAATCAGGATTAAACCAGGACTAAAACAGGTTTAAGGATGTAATGCTATCTTTAGTTTTTGTACAGGTAGTGGTTAATACTGGATATCAGCAGATCCAAATTATCGGTACCAGAGCTGAAAAAGCTGTACTACTCTAACATATTACGGAAATTATGATTGACAGAAAGGGACCACTTCAGATTGGTATGACTAGGTATAATTCTTCATTTTATGAGAGTCCGGAGACAAATTATTAGCGATGAAATAAAAACAACCAAATAAATGAATACGAAAATCTTGGCGTTAACACTGACTGAATGAATGGAGACTTTTAGCGAGCTCTATACTGTGTCACTACAAATGGGTCACGCAGCTGCCTAGACTTGCTATTTTTCGCAGAGAGGAGTTGCTCGCCACATCTGCCAAAAGATTTTAATGGCAGATAGCTTGCATTAATAATATTCCCCTTTCATGAAGCAGGAAACAGGACTCATAGGCTGGTGGCATGGCTGCTCTGGCGCCTACCTCACCCCTCTGGGCACCGTGCCACAGAGCCCCACCCCCTTTACAGCGCACCGTAGGAATTCTCAAGGCCCGCGGGTAAGAAGTAAAAGATATGGTCCTCTTTCATTAGCTTTTCTTTACTCAGATGGAAGCTGTTGTCTATTTACCTGAGTTCACACAACGCTTGGCAATGACGTTTTTTTTATTGGCAATGGTGGAACGTAGTATCTGTACTTTACCTAAAGGTGCATTGTGTAACTTTTCTGGTGGAGGGTCCATCACCTGCTTGTTTCTATGGATATATAATTTCTTTGCTTAGAATGTTCCACAATGTGACATTAAACAGATCTACCCTACATGAACTCAACTACAAGTGGTTTTATAGCTAAAAAATACCCAGAAAAACAGGCATTCTGACTGTGAGCGGGGTCGCCTCTCCACAGATCTGACCTGTAACTTTATCTGGTTTGGTTTCCATGAAGCTAGAAAGATTAATGCCATACTGCCAAACATTCATCTATAACATCAATAACTTCTCCGCGGAGAAGAAGATACTTTTTGATGGACCCTCCACCAGAAAAGTTACACAAAGCACCTTTAAGTAGTACTTTTACTTAGGTATATGTGACCCGCCACGGCTAATCCCGGCACAACTCGGGATTGCTGAACATGAGAAAATTGCTTTAGAAACTTTTTTTATTTTTTTTATTTGTGATTTTCGTTTTTTTTGCAGAATGTGCTAGTTGAACAAGAAGAAGCCACTCCATGTTTCAGATAAGAGCATTAGTTGCTTTAAAAGCATACATTTTGTCTTTGAAATTTGCTTGTCAGGGAGTGTGTAAATTACCATAATTACCCACGCTGGCGCAACTGGCCATTCACATGATTATTAGTGCTCTTTTGTTTTCTTTTCCACCTATCAGGTGTTAGCAAACTCGTGAATATTTACGCTGCAGAGCTATATGTAAAGATTTAGGCTACGTCCACACGACAACGCTCCTGGATTTTATTTTATGCGGGTTGAAAAAGAATTCACGTCCACACACATGTCGGATCAGTAAATATTCACGTCCAGACAAAAACGGAGCGCTGAGTGAAAACGATGTAATACATACGCCACACCGATATGTGGCGCTGTAAACAGGAAACAGCCAGAGCCACCGGAAACGCAATACTACAAAGAACGCATGCGCATAAAGTCCTTTCTCTTCTGCAAACAACAAACACAAGAAGATGTTGTTGTTTTTTTATCTTTTATTATCTAAGTTACATATCCTCAAAACCACAATAACATTCGCAAAGTTCTCAGAAGACATAACGGGGGACACGGGAAGACACGTAAGACACGGGAAGACACGTACAAAAGCCGACTCTCTCGTTTGGACCGACGACAAAGTGGAGTTACTTCTACGAGTTACGTTGGATTACAAAACACGTCGTTATCAGCAGAACGTCGACTGGGAGTCCTGCCAAAGCAGATGATGACGGCATCGCAACGTCATCGTTTTCCAAAAGCTGCGTTGTGCTCGTCCACACGACAGTGCAACCCCCGGCGTTCTCAGATTTCTCCACTCTGGAACCCCCCCCCCAAAATAAAAACACCGGCACTGTGTGGACGAAAGGCCAAGATGAATACAAACTTCTCCGTTTCCACCAAAGAACGTTGTCGTGTGGACGGGCTGGTAATCTTTTGCAGATGAACTGGAGGAAGAAAGAAGAAGGAGAACTCTTTCCTCGGGACACGTTCATGTTCAGACTTTCTCCGGAGCTCATGTACAGAATGCGATCGGATCCTTTAGCTGCCGTAGATACGCAAATAATCGGACAACGAGGCAAACAGGAAAACATTTCTTTTGCTCTTTTTACTTTTTACAAAATCGAGTACTCCTTCCACCGCTATTTATTGGTGGCGTTCCTAATTGAAAGGGTAGAGCAGGTTCCGGCACGGAGCTAGAAAACAGATGTCGCATAGACCAATGTGCTGTAATACGCCAACGATTCTCGCCTGTTTGTAATTGTGGGATCTGGATTTATATAGGCGTAATTATAGGCACGGGGGGGGGCGTCCATTGATACAGTAAAGAAATATATTAAAAAGCGAGTGCATGTTTGTGATTATTTTCGAGTCATGCTGTTTTAAAATGAAACGGCTTTGTGGAAAATGAAAACACGTTAATTGCAGGGTTGTGCTAATCTCCGAGAGTAAGTGTGACCCAGGCCTGGAGTAAAAATGAGGCTGTTATATGTGCGCTGTGACGTCTGTAACCTTTGTAGAACCTTTGTGAAACCTTTGTAATGCTAAAATTACTCTTAAGAATATGTTGTTACGAGTAATTATGCTAGCTACAGACGCTTTCACTTTTCCCTTGAGAGTTTTGCGTTTTTGGTGGGAGACACAGTGGATGACAGAAATTAAAATATTGGAAATAGACTGGTAAGACATTTTTACACAAATATAAGCTGCAAAAGCAACAGTGTACCTCGTAAAAAAGTCTATATCTTAAATCTGTGGTAGAGATGTGTCCTGTTTTTGATTGGGAACTGAACATTGGTGTAAGAAGTACTCTATTTTGTTACTTAAAGGCCCGTCAAATGATTTTGGCCATGGAGATGTTATTACTTTGTCTAGAATATTTTACAGTATGGTATTAAACCTTTCTATCTACATGGAGACCAAACCAGACCAAGTTACAGGTCAGCTCTTTGGAGAGGCGACCCCGCTCACAGTCAGAATGACGGTTTTTCTAGGTATTTTTGAGCTGTAAAACTACCTGTAATTGAATAAAAGTTAAGTAGAGTTGTTTAATGTCACACTGTGGAACATTCCAGGCAGAGCAATGACATCTCCATAGAAACAAAGAGGTGACGAACCCCCCAAAAATGTTACATAGTGTACCTTTAAGTGAAAGTACAGATACTCAAAAAAAAAAAAAAAAAAAATCTCAAGTAAAATAAAATTAAATTAAATATGTATGTAATATGAAAGTGGTGTGTGCGTGAGTGTTGGAGGTGGTCGGAGGGGCCGATGGCGCAGATTGGCAGCCTCACTTCTGTCAGTCTGCCCCAGGGCAGCTGTGGCTACAGAAAGTAGCTTACCACCACCAAGTGTGGAGTGAATGAACAATGAACTGTAAAGCGCTTTGGGTGTCATGAAAGGCAATATATAAATGCTATCAATTATTATTATTATTATTATTATTATTAAAATTATCACATGAAAAATCGACTTAAGTAAAAGTATTAAAGTACCCTAAAAGTATTTTTGCGCTGATTTTGAGATCTAATAAAGCCACAAATGTAAAGATTTGTGCTGAATTTTGTTCAGCAGAAACAATTAAATCAATAATTTTTCAAGCTGTTTTATTTGTTTATTTTTGCTCAAAATGTGAATGTCTTAAAAATAAACCCTCAGCCATTTCAGCAGGGCTCAGCCAATAATAAAAAATACTTTTACTGTTCAGCCCTGTTCAAAAATGTAGCGGAGTAGAAAGTACAGGTAGAAAGAACATCTGTAAACAGGTATTTATTTATTCTTTGCACTACTTTTAGATTTTACATTTTGTCTTAAAAGTTTTTGCATTGTCTTTATATTGTATTTTGTACATGTCTTTTTGCACTGCTTGGCCAGACCGAAACGAAATTTCGATTCACTGCATGTCGAACACATATGGCAGAATTGACAATAAAGCTGACTTTGAACTTTGCACTTTTACTGTGACGTTCCACCACTGGATTTGAACTGGCAACCTTCCAGATGGTGGGTGAATTTATATCCTCCTTGGACCTGAAGAAAAAAAGTGTATCTACATTTTTATTATTATTTTAATTTTCTATTTGGAGGTAAATGAACACCTGAGCATTTACATTTTGTTAATTTAATTTTTATTCATAATGTCGTAACATGCCTTAGGACAATGGATGTAAAGTAGATACTGTGCTAATTCCGGCATATTTACATTGATGCTGTTTGTTGTCATGTTGATTAATATGCATTGTCATCATTTAAATTAAAAGAAAAAAAAAGTCCTCTGTAATGGACTATAATAGTGTTAAATCCATGTGAAGGCAACAAAAACATATTTTTTTGATGACCAACATCTCTAAAAAGCTTCTACAGTCGCCTCAAAAAGTTTTTAGACTCCCTTTTAATTTCTTATTTATTTATTTACTTATTTATGTATTTTTATTTACGTATTTTATATATATATATATATATATATATATATATATATATATATATATATATATATATATATATATATATATATATATATATATACACTATTATTTATGTATGTATTTTTATGTATTTATTTATTTTTTTATTTCTTTATTATTATTATTATTATTATTATTTATTTTATTTTTTTTATCATAGTGAAGCCACAAACTGGAGTCTATCTCAAAACTTAACTCAATGTCCACTATAAAGGACCCAAATTAATGGGCCAGGTCCCAGGAGGATATATATTGCATTGTTAAACTTACTTATATGTTTACGCTTAACTAATTTTGTGCTGAGATTTTGATGTTTTTCAACTGCAAATGCCTCAGTCTCTATAAATATAACCGCACTAATGGCTCATTGTGGGTTTATTTGAATGGCATTGACATTTTATAGTGGAATATTTTTTTAATGGCAGCAGTTTTATAAGTTTGAAGAGCACTTCCTTTTATGTATGTGAATAAAAATACTGAAAATATAACGCGTCATAGAAATAGTGCATTGAGTTTTACATTACAAGCTCTGAGGTGTGTGTTTGACCTTGTCTGAGGTGAGGCAGGCCATATGTCCAGTATCTTTCCCTGTAATGAGCGGTCACCCCCACCCACCGCACCAGGGTCTGACGCAGAGCCAGCGTAGCCCAAGGCCTCCACATCTTTACCCAGCCACCCCCTGGGGTCTCTGGAGTGGGCCAATGTTTATTTTCCCTGCTAAATCTCACTAATGCTAACACAGTGAATTTATTAGGAGAGTTGCTGGTGCTGAATCCTCTATGAGCCCCCAGTGTGCCGGCCAAAGCCACCGTTGTTTACGCACACACTTGCCGCCATGCGCACATCAACCAACATATAGTTAAGTGTTTGTGTATGGAGCCCCCTCTCGCCCACTCACTCCTCACCGCCGCATATGTACACAAATGTATCTGCTCCCTTCGCTTTGCTGCGTCTACAGAAAATCCCTTTTTCCTCAGGATGGCCGCATTTACTTTGGCGGCTGCTTTTGTCGTGGGAGCGCCGGACCGTGCCCACAGGTCGCTCTGATATTCCTGTGCCCACCCAGCCCCGACATACCTGCACGCTCAGGCATAAACAGCCTCCTCAATGCCTCCCAATGTGAGCAGCCATATTTACAGTACAGCATGCTAATCAGAGTTAACCGGCTTTTCACTGGGCTTGGAAAAGCAGCCGCGTCTATGGTGGATCAGAGAGGGATCGTTTTACTAACTCTACACAAAGATTATAGGAGCCTGGTAGGTTTGCTGATGAAAAGACTGTATGTTTTGGGTACACTACACGGTTTCATGGAGAGAAAGTCTTCAGTGTAAAATTTAAAGGCTCCAGCACAATTTGATGATTGCTGTTAATAGCCGAGTGTCAAAAAGGTGATTTGGTGTGTAGAATCCCTCGGTCATCCAGGTAGAATCCATGGCAAAAGGCAAAATTCAATTTGTCAACTGGACAAAAGTTTATTCAGTCGAAGCGAATAAACTTTTGTCTAGTTGACAAATTGAATTTCGCCTTTTGCCTTATTTTGAATTGTATAATATCTTTGATTTTGTGTCACATTTTAAAGGTCCCATGGCATGAAATTTTCACTTTCTGAAGTTTTTGAAACTGGTTAAAAGTTGCGAAATGTGTAAACTGAGCATTTGAGATCCTTTTCCGCATTTGAAAAAAAGACAGCCCAAACGGAAAATTCTGAACAAGGGAACTTTCTGACGTCACACTCGGGGAAAGGTTTCCACCCCACCGTCTCTGGAAATCACGTCCAGAGAGTTTGGACCGCGAAGGAGCTACGAGATGCGAGATGCAGTTTTTTATTTGCCTGGAGACACGTGAGAATGTTTCCAGGCTCGGATGTCCTTTATCCGAGCCTCCGAACCTCTGAAACAGCAGTGGTTTAATTTTATTTTCTGTGGAAATGTGTTTTTTTTTTTTTTATGGAAACCATCTTATATCTTCCTCCATGCTTAAAACACGGAAGTGGGTGACAGTGCACATCGCACCGCTAATCCAGGAAACAGCGGAGTATTTGGCCCCTACCCGCTGCACTGATCTGTTTCTGTCCTCCTCATTTGCATTCAAGCAACAACGCCCATAATAAAGCTTTTCAGAGACATATTTATGACTCTGACTGTGTTCACGAGACTCTCTCATGCACTGAAGCTTGATTTTGAAGAAGGATTTATTTACAGTATTAGGGAACCATTAAGGCGCCATATAAAAGCATCAAGAAGTACCATGTCATGGGATCTTTAACATTTTTTCCTCAAAAAACGGAAACAAAAGACAGTAATATGTTTATTTCTACAACTGTGAAAACATTTCTTTCTCTTTCTTTTCTGGTGGAGGGTCAATCAAATGTTTTCCTCCATGGAGATGTTATTACTTTGTCTGGAATGTTTCACAGTCTGGCATTAACCCTTTCTATCTTCATGGAGGCCAAACCAAACCAAATTATACGTCAGATCTGCGGACAGGCGACCCCGCACACAGTCAAAATGCCTGTTTTTGTAGGTATTTTTGAACTATAAAGCCAGCTGTGATTAAATAAACGTAGATCAGTATTTACACTGCCTGACAAATTGGCGTATTCACGCATATTAAGACGATTGTGTATTTCTGAACTTTCATAAATAATGATAAGACGTATTGGTAATGACAACAAATCAATTTACTGATATATTAAAGCCAATTTCATCATGTGTAAAGGCGTATTATTAGGCGTATAAAAATGGGGACTCATCGCAGTGTAGGTCTAACTCCTAACGTACTGTAGGTCTAACTCTAAGTCCTAATACTTTTGTCAGGCAGTGTAGGTCATGGAACATTCCAGAGAGAGCAATGACATATCCAAAGAAACAAGCAGGTGACAGACCCCCAACCCAAAGCTTACATAGTGCACTTTTACGTAAAAATAGTGCTATGAACGAAGTCTGTCAGGAAGAGCTTTAGCACCTTGTAATTGAATTAATGGCCAATTCTAAGGAGGTTAGCCACAACTCATTACCTGGACCTTAGCCAGTGCTTTAACATACTTTGGGATGGACCAGAAGACTTAAAGCCCCTTCACTAATGCATGTATTTACAACCTTTCCACCAAGGCATCTTTGTGGCATGTTCCAGTCTGCAATTTACTTATCCAGGGGGAAAACCGGGGGCTGGGAGGGTGTGAAGCCACGCTACGAGTTCATCGAGTCCGACCAGCTATTTGCGGTGGGTCTGCTGAATATTAATGCATAAATTGATTTTTAATACGAGCTTCTAGATCTGTCCTGCTTTCCAAAACTAACTGCAGGACTGAAAACATGCAGTATGCGCCACTCCTCCTCCTCCCGCGCTAAGCTGGTAAATAACGCCTTTGATTCATGTTGAGGCTGCCCGCGATGACCATTAGCCCTCCGCCTCTGTCAATACCAACCGTGTGCCCGAACGCCGCAATGGAAGAGTGCCCCGACTGGACTGGCACGGCGGAGCGTCCCTAGCCGACCACATCACTCCTATAGACGGGTAGAGCGCTACATGAAAGCCTATGGGACTCGGGGGTAAGGAGAGCGGCGCAGATGAGGTGGGGGCCAGTGGCTTTTTGAGTAAACAGATTCGCCAAACAAGCGCGGGCACGGCTACACAGCGGCGGTCACTGGGGTGGTTGGAGGGGGTGAAGAAGAGAGGGGTGGTCAGCTAACAAACTTGCAATTTAGGGTTGAGTGACTGAGGTCATTTGAAATAGAAATATCAGATCTTAAAAGGCGCATATTACACAAAATGGACTCTTATGAGCTTTAATCCACGTTATAATGTTGGTGTGACCTCAAAAACATACGCAGAGTTGTGTTTTGCTTCATTCACAAGTTTTACTAATCCTGCATTATTAGTCTGTCTACATTTCTATACATCTCTAAATCTAAAATTCCACCTGGTGATGTCATGAAATGTTGTTGTTGTTTTTTTTTCTCATTAATCTCAAGCAGGAGTGTCAAACATGCAGCCCGGGGGCCAGATACGACCCTCCAAGACCTTTAATCAGGCCCTCGTCTGACTTTCTGTTAAAATATTTTAATTATATTTTAGTTTTCTATTAAAATATTGGTAATTGGTGTCTCTTTTCTGCGCAGTTTAGCGTAGCAGCGTCTCCAGCGCCTCTGTGCGTGGCCCCTCCCACCAGAGCAGCACAAATGAAGACTAAAGCATTACTAAATTCTGGACCAAAATGAGTTTGACAGCCCTGATCAGGCACTTAGATCAGCACAATGTGATGACTGCTGTTAATGGCTGTGTACCAAAAAGGTTTTGAGCTTATTTGAGCTTATTTTGAGCTTAAGGTTTTGAGCTTATTTTGAACTTTATAGTATCTTTGATTTTGTGTCACATTTTAATCTGAAATGCTTTGTTCCACCTTGTGATGTCATGAAGCGGTGTTTTTCAAGATAACAGCTACCATTAGTTCAGTAAACATGGGAAATTCCAGGGTTGAAATGCTCAAAATGATTCTAGTGAAGATGTATAGAGTTTAAAACACAGTGGAGCACTTCCTGTATCACCATATGACATCAGAAGGTGGAACAGAGTGTTTTCTGTTTGAGAAGATGAATGAAACAAAACACAACTCCAGGTCTGTTTTTGACGAGGAAACAATATTATAATATAGATCAGAAAACAGTGTAATACGGGCCCTTTAAATGTTTTACTATGTGCGTGAGGATGCTGACTTGAACTAACTTGGATTTTGGTTTTTCTGGGTGGGCGGTTTGGGCAGGATGAAAGAAATAGTGCTCGAGAAGTGAATTGGTGGTCAGTCTCCAAAATAGTAGGGAGTACTTGATTATCAGGCATTGAAAGGTTCAGCTTTCACGGACACTTTTCTACTTTGTGCTCTCTCTATCCTCCATTCATGAGGGATGAAGGTTTCTTGGATGAGTTTGAGCTCTGAAATCAAAGCTTCGTGCTGGGGCCTGACCATCATTTTGATTCAGAGCGGAGCCAAGAAACAAGCTAGTCTCTGTGCGGTTGTTTCTTGGCCCTTAGCTCGACTGTCAGAAGTTTGGCAAGGTACAATAATAAGCTAATGTGTGCATGCAAAAATAATGAATCAATGCTAATATTATACCTGTCACGTTAACGCACATGTACGATATATTAAGAACTATAGACAAAAAACGATCACATTGAATGCCACTGTCACTGTCAACTATTCTATACGTTCCGTTAAAGTTAAAGTACCATAGTATGCTATTTTCTAATGTTTCCTCATCAAAATACCAGGAGTTGTGTTTTGTTTCACACATACACCTTCACTAGAACAATTTGGATGAATTCAGATCTGGAATTCTTTATTGACCAAACGGTAAAAGGAGCTGTTAACTTGAAAACTACTGCGTCATGATGTCACAGGGTGGAACAGAGCATTTGGAGATGTAGATAGACTAAAAACAAAGGGTTGAATGAATGAAACAAAACACAACTCCAGGTATGTTTTTGATGAGCTAACAATATTAAACAATTTTGCTTAATGTACAACCTTTAATGAGCTACAATACTAGTAAATAAATAAACTTAATGAATCATATAAGTTATTTATTCAACATTCTGAGCTCTAATTTTACTATAGTGTAGAAAAATTACTAAAAAGTCCTCACTTTCCGTTGAACAAAGCACAAATCTGTATCAAAATCACTACACTTGAAGCTTTATTAGATCTCGAAATACTCTAAGTACATTTTCAACCCTAAAACACTTTCGCTATAAAAAGTAACACCATCACTTTTGCTGAGTAATTTTTACCTGATATAATATACCCAACAAAAAGTACTGGTCATGAAAAATAGATAAATATGACAACACATGATAAATTAGAGTGGTTTTCTTTTTTTTTTCTTTTTTTTTTTTGTGGTATGTGTAGCAAAATGGAAAAAAAAAAAAAACATAGGAAAACCCTAAAAACATGCTCCAAAATTATTTAAGAATTTGAGAACAAAAAATCCTAAAAAAATAAAAAATAAAATAAATAAATAAATAAATAAATAAAAATAAAAATAGAAACTTGGTGTTTGGTCCACCCATTCCTGGGACATGTGAGACTTCCCTGGTGAAGCACAGACTCCTCGACACACGAACGGTTGCAGGAGAGAGGAACAAAAAATAGTATTTTTTCAGTGGGTAAAAATGACCAGTTGACTAAAATATTGTTTTCACCATAAGAATTCCCTTTGAAATCACCACTTTGTGATATTTATTCATAACCACTGCACTAAATAAGGATAGATACACATTCCAGGACCACTCTTACTTACCTCTTCCTTACATCCTCTTACATTAAATTCATTACATTCTTACATTCCTCTTTCACTATTACCGGGTGAAAATCACCCGAAAGCCTGAAGGAAAAAGTGGGCTTTGGGGTCAGGAAACACCTACACCTTCAAAGATGTCAAAAACAATGGTGAAGCTCGTCCATGTGCACGCAGCGAATGCCTGTTTTTCTAGGTATTTTTGAGCTATAAAACCACCTGTAAAAAGATAAAATGTACCGTAGGAAAAAAATGCTTAATGTCACGCTGTGGAACATTCCAGCCAGAGCAATGACATATCCATAGAAACAAGCAGGTGAGGTGACAGACCACCAACCAAAAAAGTTACTAATCTAATCTCATGCTAACGCTTCTAGAATAACATCTTCCCACACTGGCCTTTCTCAGGTATTCACTAGTTGTTTTGGATCTACGTTTTTTATGGGCATGTACCTTGGGGCTTTCAGCTTTTACACAGGCCTTAACCACCATCCCTGTTCAACATCTAAAAGTCTACGAGAACTCCACGGGCTTTGATGTGGTAAACTATTCCAAGCAGAAGAGGAAGAACAAGAGGATGGTATCAACATGCCTGCTGCTGGGAACAAAGCGGAAGAGGCAGTAAAAGTCGGTTGTTACACTTGTAGATGGGATGAAAGACACACAAAGGATCAAGACGCGTCGGTGCTTATAATTGAAATATAAAGTGTAGTCAGTGTTGGGTAAGTTACTTTATAAATGTAATCCGTTACAGTTACAAGTTACCTTGATTAAAATGTAATTGTACTGTAACTTTTTGGATTACTTTTACAAAGTAATGTAACTGATTACTTTTGGATTACTTTTGGATTACTTAAGTTTAAATGAGCATTAAACCCATGTTCAACATTTTATTTGTGAGAACTGACAGTGTGAACCTTAAAAGAGTACTAAACTGGGAGAGAATTGCTGACAGGCAATCACAGGAGGTCCACAAGAAGAGATGCCTGCACCAGACTTGTAAGATTTTCAATCAATCAAACAATCAATCAAACAATCAATCAAACATTTATAAGGCGCTTTTCATACAAAATTGTAGCACAAAGCGCCTTAAGCGCCTTACAGTGGTCAAGGATTAGAAGATTGACCTTTATTGATCTCACACAGGAGAAGTTGTTTCTATATTTGACCCGGGGACCATCCCCATGATTTGTTTTGTTATTTATGCTTTGGTCAGGCCCTAAGCTGGAGGATTTTACCTATGGCGCATGTTTAGGTTTCACACAGTTTCCCAATGTCAAGTGTTCTAGCCACTGACTGCCAGCTAACTGCATTACGGTACTTCATACATTTACAATGACACCCTTGCTTGTAAAATTACACAATCACTGTTTTAGACCAGCAATGCTGTCAGGTTTCACACATTGGATTGGACACGGGTCTCTTGATATCAGGCAAAGACTTTACCACTAGATCACATTTTAGACTCAGATGCCGTCGGTCTGTCGTCGAGACGGCGCACACTCGCTCTGTCCTTAGTGCACTACGTTTCTCACATGGCCGCCTGCGAAATTGAACAGGTCCCGCCTCAGCTCAATGAGCTGGGTGGTCTGCTCCTTGTTCCCTAAAGACAAAAATATTATACTATTGCGACTAGTAATACTTGGAATTGGGACATGGCCAATGTTCCCCCTAATTTTTAATGTTTCTGAGCAAACACACTAACTCCACATCCGAAATGCACCCCCCGCGCGGCTCGCACTTTGCAGATATAAAAAAAAATGCCCCGCGGCTGAATAAAAAGCTCTTTCATCCCTGATTTACAGTGCGCTGCACAAGTTTTCTTGTGCGCTGAGAATGTGCGAACAGTGCGCAGCTTAGAGTAAACGCTGGACATGGCGACACTGTAGAATATCCAGCATTACAACAGCAAAGGAAATATAGAAGTGTAAGGGGAAAAGCATGTGAACGGTAATACAGGTGCCGTGATCTATGCCGTTACGGCTACCGTCACACATGTTTAGTGTAGTTTATGAAGAGTTTCATGTAGCATAGTTGTAGGTGAGGAGAACCAGTACGTATATTTTATAGTGACGTCGCAACTCTCACTTGTGGATGTCGCTGGCGAGTCGGTCTTTGTAGTCCCGCGCTGTGCATGCTGGGGCTTTTAAGTGTGCGGAGCGTGCATGTTTGCACGCTTGGTCCACGCCCGATTTCCATGGAAACGACGGCGCCGTTCAGAGCTCGTCTTGACGGTGCAGGGGGAAAAAAACGAATGGAACGGCCCTTGTCGCGCCGGATATGTCGCATATCCCGTTCCAAGGACGCTAACAAGCGTGCCGTCGGTGAATTGGGAAACGGCCTACGACTCGACTGTCGTCATTACGTAATGGATGCCGACGAAAAGCCAAAACCATACCGCAGAAACGATGAGCAGTTTGCCCTAAATGCACAAATTTACTAACTTTTGACTGCCTTAGTTCTGGGCCTCCCTCCAACCAATCAGAACTGGCCTGAAGCGTTTGGTTTCCGACTGGGTGGCATTGGGCCAAGTTACATCTTATCAGTGGTGGAGGGTAGCAGTGCTTACCTTAAGAGCTGTAGACTGCACGGTGAGGATACGGGAGCTCTACCGAGAGGAGTTTACGACACTACGGTGCGGAGGGGAAACACGGGAGCGCGGCAGGCAGGAGGGACCAGCCGACACCGCTCGCAGAAATGGCGGAACACCACGCTACAGCACGGTGAGGATACGGGAGCTCTACCGAGAGGAGTTTACGACACTACGGTGCGGAGGGGAAACACGGGAGCGCGGCAGGCAGTAGGAACCAGCCGACACCGCTCGCAGAAATGGCGGAACACCACGCAGCAGCACAAATTGTAATCCTGTTAAGTAATCCCCATTCTCAATGAATGTACCTGTAATCTGATTACATCGTTTTTTTCTTGTACTGTAACGGATTACAGTTACTTTTATTTTGTATCCTTTTACCGTAACGCCGTTACATGTAATCCGTTACTCCCCAACACTGAGTGTAGTAAGTAAGAATACGATGTGGTTTTGGGTAAGGAGGTTTATTTTATCACTTTCTACGAATGTTTTAAAGTTTTTTCCTCATTGAATCTCTCCTTTTGCCATGGATTCTACCTGGACGACAGGGATTCGACACACGTTTCCTCATCAAAAACATAGCTTGACTTTTGTTTTGCTTCATTCACACACAAACCCTGCATATTTTGACTTCTTCTTGAGTTCTTTTCACAAATAGAAAAGACAGGAATACAGGCTTCACTTGAGTCATTTGGATGATTTCAGCCCTGGAATTGCCAGTCTCTACAAAAAAAAAAGGTAAAAGGTAGCTGGTAACTTGCAAACTACTGCTTCATGACATCACGAGGTAGAACAGAGCATTTTGAGCTTTGGAGATGTAAATAAACTAATAATAAAGGGTTATTCAAAAATACAAAACACAAAATACAACTGTTGGTCATACGCTTTCTTAAATCACATTCATTCATTCTTATCACAATAGCCAACCTTCGTAATGCATTAAAAGGTTATTGATCTCGTGAAGGAAGTTGCCACATGGGCCACCATTATCATCACAGTCGTATGACTTTGCATAGGGCTGAAAATAAGTTATATACAAACTATAAAGAGGTTTTCAGGCCTCCCGGAGAAAGGGTGCATGTTGTTGACTTGTTGGTGAACATTTGACACAAATCAACTTATTTTTTAGGTGATTAGATGTGCGATTTATGTTTTAATAATAGGATTCTGTTCAAAGTTCACATTTTAAACAGAGGAATTGACTAAAAAGACTGAGACAAAGTAATAAAAGAATCACACTTCAGAGCGCGTTAGTACATATTTAAAGGGATATGCCACCCCCAGGTCAAATTTGGGCATCTCCCCACAGTCCAGAGACTAAAATAAGTGGTGGAAAGCGTTTTCCTGCTCACCCAGCCATTGTCCGAGTCTGTCGCCACTGACCGCCGCGGTAACTGGTGCTCCTCCGCCTTAGACTGGAGTCTAACGTAGCCAGAGAAAGATTTCGGCCAAAAGGAATTAATTTGCTCGATGCGTTTCCCAATTACTTTGTGTGTAGTGCGCATTCATATCGAGTGCAAATAAATGTGCAAATCAACACGGAGAGCTTGCCTTGGTCATTTTGGGTGGGAACTATTTTCCAGTGCGTAAGAATACAGCCGTATCACGCACCACGCTACCAGGGGAATCCCAGTTACGCACCGGGAAGGGAGTTCCCCTGTTGCACAACGTGGTGTGTGATACGACTGTATTCTTACGCACTGGAAAATAGTTCCCACCCAAAATGACCAAGGCAAGCTCTCCGTGTTGATTTGCACATTTATTTGCACTCGATATGAATGCGCACTACACACAAAGTAATTGGGAAACGCATCGAGCAAATTAATTCCTTTTGGCCGAAATCTTTCTCTGGCTACGTTAGACTCCAGTCTAAGGCGGAGGAGCTGCAGATACCACGGCGGTCAGTGGCGACAGACTCGGACAATGGCTGGGTGAGCAGGAAAACGCTTTCCACCACTTATTTTAGTCTCTGGACTGTGGGGAGATGCCCAAATTTGACCTGGGGGTGGCATATCCCTTTAAACAGCACGGTTAGCAGTTTTTATGCACAATAAGAATATTTAGCTGTTTGCAGAGATAATCATGGTACTTCAGAAACTGCAGCATTTGCGATTTCTCCGTTCAAATTGTGGTTTCGATTTGATTGCAAATAATCTTCCAACCTTAAACTATCTGAATATTTTAATGCCAAGGCTTTTCTTTTGTTCCCCATTGAAAATTGAAATGTGATTCCCGCCAGAAGTACCAACTCAAACAGAACTGTGGTTCACTGGCAGTCAGACGTAAACATGTTCGGGGTGGAATAAGCAGGATATGAGAATCATCCATTAGAATCTCACCGTCCACAGGGTTTATATAATCTATTAACATGATCAGGATCTCACCATCCACTGGGTTTATGTAGTCTGGGAGATGACCAGCCGCTGCCACCGCTGCTGCTGCGGCTGCTGCAGCTCCGCTCTGCATCAGGAGGTCTCCGTAGGGGCTCCTCTGGCTCGCACTGGCCATCAGGTGGTAATATTCTGTGGGGTTAGCTCCCGGGGGAGGAGGCGGGAGGCTGAACAGGGCTCGGTCTTTCAGGTGTTCATGGGTAACTAAAGAGGACAAAGGAAAGGAAATGTTGTTTTGGTTAGCTTTTTGCTGACAGTACAACTTTACTTTTCGGGTTGAGGGTCCATTACCTGCTTGTTTCTATAAATAGGTCATTGCTTTTCTTATAATGTTCCACAGTATGACATTAAACAGCTCTACTTTACATTTTTTCAATTCTAGGTGGTTGTATTGCTCAAAAATACCTAGAAAAACAGGCATTCTGACTGTGAGCGGGTTTTGCCTCTCCACAGATCTGACCTGTAACTTGGTCTGGATTGGTGTCCATGGAAATAAAAAAGTTTAATGCCACACTGTGAAACATTCCAGTCAAAGCAATGACATCTCCATGAAGAAAAGTATTTGACGGGCCCTCCACAAGAAAAGTTACACAATACACCTTTAACAATACACCAAAAAGTCAGCATCACAATATTGCAATAAAATGACAGAAAGTCGTTATTTGTTATCGCAATCAGTAACAAATAGTAGCCCGTTACCCTAGACTGCTGCCAGACATTAACAAAATTTGCTTTCTGCATTTGGCCCATCCTTCTGAGCCACATCATAATAAAAAAACGATTGAAAAAAAAATTGAAATTGACAATTTAAAACAAAATATCCTATTATTTGAATGGTAAAACGTCCTTAAAACATTGCCTATATCAGAAACAATGAAAAAACTTTATAGATGGGTCAAATGCAGGGGACAAATTTCTGTTCACGTACACATTATACCTTATAATCTCCCAAAACCCAGCCTGTTACACTTACTACCACTCCTCGCCTACAACTAAAACCACTAATCAAACCTCTATTGATCAAAACGTTGCCAAGATCATAATCCTTCAGCTTGTTTCGTTGCTACACATACTTTGACCTACATCTGCTAACGGCTACATTTCGCTATGGTCTACCCCGAGGTCACAGCCATGTAAAGTGATGCATTCTGACAAGTCACGGGAGCTCAAATCCATCATGAAAACCGAGTAACACATTGGCGGACGTCTTTTAACATGCGGCTTGACACACTGACAAAACAAAGGAGGCTGAAAAGAAAGGTTGAAAGAGAAGGTCTCAACTGAACAGACAAGTGGCCTGCTTTACAGATTTGAAGATTTGTGCTTTGCGTGCATGCCCCGGGGCGTGAGCCGTTTGATAAAAGATGTCTGATGTCTTTGAGGCTCGCTGGCTTGTGGGGAAATATCTCTCGGGAGTAGGAGGAAGCTCGGCCGAGTAAAGGCGGGAGAGGAGCGAGGAGGTCAGTGGTGAATGTAACAAAGTACAACAGTAAAAGTACAATTAAGTACAATTTTTATGTATCTGTACTTTACTTAAAGGTGCATTGTGTAACTTTTTGGTGGAGTAACTGCTTGTTGCTATGGATATGTCATAGATCTACCTGGAATGTCCCACAGTATGACATGGTGTGGTTTTATAGCTCAAAAATAACTAGAAAAACAGGCATTCTGACTGTGAGCGGGGTTGCCTCTTCACAGATTTGACCTGTAATTTGGCCTGGTTTAGTCTCTATAAAGATAGAAAGATTTAATGCCACACTGTGAAACATTCCAGACAAAGCAATAACATCTCCACAAAGAAGAGCACCTTTAAGTACATTTTACAGTAGATACTATTTACTTTTTCTTCACTACATTTGAGAGCATGCGTCTGTATTTTTTTATTCTTTTATTTAATACGGACAGTGCATATTAATGAACAGCTACAACGTTGCAGTGTAAATACACCAGATTATAGCAAAAATGCTAATTTCCATCTGTAGTCCCTAGGCAGGTGACACCACAGAAAAAACAAAAACTTTCTACTTCACGACATTTCAGATCAGGACTGAAAAGTAAAAAGTACTTGTTGAAATCACTTATTTTTACCACATTTAATTTGAGTTAACATCCCAACTTTGAGAAAAATGAAGAAATCAATTGAATAACTTAAAATTAAAAATCAAAATCACTACATTTGATGCTTTAATTGCTCTTAAAATCTCTGCAAAATACTTTTATTTTTGTTCATAATGTACGTTTTTAAACAGGTACTTTGATCGTTTTACTTAAGCAGATTCTTTTTTCGTGCGATATTTTTACTTTTACTTGAGTAATCTTTTGCCCCGGTATCTGTACTTTTACTCAAGTAACAAAACGGAGTACTTTATCCACTGGAGGAGGAAGAGGAAGGAGGAAGAGTGTCTTAGGTTTGACAGGCTCGAGTCTTTTGTACGGAGCAGGTGCACAGGTGTATAATGCTGAGGAAGGCCTTAACCCTGTGAGCCCGTACGTATCATATTTGATACATGCATTTTTGGGACTCATTGCATCACCATCAAACATAAACTTTGCATTAAACCCTTTTGTATCAAATCTTATACTTGTATTCTGCCCACTGGTGGACACTCTTTGCTCTACAACCATTTGGACATGTGTTTTTTCTGTCATTCAAAATGGCTGCATCGCACTAGCACACATCTGTGTGTCTGAGGGTCAAGAAACTTGGCCATTTCATGCTTTTATGGTAAGATTTTCTCTAAAATACTTATCAATATTTTTAAATGAACAGTTACTTTGTCCATAAAACGTGGTATTACTCATTTTAATAATTGTAGTTTGTAGTTATATTGAGTGGAAAATGGTTGTATCAAATTTGATACTTTGGGTATTTAGCCGTAAAATTAACGATCATCATTGATATATTTTTCCCGGGTGTTACATAGATTATGTCTTCCATAGGCCATCATACAGTGTTTTATGGAATCAAATAAACATTTTATAGGTTTAAATGGCATTTCTAACAAATAACTTCACTTACAATATATGGATATTGTATGGATATTGGCTAATTTGTGTGGGGACGTGCAGGTCAAAGTGGTTTCCTGTATGATTTTGATATCTGTCAAGGGCCAGCAGATCCAGAAAAGGAGAAATCTGATGTTGGTGTGAGTGGAGATGTGGTTCTCAAATTGACATCAACTCTTCCTGCAGGAAAGAACCACAAAGTGTTTGCAGACAACTACTTTACATCACTTCCACTGCTGGAACATTCGCGTGAGAGAGGGATTTACTATGTTGGCACTGTCAGAATGAAGAGGGTTCCTGACTGCAAGATGATGGATGAAAAAGCCCTGAAGGCACAGGGAAGAGGGTCCAAGATCAAAAGATCAAAGATCAAAGTCAGCTTGTCAATTCTGCCATATGTGTTCAACATACAGTGAATCGAAATTTCGTTTCTCTCTGGCCAGGTAGTGCAAAAAGACAGTGTACAAGATACAATATGAAGACAAAACACAACGAAAACTATCTAAGACCGTTTTCCATGGATCACAGAGTGAGCCAAAATGGCATGATCATTGTCCGGTGGTGTGACAACAAGCCTGTCAACCTGGTGTCCTCTTTTACTGGATTACTCCACAAGATCAGGTGAAACGCTGGGATCGGAAGACCGAGAAATACATCATGGTTCCCAGACCAGCCATTGTGGAGACCTACAACCAATTTATGGGTGGTGTGGATCTTCTGGATATGCTGGCTGCCCTGTACAAATACACTCTGAGAACCAGAAGATGGTACTTGCTGATTTGGTGGCATAGTGTCACTGTGGCACTGATAAACGCCTGGATCCTGTACCGAAGAGACCTGCGGGCAAACAACAAGGAGAAAGATGCCCTGCCACTCCGAAGATTTCAGGCCTCAGTTGGCAACTGCTTGACAAGCGCAGGAAAACCAAAGGCCAGGCCTGGTAGGCCAATGTCCTCTCCTCTTGCCTCTCCATCACAGTCTCCCTTCAGCTCACTACAGTCGTCACCATCTCATACCCCACCACGGAGGAAGCAAGTGCGCAGTGTGCCTGCTGATGTGAGGAAGGATGGGGTTGACCACTTCCCAACATGGGGCAAACGACAAAGGTGCAAGCACTGCAAGGGCTTGCCTCACTTTTCCTATGTGTTTTGTGGGAAATGCAGTGTCCACCTCTGTCTGAACAAGGACTGAAACTGCTTCCACGCTTATCATTTGGCAAAGTAAAAGAAATGAGAGACTGCTTGACAAGGCTATGTTAAGATGTTATACAAAATTATTAAGATGCTATGGATGTCTAATTATTTTACAGATGGCACAGTTCTTTGTAGTGCCAAAATGCCCTAAGTGCATTATATATGATAGTGTCGGATTTTGTGTTTAATACCTATAGTATCAGATGTGATACAAACAAGAATATATACTTAGGAATTATTTTTGCAATTTTTTTTTTTACATTTTGTCAAAGGGTCAAATAAAGAGTTCATATCCAAAAAATTAGAATTTTCTGACCATTCTTTCATAGTTCAGGTCTCACAGGGTTAAATGTGCAAAAGTTCTATTGACGAAAAAATCTGCTCACACCTGCAAGTGTCAAGTTTAAAAATGACGTATCAAAAAAAACAACAATGTTTTTTTGCACAGCTTGTGTATTGGTAAAAATAGAAGGTCACCTGGGTAATGAATATTTTGGTTCGTATTGGGCTGGTTTCTATGGTAGCACTTAAAACTGTTGCTAATGCTAATGCTATTGTGATTGTGAGATGCCGTGCCCAAATCATTTCAGTTGTATAAAGTTTGTCTAAGTCTACGTTTAAGTCAGGGTCCACCGTATCAAAAAACAACAATGTTTTTTTGCACAGCTTGTGTATTGGTAAAAATAGAAAGTCACCTGGGTAATGAATATTTTGGTTCGTATTGGGCTGGTTTCAACACTAGCCAGCTAACTACAGCGCTTAAAACTGTTGCTAATGCTAATGCTGTGATTTTGAGATGCCGTGTCCACATAATTTCAGTTGTGGATCAATAAAGTTTGTCTAAGTCTACGTTTAAGTCGGGGTCCACCGCCTACTCCGACATCCCCTCATTATGACAAGTCTTTATTTAGACATGCAGGTTTTCTGAAACTTTGTCACGTCATATTTTTATTTTTTTATGAGTTGCGGTGTATCCAGGCGTATCTCTCGCTCCCTCGCAGCCTCCTTTTAGATTAGATATTTTCTTGAAGGCTGGCCTATGCTCTTTTTTAAAATCCACGACTGTTTCCCACGGCTATCGGGATATTTTCCCACCGTCTGATATCCTATGTGGCCGAAGTATTCTCTGATATATGGAAGCGCAAAGTATAAAAGGCTATCACTTTAATATTATTCATGTCAAAAAAGCGGAATGTTTGAAAAATAGTAAAGCGCTGCTACTCTGTTAATTAAAGAATAAAATGTCGAAGTAGGGGGCGCTTGAAAAATAATGTTTATGCCACTACTCGGACAATTTGACGTCAATGTCTAAATAGCGGCATGTCGGAATAACCGTTTAAGTCTAATGTCCACTCTAAGGTCAAAAAGTGGACAGAAATTACTTTTTATTGGTAAAAATATAATTTAATATGTTAGATAGCAAGTAGTAGGAATTAGCAGTCAGTCAAATCTTGCTAGCTCAAATTTAAAAACAAGACTCTTTTAATGTCAAGAAAACAAGCTAATGTAAGTAGTAGTAGTCACTGAACTGAGTCACTGAGTTGAAAGTACACAAAAGTACACAAAACATTTTAAAAAAACAGTGTAAATAATATACGGCAGCCATCTTGAATAACACAAGTTCAAAGTGCAATCTTAAAGGACCATATTACCATTATTATTTTCTAATCTATGTTATAATGTTGTTTCTTCATCACAAACAGACCTGGAATTGTGTTTTGTTTCATTCACACGTTTAACACACAAAACCTGCGTATTTAGGCTGAGTTCTTCTCTCAAACTGAAAACACTCTGTTCCACCTTGTGATGCCATGTGGAATACAGGAAGTACTCCATGCAAGAAGAACTCCACACACCTTCATTAGAATCATTTGGATAATTTCAGCCCTGGAATTGCCAGTTTCTACTGAATTAAAAGTAAAAGGTAGATGTTAACTTGAAAACTGCAACTCCATGACATCAGGTTTGGAGATGTAGACAGAGTAATAAATAAGGATTATTCAAACTTAGACAAACTTTCACTAGCAAGGACCATGTCAAGACATTGAAATACGATAAAGATATTTCTTGACGGTGGGTAGATGTGACAGCTGGGGGGAGACTCACGATGGTCACCCAGCCGATTCGGAACGCCCTCCTTAAAGATGATGTCTTCGGGCTGAAGGATGGACGAGAGACACGGTCGAGAGAGCGGACATGGACGGCGTTGTCGGGATAGACCGTATAAATAGGGCTTCTGGGTAATTGAAGGCGTGGTAAAGTTGAGCAAGGCCCATCTTAATCATATTAACTCCACTTGTTGATCCACAAGGGAAATTACTTGGACACAGCAGCTCACACATCACAATATATTATCATAACAAAGAGCAAAATATGGTAAAAATAAATAAATGATAATAATAATAATAGTAATAATAAATTCTAGATAAGTAGCAAAAAAGATAGCAAGAGACAGGTATAAAGGATAATTATATAAATGTAAATGAACATGTGAATGAAACAAAACACAACTCCAGGTCTGTTTTTGAGGAGGTAATGACATTCTAACATGAACTTAAAGCTCACAAGAGTCAGTTTCGTGTAATATAGAACCTTTTTAAAAAAAAATTGCGGTAAGCAAATGTTGGCAGTGTGGGTCGGAGTGCAAATTGGGTAAAAACTGGTAAAACAAAACCGCTCCCCAGCTTCCACGCCACCGCAGCCCTAGCATTAACGGGCCCCATCAGGAGCGATTAGACCAGGGCTGGGTTAAAGGGGTACAGGTCCGTAGTGACCGGGGACTTTTCCAGTGCCAGATCACGTTACCTCCTCCACAGAGCAGCATTTTCTATAAGTGTTTGTGCGTGTGTGACCTCACCGTTGAAACAAGCAGGAGTAGCAGAAGCAACATTTGGTTCAAGTTAAAACCAGGCCTGTAAGTTATGCTATATCAGTTACTTTGTGTTTTTGAGAAATGCAGTTTAGAAATGCGCCCCTTTTGCTCTGGAAAGCTATCCTAATGTTTTAAGAGGCTTTTCAAAATGGATAGTTCCACTGATTTTCATGCAAGAAGTGGTGTGGTTTCAATTCTCTGACATGAAGACTACAAATCCTAGCTTAGAGGCGCTGAACCTGATTTTCATTCTTTTAAAAACATTAAAAACAGAACCAAACCATAAATGGTTTGCAGTGATCCAAAATGATCCCTCACTTACCTTATGCATTCATAGCATCCTAATTATTCACTGCCATGGGTTTATAATTGCATTTCACACCTCTCAGAGATGAGAGTGGAGTAAAGCTAACAACAACTAGCTAGAGTAAAGCTAACAACAACTGGCATGCACTTCCTCATCATTGAACAACAAACGTTTTATAATTAGTTGCAAACAGTTCACAGCTGACTTATTTTGACCTTAAGAGCTGCTTGTACAATAAATCTCTCCTGGGTTAAGACGAACTTTGCTCAAATATATCGGAAAAATCGGTTACAGGTCTTTAAAATTGGGGTGTTCCAAAATGTGATCTCCGGTGTAAATGGCTTGAGGTTTCAGACCCACTTTGCTATTAAATAAGTTTTGCTTGTCTGGCTCCCTTCCCGTACAGCCCCAACGTATAGACTTACTCTATTAGCTGCTTCTGGGTGGAAATTTCACACTTATAAAACCATCTTTATGTTCTGGTTTGCTTAAGACTAGCTGTGAAAATGGCCGAGACCTGTTGAAAACCTTGCTCCAAAACCACAAATTAAATTTATATAGTGTACATTTGGGGCAGTTAGGATTTCACAAGCGGTCTTCAACACATGGCTAGCACCCAGGTATCCCTATCAGGAGTTTATACACGCTCGGCTGCCTGCTGTACTACCAGGCTTTATTTATGTTCTGCATTATGCCGGCGTTCCATATTTGCCTCTACTTTATCAGTGACACCATCTCTTCTTCTCTTCATGAAAGGGTAGTGAACCATTTTTTTGCCAAAAGCGTGTGCTTGGTGATTTATTTGTGGAGGCTGGAGGCTCCACTGTTCTGCTATGAGACCTGCTGTTTGGGTTTGGGATGGGGGCAGTGAGAACTAGTCTGTTAACGTAGAGATGAGATGTGAGGAATTAGCAGGTTAACCCCAGTCGTGTTCAGAGTAGTTTTGTGTATATTTTTAGTGTGTATTTTTGTGGTTGGAATCCCATTAGAACCTTCTACAAAACTGAGCCACAGCTGCACTAGAGTTACCTGACAGGACGGCTGCCTATATGAGTCAATGACCTCATTCACCACATTCATTGACAAAGTGGTTAAAGTGTCTTGCCCAAGGACCCTACAACAGTATGCCCCTAAACACAAGAGAGTCTTAGGCTGCATCCCATTTCTCTGCCTTACCCCTTCGTCTTACCCCTACCCCTTGGTTTTGTGCGTTCATGTGAGGGTAAGGGGTGTCCCCATTCTAATTTTAATCAAGGACTCGGGCCACGACCTCAGGCTACATACCCCTTGAAACGAAGTAAGTTCTCGACCAGACTTGAAACGAAGGGGTACGCCTACAAGCCCAGGCAGATTTTGGGATCAGGATGGCAGCGTCACATCGACCAGCCAAGGAGTCTCATAAATGTATTTTCAGCAGTTGTAATTATCGATTAACAGTTTAGCATGGTTTACAATTATGACGCTTATGTTCTATGTTACTTTTAGTGAACTGTTGTTGCGGTGACTGTTTAGCCGACGTTACCGTTTTCATCAAGCTTTCATGCATAAACATAAACATACCCGATAATCCTTGACATTTGTTTACGTTTGTTTGCGTCAACTCTTGTCGCCTCTGTAGACGTAGCATCCAGGTAGAGGCAAGGGATGATGACGCAAACGGTAATCGAGTGGCATCCCATTTCTTAGGGGAACATTCGTACCCCGAGCCCTCTCAACTCGGTATCGAGGGGCAAGACAAAGACGTAGATAAAGGGGAAGGGCAAGGGGTAAGACAGAGTAATGGGACGCAGCCTTATTGGTTTCTATAAGACCCATTATATCTCTGTTTAATAGAATCCTACTCAACTGACTACCACAACTAAGGATGCATATGAGGGCCAAACTCAAAACGAATTCAGCTGATACAAAAATGTTAAATTTCTTGTGTCTAAATGAAAATGCATCTCCTCTTTATTGCCAAGTTTCTCGTATATGGCCATGATTCTACATATTCTACATATTTTCCCAATATTTAAGGATGCTTCGCTACAAGTTAAAGCTACCATCTGTAAGTTTATTTGAGTTTTTTTACCAGTAGAAACCTGTTCCCTTCTGCTCTTCTTCTGTCAAACCAAAGCTGGCGGACTATCAGACTGCAGTAACGTAGGTAGCATCTAGTGGTCATATTTGAGAATACAACAGGGGCGGGTCAGCCAGTCTAATTACAAATGGTAGCTTTAACCTTGACTTTTTCCTTATTACAAAAAGCGTCTTTTATGAAACACCTTGCAGAATTTAAACGCCATCTCTTTTACTTGAGTTACTACTTGCCTACCTTAACCCTACTTGTATTTGCGCACCGAATTTGGCCCCTCTCCTGCTAATTTCCATAGTTTCTGCTTCACCCGCACATTCTCTCCGGAGTCTCCATGCCCAAATCCTTCTGCAAACTCCAATCACATAGAAAAACAGCCCAACCTGAACTGCTGAAAGGTGCGTTCAGCGTTTTCTGTGTGCAGATGTACGAGGTGCAAGGCTAATTATCGCTATTGGTCAAGTCTGTGCAAACTGGGAGCACGCCGTTTGCAGACAGGCCGAGTCCAGAGCTGGCAGGATACATAAATTTTCAACCCGCTCAACTCTAATCTCACCTCTTTAATGTTAACCGGTAGAATAACAGAGAGGAGACTTTTTCCACATCACCAGCAGTCCGTAAGCTCAAATTGTGCACCATATTCATCACAGGGAGACTAAATATTTCCATCCTGACAGATCTAGAATGCAGAGGAGCGCGGAACAGGTAGTGCTGGTGTTTATAGAGCCACAGGGCATTGAGAATGAGCTACGACGCTAAGCCGCTAAGACTGTTTGCGCATGATACAAAGTGAGTTGTGTCTAATGCTTTGTTTGATATAGCAGTGGCAGGGCAGGCGCCAAGTAGTTAGATTTATGATTGTTCCAGTCAAACAGGTCAGGACAAATGTATACCTGCCGCACTTTGTGTTTAGAATGCGGATAATGTATAGTGGGTTTAATATAGAACACAACATGTATTAAAGATAAAAGGGTCTGTGCAAATAAAATAATATAGAAGGAAATTACAGGTCTTATATTACACAAAATTAAGGTTTAAATCATGTTAGAATGTTGTTACCTCATCAAAAACAGACCTGGAGTTGTGTTTTGCTTCATTCACACATGTTTGAGTAATCCTTTATTATTATTGTGTCTATATCTCCACAGCTCAAGACGCTCTGTTCCACCTTGTGACGTCATGAAGCGGTAGTTGTCAAGTTAACAGCTACCGTTTACCTTAAATTCAGTAGAGATCGGAGGTTCAAGGGCTGAAATTATTAGTGAAAATGTCTGGAGTTTGAAAACACAATGTAGCAGTTCCTGCGTTACCACATGACATCACAAGGTGGAACAGAGCGTCTTCTGTTTGAGAGAACACAGAAGAAGGTGAGTGGTTCAATGCCTGTTAAAGGTGTACTGCCATTGTGTCTTTAAGCACAAACTGGCTACCACCAATTTTTTTTCTGAAATCAGCATCTCTACATGTATTACAGCCATTCCATTCCAGCGGTGTTGAATTCCAACACAAACATAAAGCTGAGCTACTTCAGTTCTTGCACCAGGAGTGGAATAAAGTCACCCAAGAACAATGTGAAAGACTTGTGGAGAGCATGCCAAGACGCATGAAAGCTGTGATTAAAAATAAGGGTTATTGCACCAAATATTGATTTCTAAACTCTTCTTAAGTGTAAACATTAGTATTATGTTGTTATAAAATGAATTTGATCTTGTTTCTTTGCATTGTTTGAGCTCTGAAAACATGTATCTTTTTTCTTATTTTGACCATTTGTCATTTTCTGCAAATAAATGCTCTAAACCAGAGGTCTTCAACAGGGGGGTCGCGACCCCTAGGGGGGTCGCGGAGGTAACGGAAGGGGGGTCGCGAAATCTTTTGATTTCACTTTAAAATAATATAATTTTATATTTTATAGTGTAAAATACAATATTAACCTGTGTATTATTTCCTTGTATTGGATGTACCATAACAGAGTAGCAATGTTTATACATGACACTAAGCTCAATTTAATATAAAACACAATTCTATGCCGTATATATAGTAGGGGGTCCCTGGCCCAGTTCGCCATCTGTTTGGGGGTCCCTGGCCTGAAAAACGTTGAAGACCCCTGCTCTAAACGATAAAATTTTTATTTGAAATTTGGGGGAAATGCTGTCAATAGTTTATAAAATCAAATAAAAATGTTCCTTTTGCCCAAACACATACCTATAAGTAGTAAAATTTGAAAAACTGGATCATTTTCCAGTGGTTCCTTATTTTTTTCCAGAGCTGTATGTAGACATAAGTAAATTACCACAATGAAGCATATGTAAAATGAGAAAATAATTTAGAAAAAATTAAGCATGTCGCCCACAAACAGTAAGGTTGGTGGTTCAGTTCCTGCAAAAGGTGTACTGCATTAAGTCAGTACGGTGTAAGGTCTGTACACACCAGTAGATTACCACAGTGGAGTATTATATAACCTCAAAACTACAAACTATCCCTTTAAAAAGTAAAAGTTAAATATTCTTTAAGGGGAAAAGGAAATTATTTGAAGATGTGATGAAAGTGGCACAGCAGGTTAAGCGCTCATTTGGTCAGTTCAATCTCTTTACAATTGTATACTGCTGTGACACTTAAAGGTGCACTGTGTAACTTGCTTCGTCACCAACTTATCTCCATGGAGATGTGCCTAAAATGTTGCACAGTATGGCCATAAATTGAAGTATCACCATGGAGATTTGCAAGCCAAATTACAGGTTATATTTGTGGAGAAGTGACCGAACTTGCAGGAAGAATGGATGTTTTTTAAAATATTTTTGAGCAATAAATTACACTTGTAGCCAAAACCAAAGCCTTAACATCTCCAAGGAGACAAACAGGTTGCGGACTCTCTCTAGAAAAGTTACACAGTGCACCTTTGACACTCGATACATCCTCTAATCACATAATAACACTGAAGAAGGGCATCTGGCTAAAAATAAGTTAACTGTGTCCTCTCACCCTCTGCCGGGCTCAGGCCCCTGGCGGCGGAGATCATGGACAGGGTGGGGCTGCCGTGCACTGAGCGCAGGTAGTGCTCCATGTGGGGGACCACGTAAGGGTGAGGGGGGCTGAAGGGGGACTCCCCGGTGCCCGCGGCGGCGTGAGGGGAGAGCCGGATCAGGGAGATGTCTGAGATGACCGGGCTGCTGGTCAGGCCTGGAGGTCTGTGGAGAGAGAAGGAAAAATATGATTACACAAAGGGATTTCCAGGTTTATGGCAACAACTAACAGTAATTTTAGTAGGCCGAGTGGACTTGTCAGTGATCATTTTTTCGATTAGACAAAACATTATTTCAACCGTTCATACAGATTTTCAAATACACAAACAACAAAATATGATGACTTGTAAATTATAAACATTATTAAAACATGCTTTAAAGGTGCATTGTGTAACTTTTCTGGTGGCAGGTGTGTCAATTTTTCATAATATGACATTAAACCTTTCTACCATCTACTTGGAGACTAAACCAGACCAAGTTAAAGGTCAGATCTGTGGAGAGGCGACCCCACTCATAGTCAGAATGTCTGTTTTTCAAGGTATTTTTGAGCTAAAAAAAAAAACACCTGTAATTGCTGTTTAATGTCATTCTGCAGAACATTCCAGACATATCCATAGAAACAAGCAACCAAACAGTTACATATGCACTTTTAAAATATTTTCATGTCAAGATTATTCCAATTAATTCCTTCATCTGTCATCATAACCAAGATTGCCAGTTAGGTTTAATAATTCCTTATGGGGCAACAGTAGCTCAGGTGGTAGATGGATGGCTTTGTCCTTCAATTTCAAAGTTACCTGTGAGTGCTTTTGCTGTATCCTTGGGCAAGACACCCTAGCACTGAAGTATGAATGTGAATGAGTGATTAGTGATGACTGGAGAGGTTAATAGCGCAGACTGGCAGCCGTATTTCATGCTTTAGCCCTGGGCAGCTGCGGTATACTACCTAACCACTACTTATAAGATTTATATGAACCTTTCAACTATTCCCACAAAGTATCCAAGGTACACTGTGGCTTATGATGGAATAACATAGGAAGTCCAGCTCCCATGTACAAAACAAAACAATAATGAACTCCTGAAGTCACCTCCCTGCTGTACTTAGCCAAATCTTGATCTGAAATCACCCCGCTTCCCCTCCCTATCCGCAATACATAATAATCTCTAAAAACACCATCTCCTATTAAGCCTGGGAGCTACAGACAAGTGAGAACCGATCATTTGTCAAGTGTAGTCTCCTCCTTGTTCGGTTGGGCAAAACAGCAGCTCTTCCCACCTGAGGTAATGCAAAACAATGAGAGAGCGCAACCGGATGCCAGTGTCTCATGTGATGTTTAAGTTCCCTAGTTCAGTCCTTACAGTAAATTTGTCATGTATGGCAGGTAATTGGCAGCTTCGTACATGGGGATCACAGACGGAGAAGTGTTGTAATGCTTCAAGTGTCCCCGGGGGCCCGAACTCTAGATAAAACCGTCTGCTGGCCCTTGGCTCTGTCTTTAAAGGTTTGTATGGAGCGAACGCTGGGCTGATAAGAGGCTCAGTGTGTGGTACGAACACCTGCATGGAGTGAGGGGATGAGTCAGGGCCAAGAAACAGTAAACGGTAGATAGTGTTTGAAGGGCCGATATTAGACGGCTTTCTGATCTGTTATAATGTTGTTTTCTCATCACAAACATACCTGGAGTTGTGTTTTCTCATCACAAACATACCTGGAGTTGTGTTTTCTCATCACAAACATACCTGGAGTTGTGTTTTCTTTCATTCATGCACAAATGCTGCATATTTAGGTTATTTTCTCAAACAGAAAACAAAACTCCACACACCATCATTAGAATCATTTGGATGATTTCAGCTCTGGAATTGCCAATCTCTACTGAACTAAAGGTAAAAGGAGCCGTTAACATTAAAACTATCGCTTCATGACATCACAAGGTGGAGCAGAGCATTTTGAGCTTTGGAGATGTAAACAGACTAATAATAAAAAGTTACTCAAACATGTGAATGAAACAACTCCAGTTATGTTTTGAGAAGGTAAATGCAGTCTAACATGACACTCTAAAAGCTCACAAGAATCAGTTTTGTGTAATATGGGACTTTTAAAACATGATAATATTGTTTTAACAAGCAGTTTTGGAGGTGTCAATTACACTGGTCTACACATTTTTGGACTCGATCTGCTTCCGAGATAAAAGTGGCTAAATCTCATTTATATTGATAAGATGAACTGAAAATCAATGTGCTGGTTAGCTAATGTATTCAAGATATTTAATGATATAATAATAATAATAATAATAATAATAATAATAATATAAATATATAAATATATATATATATATATATATATATATATATATATATATATATATATATATATATTATATACTGTATATTGATAAATGTTAAAACTCTAGACATATTAAAATGAATGTATTGGAATGTGCAGACAGGCTTTCAGATAGAACTGGTTGCTTGTACCTTCTGATACACGTTTTTGCCTTATTTTGCATAAATTTCCTTGCCTGGAAGAATCCATGACTCATCGCTGTACCAGCGAGTGAGTCTGGTAACGCTTGATCCACAGAATGCGCTGCAGTTGCGCGTAGACAGACAGCTAAGTGAACCAATCAGAGATTGCGCCATCTTGATTCAAAACTGAGGCGGAACTTCCGCTGCCTAAGAGTGACTTTGCGGGCAAAGGCGGGTGCACTGACGTCACCATCTTTGAACGAATCAGAATCGCGGAGTCCGTTTGTAACCGGAGGAGCGAGAGTGGATGGAGGGTGTCCAAATGGTATCGCGCTGTATAGGAAATACAGAGAGATATCATTTGGCTGGCCAGGTAATAAATTTCCTATTTTGAACCAATACTATATCTTGGAAACTATAGCCAATCAGCACTTCTGACTTACTTTTTCTTTATTAGTGACCTAAACCAAGAAAAATTTCACTCCTTTTGTTTGCAAGATTAATTGGAATCGTCAAAATTAGAACGGACACAGTTAGCAACTCGCAAAGGCTGCAACTTTTGAAGTACCAGAATTTCCTTAACAACAAAATATCGTGCCTTTTTCTGCATAAAAACCGCTAACCTTGCAGTGAAATGTGATTCTTGTATTAATTTGTCTGCTCGTATTTTAGTCTTTTTGCCAATTCTTCTGGATGTGTTTAAAATGTAAACTTAAAGGCAAATTAACGTTTTTTTACAATCTGAGCCTTCTTTCGGCAATAAAACAAGTAGTTTTATTCACCCATAGCAGTTTGCTGTCAATTGGAGCAGTATCGCAGAACTTATGTTGAGCCGTTCTGTTCTACTAATGATCCCGTATCCGTTAACATGGTGCTCGTATCATATGCTCGGGGCATTACTTTGCGGTGTCCAAATAACACAAACTTTAGCACTTTTCAAATCATAGAAGCCCGATGTCTTAATGTAAGATTTCGTTTGAAGCAAAAGTGGCCTGTAATCCGAGATTTAGCCATAGTTTCGAGTAGATGAGGACGCCAGTGTGCATGCGCGGATTGTGCTATCAGCTCCCGGGACCCAAACATGAAACGCAAAGCTGAAAACTATGGATAAATCTCGGATTACAGGCCACTTTTGCTTCAAACGAAATCTTACATTAAGACATCGGGCTTCTATGATTTGAAAAGTGCTAAAGTTAGTGTTATTTGGAGACCGCAAAGTAATGCCCCGAGTACAAATGCTAACGGATACGCTACAACATAACTTTCTTCAAACAGCTCCAAATGACACGAACGTGATATGGGTGAGTCAAACGACTTGTTTTATTACCGAAATAAGGCTCAGATTGTAAAATAACGTTACATTTCCTTTAAGTTTTAAGTTATTTAATTAAGTTATTTTTTTATGTTGTATTAAAACATAAATTGCAAATGCAACTACAATCACAAAGCTTATCAGGAAAATTGGAATTACAATTTTTTTTTCAAAAATGTTTCAACCTTTTCTATTTAACTCTGAGAATGACGCTTGTCATTGGGGCGTAGTTATCCAGAAGATTCTAGTTTTACAGAAATATGACGTAAAAATGTGGTATGTTCTATTTACTGATATCAAATGAAAGTCAAATATTTTTAAAAAAGAAAAAAATATAAAGAAATATAATAAAATATAGATATATAGGATGTACTTTTTTTTAAAGTATGGTTGTAAAATCAAAGTTAAAAAAAAGTCCATGGATTTTATGTATTATTTATGTATTTATTTATCTGAAAAGGGACAATGCACATTAATCAAAATCAAAACAATGTAAATGTGCCCGAGTTAGCTGATAAGAGCTAATTTGCATCGATCGTCCCTTTGCCAGATGTCAAAAAGGCATCCTAAAAGAAAATACACTTAAAACGTTACACATTAAAAATTACACAAATGTACAATAACATTACAGAAATACAATAAAAGTTTTAGTGTTCACACATTTGCGTTTCTAAAAGCCACTTTTTAGCATTCTTTTTTACACTGCAGAAACAGAAGCTCATTATTTGGCTATTTATAGTGAATGAAAAATGCAGTATACTGTTTCAAAATACTAAAAAAATACATTAAAAAAAAAAAAAATCACACCCTCATTGAGAGCCGAACTGGGCTGTGACGTCTCCTGAGTCGGCCTGTTTATGAATGAATCCTGCACGGACCACTTTACTGTAACACACTCTTTACAAGTGCGTGAAAACAAAGGCAGCTTGTGCAAACACTCCAGCAACAAATGTGTGTTTACGCATGCGGTTTTCCCTGCTGGCAGCCACATCTCGTTTTTGGCATGAGCTTTGCACTTTTCCTGTTATAATCTTTCAAACTCACTCCATCACCACTCATAATGAACTGGTTTTACACCATAAAACTGAACGATTTGGGGGAAAAAAATAACGTAATATTGCCAGTTTTTCTGACAAGTACTGCGGTTTGATTTGAGATTTGTATTTTATAATAGGATTCGGTTCAAAGTTCACATTCTAAACGTGTCCAAAAAGGCTGAAGAGTTAACTGACAAACTAATACAAGAACCACGTTTCAGAACAAGACAGGACATTTTGGTGTTAGCAGAGGAAATTAAGGTACTTATGATAATTCAACTTGTGATTCTGATTGCGATTAATGTTGCAGTTGTTTTGAACTCTGGAACGTTTATGATTTTGACAGATCTGCTTCATTTTCAAGTTATCCCTCACTTACCTAATGCATTCAGAGCATCCTAATTACTCACAGCAATCAGTTTAGAAGCGCTTTTCGCAGATTTCGGAGACCAAAGCGTCATCTTTGCTTTTTCAGTTCCATTACTGATTCCGATACTATAGCTTTAAGTATCTGCTGATATCTGATACCAAACCAATACCAGTGCAGAGACTAAAAATAGCATTTATTTCCTTTAAACAACAATAAATTATAACAAAACCCATCCAAATGTGTCTGTCAAAGGAGGGTCTGTCTTCATGGAGCAGTTATTGCTTCATCTGGAATGTTTCACAGGAAGGTATTAAGCATTTCTATCATCGTGGAGACCAAACCAGACCACGTTACAGGTCAGATCTGTGGAGAGAATTGGAATACCTGTTTTTCTAGGTGTTTTTGAGCTGTAGAACTACCGGTAATTTAATAAATCTAAGGTAGATCTGTTTAATGTCATACTGTGAAACATTTCAGGCAGAGCAATGACATGTCCATAGAAACAAGCAGGTGACGGACCCTCCACAAGAAAAGTTACACAATGCACCTTTTAAAGTAACTACAGAGCAACTTTGTCTAAATAAAAGTTCAAACATTATGAGACTTTCTGGACCAAATATGACCAGTAAATAGTTTAATTACATCCATTTAAGTGTCCAACAAGGATATCCACTGAACTGATATTTGGAAGCTGATTTTTTCTGTATCGACACCAGTATTGGATCGGTGCATTCCTACAATGGACACAATGGACTAATTTTAACCTCATTATCTGCCGATTTTGTCCAAATACAGGTACAAAACCTTTACAAAATCAGGTACAAAATTGAAATCTTTCTGAGTTCTAACGCTATGCCCAACCTGCACCCTCCCATCCAACCAAGCATATTCTTCGCTCCATTTCCAGTAAGCAGACTGCCGGCCTTGTCCGTGTGCCAGTTTTCATCAGGACCACTCTTCCCCTTTACAAACAGCTATAAAGAGCACTCTGTTCTGGTATGGGAGGGGGGTAGAAGTGAGAAGAAACAGACTTCCCATACACAAAAACAAGCTTCTATCGTACCCAACTGGCAACTCATTGGCAGCCTGGCATCGCTGACAGATTTGGGGACTTTTTGCCTTAAGGGATGCCCACGACTCGGATGCTTGTAACTGACCATAGACGGACATACTGTATTCCTAACCAAACAATGCAGATCTGGTTATGACTTAAGGTTCTTTCAGTGTTGAATAAATGGGAAATACATTAGGAACACCTGCTCCCACTGTCTGGCCCATGTCAATATAAATTAATATTGTTGTATTAATGGTACAGATGTTCGTGGCTAACTCGGAGCATATTGTTTTGGCACATAATTCCATTTAAGTTTATAGTGTGAGAAAATGTAGCATCCATTTTAGCGCTGTGTCTGGAACGCTTGCTTTTTAGTACAGAGGGGACATAACTTATAACTTTTTATGGTGAGCAAGGGGCCACAAGTGAAGCTCAGGATTATATGAGAGTTATTGTATGTCTTTTATCATTGCATTATTTGTGCATGGTTGGGAATGATCCTAAAAAGGTCTCCAAGGTACACAGTTTTTCAAGAAATAGGAAGAAAAACTGCATTGTGAGAGTTTCCAGATTTGTAATGTTTTTGTTTGAACATCTATTCAATTGTCTTTAATCATAAAGTAATAATATTTTCACAAAACTTCTGTACTATCCATTTTCTACAACTTTCAGGTTGGATTTAAAAAAATACACATGAAGTTTTTAGTAAGAAATGTAATTTTTTACATTTTCATTATTGGTCAATATTTAAAGAGAATCATCACATATCTTCTATGCAAAATTTTATAACTTTGAGTAATTAAAATTTTTCATCCAATATAAAGGTGTCATATTATGCAAAATTGACTCTTAAGCCATTTCCCAGTTCAACGAGTGCACGGTTTGGAGCGTGGTTTGAAGGAGATGTGCGTCAACTGCTGTCCCATTTAGTTTTTGTCTCATGCAGAGTTAACACGCGGTCCGAAGACCACAGTCGTTTCTATGGAAATCGGGGCATGGACCAAGCGTGCAAAAATGCACGCTTTGCACACTTAAAAGCCCCAGCATGCGCAGCGCGGCAGGATATATGACTACAAAGATGGACTCGCCAGCAACATCGACATGTGACAGTTGCGACTTCACTATAAAATGTGTGTACTGGTTCACCTCAGCTACAACTATGCTACATGAAACTCTTCATAAACTACGCTAAACATGTGTGGCGGCAGCCGTAACGACATAGTTCACGACACCTGTATTACAGTTCACATGCTTTTTCCCTTACACTTCTATATTTCCTTTGCTGTTGTAGTGCTGGATATTCTACAGTATAGCCATGTCCAAATTTGAAGTATTACTAGTAGTAATTGAACAATATTTTTATCTTTAGGGAACAAGGAGCAGACCACCCGGCTCATTGAGCTGAGGAGGGACCTGTTCCATTTTGCAGACAGCCATGTGGTCCACGGACTGCACTCAGGGCTGAGCGAGTATGCACCGCCTCGACTGCAGGCTGAGACCACGCTCCAAACCGTGCGCTCGCTGAATTGGGAAACGGCTTTACAATGTTAGAATGTTGTTACCTCCTCAAAAACATACCTGGAGTTGTGTTTTGTTTCATTCACACATTTGAGTAACACTTCCAAAGCTCAAAATGCTCTGTTCCACCTTATGATGTCATGAATTGGTAGTTTTCATGTTAATAACTACATTTTTACCTTTAGTTCAATAGAGATTGTCAATTCCAGGGCTGAAATGATCCAAATGATTCTACTGGTGGTGTGTGGAGTTTAAAAACACAGTGGAGCACTTCCTGACATCGCAAGGTGGAACAGATTTTTCAGTTTGAGAGAAGAACTCAGCCTAAATAAAGAGGATTTGTGTGTTAAACATGCGTGAATGAAACAAAACACAGCTCCAGGTATGTTTGTGATGAGGAAACATTATAACATAGATCAGAAAACATCGCCTTTGCACAGCCAAAACTTTCAGAACCTATCTTACTAGTATCAGTACACTCACCAAATATATGTCTATTACTATAACTTCAACTACCAGGCACCACAATATGAAAATCACCAAAATCACCACCAAATGTTTAAATATCGTGATTGAATGCATAACCACAGACTCCGCTCCCCACTCCTCCATCTGTGTAATTGCTGTTTGGCTGTATGTCGATCCCTATGTGATTACACGCTGTTTCTCCCACTGTTACACTGTGTGAGAAAAAGTGACGGGGGACGTGGCAGGGCTCGTCCCGCTCATGAGTAACACAGTGACTAAGTGCATACCTCTGAACATGTACATTAGACTGGCGGGAGAACTATGGGGAGGAGGAGGAGGGAGATTGAGGTCTGATTAGCAGCGATTCAAAGAAAGAGACAGATGAGGCCGGGGCGTGCAGTGTTCAAGTTCAGTCCGGCGCCACGAGACTCAGAGGGCGAGGAAGTTAGTTTAAGGGCCTGTTTACACGAGAACACTTACGGGTAAAAACAACAAAATATTTTATCGGAAGTGCCTTTCGTTCAGACGGTGACGGCGTTTTGGGGGCTTAAAAACGCAAAAAACTGAAACCGCCCTCCAAAGTGGAAAACTTGAATACACTCCACCGTCGCGTTTTCGTCTATACAAGACGCAAAACTCTGGTCAAATCTGCTGACGTTGCGTACGTGTTTACGTCACATCGGTCCATATATCAGTGTACTTTGTTTGGCAGAACTCCCAGTCCACACCTTGTTGCGCCTTCGTTGCTTTTTAGTCTAACGTGGTCTGAAGCAATAGTTGAACTTCTTCGTCTGACCACACAAATTTTTTTTACTACCGGTAGCCATGTTTTGTTTTGCTTTTCACGGCACAGATGAGAAGAAGGAAGATTCTACGCATGCGCGCGGACATAGTGATAATGTATCACAGCACCACCTAGCCGCCTGGCATGCATACCCAATCCCATTTCACACACTTTTGCGTCACCGTATGCACGCAGATTTCCTCCTGAAAACGCTCGTCTAAACGTGGAATAAAAAGTGAAGATGCAACACCACTTTTGTCATCATATAAACGTAGCCTAAAAGTCCTATATTACGTAAAATTGACTCTTTAAGCTTTAAGTCATGTTATAATGCTGATACCTCATCAAAAATACACCTGGGGTTGTGTTTTGTTTCATTCACACGTTTGAGTAACCCTTAATTATTCGTCTGTCTACATCTCCAAAGCTCAAAATGCTCTGATCCACCTTGTGATGAAGCTGTAGTTTTTAAGTTAGCAGCTACCTTTTACCTTTTGTTTAGTTGAAATTGGCAATTCCAGATGTGAAATTATCCAAATGATTCTAGTGAAGGTGTGTGGAGTTTGCCTAAATATGGAGATTTTGTGAATGAAACAAAACTCCAAGTATGTTCCTGATGAGGAAAACAACATTATAACAGATTAGAAAACAGCGTACTAATTATTAAAATAATTTGTTTTTGAGATGTTTGTAGTGGCTTTATGGTGAATGTGTGTGAATGTTCTGTTGTCTTTTTACTTCACAGATGACCCAAAAGAGTTAAAACCAAGATTAAGATTGTTCTTCTACATTACAGTCTAGACTCTGATATGAAAAATACTATATAATGATAAGGTTTGCTAATTACGTTCCAAATATATCATTTTTGGAGGCTCGGTGAATACATGTTGGGGCGTGAGTGCTTCACTGGGTCAAACAAACTCTTATAATGCCAGAAGACTTCAGCTTTAAACTATTTTCAACCTGTAAGGACACTTTTTTGTTAATTTGATTTTTATTTGTCTTATTATTTTTAGAGCTACTGTGTTTTCTCTACTAAGGCTGTGTCCCACTTCTCTGTCTTACCCCTTCGTCTTACCCCTACCCCTTGGTTTTGCACATTCATGTGAGGGCAAGGGGTGTCCCAATTCTAATTTTGATCAAGGGCTCGGGCCACGACCTCGAGCTACATACCCCTTGAAACGAAGTAAGCTCTCGACCAGACTTGGAACGAAGGGGTACGCCTACAAGCTCAGGCAGGTTTTGGGATCAGGATGGCAGCGTCACATCGACCAGCCAAGGAGTCTCATAAATGTATTTTCAGCAGTTGTAATTATCGATTAACAGTTTAGCAGGTTTACAATTATGACGCTTATGTTCTACGTTACTTTTAGTGAACTGTTGTTGCGGTTTTAATTGTAGTGATGTCTGTTTAGCCGACGTTATCGTTTTCATCAAACTTTCATGTATAAACAAGCTAGTTTTTTTGTCGAGCTGAGGTACCCGATAATCCTTGACATTTGTTTACGTTTGTTTGCGTCAGTTGTTGTCGCCTCTGTAGACGTAGCAGCCAGGTAGAGGCAAGGGATGATGACGCAAACGGTAATCGAGTGGCGTCCCATTTCTTAGGGGAACATTCGTACTCTGAGCCCTCTCAGCTCGGTATCAAGGGGCAAGACAAAGACGATAAAGGGGTAGGGGAAGGACAAGTGGTAAGACAGAGTAATGGGACGCAGCATAAGTCTACTATACTATTATCAGTAATTTGTATATAATTTGATAACTTACATAAAAATTACCTTATGATTATTATTAATGTTATTTTTGCCATAAGCAAAATTCGTATTAGAAATAATATACAGTGAATCAGAAAGCTTGTCAACAATAGGAAATATATATTTACATTACATATTTTCATTTGTTTACTTTTTTGGGGTCATTTCTTTGGGTTTTGGTTTGGGGTTTTTTTGCCTATGTGCACTACTCAAAATTTTGAATTTTTGAGCGCAAACTTTTTTGTCATTTATAATCAATCAATCTATCTATCTATTTTACAATATTTATTTCTTGCCACAGTTAAAAATGTCACTATACATTCTCTTCAACTCCAATAACCAACTATTTGAGGGCTATTTGACCTGCTCTTCTCTGAGGTCACTCTACAGCTCCATTTTCAGCTAAGTACCTCGTCAGCCTGCCTGAGCGCTCCTGACGTGACGGTAGAAGAGCGTTTAAACATTGATGAAGAGACAGCTCCGACCAGCCCCCTCCCTGGCCCCGCCCCTCGCTCCACAACAGCCAGTCTTCATGTAACATCTTGTCAGGAGGAGGCTGGCTCGACATGGCCTCAATAATGGTACCTGCCACACTGCACTGTTATTTGCTCTCCTCATGACAGACAGGCCCCGTAAACTTTAGCGTATTATCACAACCTCGGATACACTCGGAGTTTGTGATTTATTGTAGTCTTTGAGCGTTCTGTGCTGACATGTTGGTTTGACAGAGATGGAGAGACACATAAGTATTGTTGATGGATGTGACGTGTAGGGTTTTTTAAAGGGTCCGTATTAAACTATTTTCTGATCTGTGTTATAATGTTGTTTCCTGGAGTTGTGTTTTGTTTCATTCGCACGTTTAACACACAAATCCTGCACATTTAGGCTGAGTTCTTCTCTCAAACTGAAACGCTTTCTCTGTTCCACCTGGTAATACAGGAAGTTCTCCACTGTGTTTTTAAACTCCATACACCTTCACTAGAATCATTTGGTTGATTTCACCAGTGGAATTGCCAATCTTCACTGAACGAAAGTAAAAAGGTAATCGTTAACTTGAAAACTACCTCTTTAGTAGACAGTGCAATGTTTACTCAAACGTGTGAATGAAACAAAACACAACTCCAGGTCTGTTTTTGATGAGGTAAAAACATTATAATATGCCTTAAAGCTCACAAGAGTTAATTGTGTGTAATATGAGACCTTTAAATGTTGCAAAATGGTTGGAGTGGGTGATTGTGGTTAGGATAGTACGTAACTTCCATAGGTTTCTTAAAGAGGTGGAGCAGTGCTGGAAAGAATTTTAAGTATTTTTAGTGAAACTGCATAAACTGCTTTTTTTTTTTTTTTTTTGATAGACAGCCTTAAGTTTATGCTTTCATCACAAAGGTTTCTCAAAGAGTCCACTAGCACTTACATATGTCAGCAGAATGAATGGACAGTATATGTGTTTGTTTCTTACAATTTATTAAAAACACAGTATGTAACTTTAGCTAAGAAATAGATTAAATAAAATGATTTTTTTCTTTTTGTTTTATTGCGCTAAAAACATGTGTCCGTACTGTGATTGAGCAAACCTGGCTCTTATTGTCCTAGAGGAGGGACACTTCACAGAAATGTTGTTACTTTGGCTATAATCTAACAAACCACAGCTGACAAATAATGTGTAATTTGTTTTTTCTAAATGAATTTATGAACTATTTTTTTAAAACCAGACTAGACTAGATTTTTAAAAGAAAAGTTTCAATTTTGTTTAGTTTATTAAGATATTAAGCTCATAATTCTGCACCACTTTATAACTACAAAGTTACTTTCCATCTGCAGTTTAGTTTAATCAGTATCGCTTTTAAATATGACTTCACTGTATTTATATATAGACTTTTTGTATTTTTTAAATACTTTTTTTAATTTATTCCGGTTTTCAAGTTTTAAATAGTAAATACAAAACTTGGGGCATTGCTCAATTACAACAGGGATATGAAATAATGAATTATGACTCTTTTTATTTATATTCCGACCAATTTGTCCAACATTTTATGAAGATATGTCCTTTGAGTCGTAAAAAAAAAAAAATCACTGCTATGCTGATGATATAGTTCTTTATTGTTTTTTCCAAAACTCTTGCCACCAGTGTTGTTACATTGCAAAATGCTTTTAATATTGTTCAGCACACTTTCTTACAATTAGACCTCTCTTTAAATGCAGACAAGACCAAATTAATGCTATTCACAAAGACAAAGAGCAATTCCCAGAACATTCCTCCTGTTGTTACTCTTCAAGGGACAAAAATAGAGTGTCCGCACAGAGACAGAGACTGAAAGTGCCATTTCAATATTCTGCGCCTTCAAAATTGAATAATTTACAAAAAGTCTTGAAATTACAAGAACTGACTTCAATAGTACAGTTTAAATCTATGTTGAAAGGTTTGGAAATTAAATGTATGATTTGTAATTGCTTTTAAGAATCCATTTTGTGATGTTATGTTTGTTTTCCTACTGTATATATGTAAGACATATTGCATTCAAAAAAAAAAAAAAAAGACTTTAAGTGAAGGAACGGATGGCATTTAGTCACACCTGGCACTACACGGGCGAACCTGATGACACTGTAGAAGCGAAACGTGTTGTTCGCTCTAAGCCCAATAAAGGAATAAGAGTAAAGTCAAGCGAGTGTGTGGTAAACTTCTTCTTTTCTGGAATTATTCAATGTTCCTGTTGTTACCAGCACCTGGAAGCTGTGCATAGAGTTTTGAACTTTTCCATTTTGTGATGTGTTGAAATGTCTGTGTGTAAATATAACTGTGCGGCTGTCTTGGCCAGGACTCCCTTGAAAAAGAGATTAGTAATCTCAATGGGACTTTCCTGGTTAAATAAAGGTTAAATGAAAAAACAAAAAAAGGAAATTGTTCCATAGAATAGAATATATTTCTTGTATAATATCTAGCTGCACTTTTTGCATTTTAATTCACAACTTTTCAGTAAACTCCTCTCTGTCAAACTCAAAATGGACCAAACCCCCTCTCTTCTGTGTCTTCTTCTGTGTCTTCTTCTACCTTTCTTCTTCTGCCCTCCACACTGACCAACAAGTCACTATTTGCCTCTCTGGCCTTTTCCCCGTGGCCCGTGGTGGTAGCAGTGAATTATGATATGACACTCTGCTTTCTGTACTTCCCAGCTTCTGTGGCGATCGTGATAAATCACCACTCTACCCCACATGGGAACACTATACCTCAGATCCTAGCACAGTTGTTTTTGGGGCCCGGAGACGCTAAGAAACACAACTTGAGAACCTAGCGTGGCCCCTAGCATGTCCGAAGACGGGATAATGTACTCTGATGCTAACTATTATTTGGGCCAGCTGCTGTCACATCACATCGAGTCTTTTGGTAGTGCAAGAAGTTTCTTTGAAATCGCGCAGTAAAGCGTGAAAATTGTTGCTATTGATTTGTAACATGGCGACCAGCTTTGATTGATGGCTCTCTTGTCTTGGAGCCCCACATTCCTGGCTGGAACTCAAGTGAGCATCCACACGTAAGATAACAACAAGTCCATCATAATCAGCCAATCAGGAAGCTCGGAGAATCCACCACAGTTTTTCATGTTAAACGTACTGTAAAGACTTAAGACCTCTTCAGAAACTTTTGCTCCAGATAAGTTATGGTGGTGCTGTGGTTTGGATAAGTTTGTTTTATTGGTTTTGCAGCAGTTAGGGCACTGACTGTGCTCCCAAAAAAGATAAACTGTTTGGTGGATCCAGTGGAATTAGGAGTGGACATTTTTTCTCATCCCTCCTGTTATTGCAAAGAATTCTGGGAAAGGTATGCAGGGTCAAGATGCTAATTTAGGTTGAATGCATTAGTTGGCGCTGTATTACAACCATGTGAAGGAAAGTATTCTGTATTTTTATTTTACTATTTTACTATTTTACTACTATTTTAACTTTTATATTTTCTGTTTTAAGTGAAGTGTGCAAAATTAAAATAAGACACTGCAGGTCAAAAACAAATCTTAGCCTAGAACACTATCGCCGGGTGATTTTCACCCGAGCAAATGTATTTACATGATTTTCAAAATGTTACATTTTTCATGTGTCATGGGTCCCTGGGGAGCTTCACCATTGTTTTTGAATCTTTGAAGGTGTAGGTGTTTCCCTACCCCAAAGCCCACTTTTTCCTACAGGCTTTTGGGTGAAAGAGGAATGTAAGAATGTAATGAATTTAATGTAAGAGGATGTAAGGAATAGGTAAGTAAGAGTGGTCCTGGAATGTGTATCTATCCTTATTTAGTGCAGTGGTTATGAATAAATATCACAAAGTGGTGATTTCAAAGGGAATTCTTATGGTGAAAATATTTTAGCCAACTGGTCATTTTTACCCACTGAAAAAATACTATTTTTTGTTCCTCTCTCCTGCAACCGTTCGTGTGTCGAGGAGTCTGAGCTTCATCAGGGAAGTCTCACATGTCCCAGGAATGGGTGGACCAAACACCAAGTTTCCAGTATCTTTTTTTTTTAGGAATTTTTTTTTTTTTTTTTAGGAATTTTTTGTTCTCAAATTACTAATTTTCAGTAATTTTGGAGCATGTTTTTAGGGTCTTCATATGTTTTTTGTTTTTTTGTTACATTTGAAAATAAAAGAAAACCACTCTAATTTATGATGTGTTGTCATATTTTGATCTATTTTTCATGACAAGTACTTTTTGTTGGGTATATTATATTGGGTAAAAAATGCCCGGCAAAAGTGATGGTGTTACTTTTTTTTTTTTACTTTTTACGTGTTTTTTTTTTACTTTTTAAGTGTTCTAGAGTTGAATTAGGAAACGTTTTAATTTATAAATAAGAAATGTTGTGTGTTTAAAAAATTGCATTCTGCGGAACATTCCAACATCTCCATAGAGAACAGAAGGTTTTGGACCCTTCACCAGAAAAGTTACATTGTACACCTTTTTCTTGAGTCCCACAAGAAAAGTTTTCTTATTTTTTCACTTTGCCTTCCTGTATACAGTCTAAAAATAACACCTCCACAAATCACCATAGAATAATGCATATTATACTGCATATTTGTCCCATGCCAGTATTCATCAAAAGTTTTTCTACGACCAACTGAGCTCTCTTTCGTTACTGCTTCATACAAGTACAAAAACTACCACTACTTCTTACAGATCCACATCTCCACCCCTCTCCTATTTGCACTTTACATATACATATATACAGGTCTATCTTCCATACATTGTGCATGTAAACTAGCTTCGCTCCTGACACTGTGCCCCATCCTTGTCTCCTCCCGTCCGGCGAGCTCAATGAAGACAAATCAAACCTCCACGCTCCTTCTGACAGATATGACGGAGCGGGCGGCGGTACTCATAACGATCTATGCGGGGGAAAAAACTTGATGTAGAGCAAGGTACGCCGTTTGACAATGGGGGGACCGGCCAGCCACGGGACTCAACGCCTTCTCCGTAATTAGGTGAATTTGGTGCGCGCCGGGGGGAACGACAGCTAGATCAAGGTCTTGATGAATTAGTGGTAGCGCACTGTCAAGAGTTGCATCACATTAATCAAAACAAACTGGGCGCCGTGGCAACACTTTTTTTTCCCGTCGTCGTCTTCTTCTTCTACTGCTTTTGGGGGTGATGAATAGCCCTGACGGCGCTGTGTATCACCTGATCGTGCTGAATTTAAATGTAACAGCGTAGTCCGCGCAAAACCTCTATTGATCTTACTCCCCGGCTTCCCTTCTAGATGTGGCTGGATTCAAATATTTTAGATAAGCAAAAGAAGAAGGAGGTGGAGGAAGAGGGGAGGAGGAGGAGGGGCAATGATGTTGGTATGGTAATGGCGAACCGCGATAACCTAAGAAAATAAACAGTAAGTAGGTCAGGTTTGGACAAAAGTTACGAAAAGTAGACTGGCAACCTAGATACCCCTTTTAATGGAGGGAAAACAAAAACTTTATTCTATTCTACAAGCAAATAACTAGGAACATTTATCTGAAATCTGGGGAATAAATTACTTTTTACAAAATTCTGTCGAAGCAAATGAAAGTTTTACATGAGGAACTTCTAAAAATGGCATAGTATTGCAAACTTACTTGCAATGTAGGTACTTACCATATGAACAGTAGTAATAAATAAAGAAGTATTATTAAAAACACAATTTTTAATAGGAATAGGAATAGTAAGGAATAGTTTTGATACTTAATACTGATTCACATTCCCACACTGATAATTCAAATTTAAAAATGGTCTGTTTAGACAACAGAATGTGATTTTCTGCATTAAACCGTAGTACTTTCTTTTATATTACCATGCGTTCTTGTGTAATCCCTCAGTGGTCCAGGTGGGATCCATAGTGGTCCATGGGCGTATACCAGTCTGTATGGTCTTATACATTGTAAAGTTATTCAGGAGAGGTTCGTTTCTGTCCTGTGAATGTGACTCTTTTCATATTGATACTTGTTCAAATGAGTATCAAGGGTTTGGAAGTAGCAAGTAGCATTTTGGCCGAAAATGAGTGCTATATATCAAATTAAAGGTCTTGATGAGCTGTAGACTGGCCTTTTCACTTCAACCATAACTGCCCTGTCCTTTTAAATGTTTTAAAAGTTTTCTTGTTTAAATGTTTAACTGGTTGTTTTTAACTGTTTGTATTTGAAAGGTCCCATGGCATGAAATTTTCACTTTCTGAGATTTTTGAACGTTAATGTGAGCTCCCCTACCCTGTTTAGTTTGAGTTTGAAATCTGAATAAATCTTCTGCTTCTGTAATGTTTTGCAGATGCGACTTAACAAAATGACATAAAGATCTTTTTTAAAATATTTCACAGCAGACTTCCTCTTTGGAGACGAAATGCTTTGGCACAGTCTCCCAGTTCTGGTTGTTGCCATTGCCAGAAAATCTCTTCAAGTCCCGCTCCATGAAACGGTAATAGGCGATAACAGAGGAAATGTTAGCATAGTGCGGTATCAGTGCTAATGCGTCATGTCTCCTTGTCTGTGGCTTTGTGGTTCCTGACTGGCTTTCATCTGTTTGAACTTGGATCAGGGCAACGTTCGGAGGTTCTGCTACTGGCAAATACAAAACAGAAGTCTATAGGGAGTAAGCGATAAAGAGTTTAGGTTTTTTGTTGATATTTTCATCGCTATGGCGTCATTGTAACCCCACTGTATTAAAGGTCCTTACATTATGTGACTCTTTTGAGCTTTAAGCCATGTTATAAAGCTAGCACCTCCTCAAAGACAGACCTGGAAGTGTGTTTTGTTTCATTCACGCATGTTTGAGTAATCCTTTGCTATTATTCTGTCTACATCTCCAAAGCTCAAAATGCTCTGTTCCACCTTGTGATGTCATGAAAGGGTAGATTTCAAGTTAATACCTACCTTTGACATTAAACTTAAGTCAATGAAGAGAACTGGATACTGTGGAGAGGCAAGCCCACTCACAGTAATAATGCTTGTTTGTGTATTCCATTGCAATAAAAAAAAAATGAAAGAAGTTTAAGTTATAAATTTAATGCCATATTGTGAAATTCCAGGAAAAGAAATAACATCTTCAGACGAATATATAGAGCATTTTCGCGAACCCTGAAAAACAGGACGATTACCCGTATGTGCGGCCATTTTGGATGCATTACACGCTCAAAATTACATGTGAAAAAATCTAAATTTCGCGAGAAACCCTCCACATCGGAATCCAAAAGTTCTGACACAGTTGACCAGCTGTATAGGGATAAGTTGGATGCCAAAGAAGAGAAGCGTGATATGAAAAAACTCCAATTAACTGGGCAAGAAGATCCGTATGAGATGGATTCAAGTTTGTTCAGTGACAGTGGTGATTTGTCGATTCTGCTGCTGTAAGCGATCCTGACATTGTGAACTACTTGGTCTTCTCCCCAAGCCCTTATACAGCACAAGACCTACAGAGCTCTAAATGTCTGGAGGCAACAACCAGTTTGTTTGTGGCTGGTACGAGAGCGTCAAGTGCGGAAAACTGGAGACAAGCATATTGTGATGGCAAAGGTAGGCATACTTATATCTAGTGGACCCACATGTGTAACGTGTTTAAGTACTAGTATATTGCTTTTTATTATTCACATTTTGCAAAGATACGGCTAAGACACTCTACCGGCAGCGAAATGAGCTGAGCATATGCGAATGTTGTCGTGATTTCTCCCATCCAAGTTCTGTGTGAGATTGGCGATCCACAATCTCCTTTCCTTTGATAACTGCTGTCTGTACACCCTGGTTTAGTCCTGGTTTAGTCCTGGTTTAGTCCTGGTTTAGTCCTGATTTAGTTCTGGTTTAGTCCTGGTTTAGACCTGGTTTAGTCCTGGTTGGTCACTACTTTAGGTAAACGATAGAACTGCAGGTGTTTTTCTCTGTCCGGTCTATTCTGACAGCCTAGGACCTGACAATAGTTGACCATTTTGCTTTTTTTCTTAACTTTGCGGCATAAGTGCACTGTTCGTGGTATGAAATGTCTCCAAGATGGCGGGCTTCCGGATTATGACATTACGTGAAAATGCTCTATAGTATTTTAGTACCCAAATTGTATCATATGCTTTCAGCTTTCACATTTTTTTTTATTTTGTGAAGGATTTACCGCCATATACTTCTTGGTACTTACCCGTGCATGGCGTGCAGTGGATGCGGTTCATAATGATAGCGTCCCTCGTGGTGCCTCATGTCTATGGGGATGGGCGTGTGGAAGGTGGGGAAGAGCGGATGACCACCTGCAGACACCAGAAGACAAAAGCGTACATCAAAATCACAGTCATTTTTACTATATTGCTATACGAGTATTATGCAAAATTGACTCTTATCAGCTTTAAACCATGTCAGAATGCTGTTCTCGCATCAAAAACTTTACTTGGAGCTGTGTTGTTTCATTCACACACGTTTGAGTAATCCTGCATTATTAGTATGTCACATCTCCAAAGCTTAAAATGCTTTGTTCCACCTTGTGATGTCATGAAGCGGTGGTTTTCAAGATAGCAGCTCCTTTTACTTTTAGTTCAGTAGAGATTGGTAATTCCAGGGTTGAAATTATCCAAATGATTCTAGTGAAACTGTGCAGAGTTTAAAAACACAGCACTTCCTGTATTACCGCATGACATCACAAGGTGGAACAGAGTGTTTTCTGACTGAGAAAAGAACTCTCAGTCAGGTTTATGTGTTAAACATGTGTGAATGAAACAAAACACAACTCCAGGTGTGTTTTTGTCGAGGAAACGTTATAACACAGATCAGAAAATAGCGGAATATGGGCCCTTAAAGGACCTTTTTAAACCCATGCCATGATTTCGTGACTAGTTCTTATGACACAGTACACAGCAGGACGTGCCACACTAACATTTTACAGTTCCCGTAATGCCCCATTAATTGGACCCTTGTAGACTGTCTCTGGATTTTGCCCCCAAGTTCTAAATACCTATTAATGACTGTGTATGTAATAAGACCGGGGCAGGTTTAACACTATAATAAATGCATTTTATGTGTCAGACAAAGAGCTCTTGAACGCACGGTTTCCTGCAGTAAAGGCTCTGATGTCTGGAGGCTGAAGTCTTATTAGAAAACACATTTAAAAGTCACTGTCTTATAACATCAGCAGGGTATATTCAAGCCAGGATAAAAGCAAGTAAATAGGACTGATCATAGAGGAGAGAGATGTGGAGTTAGCTACTGATACAATGTCAGTGATGGGGATTCTGGGAAATGCGGTTCTGAATGGTAACCTCTAGCAACCAAATTATTGTGATATCTGTAAGATGTGAATGCTAAACTAGTCTTCAAGTTGTTGTGTTTTAAAGTAAGCAGTCCCGCGGAAGAAACTGTACTTTTCACAAAATTATGCACGAAACAAAACAAAATTTTCTAAATACTGTAAAGTGTTGTAATCTCAGTCGTAAGGTACGTACTTACAGGTCCTATATTACACAAAATTGACTCTTATGAGCTTTATTACATGTTATAATATTGTTATCTCATCCTGGAGTTTTGTTTTGTTTCATTCGCACATGTTTGAGTAACTTAATTGTTAGTCTGTCTACATCTCCAAAGCTCAGTGTGCTCTGTCCCACCTTGTGATGTCAGGTAGTGGTAGTTTTCAAGTTAACAGCTACCGTCTATTGTTAAATCAGTAGAGATCGGCAATTCCAGGGCTGAAATAATCCAAATGACTGGGTAAATAAAGGTGTTTAAGAGAAGAACTCAGCCTAAATATGCAGGGTTTGTGTGAACGAAACAAAACACAACTCCAAGTTTGTTTTCTGACAAGGAAACAACACAGATCAGAAAATTGAATGTAGTCATAGAATAATAATGTCATTTTTGATGATATGCAAGTAATAGTTTTGCAAATGTGAATGCTATACTAGTCTTCAAATTGTATTTATAGTAAGAAATCCCACTAGAAGCCCAGCCAAATAGTGTTAAAAGAAAATGCACTTTGTGTTAGTCCCAAGCCTGGAAAAATTGACATATTATTTCAAAGTCAAAGTCAAAGTGTACTTTATTGTCAATTCACAATGTAACAGGCATTACACAGAGGACTGAAATTGCGTTTCACCAGACACCAAATGTGCAATTTAAACTATAACTAAAAACACGCACACACGAACACAAAGCTACACTCATGGACAAACATGAGAGTATACAGACATTAACAATAAATAGACATATGATATACAGGTAAACATATAAGCTTCCAACAAGAAGTAAAGTTTGAGGTAGAATGAAATGTGCAATATGTAAAGTGCAATAAGTGAAGGTGCAATTTGTGAAGTGCAAGAGCGCTGAAAACGATTTCTCCTGTGTGAGATCAATAAAAAGTCAGTTTTCTAATCTTCTAATCCTTAATCACTGTAAGGCAGTTTGTGTTACAATTTTGTATGAAAAACACTTGATAAGTAATGTTTTTATATGTTTACTTTTTCATTTATGTTTATTTTGTTTTTGGTTTAACTCTAGTCGCTTCCTTTTCTGAAAATCCCCAATCAGTAACAAATTTGGATACTTATGCCAGATGCCCTTCCATAGTTTGAAATTGTGTAATCGCATAATGGTGACCTCTAGTGGCTGACCTCATTTATCCTTGACTTCATTTGAATTCGCACAAACAAAACATTAACCGTTTCTGTTGGTACGTTAGTAATGATTCATAAAAAAGTACGCTATAGTGACTTTTCTGAAAATTCCTAAGTTCTTAAGTAAACATCTGCCTCCAGTCATCGCTAATCCCGTCACAATTTGGCGCAAAATGGCACCGCGTCAACATGCTAACCCCAGTCAGAGCAGAACAAAAGGCTCGATCAGGGTTAAGCAGCAGTAATGTGTGTGTTTGTACCACCTCAAAACAAGTGTTAGCCTCTGGGCGTAAAGAGCAGCGAGGATACAGTGCCTGGAGCGGAGATCAAGCCAGGCTAATCCAAACGGCGAGATGATTGGTCTCATTACAATGACAACACCTGGGAGTCGATACAAAAGGACATGTTTCCTGTGAAAAGGGTCACACTTCTGTGTATTTTTATTGCTAAAGCTAACGTTTAACTTTAATGCTAATTGAAGTTAGTACGACGCATCCCTGAACATCTAAACCATTTGCAGAACTGCGCCTCAAAAAGTTTTAAATAATGATACTGAATGAGTTGAAGTCTAAACTAAATTCTTAGAACAAAATATAGTAGTAGTAGTAGTGGTAGGCTAGTAGTGGTAGTAATGTTCATCAAATAAAAATACAACTACTACAAAGGGAGATAAAGCCAGGCTAATCCAAATGACGTAATGATTTGTCTCATTACAATGACAACACCTGGGAGTCAATACAAAGGGACATGTTGTTTCCTGTGAAAAGGGTCGCACTTTTGTGTATTTTTATTGCTAATGCTAACGTTTAACTTTAATGCTAATTAAAGTTAGTACGACGCATCCCTGAACATCTAAACCATTTGCAAAACTGTGCCTCAAAAAGTTTTAAATAATGATATTGAGTAAGTTGATGTCTAAAGTAAATTCTTAGAACAAAACATAGTAGTAGTAGTAGTTGTTGTTGTTGTTGTAGGCTAGCAGTGGTAGTAACGTACGTCAAATAAAAATACAACTACTACAAAGGGAGATCAAGCCAGGCTAATCCAAACAACGTAATGATTAGTCTCATTACAATGACAACACCTGGGAGTCAATACAAAAGGACATGTTGTTTCCTGTGAAGGTCATACGTTTGTGTCTTTGATAAAAAAAACAAAACAAACAAGGCATTTTTGCTGCTAAAGCTAATATTTAACTTAATTTAAGATAGTACAACGCATTCCTGCACATCTAAACTGTTTGCAAAACTATGTAGAGATATTGCACCTTGAGAAAAAATGGCATCAAAACAGTTTTAAATAATGATATTGTACGAGTCAAAGTCTAAAGTAAATTTTATAATCAAGCCAGGCTAATCCAAATGACGCGATGATTGGTCTCATTACAATGAGTCAATACTCATTCCTTTGAAGAAAACTGAAAATAAACAAAAATTGCATCTCAAAAGTTTTAAATAATTGTACTGTATGAATTGAAGTCTAAAGTAAATTATTCTAACAAAAGAAAGAGATTAAGACTTGCAAATATTTAATGTGTTCTTTGCCCAATTCATGGGTACAGTAGTAGCAGCAGCAGTGGTAGTAGTAGTAGTAGTAGTACTAATAATAGTAGTAGCAGTAGTTGTAGGCTAGCAGTGGAAGTACTAGTAACATACATCAGATAAAAATACAACTACTACAACTGCTGGAAGGGGAGATCAAGCCAGGCTAATCCAGTCAGTACAAAAGGACATGCCTGTGAAGAAGGCCATACGTTTGTGTCTTTGATAGACAAACAAGGCATTCTTATTGCTAAAGCTAACATTTAACGTGAATGCTAATTCAAGTTAGTAGGACGCATCTTAAATTTTTAAATAATGATACTGTATGAGTGTAAAATCCCTCATTCGTCCAGGTAGAATCCATGGCAAAAGGACACCTACTTGTTTTCAGTTTCTGTTCGTGGGCCCACCTCACTAACAGAAACTGAAAACAAGTAGATTTGGTAGTTTCAAAGTAATTTCTTTGTCGTTAGCTCCTCCCTTCAGGCAGATATAGGCAGTGTCCACCAGCGTCTGACCAGAACTGAAGAAGCAGCTTGGATAAGCTGAGAAACATATTCGAGCAAATAAACTTTTGTCCAGTTGACAAATTGAATTTCTCCCTTTTGCCATGGATACTGTATGAGTTGAAGTCTAAAGTAAATTCTTATAACAAAACACATTTTATATTTACCAGGGGCATAGAAGAGAGAGATTACTACTATGGTTACTACTATTACTACTTTTTGCAAGATTCATGGGTGCAGTAGTAGCAGAAATAGTAGCAGCAGCAGTAGCAACAATAGTAGTAGTAGTAGTAGTAGTAGGAGTAGTAGGAGTAGTTGTTGTTGTTGTAGGCTAGAAGTGGAAGTAGTAGTAACATACACATAAAAATACTACTACTACAACCCCTCCAACAAGTTGCCAAATATTGAGATGAATATAAAATATAAATAATCTGCTGTTAGCAGGCCATGTTAAATTGCCCTTAAGATGGATACTTCCAGTATTTGTGAGTTCACAAACTCAAGAGAATCCAACTTGGCAAAGGTGACGCACCCAAGTGAACCAAAACAAACATGGTGACGCCGACAGTTGTACTTTGGCCTATTTGAGCGAAAATATAGACTACTTTGTGCGTTTGTGAACAGGGAGGATGTCTGCGCTTTTCTCACAACTGGATGTAACAAAAGTTTGATTTTTCGTCTTGTTTCACTGTTCACGTATTGACCAATCAGATTCCAAATTTTGCCATGAAGTTCCACCTTCTCGCAGTCGCTTTCATATCAAGAGAGCCAGGTAAAAGTTGTTGGAAATGTTATTGCTTTGTCTAGAATGTTCCAAAGTATGAGGGACACAAGCAGGTTACAGCATTACTACATTACAGGTCAGATCTATGGAGTGTCGCTCCCATTCACAGAAGAAATTATTGTATTTTTGAGCAATAGAAGCCCCAGTATTGAGTAAATGCTAGATGGATATGTTTTTCAGGCGAAGCAAGAACATCTCCATGGAGACAAACAGGTAGCGGTGCACCTTTAATGTTAAATACTATCACAGACTCCATTTCTCACAATCTTTAGGGACAAACTGCACGTGTTTTCCAGTGGAATTTTTACAAGAAAAGATTGCTGAAAAATTATACCTTCATACTTGTACAGCCCCGAGGTGAAATCAGTCTAAAGGCCCTAACATTTCCTCTGCATATGTTTTAATAAAAGCATGTCCCGGGAGTCAAAGCAAGGCCGTAAAAACGGTCTGTCTCCTTGAGTCTTGTGTCCTTCTTGGAGCCAGACCCTCTATGTTGTGATGGTGATCTATGCCGTCCGCCTGGAACCCTGCCAGAACCCCACCCCCGCCATTGTGATGAAGACAGGCCAACGATCCCGAGACGACTTTCGAGTTAAAAAGCCAAAAGAGGAGAAAAAAGAAGAAGAGAGGGGCGCTGAACGTGAAGAAAAAGGATCATGAGCTTTGTTTCACAAGTGGAGCCAGAAGTTCAGGCTTTTGTGCGGGAGGTGCAGACTGAGTTTGGACGTCCCGGCGTCTCTGCGGAGGAGCGAACCGGGACAAGATGGGACAAAGATGTGGAGGTACTGAAGTGGTGTCAATGAAGGGGCCTCATGAAAAGTAAAAAGGCATTAGTCTATTATGGAAAGTCTAAATGCACTCATCAACCTCATAGTGCAGTAATGAGAAGACCAAAAGAGCAAAGGTGGAAGTTCACAATCTTTGGTAAAACATCAAAGTTCTAAAGGAGGAACTTTTCAAAATAAAAAAAAATGCTCAAATTCACTCAATGCATGTTTTAATACATTTTAGTTGTACATCAAAATTGGGAAATGAGAGGGAAAATCAGAGGGGAAAAAGCAAAAACACTTTCTGGAGATGGCGTAACTGCAAGATTCCAAGAAAACAGTTAAAGCCATAGTTTGAACATTCCACATGAATATATTTTATGCCATTCTGTTATAGATTAAAGCCCAAGAAGCAATCTCCATGGACACAAGCAGAAAGCGCTACTTCAGGCCAGATATTCAGGTTTGTGGAGATGCAAGCCCGCTCACAGTAAGGACGCACGTTTTTCAGCAAATAAACGTAACCACGATGAAAATTATTTGTAAAATGTAAAAAATTACATATTGTGGCTTTTATCCAGATGATCACTTTTTGAAACCTGCGTTATTTTAGATTGAAAACTAAAAATCGTTTCAATTTCTTGGCCAAATGTTCCTTTTGTAAACAGTAATATTTTCCACTGTAGCACTAAAATAATAGAAGCAAATAAGTCAATTCATAAAATAACTAGCCTGAAAATAAACCATGAGGATTTTTGTGGTGTGATTGCTGGATGCGAAAGCGGTTAGGGCTGAGCAGGCCTTTCCATCACCCAGACAGCTGCATTGTTCTTGGGCTACAGGGACAGCTCCAGAGAGGGGGCACGACCAGAACATCCACCTCCCTGTGACTTTTGGTTTAATCCCCTTCGGGCCAAACATCTAAGACACAAATACTTTCACTTAAAACAATGGTGTATCCTGTTACACGAGTATTTTTCAGAGATTTTTAGAAGAATTAATGCATCAAATGTAGTAATTTTGATAAAGAATTTAGCTGATTTTAAGTTTAATTTTTGTAGCTGCTTTTCTGTTTGTGCGTTTTGCTCGAAATTCGAACATTAACTCAAACTGAAAAAGGTAAAAATAAGTCTTAGACATTTAATTTACTTTTGTGCTTCGTTAACTTCCACCATTGATGTTTGATGGGTAAAAAAACAAATCATACTGAAGCAAGTTGTATAAAGTATCTACCAGAGATAACAGTCACCTGCATATCAACTACTGGCAATGACCAATTAAAGGTTAACTATCACTGCGTGCACATGGTAGGATCGGATTGGATTTCTCCAAATCCGATCCTGTTACTCCGTAGGTGGTCTGTCCTTAGATCCCAGTGCACATGAAACTCCTGTAATCGGATAATGGTCAGCGACCTGGCCGGCTCCACTACGCTATGTGGCGCTGTCGTCCAACTACTTCCGGGTGATGGCTACTCAATAAAAACACAACAAACTATGTGGTGGTATACAAAGATGGCGCTCGAAGAGTTTGACGGAGCAGCATTGGTGTACGTGTTGTGCATTCTTTCTTCGCAGCCATGATTTCGTCTGACTTTTCCGGCAACAATCGCTACTTATGACTGCGTCGGCGTCTCCTGCCACTTCCGGGTGAAATCCCTGCATGCGCAGTACGCCAATCCGATCCGATATCGTGCACAAGGCGGCACCAAGTGGATTACTATCGGCTTAAGCCAGGGGTTCCAAACGGATTCGGGAAACCAATCCCTAAACGATCCTTAGCCTGTGCACATGAATTCGATACGATCCCAATCCGTTTGCAATCGGATTACACTCGTCCATGTGCACACAGTGTATGTCACTTTTCTGGTAGATTGTCTGCTACCTGCTTGTCTCCATGCAGAAGTGGTTGCTTTTCCAGAAATGTTCCACAGTATGGCGTTTTATTGCTCAGAAATATGCTTTCTTCCAGTGAATGGGGTCACCTCTCAGCAAATCTGTTTGTCTCCATGGAGATTGATAAGGTAACATGCAATAACATTTCCACGGAGTTAGGTAGATGGCAGAACTTCCACCAGAAAAGTTGCACAGTACATCTTTAGTAACTACGTAATCAGAACACGGCTGTGCTATGTTTTGCAATCAATGGAAGAGAGCGTTAACCAACTTTTTCTTATCAATAAGGGAGGAATTTTGCTAAGATTTTGACAAACTAGGAAGTAATGTTGAGGCCCCATGATGAGTCAGTTCTGCCCACATCAACCACAAAATGTTGGTTGTTCTAAAGCACATTTCTGTGATCTTCTATGACATTTCTTTGTTTTTGGCTGAGGGTATCTAAGCCACCATCGCCCCCATGACAATCCACCAAAGAGAGATCAAGTTTGCATTTGAAAGCATTCCCCTTATCTCCTGAGGCGGAACATAATCAAGTAGAAGCAGAAAGGTACTAAACTTAAGTCAAATTTTTTGTGTACTTTAGGTAGTGGATATTTTTACTTCACCAAATTTGAGAGCAGTGAGACTATCTGTACTTTCCACTCCACTACATTTTTGGACAGGACTGAAAAGTAAAAGTATTTTTTTATTTTAGTTTGAGCTAAACAGGCTGAGGATTTATTTTTAACAAGTTCCTAATTTGAGCAAACAAAAGTATAACAAAAAATAAACAAATAAAAACAGCTGGAAAAAATAAATAAAATGTTTTCATTATTTTCAACCCTAGAACACTTTCACTATAAAAAGTAACACCATCACTTTTGCTGGGTAATTTTTACCTGATATAATATACCCAACAAAAAGTACTTGTCATGAAAAATAAATCAAAATATGACAACATATGATAGGTATGATAGGTGATGATGATATTCATGATATCAATGTTTTTTTTGTTTTGTTTTTTAACTGTGGCATGTGTAGGAAGACCCTAAAAACATGCTCCAAAATTACTGAAAAATTAGGAATTTGAAAACAAAAAAATTCCTAAAATAAATAAATAATGATAGTGTAAACTTGGTGTTTGGTCCACCCATTCCTGGGACATGTTCCTTCCTTGGTGAAGCACAGACTCCTCGACACACGAACAGTTGCAGGAGAGAGGAACAAAAAATAGTATTTTTTCAGTGGGTAAAAATGGCCAGTTGACTAAAATCTTGTTTTCACCATAAGAATTCCCTTTGAAATCACCACTTTGTGATATTTATTCATAACCACTGCACTAAATAAGGATAGATACACATTCCAGGACCACTCTTACTTACCTCTTCCTTACATCCTCTTACATTAAATTCATTACATTCTTACATTCCTCTTTCACTATTGCCGGGTGAATATCACCTGAAAGCCTGTAGGAAAAAGTGGGCTTTGGGGTAGGGAAACACCTACACCATCAAAGATTCAGAAACAATGGTGAAGCTCCCCAAGGACCCATGACACTCAGAAAAATACAACATATTGAAAATCATGTAAATACTTTTGCTCGGGTGAAAATCACCCGGCGATAGTGCTCTAGGGTTAAAACAGGTACTTTAAAACTTGAGTAGATTTTTTATGTGATACATTTACTTTAGTATTTTTATGCTTTGGTATCTGTACTTTTACTTAACAAAATTGAGTACTTCTTCAACCACCACCATCTGCTTATCTCCCACTAAAGACAATACCAGCTGTCCCGTGCTAACAGATGCTAACTGGCTCTAACTACAGAGATAGGAAACTGCATTTGCTCATTACATCCTATTGAGATGGCCGATCAAGTACATTCTGGAGTGGGCTCATGTCCTAGAGGAAGTACTCAGCCAGGAATACGCTCGGAAAAAGTTCTTTGTCATGCTAGGAGCGAAGGAGAGGAGTGAGGAGAGGAGAGAAGAGTGGTGGAAGGAGGGAGGGGTCAGGGTAGACAGGAAATTCCAACAGAAAAAAAGTTGGAAGTTGTCCTAACTACACAGCGGCAGCGTGCCAGCAGTGGCTATACACAAGCGCTCAAGAGCACGGGTCTGCTCTATCAAAGAAACTCACTACACATGGAGATTATAGCACGGGGTGTTCATATTGATCCATTGATAAAGACATCTGGGAGTCTGGGTTACGATATATAGAATTTAAACTGCTCATTACTCATTAAAGACTTGTGTTTGTAGAGATTAAAAAAAAAAAAAAAGTTATTGATAATATCTTCCATCTTGTTTGAATCTACATCCACACAATAGCCAAAAGAATATACACAATCGTATCAAATTGCTGCTATATTACGCTATTTTCTGATCTCTGTTATAATGTTGTTTCCTTATCACAAACATATCTGGAGTTTTGTTCTGTTTCATTACGTTAACTCAACAACTACCCCTCCATGACATCACAAATTCAAACATGTGTGAACAAAACAAAATAAAACACAACTCCGGCTGTGTTTTTGAAGAGGTAACAACATTTTAACATGGTTTAAAGCTCACAGGAGTCAACTTTGTGTAATATCGGATCTTTAAGTTGATCTGTTTTTACTTGAATATGTCGAGAAAAGCAGTGTCATTATAGCACGTTACAACATAAATGTAATAACTGTCTAATTAGAATAAACGTTAAAAAGCTGCATTCGGACTCTCCTGTGACCACAGTGTATGTTTAAGCTAATCCACACTATATTAACTCCAGGTTTAGCGAGAAGACCGAGCTTCCTTGAGGCCGTAGCATCGCTGGGAGATGGCGACAGAGGGATTAGGGGCTTACGACAGAGTGCACTACCACCACCATCTCTGAAAGGAAGTCTTAAAGGACTGGCACCCGGCTTCTCACGGACCCCGGAGAGAGAAAGACGATACCTGTTTTATTGACGGGAGGATTGTGTGCGTAAGGTAAGTGGATTAGAACCAGCCGTCAATGGAATATACAGTATATATTTTTTATGTTTGTTTTTTATTTGTTATTTTTACAGTTTTATTTCATTATTACAAATTCTTTCCTTATGGATCTATATTAAGTATAGGTGGGTATGGATGTGATGTGTGGGTGGTGTTGGCTGAGTGTGAACCCTGACCTCCTTGGGTTCGTCAATAATAAATCAATAAAAATTAGTGCTGTCAGGCGATTAAAAAAATTAATCTAATTAATTACAAGATTTGTGATTAATTAATCTAATTAATCCTATTTTAAAAGTGTGAGAGAGGGATTGACAGAGAGCGAGCGAGTGAATGAACCCACTTTGCGATCGAGTTTGTCAGTTTTTCTGTGGTCGCTTTGCTCAATTGTTTCCCACATTCTACGAGCGTGGTTTTGTGGTTTGGTGGTTTGGTGAAGTGCGCACTATCACCGCTAACGATGGAATTTGTCCGGACGTGTTTCGCGTTCAAATGATCCGTCAGGCTGGAGCAGCTTCGGTGATCGGAAAATTCTTTACAAAAGCTCCAAATTCTTTTGATCGTCACGTCTTCTTTGTTTTTGTAAATAAACTTGCCGTTCAAAGGCCCGAGCAGCGATTTGCTCGTCGCACGCCAAATTTAAAATGCGCACGCATTGAATTGCCGCTCATAATTAATTGCGTTTATTTTTGGTAATTAATTTTTTGTAATAACATTTTTTTGTAATTTTACTGTAATTAATTAATCAATCTACTTAACGCATTAAACTGACAGCCCTAATAAAAAGAAATAAAATTAAATTAAAAATAACAGGGTGGTAGAGGAGGAAGTCAGATCCTACAGTGAACTTGGGTAAAGCGTGGTGTCTTCAAACAGTGAGTCCTGGAGATGTGAAACTACCTGGTTTTAGAAAGTTGTTAACTATAAAAAGGTATAAAAAGGTGTAACTTTTAGGTTGGGGGTCCATCATCGGCTTGTTTCTATGGATATGCCATTGCTTTGCCCACCGTATGACATTAAACATCTCTACCTTACATTTATTAAACTGCAGGTGGTTTTATAGCTCCAAAATACCTAGAAAAACAGACATTCTGACCTGTATCTTGGCCTGGTTTGGTCTCCATGAAGACAGAAAGGTTTAATACCTTACCGTAAAACATTCCAGACAAAGCAATAACGTCTCCATGGAGAAAAGCTGTTACAAAAAAGTCACACAATGCACCTTTAAGAATGTGTTAGTTCTTTGGAAAACAGGTGGAGAAATTTGGATGGTGTTAAAAGTACTTCTTCTCAATAAAGAAGAAGTCAGTTCGGCGTCTATGGGAAAATTGGCTTAATGATTATTTATTTACGATGTGCTAATCGTGCTAATGGTAGGAGAAAAATGCTAATGGATTTTTTTTTTTTTCTGCCACTTTTTAAGCAGAAAAGCAGAAAGTCTAACACAAAAGAGCCCATTTCTAACATGAGCTAAAATGGAAACTTAAGTTTTGAGTGTAATGTAGGTTAATGTAGGGCTTTATCTTTATCTTGACAGGAATACAATAATCAAGCTATGTTTTGCTAGCGGCAAACTGTTTTCCACCACTGGGAATGCAGTGGGCAGTGACTTTATGGGAGTACTACATTAAAAACAGCTGGCTTATTTCCAATCGCAGTAAGGCTGATGAGAAGAGACAAGTCCAACACAAAACTCAAATTACTGGCTGTAAAAGTGAAACAGCAACCTGGAAGTCGCTAAAGAACCTGCTGGAGAAGCTATATTAAGCAATCCAGAAAGATATTTCGTCCACATTTTAGCTTTGATCAAATCTACCTGTATTTATACTGTATATCTGGTTGCCATGACACCCCTATTCGTTCCTATCTCTTATGGGATGTGATTCCTGTCCCGGCCTGTTTACAGATCCTGCTTAGACCCAGCTGGCTTCCCTTTGCCACCATCAGTCTCTGTCAAATCCACAAGCCCGCCTCGGCCAATCAAAATCTCCAACAGCAGGCCCACCGCCGCCATGACGATCCATCACAGAGGAAACATCGGGCGGATAATTGTTCCACAGGCCGGGCGTGTGGAAGACCCTGCCTCACCCGGACCAGCCATTAGCTGCTGGTACTTAGGGGCGTTAAGGGTAAAATGGGTGCCCAGGGAGCGGTGAGGTGGAGGAAGAGCAGTGATCTGTTTGTGTCAGGACCTATAGTGCGGCCTTTGGAATGGACTGGGAATTTTAGAAAGACAAAAGTTTAGAAATGTTCTAGTCCAGTATTACAGTATCAATGTACGATCGATGTCGATGGTGTAATGTCTTCATGGGCCCAATTTGGCGTTTATAAAAACGCTTCATGCATTCAAATTCTGCAGATAAGATACCTTTAAAACATGGTTAATATTTCATAATTACTTATTATTACTACTTATTATTACTACTATTATTACTAATTATTATTATTACCAATTATTACTTATTTTATCAGACTGTATAACTCCATTATATAGTCCAAACATGCAATATCTTTTTTTCCCATACTCTCCTAGTTACTGTTTTTATTATTATTATTATTATTATTATTATTATTATTATTATTATTATTATTATTATTATTATTATTATTATAAGTATTAATTATTTTTATTATTACTTATTTTATTCCATTCTTGTCTGCATGCACTTTTCTTTCTTGTTCAAACTGTCCCTGCCTGGAGCTACTGTGGCAAGTAAATTTCTCCTGTGTGAGATCAATAAAGTCTTATCTTATCTTATCTTATAATGATTAACATTTTCCTAAAATTGTGAAACTCCAAAACTGCTTATAACTTCCAATAGCTAAACTGATCTATATAACTACAATACAGGTCACTTTACAGCTATTATATTAAAAGGGTGAAAAACAACTTTCCACACTTTCTTAAACCTATCCCAGCATCCTACTTCCTCCCCGCAATTAGTTCATAAGCGCTCGCAAACAACAACTAGCATCCTAACACTGCACCGGCCTCACTTTCTGTTTTGCGGACAATAAAAATGCTTTATAATTGAATGCAAACAGCAGAGAGCGCTCTTATTTTGACCCTAAAGAGCTGCTTTTACACAATATTTCTACTAGGGTGGGACAGATTTTACTTTATTACATTTAAAAAACTCAAGCACAGCCCATTTAATCACAACTTGCTGTACATTTACACATATTCCAGTTACGATAACTATAAATTCTAGGCCTATAGGGACTTATCAGTATTTGAAAGCTTTAACAATATATTCTGGGGCTCAGTATTTGTACATTCTTCAGATTTGGAGTATTTGTGTTGTAGTACAAGAACATTTGATCTGTAAAAGGTTGAATAAGAATGGCTAATTATTGTTATTGTATCAGGGGCATAAAGTAGTTTCAATATTGTCATTTAGCACAGTATATTTCTGTACCAATATACAGCTCACAGACCACTGCATTTTTTTTCTGAAATCAGCATCTCTACATGTATTACAGCCATTCCATTCCAGCGTCTGTTGAATTGCCACACAAACACAAAGCTGAACTACATCAGTTCTTGCACCAGGAGTGGAATAAAGTCAGTCAAGAACAATGTGAAAGACTTGTGGAGAGCACAAGCCTGGGACTAAACCAGGTCTGAACCAGGACTAAAGCAGATTAAAAAGGGGACTAAACCAGGACTAATCTAGGATTAAATCAGGCCTAAACCAGGACTAAACCAGGTTAAAACAGGGACTAAACCAGGACTAAACTAGGACTAAACCCGGTCTGAACAAGACTAAACCAGGTCTAAACTAGGACCCAAGAACAATGTGAAAGACTTGTGGAGAGCATGTCAAGACGCATGAAAGCTGTGAATAAAAATAAGGCTTATTGCACCAAATATTGATTTCTGAACTCTTCTTAAGTGTAAACATTAGTATTATGTTGTTTTAAAATGAATTTGATCTTCTTTCTTTGCATTGTTTGAGGTCTGAAAACATGCATCTTTTTTTGTTATGTTGACCATTTGTCATTTTCTGCAAATAAATGCTATAATATTTAAAAAAATATTATTATATATTATATATATTATATATATATATATATATTATATATATATTATATTATAAATATTATTATAAAAAATGCGATAATATTTTTATTTGGAATTTGGGGGAAATGTTGTCAGTAGTTTATAGACTCAAACAAAAATGTTCCTTTTGCCCAAACCCATACCTATAAGTAGTAAAATCAGAAAAACTGGTCTCATGCTTCAAAATTTGTTATCGTGAAAGATTTACTAACACTAATAATAATTTTGACAAAAGCAGAAAAAGCCAAAACAATTCTATCCAATATTTGAAAATCCGTATACTAGTATGTGTAGAGTAAAAGTTGCTCAATGTTTGTGTGGTTCTTGCTGTGGTGTTTGCTCAGTCTGGGCCTCTGTGAAGACGGATGGGCTGTCGGGATAATCAGACCACAGCTCACTCACTGATTTATCACAGGGCCGCACTGGAGCACAGGTGTACTCCTGATCGCCTGTAATGAATACAGCTTCTTCGTAATTGGCGAGGTGTTGTCAGGACAAAATGGTGGCCAATTTGGTCCAGACGTGTGAGGAGAAGGAATGGTGGTGGTGAACGCGCTGGACGGACTTTCACTCGTTGGTTGGTTTGGGATATGGCAAAAAAGTTAAGTTAGGTCAGAAAAAGTCTTGATTTAAGTCGTGTTAACTTATTTATTTCTTGTTAGGTTGATTTAATATTCAGTTTTTTCAGCCTGGTTTCAATAGATGTGAGTATTTACAGAAAAATTATGGTCTAATGGTTCATTTCAAGTCCAAATGTCTTTCTTCAATGCCCGATTGTTTGAACTTTAAAAACACAGAGAATAACCATCTGTGGAATTTATTATTTTCTATTATTTTCCCACATTTCAAGCATTGAAGAAAGACATTTGGACTTGAAATTAACCATTAGACCAGGGGTGCTCAATACGTCGATCGCGATCGACCGGTCGATCGGGGGCCAAGTGTCAGTTGATCGTCAGGGCTTAATGCTCAATTCCGATTTTTTTGTGAAATCAGATTTTTTGCACATGCGCATGAGGACACGAGAAGGTCACATGCAGCGAGCGTGCTCAATGTTTACGGAAGTCACCGCAAGTCAAGTTGCTGTAGTACTTGTTTCGCCGCTTCACTGCAGGCATGAAAATCCCTCACCTTAAGGCGAAATTCACCGATACATTCGGGATATGTCCCTTTCTTCGGAGCTCCGGATAATTAAGGTACAGCGCGATGCACATGGATACGCGAACTATCGACAACACGGCAAACTGTTACTACAGAGCTGACCGCGTTCTTATGGGGTGAGTCATATTATCATATTATTTCTGCATCAAAGGGACAGATTAGCTGACAGCAGGGGCCCGGGGCTAAACCGGGACTAAACCGGGTCTAAACCAGGTCTAAACCAGGTCTAAACCGGGTCTAAACCGGGACTAATCCGGGACTAATCCGGGACTAATCCGGGACTAATCCGGGACTAAACCAGGACTAAACCAGGTCTAAACCAGGACTAAATCAGATCTAAACCAGGTCTAAACCAAGACTAAACCAGGTCTAAGGGTTAGGGTTAGTCCCCCCACCCCTGGTAGATCTCAGCACACCATCAACCTCAAAAGTAGATCCTGGTCAAAAAAAGTTTGAGCACCCCAGCATTAGACCATAATTTTTCTGTAAATACTCACATCTATTGAAACCAGGCTGAAAAAAATGAATATTAAATCAATCTAACAAGAAATAAATAAGTTAACACGACTTAAATCAAGACTTTTTCTGACCTAACTTCACTTTTTTGACATATCCCAAACCAAACAGCGAGTGAAAGTCCGTCCAGAGTGTTCACCACCACCATTCCTTCTCCTCACAGGTCAGAAAAAGTCTTGATTTAAGTTGTGTTAACTTATTTATTTCTTGTTAGATTGATTTTAATATCCTGTTTTTTTCAGCCTGGTTTCAATAGGTATGAGTATTTGCAGAAAAATCATGGTCTAGTGCAGGGGTCTTCAACATTTTTCAGGCCAGGGACCCCCAAACAGATGGCGAGCTGGGCCAGGGACCCCCTACTATATATACGGCATAGAATTGTGTTTTATATTAAATTGAGCTTAGTGTCATGTATAAACATTGCTACTCTGTTATGGTACATCCAATACAAGGAAATAATACACAGGTTAATACTGTATTTTACACTATAAAATATAAAATTATATTATTTTAAAGTGAAATCAAAAGATTTCGCGACCCCACCTGCAGTACCCCCCTGTTGAAGACCTCTGGTCTAGTGGTTAATTTCAAGTCCAAATGTCTTTCTTCAATGCTTGAAATGTGGGAAAATAATAATAATAAATTCCACAGATGGTGCTTCGCTGTGTTTTTAAAGTTCAAACAATCACGCGAACGCTTTATCTACAAAACAAATATTGGTCATGGCTAGCAGCTACTGTTTTAAGCCTTATTTAAGCTACATAACGCCAGTCTATGTGCCTTCTGCTGGCAGCCGTAGTCATTTGTTTGCACAGAAATAGAGCAATAGAGAGTAAATTAAATCATTTCAACTGGACCCAAGTGATGAAACATCTACTACGGCTGCCAGCAGAAGGTGCATGGACTGGAGTTAAACTGTTTAAATCAGGTGTAAATCAGTAGCTGCTAGCTGTTATCTGTATTTGTTTTGATTGTTTGAACTTTAGTGAATGCGTTTGACCTTTAAAAACGCAGAGGAATACCAGCTGTGGAATTTTTCTTTTGGACCCTACCTGGAAGACTAAAAGTCTACACACAAACATACATTATTTTCATTAAAACATGAAATATAAATGTTCAAATGCCTTACAAAACCTGCAAACCTTCAAAGCTGCATTGCGTAACTTTTCTAGTAGTCCTTTCTATCTCCATGGAGACCAAACCAGCCCAAGTTACGGGTCAGATCTGTGGAATGGCAACCCCGCTCACAGTCAAAATGTCTGTTTTCCAAGGTATTTTTGAGCTAAAAAAACACCTGTAATTAAATAAATGTAAAGTAGAGCTGTAGTAGAACATTCCAGGCAGAGCAAAGACGTATCCATAGAAATGGTTCTCCAATGACAAAGATACATAGTGCACCATTAAATAATGTCCAGCCTCCGTGTTTGCTTTGCGTCATTCACCTGCCCATAAATTCGCCATTCTGAACTTAATCAATCAGTTGAGGATTTCCAAGTGCAAACACGGCGATCCAGCCAAGTCACTCCGAACGGCGAGAACTCAATAGGGCCCCTCGGTCTCCCGCGTGACCTTTGACCTCCCGCCACAGCTGACAGCGAGGCTGCCAGTTCGACACAAAGAGCGTCCTCATTGGCCTGACGACGGCGTACTCGCTTGCAAGCTCAGCGCAGCAATTAGCGCCTTTTTTTAAAACCAGACAAGGAGAAAAAGAAGAAGAGGAAATACCCTAAAACAGTGCACAATGAGTGGAAGAGGCAGTGCACATCAATCTAAAGAAGGCTGGAGCGGGTGGGGGGTCAGGGCGAGGTGAGCCGGCCCCCGGGGAGGCTCACGAGGCTGGGGAGGATCAGCCGGGACATACCCCATGGCCTGGTCTTCATCAAGTCATCATTACGACTGGTATCTGTGGTGGAATTGGACACAACTTTCTTTTTCCAATTAGAACCACAAGAACAGATGGAAAGAATTGTGTTCTGAAGCCATTTTATGTTTAGATCTATTTTCTTGTTCGGTTTGATTTGATAGACATTTGTCAAGTGTTACATTATGTTAAGGTGCATTTCTGTCTCCTACAAACTCTCTGATCTCCATATAAAAATATAAACAGATGGAAAAATTGTGTTTTTTGAAGCCATTTTAGTCTGGTTTAGTCCTATCTATTTTCTTATTTTCTCAGTATGATTTGACAGGAATCAGCTAACTGTTACATTATGTTAAGTTGCATTTCTGCCTTCAATAAACTCTCTGATCTCTGTATAAAAATATAAACAGATGGAAAGAATAGTGTTTTTTTTTAATTCTTCAATTCTATACACAAAACTCAATCTTTTTTTCATGTCTCTATAAAAATATAACTTGATATCATGGTTTGAAAATGTTTTTAGATATATGAGTCAAAATCATGTTTCAAAATCATTCAGCTTTAGTCCTGTTTTAGTCCTGGTTTAGTCCTGCATTAATCCTGGTTTAGTCCTGGTTTAGTCCTGGTTTAGTCCTCCATTAATCCTGGTTTAGTCCTGGTTTAGTCCTGGTTTAGTCCTGGTTTAGTCCTGTTTTAGTCCTGCTTTAGTCCTGGTTTAGTCCTGGTTTAGTCCTGCTTTAGTCCTGGTTTAGTCCTGCTTTAGTCCTGCTTTAGTCCTGGTTTAGCTCTGTTTTAGCCCTGCTTTAGTCCTGTTTTAGTCCTGCTTTAGTCCTGCTTTAGTCCTGCTTTAGTGCCGGTTTAGTCCTGCTTTAGTCCCGGTTTAGTCCCGGTTTAGTCTCAGCAGAAATAGGCAACAAGCAGGTGACAGACCCTTGGTAACAGGGTCTGCCCCTTTAACTCTCGTCGGTGTTCTCAGCATCTCCAGCTCTAACCCTACTCCTGGGGTCATCTAAACTGATAAGATAAAGAAGTGAAGTCAGTTCTGTTTATACACATGTACAAAGCACTCGTAAAGCCCCATCCCACCCCTTCGTCCTGTCCTGGCCTCCTCCTCCTCCTCTTCTCAGGGCAGGATCCAGCGTGGAAAGCATCTCGCTGGGGGAATTTGTTTTAAAATCACTAACAAGAAACAGCTGTGAAATGGGTCAGAGGGCCTCAAACCGCTGCAATGGTTCTCAGGTGATTTTTTTTCTTTTTTTCTTTTTTTTTTCTTCGTTTTTCCGATGATTTCAGATAAAGAGAGCATGCCTTTTCGCTTTTTGTCAAATGACCCTCATTTAAGGTCTGGGGAAAAGGGGAGTTGATGGCAGGCTATTTTGTGTGATTGTTGAAAGAGGCTGGTTAGAGTAACACAGTGTTGACGCATTGTTTAAAAACTGCTAAAAAGATTGTAAATGTTAAAGGTGCATTGGGTAACTTTTCTGGTGGAGGGTCTGTCAAAGGCTTTTCCCCATGGAGATGTTACATAGTGCGCCTTTATGTTAGTCAGTTAGCAGCTACCATAAGTAAAACCAAAAAATGAAAGTTAGAAAGTCAATTTTGAAACACATGGGGCATAGAAATTACAAATGTAGTAAAGAACATTCTCAAGACATTACAGAGTGTTTATATCTACTAAATCCTTCATTAGTCCTGCTTTAATCCTGCTTTAGTCCTGGTTTAATCCTGCTTTAGTCCTGGTTTAGTCCTGGTTTAGTCCTGCTTTATTCCTGATTTAGTCCTGGTTTAGTCCTGCTTTAGTCCTGGTTTAGTTCTGGTTTAGTCCTGGTTTAGTCCTGGTTTATTCCTGGTTTAGTCCTGGTTTATTCCTGGTTTAGTCCTAGTTTAGTCCTGTTTTAGTCCTGCTCTAACTCTAAACTCTACATTACAACACCACAACAAAATGCAGTCCAGTGTGCAAGGAGATGGGTTAGGAGCGAGGGAACGGTTTCTGACGCAGCCACTGAGCATTTGTCCAAGCTGCTAAAGAGGAAGTAGTGAAGATGCACCAAAGGAAACAGGAAATGAGGAGGGGGTAAAGGTCAACCATGGGGTCAGGCAATTATTAGGGAGCAGACATAACAATGGACACAGTTTATCAAAGGAAGTAAGAGTAGCGAGTGTAGCTTTTGCACGCTTTTGATTGTGGCTTTATTGGTTTCAGTTAGACTATGTACGGTAAAAGATCGTCAATTAACTTGGATTTAAGGCAGTGGCGATGTCTTAACTCTGGTAGGTTTGGGCAAGAGATGGGTCTTATTGGGAGATTTTAATCAGTTTATGAGGAATATTATAGTTTTTGTCTATTTTGTCATATTTTTCCTTGTAAAAAATATAATAAAATTGTTTGAGATGGGGTATCTGTACAATATAAACTCACAGTGGTTTGTATATTGTTTTATATCTAGACATTTCCAACATGAACCATACAACAGAGCTCTGCAACTGATCAAATTTGTAATCCTGATTTCAATTGTTGCTTGATTCAATTAAAAAATATTGCTCATTTGTACCAAAATCCTACTTTAAAGGTGTATTATGGAGAGTCAGCTACGTGCTTGTGTCCATGGAGATGTTATTTCTTTGCATATATTCAATTAGTTGGATTTTAGCGCTCAAAAATACCTTGATGAACATGAATTCTTACAATGTGCAGGCTTGTTTCTACATAGATCTTATCAGTCACTTGTCCCTTTCGTGATGACCAAGTTTATTTCCAAGCTATAGAACATTCAAGTCAAAGCAATTACATCTCCATGGAGACAAAAGAGAAAAAAAAGAAATTATTTGGACACAGTAGCTCAAACATCACAGTCACTGCGTGCACATGGATGAGTGTAATCCGATTGCAAACGGATTGGGATCGTATCGGATTCATGTGCACAGCCTAAGGATCGTATAGGGATTGGTTTCCCAAATCCGATTGGAACCCCTGGCTTAGGCCGATAGTAATTCGGTTGGTGCCGCCTCGTGCAAGATATCAGATTGGATTGGCGTACTGCGCATGCACGGGAATTTTCACCAGGGATTTCACCCGGAAGTGGCAGGAGGTGCCGACGCCGTCATAAGTAGCGATTGTTGCCGGAAAAGTCAGACGAAATCATGGCTGCAAAGAAAGAATGCACAACACGTACACCAGTGCTGCTCCGTCAAACTCCTCGAGCGCCACCTCTATATCTCGCCACGTAGTTTGTTGTGTTTTTATTGAGTAGCCATCACCCAGAAGTAGTTGGACTACAAGCGTCACATAGCGTAGCGGAGCCAGCCAGGTCGCTGACCATTATCCGATTACACGACTTTCATGTGCACTTGGATTATAGGACAGACCACCTGCCGAGTAACGGGTACACGCAGTCAATGGCTTGTTTCTACATAGATCTGATCAGTAACTTGTCCCTATCATGATTACCAAGTTTATTTCCATGCTATAGAACATTCAAGGCAAAGCAATTACATCTCCAGGGAGACAAAAAAAAGAAATGATTTGGACACAGTAGCTCACATTACAGTAACCACCAGAAAAGTTACACAGTGCACCTTTAATTCTACCACATTTCCTTCATGTCCCAATACAGTTGCAACTTAGAAATAACTTCCATGGTAGCAAAGGTTGTCAGCAGTCCTACAAGGGTAAGCAACATCAGTACTTCAGTTCTATTTGTACACAAGCCATGTCTCCAGCGTATATCTCCATTGTGTAAGACCTGGTGGTGAAGGCGGCCACGACAGCTGACAGAGGAGCAGCTCAGGGCTCTGGAGACCACAGAAACCGGCCAGGACATTACTCAGCAACAACAAACAGCAGGCCTCAAGATAAAGGAATCGTTTGTCACCATGGCGACACTGACAGACGCAACGCATTGTGTGATAAAATTAGCCAACGGGCCGCTTCCCCCGCGTGACACCCGGCGGGAGAGTCAGCGCGAGGGGAGGCCTGGTGGGAGCTGAGGCCAGATCTGACTGGCAGTTTTATGGATATCGGCAGGAAGAGGCGTTCAATCATTAGGAAGAAACTTTGATAGTGGAACTTTTTGGTCTCTTGGGTTTTGGTTTAGTGAGGATTATTTGTATTATGTTTGCGAGGATTGTTGGCCTTTAAGTTGCATTGTAAGTAAATCATACAACTTTGGAAACGGTTCTCAAGCTGTGGTAAGTGGGCTTCTTCTGAAGGTTCTCAAGGTTCTCTGCAGTTCTAGTCAAGTTTAGTTTGATATTAGAACTTTCTGGGTTTTGGTTTAGTGAGGATTATACTGTATATGTTTGCGAGAAAGGTAAGGATTGTAGCCTTTTGGTACTGTAAGTGTTCTCAAACTGTTGTTCCAGTTCTAGTCACATTTAGTTCACACAAATTTCAGTTAAATATTTGAAAAATTGCTTGAGCTACTTAGACAGAAAGTTTGAGAACAACTGCACTGTCCCAATGCTGGTTCAATATAGGAATTAAGGAAGACTTCATAATAGTTTTGTGGACATCGACATGTGGTTTAGTCATTAGGAAGTAACTTTGATAGTAGATCTTTTGTTGTCTTATGGGTTTTGGTTTAATGAGGTTTATAGCTATGTTTGCAGGAAAGGTATGCAGGATTGTGGCCTTTAAGTGGTGCTGTAAGTAAATCATACAACTTTGGCAACTTTGGCAACTGAGAGAACGGCTCTCCAGCAGTGGTACTTCGACTTCTTCTCAAGGTACTCTGCAGTTCGAGTCAGGTTTACAGTTTACTTCAGGGCAATTTCAGTCCAATTTTAAATGTTATAGTTCTGAAGGTACTTGAAAAAATGCTAATACTGGTTCAATATAGGAATTAAAGTAGACTTCATAGTGGGCATGTCAAAAGCATAAAATCAGATACTAATCCAAACTAAAACTAGCATCAAAACTAGATAAGTCATTTGAGAAGGTATCGATCCTAAACAAAACATATAAATAGGAAAAAGTTGTTGAAGTTCTTTATGTGAAGTTCTTTATGTGAAATATTGGACCACACTGTAATATAAAGAAATGGAAAAGGAGGCCTACTATTATTTTGTGTATATGCTAACATGTTCAGGCCTATTTCTAAGTATTGAAATCAAATTCCATTTTTTCTGTGTCTGTATCTGTACTGCTACGCCCGGGGAACCTACTTCAAATCTCGAGCTATAGGACCCAAGTTCACGTCCATAATGTAGAATGTACACTCCCACAAAAGCAGTTTTAGGGTGTATTCACACCTGCTTTGCTTGGTTCATTTAAAACAAACCTGAGTTCGTTTGTTCCTTTGATTCGGACCTTTTGGGCTGGTGTGAATAAAAAACAAAAATCTCGATCCGGAGCAAACAAGTGGCACGGTACCATTCGAATCCTGGTGCGGTTTGTTTGAGGTGAGAATGCAGACCAGACTCGATCCGACATAAGTTGGATTTTTGTACTTAACGAGCTCCCGTCGTATGTTGAGCATTACGGGAAACCGAGGCTTACGAAACTAAACGAGGCTTATTTACGTTTTGTGTGAAGAGCAAGAGTCAGAACTTGATGTGCGACATGAGCGCTGTCCTCCGTAGCCGTCTTGCCCTGTGTCTTCGTCGTTTGGAAATTGATTGTACAATAGCGTAAACCTCACGATGCTGCTCAAATATTTGTGCGAACTGTAAAAACTGAGCAAACCATATCGCTATGACTACACTGAAAACAGCACGCAACGCCATTATTCTCCTCCTTCACGTATTTGGACACAGCGCTTTGACACGGCTCATTTCTGTCCAATGGCTGAGCAACCTCAGCACATGTGGTTTTGTTTATAGATCTAGGTCCACTTACAAAAAAAAGTCCTTAAAGCTTGCACACACCAAACCACAACCCCAACGCCACAATTTTCACATGTCACATTAGATGCTGTCTGAATGCAGTGTGAATTTTTCTTTGTTTTTTTTTTTTTTCTCAATATGTTTTCAGTCATTTTCAAAATCTCAACTTCAGCCACGCGCTCAACAGTAGCATCCATTGTTGAATCCGTTTTACCCCAGGTGCACCCAAAATCTACTTACTTTTTATTAACTTTGGAAGGTGTTTTCATGACTGCGGTTTCCCTTTCCTTGCAGTAGTATTTTCTTCTACTATTTTTATCCTTGTATCCATTTTGTTCCATTATATTTTACAAAGGCACTTGGCCCATTGAGATCTGTGGTCTAACCTTGACATTTCTTGACTTTTTAGCTCACACGTCGTCAAGCTGACAGTGTATGTATTGTTAAATGTGCACTGCGTAATTTTGATGTCAGGTCCACTACTTGCTTGTCTCTGTAGAGATGTTTTTGCTTTGCCTGGAATGTTCTGGAGTAAGGCATTAAACGTATCTATCTCCATGGAGGCACATAAATGACAAGCCCAAATTACTGGACAGATATGTGGAGAGATAAGCCTGCAATAAGAATTTGGGTTTTCATGTTAATGCCATACTGTGAAACATTCCAGACAAAGCAATAACATCTCCATGGAGCCAATAAAGTGGTTGCTCTTCCACCAGATAACATATACATACATAGTGCATCTTTAAAGGTCTTATATCAGGGGTGTCAAACTCATTTTGGTCTGGGGGCCGTATCCAACCTACTTTGATCCCAAAGGGGCCGGATCAGAAAACTCATAGCAAATATACCCCAAAAATAGCAATAAGTCCAAATATTTGTGCAGAGAAACACAAATCTATTACAGAAGTCTTTTTTTATTTGATGAACTCTTTCTTTTACAAAATATTATAATATTATGAACAACCTGAAACTTTAAGAAAAATGCTATTTTAACTTGCATGTATTTCACAGAATTTAGTCATGCATTCTTTTTGCTCCTGAAACTTGGCATCTTTTATCCTGCACAAGTGCATCAATATCAGGCACCATGTCCTGAGGAGCTGCAACTTCAGAATGTCATTCAAGTGCTTGTGTGCTAGCTTTGAGTGCAGCTTTGTTTTATTAATGTTCATTACTGAGAAAACCTGCTCACAACGGTAGGTAGTCCTGAATATCCAAAGCAGAAAAGAGGCGCATAAAATTAAGATAAGAGATAAGATAAGACTTTATTGATCTCACACAGGAGAAATTACCAATATTTTAATAGAAAATTAAAATATAATTAATATATTATAATATATATTAATAGAAAATCAGCTGAGGGCCAGATTAAAGGTTTTAGAGGGCCAGATCTGGCCCCTGGGCCGCATGTTTGACACCCCCGTTCTATATTAAACAAAATTAAGACGCTTTAAGACACACTTATACTGTTGTTACCTCCTCAAAAACAGACCTGAAGTTGCGTATTGTTTCATTCACACGTTTGTCCCAAACTCAAAATGTTGTGTTCCACCTTGTGATGTCATGAAGCACTAGTTTTCAAGTTAACAGCTACATTTTAGGTTTTGTTTAGCAGAGATTGACAATTACGGAACTGAAATGATCCAAATGATTCTAGTGAAAGAGTATGGAGTTTAAAAACACAGTGGAGCTCTTCCTGCATCACCACATGACATCACAATGTGGAACAGAGCGTTTTCTGTTTGAGGAAGAACTCTAAATATGCATTATTTCTGTGTTAAACATGGACGAATGAAACAAAACCAAGTCCAGATATGTTTTTGATGAGGAAACGTTACAACATAGTTCAGAAAACAGTAACTAGTAATTATCTAGAGTAAAAAAAAAAAAGGTGTTAAATAAAATAGTCGTAGTAGTAGTATAAGCTGAATAGTTCAAAATCAAACATTCAACTACCAAAGTCTGCCACTTTCTCCTTATCAAGTTTCAGCCTTGAGACTACATCGGGTTTGCATCAGATCAAAACAGGAATTTACAATGACACAATGGAGCACTTGAACATGTCGCTAAAGAATGCTGGTTGTGATTAAGACTAAAAACGCTGCTGGTCACTGAAACATGAAACTGGCCGGCTGATTGCAGAGATTTGGGCCTCTGTTCCATAAAAGACATAATGGCAAAAGTGATTTCAAGCAAGTACATTGAAGTAGTTTGATGAGATTGACAGATGTCCTATTAAATGAAGTGTATCCACAGAAAAAGTACTGCATTCATTGCTCAATAAGCTGGTAGACTACACATAGACTATTCTTATTAGCCGTCACGCTTCAGTCGTAATATACCAAAAACAAACCAAGCCAATTTGATGACTATGGTAGGAAAAAGTGGTTGGGACATAAGAAAATGTTACTAATGTAATTAACAGGTACTGAAGTCTCTGAAGCCAAATGATCAGTAAAATGGTCCTGAACAGAAACAGCTTGGAAATCCATTATATGAGATATTTCCACGTTCCAGCAGTAGATATACTAGTACACTACCAGTCCAAAGTTTGGGTACATCAGAACTATTAATGAACTCATATAGAATGTAGTAAACAAAACATTAATTAAGGTCGTTTTCACACCAGGAAAGTCTGATAGTTCACTTGCTTTGGTCCGGACCAAATTATTTTAATTTTTTTTTATTTTGGTGCGGTTCGCTTTCACACTGCACTTTTTTTGTAAGTGGACAAACATCTGTAAACAAAACCACGTGTGCTGAGGTCGCTCAGCCATTGGACAGAAATGAGCCGTGTCAAAACGCCGTGTCCAAACACGGAAGGAGGAGAATCATGGTGTTACGTGCTGTTTTCAATGTCGTCATAGCGATATGGTTGGCACAGTTTTTACAGTTCGCGCAAGTGTTTGAGCAGCATCATGAGGTTTACACTATTTTACAATCAATTTCCAAACGACAAAGACACAGGGCAAGACGACTACGGAGAACAGCGCTCATGTGCGTGCATCAAGTTGTAACTCTTCATGCTCTTCACGCAAAACGTAAGTAAGCCTCATTTAGTTTAGTTTCGTTTAGTTTCGTCAGCCTCGGTTTCCCATAATGCTCGACATACGACGGGAGCTTGTTAAGTACAAAAAGCCAATTTGTGTCGGATCGAGTCCGATCTGCATTCTCACCTCAAACGAACCGCACCAGGATTTGAATGGAACCATGCCGAGACCGAGCTTTTTGATTGGTCTCGGTTCGCTTGTTTGCTCCGGATCGAGATTTTTGGTTTTTATTCACACCAGCCCAAAAGGTCTGAATCAAATGAGCAGAGGAACTCTGGTTCGTTTTAAACGAACCAAACAAGGCAGGTGTGAAAACGACCTAAAAGGAATGTATTTCAGATTTTTGATTTTTAAAAATGGCCACCCTTCACTTTGATCACTGTTTTGGACACACACCTTGAAGCCAAAACCATTTCAGGAAGATAACTGAGAGAAGACCAAGGGTGCTTGGCTTTGCAGTGCTGTCAACAAAGCAAAGGGTGGCTACTTAAGAATTTGAATACTTCTATTTTCTTTGCTTTGATGTAATTTCATAGGCACCATATATTTGATGTCTGTATGTGTCTAAAATGTAGAAAGTAGGAAGCACAAACAAACAAACAAAAAAACACTGAATGAGATGTGAGGTGTGTCCAAACTTTACTGGTAGCGTAGGCGTTCCCAAACTAGCACTGGGCTACTAGAATGACGACATAAATCATAACAGTGTATTTAACCACTATACAATCTTCGCTATTCTAAATTCCTAACTTTAAGGTAGCCATTTCAGCTGGTTCTCCAAATCGTGACTACTGCAATCCTGCTGCATCACTGTATATATAATTACCTCCTTTCTGAATTCTCATTACGAGGCCTTACGGTACATAGAAGCTGTGTGTTTGTTGACCCTAGCTGAAGAGCCCTGCGTCGTGGTCTGTCATCAGGGCCTGGTCTAGACTGAACGACTGCCAGAGAACTTCCATCAACACACTAAATGAAACATTTAGGGAACAAATTGAAGAGACTGTCAGTTAAGTATTTCTTAGTCGGCGATAAGAGTGGGGATTTCATCGAACACTGATGTATTTCGGGGGGAGGCTAAAATAAGACATCTGAAAGTGCGCTAGCTGGTCCCATATGCTATCTGCACTCTCTGTGATGGCTCCGTCAGACTGGGACATAGTGAAGCAATTAGAAGGTGGAACTGGTCCAAGCTCATGGCTCCACAGCAAATCCAAGTTAAAGTCTTTGTACAAGAAACGAAAATTGACTTCACGGTTTGTTCCGTCGAGTGAAAACGACAAAATCTCCCGTGAGCGATCCCCGATGGATTTTATACTAAACAAACAGGATTATTTGCTTAAAGTCTGATTTGGAGTAACGCAACAAACAACATCTGGATTTGAATGCTCTGACTCTAGGCCTTGTTTTTTTAAGGTCTTGATTAGAAAGCTGTTCCCTTCAAAGCTATAATCTTAAAAAGCGCACACTGAACGCCTAACCATCCCCGCCTGGGTCTTGGTAATGACCCACATGTGGCGGAGTCGAGATATTCATCAACAGATCCATGTTTCTTCAATGGGAGAAAGGCTGCCATATGTGTCTGCCACTGTGCTTGGTATGCTAACTAGCTCTTGTTCTTTAAAAAGCACTAAGGGGTCCTCATGTGAAGCCGGTGTGGTTTGGGAGATGGGGAATCAATCACAAATCTGGAAAGGCAGTTATGATTTTAGCGGTTTTAAGATTTATCTACTTTACCGCAACAGAATATGTTAGTGAGACTCACCCAGGAGAGACAGTGGTGATTTTGAGGGGAAAGGTTCTAACCAATAATTGTCTGTTAAAATACCATAAAGAGGTTATAGTTTCTACTCCATATTACTATAACCGCAGCATAAAATAATACAATTCAAGAAATGTTTTCGTAGCTTGATTCGAAGAGATTGGATTGTATTAAGTCCTAATGTACACTACTAGTCAAAAGTTTGGACACACTTTTTCATGTATTTTTCTTCTTTGTTTCCATGATTATTTACATTGTAGATTCTCACTGAAGGCATCAAAACTATGATATTAATGTAGTAAACAAACAAAATAAAAACACTCAAAATAACTCCAAACTTGCTTTAAAAATTGCTTTTACCCTTTTGCTTTAATCGCTGCACTTTTGGCATTTCCTGACCCCAAAAAGGCACAACTGGGATGTGAAAAGCATCTCATGAGAGTTTTTTTTTTTTTCCTTTACTACATAATTCCCCATACATTGCTTCATATTTGTTGCCTGGTTTACACCAGACCATATCACAAGTGATATATGGTCTGGGAGCCACCTACTAAATATCTCGTAGCAGAGGTGTGCTTTATGATTGCCAATGGCCGTTTATTGGGCGTTACGAATGTCTATCATTTGGCATATACGTAGCCCATAGCCAATCATGTCAGTTGTCAGTTCAAACTACAAGTTTCTGTTTGTCGCGTAGTACGCGTGACCGTCTTTCCACCCCTCCCCGCTCTCTGATTGGCTCCCAAAATCAGGAGAGGTCGCTTAGCCTAGTTGCCAGGCTGTCTTTCAGATCGGAACAAACGAAAGCAGCCTGGGATTTCCCAGGTTATCATATTTGAGGTCTTCTGTCACATTGAATGAGAGGGTGTGTCAAAACTTTTGACTGGTAATGTATGTATATATTATTGCATTTATTATTGCAGTTTGTTTGGGATTGCATACGAAACTTCCATATAGGCTACACTGGTTTAGCATTGACATAAACAGTAGACTGGCTGTATCCTATGTTGCACAAAAATATATGAAATTTGGTAAAGGAACTTGTGTTACTGCACCAGCGGCACTGCCTTTAGCACCAGTCTCTATTTTGCTTACTGCTCTATTTCCCATTTACATTGTGCTTGTAAAACAGACCGCTGCTATGTCAATACACAGATTACAAACCTACGTAGAGCCATATGTGCATACCGCCAGACAGGAGTGGAGCTTGTGAGTAGCCTATATCTCTCCTACAAAGCCTCTATTTAAAGAAAACCATTCGACATTAGGCCCTATAGTGAAAATGACCTCTGTTTCTAAAGCGATAGGCCAGTCGCGGCTATCCAATCTGCCCCATGTCGGACCGCCACTTGTCAGCCTGTATTAGCGCTGGCGGTTGGCTCTGCTTACATGTGGTACCCATCACCCAGTCCGTGGACCAGAAGACCCCAGGGACAGCCGCTCCTCTCAGGCCCGGGATCACTTGGGGTTATATGTGCCATGTTATGACAGGCTAATGGTGCTGGTAACTGTGTGGTACTGGGGGAAAAACAGAGCTAGAATTATGTCCAGTGAGGAAATGTGTTGTGCTAGTCATGTACTTAAGGTAGAATTGACTTGAGTTGTTTAAGCTGAATTTTAAAATGCATGTACGACTGTGATTGCGTGTAAAAGGCAAACTGGAGTTCACTTTGTGCATGTAGAATGTAGATACTGTTTTTTTGTGTGTGTGACATACTGTAGATATATGGACATTTGGCAAGTAAAAAATACTATGCTGTAAAACTAACAGAAAAATAATGGCTTACTGTGGAAAGTGTTCATAAAATAATAAAAATATTTTGAAATATTGGCTTACATCCTTAATAACTCCTAAGTATGATATAAATAAAACAAACATGTGTCCTTTATAGACTTTACGGTTGACAAATTAGTATTAAAACTAGATACTCATTTGAGCAGGTATCAATACTAAAAAAGTCACATTCACAGGACAGAAATCAACCTTTCCTGAACCTTTAGAATGATTTTGAGCTGTTTCAGAACAAGTATATGAGCACATAGACTAGTATACACCCATGGAACCTACCTGGACAACTGAGGGATTACACACAAATAAAACCACATGGAAAATACTATTATTTAATGTTGAAATTTACATTCTATTGTCTAAATCAAGCGTGTTGTTACTACGGTTGTGATAACAGCATTGATATTGAGTCTATTCCTTATTATGGAAAGTCATGTTTGAAATTTTAGTATATCACAACACTACTAGATTTTGGCTTGAATATAACAAATGAAATAAGTATAAAGAATAACAGTGACAAAGTACATGAAAAACAGCCCTCTGCCATTCAGACTCCAACATTAAATAGACTTAAATAAATACATGTTTACACAGCGGGATGCTTGTGCTGTTAAACATTTTAATGAGAGCATATGACTCAGAAAAATAATAAAACATACCACGCAGCGTGGCTTCCTGGAGCCAAATTTTATAATTAATCCTTTAGTAAGTTATTCAGGCCTGTAAAATGTCAACCCAAACTGTCAGCAGTATTCTTTTTAATATGGAACTTTTTTTTTTTCTAAGACGCCGTTCATACATTTTTCCAAGTTTTAAGTGTGGCTGTGTATCAAGTTCCCAATGAGCAACAACTTTATAGCTAAACTGTTAGCATAAACGGAAAACATTGGCGTACGTTAGCCTTCCATTCATATTCGTCATGTAGCTCGTGGCCGCTTGACAAAATGAAATGTTCTATTATCATGACTTCAGCTGCCCGTTTCCCAGCCAGGTTCAGGGGCAATTAGAATGTCTAGGCCTGTGACAAGCTGCGCAGGCTAACTAAACAGCACGCAGCTAACACAAGGGCCATTTCACAAAACAAGCAAGCTAGTGTTAAGCTAACACGCACCTGCAAAAACAGCCTTAGTCCATGTTCTGACAATACAACAACAAATGAAGCAAACTTACAGTCATGGTAGAAGTTCTAAAAAAAAGATTGAATGTTTATTTCGGTGTAAATTATGCTAGGCTGTTTCTTAAAATAGTTTTTACTCAGAAAAGACAAAAAAAAAGCATTAATAGACCAGTCCTAGTACTAGCTAGGTACGCTACAAATGCAGGCCACATTTCTAGCTAAACTATTATAACAAAAAATACTGCTTCAGTCTAAACAGAATAGCCTTTTAAAGTAAAGCAAAGTAACGGTAAGCAAATAGGTGTGGCAGTCTCAATTTCATTGTAGTTAGCTCCTCTCTTCAGGCAAATATAGGCAGTGTCCACCAGCGTCTGACCACAACTGAAGAAAAAAATCAAAAATCAAAAAAATAGAGGCACTAATAGACCAGTCTTAGTACTAGCTAGGTAGGCTACAAATGCAGGCCACATTTTTAATCAACGTAATACAAAAACTTGACTTATGTAGCTATTCGAAGCATAGCAATAACATAAGGAAAACGTTCTGTAACCAAAATTGAAGTGTCAAGGTGCTTGTGTGGGAGATAACATTGGCAGCCATTTTGATTTAGTTGTTGTTGTTTTTTTTAAATAAACAAATGACCTGTTATTACACTTAGTCCACTTGTCATTTTACCTCTATTTCCATCAACACTTAACCTCAGCCTGAATATACAAGCTAACGACCTGTTGATAGATCTCCTTGCTGTATCCATATATTTGGCCATACGTACAGCTTGGAACATTTATAACTTGGGTCAATATTTGTGCATGTCTGTCGTTTTGGCTCGCCACACTAAAGTATCCAGTCTGCTTGTTAATTACCTGAGCTAGCATGATACATTTTGGCATTGGGTGTTTACGGGGGATTTTAAAATGATGGCCAGTGTGCAAAGGTGGGTTAAGGGGACTTTGCCAATTCAGCCCCCCAATCTCCGTTATCCAGACGCCTGTAAGTCTCCTCCAGTGAAGCTAGTCTGGCCTTGAGGAAGGAAATATTAGCTGCAACGGACGACTAATTGGCAAGTGGCCAGACACCCTGCAAGTGCTAATGAACAAGTAAAATAGCCACGTTAAGTGAGTGCGGGTGAAACCAGAGCTCGCTACAGCACTTTGAACATGCGGAGAGCTCACTATAGAGTTTAAACGACATTATTAGTGTGTGGTGATAAAAGAAAAAATAGGACAAGTGTCTATGTTTAAGGTGAGATTCAGAAATAGTAAAGGGACTGAGTATGAAGTCATGCAATGAACGCAAGAATGCAGTTCATAAACTAAGCAAAACAGGAAGTGAAACTAAATGTAAACTTTTATGTGTTTGTGTATGTTTGGGGAATTATATATTTTCCTTATGACCTCTTGTATATAGTTGAGATATTTTAGTGTTACTATAATTATTTCTATATTTTATTTTGACTTGTACACATACATTTATGTAATTATGCCTTATTTGACATTGGTTTCTTGCTATGTCTACTACTTATTTTGAATGTATTATTGCCATTTATATTGTTGTTCTTTGTTATTATAATATATTGTGATGTTTGAACTACTGTCCAAGTAATTTCCTTTGTGGATCAATAAAGTTTGTTTCAATCTTTTTTTTTTTTTTTTTTTTAGAATTTCTACCTATTTAATTTGACAGGCAAAAGTAGGGGATATTTCATTTGAGCAAGATGAACATGAATACATAAAATGCCTGAAAGAAATGAGCTAAAAGCTTTGTAAAAAATGTCACCATAGAAACACTACATAAACTTGGGCAGACTTGGCTGCAGTGAAGTGGGGTCCTAAACTCTCCAGGGCTTTCTGTTGCGCTGGCCCTCTGTCCGGGGCTTAGGCCTACTTCCTCCCCTATAATTAAGGGGTTATCCCCCAGCACAATGGAGAAATTAAACAGTAAAACCTTGCGGGGCAAATTACTGCTTTTCCTGGGAGTTAGAGGAAGCGTCTTGATATGTAAACAATACCCCCTCTTCTGCTGAGTACCCTCAACCCCTGGCCCCCTCCTGCTTTGTTCTGTGGGAATTTCAGACGGGCCCACATTTGCTCTAAGACCACAACTCTGCTGAATAAAGAGGATTTACAGCACCTTGAGCACTTAAGCAGTTTGAACCTGAGCTGTTAGAGCTCAGGGAATGTGGATCGTGCTTGTCCAACATGCTAACGGCAAAAGATGCACTAGCGCAAAAGCAAAATTGTCACAACAACATAAAAACGGCAGTCTGAAAACTCTGGTCTTCATGGTGAAAACAGCAGTCTTAGCTGAAACAACTACACATCATGGTTACAGACACTATAGTGAGACTTGGTATTCCACAAAATAATAATAAAGCCAATAATAAAGCCAAATTTAGATGCTCTAGGCTACCAAATTGTTACTTAAAAGGTGAAAAACAGAACAAGTACATTTTAAATAGTTTGCAGAGGTCCAGTTATCCCTCATCTACTTTATCATAGACTCTGAGCATCCTAATTATTCACCACAATGAGTTTATAAAGTGTGTTTGAGCAGCGTTTTGCTGTGACGGTAATGCTAACAACAACTAGCATGCTAACGGTGCACCACCTGAAGTCACAGCAGGCATATTTTGACTTCAGTAGCTGCTTAGACAACATATCTGTAGTGATACAACATGAGTTTTGTTCAAATACGTGGAAAATAATGGGGTTCAGGGCCTTTTCTTGTATTCTTTGTTACCAGTACAGCTTCCACACTTAACCCGCACGTTAATGTTGATATACAGTCGGCTTCAAAGTTTCGCCAGAGAAACCCAAAGCATGACGATGCTGGTCAAGGTGTTGGCCATTTTGACACGCCTCTCCAGACTTGAACATGTCTGTATCTGCTGCTGTCAGGGGTTGACCTCTTTGAAGCCAGAGCCAGGAATTCTCCGGCTTAGCTCGCACGGTTAAGGGGAAATCACCTGGCAAACAAAACACAGAAGGCTTACACGCTACGCCAATGTACACTAGCTTTCATTCATCCATCCACTTTTCACTTATGAAACCGATGCCTTCTAGAAGATAAGGAGGTGAACCGTGATAAAAATTATGGTAAATAGCGTCGCATTTTGGTGTTAATTATGTGGAGGAGGTCTACTTGGAGGTGCATTGTGTAACTTCTCTGGTGGAGGGTCCGTCAAATGCTTTTCTCCATGGAGATGTTATTGCTTTGTCTAGAATGTTTCACAGTATGGCATTAAAACTTCAAAACGTCGTTGTAAGGCAATCAGACCAAGTTACAGGTCAGATCTGTGGATCGACAACCCCACTCACAGTCAAAATGCCTGCTTTTGTAGATATTTTTGAGCTATAAAACCACCTGTAATTAAATAAATGTAAGGTAGAGCTGTTTAATGTCATACTGTGGAACATTCCAGGCAGAGTAAAAACCATATCCATAGAAACAAGCAGGTGACGGACCCCCAACCAAAAAGTTACACAGTGCATCTTTAAGGGGGCTGTACCTGATTTCATGAATGAAGTCAAATTAGCTTTGCGCCAGTACAGATGTATTATAAACCAGGTTTTAGGATCAAAATGAGAATACTGTGTCATTTTTGCATAAAACATTTTTATCGTCCATGAACCAGGAAGTAAAACTAGTGTGCTGTTAGCATTCTAGTTTTTATTAGTATTAAAGAGATGGCAAAACTCCACTGTGGCCTCTTAAAAGTTGTGAAATAATCTTATAAAGGTCAGTACCAATACCAGTTTTTGACCTAGGTAGGTATATTCTTGATTTGCATTAATTCATTCATCTTCTTCTGCTTTTTCCAAGTTCGGGTCACGGGGGCAGCAGTCCAAACAGATCTTCTGCCAAGATCTCAATGCACAGGCCCCCATGGATGGTGGTGGGTCCACGGGAGGACGGCCCCACGTCGTTTGACGCAACCAGGCTTGATGTATCTTCTGTCATGGGGCTCTCTACCAGTGTACGCACACACTGGGGGCGAGGTGGGTTTAAGTGTCTTGCCCAAGAACACAACGGCAGCATTCATCTGTGGGAGCTGAAATCGTACTGCCAACCTTTGGATCAGTGGACAAACGCCCTACCAACTGAGCTACTGCAACCCCTCTTGATTTGCAACCAAATTAAAAAAAAAAAAAAAAACATTGGTCATTTACGTAAAGAAAGCAACTTTATGTTTAGTAGGCTGCTGTCATTTTAGACTAAAATTTTCAACAATTATTTTTTACAAAGGCAAAGTAAATCATGTTTCAGTAGCATTGTACCAAATAGCATATCCTCCTGAGACCCGGCCCATTCATTTGTGTCCTTTATAGAGGACATTGAGTTAACCAGTCTATCTTTTATTGTTTTGAGATTCTAGCTTTTTTGGCTGCACTATGATTTAAAAAAATAAATAAAAAATCTAAAAAAAAATCTAAAAATGTAAAAAATATATAAATAATAAATAAATAAATTATACATAAAAATATGTAAATAAATACTCAAATAAATAAATAAAATAATACATAATATATTTTTTAAAAAAAATATGAATTTAAAAGGGAGTCTAAGAACTTTTTGAGGCGAATGTAGAAGCTTGTCAGAGCTGTTGGTCATCAAAAATAAAGTTTTTGTTAGGTTAACTTCAAAATGTCCCCGACGTCCATTACAGAGGACATGTTACAACATTACGAATAAAAATAAAATTAACAAACTGTAAATGCTAAGGTGTTAATTTACCTTCAAATAGAAAAGTAAAATAATAATAATAATAATTTAGATACACTTTTTTCAGGTCCCAGGAGGATATAGTAGAGTATATAGTAGTCACAGTAGTTATTATTGTAGTTGTAGTACAAGCCTTGTAGTATAGTGAAGTACTGCCTCATTGCTCGACACCATTCATCACAATACGTCAAAACCCACAAACATTTTTCACCCAGAACAGGTACAGTATTGTCTTGCTTGTGAGAAAGAGCTTGGGGACCACTCAAATATTAGTTCCACCGTGGCATAATCACTGAAAAGCCGGTCATTGGGCCCCTGTACGGTTGTCACGGTGACTAGTAAAAAAAAAAAAAAAAAAAAAAGGCAAACAAAATGCTGCCATATGGAAAACTGATTTGTAATGTCATTCATCATACAGCTGCAAGAAATATGCCAGGAGAAGCAGGAATGAAGGCAGGCAGTCTGTAACAGCTGGGTACGGGAGCATGATTGAGTGGTATCCCTTGCTGAGGTTGGCAGGGAACTTTTTTTTCTTTTCCTCTGGTAAAAAAGAATGTCCCGGTTGGTTTCAAAAAACAGGATGTCTGAGGATCTTGGATTTCTTCAAAGTAACCCAAACATGAAATATGCACCTCGGACAGGGCTTAATCCCGATGCTTTTTTAAGCTTTTTTTAAGTCCGGGGTAGAACATGATGGCAGTTATATTTCAATAATTTTCAATCATTTGGACCTCTGAGCATGAACATAAACTTAAGTGCTCTTATGTTTGTTTGTTTTTTTCATGTATGTTATGAGTAGCAATACAAAGGAAAAATACCAGTACCTACAGTAAAGTTGCACTAAGTAACTTTTCTGCTGGAAGATCCATCACCTGTGTATATCCATTTAATTACTCCACCTGGAATCTCCCACAGTACAGCATTCAATTTATTTATCTCCATGGAGATGCCACCAGGCCAAGGTTACATCTGTGGATCTGCTTACAGTAAAAATGCATACATTTCAATGTATTTTCAAGTAATAAAAACACCTGTGATTGAATAAATGCAAGATAGTTATGTAATGTTTAATGCAATACTCTGGAACATTCCAGGCCAAGCACTAACATCACAGTAGACACACAATGGAGAGCAGGTGGCACACCCCCCACCACAAAAGTGCACTATGTAACTTTTTTTTAAAATTTTTGTTCATATACTATAGTTGCTTTAGACCCAGTTTAGACCCAGTTTAGACCCGGTTTAGACCCGGTTTAGTCCTGATTTAGTGCAGGTTTAGACCTGATTTAGTCCTGGTTTAGACCTGGTTTAGACCTGATTTAGAACTGGTTCAGACTGGTTTTAAACCTGAGTTTGGTCCTGGTTTAGACCTAGTTTAGACCTGGTTTAGACTTGATTTAGACCTGGTTTAGACCTGATTTAGAACTGGTTTAGACTTGTTTTAGACCTGATTTAGTCCTGGTTTAGACCTGGTTTAGTCCCGGTTTAGACCTGATTTAGAACTGGTTTAGACCTGGTTTAGAACTGATTTAGACCAGGTTTAGACCTGGTTTAATCCTAGTTTAGACTTGGTTTATAACTGGTTTAGTCCTGGTTTAGACCTGGTTTTATTGCTTTGTCTGGAATGTTCCACAGTATGGCATTAAACCTTTCTATCTTCATGGAGACCAAACAAGACCAAGTTACAGGTCAGATCTGTAGAGAGGCGTGTCTGTTTTTCTCTGTATTTTTGAGCTCCAAAACCACCTGTGTTTGAATAAATGTAAATTCGAGCTGTTTAATGTCACACTGTGGAACATTCCCGTCACTTATCCATAGAAACAAGCAGGTGACGGACCCCAAACCAAAAAGTTACATAGTGCACCTTAAATGTTATCTCAGCAAAGCAGCATCTTAAGTCTATTTAATACTAAACAAATGGTGCAATGCTAACATAGCCTGGAGCAAAAAACACATTCTTTTTCTAAGTCGAGCCTTTGTAACTTTGACTTGGCAGCACAAAAGCAAAGCGTGTTTAAGTGTGCTGTCTCGGCCTGTACGACAGTCTAAGCCCCTGACTGCGCAATTAATGCCTGCTGTAATTGTAAGAATGCACAAGAGGAAATTGATTTTTTTCTTCTTTTCTTTTTTTTTTTTTGTGGAATTCGTCCTGAGGGGACCGCTGCTTCTTGTAATTACAGGTCTAACGTTTCACCACCGCTGATTTCCACGTCTCTCCGCTCTGTTAGCATTTAGCAATTAGCCTAATCACACTAGGTGGAGCCCCAGAGCACAGAGCTACATACTGTACATAACACCTGATGTGGAGGGCGAGTTAACTATTTTAAACACACCCAGAGTTTGTTAAAGCAGAGGAGGTGGAAAAAAAACGAAACCAGCTTAGTGTACTGTACGGGACAATGAGCAAAACCCAAGCAGTCCCCACTGGCCTCAAACCAACATACATGGTCCGGAACATAAGCGATTGAGGTTGGACAAGTAAGTCTAGGCATTTCATTAGAAAGATTCCACTATAAAATGTTGTTTTTACAGCTGCCTTTCTGAACCATAATTTTTTGGACTAAAAAAAGAGATTTCAGCCAGGTGGAAAACCATAAAATGTACCTGAGAAAAAGACGGAGTAACCATTCTGAAATCAACACTGGTTAAATAGAATATGGTATAAGATATAGAGTTTAGCAGAGCCTAGGTATAATATATAAAACATATGAAGAAGTTGAGCAGTTTTGGAAAAAATGTGAATAATTACAAAAAACAACAATACCTTTATAACTGAGACATGTCAATACAAGGAACGCATTAGAAATTACATATTATACTTGTATATGAGTACTGTTTTTATATTAAAGATAACCTAGTAGGTTGAACTCTTGCAACAATATAATAAATTGGTATTAGCAACTTTTACAAAAATAAACTTTATATTTAGTACTAGCCTATTTTATTTGACTAATGTTGTCCCAAGTATAATAGTTGACTTTTACTGAGAAAAAATAATTCAGGTTTCAGTAGCAGGTATATAGTAGTTTATACTAGTAGTAGTACTTTTGATACTAAGGAATAGACCATGCTAATTACGATACCCTAAAGATAATAAAAAGTGCGCTTTCTTCAGACAATAGATGTCATTTTCAACATTAAATAAAAGTACTTTCTTTTTTATTACCAAGACCTTATTTATATGTAATCCCTCAATGGTCCAGGTAGGTCCAGGTAGGTCTTAGTGAGTCAGTGGTTCTTCTGATCCTAAGCATTTCATTGCATTGTTGACCTTGTGTTGATCCTGCATATGACCAATAAACAATCTTGAATCTTGAATCTCTTGTGCTCTTATACTTTTCCTGATGCAGCTCAAGATCATTCTTTTTAGTACTGATACCTGCTCAATCCAGTTTCCATACTAGATTTAGATTCAATTAGACCCGGTTTAGACCCGGTTTAGACCTGGTTTAGACCTGGTTTAGTCCTGGTTTAGTCCAGGTTTAGTCCAGGTTTAGTCCAGGTTTAGGCCTGGTTTAGGCCTGATCGTCCTGGTTTAGACCCGGTTTAGACCTGATTTAGAACTGGTTTAGACTTGGTTTAGACCTGATTTAGTCCTGGTTTAGACCTGGTTTAGACCTGATTTAGACCTGTTTTTTTAGTCCTGGTTTAGATCCGGTTTAGATCCAGTTTAGACCCGGTTTAGTCCTGGTTTAGTCCAGGTTTAGTCCAGGTTTAGGCCTGGTTTAGACCTGATTTAGTCCTGGTTTAGACCCGGTTTAGACCTGATTTAGAACTGGTTTAGACTTGGTTTAGACCTGATTTAGAACTGGTTTAGTCCCAGTTTAGACTTTAATCCTGGCTTGGACCTGGTTTTATTGCTTTGTCTGGAATGTTCCACAGTATGGCATTAAACCTTTCTATCTTCATGGAGACCAAACAAGACCAAGTTACAGGTCAGATCTGTAGAGAGGCGTGTCTGTTTTTCCTCTCTATTTTTGAGCTCTAAAACCACCTGTGATTGAATAAATGTAAATTAGTGTCTGATTTCAATACCTTTGACAACCCTAGGAAGTAGTATAATTAAGGGAATCTGTTCAGAAATGTAAGTTGGCCTAGTTCCTCAGTCAGTGCTGTAGCTTTAGGCCTCTCTCTAAACTGTCTGCAGGGCTCTGTTTGTTGATGTAGATGGTGTATATTGTGTGAGAAGCTGCGGACGAGGCTCCTCATCGCGGGTGACTTCTATGGCTTTGCCCCGTGCTGCTTTGCGATTGATGCCTTTCCCTCCAGCGGCCCTTTCTTCCTCCAGGACGGCCCACAGCTGTGTCTGGAGGGAGGCGGGGGGGCAAATCAGCGGGGAGGGAGAACCGGAAGTCCCTGACCACAAACTGTCCGCCTGCAGACCAACTCAACCGTAGGAACCTCGGCCTGTTTACACAAGCGCCTCCCGCTCGTGTTTACAGCTAGCACACATTTTTGTTTTAGCAGTCTAAACTCCTCCGACGTTTATTTTGCTTCACTTGAACTGTGAGTGTTAGGGCTAACATTAGCGCACCGAAAGTAGCTGAGCCGCGCAGACAATTTAGGTTATGCCCGACTTGAGGTTACACCAGGTCAGTGATAGGTAACATATGTCAGACATCTATATTCTGTTTCGAGAAGGTTTGCTTTGTCGTTTCTGGAGTGCAATAAGATTTTCGCTGTTAAAATGGACTTTAAAACAATAAACAGCTGTAATTTAGGTCAGCTGGGCCTGGGTGAGAACATATTCAAACATAGGTGGGTCAACTGTCTTCAAAATCAGTATACATGAAGGAGACAGTATAGATTAAAAAAAAAAACTTATTGCAAACAATCAAAAAATGTTATGAGGTTGGGTTTAAATGTTTTTTAGAAATTTTTTTATCTGACAATTCAAGCTTTTTTTTTTGTTAGTTTTGAAGTTCATATATTATGGCAAGTGACATTTAGGGCGTGTTTACACATACCCGGGTATTTGTAAAAACTGAGACTTTTCCCTTCGTTTGTGCCTTTCGTTTACACACAGACAGAGATTTTTCCTCTGAAAACAATTCTTTCCAAAAACTCCAGCAAAAGTGGAGATTTTGGAAAATTTCGGTTTCGCGTTTGCATGTAAACTGAGGAAAGTGGAGTTTTAGGGATCTGACGCACCAAAAGTGTGATTCTGATTGGCTTGCAGAGCGTTCTTCTTCGTTTTCAGAGGCGAATTTGCCATTTGCGTGTAAACGATGGGTACAAACGAAGGGAAATATCTCAGTTTTTAAAAATACCAGTGTAGGTGTAAACGGGGCCTCATTTTTGAAAACGAAGAGAGACAAATATTCGTTTGTCAACATACCCGGGTATGTGTAAACGTAGCCTTAAGCAAACCATTTTTGGATTTTACATTTTTCATAATTTTCCCATATCATAGAACATAATACACACGTTAGAAATTAGGAAAAACTTATCCTTATTGCAAACAGTCATATACTGTTTGAGGTAGTGTCTGGCATTTCAAGCTTTTTTTTTGTTTTGAAGTTCATATTTTACAATTATGCCAACTAGGGATGCAAATTATCGGTTAATTCATTAACTGATAGTTGATTGACCTTATCGGTCGATTAACGATTAACTGATAAGCGGCGTTTTTCACCTGAATTTGAGTGTTTCAATAGGGTCTTTAAGAATATAAGCTATAGTAACATAACACTGAGTCATAAATATATCATAGTATTATTATATTGTATATTCCTCAATTAATTATTCCTTAGTAAAAAGCAGATAAATGTATTGATGCTGAATAACAAAATACAGTAATCCCTCGCTCTATCCAATTTTTTTTTTTTATAGTGTAAAATTTTTTTTATAGTGTAACATTGTGTTCTGTCCTGATTGGCTAAGAGACTAGCCCAGGACTGAACGTGGACTGGACCAGGTCTGAACCAGGTCTGGACCTGGACTGGACCTGGACTGGACCGGGACTCGACCGGGTCTAGACCAGGACTAGACCAGGATTAAACCACTGGGGCGCGTGCTGGTTTCACCGCGCCCCGCGCTCCGAGCCGCAGGCCAGCCGCGCGGGGCTCGGGGCTCGGGGCGCGGGCTGCGGCGAAACCGGCAGCAGCGGCACGTATTCCGGGTTAGATCTCGCCTCGCGCTTACACCGGGGCTGCTGAGCAGTGCCGTTGGCGCCTGCGGTCGGCTGTGAGTCGATCTTGGCGCAGCGCGGTTGCCTTGTTTCATGACCACGCGGGTGCGCATGTCCGCGTGTCCGCGGTTAGCGGTTAATTACAATTAATGCATTTTGATCGACCAACGTCTTAATCGACAATTAACCGTTAATCGATTAATTTTGACATCCCTAATGCCAACCATTCGTTTAAATTCGTATCTTTTATCGTTTTGCCATATTGTAGCACAAACATACTTCAGAAATTAGGAAATACTTGTATCTTAACATGATCATCTTGTTTTCCAATGATTTCCAAACTTTACCTCTGTCACACGAAGCTGAAAACTTGCCAAAATCGATTATTTGAACCAACCACCAAAACATTACCGTGACCTTGACTTGGCACCATTTTGGTCCCGTTCCCAACCACAACACAACAGGACAGGAAGTAGCCTGAGAAGCCAGAGCATGGATTACACCACGCACGCTGGGAGAGAGCTTTCTGATTTGGAGACGACGAAGCGAAGAGAGTGTAGGTCTCTGAGAAGGGAGAGCCGGCTGCCGCTTAATCCCCTAAAGCATCCATACATCGCCTCCCCCTCCCAGTGCTTGTAAAGTGCCAGGAATGTACGGTGTTGTCTTTGGCGTGCGTGCGGAGAATTGCCTCTGGTACGGAGAGGGGAATTTATATTTACAGACAGTGCCCAGAGCGTACCGCGCAGCTTTTGAGACTCTTTGAAGAATGAAGAAGAGAAGAGATTTCTGGAAGGTCTTTTCAATGGTGTCTGATTTATGTGTTCAGACCACATAAGAGGCACGCATCAGGTTGTCCCATCAGGCTTCGGTTCATGCTACATGCAAAAGCACAATCAGAACATGGGCCTTTGTGACTGAATCTTGAGTAAACAGCTCTCTTTTGTTGGGATTGTTAAAGTTAGACGGCCTGTTTCAAATGGTGCTCTGGACTGTTTGGGTTTACTTTGGTTTTTCCGCTTTTGTAAATTGTAAGAAAACACATTGTGAAGAGGAGTTGGAGAGACCGCTTCCCGCTTTGTGGTGGCTTGAACTGCACAAAAACAAGTCCAAAAGTTAATTTTTTTTTTCCCCCAAACCATATGTTAACATTTTTCGTATTCGCTTCTATTCTCAGACTAAAAATGCAGCGTAGACTTTTCCTTTTTTTTGTATTTGTGCAAAATTTCTTGCCCCAGTACAGATATACAGTCATACCTTACCTTACGAAAGACCCAACTAACGAATAATCCAAGTTACGAAACGCCTTTACGGAAAATTTTCATCTCTGAATACAAAAGAAAATTCAAGTTACGAAACGCGAAATCTCAAAAATTCAAATAATGCGCTCTCGAATGCGAGCTCGGTTTGGCAGCCGCCCGAATCCCCCGAAACGTAAATACACTTGTAAATACACTCTCCCAACACCCCGCTGGCCTCCCATTGGGTAGGAATGAGTCAGGCCTTTTACATACTAAAAAATCACATTATGAAACCACTTCTGGAACGAATTAATTTCGTAAGGTGAGGTATGACTGCATTGTTTAAGCAGCTCTTGAAGGTAAAATACTCTTAAGTCTGCTGTGTATTGAATGCATCTACAGTAATTACAACTTTACTGTAATGGCAAAACTCCACGCTGGTCTTTGAATTTCGTGCTTATAAACTCATCACACTGAAAAATTAGGATGCTCAGAATGCATAAGGTAAGTGAGGAATAACTTTGGACTTCTGCAAAGTGTTTAAAATGACCTCGTCCTGTTTTTCACATTTTTAAAACAGTAAAAATCAAGTACAAGACTACATGTGTGGTATTAATGATTGGGAACTAAGCAGTGGCGAGAAGCATGACACAGTATTTTACATTTAACTGAGTCACTGCTTGTAACGACATTATTCCAGACCAAGTGCCCACAATTTTACTCTCATTCACTGTTTCCCTTTAATAAACGAGACTATAACGGCCGCCTATAGTCTAAGGCTACGTCTACACGAGAACACTCCTGGATTTTTTTATGCGGGTTGAAAAAAATTTGCGTCCACACACGTGTTGCATCAGTAAATATTCGCACCAGACGAAAACGGAGCGCTGAGTGAAAATGATGTAATACATATGCCACACCGATATGTGGCGCTGTAAACAGGAAACCACCAGAGCCATCGGAAACGCAATACTAGTCCTTTCTCTTCCGCAAACAAACATCGCAACGTCATCGTTTTCGCCGTGTGGACGAAAGGTCTAAACCAGGGGTGTCAAACTTGCGGCCCGGGGGCCAGATCTGGCCCTCCAAGACCTTTAATCTGGCCCTTGGCTGATTTTCTATTAAAATATTTTAATTATATTTAAATTTTCTATATTTTTTTCCAGCGCCTCCAACCAGAGCAGCACAAATGAAGACTTGCCTCTTAAAGGACCATCGTTTTGACTGTTGACCATGACACCTTCATCAGCAAAATGTCAAAAATAAGAAAAGTGGACGACGAGTGCAGGATTTTCCAAGAAAAATGAACTAATTCCTATTTGTTCACGGAGGTGAATGGGAAACCTGTACGCTTGTGTTGAAATTGTATTTTTCTTAAATTTTCAGGTTGTTCATTCATGCTATTATAATATTTTGTAAAATAAAGAGTTCATCAAATAAACAAAGACTTCTGTAATAGATTTGCATTTCTCTGCACAAATATTTGGACTTATTTCTATTTTTGGGGTATATCTGCCATGAGTTTTCTGATCCGACCCCTTTGGGATCCAAGTAGTTTGGATACAGCCCCGGACTAAAATGAGTTTGACACCCCTGGTCTAAACGAATAAAAACTTCTCAGTTTCCACCAAAAAACGTTGTCGTGTGGCCCTAATTTTTGCCCCCGTGGTCTAAAGACAAGCAGAAATGTAAAACAGTAATACAAATGATGATATAAACATATAGAACTAACTATATCTAATTTCTAGTGTTTTTTTTTTGTTTTTTTTGACTAGTAGATACAATTTTCAGGTTATAAATGTCCTCTATTGATAAAATAAAATGATTCATAAACAGAGATACACACAAGTAAATACTGTAGCATATAGCAGCAGTAGTAGAAAAGGAAGGTCAATTCAAACTTGACTTGATACACAATACTGATTACAATACCATGGTGATAATAAAAAGGACTCTTTCTTTAGATAACAGAATGTGATTTTCAACATTAAATCATAGTACTTTTTCTTTTATTACCATGTGGTCTTGTATCTATGTAATCCCAGTGTAGTGCTCCAGGTATGTTCCACAGTGGTCAATAGACGTACACTAGTCTGTGGACTTAAACTTATTCTGATACACAGTCATAGCAAGTACAATGAGAAGATCAAAGAGCAACATTTTACCAAAAAAGTCCATAAATTGAAATTCATTCCGGGACAGAAACTGTATCCCTCAGAGCCCGCCCATGGATAGGGAAAAGGACAGTTCCTGGTTCTTGCTAGCGTGCTGCTATAGACCCTGACTGTAAAGCAAAGCAGTTTAGGCTCTGGTCAATAGGCCCTTACTGTAAGCTTGTTGCTCACAGGTCTTCTCGAGTATCAGGAAAAGCATTATTGATGTGCTGTTACAAAATGTTACAGTAGATGACACCTGATAGAACCCATTTCTTCTCATCTCTGACTTTGGGGCGTTCAAAGTGAAATCCATGGCATGTGAGGTGGCTTCAGTGGTGGCCAGGGAGGGGTTTCTTGAAAATGAAGTAAGATAATCTACAGTTTCTAAATAGGGAGATAACAGTAAAGTTGTATGAATTGGACAAGAGGCTAAGATCAAACAAACTGTCATTAATTTAATTGATCTTAGCCTCTTGTCAAATAATCTAATGCATTTATTACACTGGTCTACAAGCAAAATGCTTCCAGAACAAAAGAAGTGAAGTTTTTCTTGGTTTAGGTCACTAATTAAAAAAAAGTAAGTCAGAAGTGCTGATTCGCTATAGTTTCCAAGATATAGTATTGGGTAAAAATAGGAAATGTATGCAAAATAAGGCAAAAACTGTAGTTCTATCTGAAAGCCTGTCTGCACATTCCAATACATTCATTTTAATATGTCTACAGTTTTAACATCAAATATTTTTGGATTTCATATAAGAGAAATTGTGTGCACCTGATGTCTTAAGATATTTCTTGTTTATTCCTTGACAGATAAAGAAGTGCAAGTTAAATATTTTCAAAATATAAATATTATTTTTAAGCAAAAATGCCTAATTCTATTGTATAAACAGATGCGATTTTGATGTAAAACAATATCATTAAATATCCTGAATACATTAGCTAACCAGATTTAGCCACTTTTATCTTGGAAGCAGATCGAGTCCAAAAATGTCTAGACCACTGTTAGTAACTTAGTATTGTTTAAGCTATATTCTATTCTGTAATCAAACCTGAGGAATTCTTGTGGTTTTCGCCAAAAATGAAAGGTGCCATTCCTGATTTTTACTTTTAAAAATGTGAAAAATATAACTATTTTATTTTCAACGGTTTGCAGTGGTCCAAAGTTATTCCTCACTTTCCTTATGTGTTCTGAGCATCCTAAGTTTTATAAGCCCTTTTCACAACTTTCAGAGACCAGTGCGTAGTTTTGCAACGATGAACTCGCATGCTAATGCGCACTTCCTGATGATGCAGCCAGCATGCAGTGGACATACTGTATTTTGACCTCAAGAACTGCTTATACAACACATCTGTACTGGGCTAACACAAATTTTGCTCAAATAAATGGGACACAATCAGGTACAGCGCCTTTAAAATTGTAATTTTGTGATAATTATGTAAGAAATTGTGTTAAAAAATAAAATACTGAGCTGAAATGTTATAGTTAATTTTATTGATTAAATTATTCACATTAATAATTGTTTATCTTTGACTAAATTATTCACATTAATAATTGTTTATTTTTAAACTGTTTTTCATCATTTTATTTGTGTTGATTTTAGATTTATTTGTTGTCTGGTGAGTCGTATTGTGTTTCTAATTGTTTTAACATTTTATCTGTGTTGACCTTATATTTAATTGTCGTCTTGTGAGTTGTACTGTGTGGGCCTCTTGGCCAGGACTCACTTGAAAAAGAGATCTTTGAATCTCAATGGGACTTTTTTCCTGGTTAAATAAAGGTAAATAAAATAAAAATAATATCACTGACTACTCATCTTCTTTGAGGTTTGGTTAAGAAGAAACTTTGTCATTAAAAAGTTATTATCTATTGTCGCTAATCATTTTAACCATTTTAACCCCAGCGCTCTTAATTAAATCCTTTCTTTTTTTTTTCGTATTGTCTCCTTCTGCCGACCTGCTGAGTACAACACTCCAACCATCAGGCCAAAGAATTCTCTGGGTCTTTAAACTAAGAGTCCAGGGCAAGGAGTTAAACCCTAAAAGAGACGAGGGCGAAGGAGGTCTTGGCTTTGAATGCGGTCATCCCTGCATAACCCAGGCCAAACCACCCACCACACCCCCACCCACGCCCCCTCTCTCTCTCTTCTCCAGCCCCCAACACCCCCCCCCCAATCTCCCCTTCCACATCCCACTCGGCTTGAAGGAACCACGGCAGCGTAAGAGGCTCATTTAGGCCCACAGAAAGAGAAAAGAAAGGCAAAGGAAATCTCTTTCTCAGGAAGATTAGTGGCTGTCCCTTTGGAGTAGGCCTTTGGAAACAGGGAGGGTGATGGTGGTAGTGGTGGTGGTGGGTCAAGGGTAGTTTTTTTTTTTTTTAACTATTTTTCTCCGGGACATTTTTCTCTGCCGGGGAAGGGGGCATGACCCATTCCAGAGCACCCTCCAGAGAAAGAACCCAGTGGCCGGTGTGTGGACCCCCGTACAGGCTTGCAGACCCAGCCTTGACGGGGCATGATTAACACAGTCTTCTTATCAAAAGTCTCAACAAGAGTAATTACAGGGGACTTTTCTGTACAAGCTATCTGCAGCTGTGCTTCTAAAGATGCGGGGTGGGCAACACTGATGGTACATGGTTCAATTTGGTGGGTTTACAATTCTGTTTTAGTAAAATGTAGGACAGTTTCTTATTATTTGTAGTAGAGTAGAAAGTACAGATACCTGCCCTCAAATGTAGTGAAGCAAAAGTAAAAAGTACCCACTTTGAAGGTGCACTATGCAACTTTTTGGCAAAAGTATCACGTGAAAAAGCCACTTAAGTAAAAATATTAAAGTACTTTTTTTTTTGTACTTAAATGTACTTTTTTTCCTGTTGCTGTTTTTATTTGTATTCTTTTTTGGTTTGCTCAAATGAAAGTGTTCAAGATACACCAATCAAGTACTCCATAATGAACACACAACTATCCATGTAGCTGGTCCATTTAACTTTTTTTTTTTTTTAACAAACACTAGTATTTTGTGCAGATTTATTAATAAAGCTTCACAATTTGTAATTTTGATAAAGATTTGTGTTCAGTTTTGTTCAACAGAAACAACTGAATCAATATTTTTTGTTTATTTTTGTTTGCTCAAACTACAAATGTGTTACAAATAACCCCTCTGCCTTTTCAGCAGGTCTCAAACTATCATAAAAAAATATTTTTACTTTTAAGTCCTGTTCAAAACTGTAGTAGTAGAGTAGAAAGTACAGTACCGTACAGTAAAAGTAAAAAGTACCCACTTTTGAACTTTTTGGTTGGGGGTCCGTCACCTGCTTGTTTTTATGGCTGGAATGTTCCACAGTATGACATTAAACAGCTCTACCTTACATTTATTCAATTACAGTTTGTTTTATCACTCAAATATACTTACTTAAACAGGCATTCTGACTATGAGCGGGCTTCCTTTTCCAGAGATCTGACCTGTAACTTGATTTGTTTTGGTCTCCATGAAGATAGAAAGGTTTAATATCATACTCTGAAACATTCCACAATAATAAAATAGCAATAACTCCACAGAAAAAAGCATTTGACAGGCTCTCCACCAGAAAAGTTACACGATGCACCTTTAAAATGTGCTCAAGTAAAGCACAGATACCTAAAATGAATACTTAAATACAGAACTTTACGACTTTTACTTCATTATGTTCCACCATTGACCATTCGTACCATTTCTTATTATTTGGTTCAGACTATTGAGTTTAGATTTAATTTGTCCCAGTTTAGTCCTGGTTTACATTGGGTTTAGTCCTGGTGTAGTAATGTCACAATAGATTTCAGCTGGTTTATCTGGGTGACTGCAATGTAAAAATTCAGCTTTCGGGAATTGCTTTTTGTCCATGAAAACAAGGAGGACACCAAATAAAAGTCAGGTTTGTGAAAATGCAAGCCTGCTCACATTAATGACGTATGACTTTTTTGCATCTTTCCATACAATAAAAACAAAAAACTGAATGAAAAAAACGTTTAAGCTTTTATTTCAGGCTTTATTCGCATTATTCAAATTTTTGAGATTTCGCGTTTCGCAACTTGAATTTTCTTTCGTATCTAGAGACCAAAATTTAACGTGAAGGCATTTCGTAACTTGGATTTTTCGTATGTAGGGTCTTTCGTAAGGTGAGGTACCACTGTATCTTATTTGCATTGTTTTAACAAAGGCACAAACTTGTTTAATCCTGGTTCAGATTAGTTCAATGTCAGATTTTGTCTTTATTTAGCTATCCTTGTTTCTCCATTATGTTTTTCCTATACTTTTGATCTAGTTGAATGACTTGTTTCATTTAGCAAGCTACAACAGGTATTTTCACGCTACTATTTGCTCCTTTAGTGATGTCTTTTGTGTAACGGACTTCCAAAAACAAACTATTTTAAGACATTTTGTGAAAAGTTCAAGAAACCCTGAGGAAATCTATATGTTGACAACCATTTTTTTCCTCTTCTCAAGTAGCAGCAGAGTTGATTTAAAGCCTAATCCAACTTCTTCTCCTTAAGCTCAAAGCAAGCACAGCGAGTGTTGACAAAGGTGAAGGGGGATTCCTTACGGTGCCTCCTCTTAGATAAATCAAAGCTGCGTATGAATATCTGCGGACAATATGTTTCTTATGGTCCACATCAGTCTCTGTCACCGAAGTTCACAAACTGCGGACAGAAAGGAAAAGAAAGATGGCCTCCTTAAAGTTAAATAATCCAAGGCTGTCTGCTCCACTGGCCTAGTACGGTCAACAAAGAATATGAGCGATGATGGAAAAAGATTTTAAACTTTCTTCTTTGAATATAATAAGGAAACTAAAACAACAACAAGATGGCAGGTTTGGTAAAAGTGTCTCTCTTTGAACGCTGAATTTACATAGAGCGAGCTGGAGCTGCATCCATCACGCATTTGAAACGGAGATGTTTTACTACAAATGTATGGGTGGGGGCGGGTAGATAATCTCGACACATGTTCGCCGACATGGTAAAGCACATGCCAGGCGCAGACTCGTAAATCCTGGGTCTCGGAGTCTGGTTGCAAAAGGGCAAAGATGGTAGACGATTTTTTTTTTTTTTCACTCGTTGCTTTGAGACAGATGCAGGCTGTCAGACCAAACGCCAACACTCATTTAAAACCATTAACAAGACCTCGAGAATACTCTGGCGTGACCAAAGACCTGTACCTTTTGCAACAGTGGAAGAAGTACTCAATTTTGTTACTTCAGTAAAAGTACAGATGCTGGAGCAAGAAAACTAAAAGCAAAAGTATCACGTGAAAAAGCTACTTAAGAAAAAGTATTAAAGCACTTGTTTTTAAATGTAATTAAAGAATAAAATGTAAAGTACAGCTCTGGAAAAAAAAAAAAAAAAATTATGATTTTACTACTTATAGGTATGTGTTTGGGCAAAAGGATTTTTTTTTTTTTTTTTTTTGAGTGTATAAACTACTGACAACATTTTCCCCAAATTCCAAATAAAAATATTATCGTTTAGAGCATTTATTTGCAGAAAATTGTCAAAATGACAAAAAAGATACATGTTTTCAGACCTCAAACAATGCAACGAAACAAGATCAAATTCATTTTAAAACAACATAATACTAATGTTTACACTTAAGAAGAGTTCAGAAATCAATATTTGGTGCAATAACCCTTATTTTTAATCACAGCTTTCATGTGTCTTGGCATGTTCTCCACAAGTCTTTCATGTTGTTCTTGGGTGACTTTATTCCACTCCTGGTGCAAGAACTGAAGTAGCTCAGCTTTGTGTTTGTGTTGGAATTCAACAGACGCTGGAATGGAATGGCTGTAATACATGTAGAGTTGCTGATTTCAGAAAAAAATGCAGTGGTCTCTTATTTTTTTTCCAGAGCTGTATTTTGTGCAGATTTATTAATAAAGCTTCACATTTTGTAATTTTGATAAAGATTTGTGTTCAATTTTGTTCAACAGAAACAACTTCATCAATATTTTTTGTCTATTTTTGTTTGCTCAAACTACAAATGTGTTACAAATAACCCCTCTGCCTTTTCAGCAGGTCTCAAACTATAATAATAATAAAAAATAATTACTTTTCAGTCCTGTTCAAAACTGTAGTAGTAGAATACAGTACAGATACCTCAAATGTAGCCCTCAAATGTAGTGAAGTAAAAGTAAAAAGTGCCCACTTTGAAGGTGCACTATGCAACTTTTTGGTTGGCTGTCCGCCACCTGCTTGTTTCTATGGAGATGTGCTTGAGATCTGCTTGGAATGTTCCACAGGATGACATTAAACAGCTCTACTTTACATTTATTCAACTACAGTTTGTTTTATCGCTCAAAAATACTTACTTAAACAGGCATTCTGACTATGAGCGGGCTTGCTTTTCCACAGATCTGACCTGTAACTTGGTTTGGTCTCCATGAAGATAGAAAGGTTTAATATCATACTGTGAACCATTCCAAACAGAGCAATAACAATAATAAAATAGCAATGACAGGCTCTCCACCAGAAAAGTTACACAATGCACCTTTAAAATGTGCTCAAGTAAAGTACAGATACCTAAAATGTATACTTAAACACAGAACTTTACTACTTTTTCTTCATTATATTCCACCACTGACCATTCGTACCATCCCCTCGTTGCTGTATACCTTCTGCTATCGTCTTACTCGCAGATGGGAGTTCAAAAAGGCATGTGTTTTTGGAAGGGGTGGAAAAAGTTATAGAGTCCGTAGCCAGCTGACACATCGCATTAAGCTGGACAAGATGTTCTCAGGATGTTTCGTCTTAGGTTACGCTATTGTCCTTTTACGGGTTTCTACAAACAACAAAGTGCTTATTTTCCGAGACTATCTTTTTATGAGGTTTCTGCATTCTACATTGTATCGATTAAGTCTTTATTGAATTTCAAAGAGTATTTATTTCATTTGAAGTGTATTAACTTTTACTTACTGTACTGTGAGTGGATGTGTGGAAGATAGATGCTGTCTTTTGGGTTTCAGAAATGTTTGAAAATGTGGATTATTTAGTACGTTTTATATCAAATCCTTTTTTTTTTCCCAGCAAGAGTAATTGTACTTAATACCCAATGTTTCCCTCTCATTAAAGGGGCATTACTTACAGTAACTCTATCTGCTGTGTGTTGTGTGTCTCCATGGAGATAGATAGGTTTAGACTTAGACAAACTTTATTTATCCGCAAGGGAAACTGTTTTAAGTTTTGTTAAATTGTTTAATGTTTTAGCTCTCACTCTGTTTTGCCTGATGAAGGCCTAGTGCCAAAACGTTGCATGTCTTAATAAATCTTACATTTTGCAAGTAAGACGGAATGCAGGATTATTTTCTTCTCATACTGTGGAACACTGCAAGTAAAGCAATAACATTAAGTCAAATGGGGACCTGTAGCATTTGAAGTAGTGGAAGAAGTACTCGATTTTGTGCAAAAAAAAAAAAAAAAGTGAAAAGTGCAGATACTGGAGCAAGAACATATTCAAGTAAAATCAAAAGTATCACATGAAAAATCTATTCAAGTAGTAAAAATTAAAGTACCTTGTTTAAAATGTACTTAAAGAGGAAAAATTAAAAGCATTTCATGCAGATTTTGATAATAATAAAGCTGGAAATGTAGTGATTTTGTTGTTGTTTTCCTGTTGCTGTTTTTATTTGTATTCTTTTTCTGTTTGCTCAAATAAAAGTGTTCAAAATACACCAATCAAGTACTCCATAATGAACGCACAACTATCCATGTAGCTGGTCCATTTAACTTTGTTTTTAGCGCATTTCTGCTTAACAAACACTATTGTCTTTTGTTGATTCTACTTTCCAAGTTTGAAGATTACAAGTGGCCTTTGCAGGACTTGGCATGATATATTCCAAAACAAATATTACCAAGATTTATTCAGGGGCGCCCCACATTTCTGCATGCATACTAATGTCCCCGAGTCAAAGAGGGAAGACTCCAAGAGAAAAACAAAGCCTGATCTTAAACTTAACGCTGTGCTTATGTCCTACTTTAGACTCCCTCGGGTGGAAGAGTGGTCTTTCAATGGCAGGCCACCAAGCCCTTCATTAATCTCTAACACCAGCGCTCCTGTGGTGGACCGTGCACATGAGCCAAGGCTGCTATCCGGAGGGGCTGCAGTGTCCACCAGTCTCCCTTAGTAATTCATACGCTCGTTAGAAGGAGTTTTCATCACACATTCACTTACAAAAACATGAGCTCTCATCTTTTAATTACAAAGCCTTTATGGAGCGCTCACCGAGCACCCACCCAGCACCCACTGCGCGCAAGGTTACCGTGATGGCCCCCAGCCAACGCCATACACAATGGTCAGAAGTGTGTAAATGGATCAATTATTCAAGACGGTGGCAAGTGCAATTTTTATTTTCTTCTCTTTCTGGTTTGAAGGAACTTGTAGAGTCTTTGTAGTGCTGCCAGTCAGGCCAAACACAAACGTCCTACTTTCTCGAACGCATCCCTAAACAATTAATACACCAGGCTCCTCTTGTGGCAGGCCACCAAGCCCATCATTAAGCGTGAGCACCGCTAACGCCACAATGTCAGATGACATCTTGTTAGCATTTCAAAAGTGCAGCGCCCCCCCTCCTCCGCTCAGCTAGCTCTTTCCACACGGCCTCTGATACGCGATGTCGTCCACTGGCTTTTTTAGTAATTCATGAAATTTACACTCGGGAGGTGAGAACAAGGTCCTTCGGCCTCATTACAGCATTTTTTCATCAGACATTCTCTGACATGTACGAGCCCTATCTCAGGGTCTAACTCTTTTTATGTACCACCCAGATTCACATGTGTGGAGCATGGCGATGAAGTGGTGCCTACACAGTCAACAGTTTTAGTAAGAAATAACACAACTGCGGGACATGCTGAGACTGAGAATGTGTGCAAACCAAATACAGCTACACTACAGAACTTCTTCTATTCTTCTCAGTCATTCTTCTATTTTCAGAAAAACAGTGTTCACTCTAACACATGTATTATAACGTTGAGTTATACCGGTAAATGTTTTAAGTTTTAAATTGTTGTGTTTGTTTTAATGGTCCCATGGCATGAAATGTTCACTTTCTGAGGTTTTTGAACGTTAATGTGAGCTCCCCTACCCTGTTTAGCCCCCCCATGGCTAAAAGTTGTGAAATGTGTAAACTGAGCATTTGCGATCCTTTTCCGCGTTTGAAAAAAAGACAGCCCAAACGGGCGATTCTGAACAAGGGAACTTTCTCATGTCACACTTGCGGAAAGGTTTCCACCCCCCGTCTGGATGTCTACCCACCGTCTCTGGAAATCACGCCCAGAGAATTTGGACCACAAACGAGCTACGAAATGTGAGATGCGTTTTTTTATTTGCCTGGAGACACGTGAGAGTGTTTCCAGGCTCGGATGTCCTTTATCCGAGCCTCCGAATCTCTGAAACAGCAGTGGTTTTATTTTATTTTCTGTGGAAATGTGTTGTTGTTTTTTCATGGGACGCGTATCGTATCTTCCCAAGCGCTTAAAACACGGAAGTGGGTGACAGCGCACCCCGCACCGCTAATCCAGGAAACAGCGGCGTATTTGGCCACACCCCCACCCGCTGCACTGGCCTGTCTCTGTCCTCCTCATTTGCATTCAAGCAACAACGCCCAGAATAAAGCGTTTCAGAGACATATTTAGCCTCATGAAGACAGTCAGAATCAGATCTCATGCACTGAGGCTTGATTTTGAAGAAGGATTCATTTACAGTATTAGGGAACCACTAAGGCACCATATAAAGGCATCAAGAAGTACCATGTCATGGGATCTTGAAGAAATAACAGAACTACAGGGTATTCTAGGACTACCAATGTGTGCAAACCAAAAACATTCCCAGTCATTCTTCCACTTTCAGAAAAACAGTGTTCACTTTAACAAATTTATGATAACGCTGAGTTATAAATGTTTCATATTCAAGTTTTAGATTGTTGCGTTTGTTTTAAGAAATAACAGAACTACAGGATATCTGAGGACTACGAATGTGTGCAAACCAAAAATAATAAATAAAGCTACACTACAGAACTTGTATTTTTCCAGTCATTCTTCCCAGTCTAGTGTTTGTGTAAAAGGTCAAACAATCATATCTGTTTCCTGACTAACAAACCTATTATAATTAATTGTATATTACAGAAGTTATAAAGGTTTGCTGCATGTTGAAGTTTTAAATAGTTTTCTTTGTTTTGTTACATGAATCCTCTGAGTGGTGTGTGTAACTCCAACGCTAATTTGCTTTAAGTGTGTAAATTTAGCAAAATTTTAGTTATTATTCAGTTATAATGCCGTTATCAAAAACATACTGGAAGTTGGGTTTTGTTTTTTGCTCCTTTTACCTTTTGTTCAGTAGAGATTGGCAATTCCAGGGCTGAAATTATCCAGATGATTCTAGTGAAAGTGAAGGTGTGTGGAGTTTAAAAAAAACGTGGAGCACTTCCTGTATTCCCACATGACATCACAAGGTAGGACGGAGTGTTTTCAGTTTGAGAACTCAGCTTAAATCTGCAGGTTTGTGCATTAAACATGTGAGTGAATGAAACAAAACACAACTCCAGGTTTTTTGGGTTTTTTTTGATGAGGAAACATTATAACATAGAATATAGCATAAAATCGACTCTTTAACTAAATATTTGATAACATTTGTTCATTTTGTGCTCTGTGCTGGGACATGGTCTGAATCAGTGTGCTCGATAGTGAAATCTACCGTTGAAAATCAGAATCACAAACTCGTTTACCTCTGTTGAGTGTGGTTGGCGATGGTTTCTTCGGGAGCTCGGAGAAGCTGCTTCCGTCCAGCGCTGAGGTCTTACACTCCTTCTTCTCTGTGGCTGTGGGAGCTGTGGTCTCCATGATGCCTGACTGCTCTCTGGTGTAGCCTACAAAAAGCCAAAAGGAAAACTGTTATCACACTTTGCCTTTAAGATGCAAATGTTGAGATTCTAAAAACTTCCCATTTAGTTATCTATATGTAAATGTGCTCAGTCTACTGTTTTGACAAAAGCCTAGTGGTGGTTTTGTTCTTTCAAAGCACTCTTATGAAATAAACATAGCTTTTAGGTCGTTTTCACACCAGGAAAGTCCGATAGTTCACTTGCTTTGGGCCGGACCACATTTTTTAAAAATTTTAAAATTTTGCTGCGGTTCGCTTTCACACTGCACTTTTTTTTCTAAGTGGACCAACATCTATAAACAAAACCACGTGTGCTGAGGTCGCTCAGCCATTGGACAGAAATGAGCCGTGTCCAAAAGCCGTGTCCAAACACGTGAAGGAGGAGAATCATGTGTTACGTGCTGTTTTCAATGTCGTCATAGCGATATGGTTTGCTCAGTTTTTACAGTTCGCACAAATGTTTGGGCAGCATTGTGAGGTTTACACTATTTTACAATAAATTTCCAAATGACGAAGACACAGGGCAAGACGGCTTAGTACGGAGGACAGCGCTCATGTGCGCGCATCAAGTTTTGACTCTTGCTCTTCACGCAAAACGTAAGTAAGCCTCGTTTAGTTTCGTTTAGTTTCGTCAGCCTCGGTTTCCCATAATGCTCGACATACGACGGGAGCTCGTTAAGTACAAAAAGCCAACTGTGTCGGATCGAGTCCGGTCTGTATTCTCACCTCAAACGAGTTAGAATGGAACCGCGCCGAGACCGAGCTTTTTAGGTGGTCTCGGTTCGCTTGTTTGCTCCGGATCGAGATTTTTGGTTTTTATTCACACCAAACAAGGCATGTGTGAAAACGACCTTAATTAAAAAAACACATTTTGAAAATAAAAGAAGACATTCAAAAATTCATTTTGCATGATTTTCAGTCTGTATAAAACGTTATCTCAGAATAATAATAATAAAAAAAATATATTGGTATCGGTTAATATCGGCCATAACAGCAACATTAATATTGGATATCAGTATCGGCTAAAATTTTCACATCGGTGCATCCCTAGTCATTAATGTTCAAAAATGGTCATATCCATTGGCTTATAATGTGGCCTAGTGGCATCACATGCTTGTTTCCGTGGAGATAGATATGTTTAATGTCATACTGTGGGGCATTTCAGGCACAAAAATAGCATCCTCCAGTTACAAGATACACAGTGCACCTTTAAAGAAATACAGACAAAAATCTGAAATTCTGAAATTCCACACAATGCATTTTGGTAATACAATTGAAGCATGTTTTTAAATGTCATGTTTTTAAAGAAAACCTTTAAAAACATGACGCTATTCGACAAATCCAAACCAGCACGCAAATCTCTCACTGAGGCAGCATGCTCACAGCACGACTACTATTCCATTTGTAAATACACTTGGCCTTTAGCTTTTAGCCTGTGTCCTGAGTCAATAGCTCTGTGAATGGTTGCATGGCCTGGCAGCGGGCCACTTGTTTAACTTGGTGAGAACTACAAGATCATCCCAGGCCCAGAGCAAACACACCCTGGGTCTGTGGCAGTAGGAGACAAACCCCATTCCATAACCTCCAGAGCAGCGGCGGTCACCTCACCTCAGACTAAACTCAGACTCTGGTGAGAAACAGGCCGCGATGTGTCAGCGTGTGTTTGTGAATGGAGTCGTGTGAAAACAGAAATTAAGGAGGATTTATGAGTTTTTAGACAGAAGAGGGAATCACGCTACGCAAGTTCCGTCACTATATATCACTCATTATGTTTACCCTCTATTATATATAATTTATTATATTTGATGTGTGAGCTACTGTACCCAAAACTACTTCCCTTGTGGATCAATAAAGTTTGTCGAAGTCTAAAACTTGTCAGACTCAAGGTCAAAGACACCACCGTATGCATTTTGAATAATCGGTTTAAAACTGGACTAGATCATTTATCTAGTTTTCTTGTGAATAGTCCACAGCCTGCTTGACTACATGTACAGCTCTGGAAAAAAATAAGAGACCACTGCATTTTTTTCTGAAATCAGCATCTCTACATGTATTACAGCCATTCCATTCCAGCGTCTGTTGAATTCCAACACAAACACAAAGCTGAGCTACTTCAGTTCTTGCACCAGGAGTGGAATAAAGTCACCCAAGAACAATGTGACAGACTTGTGGAGAGCATGCCAAGACGCATGAAAGCTGTGATTAAAAATAAGGGTTATTGCACCAAATATTGATCTCTGAACTCTTCTTAAGTGTAAACATTAGTATTATGTTGTTTTAAAATGAATTTGATCTTGTTTCTTTGCATTGTTTGAGGTCTGAAAACATGTATCTTTTTTGTTATTTTCTGCAAATAAATCCTCTAAATGATAATATTTTTATTTGGAATTTGGGGGAAATGTTGTCAGTAGTTTATAGACTCAAACAAAAATGTTCCTTTTTCCAAAACACATACCTATAAGTAGTAAAAATCAGAAAAAGTGATAATTTTGCAGTGGTCTCTTATTTTTTTGGCAAAAAAATAAGAGACCAAAGTTCTCCAAATTTACTGTTTTTTTAGTAAAATGGCCAAAAAGGCAGATTTTATTTAAGTCCTGGGATAGCCTTGGTTTTTATTTTGACTCAATTTGACTTGTAAATGTGCTTTTTTTTTTTGTTTCACATTAACTGAACTTAACTTTTCTGGCGATACAAAACAGAATTATCGAATGTTGCATCTTTTCCTCAAATCGTGCAGCCTTGGTATACAACTTTCATACTTTTACTATATAAAAATGAGATGTTTGTTCTTGACTTTTTGCTCGCTGTCTCATAAAGTCAGCCGTGCTCTCTGGTTTCATGATGTCAGGTCTTGAGGCGTACATGTGTTGTTTGTGTTCGCTGTCGTGCCCGTCTTATGTCATGTGTTAAAACTCATTACTGGATTTTAAGACATAGATTTTCCATTGCGTTATGATTCCCATAAAAAGATGAGTAATACAAGAGGATGTTCTCACTCCAGACCGATGAGGTACAGCATCAGGCACAGATTTAAGTGATTTATGAAGCAAATACAATACAATTAAAGTCTGAATAATTGAATATGTAATGGTATAGTGCAGAATACAAAGAAAGACATTTTTGCTATTTACGCTTAACATTCTTTACATTTTAAAAGTAGAAATATTTTGTATTTAAGTATTCTAACACACATTAAACTAACAAGTTAAAAGAAGTTTAATTTAAAGGCCCTTCTCACTCTTGACCAATGAGATATGGCATCTGGCACAGCTGGCACGTCCGATTTAAGCAGCAAATATTATTTTATATTCTTATATTCTTATTTTTATTATTTTATATTCTTATTTGATATTGTATTTTATATTTTATTACCACTTTTCTATTTAAATCTGATTTGTACATATACATTTATTATCATTATTTTAATATGTATAATTATGTCTCATCTGACACTGGTCTATTGCTCTTTGGTTGCTATTTCCATATATATATATATATTTTTTTTTTTTACCCTCTGTTATATATTATATTTGATGAGTGATATACTGTACCCAAAACTATTTCCCTTGTGGATCAATAAAGTTTGTCTAAGTCTAAGTCTAAGTTTAAATAATTGAATATTTAATGATATAATACAGAATACAAGCTAAGCAATTTGGGGGATTTATGGATTTTTTTTTTCAAATGAAAAATCCTTTCATTTGAAAAGTTAAAATATTTTGTATTTAAGCATTCTAACACACACTTTACTTTAACAAATTGCAGTTAAGAAAAGTTCAAATTAAAAGGCCCTGCAAATTATATTTTTCCCCTTGTATCTAAGCAAAATCTGTCTTTGCCCAGTACAGATACACTGAATAAGCGACTGCTGAGGTCAAAATAAGTCAAAATAAGCATTTTATTGTCTTATAATGAGGTAGTGCGCCGTTAGCATGCTAGTTGTTGTTAGGTTTACCGTTACGGCGCACTCTGCTTTGGTCATAAAGATGTGAAAAGCACTTATAAAATCATTGCGGTGGATATTTAGGATGCTCTGAATGCATAAGGTAAGTGACCTGTTTCAGCTTTTTACGACAATAAAAATCAGGTTCCACATCTTTGAGAAGTGAAAATATTATCAACTTGATGTTATGTTGATGTGTGTAAGTGTTCTACAAACTCCTTCATATCTTTGTTATGAAGGGAATGTTATCACAGATCTTACATACTGTAGTCATTGATGTCATCAGCACTTTGCAGCCAGGTGCGGAAATTGTGACATATCCTCTGAAAAATGATAGAAATGTGAGGTTTTGGGCATCTAAATGAAGAGTCCGGCCTTCTTTTATCTTCTGGACACCTGTCGGAATCTCTATTAAAGTCCAAACAATTAAAACTTTACACGAGTGGTCAGCAGTCCAGATTCTCGTACAATTACTTGGACTGAGCGCAAAAGAAACATCCCGATAATACAGTGAGGTAAGTCATTTTTACCGGAGCTGTAAAAATAAGTGTTTTATAATTTGAAAGAGAAACGAAAAACTGAATCAGAATTAAATACTTTCATTTAGGGCCTGTTTAGACGAGAACGCGTACGGGTAAAAATGACAAAATATTTTATCATAAGTGCCTTTCGTTTAGACGGTGACAAAAGTGGTCATTTTTCATCGTGCTCTGACTCATGAAAACTAATAACTAGATCACGTGAATGCATTTTAATGTACATCAAATTCAACTTTGGTCTTAGCAATGGCAAATAAAGTAAATATAGAAGTAGTTAATAGAAGAGATCAGACAATACTAGGGAAAAGATTTGATCCTCGCTCAATACTGATCCCGATACCGTGATGATGAGAAAAAACAGACAATATAAGGGCCTGTTTACATGTGAACGCTTACGGGTAAAAACGACAAAATATTTTATTGGAAGTGCCTTTCGTTTAGACGGTGATGGCGCTTTGGGGGCTTAAAAATGCCAAAAACCTAAATACGTTCCGCTGTAGCGTTTTCGTCTACACTGACCAAGACACAAAACTCTGGTCAAATCTGCTGACGTCGCGTACACGTTTACGTCACATACATACGACAGTACAGGTTTGTGCTTTGTAGTCTAACGTGGTCTGCAGCAATAGTTGAACTTCTTCGTCTGACCACACAAAATTTTTTTTCTACCAGTAGCCATGTTTTGTTTTGTTTTTCGCGGCGCAGATGAGAAGAAGTAAGATTCTACGCATGCACACAGACATACTGATAATGTATCACAGCGCCACCTAGCCGCCTGGCATGCATACCCAATCGAATTCCACACACATTTGTGTCACCGTATGCACGCAGATTTCCTCCTGAAAATGCTCGTCTAAACGCGGAATAAAAAGTGAAGACGCAACGCCACTTTTGCTTCTTTTCAGACCGTCATCATATAAGCGTAGCCTTTAACTTTCTTCTGCAGGGAACAAAATTTGCCATATATATTCAGTGGGCATGTTACAGTTCATTTAAAGCTCCCCTTTGTATCTTTTCTGGTGGAAGAGTATGCTACTCATTGCAGATGGAGATGCTATTGCTTTGCCAGGAATGTTACACAGTGTGGCATTAAACTTATCAAACTCTGTGGAGACAAGCAGATGACTTCAACAGGCCAAGTTACAGGTCAGATCTGTGGAAAGATGACCCCGCTCTTTTAAGGTATTTTTGAGCAATAATCTTCGTTCTTAAATAAAGATATAAGATATAAATTTAATGCAACACTGTGGGACATTCTAAACAGAGCAATATATATGGAGAATCGCCATGGAGACAATCTAGTGGACCCAGCACCAGAAAAGTTACATAGTGCATCTTTAACAGTTATTATCAGACTTCTCTTAAAGGTGCACTATGTAACTTTTTGGATGGGGGGGGGGGGGGGGGTCCATCACCTGCTTGTTTCTATGGAGATGTCATTGTCATCTGCCTGGCATGTTCCACAGTATGACATTAAACAGCTCTACAATACATTTATTCAATCACAGGTGGTTTTATAGCTCAAAAATACCTAAAAACAGGCGTTTTGACTGTGAGCAGGGTTGCCTCTCCACAGATCTGACCCGTAACTTGGTCTGGTTTGGTTTTCATGAAAATAGAAAGGTTTTAATGCCATACCCCGAAACATTTCACAACACAAAAACATGCTGTATACAGTATTACAGAAAGAAATCCAGATTTTTTTGTTCAACCATAAAAAACGATGAACAAATTTGGGCTTTCTGGCCGATTAAATGCATAAAATCGGTCACTGATCTGATATCTTTCTCGCTGGACGTGTGAAGTACTGCTTTCGGTTTCACGCGGTTATCCAACATGTCCCCGTTCGCCGTGAGGTGGTTGCAGCTTCGTCCATCTCCGCGACCCTTCTGAGGTGCCAGTCTCCTGTCACCCGGCCAATGTAAGCCGATTAGAGGTGGGCCACTAACAGGTTTAGACTGCAGCTGTCTCCCTTTTCCCCCAATGCCAAAAAGTCCCGGAGATAGCCAGAGAGTTGCTGTGTCCCCTATTCGGACCGGTCTGACATCACCTTATAGCGACAGGGTTTAACGTCCTCTTTCATGGGCCTTTATCAAGGCTGGACTTGGCAGGAACGCGAGCTTCTTTTCGACTCTTTCTTGGCTCAGATAAGTTGAATGAGTTAAACAAGTGCCTGCCTAGTTAATGATGTAGAACAGAATGTAAAGAAAGTAATTTTTCTGAGTTAAATTTGAAGAAAGTAGAAATATTTTTGTATTTACGCACTCTAACATACATTTTACTGTAAAGGTGCATTGTGTAAGCTTTCTGGTGGAAGGTTGGTCTTTGCTTTTCTCCATGGAGATGTTATTCCTTTGTCTGAAATGTTTCACAGTGTGGTATTAAACCTTTTTATCTTGATGGAGATCATACTAGACCAAGTTACAGGTCAGATCTGTGGAGAGACGACCACTTCCACAGTCAGAATGCCTGTTTTTCTAGGTGTTTTTGAGCTATAAAGCCAGGGTAGAGTTGTTTAATGTCACACTGTGGAACATTCCAGGCAGTGCAATGACAAATCCATAGAAACAAGCAGTTGATGGACCTCCAAGCAAAATTTGTTGTTCTTCAGTACAAATATAGCAGCTCTTGAGGTCAAAATATGTCAGTATCTAATAAGAACAATCCAAATTTCTCTGATCTGGCCAAGATTTTAAAACTTATATCAGGTTCTTCATCTTGTTTTCAGATTTATTATCTACTTACTAGTTCTGAGGCTGCTTCATTCTAGTCTAGAGGGAGTTTATTTTATAATAATAATAATACATTTTATTTATATAGCGCTTTCCATGACACTCAAAGACGCTTCACAGAGCAATACAATAAAATAAGTCCATAAAACAGTCAAAAATAAAACAAAATGAATAAAAATAGCAAATAATTTAAACATTAAAAGCAGGTTTAAACAGATGGGTCTTGAGGTTTTTAAGATAACTTGTCAAGAAAAATGATCTTGCTGCATGGACAGATAATTTCCCTACTTTTAAGTCATTTTCCAATAGATTTAAGTGTTTATATCTTAAAATTTGGCCAAGCTTTTTTGCAGTGAAGGCATTTTATTGTCTGATAATGAGGCAGTGCGATGTTAGCATGCTAGTTGTTGTTAGCTTTACCGACAAAACTCTGCTCTGGTCTCTGAGAGTTGTGAATATCACCTATTACGGCGATAGAATTTAATGTTCTCTTTCATGGGCCTTTATCGAGGTCGGACTTGGCTGGAACGCGAGCTTCTTTGAGTGTTTCTTGGCTCAGATAGGTGGTGCCCAAGAATGAGCTGAACAAGAGCCCGCCTTCGCTTTTCAAATGCACCCGTCCTTAAAAACTAACAGGGAATCTTCCTGCTTACATGGGCGTCTGAACATCTGGCAAAGCATTAATAGCCGTTTCGGTGCTTTTACCGCATGCCAGTTCTTTGCTTTCCAATTTGCCTCTGAAGCCTGAGCCAAAACGGGACGGAGAAGGGTAGAAGAGGACGCTGGAACCACCAAGGATCATTTAACTAAGAAAATATTGATTGGTTTGGCAGGTGCGAGTTAAATTTTGAATTAAGGCCTAGCTGTATTCTCATAAGGCATTTCTTACTAACTGAAGATCTTAAATGAGCCGGTTCTGCTGGCCAAACCTGTTCACCTTAAAATCCCCTTTCTTCTTCCATATTACTCTATTTTCCGATCTGTGTTTTAATGTTGTGTCCTCATCACAAACAGACCTGGAGTTGTGTTTTCTTTCATTCACGCGTTTAAACACACAAATCCTGCATATTTAGGCTGAGTTCTTCTCTCAAACAGAAAACACTCCAACTGTTCCACCTTATGATGTCATGTGGTAATGCAGGAAGTGCTGCAATGTGTTTTTAAACTCAATACACCTTCACTAGAATTATTTGGAATTGCCAATCTCTACTGAACTAAAGAGATTGGCTCCATGGACAGATAATTTCCCTACTTTTAAGTCATTTTCCAATAGATTTAAGTGTTTATATCTTAAAACATTTTGAGCTTGGGAGATGCAGACAGAGTGATAATAAAGGTTTACTCAAACATGTGTGAATGAAACAAAACACAACTCCAGATATTTTTTTGGATTATAACATGGCCAAAAGGTCACAAGAGTCAATTTTTAGGACCTTTGAATATACAACCTTTAAACCTGTCAAACATACGTATTTTAATTTTATTTTATCTGTGATAGACAATTCCGTTATGTCTTGCCTGACATAATGACAATAAAGATTATTCTATTCTATTACTATAATTCTTACTTATACTATACTATATTATGTGCAATACTTATACTATACCATATTATGTGCAATATATATGTGCGGCACGGTGGCTGAGTGGCTAGCACTCATGCTTCACAGCAAGAAGGTTCCGGGTTCAATACCCGGGTCGCCCAAACCTTTCTGTGTGGAGTTTGCATGTTCTCCCCGTGTCTGGGTGAGTTTCCTCCGGTTTCCCCCATCAACCCAAAACATGCTCCAGGTAAAATCCTCCAGCTTAGGTCCTGACCAAAGCCGAGCAATAAGATCATGGAGATGGTCCCCGGACGCCTGAAAGACGAGCTGCCCACTGCTCCTGAAGGATGGGTCAAATGCAGAGAAATAATTTCCCTACGGGGATGAATAAAGTGTGTCTTCTTCTTCTTCTTCTACTATATTATATTATGTGTGATACAGAATTCATTTGAGCAGTATTACCACCTGTGAAATACGCTACTTCTCTACTCTCTACTCTACTTCTTCTGATCCTAAGCATTTCATTCCATTGACCTTGTGTTGATCCTGCATATGGCAAATAAACAATCTTGAATCTTGAATCTTGAACTCTTGCATCAACATTGGCAACTTTTGGTCACAAATCCATGATAATGTCACTAACAGTTTGGTAGTGTGAGAATCCAAGCTCCTTTCTCCAAAAATGCCCCCAACTTCACCCTGCTCCCCCCACCTACTGCTCGCTCTAATTCAGCCAAACGGTGCCACGGTGCCCGACACCCCCCCACCCACCCCCCGGTCTCCCTACAGGCCGGACCTGCGCTGGCCCCGCTGACAGGGGACCCCGGCTCTGACAGGCTGGTACAGGTGTCGCGAACCAGGCGGACAGATGGCAGGGGCCAAAGGCGAAATAACAACAAGGGCGCACTTCTTTTCTCATCTTCTGGTTGGCCGAGTGGGCTGGAGCCGCTCGGGCAGGATAAGACCCCCACCCTCCAGCCACCTCCCCGTGCCCCTCTCCTCACGCCTCCCCCCCGGGGCCATGTGACCACAGGCTGACTCCAGACCAAGACAGGATTATGGGCCTCCTACCACACGCACATCAGGATATTAGCTGCTAAATTATGACTAGGCCTATCATGATAACACATTTTGAAATACGATATATTATTGAAGAAAATAAAGACGATAAATAATTATAATGAAATGCCACTTAAGTAGAATTATCTCCTAAAATACAGCTCTGGAAAAAAATAAGAGACCACTGCATTTTTTTCTGAAATCAGCATCTCTACTTGTATTACAGCCATTCCATTCCAGTGTCTGTTGAATTCCAACACAAACACAAAGCTGAACTACTTCAGTTCTTGCACCAGGAGTGAAATAAAGTCACCCAAGAACAATGTGAAAGACTTGTGGAGAGCACAAGCCTGGGACTAAACCAGGGCTGAACCCAGACTAAAGCAGGTTAAAACAGGTTAAAACAGGGACTAAACCAGGACTAAACTAGGACTAAACCAGGTTTAAACCAAGACTAAAGCAGGTCTAAACTAGGACTAAACCAAGTTAAAACAGGTTAAAACAGGGACTAAACCAGGACTAAACTAGGACTAAACCAGGTTTAAACCAAGAATAAAGCAGGTCTAAACTAGGACTAAACCAGATCTGGTTTAGTCCTAGTTTAGACCTGCTTTAGTCTTGGTTCAGACATGGTTGACCCAGCCGCAACCCAGCCCCGGATAAGCAAAAGAAAATGGATGGATGGATAAACCAGGTCTGAACCAAGACTAAACCAGGTCTAAACTAGGACTAAACCAGATCTGAACCAGGACTAAACCAGGACTAAACCAGGTTAAAACTAGGACCCAAGAACAATGTGAAAGACTTGTGGAGAGCATGCCAAGACGCATGAAAGCTGTGATTAAAAATAAGGGTTATTGCACCAAATATTGATTTCTGAACTCTTCTTAAGTGTAAACATTAGTATTATGTTGTTTTAAAATGAATTTGATCTTGTTTCTTTGCATTGTTTGAGGTCTGAAAACATGTATCTTTTTTGTTATTTTGACCGTTTGTTATTTTCTGCAAATAAATGCTCTAAACGATAATATTTTTATTTGGAATTTGGGGGAAATGTTGTCAGTAGTTTATAGACTCAAACAAAAATGTTCCTTTTGCCCAAACACATACCTATAAGTCGTAAAATCAGAAAAAAGCTGTATTCCAAAATTTTAACATATGAAAAAAAAAAACACAAACTTTAATAAATAAATAGCTAAATTATACACTTAAATACTTAGTTTGTATCTACATATAATGAGTCAGAAATGTCATGTATTCAACTCTTTGCAGCTCAAATCTCATCATAGTACAAAAAATAAATAAATAAATAACAAGAAGACGACAAGTACAAAATAAAAGTACCATGATGAATATTGGCACTCAAAAGTGATTGTTCCACCTGTCATGTATTGAACCATAGCTTAATATAGTATGTATCGTGACAGGCCTAATTATGATATATGTTTCTATTAATGTAGTTGGCTATATATATATATATATATATATATATATATATATATATATATATATATATATATATATATAAACAATTATGGGGAGGTTTAAGCCATGACAAAAAAATTTATGAAAAGAATTTAAAAAAAAGGACAGCCCTCTATAATTTAATATAAGTCTCCCTAGTTTATTCTGTTAACAATGCCAACTTTAACTGGAATGTCAATAAATAAATGTTTTGATAAATACCTAAGATATTAGGGTTGTCAAGAATATCGAAAAACAGATACTAATCAATACTAAAACTAGTATCAGAACAAGTATAGGAGCACATAGACTAGACTAGATTACACAGATATAAGACTAGATGGTAATATAAAACAAAGTACGATGATTTAATATTGAAAATGGCGTTTTAGGCTACGTTTATATGATGATGTTCTGAACAGAAGACGCAAAAGTGGCGTCATGTCTTCACTTTTATTCCACGTTTAGACGAGCGTTTTCGGGAGGAAATCTGCCTGCATACGGTAACGCAGAATTGTGTGGAACTTGATTGGGTATGCATGCCAGGTGGCTAGGTGGCGCTGTGACACATTATCACTATGTCCATGCGCATGCGTTGAATCCTTAATTCCTTAATTTATTTACTTAATTTAATTTACTTAACTTTTAAATTAAATTTAAATTTAATTTAATTAATTTTACTTAATTTACTTTATAAATATAAATACAGTGGTACCGCACCTTACGAAAGACCCAACAAACGAAAATTACAAGTTACGAAACGCCTTCACGTTAAATTTTGGTCTCTAGATACGAAAGAAAGTTCAAGTTACGAAACGCGAAATCTCAAAAATTCAAATAAAGCGCACTCAGCCACACACATTATACGCTTTTCTCAGACTGGATTTAAAATTTTCTCACATTTCTCTCTCGTTTAAACACTCAAACTTTCATAGATTTTCAACAAAATGTATTAATAGTGAAGTGTGGGGGGGAAGGGCGGTGTGTGTGTGTGTGCGCGGACACGTGTGTGATAGCGCAGCATGACCCGGCGCGGGGCTGCGAGCACGACACCCGTGCTCAAACCGTGCCAGGTCTAAACCAGGTCTGAACCAGCTCTAAACCAGGTCTGAACCAGGTCTAAACCAGGATTAGACCACCGCTCTTGCATGCGTTCGTTCATGCGCTCAGACTGCGTGCGGTCCCGAGGGGAGTCCTTGCTGCTCGCCTCACCCGTGACTCGAAACAAAACCAGGAAATAGACCCGCACGCGGCGCTTTAATCCACCTGGTTTAGTCCAGGTTTAGTCCTGGTCCAGTCCTGGTTTAGTCCAGGTCTAGACCTGGTCCAGTCCAGGTTTAGACCTTGGTCTAGACCTGGTATAGTCCACGTTTAGTCCTGGGTCTACACAGTCTCTACGCAGGACACAGTGTTACACTATAAAAAAAATGTTACACTATAATAAAAAAAAAAGCTTGGAACGAATCAGGCTTTTTCCATTGAAATAGTTACTCAACTTACGAAAAATTCACGTTACGAAACCACTTCTGGAACGAATTAATTTCGTAAGGTGAGGTACCACTGTATCCAGAAATGGTGACGTAAACGCGTACGTGAGTTTTGTGTTTTGGGCAGTGTAGACGAAAACGCTACAGCGGAGCGTATTCAAGTTTTCCACTTTGGAGGGCGGGTTGAGTTTTTTGTGTTTTTAAGCCCCCAAAACACCATCACCATTTAAACAAAAGGCACTTCCGATAAAATATTTTGTCGTTTTTACCCGTAAGCGTTCACATGTGTTTTTTCTTATCATCACAGTATCGGAATCAGTATTGAGCGAGTATCAAATCTTTTCCTTAGTATTGTCTGATCTCTTCTATTAGGCTAGACTACTTCTATATTTCCTTTATTTGCCATTGCTAAGACCAAAGTTGAATTTGATGTACATTAAAATGCATTCACGTGATCTAGTTATTGATTTTCATGGGTTAGAGCATGATGACAAATGACCACTGTTGTCATAGCGACTAGCAGTTTTCAAGCAAAATATCTTCTGAACGGGGGAAAAAGTGTCTCACATAACAGTAAGCTGACATATTTTAAGTATTAGCTATTAAACTACAGAACCAACCAAAACAGACCTTCGTGACACAGCACAATTGTCCAGAAATGTGCGACTATTTTATTGAACGGACCAGAGGGGTTTAATAGAGTGACGTAACGCAGCGATGTGACAAAAGTTTGGCATGAAATCGCCTCCTGTCTCCTGCTGCGTTGGCTCCGGGGCTGTTTTTGTGAATGGCTTTTGCAGTCTATCGCAAACATACAACTTAAGTCAGTAAAAATGATTTATCCAACCTTATTACCGTACAAGGTCGTGTAGTCTTTGATGCTTCCTGCCACAAAACCTCCTTTTCAAGTGAATATATTTGGGCGATTTTCAATTTGGGCTTGACCGTACCTCAAGAAACAACATTGGTCAAGATGTTTAACCATTTGAGGTTCATCTAAATAGTCAAACATTACTGAGTTTAAAGCTGCACTCTGGAACTTTTTGGTTGGGGGTACGTCACGTGCTGTTTTCTATGGATATGTCACTGCTTTGGCTGGAATGTAAACAGCTCTATCTTACATTTATTAAATTACAGGTGGTTTTATAACTCAAAAACACCTCGAAAAACAGACATTCTGACTGTGAGCGGTGACTGTGTGGTCTCTCCATAGATCTGACATGTAACTTGATCCAGTTTGGTCTCCATGAAGTTAGGAAGGTTTTATACCGTACTGTTCAAAGGTTATATATTCCCAGCAATAACATTTTCATGGAGAAAAGTATTTGACGAAGCCTCCACTAGAAAACGATGTATGTCACTTCAAAACAAGATGGAACAAAAGTACGTTATGGTGTAAAGAATAACAATTAGTGTCACATAAGAGGAAGTCATTCAGCTGCAAAGCAAATGTTTATGAGGTTTCAAATACCAGATGTCCTTAACAGCCATTCACAAAAAAAATGTTTCACTTAGTACCTCCTAATGATTTTTACTCCTAAAAAAACAGAACTAATTGATTTTAAGCAGATTTCAGCGCTCCAAAGTTATTCCTCTCTTACCTTATACATTCAGAGCATCCTAATTATTCACCAGTGAGTTCGTAATGGCTTTTCACAACTTTCAGAGGCCAAAGATAGCAACAATTAGCATGCGAACAGTGCACTTCTAGATTATCAAGCATTAAAATGCTTTGTAATTAGATGCAGATGTACACAGAGGACATATTTTGAACTCAAGAGCTGCTTTTACAATATATCTGTACAAACTCTGATGATACAGCTGTGGAAAAAAATGAGAGACCACTGCAAAATGATCAGTTTTTCTGATTTTACTACTTATAGGTATGTGTTTGGGCACAAGGAACATTTTTGTTTGAGGCTCTAAACTACTGACAACATTTCTCCCAAATTTCAAATCAAATATTATCATTTAGAGCATTTATTTACCGAAAATGACAAATGGTCAAAATAACAAAAAAGATACATGTTTTCAGACCTCAAACAATGCAAAGAAACAAGATCAAATTCATTTTAAAACAACATAATACTAGGGATGCAAATTATCGATTAATTCATTAATTGATAGTTGATTGACCTTATCGATCGAATAACAATTAACTGACAAGCGGCGTTTTTCACCTGAATTTTAGTGTTTCAATAGGGTCTTTAAGAATATAAGCTTTGGTATACATAACACTGAGTCAAAAATATATCATAGTATTATTATATTGTATATTCCTCAATTAATTATTTCTTAGTAAAAAGCAGACAAATGTATTGATGCTGAATAACAAAATACAGTAATCCCTCGCTCTATCGCGGTTTGCGGATTTTTTTTTTTTTTCCGATTTTTTTTTATAGTGTAACATTTTTTTATAGTGTAACATTGTGTTCTGCGTCCTGATTGGCTAAGAGACTAGACCAGGACTAAACGTGGACTAAACCAGGTCTAGACCAGGTCTAAACCAGGTCTAGACCTGGACTAAACCGGGATTAAACCACCGCGTGCCGCTGCTGGTTTCGTGCGGCTGGTTTGTGGCTAGGGCTGAGACTACGCATTCCGGGCGCCGCGGTTCAATCTCGGAGTGACCGCCGTTGTGAGTGAGTGCCGTTGAGTGAGTGCAGTGCGCGGTTGCCTTGTTTCGTGACCACGCGGGTGCGCGTGTCCGCGATTAGCAATTAATTACAATTAATGCATTTTGTTCGACCAACGTCTTGATCGTCAATTAATCGTAAGTCGATTAAATGTTGACATCCCTACATAATATTAATGTTTACACTTAAGAAGAGTTCAGAAATCAATATTTGGTGCAATAACCCTTATTTTTAATCACAGCTTTCATACGTCTCGGCTGAAGTCTTTCACATTGTTCTTGAGTGACTTTATTCCACTCCTGGTGCAAGAACTGAAGTAGCTCAGCTTTGTGTTTGTGTTGGAATTCAACAGACGCTGGAATGGAATGGCTCTAATACATGTAGAGATGCTGATTTCAGAAAAAAAAATGCAGTGGTCTCTTTTTTTTTTTTCAGAGCTGTATATAGAAAAATACATGGGGTTTTCCCCATGTATTTTAATGTATAATCAGGTACAAACCTTTTAATGCTATTTAAATAATTTCCCTTTTGGAAGAATAAACTTTGTCTAAGTCTATTTCCCCAGCTCTATTTTATCTGTAAAAATGTCAAATTTGACCTACGTACCTGTGACTCATACTAGTGAATATAATGTCCCTTTGTAGGAACTGTAGTACGGTAGCCTCAAACTGTCTCAAGCAAGTGATTCCCATGAAGTCGACAGAGCAGACTCGAGTCCATTAGCCTCTATCATCTCCCATCTCTATCTCCTCTCCAAACATCTATCCATCTTGTCTTCTTACCTTGTACCCCCAGACCCTAGACTTTTGTTATGAACCCAGGGCCAGTGTTTTTCTTTGAGCCTCGTTCAGTTTCAAGTGTTCCTCTTTGGCACGGCTCTCCTTTCACCAGAGCTGTGAGGAATGCAAACACACATCAAAAGAGCCCCTCTGCTTTTTCCTTTTTTTTTTCTTGAAGATTTCCAGCCTTCTGACTTCCTATCTTTCGGTCAGTGCGATCCAAAGGTGCTGGTAGTGTCTAATTCCTGGCAGCTAGCGAACATCCTTTCTTTCGGTGGAGGAAGGCCCCTATGGCACCTGCGGACTTCTCCACTCGGGTTACGAACAGGCACGCTCATGCAGGTTAGCACAACAAGAACCCCAACGTCAAAACAGTGGATAGTTTTACATATGCGGTGCCCCTATGACGGCTATGTTGATGTGTTGTTTTAAGGATCTGGGAGTGATTTAGCGCTTTAATCATTCTGGTACACTATCTCAACATAAACTTCTACACAATGGTTTAATATGTGGTAATGGAAGCTATTCTACACGTTGGAGTCTCAGTTCAGCTCAGTTCCACCTTGTGATGTCATGTAGTGGTAGTTTTCAAGTTAATAGCTACTTTTTTACCTTTAGTTCAGTAGAGATTTGGAATTCTAGGGCTGAAATTATTCAAATGCAATGCAAATTTCTCTGGTCTGGCCAAGATTTTAAAACTTATTTCAGGTTATTCATATAGCTTAAATTTTGGCCAAGCTTTTATGCAGTGTGAGAGTTTAAAAACACAGTGGCGCTCACCCTGTATTACCACATGATATCACATGGTGGAACAGAGTTGAACAGAATCCTCAAATAAAGGCATTTCTTGTGATATTTTGCACAAGATTATTGTTTTAGCAGAGCCCCAATTACGTCTTTTACAAGGAGATGTGCAAAAGAGAAAATTAGCCAGTGAAGCATGTTGCTCAAAGACACAACAAGCACCCATGCAAGCATGCATGGGTGCTTGGACAGAACCGGAACTTAATGAAAACGCCCACAACATGACATCACAATGTGGAGCATTTTGAGCTTTAGAGATGTAGACAAATACAATAGTTATTGCTGCAGGAGTAATAACTAATGGGGATACATAAATAATACATACATAAATAAATAAAAAGACATAATAGTTCTAAAGGCCTGTTTACAGGAGAACGCTTACGGGTAAAAACAACAAAATATTTTATCGGAAGTGCCTTTCGTTTAGACGGTGACGGTGTTTTGGGGGCTTAAAAATGCAAAAAACTGAAATCGCCCTCCAAAGTGGAAAACTTGAATACGCTCCGCCGTAGCATTTTCGTCTACACTGCCCAAGACGCAAAACTCTGGTCAAATCTGCTGACGTCGCGTACGCGTTTACGTCACATCGGTCCATATATCAGTGTACTTTGTTTGGCAGGACTCCCAGTTCACACCTTGTTGCGCCTTCGTTGATTTGTAGTCTAACGTGGTCTGAAGCAATAGTTGAACGTCTTCGTCTGACCACACAAATATTTTTTGCGTTTCGCGGCGCAGATGAGAAGAAGGAAGATTCTACGCATGTGCGCGGACATAGCGATAATGTATCACAGCACCACCTAGCCGCCTGGCATGCATACCCAATTGAATTCCACACACTTTTGCGTCACCGTATGCACGCAGATTTCCTCCCGAAAACGCTTGTTTAAACACGGAATAAAACGTTAAGATGCGGCACCACTTTTGCATCTTCTGTTCAGACCGTCATCATATAAACGTAGCCTAATAAAAAGTTTCAGTAATGGAGAATAACTCCAGGTATGTTTTTGATGAGTTAACACCATTCTAACATTGCTTAACGCTCACAAAAGTCAAATTTGTTTAATACAGGACCTTTAACTACAGTCTTGCTACAATCTTGAATCTTAACTTTCAGTAAAAAAAAATTCCAACAGTTTTAAGTAGTGTGACAGATCACTGAAGCCTAAAAAAGAAGTCACAGCTAAGAGAAGGAATGCAGGAAGCGTCAGACGTAATTTACAGGTGGACAGGTGTACGATCGCGGCTCCACGCTGTCTTCCTTTTGTCAACCACCTTCACTGTGTCCGTACGGGCCTGAAAAGCACTGCACATAACTCACTCCACTGACCCAGCTGTTTTTCTCTTCACAGGACTCCAAACCAGAGCAGCCTCCAGAGACGTTCACCGGGACAGTTTCACTACGAACCTTTAATTTAACTCGCCAAATGTTCCCAACACAGGAGCACTTCCCAGAGACTTCCTTTTACTTAGAAATATGCTGCGTTTTTAGCCCTGGCAGCAGCGGGACTTGAGGGTTTTAAAAGCTCTTGTTTTTGACCACAGTCTCAGGCCTTCACCTTTGGCTCACCGCTGTCCGACTTGAAGCCTCGTTGGTTATAATAATGTGGTGTGTCATTTTTAAATAGAAGTGGCTAGAAGTGATTTGTTCTACTGAAGGGCATTCCACAAAGTTGTCTTATTAGCTAAGTTGTTTTAGCATGATCTGTTTTCTTCTTTAAATGTGCGTTGTGTAACCTTTTCTAGTGGAGGGTCCGTCAAATGCTTTTCTTCGTAGAGATATTATTGCGTTGTCTGGAATGTTTCACAGTGTGGCATTAAACCTTTCAAGCTTTATGGAGACCAAACCATATCGAGTTCCAGGTCTGATCTGTGGAAAGGCAGCCCCGCTCACAATCAAAATGCCTGTTTTTCTAGGTATTTTTGAGCTATAAAACCACCTGTGATTGAATAAATGTAGTTTAGAGCTGTTTAATGCCATACTGTGGCACATTCCAGGCATGGCAATGACATATTCATAGAAACAAGCAGGTGACGGACCCCCAACCAAAGTTACACACAGTAGTACACCTTAAAGTAATGGTTTCTGGTCTTGTATAGTAACAAATACATGAATACAGTAGAGCTAGGCAACTGGTTTTCAAAAGCCTGTCACTCCCTCAGCTACATATGCTATTGCTAATTTGTCAATAATGATGCCAATTCCTCACGAATTAAATATTTTAGGAATAAGAAAACAACAATCATAAACGTGGACTATGTAACTTTTCTAGCGGAGGGTCCATCACCTGCTTGTTTGCTTCTAAATAATGTAAATAAATGCAATAATGCCATTCTGCGGAACATTCCAGACAAAGCAGTAACCCTCCACCAGGAAATTAGAACTAACACCAAAACAATTATTTAATTTACGTGCATCGTTGTCAGTAGCAATTAAGTTTATGATTAGAAAATATCTCTCAATTTAAAAAAAGGAAGTGGTAGCTGAGTCTTCCAAGAATTTAAGGTCCTTTACTACACAAAACTGATTCTAGTGAGCCTTAAAGGGATAGTGCATTATTTTTTTTTTTTTTTTTTTTTAATGTGAATCTGTATGGCGTCCCCTTCAGCAGTGTCGTCCATTAACACTGACTTACCCCCTGACAGTGTCCTCTGAGCCCAGTTCTGCTCCGGTTCTGTAGCTCACGAAAGTTGGTCCAGTAAGTTATCAGGGACAGTTAATAAAGCTTGTTTTTCTTCTCAAAAGAATATTTGTTGAAAAAGTGATATAATTGCATCACAAAACAGTTGTCCGCGAAAAATTCAGCAGTTCAGGAATCGCTTGGTGCTATTTTCTCTAGAGTCGTATCACTGCGCGCCTATTAGTATTATTAGCCTGTTCACTTGTAAACATCCACTTACAAGTGAACAGGCTAATAATAATAATAGGCGCGCAGTGATACGAATAGCACCGAGCGAATTAGACTTCAGACTTTTTTGTGTGCAACTGTTTTGTGATGCAAATATATCACTTTTTGGACAAATATTGTTTTGAGAAGGAAAAACAAGCTTTATTAAATGTCCCCGATAACCTGCCGAAACTACTTTTGTGAGCTACAGAATTGGAGCAGAACTGAACTGGGCTCAGAGGACACAGTCAGTGTTAATGGACGACACTGCTGAAGGGGATGCCATACAGATTCACATAAAAAAAAAAACCCGCACTATCCCTTTAAACTATAATGTTGTTACCTTCTACTGAGTATGGTGTGTGAATGAAATTAAATAACATTATAACTGCTTACATTTCTAATTTTCCATTTTGCATGTTCAGAACCTTAACGTCTGTCCACATGATCCCTTCCTGCCGTCTCATTTTTGTTCTTTAAATTAAACAAATCATCAAATAAAATCCGTACGTTGCATGCGACTGTTTTTGTTGACAGATGCTACGTGTAATGGATGGCAGAGCTCACAGACCCCAGGCTCAGGGCAGGTTTGGACTGGGCCCGGACACATTCTCTCAGGGTGAATCACTTGTCTTTGGTAGAACAGCATGTGAGGATTTAGCGCTGGGGTCCTGGAGGTCACCCACGCAGTCGTCTGGAGAGGCCTTTTACCCATCAGCTTGATTCATAGGTTTAAACAACATCACTAGAGTCTGTCACTGGGGTATAGAGAGCAGTCAGCCAGGCAGAAACCACAGCGGTGCTCAAAACTAGGCCACAGGGGTCTGTTCGGCGGGCTTTTTAAGTGCAAAAGATGATTTACGTGCAGTAGTGTCCGAATGTCAGGTTTAAGGTCGATCCAGAAAAGTGGTAGGTCTATATTCAGATGTCGATAACAATTACTGTATAATCCTGTCAAGATCAATTCAGATTAAAAGATTTTTACTGTTTTGTGATGTCTGCAAAGTTATTTAATCTTTAAACTAAAATTTTAAGAAAAGTACCCTAAGCATTAGATTGCGTAACATTTCTAGTGGAGGGTTGACCACCTGTTTGTCTCCATGGAAATGTTCTTGCTTTGTCTAGAATGTTCCACACTATAGATTAAACCTAAGACAAGCAGGATACAGCACTATGCTACATTGCAGTTCAGATCTGTGGAGAGTCGCCACTGTTCATAGAAGGAATTTATGTCATGGTTCATGCTTTTTGCTGTTTTTGTTTCATATTTTGTGTATCTTATTCCTTTGGTGTGCCCTCAGTGTTTTATTTTGACATTTCTGGTCAGTTTGTTACTGTTCTTTGTTTATTATTAAAGAACTTAAACAGTAGTCCTGCATTTTGGGTCATCCCTCCTGTTTCAACGTGACAATTTATGTGTTTTAGAGCAACAGAAACTACTGTGGAACATTCCAGGTAAAACATGAGCATCTCCATGGAGACAAACAGGTGGCGGACCCTGCTCAACTGCTCAGTTTGAGGTCTCTTTTCTTATTTGAGCACCCAATGAAATCCAATCTGCAATCAAACATTAAATTGTGATATACGTGATTTGAAAATAGGTGAAAGAGTGTCCCTAGAGGGCTACCGTAATCGTTCCCGGTGTTTGGAGTTACATCTCGATCTTTATTTTCACTAGACACTCCCAGACATATATAGGCAGCAAAACGCATTTATATTTTAAGCTTTTCCTGCCACATTTTACGTTCTTGGCCCTTTGCGAACTCCACCATGAGGGACCCAAATCTCAAACCAAAACCCAAGCATCTGCGGGATTGCTGGGGATACACTGTAATGAGCATCTAACAACTGATGTAATATAAAAGGCATCTAAAACAGCGAGAGCAAAGTCTCATGGATGAGTTCCTACTCCACCCCTGGACCTGACCTTTCCTGCTAGTAAAGGCAATATCCTGTGGCTGATCTCTCGTCTCCTTCCAACCAACGCGAAACAGATGTGGAGCTCACGGCCCACGCACCAGCCTCGTCCTCAGCCAGCGAGGAATCTACCACGAGCGGAGGAGAGGATGGAAGGACCGCAATGTAAAGACAGGGAGGGCGAGGGCGGCCCGTGGCATAAACCGAGTCAAGAAGAAGCAGGCGAGTGTGTGAGTGTAGCTTCAGATATGCTGCTTTTAACTAACAAACTCTGGCACAAGGAGAAGAAGCATGTCCTTACTTGTGCTAATGGACTGGGAGAGTGTGGCCCTAAGTGTGTTAAAGCGATGTTTGTGTTAGCATTTTAGCATAGTAAAGCAAATGGAATAGTAAAAGATATTTAGCAAGTCAAACAAATAGGAGAGGAAGGCACTAACAGTATGAGTAATAGAATAAAAATAACGTGGACTTGCTAAAGGGGGGAAGGGATCAGGGGGGAGTCCGTCACCTACTTGTTTTTATGCATAATGTCATTCCTTTGCCTGGAATGTTCCACAGTATGACTTTAAACAGCTCTACGTTACATTTATCTCATTGCAGGTGGTTTTACTGCTCAAAAATACAAAACAGGCATTGTGACTGTGGGGGCTCGCCTCTCCACAGATCTGACCTGTAATTTGGTCTTGTTCGGTCTTCATGAAGATAGAAAGGTTTAATGCCATACTGTGGAATATTCAAGACAAAGTAATAGCATCTCCGTGGAGAAAAGCATTTTCTCAACACACAGTGCACTTATCTATTCTTGGGTTTCATGAGTTTCAGAATGAAGATAGATTGGGACTGTTGCCATAGCAATTAACAAGTTTTGAATGGTTAAAACTCCTCAAAAAAACTGAAACCAACAAATTACCTTTTTCAATAAAGGTAATTTGTTGGTTTCAGGTTCAATAAGCAACATTTAGTGCTACTAGAATCCAGCAATTGCAAAAAATAGACTTATTCTAACTAGGGATGGGGCCGATCCGATTCAGTATCGGGTTCCAATATCAACGTAATTCACTGATCAGAAATTTCCGATCCAACCTGCGAAAATTTCTGATCCATGAGCCATGTCTGTATATACACATGATCTGCTGAAATGACTCCACGAGTGATTCCCTGTCGGCCGCTCTGCTCCTGCTGCAAAATGTGGAATGGATTTCCTGAAAGGAGGCGTATCTCAATGAGACACAGAGTAATGATGAGACACACCTCCGTTCTGGAAATCCATTCCACAGTTTGCAGCCAGCTAGCAGGCGAAGTAGCAGCGCGAGCTAGCAGGCGAACCAACTTTTCATCACAACATGTCTGCTGTGTGGAAATACTTTTTACTAGAAACGTGAAAGCAACGTGAAATGTTTGCAAAGCCGTTGTACCGAGAGGCGGAAGCTATTTATCAGAGACTGCGCTACCCGAACTCTACAACCGAGTGTCACCCTGGTTAGCTAATATCACAGGATTTCCTGTTCTTCTGACGTCCTTTTATGACCTATACTTACCTCAAGTTGCCTTTTGGGACACACATGCATACACTTGTTCATATCATAGGCCTACTTGCCTGTAGAGATGAGTTTATTTGTATTTTAACAATTATGATGATAATATTGAAAACAAACAGGTTTGGTATCGGAATAGTATCGGTATCGGCCGATATCTAAATTCAGGTATCGAGATCAGATCAGAAGTGAAAAAATGTGGATCGGTGCATCCCTAATTCTAACCATAACAGTTGGCTTAATGCAGTTGAAATGCATCAGGCCCGCAAATTAAAAATGTCAAAATAAAAAATATAAAGCCCAATCATAGAGAATTAGTGATGGGTTTAATCAAAAATATTATTTATTACATATTTATTGAAAAATTACTAAATTGTAGGGTTGTCAGAATGATCAAAAATTAGATATTAGTCTAATCAATGACAGAAATGAACCTTTCCTGAATAGTTTTAGAATGATTTTGAGCTGTTTCAGAACAAGTTTAAGAGCACATAGACGAGTATACACCCATGGACCACTGAGATATAAGACCACGTGGTAATATAAAATAAATTACTACGATTTAATGTTGAAAATTACATTCTATTCCCTATTAAAATGTTTTTAGTGATCACCGTGGTATCAGAATCCCTACTGAGCATCAAGCCTACTCCTTAGCATCGAAATCGCGTTTGAAATTTCAGTATCGTGACAACACCACTCAATAGAAGACCCCAAATCATTAAAATTCCTAGAGGCTGCCAAACCTCAGCTGACTGTCCTTTATAGTGACCCGTGACACTGCAGTGGAAGCAGGAGTGTGTGAGTGTAAAGAGAACAGCTGTCGTCGGGGCCATTCGGAGCGCCGTGGAGACGAGGCGGCTTCCTCCCTCTCCTGGAACATTTGGCCAGGGTCATCGCGCTAAATGCGTTGTTAGCACTCACTCTAAAGCGCCTCAGCTGTCAATAACCGCCCGCCGTACTTAAGCAACAGTAGCTGGTGCTTGTGGCAGCTGAGAAGACACCAAAACCACATCAAAACTGGTATCTGGAATATTTTCTGTGGCATTCTAGTCTACTGTGATCATGTACTCAGAGATCGACTGATATGGGGGATTGCATGGTATGTTTAGAATCTAGAGCAATACTAACATAATAAATATTGTCTAAACTTTTCCCTGCTCTGCATAATTAAACTATAATAAGACATCTGCAACCCTGTTTCTTCTATGAACACATAATCTAATCAAAATGTTTAATAGAGCTTTATGCAGCAATGAATATGCCCAGACCAAATATCGGTCTAGGCAGGAGAGTTCATCCCAATAACCAATGGAAAAAAACAAAAGAAAAAAGGACGAGACACAAATTCCACAAGATTGGGTCCACGAGAACGAGACAAAACGAGATTTTTACATAATTCTTATAAATTTCATGGTTCAGTTTCCAGTTTTGGCCTCACAATGTTTTATTTCTTTGATTTCACATTATTGTTTCCGTTCTAATACTTTTTGGAATTGTAACTCACCAATACTTAACCCTTTTTTGTCCAATCCAAATGTAACACAAAACAAATTAAATCATTTTTCTCATGCGTGCACGATCTTGTAGCAATTTTGTCTCACGAGATCATGTTGGACGAGATCTTGTACCATCCTACAGCAAGTATAAAACGGATATATCGGCAAATCCATGTATATGTACAGTATATTTCGACGTGTGTTAAAGGTCGCATTGAATTACTGTTCGAAAGAATTTATAAAGTCCAGGTGCATTAATACTTGAGAAGACTTCTGTTCATTCCGAAACTGACACAAGAATACCATGCATATGAGGAAATATTAGTAGATAAATATTAATATTTCTTTCTTTACCTCATTTTTTTTTCATTTGTTTATTTTTCAATTCATTTTGTCTTATTGATTTCCTGAAAATAAACAAAAAAGGCAGTTAACAAAAAAACATTTCTTTCTTCATAAGCTGAGCTAGTTTGGGTGTTGACCTTTTGATTAAAAAGATTGAAGCGTATCATTGACGATTTGAAATTAAATTAAAATTTGATTAATAACGCAGTCCCAAAATTCAGTGCTCTATTTGTGACCAATTCTAATTCCATCACGATGAATCCTGGTGCCACTGACAATATAAACATTTATAGTATTGGGAAATCTGATGTTTTAGAATGACAGCTGCTGGTCTTTTCTTTCTCATATAGGCAGGCTTTTGTAGTGTGAGGGTAAACAAACCGCAAACGTGCTGGCTTCAGAAGTTAGCATTTGCCACAGAATGTCATCAGGTGGTGGTCGCTGTTGTTGTTGTTTCCTTTCATTAAAAGCATCAAAGACTAATGCTAAAAACTGGAGAGAAATGGCACACTTTCCTTCACACTTGGGTTGACCATTTGGACCACACTAGTTGAAGAACAGACAGGAAATAGAAGAAACAATCTGGGTTTAGCTATTGTTCCAAATGATTTTTCTAATGTATTAACTGGGCATATTTGAAGACTAAGTTTGAAGATCTGAAATGCAATGCAAAATTGCCCATAAAGCATTATTCACTCCTATTTGTATCTCACTGCAAGTGTTTATATAATATTGTCTTTAAAGGGCCTATATTATGCTATTTTCTGATCTATGTTATAATACTTTCTCATCAAAACATACCTGGAGTCGTGTTCTGTTTAATTCTCACACACAAACACAAATCCTGCATATTTAGGCCATGTTTATATGATGACGGTCTGAACAGAAGACTCAAAAGTGGTGTCTCGTTTTAACTTTTTATTCCGTGTTTAGACGAGGAAAATCTGCGTGCATACGGTGACGCAAAAGTGTGTGGAATTCGATTGGGTATGCATGCCAGGCGGCTAGGTGGTGCTGTGATACATTATCACTATGTCCGCGCACATGTGTAGAATCTTCCTTCTTCTCATCTGCATCGCGAAAAGCAAAACAAAACATGGCTACCGGTAGCAAAAAAATGTGTGTGGTCAGACGAAGAAGTTCAACTATTGCTTCAGACCACGTTAGACTACAAAGCAACGAAGGCGCAACAAGGTGTGGACTGGGAGTCCTGCCAAACAAAGTACACTGATATATGGACCGATGTGACGTAAACGCGCACGAGACGTCAGCAGGTTTGACTGAGTTTTGCGTGTTGGGCAGTGTAGACGAAAATGCTACGGCGGAGCGTATTCAAGTTTTCTACTTTGGAGGGCAGTTTCAGTTTTTTGCGCTTTCAAGTCCCCAAAACGCCGTCACCATCTAAACAAAAGGCACTTCTGATAAAATATTTTGTCATTTTTACCTGTAAGCGTTCTCGTGTAAACAGGCCCTTAGGCTGAGTTTTTTTCTCAAACTGAATACACTATGTCCCCCCTTGTGATGTCACACCTTCACTAGAATCATTTGGATAATTTCAGCCCTGGAATTGCCAATCTCTACTGCACAAAATGTAAAAGGAGCTGTTAATTTGAAAACTACCGCTTCATGACATCACAAGGTGGAACAGAGCATTTTAAGCTTTAGAGATGTAGACAGACTAATAATAAAAGGTTACTCAAACATGAATGAAACAAAGCACAAATCCAGGTATATTTTTGCTGAGGTAACAACATTGTAAAAACCTTTTAAAAACACACATGCACTGTAATGATCTTTGGTCTCTATAAACTTTTCTCCTGCTTGGCTCACGTCGCTGTAGCCACCTGTTGCCCTGCGCTGGGTTCACTATGCGAGCAGCCCCCACATGACAGACCCTCGCATGGGAAGCCTGCGAGTACAAAGATGGCCCCGGCACATAACGGAACCCATTTTCATCCCACTTTCCTCTTCTCTAATGAGCTGATTACAAAACACTACCGCAAAGTACTCTGGGCCCATAGCCAGAGTACCAGACACGGACATAGTAGGTCTGTAGTCCTTTAGTGGCTTAGGCTTAGACAAACTTTATGGATCCAGGAAGGAAGGAAAATTGTTTAGACACAGTAGCTCACACGTCACAATATAGTATAATAAATAACAAGGGAAAAAATTGTGAAAGTTAATAATAAATTCTAAATACGTAGCAAAAATGACGCATAATTATATAAATGTGTAGGTACAAGTAAAAATAGAGGAAAATGGGGAAATTCAAGTTTTTTGTTGTTAAAGATGTGGTATTGTTTGGTATTTACATAGATTAGATTAAACTCATGATTCACAAGTTTAATCTCTCGTTATGGGTCCCTCACGATTCATTTCAATATGATTCTTGAGTCACGATATTATCACGATATGGCAATACCTACTATAATTGATATATTTCCCATGATACTAAATAAACACGTTTCTTTCCACCAAATAAGCAACAAATTTGTGTGATCAGGAAAACAAAATTGCAAAAAGATAAAAAAAAATACTCCAGCCAACAATAGCGATTCTGTATCACCAAATTTAGTATCACAATATATCGATATTTTTGCACATTCTTTCAATATATGAAAGCTGGACAATATATTTGTTTTTTTTGTAAAATTGTTGAGATTAGGGGGATTTTTGTTGTAATATGATCAGATTTGAGATGTAGAAGGTTAAATTTCGAACTTCTATGGCAAATCATTGATTCATTTTTATTCATTTTTTTGTTGCGTGTGAGGCATTTTAAAGCTGCAGTGTTTAACTTTTTTCCGCCACCTGCTTTTCTCCATGGAGATGCTATTGCTTTGTCTAGAATGTTTCACAGTATGGCATTAAACCTTTCGATTATCATGGAGACCAAGCCAAGTTACCGGTCAGATCTGTGACTCTACTTACAGTGAGAATGCCTTAAATGTATTTTTGAGATATAAAATCACCTTTAACTGAATAAATATAATGTAGTTAATGTCAAAATGTAATACTGTGGAACATTCCAAGCAGCGCAATAACATTTCCATAGAAACAAGAAGGTTACGAACCCCCTACCGAAAAGTTACATCTCCCAACTTTATTGATACCATCTATTTAAAATGGTTTACAGGGATTATCTTGCATTATGTTTTTGTGTTGCTGGCATAAAGTAGTTTCAATATCGTTTATCACTGTATATTTCTGTAGCAAAATTTATTATCATGACAAGCCTATTTCCTAGTACTTTTTCAGCATAAATAGCTGTTTTTGCATTAACTCCCATGTAGGTGTAGTCTTGTGTGCAGTTTGGGTCAGATACTGTATAGATATACGCAGGGCAGTAGATGGGGGGGGCAAAGGGTCTGTTGTCCCGGGCCCCAAGGTTTTTGGGGCCCAGAACTGGACCGTCTTCCTATTAATTTATATTAGAGGGGGGTCCATATAAGGTTTTTTTTTTTGCCTCGGGCCCCTAAATTTCTGCCAGGCCTGGACAAATGTAAGAATTTTGCGATCTTTTACCATCTTTTGCCCCGTTTTATCCAACCAGTCGATCAGTAGGACAAGAACTTCTTTCGTCAGACTGGAGGAACTGGGGAGAAGATGATGGCTAGGGAAGAGGAGGGGCGTTTTTTGTTTTTTTTTCCTGCTAAAGACAACCACATGTCCTTAAATCTGACTATTGCCTTGTCTCCGGCGTGTATCAGCGAGGAGACTGTGGCTTGGCTCCGAGTCAGCGCGATTGAGAATCTAATATCACACGTCGTACAGAAAGAAAGCTGCGCCTATCTGGCCCTGAAGGCTTCGCGGGCTTCGGTGCTTTGTAGCTGCGTGAGGGCCCGGTGTAAATCATAACATACAAACTTGTTAGCCTCTCCCCTCCCCATCAAGACAAACCGTGGAGTTACCAGTGCAAACACAGCCCACTCTCTCTTTCTCTGTCGTTCTTTCTCTCCGTCTCTCTCTGGAAATTGGCTGCTGTCGCTGGCCTCGACGTAGACCCCAATCTAGGCTTCTGCATCAGATTAGCGCGGGCTGCAAACACGGAATACAATACGGCATTGTCCGCAAGTCTATCGCCGAAGCTTGCGGTCACACAGAGAGGCCACTGGGATGTTTGATGAGGAAGTGCTAATGATACAGTCAAAGCAAAAGCGAGATCTGTGTGTACGCCTGTAAGTCAATTTTCAGCTGTTTGGCTTTGGTTAAATTGCCAGAGAAAATCAATTTCGGCGAATCCAAAATTGATTTTAATCATGTTAGGAAACCACATTTTTACCAGCAAAATAAGCAGAAAGTTAAACAACCGATGGTGGTCTTTTAAATGTGCGGTGCAAAGATACTTGTTTTACCTCGAAAGTCTCACAGTATGGCATTAAAACATTAATCTTCATGGAGACAAGCAGGTGCAGGCCATATTATAGGTCACCTCTGTGGAAAGGCATCACCACTCGCCAATCTAGACACTTGTAATTGAATAAATGCAAAAAATAGACAGTTTAATGCCATGCTTAACCTAATTACAAATGTTTTAAAGGTGCACTGTGTAACTTTTTGGTTGGGGGTCCATCACCTGCTTGTTTCTATGAATACGTCATTGCTCTGCCTGGAATGTTCCACAGTATGACATTAAACCATTCTACATTACATTCATTCAATTACAAGTGGTTTTATAGCTCAAAAATACCTATAAAAACAGACATTCTGACTGTGAGCGGAGGTTCCTCTCCACAGATCTGGTCTGCAACTTAGCCTGGTTTGGTCACCGTGGTGATAAAAGCGTTTAACACCATACTGTGGAACATTCAAGACAAAGCAATAACATTTTATTTGGATTGTTTATTATTTTCTACTATATTATAGCTATATTTTAGTTATTATTATTATTTAGTGTCTATACTCTAGTTATTAATATTATTATTTAGTGTTTTGCGTGAAGAGTCCCTCAGTCGTCCAGGTAGAATCCATGATAAAAGAAGAAATTCAATTTGTCAACTGGACAAAGTTTGTTTGGTCGAAAACGTTTCGCCGCTCATCCGAGAGGCTTCGTCAGCTCTGTTAGGCTCGTAGTTGTTCTTAAGATGCGTGAAGTGTCCCTCAGTCGTCCAGGTAGAGCTGACGAAGCCTCTCGGATGAGCGGCGAAACTTTTTCAACCAAACAAACTTTGTCCAGTTGACAAATTGAATTTCTTCTTTTATCATATTTAGTGTTTTATGTTTGCACCTTATCACCGAGACAAGTTCCTAGTCTGAATTGTGTTCACTTGACAATGGCAATAAAAGTCTTTCTGATGCTGATTGTGATTCTGATCTCCATGGAGAAAAGCATTTTAAAAGTTACACAATGCACCTTTAATTTGTTTACATTTGGGTCAACATCTTTTCCGATTCTCATACTAGGACCACTTTCTGTCAAAATCCTGATCCGAACACTTAAAACTAAAAAGAGGGAAAGTCTGTCTGAAGATTTGAGGTAAATCGCTTTTGTTTGCAGTCCAAACAAAGGCTTAAACCTAACAAGCTTTTAATGCCAATGAGGGAGATTATAAAAGGCCAAAAGTCAAGTAAATACTGAATGCTGAGATTTTCATTGATTGGTAAACTCAAAATGGTTCCCAAACAAACTTAACATTTATTTACCTGAATTGTGTGGTAATGTGCAAAAAGAATAGGCTACAGCTTCAGAATGCTTACAGATTTACATAAACTCAAACTTTGGATCAAATGCTAACTTTCTATGGGGAAAAAGTTCCAGATAAAAGCATTTGTTCTTTCCAAATAGACCTTTCTCATTGTCCTGCAGAGTTTATCTTGTGTTGAGATAATGAATCAGCAGCTCCCATCCCCCTTTTCTCCAAACGAGCTGACCTGCTGTGACCTGGACTGGCTTTTTGCACAGAAAACTTTCGAGCTGTGACCAGCATTGTTCCTTTGTGAGCCCTCAGACAATGATGATGTTAGTGCTATTGGGAAAACAGGCTTCTGGTGACTCAGTGCGTGATTTACGGAGTGAGGGAAGTGTCCGGAGAAGGAACTGTAAGAGGTCCGGAGAACTGTTTAAAGTAAGGCAGTGATTCACGGTGCATCACGCTTTCACCTGTTTACAAAACCAGACACTTGGAACGTTCTTTTATCTTTCAGAGAAGATAGAGTTGTAAATTTGACATTCCAACAGTATTACATGCGTCTTATGACTAAAAGGTACCTGGAGTTTAAACGTTAAAGGTGCATTGTGTAACGTTTCTGGTGGAGGGTCCATGAAATGCTTTTTCTCCATGGAGACGTTATTGCTTTGTCTGGAAAGTTTCACAGTGTGGTATTAAATCTTTCTATGTTCAGGGAGAACCAAAGGAAGTCAAGTTTCAGGTCAGATCTGTGGAAAGGCGACCCCACTCACAATCAGAATGCTTGATTTTTAGGTATTCTGAGCTAAAAAAAAAACTAAAAAAACCCCACCGGTAACTGAATACATGTAAGGTAAAGCTGTTTAATGTCGTACTGTGGGACTTTCAAGGCAAAGGAATGACATTTCCATTAAAAAAAAAGCTTGTAAAGGACCCACAACCAAAAAGTTGCACAGTGCACCTTTAAGGGCCCATCCACACGACAATGTTTTTTGGTGGAAACAAAGAAGTTTGTATTCGTTTTGGCCTTTCGTCCACACGGCGACAGCGTTTTTGGTGGGTGAAAACTGTGTTTTTTGAAACCAGGTTCCAGAGTGGAGAAATCTGAGAACCCCGGGGGTCGCGTTGTCGTGTGGACAAGCAATCGCAGCTTTTGGAAAACGATGACCTCGCAATGCCGTCATCATCACGTGACCAGAAGAGAGCCCCGCGCATTTTGCCGGTAACAACCAGATAACAACAACCATGGCGGAAAACTGAGTTGAGTTGTGCTGCGTTTGTTCGCCATCATTATCTTCTTGTGTTTGTTTGTTTGCGGAAGTGAAAGGACTATATGCGCATGCGTTCTTTTTAGTATTGCGTTTCCGGTGCCTCTGGCTGTTTCCTGTTTACAGCGCTACATATCGGTGTGGCATATGTATTACATCGTTTTCACTCAGCACTCCGTTTTCGTCTGGACGCGAATATTTACTGATCCGACACGTGTGTGGACGAACATTTTTTTTCAACCCGCATTTAAAAAATCCAGGAGTGTTGTCGTGTGGACGTAGCCTAAGAGAGCAGTTCTGTTTGAGCCATTGCTGAAAATGTCCAAGGATTCACCCAAGTAATTCCACGATATTCCCAGTCGAAGTGTAGAATGTTTAAAAAGATAGAATCCATATTTACTTGACAATGGCCTTGACTAAAATACTGCTTGAAAAAGTGTAAATATGATTTTGGCTCTTTAAACCTTCAGATCCCCAATGACTGAACACTGTAATAAAACAACTACAACAAAACACACAATCATAATTTTGTCCATTCACCTATCACCAATCTTGATATCACAAAATTAAAAGGCCCATATTACGCTATTTTTAGACATATATTATAATGTGGTTTTCCTCATCAAAAACCTTTCATTCACACATATTTAACACACAAACCCTGCATATTTAGGTCAAGTTCTTCCCTCAAACTAAAATCACTCTGTTCCACCTTGTGATGTCATGTGGTAATACAGGAAGTGCGCTACTGTGTTTTTAAACTTTATATGCCTTCACTAAAACCTTTTGGATCATTTCAGCCCTGGAATTGCCAATCAAAAAGGAGCTGTTAACTTGAAAATCGCCGCTTCATGACATCACGAGATGGAACAGAGCATTTTGAGCTTTGGATACGTAGACAGACCCTTTAATAATGCAGGATTACTCAAACATACAGTATATGAATGAAACAAAACACAACTCCAGGGAGGTTTTTGAGGAGGTAACAGTATTATAGCATGGATTAAAGCTCACAAGAGTCAGTTTTGCGTAATATAGGATCATTAAAGAAAGAGTATGTTAGGTTAGGTAACTCTCTATAGGTCAAAAAGTCAAACCATGGCTTCTACAATTAAGCTGGAATCTCATTTACAAGGAAATTATGCTGTCAAATTATGCTGTCAAATAAAACATAATGGGAAAGATTTCTCTATTTGAAACCAGGAGTCGTATCAACAGCAAGCTATCCACTATCTACACTCCAGCATCAGGTCCCTGAGACTGGAGAGCACTGCCCACTGAGTACCCACTCCTCGGCTCCAGTGTGAAAAAGGGGGCTCCAAACAGGTTGACCCCCACAGCCCTTGGTGCTTCACGGCGGATATGATTGGAGCCTCTTTAACTTCAACTCACTCGAGGGGAGAAAGACTGGGCCCGGAGGGGGTCTAAGACAACAGGCGTTAAAACAAGACTGTCACCCACCCACCCGCCCACCAACCAGCCAGCATCCTCACCCCCCCAACCACCCTCGGGACACAGCCAAAGGGAGATGGGATCCAGTGAAGTGCTCTACACATGAATGTAAACAGCCATCTCCCTCTCGGCCGGTCCACTTTTGCGCGGCGGTGAAGTGGGTTTTGGACTGGGACGGGTGGTTGCGGCGTCGTTGAACGCAGAGGTGCCTTTTACAGCCTCTTGAGCGGCCATTGGGGTCTCGTCAGTTCAGAACTTTCACTCGAGTAAACTTCAAGCGGAGACGACGCTTCTTGGTTCCAGGAAACAGCTGGGATGTGGAGAAGGTGAAGTGCACTAGATGTAGGGGTATTTTGAGGACATTACAAGAATATAAATAAATGGAAAGAAATTAACGGATTTGAGGAATTATTATAACCACTAAGCAATCCTTCTAGGGACCTGCGAACATTGACAATTTAAACGAAAATATGTGATTGAGAAACATTTAACTTAAAATAAAAAATATACAGTTTCAGATCAAAATTTCAGGAATTCCAAAAAATACACACAACAAATCTTTTCTGGTAGCGGTAGTACATTAACCTTAATTACAAATCAGATCTGTGGAGAGGCGACCCCGCACACTGTAAGAATACAGGTTTAAGAGTTCAATTTGTATTTACCCCTATACACCAAAATGTATATACTTAGGCTACGTTTATATGATGACGTCTGAACAGAAGACGCAAAAGTGGCGTTGCGTCTTCACTTTTTATTCCACGTTTAGACTAGCGTTTTTGGGAGGAAATCTGTGTGGAATTCGATTGGGTATGCATGCCAGGTGGCTAGGTGGCGCTGTGATACATTATCACTATGTTCACGCACATGCTTAGAATCTTCCTTCTGACATAAACACGTACACGACGTCAGCAGGTTTGACCAGAGTTTTGCGTCTTGGGCAATGTAGACGAAAACGCTACGGCGGAGCGGATTCAAGTTTTCTACTTTGAAGGGCAGTTTCAGTTTTTTCGCGTTTTTAAGCCCCCAAAACGCCGTCTCCGTCTAAACGAAAGGCACTTCCGATAAAATATTTTGTCGTTTTTACCCGTAAAGGTTCTCGTGTAAACAGGCCCTTATTCTCAAAAAAATGTATTTATTTTGCTTGCGTCAGGTTTGGTGACAATTTTCCTTTTGTGAACCTGTCCAAAATTTAAACAACAACAGGAACAGCTCAGACACAGTGTGACAATCCAAAAGAAGCACTTTTCGACTCAGACCTTTACAGTCAGACTAAATGTTTACGTGAGGGCAGATTTACGAGGCGCTACAGGAGGACTCGGAGTCAAAAGGTTTACCCGCTCTTCTGAAAAACCCGCCCCAACCACCTCTAACAACTGCCCTGCCATTCCCATCCGAAAAAGTTCACGACGGGTTACCTCAATGGCTTTATACACCTCCAGAATTATGTCCTAAAGACGAGCGGCTTTGAGGAATTCTCTTTTTCCTCCGCACTTTTCAGTTTACTCAGCAGGAGTGGGTGGCTTTCTCTTTTCGGAGGTTGTAGGAGGGTCGGCCTAGTGGGGTGGAGTGGGGGTTCCTCTCCTCCTCCTCCTCCTCTTCCTCTCTCTCATCTCTCCTCCTTCTTCTTAGAGTCACTCTGGGTCCCTGTACGCTAGACTTCATCGGAATTTGCTTTAAAAAAAACAAAAAAAAAGTCCGTAACACCCCCCACCTCCATCACCACCTTCTACTACTTCTTTCCTTCCAACACAAAAACAGTCTTTGCTTTTCCAGTATCTGCTTCATTAAATACCGTAAGCTATAAGGAAGCTAGATCAATGAAAGGCAAGGCATACAGAGAGATGTGCGAGAAAAAAAAAAAATCGTCCAATGGCGTTTACAACAGAAGGACTGTGAAGATGAAAGTGACACAGCTACTATGGGTCGGTGAAGGCTGGAGCAGCGCAGACCCCCCCTCCCTACAAGACTGAAGACTTGAATGAGTTGAATAGGCTCATCTATTCTTCGGGCCTTTCACTACCCATAGGCCCTAACTGTTGGAACTCTTCATTCCTCACAATGGGCAAATGCACTAAAAGTTTTCGCTGCTTTTTTTTCTCATGCAAATGCGAATAGACCCCCTCCTTCCTTCTTTCTTCCTTCTTTCTTCCTTCCAACCTCGACCGCGGAGTTGTCATCGTGTGAAGCGGAAAAGCACACTTGTACTGGATAGAAAAGTCGATGAATTTTAAGCTAACAGCAAAATGTAGTACAGTATATGCATCGACGTAGCGGATTATTTACAAGTTAATGAAAGGTTTGGGACGTGTAATGCGTTTTTGCGTTAGAATGAGAGAATAATCCTGATCATCGAAGACCCGACACTCAAAAAAGTTAAAATAAAACAGTATAATTTGTTATTTTTGTGTTTTATAGTGAAATATTTGCAATTTAATCAAAGTTCAAGTGGTCATCTCCATGAGAAATCAAGCTAGTAGCCATTTAGTTAATATGTAAACAACAGAAAGATACGTTTTTTAGCCCATTCACTGCTTACACAAGTATGGATTTAGGAGCAAAATTGTGGAAATCTTAACCTGTTCAATACTGTCATTTTCAATATCATGCAATGTGATCAAATGTTTCTAGTTACACAGATAAAATATATAACTTAAAATATTTGGTTCTGTCCATTGTTCATTAGCCGCTGCTCTCAAGTAAATAATAAATAATAATAATAAATGTCATATTACATTTTCAGGGTATAAATGTCACAAAGATGCAAATGTGCAAAGTATGTATTTTAGACTGAAAAAATATATATATACAGCAACTTCTACTACAACTACTACAACTGAAAATGGTACACTGGATACCTTTAATAACATCAAGTAGGCTATACAAACTCAATAATAGTCAGAACTACTTTTTTAAACATGAATCTGCACCCACAGCTACAAACTTCTTAATTTAAATCACTTTTCAGGAAAAAAAAAAAAAGCAAACGAGATAAGCTTTAGCAACTCTTCCACACTCTTAAATCCACTGCAAAACTGAACACAAAAGTCGGTGTGATAATTCTACATACAACACATGGGTTTGGAGATCATTAGCGCAGTGCCTGTTTGATAGAGGCCAAAAAGCCAATAGCAAATATAGGAGCTTTAAGGGTCCACACAAAGGCATCAAGTGTTTGTTGACTATTTCCACTCCAAAGCAAACAGTAAACCGTGAATCTTTCAACAATAAGTACACATCTCCGTACGTCCGGGCCCCTGCGCTGCTACTGCATTCCACACAGGGTTCCTTCTCTTTTAATACTGCAAACGTGGAGTAGCAAAAGTATGGAAATACTCTTAAAATGTTGCAATACTGGTAATGCTGGTAATGGATTTATAGATTTCCTTAGCTAAGGTTGTAACTAGATTTGCATGTCCTTTTGAAATGCAAGGATGTCAATAGGATGAAGAGGTTAGTTCATTTGGAAGTGGCTGTTAAGTAAGTTGTGGAGATGCTAAGTGACAATTAAGACTTTCAACTAAGCAGGTTTCATGTAAGGTCATCTTCACTCCAAGGTGTAGCTGTAAGGGAAAAAAATGCTGCATAAAAACAACAGTTTGATTAAAATATTTTGATGCACAATGTAAAAATTCAAATTGTAAACACAAACTGCCAATTTTGATAGATTCTGAGGACAAACTGGATTATCTTGGTGTGGTTAAAAGTTGCAGAGGTGCTTTTTTTAAAAACATAATACAGGCAAAGTACGCGCGTAACGCAACACGTGATACAAAACAAAAAGCGCAATCTGTAATTTACGTGAAATCTCGCAAAACACTCCAAACTTTTTTCCCACACAACATCACAAGTGAATTCACAGTAAAATTTTTGATGTCTAAAGCTATAAAACAAAAATGTAATAGGCGAGAGATAGTTTGAAAGTTATTAAACAAAAAAAAGCATATTACAAAACAAAAAAGTCTCAGTGGGGAGTGAAAAGGGAGGGATTGGCGCCGTGCTTTCTGATCACATCTCTTCCCATATGGATCAAGTTGCAGGACCGAAGCATTTTTTGGATTCCTGTGTCAGATAAGTTCAAAGTGTAAAAGAGATGTGGAGCTGACCGCGAGCCTCCTCATCTGCCGCTGACACGCAAAGCAACTCGAGAAGCCCCCGCTCCGCACTCCACGTTTAACCCAACACAACGCGTAAAACACAAAAAGTAAAGCGACAAAGCAGCGTGCCAGCATCTCCCCAAACTTTTTCCTTACCTTCTACCGCCGCGTCTCTCCGCTATTTAATTCACGACGTCTCCTCTTGGTGTCTCCTGCGCGCTTTTTTGTTTTGGTTTCCACTCGCTTTGGAGTCAGGGACAAAGTTGCGAACTCAAAACGCGACGTGAAAGCTGCGTAAAAAACTCCATGAAGCGACTTGGGGAAAGTTTGGGAGCAGTTTGCCCGGCATTAGCTCCTTCCTCCTCCTTTACTCTCTCTGTACTGTCCCGAATCAGAGCGATGCGAGGGAATAAGTTGTAGAAGTAGCAGTAGCGGTGGTAAACTTTGGCGTAAGATCCATCGTCCAAAAAGTCTGCGCGGAGAATACGTGCGTCGCGGTGGAAGTCGGTGAGCGTTACGCGGCGTGTTGTGGTGGTAGTTGGAGCAGAAACACGCGCTGGTGTTGGGATCGTCCCTTTCTGCTGATCTGTTTTCAATCCTGCCCCCCTTTTTCTTCCTCGTCTCCTCCTCGGGCTCCTACTCGCTCCCCCTCGTTCCCCCCCTGAGCTCCCCGGTGAGTAGGGCCATTTGCTGCGCCAGATGGGACGGGCCTAACCCAATCCAGCAGTTGGGAAGCAGAGGGGAAGGAAAAGTTGGGGTAAAGTTTCATTTGTTGTTCTTTTTTTTTTTTTTTTTGCGTTAAACTGCATTCTGAAGCGGTTTGGGTAGAGGTATGGACTGAAAGTTACAAGTGGGGGTAGGACACCTGTGCGTAATAGTTACTCCGTGCGTAAAACCACGGTGAAAATGAGAGCGTTTATCCAAGATTTGAAAATCCGCAGTCAAGTAGTCATGTTTTAAGGTGTATAGTAATTTAATTGCGGACCCGGCCCATTATTTTGTGTCCTTTATAGTGGACATTGAGTTAACCAGTCGATATTTTACGTGTTTAGAGATACACTCTAGTTTGTGGCTGCGCTATGATTGATAAATAAATAAATAAATAAACCAGGTCTCAACTAGGACTAAATCAGAACCAAATCAGGAATAAACCAAGACAAAACAGGACTAAACCAGGTCTAAGTCAGGTCTAAACCACATCTAAACCAGGTCTGAACCAAATTTGAGTCAGGTTTAAAGCAGGTCTAAACCAGGTCTAAACCAGATCTAGACCAGATCTAAACCAGGTCTAAACCATGACTAAAAGAGGTCTAAACCAGGTATAAACCAGATCTAAACCAGATCTAAACCAGGTCTAAACCATGACTAAAAGAGGTCTAAACCAGGTCTAAACCAGATCTAAACCAGGTCTAAACCATGACTAAAAGAGGTCTAAACCAGGTATAAACCAGATCTAAACCAGGTCTAAACCATGACTAAAAGAGGTCTAAACCAGGTCTAAACCAGATCTAAACCAGATCTAAACCATGACTAAAACAGGTCTAAACCAGATCAATACATATATAATAATATAATAAATAAATAAGAAATTAAAAAGGAGCCTAAAAACTTTTTGAGGCAACTGTAGAAGCTTGTCAGAGATGTTGGTCTTCAAAAAACCACAGTCAAAATGAGAGAGTTTATCCAAGATTTGAAAATCCACAGTCAAGTAGTCATGTTTTAAGGTGTATAGTCATTTAATTGCGGATGCTACAGTATAGACATAGCATTTACATTTTGTTCATTTTCATGTTGTAACATGTCCTCTGTAATGGACTGTAATAGTGTTAAATCCATGTGAAGTTAATCAAAAAAAATTTTTTTTTTTTTGAAGACTAACATCTCTGACAAGCTTCTACAGTCGCCTGAAAAAGTTTTTAGGCTCCCTTTTAATTTCTTATTTATGATATTATTATTTATGTATTGATCTGCTTTAGGCCTGGTTTAGACCTGATTTAGACCTCTTTAAGTCATGGTTTAGATCTGGTTTACACCTGGTTTAGACCTCTTTTAGTCATGGTTTAGACCTGGTTTAGATCTGGTTTATATCTGGTTTAGACCTGGTTTAGATCTCTTTTAGTCATGGTTTAGATCTGGTTTACACCTGATTTAGACCTCTTTTAGTCATGGTTTAGATCTGGTTTACACCTGGTTTAGACCTCTTTTAGTCATGGTTTAGATCTGGTTTACACCTGGTTTAGACCTCTTTTAGTCATGGTTTAGACCTGGTTTAGACCTGATTTAGACCTCTTTTAGTCATGGTTTAGACCTGGTTTAGATCTGGTTTAGACCTGCTTTAAACCTGACTCAAATTTGGTTCAGACCTGGTTTAGACGCGGTTTAGACCTGACTTAGACCTGGTTTAGTCCTGTTTTGTCTTGGTTTATTCCTGATTTGGTTCTGATTTAGTCCTGGTTTAGTTCTAGTTCAGACCTGGTTTGTTTGTTTATTTATTTATTTATTATAGTGCAGCCACAAACTAGAGTCTATGTCTAAACACTTAAAAGATCGACTGGTTAACTCAATGTCCACTATGCAGGACACAAAATAACGGGCCGGGTCTCAGGAGGATATGGAACTTTACACAGCGCTACAAAAAAGCAGCCAGTCGCAAAAACTGACACTTCACCCACATTGTCTAGTATAAAAGTGGAGTGTGCGTGAGTGTTGGAGGTGGTCGGAAGGGCCGATGGCGCAGATTGGCAGCCTCAGTCAGGGCAGCTACAAAAGCAGCTTACCACCACCGAGTGTGGAGTGAATGAACAATGAACTGTAAAGTGCTTTGGGTGTCATGAAAAGTGCTATGTCCTCCTGAGACCCGGCCCATGTGTCCTTTTTAGTGCACATTGAGTTAACCAGTCGATCTTTTAAGTCAGTGTTTCCCAACCAGGGGTACAAGTACCCCTAGGGGTACGCAAACACACTGCAGGGGGTATTTGGCAGTGTCGCTGGTGGTGCAGGGGGAGATTTTTTTGAATTTTTAAATTCTAATTTGAGTAAATTTGAGTTAAAGAAAAGACAGAAAATGTCTGAGAATTAAATTTTTAAATTAAGGAGATGAAATAAAATGATTTTCATTTAATATTCTGTTGTGTTACATTCTTAAAAAGGTTGGGAAACACTGTATTAAGTGTTTAGAGATAGACTCTAGTTTGTGGCTGCAGTATGATAAATAAATAAATAAACAAACAGGACTAAACCAGGTCTAAGTCAGGAATAAACCAGGACTAAACCAGGTCTAAACCAGGTCTAAACCAAGACTAAACCAGGACTAAACCAGGTCTAAACCAGGTCTAAACTGGGACTAAACCAGGACTAAACCAGGTCTAAACCAGGTCTAAACCAGGTCTAAACCAGGTCTAAACCAAGACTAAACCAGGACTAAACCAGGTCTAAACCAGGTCTAAAACAGTTCTAAACCAGGTCTAAACCAGTTCTAAACCAGGTCTAAACCAAGACTAAACCAGGACTAAACCAGGTCTAAACCAAGACTAAACCAGGTCTAAACCAGTTCTAAACCAGGTCTAAACCAGGTCTAAACCAGGTCTAAACCAAGACTAAACCAGGACTAAACCAGGTCTAAACCAGTTCTAAACCAGGTCTAAACCAAGACTAAACCAGGACTAAACCAGGTCTAAACAGGTCTAAACCAAGACTAAACCAGGTCTAAACCAGGTCTAAACTGGGACTAAACCAGGACTAAACCAGGTCTAAACCAGGACTAAACCAGGACTAAACCAGGTCTAAACCAGTTCTAAACCAGGTCTAAACCAAGACTAAACCAGGACTAAACCAGGTCTAAACAGGTCTAAACCAAGACTAAACCAGGTCTAAACCAGGTCTAAACTGGGACTAAACCAGGACTAAACCAGGTCTAAACCAGGTCTAAACCAAGACTAAACCAGGACTAAACCAGGTCTAAACCAGTTCTAAACCAGGTCTAAACCAAGACTAAACCAGGACTAAACCAGGTCTAAACAGGTCTAAACCAAGACTAAACCAGGTCTAAACCAGGTCTAAACTGGGACTAAACCAGGACTAAACCAGGTCTAAACCAGGACTAAACCAGGACTAAACCAGATCTAAACCAGGTCTAATCCTGGTTAAAAAAAAAAAAAAGGTTGATCACCCCTGCTATAAGTAATAGTGTGTGAAATGAGTTCTTGAAACATATTTGGTTGTTCCTATCAAATAAACACAAAAAAATACAACACTGCAGTTTGGACCCAAAAATATGTGGATTCTAGCTACATATTTAAAAAAGAATAATAATAACTTCCTGTCATTCAGACACAAATAAATCACAAATACAGACAGTATGTGTACTCTTGCACTTCTGAATACCTGTTCCTTTTACTACTATTATTATTTAGATTCATTACCAAACTAATTGCTTATTCTTATATGGTCATTAGTCCATATAATTCTCCTTGATCAATAACTTTTCTCCAAGCCATTCCCATTTGTCTTGACTATAAAGCAGCATTCACTTGAAATTATCTCATATTATTCACCAACTACATAAACTTATACTTTGAAACTGCCTAATTATTTAATCAAATTTAAATATTCCCTTAATCTCCTTGGAAACGCTTGAATTTTCTCCACTGATGAAGCTCTCCAGGGTCCGCCACCTGCTTGTTTCTATGGATTTTTCATTCTTTTGCCTGTAATGTTCCACAGTATGACTTAAAAACTTTTACATTTAATAATTACAACTCAAAAACACCTAGAAAAACAGAAATTTGGACTTTGAGCAGAGTTGCCTGACCTGTAACTCCAGACAAGGCAATACGATCTCCACATTTTGACGGACCCTCCACCAGAAAAGTTACACGACGCACCTTTAATCTCGCCTCCTTTAATTCTTTGCACATGTATCTGCTGCCGGTTGTTTCTGTGATTCTTTAAGTAGGCGGAAATGTAATTGAAGGCGCTTTCTGATGTCAAACAAACATTTTCTGACCCAGCGCTGGGAGCTTGTACTTAAAATCAACGCGCTGATTTACAAAGTAGAAGGTAAGGGTTCTTTGGAATACATGTTTTGTTTATGAACATCCACACGTAGGTTTCATCTGACTCCAGAAGCCTTTATTCTGCAGTTAAGGCCCAGTGGGAAGCAGCGTTTATCATCACAGGTCTCAAATTTTACCCGAACTCACCCTGTCTACAGGAATACAAAAACTTAAAAAAAAAAAAAAAGTACAATTTACTTACTTCGAGTCCTGGCGTCGTCATCCTCTTGTTTTGATATCAGGAGATCTGGAGAAGGTTGCCATGGCGCTGCTCCTGACAAGATCAGAATTTTCCCTCTACATAAAGAAATAGAGTTGTCAATCTTAAAGCTTCACTGTGTAACCTTTTAGCCATAAAAAAAGAATAATTTTGGTTGTTTTACTGCAAATACGACTCAAATATGGCTCCACACCTCCACAAACCTGTTCTCCACCTGCTTGTCTCCATGGAAATGCTGTTCCTTTGCCTTAAATATTCCACAGTATGACTTAAAACTCATCTACGGCTCTGGAGAAAAATAAGAGACCACTGCAAAATGATCATTTTTTCTGATTTTACTACTTATAAGTATGTGTTTGGGCAAGTTCCAAATAAAAATATTATCGTTTAGAGCATTTATTTGCAGAAAATGACAAACGGTTAAAATAACAAAAAGATACATGTTTTCAGACCCCAAACAATGCAAAGAAACAAGATCAAATTCATTTTACAACAACATAATACTAATGTTTAAACTTAAAGGGATATGCCACCCCCAGGTCAAATTTGGGCATCTCCCCACAGTCCAGAGACTAAAACAAGTGATGCAAAGCGTTTTCCTGCTCACCCAGCCATTGTCCGAGTCTGTCGCCACTGACCGCCGTGCGAGCTGCTGCTCCTCCGCCTTAGACTGGAGGCTAACGTCGCCAGAGAAAGATTTCGGCCGAATCACGCAGCACGCTGCCAGGGGAATCCCAGTTACGCACCGGGAAGGGAGTTCCCCTGTTGCACAACGTGGTGCGTGATTCGGCTTTATTCTTCCGCACTGAAAAATAGTTCCCACCCAAAATGACCAAGGCAAGCTCTCCGTGTTGATTTGCACATTTATTTGCACTCGATATGAATGCGCACTACACAGAAAGTAATTGGGAAAAGCATCGAGCAAATTAATTCCTTTTGGCCGAAATCTTTCTCTGGCGACGTTAGACTCCAGTCTAACGCGGAGGAGCAGCAGCTCGCGCGGCGGTCAGTGGCGACAGACTCGGACAATGGCTGGGTGAGCAGGAAAACGCTTTCCATCACTTATTTTAGTCTCTGGACTGTGGGGAGATGCCCAAATTTGACCTGGGGGTGGCATATCCCTTTAAGAAGAGTTCAGAAATCATATTTGGTGCAATAACCCTTATTTTTAGGACATATTCACACCAGGAAAGTCCGTAGTTCACTTCCTTTGGGCCGGACCAAATTTTTAAATTTTATTTTGGTGCGGTTCGCTTTAACACTGTACTTTTTGTCTAAGTGGACCAACGTCTATAAACAAAACCACGTGTGCTGAGGTCGCTCAGACACTGGACAGAAATGAGCTGTAAAAACGCCGTGTCCAAACAAGTGAAGGAGGAGAATCATGGTGTTGCTGTTTTCAATGTCGTCATAGCGATATGGTTTGTACAGTTTTTACAGTTTGCACAAATGTTTGAGCAGCATCCTGAGGTTTACACTATTTTACAATCAATTTCCAAACGACGAAGACACAGGGCAAGACGGCTACGAAGGACAGCGCTCATGTGCGCACAGCAAGTTCTGACTCTTCATGCTCTTCACGCAAAACATAGCCTATCCTCGCTGAACGGTTGCACTCTGCGGATTCTCTGGTGTCTGGTAAGCCTCGGTTTCCCATAATGCTCAACATACAACGGTATGGTTAAGTACAAAAAGCCAACTGTGTCGGATCGAGTCCAATCTGCATTCTCACCTCAAACGAACCGCACCAGGATTCGAATGGAACCGTGCGAGACCGAGCTTTTTGATTGGTCTTGGTTCGCTTGTTTGCTCTGGATCAAGATTTTTGGTTTTTATTCACACCAGCCCAAAAGGTCCGAATCAAAGGAGCAAACGAATTCTGGTTCGTTTTAAACAAACCAAACAAGGCAGGTGTGAATACACCCTAAATCACAGCTTTCATGCGTCTTGGCATGCTCTCCACAAGTCTTTCACATTGTAGCTCAGCTTTGTGCTCATTTATGTGTAGAGCTGTGAACTTGAACAGTCAGATCTGGAGACATTGGAGGTCATGTCTGTATTCATTATAACATGCAATATAACTTTTATTTTTGAACCAGATATTTGAGTTCTTAATAAAAATTGAACTGAAATAGGTGTGTCAGTTTCAGTGCATTTAGCTAGTACTCCCTACATCTGTATATATTTTTAACTTTATATACTTTTTTATTTTATTCTGATTTGTACATATATATTATTATTTTATATTTTTTATAATTATGTCTCATCTGACACTGGTGTATTGCTCTTTGGTTGCTCTTCCATCTATTTTTATTCCCCTCTGTTATATATTATATTTGATGAGTGAGCTACTGTATCCAAATAATTTCCCTTGTGGATCAATAAAGTCTCAGTTCTCCTCAGACAGGTGAATTAAGGCAGTGTCCACCAGCAGCAGTCTGACCAGAACAGAAGCTCTAAACCTTTTGTCCAGTTGACTGAATTGAATATTTCTTTTCTTTTTTTTTCTTTTGCTGTGGATCCTAGCTGGACGACTGAGGGATTACGCAGATATCTTCCAACTTTCTATTTCCATGGAATCATTCAGGTTTCCAACTTCAGAGATATGTGAAATTGGATCCCAACAAAATGATTAAAAAAAATAAAATAAATAAATAAATAAAATTTTGTCAAACCCACCCTTTCTGTCATCCACACAAGTAAAATTTTATCTGGAATCTGGAACACACAGTAAGTGTCCAGGCGTCGTCATCCGTTTGAAATTAGGAGATTTGGAGAAGGTCTCCATGGAGCTGCTCTGCTCTCAGTTTTTTTGAAGGTTTCTACAAGAAGAAAAATAGCTCAGTCAATATTAAAGCCCCGCTGTGTAACTTTTTCATTGTGGATCCTTCTTGTTTCTGTGGATATGTCATTGCTCTGCCTGGAATGTTTCACAGTGTGACATTAAACAGCTCTACTTTACATTTATTAAATTACTTGTGGTTTTATAGCTCAAAAATACCAAGAAAAACAGGAATTCCAACTGTGAGCGGGGTCGCCTCACCGCAGATCTGATCTATAACTTGCCTGGTTTGGTCTCCATGAAGATAGAAAGGTTTAATACCACACTGAAACATTCCAGACAAAGCATTAACATCTCTGTGGTAAAAAGCATCTGACGGACCCTCCACCAGAAATGTTACACGTTTAAGGCCCCACCTTGTAACATTTTAGACAATAAATATATTTTTTCTTTCAATTTGGATGTTTTATTGCACTGAAAAACAAGGGTTCTCACTCTGAGCGGGCTTGCATCTCCACAAACCTACTTGTCCACCTGCTTGTCTCCATGGAAATGTTGTTCCTCATTTATCTTAAGACAAACTTTATTGATCCACAAGGGAAGTTATTTGGACACACGAGCTCACACATCACAATATATTATAATAAAGATAAAAATATAAATCTTCAAGAATTGTCCAAGAAGAATGTTCTGAAGTTTTAACTTTTTCCATGTAGTCAAACTGGTGATTTTTCAGAAAGTTCCAGAGTCACTTTAACCATACAACTTTTATATAAATAACTATTGTAATTAGCTGTGACTAAAATATTAAGGAAAACCGATTTTGGGATGCAAGCAAAATCCAGGAATACTTACCTAACCTTAAATAATTTCAGCCACATCTTGGTTTCTCCCTTTATTATAGTTTAAAATAATAATTTAGATGATCGAAAGAGTCTATGTCAGATGCCTTTCCACTCTTTCCATGCAAAGATAAATTAAGGTATTCATTCCTTCCTGTTGCTTACATTTTCTGTAAATTTGTTAAAGAGACAAAACAATAATTGTGTTAAGTTCAAGAATTTCCATCACCATAAATGTGTCCAAGGCCAAGGTTATTGATTACAGAATACCTGAATTATTGCTAAAATTTAAATAAATATGCCTATACCTGGTGTAATAAGGAGTGAACACTTTTTGAATACAATAAAAAATATAATAATAATAATAATAATAATAATAATAATAATAATAATAATAATAATAATAATAATAATAATAATAATAATAATTGAGAGAAACAGTTTCAAATATAGAAAGGTTTAATTTGAAAATACAACATTGTGGTATAGTTAAAGAGAGTAACGGTGATAGGAGGATTAGCAAACTCAATCCTGTACCCATTCATAGTGTAAAATTAGAGGAATTCATGACGCATTAACAATAAAAAAAATATATATATATATATATATATATATATATATATATATATATATAGTTACAGATGCATGTTTTCGTCATATTATCTCGTGGTCTGTGGTGACTCACCTGGCGTGAAATCCTCATTTACCTTGATTATATTTGTATCAGTAGCATCAGAATTGAAGCAAATGCAATATTTAAAAATTCCACTCTGTATGCACATTACTATTAGTAGTAGTATTTATTTGTTTGTTTGTTTTTATGCATCTATTTATTTTGCAATTCCATTTGGAGAGGCAAACTAAACTGATTTTTTGTGATATTCTAAATGTATCGCCATTTCTTATTGGGCGTTGGCTATTTTGTGAGATAGATCCAATATATAGATTACAGAATTTTAAAAACATCTTTATTTGTTATAACAGGATGCAGATCAGGAGTCTGAGCAGCAGGCCTGAGGTGCTGCTCTCTGCTGGCTCTGAATGGTACTGCAACTTAGACTTAGACAAACTTTATTGATCCATAAGGGAAATTGTTTTGGGTACAGTAGCTCACTCATCAAATATAATGTATAATATATAACAGAGGGTAAAAAAAACTAGCCTGACTGAGGATTTCCACAGAACACCGTATTGTACAAAACATTTTATATCACAGTAGAGACCCTTTGACCTCATGGTGAATTCATTTGTTTCGAATCTCGCACATGCCACAAAGATTTAAGATATCTTTAAACACCCTACAACAATACCATTCAAAGAGAAAAAAGCACACAAGGCTAAAGTCTTGACTAAGGCTATAGCTCAGTATCTGAAGATGATGCAAAGAGACAAAAAATATAGAAAATATAACCTTGTATTGTCTTGATAACAACCATTAATCCCCTTTGAAAAACTATTAATGTAGCTTAAAGTAATTGTTTTAATTTGTTTATTTTTTTCATATACAGCTCTGGAAATAAATAAGAGACCACTGCAAAATTATCTGTTTTTCTGATTTTACTACTTATATGTGTTTGGGCAAAAGGAACATTTTTGTTTGAGTCTATAAACTACTGACAACATTTCCCCCAAAAGTATCGTTTAGAGCATTTATTTGCAGAAAATGACAAATGGTCAAAATAACAAATAAGATACATGTTTTCAGACCTCAAACAATGCAAAGAAACACGATCAAATTCATTTTATAACAACATAATACTAATGTTTACACTTAAGAAGAGTTCACAAATCAATATTTGGTGCAATAACCCTTATTTTTAATCACAGCTTTCATGTGTTTTCTTGGCATGCTCTCTCTTTACTGATCCACACAAGGGAAATTACTTGGACACAGCAGCTCACACATCACATTATATAATACTGTATTACAATAACAAAGAGCAAAAAATAAATAAAGCATAGTTATGCAAATGTATATGTTAGTGTTAGTACTATTGGTAAGATAAGTGTAAATACTTATAGTGTTTGTAAATAATACTTTTGAATTGTGTCTATTAATTGTTCTCCTTGAGTTCCCAAAAAGACGCCTGTAAATAAAATGTATAAAATGTAATAAAAGCTCACACTCGGATGGACTCAGATGATCTTTGGCTTTCAAATCTGAAATTAGGAGAGAGTTTGAGATGAGCTTTGTCAGAGTGGAATCAGAGGCGGAATATTCCTAAAGGGTTAATTATCAAAGAAGATGATCAGTTTTGTCGGACAGTGTTATAGTGCTACATCACCCGTGCTCGTTCAAGACAAATTTTCATAAATATACAAAAACATGAAACACACTGTACACTATATGTAAAAACAAAACTTTGACACTAGCCATTCTTGAAAAACACTGTATTACACTGACCTCTACTGGACAACAGAATCCTATATAATTCTAGTCTTTCAAATGTTATTTTGACCTGTTTTTTCACACACAAATGGAAAATACATTTCTTGAATCTTGAGATATGGGGAAAAGACATATTAATAAACAAAGTAATGTAAAAAATTATGGATTTTATACTTAATATTTATTATTTGGGTCATTCCAGAATTGGAGGGCATTTTACGTCCCACCCATCAAATATTAAATAATCCACATACAAAATACTAAAACATACAGTTTACAGTACAGAGTGAATTTACTTGTCCTGAGACCAAATCTAAAAATAGAGAGAAAAGAATGCTTGAAAATAGTTTTTAAAATACCAAATAAGTCTGGAGTACCTCCCAAAATGCCATTTTCCTCTTGTCCCTCCCCTCTAATGGTCAAACTGAATCTCAAATTAAACAGTTCAAATTAAATTTAAATGTCTTTTTTGTATTATTTGTTTCATTGCCATCTCTTGTAACTGTGGGAACATTTGTTTTAATAGACATAATATTTCAAATAATTATTATTATTCATGAACATGTGTCCCACAACATGCACCAACCCTGTTACCAGAACATTTTTAGCCTGGTAGAAGAAGAAGAAAGCAGAACCACATGATCCCCAGTTTTCCAAAAGAATGGGTAGAGCAAAGGTTTGTCTTCTCTTCTATTTTTCATATATTTATAACATTGTTAGCCTTGATTGAATGTCTCACTCTACCTGTTACTGTGATTAGAGTAACACAGTTACTCCACCAAATAAATCATGGAATAAAAATTGTACCATTGATCCGTAAGCTGCGCTAATCAAGCATTTGATAGTTTATTACCCATTATTGATGAATATGTAGCAGAAAATCAGAAAACTTAAGGTTTATCTTTCAATAATTTTAAAGCCCAAATGTCCTCCAATTCTGGAATGATCAATTTATCAAATGTAAATGACCTTTCCAGGGGTCCTGCATACACACTTCTTCATTGCTTTACAAAAATTTGAGTCTGGAATGGTTTGTCCACATGGAAACAAAACAAAGATTGCTGCTTAGGAGGGGGAAAAAATAAAGAAAAGATATCACAGGTGACTTTATTTGTAAATGAAAGGTGACCAGTGCCAGTGAGTTCCTTCAGTTCACAGGTTCGTTTGCACAGATATCATTCTGGATTTGATGGCAAATATTATAAACTCACTCAGATAAATCAGTCGTGTTACAATTATCAGGTCTTTGATATTTTAATCTATGTCATGTACCTAATGAAACATTTAATTATTATCGGACACAAAGAACTTTCATGTGCTTCAGCCTCCTGTTTATAGCCGTAATTTTAGGCACTTTTTCCTGATTGATTTCATTCTTTTAATTATTATACTATGTGCTAATTATTCATTTTTTGGGTGTGGGTAAGATTAGCAATGAATAATACACTGAGTTTAATCAAGTATTTGTATTTAATAATTCATAAATCATGGAACAAACACTCAGTTATGTATTTTATGTCAGGTGAAAAGTTACTCAAAAGTCTAAAAAGTCAAAAAAGTCAAAATTTGATTTCATCGTGTTTTGGGGACTGTACAACATATCAGCACACTCTTCAAGAACCTTGTAGAATTGTAAATGTTTCTTATATTCAGGATCACAGCATTTCATTTGGTATGATTCTTTCTCCTCTGCCTGCTTTCGGAGTTGAAATAACTGTGGCACTCAAATAAACTTGTAGTGTTCATCCATTTCTTCAGCATTTGCCGGGGGGTTTCTACTGCGAGAGAGAAAAGAATGCTTGAAAATAGTTTTTAAAATACCAAAAAATGCTTCTTCTGCCGTTTCGTCTGGTTGCTCTTTTTTTTAACTTGATAATTTCATCTCTGGCATGAATGAGGACTTTTGCAGGGCCAAGTTTCATACCTATATCTATCAGATCTCTTGCTTTTAAAAGCATAAGACTAGGTCCTGTAATGTCCTCCTCAAACAGTGTCTTTGCAGCGTTGTCACCTACACCTTCCAGTCTGAGAGCCCATTCTCGTACTTGATCTTTACTCCAGTGCTCCATGTCAGTTGAAAGATCCAGGTCATTTTTCTATAAAATAAAACAAATACAAAGTAATTGTAGGGGATCAAACCTGAAATCTTCTTGATAAACACGTATTTACCTCATACCCCATTAACATGTGCATATATGGACTAATGACTAATTTATTTGCATGTTTATTATATTTGAATTTATTTACAATACAAACTACAATAGTCTATTTTAGGCATTTAACTGTGGACTCATTTTAATAAAATTAATAAAACAACAATAGATGTTGGATTTTAAAATTAAATTTGTTTTTCACAAATTTTAGCCTTTTAAAAGCCTCTTGTTGTAACAAACATATAAGGTACAGTTAATGTCTGACTTAAAACCTACCTTTTCTTGATATGGCTCTGCCATTGTAGCTTTTGATTTCTCATCCATGACAGAACTTGCAGGAATTTAATTTAAAAGAGAATCAAAAATAGATTTAGTTTGTGTTAGTGTTAGTTTGAATGAGCTGTACCGGGAACCGTCTCCTGTTCAGCACTTCCTTCACAGGGATCAACAAAGATCAAAGATCAAAGATCAAAGTCAGCTTTATTGTCAATTGATCTGCTCTGCAATCAGTTTTTTTTTGAAGGTTTCTACAAGAAAAATAGATCAGTCAATATTAAAGCTCCGCTGTGTAACTTTTTCGTTGTGGATCCTTCTTGTTTCTGTGGATATGTCATTGCTCTGCCTGGAATGTTTCACAGTGTGACATTAAACAGCTCTACTTTACATTTATTAAATTACTGGTGGTTTTATAGCTCAAAAATACCAAGAAAAACAGGAATTCCAACTGTGAGCGGGGTCGCCTCACCGCAGATCTGATCTATAACTTGCCTGGTTTGGTCTCCATGAAGATAGAAAGGTTTAATACCACACTGAAACATTCCAAAGCATTAACATCTCTGTGGAGAAAAGCATCTGACGGACCCTCCACCAGAAATGTTACACGTTTAAAGTCCCACCTTGTAACATTTTAGACAATAAATATATTTTTTCTTTCAATTTGGATGTTTTATTGCACTGAAAAACAAGGGTTCTCACTCTGAGCGGGCTTGCATCTCCACAAACCTACTTGTCCACCTGCTTGTCTCCATGGAAATGTTGTTCCTCATTTATCTTAAGACAAACTTTATTGATCCAAAAGGGAAATTATTTGGACACACGAGCTCACACATCACAGTGTATTATAATAAAGATAAAAATATAAATCCTCAAGAATTGTCCAAGAAGAATTAGGTCGAAATTATTTGGTTATCTGCACAAGTTGGTCACTTACTGTCATTTGAGTTTCATCTCCTTAACCAGTTTGGTAAAGCACAATGTACTGAGGAAATACGGTCTTTCAAATCTGAAATATGAATTGAAAAATATATGCACTAGCATAAAGACAATCAGTTTACATGTCAAGTTAAATTTACTGAAATCATGATAAGAACATATACATATACAAGAGAAACAACTGTATGATATCACTCATCAGGTTCTTCTAAGAGTGCCTTTATCAATGGCCTCAGGTCTTTGTAGAGTTTAATGGCTCCTTCAGCATCATGGCGGCGAGACAAGTTGTGTTGTTCAATCACCAGCAAGAACAAGTCATGTAGGTCAATGTCACATGGAATATATCTTTTCCACTGGCAGATGTCTTCACCTAGGACTGTATTAACTCTGTCCATTTCAACTGGATGCAGATAATTCTGTGCATGATACAGCTCAGGTACATTGTACATTATCACTGGCTTTCCATGGTAGAGATCACGCCCATTCCTCCCCGGACGAATGCGATGGTTGTCCCACATCTGCACCATTGCACTCTGTCCAGCTCCTCCTGTAAGGCAGGCCCTCAGAGTGAGATGCATGATATACAAGGTGCCACAAAAAAACGTATACAAACTTTGAATCATTGTAATGTGTTTATTAATCATGTTACTTCCAAAGTGTAATACAGACATCACAAATTGTTTTGTCACCTTTTGTCAGAGAAAGGAGTTTATGCGCATGCGCTCTTTGTAGTATTGCATTTCCGGTGGCTCTGGCTATTTCCTGTTTACAGCACCATCGGTGCTGTAAACACCGATTTACAGCTGCATTTTAGTACTTAAGTAGAGTACTTCATTTATTTATTTATTTATATCACTTATTTGTCCCCGAAGGGAAATTTGTCCTCTGCATTTGACCCATCCTTTATTCAGGAGCAGTGGGCAGCACATTACTGCGCCCGAGGACCCATCTCCATGATCTTGTTCCTTAGGCTTGGTCAACCACAGCTGGAGGATTTTGGGTTGGTGGGGGAAACCGGAGTGCCCGGAGGAAACCCACCCAGACACGGGGAGAACATGCAAACTCCACACAGAACCCAGAACCTTCTTGCTGTGAGGCGTGAGTGCTAGCCACTGAGCCACCGTGCCGCCGAAGTGAAGTGGTTCTACTTCAGTGCTACTAGGCATACATTTCTGGTCCTTGCCCTGTCACAGCCCTCAGTACATTCATGTGGCATTACAGAGGGTTATTCTCAGGCTACGTCCACAGGACAACGCGCCTGGATTTTTTTTTAATGCAGTCCTCTGCTGCCATCTACTGGCAAATGTAACTTATCTGCATACATGTAAGCAGCTCCACGTAAACGAGGGAAACAGCATATGGACATATACATATGGTTAAACTACACCTGACTTCAGCAAAGATTAAATCGCTAGCCTACTACATTAGGTACCAACAGAGAAGTACAATACTGGTCTAGCGCTAGGTGTGAACACTTGTACTAGCCTCCGCTGCTTGATGCAACAGGTGAGCTTTTATCAACAGGTGAGCTTTTATCAAATCAAATCAAATCAAATCAAACAATATTTATAAAGAGCTTTTCATACAAAATTGTAGCACAAAGCGCCTTACAGTGGTCAAGGATTAGAAGATTGACCTTTATTGATCTCACACAGGAGGAGTTGTTTCTATATTTGACCCGGGGACCATCCCCATAATTTGTTTTGTTATTTAGGCTTGGTCAGGCCCTAAGCTGGAGGGTTTTACCTATGGCGCATGTTTGGGTTGGTGGGGGAAACCGGAGTGCCCGGAGGAAACCCACCCAGACACAGGGAGAACATGCAATCTCCACACAGAAAGGCCCGGGCAACCCGAACCTTCTTGCTGTGAAGCATGAGTGCTAGCCACTCAGCCACCGTGCTGCCAGAGGGGGAAAAAAAAAAAAAAAAAAAGGACAAACAGGCAAACAGATGGACAAACAAGCAAAGAGACAAACAAGCAGACGAACAAACAACAAACAGATATACAAGCAAACAAACAAAAGAACAAACAAAAGACAAGCAAACAGACGACCGAAGTCAATCAAAGGCCAAGCTAAACAGGTGAGTCTTGAGCCCACTCTTAAAAACATGAACGTTCTCTTTGGCCCTGAGGTCCTCCGGCAGGCAGTTCCATAGACGAGGGCCGTAGTACTGAAAAGACACCTCTCCGTGAGTGTGTGTCCTGACTTTGGGAATGACCAGGAGCTGCCGGAGGAGCGCAGGGCCCGTGAAGGTTCGTAAGGGGAAAGCAGTTCTGAAAGATAAGAAGGACCAAGACCATTAATACATTTAAAAACCAGTAAAAGAACTTTAAAATCTATCCTGTAACTCACAGGGAGCCAATGCAGAGATTTTAAGACCGGTGCAATGTGATCCCGCCCTCTGGTCCTAGTCAGGACACGTGCTGCTGAATTTTGTAATAATTGCAAACCTGAAATACTCTTTTTGGGAAAACCAGAGAGCAGGGCATTACAGTAGTCTATACGACTGGTGACAAAAGCATCAGTGTCTCCGTATTGGCCTGAGAGAGAATAGGGCGAACTCTGGCTATGTTTTTTAGGTGATAGAAACCTATTTTTGTGATGTTCTTGATGTGTGGGATAAAAGTCAGCTCAGAGTCAAAAATGACGGCCAAGTTTTTCACTTGAGGAGATGGGTTAAAAGACTGTGGTTGTAGTTTTGATAAAAGTTTCTCTCTCTGGGCCTCAGGACCGATGACTAAAACCTCAGTTTTTGTCCTGGTTAAGCTGGAGAAAGTTTCTTGCCATCCAGGATTTGATATCTAGAATGCAGTTAAGAAGAGCATCCATTGGCCTGGTGTCATCAGGAGACACGAAATGTAAAGCTGCGTATCATCTGCATAGCTGTGGAAGTTGATTCCATGTCTCCTGATGACGCCGCCAAGGGGGAGCAAGTTGAAAAGCACAGGGCCTAAAATGGAACCCTGGGGGACATCACATGTGATTTTATGGACCTTGGAGGAGTATGTGTCCATACTTACCATAAATGTTCTGTCTGTGAGATAGGACGTGAACCATTTGTGAACAGCACCAGAGAGGCCAAGGTGTTTTAGGCAAGTTAAAAGAATTGTGTGGTCTACTGTGTCAAAGGCAGCGCTCAGATCCAGCAGAACCAACACAGTCACCTTTTGAGAATCCCAATTTATTCTAAAGTCATTTAAAATCTTTGCCAAGGCAGTCTCGGTGCTGTGGTTCACCCTAAAACCAGACTGAATTTTTTCCAAAATGTTGTGATTATCTAGAAAATCATTTAATTGGATAGAGACAAGTTTCTCTAGAATCTTGCTTAAAAATGGTAAGTTAGACACTGGTCGGTAGTTAAAATCGTTAAAATCTAAAATTGCTCTTCTTCAGCAGGAGCCTCACCACCGCCGCTTTGAAGGCAGCGGGAAAGACCCCTGTCTGAAGAGAGCAATTCATCATGACCAAAAGTTCATCCCTAAAAGATCCATAAAAAGACTTTAAAAATTGAGTGGGGATTGGGTCTACGAAACATGTGGTGGGCCTCACTGAGGAGAAGACCTTGTCCAGCATCCCAGCATTAACCAAGGCAAAACTGTCCAGAATTTTCTCTGGGCGAGACAAACACTCAGGTGAGTTAAAAACAGAGCTTTGACGAGATAAAATATCACATCAGATGGTGTTTATCTTTCCCGTGAAGTGGTCAGCAAACTGCTCGCAGAGAGAGTCAGTGGGTGTCAAGTAAATCGCGTTAGAATCGGGGTTTAGAATGTTTTCAATGGTTGAGAAAAGAACTTTTGGATTATTTTTGTGGTTTTGTGGCCTACAAGGGGGCGTGGCCTCTGTCGGCTTCCGTAATGCGGAAGCCGACGTCTCAGTTTTGTTTTCTCAAGATCACGAATTAATTGTGTTGTTAATTGTGTACAGTAGCTCACTCATCAAATATAATGTATAATATATACATTGTATATATACATATATACATGTATATACCTGGAATTGCCTCCTGTTCAGCACTTCCTTCACAGGGATCAACAAAGATCAAAGTCAGCTTTATTGTCAATTGATCTGCTCTGCACTTTTTTTTGAAGGTTTCTACAAGAAGAGAAGTAGCTCAGTCAATATTAAAGCCCCGCTGTGTAACTTTTTTGTTGCTCTGCCTGGAATGTTTCACAGTGTGACATTAAACAGCTCTACTTTACATTTATTAAATTACTGGTGGTTTTATAGCTCAAAAATACCAAGAAAAACAGGAATTCCAACTGTGAGCGGGGTCGCCTCACCGCAAATCTGATCTATAACTTGCCTGGTTTGGTCTCCATGAAGATAGAAAGGTTTAATACCACACTGTGAAACATTCCAGACAAAGCATTAACATCTCTGTGGAGAAAAGCATCTGACGGACCCTCCACCAGAAATGTTACACGTTTAAAGCCCCACCTTGTAACATTTTAGACAATAAATATATTTTTTCTTTCAATTTGGATGTTTTATTGCACTGAAAAACAAGGGTTCTCACTCTGAGCGGGCTTGCATCTCCACAAACCTACTTGTCCATAGGGTGACCACCGGCATGAAACAGGAAAGGAGGACGCTTGTGTCCAAAAAGGAGGACAAAGGCCCTAAAGTGGCAAATTATGGTCAAGATGATATGAACAAAAAACAATATCACCACCAATTCACTGAAAAAACACAGTCTTTGCCATGCCATCATATGGCGCCAAAAAGCAAAAAAGCATGAAAAATTGAAAAAAGTTGTAGGCCTCAAAATATCGAGTGGAACTTTTGAGTGACAGCAGCTTCCAGACAGTCAGGGGCTGCAGGGGCTGTATCAGCTGCGCGCGCATTGCGAATGTTTGCATACGACACAACATCGCAGAGTAGCAAGTGTAAATAATGGGTGGGGATTTATGACGATTTATGCAACGGTGGCCGACAAGGGTCCGAAAGGAGGACACAATGTAAAAAAGGAGGACACGTGACAGACGGCCGGACAGACAGCTCTAAAACCAGACTGTCTGGATGAAATCCGGACGAATGGTCACCCTACTTGTCCACCTGCTTGTCTCCATGGAAATGTTGTTCCTCATTTATCTTAAGACAAACTTTATTGATCCACAAGGGAAATTATTTGGACACACGAGCTCACACATCACAATATATTATAATAAAGAGAAAAATATAAATCATCAAGAATTGTCCAAGAAGAATGTTCTGAAGTTTTAACTTTTTCCATGTTGTCAAACTGGTGATTTTTCAGAAAGTTCCAGCGTCACTTTAACCATACAACTTTTATATACAGTAAATAACTATTGTAATTAGCTGTGACTAAAATATTAAGGAAAACCGATTTTGGGATGCAAGCAAAATCCAGGAATACTTACCTAACCTTAAATAATTTCAGCCACATCTTGGTTTCTCCCTTTATTATAGTTTAAAATAATAATTTAGATGATCGACTCTTTCCATGCAAAGATAAATTAAGGTATTCATTCCTTCCTGTTGCTTGGATTTTATTGTAAATTTGTTAAAGAGACAAAGCAATAATTGTATTAAGTTCAAGAATTTCCATCACCATAAATGTGTCCAAGGCCAAGGTTATTGATTACAGAATACCTGAATTATTGCTAAAATTTAACTAAATATGCCTGTATGAACTTGAGTTGTATGAACTTCGTCCAGCAAGTTCAGCTGATTAAGAGGAGATTACTTACATATTTTATTTCTCCCAACTCTGAAGCTCAAGTTTTACCAACATTTATAAAAAACAGATGTACAAAACACTACTGTAAGTTAAGCCAACTCCCATGTCATATAAGTTTCTTAATTAGCTATTCAAGTTAAGGCAACTTAGATTTTTTACAGTGTATGGTTAAAGTGACACTGGAACTTTCTGAAAAATCACCAGTTTGACTACATGGAAAAAGTTAAAACTTCAGAACATTCTTCTTGGACAATTCTTGAAGATTTATATTTTTCTCTTTATTATAATATATTGTGATGTGTGAGCTCGTGTGTCCAAATAACTTCCCTTGTGGATCAATAAAGTTTGTCTTAAGATAAATGAGGAACAACATTTCCATGGAGACAAGCAGGTGGACAAGTAGGTTTGTGGAGATGCAAGCCCGCTCAGAGTGAGAACCCTTGTTTTTCAGTGCAATAAAACATCCCAATTGAAAGAAAAAATATATTTATTGTCTAAAATGTTACAAGGTGGGGCCTTAAACGTGTAACATTTCTGGTGGAGGGTCCGTCAGATGCTTTTCTCCACAGAGATGTTAATGCTTTGTCTGGAATGTTTCAGTGTGGTATTAAACCTTTCTATCTTCATGGAGACCAAACCAGGCAAGTTATAGATCAGATCTGCGGTGAGGCGACCCCGCTCACAGTTGGAATTCCTGTTTTTTCTTGGTATTTTTGAGCTATAAAACCACAAGTAATTTAATAAATGTAAAGTAGAGCTGTTTAATGTCACACTGTGAAACATTCCAGGCAGAGCAATGACATATGCACAGAAACAAGAAGGATCCACAACGAAAAAGTTACACAGCGGGGCTTTAATATTGACTGAGCTATTTTTCTTCTTGTAGAAACGTTTAAAAAAAAAAAAAAAAAAAAAAAAAAATGATTGCAGAGCAGATCAATTGACAATAAAGCTGACTTTGATCTTTGATCTTTGATCTTTGTTGATCCCTGTGAAGGAAGTGCTGAACAGGAGACGGTTCCCGGTACAGCTCATTCAAACTAACACTAACACAAACTAAATCTATTTTTGATTCTCTTTTAAATTAAATTCCTGCAAGTTCTGTCATGGACGAGAAATCAAAAGCTACAATGGCAGAGCCATATCAAGAAAAGGTAGGTTTTTAGTAAGACATTAACTGTACCTTATATGTTTGTTACAAGAGGCTTTTAAAAGGCTAAAATTTGTGAAAAACAAATTTAATTTTAAAATCCAACATCTATTGTTGTTTTATTAATTTTATTAAAATGAGTCCACAGTTAAATGCCTAAAATAGACTATTGTAGTTTGTATTGTAAATAAATTCAAATATAATAAACATGCAAATAAATTAGTCATTAGTCCATATATGCACATGTTAATGGGGTATGAGGTAAATACGTGTTTATCAAGAAGATTTCAGGTTTGATCCCCTACAGTTACTTTGTATTTGTTTTATTTTATAGAAAAATGACCTGGATCTTTCAACTGACATGGAGCACTGGAGTAAAGATCAAGTACGAGAATGGGCTCTCAGACTGGAAGGTGTAGGTGACAACGCTGCAAAGACACTGTTTGAGGAGGACATTACAGGACCTAGTCTTATGCTTTTAAAAGCAAGAGATCTGATAGATATAGGTATGAAACTTGGCCCTGCAAAAGTCCTCATTCATACCAGAGATGAAATTATCAAGTTAAAAAAAAGAGCAACCAGACTCAGATGAAACGACCTCAGACTCAGATGAAACGGCAGAAGAAGCATTTTTTGTCCGAGAGGGTATTTTATTTGGTATTTTAAAAACTATTTTCAAGCATTCTTTTCTCTCTCGCAGTAGAAACCCCCCGGCAAATGCTGAAGAAATGGATGAACACTACAAGTTTGTTTGAGTGCCAGTTATTTCAACTCCGAAAGCAGGCAGAGGAGAAAGAATCATACCAAATGAAACGCTGTGATCCTGAATATAAGAAACATTTGCAATTCTACAAGGTTCTTGAAGAGTTTGCTGCTGTACAGTCCCAAAATTTTTGACTTTTTTTGACTTTTGAATAACTTTTCACCTGACATAAAATACATAACTGCGTGTTTGTTCCATGATTTATGAATTATTAAATACAAATACTTGACTAAACTCAGTGTATTATTCATTGCTAATCTTACCCACACCCAAAAAATGAATAATTAGCACTGTTTCCATCGTATAATAATTAAAAGAATGAAATCAATCAGGAAAAAGTGCCTAAAATGACAGCTATAAACAGGAGGCTGAAGCACATGAAAGTTCTTTGTGTCCGATAATAATTAAATGGTTCATTAGGTACATGACATAGATTAAAATATCAAAGACCTGATAATTGTAACACGACTGATTTATCTGAGTGAGTTTATAATATTTGCCATCAAATCCAGAATGATATCTGTGCAAACGAACCTGTGAACTGAAGGAACTCACTGGTCACCTTTCATTTACAAATAAAGTCACCTGTGATATCTTTTCTTTTTTTTCCCCTCCTAAGCAGCAATCTTTGTTTTGTTTCCATGTGGACAAACCATTCCAGACTCAAATTTTTGTAAAGCAATGAAGAAGTGTGTATGCAGGACCCCAGGAAAGGTCATTTACATTTGATAAATTGATCATTCCAGAATTGGAGGACATTTGGGCTTTAAAATTATTGAAAGATAAACCTTAACTTTTCTGATTTTCTGCTACATATTCATCAATAATGGGTAATAAACTATCAAATGCTTGATTAGCGCAGCTTACGGATCAATGGTACAATTTTTATTCCATGATTTATTTGGTGGAGTAACTGTGTTACTCTAATCACAGTAACAGGTAGAGTGAGACATTCAATCAAGGCTAACAATGTTATAAATATATGAAAAATAGAAGAGAAGACAAACCTTTGCTCTACCCATTCTTTTGGAAAACTGGGGATCATGTGGTTCTGCTTTCTTCTTCTTCTATCAGGCTAAAAATGTTCTGGTAACAGGGTTGGTGCATGTTGTGGGACACATGTTCATGAATAATAATTATTATTTGAAATATTATGTCTATTAAAACAAATGTCCCCACAGTTACAAGAGATGGCAATAAGATAAGATAAGATAAGATATGCCTTTATTAGTCCCTCAGTGGGGAAATTCCAGTGTTGCACAGCACAAAAAAGTAACGTCCGCCTCTGCGCGTCCTTCGTAGCAGCTCCTCCGGCGCACCACTGCGCCGCGCAGCGCACATAGCAACGCACATAGCAACGGTGAAAAAGTTAAAATCCAGAGAAAATAGAGGTGGAAATGGAGCAGAAACATCGTGTTTCTGAAGCACTTATCCTTATACACATGAAACAAATAATACAAAAAAGACATTTAAATTTAATTTGAACTGTTTAATTTGAGATTCAGTTTGACCATTAGAGGGGAGGGACAAGAGGAAAATGGCATTTTGGGAGGTACTCCAGACTTATTTGGTATTTTAAAAACTATTTTCAAGCATTCTTTTCTCTCTATTTTTAGATTTGGTCTCAGGACAAGTAAATTCACTCTGTACTGTAAACTGTATGTTTTAGTATTTTGTATGTGGATTATTTAATATTTGATGGGTGGGACGTAAAATGCCCTCCAATTCTGGAATGACCCAAATAATAAATATTAAGTATAAAATCCATAATTTTTTACATTACTTTGTTTATTAATATGTCTTTTCCCCATATCTCAAGATTCAAGAAATGTATTTTCCATTTGTGTATGAAAAAACAGGTCAAAATAACATTTGAAAGACTAGAATTATATAGGATTCTGTTGTCCAGTAGAGCTCAGTGTAATACAGTGTTTTTCAAGAATGGCTAGTGTCAAAGTTTTGTTTTTACATATAGTGTACAGTGTGTTTCATGTTTTTGTATATTTATGAAAATTTGTCTTGAACGAGCACGGGTGATGTAGCACTATAACACTGTCCGACAAAACTGATCATCTTCTTTGATAATTAACCCTTTAGGAATATTCCGCCTCTGATTCCACTCTGACAAAGCTCATCTCAAACTCTCTCCTAATTTCAGATTTGAAAGCCAAAGATCATCTGAGTCCATCCGAGTGTGAGCTTTTATTACATTTTATACATTTTATTTACAGGCGTCTTTTTGGGAACTCAAGGAGAACAATTAATAGACACAATTCAAAAGTATTATTTACAAACACTATAACTATTTACACTTATCTTACCAATAGTACTAACTAGGGATGCAAATTATCGATTAATTCATTAATCTATAGTTGATTGACCTTATCGATCGACTTACGATTAACTGATAAACAGCGTTTTTCACCTGAATTTTAGTGTTTCAATAGGGTCTTTAAGAATATAAGCTGTAGTATACATAACACTGAGTAGCATGTAACTTACATGCTTTTATAATTTCTTGATTGCTCTGGTTTGAGGCCCTGTAATGTTTTATGCTGTGTCCAGGGGCCCTGTGAAATTTATATTTTGTACTGTAACCCTTCACAGATTAAGGGAGAGAAATATTGTTGATGCCTTAGTTCAAAATAAATGCTGAGAATGTCCTAAAAATAGCCTGGATTCACTGGTTTCATCATAATATGTAGACTAAATAACATTCTGTTATTTAATTTCTTCTCTTCCTTTTAATTTCAAGATTTCCATGCTGCAAGTGCAACAACTGAGCCAGTCCTCAATTTATTTTCAATAAAGAATGTATTTTGTTATTCAGCATCAATACATTTGTCTGCTTTTTACTAAGGAATAATTAATTGAGGAATATACAATATAATAATACTATGATATATTTTTGACTCAAATTTCACCTACCTCAATGTGCCTTTTACAATCATTTAGACCGCCATGGGCAATGCTGAAGTCACTGTTACACACAGTGCACCTCACCACAGTGTCATCATTTTTCACCCTAATCAGACAGGGATATATTTTTGTATATTCTGCCATAAAATGAGTTTTATATTTTCATTTTTTTAAATTCTGCCATCTCGCTGCACTAAATTATAACTTCTGTGACCGTCGCAGAGAAAGTAAACTGAAGCCCGCCCACACTGAAAGCTGATTGGCTAGTTTTGCTGAGCGTAACCAATTTGCGAGTTCTCTGGCCAGCGCTCACTTAAACACACACGCTCTCTCTCTCTCTCTGGTGCGCATTCCGTTTGAAGTAGTCCGTGCATGATACAAGAGTTATTATCTTGTGTGTATGCTCTGCACAGTCCAAAACAAAACAAAAAACAAAAAACCTCACATTGTCTAAAATCCGGGATATTTTATCTGACTCGCGGGGGCATCAGGGAGCCACTATAATTATCCGGGAGACTCCCGGAACTTCCGGGAGACTTGGGATGTCTGGAATGTGTTGATAGTGAAGCATGGGGGGAGACACGGCTCAATATAGCGCCGAACGCACGAGGGGAGCGGAGACACGAGCAACACGCTCATCCGGCGGCGCTGCCTTGGAGAGGTGCGCGACACGGCGCGAGGCCGCGTGTACACCGGGGCTGCGGGTGCGGGATGGAGCCGCGGCGCCCGGACCGTGCCTCCCCCATGCAAGCACGAGTGCAGGAGCCGCACGGGGTGATTTAATCCTGGTCGGGTCCCAGTTTGGTCCGGGTCTGGACCTGGTCCTTTCCTGGTTTAGTCCACGTTTAGTCCTGGTTTAGTTCTGGTCTAGACCTGGTTTATTCCACGTTTAGTCCTGGTCTAGTCTCGTAGCCAATCAGGACGCAGAACACAATGTTACCCTATAAAAAAAAAAACTTGGAACGTCTGCGAGCACAAGATAGAACCGCGGCGCCCGGACCGCGTCCTCTGGAGCCCGAGCCACAATCCAGCCGCACGAAACCAGCAAAGAGCGGCACGTGGTAGTTTAATCCTGGTTTAGTCTGGGTCTAGACCTGGTCCAGTCCTGGTTTAGTCCAGGTCCAGTCCAGGTTTAGACCTGGTTTAGACCTGGTCTAGACCTGGTTTAGTTCTGGTCTAGACCTGGTTTAGTCCACGTTTAGTCCTGGTCTAGTCTCTTAGCCAATCAGGACGCAGAACACAATGTTACGCTATAAAAAAATGTTACACTATAAAAAAAACCTTGGAACCGAAAGAACGGGGCCTTGGAACGAATCAGGCCTTTTCCATAGCTACTCAACTTACAAAAAAGTCACGTTACGAAACCACTTATGGAACGAATTAATTTCGTAAGGTGAGGTACCACTTTACTATTATTGCATGTTATTAGTACTTCTGACTATCTTACCGAGTCAATGGTTCTTCTGATCTTAAAGGGATATGCCACCCCCAGGTCAAATTTGGGCATCTCCCCACAGTCCAGACACTAAAATAAGTGGTGGAAAGCGTTTTCCTGCTCACCCAGCCATTGTCCGAGTCTGTCACCACTGACCGCCGCGGTATCTGCAGCTCCTCCGCCTTAGACTGGAGTCTAACGTCGCCAGAGAAAGATTTCGGCTAAAAGGAATTAATTTGCTCGATGCGTTTCCCAATTACTTTGTGTGTAGTGCGCATTCATATCGAGTGCAAATAAATGTGCAAATCAACACGGAGAGCTTGCCTTGGTCATTTTGGGTGGGAACTATTTTCCAGTGCGGAAGAATAAAGCCGTATCACGCACCACGTTGTGCAACAGGGGAACTCCCTTCCCGGTGCGTAACTGGGATTCCCCTGGCAGTGTGCTGCGTGACTCCAGTCTAAGGCGGAGGAGCTGCAGATACAGCGGCGGTCAGTGGCGACAGACTCGGACAATGGCTGGGTGAGCAGGAAAACGCTTTCCACCACTTATTTTAGTGTCTGGACTGTGGGGAGATGCCCAAATTTGACCTGGGGGTGGCATATCCCTTTAAGCATTTCATTGCATTGTTGACCCTGTGTTGATTCTGCATATGACAAATAAACAATCTTGAATCTTGAAGACAATAGGTTATATTTTCTATATTTTTTGTCTCTTTGCATCATCTTCAGATACAGAACTATAGCCTTAGTCAGGACTTTATTATTATTGCTTATTATTTTTTACTATATTATAGCTATATTTTAGTTATTATTATTATTTAGTGTCTATATTCTAGTTATTACTATTATTATTTAGTGTTTTATGTTTGCACCTTATCACCAAGACAAGTTCCTAGTTTTGTGAATTCTGTTCACTTGACAATGGCAATAAAAGTCTTTCTGATTCTGATTCTGATTGAGCCTTGTGTGCTTTTTTCTCTTTGAATGGTATTGTTGTAGGGTGCTTAAAGATATCTTAAATCTTTGAGGCATGTTACAGGAGGAGCTGGACAGAGTGCAATGGTGCAGATGTGGGACAACCATCGCATTCGTCCGGGGAGGAATGGGCGTGATCTCTACCATGGAAAGCCAGTGATAATGTACAATGTACCTGAGCTGTATCATGCACAGAATTATCTGCATCCAGTTGAAATGGACAGAGTTAATACAGTCCTAGGTGAAGACATCTGCCAGTGGAAAAGATATATTCCATGTGACATTGACCTACATGACTTGTTCTTGCTGGTGATTGAACAACACAACTTGTCTCGCCGCCATGATGCTGAAGGAGCCATTAAACTCTACAAAGACCTGAGGCCATTGATAAAGGCACTCTTAGAAGAACCTGATGAGTGATATCATACAGTTGTTTCTCTTGTATATGTATATACAATATATACATACATGTATATACATATACAGTGGTACCTCACCTTACGAAAGACCCTACATACGAAAAATCCAAGTTACGAAACGCCTTCACGTTAAATTTTGGTCTCTAGATACGAAATAAAATTCAAGTTACGAAACGCGAAATCTCAAAAATTCAAATAATGCGCTCAGCCACACACATTATACGCTTTTCTCAGACTGGATTTAAACTTTTCTCACATTTGTCTCTCGTTTAAACACTCAAACTTTCATAGATTTTCAACAAAATGTATTAATAGTGAAGTGTGGGGGGAAGGGGGAGGGGGGAGAAGACTGCGCGCAGACATGTGTGTGATAGCACAGCATGACCCGCTGTACTCACGAGACCCGTGCTCAAACCGTGCCTCCTCTAGACCAAATCAAATCAAATCAAACAATATTCATAAAGCGCTTTTCATACAAAATTGTAGCACAAAGCTACAAGCAGGTCTAAACCAGATCTAAACCAGGATTAAACCAGGATTAAACCACCGCGGCTCTTACCTGCGTTCGTTCATGCGCTCGGACTGCGCGGGGTCCCGATGGAAGGCACATCTCCTCCCCTCCTTTCCCTCCTCGCTGCTCGCCTCAGCCGTGACTCGTGAGGTACACCAGCAGAGCTAGCACCAAACCAGGAAATAGACCCACACTCAGTGGTTTAATCCTGGTGTCCAGTCCTGGTTTAGTCCACATTTAGTCCTGGTCTGGTCCTGGTCTAGTCCTGGTCTAGTCCCCGTTCCCCCGCGTCCCCCATCTATCAATTGGCAAAGGTCTACAGTCTCTTAGCCAATCAGGACGCAGAACACAGTGTTACACTATTAAAAAAAAACTTGGAACGGGGCCTTGGAACAAATCAGGCCTTTTCCATTGAAATAGCGACTCAATTTACGAAAAATTCACGTTACGAAACCACTTCTGGAACGAATTAATTTCGTAAGGTGAGGTACCACTGTATATGAGTGTGCAGGCCTCTGCTCAAGACTTTTTATGACTCTGTGGTGGCCTCTGCTCTCCTCTACGCTGTCGTCTGCTGGGCCCCGAGCAGCACAGAACGGGACAGAAAAAGACTCAACAAGCTGGTCAGGAGGGCCAGCTCTGTCCTGGGCTGTCCTCTGGACTCTGTAGAGGAGGTGGCTGAGAGGAGGGTACTGGACAAATTCATGTCCATCATGGACGACACCTCTCACCCTCTGCACCGGACTGTAGAGGAGCTGAGCAGCTCCTTCAGCAACCGACTGAGGCACCCCCAGTGCAAGGAGCGCTACTGCAGATCCTTCATCCCCACCACCATTAGACTGTACAACTCCACTGTATAGTCCAAATGTGTAATATTGTCTTTAAATACTCTCCTAGTTACTGTTTCTTATTATTATTACTTGGATAACTCCACTGTATGGTCCTATCGTGCAATATCGTTTTCCCAATGTGCAATATTGTTTTTTTTTTTCAATACTCCTATCGTGCAATATCGTTTTTCCAATTTTTCAATACTCTCCCTGTCACTGTTTTTATTATTATTATTACTATTATTATTATTCGATTTCTTACTTATTTTATTATTATTATTACCTATCTTTATGCCATTCTTGCCTGCATGCACTTGTCTTCTTGTTCAAACTGGAGCTACTGTGACAAGTAAATTTCTTCTGTGTGAGATCAATAAAGTCTTATCTTATCTTATATGTTCTTGTCATGATTTCAGTAAATTTAACTTGACATGTAAACTGATTGTCTTTATGCTAGTGCAAATATTTTTCAATTTATATTTCAGATTTGAAAGACCGTATTTCCTCAGTGTCATGACAGGGCTCGAGTGAGTGACTTTTTTTCGCTGTGCCTGCATTATCTAACCGATTTTCTTGGCACAGAAGCGCTGTGCGCTGCGCTTGAATTGCGTAACTAAATTTCAGCGTGTGAGCGTGTGAACACGTCGAATTGCGTCTGTCACACTCTCAAAGGGTGAGACTTGAGAGCCCTGAATGCCAGGCTTAATTCTGAAAAAGTCTTTTTATAGTGCAACTTAAACACACATGCATTGCTGGCCTTGCCTAGCATCTTCACAAACTTATTACTTAACAAGTGACTATCCAGAAGTCTTAGCGTGACGTAGTGACGTAACTGGTACACATTATACATTTACTAAGAACTAATAAACATATCACATCACATCTCCCCCCTAAGTTAGTTATCTCATAAACAAAAAAGATCAATTATCTGAACTAAAATCTTCACAGCCAAGTCTACATTCAAAGCAATCCGTAGTACAAAACATAAATGGCTGGTTATTTCAAATCTTTTGTAATTACCCGTCATTATTGTACCATTAAACAACTGAAATCATTAATGTCACTACCTTTTAAAGCATCAACAAACATAAATTCAAGATTCCAAACCATACATTACAGTTACATTTCTACAACTTTTTTTTTTTTTTCACAATTCCCTTTTTTTTTTTTTCACAGACAGTTCTACTTAGGGACATAGTCCTTGAAACTGACAGGAGGGTTTATAGCTCTCCCAGAGGATCTCTTGGGTGTGGTAGACTGTTGGCTTTGGGCCACAGTGGGACCTGGAGTGGCGGGCCCCACAGAAGAAAGGGGAAGGGAGCCCGGGTCAGAAGAACTGGCATACCTCTGGTCACTAGTCTCTGAAGCGGTGACCTGTTCAGATGACTCCGGCACTTCCTGGATGTGTCTCCGGTTCCGGCGGGTGAGCGTTCCTTGCTCCGTTTGGACAAAGTAGGCTCAGGTGCCTGCGCGATGACTTTTGTTGGAGTCTTCCAGCCTTTCTCTCCATCCAACTTGATGTTGACGTGTTGGCCTGACTGCAGTGCAGGTAAGGGCTGTGCTGAATGTCATCTGTTGTAAAAGAAACGGTAAGCATTTTTGGCTTGTTGGTCTTTGCTTTTTACAGCATCGTAGTCAACTGAGGCAGAATCGGGACAGTCGTCCTATCTGTCGACCGATAGTGAGTTGAGCTGGACTCAGCCCTGTAGCTCATGAGGGCTAGGTGAGGGTCTGGCTGCCGCAGGATGTGCTTTGCTGTGGCAACACCCCTCTCTGCTGCTCCATTAGCCTGTGGATTATGAGGGCTGGACGTTGTATGTTTGAAGTTGTACTGTTCACTGAATGCTTGAAATGCTGCTGAGCTGAACTGGGTACCATTATCTGATACTAGCTCTAGGGGGATTCCCCACTTGACAAGCATGCTTTTCAGGCGTGAAATCACTTGTTGACTGTTGGTGGTACTCAGGTGTGCAATTTCAATGTCACGTGAGTAATAGTCCACAACTATGAGGTACTGTTTACCATCTTGTTCACACAGGTCGGCAGCAATTCTTTGCCACGGACCACCAGGCAGTGGCGTGGTCATCAGTGGCTCACGCCTCTGCGTAGGCTTGTTCTTCAAGCAGAATCCACATGTTTTCACCATTTCAGTGATGGTACGCCCAATCCCTGGCCACCACACTGCCATACTGGCTCTCCTACGACACTTTGTAAGCCCTTGATGGCCTTCGTGTATCTGCGACAGTACATTTCCTTGTAGTGAGGAAGGAATGACAATTCTGTCGTCATACAAGTGAAGTCCTTCTGCTTCTGAAAGGTGTGCTCGGGCAGCATAAAACCCATCCAGTTGTGTATGGAATTCGTGCTAGCTCACCTGGCCAGCCAGATCTGGTGTAGCAAATGACAGTCTGGAGATCAATGTCCTGGCCAGTGGCTGCCCTGATCACATCTAGTCTATCCCCTGTTATTGGTCTTGTTCTGATTACAGCTTGCACATAGGGCTTTATCTCATGCTCAGTGTCAGACGCATCTCTGCCATGTCTGGCAGAGGATTGCGTGACAATGTGTCTGCCACAAGAAGTCGCTTTCCTGGGACATGGACGGTGTTTGCGTTGAACTTCATTAGGCGCATCAGCAGTCAATGACATCTCACGGGTGCCTTGTCAAGATCATAGGAGTTTATGAGAGGGACAAGCGGCTTGTGATCCATTTGCAGACAGAATTTCTCCATGCCCTGCAGGTATCTGGTAAACCGCTCACACTCCCACACACTGGCAAGGCACTTTTTCTCAATTTGTGAATACCGTCGCTCTGCTTCTGTCAGCGTCCTGGAACAAAAGGCGACTGGTCATAGCCCGTTCCCCTGCTCTTGATACAGTGCTGCCCCCAGACCGAAGCTACTGGCATCAGCACTAACTACAGTTGGTCTGGTTGCATCGTAGTATGCCAAAACTGGTGTGGAGGTCAGCATTATCTTGACCATCTTAAACACTTGCTCCTGTGTCTCTCCCCAAACCCAAGCTGCATCCTTCTTCAGCAGACTGTTGATGGGGTGCATGACAGATGAGAGGTCAGGGAGGAATTTTCCCAGGTAGTTAATCATTCCAATTGTCTGACGTAACTCCGTCATGTTGGTGGGACTTGGTAGCTCTGTGATCGCTCTGACTTCCGGTCTAATGCCATCTTTGCCTATCACATGACCGAAGTACTGGATCTCAAATTTCCCGAATTGGCACTTACTCCTGTTGAGCTTTAGGCCTGATGCTGACGGTCTCCAGCACCCTTCTGAGGTTCTTGTCATGGTCATTTTTGTCCTTGCCAAAGATAAGGATGTCATCCATGACCACTACTGTTCCTGCACGGTCTTTCAGGAGGGCACTCATTTTCTGCTGAAAGATTTCCGGGGCTGTTATGTTATGCCAAACGGCAGTCTCCGGAAACAGAAACGACCCATTGGCGTGATGAAAGTTGTAAGCTTCCTGCTACTAACATCAAGTGGTATTTGCCAAAATCCACTGGAAGCGTCAACAGTGGAGAAAACAGTAGCACCTGACAGCTTTGCGGCAATGTCCTCAAGTGTGGGGGGCAGAATAAATCTTTCGCGTTTCACTGCCTTGTTTAGTTTTGTCAAATCGACAAATTCTGGGCTTTTTGTTCTTTTTAATCACTGGCACCATGGGGGCGCACCAATCAGTGGCTTCATTCACCTCCTCTATGATGCCTAAGGGCTGCATTCGTTTCAGCTCCTCTTCCACTTGAGGCAGGATCGGGAAGGGAATGCGTCGAGGTGTAACAATGCTGTAAGGAGTGGCATTAGGCTGGAGCTCAATTTTCACAGGTTCACACTTCAAAAGTCCAATATCTCCAAAAACATCTTCAAACATTTTAATTCCGTCCACTCTGCGAATTAACCTCATTTCGGTAGCTGTTTGCCTACCCAGCAGGTTGGTGGTGAATGGGCCCCTCATCACATCTATCCAAAATGTGTGATTCACTCCACGCTTTTCAGTCTCTGCTAGGAATTTGCCTTTGCAATTGAGCTTTCCACCAGGACTAGTGAAAACAGCTTTTGTGTCTTTCAAAACAGGGCGCTGGGGCAAGCTGAGAAATGTCTGCTCAGATATCACTGTAATATCTCCACCTGTGTCAATCCTAAATTGCACAGTGCTCCCTTTGATTTGCAGATCTGTATACCACTTGTCTTCATCGACTTCAGTGTTCTCAGTAACAGCTCCTAAGAACCATGCACTGCCCTCATCACAAAAAAGGACACTTCAAAGTGTCCTTTTTTATTGCATCTGTGGCACTGTTTACCGTTTGCTGGACATGCTCCAAACACGTGCACTCTGCCGCATCTCGAGCATCCATTTTTCTGTGTTACTTTCGTAGCTCCTTTCATTTGCCCATGTTTAGCTTTAGGATTAATTTTCTTTTTCTTTTTGCTTTTTTTAATTGTCTGAATTGTTTAGGTTTACCTGTGATTGCGCTTACTTCACTCTCGGAGGATCTGGGGGTGAGGCTTTGTGCCTTGACGAGCTCTGACTGGCGTGCAATGTTGACTGCTTTCTCCAAAGTTAAGTCCAGCTCGAGCTGCAGTTTCTGTGACACTTCCATATCCACAAGTCCGATGACGATGCGATCCCTTATCTGTTCATCTTTCGTTCCTCCAAAATCACAATACTCAGCCAGTTCGTATAAATGTCTCACAAATGCCTCTACACTCTCCCCCTGCCTTTGCGAGCGTCTGTAGAAGCATGCACGCTCGTGAATGATATTCCGCTTAGGCATGAAGTGGTCGTCAAACTTTTTCATTGTTTCCCCATAATAATCCTCAATGTCCTTCGGAAAAGTAAACGTACTGAATATGGGCTCTGCTTCTTTACCCATGGCGTAAAGCAGTGTGTTGACTTGGATCTCACTGTCTTGCTTGTCGAGTTTTGTAGCAATTCGATAGCGAGAGAAGCGTTGTCTCCATACTGGCCATGTAGACGGATGGGTGAAGTCAAACGACTCGGGTGCATGAAACTTGCCCATTAAACATTGCTTCAATCACTCAAACTTCTCGCGGTTGATTAGGCTACACATCGGGCCACTTCTGACACCATGTCATGAAATGCCAGGCTTAAAGGAAAAGTAACGTTTTTTACAATTTGAGCCTTATTTCGGTAATAAAACAAGTTGTTTTACTCACCCATAGCACTTTGGTGTCATATGGAGCACTTCCAGAGATGTTTTAGATTTGCGTTAGCCTAGCGCGACTTCTAGCCATAGCTCGGGGCATATAATATATTCCCCGAGCATGTAATATGCCCCGTGCGGGCTCCAAATAACACAAACTTTAGCACTTTTCAAATCATAGAAGCTCGATGTCTTAGTCTACGATTTCGTTTGAGTCAAAAGTGGCCTGTAATCCGAGATTTAGCCATAGTTTACAGCTTTGCGTTTCATGTTTGGGTCCCGGGAGCTGAGAGCACACTCCGCACATACGCACTGGCGTCCTCATCTACTCGAAACTATGGCTAAATCTCGGATTACAGGCCACTTTTGACCAAACGAAATCGTAGACTAAGACATCGAGCTTCTATGATTTGAAAAGTGCTAAAGTTTGTGTTATTTGGAGACCGCAAACATATGCCCCGAGAACTCACATTATGGAGATCGCAAATCTAAAACATCTCTAGAAGTGCTCCATATGACACCAAAGTGCTATGGGTGAGTAAAACAACTTGTTTTATTACCGAAAAAAAGGCTCAGATTGTAAAAAACGTTACTTTTCCTTTAATTCTGAAAAAGTATTTTATTTATAGTGCAACTTAAACACACATGCATTGCTGGCCTTGCCTAGCATCTTCACGAACCTATTACTTAACAACTGACTACCCAGAAGTCTTAGCGTGACGTAGTGACGTAACTGGTACGCATTATACATTTACTAAGAACTAATAAACATCATATCACATCATGTCAAGCACACATTGTGCTTGACCAAACTGGTTAGGGAGATGAAACTCAAATGACAATAACTGACCAACTTGTGCAGATAACCAAATAATTTCGACCTAATTCTTCTTGGACAGTTCTTGAAAATTTATATTTTTGTCTTTATTATAATACACTGTGATGTGTGAGCTCGTGTGTCCAAATAACTTCCCTTGTGGATCAATAAAGTTTGTCTTAAGATAAATGAGGAACAACATTTCCATGGAGACAAGCAGGTGGACAAGTAGGTTTGTGGAGATGCAAGCCCGCTCAGAGTGAGAACCCTTGTTTTTCAGTGCAATAAAACATCCCAATTGAAAGAAAAAATATATTTATTGTCTAAAATGTTACAAGGTGGGGCTTTAAACGTGTAACATTTCTGGTGGAGGGTCCGTCAGATGCTTTTCTCCACAGAGATGTTAATGCTTTGTCTGGAATGTTTCAGTGTGGTATTAAACCTTTCTATCTTCATGGAGACCAAACCAGGCAAGTTATAGATCAGATCTGCGGTGAGGCGACCCCGCTCACAGTTGGAATTCCTGTTTTTCTTGGTATTTTTGAGCTATAAAACCACCAGTAATTTAATAAATGTAAAGTAGAGCTGTTTAATGTCACACTGTGAAACATTCCAGGCAGAGCAATGACATATCCACAGAAACAAGAAGGATCCACAACGAAAAAGTTACACAGCGGGGCTTTAATACTGACTGATCTATTTTTCTTCTTGTAGAAACCTTCAAAAAAAATGATTGCAGAGCAGATCAATTGACAATAAAGCTGACTTTGATCTTTGATCTTTGATCTTTGTTGATCCCTGTGAAGGAAGTGCTGAACAGGAGACGGTTCCAGGTACAGCTCATTCAAACTAACACTAACACAAACTAAATCTATTTTTGATTCTCTTTTAAATTAAATTCCTGCAAGTTCTGTCATGGATGAGAAATCAAAAGCTACAATGGCAGAGCCATATCAAGAAAAGGTAGGTTTTTAGTAAGACATTAACTGTACCTTATATGTTTGTTACAACAAGAGGCTTTTAAAAGGCTAAAATTTGTGAAAAACAAATTTAATTTTAAAATCCAACAATGTCTATTATTGTTTTATTAATTTTATCAAAGTGAGTCCACAGTTAAATGCCTAAACTAGACTATTCTAGTTCCTTAATAAAAAACAGGGTTAAAATAATGGCAAATTTAGGCTTTGGGTTTTGTAATGCAAAATCAACATGTAAATAAATTCAAATATAATAAACATGCAAATAAATTAGTCATTAGTCCATATATGCACATGTTAATGGGGTATGAGGTAAATACTTGTTTATCAAGAAGTTTCAGGTTCGATCCCCTACAGTTACTTTGTATTTGTTTTATTTTATAGAAAAATGACCTGGATCTTTCAACTAACATGAAGCACTGGAGTAAAGATCAAGTACGAGAATGGGCTCTCAGACTGGAAGGTGTAGGTGACAACGCTGCAAAGACACTGTTTGAGGAGGACATTACAGGACCTAGTCTTATGCTTTTAAAAGCAAGAGATCTGATAGATATAGGTATGAAACTTGGCCCTGCAAAAGTCCTCATTCATACCAGAGATGAAATTATCAAGTATAAAAAAGAGCTACGAGACTTAGACTCAGATGAAACAACCTCAGACACAGATGAAACAACCTCAGACTCAGATGAAACCTCAGACTCAGATGAAACGGCCTCAGACTCAGATGAAACGGCAGAAGACGAGGGTATTTTATCTGGTATTTTAAAAACTATTTTCAAGCATTCTTTTCTCTCTCGCAGTAGAAACCCCCCGGCAAATGCTGAAGAAATGGATGAACACTACAAGTTTTTTTGAGTGCCAGTTATTTCAACTCCGAAAGCAGGCAGAGGAGAAAGAATCATACCAAATGAAATGCCTCATACCAGACAGGCAGAGGAGAAGGACTCTTAGCAAATGAAATGCCGTGATCCTGAATATAAGAAACATTTACAATTCTACAAGGTTCTTGAAGAGTGTGCTGATATGCTGTACAGTCCCCAAAACACGATGAAATCAAATTTGGACTTTTTTTTGACTTTTTTTGACTTTTGAATAACTTTTCACCTGACATAAAATACATAACTGAGTGTTTGTTCCATGATTTATGAATTATTAAATACAAATACTTGACTAAACTCAGTGTATTGTTATTTATTATTAATTGATAATCTTACCCACACCCAAAAAATGAATAATTAGCACTGTTTCCATCGTATAATAATTAAAAGAATGAAATCAATCAGGAAAAAGTGCCTAAAATTACAGCTATAAACAGGAGGCTGAAGCACATGAAAGTTCTTTGTGTCCGATAATAATTAAATGGTTCATTAGGTACATGACATAGATTAAAATATCAAAGACCTGATAATTGTAACACGACTGATTTATTTGAGTGAGTTTATAATATTTGCCATCAAATCCAGAATGATATCTGTGCAAACGAACCTGTGAACTGAAGGAACTCACTGGTCACCTTTCATTTACAAATAAAGTCACCTGGGTTCGACTATCGGTCGAATTCTCCTCTCCAGCACCCTGGAATAGACCTTACCGGTATTACATGTATTACAGCCATTCCAATCCAGCTTCTGTTGAATTCCAACACAAACACAAAGCTGAGCTACTTCAGTTCTTGCACCAGGAGTGGAATAAAGTCACCTAAGAACAATGTGAAAGACTTGTGGAGAGCATGCCAAGACGCATGAAAGCTGTGATTAAAAAAAAAGAGCTATTGCACCAAATATTGATTCCTGAACTCTTAAGTGTACACATTCGCATTATGTTGTTTTAAAATGAATTTGATCTTGTTTCTTTGCATTGTTTGAGGTCTGAAAACATGTATCTTTTTAGTTATTTTGACCATTTGTCATTTTCTGCAAATAAATTCTCTAAACGATAATATTTTTATTTGGAATTTGGGGAAATGTCAGTAGTTTATAGACTCAAAAGGAACATTTAATGTTCAGATGAAACGGCCTCATTTAATGTTTTGCCCAAACACATACCTATAAAGTAGTAAAATCAGAAAAACGGATAATTTTGCAGTGGTGAGCTGTAGCTTAATATGAGCTCTATATTTACTCACCCACAAGACACGCTACTGTTCTCTGCACTGAGGAATATTGTCCCATTTGTCCAGTATATCGTGCTGTTTATGCAGGTTTTGTTTGGGTTTTTCAGTTCTTGTAGCTCCATTTCGTAGGCCACAAAAGTGTTCGTCATCCTCCCGTACAACAGCAGCATGAGAGGGGGCGCTGCTCCATGGACCAGGGCACCACACCGCCAACTACCATCATGGCGATGTCTTTACCGGTGGCAAAGCGGAACTACAAGGACAAAAAGAAGGTTATGGATAGAAAAAGATCAAATTAAAGAGAGTTTTAGACTAAGCTCATAATCCTGAAGGTGCATTGTTAACTTTTCTGGTGGAGGGTCTGCCAAATTTTTTTTCCATAGAAATGAGATTTTCCATGCTTTGTCTGAAATGTTTCACAGTATGGTATTAAACCGTTCTATCTTCATGGAGACCAAACCAGACCAAGTTACAGGTCAGATCTGTGGAGAGGCAATCCCGCATACAGTCAGAATGCCTGTTTTTCGAGGTATTTTTGCCCACCTGTAATTTAAGGCTACGTTTATATGATGACGGTCTGAACAGAAGACGCAAAAGTGACGTCACATCTTCACTTTTTATTCCACATTTAGACGAGCGTTTTTGGGAGGAAATTTGTGTGCATACGGTGATGCAAAAGTGTGCAATTCGATTGGGGATGCATGCCAGGCAGTCAATTGGTGCTGTGATACATTATCACTATGTCCGCGCGCATGCGTAGAATCTTCCTTAATTTATTTACTTAAGGATAAGCGGAAGAAAATGGATGTATGGATATCTAACTTAATTTACTTTATAAATATCCAGAAAAAGTGACGTAAACGCGTACACAACGTCAGCAGATTTGACCAGAGTTTTGCGTCTTGGGCAGTGTAGACGAAAACGCTACAGCGGAGCGTATTCAAGTTTCCTACTTTGGAGGGCGATTTCAGTTTTTTTGCATTTTTAAGCCCCCAAAACCCCGTCACCGTCTAAACGAAAGGCATTTCCGATAAAATATTTTGTAATTTTTACCCGTAAGCGTGTAAACAGGCCCTAAGAAATGTAAAGTAGAGCTGTATAAAGTCATACTGTGGAGAAGTACTAATATTTGAGGAAAATGTTACTAAAGTAAGAGTAATTTAAAGTGTAACTGTCAGGGACGTAATGTCAGATTTATTATTTTTATGTTAATGTATCTGTAAGGACAAAGCATTAAATGATGCACTGTGGTATTTTGAACAGATACACAACATAAAGCTTTGTCACGTTTAGGCTTACTCACAGTGGAAATAGAAACTAAAGTAACAGCACTGTTTCTTCAAGGGCCTGACCTACAGTAGGCTATATATCAGTTTGGGGCCATTATCGGCCGATATGAGCACTTGGACACATATCGGCTTTCTGCCTAAATTTAGCCAATATAGGCATTGTTTACTGTTACTTTTTAATTATGTTCCTACTCTTTTCTGGTAAGAAGTTTGAAAAAATTGTAGGTGAAGTGTCGGCTCTGTTCCACAGAGCTCTCTTACATCAATAAGAGCACTTCCTCAATGCTGAGGTATTACAGAGCTCGGCATGGCAATACATGTAAGACAAGTATGCAGACCTTTACCATTACAATATGCTTGTCTCCAATTTTCCGCACTTTATGCTCTTGTACCAGCCACATACAAACTGGTTGTTGCCTCTCTAGGTCTCTAAAGGTCTGGCCTTTAGAGCTCTGAAGACCTCCAGACCTTTAGAGCTCTGTAGGTCTTGTGCTGTATAAGGGCTTGGGGAGAAGACCAGGTAGTTGACAATATCGAGATCGCTTACAGCAGGAGAATCGACAAATTGCCACTGTCATTGAACAAACTTGAATCCATCTCATACGGATTTTCTTGCCCAATTTGAGTTTTTTCATATAACGATCCTTTTCTTTGGCATCCAACTTATCTCTGTACAGCTGGTCAACTGTGTCATAAGTTTTGGATTGTGATGTGGAAGGTTTATCGCATTGATTTTTTTCCCCTGCATGGTTGCTATATAAACGTGTTTAATTTTGAGCGCGTAAATCCTTCAAGATGGCCCCACATCCGGGTAATCGTGATGTTTTTATGGGTTCATGAAAACGCCCTATACGTAGCCAAATGCTAACGCTAGCTTAGAGAGTTAGCCAAAACAGAGAACTATGGCAGACTTTAACCAACCTGACCGAACTTTGAACTTACCTTCAACTTACTGAACACGAGTTTGACGAACTGGGCCGAACCGGGCCGAGTAATGAAGGGGGCGTGTCCGCCAAGCGCGTATCGAGGCTCTCTTCAGTTGGGGGAGGAGCCAAAAATGATGACGTCCGACGCCTCGCTGCACGGCTGTACCACGTGATCACTTCGGGAAGCGGATCAGATTTTGCCGCGAGGCTCCATTCAAAAGGTGGTGATTTTAAGGAGAGTTGCGGTCAGTTGAGAGTTTGGATACTAGAGTTTGGATAGCGTTTATATAGTTTGGAGATATTTTGGAGAGAGTTTGGAGAGTTTAGGGAGAGAGATTTAGGAGAGTGAGGAGAGTAGGATAGGTGATAGGATGGAGCCAGCGAGGAAGAGGAGGTTTTCCCCTGTGTGGGAACACTTTGATTTGAAAACCAAAAACTGTTGAGAAACAGTTCAGATCTGTGTATTTTTGAGGGATAGAAACAGCCGTAATGAGTAAATGCTCAGTGGAAATGTATGTAAAGGCAAAGCAATAACATCTCCATGGAAACAGGCAGGTAGAGAGTTGCGCCAAATGACCAAATACACCTCGTATTTTTGCTATTTGTACTATTTTTTGTAAAACTGCATACAGTAATCCCTCGTTTATCGCGGGGGTTAGGTTCCATAAATAACCCACAATAAGAGAAATTCACGAAGTAGGACAACTTTATATTTTACAGTTATTCTACATGTTTTAAGGCTGTAAATGCCTCACCACACACACATTATACGCTTTTCTCAGACTGGAATTAACCTTTTCTCACATTTCTCTCTTGTTTAAACACTCAAACTTTCATAGATTTTCAACAAAATGTATTAATAGTGAAGTGTGGGGGATTCGCCGGGAGCCCCGCCGGACGCGCGAGGGGAGCGGAGACATGCGTGACTGGATCCGCAGGAAGCACCGCGCTCATACAACGGCACTGCCACGTCCCGAGACGCGCACCAACCCCTTGGAGAAGTGCGCGACACGTGCACCCCTCATCGTGGTCAAATCTGTGACAGAGCAGCACGACCGGCGCGAGACCACGCATACACCGGGGCTGCAAGCATAAGATCAAACCGCGGCGCCCGGACCGCGTCCTCTCAGCCCGAGCCACAAACCAGCCGCACGAAACCAGCAAAGAGCAGCGCGTGGTGGTTTAATCCTGGTTTAGAGCTGGTCTAGTCCCGGTTTAGTCCAGGTCTAGACCTGGTCCAGTCCTGGTTTAGTCCAGGTCGAGTCCAGGTTTAGACCTGGTTTAGACCTGGTCTAGACCTGGTTTAGTTCTGGTCTAGACCTGGTTTAGTCCACGTTTAGTCCTGGGTCTACAGTCTCTTAGCCAATCAGGACGCAGAACACAATGTTACACTATAAAAAAATAGAAAATAAATAAATAAATCTGCGAAACAGCGAGGCTGCGAACAGTGAACCGCGATAGAGCAAGGGACCACTGTATTACAAATGAAGAGCGAGGGGGGACATGTTTCAGTTTGTTCCTGTAAAATAACTCTTTTCTTTTATAGAGAGGAGTCAAGTCAAGTCTAAGTCAAGTCCTGAGTCTTAGTCCATTTTTATCAAGTCTCAAAATAGGAAAAAAAAAAATAGAGGAATCAACAAATGTAAACCTACTATTCATGTCATGTTTTGTTTATTTACAAAGCAATGTGCACACACGACAGCACCAAAATTATCAGTTTCAATATTATAGAATATCCATTTTCATATTACAGTTCATGGCTGTACAGAAGAAGCATAGTGTTTACAACATTATTAGACTTTTGCTTTTGCTTCAGCTAGTCTTGACGTTACAATACTGGAACCAAAACAAAAGTGAATGAAGCTTTTATGAGTAGGCCAAGTAAAACTAAAGCCAACCAAAAACAGATAATATAACATTAAAAAGTATATTTACAGGCTATACAATAGGCGGTGTTCATTTTAAAACAATGTGGAATCCATCTGTGTTTTCATCTGTAGAAAAGACAATATTGATTCATTAAAATGTAAAGTGTGGTTATAGTTTCATATTTTCCCCTCTAGCACATACGTTAGAATGAGTAATAATAGTTAATTCTTAAAGGTGTTATATAAATTTTCAAATCATCAATATCAAGGGTAAGGTGTCCAAAATACGACTAATAACTATTAAATTCGTATTAATGACTTTAAGGAGTAGGAGGAGAATAAAATGATCAGTGCGCTGTTTTCACAATACAAAAGAAGAGACAAATATTTGCAAATCAGGTTTAAATAATTAACAATTCACAATAATTCATTTGTGTTTTTTGTTTAAAAAGCAATGCAAAATATGTACAAATAAGTACATTTTATATACAGTGGTACCTCACCTTACGAAATTAATTCGTTCCAGAAGTGGTTTCGTAACGTGAATTTTTCGTAAGTTGAGTAGCTATTTCAATGGAAAAAGCCTGATTCGTTCCAAGGCCCCGTTCCAAGTTTTTTTTATAGTGTAACATTTTTTTTATAGTGTAACATTGTGTTCTGCGTAGAGACTGTAAACCCAGGACTAAACGTGGACTATAACAGGTCTAGACCAAGCAGCAGCGGTGTACCTCACGAAGTTGAGGCGAGCAGCAAATGCGTGCGTGGGGGGGAAGGGGGAGGGCGGTGTGTGTGCGCACGGACACGTGTGTGATAGCGCAGCATGACCCGGCGCGGGGCTGCGAGCAGAGACCCGTCCTCAAACCGTGCCAGGTCTAAACCAGGTCTAAACCAGGTCTAAACCAGGTCTGAACCAGGTCTAAACCAGGTCTGAACCAGGTCTAAACCACCGCGTGCGGGTCTATTTCCTGGTTTTGTTTCGAGTCACGGCTGAGCCGAGCAGCGAGGGGGACCGCACGCAGTCTGAGTGCATGAACGAACGCATGCAAGAGCCACGGTGGTCTAAACCTGGTTTAGACCTGGTTCAGACCTGGTTTAGACTTGGTTTAGACCTGGCACGGTTTGAGCACGGGTCTCGTGCTCGCGCCCCGCGCCGGGTCATGCTGCGCTATCACACACGTGTCCGTGCGCACACACACCGCCCTCCCCCTTCCCCCCACACTTCACTATTAATACATTTTGTTGAAAATCTATGAAAGTTTGAGTGTTTAAACGAGAGAGAAATGTGAGAAAAGTTTAAATCCAGCCTGAGAAAAGCGTATAATGTGTGTGGCTGAGCGCTTTATTTGAATTTTTGAGATTTCGCGTTTCGTAACTTGAATTTTCTTTCATATCTAGAGACCAAAATTTAACGTGAAGGCGTTTCGTAACTTGAAATTTTCGTTTGTTGGGTCTTTCGTAAGGTGAGGTACCACTGTATTTGATTTGATTTAAAAGAAAGAAATCTGATACATGATTTGCACATTAGGGGGCGCACTACTGCTTATTTCTTGTATTCTCATTTCTCATGAAAAAATGCTGCATTTTTTTTTAGCTAAACAAAGGTAATTCAACACAAAATATTCATAACTAATTTAATTCTATAATGTTGTCTAGTTCTGTTAACGATTTAGGAACTTTTTTCTGTATTTTTAGTCAACTTTGTCTGTATTGTTACGCTTAACTCTAGTTTTTATGCTAGTTTTACCATTGATTAGTATCATTTGTGAAGTAAAAAGTGTAAAAATGTTCAAGTACATGATTTTATATATTTGATTTGATTTGAAAGAAAGAAGTTTGATCCATGATTTGCACATTTGGGGGCGCAGTACTGCCTACAGGGCTCTCAAGTTTTGAAGTTCGGTCGGAGTGAGATTTCCGGGGAGCGGGGGGGTTGCCAACCGGCCCGATTGCCTTCACCCTTCGTGGTGTAGTGAATCTTTTTAGCCATTTTTTGTATGTGTGAAGCGATTTTTTAAACTATTTGACTCAAACCTGAATTTAATTAGATGCATATTTGAGTGATATGAACACAGGGAAAATAAATAATTATCAGCAATTTATTTTTAATACAAAATAACAAAATGAACAGAATAAAAGACATATCTGTCCTGCTTAACTTAATGCTGTGTAAATTAATATAAACAGGGATGAAATTGACCAGTAATGGAAAAAGCTGAGAGTCACTGAAAAGCTAGGGGGGTCCGGGGGCATGAGGTTTTTTTTACGCTGAAAATGGCGCGGTGCATAACTAACTCTTCTGAGACACACAGACCGATTTTCTGGGCACAGAAGCGCTGGGCGCTGAGCTTGAATTGCGTAACTAAATTTCAGCGTGAGAAATACCATGTGTGGCGTGTGAGCGTGTGAACACTTTGAATTGCGTGTGTCACACTCTCAAAGCGTGAGACTTGAGAGCCCTGTGCCTATCTGTTATATTCTCTTGTTATTACTCATGAATGCTGTAAAATCTGCATTTCTTTTAGCCAACTGAACATAATTCAACACAAAATATTCATAACTAATTTAATACTATAATGTTGTCTAGTTCTGTTAACGATTTAGGAACTTTTTCAGTATTTTTAGTAAATTTTGTCTATATTGTTATGCTTAACTCTAGTTTTGATACTAGTTTTACCATTGATTAGTATAATTTATGATGTAAAATGCGTAAAAATAACATTGTTATAAGCTGGTATATACAGTATATTGTAGCTTTCATGTCAGTTACCTCTTATCGTGCTGATGATGAAGCTTGTTTCCTCTGTAAAGCTTTGCACCATCTGAAACAGAATAAGTAAAATCACTTTCAGGAGGAAGTTGCAGTAGTATACAGTATGTCGTGTGTGTGTGTGTGTGTACTGCAGTAAAAGTACCTCATCTGTGACTAGTACGTGAATCCCCGCTGGCTTCTGTCTGTACACGTGGACGATTCTCTGGGGTAAAATATTAAACAGCAGGGCCAGTTTATCGGTCAAATCCAACAATGTGAGGTCCTCCAAATACAGGGCGTGGTAGACTGAAGAGAACGGGAAAAAGGTTGTGATTTATAGCCTTAAAAGGTACACTGTGGAACTTTTCTGGTGGCTTGTTTCTATGGAGATTATGCTTTGTTTAGAATGTTTCACTGTGCGGAATTAAACTTCTATCTTTCATTCATTCAATTACAGCTGTCAGTATTATTTATTATGTAATTTAATTTGTTCAATAGAAGAATAAAGTTTAAATTAAAAAAAATATCTTGATCAAATTATAAGGAAACACTTATTTAACACTCTACCACTTATTTAATTCCTTGTATACAAGCATTCTGAATCTTTATAATTGGTTGGTTTTCTTATGCCTTTTGCTATGTCTTGATAAAAAAAATTTCTGTGTATGTTTGAAATAAACAAAAACAAATTGTTGCACAGAAAAGACCTTGAAAAACATGCATGGAGTTTGACAATTTAATGCTATAGGTCAAGTAATAACGCTTTTAATAAAAATAAGTATGAGAATCTTTATATACGCACATACTAGTGTTGTCACGATACTAAAATATTATACACTGATAATATTATTTAAAGCATTCAACAATTTACTACCAAATAATTTACAAAACTTGTTCAACATGAGAGAGAGAACTCGTAATTTAAGAGGGGACGGAAATTTCAAATTGCCAAATGTTCAAACGACCTGTAAATGTCTCTGTGTGTCGACATGTGGTGTAAAACTCTGGAACAGTCTGGATACAAGAAATGCCAAAATATCCATAAATTCAAGTTGTTCTATAAACATATGGTCTGGTCACAGTTTATAGAGAGTGGGTGTGAATATTAGAACAAATTGTCTTCTGTAGAGCTGGTTTTGTTGTTTTCTGACCATTGTTGGTTTGTTCTGTTCATCACATTATTTGTATCTGCGTCCGTTTCCATTGTTGGTATCGATGATAAAAGGAGAAATTCAATTTGTCAACTGGACAAAGTTTGTTTGGTTGAAAACAAGTAGTTCGACAGTTCAGAACTGACGAAGCCTCTCGGATGAGCGGCGAAACGTTTTCGACCAAACAAACTTTGTCCAGTTGACAAATTGAATTTCTTCTTTTATCATGGATTCTACCTGGACGACTGAGGGATTCTTCACGCATTGTTGGTATCCTTAATTTCTTTACCATTGTTGTTTCCTTCTGTAAATAGTTCAAGTCTAATGTAAAATGTTCAAAGATTGCAAAAAAGAGCTCATTATGCGAAATTAGAAGAGAGGGTGGGATTAAATAAGTTTTCTTCTTCCCACTCCTTTTTTTTCTGTTCATTTCTGTTTATTGTTATTTCTGTTATTGCACTTTTAAAAGAATGTTAGTTGCTTACTTGCCCAAAATTTAAAGATCCCATGACATGGTACTTCTTGATGCTTTTATATGGCGCCTTAATGGTTCCCAAATACTGTAAATGAATCCTTCTTCAAAATCAATCCTCAGTGCATGAGATATGACTCTGACTGTCTTCATGAGGCTAAATATGTCTCTGAAACACTTTATTCTGGGCGTTGTTGCTTGAATGCAAATGAGGAGGACAGACACAGGCCAGTGCAGTGGGTGGGGGTGGCCAAATATGCCGCTGTTTCCTGGATTAGCGGTGCGGTGTGCGCTGTCACCCACTTCTGTGTTTTAAGAGCAGAGGAAGATATGAGACGCGTCCCATGAAAAAAACACATTTCCACAGAAAATAAAATTAAACCACTGCTGTTTCAGAGGCTCGGAGGCTCGGATAAAGGACATCCGAGCCTGGAAACACTCTCACGTGTCTCCAGGCAAATAAAAAAACTGCATCTCGCATTTCGAAGCTCCTTCGCGGTCCAAATTCTCTGGGCGTGATTTCCAGAGACGGTGGGTAGACATCCAGACGGGGGGTGGAAACCTTTCCGCGAGTGTGACGTCAGAAAGTTCCCTTGTTCAGGATCGCCTGTTTGGGCTGTCTTTTTTTTCAAACGTGGAAAAGGATCGCAAATGTTCAGTTTACATATTTTGTAAGTTTTAGCCATGGGGAAGGCCCTAAACAGGGTAGGGGAGCTCACATTAACGTCCAAAAACCTGTTTTAATTCAAAAACCTGTTTTAATTCAATTGTTTTAATTTCAAACTTGACTTCGATACTAAGGAATAGACTTGATACTTTACAGGAGTACCACAATTTTAAGCAGAATGTAATTTTCAACATTAAATAATATACTTTCTTTTGTATTTTTCTTATATCTGTATAATCCGTCAGCATTCTCTGATACAGCTCATGCTAAAGCTATTCATTCCTGTGCTGTGAATGTGACTTTTTTAGTATCAAAATTTGTTCAAATAAGTATCTAGTTTGAATACTAGTTTTAGTATCTGATTTTCTACTTTTGACAACCCTAATTCATCCATAGGGAAGGGGGGTAAAGTGTGTTGCCCATGGACACAACAACATTAATGATTTATTATGATCACGATTTTACCCCTTTTTCATATTACATCTAATCTCATCTAAAAATATTGAAATTTACAGCCACAAATTACAACAAACAAATTACAACAAAATACAGTGGTACCTCACCTTACGAAATTAATTCGTTCCAGAAGTGGTTTCGTAACGTGAAAAATTCGTAAGTTGAGTAGCTATTTCAATGGAAAAAGCCTGATTCGTTCCAAGGCCCCGATCCAAGTTTTTTTTTTTTTTATAGTGTAACTTTTTTTTATAGTGTAACATTGTGTTCTGCGTCCTGCGTCCTTTTCTCACATTTGTCTCTCGTTTAAACACTCAAACTTTCATAGATTTTGAACAAAATTATTAATAGTGAAGTGTGGGGGGAAGGAGGAGGGGGGAGAAGAGTGCGCTCTGACACGTGTGTGATAGCGCACATGACCCGGCGCGGGGCGGACAGCAGGTTTAGACCAGGGTCTAAACCTGGACTGGACCAGGACTAAACCAGGACTAAACCAGGACTAAACCAGGACTAGACCAGGTAGAGTCACAGCTGAGGCGAGCCGCTGCTCTAGACCTGCCCGCGTAAGGTGCTCACAGAGCGGCCTGGATAGAACCGTGAGGTCGGCCTCTTCAAGACCTCCAGGGTGACTGGGACAATCCCCGGACCCATGCCCGCTTAGGGAGCTCTTAAGGCGGTCTGGCAGTGTCCCCCTGGGTCCCTGGATGTCTGGGGCGCCGTGCCTGGAGGGGCCCTGGAGAGCAGGTCTAGACCGCGGCTCTTGCATGCGAGCAGCGGCTCGCCTCAGCTGTGACTCGAAACGAAACCAGGAAATAGACCCACGCGCAACGCTTTAATCCACCTGGTCTAGTCCAGGTCTAGTCCAGGTTTAGTCCAGGTTTAGTCCAGGTTTAGTCCAGGTTTAATCCAGGTTTAATCCTGATTTAGTCCAGGTCTAGACCTGCTGGCAGCCGGGTCAGCTGTCACACATGCCGCTATCACACACGTGTCAGAGCGCAGTCTTCTCCCCCCTCCCCCTTCCCCCCACACTTCACTATTAATAATTTTGTTGAAAATCTATGAAAGTTTGAGTGTTTAAACGAGAGACAAATGTAAGAAAAGTTTAAATCCAGGTTGAGAAAAGCGTATAATGTGTGTGGCTGAGCGCGCATTATTTGAATTTTTGAGATTTCGCGTTTCGTAACTTGAATTTTCTTTCGTATCTAGAGACAAAAATTTACCGTGAAGGTGTTTCGTAACTTGAAATTTTCGTTTGTTGGGTCATTCGTAAGGTGAGGTACCACTGTACATATAAAAATACATGTACTGTATATGTACATATAAATTACTTCAGGGGCTAACTTCATTTAAAGGCGCATTGTGTAACTTTTCTGGTGGAGGGTCCGTCAAATGCTCTTATTGATTTGTCTGGAAAGTTTCACAGTATGGTATTAAACCTTTCTATCTAGTTACAGGTCAGATCTGTGGAAGGGCAACCACATATTCAATCACAGTCAGAATGCCTGTTTTCTAGGTATTTACAAACTATAAACCCACCTGTAATTTAACAAATGTAAAGTAGAACTGTTTAATGTCATATTGTGGAACATTCCAGGCAGAACGATGACATACCCATAAAAACAAGCAGGTGACCCCCAACCAAAACGTTACACGGTGCACCGTTAAACCTGCTAACAGGCTGTACTCACCGTCTCCTCCTGCAGCTTTGAGTGAGACGGGGGTCCTGCTCGGCTGCTGACACACGTAGATGGTGAGCCGTGGCTGTATCGTCCTGAAGGAAAAACATGTTAGAAAGAAAAGAATCGCTCATATTCCACACTGCAGCATACAGTGACTTTAAATACAGCTCTGGAAAAAAAAATAAGAGACTTCAGAGTAAATAGACTCTGTATTATATTAGTTGATGCTAATATTTTGCACTGGAGACTGACCTTCCTTTCATAGTGTTGAAGAGGCGGATGCCGTCGGCCGGGCCACAGATCTGGATCAGATCTTCTCTGCTCATCCTCAGCAGGTCAGCTCCTAAAACGCATCCACAGTTTATTAATGTATTTGAAATGGCTGACCTTCTGACAAGTTAGTCAAGCCAAAATCTAGACAGATAACAGATCTAAAAAACAGTGTATTGCAAGTGTAGTCCTAAAAGTATTGGTACTAAGCATCTTCTGGAACTGAACGTGAGAGGTGCTACATACAGGGCAGTAGACAGGGGGCGACAAAGAGGTCTGTTGCCCCCATAGACTGTATATATAATAGTCATAGTGCCAAATAGGAAGTTCAAATGCGGCTCTTCCTGAGCATACTGTGTTCCCTCTCTCTGTAACTGCTGCTGTGAGCCTCGTCATTTTGGTTTTAAAATGTTGGTATTAACCCGTTCTACATGATCCTTGGGTTGGTTTTTATTTTGTTATTTTTTCCGTTAAAAAATCCTTTACTAAAATGAAACTGGCTCCAAATTCGCTCCTGTAACTGTTAGCATCGCGAGCTTCATTTGACTGGATCCGAACGCTGTGGGTGACGTCGCACTCACTTCGTCCACTTCTTTACACAGTCTATGGTTCTCCCGGGCTGCAGTGTTTTAAGGGCCCAGAATTGTCTTTACATTACCGAATATAAGTCGCACCAGCCAAAAAATACGTAATGAAGAAGAAAAAAACATATAAGTCGCACTTTTGGGGGAAATTTATTTTATAAAATCAGAGACCAGGAACCAGTATTTCATCTTGAAAGGCATGTATTTCAATTTGAAAGGCAATAGTAATAATAACAACAACAGAATAGAGAACAACAGCCTGTTAATGTAACATATTAATATGTTACGTTAACAGATAACTATAAAATACCATAACAAGTTTACCAAACTCTCCATCTCACTCCAAATCAGTAAATCCACTGAATTCTTAATTCTTAAGTAATAGTAGTAGCAGATATTGGCACACAAGCGGTAGATTTCAAATCAAGCCACAAGAGGGCACTCAAGGCTTGTGAAACTTTTAATATACAAGTCGCTCTGGAGTATAAGTCGCGTCATGGTTTGAGTCCACTCAAACCATGACAAAAAGTGTGACTTATAGTCTGAAAAATATGGTAATTTGTATTAGAGAGGGGTCCATGTGAAGCTTTTTGCCCCGGGCCACCAAATTTCTGTTGACAGGCCTGGCTACACGTACAACAAAACTAAAGAAGGACTGTTAAAGGATACATATTGTGAGTAATTGAGAGTCAGACAATCGGTACTTTACATTAAGAAATCTCACGACAACATCCTCTTTTGGAAGTAAAACACGGAACAGGGAAGTCTATAAAAACTGATCTGTGTGTTGGCGGAAAGCATTTGACGTGCCCTCTACCAGAAAGGTTACACAATACACCTTCAAAGTGTACATTTGTTGCGTTACAGTTACAGTGGTGGGTGGTGTTACCTGAGAAGCTGGAGAAGAGCTTTGAGAAAGGCGTGAACCTGTGTTGGAGGAGCCATTGCTGAGTGTCCTGTGGGGAGGACGTGGCCAGAAGGTGCTACGGGTCAAAAACAACAAGAGTCCTTTTGTAATGAGTTTCCACTGTCTCCAAATACTGGCCTAAAGGGAATAAGAGAGCACACTTTAGACGCCAATCTGCACGAATACTTACATCCGCGGAGCCGGCTACGAGCAGATCCGTGGGCTGGTCTGGGGAACAGCTGCTACAGAGGAATCCAGGGAGAGATAACACAGAAAATTAGACAAGCCAACTTTTGAAGGACTTCCTTAAAGCTTGGCATTTTGTCCAGGGATGGGATTTTACGTGCTTCTAAGTAATCAACCCAAACGCTCTGCTGTGTCTGAAGGTGTTACTCAAGTTAGACTTTAATCTAAACTTTTTGACCATAAAAAGCTGACTTGGATGGAACTACAACAGATGAGCTGATTTGTGCTGTTAAACAAGTCCCACTCACATAACAAAACAGTTTTTCAGTTAGTCACTCTCACCTTTTTGTTGAAAATCAAACACCTGAACAGAACAGAACTCTTTCAGTTTTATTTCAGTAATAAAACAAGTTGTTTTATTCACCCATAGCACTTTGGTGTCATTTGGAGCATTTCCGGAGATGTTTTAGATTTAGATTTATCCATAATTTACAGCTTTGCGTTTCATGTTTGGGTCCCGAAAGCTGAGAGCAAAATAAGCTGTGACTCCGCACATGTTCACTGGCCTCCTCATCTACTCAAAACTATGGCTAAATCTCAGATTAGAGGCCACTTTTGACTCAAACGAAAGCGTAGACTAAGACATTGAGCTTCTATGATTTGAAAAGTGCTAAAGTTTGTGTTATTTGGAGACCGCAAACATTTACCCGAGAAGTCATGTTACGGAGATCGCTAAACTAAAACATCACTAGTTTTATTACCGAAATAAGGCTCAGATTGTAAAAAACATGATTTTTAATTGTGTTGATTTGAATGTGAAGCACTTTGGTCAGCTTGAGTGTTGTAAAGGGCTCTATAAATAAAGTTTAATTGAAAAATTAGCTCGATCAGTTAACTCGGGCACATTATATCACATTACTGATTAATGTTGATTAATGTACAATGTCCAAAAAAGAAAAAGAAAAAAAAAAGCTGAAAAGTAAGAATGTTTTTATAGATATTTTTGCAATAAAAAACTCTAAATTGAATAAATTCAAGACACATTAGTTTAATGCTATACAGTGGAACATTCCAAAAAAAAAAAAAAAAGACCATACCGAAAGGCAGCGGACCCCTTGCCCAAAAACTTAAATACTCATAGTAAACCTTTAGACTATTACCAATATTTTATGAAATTCACATCTATGAATTGTTTTCAGTAACAGAGTCTGTGATCAAAGTCTGTGGTTGTATTTTGAAGCTGTATTCTCCAGTGTGGGCTGTAGTACGTCCCCTTGTCTTTGTAAAGGACATGATCTTTTGGACACTAGGGGGCAGTCAGTCTACATCTGTGCACCGTCTCATAGGGCGTCCCTATTCCAACACAAACACAAAGCTGAGCTACTTCAGTTCTTGCACCAGGAGTGGAATAAAGTCACCCAAGAAAAATGTGAAAGACTTGTGGAGAGCATGCCAAGACGCATGAAAGCTGTGATTAAAAATAAGGGTTACCAAATATTGATTTCTGAACTTTTCTTAAGTGTAAACATTAGTATTATGTTGTTGTAAAATGAATTTGATCTTGTTTTTTTTTTTTTTTGCATTGTTTGAGGTCTGAAAACATGTATCTTTTTTGTTATTTTGACCATTTGTCATTTTCTGCAAATAAATGCTCTAAATTATATTTTTTATCTATAATCTATCATCTAATCTTTAATCTATATTTTTATTTGGAATTTGGGGGAAATGTTGTCAGTAGTTTATAGACTCAAACAAAAACGTTCCTTTTGCCCTTTGCCCAAACCCATACCTATAAGTAGTAAAATCAGAAAAACTGATAATTTTGCAGTGGTCTCTTTTTTTTTTCTTCCCCAGAGCTGTAAATGCAGAAGCAGCACAGTATCTCAGTTTGACCCCAAGAGTTTGATTTTACAATATACCTCAATATTTACTACAGATACAGCCCCTTTAAAGGCCCCATATTACGCTCTTTTGTGATCTGTTCTAATGTTGTTTCCTTGTCAAAAACAGACCTGGAGTTTTGTTTTGTTTCATTCACACATGTTTAAAACACAAACCCTGTATATTTAGGTGCATGTTTAGATTCCACACACCTTCACTAGAATCAGTCTCTCCCAAACTAAAGTTTCATGACATCATAAAGAGGAACGGAGCATTTTGAGCGTTGGAGATGTCGACAATAACGCAGGATTACTCAAACATGTGTGCGTGAAACAAAACACAACTCCAGGTGTGTTTGATGAGGAAACAACATTCTAACATGAATTTAAGAGTCAATTTTTGATGTTTATTGTTTCAGTGAGAGTGGATTCTTACACACACACACACACACACACACACACACACACACTGATTCTTACCGTTCAGTGAAGGAGCAGGAGGCGGGGGGGCTGTGGTACCCCGGGGACAGGGGGAGGCTGATGCTGCTGCTGCTGTGGTTTGGGAGGTTCACAGCGTCAGGCCACGGAGAACACTGTACACACACATACATACACACACACATGTACATACACACATATACACATATATACAGTACACATATACACACACATAATACACACATATACATACACATATGTACACATACATACACACGTACACACACACACACACACACACAAGCATAAACACATACAAACAGGCATATACAAACACATGCATAAACACATACACACAAACATATCCACACATGCACATACACACAAACACATTGTTATAATATATATCACATTGTAATCATAATAATTAACCAAAATATAACTGTGATAAATTTAGAAACAAAAACAAGCAGTTTCAAATGTAAAGTGCTTGAAACATTGAAATTTGACTGGAACATTGACTGGAGTTTGTGGTTTCAGAATAAATTTGAATGAAATTCATCTCTTTCTTCATCACTGCAACGTTCGTCTTTTTAAGAAGTTAATATATTATGCTTTTTTTCCCCTTTTTTTGCTTCCTGTTCAATTTCAAACGAGATTAACATGACGCATGTGACTCCAAGCCCCAATCATTGACAGACAAAACAAACTTTGAGAAAACGTGTCTCATGCAACATATTAACATGATTGAGTCTGCATTTACTAGTGCTGTACAAGTGTGCACTTTTGAGAACTACAAACAAGTTACAGATGCTAATGTTGTCTTTGCTAACCCAAGATAACGACACTGTAAGGTCTACATTATTGTAAAACTAATTGGGTTTAACCCTAGAGCACAATCACTGGGTGATTTTCACCCAAGCAAAAGTATTTACATGATTTTCAATATGTTGCATTTTTCTGAGTGTCATGGGTCCCTGGGGAGTTTCACCATTGTTTTTGAATCTTTGAAGGTGTAGGTGTTTCCCTACCCCAAAGCCCACTTTTTCCTACAGGCTTTCAGGTGATTTTCACCCGGCAATAGTGAAAGAGGAATGTAAGAATGTAATGAATTTAATGTAAGAGGATGTAAGGAATAGGTAAGTAAGAGTGGTCCTGGAATGTGTATCTATCCTTATTTAGTGCAGTGGTTATGAATAAATATCACAAAGTGGTGATTTCAAAGGGAATTCTTATGGTGAAAACAATATTTTAGTCAACTGGTCATTTTTACCCACTAAAAAATTTAATTTTTTTTGTTCCTCTCTCCTGCAACTGTTTGTGTGTCATGAGTCTGTGCTTCACCAGGGAAGTCTCACATGTCCCAGGAATGGGTGGACCAAACACCAAGTTTACAGTATAATTTTTTTTCTTTTTTTTTTTTTTTTTCTCAAATTCCTAATTTTTCAGTAATTTTGGAGCATGTTTTTAGGGTCTTCCTGTGCTTTTTTCCCATTTTGTTACACATACCACAGTTGAAAACAAAAGAAAACCACTCTAATTTATCATGTGTTGTCATATTTTGATCTATTTTTCATGACCAGTACTTTTTGTTGGGTATATTATATCGGGTAAAAATTACCCGGCAAAAGTGATGGTGTTACTTTTTATAGCAAAAGTGTTCTAGGGTTTTTAAAACATCTACATCACTTTTTGGTCATAATACAAAATATTTAGATGTAAAAACATTAAATAACAGTTATTTCATGATGTAGATTGGACTATAACAGAGCAAAGGATCATGGTCTATGTAGTTCTCTCAGTTTTTTTTAGCGGTTGCTGCACCATAACAATACATTTAAGCAGAGAAAGCTGTAATTTGACACAATATCATTGTGAGACTTTTGACTTTTGATTATATTGTTACATCTCTACTAACTTCTGGAATAAGGGGTAGGAAATTTTTTTTATTTATTTTTTTTACTTCTTTTGAGCACCTCAGCTATGTTCTGAAATCAGAAAGTATTTACTGTATTGTGTGGAAAATGAAGGTCAAATAAATAAATGTATACATGGTTAGAATAGAAAACCAGCTGTACCTCTTTGAGCACGGTGGTCTCGTGTGAGAGCTGGTACTTCTCCCGGTCTTGGGGGTCCTTTTTGTGGATCTTCTCCCGATCTGTTTTCAATTTACGATCTGCTCCTTTAGGCTTTAAGACAGAAAAATGAATAATAAATAATTAAATAAAACTATGATGCATTCTTTTCTAGTGTTGTCATTGCTAGACTTAAAGTTGCTTTTGTGTAACTTTTCTCCATGAAGATGATATTGCTTTGTCTGGAATGTTTCACAGTATGGCATTAAATCTTTATCTTCATGGTTACAGGTCAGGTCTGTGGAGAGGCAACCCCACTCATAAACAGAATGCCCATATTTCTTGTTCTTTTTGAGTTATAAAACCACCTGTAAATGTAAGATAGAGCTGGTTAATGTCATACTGTGGTGGAAAGCTAGAAACCCCCTCTTTAAACACAGAAACCTAAAAAATAACTGAAGTACAGTACTTTCGCTGTTGGTACGTTCTATCACTGAATATGTGATGTGAATGTAATAATTGTACCTTAAAAACTTTGATTTGACAGCTGGCCGACTGCACATGCTCCATGTATTCTCCCTGTTCGTTGGGGATGAAAGTGTCCGTCTGGATCCTGAAGGGAACGCCTTTTTCACCTCCATGTTTCCTAGGAGTGAACTCTGTACTGATGCAGTTCACCTGAGAGAGGGAGGGATGGACGGAGAGAGGAAATGAGAGAGACAGAGAGAAAGAGAGATGAAGACAGAGAGTGTAAGGGAGAGAGGAGAGAGAAAGGAGAACGTGAAAGAGAGAGAGGGAGGGAGAGAGGGAAAGAGAGAGAGATGAAGACAGAGAGTGTAAGGGAGAGAGGAGAGAGAAAGGAGAACGTGAAAGAGAGAGAGGGAGGGAGAGAGGGAAAGAGAGAGAGATGAAGACAGAGAGTGTAAGGGAGAGAGGAGAGAGAAAGGAGAGAGGGAGAGAGACAGAGAGGAAAGGAGATAGAGATACAGAAAGGGAGAGCGAGTTAACGAGAGAGACAGAGAGAGGGGGAGACAGACAGCAAGAGAGAATGAGAGAAAGAGAAAGGGGGTGAGAAAGAGGGAGAGAGTGTGCAAGAGAGTGAGAGAAAGTGAGAGAAAGAAGAAAGAGAGAGTGAGAGAGACAGGCACAGAGAGAGACAGACAGAGACAGACAGTGAAATCTGTCATGTTTACAAAATGTGATATAAATAAAGTGGATTGGATAATGACGTTAACTATGTTTTATTGAAATGAACAGTCTAACAGGTGATATGTAAATGTCTGGATATCTGTACCTGGATGAAGACAGAGGCGTTCTTGGCAGGATCCCACAGGAATTCGATGGTGTTGAGGTGGAGCGGGTGTGAACGTGGCTCTAGTATGCCCATTGAGAGAGGGATGTCTGCAAGATATGTGACAAGAGTGATTTTCTCCAAGACGAATGGTGACTCTACTCTTCTTTACAAACACCACTGTCTATGCCCTAATGTGAATTTTCAAACTAATCACACTCATGTATTATCATATCACCAAATATGTTTTAACCCTAGAGCACTATCACCGGGTGATTTTCACCCGAGCAAATGTATTTACATGATTTTCATGTTGCATTTTTCTGAGTGTCATGGGTCCCTGGGGAGCTTCACAATTGTTTTTGAATCTTTGAAGGTGTAGGTGTTTCCCTACCCCAAAGCCCACTTTTTCTTACAGGATTTCAGGTGATTTTCACCCGGCAATAGTGAAAGAGGAATGTAAGAATGTAATGAATTTAATGTAAGAGGATGTGAGTGTGGTAAGTAAGAAGAAGCAACTTTATTGATCTCACACTGGAGAAATTCTTCTCTGCATTTAACCCATCCTGTTATTAGGAGCAGTGGGCAGCACATTACTGCGCCCGGGGACCATCTCCATGATCTTCTTGCTGGAGGATTTTACCTATGGTGCATGTTTTGGGTTGATGGGGGGAGACCAGAGTGCCTGGAGGAAACCCGCCCAGACACGGGGAGAACATGCAAACTCCACACAGAAAGGCCCAGGTGACCCGGGGATCGTACCCAGAACCTTCTTGCTGTGAAGCATGAGTGCTAGCCACTCAGCCACCGTGCCGTAAGAGTGGTCCTGGAATGTGTATCTATCCTTATTTAGTGCAGTGGTTATGGATAAATATCACAAAGTGGTGATTTCAAAGGGAATTCTTATAGTGAAAACAATATTTTAGTCAACTGGTCATTTTTACCCACTGAAAAAATCATATTTTTTGTTCCTCTCTCCTGCAACTGTTCGTGTGTCGAGGAGTCTGAGCTTCACCAGGGAAGTCTCACATGTCCCAGGAATGGGTGGACCAAACACCAAGTTTCCAGTATCATTATTATTTATTTATTTTTTAGGAATTTTTTTATTCTCAAATTCCTAATTTTTCAGTAATTTTGGAGCATGTTTTTAGGGTCTTCCTGTTTTGTTTTTTTTCCCCCATTTTGTTACACATACCACAATTGAAAATAAAAGAAAACCACTTTATCATGTGTTGTCTTATTTTGATCTAATTTTCATGACAAGTACTTTTTGTTGTGTATATTATAACGGGTAAAAATTACCCGGCAAAAGTGATGCTGTTACTTTTTATAGCAAAAATGTTCTAGGGTTAAGATGAAATGGATTTAAACAGCACATTTTCAGGACGCTGTGATCAATACGAGCATTCATGGTCCTGTTTAGGTGTCTCAGACAGAGCAGTGCTTGCAGTTAGCATCACCGGGAATGTTGATGACAGCAGCTGAAAAGTATCAATAGCGTAAAAGTGTAATATAGTAATAGTTAAAGCTTTTAAGGTGCACTATGTAACTTTTTGGGTGGGGGTCCAAATACCATGAAAAACACATTCTGACTGTGAGCCTCTCCACAGATCTCAATCAATCAATCAAACATTATTTATAAAGCGCTTTTCATACAAAATGTAACCTTAAGGATCCTTAAGGATCTGACCTGTAACTTGGTCTAGTTTGATATAGTCTAGTTTAATGCAAAAAAAACAAACAACATTTGACAGGTCCTCCACTAGAAAATTTACACAACGCACCTTCAACGCACCAACTTGTTTCGTTTTTGAATTTGTTCAATGCAAGAACAGAAGTTATGTTCTTTGGAGATTTAACACAGGACAGCTGAGAAGTTGGATAGGTCCTCATGGGTCCTTTTTTGTTATTTTGAGAGAGGGGGAATACATAATGGCCCCATATGCTTTTGACAATACAATAATCACATAAGTTTTGGAATTTTATGCAAAAAATGGCAGCGAAGTGCCTTTGTTGAAATAAAATTTACTTGACATGAATTGTTTTCTGGCATTTATAGTTATGTAATAGGAACTTTTACCATCAAGCAGCATCTCAACCATATGGGAGAGGCATATTTTTAAAAAACTGGAGGGTCTCTCTCTCTCTCTCTCTCTCTCTCTCTCTCTCTCTCTCTCTCTCTCTCTCTCTCTGGAGGGTCTCTCTCTCTATCTCTCTCTCTCTCTCTCTCTCTCTCTCTCTCTCTCTCTCTGGAGGGTCTCTCTCTCTATCTATATATATCTATATCTATATATATATATATCTATATATATATATATATATATATATATATATATATATATATATATATATATATATATAGTTATTATTGTCCCTATAACCTAAAAAAATAGAACAACAAAAAATGTTTTTACATTGGTTTTTTTTTGGAGTGAACATTAAAGGTACACTGTGTAGGATGGTGGCGCATTGGTGGAGCCGCGCACGAACCACGCGCACGTGTGAAGCGCACTTGGCGCTGTGCGCGGGTGGGGGGAATCGGGAACCGGACCGCGGAGGGCGGTCTGAACCCGGGGTGCGTGCCCGCGCTGCAACAAAGCCCCAGCCGCGGTAGGTACTATGTCCTTCTTCTTTTCCTCTTAGATGAAGGTGCTTGCTCCTGCGATGTATGTGCGGAGTAAGTGTGATCCGGCAACATGCTTGTCGTTGGTTATCCAAACGCGTACTATCTCGTTGTGTGAAAACCACGAGCCAGTGCCGACAGCTATAAAGAAAACACGGAGCCCAAAATACAGTATGTCCTTTTGCGGCTCTCGTAATCAAAATGGCTGCTTCTACATGGGGAAGATCCCCCTTTTATGCAGGTGAAATCGACTATATCTAAGTCCAACAGAATACTTTGATTTCATGATGGAAGTGAAAAGGCTTGGAAAACACTGTATTTTTGAATGGGTATCTTCAATTTCGGTAATTAACGGGTACAAATCTTACACACTGTCCCTTTAAAGGGTTAAATAACATTAAATAAAATAAAAGCAGTAAATAATGTGAATATATATTAATAACATAATATTTCCAAAGAAAATGCCATTAAAATATATAAAAAGGTATCATTTTGGAAAATAAGGTACAGAAAACACAAACTACATTTATTTTAGGTCGACATGAAACTTTTGCCACTAAAATATTTACTCACAGTAGAATGATTAAATATTTTTCTTACTCAAGTAAGAGTACAGATACGTCATTATAATATTACTCAAGTAGAAGTAAAAAGTACCTTGTGATAAAACTACTCTAAAAAGTACAGTTACTTTAAAAAGTTACTCAAGTACATATACTTGAGTAAATGACTGCGTGCACATGGTAGGATTGGATCAGGAATGGGTTGGTTTTTTCACACTTGCTCGGCGGGTGGTCTGTCGTCCAATCCGAGTGCACATGCATGTCGCGCAATCAGATTCAGGTCAGCGACCTGGCACGCTCCGCAACACTATGTGGCGCTGTAGTCCAGCTACTTACGGGTGATGGCTACTAAAAACACAACACAACACAACACAGCTATCTGGCAGTATACTACAATGACTTTTCGAGGAGTTTGACAGAACGGCAGTGGCGTACTTGTTGTGCATTCTGCAGTTAGGTTGTTCGTATGAATGACAAAACAGCGTTTTTGGTTTCTTTAATACGACACGAACTGTGTTGTCGGCATTTGAAATTACAAGCAATCGAGGACAATGAAAACTACGAGGATCGGGAGCTATACCGCAGATATTTTAATCATGTTCTGCCTTGTTGTTTTTTGTTGCGTGCATCTTTTGTGCCACAAATAAAGGCATTAAATTTGTAGCTATGGGTTTATCGTTCATTTATGTAAGGTCTGGGGAAAATTACACAACCACACTTTCATTTTGTATGTCTTTGTAATGCTTAGCTTATATTCTGTTGTCTCTTCCACTCTCTGTTTTGTCCTGTCTGAGTGAAAAATTTCCACACTGATTTTAATATTTACGTTTTTAATATTTAAGTTGTACAACAGTTAAAAAAAAAAACACTCTTCTGATACTAAGTTACCGCATACTCTTATTCCTTTATCGGGCTTTGAGCAAACAACGCGTTTCGATTCTACGTTATGTCCATAGTCCCGAAATGGTGGAAGATGGGACTTGTTGGTGCCGTGAAGAACGCTGTCGTAATGCGGGCAAGTTGTACGGTGACCGCTCTCCCGTTGTTCTTTCTTGCCGTGGCACACGCCGCCCTGGCGTTTTTCCACTTGATTTTGATTTGCTCCGGGGTCCGAGCAAACCCTGCCTCGGTCCTCGGTCGGTTTGGAGTTTCCCATGTGCACGTAGTCATTAAATAATTCCAGAAAAGACGGAATTTATCACACACACTCGCGCACGCACACACACACACACACACTTTATTGTGCTAAGAGCAAACAACATGTTTCGATTTTACCTGGCGAAACGCGTTGTTCGCGCTAAGCCCAATAAAGGAATAAGTAAAGTCAAGCGAGTGTGCGGTAAACTCCTTCTTTTTTGGAATTGCCCTGTGCGTTACGTTCATAGTCCAGATATGGTGGAAGATGGGGCTTGTTGGTGCGTGAAGGACCGCTGTCCTGAGCCATCGTAATGCGCTCTCCCGGTGTTCTTGGCTGTGGCGTGCGCTGCCCTGGGGTTTTTCCATTTGATTTTGATTTGCTCAGGCGTCCGAACAAAACCTGCCTGCTCCATCTTCAACGCTACCTTCTGATAAAGACTAGCGTTTCTTGTGCGCCATCCGTCCATAAAGTTTTAAATGTTTATCTCTCGCACCTGGTGCAGCATGAACCCAGTTTCTTAGTCTGTCCAGTAGTGCGTGCTTGTTGATTTCTTTGCAGCCATGTTTTCGTCTGAAACAACAATTGGTACTTGGTACTGAGAGGCACCCCCTACCACTCTTACAACTTCTGGGTGAAATTCCTGAAAATCCTGGCACCCATGCGTAGTATGCTAATCCAATACGAAATCGTTCACAGGCAGTCTCACAGCACAAGCAGAGGTGGGTAGTACTCAGTTACATTGACTGCGTGCACATGGGAAACTCCAAACCGATTGCAAAGTGATTGGGGTCGTAACGGCTGCATGTTCACAGGGATTGGCTTGGATTGGGATTGGTTTGCCCCATCCCCCAGGAACCCCTGGCCTAGGCCGATAGCAAACCACTTGGCGTCGTCATGTGAACGATTTCGTCAGTTCTTTCGACCCTTCTCCAGGACTTTAGGGGGTGTCAAAATTCCTGGGACTTCTAGTGTTAAAGAAGTTTCAAAAGTTGAAATATTATGAAAGTAATATTATTTTAAAATGCAGTATTATCCTCATTGTAATTATTTCTGTGCCATTACCGTGTTATATTTGTGCTGTAAGGTAGGGGGACTAGATTTTCAAATTTCAAAACTGGGACACATTCGGTTTGGGAAATAAAATATAAAATTGTGAAAAGAGCATGTGACATTGTCCATTCTCGACTCACTTGTGGGTTACTCATAATATAGTTATGAGTAACCCACAAAGTTACTCATAAATATAGTTCGAGGAACTTTTTTTTTTTTGCCTTATGCTCATTTTCAAGCTCTGTTTTCTGTATTTTAGTTAAATAAACCACAATATTTTGCCCCTCATTCAGATTGGTCCAAAATAGGGACATCTGGGACATTTCTTGTATAAACTGGGACAAATCAATGGTTTTGGATCAATCTGCTGGGACAGGGGACATAGAGCTCAAAACTGGGACTGTCCCGGGTAAATAGGGACCCCAGTCACCCTACTATAAGGTAAAATGACCTGTGTGAGTGCACTCACTGACCGATATCGAGGATGCGGTCCCCGGGTCGGCTCCACCTCCAGCCCTCCAGCTGCTGGTGCTCCATGTATTGCAGCCTGCGGTCATGAAACACCACCCGCACTATGCTCTGGGCACAGGGACACTACGTCAGCACACACTGTACATTGTTCTGTTTACATTTGTCTGTGTAAGTGTCACCTCACTGCAGCCTGTCCTCCCAATAGGCTCTGTGCACAATAACGCCCAGCAACCTCACTGTTAGCCTCACTACTTCCTGTCCAATTTTATCTCTATATAAATATGAATAAAAATGTAAAGATAAGACAGTAAACACGGAGCTGATTTAGGGTGATTAAATTTTCAAAAATCAAACCTGAGATACCGTGGGTGGGACGGTCGGTATAAACAAAAGTGTGAGAAGAGCCCGTGACATTGTCCATTTTGGACTCATCTGTGGGTCAGTTTATAGTCTGATTGCATTATTTGCTTCATGCTAATTTTCAAACTCAGTGTTCTGTATTTTAGCTAAACAAATGGCAATTTATGCCTCTATCTGACTGGTCAAAAGAGGGACATCTGGGACATTTCTTAAAACTGGGACAAATCAATCTACTGGGGACAGGGGACACATGGTTCAAAACTGGAATTGTCCCAGGTAAATAAGGACATCTGGTCACCGCAAGCTGACTACCTGTTAAAAACTACACAAATCAAATACATTTTTCAGCAGAGGACACTTCTGTGTTTAGAAAGAGAGATGTTTGTGTATCAATACAACGTTAATGCTGTTAAAACAACACCACAAACTGAAGTATTTTACATATAAATAATACAAAGAATCAGGGAGTCTTTATTTTAAATAATCCATCCACCCATTTTCTTCTGCTTTATCTTTACCTATTTATTTATGTGACAGTCCACGTCCCTGCAGTCAGCTTCTGTGCCCGTGGACTAGGTTGTTAAGGCCTCTGACCTCGACTGCTATGAAACCCTATGAAACCCTCTGCGGGTGGTGAGCCCACAGGAGGGTGGACCCACATGGTCTTTTTGGGCTGAGCCACCAGGCGTTCGCTTTCGAGCCCCAACCCCAAGCCTGGCTCCAGGGTGGAGCCCACGGTTGCACCATACCAGGTGACGCCAGGATTCTTGATATCAGACTAATCGTAGGGGTTCATGAACTGCTCTTAGTCTGATATCACCTAGGACATGTTTGCCATGGGAGAGCCTACCAGGGGCAAAATGCCCCAGGCAACACACAATGCCACCTTACCATGGTGGTGGTGGTTTGAATTTTAATAGGTTGTTTATTTTATGTTTTACAGTTTTAATAAAAGTGAGTGTTAGCTTTGAGACACAGTGAAATAGCTAGCAAGCTACTGCACACAGAGCCCACTGAAAAAAAAAATTGCATCATAAGTAAATATTAAATAAGATAAGGTTCATTAGCAATGACTGTGCTGGATTCTCGTTACTACAAGGCCATATACTGACTAGATCGATACTTATCTAATTTACAAATAGAAAGAGAAGCTGTAGCTGTCTCTGGTTGTCTGGTTTGATGTTTGACAGTTGAGATGACGACATAGACTCTGCTCTAGTGTAGCTCTCTCACAGACTCATAAATGGTGTCATGTATTTGCTCAGATCCACCTGTAGCATTCTTGTGTTTCTGGGATGTTAAAACTTAAATGTGCGTCACCTTGACCACAAAGGCATGTCCACAGGAGCTACTCTTCAAAAATTAACCCAAGTGTTGACCAAGGCCCTCTGGGTAAGGACTACACTAAACTAGGCAGTGTGTGAGTAACTGTCAGATAATGAGCCAGATGATACACATACATACTTTCAATATGCAGTTTACAGTTGTATTCTCTGTCCATTTTGTAAAAAAATATCTGACCAATTAATGCAATTCTACAATAACAATTCTACAGAAACAGCCAAATGTACTGCATATTAAAGAGCCAATATTACGCAAAATCTTGATCTTTGAGCCAAGTTACAGTGTTGTTATCTCATCAAAAACAGACCTGGAGTTGTGTTTTATTTCATTCACACATGTTTGAGTAATCCTGCATTATCAGGCTGTCTACATTTCCCAAGCTAAAAACACTCTGTTCCACCTTGTGATGTCATGAAGCGATAGTTTTCAAGTTCCTCCTTTTAGCTTTTTGAAGTAGTGACTGGCAAATCCGAGGCAGAAATGATCCAAATCATTCTTGTGAAGATGTATGGAGTTTTGAAAAAGAATGGAGCACTTCCTTTATTAAAAATCACAAAGTGGAACAGGGCGTTTTTAGTTTGAGAAAAGAACACAATCTACATATGCAAGATTTGTGCGTCAACTATTTCTAAATGAAACTCCAAGTATGTTTTTGATGAGGAAACAAATTTATAACAGATCATAAAATAGCGTAATATGGGTCCTTTAAGTATACCTTAAAATTGGTACAGAAAGATAGAATCTTAAAATTGAGCAGAGACAGAAAACTGTCCACCTACCTTCACATATTTGCTGCTTATGTCTGAATACTCCACTAGTTTTCTGTTAAGCATACGGATTTCATAGGACTGACCTACATTTTGAAAACAAAACACCTGATTAAAAGGCTTCTCTTATAAAGGACAGGCAGAAACTGGAGCAGGAGTAAAAACTATATTTCCCAATGTGAATTACATGTGTCAAAATCATCACAGATAGAGGATATGACATGACAGCAGATGTTAAAGGTGCACTAGGTAACTTTTTGTTGGAGGTCCATCACCTCGTTGTTTCTGTGGATACGTCACTGCTTTGCTTAGAATGTTGCACAATGAATTAAGAAGAAGAAGTGACTTTATTGATCTTACACAGGAGAAATTCTTCTCTGCATTTAACCCATCCTGTTATTAGGAGCAGTGGGCAGCACATTACTGCGCCCGGGGACCATCTCCATGATCTTCTTGCTTCGGTTTGGTCAGGACCAAAGCTGGAGGATTTTACCTGGAGCATGTTTTGGGTTGATGGGGGAAACCGGAGTGCCCGGAGGAAACCCACCCAGACACGGGGAGAACATGCAAACTCCACACAGAAAGGCCCGGGCGACCCGGGGATCGAACCTGGAACCTTCTTGCTGTGAAGCATGAGCGCTAGCCGCCAAGTAAAAACAGCTCTGCCTCACATTTATTCAATTACAGGTGGTTTTATAGCTCAAAAATACCTAGAAAAACAGGCATTGTGACTGAGCGGGGTCGCCACAAATCTCAATCAATCAATCAAACAATATTTATAAAGCGCTTTTCATACAAAATTGTAGCACAAAGCGCCTTACAGTGGTTAAGGATTAGAAGATTGACCTTTATTGATCTCGCACAGGAGAAGTTGTTTCTACATTTGACCCGGGGACCAGCCCCATAATTTTGTTTTGTTATTTAGGCTTGGTCAGGCCCTAAGCTGGAGGATTTTACCTATGGCGCATGTTTGGGTTGGTGGGGGAAACCGGAGTGCCCGGAGGAAACCCACCCAGACACGGGGAGAACATGCAATCTCCACACAGAAAGGCCCGGGCAACCCGAACCTTCTTGCTGTGAAGCATGAGTGCTAGCCACTCAGCCACCGTGCTGTTAGAGATCTGACCTGTAACTAGACCTGGTTTAGTCTCCATGAAGATACCAAGGATTAATATCAGACTGTGAAACATTCCAGACAGATCAATAACATCTCCGCAGAGAAAAGCATTTAACAAACCCTCCACCAGAAAAGTTACACAATGCACCTTTAAGTGTGTGTGAATGGACTGTCTAAGGTCAAGATAAAAGATTATAAAATGATTGAAGAAAATGTAGAATGAACAAAAAGATGAAAGGAAAAAGAGTTTCAGGGGTCGTGCTGGGAGACAAATACCAGCTCTGAATCATGTTTATCAATTTCATTCTTATGACATTTTCAATGATAATAAAACTATTCAAATCAATGCTGTGTCCAAATCACTGCACTAAATATTCAAAGTACAGCAAGTTCATTCATGTAATACAGCCAAATTGGGTTTATGTGTCAGACTGCAGATTCGCTGACCTGGTTTAACGTTTATATCACACAAAAAACAAGAGACCACTGCATTTTTTTCTGAAATCAGCATCTCTACATGTATTACAGCCATTCCATTCCAGCGTCTGTTGAATTCCAACACAAACACAAAGCTGAGCTACTTCAGTTCTTGCACCAGGAGAGGAATAAAGTCACACAAGAACAATGTGAAAGACTTGTGGAGAGCATGCCAAGACGCATGAAGATGATCCACAAACTTTATAATGAATCCTATAATTATTTGTTAGTAATTGGCTCCACAGACGTCACATTTTAATGTTATGTTTTAAAATTTTCACGTCTTTGGGGTTGAACAATGGTGTCACTTTCTGAAGGTATTGCGAAAAAATGTTGTGACTTACAGCTCTGGAAAAAAATAAGAGACCACTGCAAAATTATCAGTTTTTCTGATTTTACTACTTATAGGTATGTGTTTGGGCAAAAGGAACATTTTTGTTTGAGTCTATAAACTACTGACAGCATTTCCCCCAAATTCCAAATAAAATATTATTGTTTAGAGCATTTATTTGCAGAAAACAACAAATGGTCAAAATAACAAAAAAGATACATGTTTTCAGACCTCAAATAATGCAAAGAAACAAGATCAAATTCATTTTAAAAGAACATAATACTAATGTTTTACACTTAAGAAGAGTTCAGAAATCAGTAATTGGTGCAATAACCCTTATTTTTAATCACAGTTTTCATGCGTCTTGGCATGCTCTCCACAAGTCTTTCACATTGTTCTTGGGTGACTTTATTCCACTCCTGGTGCAAGAACTGAAGTAGCTCAGCTTTGTGTTTGTGTTGGAATTCAACAGATGCTGGAATGGAATGGCTGTAATACATGTAGAGATGCTGATTTCAGAAAAAAATGCAGTGGTCTCTTATTTTTTCCAGAGCTGTATCTTTCTACCTACGTATCTATCGATCAAAAAAACCCAGCTGGTACTCATCCACAACATGAGCTTTGGTGCAGAGGTCAGTGGCTCTGGGGAGTACGCATCTTGGTTGAGATAACTGAAGGTCTCTTTTATATCCATCTGTCCACCTACCTACCATCTATCTATCTATCTATCTATCTATCTATCATCCATCCATCCATCCATCTATCTAAACCAAAAATCCCCAGCTGGTACAAATCGCCAACACGGCCTCTGGTGCAGGGGTCAGTGTCTGTGGGGAGTACCTTGGTTGAGGTAAGTGAGGGTCTCTTCAGTCTGTTTCACGGCCGGAGATGTGGCTGCGCACAAAACGTACTGGAACGGGCTCCTCCTCACTGCGCCACCCTCCGCCATCAGACGGGCTTCCTCATTTTTTAGGAACGGCGCCAACGCCTCCCTGAAAAATACAAGAGATCCGTAAACAACCGGTGCTCAAGGAACAGTGTTGGGAGTAACTTGTTACAAAAGTAATTAATTACTGTAATGCATTACTTTTTGGTGTAACGCAGTAATGTAGCGCATTACAGGGAAGAAAATCGGTAATATATTACTCGTTACAATGCCAGTAACGCACATTACAATGCATTTTTAACCTGCTTTGTTTTTGTGGGTTTTGCGTTTTCTTCATACAAAGTTCGCAGATCACCGCGAGATCAGTTACTGAATCTGATAAGTCCGTGCAGAACATTACATTTCCTTTTACTTCGTCTCGAACTGGCAGACTGACAAAGGATGACAGAACCAGAAGAATCGGATAGTGCTAGCTCCTTTTCAAGATGGGCATACGCCCACTACTTTCACTTTGTTCAAAATAAGGACTCCAAGAACATTTTAGTTAAATGCACACTGCGTGTGAATCCCAAACCTCTTTCCACGTCGAAATGCAGTACAAGCAATTTGACGAAGCACTTGCAGAGGTGCCATAGCACCACGAAATTAGTCAGGAAAGGAGGGGATGGGACAGGGAACGATACAACCCCAACAAAGCAGCCGAAACTGATGTTGACCCGACCAGAGAATCTCCAGCCACGAGAGGTGAGAAGGCTCGTTGCCGAATATATTGTGGAAGACATGCTGCCACTCTTCACGGTGGATTGCCAAATCCTTATTTCCAGTCATTTTGGCGAGAGTAACTAAAGTAATGCAAAAGTAGTGTAATGCCTTACTTTTAATTTAGAGTAATATTGTAATGTAAGGCATTACTTTAAAATGACAGTAACAAGCAGTGTTGTATAAAGTACTGGAAAATCAAACTCAAGTAAAAGTATAGGTACCCCTCCCAAAAATGACTTTGGTAAAAGTCCAAGTCACTGACTGAAATGTTACTTGAGTAAAAGTCTTAAAGTATCTGGAACTTCTTGTACTTAAGTATGACAAGTAATGTAAAAATAAATGTACTCAAGTAGTGTAATTAAAAGTACAAGTAAAAGTATCAAGCAAAGGCAGTCTGAATTTAATATTTTTTAATGTTCGTCCCCCCCAAACCTTTGTTTTTTTTAAAATAACAGTGCTGAAAATAAGGCATACATAAAACCATTGAAGGAGTGTTTTTGGAGGAAGTGGGTTTTTTGCAATTGGGCCCTTAATTCTACTGTAAAACACCATGTTCGGCTCACCCATGGTAGTTTTGTGTCATATGGAGCACTGTCGAAGATATTGGGTTTGGTGATCCATGAAACGCCGTCCTATGAGCAAGTAAATGCAGGCACAAAATATGTTATCTGTAATTGAATAATTATGGTACGGTAGCACTAATGACGTGTAGTAAATGTTCTTGTTTTAAAACATCTGGGTTGTGTGGGGATGTTGATTGATTAAACTAGCTGCATAAAACCAACAGTTGTAGGCTGATTGTCATGTGCAAGTAGGGAACGACCCCCTTGCAGTCAGTAGAGGTTTTTTTTGTAACGAGTAACTAAACGGCACATTGAAAATGTATCTGAGTAAAAGTATGCAATTAAATTCGGAAATGTAGTGAAGTAAAAGTAAAAGTTAGCTTTTTTTTAAAAACTCAAGTAAAGTACAAAGTCTCCCAAAATGTACTTAAGTACAGTAGTGAAGTATTATTACTTCGTTACTATACAACACTGGTAACAAGTAATAAGTAGTGCATTACAGTTTTTGAGTAACTTGCCCAACACTGTCAAGGAAGGCAGTCCGGCTCTTATCTTATCATTTAATCCAGAGAACAAAGGCCTGGGATTGCACAACACTGACATAATAGAATACAACCAGTCAAAAGTTTGGACTCACCCTCTACTTTCTACATTTGATAAGCATATTGTACATTAGACATCAAATATATAAAGCAAGAGGTATGGAATTATGTAGCAAAGAAATAAAAAGTAAAAAAAAAAAAAAAAAGATAACAAAATCCTTAAATTATAACAAAACTTTGAATGAGACAGACCGGTCAAAAGTCTGTTTATTACTTTCTACATTTGATATACAAACAGTAGACATATATATATATATATACATATATACATATATATATATATATATATATATATATATATATATATATATATATATATATATATATATATATATATATATATATATATATATATATATATATATATATTAGGGGTGGGAATATTAACGCGTTAATCGCGATTAATCGTGAGCAATTTTTAATCGCGAACATTTTTTTTAATCGCGATCAGAGTTTGCCAGCATTTTCCGCAATTCTACCATCCATATGCAGCTCATTTGGTTGTATTAATTAAACTCATTGTCGGGTAAACGCACTATTTTGAGTTTGCTAATATTTTGTTCCTTCTACGCATCCGTAGGCAGCTCGAGCGGGCTTCAATCATTTATTTACAATTTCTCAAAGTAAGCACTATTACTGGTTCATTGTTACTTTTTCCTTTCTCTGCACTTTTTTGAAATAAAAAAATGGTGAGAAATACTTTGCATTGTGAGTTTTTAGATTCGAACTTTAGATTCGAACGGTCTTACTGCAAGATATCAATTTTAAACATGCAAAATAAATCACGATTAATCGCGATTAACTATGACATTTCTGAGATTAGTTGCGATCAAGAAAATTAATCGTTTGACAGCCCTAATATATATATATATATATATATATATATATATATATATATATATATATATATATATATATAAACAAATCCTTAAATTACTCACTTTTTGCTTTGTTGAAAAATATCTTTTTACTCAATAATTCCATATATCTTACTTCATATATTTGATATCTTCTGGATGTATATCAAAACATAGAAAGTACACATAACAGAAAAGAGGGCTTCTCAACCGGAAGAGCGCCCATGCTCACTTCCTATCCGGAATCGCGCCAGCTAGCGGGTTAGCTATTTCCATTTATATTAAGTGTTTAGGGCAGATTTGTGAGAACAACAATGTAATGCAAAATGTACCTTGTTAATTAACTAAAACACAGAAACAGTCAATGAGAATTTGAGAAAGTAGTTTTACTTTGAAATTAAAATTTAAACAAAATAATTCATTTTTTTTAATCAACCAAAACTATTAACTGGATATTTCAAAATTTAAGAAAAGTATGGCTTTAATTTGAAATTCAATTCAAAATTTCAATCACCAAAATATTAAATTTGAATTAAAAATGTACATAATCTCACTTTTTTGTTTTATTAAACAAAACAAAGAATAACATCAATGACATACTGAAGAATTTAAGAAAGTAACTTTGCTTTGCTTTAAATTTCAAAATTCAAAATGTATAATTAACCAAAACAAAGATAACCATCAATTTGAGAATTTGAGAGTAGTTTTACTTTGAAATAAAAAAAAAGAAACCCTAACCCTAATACTAAATTTCAAAATTCAAAATGTATAATTAACCAAAACAAAGAAAACCATCAATTTGAGAATTTGAGTAGTTTTGCTTTGAAAAAAAAAAAAAAAAGCTAATCCTAATCCTAAATTTCAAAATTAAAAATGTATAATCAACCAAAACAAAGAAAACCATCAATTTGAGAATTTGAGAGTAGTTTTGCTTTGAAATAAAAAAAAGAAGAAACCCTAACCCTAATGAAAAAAATAATAATTTTAAAAAAAGTAAAATAAACAAACTAAAATTGGAAAGCAACTTGTGAGAATCAAACATAATGTACAGTGAAATAATTTTTCTGAAAATATCTGAAAAAGTGCAGAAATGTGGTGATTGAGAACTGCTTTTGTGTGTGCCTAGTGTCTGTGTGTTCTGATTTGTAAAACTGGGTGCTGCTTTACCTAATGTAACTAGCAGAGTGCTGGTGGAAAGACTCCGGCTGGGAATGGCAGAAGAGCATGTTTTTGGCGTCGTCTGGAGTCCCGAGAGCGCGCGGAGAGACAGGTCCTGCTGCTGTGTTTGAAGTTTGAAGTTTGAAGAGCAGACACGCGCCGACCTCTGGTTTATATCTGTATCGTTTGATGTCATCAGAAATTAGCATACCTCTGTCGACCTTTGGGAAGCTCCGCCCACCACCACGGCCTCACTGGGTTTTGTATTAATAGTTGTCACACTCCAGCCCTTGTTTACACTGTCAACTGCATGCTTTAAGATAGACTTTAAACTCCGAAGCATAAAGATGTTTGGAGTGATTTTAGACAATAGCATGCGAGATAAGACAAGAGAGAGTGTAAATAGAAAAGGTTTATTGGTTTTCACGTGGGGGCAGTGTTGTATGTCAATGGACGATAGCAAATCTGAAGAGGAGATTTGAAAGAATTACAAAAGTAAAGACTATTTTTTTCATTTCAAAGTTCAAAGATCAAGTTCAAAGTCAACTTTATTGTCAATTCTGCCATATAGTGAATCGACATTCCGTTTCTCTCTGGCCAAGTAGTGCAAAAAGGCAGTGTACAAAATAGATAGATTAAGACTTTATTGGGGGGGGGGTGGAGAATATAAAAACCAACTTAAACAAAATCTAAAGCAGTGCAAAGAATAAATAAATCCCAATTTACAGATGTAGTAAAATGTGAAATAGAATGTGAAAAATAAAGATAGAGGTGAGAGTTCAGCTTTCTGACAGTCTGGTGGAGTGGGCCCGGAGACTCCGGTACCTTCTCCCCGAGGGCAGGAGGCTGAAGAGGCTGTGTGAGGGGTGGCTTGGGTCACCCACAATGCTGGACGCTCTGCGGGTGAGGCGGGTGTTAAAAATGTCCAGGAGGGAGAGGAGAGAGACACCAGCGATCCTCCCAGCTGCATTCACTATGCGTTGCAGTTTTCCTGTTCTGTTCAGTGCAGCTCCCGTACCACACAGTGATGCAGCTGGTCAGAACGCTCTCAGTGGTGCCTCAGTAGAAGGTGGTCATGATGGGTGGGGGGGCTCCAACTCTCCTCAGTTTGCGGAGGAAATAGAGGCGCTTCTGAGCTTTCTTCGCCAGTGCCGCAGTGTTTGCTGTCTAGGAGATGTCCTCACTGATGTGCACCCCCAGGAATTTGGTGCTGCTCACCCTCTCTACAGCAGTGAGGGGTGCCGGGTGGGGCCTCTCCGGAAGTCAATAACAATCTCCTTGGTCTTTTTAACATTAAGAAGGAGATTGTTATCGCTGCACCACTTGGTCAGAAGGCTCACCTCACTCCTGTACTTTGTCTCATCGTTATTAGAGATGAGACCCACCATCATTTAAGTGCATTTTTTCATTGTGTAACTTTTCTGGTGGAGGGTCCGTCAAATGTTTTTCTCCTTAAGATGTTACTGCTTTGTCTGGAATGTTTCATCATGTGATATTAAACCTTGTCTTCATGGAGACCAAACCAGACCAAGTCACAGGTCAGATCTGTGGAGAGGCAACCCCGCTCACAGTCAGAATGTGTTTTTAAAAAAAATGTTTTTGAGCAGTAAAACCACCTGTAATTGAATAAATGAAAGGTAAAGCTGTTTAATGTCATATTGTGGAACATTCCAGGCAGAGCAATGGCATCTCTATAGAAACAAGAAGGAGATGGACCCCCAAACAAAAAGCTACATAGTGCACCTTTAAATTTGACTCATGAAATAATAATCACTTCTGTTGTTAAAAACATTCAGGGAGAAGTTATTTTCATATGCACACCAAAATTTGATTATAATCTGATTTCTGGACCTTTAAGATACTAGCCAATGTAAAAAATGAACTTCTTAGGTTCTTTTTAAAGACAATACGGTAGGAGATGTGTTTACCTTGTTGACATGTTTTGGGCTTCAAGCTACAAGCATCTTCAGAACTGTGACTGGTATTGGTGCTGACCTGTTGGAAATCAGATGTTTTTACTCGGGGCCTGTTTACACGAGAACGCTTACAGGTAAAAACAAAATATTTTATCAGAAGTGCCTTTCGTTTAGACGGTGATGGTGTTTTGGGGGCTTAAAAATGCAAAAAAATGAAAAAGCCTTCCAAAGTGGAAAACTTGAATATGCTCCACTGTAGCGTTTTTGTCTACACTGCCCAAGACGCAAAACTCAAATCTGCTGACGTCGTGTACGTATTTACGTCACAGTCCACACCTTGTCGCGCCTTCGTTGCTTTGTAGTCTAACGTGGTCTGAAGCAATAGTTGAACTTCTTCATCCGACCACATGAAATTTTTTTTTTGCTACCGGTAGCCATGTTTTGTTGTTGCTTTTCGCGGCGCAGATGCATGCACGCGGACATAGTGATAATGTATCACAGCACCACCTAGCCGCCTGGCATGCATACCCAACTGAATTCCACACACTTTTGCATCACCGTATGCACACAGATTTCCTCCTGAAAACGCTCGTCTAAACGCGGAATAAAAAGTGAAGACGCGACGCCACTTTTCTGTTTTCTGTTCAGACCGTCATCGTATAAACATAGCATTATAATGTCAAATCTGATGTCATAATTTCACATGGAGAGTAGGAACAGAACATAATAAACATAATAAACCATGTTAAACAAATGTCTTAAAGTCCTTTCACTTTTTCACTTCAGTTCATTTCTTTGTGTTCACTTAGGGCACTTAGTTTTTTGGTGGAAATGGAGAAGTTTGTATTTGTTTTGGCCTTTCGTCCACACGGCGCCGGCATTTTGGGGCGGGGAGGGGATGGGGGATCTGAGAACGCCGGGGTCGCATTGTCATGTAGACGAGCAAAACGCAGCTTTTGGAAAACGATGACGTTGCAATGTTTGTTTGCAGAAGAGAAAGGACTTTAAGCCCATGTGCTCTTTGTAGTATTGTGTTTCCGGTGGCTCTGGCTGTTTCCTGTTTACAGCACCACACAACCCGCATAAAAAAATAAAAAAAAAACAAGAGCGTTGTCATGTGGACGTAGCCTTATTTTATGTGAAAGGCTATGGCAGTTTTCGCTTTGTGTCGAAGTATTTTTTCAGTAATTACAGAGACAAAAGCATAAAAAAAAAATTTCAAAACATTAAAACTGACAGTTAATAGTCTACAGTAATGAGCAGCAACTGTTTACAAAGGAATCACTTTATTCAGATGGCTTTTCAAGGAACGCATTAGTGTAACTTACAATTTAAAGAAAGACAGACACTTTATTGATCCTGAAGGAAATTCAAAATAAAATAAACAGATTCATTAGATTGTACTTACTTTTTAGTTACTTTTTCCCTGCCAAAAATGGGTGTAAAGAGTAAGTGCTGTCAGGTGATTAAAAAAATTAATCTAATTAATTACATGATTTGTAATAAATTAATCTAATTAATCGCATTTTAAGAGTGTGTGTGAGAGAGAGATTGTTAGCACAAAATGTGCCTGCATTGAATTACCGCTCCTAATTTATTGCATTAATTTTTATAACGTGTTAATTTGCAGTGTAACTAATTAATCTAATTAACGCGTTAAAACTGACAGCCCTATTTATATCATTATTTTTATATATACAGTATGTCTCATCTGATACTGGTCTATTGCTATTTGGTTGCTATTCCATTTCTATTTTTTCTTTTTACCCTATGATATATATTATATTTAATGAGTGAGCTACCGTACCCAAAACAATTTCCCTTGTGGATCAATAAAGTTTGTCTAAGTCTAAAGGGTTACTCAAATGTGTGAATGAAACAAAACACAACTCCAGGTGTGTTTTTGATGAGGAAACAACATTCTAACAAGGCTTAAAGCTCACAAGAGTCAGTTTTGTGCAATAAAGGACCAGGACCTTTAAGAATTTGAGCGCTGTGCAGCTGTGACACAAAACTCCTCCTGTGTATTAGCTCGAACCGGGAGCCTGGTTCAAAAAGCAATGTATAGTGAAGTCACCTGACCAAACAGAGGCAGCTGCATGTCCTCCCGAGTTTCTCAGTGGTTCACGGAGCACAGCTGGGTTATTTCAAGTGGTCTGTAGTTAATGTTTACAGTGGGGGGATAAGGGCTCCTCTGGGTGGACACATGCGCTTGGACATTGATGGACGCCTGATGCACCAGAGCTCAAAAGGTCGACCTACACAAGAGAACAGACAAGAGACAATCAGAACCACTCCTTATATAACATTATGGTTTCACAAACAGGGACCAGAAGTATGCACAAGTACTTTTAGAAGCTTACTTAAAAAACAAACAGAATTTATTTGTGATGTTGACTATTAGTGTAGCGCTCAAGTACATTGACACTATAGAAAATATTAAAATTGTATTAAGCTATGTAATAATGTTGTTACCTCATCAAAACAGACCTGGAGTTGTGTTTTGTTTCATTCACACGTTTATGGTAATCCTTTTGTTATTAGTCTGTCTACATCTCCAAAGCTCAAAATGCTCTGCTCCACTTTGTGATGTCATGTAGTGGTATATTAACTTCTTGGATTCTTTTTTAAAGACAATACAGTATTTACCTTGTTGATATGTTTCAGCTGCTGCTGCATCTTCAGAACTGTCACCGGTGTTGTGGTGACGTGTCGTATATCAGCTGTTGTTACTTCCTGTAGGCGTGGTCAGCTGTTGTTGCTTCCTGTAGGCGTGGTCAGCTGTTGTTACTTCCTGTAGGCGTGGTCAGCTGTTGTTACTTCCTGTAGGCGTGGTCAGCTGTTGTTACTTCCTGATAGCTGTGTCTCAATTCCCAGTGTGCACAGTTCAGAGTGTGGTTTTAAGGGCACATACGTCACTTCTGGCATGACAAGTGCTGTCCCATTTCATTTTTGTCACATGCACACTTAAAATGCACCCTGAAAACCGCAGTCGTTTCCATGGAAACTGTGCATCCATGCACTCTTCGCACACTCATATTCCAGCATGCACCACGCGCTACATCTTCTACGGGAAGATGTAGTGCGGAAAAAACACAGCCGAAGCACACACCACGCTGCGTAACAGGGGAACTGCCTTCCTGGTGCGTAACAGGGATTCCCCTGTCAGCGTGGTGTGTGCTTCGGCTGTGTTTTTCCGCACTGAAAAATAGTTCCCACCCAAAATGACCAAGTCAAGCTCTCCGTGTTGATTTGCACATTTATTTGCACTCGATATGAATGCGCACTACACAGAAAGTAATTGGGAAACGCATCGAGCAAATTAATGGAGTCTAACGCGGCCAAAAGGAATTAATTTGCTCGATGAGTAGCTGCAGATACCGCGGCGGTCAGTGCTGACAGACCTGGACAATGGCTGGGTCACCAGAAAAACGCTTTCCACCACTTATTTTAGTCTCTGGACTGTGGGGAGATGCCCAAGTTTGACTTGGGGGTGGCATATCCCTTTAAAGAAGACAAAATGAGCATCTTTGGTTCATGTAATGGTAGTTTTCAAATGAACAGCTCCTTTTATATTTTGTTCAGTATAGAGTAGCAATTCCAGGGCAGAAATTGTTCAAATGATTATAGAGAAGGTGTATGCAGATTACAATGTGTGTTACAATTTTGTATGAAAAGCGACTTATAAATATTGTTTGATTGATTGATTAAAAACACAGTGGAGCACTCTATATCACCACATGACATCACAAGGTGGAACAGAGTGTTTTCTGTTTGAGAGAAATACTCAGCCTTAACATGTAGGGTTTGTGTCTTAAAACATGGGAATGAAACAAAACTCCAGGTGTGTTTGTGATAAAGAAACATTAAAACAAGATCAGAAACTGCGTAAAATGGGTCATTTAAATTTTATTGCTCAAAATAATCTTGAAAAACATGCATTCTTACTGTGAGTCATGTCGCGTCTTCACAGATCTGACTTGTAACTTGACCTGATGGCATTAATAAATACTGTGGAACATCCAATAATCAACGACATTTCCATAAAAATACATTTAATATTCTGTAAGATGTTTGTTTAAAAGACTAAAATACAGATAGAAATTAAGAGGACCCACCCACCTTTCCTGTATGAATGTCTTAGTGATTTGTGGTTTCAGTGTAGCACTATGAAAGGTTTGTAAAAAAAAACCAAAAAAAAAACCACACATTTTAAATCGCAATATTAATCTAAAATGACTTAATAAAAGAAACACATCTGAGCTAATTTCCGCGTTAGAAAATGTCATCACAACAAAGAGTCGGCTCCTTTGGACAGCTGCTCATCACACTAGCGAGCAGCGGATTTTTTTCATTTGTACCAAAATGATTACGCAATTCTGCCAAATCCTATGCATATCATGATTAAGAAACAACAAAAAGTCCATTTCTGCTTTAAGGTAGTATGCTAAATGTAATAATAGAATAATCAGAAGTGATTTTTTTTTTTTTTTAAATCAAGGCTAACTGCTAACATCTTCAAAACATTAAATTGTTAGCATTGTAGCACTGTAGCCACACTCAAGTCAAGTTCCAAATTTGAAAAAGATTAATAGGTTAGATAAAGATGCACCAAGTTACAAGAAATAGCAATGGTCTTATTATTCTCGTTCTTTCAAATAAAGTCTAGAAGAAGGCTAGTTTGAGGTTGCTAACATGCTATGATAACGACTTAGCATTTTGACAAAAGTATGGCTACCAGAATGACAAAATTTACAGTAAAGATGTTTTTTTCAGATACATTTTATCAAGAATTAACTTAAGGCTGATTTACATAATTGGTAGTAAAATTTTTCAGTATTTTTTTAGCCAACCAAAGATTTCTCCACCCAATCAAGCTAACTCTTATTCAACAAACTGCCCTGCTAAAATGCATTATCATTCATACACAACATATGTTATTTATTACAATTCATAAAGTACTATAATGCAGCAGATTTTTTTCATTTGTACCAAAATTATTATGCAATTCTGCCAAATCCTACGCATATCACGATTAAGAAAATATTAAAACTGGAGAATGCAGCAGTGGGCGTGTACCTGTGGTCGTGAAAACGGCGAAAATATTTGATTAAAGATTGCTCAAACACACACAAATCACTCCCAAAAATATAACTTTGGGTGAGTAAATGGTGACAGGAAACAACTATAAAAACTCATTTCTGCTTTAAACGGACAGTGTGCAGGATTGGTGGCGCATTGGTGGATGGTGGGTATTGCAATTCCGGTTTTAGCTACGGCAGACCTCGAGGGTCACCCAGGCGCGCCGTAACGCGGACAGCTCGGCGTACCCGGAGCCGCGCACGAACCGCGCGCATGCGTGAGGTGCACCCGGCGCTGTGCGCGGGTGGGGGGAATCGGGAACCGGACCGCGGAGGGCGGAGGTCGGTCTGAACCCGAGGTGTGGGCCCGCGCTGCAACAAAGCCCCAGCCGCGGTAGGTACTATGTCCTTCATCTTTTCCTCTTAGATGAAGGTGCTTGCTCCTGCGATGTATGTGCGGAGTAAGTGTGATCCGGCAACATGCTTGTCGTTGTTTATCCAAACGCGTACTATCTCGTTGTGTGAAAACCACGAGCCCTTGCCGACAACTACTGTATAAATAAAACGGCGAAGGCGGAGCCCAAATGTCCTTCTGCGGCTCTCGTAATCAAAATGGCTGCCTCTACATGGGGAAGATCCCCCTTTTATGCAGGTATATCCAAGTCCAACAGAATACTTTGATTTCATGATGGAAGTGAAAAGGCTTGGAAAACACTATTTTTGAATGGAATCTGAATGAATCTTAAATTTCGGTAATTCAGGGGCTCTCAAGTTTTGAGCGGGGTCGTGCGTGAGACTGCGTAATTTCCGAGGAAATTGAATTGCGTGAGAAACGCCGTGTGAGCGTGTGAACGTGTCAAATTGTCTCTCTCAGTGCGTGAGACTTGAGAGCCCTGCTGTAAATGTTTGTCTAAAGAGCAAACTTAAACTACAAAGCAACTAATGAGAGTTATATAAATGAATTTATTACCTGATGGTTCTCAGTTTGTTTTATCATCACCGCAGTGTGCGCTTAGCAGCTGAGACTACACTCTACAGTCTGCCCAACAACAGAACAATCTATTTTCTGATTGGCTGATTTTTTTCCGGGGAGCGGGACGGGGAGGAGGGGGAGAGGTTTTTTTTGCTGAAAACGCGCGGTGCCTGCATAAACTGAGCCACACAGACCGATTTTCTGGGCAGAAAAAATAATAAAATCAGCCTGAGAAATGTCATGTGTGGCGTGTGAGCGTGTGAACACATCAAATTGCGTGTGTCACACTCTCAATGCGTGAGACTTGAGAGCCCTGGTTAGCGGGTAAAAATCTTACACACTGTCCCTTTAAGGTAGTATGCTAAATGTAATAATAGAATAATCAGAAGTGATTTTGTTTTTGTTTTTTAAATCAAGGCTAACCGTCAACATCTTCAAAGCATTAAATTGTTAGCATTGTAGCACCGTAGCCACTCTCAAGTCAAGTTCCAAATTTGAAAAGGATTAAAAAGTTAGATAAAGATGCACCAAGTTACAAGAAATAGCAATGGTCTTCATATTATTCTCGTTCTTTCAAATAAAGTCCAGAAGAAGGCAAGTTTGAGGTTGCTAGCATGCTACGATAACGACTTAGCATTTTGACACAAGTATGGCTACCAGAATGACCAAATTTACAGTAAAGATGTTTTTTTTTCAGATACATTTTATCAAGAATTAAGGCTGATTTATATAATTGGTAGTAATATTTTTCAGTAGTTTTAGTATTTTTTTTAGCCAACCAAACATTTCTCCACCCATCAAGCTCTTATTCAACAAATTACCCTGCTAAAATTCATTATCATTCATACACAACATTGTAATTAGGTTATTTATTACAATTCATAAAGTACTATAATTCAGCGGATTTTTAAAATTTGTACCAAAATGATAACGCAATTCTGCCAAATCCTACGCATATCACGATTAAGAAAATAAAACTGGAGAATGCAGCAGTGGGCGTGTACCTGTGGTCGTGAAAACAGCGAAAATATTTGATTAAAGATTGCTCAAACACACACAAATCACTCCCAAAAATATAACTTTGGGTGAGTAAATGGTGACAGGAAACAACTATAAAAACTCATTTCTGCTTTAAGGTAGTATGCAAAATGTAATAATACCACTGAAGAACCATCAAGTTGGTCTGTTTATTTCTAGAGCAAACATTTGATTTTTACATCGTCGCAAACCTACCACAGGTGGGTGTTAACAAAAGAAAATGTCTGTACAGTCTTATCAGGAGGAGACCAAATAAAATATATAAATACAGAGGAATATTACATGAGCGGTTAAGACAAAAGAAGGACATGCATAGTGGACATCGTTTTTGCTTCCAGGATCCAGCGGTTTGAAGTGTCCATTTTGTTCATGAGACAAGGCTTTGTGAGACTCTTAAAGGGAAACAGTCAAAAGGAGCAACAAGAATACAACATACTCCAGTACCAAGACCAAAACAACTTTAAAATAGTACATTTTTACATTCTTTAACTTAAATAAGCAGTTTGGCCCATTCAGATAAAACCCAAAATGTCTTCTTTATAACATAAACCAACAGAGATGCAAACAGTAATACTTTCATTATAAGAAGTTTGCTTCAAGTCAGCGAATGAACAGAATTTTTAAAAAATAATAAATAATTTATAACTACAAAATAAATGAGCCTAAACATGAAGGATGTAAATTACAAGACAGTTTTAACAGGGCAATTTGTACATTTTTGACATTCACTTGTGAACAAAATTATACAGGCACACCGTGTAACATGTCTGTCACCCGTTTGTCTCCATGGAAATGTGCCTAGAATGTTCCACAGTCTGGCCATAAATTTAAGAATCTCCATGGAGTCTCGCAAGCCAAATTACAGGTTAGATTTGCGGAGAGGTGACCCCACGCACAGTAAGAATGGATGTTTTTTTTAAGATGTTTTTGAGCAATAAATAATAAATAACATCTGTAGTTGAATAAATACAAGACAGACTTTAAATTTAATGCCATACTGTGGGCAATTTAAACCAAAGCACTAACATCTCCATGGAGACAAACAGGTTGCGGACCCTCTCTAGAAAAGTTACACCGTGAACATTTTAAGTAGTAATATTCTTCAATCAATCAATCAATCAATCAATCAATCAATCAAACAAACATAATTTATAAAGCGCTTTTGATACAAAAAAAGTAACACAAAGCACCTGTTAATAATATGCTATTTTTAGATATTATGCTTAACATTCAAGTTACATAGTCATTCAACAAGATCAGAAGTGTTTTTGTTTTGTTTTTTTAAATCAAGGCTAACCGCTAACATCTTCAAAACATTAAATTGTTGGCCACTGTAGCCACACTCAAGCCAAGTTCCAAATTTGAAAATGATTAAAATGTTAGATAAATATGCATTAAATTACAAGAACCAGCAATGTTCTTCATATTATTCTCGTTCTTTCAAATAATGTCTAGAAGAAGGCTAGTTTGAGGTTGCTAGCATGCTACGATAACGACTTAGCATTTTGACACAAGTATGGCTACCAGAATGACTAAATTTACAGTAAAGATGTTTTTTTTCAGATACATTTGATCAAGAATTAAGGCTGATGTACATAGTTGGTAGTATGTAACATTTTTTAGTATTTTCAGTGTTTTTTTAAATATTAAAAATAGCCAACCAAATATTTCTCTACCCATCAAGCTAACTCTTTATTCAACAAATTGCCCTGCTAAAATTCATTATCATTCATACATAACATTGAAATTAGATTATTTATTACAATTTATAAAGTATAATTCTACCATCTTATTTAATCCAAACCTTGGTCAAATTCTGAATTTGTTCCCAGGCAGAAAACAACATTAAAGGTGCATTGTGTAACTGTTCTGGTGGAGGTGGTCATTGCTCTGCCTGGAATGTCCCACAGTATGACATTAAACAGATCTACCTTACATTTATTAAATTAAAGTGGTTTTATAGCTCTTTTATATAGGTCACAGATCTGACCTGTAAGTTGGTCTGGTTTGGTTTCCATGAAGATAGAATGGTTTAATGCCATACTGTGAAACATTCCAGACAAAGCAATAATGTCTCCATGGAGAACAGCATTTGACGGACCCTCTGACCAGAAAAGTTACACAATGCACCTTTAAGCCTTACTTAAATAGATGTTACAAGTGCACTTTTACCACCTTGTTGCTATGGGGACATGCAAACTATTACGCCAACAGTCCATAGTTTTGGACGTTAACGTAGCTGTGGTCCAAAAGTGTATGTACAAAACGTTTATATATTTTCGTGGTGGGGTTATTGCAGAGGAAGTCCGATTTGGGAGAAACTAATACTGGAATAGTGTTTGTTTTTTTCACATTTAAACCGAGAGTAACAGTGCTGTACATCCATATAATCAGAATCCAGACGGTAACGCGGATAAGGCCAGGTTTTTTCGTCTTTCACTTCGGATTGCTGGTTTCGCTCCCAACTCCAAGCGTAAAAAAATGAAAGCTATTTACAAAAAAAAATAATAATAATAAAGAAAACATCAGTCAGTTGTCATAGCTACGTACAGCCTTGCGGATTTACAATAAGAAGGACGCTGAGAAGAAGCATCGTGAAATTTTCAAGCTTAAGTCCAACAGTGCGTACGCTTTGTTGATTGATTTGACTTTTACATATTATTTTTCACACAAAGTTATAGGATTGTCAATTTAGAAGCTGTTTTTAGCAATTTTTAGCACATCTGGCATGACTCAATCTCGACTACAATCAATGCAAAGGTTTCCGATACATGTGGAACTTAACGAATCCGCTCGTACAGTAATGTCATTTTCACATTGTTCCCTTGACATTTTTGGTTTCATGCTCTCAAAATTTCACTGCGTTCATATATACCCTCACTGGTCCAGCCAAATGTCAAATTATCCCAAATCGCCCCGTTCATAAAATCGGTGACCACCGTTCTTCATTCCAGCGCTGAAACGAAAGACATTGCACATCTTCGCTATCATCTTCGTCTTTGTCGTCCTCCCACAGGTCTAGAGCCATTTCAGAGTTACATTCAGACGATTCTAGAAGAGTGGAGAGAGGGAAGAGTAGGAGGAAGGACATAGGGTGCCCTCGGAAGTGAAGGTGGGTGATTGTAAAGGAGACAGGCACCCAAAGGCTCCCATAGGCTCCTAATGACTCTGGTCTGGTTCATTAACTGTGAGAGGACACGTCTGAGGAGCTGCTGCTGTTGCTGTTGGTTGTCTGTGCTCGCTTGATGTACAGGTTGAGAAGTTTCATCTGAAGAAAACAAAAACAGACATTTTTATTATATAGTTTTTCAAACATCATTTTGAGTTTTATTATGTTTTTTTGGTTAATATTTTTCAATAATTGTATTTACATAATGTACAGGATATACCTCAATTCTTTTTTAAACCAAAAAAAAACCCCTCACCCTTCTGCAACCCAAAACACCAGCACTAAATTAGGCCAAACATAATTGACCAAGCGGCTCAAACCAGTCGGGACACGTGAGAAGCCGATAAGCAACGGTGCCTCGTAAAAAGCTGCCGTACCTTACTCCCCGTCAGCTGGGCCAGGTGGGGTTTGAGGTCTTCACCAATCACAGAGTAGATGGCCACTAGGCAGAATACGCTCGCCTTCCGGACACTGCTCTCCGTGTTGTCATAGCCCTGAGAGGAGGAGGAAAGGAGGAGAGGAGGAGGAAAGGAGGAGAGGTGAGGAGGAGGTGAGGAGAGGTGAGGAGGAGAGGAGAGGTGAGAAGGAGAGGAGAGGCAGGGGGGAGGAAAGGAGGAAAGGTGAGGAGGAGGTGAGGAGGAGAGGAGAGGAGGAGGAGAGGTGAGGAGGAGAGGTGAGGAGGAGCAGAGGAGAGGAGAGGAGGAGAGGTGAGGCAGAGAGGTGAGGAGAAGAGGTGAGGAGGAGAGGAGAGGAGGAGAGGTGAGGAGAGGAGAGAAGGAGAGGGGAGGAGGAGAGGTGAGGAGGGGAGAAGGAGAGGATGAGGAGAGGTGAGGAGGAGAGGACAAGAGGAGGAGAGGATGAGAGGAGAGGAGGAGAGGTGAGGAGGAGAGGACGAGAGGTGAGGAGGAGAAAAGGAGAGGACGAGAGGAGGAAAGTTGAGGAGGAGAGTTGAGGACGAGAGGAGGAGAGGAGGAGAGGTGAGGAGGAGAGGACGAGAGAAGGAGAGGACGAGAGGAGGAGAGGAGAGGGGGAGGAGTGCCAGAGGTCCAGGGACAAATAAGGTTAATAATTCCCACTGTCCAAATAAGCACATTGTCCAAATAAGACTTTTTGGAGTTACAGATAAAACTGTAGTGGAAAATGCCCCCAAAGACCTGTACAATTTTTTCAATTTTTTCTTTTTCAATTTTAACTTGGTTAACTAAGGTGGAAGGTAAACATTTCCAGGGACAAATAAGGCTAATAATTGCCACTGTCCAAATAAGCGCATTGACCAAATAAGCCCTTTTGGAGCTGTACCCAGAGACCTGTTTTTATTACGTTTTCCAACTATAGTAGGTAACAAAAAGCACAAAATAAATATTACCACAATTATAATGCATAACTGTTAGCATTTTAGCTATTTTTTTAATCTGTCAACTGGACAAAAAAATTTAAAAAGTATAAAAATTGCCAGTTGAATTTTACTGAATTATTTTTATTTTTGCAATTTCAGCTTAATCTATAATACTTGTAAAAATAATGTCAAGGTATGGGCAAAATTCAAAAATATATATAAATATAATAATAATAATAATATATGTTTTCTGTTTTTACAATGAAAATTAGCACAATGTATTTTTACAATTCAGAAAAAGTGCAAAATTTTACCTTTATTTAAACAGAAAAGTCCGATTGAGATTGAAAGATCTCTTTTAAAAAAAATACAAACCATAGACAAAATACAACCCATACACAAAATATTTGATATAAAATTAGAAAAAAAAAAAAAAAAAGGACAATATAAAAGTTAGAAGTGGTGACAGCTCCATGACTGCATTTCTAGATTTTTCAGGAGGGTAAAACGAGAAGCACAACATTTTGGTTGAGGTCAAAATGCCACAAAAAAATGTAAATTAAAAAAATGCATAAATTTCTCCTTATATAATATGTTTGAGCAGTTCTTTGACTATATTGTATAATATACGTGGATGAATTTATGCAACATTCCCCAGTTACAAATAAGGCAAAAGGTTTCCAGTGTCCAAATAAGCACTTTGTCCAAATAAGCCCTTTTGGATCCGGTGATAGTGTGTCCTGAGCTTTCAAGGAAAACAGGCAAAAGATTAAACCCTGCTGCATGGGCACTTTTCATTATACTACCAAATATACTAAATATAGTTTTCAATTTTCAATATTAACAAAACAAAACAGGTTTTTAATTTTGTGCAAACAGTTTTAATACTTTATTGTGAGAACTAGCAATTATAATTTACTGGTTAAAAAGGATATATTATGCTATTTTCTGCTGTTATAATGTTGTTTCCTCATCACAAACACACCTGGAGTTGTGTTTAATACACAAGTTGGAACAGACAATTTTAAGGTTTGGAGATGCAGAGAAACTAAATAAAGGATTAGTCAAATATGTCTGAATGAAACAAAACACAACTCCAGATATTTAACACATTTTTAAGACTATTATGGTATTCTTTGACTCTAGTGTACGGACGGGACAATAAACAATAATATCGTTGATGGTGATTAAAAGGGTAGGCAATAATCGTTCGTGCAACATTTTATAATCGTGATAATCTCCATTTTATCACCAGATTCTGCTGAAAAATGGAACTTGTTCATGATATTTTTTATGTCTCTTCAACCTGCAGCTCTCCACCCCCTTCCAAGGAGCTCTGAATTACACATATTGTGCTGAATAATGAAAATGTGATTAATTAAAAGCCTATTACCACTGTACATGAATCATTTTGTTGCCTTACTTTGTGCACTAATAAATGGATAATGGTTTATTGTTTTATATATTTTTTCTCGAGTATTTTAACTCCATGATCATGTCACGTTTCTTGTACTGTATGAAGAGCTCGGCGTAGGCGGGCAAAACAGCCTTGAACCCTACTGAATCCTTATATAAATATGCAGTTAAGATTCATGATAACACACCCCAACAGTATCACCACTGTCCTATTCTTGCAAAATACTTTAACTTTTGAAAATCTAATGATATATGCTAATATTTGTCTGCTTTTCAAAATTCTTCATGGTGCTGCTCCTCCTCTTAAGGATTTCATTTCATTGAGCTCTGAAATGCGTGCACTGTCCAGAAAAGCATGCACTGTCTAGAAATGTAAGTCTTACATTTCTGAACAGTGCTCATCAAATCGTCTTTTATCTCTGTTGCTGTGAGTCATTGGAATAATTTGCCAACATAAATTCTAACCTGCACATGTTTTCAAATGTTTGCACATCTGACAAAGAAGTGGCTGATCTCTTAACAAGTTTGTACACATTAGGGATGAGAGTGATTTGAATGATCAGTAGAATGTAGAATGTGTTTGTGTGTGCGTATTTTGGGCCTTGATACTGGGTGGAAGAGGCTAAGAGTGCATGTGGTTGCCTGTCTGGTGTATGTTGTTTTTCGACTAGTATTTCAACTCTGTAACCCTAAGTAACATCTGTTTTAATTTATTTTTGGTCAATTTGTCTATATATACTGAATCTGTACTTTTAGTATTTCCACCAGCCTGCTCAGGGACGACAGGTGTAAATGAGTATTCATGTTATAACCTGGCAACAACATCTTTCCTATGACTTCTGTTTTGATTATTGTATTGTTGTGCCCTGTCCCTGTACAAATAAAAAGCATAACATGCCATATAGACATCTAACTGTATATAGACCACTGAAACTAGTAGCTCTCTGGCATGTTCGTTTTGTAAAGGTAGCTCACTGGAGAAAAAAGGTTGGAGACCCCTGTTGTAGATCACTGTTATTTTCTTTTATATCAAAGTTTAATTCTGTAACAGTTGGTTACATATGGAACTTCATAATATTAAAAGTATAATTAATTAGATGTCATCAACTTGAATAATTATCGTGATATAATCGTTAATCAGAATTATTTTAAACAAATTTGAGTATTGCACCATGCCTACACTAGCGCCGGTCGCCATGGTTACCTGTAGGAGTCCCGCGATGATGTCCGGCAGCAGCTGTACCAGAGACTCTTTGCCGATGCGCTCGATGACTTTGGTTTGCATCTTGATGGCGGCCAGGTTTATGGGGTAATCCGCGGTCTGTACGATGGGACACAGCACCTTTATGCACTGCTCGGGGTGAATGGAGCCCGCCAACGTGACCGCCGCCTCCTCCGCTGCACGCACCACCTACGATAAGCACGAGAAATACCGCCGTGAACCTGAAAATCGCTGGTTTAAAGCTCCTATATTGTGCAAAATTTACTCTTGTGATTCAAATGATTCTATGGATGGGAAATACTGGTGTGAAAGATTATGTTTATGTAATAGGCAATTGTAAATATAAATTAGAAAATGAAATCTTAAATATTTCAGCTTTTTATGACTCTTTACCAGATGTAAAACTAAGCAACAGGAGTACTCCACACTACGAAATAAAAGTAATATAGCAGTAGCTGATATGGAATTCTGGAAGTCTACATTATTAGGATATGTCCCTCTTAAATTCACAATTTGCTAAATTGATTTTTCTCAGTCCATCTTCTTGGGCTGCATTAATTTTTGCATTTTAGAAGTTAAAATAAAATGTTACATGGTCCTCAGTTGCTTCATAACTGATTAGCCCGCCCAAATTAAATCTAGACATACATATTACATATGGAAGATTATTTGTTGAGATTTCGAATTTAAATTTTTTACCGCTGAATTCCTCATTTTTAACTCTGAAAAAAACATGTTTGAATTATTTTTATTCTGAATTTTAGTTGCTGAAATTTTAACTATAGTTTTAAAAAAATTTTTTCAAATTCTAAATAAAAATTTGACCTTTTAAACATACAACACAAATATCTTCAAGCCCTCAAATTTAAAAGTCAAATTTCAGAGTGTAAAATTCACAGTGAAGAAAATTTAGCAGGAAAGATGCAAGATGCCAAGACGGAAGCAATCGATTCAAAGTGATACGATCTAATTTAGTAACGACAGGATCAGTGAAGCGATCTGATTGGTCAGAATTCGCCTCATCAAAACATCATCTCTTTTATTTAAGTGTAAACCCCGCCCACAGATGAGAACCATTAGGAAACAGCCTCTGTCCTCCTCACTCACACATGGATCGATTGCTTCTGCCTTGGCATCTTTGCTGTGAAATTTGACTGTTGAATTTTAGGGCATATGTATGTGGAAATATTTATGGGTGATTCTCCAACTACAGTCAAATCTGGTCATGATATTTTTCAGAAAATCCAACACCATATTATTTGAAATGTTTTGGTTTGTTCTACTTCATCACAATGTGTAGAAACATTAACTGATAGTGGTTGTAATGAAATTACATATTTATTAAATAAATAATAATAAACAATAACAATAAATAAAGTGAGGGAAATGTTTAGCATTTCTTTTAAAATCTCATGACATATTAGCATGCTAATCTCTGTTTTAGAGTTAGCATAAAATATACTCAAAATACACAATATAAAATGGTGTTTTTTTATCATTATTTGGACATTCAAAGGAAATATGAGGTGTTTGGAAATGACGACCAATAAACCTACTCTTGGTTTTGGAAAACTTTACCTTGATTTTTTTTTTTATCTATAAGGAATTTCTGTGCCATTTTCAATGAAGTTACTGTTGAATCAAATTTAATTTCAGTCTTATGACTTTGTCCCTTGATAACCTGGCCAAGGGACAAAGGACATATAGCAAAAACATTCAATATAAAACCATATTTTTTATAATAAAAATAGTAATTTATCTATCATAAATTTTTTGTAAGTTCGTCTTTGTGTCTAGTAAGTGCAGCATGAATTTAAAAAATGACAAACGTGTTTTTGTTTTTCTTATTTCTGCCTGAGACACAAATTCTTTGATAGTTGGAGAATCACCCTTATATTTAAAAGTGTTTTTTTATTTTAAATTTGAAACATACTGAAAAAGTTCTCTTACAATTTCAGCAACTAAAATTCAGAATAAAAATAATTCAAACATGTTTTTTCAGAGTCAAAAAATTCAAAGTGAGAAATTCAGAGGCATTGAAAATTCAAAATCTTCCATACTTACACTCCAAAACATGCTTAATACTGATATATTACCTTCAAATTAGACAAGAACCTCACTCTCCTATGATCTAATTCATTGTAATTCCCGTATCTTCAGCGTACCTCTTTGTGCGAGTCCTTGTGGGCCTCCAGTGTCTTCATGATGGTGAGCTCAGCGTAGTTCTTGAAGCGAGCCGGCTGGTTTCTCAAAATCTCCTTGAGCACTCGCAGAGCCATGGCCCTGATGGTGTGCTGGACAAAACATACACAAGATATCCACGAGTTAACTACGTGTGTAAACAATTCTAATAGTCATTTTTATCCAAAATCTGTAGATATTATATAATCAGAAAAAGAAATGTCAAGACGTTCAGACTGCAGGGCTTAAAGCTCAATTCAGATTTTTTTGTGAAATACGATTTTTTCACGAGGTCGTTCACATTTCCAATTAAATGTGACTTGTGTGTGATCTCCAGTGTGAACTTTAAATGCCCCAAAAGTGTCCCGCATGCACCTTGGAGGACACAACGTTCTCACATTCCGCGAGCGTGCTCAGTGTTTACGGAAGTCGCCTAAACATGGACACCAGCATTGAGAGCCTGGTGATTTTAAAGTTGCTGTTGTACCAGAGCCAGAACATGTACAACTTATTTGTTTTAAGGAAGAGACTGAGAAGGAGAAGGTTTTTGGCCATGGTGTTTTGTGGGGCAGTGGCAGCAATGTCCGTAGAAATGAACGTGTTGGTGCTGAGAGTGGTGGGATTGCGAAGTGGTTCGCCGCTTCACTGACACGGACTTCATACACAATTTTCGTATGACGACAAGAACGTTTGTGTACATTTGTGAGCGCATACTTGTACCACTCGCTTGTTGATGACGTGTAGACCGGATGAATGTGACCTGGCCGTTCAGACTGAAGTCGCATGTCAAAAGGTCGGATATGTATCGCTTTTAGGACCACATATCCAAGTGGCCTGGGTCGCATTTGAAAATAATCAGATCTGTGTCATTCTGACTGTCATTAAAAGATCAGATACAGGTCGCATGGAGGCAAAAAAATGGATTTGGGTCACTTCAGGCTGCAGTCTGAACGTAGCCTTTTTTAACCCATTTTAAAGGGACAGTGTGTAAGATTTTTACCCGTTAATTACCGAAATTAAAGATACCCATTCAAAAATACATCGTTTTCCAAGCCTTTTCACTTCCATCATGAAATCAAAGTATTCTTTTGGACTTAAAAGGGGGGATTGACCCCATATAGAGGCAGCCATTTTGAATACGAGAGCAGCAGAAGGACATTTGGGCTCCGCCTTCGGCAAGGCTCGTGGTTTTGGGTAAACAACGACAAGCATGCTGCCGGATCACACGTCGTAATGGATCTAACACGTGTTTTGGACTAAATTGTTTTACTGGATTTTATTCGCTGGATCCTTACGGACAGATTGAGACCAAGTTTATGGTGAAATACTGAGTTTGACCTGTGCAGAGCCTTCAAAGGTAAGCAAAGTAACAAACCTCGTTTTGTGCTTTTCCGTATAAAAGCCCCATGTGCTCGGAGAGTGATTGTTGTGCCGGGAAATGAATTGCATAGTCAAAAAGATGAGACTGTAAGGTTTCATTTGATGTGTAGATTGTCATGGTACATGATCGGGAATGTGTGTTTTCATGCAAAAAGAAAAAAAAAAAACAGTGAACGGGACCGCGTTTTATTTATACCGTAGTTGTCGGCGAGGGCTCGCACAGCGCCGGGTGCGCCCGGGTGACCCTCGAGGTCTGCCGTAGCCAAAAGAGGAAGTGCAATATTTACCATCCACCTATGCGCCACGAATCCTACACACTGTACCTTTAAAAGTTTTTGCTTAAGTGCATTGTGTAACTTTTCTGGTAAAGGGTTTGCAGCCTGTTTGATTGTTGATATTCTACAGGATGGCATTTAATTTAGCTATCTACACTGATACAAGTACGCCACATCACAAGGCCAAGTTGGAAGTCAGATCTGTGGAGAAGCGCACATGTTCACAGTAATAATGCATGTTTTAATGTAGTTTTGAGAAATAAAAACACCTGTAATTTAATAAATACAAGATTTGTTGGTTTAATGTCATACTGTGTAACATCCCAGGCAAAGCAAAATGTATAACAGTTGCTCAGTGCACCTTTAAGGCTAATTGGTGTTGAACAGTGCAAACTAATTACACTGGTCTACAAGCAAAATGCTTCCGGAACAAACGTAGTGACATTTTTCTTGGTTTAGGTCACTAATAAAGAAAAAGTAAGGGTCAAAATAGGAAATTTATGCAAAATAAGGCAAAAACTGTAGTATATCAGAAGGTACAGTGTGTCTACAAGCAACCAGTTCTATCTGAAAGCCTGTCTGCACATTCACATACATTCATTTTAATACGTCTAGAGTTTTATCATAAAATATTTTTTGATTTCACATAAGAGAGATGCCTCAAAATTGTGTGGATACAGAAGTGCAAATTAAATATTTTCAAAATATAAATATTATTTTTAAAGTAAAAATGCCTAAATCTATTGTATATAGATCATTAAATATCTTGAATACATTAGCTAACCAGCACAGTTATCAAATGATTTTCAGTTCATCTTATCAGTATAAATGAGATTTAGCCACTTTTATCTCGGAAGCAGATAAGAGTCAGATAAGAATTTGTAGACCAGTGTTACAAATGTGTCTCATGAGCTACTATACATCTCTTATTTAATGCTTTAGTTCAGTCTTCCGTCAATACAAATGCAAAATACCATTACCGGCACATACTAGTATAATCTAAAGCCTATAATCTTACGTCTTTGTCCCCCAGTGTCTCCAGCAGCAAAAGGAGAATGGTCTTAAAGTGCTCGTCCCACACGGCCACGCTGTCCTCTCTCGTGATCTTCAGCAGCTCCACCAGGGCTCCTTTCCTCTCCTCTGAGCGCTCGTTGTGATTGGACAGCTCCTTCAGCAGATCCGCCACCATATCAGAGTGGTCCTGGCCAACTGGAGACAGGGGACAGCACTGTTAGACTAAGCAAACCCAAGAGACTTCATTTCAGTTTTTTTTATTTTAACATCGTGCTGTTAAAGTGTGTGTAGCAATACAGTGGAAGCCAATATTAGTAGAAACGTGTATTTTTTAAGGTCCTCTATTACACAAAATGTACTCTTGTGAGCTTTAAGTCACGTTAGAATGTTGTTACATTATCAAAAATATACTTGAAGTTGTGTTTTGTTTCATTCACACGTTTGAGTAATCCTGGTTTATTAGTCGACATCTCCAAAGCTCAAAATGCTCTGTTCCACCTTGTGATGTCATAAATTAACAGCTACTTTTTACCTTTTATTTAGTAGAGATCGGCAATTCCAGGACTGAAACTATCCAAATATCTCCAATGAAGGTGTGTGGAGTTTAAAAACACAGCGGAGCACTTCCTGTATCACCACATGACATCACAAGGTGGAACAGAGTGTTTTCCGTTTGAGAAGAACTCAGTCTAAATATGCAGTGTTTGTGTGTTAAACGTGTGTGAATGAAACAAAACGCAACCCTAGGTGTGTTTTTGACGAGAAAACATAATAACAGAGATACGTTTAATGCCATATTGTGAAAAATTCGAAGCAAAGGCCATAACATTCCAATAAAGACAAGCACAAAATTTGAACCTTAGATATAGATATTGCATAATAGAGGACCTTTCAAGTTATCGCTTTTAAAATAGCAGTTGTAATATGTTTTGGTCTCCACCATATACATCTCTGAAAAAAAATAAGACCGCTGCAAAATGATCAGTTTTTCTTAATTATAAGTACGTGTTGGGCAAAAGGAACATTTTTGTTTGAGTCTATAAACTACTGACAACATTTCCCCCAAATTCCAAATAAAAATATTATGGTTTAGAGCATTTATTTGCAGAAAATGACAAATTGTCAAAAGAATAAAAGAGATACATGTTTTCAGACCTCAAACAATGCAAAGAAACAAGATCAAATTCATTTTAAAACAACATAATACTAATGTTTACACTTAAGAAGAGTTCAGAAATCAATATTTGGTGCAATAACCCTTATTTTTAATCACAGTTTTCATGCGTCTTGGCATGCTCTCCACAAGTCTTTCACATTGTTCTTGGGTGACTTTATTCCACTCCTGGTGCAAGAACTGAAGTAGCTCAGCATTGTGTTTGTGTTGGAATTCAACAGACGCTGGAATGGACTGGCTGTAATACATGTAGAGATGCTGATTTCAGAAAAAAAAAAATGCAGTGGTCTCTTATTTTTTTCCAGAGCTGTATAAAGTTAGTCAGTGCAAACCCCATAGAAAACACACAAACCTTCATACACACCAAATAACAGCAAATCACGGTCCAGTTAACCTTTGTCCTTTGACCCAGGAGGTAGAAACCATCATACCATCATGCTAACTAATGATTCAGAAGACAATAAAGGTTTGGGGACAGAATTAGAAACACCCCTTGGAGGGGCAAAATTATAACTGCACAAAGGTGATTTAGCAGCTTGTTTTACTGGCTACTGGATTGTTCTTTCTTAAGTTAAATTTCAAGTTTGATTTGACATTTTGAATAGTTATACATTACATTAGTATACTGTTTAAGAGGTGGATGTGGAAGTATTTAAAGGTCCTATATCACACAAAACTGACTCTTGTGAGGTTTAAAGTGATACTCCGGGATTTTTGACATAGGGTCCAATTTTCTAGTTAGCCAGCGTGTAGGATATGTGTAGAGAAAGTTATTTTGCGATTTCATGCAGTCTTTGTAAAATCTGAGTTGGCTGTTGCTAAGCTAGCGAAAGTGAACGTCCTGCAGCTAGCCAGCCACTAAAATAGACATACCCAGTACAAAACAAACACCCAAACAAATCAGTTATTATGCCAGGGTATCGATTTAAATATCTGTGTTGATATAATAAGATTTTGAACGAAACGGACCTTGCTTCAAACGACTTAATTGACGCATATTGGGGGACTAGTTTCTAAGCAGCGGCGGAATTTTACTTCTCCCTCGTCAATTCATCAGCAGCAGTTGTCATTATTACAAAGAGTAGAGACTGGAGGCATGCATTACACACGTTGGTGAGTAACAGAAACAGGAGGCCTAACTTAGAAGATGTGAGTATAATCATCTCACTGATTTTGCAACTGGCCAAACGCTCCTACATTCAACATTTTTTTCTGGCACACCACTTACCGCATTGATAACTGGCCATTAGGTCCAGCAGGTCTAGGTCGTTTCTTCCAATTTATCTTTTCGACGCAGAAGAATGTCTCCAGTACGCCACGATTGAGATGGGGCAAGAAGTCCTGGTGCGCTGTTATGCAGACATCATTGGAAGTGCTATGGCCACCAGACACATCTAGACTTCGAAACGAAGTATCTAGCTCCAGCTCTTGCATTTGTGGGATAACTAAGTCCCACTCCCTGCAGCAAAAACATTCATCCTCGTTCTCCATAACTTCGCAATTTCGGCACTGACACCACCAATCCCCGGTTCTTCTGTCCCGGCTTTCTGCTGCAGCTTCGGCGGCGGCTGCATTTGCAGACGCGCTCTCTTGTTCTCTTGCTCTTTGTAAATCCATCTCTTTCAATTCTTCGTCCGTATACTCCGGCTCATACAAGTATGGTTCACTGGAAAAATGCAACTGCTCTTCCTCCTCATCAAAATAATCGGGCTCGCCAAACATTGCCATACTTTGAACAGGCTCCGTGTGCTCACTTTTACAGTTGCGAGGTTGCTAGTAAACAAACTATTAGAGCCGGTCGGATTGGGACATGCGGGTGATATCAATCCGCGGCTGTCAAGCTTTCAATGAGGAAGTACGAATTGCTGATGATGATCAAAGGAATACATGCTTGGTTTACTTCCTTAATCATTCTATCAACACAGATATGTACATCGATACCCTGGCATAATAACTGATTTGTTTGGGTGTTTGTTTTGTACTGGGTATGTCTATTTTAGTGGCTGGCTAGCTGCAGGACGTTCACTTTCGCTAGCTTAGCAACAGCCAACTCAGATTTTACAAAGACTGCATGAAATCGCAAAATAACTTTCTCTACACATATCCTACACGCTGGCTAACTAGAAAATTGGACCCTATGTCAAAAATCCCGGAGTATCACTTTAAGTCATGTTATAATGTTATAATGTACCTCCTCAAAAACACACCTGGAGTTGTGTTTTGTTTCATTCACACATCTTTTGTTCAACAGTGGAACTTCTAAGGCTGAAATTATCCAAATAATTCTAGTGAAGGTGTATGGAGTTTAAAAACACAGTGGAGCACTTCCTGTATAACCATGACATCACAAGGTGGAACAGAGTGTTTTCTGTCTGAGAGAGGAACTGTGAATGAAAGAAAACACAACTCCGGGTGTGTTTTTGACAAGGAAACAACATTAAAACAAAGATCAGAAAATGGTGTAATATGGGTCCTTTAAAAACCCACAGACACAGGTAGAACATGCAACGTCCAGATCTAGGAATTGAACCGGAGACCCTCTCGTTGGGGGGATTCTTGCTTAACACCTGTGCCACCAATAATATTCTACAAAGAAAGGCTTATTTTATGGAACATTTTGAAACAGCAGACGTATTAGTGAAAAAAAATACAGTGTTTTAAAGTTATTGGTGGTTAGAGTGGGAAAGTATGAAGTGAGATGTTAATGGATGAATGAAAGAGTGAAAGAGTGAGTGAGTGAATGAGTGAATGAGTAAGTGAGTGGGGGAGGAGGGGGAACTTTACCGGGAGCATACGACTTGGGGAGGGTCATCTTGTTCTCCGCACTTTCCTGGCGGCGGGCTGGAGAGGAGAGAAGGAGGGATGAGAAGAAGATAGAGAGGAAGAGAGGGGGAGGAGAGAGAGAGGGGGAGGGAGGGATGATAGAGAGGGAGAGAGTAAGAGAAAGGAAGAGGAGAGGGAGAGAGAGGGAATAGAGTGGAAGACAGGGAGGGAAAGAGGGAAGGAGAAAGAGAGGGATAGAGAAAGGGGAATGTGAGTGAAGGAAGAAGGGAGGGGGAGATAGGAAGAGAGAGAAATGGGGAGAGAGGGTGAGAAAGAGTGAGAAAGGGAGAAAGAGAGAAGGATAGCGAGGAAGAGAGGGAGAGAGAAGGAGAGAGGGAGGGAGAGAGAGAAAGAGAGAGAGAGGGGGAAAGAGTGAGAGAAAAGGAGGGAGAGAGAGAGAAAAGGATAGGGAGGGTGCGAAGGAGAGAGGGAGAAAGAGATAAAGAGAGAGGGAGCGAAAAAGAAGGAGGAAGAGAGAGAGAAGTGAGGAAGAGAAGGAGAGAGGGAGAGAGAGAAAGAGAGAGAGAGAGAGAGGAAGAAAAAGAGAAGGAGCGAGAAAGGAAGAACAGAGAGAGAAAAGTAAGGAAGAAAAGGAGGGAGACAAGGAGAGTTGGAGGGAGGGAGAGAAGGAGAGAAGGAGAGAGGAAGGGATAAAGAGGGAGAGCGAGCGAGAAGAAGTGAGGAAGAGAGGGAGTGAGAGAGAGGGAGGGAGAGACGAAGGTAGAGGGAGAAAGGGAGAGAGAGAGAGAGAGAGAGAGGGAAAGAAAAAAAGAGAGAGAGAAAGAGAGGAAGATAGCAGGAGAGAGAGCGACAAAGGGAGAAAGTGAGAGAGAAGGCAGAGAAGGAGGGAGGATTGGGAGACGTAGAGAAAGAGGAGGAGAATGAGACAATGTAATGACAACAGCACTACACGAGGACGTCTCTGTTGATGTAAATGAGGCGCCTCCAGTTGATGTTTATCCAACAGACGCCGGCTAAAAACATCTGCAGCATCTTGAGATAAGGTAACGTTTAAATTGGAAGGTAGCTTTTTTTTTAATCTGTAAAAAAAAAGTGTTTTGAAATAATGCTTCTACTTTCTACACTTTCTATTATGATGGTGGATTGGTATGTTCTGATAATACTCCGTTTTATTTTAGAAGTTCAGTTTCAGCCTCGATATTGATAATTTTGTGATTTAAGACAGCTTCATCCACCAAGCTGTCAGGATGCTGAACTCTCTCCCTGCCCTGCCCTCCCTTCCCTAATGATACTGCTGCTTAAATTACACTGACACTGCTGCTTAAACGATACTTAAAGGACACCGACACTGCTGCTTCAAAGACACTTAAAGGACACTGACACTGCTGCTTAAATGACTCTTAAATGACACTAACCGTGCTGCTTAAAAGACACTTAAAGGACACTGACACTGTTGCTTAAATTACTCTAAAATGACACTGACACTGCTGCTTAAATGACTCTTATATGACACCGATGCTTAAATGACTCTTAAAGTGACACTGACACTGCTGCTTAAATTACACCATTTGAGCTTTATTACACTACATATTGTGTGTTTTACCTATTTGTATATACATTATTTATGTTTTATTGTATTGTTTGTTTGTGCGTTTTATTCATTTTTAACCGTGTGCAGTGTCCTTGGGTGTTCTGAAAGGCGCTTTTAAATAAAATGCATTATTATTATTATTATTATTATTATTATTATTATATACAAGTTTACTGTACTTTTGCTACGGGTATATGTGATGTTTTAGTCATGGTGTTTATTGTCTTGTTTATTAGATTTATGTTTTATGTTCACTGTGGGCCTAGGGGGCGCTGCACTTTTCAAATCCTGCGTGTGCAACTGTGCAACTAAAGCTGACTTTGAACTTTGAACTCTGGGACTTTGATTTATTGTGCAGTATTTGGATTTGGTTCACGTTCTGAGTGCGTGTGATTCTGATGTTACACTCACAGTCTCTGAACTGCTCCACGTCGTCGTCAAACACCGCCTCCTTCAGCGCGCTCTTGTCGTAGGTGCAGATGGTCTCTCCGTATCCGTAGGGGGAAAACTCCCGACCGCGGGGCCCGGCGAAGGAGCGAGGAGACGGTGTGTTCAGGAGTGAGGTTTTATTATCCAGAGCGGTACGGCCCCCCTCCACCACGTCCAGCCCCAGCCGAGCGTCAGAACCTGGGGAGGAGGCCAGTCCTTCTCGCCCCGCCTAAGAGGAGAGGTGGAGAACATTAGAGAGACATCCTGGATGACTCAAGGGATAATACAGACATTTTACAAGGTGCACTATGTTACTTTTTGGTTGGGGGTCCCTCACCTGCTTGTTTCTATGGATATGCCATTGCTCTGTCTGAAATATTCCACAGTATGACATTAAACAGCTCTACATTACATTTATTAAATCACAGGTGGTTTTATTGCTCAAAAATACCTACAAAAACAGGCATTCTGACTGTGAGCGGGGTCGCCTCTCCACAGATCTGACCTGTAACTTGGTCTGGTTTAATCTCCGTGAAGATAAAAATGTTTAATACCATGTGAAACATTCCAGACAAAGCAATAACATCTCCACGGAGAAAAGCATTTGATGGACCCTCTACCAAAAAAGTTACACAGCATAACAAAAACATAACTACAGTCTTGTTTTGTTTCACTCACACACGCTTAACATACAAATCCTGCATAAAAAACTGAAAAACACCTTGTGATGTCATGTGGTAAAACAAGAAAGTGCTCCACTGTGTTTTTAAACTCCATACACCTTCACTAGAATCATTTGGATAATTTCAGCTCTGGAATTGCCAATGTCTAATAAACTAAAGGTAAAAGGTTGCTGTTGAAAACTATCGCTTCATGACATCAGAAGATGGAACAGAGCATTTTGAGCTTTGGAGATGTGGACAGACAAATAATAAAGGATTACTCAAACACGTGTGAATGAAACAAAACACAACTTCAGGTATGTTTTTCAGGAGGTAAAAGCATTGTAACATGGCTTAAAACTCAAGAATCCATTTTGTGTAATACAGTGGTCCCTCGCTATATCGCAGTTCACCTTTAGCGGCCTCGTTTCGTAGATTTTTTTAATTCTAATTTTTTGTGTGTGTGTTCTGCATCCTGATTGGCTAAGGGACTGTCAACCTTTGCTGATTTGTCACCGATTTGTGTACAGAATGCGTTCAGTTTGCCAAATTTATATAAATGTTCAATCGCAGTGTGACCCTGAAGTGCTGTATGTTTGCAAGTTTTCTCCCCAACAAAACCCACAATGTCGACGAAACATTCTCAAATATAATCGAAGGTGGCATGTCTGTTTATAAGAATCTTCTCACTCAGTGCCAACAACTCCCCATAACCATGTTCTTCACTCGGAAAAAGACGCCTGCACCAAGGCGGAGCGGCGCCAGGACGAAGACACACGGTCAGAGGAACTGTGAAATAAACGCCTGAGTCACACTATTAATAATTTTTTCTTTTTGTTGAAAATCTACAAAAGTTTGAGTGTTTAAATGAGAGAGAAATGTGAGAAAATGTTAATGCCAGTCTGAGAAAAGTGTAGAATGTGTGTGGTGAGGCGTTTACAGCCTTAAAACATGTAGAATAATTGTAAAATATAAAGCTGACGACTTCGCGGATTTCGCCTGTTGCGGGTTATTTTTAGAACGTAACCCCCGTGATAAACGAGGGACCACTGTATAGGACCTTTAATGAACATGATGTTGTTTATAGTATCTAACATGCCCCACCCATTTCATAATTACACGTATGTATAAATATATATGTAAAAACTCACGGCGTCGTCCCTCTTGCCCTCGCGTCTGATTGGTTCGTTGAGGTCCTCCTGGCTCCTGTAGCTGAAGCTCTGGATTGCCTCGGTGACTCCGCGCAGAGAGCTGTAGATCTCCTCCGAGTTCATGTTCTCTGTGTCATACTCCATCATACTAACAAATCGCAGATAAAAACAACACAGTTTACACAGAGCCTGGGTACAGAGATGTATTTGAGCTACATGCTGTCACTGTGCAGTAGAATGAGCTCGTTATCAGGGATGTAACGATATCCAAATCTCTCAGTATTTTCACAATTTGCATCTCATGGTACGGTATTTTCTGGAGATGAACAAAACTGTGAATATATATTTTTTCCTTTAAAAATGCCTTGACAAGACTTAAAGGGATAGTGCGGGTTTTTTAAATGTTAATCTGTATGGGTTTCCTTCTAAAAGTTCCGTGTGTTGACACCGGCTTGACACCGACAGTCTCAGCTGATTCCGGTTCCGCTCGCTTTCTGGAGCTCAGGTAATTAGGTCCGGTAACTTCTTTAGAACATTAAATAAAGCTTGTTTTTCTTCTCAAAACAAAACATTTGTCCGAAAGGTGATATACAGTGGTACCTCACCTTACGAAATTAATTCGTTCCAGAAGTGGTTTCGTAACGTGAAAAATTCGTAAGTTGAGTAGCTATTTCAATGGAAAAAGCCTGATTCGTTCCAAGGCCCCGATCCAAGTTTTTTTTTTTTTTTATAGTGTAACTTTTTTTATAGTGTAGCATTGTGGTCTGCGTCCTGATTGGTTTCTCAGACTGGATTTAAACCTTTCTCACATTTGTCTCTCGTTTAAACACTCAAACTTTCATAGATTTTCAACAAAATGTATTAATAATGAAGTGTGGGGGGAAGGGGGAGGGGGAGAAAACTGCGCTCTGACACGTGTGTGATAGCGCAGCATGACCCGGCGCGGGGCTGCCAGCAGGTCTAGACCTGGACTAAACCAGGACTAGACCAGGTGGATTAAAGCGCCGCGCGCGGGTCTATTTCCTGGTTTCGTTTCGAGTCACAGCTGAGGGGAGCAGCGAGGAGGCGAGGAGGGGACTGCATGCAGTCTGAGCGCATGAACAAGACCCTGGTCTACCAGGTCTACCAGGTCTAGAGGAGGTCTAGAGGAGGTTTGAGCATGGGTCTCGTTCATGCGCTCAGACTGCGTGCAGTCCCCTCCTCGCCGCTCCCCTCAGCTGTGACTCGAAACGAAACCAGGAAATAGACCCGCGCACGGCGCTTTAATCCACCTGGTCTAGTCCTGGTTTAGTCCAGGTTTAGTCCTGGTTTAGTCCAGGATTAGTCCTGGATTAGTCCTGGATTAGTCCTGGTTTAGTCCTGGTTTAGTCCTGGTTTAGTCCTGGTTTAGTCCAGGTCTAGACCTGCGTCTACACCTGCGACACACGTGTCAGAGCGCAGTCTTCTCCCCCCTCCCCCTTCCCCCCACACTTCATTAATACATTTTGTTGAAAATCTATGAAAGTTTGAGTGTTTAAACGAGAGACAAATGTGAGAAAAGTTTAAATCCAGTCTGAGAAAAGCGTATAATGTGTGTGGCTGAGCGCACATTATTTGAATTTTTGAGATTTCGCGTTTTGTAACTTGAATTTTCTTTCGTATCTAGAGACCAAAATTTACCGTGAAGGCGTTTCGTAACTTGAAATTTTCGTTTGTTGGGTCATTTGTAAGGTGAGGTACCACTGTAGTTGCGTCCAAATCAGTTGTCAAGGAAACATCCAGTAGCGAACTAAGCGATCGCGTATTGTGTCTGACGACTTGTATCACAGCGCGCCTATCAGCTGTATGAGCCTGTTCACCTTTAGCGGAAGTGTACCGCAGATGCGGTCCGCCGCAAGCGGAAGTTTACAAGTGAACAGGCTGATACGCTAACGTGAGCGCAGTGATACGAGTCGTCAGACACAATACGTGATCGCTTAGTTCGCTGCTCGATGTTTCCTTGACACCTGTTTGGGACGCAACTATATCACCTTTTGGACAAATGTTTTGTTTTGAGAAGAAAAACAAGCTTTATTTAATGTTCTAAAGAAGTTACCGGACCTACTTACCTGGGCTCCAGAAAGCGAGCCGAACCGGGATCAGCTGAAACTGTCAGAGGTAAGCCGGTGTCAACACACGGAACTTTTAGAAGGAAACCCATACAGATTAACATTAAAAAAATGCACTATCCATTTAACCCAAATAATTAAAATTTATAAGTGCTTAGAACAGTTATTTCTTCATGTATCGCCACTGAAACTGAACAAAGGATCAAGGACTATGTAATTCCCTCTGTTTTTTTAGCTATTATTGCTGCATAACTATTAATTTAAGCAAAGAGTCTTGTAATTCAATATGTTTTGATGGTCCATGATATTATTGTGAGACCTTTGACTATACAACATCATAATATTTTGGTTATCGTTACATCCCTAGTAGTTAGTGAGTGTTTTAGTGTTAGTATTCTTTTAGTTTTGTAATAACATGCAGCATAGCAGTGTGGAAAAATGGGTTGTTTACAGTAGACAATAAAGACGAAATTGTATACTGGGATTTGAGGTTATATGTGTAGAAAATGAGACAAAAAATTCAAATTCATCCACAGTTTTCAAATTTAATACTACAAAATTTTTATTTTAATTATGTGTATTCAGATAGTCGTCCAAATGATTTTCTAGCATCTTAATTATTCATAGCAAAACGTTTATAAACACTTTATAAAACTTTCAGAGGCTAGAGCAGAGGTCTATCATCACAGTTGCTAACAAGAACTAGCAGTGTCCTAGCTCTACTTCCTGGTTCACAGACAATAAAAAAGGCATAATATTATAATTAGCTGCAGAGAGCTCATTTTGACGCATTTTGAAGACCTGTTTTAGAATATATAATTTAAAAATTGTCAAATTCATCTAAATTATGCGTATAGGATAATTCAGATATTCATCCAAATGAATTACTAGCATCATAATTATTCATAGAAAAGAGATTTTAATCACTTTATAAAAATTTCAAAAGCTAAAGCTTATTTTACCATCAATGTTGCTAAAAACAACTAGCATGTTAACATTGCTCCAATGCTATTTCGTGGTTTGCTGAAAATAAAAAGGCGTTATATTATAATAAGCTACAGAAAGCTAATTTTGAAGACTAATTATTCATAATTATTCATAGCAAGGAGATTTTAATCACTTTATAAAAATTTCAAAAGTTAGAACTGTTTTACCATCATAGTTGCTAAAAACAACTAGCATGCTAACACTGCACCAATGCTATTTCTTGGTTTGCTGACAATAAAAAGGTGTAATATTATAATTAGCTACAGAAAGCAAATTTTGAAGACTAATTATTCATAATTATTCATAGCAAGGAGATTTTAATCACTTTATAAAAATTTCAAAAGTTAGAACTGTTTTACCATCACAGTTGCTAAAAACAACTAGCAGGCTAACACTGCTCCAATGCTATTTTGTGGTTTGCTTAGAATAAAAAAAGCGTAATATTCTAAGTAGCTAGCATTTTGAAGACTAATTATTCATAATTATTCATAGCAAGGAGTTTATAACCAATAAAACTTTCAGAGGCTAGAGCAGTGTTTTACCATCACAGTTGCTAAAAACAACTAGCATGCTAACACTGCTCCAATGCTATTTCTTGGTTTGCTGAGAATATAAAGGCGTAATATTATAATTAGCTACAGAAAGCAAATTTTGAAGACAAATTATTCATAATTATTCATAGCAAGGAGATTTTAATCACTTTATAAAAATTTCAAATGCTAGAACTATTTTACCATCACACTTGCTAAAAACAACTAGCATGCTAACACTGCACCAATGCTATTTCTTGGTTCATGCACAATAAATAGCTAATTTTGACGCCAAGATCTGTTTTTATAATTTGTCTACAAACTGGGTGCATCTAATACTTGTTGAATGTACGCTACTGAAGACTGTTTAGTGTGAATCCGTGTCGGCCCTGTTTGGCGTGTCTGACCCCCCCTGGTGGTTACCTGGGAGAGTACGCTCTGCGCAGGACCCTGAGGGAGGGGGTGGCAGGGTGGGACTGAGGCGGAGGAAGAGGAGGAGGAGGAGGGGCGGGGGGGTGCTTTAGTCCGTCCACACCCCAACCCCATAACCGACTGTGGGTTTGGCGAGGGGCGGATGGATAGAAGGATGGAACGGGGAAAAGAATGGAGGTGGAGACGATGGGAACGAGACAAGGAAGCGAGAGAGCGGACACGGACGACAGAGGGAGAGAGTGAACAGTATGAAGGAAGGAGAGAGAGAAGACAAAAGAGCCATCTGAGCTTGGAGGAAAAAGAGAGGAAAGCACAGGTCCCACAGCTGGAGACTCAAGCCGATTTTAGGATTTGCTTGATGTTGCTGCTCGAACTATAGCGGCAATGAATAGCCACTTTCAGACTGTCAGGCCAGGCCACTACGGGGCTACCTCGGTGCTAATAGCCCCAGCCCACTAGCCCCATGCCCTGAGACCAGTTGTGTTCACGCTGTTGGGCTACTAGCTTCTCTGTGTTACGCTCCAATCTGCGGAAACGTCACTGATACAGCCCATTTTGAAACAGGATAGGCGGGTGATTCAGTAGCACGATGACAGAAGACAATTTGTAACTGACCAAGTATCAGACCAACAACTGATGCCGATACGAACACTACAACACTCATAATGAACGCAAGTATGTCGCAATATGCTTCATGACGTCCTCATTTTCTGCAAACCCCGTCGACTTCTGCCCAGACAGTGAGGAGAGCAAGGACATCTTCAGCTGACCAGAACTGGCGATCCCTCTTCTTACATTTTTTTTGTGACGATCATGAAGGTACAGGTAATACTTCACGTCATCTTCACGTTATTTTGTTTCCAAATATTGGCCCCGCCCCGACCTCCGCCCCGACCTCGACGACGCCTCTGGCCCCTCTTGGCCCATCGTTTTGCTCGGGCCAGAAATCACAGGCCGTTAGCCCCAAGATCCTGGCCCCTAGCCCCTGTTAGCACCTGGCCCTGGATGTGTGAAAGCAATTAGCCCCGATACGCCCTTGTTGGCTCAGCTTTGGCCCGACAGTCTGAAAGCGGCTAATGAGCTGCTCTGGTTTGTGAGGCTAATTTGTATCCATGGTGATTAATAAGGCAATTTTGATCAATAAGAAAATGTTTAAAATGTTTTTGTTTGACTAATCAATGAGGGAAAACAGTAATAAATGCTAATCCGTACATGTAGAGTATACAGTGTTAAACAGTGATGCTAACTGTAGGCATGCTCTGTCTGAGGCTTGTTAGAGTTTTATTTGAACACAATCTGACCAGAAAGTGTCGTCTTAGCTGGAACTACAACAGGTGAACTGTTTCGTGCAGTTAGTTCGTTAGTCACTTTCAACAAACACCAAAACAGGGCCATGAATGCTCGTATTGACCACAAGCTCCAGGAAATGTGCTGTTTAAATCCATTTAGCATTTTTTCTTGCATTTTCAGACCATCTTTAATAAACTTTTTTGGCCGTGTTTGCTCATGTGCGGATTGGGTCACCATAGAAATTTACACACGTGGACAAAATTGTTGGTACCCGTCGGTTAATGAAAGAAAAACTCACAATGGTCACAGAAATAAAACTTGAATCTGACAAAAGTAATAATAAATAAAAATTCTATAAAATTGAACCAATGAAAGTCAGACATTGCTTTTCAACCATGCTTCAACAGAATTATTTTAAAAAATAAACTCTTGAAACAGGCCTGGACAAAAATGATGGTACCCCTAGAAAAGACTGAAAATAATTGTTAAGTAATTCTGTTGAAGCATGGTTGAAAAGTAATGTCTGACTTTCACTGGTTAAATTTCATAGAATTTTTATTTATTTTTACTTTTGTCAGATTCAAGTTATTTCTGTGACCATTGTGAGATTTTCTTTCATTAACCCGATGGGTACCAACAATTTTTTTATTCAGATTCAAGGAGCAAGTGTCATCAAGCTATCAAAAAAGTAAGTTAAGCTTCAAAAGGTCTTTAATTCTGAAGAAAATACAACTTCTGGGCCGAGCTACATTAATCCAAAAACAAGCAAAAAAAACAAAAACTCACATGTAAACAGAATAAACGCAAGATATACAGCTCTGGAAAAAAATAAGAGACCACTGCAAAATTATCAGTTTTTCTGATTTTACTACTTATAGGTATGTGTTTGGGCAAAAGGAACATTTTTGTTTGACTCTATAAACTACTGACAACATTTCCCCCAAATTCCAAATAAAAATATTATCGTTTAGAGCATTTATTTGCAGAAAATGCCAAATGGTCAAAATAATAAAAAAAGAGACATGTTTTCAGACCTCAAACAATGCAAAGAAACAAGATCTAATTCATTTTAAAACAACATAATACAAATGTTTACACTTAAGAAGAGTTCAGAAATCAATATTTGGTGCAATAACCCTTATTTTTAATCACAGCTTTCATGCGTCTTGGCATGCTCTCCACAAGTCTTTCACATTGTTCTTGGGTGACTTTATTCCACTCCTGGTGCAAGAACTGAAGTAGCTCAGCTTTGTGTTTGTGTTGGAATTCAACAGACGCTGGAATGGAATGGCTGTAATACATGTAGAGATGCAGATTTTTTTTAAAAATGCAGTGGTCTCTGATTTTTTTTTCCAGAGCTGTTTATAAATGTGAAGATACTGTGGAACATTTAACTGAAAGCAATAAAATCTAAAAATAGAAATAGTTGTCGATGCTCTGTCAGCCGAACACGGACAGTATGAATTCCCAAAATGCTTTGCGTTCTATGGGAGAATTCTGTCTGGGCCCAAGCTCCTGGGACCTGCAGTACCTGGAGCGGTCTGTCGGTCTGGAGTGTTTTTTTAATAGATCCATGACTACAACAGCAGAAGCAGCAGTTGAATATCTGCACATGCTTAAGGTTACACTGAGTTTAAACGCGTTACCTTGGAGACAGGCCTCCATGAGAGCAGTTGGTGGGGGAGGTCAGGGGGCTGGTTCTGCTGGGTGTGTGGCGAGGAGGTGTTCGGCCAATCGTGTTACTCGGTGAGCCCTGGAAGGAAAAATACAACTTTTTAAAATATATTGCCTAAACCTACAGTATGTACAACAAAATTCAAGGATTTCCCTTTTCTGTTTATGTGTAGAGAAAAAAGTATAGTTTCCACAATAATTTAAAGTAATAATCTAAAATATCATACAAAGATGGTGCCATATACATTATGACCCTAAAAGGTGGAATGTAGTAGTAGTAGCTGTAGTAGTAATAGTAGTAGTAGTAGTAGAAGTAGTAGTAGTAGATGTAGCAGCTGTAGTAGCAGCTGTAGTAGTAGCTGTAGTAGTAGTAGTAGTAGTAGTAGTAGTAGTAGAGGAAGTAGTAGTAGTAGAAGTAGCTATGATAATAGTAGTAGTAGCTGTGGTGGTAGCTGTATTAGTAGTAGTAGTAGCAGTAGCAGTAGTAGCAGAAGTAGTAGTAGTAGCAGTTGTAGTAGCAGCTGTAGTAGTAGCTGTAGTAGTAGCTGTAGTAGTAGTAGTAGTAGTAGTAGCTGTAGTAGTAGCTGTAGTAATAGTAGTAGCTGTTGTTGTAGTACTAGTAGCTGTAGTAGTAGTAGTAGTAGTAACAGTAGCAGTAACAGTAGCAGTAGCTGTAGTAGTAGTAGGTAGTAGTAGTAGCTGTAAGAGCAGTAGTAGTAGCAGTACTAGCTGTAGAAGTAGCAGTAGTAGTAGAAGTAGTAGTAGCAGTAGCTGTAGTAGTAGTAGTAGTAGCTATAGTAGCAGTAATAGTAGTAGTAGTAGTAGTAGTAGTAGCAGTAACAGTAGCAGTAGCTGTAATAGTAGTAGGTAGTAGTAGTAGCTGTAAGAGCAGTAGTAGTAGCAGTACTAGCTGTAGAAGTAGCAGTAGTAGTAGAAGTAGTAGTAGCAGTAGCTGTAGTAGTAGTAGTAGTAGCTATAGTAGCAGTAATAGTAGTAGTAGTAGTAGTAGTAGTAGCAGTAGTAGTAGTAGCAGTAGTAGTAGTAGCAGTAGCTGTAGTAGTAGTTGTAGCAGTAGCTGTAGTAGTAGTAGTAGTAGTAGTAGCTATAGTAGCAGTAGCAGTAGTAGTAGCTGTAGTAGCAGTAGTAGTATTGTAGTAGTAGTACTGTACCACGGTGCTGCTGGTGTTGCTGGAGTTCTTGAGGTGGTTGTGGAGCAGTTTTGTGGCTCCGTCCTGGAAGGTTTTGGGCAGAGCTCCGAGGAGCATGGTGAACTCTGGAGTGTTGAGCTCAAACAGGGAGATCAGCACCACCTGAGCCGCCTGGACAGGGCACAGCAACCCATTAAAGAGCGAGAAAACAATCGGCTATCAAATGAATAAAATATCAAATCATAATGGTCACATTTTTTCATATGTCAACATCTTTTATTAAGTTAAAAAAGTAAAAGTAAAAAGTAGAATGTGTGAAGACTGCTGTCATCATGTAAAATGATATGAAATCTACTTCTGATCTAACTTTAACATCAGGAATGGTTTCACAAAGGCCTTTGTACATTTTTACACAAAACAAATAAAACCAAATTTTTTCATAGATGTTGGTTAAATAGTGCATTTTGCATTTTTTGTAAAACCATTTCAGTTGTTCACATGCTGGGTGGAAATACATTTACAATAAGGGGCAATATAAAAAAAACACAATAGCTAAAATTAACACAGCATCATACTAGTACTGCTAGAGATGATTCTCTCAATTCATAGAAAAAAAAAAAAATCTTCGTAACACTGGTCTACAAGCAAAATGCTTCCAGAACAAAAATAGTGAAATTTTTCTTGGTTTAGGTCACTAATAAAGAAAAAGTAAGTCAGAAGTGTTGATATAGTTTCCAAGATATAGTATTGGGTCAAAATAAGAAATTTATGCAAAATAAGGCAAAAACAGTAGTTTATCAGAAGGTACAGTGTGTCTACAAGCAACCAGTTCTATCTGAAAGCCTGTCTGCACATTCCAATACATTCATTTTAATATGTCTAGAGTTTTAACATTAAATATTTTTTGATTTCACATAAGAGAGATGCCTCGAAATTGTGTGCTAACCATTAGCTAACCAGCACAGTTATCAATTGATTTTCAGTTCATCTTATCAATATAAATTAGATTTTAGCCACTTTTATCTTGGAAGCAGATCAAGTCCAAAAATTTGTAGACCAGTGTAATTTAAAACTGTACATGTACAATAAAATGGTAACCTCCCAGCTCTACATTGCTTTTGAAGACGAACATTCAAAAGTCCAAAATGTTTGTCTGAAACTTAAAACACAAGTTTAAGTTCAACCAAAGACCAGCTTAGACTTTGACCCTGTTTTTATGTAGTTGGTAACAAAAACACACATTTTAACCTGTAAGAAAGATTCTGTTAGGGTTACGAAATGTTTTCAAAGTGCAATTCAAATTCTTCACGTGTTGTTTTGTATATATACATGCAAGTGAGTATTAACGAGTAAAAAGTCATTAATAAAGGACATTCACATTTCTTTTAATTATCATATCTGTTTGACCAGCTCAGATAGCCTCGTTGCCAACGGCCAGAAACAGGTAGCCATATTTTGTGTACGAAATCAGAACAACACCATGCATTTGTTTAAGTGAACGAAAAGTTGTTAGAGTGAGAAAAACACACTGTAGTCTTGAGAAGTCCAAAGCAAGTCAATCCACACAAGCCTTTCTTAGTTTAAAGACTGTTAAACATCTCTTTGCAGGGCGAGCATCTACAGTTAGCTCTAGCATCATTAGCAGGGTGAGTTAGAGAGATGCTACTCTTGGTCGCCGCGGTGACGTGGGGTTAGAGACCGGAGCAGGCGGGGTTTAAACGTGCTTCTTGCGCTGTGATCGGTCGATCGGCTCTACCTGTTTACACCTCTCCTCCAGGTTGCACTCTGCGGACAGTAAGGCTGCAGCGCTGGACCTGCCAGCTAGCTCCTCGCACACCCAGCTTTGAAGGGTCTGGGGTAAGGTAAGGCAAGAGCGCATGTTAAAGGATCGCAAATTAAAGGAAGAACCAGTCCAATCGGGTTAATTTCGTCTTCTGATATTTTATGTTATTAGGTTCTTTTTTCAGACCAAGAGTTTGTTTTCATAACAGATGGACAAGATAAGAGAGGACACATACAGCTCTGGAAAAAAATAAGAGACCACTGGATATTTTATATATATTTTATACATATAATATTGATTTCTCAACTCTTCTTAAATTATCTTGTTTCTTTGCATTGTTTGAGGTCTGAAAACATGTATCTTTTTTTGTAATTTTCTGCAAATAAATGCTCTAAACGATAATATTTTTATTTGGAATTTTGGGGAAATGTTGTCAGTAGTTTACAGACTCAAACAAAGATGTTCCTTTTGCCCAAACACGTACCTATAAGTAGTAAAATCAGAAAAACTGATAATTTTGCAGTGGTCTTATTTTTTTCCAGAGCTGTACATTCACAACGCTCTGAAGCAAATGGGCAATAAACAAAGGAAAACAACAGGTCAGAGAGAAAGAAAAAACAAAAATCAAACTGAAAAAAAAAAGAGTGCATAACAGAAAAAGTGCAAAGGGCAATGAGAAAACACAATATTCAATACACCTGAGAAACCGTACAGAAAACTCAGGCAGCTACTCGTCCACCCAAAAGATAAAATAGAACTGGAGCATGAATGTAACATCATATACGGAATACCCTGCATGTCCTGCAAAAAAAACTTAAATCGGGAAAATAGGGAGTGCATTCAGTACATGAAAAAAGGAATAAATTGGCCGTTTCTGATCACTATAAAAAAGAGAACCACATTATGGACTAGGACGGAGCAAACATCATTGGAACAGAGGAAAACAAACATATTCACTGGATTAAAGAGGCAATTGAAACACAGAAACGTGCTCACGGGACTGTAAACCAGGATGAGGGGGCTTTTTTACTCTCACACACCTGGAATACTGTCCTGAGGAAGTCGGACTGCAGATGGCGCTGTCATCCTGCCTCCACCGGTACGAAGACAGCGCCAAAACCTGTTTAAATCAGCTGACCGGACACGTTGCAGCAACATCACATGACTGCTCTGAGGAAGACCGCTAGTGAGCAGTCGAAACTGTCAGGTATGAAAACAAACTCTGTATCTGAAAAGAACCTAATAACATAAAGGAAGAACCAACTCCAACCAGAGTTTTGAGTAAAATTATATAAGAGATTTTTGGTGTGACAGAGGTTCAATTAAAAAAAAAAAGCCAGTTGAGATTCAGTTATGCACCTGTTTGAAAAGTCCTGCATGTTTAGCCGTCCATATTTTACCTCTCTGGTAAATGGTCACATTTTTATAAAGCACTTTTCCATCTTAAAGGCACTCAAAGCACTTTACATCAAGGAACCACAAACCCATTCACACAAACATTTATACACCAGATGCACACTGTGTACGTACACATGGGGTGAGGTGGGTTAAGGCTGCGTCCCATTTCTCTGTCTTACCCCTTTGTCTTACCCCTACCCCTTGGTTTTTACACGTTCATGTGAGGGCAAGGGGTCTCCCGATTCTAATTTTGATAAAGGGCTAGAGCCACGACCGAGGGCTACATTTACCTTGAAACGAAGTAAGCTCTCGACCAGACTTGGAACGAAGGGGTATGCCTACAAGCACAGGCAGGTTTTGGGATCAGGATGGCAGCGTCACATCGACCAGCCAAGGAGTCTCATAAATGTATTTTCAGCAGTTGTAATTATCGATTAACAGTTTAGCAGGTTTACAATTATGACGCTTATGTTCTGTGTTACTTTTAGTGAACTGTTGTTGCGGTTTTAAATGTAGTGATGTCTGTTTAGGCGACTTTATCGTTTTCATCGAACTTTCATGCATAAACAAGCAAGTTTTTTTGTCGAGCTGAGGTACCCGATAGTCCTTGACATTTGTTTACGTTTGTTTGCGTCAACTGTTGTCGTCTCTGTAGACGTAGCAGCTCAGGTAGAGGCAAGGAATGATGACGCAAACGGTAATCGAGTGGCGTCCCATTTTTTATACCCCTAGCCCTCTTAGCTTGTTATCGAGGGGCAAGACAAAGACGTAGATAAAGGGGTAGGGGTAAGATGAAGGGGTAAAACAGAGAAATGGGAAGCAGCCTAAGTGTCTTGCCCAAGGACACAATGATAGCACAATCTGACGACCCTACCGATGGTGTTTATGTCGAGATCGGAATCAAACGTAAAACTTTTGGATCACTAGACAAACACTCTACCAACTGAGCGATTGTCACTACAGTGCTCAAAACCGTTTGTCTCACAGTTTGATGTCATCCAGTGGCATTTCAGAAGGACTACTCGGTTTTTAAAGTGCATACAAGAACCAATCTAGTTTCTTGAAACGAGGGTGGTTCTGATACCGTTATCGGCATCTGCAAAAGCTTTGATACTCCACATTTTTCAGGATAAACCTGTGAAAGTGTATTTGTCTAAAGGAGGACACATGACGGCTGACGTGGACAGCTGCTATCACACACACAGCAGCTTAATATTGACTTTGGAGGTTTTAGAGACAGTAAAAAGGACAAAAAACAAAAAAACATTTATAGCACCTCTTTGAAGCCTTTCTAAGCTGAACTTTGGCAAATTTAACTGCAGTACGTTGCCTGGCGACAGTACTAATATGAACTTTGTTTATTCTGCATAATCAGTCATGTAAATGGAACATTACAGTAATAAAATGTGAACTTCAGCTTAAATGTCTGCACACAAGTCAACAAATAGACCCGTCATGCTAACAAATTTTGAAGTGTGATATATTGATTCTGAAAAAATAACATTAAATGATAATATTGAAATGAATATAAACCATTTTCACAATAACCTTAAAACAGAAGAATCCAAGTAAACCCTTTTCTAGGTAAATCATATAAACCAATGTGACTAGCATAATATATAAACTGTACAATGAAACACTAAAGTAGTTAGTTCTATTGTTTATAACAACAAATTGCATTTTTATTCCCAGAATAGCATTTATACATGGGAAAGATGGGAAGACCGTCTTACCCAAGGACACAACAACTACTCCAAAACATTTTTTACTTCACAACTACAGCACAAACACCAACGCTACTGTACTGTATTTCATTTACTACAATCCAAACCTGAGATACAGCTGATAGCAGCACCTCTGGACTTGTAGAGTTTAAAACCGAGCCTGAATCATTGCTCACCGACATCTGTAGACACAGAACAAAGCTCCACTGACCTCTGTCTAACTGTATTTGAATCCTATAAGAGTAGGGAGAGACATTCAGAACTTTTGGAGCTGGAAACAGGCAAAGTATATGTGTTACTGCCTAATCACTAAGCCATCTTGCAGCCATTTGCACAAACTGTTAAAGGAGACATTTTGCAAGTGTTTATCTGCTGTCTTTCAGTGTTTTTTTCTTTTAGGACTCTAAGGCTGCATCCCATTTCTCTGTCTTACCCCTTCGTCTTACCTCTACCCCTTGGTTTTGCGCGTTCATGTGAGGGCAAGGGGTGTCCTGATTCTAATTTTGATCAAATGGCAAGAGCCATGACCGACGGCTACATACCCCTTCAAACGAAGTAAGCTCTCGACCAGACTTGGAACGAAGGGGTACGCCTACAAGCTCAGGCAGGTTTTGGGATCAGGATGGCAGCGTTACATCGACCAGCCAAGTCTCATAAATGTATTTTCAGCAGTTGAAATTATCGATTAAAGGTCCCATGGCATGAAATTTTCACTTTCTGAGGTTTTTGAACGTTAATGTGAGCTTCCCTACCCCGTTTAGGCCCCCCCAATGGCTAAAAGTTGCGAAATGTCTAAACTGAGCATTTGCGATCCTTTTCTGCGTTTGAAAAAAACACAGCTTAAACGGGCGATTCTGAACAAGGCACCTTTGTTACGTAACATCGAAAAAAGAAATGCAAATGCAGTTCCACCACCGTCTGGATCTCCACCCCCGTCTCTGGAAATCACGCCCAGAGAGTTTGGACCTGGTTTTTTATTTGCCTGGAGGCACGTGCGAGTATTTCTAGGCTCGGAAGTCCTTTACCCGACCCTCTGGACCTCTGAAACAGCAGTGGTTTAATTTTATTTTCTGTGAAAATGTGTTTTTTTCATTGAAATTCCTGTCCTTTCTCCCTCCGTGCCTCAAACGCGGAAATGGGAGCCAGCGCACAAAGCAGCGCTCCAGCGGCGCAGAGGAGCAGGTGGGCGGGGCCCCCACCCGCTCCTCTAACCCAATCTCTGTCCTTCTCATTTGCATTCAAGCAACAAGGCGCAGAATGAGTCGTTCAGACAGAGAGAATATGACTCCGACTGTGTACATGTGTCTTTCTCATGCACTGAATGTTGATTTTGAAGAAGGATTCATTTACAGTATTAGGGAACCATTAAGGCACCATATAAAAGCATCAAGAAGTACCATGTCATGGGACCTTTAACAGTTTAGCATGGTTTACAATTATGACGCTTATGTTCTACGTTACTTTTAGTGAACTATTGTTGCGGTTTTAATTGTAGTGACGTCTGTTTAGCAGACGTTATCGTTTTCATCGAACTTTCATGCATAAACAAGCTAGTTTTTTTGTTAAGCTGAGGTACCTGATAATCCTTGACATTTGTTTACGTCTGTTTGCGTCAATTGTTGTCGCCTCTGTAGACGTAGCAGCCAGGTAGAGGCAAGGGACGATGATGCAAACGGTAATCAAGTGGCGTCCCATTTCTTAGGGGAACATTCGTACCCCAAGCCCTCTCAGCTCAGTATCGAGGGGCAATACAAAGATGCAGATAAAGGGGTAGGGGAAGGGGTAAGACAGAGCAGCCTAACCCTACCTTCTGTAGTCTTGTCAGTGCACTTTGGGTCAAATAAATGAAGTTGTTAGTTTGTATTTTGATTGTATTTTGATTAATTGTATTAATGAATTATCCTGTATTGTCCTACATTTGAGGCCTGAAAGCTCCCTACCTACTCCCATCCCCGCCCACAGCCCTGTATACGACTCTGGGTCAAAACACTCAAAAATGTTCCATAACCATTTTCTAAAAACACTATAACCTGCTGCAAAGAGCATTAAAAGTCCTGTATTATTCAAAATGTACTCTTGTGAGCTTTAAGTCATGTTATAATGCTGTTACCTCGTCAAAAACATAGAGTTGTGTTTTGTTTCATTCACACATGTTTGAGTAATCTTTAACTATTAGTCTGTCTACATCTCTGAAGCTCAAAATACTCAGTTCCACCTTGTGATGTCATGTAGTGGTAGTTTTCAAGCTTCCTTTTACCTTTAGTTAAGTAGAGACTGGCAATTCAAGGGCTGAAATTATCCTAATTATTCTAGTGAAGGTGTATGGAGTTTAAAAACAGGTGGAACAGAGTGTTTTCAGTTTGAGAGAAGAACTCAGGGTAAATATGCAGGTTTGTATGTTAAACATGTGTGAATGAAACAAAACACAACTCCAGGTCTGTTTGTGATGAGGAAACAATATTATAATGTAGATCAGAAAATAGCAAAATATGGGCCCTTTAATCCATGACTCTAGGCTGGAAGTTCAGTTGGACGAGTGCCGGTGGAAAAACAAACAGAGGGGACACGGAGGCAGAACATGTGACGTGTTTCATACAAAGATAATGAGGCCGTTGAACCAAGGCCATCCACACAACCAGCACCTATTATCGAGTTTACAACTGCGGCTAAGCAAACAGTCACTTTTCAAATGAATTAGACGGGCTAGGTGGAGTTTTAAAGGGTCCATATTATGGTATTTTCTATGTTATAATGTTGTTTCTTCATCAAAAACAGACCTGGAGTTGTGTTTTGTTACATTCACTCATGTTTAACATACAAACCCTGCAGATTTAGGCTGAGTTCTTCTCTTAAATGGAAAATACAATGTTCCAGCTCACAAGAGTGAACTTAGAGTAATACAAGCCCTTTAAATCAATTTAATAATAAGATGTAAGGCTTATATTGGGATGAGTTTAGTAAAGTGGTTATTTTTTATTAAGTAGGCTATGTATTCACTAAAGATAAACTACAGCTCTGGAAAAAAAAAGAGACTAAATGTAAGGTATGGCTGTTTAATGTCATACTGTGGAACATCTCAGGTAGAGCAGTGGCATATCCATAGAAACAAGCAGCAACCAAAACGTTACCCTGTACACCTTTAAAGCAGTTTTACATGATAGTACCTCTATATTCCATAGTAGCGCACGTACCTTTCTGACATCGGAGCTTTTGGGTTCTGTGGTCCAGGTGATGATGCGGGACACGGCCAGGCGAGTTTCACTGGAGTTACCGAAGTCCGTGGGGTCCATCTGCCGCGCCAGGGACTCGATGTACTTCAAGATGGCTACCTTCACCTAGGCAACCAGGACACATGTTGTAATTGTAATGCTAACTGCTGTTGTTGTAATTTCATCATTTGTTTCCTCAGTGACAATAAATCAATCAGTTAATTAAGGATGGGAATCATACAATATTATCACGATATGGCGATACATGAGATAATCGATATATTACACATGATACTCAGTGATGTATACTGTTATATGTTTTTAAGGAACCAAATGCATTTTAGCAACAATATTTCTTTGTTAAACCATTACTTGTGCAAAGTTAATATGAAATCCATCTATTTTAATCATCAAAATCACGGGGAACATGGGGGACCGAGCCTTTGCCATGGCTGCCCCACCCTCTGGAACTCTCTCCTCCTTCACATCAGAGACTCAGACGCTAAAACAACTTAAAAAAAACTGCTCAAAACACATCTTTTCCTCAGAGCCTACAGCCCCCACACTTGACTGCTCCTCATTACTGTTTTGTCTGTCCTTGTTTTAGCGTTACTTTATTGTGAATCGTCTTATAGTCTAACAGTGAAAACCGCTATATAAAACCCATGTGTTGTTTTTTTAATCAAATTATTACAGAATTTGTAATTAATTAACCTAATTAATCGCATTTTAATCTTGTAAGAGATTGAGCGAGAGAAAGAGGCAATCTACTTTGTGATTGGGTTTGTCAGTTTTTCTGTGGTCGTTTTGCTCATTCGTTTCCAAAATTCTGCGAGCGGGGTTTGTTGGTTTGTTGAAGTTCGCTCACGCTCGCTCTATCACCGGTAATGATGGAACTTCTCCGGACGTGTTTATCGTTCAAATGATCCGTCAGGCTGGAGCAGCTTCAGTGATCGGAAAATTCTTTTTGACAAAAGCTCCAAATCACCGCATTCTTGTTGATCGTCCCGTCTTCGTTTTTTTAAAATAAATAAGCTTGCCGTTCAAAGGCCCTGGCAGCGATTTGCTCGACGAACTCCAAATTTAAAATGCACGCACAGTGAATTGCCACTCATAATTAATTGCGTTAATTTTTATAACGCGTTAATTTGCAGTGTAATTAATTAATCTAATTAACACGTTAAACTGACAGCCCTAATTATAATATACTGTCATGTGTGAGCTACTGTGTCCAGATCATTTCCCTTGTGGATCAATAAAGTTTGTCTAAGTCTAAGAATATGTCAAGTGCTTATTTAGTACCTACACTAAATAAGCTGTAGCGGTCAAGTTAGCTCTTACATATTTTTAACATAAAGTTCACTGTATTTAATAATAAGGTTATGCTTTTATTTTGGTGACTTCCTGTGTGAGTAGAAGTGATGGTTAAACGTTTGCTCGATATACTAAAAAGATGTAAAGTAACGACAGCAACAGTTAATGGTGAAAAACAAAACAACGGAGAAAAGTTATAAAAACCCAAACCCAGTCGAGAGGGGAACATGGTTTGTTTTTAAATGTATCTGAGCTAAAAGATACCAGAAAATACTCTACAATATATTGATACCGCAGCCCATGAACACAATATTGTATCACCAAATTGAGTATCACGATATTTCAATTTCAATATTTTTGCACACCCATAGCTGTAATGAGTGAATAAAAGCAAAAAAAAAATATATATATATATAGTATAATTTAAGTTGTGTAATTGTTTTGATGTTACCTTTAGGTTTGGTGTCTGGGTCTGATCCACAATGAACCGCATCAGAATATTGAACTGCTGGTCAAATGGAAAAGATTCTCTGGAAAAGACAAGAAAAATAAAGTGAAATTATTTCTGGATCGTTTACATGACGCCATAAATGAGCTCTGTACTGCTTAAAGCTTAAAGGGATATGCCACCCCCAGGTCAAACTTGGGCATCTCCCCACAGTCCAGAGACTAAAATAAGTGGTGGAAAGCGTTTTCCTGGTCACCCAGCCATTGTCCGAGTCTGTCAGCACTGACCGCCGCGGTATCAGACCACGCTGCGCAACAGGGGAACTCCTTTCCTGGTGCGTAACAGGGATTCCCCTGGCAGCGTGCTGTGTGCTTCGGCTTTCTTTTTCCGCACTGAAAAATAGTTCCCACCCAAAATGACCAAGTCAAGCTCTCCGTGTTGATTTGCACATTTATTTGCACTCGATATGAATGCGCACTACACAGAAAGTAATTGGGAAACGCATCGAGCAAATTAATTCCTTTTGGCCGAAATCTTTCTCTGGCGCAGTTAGACTCCAGTCTAACGCGGAGTAGCTGCAGATACCGCGGCGGTCAGTGCTGACAGACCTGGACAATAGCTGGGTCACCAGAAAAACGCTTTCCACCACTTATTTTAGTCTCTGGACTGTGGGGAGATGCCCAAGTTTGACCTGGGGGTGGCATATCCCTTTAAAGGACACATAGTTTAGCATTGGCTGGACTTTGGTGTTTGTAATATTTTTGGGGTGAAAGTTGATGCTTTATGGTTTTTAGCATGTCCTGGCTGCTCTTTTGGTCTCTACTCGATAACATACATTATTTAAAGGACCCACCAGCCAAAGAGTATATTTGCCCAGCCATCAGTCAAATATTACTGTTAAAGATTAGATAAAAACTTTTAACTTCTACAATGACGTATGCCATCGTTATGAGACCATACCGTCATCAGGCTTGGGGAGTAACGGAATACATGGAACGGCTTTAAGTAAAAGGATACAAAAAAAGGTGACTGTATTCCGCTACAGTTACTATACAAGGAAAGAAGTACTCAGAATGTACTCAGATTCCAGGTACATTTAGTGAAAATGGGGATTATTTAGCAGGATTACAATTTGAAAGCATTTTATGTTATTAATTTTTTCATTTAAAGCTGGAGATGGAGGGAAATCAGAACAAACTGTCTTACAGACATGTGCGCACATCATGGCAGTACTATGGAACAAACTGGAACTGGCATGGCTTCTACCGAGACGAACACATTTAGCGGGTGGAAATTTCAACATTATTTTATTTTTAAAGAAGACAAGAGGATTTTTTTCTTAATAAACTGAACTATGTGGTCAAAACTTGTGCACGTTCACTGTAGGACTTTAAGCTACTGTTCAAATTAGCTTTCTTCAGTTTCTTTTATAATGCACAAAGTTTTATTGTTTTATTGTTGTTATCGCATATTCTGTGTTAAAGTCATCCAAAAGTAAATGAAAATAATCAACTTACATTACTTTAATATTATGGTTCTTGGATTATGTTACTGTATGTTATGTTATGTATACATATTTTAAGGCGTAACTAGTAACTGTACAGGAATACATTTCTAAAGTAACCCTCCCAACCCTGACCGTCATACGGTGAAATTAAAGGTGCACTGTTTAACTTTTCTGGTGGAAAGTCTGCCACTTGCTAGTCTCCATGGAGATGTTACTGCTTTACTTGGAACGTTCCACTGTATGATGCAAGTATAATATCTGAAAAATACATTAGAAGCATGCATCATTACTGTGAGTAGGCTTGCCTCTCCACAGATCTGATCTACCTGTAACTTGACAACCTGATATTGTCTCCATGGAGATAGATAACATTAATGCCATACTGTGGAGCATTCTAGGCAAAGCAATAATATCTTTAGGTGGAGTCAAACAAGAAAAGTTACGCAATGCATCTTTTAAAATAGCAAAAATTAGAATAAAACAATTTGTTCTTTATCTCTCTGCACAAATCTTTACATTAATTGTTTGAATAAATAAGTTTGCATGGTAGAGCATTACAGAAAAGTGAAGCGTTTTTCACACATTTCAGAGGCCAGAGCCAAATTTACCGTCAGTAAAGCTAACAAACAAATAACAAGGTAATAAACAAGAAAATAAAACTCTCTATAATTTCATGCAGTACACAGCGGTCTCATTTTTACCCAAAGAGCTGCTTACAATACTACATAAAAAATGATGTACAGCCTCTTTGAATATAAAAAAAAATTGCGAGACAGAATACAGCTACGGTCTTCCTCCCTCCTCCTCCTCCTCTGTGGTAAAACAAACCTGGTAACATCTAGCGCCTTCTGCACTTTGGCCTGCACAGATCCAAGCAGGTCAGCCCCCATCTTCTTGAGCAGCTGAGTGAGAAGCACGAAGAGCCAGTCCTGGAGGTCCTCCCTGTGCACCGTGATGAAGTCCACCAACGTCTCCAAGAACATGCTGAAGACCTAAAACAAAAAAATACAATTATAAATCACCATATTGTTCATTTTAGACCTGGTATTCACAAATGTACTTACTCTCTGTAGTTAGATCCACACCAAGGCAGAGCATGCGGTAAAAGACAAGGTTAGTTATAGTTAAATTACAAATTAAATTAAATAGTTATATTCACTGTAGTTTTACTGTAAAATGCACTCCAAGTTTACATGTGTAACGCATGCTGGTAGTGGAGGAGCGGTGGAGGACTGTACCTTGCTGTGGGGGTCTGCAAACATTCGGGTGAAGATCTCACAGAGCCTCTTTAGCTCCACTCGGCTGCACAGAAGGAACAAAACATAATACAAACATATAAAACACAAAACAAAGATTTATTTGTTTGTATTAAAGATGTTAATGTTTTCTGTAAAGACATTACAAATAAACTTGTCTTGCCTGTCCCAAATCCAGTGCTGGGAGGAAAAACTGAATACATTTACTGCAAATACATATTCTAAATACATATTTGGAGTACCTGTATTCTGGTACAGTTACTCTTTCATTTGGTGGAATTCAAAATAGTACTTTCCTAAATTAAAAGGAATACACGGTGGTACTTCATCTGTAATTTTGCTTTGAACTGCATGGTATTAGTAAGAAAAGAAAAACACAACTCTTGCAGTTAGTGCATGTAATTTTTTTGTCTCTAATTAACGATAAATTATTGTGTAATAACAAAAGTTGTTTGTAATTATATGCCATGTTTTACATTATAATGTAACTCGAAGTAAAAGTATCTGAAGTATTCATTACTAAAACTGGACCGTGTATCAGAACAACACAAACTACAATGTAATGCAGGTATTCAGTATTCTGTAACAAAATTACACTATTCTTTGAAATTTCCACAAAACGGGATGAGATATGAGACCAGAATTTAACAAAATTCCTACATATATACATTTCATGATTCAGTTTTCCATTTTGCTCTCACAATATTTTCTTCTATAGTTTTTATTTTTTTAAATTTGATTTCATATTTTTGTTTTCATTCTAGTACTGCTTTTTGGAACTGTAAGAGCGATAACTCACCACCACGTAATTTTTTTTTGCCCAATCCAAATGTAAACACTTGGAAAAAATATCTCACAAGATAATTTTTAGCATTTTTTTCCTCACAAGATCTTGCACCATTCTTTATTCTTCCCATCACTGCCCACCCCCACCTGAGAATCCTCTGGCTCTTGAGCAGGTTCTGCAGCCCCAGCAGACCCTCCTTCCTCTCAGACCAGTTGGAGCTGGCGCAGTGGTTGAGCACTTCGGCCACGTCCTCGGTCTGTCTGAGGTAATGTGGGATCCCTCCGTTCCTGGAGCTGTAGGAGCGCTCCGAGCAGGCGCTGGATGCATCACTGTTAGCATCATCGTCTGAGTACATCCCCGGGGACTCGTATCTTCTCCTCATCGGCTTTCTCTGTAGAAAGGCAAAACAGATCAGATGAATAAAGAGGGAGCACGGAAATGTAGGCTTTCAGACTATGGTGGCCCCCCCATAGTATGTATGTATTTATCTATTTTATCAATAATAATAACGATAAAATAATATCATAATAATAACAACAATCTATCTATCTAGTATCTATCACAAAAACATATATTTTCCTACCCCTTAAGAGAAATGTTTGCCCCTCTAAAACAAGCTGAGGAATAAACTATTATGGCACTGCATTATCATAAATATGTAAAACTTTATCTAATTAATACTTTTTTCATTTGAGAAGATAAATGATAAGTGATATTTATTCCAACAATTGTATCCAATAGAATTATTCAAATAAGGATTGCCTGTGCCACCATAGTCTTATAAATAATAATAATGGAAAGCCATGCATTTCCACTTCTGCTTGGCGTTAAATTATTCATTCTTTATCACATCAAAAGCCACGGCATGACCTTATTCAGTGTTACTTAAGGAGTGGTGAGAGATTAGGCAATACAGGAAGATTTTCTACGAGTAATTTAGGAAACTCACAATAACAAACACTTCTTAAAGAGTCTATATTGCACTATTTTACAATGTTATAATATTGTTTCTTCATAAAAAACAGACCTGGAGTTGTGTTTGTTTCATTCACACATGTTTAACACACAAACCTGCAGATTTATCTCTACTGAAGAAAAGGTAAACTGTCGCTTTTAACTTGAAAACCACCACCACTACATGACATCACAAGGTGGAACGGACCATTTTGAGCTTTGGAGATGTAAAAAAACTAATAATAAAGGATTACTCAAACACGTGTGAATGTATTTGATGAGGTAACAACATTATAACATGGCCTAAGCTTTTTTTGTAATATAGGACCTTTAAGAGTTCATTCTTCACTACAATTGGTTAAATCCACTTGGCCTTATTAGCAGAAATGGATAAGAAAAACTAGCTGAACATACAGCTCTGGAAAAAATATAAGAGACCACTGCATTTTTTTTTTTCTGAAATCAGCATCTCTACATGTATTACAGCGTCTGTTGAATTCCAGCACAAACACAAAGCTGAGCTACTTCAGTTCTTGCACCAGGAGTGGAATAAAGTCACCCAAGACCAATGTGAAAGACTTGTGGAGAGCATGCCAAGACGCATGAAAGCTGTGATTAAAAATAAGGGTTATTGCACCAAATATTGATTTCTGAACTCTTCTTAAGTGTAAACATTAGTATTATGTTGTTTTAAAATGAATTTGATCTTGTTTCTTTGCATTGTTTGAGGTCTGAAAACATGTATCTTTTTTTTGTTATTTTGACCATTTGTCTTTTTCTGCAAATAAATGCTCTAAACAAAATTGTATTGATTATATTGCTTACATTTTATATTGTAATTCTCACCTGCTCAGGGACTACAGATGGAAACTATCTTCAGCTATTGTATTTATTTATTTATTTACCTTTATTTAACCAGGATTAAAAAACTCATTGAGATTAAAAATCTCTTTTACAAGAGTATCCTGGCCAAGAGGCAGCATTAGCACAGAGACAAAACAATAACACATAATGTTCACATTTTCACACACAAAAGCATCATAAAACGAGTCTTATGTGAAACATTTACAAATTGATAATTTTGTTTCAAGTTCAGTTAAAAGTGACTTGAAAGAGTCCAATGACACCAGATCTTTCAGTTTAAATTCCCTCTGGAGTTCATTCCAGCAAAATGAAAAGCCTTTTTTCCAAGTTCTGTGCGAGCTCTGGGCACAGAGAGCAGGAGCAGCTCCTGAGAGTGGAGACTGTAAGTGCTGCTGCTCCTCACCTCTATGAGCTGCTGGAGATAGGACGGCACCAGCCCAACAAGACATTTATAAATAAAAAGGTACCAATGCTTCAATCTACGATTTGTCAGGGAAGGCCAGCCCACACGGGCGTACAAGACACAATGATGTGTCAGGGACCTCATGTGCTATAATCTAGTGTCACGCATCTTTAATGTTTTTTGCACATTGTCCCTGTCAAATAAACTAATAAAAGAAAAGAAAAAGAATGATAATATTTTTATTTGGAATTTGGGGGAAATGTTGTCACTAGTTTATAGACGGAAACGCATACCTATAAGTAGCAAAATCAGAAAAAAACTGATCATTTTGCAGTGGTCTCTTATTTTTTTCTTGCAAAATTTACAAAAGATCCTTTAACTATCTATATTAGCATACTGTGAAATAGGCATATTCAAAAAAATGATTTCTTACATTTTACCAATAAAAATATGTAAAAGAAAGCAATTTTACAACTTTCTTGGGCACGCTGAAATCCAAAACACAAGCATGGCTGAAACAGATCATTCTTCATTCAATGAGCGTCTAAAGCCAGTCAAGCAAACTCGCCAACTACAGTTTTATAAGCAGTGCACTATTAATCATTATCATTTTCAATGCACAAAACACCAATGAAGAGCACACTATCACTATGGAATAAGATTTTAGAAGCATGTGAGAGAAGCAAATTAAAACATTCAAAATAAAGTTTAAAAAAAAAAAAAGATCAAACCACTCAAGATACTGTTAAATATGTGATGGTATGGAGGGTATACAGTAGTATGCACACTTAAAACAGGAAAACTACCTTATTCCTGGAGTCTCCTAACAGCTGAAAGGTCAAAGACAAGAGGGACAGAGGAGAGAGGAGGGTTTAACTGGGAGAAAAAACAGTTTGAGGGTGGACTTACAAAAATACTATTGTAATTTCAGTGCAATACTTAGACACACAGCTTATATCCACTTTGTTATATAAATAGGCAAGAAAAAATATAACTTTTAGACAGTACTGACTACACTGCAAATTTCTCTGATCTGGCCAAGATTTTAAAACTTATATCAGGTTATTCATCTTGTTTTCATATTTATCATCTACTTACTAGTTCTGAGACTGCTTCATTCTAGTCTAGAGGGAGTTTATTTTAAGATAACGTGTCAAGTAAATTGATCTTGCTGCATGGACAGATAATTCACTGGTCTACAAGCAAAATGCGTCCAGAACAAAAGTAGTGACATTTTTCTTGGTTTAGGTCACTAATAAAGAAAAAGTCAGAAGTACTGATTGGCTATAGTTTCCAAGATATAGTATTGGGTCAAAATAGGAAATTTATCCAAAATAAGGAAAAAGGTAGTTTATCAGAAGGTACAGTGTGTCTACAAGCAACCAGTTCTATCTGAAAGCCTGTCTGCACATTCACATACATTCATTTTAATATGTCTAGAGTTTTAACATCAAATATTTTTTGATTTCACATAAGAGAGATGCCTCGAAATTGTGTGCACCTGATGTCTTAAGATATTTCTTGTTTATTTCTTGATGGATAAAGAAGTGCAGCTTAAATATTTTCAAAACAAAAATATTATTTTTAAGCAAAAATGCCTAAATCTATTGTATAAACAGATGCGATATTGATGTAAAACAATATCATTAAATATCTTGAATACATTTGCTAACCAGCACAGTTATCAATTGATTTTCAGTTCATCTTATCAATATAAATGAGATTTTGCCACTTTTATCACGGAAGCAGATTGAGTCCAAAAATTTGTAGACCAGTGTAATTTCACTACTTTTAAGTAATTTTCTGATTGATTTAAGTGTTTATATCTTTTGGCCAAGCTTTTCGCAGTGTATAAACTGCTGCTGATGTATAAGACAAATGAAAAGTTATAAAAAAAATGTGTCTATTACTATGTTAAAGATACACGGCGTAACATTTCTAGTGGAGCGTTATTGCTTTGTCTAGAATATTCCAGACTACAGATTAAACCTACAGCACTAAGCTACATTACAAGTCAGATCTGTGGAGAGTCACCCCTTTTCACAGAGGGAGTTATTGTATTTTTGAGCAATAGAAACACTGTAATGAATAAATGCTAGATGGATGTTTAAAATGATACTATGGAAGGCAAAGCAATAACATCTCCATGGAGACAATTTGACATGTGACAGACCCGCCACCAGAAAAGTTACACAGTTCACCTTTAAAATGCAAATACATACTGTACATTATTTATTTATTTAGAAGAAAAGCCCCTTAATACGTACGATATCGCTTACAAGGGAGTTCTCAACATTTAAATGTCACTGTATAACATGAAATAGCCAATAACTTTTCAGTTTGGGAGGGTCCATCACCTTCTTCTTTCTATGGATATGTCATTGCTCTGCGTGGAATGTTCCATAGTATAGCATTACCTTACATTTATTCAAATACAGGTGGTTTTATAGCTCAAAAATACCTACAAAAATAGGCATTCTAAAACCAGTAAACTTGGGCTGGTTTGGTCTTCGTGATGATATAAATGTTTAGGCTACGTTTATATGATGACGGTCTGAACAGAAGACGCGTGGCGAAAGTGGCATTGCATCTTCACTTTTTATTCCGCGTTTGGACGAGCGTTTTCAGGAGGAAATCTGCGTCCATACAGTGACGCAAAAGTGTGTGGAATTCGATTGGGTATGCATGCCAGGCAGCTAGGTGTAGCTGTGATACATTATCACTATGTCCACGCGCATGCGTAGAATCTTCCTTCTTCTCATCTGCGCCGCGAAAAGCAAAAACACAACATGGCTACCGGTGCGTGTGGTCATACGAAGAAGTTCAACTATTGCTTCAGACCCATTGCTACAAAGCAACGAAGGCGCAACAAGGTGTGGACTGGGAGTCCTGCCAAACAAAGTACACTGATATATGGACACATATATCAGTGTACTTTGATATATGGATGTGACATAAACGCGTACGCGACGTCAGCAGATTTGACCAGAGTTTTGCATCTTGGGCAGTGTAGACGAAAACGCTATGGTATTCAAGTTTTCCACTTTGGAGGGCGGTTTCAGTTTTATGCATTTTTAAGCCCCCAAAATGCCGTCACAGTCTAAACAAAAGGCACTTCTGACAAAATATTTTGTCGTTTTTACCTGTAAGCATTCTGGGGTAAACAGGCCCTTAATGCCATTTTGCGAAACATTCCAGACAAAGCAATAACATCTCCATGGAGAAAAACATTTTGACCCTCCACCAGAAAAGTTACACAATGCAACTTAATACACATGGAGTGACCGGAGTCTGTTTAAAACCCAGTTACTCTGATGTTTCTGTATATTATTAGTACAGGCAAACACAACTGTAGGATCACAGGGTTGTAGTTCCTTGTACTGACCAGAGCATCAGCGACTGCAGCCTCCACCTCAGTGCCCGTGTTCAGGACCCTCATGGCGTTCACAGAGGCAGAGATACGAGCCTGGTTTATGAAGCCATACCGGTCTAAAAGAAACAGAAATGTGAGCAAAGACTTCATTTAATAGGGTTCAACTTACCTGGTTCAGATATTAAAAGAACATTGAGCATTTAACCATTTTTAATGTTTGAAGGAAATATCTTAAACAAATAGAAAATATAATAATGAAGAAACTTGAATGGTAACAGCTTCTTGAGTTGAATGGGTTTGATTATGTAATATGTAAAGGGGGCTCATGTTTTTTTCTTTCTAGAGCAAAATCTTCTGACAGTGGTGTAACATATTTTAATTTCAAGTGCAAATTTCTCAATCCACTGTCAGAAAATTCTGAAAATAAAAGACCTTCCAACAGGCAAAAACAAAATAATTATTCATAAATAAATTATTTTCAATCAAGTTTTGAACAGTTTTACACTGTTAAATTTTTACAGTTTCCCCAAATTCTCTTGTATCACATGAAGCGATTCAAAGGCTGTAGGGCACAATGCAAAATCAAACTGCACCATAATCCACAAACCAAAGACACTGTGTAAACTAATACAGAATAAAAACTGAAATATTACTACCACTACCCACAAAATAAAATTTCACAATAAAACTCAAATTCAAGACCACATGAGCAGGAAAAATACCTGAAACAATGGAGGATGCTTCTATCACTACAGAACATAAGCATGCCAATAGATTTCTATATGAGGTCTAACAGAACGGGCACTGGGGGCCACTGGGGGGCACTGGGGGACACTGGGGGACACTGGGGGGGTTGTGGGAGGGGGCGGGACATGCAGGTCACCTGACGGGCCGTGGGGGTCAGCTGAGGACAGAGCGCTGGTGGAACGGGAATGACGTCGAGAGGCTGCAGGAGGAGGAGAGGTGTACATCCATAACGGGCAGTTAGAGTTTTGTAAAAGTCACAGAACACCAACTGGGGAATTTAAACCTTTTTCTGCTTTCTGGATTTTTGGTCTTTTTTTTGGCTCATTAGCTGCTTTACATTGCATTGTCCATTCACACAAACACTCGGCTCTCCTGGAGCCAACGGAGTCACAGTCACTCACAGACATTCAACATTCATACTTAGGCAGTGGTGGATAAAGCGTCTTGCCCAAAGACACCCTGATAGTAGGCTTGAAAAAGAGCTGGGATCAGGCCCACAGCCTTCCTATAAGACAACCACTCAAATACCTCAGTCCTGTAATTACTAAAAGGAGCCACTAACTCCAACTTTGGTTTTATTTATTCATTTGTCTTGATTGTCCCTGATAAACCTGCAGCCAAATAAGAATTAAACAAACTGAGAAACATTACAGCAATGATTTTAAATACAGTTAGTCCATGCATAAAAATCCTGAAGAAAAAGATATTAAGATATTTTAAGCATTAGACAGTTAGAAAATTAGCATTGTTAGCACTGGTGTTATCACTGGTGTTATCACTGGTGTTAGCCTCAGCCGTACTCACCCAGAGGAGTGAAGCCCCGTGCGGGGCTGGTGTCACGGCTGCTCTCCCTGCTGGTGTCACGGCTACAGCCCTGGCTCATGCTGGGCCGGGGGATACGGCTCCGGGCTAGCGTGCGGTAGGAAGGGACAAGACTTTTACCACACAGGCTGGCTGTAGGGCAACAAGTGAGGCAGCCATGTCAGAGAGCGGGTATGGGGCAGCAATGGGGCAGGTGGGAGAGGAGAGTGGCACAGAGAAGACTGGAGATATGTACAGTATACTTACAACTACTTCCATGAGAATTAACTGTTTAATCAGCTATTTTCAGTTCAGAAAACTTATAATAGTGCATTAAATAGTACAAAAAATATTATTGGAGAAAGCTACCATTTCAAGTAAAGAAAAAATGTCAAAGTATTTTAAAATTTTGAGATTCAGTTTATAGTAAATATCTTGTTCATAACATTAACTACATATGTGGGTTTGTAAATAAATTATTATACTAGGATCTCAGATGTAAACTCTGTCCATCTCCATTTTGCCCAAACGAAAAAAAGAATATTTGAAAGTAAAAGTCAAAAGTTTGGGGCTGTTTAGAACTATTTTATATGAATTATTGTAATGTTACTTATTATCTATTACATTACTGTACAGTATAGTCTATGAATCTATTCAAATTAAATGTGTACAATACTGACAATAAGAGAAAATAAGAATAATTTGTGACATATGACATAAGATTAGACATGACATAAGCGTTGGTAGCAGCTGGCGGGATGAGTGCAATCACAATAAATGTTAAAAAAAGCTGGGTTCAAACATCCGATAATTGTTAGACACTGCAAAACATTCAGGAAAATGCATGCAGAAAAGTAGGATAAGGGACTATTATATTATATTATGTTTGTATTCAACTTCTTGGAAATTCTCAGTCCAGTTTCAAGTTGTTTTGTCAACCAAAGACCAAAGTTGTTGTCTCCAGAATACCTTGTTATGTCATATGAACATTCAACTGTAAATTACAGCTTGGTTATCTCTCCATCTGGAAGTGGAGATAATAAAGAAATAGGAGAAAAGCCACATATCTGTACCGAGGGAGTGAAGGTAAGAACATTGCTTAAAAAAAAAAAACATCTGGTGCAAAGGCTCATTGTGCTACTTGTCTATAGTTTGTTGTTGAAATGATAAAAATAGTTATAAAACTTTAAAATAAATAAGTAAATCATCATAATTCATAATGTCAGGTATATTTACTTATGTTTTTAAAGGTGCACTGTGGAACTTTTGTGGTGAAGTTTCTGCTATAGAGCGTTTTCACGAACCCGGAAAATCGGGACGATGACCCGTATGTGCGGCCATGTTGGAGATATTGCTCACTCAAATTAAACACACTTATAAAGCAACCATGCAGAAAAACTAAAAAATTTGCGATAAACCTTCCACATCGGAATCCAAAACTTCTGATACAGTTGACCAGTTGTACAGAGATAAGTTGGATGCCAAAGAAAAGGAGCCTTATATGCACAAACTCAAATTAATTGGGCAAGAAGATCCATATGAAATGGATTCTGCCTGCTGTAAGCTCTCCCGATATTGTCAACTACCTGCTTTTCTCCCCACAGCACAAGACCTTCAGAGCTCTAAAGGTCTGGAGGCAACAACCAGTTTGTTTGTGGCTGGTACGAGAGCGCAAAGTGAGGAAAATTGGAGACAAGCGTATTGTGACGGTAAAGGTCTGCATACTTGTATTACATGTGTAACGTGTTTAAGTACAAGTATATTGCTTTTTATTATTCACGTTTTGCAAAGATTAAAATATTAACATTGTAATACAATTTATTGTAGGGGCTAATGAAGCAAATGAATATGTACATGTACTAGTGTTTACAACTAACAAAATTTAATAAGTTACTGATGCATGGACCTAAAAATTACAAATAAAAAAATGACAATAGCAATCACAATGCACAGTATGAAATATCTACCGGCTGTGAAATGAGCTGAGCATATGCGAATGTTGTCGTGATTTTTCCCATCCAAGTTCTGGTGAAGACTGGCGATCCACAATCACCTCCTATCCTTTGATAATCGCTCTGTCTGTTCACCCTGGTTGGTCACTACTTTAGGTAAACGATAGAACTGCAGGTGTTTTTGTCTGTCCGATCTATTGTGACGGCCTAGGACCCGACAATAGTTGGCCATTTTGCTTTTTTTTTGTTTTTTTATCTTTGCGGCATAAGTGCAATGTTCGCTTTGCTTCGAATATCTCCAACATGACCGACTTCCGGATTATGACGTCAAACGCTCTATCCCGTCTTGTCTCCATGGAGATGTTATTGCTCTTCTAGGAATGTCACTATAAACCTATCACCATGGAGACAAGCAGGGGATACCATCAAACCAGGTTACAGGTAAGAACTGTGGGCCGGCCAGCCTGCTCACAGTGAGAAAGTGTGTTCCTCAAGGTATTTGTAGCTATAAAAGGTGCACTGCGGAACATTTCTGGTGGAAAGTCTGCCACCTAATATCTCCATAAGGCAGGCAAGCAGGTTGCAGCACTACGCTACATTACAATTCAGATCTGTGGAGCGTCGCCTCTAATCACAGAAGGAATTATTGTATTTTTGAGCAACAGAAACACCTGTAATGAATAAATGGTAGATGGAAATGCTTTAAGTCATACCATGGAACATTCTGGGCAAAGCAATAACACCTCCATGGAGACAAGCAGGTGGCAACCCTCCACCAAGAAAGTTACACAGAGCACCTTTAATGTAAGATTTGGATTCTGATATCAAGAATTATAATAAATATAAAAAAATAAAATAAATCCACAACTCTACCTCACTATAAAAGTTGTAATGGATGAAGCTTATCCAGGATTATATATACTGTATTTTTCGAACTATAAGTCGCTCCAGAGTATAAGTCACATCAGCCAAAAAATGTGCAATGAAGAAGAAAAAAAAAAAACATATATAAGTCGCACTTTTTGGGGGAAATTTATTTTATAAAGTCAGAGATCAGGAACCAGGATTTCATCTTGAAAGGCATGTACTTCAATTTGAAAGGCAATAGTAATAATAACAGAATAGAGAACAGCCTGTTAACGTAACATATTAATATGTACTCTGATAGAGAGGCGGTTGCGTTGCATGAAACGATAACACCCTCCCAGCAGCACGTTGTTCAAACACCCATTTCTTATAGCGCGCGCACACTTCTCCGCCCTCCCCCTTCCCTCCACGCTTCACTATTAATACATTTTGTTGAAAATCTATGAAAGTTTGAGTGTTTAAACGAGAGAGAAATGTGAGAAAAGTTTAAATCCAGTCTGAGAAAAGCGTATAATGTGTGTGGCTGAGCGCGCATTATTTGAATTTTTGAGATTTCTCGTTTAGTAGCTTGAATTTTCTTTCGTATCTAGAGACCAAAATTTAACGTGAAGGCGTTTCGTAACTTGAAATTTTCGTTTGTTGGGTCTTTCATAAGGTGAGGTACCACTGTATAAGTTGCTCTGGAGTATAAGTCACAGGAAAAAAACATGAAAAAAACGTATAGTCCGAAAAAGACTTGTAGTCCGAAAAATACAGCAAGTATAAAAAAAAAAAAATCCACAACTCTACCTCACTATAAAAGTTGTAACAGATAATGCTTATCCATACTGCACCATAGAAGTACCATAATAATCTTTGATAGTACTATGAGGGCCAAAAGCACCTCCTTTAATCTCAGGCTGCCCTGATGGAGCTGCGTGGCCTTACCCAGTCCCATCCTGCTGGGGCTAGTCTCACGGCTGCACCCCTGACTGCGTGGGATCCGGCTGCGCTTGTCGGCGGGCGTGGAGGAGGCGGAGCCAGTGGCGCGAGGGATACGCCCATAACTGCTCAACAGTTTGCCCGGAGAACTGGATCGGCTACCGGCTATGAGAAGAGAGATGGAGAGAGACAGAAAGAGAGAGAAGTAAAAAATACAGTGTGGATATATGAAAAAGATGAGTGCTTCGGTTGCACTTTAATATTGTGTACATATGTAGTCCTTTTGTAACCCAGCAACGCCAAAGTAAAAGGTGAAGCTATAATAGGAATATATTGCTTAATTCCAGACAATTTATTGACACCCGGCCCCAAAAAACTCCACCACCTCCCCACGACCAGCCCCTGTGTGTGTCTGCAGCCAGCGTGAAGAGGACACTCTCCAGGATCAACACCCGCAAGGCTGCAGGCCCGGACAACATTCCTGGTCGTGTGTTGAAAGACTGTGCAGAGGAGCTCAAGGATGTCTTCACAGACATCTTTAATGCTTCTCTGAGCCAGGCTGTGGTTCCCTCCTGCTTCAAAACCACTACCATCGTTCCCGTGCCAAAGAAGCCCACTCCGGCCACTTTTAATGACTATCGCCCTGTTGCACTGACCCCCATCATCATGAAGTGCTTTGAACGGCTAGTCATGGCACACATCAAATCCATCCTCCCCCCCCCCCCAGACCCATACCAGTTTGCATACCGGGCCAACCGCTCTACCGAGGATGCAATCTGTTCTGCACTTCACCCGGCTCTCACCCACCTAGACAATAAAGACTCATACGTGAGAATGCTGTTCATAGATTTCAGTTCAGCATTCAACACTATAATCCCACAGCAGCTCATTATCAAACTAGACCACCTGGGGCTTCAGACCTCACTCTGTAATTGGCTGCTGGACTTCCTCAGTGAGAGGCCACAGGCAGTGCGGGTCGGCAGAAACACCTCAAGCTGCATTAGACTGAGCACAGGAGCCCCCCAGGGCTGTGTGCTCAGTCCGATGCTCTTCACTCTGCTGACCCACGACTGCTCACCGGCGTTCAGCACCAATCACATAGTGAAGTTTGCGGACGATACGACTGTGGTGGGTCTCATCTCTAATAACGATGAGACAAACTACAGGAGTGAGGTGAGCCTTCTGACCCAGTGGTGCAGCAATAACAATCTCCTTCTTAATGTTGAAAAGACCAAGGAGATTGTTATTGACTTCCGGAGAGGCCCCACCCAGCACCCCCCACTGTCCATCAATGGTGCTGCTGTAGAGAGGGTGAGCAGCACCAAATTCCTGGGGGTGCACATCAGTGAGGACCTCTCCTGGACAGTGAATACTGTATCACTGGCAAAGAGGGCTCAGAGGCGCCTCTATTTCCTCCGCAAACTGAGGAGAGCTGGAGCCCCTCCACCCATTATGACCACCTTCTACCGAGGCACCATTGAGAGCGTCCTGACCAGCTGCATCACTGTGTGGTACGGGAGCTGCACTGAACAGAACAGGAAAGCTCTGCAGCGCATAGTGAATGCAGCTGGGAGGATCGCTGGTGTCTCTCTCCCCTCCCTCCTAGACATTTTTAACACCCGGCTCACCCGCAGAGCGTCCAACATTGTGGGTGACCCGAGCCACCCCGCACATAGCCTGTTCAGCCTCCTGCCCTCGGGGAGAAGGTACCGGAGTCTCCGGGCCCACTCCACCAGGCTTTCAAACAGCTTCATCCACCAGGCTGTCAGGAGGCTGAACTCACAACTGAACTCACACCTGAACTCACACCCAAACTCACACCCGAACTCACACCTTACCCATCTCCCACCCCCCACCCCCCATATTGGCATAACCTGTATTCCATAAAAGACATATCACTCTAGACACTTTAAAAAACTGCTGCTAAGGACTACTGTTGCACTGTTGCACATTTACATTTACTACTGGATTTACTCCTGTTGCACTGTTGTTTACTACTGTTATTGCACATTTACATTTACTACTGGAATTTTTAGTACTGTTGTTTACTCCTGTTAGTGAATTTTACCCCACGTTGCACTGTTGTTTACTACTGTTATTGCACATTGACTACTGGAATTTTAGTACTGTTGTTTACTCCTGTTACTGCACTAGAATTACTACTGTTGCACATTTATTTTTATTTTATCTTAATGCACATTCTACTGCACATGACCAAGTCACTGCTGTATCTTCCATTGCACATTTTGATGCACACTGCACACTTTGGAAATCTGTATATAGTATAGTTTATTTATTATGTTGCACTGTTTTAAGATTTAGATCGTAGACTTTAGTTTTAACTTTAGATCTCTGTCTTTAGATAGTTTTTTGTTGTGTTTTGTCTTCATATTGTATTTTGTACACTGTCTTTTGCACTACCTGGCCAGAGAGAAACAAAATTTCGATTCACTGTATGTTGAACACATATGGCAGAATTGACAATAAAGCTGACTTTGAACTTTGAACTTTTTGAACAATTTAAAGGTGCATTGTGTGACTTTAAAGAGAATTTCCTTCGAGATAATAAAGTATTATCTATCTATCTGTCTTTTTGGTGGTAGTTTTCTCCGTGGAGATGTTATTGCTTTGTCTGGAATGTTTCACAGTATGGTATTAAGCCTTGGAGACCAAACCAGATCAAGTTAAAGGTCAGATCTGCGGAGAGGCGACCCCGCTCACAGCCATAAAACCAACTTTAATTGAATTAATGTAAGATAAAGCAATTTAATGTCATACTGTGAAACATTTCAATTAGAGCAGTGACATCTCCACAGAGAGAAGCATTCGACAGACCCTCAACCAGAAAAGTTACATAGTGCACCTTTAAATCTCACTTTTTGACAAACCTGGTTGCATTGTAATATTGTAGAATGGCTACTGTACAAACAAAAATGGTGTTAAAAAACAAAAACAAAAACAAATAAATATAAATAAAATAAGAAGTCTCTGTTTTGGCTGCACTAAAGAACCATAGCTCATGCAAAACTTCAATAAAAAGCTGAAAATATTATTAAAAGTTTTGTAACCAGGGTGTGGTGCAATATAAGAATATATAAACCCCAAGGTCCCAACATTTTGGCGTTTTCAGTGAACAAAAATGTGAAATCCCATTGAAACAAATAAAAGACAAATAAAAGATTGATGACAAAAACAAGACAACAGCAGACAAGATGGTGCCTGTACAGCTGGTGAACAAACCCGTCAACAAAACACCACATTTAAAGCTACAATATGCAACTTTTCAGATTAAAGTTACACCGCCTACTTGTCTCCATGAAGCTATTTTAGTTTTCCCTGGAATGTTCCACAGTGTGATGTTAAATGTCTGTATACAACATATTTCATTGTAGGTGAACATACATTATACACTTATTTAATTATGCCTTATTTGACATCTGTCTCTTGCTATTCATATCATGATATAATAGTTAATCGCAATTATTTTAGCCACCAAATTTCTATATCGTCCCATACCTACCACAGTGGGGCATTGGGGACCCATTTACAGATCTTGGTATGGCGTGGTATGCTTTTTATTTGTACAGGGACAATGCACAACGATACATTAACCCAGACAGAAGTCATAGGAGAGATACTGGCACCAGGTTATAGAGCGTTTTCACGAACCCGGAAAAACAGGACGATTACCCGGATGTGCGGCCATCTAGGTAGGATTATGCACTCAAAATTACATGTGTTTAGATAGCAACCATGCAGAAAAAAAATTCTGAATTTCGCGATAAACCTTTCACATCGGAACCCAAAAGTTCTGACACAGTTGACCAGCTGTATAGAGATAAGTTGGATGCCAAAGAAAAGAAGCATTGTATGAAAAAACTTGAATTAATTGGGCAAGATCCGTATGAGATGGATTCAAGTTTGTTCAATGACAGTGGCGATTTGTCGATTCTGCTGCTGTAAGCGATCCTGATATTGTCAACTACCTGGTCTTCTCCCCAAGCCCTTATACAGCACAAGACCTACAGAGCTCTAAAGGTCTGGAGGTCTTCAAAGGCTCTAAAGGCCAGACCTTTAGAGACCTAGAGAGGCAACAACCAGTTTGTATGTGGCTGGTACGAGAACGTAAAGTGCGGTAAATTCGAGACAAACATATTGTAATGGTAAAGGTCGGCATACTTGTCTTACATGTGTAACATGTTTAAGTACTAGAATATTGCTTTTTATTATTCACGTTTTGCAAAGATTAAAATATTAACATTGTAATAAAATTTACTGTAGGGGCTAATGAAGCAAATGAATGTGTACATGTACTAGTATTTACAACTAACATTTATGCCTTGGATCTAGTTTAGTCGGTGTTTGTTTCTGTAAACATGGTCGTTACAAATTGCGGCAACTCTGCGGCATAAATGCACTGTTCGCGGTGCTTTGAATCCTCCCAAAATGGCCGACTTCCAGATTTATGACGTCACGTGAAAACGCTCTATAGCATGAAATATGGAAAATAAGGTACAGGGGGCGCCAGTTGCAAAAACTGTCATTGTGTCCTTAGGCAAGACACTTCAACCACATTGCCTAGTATGAAAGTGGAGTATGTGTGGGTGTTGGAGGTGGTCGGAGGGGCCGATGGCGCAGATTGGCAGCCTCGCTTCCGTCAGTCTGCCCCAGGACAGCTGTGGCTACAAAAGTAGCTTACCACCACCAAGTGTGGAGTGAATGAACAATGAACTGTAAAGCGCTTTGGGTGTCATGAAAGGCGCTATATAAATGCAATGAATTATTATTAATTATTATTATTATAGACAAGTTGACCACTTATAAATTAAAACAGATATTCCCTCTTCAGCTATTTTTGATCAGGAGTTTTGGTCAGGAGTACTACTAGCTGGAGGATTTGACCTATTCTACATGTTTTGGGTTGATGGAGGAATCCAGAGTACCCAGAAGAAACCCAAAAATACGAGGAAAAACATGTGAACTTTGCACAGAAAAAACTGGGCAGCCCAGGAGTCAAACCTGAAACCTTCTTGCTGTGAGGCATAAGTACTAACCACTTAACCACTGTGCTGCCTCAGGGCCATACTGTGGAACATTCAAGACAATGCAATAATAGCAATCTCCTTGGATACTAGCAGGTTGCCTATACACCACGAGAAAAGTTGCACAATGCGCCTTTAACCAAACACAAAACGAATATCCAACAAATACTGTACGTCACATGGGGAATACAGTGTGAGAAAGTGCCGCTAAAATGTTACAAATAAAATAAAAAAACACCAAAACGTGGCTGTGCAAAGCTCTCCTTGTGGGCTACAGGGTGATGAGGGCGATGGGGCCTTACCACTGATGGGATTGGCTGATCTGGATCCTGAATGGTAGAAGCAGTAGGCAGGACAGGTGGAGAATATGAGACACAGGGTTATGTAAATGTAGAAGCATGCACTGAGCGCCTGTGAACACTTTTTGCTAAAGTATTAATGTTGTTTGAATCGTTAGTACAAGAGAGAAGACAAGTCACAGGTGGTCAGTGTCTCTAGCTAAGATTCAGTTAAAACGTGGCATTAGAAAAGTCAACGATGGGCAATTGAGGATAAAATAGTGCTAGAGTGAGTCTACTACTTCTACTACTACTACTACTACTACTACTACTACTACTACTACTACTACTACTACTACTACTACTACTACTACTACTACTACTACTACTACTACTACTACTACTACTACTACTACTACTACTACTACTACTACTACTACTACTACTACTACTACTACTACTACTACTACTACTACTACTACTACTACTACTACTACTACTACTACTACTACTACTACTGCATCGACTACACTGGTCTACAAGCAAAATGCTTCCGGAACAAAAGTAGTGACATTTTTCTTGGTTTAGGTCACTAATAAAGAAAAAGTAAGTCAGAAGTGCTGATTGGCTATAGTTTCCAAGATATAGTATTGGGTCAAAATAGGAAATTTATGCAAAATAAGGCAAAAACGGTAGTTTATCAGAAGGTACAGTGTGTCTACAAGCAACCAGTTCTATCTGAAAGCCTGTCTGCACATTCCAATACATTCATTTTAATATGTTTAGAGTTTTAACATCAAATATTTTTTGATTTCACATAAAGAGAGATGCCTCGAAATTGTGTGCACCTGATGTCTTAAGATATTTCTTTATTTCTTGCTGGATAAAGAAGTGCAAGGTAAATATTTTCAAAATATAAATATTTTTCATTATTGTATAAACAGATGCGATTCTGATGTAAAACAATATAATTAAATATCTTGAATACATTAGCTAACCAGCACAGCTATCAATTGATTTTCAGATCATCTTATCAATATAAAAGAGATTTAGCCACTTTTATCTCGGAAGCAGATCGAGTCCCAAAAATTGTAGACCAGTGCTACTTGAGGTGGTATTACTGCTGTTGCTACTACAATTGTTACTACCAGCCCTACTACTGCCGCTATTACAACAGACACTGCTACCCCTAATACCGCTGCTACTACACTTTTTACTACTACCCTTACTGCTACTCCTACTACATTTATTACTACTAGCTGTACTGCTATTACCACTAGTAGTAATTGTTAGTACTACCCCTGCTGCCAGTACTGCCACTACTTATAATTGTTATAAGTACCCCTACTGCTGCTGCTGCTTCTACTACTACTACTATAGATACTACTACTTACTACTACCCCTACTACTGCAACTACTATCCCTACTGTTGCTAATATTTAGTTCTACAACTACTACTGTTGTTACTACTGCCGTTACCAGGCCTGTAGACAGGGCTTTGGGGGCCTGGGGCAAGAAGCCACCTATGGGCCCCCTCTAATATAAATTAATAGGGAGAGGGTCCAATTCTGGGCCCCTAAATCCCCCTCCCCCCTCTCTACTGCCCTGGCTGTTATTACTACCACAGCTCATACTACTACTGCGTCAACTGCTTTAACTGCAACAATTGTGTTACTAATATTTTTACTACTATTACAATTACTCGTGTTGTTACTACTGCTGTTACTACTACCACTGCTCAAACTACTACTGCTTCTACTACTTAATTGTTGATTAGCTATATGTACTGTATGTTAAAGTGAATTTGTTAACAGATAAAATATAGAGTTTTAATGCCAGGTCTGAAGAGAATCTACCACACAAACTACACATGCAGGTAAGAACAACTACATGAAGTTTGTGACAGTTTCTTAGCAACTTGTTTACTTTAATTTCATTTTAATTACTTCTTTTTTGTGCTAAGAAACATCACGCATACATTTAGTGAAAATCTAGTATGACCTCTGAAATTACCCAATCATACTTAGATATGTATGAAATATGGAAAAAAAACATTGTAATTTGTTCATTACTGTGACGTCGGTGGATTCTGAGTACATACGCTGAGATTGGGAGACCACTTTTGCTCGACTGCGCCCCCTACTGTCCACTACCGAGGGACTGGCTCCGCCCACGCTGCCAGAGCTGGTTCTCCTGGTGCGAACCCGACCTATAGGGAAATAATAATTACAAAATGTTAAAAAGAAGTAATGATTTCAGTGAGGCCTTAACATATCTGTGAGTGAAGAAATATCTGGGGAGATAGAATGATCCAGATGAGGAGATAGAGCTCCTGAAAAACAGAGGGGGAACAGACAGCTGGGGTCTATAGTACCTGCCAAAAATGTGCTTATATGGTACCGTACGGTGACTCGGATTGTAATATATTTGAAATTATGTTTTAATATTTTGTATACTATTTATATTACACTGTTAAATATGGCTAGAACTCACCAAGCACATTGTAATGAATGGCAAACTACTATATCCGACGCAGTTTAGAAGAAAGACAAACAAACACTGTCATAAATGTCATATATTCAAAATGTAGTAGGTGTTCCCATTCTATCTTATACCTGGAGTTCCCAAAATGGGCTCATGGAGACACTGAGCTTCAAGATGATTTAAAGTGCATTTAACCTATATATTTAACCTATATATTATGTTATCTACCGCACCCGCCTCACCCGCAAAGCCCTCTGCAATGCGGAAGGAGACTGAGGAGCCTCAGGGCCAAGACCAGCAGACTGAAAGACAGCTTCATCCACCAAGCTGTCAAGATGCTGAACTCTCTCCTTGCCCTCCCTCCCCCAAAGACACTGCTGCTTAAATGACACTTAAATGACACTGGCACTGTTGCTTAAATGGCTCTTAAATGACACTGACATTGCTGCTTAAATGACACTTAAATGACACTAACACTGCTGCTCACTTAAATGGCACTGCTGCGTAAATGACACCATTTGAGCTTTCTTACGCCACACATTGTGTTGTACCTATTTGTATTATGTACATACAATTATATATTAAGTACTTTTGCTACAGATATATGTGATGTTTTAGTCATGGTGTTTATTGTCTTGTTTATCAGATGTTTTATGTTCACTGTGGGCCTAGGGGGCGCTGCAATTACAAATCCTGTGTGTGCAACCTGTACATATGGTTTTTGACAATAAAGCTGACTTTGAACTTTGATATATTTATAATTTATTAAGACAGTATGTTTCATTTCTATTACTGAGGTTACTTGAAATTATTAAAAGTGTTAATTCAATTACAGTGGGCTGTTCAAGGCTTTGTGTGTGGTAATCTTGGTGGTCCTGGTCTGAAAGGTTTGAGGACCCTAATTATATTCCACCAAAATCTTTTTGAATGAATTGGCAATAGATCATTTGACTTTAATTAGTTAAATATTAATTACATTTTTATGTTGACAGTGAAGGCAATGGAAGATTTTACTAATTGAAATGTATGTTTATCCATTTTGTATTAATTAACTTATATATGGCTGAAATGTAAATATTTTTCTGTAATTATCTTATTCAGACCCCAGGAAAAATAGTATTAATGGGGATCCTATCAATAAACAATAAACAAAAAATAAATCAGTGGTAATTGGTGTTGCATAGCAGTATTTAGACGTATCTAGACATATGGAATTATTTCAGGTTAAAAGGTACCTTGATCTTCAACTGAGAACCCCCGAGAAGTGCTATAGGGACTTCATAAAATAATTGTCTTGATTTGATCTCCTCAGTTTCACCGCTGCTTTTGTCGTGAGGGCTGCTGTTTACAGACTTGTTAAAGTATTCAGAGATGTAAAAGTCTGGTTATGAATGGGCCTGATTGTAAAAGTCAGAGGGCACTTATTTTTAACTCTCGGTACAGGTTTTATCTTTGAGAGCAAATTTATTAGTGTGTTGAGTAACAGGTTTATGAGAAGTCTGACATGAACTTAAATGACCCTTTTAATATGGTTGATAATACAGCTCTGGGAAAAAAAAGTAAGTAGTAAAGTAGTATAAGTAGTAACATCAGAAAAACTGAAAAACTTTTGCAGTGGTCTCTTATTTTTTTTCCAGAGCTGTATGTGTCCATTCATAGTGAGAATCTACAGTGTAAATAATCGAGGAAATAAGGAAGAAGCATCAACGATAAAGTCTGTTCAAACTATTAACTGGCAGTGTACGCTCCAACTTCCTGTAACGACCAACACCAGATCTACACACAGCCCTAGAGAATGAAGAATGGACATTAGGGTTACAGTCCATGCAGAGAAAGTCCATGCAGAAGTCCACAGAAGCCACTGGGACTCGAGAAGAAAAACAAGACTTTGGAAAGAACAACATGAGACAGACATACAGTAGGGAGACGTACAGTAGACCAGTCTAGCCTTACCATCCGCTTTACCGGGAGTGCCATCTGGTGGTATAAAAGAGGCGGTGCAGCAGTGAGGGGAAGCAGAGGTGCAGAGGAACAAATTAGTAGTCGTTATTGGGTAAAACCAGGAGAAGAGGAGGGGGCTGTACCGTCATTAGTGAAGGGAAAGTGTCCAGCCATTGGACAAGAATGAAATAAGAGGAGAAGGGAAGGGATTTTTGGTATTTTTGGCACATAGGAGACAGAAATTAGTTAATACAGACATCTAATTATTAAGATTTTAGTTCATTTGGCAAGTTCCTGGTAGCAGCCATTGAGAGAATATGAGAAAACGCTTGTAAACGTCCCTGGTCCAATGTGGATTTTTTCTTGATATTTTGTCTTGGTGTGGCCTTTAAATCAATACTTGATTTCTATCACAAAAGTTAAAGGTTTAAGTTAAAAGTTAAAGTTAATCGATACTTGATTTCTATCACAAAAGTTAAAGTTAAAGGTTAAAGTTAAGACCCACCAGTTGCTTGTCTCCGCAGATGCTATTGCTTTACCTCCAATATTCCAAAGTATGGCATTTAACTTTTTAATCTCCATAGAAACAAGCAGGAGATACCACCAGGCCAATTTACAGGTGAGATCTGTGCAGAGGCGATCCCACTCACAGTAAGAATGCATGTTTCTATATAGTTAGTTTTGAGCAAGAAAAACACCCATAAAACTGGTCTACAAACAAAAGTAGTGAAATTTTTCTTGGTTTAGGTCACTAATAAAGAAAAAGTAAGTCAGAAGTGTTGATTGGCTATAGTTTCCAAGATATAGTATTGGGTCAAAATAGGAAATTTATGCAAAATAAGGCAAAAACGGTAGTTTATCAGAAGGTAACAGTACAGTACAAGCAACCAGTTCTATAGTTGGCTATAGTTGGCTTTTCTAATTATTATTCCTTCTAAATATGCTAGGAGACAGGTTTCAAGTGTTTCCTCTGTATTACCTAAAGAAGCGTAGGAGCCCGGAGGTAGCGCGGAGGCGGAGCTGAATGGCGAGGGGGCGGGGACAGTGGTCAGGCGAGATTTGGCGGTGGTCGCTGCGTTCACGTCAATGTCGCTGCGAGAGCGCTGGAGGGAGCCGGACTGAGAGGGCACCCGCGAGCTCACCAGTTTACCTAAAACAGAAGAAGAACAGTCAGGGCAGAGCAATAGCAATAGCGCCATCTACTGAGGAAAAGTGGTATACGCAACATGTGTATTACCTAACTACAGCTCTGGAAAAAAATAAGAGACCACTGCATTTTTTTTCTGAAATCAGCATCTCTACATGTATTACAGCCATTCCATTCCAGCGTCTGTTGAATTCCAACACAAACACAAAGCTGAGCTACTTCAGTTCTTGCACCAGGAGTGGAATAAAGTCACCCAAGAACAATGTGAAAGACTTGTGGAGAACATGCCAAGACGCATGAAAGCTGTGATTAAAAATAAGGGTTAATGCACCAAATATTGATTTCTGAACTCTTCTTGAGTGTAAACATTAGTATTATGTTGTTTTAAAATGAATGTGATCTTGTTTCTTTGCATTGTTTGAGGTCTGCAAACATTTATCTTTTTTGTTATTTTGACCAATTGTCATTTTCTGCAAATAAATGGTCTAAACCAGTGTTTCCCAACCTTTTTTGTCTTGTGTACCCCCTCAGCCTTTTTGTCATACCTCGAGTACCCCCTCACTCATACGTGTTGATAATTCTCTAAAAGTAGAACGTGACACAATGGATTATTAAATGAAAATCATTTTATTTCATCTCCTTAATTTGAAAAAATTATTCTCAGGCATTTTCTCTCTTTTCTTTAGCTCAAATTTACTCAAATTAGAATTAAAAAATCTCCCCTTGCGCCTGGCAGCGACACTGCCGAGTACCCCCTGCAATGTGCTTGCGTACCCCTGGTTGGGAAACACTGCTCTAAACAATAATATTTGGAATTTGGGGGAAATATTGTCAGTAGTTTATAGACTCAAACAAAAATGTTCCTTTTGCCCAAACACATACCTATAAGTAGTCAAATCAGAAAAACTGATAATTTTGCAGTGGTCTCTTATTTTTTCCAGAGCTGTAATTTAAATGGGGACATGAAAGTAGCAAAATCGATACCAACTACTATAAGAGATATCTACAATACATTGAATTATAGACTCCTGTGTCTACTTTTTTTCCCCTTTTTTGTCAATATATTTCCTTTAACATACTCTTTATAGTGAAAATAAATTTGGCATAATTTGAAACATGACCATAATTTTAAAGAAAATGTAGCATTTTTACAACACAGATTTTCCCACAATATACAAAAATATGAATTTTAATATGAGGTTAGTATCATAATATGTAAAATTAATGAATGAACTTTAATCAGTGACTTACTTCTGGTCATGCTCCCTCCAATGACACTTTTCACAGAAAGAGGGCGACTGGAAAAAAAAACAACACAAGATAAATTCAGTCAAAGGCCAGGATCACATTTTTGACCTACAACAACAACAGCCAGCATTACTTCTTGGTTTACGAATGATAAAACTGCAGAAAGCACATAGAGGTCTTATTTTGACTAATAAATTCTTAATTTCCCTCGGGATCAATAAAATATCTATCTATCTTATACAATACTGAGGCAAAACAAATGTTACTTTATTATATAGAACAAAAATGAGTAGAGTCCCTTTAACAATGTACTAATTGAGAATGAGGATACGTTCAGACTGCAGGGCTTAAAGCTCAATTCGGATTTTTTTTGTGAAATCTGATTTTTTTGCGAGGTCGTTCACATTTCCAATTAAATGCGACTTGTATGCAGCTCAACTGGTAAGTCACTGATTTTCCCCAGGGGGATGTGGGTTCAAATCCCCCCGGCAATGAGCTAGCCAGTGTGGGTTCTTGGGCAAGACCCTTCACGGTACTGCCCCCCGGGCGCCAAAAAAGATGGCTGCTCACTGCTCCTGAAAAGGATGGGTCAAATGCAGAAGTCAAATTTCTCCCGTGTGTCACTGTGTGTCATTGTGTGTGAGATCAAATAAAGACTTAATCTTAATCTTAATTTTAATCTCCAGTGTGAACTTTAAACGCCCCAAGTGTGCTTGGAGGATACGACGAGGTCACATGCAGCGAGCGTGCTCAGTGTTTACGGAAGTCGCCTAAACATGGACGATAGCATTGAGCGCCTGGTGATTTTAAAGTTGCTGTTGTACCACAGTCAGAACATGTACAACTTATTTGTTTTAAGAAAGAGATTGAGAAGGAGAAGGACAGGGTTTTTGGCATTTTTGGCATTTTGTTGGGCTGTGGCAGCAATGTCCCTAGAAAGGAACGTGTTGGTGCTGAGAGTGGTGGGATTGCCATGTGCTTCACTGCTTCACTGACACAATGTTCATACACAATTTTCATATGACAAGAAGAACGTTTGTGTACATTTGTGAGCGCCTACTTGTACCACTCTCACTTGTTGATGATGTGTAGGTCGGATGAATGTGACCTGGCCGTTCAGACTGAAGTCACATGTCAAAAGATCGGATATGTATCAGTTTTAGGACCACATATCCAAGTGGCCTGGGTCGCATTTGAAAAAAATCAGATCTGTTCAAATATTCAAAGCTTTTATTGTCACATGCACAGTAAAAGAACATGTTTCCCTGTAAAATGAAATTCTTACTTTGCTGCCCACCCTGGATGCAAAGAGCAGGCAAAAAATTAAAATAGATAAATAAGATAATAAGATGTGTCGTTCAGACTGTCATTAAAAGATCAGATACAGGTCTCATAGAGGCAAAAAAAAATCGGATTTGGGTCACTTCAGGCTGCAGTCTGAACGTAGCCTAATAGTAGTGTAGGTATGTTATAATGTTTCATATCCTTCCTGTATGACAGAAGCTGATTGATTGAGTCTGAGTGATTAAACACTGCTCCCTAATGAGACCTGTGCAAACATGGCCTCACCAACCACAAACATCCTGCATGTTTATCCTGTTACATCCAACAAGCCTTGTGCATTAGCAGCTTCTACTGTCATTTACCGCAACTGAAACAATAAACCTGAGATAGTAAATAAAAGTCGATAAAAGAAACACACACAAATATAAAATAGTACAAATGATGTTGATTTTAGGTTATTTCAGTACTGAATTTAATCTAAGTTCATTTGAAGGATCAGATACAAAACACAATATTTAAAATAATAGAAACCTACTTTTCTTAATCTGTTTGCTACTTACTGAAGTTTGGATTTAGCATCTAAATAGTGGAAATCTTAAAACTACATTAACTACATTCAGACAAGAGGAAAGAAAATTTTCAGTTATGACAATACATGTACTTGAGCTGGTTTTAGAAGCAAAAACAAACTTTCGGGAGGTGGCATGTCTATACTTTGGAACATTCTCCATGGACATTTTATTCTATTTATTTGGCTAAAAGTTACATAATGTGGCTTTAACTAAACTTACATCACACATATTTGCTTTTTTATTGTATAATTGCACTAATTTTGAAAGTGCATCCCAAACCGTACTCCACATATGTGACCCACCACGACGAAACCCGCTACAAGTCGGGATTCGTGAGAAAATTGCATTTGAAGCAGTTTTTTTTTCAAAATTTGTGATTTTCGTTTTTTTGCAGAATGTGCTAATTGAGATCATGAAGAAGAAGCCAAGAGTCAAGAAGGCCTGGAGTTAGAAAATCTTTAACGCGGCTTTTTTCAGCTCGTTGTTTTCAGATGTGCTGCTTTCAAATGGCCACAAATTCTTCAAATGTTCTCAGATTTCCATGTGTAAGGCATTGTTGGAAAGCTTAGAATCTACACATTCAGAATCTGTGAATGACTCAAAACGCCTCCGGGACGACTTGTGTCTGGTTTTCCTGTGGCCAGTCACATATATGTGACCAGCCGTGGCACGAACATGTCCTGTGTCCAAGTAGAAGTTAAAAGTCCATTTTCACTGTCCTTATTCTCTTGAAATGCTGCGTACATATTCACGAGCTCCTCACAGCTGATAGGCGAACAGGAGAAAACATAACGGCGCTACTCGGAATGTGATTAGCGGGAGCGCGATCAGTGGGTAATTATGGTGATTTATGCACACCCATTTCTTTGCGAAAAACAAACCAATTAAAAAAAATAAAAATGTTTTAAACACAACTAATGCTGTTATCTGAAACATGGAGTGGCTTCTTCATAATCTCAACTAGCACATTCTGCAAAAAAATGAAAATCACAAATTTTGAAAAAAAAAAAAAAAAACCCTATAAACATAATTTTCGGTTTTTCGGTTTTTCATGTGGCGGGGCACAAATGAGTAAAATGTAGTGGTTCTTACTTGAGGCTCTCCTGTGAAGAGGAGGAGGAGCGGTCAGACTGAGGCAGAGATACGATACTGTCTGAGCTCTTCAGGTGGGACTGCAGAGCCTTCTGATATGTGGACTCCAGCGCCTGGAACAGGTGCTCTGCCTCTCGGCTGTAGTGTCCGTGAAAGCCCCAGTAACATCTGGAACAACATCAAAAAGTTATTATCTGAACTACTTTTTAAAGATAACTATTTGTTTATTATAGTATTTAAGTTAGATTTTACCAGTATCCAAAGGAGGGATGTAATGTCTGTCACATTTGCACAATTACAATTAAGTAACTTTGAAAAAAAAAGTATTTTCAAGAGTAGTTTTCAGATTTCTAAATAATTATTTGGTGAGGAAAGCTACTGGAAGAAGCTGAAACATGTAAAAGCACATAAACAAACGCTGCTGTCTGACAAAAATAATTCTTACTTAAAACTTTGCTCAATATTGACACTGATACACCTCACTTTCAGATGAGATTTTGTTTTTCTAATACTTTTGGTGCTCTACTTTTCCAAACAACAAGTATATGTATTTAATAATTTATCTGATGATTACATTAATGCTGAATCATAAATCAGATGTTACATAAGAGTTATGTGGTGCTTGAATATTGAGTTTTTATCAAATATTTTTTAATCTTACTTGAGTAATTACTTCAGGTCAGGTCCATACGTAGTACAGTGGAACCTCACCTTACGAAATTAATTCGTTCCAGAAGTGGTTTCGTAACATTAATTTTTCGTAAGTTGAGTAGCTATTTCAATGGAAAAAGCCTGATTTGTTCCAAGGCCCCGTTCCAAGTTTTTTTTTTTATAGTGTAACTTTTTTTTATAGTGTAACACTGTGTTCTGCGTCCTGATTGGCTAAGAGACTGCAGACCCAGGACTAACGACTAAACCAGGTCTAAACAAGGTCTATACCTGGACTGGACCAGGACTAAACCTGGACTAAACCAGGACTGGACACCAGGATTAAACCACCGCGTGTGGGTCTATTTCCTGGTTTGGTGCTAGCTCTGCCGGTGTACCTCACGAGTCACGCCTGAGGCGAGCAGCGAGGAGGGGAGGAGATGTGCCTTCCATCGGGACCGCGCGCAGTCCGAGCGCATGAACGAACGCAGGTAAGAGCCGCGGTGGTTTAATCCTGGTTTAATCCTGGTTTAGATCTGGTTTAGACCTGCTTGTAGCTTTGTGCTACAATTTTGTATGAAATGCGCTTTATAAATATTGTTTGATTTGATTTGATTTGGTCTAGAGGAGGCACGGTTTGAGCACGGGTCTCGTGAGTACAGCGGGTCATGCCGCGCGCAGTCTTCTCCCCCCTCCCCCTACACTTCACTATTAATACATTTTGTTGAAAATCTATGAAAGTTTGAGTGTTTAAACGAGAGACAAACGTGAGAAAAGTTGCTCTTGAAGACAATGTTACTGTATTTACCACACAGGGCTTGAAAAAGTCATTTTAAAGGGAATGTTTAGACACAGTTACAGTAGTTGTGATGATAAAAGGAGAAATTCAATTTGTCAACTGGACAAAGTTTGTTTGTTTGTTTGTCCAGTTGACAAATTGAATTTCTCCTTTTATCATGGATTATACCTGGATGACTGAGGGACTTTTCACGCATCTTAAGAAGTAGTTGTGATGTTTTATGTATACATTGTAATATACATACTTCTTGCATTAGCCTACAAAATTACTCTTGACAGGGATTAAATATATATAAAAAATACAGTTTTTTAACACTAGATCACTATCGCTGGGTGATTTTCTCCCGAGTATTCACATGAATTTCAATAAGTTGCATTTTTCTGAGTGTCATGGGTCCCTGGGCTTCACCATTGTTTTTGAATCTTTGAAGGTGTAGGTGTTTCCCTACCCCAAAGCCCACTTTTTCCTACAGGCTTTCGGGTGATTTTCACCCGGCAATAGTGAAAGAGGAATGTAAGAATGTAATGAATTTAATGTAAGAGGATGTAAGGAATAGGTAAGTAAGAGTGGTCCTGGAATGTGTATCTATCCTTATTTAGTGCAGTGGGTATGAATTAATATCACAAAGTGGTGATTTCAAAGGGAATTCTTATGGTGAAAACAATATTTTAGTCAACTGGTCATTTTTACCCACTGAAAAAATACAATTTTTTTTCTTCTCTCCTGCAACTGTTCATGTGTCGAGGAGTCTGAGCTTCACCAGGGAAGTCTCACATGTCCCAGGAATGGGTGGACCAAACACCAAGTTTCTAGTATCATTTTTTTTTTTTTTTTTAGGAATTTTTTGTTCTCAAATTCCTAATTTTTCAGTAATTTTGGAGCATGTTTTTAGGGTCTTCCTATGTTTTTGTTTTCCATTTTGTTACACATACCACAGTTGAAAATAAAAGAAAACCACTCTAATTTATCACGTGTTGTCATTTGATCTATTTTTTATGACAAGTACTTTTTGTTGGGTATATTATATCGGGTAAAAATTATCTGGGGAAAGTGATGGTGTTACTTTTCATTGTGAAAGTGTTCTAGGGTTATGAGTGTTTTTTTTTTCCCCCCATTACATTTTTTGCGACATCAAGTAAGGAAAACAATACATAAAATTCACCCAGACAAAGAAGTTGGTTAGTTTCTACAACGCGTTTGGTTATTTGTCTCATGTTGCTTTCAAACTGTGCTAACCACCCTTCTAATATCATATTTTTGTGTATTACAGCATTTTTAAGCATAAAAAATTCCACTTACTTCCTTGCGATGGACCTAGCTTCAGAGTCTGCATCGTGAATTCCTTTCTTGATGGTCTCTGTCAGCACGGCCACATGTCTGGGGTAGTAAGGGAACATTATTAGCTGATCTGGTCCTACCACAAACACAGGGGAAAAGATGACCCACAGTGTCTCACACGCTCTATATAAAGCCTCATGTGTGGTTGTCATGCAGATGTTAGGTCGGTTTATGATTGGACGATTCGATAATGAGGGTTTTTTTAAGATTAATTTATTTTCTTGGCATCATCACCCACTCACCCAGCCAGTTCTCACAGATGACTTACATATTCAATAACATAAATGTCAATATCTCTAAAGGGCAACATTATAAAAGGCTGCATGGAGACATTCTGTGTATCTAGTGTGTAGTTAAAGGTCCTATATTATGGAAAACTGACTCTTGACAAGCTTTAAATCATGTTATAATGCTGTTGCCTCATCAAAAACATACCTGGAGTTGTGTTTTGTTTCATTCACACACGTTTTAGTAACTTTTTATTATTAGTCTGTCTACATCTCCAAAGCTCCAAATGCTTTTTTCCACCTCATGATGTCCTGAAACGGTAGTTTTCAAGTTAACAACTACTTTTTTCTTTTTATTTAGTAGACAGTGGCAATTCCAGGGCTGTATGGAGTTTAAAAACACCGCGGAGCACTTCCTGTATTATCATATGACATCAGAAGGTGTAACTGTTTTCAGTTTCAGGCTACATTTATATGATGACGGTCTGAACAGAAGACACAAAAGTGGCATTGCGTCTTCACTTTTTATTCTGCGTTTAGATGAGCGTTTTCGGGAGGAAATCTGTGTGCATACGGTGACGCAAAAGTGTGTGGAATTGGATTGGGTATGCATGCCAGGCGGCTAGGTGGTGCTGTGATACATTATCACTATGTCCGTGCGCATACGTAGAATCTTACTTCTTCTCATCTGCGCCACAAAAATCAAAACAAACATAGCTACCGGTAGCAAAAAAAATTGTGTGGTCAGAGGAAGAAGTTCAACTATTGCTTCAGACCACGTTAGACTACAAAGCAACGAAGGCGCAACAAGGTGTGGACTGGGAGTCCAGCCAAACAAAGTACACTGATATATGGACCGATGTGACGTAAACACGTACGCGACGTCAGTAGATTTGTATTTGTATTTATTTATTTGTAAAGGGACAGCACATATTAATGAACATTTAAAATGTAAATATGTAAAGATTATAGCCAACGTGGCTAATTTCCATCTTCAGTCCCTCGGCAGGTTGATGTCAAATCAGGGACAGGGAAAAGTACAACAACAATCACACAAAAGTACATAAAACCAGCACTCACTGTACACACAATTCAGACAGTTCAAGAGTTAAACCAATAACCCCTCAATATATTTCAATTTTGTTAAATATGGTTACATATTTGACTAGTGGACAGCCACTGTTTTACAGCTTTAGAAAATCAGACCCTCCAGGAATTCGCGATGTTGCGATTTGCAACTTCAACGCAACTTCAGCCAATCCCCGCGAATTCAGGGCGGTGTTGCAATTTTGACCAATCACCGCAACTTTTCCGCAATTTTTACTAATTTTGACCAATCATCGGCGACGTATTGAACGCCGACCAACTTCCTTCTGTGTAGGAGACATAACTGAGATGAGGTGCACGGTGCGTTTGTGTGTGTGTGTGCGGCAGAGGCGGTGGGTCACGTGAGTGTGGATGTGTGCACGTGCGGAAGTGCGTGCGTGTAAAAGCGCGCGCTCACCTGTCACACAGAGGAGAGAGTCAGGGTTGGGGTGTAGCCGTATTTTTTGTTGAACGCAAACCATTCATTCATCTTTCACGTTAATCTGTTCATCCTGCTGGTTTTCATGAGTTCCATTTCATCCTGCTGCGCTGTCATAGCTGTGTGCGCTCTTTTTGTAATAAATGCACAAAACGCATATCTGGATCTCAGCGTATCTGTCACCATAGCCTCCTCTTTGTGCGTCACAAATCTGCGAGCCATAGGACCAAACCTCATATTCTCGGCGGCTAAAAGGTTTGAGTTTGGAAGCCGTAACATTCTGTTTTACTTCCGTGTGACAAAACAAAACTGCGGTCGTGTCCCAGTTCCCAGAGCGCACAGCTCGGAGCGCGGCCCCAAGGGGGCTCAGACTGCAGTCAAGTCGGTGCACACTTGCTCAGCCCCGACTGCAGTCCGCGGACCGCTTAACGACTGCGGTCTTCGGACCGCGTGTTAACTGCGCATGGGACAAAAAAGAAGTGGGACAGCAGTCGTCGCGCCAGTGTTCTGTCGAAATGTGTGACGCACATGCCCTTCGGGCCACGCTCCGAGCCGCGCGATCTGGGAATTGAGACACGGCTTCTAATGGCAAAGAAACATGTCTGTGGCGCCATTTGCCCACAAAAATAACAGCAAAAGACCGCGCGAAACAGTTCCCCTCCTAGTAGTAATTTATTTTCGATGTTGGTAAGGTTGTTTTAGGACCACATCTGTGATCTCTGTGTCTTTGTATTATTCTTTGTCAGTAATAACTCAGTATTCAAAATATTATTCAATTTTCATTATAAAAAGCGAAAATCGCAACTATTTATCGCAACTTTCACTTCCTCCCGCAACAAAATCGCAACAAAAACCTTAAAAGCACCGCAACTTTCATCGCGACTTTTTGAAAAAGCTCCCGCAAATTCAGGCATTTTAGCCCGCAACAATCACAAAAAATGCCCGCGAAATCCTGGGGGGTCTGGAAAATGCTGCCAGTGTTGGAAGCTCTCGTATGTGAGCAGGCAGTGTGTTCCATGTTTGACTTGCTCGATAAGCAAAAGAGGACTGTCCAAAAGCGCTTTTCCTTAACGGCACAGAGCAGTCACCTCTAGAACCGGCTCTTGTTGTGCGATTTGTATTTCTTTTCACAAACTCTTTTAAAGGAGGTGGAGCAAGATTATTAAAAACTTTGTAAACCAAAATTAAATCTGCATATTTGATGGTGTTGTCCCAATTAAGAAATTTATATTTGTCCAGAATTCTACAATGGTGGTAACTTGCGGGCTTTTTGTCCAATACTTTAAGTGCTTTTTTATAAACAGTTTCAACTAATTTAAGAGTAGTTTTATTTGTCAGAGTCCAACTAGTGATACAATAATTTAGGTGCGACAAGATCATTGAATTTAAATACATAATTGCAGAGTTTGTTGTTAGATTATTTCTTATATGACGAAAATTTGATAAATGATATTTGATTTTATTCACTGTTCTTTTGACCAGAGTTTTGCGTCTCGGGCAGTGTAGACGAAAATGCTTTGGAGGACGGTTTCAGATTTTTGCATTTTTAAGCCCCCAAAACACATCACCGTCTGTCGTTTTTACCCGTAAGCGTTCTCGTGTAAACAGGCTCTCAGAGAAGAACTCAGAACTATGCAGGATTTCTGTGTTAAACATGTGAATGAAGCAAAACACAACCTCGAGAGTGTTTTTGATGAGGAAACAACATTATAACATAGATCTGAAAACAGAATATGGGCTTTTAATGATTGATGTTTTGCTAATGTATTTTTCCATATCTTACCTTTCTAATGTATTTGTGTGCCACTCTTGTAACATAAGGTCTAGGAACTCATAACAGCGTCTGAAAACAAATCACAAAGTTATAAATTAGAGCAGATTATAGCCAGCTCTCCATTTTACAATTTAACATGTATGGTTAAAAAAAAAAGGTATTTTGATGAGAAAACCAGAATATAGAAAGCACACCCAGGACCGAATAGTGGAAGAGCTAACCACCTGGCCCTTGTACAACTTTAATTTTGAGCTAGAATACATTTTTTAAAAGCTTTTACATTGTTTTTCAAGTTCATAATTGCGTTCACACGTCCTGGTTTAAACCCATTTTGGTTCTAATGGGATCTGTGCAAGCATGGCCTCACCAAGTACAATAATACTCCACGTTTATCTCGTCATATGGAACAAGCCCTGTGCATTAACGGCATTTACTGTTACTGCTGCAATGTAAACAATAAAGGCTGTATAGGATTGAGATAGTAACTAAAAGACATCGAAAGAGAACAGACACACACATACAATCAAAAAAGTTCAAATAAAACAGTACAAATTATGCTATTTTTGTGTTTTATAATGAAATATTCACAATTTAATCAAAGTTCAAGTGGCCATCTCCAGAAGAAATCAAGTTAGTAGCCATTTAATTAGTTAATATGTAAAAAACAGAAGGATACTTTTCTTAGCCCATTCACTGCTTACACAAGTATGGATTTAGTCGCAAAATTGTGGAAATCTTAACCTGTTCAATACTGTAATTTTCAATATCATATAACGTGATCAAACGTTTCTAGTTACACAAATATGTCTACATAAAATATTTGGTTCTGTCCTAGTCCTCGTCCTTGTTTACTCCCAGTTTTTATATAACATGTGAAAATGTAAACATGACCTTTAATTCGATATCAAAATTTAGTAAATGTATCCATACCTAATGTACTGAAAAGTTTGAATACAGTTGGAAAGAACGATTACATCGGTCTATAGGCTGAAAGTTGTATTTTCTTACCTTCTAACAGCGACTGATTTGGAGGTGCAGTTACTGGTAATGATGGGGATGAGACGTGGGTAATGTGTATGCTGAAAAATAAAATAAATCAAGAATTATTTACAAAATATAGGCTACAGTTTATCAAAAGAATCTATTTAAACACATCTATTTGGTTTCCACTAAGTATCCAAGCCAGTGGACTGGCTTGGATTTATAGAGAAAATTTGATGAACAAAATTGTTTAAAAGAAGTACTACACAATACAGATGAGGGAAAGCTCTATTTAACACCACTAATACATAAATAAGAATGCATGCATTTATTTATTTTATTTCAGACTTATTTTTGCACTGTGGCATTTTGTATTGTGTAAAGTTGTTTTGTTTTATTATGATAGAAAAAAAATCTATTTAAAAATAAAATACAAATTCTAATGTTCATTTTCAAGGGAGTTCTGGCCCAGAGACAGCAATTACAACATACAGCTCTGGAAAAAAATAAGAGACCACTGCATTTTTTTTCCTGAAATCAGCATTTCTACATGTATTACAGCCATTCCATTCCAGCGTCTATTGAATTCCAACACAAACACAAAGCTGAGCTACTTCAGTTCTTGTACCAGGAGTGGAATAAAGTCACCCAAGAACAATGTGAAAGACTTGTGGAGAGCATGATAAGATTAAAATAAGGTTTTTGCACCAAATATTGATTTCTGACCTCTTCTTAAATGTAAACATTAGTATTATGTTGTTATGTTGCATTGTTTGAGGTCTGAAAACATGTATCTTTTTTGTTATTTTGACAATTTGTCATTTCCTGCAAATAAATGCTCTAAACCAGAGGTCTTCAACAGGGGGGTCGGGACCCCTAGGGGGGTCGCGGAGGTACTGCAGGGGGGTCGCGAAATCTTTTGATTTCACTTTAAAATAATATATTTTAATATTTTTAAAAACAATATATTTTTTCATTTTCCCCCAATCAATTTCTCCCTTGTCCCTCCACCCTCTTTCATGTCTTAAAATGCACATTAATGCGTACATGGCGGCCTCCATCCACCCCAGGATAGGTATGTTATGTGCAACTCATCAGGGTCAGACATTTCACTGAAGTGGGAATTCACAGATGGCTTTGGGGTTCACTGTCCCCTGTATGTTCATGTATGTTCACAGTTTAACTTGATGTGTTATGATCAAAGCTTAACTTGATTTGTGTTAATTGTTCATTATTTGAATAGCTCTGTATTTGAGCAAGATGTATGTGTAAATGGCAGGAGCACTTGTTTTTTGGTTGAATCAGTGAACGATCTTAATAGGCCTGTGTTATATGCAAGTTGTGTTTAAAAATTGCAGTAGCACATCCACCCCATAGGGCCTCATCTGGCCCATCTTTAAAATAAAAAAAACAAAAACAAAACATGAAAATACAGTATTAACCTGTGTATTATTTCCTTGTATTGGATGTACCATAACAGAGTAGTAATGTTTATACATGACACTAAGCTCAATTTAATATAAAACACAATTCTATGCCGTATATATAGGAGGGGGTCCCTGGCCCAGTTCGCCATCTGTTTGGGGGTCCCTGGCCTGAAAAACGTTGAAGACCCCTGCTCTAAACAATAAATATTTTATTTGGAATTTGGGGGAAATCTTGTCAGTAGTTTATAGACTCAAACAAAAATGTCCCTTTTACCCAAACACAAAATCAGAAAAACTGATAATTTTGCAGTGGTCTCTTATTTTTTTTCCAGAGCTGTAAATCCAAACAGGGAAGTAAACAGGGGGATGGGGAATTGGACCCTCTTCCTATTCATTTATATTAGAGGGGGGCCCATGTGAGACTTCTTGCCCCAGGCCTCCAAATTTCTATCGACGGGCCTGCATAGAAACAACATTAATTACCCTGAGGATGAGTCTGATGGCGGCCATTCCGGACGTGGCCATGACTTTGGCGCTGTTGGGCACCAGGTTGAGCAGAGTGGGCATCACGCTCTCTGCCCCGTGGTCAAACTTGTTCCCCAGCACTGACGACAGATGGCTGAAAGCACACAAAGTTTAAAAAAACATTTTAAAAAATAAAATAAAAACACTTTGGACATGTTTGTGCACAGTTCTGCCTCATTAGGATAGTAATGAAATGCGTATTTCAAGAATTTATGCTTTACAGCGGAGATGTTTGTAGCTCATTTTGTGCCTGAAGAACTTTTATTTGCATTAGCCTAACTGTGTGTAGACAATTTATGACAGCTAGTGAAATTTCTGACATAATCTCATTAATCTCTAATTAACTGTGTGTGTGTGTGTTGGTTGGCTGCAAAGCCACTGAAGAAGTGGGAATGAATAGGCTGAATTGAGGAACACTGTTTGGCTTAATAGCGTCAAAATTATTGAGGTCAACAGCAGAAATAGTCACATCATAAGTCCAAAATAAAGAAAAAAATTATAAAAGTACAGTAAAGATGTGTTCTTTTCGTTCTTTTTATAAATAAACTTGCCGTTCAAAGGCCCTGACAGCAATTTGCTCGCCGCACGCCAAATTTAAAATGTGCATTGAATTGCCACTCATAATTAATTGCATTAATGATAATAAATGTGTTAATTGGCAGTGTAATTAATTAATCTAATTAACCCATTAAACAGACAGCCCTAATTATACGCCCATATATATGCCCACAATAAAAGGCCACCCCGAAATGTGCTTTTTTTTTTTTTTGCTTTATTGGGGGTCTGGGGACTCAGAACCAGTCAGTATCTGGTGTGACCACCATTTGCCTCATGCAGTGCAACACATCTTCTTCGCATAGAGTTTATCAGATTGTCAATTGTGGCCTGTGGAATGTTGGTCCACTCCTCTTCAATGGCTGTGCGAAGTTGCTGGATATTAGTGGGAGCTGGTACACGCTGTCGTATACGCTGGTGAAGCACATCCCAAACATGCTCAATGGGTGACATGTCCGGTGAGTATGCTGGCCATGCAAGAACTGGGACATTCTCAGCTTCCAAGAATTGTGTACAGATCCTTGCAACATGGGGCCGTGCATTATCTTGCTGAAACATGAGGTGATGTTCATGGATGTATGGCACAACAATGGGCCTCAGGATCTCATCACGGTATCTCTGTGCATTCAAAATGCCATCAATAAAATGCACCTGTGTTCTTCATCCATAACAGCCTTTGAAGAGGAGTGGACCAACATTCCACAGGCCACAATTGACAATCTGATAAACTCTATGTGAAGAAGATGTGTTGCACTGCATGAGGCAAATGGTGGTCACACCAGATACTGACTGGTTCTGAGTCCCCAGACCCCCAATAAAGCAAAAAAAATGCACATTTCGGGGTGGCCTTTTATTGTGGGCAGTCTGGGGCACACCTGTGCACTGGTCATGATGTCGGATCGGCATCTTGATGTGCCGCACCTGTGAGGTGGGGTGGATTGTCTCGGCGGGGCAGAGGTGCTTGCTGTCACACATTTGGACAGATTTGTGAACAATGTTTGAGAGAAATGGTAGTGTTGTGTTTCTGGAGTGAATTTTGGATCTTTGGGTCCATTTCAGGAAAAATGGGAGCAAAAACAAAAGTGTTGCGTTTATATTTTTGTTGAGTGTAGAACAGTTATTTCTTCATGTAGTCTGCACTGAAATGGAGCAAAGGATCATGGCCTATGTAGTTCCCTGTTTTTTTTAACTATTGCTCCATCATAACTATTAATTTAAGCAAAAAGTCAGAAAATACATATTTAAACCAGTTAAAGATACAAGTAAAAAACGTCTAGAGCATTTAATAAATATAAATGAATACATTATTGAATTGACTTTATTTTTTTTATTTTTTTTGCAATGTGTTATGATTATAATCAATGTATTTTTCTATTATTTTTCTTGCTCACCCCAGAGTGATGCAGGCCTCTCGTACCACCTGAGAGCGCAGGTCTTTCGCTGACAGTTTGAACGGAGCTTCCAGGAGCCGGAGCTGCTGTGAGAAGCCCTCATAATCAAGAGCTCCAGCCAGGATCAGAGATCGCACCTTCTTCAACTACACAGGGAACACAAATACAAATATAATACACAAATATATGGAATTATGATAAACTAATGTGAATGTGAAGGGATTTGTATGAGAAGAATTACCGCGACGACCCTGTGCTCCCAGTCGTGTTTGTCATCTGAAAGCACCTCTCGGATCTTAGTCAGATGGTCTTCAAGCTCTCTGTTGGAGAAGATCTGGAGAAGAATAGAAGACGTGTATTGAAATTGCTACTTTTACAGACTTTAAATCAATATAGGGCAAGGCAATAAATAAAATTACTGTATTTTTCGGACTATAAGTCACACTTTTTTTTCATGGTTTGGCTGCGACTTATACTCCAGATCAACTTACATATTAAAATTTCACAAGCCTTGAGCGCATTCTCGTGACAGCCACAAGAGGGAGCTGTAGTTTTGTGTGCCAGTATCTGCTACACTATTACTTCTGTACCACGGTAAATGTTTACCTCCGGAGTTCACGGAGTTGCTCCGAAGTGACACCGAGGATGAAGAATTCACTGGGTTTAGTGATTTGGAGTGAGATGGAAAGCTTGGTAAACTTGTTAGGGTATGTTATTTATTCTGTAGTTATCTGTTAACGTAACATTAATATGTTACGTTAACAGGCTGTTCTCTATTCTGTTATTATTACCATTGCCTTTCAAATTTAAATACATGCCTCTCAAGATGAAATCCTTGTTCCTGGTCTCTGATTTTATAAAATAAATTTCCCCCCAAAAAGTGCGACTTATAGTCCGAAAAATACGGCATTATCAAACCAACTAACTCCTGATTTTGTTATTAGAGTAGGGGGCAGGAAACGGGAGTGAACAGAGAACAGTTAGGCCTATAAAAAGAGACGATAAAACTGAACTGAAAATTACACAAAATAATTAAAACACAAACTGAAAATTTTTATATATATATATACTGTATATATATATATATATATATATATATACTGTATATATATATATATATATATATATATATATATATATATATATATACTGTATATATATATATGCATATATACTGTATATATATATATATATATATATATATATATATATATATGTATATACTGTATATATATAGTATATATATATATATATATACTGTATATATATATATATATATATACTGTATATATATATATATATATATATATATACTGTATATATATATATATATATATTAAAGGCCCTGTAAGTGTGTGGTTAGCATGCTGCTGAAATGCTAAAAAATATACCTGTTCTAGTCATGGTCTGTATTGGGGACAACATCTAAAAGTCTTTGCCGTTGTTTTAATATCCAGACTGAGCCTTCTTATGGTTTAAGAGGTGGTTTTGAATAGTTATTTGTCATTGTCGTTTATTGTCTATTTTGTGTCAATATTAAACATTTTTATAGCATTCTATATTATTTCATTATCTGTGTAACCCACCTGAACGGCTGGTACATCCTCAAAGGCTTTAATAAAATCTTCTTCATCAACAGCACCTGCAGCTGCCTCTTTACCTTAAAAACATTAAACAAGAAAGACAACCAGACAATTTTATAAATGTAAAAACCAAACTATTCTATTTATTTATTTATTTATTTTATTGTGATATATAAAAAGTACAAACAGTAAAAGACATTATACATTTTGATTATAGCGACAGCAAGTGCAAACATCAAGATTTGAAAGAGGTGACGAGACAATAAGAATGTCTTTTTTTCTTCTTATATGAGAAGGCAAGTGTGTATGTGTGTGTGTGTGTGTGTGTGTGTGTGTGTGTGTGTGTGTGTGTGTGTGTGTGTGTGTGTGTGTGTGTGTGTGTGTGTGTGTGTGTAGGTGTGTGTGTGAAGAGAAATAAAAGGGTTAGGGCGAGAGGGAAAAAAATATAAAAAATAAGTATTAAAAAGGTAATAATATATTCTTGTAATTAATGATAATTGCTTTTTATTTTTTGTTTTTTCCCCCCCTTTTTTCTGCATACTTCTTTGTGATAGTAACATGTATATAGGCATGTTTTAACCATAAAGTCTGATAAAACTGGTTGTATACATTTCAGTATTAGTATTGTGGCAAGTTGCAGTAAAATCAGCAGTTATAGTAGTACTCATAGTAGTAGTAGTAGTAAGCAGGCACGTCGACAGAAATTTGGGGGCCCGGGGCAAGGAAGAGGGTCCCCTTGGTAGTAAGTGGTAGGTTGTAGTAAAAACAGAATGAAAGTTGTAGTAGTAGCTATAGTAGTTTTAGTAGTACTGTAGTAGCTGGAGGTAGTAGTAGTAGTAATAATAATAGTAACTGTAGTAGCTATAGTAGTAGTTGCTGTAGTCGTAGCTGTAGTTGTAGTAGTAGTAGATGTTGTTGTTGTACTTGCAGTAGTAGTAGTTGCTGTAGTAGTAGCTGTAGTAGTAGATGTTGTTGTTGTAGTTGCAGTAGTAGTAGCTGTAGGAGTAGCTGTAGTAGTAGTTGTTGTTGTAGTTGCAGTAGTAGTAGTATTTGGTCTTACCTGGTGCTTTGGCTGTTGTGGCAGAGCTGGGCCTCCTCACCGAGCTCATGACAGTCCTTCTACCACTAGGGGGCGCTTTGGAGGATGAAGAGGAGGAGGACCGGCCCCCATCCACTGAGTCTTCATCCTCGAAATTTTTATCTGTAAGAACAAGAATGTTTAGTTAAAATAAATGCACATTGTACTACTTGTAATGGTCAACAGACATTTTTATTAAAATCGTAAAAGATAACATAAATAACATATCAAAATCCAAATTAACTAAAATAAACACAACCTGATTATTTTTATATGGAGAATACTTGAGTTGGTGGCGTTGTAATATTTTTTTATGAATCAAAATTAGCATTAGCATCAAGACACAAACATCTCTCTTTCTAAACACAGCATTGTCCTCCGCGCACGTTTTCATTTTATTTGTGTATTTTTTACCATATCTTCAGCCACATCCATCTACTGCTTCCTTATCTTTAAATATTTATAAATTTTATTACAAATTAACAGAAACCACAGGACACAGTGATGCTAACAGTGTGCCTACTGCCGTGATAAAAATAAACAACCTATCAAAATTCTAATTAATTAAAATAAACACAACCTGATTATTTTTATATGTAGAATACTTGAGTTGGTGGCATTGTAATATTTTTTATGACTCAAAATTAGCATTAGCATTAGCATCAAGACACAAACATCTCTCTTTCTAAACACAGCATTGTCCTCTGCGCACGTTTTCATTTTATTTGTGGACTTTTTAACATATCATCAGCCAAATCCATCTACTGCTTCCTTATCTTTAAATATTTATACATTTTAGCACAAATCAGCAAAAACCACAGGAAGTAGTGATGCCAACAGTGACAAAATTTACGGTAATAATCAATAAATCATAAAAACAGACTCATAAACCAGCTGACTATTCGCAAACTCTGAGGTCAAACGCATCATCCCTCATTCCAGTCCAGCCTTTGACTCATCTGTACTGCACCACTACGAGCTGGGAGCTGTTATAACTTTACTCTTTTCACTCTGGATTATAATCTGGTTTGGCAGAGGTCGAGACATGTGCTCCCGTCACCTGCCCATGTGACCAGCCAGGATTAGCGGAGTGGAAACTGCTCGGACATGCATTATTACAATGGACAAGTGTGTATATATTCTTCTGATAGACATTTAGCTGTGAAAATGTGTAAAATATCTGTTGAAATCTGACAAGTAAATAAAGCAAAATAAGTCAGTACTTGTACTATCCAATCGGTATCATTAATCTTAAATTATCCTGACTGAAGTACTTTAGATATCCAGTTCATAGTGCGTGTTATTAATGTTATTAGAGTCTGTTCCAAAGCAGAGCAAAATTTTACACTGTGTACTTCAGGAGGATTTTAAGAGACAATGCCACAGTTATTACTGCTACTACTGCTGATGATACTACTACTGCTACTGCTACTACTACTGATGATACTACTACTGCTACTGATGGTACTACTGGTGATACTACTACTACTGCTACTGATGATACTACTACTGCTACTACTGCTACTGATGGTACTACTACTGCTACTACTACTGATACTACTACTGCTACTGCTACTGATGGTACTACTGATGGTACTACTACTGCTACTGATGGTACTACTACTGCTACTGCTACTGATGATACTACTACTGCTACTGCTACTGATGGTACTACTACTGCTACTGCTACTGATGGTACTACTGATGGTACTACTACTGCTACTGCTACTGATGGTACTACTACTGCTACTGCTACTGATGGTACTACTGCTGCTACTGCTACTGATGGTACTACTACTGCTACTGCTACTGATGATACTGCTACTGCTACTGATGGTACTACTACTGCTACTGCTACTGATGATAGTACTGATAGTACTACTGCTACTACTACTACTACTGATGGTACTACTACTGCTACTGATGGTACTACTGATGGGACTACTACTGCTACTGCTACTGATGGTATTACTACTGCTACTACTACTACTACTACTACTGCTAGTACTACTACTACAACTGATGGTACTACTACTGCTACTGCTACTGATGGTATTGCTACAACTACTACTACTACTACTCCTGCTACTCCTACTAATTATTGCAGGAGTAGTAGTAATAGCAGTGTATAATCATAGTAATGGTATCAATGAGAAGAAGGAGAAATAGTAGAAGTAGTGATATCAGCATTACTAGTAGTACCAACAACAGTACAATGACATACAACTACTACTACTACTACTACTACTCCTACTCATTATTGCAGTAGTAGTAATAGCAGTGTATAATCATAGTAATGTAATCAATGAGTAGTAATATAGAAGAAGTGATATCAGCATTAGTACTAGTAAATGAACTTCATTTTGTCCATTATTTACTTTTTAAATTCTCTAACACAATTTGATGTTTAATCAAATACACATTTATAGTATTTACTATAGTATTTGCTCATACTATTACTACAATCACTACTACCACCACTACCACTACTACTACCACCACCACACATTTTTCTAACTATATCCAAAGTACACATATGGTAGGCAATATTATCAATTAAATAAATAAAGTAAAAGTAAAAATAAATATATCTGTAACACAAAACTCCACTGATGACCCTCCCCTTGCTGGAATTGAACCCACAACCCTTTGGCTACTCCTCATAGCTCCTAAACCACAGTCTGTACCGTCGGAGCCTCGCCTCCTTTCAAACTGCAGCTCAGCCGTTTATCACAATGACACTGCAAACACCACCGGTAATAGGTAAAGGCTAAACTACACAGATGCGAGCAACAGGTTAGCACGATCACAGCCCAGCTTCAGCACAACCGCAAAACAAAAGACGCTAAAAGGGTTAAGCTGCTCCGTCTTACAAGCGCAGATTTTCTTGCACACCAGTCTCTTCAGCATGATCCGTTCCCAATGGCATCTCTGTGAGGGTGTGTGGAGAGGAGGCAGAGCGAGGGGCTGTAGCGTACCGTGTGTGTGTGTGTGTGTGTGTGTGTGTGTGTGTGTGTGTGTGTGTCAGAGGCTAGCATGACGCTCCCTGGTCCTTAGAGAGGAATGATGAACACAAATGGGAGGGGTCTATTGTTCACTCCACACATTCTCTGTCAATAGAAACAGGTCCTATATACACAAAATGGACTCTTGTGAGCTTTAAGATGTGTTATCTCGAGTTGTGTTTTGTTTCATTTATTTTATTTTTTCTTTCTTTATTTATTCTTTTATTTAATAGGGACAGTGCATATTAATGAACATCTACAACACTGCAGTGTAAATACGCCAGATTATAGCAAAAATGTTCATTTCCATCTGTCGTCCCTGGGCAGGTGACACCACAGCAAAAACAACAAAGACAAGTGACAATAGCAGCAGTTAAAAATTAAAAGTGTCCACAAGTCTGGTTTTCCTTTAGCCGCTGTGATTTAAAGTGTCCAGTATTGGAGTCGCTCTTATTGATGATGGGAGAGAGTTCCAGAACTTAGTGCCTCTGACTGAAATTAAGCAAGTACTTATCTAAAATAGTGCAGTGGTGAACTGAGAATGATTTCTCGTCCAATATTTTCACAGGTTTTTAAAAAAGTGATTCAGCTGGTTTGAGTGTTGTGCCCATGTGGCTCTGCAGATCTCTATATGAGACAGAGTCATGGAGTGTAAAAACATTTGTGCCGCATATAGAGTCATAAAGGATCTTTCCTGTCTAAAATTCACCAAGTTAAATTAACAGTTTTTGTGAGGTGCTTAATGTGTTTCTTAAATGTCAACGTTTACCTTAATTAATCCTGGATTTACCTTCATTAGTCCTGGACTGTTCCACCTTGTGATGACATGAAGCTGTAGTTTTCAAGTTAACATCCACCTTTTACCTTTTGTTATAGTAGAGATTGGCGATTCCAGAGCTGAAATCATCCATATGATTCCAGTGAAGGTATGTGGAGTTTATCATTTTAATCTTTTAATCTTTTTAGACTAGTTTGTGTGAGAGTGTAAATGTGTGTGTATGAAGCTGAGTGTGTGAATGTAAGTTGTAGTGAGTGAGTAAATGGGCACTATCATAGGCACTTTAACTAAAAGCACCTTAGTATTAGAACTACCTCATGGCATTTTAAGTGATTGTACAGATTTGTTTTATGTCTTGTCCAACCATGTGTATAATGTTTGTTGTATTGTCTTAATCTAGACTGTGTTTTTATTATTGTCTGTCACTGCATGTTCTGCTCTTTTATTGTATCGTGTTTTACCCCTTCCAATGGGACTACGGATGGAAATGAGCTCCTAGCTAAATCCGGTGTATTTACGGCACTAGTCGTTCATTAATACATGCTGTCCCATTCAAATAAATAAATAAAATAAAATAAATAAAAACACAGTGGAGCACTTCCTGTATTACCACATGACATCACAAGGTGGAACAGAGTGTTTTCAGTCTGAGGGAAGGACTCAGGACTGTGCTGATTTCAGTAAAATAAGAAGCAAACTTCTAACAACAAAAAGTACAGTTTATCCCTCTTAAATCTGAACTCTGCTCCAAACCACACAGGATTGGCTGTAGACCTCTTGAAAAAACTGACGATGACATTACTAAATATCGATCTTGATTATAATCCGATTAATTCCCCCCGATCTACTTAAAAGCTCTTAAAAGTTGGTTTGGCGTAACTTTTCTGTTCAGTTAAACTAGTGTAACCTCAGGTGCCCAGTAAATTGATGCTACTGCTAATGTAATCTACACAGACAAATGTGCCTTTATTCCTCCTAGAGCTGATTTTTCTCTTACTGCAGAGACAGAAAACAAGCCCAAAGGGACGATGGATTCAGAATAAAGTTATATAAAGTTCTGAGAAACACACCGCTTTAAGCAAAGAGTTTTCATTAAAAGACAGAAAAGAACATGCCAGGGGCTTGTGAGACAAATGACACCAAAATCCACAACATTTCAATGATTAAGAAACAACAGATTTCTTACAGACGAATAATAACTATGACAATGACTGTATCAATACATTTTACAATTAATCTGGATTATACATGTCAGTTCTTCAATATGTCTTCTCGAGATGCACCTGAACACATCATCAATGATATGTTTATAGGCATGTTTTAGCCATAAAGTCTGATAAAACAGGTTATATATATTTTAAGTATTAGTATTGTGGCAAGTTGCAGTAAAATCAGCATCAGAGTTATAGTAGTAGTAGTAGTAGTAGTAGTAGTAGTAGTAGTAGTAGTAGTAGTAGTAGTAGTAGTAATAGTAGTAGTCATAGTAATAGTAGTAAGCAGGAACGTCAACAGAAAATTTGGGGGCCCGGGGCCTGTAAAATAAATTAACAGGAAGAGGGTCCCCTTAGTAGTAAGTATTGGTAGGTTGTAGTAAAAGCAGAATGAAAGTTGTAGTAGTACAGTAGTTGCAGTATTAGCTATAGTAGTAGTTGTAGTAGTAGTAGGAGTAGTAGTAGTTGCAGTATCAGCTGTAGTAGTAGTTGTAGTAGTAGTAGTAGTGGTAGTAGTAGTAGTAGTGGTAGTAGTGGTAGTAGTAGTAGTAGTAATAGTTGCAATATCAGCTGTAGTAGTTTTAGTAGTAGTAGTAATAATAATAGTAGTTGTAGTAGTAGCTATAGTAGTTGTAGTAGTTGCTGTAGTAGTAGCTGTAGCTGTAGTAGTAGTAGTTGTAGTTTTAATAGTAGTAGTAGTACGTGAAAAGTCCCTCAGTCGTCCAGGTAGAATCCATGATAACAGGAGAAGTTCTCCTGTTATCAAGTAGTAGTAGTAGCTGTAGTAGTTTTATTAGTAGTAGTTGAAGTATTAGTAGTAGTAGTAGTAGTAGCTGTAGTAGTTTTATTAGTAGTAGTTGAAGTATTAGTAGTAATAGTAGTAGCAATCATAATAATAGAAGCTGTAGTAGCTATAGCAGTAGTAGTAGTAGTAGTAATTGTTGTTGCAGTAGTAGCAGTAGTAGTAGTAGTAGTAGTAGTAGTAGTAGTAGTTGCAGTATCAGCTGTAGTAGTAGTAAGCTGTGGTAGTTTTATAGTAGTAGTTGAAGTAGTAGCAGTAATAATAATAATAATAGTAGCTGTAGTAGTTGCAGTAGTTGCTGTAGTAGTAGCTGTAGTTGTAGTAGTAGTTAGTAGTAGTTGTCGTAGTTTTAATAGTAGTAGTAGTTGAAGTAGTAGTAGCAGTAGTAGTAGCAGTTGCAGTATCAGCTGTAGTAGTTCAGTGGTACCTCACCTTACGAAAGACCCAACAAACGAAAATTACAAGTTACGAAACGCCTTCACGTTAAATTTTGGTCTCTAGATTTGAAAGAAAATTCAAGTTACGAAACACGAAATCTCAAAAATTCAAATAATGCGCGCTCAGCCACACACATTATACGCTTTTCTCAGACTGGATTTAAACTTTTCTCACATTTGTTTCTCGTTTAAACACTCAAACTTTCATAGATTTTCAACAAAATGTATTAATAGTGAAGCATGGGGGGAAGGGGGAGGGCGGTGTGTGTGCGCGCGGACACGTGTGTGATAGCGCAGCATGACCCGGCGTGGGGCGCGAGCACAAGACCCGTGCTCAAACCATGCCAGGTCTAAACCAGGTCTAAACCAGGTCTGAACCAGGTCTAAACTAGGATTAGACCACCGCGGCTCTTGCATGCGTTCGTTCATGCGCTCAGACTGCGTGCGTTCCCGAGGCACATCCCCTCCTCGCTGCTCGGCTCAGCCGTGACTCGAAACGAAACCAGGAAATAGACCCGCACGCGGCGCTTTAATCCACCTGGTTTAGTCCAGGTTTAGACCTTGGTCTAGACTGGTATAGTCCACATTTAGTCCTGGGTGTACAGTCTCTACGCAGGATACAGTGTTACACTTTAAAAATGTTACACTATAAAAAAAAAAAAACGAATCAGGCCTTTTCCATTGAAATAGCTACTCAACTTACGAAAAATTCACGTTACGAAACCACTTCTGGAACGAATTAATTTCGTAAGGTGAGGTACCACTGTAGTAGGAGCTGTAGTAGTTTTAGTATTAGTAGTTGAAGTAGTAGCAGTAATAATAATAATAGAAGCTGTAGTAGAAGCTATAGAAGTAGTAGTAGTAGTAGTAGTAGTACTACTAGTAGTAGTAGTAGTAGTATTAGTAGTAGTAGTAGTAGTAGTAGTAGTAGTAATGGTGGTGGTAATGTTACTACAACAATATTTGTATCCAGAATATCAAATAAAACCTGAGCCTTAATTCTGAGATTTAACCCAAACAGCAGCTTTGCCAACTGCCCTCTCAATGATCCTTTTCACCCCTGGTCACATGGACACAGGGAAAACAGTCCGACTCACTCTGGCAATGCGTTCTGGGAAGACAATCACATCATTCACAGAGTATGACGCAGTATATACCCTTGTTAAAAACTCTCCATCACTCTCCGACGGTTTGAGTGAGTCCAGCACTGAGGAGTTCCAAGTTATAGCATTGATTACAGTTTTGTTCAGTTTTGTTCACATCTCTGAGACAAGATTCAGGCTAAAAAAGTTTCAATGTGGAGTTTTCCCATTTTACAGTTTAATCACTAACCGTACGTAATCCAAGATAAATTATCTACACTGCAATGCTTTTTAAATTAGACAATATTGGGCTTGTAAACATAGCGCATGTTTATCTGTGTAGTTTTATACTTCATTATATTATTCCTGAAATTGTCAAAAGAGGGCACAATGCTATTTGAATTAATTTTACTTCACAATAAATGTCTCTCATATATAAAGTATTTTCAGTAATTTTATAATTCAGTGATCAAAATTGATTTATATTGTGTGTTAAAAATGTGTGAATGAAACAAAACACAACTCCAGGTATGTTTTTGACAAGGAAACATTAAAATAGCATAATATCATAAGATTATGGATAAGGTGGATTAAAGAGTATCTTCCCTTAATGCAGCAAAGAAGCAAATGCCATCACACCTTATTGTGGATGATACGGCACCAAGGAACTCTTGGCTAATGGGTCGGGTCCTAAAGACTTTCCCTGACTCTAACGTTTGGTCAGAAGTGTGATGGTTAAAACTAAAACCAATATTCTGCAACGACTCATAAACAAACTATTGTCAAGTCAAAAAAGCCCAGCCCCTCTGCTCATCGTCCTCTCCTCTCTCTTCTTTGCGCACTGACCTCCTCATCTACTCGAAATTATGGATAAATCTTGGATTACAGGCCACTTTTGACTCAAAAAAGTGTAGACTGACATTGAGCTTCTATGATTTGAAAAGTGCTAAAGTTTGTGTTATTTGGAGACCGCAAACATATGCCCCGAGAACTCACGTTACGGATATCGCTAATCTAAAACATCTCCGGAAATGCTCCAAATGACACCAAAGTACTATGGGTGAGTAAAACAACTTGTTTTATTACTGAAATAAGGCTCAGATTGTAAAAAAGGTTAATTCTCCTTTAATATTTTATTGCTAATCTGGCCAGTAGATGGCGCCAAAAAATCCAGGTAAGCCAGTAGTGTCGCTGCACCCATTTAATTAGATCCAGGTGCACAGAGACACTACCGGTGAGTAAATTTACCTGTAAAAGTTTTTCAATATGGTTAATTCATTCAAATGACCATTTTCTTTAATTTAAGTATAATTAAAAGCATAATGAGAAACCTTACTTAAATTGTAAATGCCATTGGCTGTTTTAATTTGGGAAATGTCCAAATTTGGGTTGACAGTGAACTGATGAATTAAATTACAATTTTCTGAATTTAAGTTTGTGAAAATGTTAAAGGACATAATTAATAGTTTATTTAATTGATTGGGTAAATATATTCCAATTTTGTGTAAAATGTAGCTATGTAACCAAGTTAAAGGAGCACTAATTTTAGCAATTAAGTTATTTGGTAATTCATGGAAATATTATATAAAATATTAAATTTGGATCATAACTAGTCATTCAAAATTGTAGAAAAAAGTTACACTGAAGAATAAAATATTGTTAAAATGAAAAAAATGTAATTTAAAATTTACCTAATTAAGTTAACATGTAAAATGCATAAATATGATAATTAAAATAGATTAATTAAAATGCAAATAGATTAAAACACTAATACTACTAAAATGTAATGGTAATTTCATTATATTTGTTTACTTTAAAGGTTTTCAACTTGCTACAACTATAACTGCTGCTACAACTACCTACTGCTATAACTACTGCTACCACTAAACCTACCTCTACTACTAATAATACCTCTACCTTTACCACTGCACTACTACTGCAACTACTACTACTGCTAAAGAAGAAGCTGGAAAAATTCAACAAAAGTCTTAAAGCTGAGTTGAGCCCTGTGTCTGTTTCTGGGTTTTTCAAGTGAACCTGCATTCCTTCAGAAAAGACTTGACAACTATGTCTGCTCATGGAAGATACTGAACTCTCAATAATACTGCACTAAAGTACTTTTTGTAATGCATAATATGTTTACTGCTGCTGCTCTATATGAATGTATCATGTATGTCACTACCTCACAGTAAATGTTACTGTTACCTGTGCAATAACCCATGTGCAATCTGTGAAATACTCTACTTACACCTTATTTAATCCTACCTGTACCTTTGTATTTTATTATATTTTTATTACGTATTTTTTAATTATATTGTTTACCTTTTCCCCTGCACTTTTTGCAACACTTGTATTTTTGTCACTTGTATTTTTATTGCATGCTACTGGTACTTCTTGACCATCTTAGCCAATCAACGGTGCTTCTGATCCTAAGCATTTCATTGCATTGTTGACCTTGTGTTGATCCTGCATATGACAAATAAACAATCTTGAATCTTGAAGATGCAGAGTAAAAAAACTTTGAACTTTGAATAAACTTTGAACTATTAGTTAAGAATCTTCTGGTTGACTTAAAGTGGTCTAGAATCACATGATAATGATAATGCTGACTATTTTTGAAATTAACATGAATATGTGATTCTTTGGCTCCCTCTACTGTTAAAAATGGTAATTGTTTTGCTAACGCTACAACAATTAGGGGCCGGAGTGTCGGAGCCAGTTTATATTTATTTAAGAAATTATTAATTTGATGAATGTATGTATTATTAAAATGCACTTTTCTTTTAGCTTAATACATTTATCCTGATCTCTCCTGCAATCAGATTTAACTAGCCAACTGTAGACACTAGAGAGGAGGAGCGATCTTGTGACTGCTTAAAGGGATAGTGCGTTTTTTTTTTTTTAATGTTAATCTGTATGGGTTTCCTTCTAAAAGTTATGTGTGTTGACACTGGCTTACCTCTTGACACTCTCAGCTGATCCCGGTTCCGCTCGCTTTCTGGAGTCCAGGTAGAGAGGTCCGGTTGCTTCTCTGGAACATTAAATAAAGCTTGTTTTTCTTCTCAAAACAAAACATTTGTCCGAAAGGTGATATATTTGCGTCCCAAACAGTTGTCAACGAAACATCCAGCAGCGAACTTAGCAATTGCGTATTGTGTCTGCCGACTCATATCACTGCGCGCATATTAGCTGTATTAGCCTGTTCACCTTTAGCGGAAGTGTACGGCAGATGCGGTCCGCCGCAAGGGGAAGTTTGCAAGTGAACAGGCTGATACGCTATCGTGGGCGCAGTGATATGAGTCGGCAGACACAATACGCGATAGCTAAGTTCGCTGCTGGATGTTTCGTTGACAACTGTTTGGGACGCAAATATATCACCTTTCGGACAAATGTTTTGTTTTGAGAAGAAAAACAAGCTATATTTAATGTTCCAGAGAATCTACCGGACCTCTCTACCTGGGCTCCAGAAAGCGAGCCGAACCGGGATCAGAGTAAGCCGGTGTCAACACATGGAACTTTTAGAAGGAAACCCATACAGATTAACATAAAAAAAACGCACTATCCCTTTAACTAGCTATTGAAAGTCAACCACGGAGAATATTTTTGTTCTTTAAAAAGAAAAACAAACTGATAAAGGCAAACAGTGGATCTCCACGAGTGCTTATTATTTTACGCGAGTTACAAAACCTCCTTGAACAAAAAGGGCACAACAGGCCTTTTAACCGCAAATTAAATACAATGAACTAAAAAAAAATATCCATGTTATTATCACTAATATACTGCACCTCTGATCATATTTTATTTTAATTCCTCTCCTTTTACACATTTGCAGCAGTACAGTGAACCCTCGTTTATCGCGGGGGTTAGGTTCCAGAAATAGCCCGCAATAAGTGAAATCCGCGAAGTAGGACAATTTTATATTTTACAATTATTCTACATGTTTTAAGGCTGAAAACGCTTCACCAGACACATTATACACCTTTCTGAGACTGGTATTAACATTTTCTCACATTTTTCTCTTGTTTAAACACTCAAACTTTTGTAGATTTTCATTAAAATATATTAATAGTGGGGCGGGGGCACGTGCGCGCGGGCACGTGCGCGCGGACACGTGCGTTTGTTTTGATACCACATATCCATGCAATGTGCGAAAGTCGAGTGGAAAGCGACCTGGATATCATTTTGGGCAAGACTCAAGCCAATGCTAACAGTGCCAAACCGCTAACAGACGCCTCTGAGCACCACAAGACCAGGTAAGACCAACCTGCGCTCACAAGAGTTGGTTGCATTTCACCCCGGCTCCAAAATCAGACCGCTATCAATGCGTCGCCAATACTCCACAGCTCTCTAGGACGGGGTCGGGTTCATCCTCTCGTCCTCTCACGGGGAAGAGCCACTGTCTCCACAGTGCGCGCGAGTGTCCTCTCCCCGCTGCGGCTCCCCCGGACGCCGCAGCGGGCCCGTCCATGTTGATTCTTGGAAGAGTCCATGTTGATTCTTGGCTCTTCCATGGTCCGGCTCGCACTCTCTTCCATGGCTCGTGCAAGTAAACAAAGGCCACACCCCCTGTCACCCAGGCGCTCTCGTGAAGGAAATCTGAGACTCTGTCCCTACCATCCCTGGTCTAGACCTGGTTTAGTCCTGGTTTAGACCTGCTTTAGTCCTGGTTTAGACCTGCTTTAGACCTGGTTTAGTCCTGGTCTAGTCTCTTAGCTAATCAGGGCGCAGGACAGAATGTTACACTGTAAAAAAAAAAGTTACACTATAAAAAAAATTGAAAAAAAAAAAAAAAAAAATTGGAAAAAAAAATCCGCGAAACAGCGAGGCCGCGAAGAGTGAACCGCGATACAGCGAGGGTTCACTGTATCTCCGGTACTATGCACACAAACCAGCTCATCTCCAGCAGAGCCTGTGTCCAGTCTGTGTAGAGCTGTGATCAAAAACACTACCCCCAGCTCCTCTTTACCCATGATCCTCTCTGCTGCCCTCCCACTGCGGTTTACCATGTCCAACTCAGAGGAAGGCACAAAAATAGATGTACAGACCAAAAACAGTGACATTACACAAAATTAAAAATTACACAAAGAAGTGAATTTCATGCAACAAAATAGGTTACAGTATAGCATACAGTTACGTCAGTGCTTCTCAAATAGTGGGGCGGGCCCCCCTGGGGGGGCGTGGCGTGATGCCAGGGGGGGCGCGTATGACCCTGGGAAACATGTTTTTTTGCTGTACTATACTAGAACTAAGTGTAATTGCACATCAACAACAGTAGTTGGCAGTGGCGTTCTCACATGCGATTTACGCACAGTCTCACCATTAACAGAACATCCTCTGTCACAGAAAAAACACGTATATTCCACTGAGTCGTGTCCTTTAGTCCGACAGAAGCTGACGCATCAGTGGCACAAGGAGAGAGCGTATTTTTTCAGTGCTTTTAGCTTATGCAAATGAGGTGGTTTTAAGTTTCATTTCTGTAAAACGTAAACAAATGTGCGCAAAGCTGCATTAAAAACACATTAATATTTGAGTCCTCAGTGCAGTCTTTGTTGTGAGTTTCTTTCTTTTTTTTGTTTATAATGTTAATAAAAGGATACAATGGTGTTCTAATAACAATTTTCTAGACAAATAATACTATTTATAGTCGCGCGCAGGAAGGGGGGCGTGAAATATTTTCTTCTTCCTAGGGGGGGGGGCATCACAGAAAATAATTGAGAAGCACTGAGTTACGTGAACATTGTGATAATATTGTACAAGATTTTCGGGTATCCTTGTTTCAACCACCTAATATTTAACAGAAATGCTGCACTGTATGGCATTAAACTTCTCTGTTACCATGGTGATTAAGTATTTTTAAACAATACAGACCATGTACATTAATAAATACAAGGTAGTAGATTCAATGTATACTGTGATATTATTAAAGCACAATGGAGGTAGCTGATCCTCAGAAAAGCTCCAAAATACACCTTTAAAATAGAGGTGCTTTATTGCTAAAATTGCTGCTTTTCTCCATAGGTATAGACAGACAATATTCTAACGAAATAAATAAATAATAAATAAAAAAACATCTTTATAAAAACCAGTAGAAGGCAAGAAAGGTGCTTACTGCGTAAATTAAATTAAAAAATAATAAATTAAATTAAATTAAAAAAATAAATTTAATTTAATTAAAAAATAAATTAAATTAAAAAATAAATATTAAATAAAAAAAATAAATGAAATACAATTTTTATTAAATTAAAAAGTTAATTTAAAAAAAGGATTTGCAAATCCTACACTGGTTTAGCATTGTGATGAATGTAAAAACAATGAGCTGTGAATTGAATGGATACTAAAACAAAACTATAATTATGGGATTTTTAATTTCAATTTGTGAAATGTTTACCTGTGTAATATAAGGTAACTCTTGTGAATGCCATGTGAACATTTGTGCAACCCTTCATTACAAATAATCACCACGATGAATGCGTGTTAGCCAGTGGTACGGAAAACTCTAAGCCCGGCTACATGAATGGTGTGAATGGGAACAGAGCGTAGCCTGTTAGCGCCCACTTTTTGTTCTAAAGGAGGAGCGCCCTGCATCACTTTATGTAACCGCAGATCTGACAGCGTAAGACACAAAACCTCTGGGACTCAGCCAATTACAAAGATACTAGGAACTCCGTGGCACCATTTATTTCCACTATATTTAGTACAAAACAATAGGGACTTTTAAATGGACATAATTAGCAAACACAATTTTTCAAGTCCCATTATTTCCTCCAACAAAATATCCTCCTATTCTGCATGAAAACTGCTAACCCTGTAGTTTAAATCTCTATAAACATGTTCTGAAATGTGAGTTTTTCCAGTTCATATTTCAGGCTTTTTGTAAACATTAAAAGGGCCTATATTACGGTATATTCTGATCGATACTTTAATGTTGTTTGCTCATCAAAAACCTATATCTGGAGTTGTGTTTTGTTTCATTCACACATGTTTAACACTCTTTTCCACCTTGTGATGTCACATGGCAATACAGGGAGTGTTTCACTGCGTCTTTAAACTCCACACACTTTCACTAGAAATCATTTGGATAATTTCAGCTCTGGAATTGCCAATCTCTAATGAGGTAAAGGTAAAAACTACTACTTCATGACATCACAAGGTGGAGCACAGCATTTTGAGCTTGTACTTGTAGGCAGACTAATAAAGCAGGACTACTCTATGTGTGAATGAAATAAAACACAACTCCAGGTATGTTTTTGAGGTGTTAACAACATTCTAACATTAAAGCTCAGAAGAGTCAAGTTTGCGTAGTACAAGACCTTTAAAACACACATCTATTCGCAGTCACAATGCATGTCACAAAAAAAAACAAAAACACTATTATACAGCTCTGGAAAAAAACAAGAGACCACTGCAAAATTATCAGTTTTTCTGATTTTACTACTTACAGGTATGTGTTTGGGCAAAAGGAACATTTTTGTTTGAGTCTATAAACTACTGACAACATTTCCCCCAAATTCCAAATAAAAATATTATTGCTTAGAGCATTTATTTGCAGAAAATAACAAAAAAGATACATGTTTTCAGACCTCAAACAATGCAAAGAAACAAGATCAAATTTATTTTAAAACAACATAATACTAATGTTTACACTTAAGAAGAGTTCAGAAATCAATATTTGGTGTAATAACCCTTATTTTTAATCACAGCTTTCATGCGTCTTGGCATGCTCTCCACAAGTCTTTCACATTGTTCTTGGGTGACTTTATTCCACTCCTGGTGCAAGAACTGAAGTAGCTCAGCTTTGTGTTTGTGTTGGAATTCAACAGACGCTGGAATGGAATGTCTGTAATACATGTAGAGATGCTGATTTCAGAAAAAAAAAATGCAGTGGTCTCTTATTTTTTTCCAGAGCTGTATATTTTCATCAGCTCGTTCAGCTTTAGAAAACAAGCATAGTGGTACTGACTAAATCCTGGTTCGCCGAGTAGGCTCTTGTATTATGCATTGGTGGCTCAGAGTACACAGTGCCCCATGCCAAAGACACCTGACTGCCCTCACATAAGAACACAACGGGTCAGCTGGCCTTGAGACTGAGGACTTTTGTGGACTGGAGGGTTCAATGGAACCAGAGCCATTTGGCATTTTCAAAGACTGGTGTTTACAGAGTTTAGTTGAAGAATTCTTTGACTAAATTGATGTTACTGTAGTTTTGGCAACACTTAATAATAACAAACCTTCATTAGCCTGAATAAAGCATGAATTTGTGGCCCCAGATATGAGGTAAACATGTTCAAATCAAACATAGATTTTTCTAATAACAATTCTAATGCAAATTTAATCTTTTTACTAATCTTTTACTTTTTATTATTTATATTTTTTGTATTAAACAGACTTTTTTTTTATCTTTTATTATTACAAGGTACATATTTTGACATCACAATAACATTCGCAAAACACTAATGAAGACAATGGACATATCAATAACATAATGCTAATTTACAGGAGAGGGGGAAAAATGATTTAACATTAATTACAAAAACATTGGACCTCATATCCAATTTTTTAAATTTATTTATGTTATAATCTGGTATTGAAATCCAGTTGGTTTAAACCTAAAAGGACTCCCTCTGATCTGAATCCTCACTGAACAGTTCTAGTACAGCCTCTGGAGCTCAGTGAATGAATTCTGGAGGTTCTCAGGTTTCACATGAGGCAAGGTCTGTCCATATACTGAGAAAAAGTTGTATGTGTCTGTCAAGCAGGTTCAGTAGTGATTCATGACTAAAAGGTGAATTTACATACCACTATTTACAATGATCATCCAATAATATTTCTAAATATGTAGTGACGAAAACTAACAAACAAAAGGGGTGAGCAAACTTAGAACTAAACATAACTCAAATAATTATCTTTGGGCACCATGGGAATGTGGTAGTACAGTACAACAAAATCAGTACAACAAAATCAATGTCCAGATCTAGAGCTGCATTTTCCAAGATTTAGGCTGCGTCCCATTTCTCTGTCTTACCCCTTCGTCTTACCCCTACCCCTTGGTTTTTCTCATTCATGTGAGGGCAAGGAGTGTCCCGATTCTAATTTTGATCAAGTGCTCGGGCCACGACCGAGGGCTACATACCCCTTGAAACGAAGTAAGCTCTCGTCCAGACTTGGAACGAAGGGGTACGCCTACAAGCTCAGGCAGGTTTTGGGATCAGGATGGCAGCGTCACATCGACCAGCCAAGGAATCTCATAAATGTATTTTCAGCAGTTGTAATTATCGATTAACAGTTTAGCAGGTTTACAATTATGACGCTTATGTTCTACGTTACTTAGTGAACTGTTGTTGCGGTTTTAATTGTAGTGATGTTTGTTTAGCCGGCGTTATCATTTTCATCAAACTTTCATGTATAAACAAGCTAGTTTTTTATCGAGCTGAGGTACCCGATAATCCTTGACATTTGTTTACATTTGTTTGCGTCAGTTGTTGTCGCCTCTGTAGACGGAGCAGCTCAGGTAGAGGCAAGGGATGATGATGCAAACGGTAATCGAGTGGTGTCCCATTTCTTAGGGGAACATTCGTACCCCGAGCCCTCTCAGCTCGGTATCAAGGGGCAAGACAAAGACATAGATGAAGGGGTAGGGCAAGGGGTAAGACAGAGTAATAGGACGCAGCCTTATTCCAAGTTTTGCAGGCAAACAACAAGGATGCATGATCAAACCTATACTTGCTGCCTCTCCTGCCGACTGGGAAAAACCATAAGCCCACCCATGTGCACTCTGGTCCTGCTGTACCACCCACCTTTATCCCCTAGGTGCCCCACGGACTAAACCAAAAACAGAAAAAGTGCTAAGATAAATAACAAATTAGTAAACATAACATTAACATAGCAAAAATATATTAAATATGCAAATTAACAAAAGCTAAATTCATTAACTGACATAAACAAAAATAATAAACACATTTTAGAATAAACAAAATAAGCAAATAGCTCCTACACTATATATTATCAAATTTGGACGAGTTTGAATAAAAGTCGCTGTTTTAACTTTCAGCGAATATTCAAATGATTCAAGTATCGGTATCAAACTAGAAATCCTAAATGTTACAACTCTAAAGCAAGATTTGGTTATTTCACATTTTGCATTATTCTTGCGTTTACTGTTTGTTTCGTAGTTATTGTGTCGTGATGGGAATGACAGTGGCACAGTGAGCTCAGTATTTACCACAAATGTAACAATAACCAAAATATCATGAAATTTTATCATCAAAAGTCTCATAATAATATCGTGGACCATCACAATATATACTTATTCTGTAAAGCACTTTGTAAAGCACAGTTCGTAGTAGAGTAAAGTAATTCAAATAAACTGGCCTTGCCGTGGTGCAGCAACAGCTAAAAAACAGAGAACTACATAGCCCATAATCCTTTGGTGTTGTCAGCACAGACTACATGAAGAAATAACTGTTATGAAGCACTTTTAAATCTTAATTCTTCATATTATAACAGGACCAAAGGTTTTTCAAGGCTTTTAAAAGGAAAAAAGCAGCATGTTCATAATTTTGTAAGCCTCCATGAAATACTGCAATAAATATCAAACCGTGAGATGCATATTGTGAAAATATCGGATCATTTTTGACATTAAGTCCTAATGTTTACCCATCAACTGGAGGTGAGCTAGTTTAAACCCCAGCTATAAACTGCACGTACACAAATTAGAAAAAAAATGTTATAAAGCACTTTTAAATCTTAATTCTTCATATTATAACAGGACCAAAGGCTTTTCGAGGCTTTTAAAAGGAAAAAAGGTAGGTAGGATATTCACAATTTTGTAAGCCTCCACAAAATATTGCAATAAATATCAAACCGTGAGATGCATATTGTGAAAATATCGGATCATTTTTGACATTGTTACATCCCTAATGTTTACCCACCAACTGGAGGTTAGCTAGTTTAAACCCCAGCTATAAACTGCACATGCACAATTTAGAAAAAAAAAAAAAGAGTGGAACATAACAAAACAGCATCTTATCTAAACATTCAAACAATAATTTCTACAACAGCCAAACTCCATATGTTAGTTTGAACTCTTTCTCGCTGCAAATCTCCATAACAGTGAAAAAAATGTATTGCAAATTGCAGATTACATAATACTGCTAATACCCTTACATAGCCACAAACGTATATCACGTATCAAAACAACACTACTCAAAGAACTATTGCATAATTTTACTGCATCCATTGCCAGTTTTAGTCATAATTAAGCAATTTAAATATTCGTACCTTCTCCAGTCGTCATGGTGCAGAGCTGCCCTCAGTAAACACACGCGATTCTTCTGCTACTGCTGCTGCTACCAAAGCATTTGTTATGGTCTCTCCCCCTCTCTCTCTTTCCTCTCTTTTTCTCTCTCTCTCTTCTGCAGCACCCTCCCACAGCATGTGCCCTCTTTTCTCATGACAGCGCTCCCTCCCTCCGCACCCACGCTTAAGAAGAAGGGATGGATTCAGTTGGTGCAAGCTTAAAGGGGAATTCTCAAGGTTCACAATGTTTCATATTCTCTTGCTGGGAGACATTGTAAATAATCTACATCCTCGTCTTTCGAAGTAACTTTTGGAAACATTTACTGCTCCTACAAAGTAAATATCCTCTTTGTAAACTCTGTATTTCTGTGTAAGTAAAGAGAGCAGTATTGCCATTATACACTGTAAACATTCTGAGTGGAACAATATACAGCTCTGGAAAAAAATAAGAGACCACTGCATTTTTTTCTGAAATCAGCATCGCTACATGTATTACAGCCATTCCATTCCAGCGCCTGTTGAATTCCAGCACAAACACACAGCTGAGCTACTTTATTTCTTGCACCAAGAGTGGAATAAACACAATCAACACAAAACATGCACCATAGGTAAAATCCTCCAGCTTAGGTCCTGACCAAGCCTAAGCAACAAGATGATGGAGATGGTCCCCGGGCGCAGTAATGTGCTGCCCACTGCTCCTAATAATAAGGATGGGTTAAATGCAGAGAACAATTTCTCCTGTGTGAGATCAATAAAGTCATTTCTTCTTCTTCCAAAGTCACCCAAGAACAATGTGAAAGACTTGTGGAGAGCATGCCAAGATGCATGAAAGCTGTGATTAAAAATAAGGGTTATTGCACCAAATATTGATTTCTGAACTCTTAAGTGTAAACATTAGTATTATGTTGTTTTAAAATGAATATGACCTTGTTTCTTTACATTGTTTGAGGTCTGAAAACATGTAACATGTATCTAAATAAATGCTCTAAATGATATTTTTATTTGGAATTTGGGGAAATGTTGTCAGTAGTTTATAGACTCAAACAAAAATGTTCCTTTTGCCCAAACACATACCTATAAGTAATAAAATCAGAAAAACTTTTGCAGTGGTCTCTTATTTTTTCCAGAGCATTCTGAGTAGAACAATATATTTTGTGGCTATACTGACTTATCAAATCCTCATCTTGTCAAATCTCAGAAGCTAAGCAGGTCTGGGCCTGGTTAGAACTTGGACAGGAGACCACTGGGAACACCAGGTGCCACAGTGGGGCGTCAGTGGCAACAGTGGATTAATTAATTGTATTGCAAAAGTTTACATAGATTTTTTACAAAACCACCAGGAGGCACAAGAACACCTAGCATACTGAGGAGTAAAGCTGTCAAAGCTAAAAACAATAACTATTAACATTTTACTTTACTTTAAAAACATGGAGAAACACTTCTTAGATTACAACTTAATGATGTCACGAGGTGGGGAGAAGCCATTAACGCAGGTCAGTAGGTAATTTAAGCAGCCAAAAAACGTATTATGCAAAAACACAATACTCGGAAACATTATAAATTGGTCCAAAATGTAAAAGTGTTCATTTATAAGAGATGAGACCATAGGACCTTTAAACAGCTCCCCATGGCATACCAGATTGTCGCACATTTGTCAGTTTCGGTTTAAAAACACAGAGCAGAGTGACGTGTCCCTGGTTTGTGCTTTTCACGTCGGTTGTTGACAGAGGAGTCTCATGTCACGTTTAACACCTCATCTCCAGCGATGTCTCTCAGGGCGACAAATGTGACCAGCTCTGACTCACACGCCAACAGAAACAGAATCACTTATTTACAAAGCATCTGATAAACAACTTGCATATCTTATCACCAAAAAAATACAAATGACACGAGTTAAAGCTGTATTGTGTAACTTTTCTATGGTAAATGGTCACATCTTTATATAGCGCTTTTCCACCTTCAAGGCACCCAAAGCGCTTTACAACAAGGAACTATTCACCCATTCACACACCAGTGTACGCAGACACTGGGAGCGAGGTGGGTTAAGTGTCTTGCCCAAAGACACAACGGCAGCATTCATCTGTGGGAGCTGGAATCGTACCAACCAACCTGTGGGTCAGTGGATCTGACCACTCAACCACTGATGTTTCTAATGTCAAGAGCGGGATTTGAACCGCCAACCTTTGGATCAGTGGACAAACACTCTACCAACCGCCCCACATTCTCTTAATGTGTATAGTATTAATGCATTATCTGGAATGTTTTTTTTTCAATATTTATCTCCACAGAGACAAGGTGATGAAGTTATAGGTCAAACCTGCGGAGAGGCGCCCCCGCTCACAGTAAGAATACATGTTTTTCCAAGATAAATGAGTAAATACAAAATGTAATGCCATATTGTGGGACATTCCAGTCCAAGTAATCATCTCCAACATCTCCACGGAGACAAGCAAGTGGCAGGCCATCCAGCAGAAAGTTAGGCCAATCAAACAGAGGATGACTGAAATAAATATTTAAATTTTCTGGAAATGCAAAACAAAATCAAATCTGCAACAAAAGAAAATTCAGAACATTAAGCAATAGCATTATTTATTTTACAGTACTAATTAAATGCAATTTGTATCACAATGAATTCTTATTTCGTACCAAATTTCTCTACATCTCTACATAATTTAGTTTAGTTCATGTAATCTTTGTTTATAACTAAAGCAGCTATGACACTACGGTTAGAATCAACCATAGACTGTAAAAAAAGTGGATTAAGAGAGTGTGATTAAGATGCGTGAAGAGTCCCTCAGTCGTCCAGGTAGAAGAAGAAGAACAACATGTGCAGGAAGCCCTCTCTGTTTGTGGATATCCTAAATGGGCTTTCAACAAAACCAAGAGAGACAAGGGCAAGAAACAAGACAACAGAGAATCTGAACCCAGGAGGAAAGGGGTAGCGATTCCGTACCTGGCCGGCGTTTTGGAAAAACTACAGATGATTTTCAGACAATATGAAATCCCAGTTTATTTCAAACCCACAAACACTTTAAGACAAAAACTGGTCCACCCAAAGGACAAAACACCGAGCCACAAACAAAGCAATGTGGTCTACTCCATTCAGTGTAGTGAAGACTGCAGTGAGCGCTACATTGGAGAAACAAAACAGCCACTTCACAAGAGGATACACCAACACAGGCGGGCGTGCCAGAGTGGACCGTCATCTGCCGTACATCTTCACCTAGAAGCCACGGGCCATTCGTTTGAGGACAGTGAGGTTCAGATCTTAGCCAGGGAAAAGGACTGGTTTGAGAGGGGAGTCATAGAGGCAATTTTTGTCAAAAAAGAGAATCCGTCGTTAAACAGAAATGGGGGAGTTAGACATAACTTGTCTCCCATTTATAATTCGATTCTCAAACCAAGTCAAAAACAGACAAAGAAACATTAGGCCAGACAAGCCAGGGTCAGAGGGGCGGAGAGGGTCGTTAGGTTTGAATAGGGATGCTAAACTAGACGCCAGAGAAATCCGAAAAACAAAAGAAACAAATTAGTCGAGATAGTTTCAGAAGTATTTCAGTGTAGTGAGCTCCTCCTAGGGCTGAATAGATATGCTAATACTAGACGCCAGAGAAATTCGAAAAACAAAAGAAACAAATTAGTCGAGATAGTTTCAGAACTATTTCAGTGTAGTGAGCTCATCCTAGGGCTGAATAGATATGCTAATACTAGACGCCAGAGAAATTCGAAAAACAAAAGAAACAAATTAGTTGAGATAGTTTCAGAGCTATTTCAGTGTAGGGAGCTCCTCCCTGCAGCTAGATATAAACAGGGTCTAACCAGCACTAGATCCAGAGCTGACGAAGCCTCTCGGATGAGCGGCGAAACGTTTTCGACCAAACAAACTTTGACCAGTTGACAAATTGAATTTCTCCTTTTATCAAGAGAGTGTGATGTCACCCATAGCGTTCAGCTCCAGTCAAATGAAGCTCACCAAGGCTAGCAGTTATAGAACTGAATTAGAGCAAAGTTCCGTATTAGGAATAGGAATTTATTTACAGACAAAATAGTGAAATAAAAACACCAAGATCATGTAGAGTGGGTTAATGTGAACCTTTTAAGACCAAAACGATGAGGCTTACTATGGCAGTTACAGAGAGAGGGGTAACGATTGTAATGGAATGTCAATTGGAGCCAAAGTCGATGGAGCTGTAAGTGCCCCCATGCTCACTTCCTATTTGAAACACGACAGCTAGCAGGTTCATCCAATGAGGTTAATTTGGTCTTCCAATAATTTATGTTATTAGGTTCTTTTTTCAGTTTGTTTTCATACCTGACCTGAGTGGTCACGTGATGTTGCTGCAACGTGCCCGGTCAGCTGATTTATACAGATTTTGGCGCCGTCTTCCTACCGGTGGAGGCAGGACGACAGCGCCATCTGCAGTCCAACTTCACCAGGACAGTAAACCAGGTGTGGGAGAGTAAAAAGAGAAAACCGTATTATTGACTGGGATGGAGCAAACATCATTGGGACAGAGGACAACAAACATCGTCGCTGGATTAAAGAGGCAAAATACAGAAACATGCCCACGGGACTGTAAACCGGGAGGAGGGGGCTTTTTGACTCTCACACACCTGGGATACTGTCCTGAGGAAGTCCGACTGCAGATGGCGCTGTTGTCCTGCCTCCACTGGTACGAAGACAGCGCCAAAACCTGTTTAAATCAGCTGACCGGACACGTTGCAGCAACATCACATGACTGCTCTGAGGAAGACCGCTAGTGAGCAGTTGAAACTGTCAGGTATGAAAACAAACTCTTTGTCTGAAAAAAAATAACCTAATAACATAGGCTAGCAGGTTAACTATGTCAATTTAAATTTACACTCTAGAGAATCAACATGGACTGGAGCTAACGCCATTCATCATAATAATTTAACCAAACATCTCAAAATATGCATAAAAGTGTTTAAATCCAACAAAACTAAAACATTTCATACTCCTGTCACCCCAGAGCACGTCACAACACATTTTACACCATGACACTTTTAGCTGCCTCAACCATTAAACTGACATTTTGCAGCTTTATAATTTAAAACGCTGTGCCATGTCTAAATATTGTGACTAGTCTCCATTGTTCTTCTCTGTAAATGTGAAGTAAGGGTATTTTTGTAGTTATATAATCTCACCAACTGGCTAACCTCATCCATACCCTTCAGCTATAGATTTTACTGAAACTGAAATGCCTAAATAAGGATTACCCAAAGCTAACAAAGCACACAACGAAAGCTAAATGTATGCATGCTAAATGTATACAGTAAGAAAAAAGCAGACAACAGACAACATTTTCTATAACTGTTCATTAGTTAATAAAACATGTAACATTGAAAGCCAAATTATATTAGGCTAAAATCATTACAAATGCTGCATCATTCAGAAGTAATTGTTAATAAAATTTATAATTAAAGATTCTCTCCGTTGATCCAGGGTATGTCATCCACTTGTCACATGAAAATGTTATCGCTTTGCCTGGAATGTTCGACAGTATTGCATAAACTTCATTTACAGGCAATTTTATAGCCAAAAATACTTGGTTTTGTGGAGTGACTATGAAGCATTGTCTCTATGGAGATTGCCCAATTTTATGTCAGTTTGTAGAACATTAAAAAAAATTTCATTGGACCATTCACCAAAGAACCAAAGAACATATGTAGTGCCCCTATGCTACAAGCCAAAGGTTAAAGTTCAGGTTGGCGGTTCAAATCCCGCTCTTGACATAAGAAACATTAGCGGTAGTACGATTCCAGCTCCCACATATGAACACTGCCATTGTGTCTTTGGGCAAGACACTTAACCCACCATGCCCCCAGTGCCTGCGTACACTGGTGTGTGAATGTGTGTGTGAATGGGTGAGTGGTTCTTTGTTGTAAAGCGCTTTGGGTGCCTTGAAGGTGTAAAAGCGCTATATAAAGATTTTATCATGACCATTAACATACTGAAAGCCATAATACTGGTGTTGACCAGTATATATCGAATCATATACAGCTCTTGAAAAAAATAAGAGACCACTGCATTTTTTTCTGAAATCAGCATCTCTACATGTATTACAGCCATTCCATTCCAGCGTCTGTTGAATTCCAACACAAACACAAAGCTGAGCTACTTCAGTTCTTGCACCAGGAGTGGAATAAAGTCACCCAAGAACAATGTCAAGCATGGCAAGACGCATGAAAGCTGTGATTAAAAATAAGGGTTATTGCACCAAATATTGATTTCTGAACTCTTCTTAAGTGTAAACATTAGTATTATGTTGTTTGAAAATGGATTTGATCTTGTTTCTTTGCATTGTTTGAGGTCTGAAAACATGTATCTTTTTGTTATTTTGACCATTTGTCATTTTCTGCAAATAAATACCCTAAATTATAATATTTTTATTTATTTATTTATTTATTTATATTTTAAACATTGCATTTCTATTTCCTTACTCACTGATAAGGATCAGCTCTGGAAAAAAATAAGAGACCACTGCAAAATTATCTGTTTTTCTGATTTTACTATCAGGTATGTGTTTGGGCAAAAGGAACATTTTTGTTTGAGTCTATAAACTACTGACAACATTTCCCCCAAATTCCAAATAAAAATATGATCGTTTAGAGCATTTATTTGCAGAAAATGACAAATGCTAACTCCAGGTGTGTGATTCAAACCTCTCCCTTTACACACGGCTAAGCGAAATGAACTGACAAAAACATCCTTGCACGAATAATTATTTGCTCTGAGACATAAATATAAGAAAATAACTTCCAAAACATCCAAGACTGGAATTATAATGAAATGTAAGACCTAGAAATGTATCACAAACAAAGCAAAAGCAGAAAGTCAGTCCCAGGCACTGTAATATCTGTTTGTTTTGAAATACACTCTGTAAATCTAAACTGTATAACAACTATCTATCAGTTTAAACAATTATCTCCCATTTATAATGCGATTCTTAGACCAGTCAAACAGAGCCAGGGCAGAGGGGTGGAGAGGGTCGTTAGACGTTGAATAGGGGGTCGAAACAGCCGTCAGAGTAATTTGAAAAACAAAGAGACAGATTAGGGGGGATCGTTTTCAGAGCTTTGTCATTGTAGGACGCGCCTCCCGGCAGCTAGATATAAGCAGGGTCTAACCAGTACAATAACCAGAGCTGACGAAGCCTCTCGGATGAGCGGCGAAACGTTTTCAACCAAACAAACTTTGTCCAGTTGACAAATTGAACTTCTCCTTTGATCTTAAACAATTATAGTAAATTACGACTGTTGCCATAACGATTACCAATTTAAACCGAGATATTATATGTTTTGAAGTGGACTTATTTCTTCAAATGGTGCCAATTATGTCAATTATTCTTTATATCTTGGTTAAAAAGGGGGTATTGTGCTTTTTTTTAAGATTTCTACCATGTATTAATGTTCTTCCCTCATCAAAAACATGCCTGTAGAAGGTTTAGATGTCATCCATGCATGTTTGAGTAATTTAGTGATCTTCTCCAATCCCTATTCAAACCCTCTTAACGGTTAAGACTCAAAAACATGATGCAAAACAACTTTAATTTAACTCTTAAGTTTAGTTAACGAGGTGCACACTGATTTGTAATGTGATACCGCTCTGAAGGGGCAGTGACGGGGAACAAACAGAGGGGAGACTCAGAGCATCAAAAAACGAAAGTGGGACTTATAAAATGTGTTAATCCGTTGGTGTTTTCGGCGAATATAGCATTTTCAAAACAATAAACGGTAACACAGTGATCTAAATATGTTATGTGTTAGCAGTTAATACCCCACAGAAGTAAAATACCCCCGCTTTAATCAGTAGTAAATGTGAATTTAGGAAGCTGTGAACCATTTTGGATGTTATTCTAATCAGCACAATGAAAAACAGCTTTGAAATAGTAAAAAAACAACAAACAAATAAAGCAAACTCCACACTTTTTTACTAATGCTCCAATCTCCAAAACACAAACAGCAGATGGTTCAAAAAATCTACTGACCTGAGCCCGACGAGGAGATCATGTTTCCTGATCTTTGGACTTCATCGAATTTGCTGAAGATTACATTCAACCTGGAGGGGAAAAAAGCAAAAAAACAGTCAACATTTTATATAAGAAAAACTGTTCTGAGCTGTGAAGACGGTGAAGACTAAAATAAAGGTTGTCCGCTGGTGAGGAGTTGGCGTCAGAGTGGAGATGGGAGAGGCTGACCACAGAGGGAGCAGATGGTCTGGTGTGAAATATCACTATGGTCAGAGGAGATGCTAAACGCTCAAGGCTTTTGCATTTTTAAAATAGTGAATCTGCAGAGTTAAATCACAATTTGAATGGTTGCAATTATAAAGCCTGCGATTGTTAAAGGAGAATTAACATTTTTTTACAATCTGAGCCTTGTTTCGGTAATAAAACAAGTTGTTTACACCCATAGCACTTTGAGCATTTCTGGAGATGTTTTAGATTAGTGATATCCGTTAACATGAGTGCTCGGGGCACGACGTTGCAGTCACCAAAATAACACAAACTTTAGCACTTTTCAAATCATACAAGCTCAATGTCTTAGTCTACGCTTTCCTTTGAGTCAAAAGTGGCCTGTAATCCAAGATTTAGCCATAGTTTCGAGTAGATGAGGAGGACAGTGCGCAAACGAAAGTGTAGACTAAGGTCGTTTTCACACCTGTCTTGTTTGGTTAGTTTAAAACGAACCAGAGTTCATTTACTCCTTTGATTCGGACCTTTTGGGCTGGTGTGAATAAAAAACAAAAATCTCGATCCGGAGCAAACAAGCGAACCGAGACCACCTAAAAAGCTCAGTCTCAGCACGGTTCCATTCGAATCCTGGTGCGGTTCGTTTGAGGTGAGAATGCAGACCGGACTCGATCGACACAAGTTGGCTTTTTGAACTTAACGAGCTCCCGTCGTATGTCGAGCATTATGGGAAACCGAGGCTGACTTATGTTTTGTGTGAAAAGCAAGAGTCACAACTTGATGCGCGCATATGAGCGCTGTAACAGTCTTGTCCTGTGTCTTCATCGTTTGGAAATTGATTGTAAAATAGTAAACCTCACGATGCTGCTCAAACATTTGTGCGAACTGTAAAAACTGAGCAAACCACATCACTAAGGCTAGATTCTCCTCCTTCCGTTTGGACACGGTGTTTGGACACGGCTCATTTCTGTCCAATGGCTGGACGACCTCAGCACACGTGGTTTTGTTTACAGATGTTGGTCCGCTTAGGGGAAAAACTGCAGTGTGAAAGCGAACCGCACCAATTTTTTTTTTTTTTTTATTAAAAATTTGGTCCGGACCAAAGCAAGTGAACTATCGGACTTTCCTGGTGTGAAAACGACCTAAGACATTGAGCTTCTATGATTTGAAAACTGCTAAAGTTTGTGTTATTTTGGTGACTGCAACGTCTTGCCCCGAGCACTCACGTTAACGGATATCGCTAATCTAAAACATCTCCGGAAATGCTCCAAATGACACCAAAGTGCTATGGGTGAGTAAAACAATTTTATTACCGAAATAAGGCTCAGATTGTAAAAAACGTGAATTCTCCTTTAAAGGTCCTAGATTATGCTATTTTCTGATCTATGTTATAATTTTGTTTCATTATCACAAAAAGACCTGGAGTTTTGTTTTGTTTCATTCACACATTTAACACACAAACACTTCATCTAAAACTGAAAACACTCCTTCTGATGTCATGTGATAATACAGGAAGTGCTCCATTGTGTTTTTAAACTCTATACACCTTCACTAGACTCATTTGGATGATTTCAGCTCTGGAATTGCCAATTTCTACTGAACATCATGACATCACAAGGTGGAACAGAGCATTTTGAGCTTTGGAGATGTAGACAGACTAATAATGCAATAATAAACATGTGTGTATAAAACAAAACACAACTCCAGGTGAGTTTTTGAGGCAGTATTATATTATAACAATATTATAACATGACTTAAAGCTAAATTTTCATCAATTTTGCATAATATAGGACCTTTAAAGTGTTCAAAATGTGAAAAACAGAAATAGCATCCAAGCGCCAAGCATCGTACTTATTCACTTATTCGTTTTATAAGGTAAAAGAAACGGCAACCTTGACAGACATGTTTTGAAATGCAGGTATTCTTGTATTAGTTCAGCAGTTCTATTTCACTCCTCTCACTTGTACAGCTTCCAGGTTTAAAACTCAAAAAATAAATATAAATAAATAAAAAATAAATAAATACAGCTCTGGAAAAAAATAAGAGACCACTGCAAAATGATCAGTTTTTCTAATTTTACTACTTATAGGTATGTGTTTGGGCAAAAGGAACATTTTTGTTTGAGTCTATAAACTACTGACAACATTTCCCCCAAATTCCAAATAAAAATATGATCGTTTATGTTGTTATTTTTTTTATTTATTTTTTGTCTCCATGAAATAATATAGGCTAAATGGCATTATGGAACTAAACCAGGACTAGACCAGGATTAAACCAGGATTAAACCAGGACTAAACCAGGACTAGAAGTGGACTAAATCAGGACCAAGTCAATACAGCTGTGACTAAACCAGGATTAAGGAACATTTTTGTTTGAGTCTATAAACTACTGACAACATTTGCCCCAAATTCCAAATAAAAATATTATCGTTTAGAGCATTTATTTGCAGAAAATGACAAATGGTCAAAATAACAAAAAAGATACATGTTTTCAGACCTCAAACAATGCAAAGAAACAATTTTAAAACAACATAATACTAATGTTTACACTTAAGAAGAGTTCAGAAATCAGTATTTGGTGCAATAACCCTTATTTTTAATCACAGCTTTCATGCGTCTTGGCATGCTCTCCACAAGTCTTTCACATTGTTCTTGGGTGACTTTATTCCACTCCTGGTGCGAGAACTGAAGTAGCTCAGCTTTGTGTTTGTGTTGGAATTCAACAGACGCTGGAATGGAATGGCTGTAATACATGTAGACATGCTGATTTCAGAAATAAAATGCAGTGGTCTCTGATTTTTTTTTTTTTCCCAGAGCTGTAACTAATAAAGAAAAAAGTTGTGATTTTTTTTTAGTTAATCGGTATAACCACTAGAGGGAGCTGCAGTATAGGTTTTGTCTCGCCACAGAATTAAACCTTTCTCTCTTCAGTTTGCGATTAGAAAATGTAAATGTATGTAAACTGTACACGTTTGCAATGTAAATGAATGAACTAAAGAAACAGGTGGTTGATGTTGTGTTGTTTTACCGTGACTGTGGAAGGCCCTTTTTGCTCAGGTCCAGTCTGACCCTCTCCCCCACGTGTCTGTAGATCTCCACTAAACAGCTCATGGCCCCATCTCGAACCTGCAGATAACAAGGCAAGGTCAAACCGTGATAAGAGGAAACACGTATTTAAGGTCCTATATTACGCAAAATTGACTCTTGTGAGCTTTAAGTCATGTCATCATGTTGTTATCTCCTCAAAAACAGACCTGGAGTTGTGTTTTGTTTCATTCACACGTTTAAATAATCCTGCATTATTAGTCCGTCTTCACAATGTTCTGTGCCACCTTATGATGTCATTTATTGGTAGTTTTCATGTTAGTAACTACCTTTTACCTTTTTTCAGTAGAGACTGGCAATTCCAGGGTTGAAATCATCCAAATGATTCGAGTGAAGGTGTGTGGAGTTTAAAAACACAGTGGTGCAGATCCTATATTACCACATCACAAGGTGGAACTCAGAGTTTCTGTTTTTTTTGAGAACTACTCAGCCTAAATCTGCAGGGTTTGTGTGTTAAAGATGTGTGAATAAAACAAAACACAACTCCAGGTTTGTTTGTGCTCAGGAAACATAAGAACACAGAGCAGTAAATGCTTTAAATCTGCCAATATATCTAAATCATTTGTCTTATACAGCTCTGGAAAAAAATAAGAGCCCACTGCATTTTTTTTTTCTGAAATCAGCATCTCTGCATGTATTACAGCCATTCCATTCCAGTTCTTGCACCAGGAGTGGAATAAAGTCACCCAAGAACAATGTGAAAGACTTGTGGAGAGCATGTCAAGACGCATGAAAGCTGTGATTAAAAATAAGGGTTATTGCACCAAATATTGATCTCTGAACTCTTCTTAAGTGTAAACATTAGTATTATGTTGTTTTAAAATTAATTTGATCTGGATTCTTTGCATTGTTTGAGGTCTGAAAACATGTATCTTTGTTATTTTGACCATTTGTCATTTTCTGCAAATAAATGCTCTAAACGATAATATTTTTATTTGGAATTTGGAGGAAATGTTGTCAGTAGTTTATAGACTCAAACAAAAATGTTCCTTTTGCCCAAACACATACCTATAAGTAGTAAAATCAGAAAAACTGATCATTTTGCAGTGGTCTCTTATTTTTTTCCAGAGCTTTAGAAGGCTAAATCTTAAAGTATTAGCTTATTTCTATGTATATTTCTCTTATTTGTCAATCAATCAATTCAGTTCAAGTGTATTCATTGTTAAAAGGTTAATTATTTCTTCAACATTCAAAACATTGACTTAAGTATTGTGTAGAAATACATTTAAAAGAGCCAATGGTACAATATTATAAACAAAACCACTTAAGACTAGTTAAAAAACTAAGACAATGATTTAAAAAAAATAAAACAAAACATGTATAATTTGACTACTTAAGATAACATAAGCTGTTCACATAACAAAACACGACAAGAAACATCCTCAGTTTGATATGACTAAATCTGATTTGTCTAAAACCCCAAATATATAATTTTGGAACTGTAAATGAACAATAAAAAGGACATACCTGACTTGTGGGATCCCCCAGAAGGTTACATATATGAGGGACTATTTTACTAAGAGTGAGACCTTGGGCTCCATATCTGGAAAAAACCCCAAAACAAAACAGATAAAATAAAATTAATTAAATCAATGTGAATATAAGGTGCATTCATAACAATAGTCATTATTTAGACACATACAACTGTCTGTGAAGTATGAAAACTATGTAGTGTTCCCGATTTAAAAATAGAAACGCAGAACTCACGTGTTCAGCGTTGCGATTAAACAAAGGCACACTCCTTCTCTGGTTCTGTTGTTCTTGTGTTTGAAACCTCCCAACATTCTGTCCCACACGTACTGAAAAACAAAACACACGAACATTTTGGGGAACATTTAATAGAATCATTATCAAATCAAATTCCATTCAAGTTCCACCAAACAAAATGGCAAAGAAATATACAGATTTAAAGGTGCATTGTGTAACTTTTCTGGTGGAGGATTCCGTCACCTGGTTGTTTGTTTTTAAGCTTCATGAAATTGTAGAAATCTAATACCTGAGGCGTTGCGGCTTGTTCCATTATTTTTAGCAGCAGTGTTTGATCTTGATCCCGTACTTGATCTTTGGAGTCTCCCAATCGATCAATAAGGCTAGGGAGGACTGAAAAAGAAATAAGAACATGGTAGAATAAAACATTATTAATACCATAAACAAAAAATAAATAAATACACAAGACATGTATGAGACGAAAAGATAATTATAGTTTTAATGAGAAGAATGTAATAATGAAAATACAGATTTAAAAGTGCATATAGATTACACTGGGTTAAATAATATAAATATATATTATTTAAATATTTATAAAAAACAATTTACTCAAAACAGTTCTTACCTGTTCCTATTTGGGCCCTAAACCGGTCCTGTAATCTGGTTACTAAGGCAGATAAAAGATCCAATCCCAACAGAGCCACCTGGTGGACACACAAAAGAAGTGCACATTAAATATACATTTTTAAACATTTTAAAATTATCAAAAACCGTTATACAAATACTTTCTAAAATAAGATAAAGCATAAATAAATCATACTGAATAAAAGATATAAACTCTGAGCTTGTGTTGTTTGATACTAGCACAATTAATCAATATGTGATTGCAAAGGATTATGGGTAGACACAACATTTTTAGTTTTTAGTTTTTCTGCAACAAATATACGGGATATTTTTTAATAAATCCAACAGTACTCAACGATAGTGCGGTATGTTTTATTTGAAATCATAAGAAAAACGTTAAATCCCGTTTTACGTTCACATCGTGTGCACCATAACCGAGCAGCACGGGGCAGAGCGGTGATAGAACCCGGAAGCCCCGCCTCTTTAACCTTCCTTGTCTGGGGGTGCGTGGCCGTTCAGTGAACGTGTAGTGAGAGCGGCCCTGCTGACACCAGAACAACACAATAGCATCACCCGGACCTAGGTCTGCGGCATGATGCAATTTTTGGAACCTTAGAGCGGGTTAAATGTGAAACAAGACAAAAGGACAACAGCGGAGGAGGAAGCCATCTACTGACAGCATGAGGAAGTGCAACAAGTACTGCTATAACTCGAAATAACTTTATTACGTTTCATCGTTTAGGCAACAATAAAAACTACCGACGTTTAAGCATAATAATCACAATAATCATCGTAACATTATTATTAGTAGTTGTAGTATTATTGGTATTATTTATGTTTTATATAATAATAATAATTTCATTATTTTCATTTCTTTATTCATTTCAAGCAGGTCAACGCAAGGAAATAAATACATGTAACCAATACACAGTCAAATACATTCACTTTTTTGCTCAAAAAGGAGTGGGAAGAAGAATCCCACTCCTGTCAATGCCAATAATAAATAAATATATATATATAAATATTATATATATATATATGTATATATAAATATTATATATATATATATGTATATATATATATTATATATATATATATATATATAATATATATATATATATAAATATTATATATATATATATATATATTATATATATATATGTATATATATATATATTTTTTTTTTTTTTTTCTCCCTGGCGGCACGGTGGCTGAGTGGCTAGCACTCATGCTTCACAGCAAGAAGGTTCGGGCTGCCCGGGCCTTTCTGTGTGGAGACTGCATGTTCTCCCCGTGTCTGGGTGGGTTTCCTCCGGGTACTCCGGTTTCCCCCACCAACCTAAACATGCGCCATAGGTAAAATCCTCCAGCTTAGGGCCTGACCAAAGCATAAATAACAAAACAAAATCATGGGGTTGGTCCCCGGGTCAAATTTAGAAACAACTTCTCCTGTGCGAGATCAATAAAGGTCAATCTTCTAATCCTTGACCACTGTAAGGCGCTTTGTGCTACAATTTTGTATGAAAAGCGCCTTATAAATGTTTGATTGATTGATTGATTGATTGATATATATATATATATTATATATATATACAGTATACAGTTGTAAGATTCAGTCCACAAGAATGAGACTTTTAAAGGGATATGCCACCCCCAGGTCAAATTTGGGCATCTCCCCACAGTCCAGAGACTAAAATAAGTGGTGGAAAGCGTTTTCCTGCTCACCCAGCCATTGTCCGAGTCTGTCGCCACTGACCGCCGCGGTAACTGGTGCTCCTCCGCCTTAGACTGGAGTCTAACGTCGCCAGAGAAAGATTTCGGCCAAAAGGAATTAATTTGCTCGATGCGTTTCCCAATTACTTTGTGTGTAGTGCGCATTCATATCGAGTGCAAATAAATGTGCAAATCAACACGGAGAGCTTGCCTTGGTCATTTTGGGTGGGAACTATTTTCCAGTGCGTAAGAATACAGGCGTATCACGCACCACGTTGTGCAACAGGGGAACTCCCTTCCCGGTGCGTAACTGGGATTCCCCTGGTAGCGTACTGCGTGATACGGCTGTATTCTTACGCACTGGAAAATAGTTCCCACCCAAAATGACCAAGGCAAGCTCTCCGTGTTGATTTGCACATTTATTTGCACTCGATATGAATGCGCACTACACACAAAGTAATTGGGAAACGCATCGAGCAAATTAATTCCTTTTGGCCGAAATCTTTCTCTGGCTACGTTAGACTCCAGTCTAAGGCGGAGGAGCAGCAGATACCACGGCGGTCAGTGGCGACAGACTCGGACAATAGCTGGGTGAGCAGGAAAACGCTTTCCACCACTTATTTTAGTCTCTGGACTGTGGGGAGATGCCCAAATTTGACCTGGGGGTGGCATATCCCTTTAACAAAATTTTAATTTTTAATATTTTTAATAAACTGTGCCAATAATTTCACAATTACGGCTTAACAGCTTGTATTTTACAGTTGTATTTTGGTTAATTTAGCTCCAAAACAACTTATTTCAGTACAGAACATTGAATAATTTAGGTTAGGTTAGAAGGTTAGAATAAAGACAACTGACTTTTAAGCATATAATAATAATAATAATAATAATAATAATAATTTTGTTTTCAGAACAAACTTTTAACAAACTTTTAATGTTTTAATATTTTTAATAAACTGCCATTCAGTTCACAATTTTGGCTTAACAACTTCTGATTTATTTAATTTAATAGTTCTACTCTCATGATAGCACTGCTTTTAAATTTAAATTTCTTTTTATAAATAAACTGTGCCATTCAGTTCAGAATTTTGGCTTCACATTTTTTTTTTACATTGTAGCACTGCTTTTTGGTATTAATTTTAATTTTAGCACTGCTTTTTGGTATTACATCTTCTCAAGAGGAGTTACTCAGCCATGTTAATCCCTTTTTTTATCCAAAGCAAATGTACAAATATGAGTAAAAAAATCTCATGAGATAATCTTGTAGCCATTTTGTCTTGCAGTTCGAGATTTGGTCCGATCCCGACTACCAAAGCTCCTTTTAGTACAATTAGATGTCCACATGTGTTCACTTTGTTCTCAGCAGAGCCCCACAGAGCACTTCAGAAACTCCAGGGGATTACAGTCATTAGTGTGATGACAGGCCCAGACACACAGTCAAACCTGAACAATAGAACAAAATGCTGAAAGTTCCAAGAAAAGCGACTACACAAAACCTATGCCAAAGTACGACAAAATGCCATTTAATTTTACTATGTGTTTTATATTGCCATGGTAGTAGGCCTGTCATGATAACAAATTTTGAAGTGTGATACAGCTCTGGAAAAAAAATACCACTGCATTTTTTTCTGAAATCAGCATCTTTCTTTCTTTATTAGTTTATTTGACAGGGACAATGTGCAAAAACATTAAAGATGCTTTACACCAGATTATAGCTGAAGCTAGTTTCCATCTGTAGTCCCTGAGCAGGTGAGAAATACAATATAAAACGTAAACAATATAATCAATACACACTCACACACTACAAATTACCAATTATTACACAATAAAATATTACAATAAAATCTCACTCAGATTATAACATACCAGTTATCATTCTTAATGCTGACACTGCTGATTCTCTAATAATAATTTCTTAACATTAAATGAAAAGTTTTTCATGTCAGAGGAAAGTTTCAAACTTTGTGGCAATTTATTCCATTCTTTGACGGCTTTGAAAGAAAAAGCTGTCTGGAGGAGGCGCTGTGTTATTTAAGATTTTAAAGACTAATCGCACATTTGAATAGGTGATTAAATTGTCAAAGTTTAGCATTTTATGTTGTGCAAATATTGGACAATGATGATATCGCAGTGGCTTTTTGTCCAGTTATCTTAACAGCCTGATTATATAAGGACTTTAAGGGTTTTGTTGTTGTCTCACATACTTGAGACCAACAAGTTATACAATAATTAATATGTGAGGTAATCATTGCATCCAGATAAACCTTTGCAGCATCATTGCTAAATTTGTTTCAAGTGTGTCTAAACACAGGCAGACTATATTTTAAAGTATTAGAAACTTTTTTAACATGCTTTTTAAAACTAAAAATTGGATCCAGAACAACTCCTAAATATTTGAATTCCTCTACTGTTTTGAGTTGGCTCTTATTTATGTATATACAGGGAAAGGAAGACTTCTATTTTTATGTCTTAGTAAAATACATTGCCACCGTTTTGTTTGTGTTCAAAGTGAGAGAAGCAGATTGTAGCCAGCTACATGTATTACAGCCATTCCATTCCAGCGTCTGTTGAATTCCAACACAAACACAAAGCTGAGCTACTTCAGTTCTTGCACCAGGAGTGGAATAAAGTCACCCAAGAACAATGTGAAAGACTTGTGGAGAGCATGCCAAGATGCATGAAAGCTGTGATTAAAAATAAGGCTTATTGCACCAAATATTAATTTCTGAACTCTTCTTAAGTGTAAACATTAGTATTATGTTGTTTTAAAATGAATTTGATCTTGTTTCTTTGCATTGTTTGAGGTCTGAAAACATGTATCGTTTTTGTTATTTTGAACATTTGTCTTTTTCTGTAAATAAATGCTCTAAACGATAATATTTTTATTTGGAATTTGGGGGAAATGTCAGTAGTTTATAGACTCAAACAAAAAATGTTCCTTAGTCCTGGTTTAGTCATCGCTGTATTGACTTGGTTCTGATTTAGTCCACTTCTAGTCCTGGTTTAGTCCTGGTTTAATCCTGGTCTAGTTCTGGTTTAGTTCACTGCTAGTCCTGGTTTACTTGTGGTCTAGTCCTGGTTTAGTCATGTTCTAGTCATGGTCTAGTCCTGGCCTAGTCCTGGTTTAGTTCCATAATGCCATTTAGCCTATATTATTTCATGGAGACAAAAAAACAAAACAAAACAAAAACAAAACAAAAAAACATAAACCGTAATATTTTATTTGGAATTTGGGGGAAATGTTGTCACTAATTTACAGACTCAAACAAAAATGTTCCTTTTGCCCAAACACATACCTATAAGTAGGAAAATCAGAAAAACTGATAATTTTGCAGTGGTCTCTTATTTTTTTCCAGAGCTGTATATATAGTATTTATTGTGACACACCTAAATGATACCACTCAGACATTTTAGCATATGCTGTTTCTGGGTAAACAGATGATTCTTTTCTTTGTAAGCACCAACCCCCACCAGAAACCTATAAAGGGCCATCACTCACACCCCCTCCTCTTAAATTTGCATCAAGACGTCATCCCCTTTAAATCCTCTCTGAACCCACATACAACTGCGGTTTTACAAACAGCTAGAGCCCATAGTGTAATGAAATCTGCACATTCAGCCAGGATTTGCACATTTTTATTTACCTGCAGCATAGGTTTTTAAATTTCAAAACAAAAAATATAGCCAACATTTGCATACTTTAAATTCATATTACAGTATTTCTGATCTGTGTTATAATGTTGTTTCCTCATCACAAACATACCATAATTTCTCTCTGTACAAAATGTAAAAATAGCTGCCTTCATGACTTCATAAGGTGGAACAGAGCATTTTGAGCTTTGGAAATGTAGACAGTCTAATAATAAAGGGTTCCTCAAACATGTGTGAATGAAATGCTGTATTTTAATGCATTATCTCTTGCATATTATGGGCCTAAATGCACTGAAACAGAGGATTGTGGTCTTACTAGTATTTGCTGTTTAACATCATTGTTTTGTTACAAGATGTTAAACAGCAAAGACTACTAAGACCACAATCCCCTTCTGTTTATCCAGGGCCGGGTCGCGGGGGCAACAGTTTAAGCAGGGACTCCCACACTTCCTTCACCCCCGGACACTTCCTCCAGCTCCTCCGGGGGGACCCCAAGGTGTTCCTAGGCCAGCCGAGAGACATAGTCCCTCCAGCGTGTCCTGGGTCTTCCCCGGGGTCTCCTCCCAGTGGAACATGCCCAGAACACCTCCCGAGGGAGGCGTCCAGGAGGCGTCCAAAACAAATGCCCGAGCCACCTCAGCTGCTCCTCTCGACGTGGAGGAGCAGCGGCTCTACTCCGAGCTCCTCCCGTGTGACTGAGCTCCTCACCCTATCTCTAAGGGAGCGCCCAGCCACTCTGCGGAAGAAACTCATTTCGGCTGCTTGTATCCATGATCTTGTCCTTTCGGTCATTACTATTCGGTCATTACTATTATCTTATTTTATAGAAACTGAAATTAAGCTAGAATTCAATACAGAATTTCCCACAGTGTTGTTATAATGTTGTTTCCTTATCAAAAACATACTTGGAGTTGTGTTTTGTTTCATTCACATGTTTAACACACAAATCATGCAGCGTATTTAGGCTTAGTTAGTTTTTCTCTCAAACAGAAAACACACTGTTCCACCTTGTGATGTCATGTGGGAATACAGGAAGTGCTCCACTGTGTTTTTAAACTCCATACAAATCTCCAAAAGAAGTCGATATCTTGTTTGCTTAAATATACATAAAAAATACATGCATAAATCTTTATCTGAACACTTTAGCTATGCAGAAATGTAAGGACACTACTCTCTTATCCAGTTTGTAGTAACGCAGATAAGTTTATAGCAAATTTAAAATATATAATTTAAGGGAAATAACAAACAAACAAAAAAAACGATATTGGCCAATCTCTATTTTGTACCACTTGAAATGAAGCTAGACCTCAAAACAGAATTTCCCATCGCAGGAGTCTACATCAGTCTCTCCCTGTAAACATCTGCTTACTCATGTTCACAGACGTAAAAAAAAAGCCAACCACATCTTCTCAGAACGTCTCCATGTGTGTCTGATGTGGTGGAGCTTTGGAGATAAATCTGAACTCCAGATACTATAGGAACATCTGTCTACAACTACAAGGACAATTTTCAACTAGGCCTTTCACGATAACACATTTTGAAGTAGGATATATTGCTATAGAGAAATATTCCGACTTTATGCCACTGATACAATAAAAAATAACATAGATAATCCCAATTCACCATTTTTCAGAAGATAATATGATGACTATGATACTGAATGAATTAATAATGAATTAATAAGTGACAAAATTAAGAGGCCTTTCTGATCTAATAATAATAATAATAATATATTGTTTCCTCATCAGAAATAGACCTGGAGTTGTGTTTTGTTTCATTCACACATGATGAACACACAGATTCTGCGTATAGGCTGATTTCTTCTCTCAAACAGAAAACACTCTGTTCCACCTTGTGATGTCATGTGGTGATATGGGAAGTGTTCCACTGTGCTTTTAAACTCCATACACCTTCACTAGAATCATTTGGATCATTTCAGCCCTGGAATGATCTGATCTGCCGATCTGAAGATGAAGAAAAGGTAAAAAGTAGATGTTTGAAAAGTATCACTTCATGACATCGCAAGGTGGGACAAAGCATTTTGAGCTGTGGAGATGTAGACAGACTAATAATAAAGAATAAGAATAAAGAATAATTACTCAAATATGTGAATTAAACAAAACACAACTCCAGGTATGTTTCTGATGAGATAACAACATTATAACATGGCTTAAAGCTCGCGGGAATCCATTTTGTGTAATATTGAAGCTTTACGTAACTTTTTCAACCCATTTCCCCCCCCATTTTCTCCGTATTTCATATCGCGGGGGCAACGGTCCAGACAGAGCCGCTGCCCAGATCACAGTGCACCAGCCCCCACGGGTGGTGGGTCCACGGGAGGACGGCCCCACGTCGCTTGATGCAACCGGCCTTGATGTACTTGTGTCATGGGGGCTCTTCCAGTGTGCACAGGCACTGGGGGTGAGGTGGGGTTAAGTGTCTTGCCCAAGGACACAACAGCAGCACTCATCTGTGGGAGCTTGGGAGCTGGGATCGCACCGTCAACCTGCGGGTGAGTGGATCCAGCCGCTCAACCCATTGTCGAGAGTGGGATTGGAACCGCCAACCCCTGGATCAGCGGACGCTCTACCAACTGAGCTACTTCCGCGGCCGCCTCACTTTTTCAACCCTCTGCAACTCAAATCTTATCGACAAAAATCTGATATTACATTGCTCCCCAAAATATATTGTTCTATTTGTCATAATATTGAATGATAAGTCAACAACTGGAGTGACCGTAGTTCAGTTGGTAATCAATTCTGTTGTGTTCTTGGGCAAAACACTTTAACCCACCTCGCTCCAAGTGTCTGCGTACACTGGTGTATGAAAATGTGTGAATGGGTGAGTGATTCTTTGGTTCCTTGATGTAAAGAGCGTCGATTGCCTTGAAGGTGGAAAAGCGCTGTATAAAAATGTGACCATTTACTATTTACCAACATAGTAATTATTGCGACAGGCCTGTTTTCATCAGTTAAAACCTGCTTTGGATAGTTTAAGAAATGAAGTCTGAGAAAACGGCTTAGTACCTGGTGTGAACGGACAGCTGTCTTTTATGGCGCAGTGCTGTGTGATTAAGCAGACGACCTGGAGCTCTGTCAGGCTGCAGGGAGGGTGATAGATGGGCATCTTTGTAGTGTGGCCCTTTAAACTCCTCCAGCACTAATGAGAGTTATTCATGTAGCATGCAATCTCTGAGGAATGGAGCTTTGTCTGTGCTTTCGATCAGATGACTGCGGCTGACCACAAATACTATCATGAAAACTACAAGTTGCAAATGTTTGCAAACTAACTTAAAGGTGCACTGAGTAACTGTACCTGTGATTTTTTTTTCGCCTTGGTATTGCACCTTTCTATCTTCATGGAGACCAGACCAAATTACAGGTCAGATCTACAGAGAGGCGACCCCGCTCATAGTCAGAATGTTTTTCTAAAAAATTAAAAGAAATATGTATTTTTTTTTCTAATCTAATAACGCAATGTCCACTGATTTATTATTTAATCTCCAAGATTCAGGCAGAAATTTGGAGGCCCGGGGCAAAAAGTCTCACATGGGCCCCCCCTCTAATATAAAATAATAGGAAGAGGATCTAATTCTGGGCCCCTAAAACCCTGGGGTCTGGACTGTCCTGCGAAGATTATTTAAATGACATGGAAATGGGAAATCCGATGTGTTTTACTGTTTACATGTCATTTGAACAGTCTTATAACTAAAAAAAAAAATCAGGTAATATAACCGTAGCAACTGTCAAATGTCTCAAAAAGTTTATTTTGAGTCTCTTGTAATAAAATAATCCTTTTGTATAAATATAATTTAAGTTATGAGATGAACACTGAGATTATAACAAACATAATAATATTATGGTAGGGAGCGTTGCAATTCAGGCGCCCGGGGCGCAGTACTGTGAAAGGTCTTGCCCAAGGACCCACATTGGCTTGCTCATTGCAATGACTCAAGTGACTTAACAGTTGAGCTAACCAGCCGGTTACCTAACCAGCCTAACTAGGTGGATAGGTTACATTTTTCTGAAGCCTACCAGTGTTGCAACCATTAATTTAATAATAAACAAGTCAAATGAGTCAATGTTCCTACTAAACATACAAATACAGTTTTAATGATCGGAGAAAAATATGACCAAGATTATTATAAAGGTCCTATATTACACAAAATTGACTCTTGTGAGCTTTAAGTCATGTTATGTTTTGATTCATTCACACATGTGTGAGTTATCCTTTATTATTAGTCTGTCTACATCCCCAAAGCCGGAAAGCTCAGTTTCACCTTGTGATGTCATGGAGAGGTAGTTTTCAAGTCAGCAGCTACCTTTTAACTTTTGTTTAATAGAGATCAGCAATTCAAGGGCTAAAATTACCCCAGTTATTCTAGTGAAGGTGTATGGAGTTTAAAAACACAGTGGATTATCACATGACATCACAAGGTGGAACAGAGCATTTCCTGTTTGAGAGAATAACTCAGCCTAAATATGCAGGTTTGTGTGTTAAACTTGTGAATGAAACAAAACAACTCCAGGTCTGTTTTTGATGAAGAAACAACTTTATAACATAGATCAGAAAGCAGCGTAATATTGGCCTTTAATAGTCATGATAATCATGATAATTCAGATTAAATTGTTGCAGCCCTACAGCTTCTGTAATATTTGTATAGTCTGAGCTAAATACATGTTGCAAAACCATCCATCCATCCATTTTCTTCCGCTTATCCGGGGCCGGGTCGCAGAGGCAACAGTCTAAGCAGGGACTCCCAGACTTCCTTCACCCCGGACACTTCCTCCAGCTTCCCTCGGGGGCACCCCAAGGGATTCCCAAATGTTTCCCAGGCCAGCCGAGGGACTATGTCTCTTGGCTGGCCTGGGAAACATTTTGCAAAACATTTTTCAAAATACATTGTACCGGACACTGTCAAATTTGAGTTAAAGATGCATTATTTTTGCATTATGCAAGTTTTCTGGTGGAGAGTCCGCCATATGTTTTTCTCCATTGAGATGTTATTGCTTTGTCTAGAATTTTTCACAGTATGACATTAAACCTTTCTATCTTCATTGAGACTAAATCAGACCAAGTTACAGGTCAGATCTGTGGAGAGGCGACCCCGCTCACAGTCAGAACGTATTTTGAGCTATAAAACCACCTGTAATTGAATAAATGTAAAGTAGAGCTGTTTAATGTCATTCTGTGGAACATTGCAGGGAGAGCAATGGCATCTCCATAGAAACAAGCAGGTGACAGACCCCCAGCTAAAAAACTAAAAAACATAGTGCACCATTAATAACAAAACATTTAATCATAACATTAATTGTGCATTCTTGTCTCTTTGTTATTTTGCTGACACACCTTGCACACCTTTCAGTTTAAATCACATCACAAAATTTTCCAGAGAAGTATTTTAAGCGCTTTTACCAAAACAGGAGAGCGCGCCTAACCGCAAGCTATGCCTAGAAGGGATGGGCACTTTCGAAACCACTTCTGACTTGGATCTGTCAGCTAGCGCCACTGTGATGAGTAATGCTAGAGTCACAGCAGCGCTAGGAAACAGTAGTGACAGTGGGGTTAGCATAGCGTTGGGGTATGATTAGCCACTGACCAAGCCGTGAGTCAGGAGCCAGGACCTCCAGGCATTATAGGAAAACACCCACTAGTACTACTATTACAGGTTTTTAGAGCATATATATTATACATATCTGCAAGACAACACGCACCAGTGGTTTAGTCTGTTCCAGTTCATTTCACCGGCTAACGATGTTTTGCGCTTGGCGAGCTGCAGTGAAAACAGAACAGAACACAGCATTCCCTCCAGTCAAAATGATAGTGATATTAATATGAATTTTTCTCATGGCTGGTGAGGCTTTTATCTGTATTCATAACATAAATTGCTTGGTTATTGAGCATGTAATACCGTGTAATCATAGCTAGGGGGAGTAGAGAGCAGAAGTAGCATGAATTGGTAGCAACAATATCAAGAAGAATTAATCGGGTACTTAAATAAAATAATAAATTACAAGTTCGCATTTTTACTTCACTGACCTTGTAAATGTTCACACAGTTCAATGTATTTAGTTTAGGAAGATAAACATTTAGCAACTAGCATAGTATTTTGTGTTCGCAAATGGAGCTCCACAGTTTCATCCATTCATTTTTTTCATAAACCTTTCAAAAAATTTTAATATTAAGAGTTCAAAAAGCACTGGGGAGGCTCACCAGCTACATGGTAACTAATATCCATTTAAGTCCAAAAAGCACATTTAAAACACAAGATATCTTAACAGTTTATAACATTTCAGAAACAGTTTTTAAATAAAAGTATAACTTTTGTGGTCATTAGCTATCACAAAACTAACTGAGAAAGCTTTAATTTTTTTTTTTCCTAGAAAGTCTATGGGAAAAAATTGTGAGAAATTTACTTCCGAAACCAGGGGTGTGCTTGCCTGGTTTACACCTGACCATATCACAAGTGATATATGGTCTGGGAGCCACCTACTAAATATCTCATAGCGGAGGTGTGGTTTACGATTGCCAACAGCAGTTTATTGGGCGTTACAAATGTCTATCATTTGGCGTATACGTAGCCCATAGCCAATCATGTCAGCTGTCAGTTCAAACTACAAATTTTCGTTTGTCACGTAGTACGCTTCACCGTCTTTCCACCCCTCCCCGCTCTCTGATTGGCTCCCAACATCAGGAGAGCACGCTTAGCCTAGTGGCCAGGCTGTCTTTCAGATTGGAACGAACGAAAGCAGCCTGGGATTTCCCAGGTTAGGGGTGTGAAGTCACTGTTATGGAAATTAAAAAACAATGTACTATATGTAAGTTACAGGCCTATTTTATCTGTTATTGTGAATCTAGCACACATAAGCACAGATAAATTTCTTAAATAAACTTTCTACAAGCGTATTTACATTTCCCAAGTACATTTGACTCATCACGTATTAAACATATGTAATTTACAGACCTACGTCTCACTGTGTCAACAACAAATCTGTCTTCTCACTGCATAATTATTCATGCAATGTAGACAAATTCAAAGACACAGACACAGAACAGAACAGTGAGTGGCTAGCTTTACATGCATAGTTCCAATGAAATATTTAAGAAAAGTTAAGTAGGTTCACAGACAGGAAGTACTGCAGACAAATCACTGGGGGCTGGTATAAAAGGTGCACCACACAGAACCTTCCTGTAGCCTGTAATTAGCCAAGAAACATCAATAGATTTCCCAAAAACTTAGATAAAACAAGATTTTTTTGCACACAATATATCACGCAAACTTTTATGACAATGGTGGTACAGTGGATTCAGGGTTTGCCGACCAATTCATGGTAGCAGGTTCAAAATTCTTTGGTGTATCTTTGAGCAAGACACTTCACCCACTTTGTCTGCTTAATCATTTTAGTAAGAGATATGGCAACACAAAAATAGATTATACTACTATGTGATACTATTTTTGGCTAGTTTTAATGTTTATTTTTGCATAAATGATTAATAATCTGGGTTCTCGTCAAAAACATGTCCGACCCCGCAATTTCAAATTACAGTGGTACCTCACCTTACGAAATTAATTCATTCCAGAAGTGGTTTCGTGACGTGAATTTTTCGTAAGTTGAGTAGCTATTTCAATGGAAAAGGCCTGATCCGTTCCAAGGTTTTTTTTTAATAGTGTAACATTTTGTTTTATAGTGTAACTTTGTGTTCTGCGTCCTGATTGGCTAAGAAACTGTAGAGCCAGGACTAAAAGTGGAATAAACCAGGTCTAGACCAGAACTAAACCAGGTCTAGACCAGGTCTAAACCTGGACTGGACCTGGACTAAACCAGGACTGGACCATGTCTAGACCTGGACTAAACCGGGACTAGACCAGGATTAAATCACCCCGTGTGGCCCTTGCATTCGTTTGTGCGTGTTCGGTTTGTGGCTCGGGCTGCGTGTTCGCCGCAGTTCTATCTCGTGCTCGTGGTGCTCCTGTCTCCGCGCTCCTTGTGTGTTCGGCGCTAGAGCTGAGAGGCCGAGAAAGGTGCTCTTTGAGCGGGCACGACCGCGGGGTTTTCCCTGTGACACTGACACTGACACTGTGAGCTAAGAGATCGAGAAAGGTGCTCTTTGAGCGGGGATAACAGCGGGGCGTGCATCTGAGCGTGCATTATTCGAATTTTTGAGATTTCGCGTTTCGTAACTTGAATTTTCTTTCGTATCTAGAGACCAAAATTTAACATGAAGGCGTTTCATAACTTGGATTTTTCGTATGTAGGGTCTTTTGTAAGGTGAGATACCACTGTAATTATAACCTGGAGGAGAAGCTAACGATCAAACTCATTAAAATGGACCAAAACTAGCATCTGTTGCTATAATTTTTGTTATGTTATAAATCAGTTTCTTTCATTTTCAAGAGCAGCAGTGGTATCCTGGAGGTAAGTACAAAAGCTTTCAAATAGTAAGCATGGGACCAGATGGTGATAATAGCCTCCCTTGGCCATGGGTTCAGCAAACGAAAAACAAGGGACAAAAATGAACAGAATAAGAAGCAAACATAAATGAAAGATGTTTTTTATGAAGCAAATATTTCTGTGCTTCCTTAAGGGTAGGTAAAGATAGTATGCAGAAAGTGAAATTTGTTCAAAGTCTCATTGATCAACATGTAAAATTAGCCTCAAATTGCTATAAATTATTAGGAAACCAATCATTAATGGTGCATTGTGTAACTTTTTTGGTAGAAGGTCTGCCACAAACTCGTTTCCATGTAGATATTATTGCTTTGCCTGAAAGGTTTCACAGTATGGCATTTAATTCATTCGTGTTGCATTTATTCATTTACTGGTACTTTATTGCTCAAAAATACTATGAAAAACATGCATTCCCACAGTGAGTGAGCTCACCTCTCCATAGATCTGCCCTGTGACTTGGCCTGGAGGCACTGTGGGCTTGTCTCCATAGATATAAATGAGTTTAATGTCATACTATGGGCTATTCTACACTGCAAATTCTCTGATCTGGCCAAGAATTTTAAACTCCTATCAGGTTATTAATCTTGTTTTGAGATTTATTATCTTCTTACTAGTTCAGAAACTGCTTAATTCTAGTCTAGAGGTAGTTTATTTTAAGATAACTTGTCAAGTAATATTATCTTGCTGCATGGACAGATAATTTCACTACTTTTAAGTCATTTTCTGATAGATTTAAGTGTTTATACCTTCAATTTCAGACAAGCTTTTTTGCTGTGTAGACAAAACAATAGCATTTCCATTAAAACAAGAAGGAAGTTACACAGTGCACCTTTAAAGTTACAGTGTGTAGGATTCGTGGCGCATAGGTGGATGGTGGCTATTGCATTTCCTGTTTTAGCTACGGCAGACCTCGAGGGTCACCCGGGCGCGCCATAACGCGGACAGCTCGCGTACCCGCGCACCCGACGCTGTGCGATCCCTTGCCGACAACTACGGTATAAATAAAACGCGGTCACGTTCACTGTTTTTTTTTTTCTTTTTGCATGAAAGCACACATTCCCGATCGTGTACCATGACAATCTACACATCAAATGAAACCTTACAGTCTCCTCTTTTTGACTATAATTTTGACTACGCATGGGGCTTTTATACGGAAAAGCACAAAACGAGGTTTGTTACTTAGCTTACCTTTGAAGGCTCTGGACAGGTCAAACTCAGTATTTCACCTTGCCTGGAAGAATCCATGACTCATCGCTGTACAGCGGTGAGTCTGGTAACGCTTGGTCCAGAATGCGCTGCGATTGCGCGAAGACAGACAGCTAAGTGAACCAATCAGAGATTGCGCCATCTTGATTCAAAACTGAGGAGGAACTTCCGCTGCCTAAGAGTGACTTTGCGGGCAAAGGCGGGTGCACTGACGTCACCATCTTTGAACGAATCAGAATCGCGGAGTCCGTTTTTAACTGGAGGAGTGAGGGTGGAGCGAGGGTGTCCAAATGGTATCGCGCTGTATAGGAAATACAGAGAGATATCATTTGGCTGGCCAGGTAATATTTCACCATAAACTTGGTCTCAATCTGTCGCAAGGATCCAGCGAATAAAATCCAGTAAAACAATTTAGTCCAAAACACATGTTAGATCCATTACGACGTGTGATCCGGCAACATGCTTGTGGTTGTTTACCCAAAACCACGAGCCTTGCCGAAGGCGGAGCCCAAATGTCCTCCTGCGGCTCTCGTAATCAAAATGGCTGCCTCTATATGGGGACGATCCCCCTTTTATGCAGGTATATCCAAGTCCAACAGAATACTTTGATTTCATGATGGAAGTGAAAAGGCTTGGAAAACACTGTATTTTTGAATGGGTATCTTCAATTTCTGTTAACGGGTAAAAATCTTACACACTGTCCCTTTAAATCACTAGATTAATATAGTGACTTGGGTATTTGCTTTAAAATGTTTTCACCCATAGAGTAACAATAGTTCATGAAATCTATCTGAAATATTAACTTTTTGTTTAACAGCAAAAATGCTTGGAAAAAGTGTAATATATATTCTCACCACTAAATGTTACCAAGAACTTAACAACCTCTTGTACCTCATGTCCTTTTAGTTTGATGCATTAAAGGTCCGATATCACACAGAACTGACTCTTGTGAGGTTTAAGCCACGTTTGAATGTTACTGCTTCAAAAACATACCTGGAGTGTGTTTTGTTTCATTCACACATATTTGAGTAAAACTGGTTGCTTTTTTTTTGGTTTGCCCATATCTCCAGAGGCCAAAATGGTCAGTTCCACCTTGTGGTGTCATGTAGGGCAGTTCTAAAGTTCACAGCTACCTTTTACCTTTTGTTCAGTAGAGATAGACAATTCCAGGGTTGAAATTATCCAAATGTTTCTAGTGAAGCACAGTGGAGCACTTCCTGTATTGTCACATGACATCACAACCTGGAGCAGAGTGATTTCTGTTTGAGAGAACTAAAAATGCAGGTTTTGTGTGTTAAAAATGTGCGTGAATAAAACAAAAAAACAACTTTTTGGGCAAATGTGTTTGTTGTAATTTCTGTTATGATTGCACTTTTGTCATATGTGAAAGAATGCAAATTGCTTACTTGCCCAAAATAAATAAATAAATAAATAAAACACAATGAGAAGGAAACAACATTAACATTAAGGTAAGGAAACAATATTATAACATAGATAAATAGTGTAATATGGGCCCTTTAAAGGTGCTGCACTTGTTTTTTACTGTATTCAGATGTGAAAAGATGTGCACTAGTTCATGCAATTCTAACTGTTTGCCCTAATATACTGATTTATGAGAACATACATCACACCTCCTAGCATCCAAATCATTCATCGCAATGACTTTATAAGAGCTTTTCAACTTCCGGAGGCCAGAGTAGTTTTGTTGTCACAGTAATGCCAACAACAGGTTGTGCTGGAATTTGTACTGGAATTTCCCCACTGTGGGACTAATAAAGGCATAGCTTTCTTTCTTTCTTTCTTGCTCTAATAGTGCACCAGCCTAACATCTTGGTTCATGGACTATATAAACACTTTATAATGATACGCAGACAGCACACAGTTTATACAATAATTCCATTAAAACATAATTCTTATTCCGTAATTTCCAGGAGCATTTATTATGTCTCCGTATATTATATTACAATGACCTCCATGACTCCTATTTACACAATATGCAAGTCTGATAGGAGTTCAAGGACAGGACAAGGCACTACTGAGACAAACGCTTTTAGCCTAGTGTCACTCCACCATGGTACACAAGTGCTTTGCTATGCTTGGACCATTATTTACACATACGGGTCTGGAAAAAAAAATAAGAGACCACTGCAAAATTATCTGTTTTTCTGATTTTACTACTTATAAGTATGTGTTTGGGCAAAAGGAATATTTTTGTTTGAGTCTATAAACTACTGACAACATTTCCCCCAAATTCCAAATAAAATATTATCATTTAAAGGGACAGTGTGTAAGATTTTTACCCGCTAATTACTGAAATTGAAGATACCCATTCAAAAATACATTGTTTTCCAAGCCTTTTCACTTCCATCATGAAATCAAAGTATTCTTTTGGACTTAGATATAGTCACATAAAAGGGGGATCTTCCCCATGCAGAGGCAGCCATTTTGAATACGAGAGCCGCAGAAGGACATTTGGGCTCCGCCTTCGCCTTCGGCAAGGCTCGTGGTTTTGGGTAAACAACACAAGCATGCTGCCGGATCAGACTCGTAATGGATCTAACACGTGTTTTGGACTAAATTGTTTTACTGGATTTTATTCGCTGGATCCTTACGGACAAATTGAGAGCAAGTCTATGGTGAAATACAGAGTTTGACCTGTGGAAAGCATTCTAAGGTAAGCTAACCTCGTTTTGTGCTTTTCCGTATAAAAGCCCCATGTGCTCGGGGAGTGATTGTTTTGCAGGGAAATGAATTGCATAGTCAAAAAGAGGAGACTGTAAGGTTTCATTTGATGTGTAGAGTGTCATGGTACATGATCGGGAATGTGTGTTTTCATGAGAAAAAAAAAAAAAAAAAAACGGGACCGCGGGGCTCGCGGGTCCCTCGAGGTCTGCCGTAGCTAAAACAGAAAGTGCAATAGCGACTATCCACCTATGCGCCACGAATCCTACACACTGGGGCTTTAAAGCATTTATTTGCAGAAAATGACAAAAAAAAGTTGCAAACAAACAAGATCAAATTCATTTTAAAACAACATAATACTAATGTTTACACTTAAGAAGAGTTCAGAAATCAATATTTGGTGCAATAACCCTTATTTTTAATCAAAGCTGTCATGCGTCTTGGCATGCTCTCCACAAGTCTTTCACATTGTTCTTGGGTGACTTTATTCCACTCCTGGTGCAAGAACTGAAGTAGCTCAGCTTTGTGTTTGTGTTGGAATTCAACAGACGCTGGAATGGAATGTCTGTAATACATGTAGAGATGCTGATTTCAGAAAGAAAATGCAGTGGTCTCTTTTTTTTTTACAAAGCTGTAGATGGACATAGCTAACCAAATAGGAAGTGAGCATGGGAACACTTCTGGCTCTATCAACACTGGTTCCAGTTGACTTTCCGTTGAAAATTTGTCACCCCTCTCTCTGTAAATGCTGCTCATTTTCATATTAACCCGTTCTACATGATCTTGGTGTTTTTATTTCGCTATTTTGTCCATAAATTAATTCCTATTATGGAGCTCCAAATTCGCTTCTATAACTGCTAACCTCGCGAGCTTCATTTGACTAGAGACGACGTCACCTTAGTCCACTTCTTTATACAGTCTCTGTTTTGGCTCAAACTCAAATTAACCGCATGAGTCTCGCAGTTATATGAGCAAATTTGGAGCCGAGTTCCATATTAGGGATAGAAATTTATTTTCTGAAATATATCAAAATAGCCAAATAAAACACCAGAATCATGTAGAGCAGGTTAATATGAACATTTTTAAACGTGTAAATTTCCAGTTTGGGGTCTGTCACTTTATTGTTTCTATGGATATGTCATTGCTCTGCCTGGAATGTTCCACAGTATGACATTAAACAGCTCTATTTTATATTTATTCAATTACAGGTGATTTTATAGCTCAAAAATACCAAACAAAAAAAAACAAAAAAAACCAAGCAAAGCCTCTCCACAGATCTGACCTGGTGGTGGTCTGTTTTGGTCTCCATGAAGATAGTAAGGTTTAATGCCATACTGTGAAACATTCCAGACAAGGCAATAACATCTTCAAAAGCATTTGACAGATCCTTCACCAGAAAAGTTACAGAGTGCACCTTTAAGACATAATGATGAAGCTCACCGCAGCAGTTACAGAGAGAGGGGTGACAATATTTCAATGTAAAGTCGATTGGAGCTGGAGTTGATGGAGCCAGAAGTGCCCCCATAGTCACTTCCTATTTTGAATGCGGCAGCTAGCGGGTTAGTCAAATACATTTATATACACTCTATGGATTTGACTCAACAGTATTCAGTAACTTTGTGCAAATCTGTCCTCAAATCATACACAAAACTCTGAGGCACCTGCCAGAAGAGATACAGGGAGACATCAGTCCACAGATGCGAGTACAGAAACGAGGAAGCGGGGGAGCGGACGCTGAAACGAACGGACAGCTGAGTCAGGAGGGCCATGGTTAAAATGCTTACGCTCACCAAGATAGAAAGTGAAGGTGGCTCACGTTAGGAAAGGTCATCGCAGTGGGGTCGGGTTACGTAAGAACGAACAGGTCTGCATCAATGACCACCTGGCACGCACACACTAACGCACACACACACATACACACAAGTCTTCAAACGTTAATGAGGTTAATGAGGTATGTCAAGTCCAGTCGTTACTTTGCTTTCTCAGGTGAATACAAAGAATACGCTTCTTTACTTTAACAAGACAAAGTAAATAAAGAAAATAATAAAAATAAAATAAAAATAACAAAATAAATATAATAAAAACCCTCCTACTCCCCACACTTCATTCATTCATTCATTTATTCATTTCAAGCAGGTCAACACAAGGAAATAAATACATGTAACCTATATACAGTCAATTACATTTGTTTTTTTTTCTCGAAAAAGAGTGGGAAGAAGAAAACTTATTGAATCCCACCCCTGTCTTCCAAAATTTAACTTTAATTATTGATTTAGCTTCCACCCGCAGCAACACACACACAAAAAAAGAAAAAAGAAAAGAAAAGTAGCAGCTAGTTTGGCATGATAGCAAAGTACAGAATCTTGGATTGGACTATCAGAAGAACTTGTTACAGAAGAATTATGCAACTACTGTAATTAAAATACATTTTAAAACATTTTCATCTTTTTCAATTCAAAGCAAATTAAACATTTGAAAACTTACAATTTTTCATGTACAAGTTTCCATACATTACATAGTTCTGTCGATGTAATCCACAACAAAAGTAGCAACCACCTGTTATTAGGATTTTCTGTAATACAAACGCAATCCGAGGTCAAGACAAGACAACAGGTCCGGAATATTATTTGAAACAAGGCTGCTTGCTTTAACATAGACCTAACTTTGAAAAGACTTTGAAGCTGAAATTTGAGACCCACTGTTGACATGGAGGTGTCTCATAACCCCTCTGGTGACTGTCACTCATCCAAAGTGTTTTTACCACACACATGGCCCACCTAGAGTTAGTCTCAAAGGAAAAAAAACAACGTCAAAAGAACTATTGTCAAGAGTACTTCATGTATTCAAAAATCTGCATTCACGCACATCGTTGGGTAAATAGAAAAGACACCATCCTTTTCAAAGCAAAGTGTTCATTCATTTTGGATTTTATTTTTTTGAGTATTGTGATTGTTATTATTCACAACATATTTTAAAAAGTTGGGCACCTTGTAAACAACTCCAGGAGTGTTATGATTTGAGAGACTGAAATATTGAACAAACTGATAAACTAATCCAAGAATACCATGCATTTCAGAAGATGTTTGTAGACATGTAAACCACATGTACAAGATTGTGTCATTTATATGATATTTTGTTTTATCTAAATTAGGTATGCACCGATGTGAAAAATTTTTGCAGATACCGATATCCGATATTAATGATGCTGTTGTTGCCGATAACCAATATTTACCGATACCAATGTTTTTTTTTTGTTTGTTTTTTTAAATTCTGAGATAACATTTTATACAGACTGAAAATCATGCAAAGTGAATTTTTGAATGTCTTCTTTTATTTTCAAAACGTGTTTTGACTCCATAAAGCTTAATAAAACACAAGGATGTTAAAACACAAGGATGATAAATCACCATGTGCTGTCCTCACGACATGTGACTATGTGAGGTTAGACAGCCAGCAAACTAATAAAGAAAAACTCCGTACACAAGGCGTACTTTTCTTGTTTTATGGAGGTTTCTTATATATTTATGTAGTAACTGAAACATAGAACAAAGAAGGCACATTACTAATTTCGTAGTACATGTGATGAACAAAATACAAGTAGCTAGCTTAAACAGTTAGCTCCGTGAAACCACAAGTTCGTCTTACTTGTTCAAATGCAATATATACATAACCTTAATCAAAGTGCTTGTTAACATAAAATACTCACAAAGGCGAAAGTTTGCCGAGGTTCAAACGTATAAAACATATTCAGCGTGAACACGAGCCGTCTTCATGCTTAATTCGTATAAAACAGACCGGACTTCAACACAGGAACGCTCACTCTTTATTCAAAATAGAACGATACTTGATACGTGAAGATTTCTCACTCTGATTTTACCTAACTCTTTTTAACAATTTACAAATATGAAATGAACTCATTTATAACCTTTAACAAGTTTTATCAAGTTATTGATCTTATGAAATATTGATATTGTTAAAATTTTTTGCAATATCGGCCGATACCGATGTTAATGCCGATATATCGTGCATCCCTAATCTAAATCATTACAGCCTTAGCCATTTCATAATTTCAGTTTGAAACTCACTCCACACTGCGTCCCTGCAGAGGACAGAGGCAGGTAAAATTCTTCTTAATTTGGATAATTTGTTATTATTTTGCAGATATAAACGGCAGATGACCCCAGCCCTCCTCCTGAATCCATTGTACTCTATTGTACTGCATTGTAGTCTGTGAAGGAGCAGATAATCCTGTGAGCTTCCTTCCTGGGCTGTCCTGACTCAGCAGAGCGAATGGCCCCGGTGATAACACGATAAAGCTGTTAGCGTTGTTAGCGCTGCACGTGGCCCCCATGGGGAAAGACATGATGCAGGCTCTCAAAAGACTGAAAACTCCCTCTGCAATGGATGTAGGATTAGACCTCTGCTGCTGACAGGCTCACATGTACAGAGACGTATGCTTCAAAGTACACTGCAGTGATATGCCAAGGAGAAACCTGCCAAAGCTAATATCTTCTATCACAATGTTATTACAGCAGGTGCAATACATTTATGCCTATGTGAAACTATATTTAAGATAAAACATATTTAATACCAGAAATACCTTTCATAGCTACTAGGGATGCAAATTATCGATTACTTCATTAATTGATAGTTGATTGACCTTATCGATCGATTAACGATTAACTGATAAACGGCGTTTTTCACCTGAATTTTAGTGTTTCAATAGGGTCTTTAAGAATATAAGCTGTAGTATACATAACACTGAGTCAAAAATATATTTTAGTATTATTATATTGTATATTCCTCAATTAATTATTCCTTAGTAAAAAGCAGACGAATGTATTGATGCTGAATAACAAAATACAGGTTTGTGGCTCGGGGCCCAGGCCGCAGGCCAGCCGCGCGGGACTCGGGGCCCGGGTCGCGGGCCGGCCGCGCGGGACCAACAGCGGCACGTTGCGGCGCATTCCTGGGCGCCGCGGTTCGATCTCGCCTCGCGCGTACACCCGGGGCTGCTGAGCAGTGCCATTGGTGCCTGCGGCCGGCTGTGAGTCGAGCGCAGCGCGGTTGCCTTGTTTCGTGACCACGCGGGTGCGCGTGTCCGCGATTAGCGATTAATTACAATGAATGCATTTTGTTCGACTAACGTCTTAATCGACAATTAATCGTTAATCGATTAATTGTTGACATCCCTAATAGCTACAGTGAAATGAAGCAAAGAACAGCTGCCTTTATCTTTGAGAGATCAAAATGGATCAAGAGGTTATTAAATTGTTCTAATATGTTAATAACATGGTGGTAATACTGCACCATTTAATACTTTAATACAAAATGATTATTAGAATAAATCTTAAAGTCAAAATTAGCTTCACAATAGCCCAAATATCAAAACTTGATTTAGCAAGCAATGTTAAATGCTTTAGCAGTACCATTTATGACACAGCAGCAAAAAAGAGGAGGGTATAAGCCTAGCTTCTAATTAAATAATCCATGATAGTATTCATTTCTACGGGCAATTTTAGAATGACAATGAAATGCGATAACCACCAAAGTTATACTTGTGCCAATAAAGTAAATTTTGCTAAACTGGAAACACAAAACACCCCATTTCATTCGGTCTTAATGAAAGATTATGAACTTGCTTAAGGAACATTTTCTTCTATTTAGCAATCATTTATAGATTTTTATAACTCCATAAATGTGCAATTACTGATCTGAAAAGATATTACAGTATCATGTCTTAGTTAGTGTTTTGTATTTATTATGAATCCTCACTGTACTGTTGTTCACTCTCCTTTTGTTTTGTTTTTTCAATAATCTGCATTACATTGTATTGTCGATATACATGATGTTTAATGGACAAAAATAAAGAGAATTGAAAAAAATATTAACATACAAGTATACAGCTTAGTATATAGCTGCAGGGAGGAGCTCACTCCCCTGAATTCTTCTGAAACTATCTCAACTAATTTGTATTGCGATTCTCTCTTTTGTATTTCGAATCACAATACAAATTAGCTGAGATAGTTTCAGAAGAATTCAGGGTAGTGAGCTCCTCCCTGCAGCTAGATATAAGCAGTGTCAAACCAGCACTCGAACCAGAACTGACGAAGCCTCTCGGATGAGCGGCGAAACGTTTTCGACCAAACAAACTTTGTCCAGTTGATTGAATTTCTCCTTTTATCATGGATTCTACCTGGACGACTGAGGGACTCTTCACGCATTGATTTCTGAACTCTTCTTAAGCGTAAACATTAGTATTATGTTGTTTTAAAATGAATTTGATCTTGTTTCTTTGCATTGTTTGAGGTCTGAAAACATGTATGTTATTTGTTATTTTGACCATTTGTCATTTTTGGCAAATAAATGCTCTAAACGATAATATTTTTATTTGGAATTTGGGGGAAATGTTGTCAGTAGTTTATAGACTCAAACAAAAATGTTCCTTTTGCCCAAACACATGCCTATAAGTAGTAAAATCAGAAAAACAGTGGTCTCTTATTTTTTTACAGAGCTGTATATAGCAAAATTCAGCCTATAATTAGAACTGGGATCCAAGTAGTGGCTGTTGGTAAAAAAATATTGTATGAATGTTTCTTATTCATTTCAGATTTTCTACTTTACATGCACTTCAGGCTTTTCCAGCTACGTATACAATAAACAAAAGTAAAGTGTAATGATTTGCAGAGGGCAGTGTCACCCCAGGAAGGCCCATGTGTGCATTATGTAATCTTTTGTAAAGGCTGTTATGGAGAGGACTCTTATCTGCTGTGAAGGACGTGAACTAGTTTTCCGTACAAAGGCGGTTTTAGTAAATGACTCGTGAATGACAACTTCAAAATCCAGGACAGGTCAGGACCAGAGACAAACAAAGAGAGAAAGTGAAATTAAAGGAACACTGTGTAATGTTTCTATGCAACCTTATCGTCCCCATGGAGATGTTATTGCTTTGCCTGGAATGTTCAGCAACGCATTAAACTTGATTGCCTCCATTTATTCAGTTACAGTTTTTTATTACTCAAACATGCAGTCTTGTGTCTATAAAGTTTAATGTCGTACTGTGGAGAGTTAACAACCTGATATTTTAGAGATTTTAAAACACGCACACATTTTATGAAGAGAAAAAGGATGTGGACAGTTAAGTACTGGGTGGGTCCTTTAGATGAGACTAGATCAGACTATAATGCATTAATTCGCTAATCTTTTATACCAGATGCCATTCCTTTCACTACAGTTGGAAACATGGGCGTGGATGAAGTGTCTTAACCAAAACCAAGTCAGATAGTTTGTAGATGCTTAAAGAGCCCATATTACACCTTTTTTTTCATCGATGTTGTTATAATGTTAAAACTAGTTAGAGTTTCTCATCAAAAACATACTTGGAGTTTGGTTTAGTTTAAGGCTGAGTTCAGAAAACACTCATATGGTAATACAGGAAGTGCTGCACTGTGTTCGTTAACTCCATACACCTCAACTAGAATCATTTTGATAATTTCAGCCTTGGAATTACCAACCTCTACCGAACAAACGATAAATGGTAGCGGTTAACTTAAAAACTACCGCTTCATGACATCACAAAGTGGAACAGAGCATTTTGAGATGTAGACAGGCTAATAACACTGGTCTACATATTTTTGGACTAGTTCTTCTTCCGAGATAAAAGTGGTTAAATCTAATTTATATTGATAAGATGAACTGAAAATCAATTGATAACTGTGCTGGTTAGCTCATGTATTCAAGATATGTAATGATATTGTTTTACATCAAAATCGCATCTGTTTAAAAATAATATTTATATTTTGAAAATATTTAACTTAACTGCACTTCTTTATCTGTCAAGAAATACACAAGAAATATCTTAAGACATCGGGTGCACACAATTTCGAGGCATCTCTCTTATGTGAAATCAAAAAATATTTGATGTTCAAACTCTAGACATATTAAAATGAATGTATTTGAATGTGCAGACAGACTTTCAGATAGAACTGTTGCTTGTAGACACACTGCACCTTCTGATAAACTAACGTTTTTGCCTTATTTTGCATAAATTTCCTAATTTGACCCAATAGTATATCTTGGAAACTATAGCCAATCAGCACTTCTGACTCACTTTTTCTTTATTAGTGACCTAAACCAAGAAAAATTTCACTACTTTAGTTCTAGAAGCATTTTGCTTGTAGACCAGTGTAATAAAGAGTTACTCAAAAATATAAGAATGAAAGAAAACATAACTATGAGTATGTTTTTGATGAGGTAACACCATTATATCATGGCTTAAAGCTCACAAGAGTCCATTTTGTGTAATATAGGACCTTTAACATACACCAGCACAATAACAGAAATACACTGTTGTTTAACAAGATGACTAATTTGTGTTTGTGAATTATAATTACATGTTCGAGCTTTTTATGGTTTATTATTACTCAATTGTACAACAAAACAAGTGACAATCAGCTGATCGATGCCTGCAGGTCGCCCTTCTCACAAACACAGCAAAAAAGCTCACAGGTCAGACCCACTGTATAAAGTAAAGCCTTGTATTTATGGGCTGCCTCTCCTGTAAAACCCCTGCCTCGTTGATTATTCCTCTTATGTTCTTATGTAACAGCAAGGAGAAGAGCTCAGTACACTGCAAAGATATGCTTCAACCTGCAGCATTCTAATACAAATTTTACTTAGGCCTTTGTTATGTAACCCTTACTATAAAAACATTTCACGTATTCTAGCTGCCCGTGGTTGAGTCAGCGAAAGTAGTACAAAAAATACAACATTTTATAATTGTTTTTGCAGCATATTGGTTCTACTTGCTAATGTAAACAAATGTAAACGCCATAGGAAACATGCAAATACTGCCCAAAAATTTTTTTTTAAATCATTTTTAGATGATTTTAAACCTTCCATTCTTATAACCTGCGTTAATACAAATGCTTCCTATAACCTGCTTAAAAAAGTGTACTGTGTAACTTTTTGATTGGAGGTCCGTCACTTGCTTGTTTCTATGGAGATGTCATTACTCTGCCTGGAATGTTCCACAGTATGACATTAAACAGCTCTACCTTTCATTTACTCAATTACAGGTGGTTTTACAGCTCAAAAATACCTACAAAAACAGACATTCTGACTGCGATCTGTGGAGATGCCTCTCCACAGATCTGACCTGTAACTTGCTCTGGTTTGGTCTCCATGAAGATAGATACTTTATACTTTTAAATACCTTTCAGACGGCCCCTCCACCAGAAAAGTTACACAATGCACCTTTAAAGTCCAAGAAAAAAACATTGAAAAAACAGATGGCACCAACTACACAACATGGCGCTTGTTGGCAAAAAAAAAAAAGTTTTAAAAATGAAATTGTTTACATTTGCAAGAATGACATATTTGCTGCTAAAAATAAATTGTGCTTAATAGAGCTAAATGACTGGTTTACTGGGAATGTTACTTGCAATTAGTGGTTAGCAAGCAGTTAGCGGTGGTAAATACCTTCAAATAGGCTGTAATGCTGCTTTAACTATGGCTTACAATTAAGGTTTATACAGATAAGAATCTTTTTATGTTTATTATGATACACAGAATAGATTAGATATTAGATTACATTAGATTCAACTTTATTGTCATTACACATGTATAAATACAGGTAACAAAATGTGGTTTAGCATCTAATCAGAAGTACAAGGAGCAGCACGTGCGATATATACACTATATACAATATATACAGTACACAGTATACAGTAATATACAGTATATACAATATAAACAATACTATATATTAAAGGTCCTATATTAGACCAAATGGATTATTGTGAGCTATAAGCCATGTTATAATGTTATGTCAGCAAAACATACCCGGTGTTTTTGTTGCCGTTTTGTTTCATTCACACGTGAGTAATAGTCCATCTACATCTCCAAAGCTCAAGATGCTCTGTTCCACCTTGTGTTGTCATGTAGGGGTAGTTTTCAAGTTATCGGCTACCTTTTATTTTTAGTCCAGTATAGATTAGCGATTCCGCGGCTGAAATCAACCAAATGATTCTAATGAAGGTGTATGTTTAAAGAGTTTAAAAACACAGCTGAGCACTTCCTGCATTGCCACATGACGTCACAAGGTGGAACAGTGTTTTCTGTTTGAGAGAAGAACGCAGTCCCAATATGCAAGGTTTGTGTGTGAATGAAACAAAATAAAACTCCAGGTCTGTTTGTGATGAGTATATTAGATTACACCACTCCATACACTGCTGAAATTTTATGCTAACTCCAGCTGTCTTTTCTACGAAGAAATTACCCATTGTTGACAATTTTTCAGCGATTACCCTGTGCCGACTCATGTGTGGTTCATTCATCTCTCACTGTGTGGTAAATAACTGCATCAACTGTAAGAACCAAGTCTCCTCTCACCATCTGACAGACACGTAATCAAAGAGATTACAAAGATTTTCAAATTCAATTCACATTTAAATATTTCTAGGGTACCCACGCGATTCAAGAAAGTCAAGTATTGATGGATTGCTAATTTTGAAAAACAGATGGTGTGTGACGGGATTGAAGGATTAACTTTGAAAGAGACAGAAAAAAATCCCAGACTAGAGCAGATTAAATAAAACATCAGATTACAGGGCTGGGTTTTGCAGTGGTGATGTTACAGGACAGAAAGGCACACACAGTATGAGGCATAGAAGTGAGGTTAAAAAAGTATGGCTTACAATAAAGGTTTTTATGTTTATTATGAAGTGACAAATTTCGAATATATTTTGTTAATTTGGGAGCTAAAATCATTTCTCTGCCTCGAATGTTTCACAGTATGACATTAAACAGCTCTACCTTACATTTATTAAAATACAGGTGGTTTTATAACTCAAAAATACCTAGAAAAACAGGCATTCTGACTGAGAGCAGGGTGGCCTCTCCACAGATCTTGTTCAACTGCAGATTTTTGTTGTAATATAGCAGGGGTATTCAACTAAACTTTGAGGAGGTACAAGCATACAAAATCTCCTCAAGCAGAGGTCCGGGACATAAAAATATCTAACTTGTGTTATGATTGTGATACAGAAGTAGCCTAGTTTTATCAATGTCTGAATGTATGAACAACAGACTTTCAAATCAACAAAAATACAAGTTAAAACATCCATCCATCCATTTTCTTCCACGGGGGCAACAGTCTAAGCAGGGACTCCCAGACCTCCTTCACCCTGGACACTTCCATCCGGAACAGATGCCCGAGTCACCACAGCTGGCTCCTCTCGACGTGGAGAAGCAGCGTAATTTAAAAACAGTTCTACAAAATGTATTGTTAACAATGAAACACACAGTAGGGTAAGCCTACATTGGATATAGGGCTGCAGTTTAAAATGAATTAGAGAAAATAAATAAAATGGCCAAATTGTGCAGCTTTAAACAAAGTGCTTAATTAAAAAAAAAAAAAACAGCAGCTTGAGTTTTCCTTTTTCTTTACCTTTCACATCTCAATTCAACCCCCAATTTACACCAAAGCAGTAACGGCACGTAAGTGCAGCAGCACACGAGCAGCATACAAGCAGGCATCGCTTTCCATTTTATACGGTCAGACAATTTACACCAGCAGTGTCATACGCGCGTCCAATGGCTGTCATTACACTACGCACCGGTCAATAATATAGGTTGGAGTTCTAATTTAGCAGACTCAGCAGAGCGTCTCCAGACTTTTTAGCAGGGGAAAGACAGAAAATGGGCCCCCGCTGTCAAACTAAACTTCCGATGCGCTTTCAAAATGCGTTCTCTAAAACCACTACAGTCGCGTAAACACCGGACTACAGAAAGTTTACAGCCGTAGCGGATAAATAAAAAACACTATACGACATCAGACAGCAACTTTACAAGAAAAAACTTTTGAAGGAAAAAGTGCTTGGTGCAGACAACCAAAGTTAAATGGTGAGCAGCTTAATTAATGCGAACGCTACAGATACAGCTTATCACTGCAAAGCACCGTCTCTCTTGCTGTCAACTTTTGCTCTGTAATTTAAAACATAATTCATCCAATCAACAATGAATACATAAGCAATGTGAAAAGTTTAGTGTTTAAACTGAAAATACACAGAGGCTGGTGTCACAGGCGCAGCTCCTGGTGCCTCTGGTGTAAATTGAAGCTTTTAAAAGTATGTGCATATGTAGCTCTGCTCTCACTGTGTTAAAACAAAGCCCAGACAAAAGTCTAACTTGATTTACAGAACTTCAGACAGAGCAGAGCCTATAGTTAGCATCACACCCCCAGGAAATGTTGATGAGATCCACTGCAAAGTATCAATAAGATATTCCCAACTGTTTATTCTCCAAGACATAATATATCTTGGACATAATATGTCTTGGACATAATATGTCTTGGAGAATAAACAGTTGATAATATAAATATAGAAAATAAAATATAGGCTTTCCATACATTTGTATTTGCAATAGCTATCATTTATTTATTTGTTTATTATCTGCCCTAAACCGGAACGTGCCAGCACACGCGCCTATCTGTATGCAAACCTGCAGAGGCTGGTGAAAGTGACGTAAATGAATTTGATAATGAATGATTTATGCTAAATACTAGAGCAGCCATCAGCCTAGAGACCATCAGATTTATAGGCTACAGGTAAGACAATGTTACCTTTGATTCTACGTTATCTAATTTCCAAAACCCAAAATGAATACCTCAATCATTTTTGGGACCATCATGATGACTATCGCAATCCATCAGAGACTTGCTATAACATGCCTGCAACTCTTGAGAGATTAAAATATATACGCTGTTTTCAGTCTATGCAGTGATACTTTAAGGGGCACTGTGTAATTTTTTTTGTAGGGGTCCATCATATGGATATGACATTTCTTTGCCTGGAATGTTCCACAGTGTGACATTAAACAGCTTTACCTTACATGTTTTTCAATTACAGATGGTTTTATAGCTCAAAAATACTGTGAGGGGAGTTACTTCTCCACAGATCTGCCCTGTAACTTGATCTGGTTTGGTCTCCACAAAGATGGGAAGGCTTGATACCATACTGTGAAGCATTCCAGACAAAGCAATAACATCTCCATGGAGAAAAGCATTTCACAGACTTCCCACCAGAAAAGTTACACCTTTAAAGCTATAGTATGAGAATCTGTATCAGAACTGAAAAAGATGAAATGGTGCATCCCAAAACCCAAGTCACGGCCTAAACAACAAACAAACAACAGTGAGGTAAAGTGGTATGTTTTGAAAAGGAAACCAAAAATTATCTGATCAAACCGACTAGACAGCACTATCTGGAAATGTGTGGGTTTCAGGTGTAGGAGGAGGAGGAGGAGGAGGAAGGAGGAGGAGTTGAAGAGGAAGCACTTGAGGCATTTCAGGAAAGGAAGGAGACAAATTGTTTGGCAAGTTCTGTTTTTGCTCTGGGCTGTGTTAAAAGCTGTTTGTGGCAACTATTCACTGCTGGTATTGTTTACTAGAAAACATACTCAACAATAGAACAAACTAAAAAGGAGAATTTGAAGTTTTTATCTTATACGTCATTAAAAGTTTTTATATGCACAAGCAATTAATTTGTCATTATCCAATTTAAAAACTACTATACTATACTGTTGATCCTGCTGTATAAGGAAGTAGGCTAAGGGAGTGTGACGTCACCACGAGGTTAGCGGTTATAGGGGCAAATTTGGAGCCAGTTCCATATTAGGAATAGGAATTTATTTACAGCTAAAATAGTGAAATAAAAACACCAGAAAACATCATGTACCATAGGTTAATATGAACATTTTATGGTTAAAATGAAGAGGTTCACAGTCACAGTTACAATTTTTCAATGTAAAGTCAATTGGAAACAGAGTGGATGGAGCCGGATGTGCCCCCATGACCACTTCCTATTTGGAATCCAGCAGCTGGTGGGTTAGCTATGTCCATTTATATATACAGTCTATTATCCTGCGTTAATCTGGTGCCTAAACCAATAATATCAATTCTTTAATCTCAACCAAAATATATTTCAAAAACTCTAACATTTTCGCTATTAACGCACAGATTTCTGCCAAGGCCACCTTTTCTCCACACAACTAAAATGTCAAAATTCTATTAGAATATTAGACATTAAATATTAGTAGAATCTGTAGTATGTATTTGTGGGCTTTGTTGTCTAAAGGAGTGTTTTTATTATCATTGTTGTATGTTTGAATCTGTACATCTTATTTGATATTGTATTTTATACTTTATTACTACTTTTCTATTTAATTCTGCTTTGTACATCTACATTATTATCATTAATTTTATTTTTTATAATTATGTCTCATCTGACACTGGTCTATTGGTCTTTGGTTGCTATTCCTTCTATTTTTTTACCCTCTGTTATACATTATATTTGATGAGTGAGCTACCGTACCCAAAACAATTTCCCTTGTAGATCAATAGAGTTTGCCTAAGTCTAAATCTAAGAATGTAATATAAATAAAAGTCTTTCTGCAGTAAAACAAACAACTATAACCAAATGAAAAGGACAACAGACCTACTTCGAAACCTACTGCGTAACATTCCACATACAGACAATATAAACACATTTTGCATAATCTCACAGCGTTGCTCATTGTTACTAGTTAGGATTTAACCCAGGATCAAAGTATCTTCTGGCCTTGGACTTTCACATACTTGTTTTTGTCCTGTATAAGAGCTTGAGTGTTCCACCTGTCTGGATCACATTACTCACAATGGACTCAGCTGCTCCATTCAAATTCATCCAACGCTTTAGAGACAGACACTTCACAGATGGCACTGATGTAGTAGAATACAGATAAAGAACATAAAATCAATACTGAAACTGTCCATGTTTTAATTTGCTTCCATGTTTTTTTTTTTGTCTAGACATGCGCCGATCTTTTCCTGGTATCCGATATCGGCTTCCAGATATCCGTTCCAATACCAGTATCCTGGTTGGACAAATTGATGTAATGAGACTGTATACTGGGGTCTGAGACTCAGAAAGTGCCATAATGTTTGAACTTTTATATATAAAAAGGTGTTCTATGGTTACTAGTGGAATAAATACTGGCTACATAACACATTTGGATCCGTTTTGCCTTATTTTATGGTTGTTTGAAGGAAATAAATTCTGCTTTCAGTCTCTGTATCATTGATATCGACAGTTATGCAAAGCTGTAGCATAGAAATCAGTATCGGAACCGAAAAAGCTGGATCTGTGCTTCCCTATTTTTGTCTGGCATGTTCCACAGTTTAGCATGAGACCTTTCTATCGCCATGGAGTTCACCGAGAATCTCAATGAAGTGAAGACAACAGATTTTACTTAGTCTTAATGTACATATTTACTTTCTCAACAGGTTACATGATACATTTACACTAGGGATGTCAACAATTAATCGATTAACGATTAATTGTCGATTAAGACGTTAGTCGAACAAAATGCATTAATTGTAACTAATCGCTAATCGCGGACACACGCACCCGCGTGGTCACGAAACAAGGCAACCGCGCACCGCGCTGCACCAAGCTCGACTCACAGCCGGCTGCAGGCGCCAACGGCACTGTTCAGCAGCCCCGGGTGTACCCGTGAGGCGAGATTGAACCGCAGCGCCCAGGAATGCGCCGCAACGTGCCGCTGCTGATCCCGCGCGGCCGGCCCGCGGCCCGGGCCCCGAGTCCCGTGCGGAAACCAGCAGCGGCACGCAGCGGCCCAATCCTGGTTCAGTCCAGGTCCAGACCTGGTTTAGTTCTGGTCTAGACCTGGTCCAGTCCACATTTAGTCCTGGTCTAGTCTCTTAGCCAATCAGGACAGAACACAATGTTACACTATTAAAAAAAAAAAAAAAAAAAAAAAATCCGCGAACCGCGATAGAGCGAGGGATTACTGTATTTTGTTATTCAGCATCAATACATTTGTCTGCTTTTTACTAAGGAATAATTAATTGAGGAATATACAATATAATAATACTATGATATATTTATGACTCAGTGTTATGTTACTATAGCTTATATTCTTAAAGACCCTATTGAAACACTAAAATTCAGGTGAAAAACGCCGCTTATCAGTTAATCGTTAATCGATCGATAAGGTTAATCAACTATCAATTAATGAATTAATCGATAATTTGCATCCCTAATTTACACAGATAAATCATAATGTGGTATTCAGATATAATCAGATTTAACTGTGTTCCCAAATATTCACAAAGTATACTTACTTTATTGGCAAAATTGCATTTTTTTACTGACTGCACTCAAAATCTAGAGCACTTTCCATGTCTTTAGACGTGGACCGAGTCAAAAATAGCTGTAGTGAGTCAGTCTGCTGCCACAAACCTGCTTATGTGATTCTTGTTACGTGAACAAAATATATTTTAGCTTATCTAACACATCTTGAAATATTTTATGTGTTTAATTCTGTTAATACTTTGCACTGACATCACACTGGGGGTGTTATACATGCAATTACCATGGTGACATAATGCAGAAATTAGCAAACACTGTCATAACAAGTTTTAAGATTGTATTTTTTCTTGAGTTATCAGACTATATTTTAATTTAAACAGCACATTTTCAGGAGCCTGTGATCAATACAGGCGTTCATTGGTCCTGTTTAGGTGTTTGATTTTCAATAAAAAGGTGAAAGTGACTAACTGGAAAAAGTGTTGGCTAATGCTGCTGTAATTTTATGTGTGAGAAACTTGTTTTAGCAGATTAATAATCTCACCTGTTGTAATTCCAAGCAAATCCTCTCATTCTGGCCATACTGTGTTAAAATAAAGCTCAGATTAAAGTCTAACTTGAGTAACAGAGCTTCAGACAGAGCAGTGCCTTCAGTTAGCATCACACCCCCAGCGATATTTACCAATACTCGTGCAGAGACTGAAAGTAGCTTTTATTTCCTTCAAACAAAAATAAAATAAGACAAAACAAATCCAAAAGTGTTATGTAGCTATTATTCTTTCTATTCTATTCTAATAACTATGGAACAGTTTATATCAATATACTTAAAGGTGCACTGCGCAACTTTTCTGGTGGAGGGTCTGCTACCTACTTGGCTCCATGGAGATGTTATTGCTTTGCTTGGAATGTTCCATAGTATCACATTAAACATATCCATCTAGCATTTATTCATTACGGGTGTTTCTATTGCTCAAAATTACAATAACTCATTCTGTGAATAGGGGTGACTCTCCACAGATCTGACTTATAACATATATAGTATAGTGTAGTGCTATAACCTGCTTGTCTCCCTTGTGATCGGTAGTTTTAGGCTGCGTCCCATTACTCTGTCTTACCCCTTCCCCTTCCCTTCCACTTTATCTACGTCTTTGTCTTGCCCCTCGATAACGAGCTGAGAGGGCTCGGGGTAGGAATGTTCCCCTAAGAAATGGGACGCCACTCAATTACCGTTTGCATCATCATCCCTTGCCTCTACCTGGCTGCTACGTCTACAGAGGTGACAACAATTGACGCAAACAAACGTAAACAAAGGATTATCGGGTACCTCAGCTCGACAAAAAAACGAGCTTGTTTATACATGAAAGTTCGGTGAAAACGATAACGTCGGCTAAAGAGACATCGCTACAATTAAAACCGCAACAACAGTTCACTAAAAGTAACGCAGAACATAAGCGTCATAATTGTAATTATCGATTAACAGTTTAGCATGGTTTACAACTGCTGAAAATACATTTATGAGACTTGGTTGGTCAATGTGACGCTGCCATCCTGATCCCAAAACCTGCCTGAGCTTGTAGACGTACCCCTTCATTTCAAGTCTGGTTGAGAGATTACTTCATTTCAAGGGGTATGTAGGCCTCAGTCATGGCCCTAGTCCTTGATCAAAATTAGAATCGGGACACCCCTTGCCCTCACATGAATGCCCAAACCAAGGGGTAGGGGTAAGACGAAGTGGTAAGACAGAAAAATGGGACGCAGCCTTAATGTATGCTGTGGAATATTCTAGACAAAGCAATAACATTTCCATGGAGATAAGCAGGAATCGAACCCTCCACTACAGACTTTTAAGCCAAACTTCATTATACATTTCAGTGAGCTAACATAAGGCTAACTCCAGTGTCTGTGAGGGGAAATGGCTGTGTCACAGTAGCTGTTCTGTTAGCTTATAGCCTGTAGCAAAGCAGTTTACAAGCAAGACTTCAAAGTAATTTATCTGCTACAAAGTGCACTGCCCACTGGCCCTAAGCTAATCATCTGTCCTGGACTCACACAAGCCCTGCTCTGTCCAACTGCAACGTGAATGAAAGAGGGCCAGTCAAAACGAGTTCAGAACGGATACGTGACAGTAAGGAGTGTAAAAAAGCGATATTTCCATACTTTGTACATACTTACAGAGGTGGAAGAAGTATTTAGTTTGTTACTTAAGTAAAAGAACAGACACCGGAGCAAAAAAAAATACTCAAAAAGCAAAAGAAACTTACGTACTCATTTAAAAATTTACTTAAAAGGTTAAAAAGTAAATGTATCTTGCAGCACAGAACTAATAAAACTTGAAATGTGGAGATTTGTGTTGAATTTTTCTTTAGTTTTTAGTTTATTTACTAACAAAATCAATCTTTTTTTTCCAACTGTTTTATTTTTTGTATATCATATTTTATACATTTGTTCGAGACCTGCCATTTCAGCGGGTTATTTATTCATTTCGAGTAGGTCAACACAAGGAAATAAATACATTTAACCAATATACAGTCAAATACAGTACATTTGCTTTTAGCTCGTCACAAAATACTATACAATACTTGTCACAAAATACTATACAATACTATAACTATAATAAAAGATACTTTTACTTTTCAGAAAAGTAAAAAAAAAAAAAAAAAAAAGGAGTTAGGCAGAAAGTACAGATACCTGCTATCAAATGTAGTGAAGTAAAAGTAAAAACTATCCACTTTAAAATGCTTTTATCTGTACTTTACTTAAGGACAGTACTTTACCAGTTTACTGCATACTTATAAGTACTTATTGGCCAACTTTATACGGTGAAATAATATGTTATGTACTGCACATGACATATTCACTGATTTGATTAACAAAACATGTCCCAGCCACAGTCACACAACAATGTCAACGTTTACTGATTCTGCAGAGACTAAGAGAGGCGGACAAAACAGATTAATTTATTTTTCATTCACACTGACCACCAGCCATTCCTGTTTTCTGTTTTATCTATGTATGACTTGAATAATTACATTTATTTATTAGGTGGAGGGTCCGTCACCTACTTGTCTCCATGGAGATGTTATTGCTTTGTCTAGAATTAAACCAATCCATCACAAGGGAGATGATATAGGCAACATTACAAGTCAGATCTGTGGAGAGGCAACCCTATTCAGAGAGAGATGGAATTTTTGAGCAATAGAAGCACTCCTAATGAATAAACCGAACAAACGCTAGATCAGTAATGTGTTTTACAGTTAAAAATAAAATGCTAAATTCTGTTATAGTCCATACAGAATCACTGCTTTTCCTTTACCTTCTCCGTTTTGATCACAGGTCACCAATACTTCCCCTGAAAAGAACTAAATCTGCTTTGAAATACACTCACAAACCACAGATCTCTCCCAGTGGACAGACTGAGAAACAGAAACAGTAAACCAAAGATAAAGGCCAATTTCACAAACAGGAAAAGGAAATTACCACAATTTACACACATAGAGTAAAGCTGGCGTTAATATGGTTCATTGTGAAAAAGATAAATTTACAGTCAATATACAAACAAAACAGTGCCATCACACTAGGGGTGTTTTACATGCATTTCTATGGCGAAATGTTCAGCAGTTACCATGGTGACACAATGCACACATTAGCAAACACAGCTAAATAGGTTTTAAGATTGTCTGAAAACTACGATTGTAATGATACCAAAAATCCCTCGATATGGTATTTTCACAATATGCATCTAACGGTTCAATATTTATTGTAATATTTTGTGGAGTAAGATGGTAGCGGACCCCACACCTGAAAAGTTACATAGTGCACCTTTAACATTGAAGCTAGCAGCTCTTGTTTTTAGCATGAATATGGATCATGGATTCTACCTGGACGACTGAGGGACTTTTCCCGCATGAATATGTCACAAAATTACGTCAAATAATCCGAGGATTTAACCACAATCTTAATGCTAACTGGTAGGAGCTAAAAAAAAAAAGTCCTGACAGAACTTTATTATGTTAAAACGTATCCATGGTTACGCAGATCAATAAACTGTCACTTGCACTCATCGCATGCCGATTAAACCGATTAAACATGTGGATTACGTAATGTTCACAGAGTTTAATATAATTATTACATAGTTTGTCTGATACAGAAGCAGCCTCCACAGACGTGAGGGGGAGGAGAGGAAGAGGAGGAGAGACGAGCGGAGGAGAGGAGATGAGGATGGAAGAGGAGAGAAGGAAAAGGAGTAGGGAGAAGGAGGGGAGAGAAGGGGAAAGGAGAGAAAGAGAGGAAAGAGGAGGAGAGGAGGAGGAGAGGAGGAGGAGAGGAGGAGGAGATGAGGATGGAAGAGGAGAGAAGGAATATGAGTGGAGAGAAGGAGGGGAAGGGAGAGGAGGAGAGGAGATAAGGATGGAAGAGGGGAGAAGGAATAGAAGTAGAGAGAAGGAGGGGAGAGGAGAGAAGGAGAAGAGGAGGAGGGAGAGGAGAGGATAAAAGGATGGAAGAGGAGAGAAGGATGTGAGTCGAGAGGAGGAGGAGAGAGGAAAGAAGGGGAAGAGGAGGAGGAGAGGAGATAAGGATGGAAGCGGAGAGAAGGAAAAGGAGTGGAGAGAAGGAGGGGAGAGGCGAGGAGAGAAGGAGGAGGGAGGAGGAAAGGAGATAAGGATGGAAGAGGAGAGAAGGAAAAGGAGTGAAGAGAAGAGAAGGAGGGGAGTGGAAGAGGTGAGTTGGGGAGATGAGAAGGGGAAGATGGGAGATAGATAGAAAGAGAGGAGGAGATAGGAGAGGAGAGAAGAGAAGAAGAGAGAAGAGAGGAAAAGTGGGCGAGGAGAGGAGAAGAAGAGGGGAGAGGAGGAGGAGGAGGGGAGAAGAGGGGAAAGGAGAGGTGAGCTGATGGATACTTTCAGACAAGAGGAATAAATCAAACTTTGTCACATCATTAGTTACTATGGCGATGTGGGTGACACCTCCGCAATATTGGATGTGGGTGTCACCGATTTGACACAGATTCGTGATGAAATAATGTCAATCAAAAACGTTCTAGTGTCTGGACAAACCTCTGTGTAACGATGCACTGCGCAACTTTTCTGCTCGACTCCATGGAGAGGCTACTGGAATGTCCCACAGTATGGCATTAAACGGATCCATTTCCAGAGAGATCAAGCCTAGTTACAGGACAGACTATTCCACAATAAGCAATAAACAAGTGAAATAGAGACAATCTACAGCTCTGGAAAAAAATAAGAGACCACTGCAAAATTATCAGTTTTTCTGATTTTACTACTTATAGGTATGTGTTTGGGCAAAAGGAACATTTTTGTTTGAGTCTATAAACTACATTTCCCTTACCTGGCCAGCCAAATGATATCTCTCTGTATTTCCTATACAGCGCGATACCATTTGGACACCCTCCATCCACCCTTGCTCCTCCGGTTAACAACGGACTCCGCGATTCTGATTCGTTCAAAGATGGTGACGTCAGTGCACCCGCCTTTGCCCGCAAAGTCACTCTTAGGCAGCGGAAGTTCCTCCTCAGTTTTGAATCAAGATGGCGCAATCTCTGATTGGTTCACTTAGCTGTCTGTCTACGCGCAACTGCAGCGCATTTTGGACCAAGCGTTACCAGACTCACTCGCTGGTACAGCGATGAGTCATGGATTCTTCCAGGCAAACATTTCCCACAAATTCCAAATAAAAATATTATCGTTTAGAGCATTTATTTGCAGAAAATGACAAATGGTCAAAATAATAAAAAAGATAAATGTTTTCAGACCTCAAACAATGCAAAGAGACAAGATCAAATTAATTTTAAAACAACATAATACTAATGTTTACACTTAAGAGTTCAGAAATCAATATTTGGTGCAATAACCCTTATTTTTAATCACAGCTTTCATGGGTCTTGGCATGCTCTCCACAAGTCTTTCACATTGTTCTTTGGTGACTTTATTCCACTCCTGGTGCAAGAACTGAAAGAGCTCAGCTTTGTGTTTGTGTTGGAATTCAACAGACGCTGGAATGGAATGGCTGTAATACATGTAGAGATGCTGATTTCTGAAAAAAATGCAGTGGTCTCTTATTTTTTCCAGAGCTGTTTATATGCAGTTAATGCCATACTGTGGAACATTTCAGGCAATGCAATAACATCGCCATGGAGACAAGCAAGTGACAAGTGGACAGGTTATGGTTAAGGTATTCAAGTATTCAAATGGACAAATACAATACAGCTACTATACAACTTTAGATCAGTTTTGTTCTAACAATAAAGTGCCTGAGTCGGTTCACGGTTAATGCAGGAGGACGTACGACATAAAAAATAATGGACTTTCACTTGGAGAAAGGAAGGCACTGTGCAGAAGGAGCAGTAAATTTGATCCAATGCGAAACTGAATCAAGTATGACAAACAACAAGACAGGAAATGCAATTAAAAAAAAAAAAATCACCCGTCAGTCTGTACATTATTTTAAAAGGGCGCATTTTGCTTAAATTAATTCTTACTCTCTACAGTTTATCTGCAATCTGATTTTTTTTTGGCCATATTCCCATTTCTTTAGGTGAAGGGAGCCAGAGACGTGTTAATTCCCCGACTGGAAATTTTACTCAACTTTTCTTCATTAATCGAACGTCTACTACTAATAATATACACTTTTGTACTCGATTAAGAGCAACGTTACTTCAAAATAATATTAGTCAAATAGAAGTACAAAGTAGTGGTGCTGGAAATAAGAGGGGAAAATTATTTGAGAAAACGACTACTGGAGTAAGAGTAACTTAAAAAGTAACCGCAGGACGTGATGTATGATTTGTTATTTGAAGTTAATGTAATTCAAAGTTCAAGTTCAAAGTCAACTTTATTGTCAATTCTGCCAATATGTGTTCGACATACAGTGAATCGAAATTCCGTGTCTACCTGGCCAAGCAGTGCAAAAAAGACAGTGTACAAAATACAATATAAAGACAAAATCTAAAATGTACTGCAAAGAATAAATAAATACCTATTTACAGATGTCCAAAAAAGTGCAGTGTGCATCAAAATGTGCAATGGAAGATGCAGCAATGAAAATATACAGTAAAATGTGCAATAGGATGTGCACTAAAAATAAAGGTAAAAATAAATGTGCAACAGCAGTTCTTAGCAGCAGTTTTTTAAAGTGTCTAGAGCGATATGTCTTTTTATGAGGGGGGGGGCAAGTAAAGTGAGAGTTCAGTTTCCTGACAGTCTGGTGGATGAAGCTGTTTAACAGTCTGGTGGATGAAGCTGTTTGACAGTCTGGTGGATGAAGCTGTTTGACAGTCTGGTGGATGAAGCTGTTTGACAGTCTGGTGGATGAAGCTGTTTGACAGTCTGGTGGAGTGGGCCCGGTACCTTCTCCCTGAGGGCAGGAGGCTAAAGAGGCTGTGTGAGGGGTGGCTCGGGTCACCCACAACAGTGTTTCCCAACCTTTTTTGTCTTGTGTACCTCCTGAGCCTTTTTGTCATACCTTGAGTACCCCCTCACTCATACGTGTTGATAATTCTCCAAAAGTAGAACGTGACACAACAGATTATTAAATGAAAATAATTTTATTTCATCTCCTTAATTTGAAAATTTAATTCTCAGCCATTTTCTCTCTTTTCTTTAACTCAAATTTACTCAAATTAGAATTAAAAAATTCCAAAAAATCTCCCAGCAACACTGCCGAGTACCCCCTGCAGTGTGCTCACGTACCCCTAGGATACTTGTACCCTTGGTTGGGAAACAGTGACCCACAATGCTGGACGCTCTGAGGGTGAGGCGGGTGTTAAAAATGTCCAGGAGGGAGGAGAGAGAGGCACCAATTGAAAGGACTTTTGTTCAAAGGATAGACACGAATGAGAAAAAGTACATTATATCTGAAGGAGCTGTGCAAGAAACTAAAATGTTTAAAATATTTATACATAACATAAAATAAAGCTTTTGTCATAGTGGGAAGAGTAACCAAAGGCAAAGAGTACTGTTACTTCAATAAAAATATTACTCAAGTACCATTTCTTTAAAAGGTTACTAAAGTAAATGTAAATGAGCAATGCCCACATGTGGTTAGACTTAGACTCCACAAGGGAAATTGCTTTGGGTTCAGTAGCTCACTCATCAAATATAATATAACAGTGGGTAAAAAAAATTAAAAATAGATGGAATAGCAACTAAGGAGCAATAAAGCAGTGTCAGATGAGACATAATTATACAACTAAAAATAATGATAATAAATAAATGTATATGTACAAATCAGATTTAAATAGAAAAGTAGTAATAAAATATAGAATACACTATCAAATAAGATGTACAATCCCAGCTACATAACCACAGACTGCATACAATTTTATTTCGCCATTTTGTCCATTAATAAATTCCTATTCCTAAAACTGCTAGCCTTGTGAGCTTCATTTGACTGAAGTCGAAGGCCCTTAGTCCATTTCTTTATATAGCTTATGGTTATGTATAGTCTAATTTATTTTGGGCTTCATATTTATCATAAGTACTTTTAAAAAAGCAAAAGCTCTATCCTTCATCTGATAATTGATTTGATTTCATGTATTTATTTAATACAATGTACAATAACACAAGGGCCGGGGTAAAGATACTAGTTCCAGTTTCTATTTTAGGAAGCAAATTTCAGTCTACTATGAATACTACTAGTATATGTATGTACTAGATTTTGGGTGTCCTCTAAAGTGAACAATCCACGCTTTTTTCCACAGCACCAAACCTCCATTTATGGCTAATGCAGTGTCTCTCATTCGTTGCTGTTCAAACTGAATACTTTCCACATTAGCTGCCAAGTGATTGGGTAAGTCTGTTCAGAGGAGACACACGGAGCAGAGGTTTACCAGTACTGAGAGGGACAAATATACCACCCACTCTTTGTTACAGCAATGTCACACAATACTTGGATCATCTACTATGGTTCAGCATGCCAAAAACAAGCTTTAATATTTACTTTTAGTATCGGTAGGACAACGCAGTACTAGTAGCTGTAGTGGTGGTTAAAAAGACCACTTTTTTCTGAAATCAGCATCTCTACATGTATTACAGCCATTCCATTCCAGCGTCTGTTGAATTCCAACACAAACACAAAGCTGAGCTACTTCAGTTCTTGCACCAGGAGTGGAATAAAGTCACCCAAGAACAATGTGAAAGACTTGTGGAGAGCATGTCAAGACGCATGAAAGCTGTGATTAAAAATAAGGGTTATTGCACCAAATATTGATTTCTGAACTCTTAAGTGTAAACATTAGTATTATATTGTTTTAAAATGAATTTGATCTTGTTTCTTTGCATTGTTTGAGGTCTGAAAACATGTATCTTTTTTGTTATTTTGACCATTTGTCATTTTCTGCAAATAAATACTGTAAACGATAATATTTTATTTGGAATTTGGGGGAAATGTTGTCAGTAGTTTATAGACTCAAACAAAAATGTTCCTTTTTCCCAAACACATACCTATAAGTAGTAAAATCAGAAATTGCAGTGGTCTCTTATTTTCTTCCAGAGTTGTATTATAGTAACAGCAGCAGAAGCAGCAGTAGTAATAGTAGCAGTAGGTATAATATTTGTAGTAGCATAGTACTGGTAGTCACTACGCTACTACAAGCCGCTAGAGAAGTAGTAGATAATAGTAACTTTAGTAGTTATAGCTATAGCAGACTTCTAAACTACAGCTACAACTAGCAGTAGTAAAAAAGTAGTTGTCATAAGTGTAGTAGAAGCAGCGATAGGCGAGTAGTTGCAGTAAACAGAAAGGCCGATAGTTGGACTTTTTAGCGTATAGGCCTTCAATCTGCAGAAGAGCTCGATATTCTGTTTTGGCCGACCGAGTACACATAAAGCTTAATTTGAACACTCCAGAGTGAAACGAAAACTGCACTAAAAGTGACTGCACAGCTGTCTTAAATGTTTGTGTTAAAAAAAAAAGAGACTGTGGGCGACTTTGTAGTAAATTTAAATGACATAACTTTGGGAAAATAATAAAAATCAGCCCTACATATCGGCCAAACAATATCGTCAAAAGCTGATCGGCCATTGGTTGCTTTGGATTCTAACCAAACGATATCAGGATGAGTCATGAAAAAATGCCTAGCAGTAAGTAGGGGATGTCAAGATGAATCATGATAAATTAACAAAATTGATCCTGTAGATGTACAACTATTGATTGGTCAGTCTAGATACTTCAAATTTCTATAACACCAACATTCTACAGGTGTAAATTACCATTCAAGTTATAACCAGCATCTTTCCTTTGTCTTTGTCTTGGTTATTAATTGTGTGTTTCTTGTACAAATAAAAGACCATAAAAGCAGTAGTAGTTGCAGTAGTAGTAAGATAAGTTGTGGTGTCTATGTGATAACAACTATTGCTTAAGTACTATCTGCTGTTGTAGCAGTCGTAATAATAACTGTAGTTGTTGTAGCTATAAATAGTGGTGATCATACCTGAAGTAGTAAAATTAACCATCCCAGCATCAAACGAGAGGGAGAGACCAAAAGAAGAGGGGAGAGACACAGAGGAAGTATGGGAGATAAGCCTGTCACGATAATTACCATATCGACTTATCATTCAATATATGAAACCTGGAACAATACATTTTTAGGTTCAATATTTACCGTGACACGCTTTCTTTGTACTAGTGGGGAACTTTTTGTTATTTTTCAGTACTACGATGAGATTTGGGCTGTTGAATTATGAACTTCAGTCTTCTTTATACTAACTAATCCCTTAAGTGTTGCATTATGTTACTTATTTTTGCAGCATAGTTTAATAATATTGTACATTTAAGGTGCTCTGTGTAACTTCTTGGTTGGGGGTCCGTCACCGGCTTGTTTCTATATGGCTATATCATTGCTCTGCCTGGAATGTTCCACAGTGTGACATTAAACAGCCCTACCTTACGAGTATTCAATAGGTGGATTTATAGCTTGAAAATACCTCGAAAAAGAGGTATTCTGACCCTGAGCAGGGTTGCCTCTCTACAGAGCTGACCTGTAAGTTGGTCTGGTTTGGTCTAAACAATGAAAGGTTTAATACCAACATCTTCATGGATAAAAGCATTTGAGGGACCCTCCATCAGAAAGGTCACACAATGCACCTTTAAGAATACCGCTTTATGGTTTAGTTTTCAATATTATTATTTATCATTTCGATTTTCTATAGCACACAGCAAAATTTGTTAACGTGACAGGCCTAAAGAGAGAGAAAAAAATCTATGTTGCCCCTCCTCTTCTGTATGTAGGGCAATGGGGGCAGGCTGGGCTTTGTTCAGACACCGATCATGGAGCTTTTCAACAGTTAGAAAAATAAACCTTCTGTAAACATTGGCCACGTCTCATTTCTCTTTCCTCGCTTCCTTCGCTTCCTCTCCTCGATTCTTCCGAAAATGGGTGAGGAAGTCCCACAGAGGAGACACAGAGAGGAGAGAGGATTAAAAACTCCTCACTGAGACCAATAAATTGTCATTCTTTATCTGACGTTTGCCTCCTGAAGCCTCCCTCATGTTTACGCCTTCATTCTTTCTTTTTTTTTTATTTCACACCTTTGATTGACAGCTGAAAAATGGAGGATCGCGGAGAGGAATCAAGGAGAACGAAGCGAGGAAAGAGAATTGAGACCATAGCATACCCATAGAACAGGCTAAGAAAGCATGCACCACCGCTGTCCCAACCACTTTCACATAAAACACTGCAACCTGAAATAAAACCAAGAAACCAAGGAGACATTACAGGTCTGTGACGGTAAATATGGAACAATAGAGCAGTCTCTCGGTGAAAACTGTGAGAAAGAGTGGAAATTCCTACTTAAAAAACAGATAGAAGGCATTATATGGAGGGACAATAGGTGCAAACATGGCTAACACAAACACAGACCAGTATTCAAGAGGTTTTCATTGTAACTGACATAGAATGCAGTACAAAGCTATTTCCTTACTATTCAACTCTAATACAACTGAAGAACAAATGGACTGGCTATGCTTTCAATAAGAGGTATGAAAAAAGGTATGAAAAAAGGTAAGAAATATGTTTTTTGCATGACTTTACTTTACATTTATTACATTTAGCGTTTATTTATTACATTTATTAACATTTAGCTCAAAAATACCTATAAAGCGGGGTCGCCTCTCCACAGATCTGACCTGTAACTTGGTCTGGTTTGGTCGCCATGAAGATACAAATGTTTAATGCCATACTGTGAAACAATCCAAACAAAGCAATAACGTCTCCACAGAGAAAAGCATTTGATGGACCTTCCACCAGAGCGCATGTGTAATAGTTTAATTTGGAATAGTTTTTGCCTGATTTATCAATACATTACAGTAGTCAAAAAAGTCTTTAAATACAGGAGAATTCATTTAGTTCTGATCGTGATCTGGAGATGAGTCCCCAGGTGCAGCAATGCTGCCAACTTCCACGAGCAAGATTCCCAAACAGGATCTTCCCTAAAGTACACGGAACAAATCGAAAAGATCCGTCTAAAATAATCTTTCTGATCAATTACGGTATTCATGGGTATCAGCTTCTCCTTTTGAGGCCTTTTCCCGTTATATATTATTTTGGTGAAATTGTTAATCGCTATGGCAGCAGTTTAGCATTATAAAACCTATGGATAACACGCTTCTCATTGTTATTTTATCAGTTAAGCCATTTTTACTAGGGATGCACTGATTCAATACTGGTATCGAATATCGGCACCAATACTGAAAATGTTGATGATATACCATACCATACGGAGTTTGTGTTATAATATATTTTCTGTCTCTGCCTCAGTATCAGTTGAAAGAGAGAGAAAAACTATTGATCTCGAGTGAAATTTAAGTTTTGCTGCAGAAACATTTACACTGCCCTTCTTCGATATCAGGTATCAGTAGATACTTAAAGCTATCGTAAAGACATCAGTGTCAGAACAGAAAAGGTTGGATCTGTGCACCTTTAAAAGCAGTTGGAAAGGAAGGGTACAACAATATTTTTTTATCAATAAGCCTGCAAATGAAGACATGCTTTATTTATCCCCTTAGGGAAATTATTTCTCTGCATTTGACCCATCCTTCAGGAGCAGTGGGCAGCTCGTCTTTCAGGCGCCCGGGGACCATGTCCATGATATTATTGCTCGGCTTGGTCAGGACCTAAGCTGGAGGATTTTACCTGGAGCATGTATTGGGTTGATGGGGGAAACCGGAGTGCCCGGAGGAAACCCATCCAGACACGGAGAGAACATGCAAACTCCACACAGAAAGGCCCAGGCGACCCGGGGATCGAACCCGGACCAATGTACAGAGATATTAAGCTCATAAAACAAAGATGATCTGCACCAGATTATAGCTACATAGCTAGTTTCCTGCCTTAGTTTCCTGTATATAATTAAACATATTTTATTTAGTTTCATTATATTAGTTCATTTTCAAAATGCAATTCTATGGCACAAAGGCAAAAAAAAGCCATTATATGCAGTATCATTTCATTTTAAATTTCAAAAGGGTTTTGTGGCTCCCAGTGTTTTCTTGCCTGTGTGAAACGGGTCCAAATGGCTCTTGAGTGATAAAGGTTGCCGACCCCTGTTTGAACCTATCAATAAATCAGTAATTCACTTGTGTTTCCAGCACTACTCACCTTGAAGTTACTAGAGTTGACCCAGGAACTCGCGATGCCGTCCACCATTTTGTCCAGAGCAGTCTGATCTTGCTCCAGGTCATGTGACTTATCCTTATCCAGAATATAGTCGATGATTTCCTGTCCAACTTGAAGCTTCTTCCCTACATCCTTCTGCAGTACCAGTGTCAAACAGTGCTCCATACTGGGCTCCATCACAGTAGCCTGGACTAGAAATAAACTTGATATAAACAGCTGGATCAAAATGTGCGATTGTGCACGGCTTGGTTGATGGATAGAGTTCCGTAATACGCCAAATGCTAGTTCACAAGGTTAGCAGTTTTGTCATAGCGGCGGATGTTGGAGAGGCCAGAGAATGGTAGCAATGCAGCATGTGTCTGTATAGCAGCTGGGGCAAGTTTACAGCACCCTCCCCTCGCGGGCTTTCTCTGGGCTGTTGCGAGCAGGACCCAGGCCAAACCACCGGAGCAGGGCAGGCAGGAAGAGGAGGAGGAGAAGAGAGGAGAGGTGGTTTTGGCTCCAGCAGCAGTAAATTGGAGATGGATGGAGGGATGGTGGAGGAGAGAAGGCTCACAGCTCCATGGTTGGATTTGGGGTCTGGTCTGCTGTGCCCTGGAACAACACAAAGATAGAAAGAAGTGTCACATATGCATAAATTAACCTTTTTGTAAAGTTTCAGCATTAACAGCATAAAATCTAACGCTACTAAGGCTGTCAAAAGTATCAAAAATCAGATACTAATCGATACTTAAACCAATATTGAAACTAGATACTCATTTGAGCTGGTATTGATACTGAAAAAATTACATTCACAGGGCAAAAATGAACCTTTCCTGACTGTTTTAGAACGATCTTGAGCTGTATCAGAACAAGTATAAGAGCACATAGACTAGTATATGCCCTTGGAACCTACCTGGACCAGTATTTTTTATTATCAATGTGGAATCGGTATTCCTTAGTATTCAAATCAGGTTTGAAATTTCAGTATCGTGACAACACTAAAAGATCAATACTATGCTATTCCTACATAATTTGTGGCTCTGCTAGCAATTTTTGGATTTCAGCTTCCAGTTATAAACACTATAGGTGTATAACTGGAGACTTTTGACCATTTCAAGGTCAACATTTTTGAATTGTTAAATGCTTGCCGACTGATACAAGTTTATGGAAGTGTCTCTGTTTCATTCCAAAGATAAAGATTTACAACAAAATGTGCAAGTTAATACAATAAAAACAACAGATATCATGTTCATTAATGAAAAACTATTATAATTGAACTAAATCACTTGTTTACATTGTATTATTTTTCTCAAAGGTTTAGCTGCCATTTGAATACGACAGAGAGGGAAGTTTATTACTTTAACAAACAAAGGCATATTGATTATAGGTTATATAGATGCAAGAGCAAACTCGACACACGTGAAAAGCATTTCCTCAAATAAAGAATACATCCCTGACAACAAAGAATTTCTCAAATGTTTACTTTAGATAATACATTTCTATAATTAAACACGCCTTAAGTTGGATCTTGAGTAAACAACAGTAAGGCTGCAAGATTAATCGTAAATGAAATTACAATTTGAAAAGACGAAGTAACATAATATTGTCCACAACAAATTAAATCTCCTGTCTCATTCTGTATAAAAAACTGCTAACCTTGGAGTTTAGATTTGTACAAACCCGCTCTGAAATGTGATTCTCATATTAGTTTGGTCATTTCGTTGAATCATCTGGACGTGTTTAAAATGTGAACTTTGAACAGAATCCTATTATTAAAACATAAATCACAAATTGTCAGAGAAATCGCAATTAGACCTTCAACAACACAAATCAATCTATATCCCAGATTACTTCACCAGCTGAACATCTCCCTCCACCCTCTTAAAGGTCCTATATTACATAGAATTGACTCCTGTGAACTTTTAGCCATGTTATTATGCCGTTACATCCTCAAAAACATACCCGGAGGTGTATTTTGTTTCATTCACACATGTTTAAGTAATCCTGCATTTTATATATCTAATATATATATGTCTCTCTACATCTCCAAAGCTCAAAATGCTCTGTTCCACCTCGTGATGTCATGAAGCTGTAATTTCCGGTTAACAGCTACATTTTACCTTTAGTGTTTTTCATTTGAGAGAAGAACTCAGCCTAAATATACAACATTTGTGTGTTAAACGTGAATGAAACAAAACACAGATCCAGGCTTTTTTGTGACGAGGAAACATTATAACACAGATCAGAATATAGCATAATATGGGCCCTTTCATGAACTCACTCTTCTCTCATTTATGTCAAACCAATCAGTCCTACCATGGAAACGGAGCCACGCTGAGGGGGCTGGTGTACTCTGTCAGCTCCAGCACAGCCCTTTAGCACAGACTGACTCTCTACGGCTGACGTCACTGCCCTGTATTTGCTCTGTGGGCGCACTAACTTGTAGAGCAGCACCGTGAGCTCTTGAAATAACTCCAGACTTGTTTCTTTTCTTTCCTTCTTTCTCTTGCGGAGCGACAAGACGCTCTGGTCTGGCAGAGAGGAATGCACACTTCAGATCACAGCCCTGGCTCTGGGAGACGTAACACTGAAGGTTTACAGTCAGGAATTCTTGTGTCCGAGAGACAATTTTAGGTATTTGATTTCATATTGTTGCACAGGACTTTTATAAGGGGTAATTTTTATGCATTAAAGGGTTAGGGTCAACTTATCAATCAATATTTTCTTCTGTCTTTCTTTGCTATAATGATATATCCTCAGCAAAAACATACCGTAGTTTTGTTTTATTTCATTCACACATGTGTAAAACAAAACTCACAATACTCTGTTCCACCTTATGATGTCATGTGGTAATACAGGATGTGATTCCTGTTTTTAAACTACATACACCTTCACTAGTATCAGACCTGGAAGGACCAATGTCTACTGAACTAAAGGTAAAAAGTAGGTATGAACTTGAAAACTACCGCTTCATGACATCACAAGGTTGGGCAGAGCGTTTAGAGCTTTAAAGATGTAGACTAAATGATAAAGGATTACTCAAATGTGTAAATGAAACAAAACACAACTCCAGCTATGATTTTGAGGAGGTAACAGCATTATAACATGGCTTAAAGTTCACAAGAGTCATTGCTGCGTAATAAAAGACCTCTAAAGCTTGAAAACCAGATAAGCTTCATAACAATTAAAGGTGCAATATATAACTTTGCTGGTAAAGAGTCTGACACCTGCTTGTTTCCATGGAAATGTCCTTTGCTTATTGTCACAATAAACTGGTTTGTCTCCTGGAAGTCAAGCGGGTGGTGCTACCTCCAAGTGATATCTGTGGAGAGGCAGCTCACCGCAAGAACATAACATTTTTCAAAACTTAAAATGTTGGCGTTTATATATTTTTTTAATCATCTGTAACTGAATAAATGTAAGATAGCTAATGCCATACTGTGGAACATTCCAGGTAAATGAATAACATTTCTAAGGAGACAAGCAGGTGGCAGAACCCGCCAGGAAAAGGTACACAGTGAACCTTTTTCGTTAAAGAGTGATCTAGTAGCAAAGTCAAAGTGAAACAAAAAGGACTGTAAACATGACTGAGCTCAAGAGAAATATCTAATCAAAATATGAAGTTTCTAATTCAAATAATCAAAGACAAAATCCCAGAATTAACTTTGTGTGCTCATGTTTATTCCACATCAGAACAGACCTATAGCTGAATTACAATTAAGTTTAGTGTTTCATTTTACTGTACCATATTTTTGTTAAGTATTAGGATACTCTCTGATTGACACTCAAAGTTCCTTTGGCTGCAGGTGTCTTTAGAGTGCACAAAATGTTTACAAGTTCATTTTATTTTATTTTTTTCATTTACTTTACCAATCCTGCAGGCCAGATTGATTGATGCATTTCAAGATAACCTACATGAATGAGCTATTTACTTTCCAGCACATCTTGGGGCTACATCCAGCCAAAGATTAGTGCACAACACAATGGGGATAGTGATTACACCATTGGTATCATAACACTGTAATTAAAGCTGTCTGAAGCTGGTCATCCTTACCTAACCCACCACAGGGTATTTGCTTTTTGTGCAACATTAGCTGGCTGGTGCTAGGCTAACTAAAACCCCCAACATCACAAATACAAGCTTAATATTTTTGCAACAACAAAAAACTACAAACCCACCCTCCTTATGGTTATTTCATGCATATTTTCCAAAGCTCTAAAATGTAATAACAGCTTACCCTTTTCCATAAAGTGGGTGTGGAGTGATCAAAGCTAAAGCTAGCCCCAAGCGAAGCCTTTCTATTCAATGAAACGCCAGATTACAAGCAGCAGCACAACGGTATGAAATGTGCCCCAAAAGCCGATAAAAGGAGCGATCGCATCCGTCTGAACACTCACCATGTCCCGGGAAAAAGCAGCCACAGCCTCGTAAACACAGTACAGTGAATTTAGAGTAGTCCACGGCCTGAAATCTCTTGTAGTCTCTTTCTTTCTCTCCTCACACTCTCCACCCGGAATGTTGCCTGCAGGACAAGAATGGGATCGCCCGGCGCATGCGCAGTCCGCCCCGGGATGATGTTGGCACTTGGAAAACTGTCGCATGGCAATGGAAGAGAGGAAAAAGAGGAAGAGGAGGAAAAGTGGAGCTCTGGCGACATCTGTTGGGGAATTTAGACTTACAGTTCTGGAAAAAAAAATAAAAAAATAAAAAAAGAGACCACTGCATTTTTTCTGAAATCAGCATCTCTACATGTATTACAGCCATTCCATTCCAGCGTCTGTTGAATTCCAACACAAACACAAAGCGGAGGTAAAATAAGGGTTATTGCATCAATAACCCTTCTTAAGTGTAATGATTAGTATTGTGTTGTTTTAAAATGAATTTGATCTTGTTTCTTTGCATTGTTTAAGGTCTGAAAACATGTATCTTTTTTGTTATTTTGACCATTTGTCATTTTCTGCAAATAAATGCTCTAAACCAGACCTGGGCATTTCAAGGCCCGGGAGCCCGGGGGCCGACTCTGACCGGCCCACGAAAGGTTGCTTGGAATTAAGAAAATAAAACCTACTTTCAGAATTGTACATAATGCATTTGTACTGATGATCATCTGTCGGACGTGCTTCACATCTCCACCTCAAACATGACACCTGACTTTGATGCACTCGTTAAATCTCAACAGAGGCGAGATTTCTCTCACTGATCAAGAAAAAAACAACAACACTAAAACATGCTCTGACTTTGACTTTTTTTCTACAGTTTGGCAGTTGGACAAAAATTGTTGTGACATTTCTTGCATTATATTATTTGGAAAACAAAGACATTGTGTCTTAATACAAAGTTAAGAAAGTTAAATTCAGAAAACTTTGTGGGGTTAATGTTTCACGTTTAGCATTGTTTTGAATTATTTTACTGAATAAAGTCAGTTTTTGTAAAACCTCACTCTCTCATTACTTAATAATAACACAGAACTTACCAGCTTCTGTAAACAATGCCATTTACTGATTTCAATGTAGAAATAAAATTAATAAATAAGGTTAATCTCCATAGCAACCATGTGTCATCTCCATAGAAGAAGTGAACTTTATTGATCTCACAATGGAGAAATTCTTCTCTGCATTTTAACCCATCCTATATATATATACATATATTAGGAGCAGTGAGCAGCAAATTCCTGCGCCCGGGGACCATCTCCATGATCTTCTTGCTTCGGCTTGGTCAGGACCTAAGCTGGAGTACCTATGGTGCATGTTTTGGGTTGGTGGGGGAAACCGGAGTGCCCGGAGGAAACCCACCCAGACACGGGGAGAACATGCAAACTCCACACAGAAAGGCTCGGGCGACCCGGGGATTGAACCCAGACCATGCATGCAAACTCCACACAGAACACACACGGAAAGGTCTGGGCGACCCGGGGATCGAACCCGGAACCTTCTTGCTGTGAAGCAAGAGCGCCATAGTAATAATTACATGTGCAATATTATTTAAAGTCACTTTACCTGCTACTTATTTATGTAACCACCACTGTCCATCACAGCACTGTTCACAATCATCTGAGGCACTTTATTGTAGTGATATTATATATGACTGAACTGGAGTCACTTTAACTGCTGTTTGTTCACTGCTCAGAACCAAAGACATTTATTTATTGTGCAGCGTTCCTGTGCCTTACAGTGTTGTTTTTTAGGCTGTACATACTTATTATTATTATCTTAATTTTTGATGCATGCTCTTTTTTCCAACTGTTTCTGAAACCTGCGTTGTGACACTGCAATTTCCCCATTGTGGGACAAATAAAGGGTTATCTTATCTTATCTTATCTTAATAACCAGAGTAGACTTCAAACTTTTGGCCCAGCCCTCCACAATATTTTCTGCTTCTCATTTGGTCCCTGGGGAAAAATAATTGCCCACCCCTGCTCTAAACGATAATATTTTTATTTGGAATTTGGGGGAAATGTTGTCAGTTTTCCAGAGACTGGGGAATTAAAACAACATCAAATAAAACTTGCTCTTTTGTGGTAAGATAAGAGACCAAAGGTTAAAACCAGATCCAGTGTATGGCCCTTTGTGTGGGTTAAATTAAATGAATAAAGTAAAGTTTGGGGGTGAGATTTGTGGGGGCAGCATATATGAATATTAAAATCACCTAGAATTAAAACCTTGTTGTGCAGAACGATACACTGAGATAAAAGTTCAGAAAAATCTTAATAAAACCGGGTTAGGCTTAGGAGGTCTGTAAATAACTAAAACAAACACAGGATCTTTTGAAGAAATGGCAAAAGACAGATGTTCAAATGAAATAAAATTATTATAAAAAACAGGGATTGTGTTAAAAAACATTCTTAAAAATCGCTTATTAGAAAAGAAAAAAAAGAAAAACTTACCTTCCACCCATGCGTATTAAATATTATTGGTCTATAAAACACCACGAAACAGCAGTATAATAAATGTTAATAATTAAATCATTAAGATTAATAAAAACATTACTAAAAACATCTGTAAATTGGCTATGGTTAAAAATAAACCAGCAAAGTATACATTATTTTAAGCTAGAATGATCTACAGGACCATTTGCATGCGTTTGGACAAATCTTCAATCTAATATCAACATCAATACCCAAATGTTGGATGAAAGTGTTCCTTAAATTTCACAAATGAGTTAACCATATTTCTTCTATTTTTGTTTGTTCTTCTGTGTACATGTGGATTTATTTTAACATATTCAATTTAGATTACCATGAAAAGGCCTTCAATTGTAATTCAGTAGTTACTTTTGAACTGGTGTTGAGAACAGGACAAAAAGTTAACACCATTTTAATTCCTCAGATTCCAAATATTTCCCAGACTCCTTAAATAAAAAATAAAAAATAAAAAAATAAAATAAAAAGGGAGTGCTCTCCATTAACCAGAGAATCTAATTAAGCCCTTCATGACAGCCTCCCATTACACTGGTCTACAAATTTTTGGACTCGATCTGCTTCCAAGATAAAAGTGGCTAAATCTAATTTATATTGATAAGATGAACTGAAAATCAATTGATTGCTGGTTAGCTAATGTATTAAAGATATTTAATGATATTGTTTTACATCAAAATCACATCTGTTTATAGGCCTACAATAGATTTAGGCATTTTTGCTTAAAAATATTTTTTATATTTTAAAAATATTTAACTTGCATTTCTTTATCCGTCAAGAAATAAACAAGAAATATCTTAAGACATCAGGTGCACACAATTTCGAGGCATCTCTCTTATGTGAAATCCAAAAATATTTGATGTTAAAACTCTAGACATATTAAAATGAATGTATGTGAATGTGCAGACAGGCTTTCAGATAGAACTGTTGCTTGTAGACACACTGTACCTTCTGATAAACTACCGTTTTTGCCTTATTTTGCATAAATTTCCTATTTTGACCCAATACTATATCTTGGAAACTATAGCCAATCAGTACTTCTGACTCACTTTTTCTTTACTAGTGACCTAAACCAAGAAATATTTCACTACTTTTGTTCCACAAGCATTTTGTGAGGTGAAACTTCTGACAGTTCACAGTACCGTAAGCATTCATTTCTATGTTCCTTTTTACTCTGGCTTTTTATACGAGATGTAGATTTCTTGTTAATTTGAGCATCTTTTGTCTAATTGTTTCTATGTTTTAATGGGTGTATTGTGGCTTTGACTGTGATTGTCTTAGTCTGTTCTATGTTTGTGTACACCAGCTGTAAAATGTTTTTAAAATGTTTTCTAAATATAGTCTTTAATAAGGCATGGTACCACGTCAAAATTAAACCAGTTTGGAACATTCCAAGCAGAGCAATGTTGTATCCATAGAAACAAGCAGGTGACAGATCCTCAAAGTTACATAGTGCATCTTTAACATTAATACAGTGCTATCATTCTTTGTGATTTTACATGTGACAGATTTTTAGTTTATTGCAATAAACTCTCACTTGACAGGCTTCAATGAGCAACAAAGTGTAATTTTGTCTTCTACTGTTTACTTATTTTTTGTAAGTGTCTTTGTGTGTCCAAAAAAGTGCTATATAAATCTTGTGTATTGTTATTTTTATGCCAATTTATTGTCCAGGGAAATTTAGACAAGGGGGGACGATTTTAGAATAGGGGGAACACAATTTCTGTGTTCCCCACACAGTTTAATACAACTTAGGAGGTTTAAGTAGTAGGAGCAGCAAAAAAAAAAAAAAGTTACATATTTTAGGCATTGCATTTAAAAATGAGCTTTATTAAATAAGCTTTATTTTCATAGCTTGCAACATTCCAGGCAACGCAATAAGTGGAGTTAATATGTTTAACTTAGATTCAGGACCTGGACCACGCCTCAACCTCCTCGCCAGCTAACCACAGCTCATCTCGACCACGCCTTCAATTACCCAGAATACCCTATTTATACAGCCTGTCCCGACAACACCGTCCACGTCAGCTCTCTCGACCTCCTCCCTCCCATCCATCCTTTAGCCTGAAGACATCATCTATAAAGAAGGGGGGGTTCCGAATCAGCTGGGTGACCATTTGGGATTGGAGACGGAGCCCCCACCCTATGTCTCCCCCCAGCAATCATAATATATATATTACTATAGTTGATTTAATAGAAACAGTAAAAAATTAAATGATCAATAACCAATAATCAAAACTTAAGATAGTCTGAAGCCTCAAGAAAAAATACAAAACGGATTTAAACAGCACATTTTCAGGAACCTGTGAGCGACACAAGTGTTCATGGTCCTATTTGGGAGTTTGATTTTCAAAAAAAAAGGCGAGCGACTAACTGAAAAGCTGTGACTTTTAAGTTATTTGTTATGGATTTCTAAAAAAGTAAAACAGCTAGCATCACATCCTCAAGGACAAATACACATCAGCTCTAAAGTATGAGGGGAAAAAAATGCTATCCAGTCCATCATTCACAAATTAAAAATAAATTGATAAACCAAAAAAAGATGCCCATGTTTTATGCTCATTTTTCTTCTGTTGCTTGTAGAAACTGACCCATGCATGAGTGGGTGTACAACTAAAGAGACATGCAATACACACGTGATTAGAAAAATTATTTACTCATTTAAGTCTGTGGATATGGTTCGACTGTAATTTTACAAAGTTCATTGTAAAGGGAGAACCTCAAAGACTGAAAAACTCTAAGTCCATGTGGATTAAATATTGTCTTTTTAAATCAACATGTGATGATTCAAGACACAAGAAACAGTCCCGTTGCTGTCACTTTCAGAACCCACGTCCCACGGGCCTGACAGTTCAATGAAAGGTCCATACTCCATCTGCAAGCGTTCACTCTCCCTCTTCCTCCTCTTTGTCTTCTTCCTCCTCTTTGTCTTCTTCCTCTTCTTTGTCTTCTTCCTCCTCTTTGTCTTCTTCCTCCTCTTTGTCTTCTTCCCCCTCTTCGTCTTCTGATGAGCCCTCTTCTTCCTCATACTTTGGCGGCATCTTCACGACTATTTCGTCATCCTCTTCATCATCATCCACCACCATGGACTTTCTCCTCTCCAGCACTGAGGGGGTACAGACGGGGGTCGTGTCCTGGAAACGGATCAGGAAGTAGATTTTTATTATTTAAAAAAGACAAATTTTCACGGATTTGGCTTTTTATATTTTGCTGCTTCAAGGTGCATTGTGTAACTTTTCTGGCGGAGGGTCTGTCAAATGCTTTTCTATATGGAGATGTTTCTACTTCGTCTGGAATGTTTCACAGTACGGCATTAAACCTTTCTATCGTCAAGGAGGCCAAAGCAGGTCAAGTTAAAGGTCAGATCTGTGGAGAAGCGACCCCCGCTCAGAGTCAGAATGCCTGTTTTTCCAAGATATTTGAGCTGTAAAACCACCTGTAATTGAATAAATGTAAAGTAGAGTTGTTTAATGTCATACTGTGGCACATTCCAGGCAGAGCAATGGCGTATCCATAGAAACAAGCAGGTGACACATCCTCAAAAAATTATAGTGCATCTTTAACATTAATACAGTGCAGCATTTTCATTCTTTGTGATTTTTCGTGACAGATTTTTAGTTTATTGCAATAATTACAACATGAAAACTTGCCCAATATTTCTCATATTTGGCATACAAAGGATTCTTTCATTTGCAATGTTCACATGCAAACCAAACATTTGATTATCAGTATTTGAGTTCTGGATTTTTGCAGATTTAGCAGTTTGCATGTCATTTAAATCATCTCAAATCTGCAAAACTATGATCAGAAGAAACAAGATGGTTTTGCAGCATTTTAAAAAGGTTCCATATTACGTTATTTTCTCATATAATGTTGTTTCCTCATTAAAAACGTACCTGGACCTGTGTTTTTGTTTCATTCTCACATGTTTAACACACAAACTCTTTGTCTCAAACTGAAAATGCTCTAAACTCTATACGCCTTTACTAGAATCATTTGCTCCAAAGTGATTCAAGGGAAGGTGTATTTCAGACCTGGAATTGACCATCTTTAATGAACTAAAAGTAAAAAGTAGCCGTTAACTTGAAATCTAGACAGACTAAATGATTTAAAAAAAATAATTCCTAAAATATGTACGAATAAAACTAAACAAAACACAACTCCAGGTATGTTTTTGATAAGCTAACCAGGCTTGGGGAGTAAGAATACAAGGAACGGTGTTACATAAAAGGAAAAAAAAGAAAAAGGTAACTGTATTCTGCTACGGTTACAAGAAGATGTATTCAGATTACAGGTACATTTAGTGAAAATGGGGATTATTTAGTGGGATTAGCATTTTATGTCATTTAATTTTTTTCATTTAAAGCTGGAGATGGAGGGAAATCAGAACAAACTGTCGTACAGACATGCGCGCACATCATGGCAGTACTATGGAACAAACTTGCACCTGGCATGGCTTCGACCAAGAAGAACGTATTTAGCGGGTGGAAGTTTCAACATTATTTTATTTTTAAAGAAGAAAAGGGGATTTTTTTTCTCAATAAACTGAACTATGTGGTGAACAATTGTGCACTTTCACTGTAGGACTATAAGCTACTGTTCAAATTAGCTTTCCTCAATTTCTTTTATAATGCACAAAAGTAAGTAATTTATTGTTTTCTTGTCGTCATAGGATATTTGGTGTTAAAGTCATCCAAAAGTAATTGAAAGTAATCAAGTCACATTACTTTAATATTATGGTTCTTGGATTACGTTACTGAAAACACTAGTTACATAAGACGTAACTAGTAACTGTACCAGAACACATTTCTAAAATAACCCTCCCAACCCTGTAGCTAACAATGTTCTAACACGTCTTAAATCTCACAAGAGTCAATTTACTGTAATATAGGACCTTTAATAGTTTTATAACTTCAACAATCTGTCACTAATCAAATTTTGACTGTGCATGTAACCAAAACCAGCAAGTCTACATGAAACAGCGAAGTGCCTAGAATATTTTTACTGTAGCATTAGGCTACATTCAGACTGCAGCCTGAAGTGACTCAAATCCCATTTTTTCGCCTCTATGCGACCTGTATCTGATCTTTTAATGACAGTGTGAACGACAGATCTGATTTTTTCAAATGCGACCCAGGCCACTTGGATATGTGGTCCTAAAACCGATACATATCCGATCTTTTGGCATGCAACTACAGTCTGAACGGCCAGATCACATTCATCCGACTTACATGTCATAAACAAGCAAGAGTGGTACAAGTAGGCACTCACAAATGTACACAAACGTTCTTCTCGTCATACAAAAGTTGTGTATGAAGTCCATGTCAGTGAAGCAGCAAAGCACATAGCAATCCCACCACTCTCAGCACCAACACGTTCCTTTCTACAGACATTGCTGCCACTGCCCCACAAAACGCCAAGGCCAAAAACCTTCTCCTTCTCAATCTCTTCCTTAAAACAAATAAGCTGTACATGTTCTGGTTCTGGTACGATAGCAACTTTAAAATCGCCAGACGCTCAATGCTAGTGTCCATGTTTAGGCGACTTCCGTAAACACTGGGCACGCTCGCTGCATGCGACGTTATCGTGTCGTCCAAGGCGCATGCGGGACACTTTTGGGGTGTTTAAAGTTCACACTGGAGATCACATACAAGTCGCATTTAACTGTAAATGTTAACGACCTCGCAAAAAATCGGATTTCAAAAAGAATTGTATAATTCTATAATGAGCTTAATTAATTAATCTATAATTGTATAATGAGCTTTAAGCCCTGCAGTCTGAACATAGCCAAAGTAAATACAAATCCAGTTTTCTTGTTGGTACATGGGTTTTATCGCGCCGTCACAGATATCAAGCGCGATAAGCATTAACGCACCAGTGTAATGTTTGCACAGTTATCTGACCCCCAGTTACTGACTCACCAGGGGCCATTTTCAGTCTGTGCACACGGCCCTAAAAGTTAAGAGAATACACAAACTGATCCTTACATCACTGAGGGATGAAGTGTTGGCATCTGCCTTCTTCTTGGGGACTTGAGCAAGCTGAAAAACATGAATTATAAGTTTCAGAGAGAGGAAAAAAAAGGAAAGCAGTACCCAGACATTACAACTGCACTCTTTATTTTTAGCAAAATAAAATAATTAAACCTACAAACTGAGACTTATCCAGAGTAGTTATAGAAATGTCATAATCTTTATCATAAGGAGTTTAAGATCACATTGTTACACAAGTTACTTCAAATATTTAGTTTTGAAAAACGCATTAGGACAATACTGTAATCATAGTATTAAAAAGAGATGGTAAAGGAAAAACGAGTTTACTAAAGAACTATCTATCAGTATTATATAAATGTACTTTTTCCACTGTTCTATAAAAAAATATACATTTCTGATATTTTTATACATGACAAAACTGCATTAATTTGTCATATACAAGAAATACTTTTAAAATTTGCACTATGTAACTTTTAGTTGGGGGGTCCATCACCTGCTTGTTTCTATGGATATGCCATTGCTCTGCTTGAAATGTTCCACAGTACGACATTGAACAGCTCTACCTTACATTTATTCAATTACAGGTGGTTTTACGGCTCAAAAACAGAATAACAGGCATTCTGACTGTCCACAGATCTGCCGGACAGTGAAACATTCCAGATAAAGCAATAGCCTCTCCATGGAGAAAAGCGTTTGACAGAGCCTTCACCAGAAAAGTTACACAATGCACCTTTAAGAAAATAGTACTTACAAATCCTGGAAAGTCATAGTCGATGCCGTGTTCTGCCAGGCGTTTGCGTAGTTTAGCCTCTTTGCGCATGAGTTTGCTGGTCATTTTGTCGATGTCTTCTTGAGTGTGATTCTTGTTGTAGCGCGCCACTGCTGGACGGGAGGGTTTACTGAACACTCTCTGGGAGCCAACAAACAGCTTCTCATGTACTTTCTCTGGGGGAACCACATGACCTGGGAAACAAAATAGGCAGAGTCTTTAACGTTTTGCATTGGCCTTGTTATAGAGGTCAAAAGATCAGCCATAATAGTTGTTTTTATTCAGGTTTTGGCTTTCACATCCAATACAACCCACTTTAGTTGAACAGCACATTTTATTTATTTATAAGATAATTTAAGGTACTGCACATAATGTGCAGTATGTAACAAGTGAGTATATTGTATATATATTAATATATTGTATTCTATTGCTGAGGTATAAACTGAACAAGGACACAGCTTTTCTACACTTTCTTTAAATGTCTTTTCTGACACTGGAGTGGGTGTTACTTCTTCCCACACACACATTTCAAGCATCAGTCTTTCATTTGTACGAGTCAATCTTGGACTCAAATGGTACAAATTACATTCATCTCAGTACCACCACCTGTTTGTTCTGCTGTGACTGATCTCAGAATAAAGATAATTATGAAAATATTATACAATAAAATTATATTTTTTGTTATGACAGATATTGAAACGTACATTTAATGAGCCTCTCTCCCATGAGGTAATTATTCATCGTGTCTGCAACAATCTTGGCGACTTCATCACACTCATACTCCACGAACGCATAGCCTTTACTTCCACCCGTCTGCAACACAAAAAGACAACTCTTTACACCTGACATTGATAGTGACTGATTTTGTAGAACTGTTAACAAGAATAGTCCGTGTTGATTGTCAAAAGTTTGTAGGCACATGGGTTTTATCGCTCTGCCAATCCAGGAGCAGGCAATAAGCATAACGTACGGCAATGATTTGGGCTCAATTATCTGACTTTATACCATTTTTAGATCTAAAGCCATTTTCAGTATGAGCCAATAGTCCACAAACTTAATCTATCTACATAAAGAACATTTGACATAAAAACATTTAAAATATGCAGAATAGTCTTACCTTTTTACTCCTGGAGAGACGCAGCCGCCGGACTTTGCCAAACTGTTCAAAGTAAGTTTTCAGTTGCGGCTCAAACAAACCCACAGGCAGATGTCCCACATAAATAACTCCAGGGGTCAATCTAGAACCCTGGAACAATAAAATAAAAAACAAGCTTAATAAAATGTGCATATTAAAATACTCTTAGTAGACTTGTTAATCAACATTTAAATAATGTTGACAATGTTCCCCATAGATCTTGTTGGCACTCTAGCAGTTTGCACAGTGTAAATGTCAATTAATTGCCAATATGTAAAATCTAAAGAAGTCACGTTTGACCACTGTAGTCACTTGGCAGGCTTCAATGAGCAACAAAGTCTAATTTTGTGATCAAAGGAGAAGTTCAATTTGTCAACTGGACAAAGTTTGTTTGGTTGAAAACGTTTCGCCGCTCATCCGAGAGGCTTCGTCAGCTCTGAGCTCAGAGCTCAGAGCTGACGAAGCCTCTCGACAAATTGAACTTCTCCTTTGATCATGGATTCTACCTGGACGACTGAGGGACTTTTCACAAAGTCTAATTTTGTCTTCTACTGTTTCCTTATTTTTGTAAAGCGTCTTTGTGTGTCCAAAAAAGTGCTATACAAGTCTTGTGTATAATTATTTTTATGCCAATTTATTGTCCAGGGAAATTTAGACAAAGAGGGAGGATTTTAGAATAGGGGGAACACAATTTAATACAACTTAGGAGGTTTAAGTAGTAGGAGTAGCAGTTGTTTGAAAACAAAAAGAAAAAAGTAATATATTTAAGGCATTGTATTTAAAAATTAGCTTTATTTTCATAGCATGTGCAAAAGAAAAATGCTATCCAGTCTGTGTATCATTCACAAATTAAAAATAATAAATTGATAAACCAAAAAAAAAAGATGCCTACGTGTGTACGCCACTCATCCAGGCATACATTTTAACACCGCACTGATCTCTAGTAACGATATTATAAAACTAATCCCTTGCAGTAAAACTAATAAATTGCAGTATTATTATTTAAGATCTTAGCGAGACAAATTAACAGAACAGAAAAGTAAAATCCAACCAGATTTAAATCGTAAACCCACCTGGCTTGATTTGTTCTTCTTAGCCTCTTGGACCTTCTTTTTGAACTCGGATTCTTGTTGAGGATTTAGCGCTAGCAGTTGTTTTGGAGACGCTTCTGCTTTCGTTTCCGTCATTTTGATGATAAAGTATATGAAGCTTTAAATATACATTACGGTAAAAGTGAATGTTCTTAAAAATGTATCCGAACCACGTTGTTGTGCTGCTGCAGGGATCATGCGGTGACCAGGAAGAGGAGGAAAACCAGAACAGCGCCCCCTACTGCTGAGGAGGCAAAGGTAGCAGCATTTTTTTTTTTTAAGAAATTATCTCGATTTTTAAAAATCACCATATTTAAATATCTTACAAATTGCAAAATAGTATTATTTTTAGTATTATTATTATTATTATATTTGCGCAAAGAAAATATAAAGGGGAAAACCAGAACAGCGCCCTCTTCTGCTGAGGAGACGATGGTAGCGTTTTTATTTTATTTTATTTTATTTGCTCGATTTTTTTATTATCATATTTAAATATCTTACAAAATTGTAAAATAGTATGCAGTACAATTAACGAGTTTTGTGCAATGCTTAAAGAAAATATAAAAGAGAAAACTAGAACAGCGCCCCCTTACTGCTGAGGAGGCAAAGGTAGGTTTTTTTTTTTTTTTTTTTTAATTGCGTGAGAAATGCCGTGTGAGCGTGTGAACACGTCGAATTGCGTGTTGAGAGCCCTGTTTGTCTAAAGAGCAAACTTAAACTACAAAGCAACTAATGAGAGTTATATAAATGAAGTTATTACCTGATGGTTCTCAGTTTGTTTTATCATCACCGCACTTTGTCAGTGCGCGCTGAGAGGGGCGGGGAGGAGGGACCGGGGCGGAGGGGAGCGGGACATTTTTAACGGATTCATGTAAGAGTCTGGTTATCGATTTTCTGGGCACAAAAAAAAAAAAGAAAAAAAAAGAAATCAGCGTGAGAAATGCCATGTGTGAGCGTGTGAACACGTCGAATTGCGTGTGTCACACTCTCAATGCGTGAGACTTGAGAGCCCTGATTTTATTATTATTATTATTATTTTAAGAAATTGTCTCGATTTTTAAATTTAATTATCATATTTAAATATCTTATAAATTGCAAAAGTGTATGCAGTACAGCTAACGAGTTTTGTGTAATGTTTAAAAATGCATTTTTTGCAAAGAAAAAGGCAACAATCATAACAAATGTCTATGCTCGTGCAAGTAGCCTACAACTTCTCCACCAATGAAAAGGTAAATATAATAATAATAATAATAATAATAATAATAATAATAATAATAATAATAATAATAATAATAATAATAATAATAATAATAATAATAATAATAATAATAATAATAATAATAATAATGATAATAATAATAATATCATTCATAGTTGATTTAATGTGTTGTATGTGTTTTTGCAAGCTTTGTCTACACTAAAAAATAAAAAATGAAATAAAAAAATGAAATTAAAAGGTTAAATGATTCACTGTAACCCCATATTAATTGTTCTGCTTTTCTAATGAAGGTATAAAAGTTTTAAATTGCCCAGAGTACAGTATTAAAGTAATCGGGTAACTACAGGTGCTCAAAAATCTCTGGAAAAACAAAACAAAACAACAACATTCATTCCTACTGTGTGTGGGGTCACCTCTCCACAAATCTGACCTGTAATTTGGGTTCCAAATCTTCATGGAGATTCTTATGTTTATGGCCATACTGTGGAACATTCTAGGCACATTTCCATGGAGACAAGCAGGTGATGGACGCTCCACCAGACAAGTTACACAGTGCACCTTTAAGACACATGATGCAAGTAAATTATGTTTTTAAATGAAAAAGGCCTAAAATATTTAAATTATTGAATTTATTTAGTTATTGAAGTTTCTTTAAAATTATTATTATTATTAGTAGTAGTAGTAGTAGTAGTAGTTGTAGTAGTAGTAGTAGTAGTAGAAGTAGTAGTAGACTTAGACAAACTTTATTGATCCACAAGAGAAATAGTTTTGGGTACAGTAGCTCATTCATCAAATATAATGTAAAAAAAAAAAAAAGAATAAAAAAATAGATGGAAATAGCAACCAAAGTGGAATAAACCAGTGTCAGATGAGAAATAATTATACAAATAAAAATAATAATGAATATAGCTGCAAGCAGCAATGTGGGGCCAAGCAGTGACGCAGCCTAATTTGATGATGTGCGTTGGATCAGTCTTCACCCAAGGATCCCAGAGATACCAAGTTTTTGAAAATCGGACTTACGGTTCAAAAGTTACAAGCAGAAATGTTCCTCAAATTTTGACCTGTTAGTGGCGCTAGAGGGTTTGAGCTGGGGCCTAGTAATTTTTTGTGGGGAATCCTGGGACAGACTAGAATACGTGTGAAAAGTTTGAAAGTAATCCTATGAAGGGTTCCCGAGATATGAGCTCACTTCCTGTCTGGCGACTGTTAGGATGGGTGTCTATGGCAACCCCTAGAACCGTCTGTCTTTGATGTGTCTTTGATCTAGCCGAAGTGAACTCATATCTTGGGAACCCTTCATAGGAAGCCTGGGAGCCTGGGAAGCCTGGCTAACAGACCCTGTTAAACCCTGTTAGACCCTGTTAGACCCTGTTAAGGTCAAAGTTGCAGGAATTTTAATAATACATGCTGAGTGAGGCCTACATGCACCTTCGGTGCTTGGCCCCACATTGCTGCTTGCAGCTATATCAGATCAAAGGTACATAAAGATCAAAGATCTTTGATCAGGGCGTTGCCTAGCAACGCACGTGAAAGGTCAGTATCGGGTGCATCGGCTTTCGGACAGATGCGTTTGATTGGCTGTCACGACAAAACGATAAGCGATATCAAAAATCCAGCGAAAATCGCTCCAAAGATGCTATGTACCAAATCTGAGCAAAATTGGTCCAAAATTGAAGGAGGAGAAGCATTTTGAATGTTTTTCATAATTGACCTGTTGGTGGCGCTAGAGCGTTTGAGCTGGGGCCCTGTAATTTTTTGTGGGGAATCCTGGGAAGGATGCAAACATCTGTGAAAAGTTTGAAAATAATACTATGAAGGGTTCCCGAGATATGAGCTCACTTCCTGTTTGGCGACTTTTAGGACGCGTTTAATTGGCTGTCACGACAAAACGATATGAGATATAAAAAAATCCAGGGATATTTCTGATGAGATTCAGTCCAAAGATGCTATGTACCAAATTTGACCAAAATTGGTCCAAAATTGAGGGAGGAGAAGCATTTTGAGTGTTTTTCATAAAATTCTAAATGGCGGAAAATCTACCCTGGCGGAAAATGTCGTCATAGGGTGGGCGTTGGCTTGGCCCAAGGAGTCCAGGGATACCGATTTTTTGAAAATTGGACATACGGTTCAAAAGTTACACGCAGAAATGTACCTGAAAATTCCTGCAACTTTGACCTGCTGGTGGCGCTAGAGGGTTTGGGGTGGGGGCCTATAAATTGCTGTGGGTAATGAAGAGACTGGCTGGAATGTGCATGCAAAATTTCACCAATTTTTACCCGACGGTTCTAGGGGTTGCCATAGACTCCCAGAGGCGGAAGAATATTTTATAAGAATCAATAGAAACACTATAGGTGCCTTGCAGCTTAGCGCTGCTTGTCCCCGATAAATGTATATGTACAAATCAGATTTAAATAGAAAAGTTGTAATAAAATAAAAAATGTAATATCAAATAAGATGTACAATCCCAGCTATATCCAGTTATAGTATTATTATATTTTATTTATTATTATTATTATATAATAATAATAAGCAGGGACACACGGAGTCTGTGGCAGGGCATCCAGAACATCACGGATTACAAACCCTTGCCACAGACCTGTGACAATAATATCACCCTGCTCAATGACCTCAACAGCTTCTTTGCACGGTTTGAGGCAGGAAATGACACCCGGCCCCAAAAAACTCCACCACCTCCCCACGACCAGCCCCTGTGTGTGTCTGCAGCCAGCGTGAAGAGGACACTCTCCAGGATCAACACCCGCAAGGCTGCAGGCCCGGACAACATTCCTGGTCGTGTGTTGAAAGACTGTGCAGAGGAGCTCAAGGATGTCCTCACAGACATCTTTAATGCTTCTCTGAGCCAGGCTGTCGTTCCCTCCTGCTTCAAAACCACTACCATCGTTCCCGTGCCAAAGAAGCCCACTCCGGCCACTTTTAATGACTATCGCCCTGTTGCACTGACCCCCATCATCATGAAGTGCTTTGAACGGCTAGTCATGGCACACATCAAATCCATCCTCCCCCCACCCTAGACCCATACCAGTTTGCATACCGGGCCAACCGCTCTACCGAGGATGCAATCTGTTCTGCACTTCACCCGGCTCTCACCCACCTAGACAATAAAGACTCATATGTGAGAATGCTGTTCATAGATTTCAGTTCAGCATTCAACACTATAATCCCACAGCAGCTCATTATCAAACTAGACCACCTGGGGCTTCAGACCTCACTGTGTAATTGGCTGCTGGACTTCCTCAGTGAGAGGCCACAGGCAGTGCGGGTCGGCAGAAACACCTCAGGCTGCATTAGACTGAGCACAGGAGCCCCCAGGGCTGTGTGCTCAGTCCGATGCTCTTCACTCTGCTGACCCACGACTGCTCACCAGCGTTCAGCACCAATCACATAGTGAAGTTTGCGGACGATACGACTGTGGTGGGTCTCATCTCTAATAACGATGAGACAAACTACAGGAGTGAGGTGAGCCTTCTGACCCAGTGGTGCAGCAATAACAATCTCCTTCTTAATGTTGAAAAGACCAAGGAGATTGTTATTGACTTCCGGAGAGGCCCCACCCAGCACCCCCCACTGTCCATCAATGGTGCTGCTGTAGAGAGGGTGAGCAGCACCAAATTCCTGGGGGTGCACATCAGTGAGGACCTCTCCTGGACAGTGAATACTGTATCACTGGCAAAGAGGGCTCAGAAGCGCCTCTATTTCCTCCGCAAACTGAGGAGAGCTGGAGCCCCTCCACCCATTATGACCACCTTCTACCGAGGCACCATTGAGAGCGTCCTGACCAGCTGCATCACTGTGTGGTACGGGAGCTGCACTGAACAGAACAGGAAAGCCCTGCAGCGCATAGTGAATGCAGCTGGGAGGATCGCTGGTGTCTCTCCCCTCCCTCCTAGACATTTTTAACACCCGGCTCACCCGCAGAGCGTCCAGCATTGTGGGTGACCCGAGCCACCCCGCACATAGCCTGTTCAGCCTCCTGCCCTCGGGGAGAAGGTACCGGAGTCTCCGGGCCCACTCCACCAGGCTTTCAAACAGCTTCATCCACCAGGCTGTCAGGAGGCTGAACTCACACCCGAACTCCCACCTTACCCATCCTCCCCCCACCACCCCCATATTGGCATAACCTGTATTCCATAAAAGACATATCACTCTAGACACTTTAAAAAACTGCTGCTAAGGACGACTGTTGCACTGCTGCACATTTACATTTACTACTGGATTTTACTCCTGTTGCACTGCTGTTTACTACTGTTATTGCACATTTACTACTGGAATTTTTAGTACTGTTGTTTACTCCTGTTGCACTAGAATTACTACTGTTGCACACTTATTTTTATTTATCTTAACTCCAATGCACATTCTACTGCACATGACCAATTCACTGCTGTATCTTCCATTGCACATTTTGATGCACACTGCACACTTTGGAAATCTGTATATAGTATAGGTTATTTGTTATTTATTATGTTGCACTGTTTTAAGATTTTAGACCGTAGACTTTAGTTTTAACTTAGATCTCTGTCTTAGATAGTTTTTGTTGTGTTGTCTTCATATTGTATTCTGTACACTGTCTTTTTGCACTACCTGGCCAGAGAGAAACGAAATTTCAATTCACTGTATGTTGAACACATATGGCAGAATTGACAATAAAGCTGCTTATTATTATTATTATTATTATTATTATTATTATTATTATTATTATTATCCATCCATCCATTTCTTCCGCTTATCCGGGGCCGGGTCGCGGGGGCAACAGTCTAAGCAGGGACGCCCAGACCTCCTTCACCCCGGACACTTCCTCCAGCTCCTCCAGGGGGACCCCAAGGCGTTCCCAGGCCAGCCGGGACACATAGTCCCGCCAGCGCGTGCTGGGTCTTCCCTGGGGCCTCCTCCCGGTGGGACATGCCCGGAACACCTCCCGAGGGAGGCGTCCAGGAGGCATCCGAAACAGATGCCCGAGCCACCTCAGCTGGCTCCTCTCGACGTGGAGAAGCAGCGGCTCTACTCCGAGCTCCTCCCGCGTGACTGAGCTCCTCACCCTATCTCTAAGGGTGCGCCCAGCCACTCTACGGAGGAAACTCATTTCGGCCGCTTGTATCCGCGATCTCGTCCTTTCGGTCATTACCCAAAGCTCATGACCATAGGTGAGGGTAGGAACGTAGATTGACCGGTAAATTGAGAGATTCGCCTTTCGGCTCAGCTCTCTCTTCACCACAACGGTCCGGTACAACGACCGCATCACTGCCGACGCTGCACCGATCCGCCTGTCAATCTCACGCTCCATCCTCCCATCATTCGTAAACAAGACTCCGAGATACTTGAACTCCTCCACTTGAGGCAAGGACTCCCCACCCACCCAGAGGGGGCAAGCCACCTTTTTCCAGTCGAGAACCATGGCCTCGGATTTGGAGGAGCTGATCCTCATCCCAGCCGCTTCGCACTCAGCTGCAAACCGCCCCAGTGCACACTGGAGGTCCCGGTTCGATGAAGCCATCAGGACAACATCATCTGCAAACAGCAGAGATGAGATCCTGTGGTTCCCAAACCGGATCCCCTCCGGCCCCTGACTGCGCCTAGAAATTCTGTCCATAAATATAATGAACAGAACCGGTGACAAAGGGCAGCCCTGGCGGAGTCCAACATGCACCGGGAACAGGTCCGACTTACTACCGGCAATGCGAACACAGCTCCTGCTCCGGTCATACAGGGACCGAACAGCCCTTAGCAAAGGGCCCCGAACCCCGTACTCCCAGAGCACTCTCCACAGGACCCCACGAGGGACACGGTCGAATGCCTTCTCCAGATCCACAAAGCACATGTGGACTGGTTGGGCAAACTCCCATGCACCCTCGAGCACCCGATGGAGAGTATAGAGCTGGTCTAGTGTTCCCCGGCCGGGACGAAAACCACACTGCTCCTCCTGAATCCGAGGTTCGACTATCGGTCGAATTCTCCTCTCCAGCACCCGGGAATAGACCTTACCGGGAAGGCTGAGGAGTGTGATTCCCCAATAGTTGGAACACACCCTCCAGTCCCCCTTCTTAAACAGAGGGACCACCACCCCGGTCTGCCAGTCCAGAGGTACTGTCCCAGACCGCCACGCGATGTTGCAGAGACGTGTCAGCCAAGACAGCCCTACAACATCCAGCGACTTGAGATACTCAGGACGGATCTCATCCAACCCCGGGGCCTTGCCACCGAGGAGCTTTCCAACCACCTCAGTGACTTCGGCCAGGGTGATGGACGAGTCCACCTCCAAGTCTCCAGCCTCTGCTTCTTCCTTGGAAGACGTGATGGCGGGATTGAGGAGATCATCAAAGTATTCCTTCCACCGTCCGATAACATCCCCAGTCGAGGTCAACAGCTCCCCACCTCCACCGTAAACAGTGTTGGTGAAGCACTGCTTCCCCCTCCTGAGGCGCCGAACGGTTTGCCAGAAAATCTTTGAGGCCGTCTGATAGTCCTCCTCCATGGCCTCTCCGAACTCCTTCCAAACCCGAGTTTTTGCCTCTGCGACCACCCGGGCTGCAGCATGCTTGGCCCGCCGTTACCCGTCAGCTGCCTCAGGAGTCCCATGAGCCAACAAGGCGCGATAGGACTCCTTCTTCAGCCTGACGGCATCCCTTACTTCCGGTGTCCACCACCGGGTTCGGGGATTGCCGCCGCGACAGGCACCACAGACCTTACGACCACAGCTACGGGCAGCCGCATCGGCAATAGAGGCCGAGAAAAGAGCCCATTCGGGCTCTATGTCCCCAGCCTCCCCCGAAATCTGGGAGAAGCTCTCCCGGAGGTGTGAGTTGAAGGTGTCCCTGACAGAGGGCTCTGCCAGACGTTCCCAACAGACCTTCACGATACGCTTGGGCCTGCCAGGTCTCTCGGGCTTCCTCCCCTGCCAGCGGACCCAACTCACAACCAGGTGGTGATCGGTTGACAGCTCTGCCCCTCTCTTCACCCGAGTGTCCAAGACACGCGGCCGGAGGTCAGATGACACGACAACAAAGTCGATCATCAACCTCCGTCCTAGGGTGTCCTGGTGCCACGTGCACTGATGGACACCCTTGTACTCGAACATGGTGTTCATTATGGACTAACTGTGGCTAGGACAGAAGTCCAATAACAGAACACCGCTCGGGTTCAGATCAGGGAGGCCGTTCCTCCCAATCACCCCTCTCCAGGTGTCACTGTCGTTGCCCACGTGGGCGTTGAAGTCCCCCAGGAGAACAACGGAGTCCCCGGTCGGTGCACTGTTCAGTACCCCTCCCAGGGACTCCAAGAAGGCCGGGTACTCTGCACTGCTGTTCGGCCCATAGGCCGACACAACAGTGAGAGACCTGTCCCCGACCCGAAGGCGCAGGGACGCGACCCTCTCGTTCACCGGGGTGAACTCCAACACTCGGCAGCTGAGCTGTGGGGCAATGAGCAGCTCATTATTATTATTATTATTATTATTATTATTATTATTATTATTATTATTATTATTATTATTATTATTATTATTATTATTATTATTATTATTATTATTATTATTATTATTCTCTGGAGACAATGGGGAGGGTAATGGGAGGGGGATTTGAGGGTGGGGAATTGTCACATTATATTACAGTATTACTAATTGTTTTTCCTCTGTGATATCTGCTTTATGTGCACAAAAAAGTAAATAAAATTAAATAATTGTAACTTCTTAGCTGCAAACATAGTCACGTTTCATTCATGTAGGCACTCAGACAATACCTGTTGCATTGTTTGGCATATCTGCTACTATAGGCTATGTAGTTAAACCAAAACTATTCTCTATATTAACAGGCCAATAGAAGGAACTGAAGCCTGCCTCACTGAAGAGCCACTGTGGGAGGAGTGATGAAGAGGAGGAGCATGCAGCCAGTGGGAGGAGTGAGTTCTGTACTGATGGTGATGAAGACAGACTGACACTAAACCTACACACGAAGCTGAGAATCTGCCACTCTGGATCTTCTGGATGGAGGGCATGGACACCAAAATCATCTACTTCACTGTCAATGGGCGACCCGAGCAGGCAGAGTTCCCCGTGGACTGTCCAGCCCAAGATCTAAAAGGTAGTAAGAACAAGTCAGTGTTAAAAACTCACTTATTACAATATATATAAGGTAGGTTATAACTTACAATTGTGTATGTTGAGTTATTCTTTTGGATTTAGTGCATACTGGTGACATTTTAGTGTTTGAAATCCAGTGGAGTGTTTGGAGGTGGTCTGAGCTTCCCTGATTGCAGCTGCCTTTGACAGCTCCTCATGGCTGAAGATCAGTTTTCCATGTGTCCTGCACTTGTACGCACACCTGAGCACTTGCTTACGGGGATTTCTTGTCTCTCTTTTGTGTTGTTTTGTTTATGAAAATGCACGTAAAGTTAACAAACTATGAGGAAATGCACTTCTGTTTTATTTATGGTAAAATAAAAGTTGAACTATGTAACTTTTCTGGTGGAGGATACACCGCCCGCTTGTCTCCATAGAGATGTGGTAGCTGTTTCTGGAATAATTCTGGAATAGTATGGAAAGGAGACACCGGGGCAAGTTCCTTAGTTCTGTCAGATCTGTGGAGAGGCAATCTTACTCAACTAAAAATGCATGTTTTTCAATGTATTTTTGAGCGATAAAAACTAGGGATGTGCAAAATAACCGTCATGACAATGCATCGGGATACTAACTTTCACAATATACTGCATCGATTCTTGATGCCAAAAATCGATTATTATTAATACATAATTTAATATTTAATAATTTAATATTTAATATTAATAAATACATACATTAATTATTAGTTGTTGTTTTTTTTAATAAATCCTATGCACTTTTTTCTTTGTGAAAGGGTATTGTTTGTTATGATGGTAGCTACCTCCAAAATGGCAAATGTTTGAACATCATTTTTTGTTTTAGAAAAAATCCTATGCACTTTTTTTGTTATTGGTTTGGTTTATTTGTTTTTGTTATTCAATAAATTCAGTTATGAATTGAGTTGCTCAGAGTTATGTATCAATTGAAGACACTACCCAGATACACAGCCACTGATATTTAAGTTATCCTCTTTTTTTTTGGGTACATTTTCACTGAAGTATGTCGAATATATTGCAATGCATTGCAATAATTCAAGTATCGTGATGCATCGTGATAGTATCGCATCGTGGCATATGAATCGTGATTCGAATTGAATCATGACTTCTTCGCCAATACCCACCCCTAATAAAAACACAGTTACACTGTATGGAATTACACTTATTTATTTCTACGGAGACAGCAGGTGACACGACAGGGCCATGTTACGTGTTAGATCTGTGGCGAGGTGAGGCCACAATGCAGGTTTTTAGGTCAATAAAAACCCATATTATTGAGTAAATGCAAGATGGATACATGCCACACCGGGACATTCAAAACAATAACATCTCCATGGAGACAAGCAGGTGGTGGACCCTTCACAAGAAAAGTTGCACAGTGCACCTTAGTAGGGCATGTTTGTTACTATTTAAGAAAATCACCTGTAATTGAATAAATGTAAGGTAGAGCTGTTGATGTCCCCTGTTTGATTCCTGTTTTATTGACTGTGTAATTCCTTTCTGTATGCAGTTTGCTGACTCTTGTACTCTTTTAGGGATGTAACCATCACTGAAATATTGTGATAATATATCATCAAATGTTTCACAATAACATCATGGGACATCACAATATATCGAATGACATTGTTATGGTGGAGCAACAGCTAAAAAATGGAAGGAACTACATAGACCATGATCCTTTGGTGTTGTCAGTGCAGATTACATGAAAAAATAACTGTTATTAAGCACGTTTTTAGTCTTAATTCTTCTTCTTTTTTTTTTTCTTTTTTTTTAAGTCTTTTTATTTAAAAGGGACAATGCATATTCATGAACATAAACTTGTAAATACGCCAGAATTAGCCTGAAGGCTCTTTACATCTGTCGTCCCGAGCAGGTCAGAGAGATAGAAGCAACATAAAACAACTTCACACAATAGACAAACTCACAGGACAAACATGATAGAAACACACAATACGACACAATCATGACACACAACACTGACATTTACAAAGAAGCTGAACATTAGTGATCACAGATCTGATTTCTCTTAAGCTGTCATTTCAGCTTTCAGGTTTTAAATGTTCTGAATGTGGTAGAGTACGGAGTAGAGTTATAACAGTACCAAAGGGTTTTCAAGGGTTTTAAAACAAAAAAGTAGTATATCCTCCTGAGACCCGGCCCATTCATTTGTGTCCTTTATAGTGGACACTGAATTAACCAGTCTGTCTTTTAAGTGTTTAGAGATACACTCTACAGTAGTTTGTGGCTGCACTATGATAAATAAACTAGGACTAAACCAGAACTGAACCAGGTCTAAACTAGGACTAAACCAGAACTGAACCAGGTCTAAACTAGGACTAAACCAGGACTAAATCAGAACCAAATCAGGCAAAACAGGACTAAACCAGGAGAAAATCAGGACTAAACCAGGTCTAAGTTAGGTATAAACAGTGTCTAAACCATGACTAAAAGAGGTCTAAATTAGGTCTAAACCAGGTCTAAACCAGGTCTAAACCAGGTCTAAACCAGATCTAAACCATGACTAAAAGAGGTCTAAATCAGGTCTAAACCAGATCAATAAATAAATAAATAAATAAATAAAAATTTTGAAATACACTTTTTTCTTCGGGTCCCAGGAGGATATTCACAATTTTGTTAGCCGCCACAAATACATCTCTACTTGTACGTCGGGTTAATCTGTTTGAAATTGAATACAAAAATATTTTCCAGATCTGTTCCGATGTGCTGCTGAGGCTGGTCCCCATGACATCTTGAAACTTTACAACCCCAAAGGAAACATCATCAACATCTCCCCCAGTCTGGAGCCCAACAGCCCCTCCTGCTGCTACAAACTGGAAGTGGTGGCTGCCGACTACAACAGCGAGCCGTTAGGTATCTACTGAGGCATTATGGGAAATGTAGTCCATTCAAAGTGGAGCTCGTTTACAGTTTTTTTTGTCTTGTTCTGATGGCAGGAGCGGAGCTAGCTGGTGCTCTGGGATTTGACCTTCTGTCCATGGAGAAAAGGTACAAAAAAAAGCAGATGTTTAAATTAAATGTAGATCAGATATATAAATTCCATGTCTTTAAGAGTTTAAAATGTGTGTGCTGTCAAGACTGCAGGGCCTGGAGAAGAAGATTCTAATCGAAGGTGGCGAGACTCCAGCTGTTGTTTATGAGATGAAGAAAAACAAGTGGATTCTTTTAGAGAGAAACTAGAGGTGAGCAGAGGTTCATAACTATTTACTTCACCGATTTATAAAGAGGCAAATATATTTACTCTGACTTTTTGGACAAGTTTCAGATGTCACAAAAATGTTCAAGGATCCAATAATGGAAAGTATGCCAAAAAAAATGACTTTCCTTTGGGATCAATATTTATTTATTTAAGTGTTTATCTACCTCTTTTTCTCTGTATATGCAGTGAATTTGCCTGGTTGGTGATGTGAGATCTTATAGCTGAATTTCCAGCCAAGCATTTGTTTTAAAGGTACAGTGTGTAGGATTTGTGGCGCATAGGTGGATGGTGCTATTGCGCTTTCTGTTTTAGCTACGGCAGACCTCGAGGGTCACCCGGGCGCGCCGTAACGTAGACAGCTCGCGTACCCGCTGTATAAATAAAACGCGGTCCCGTTCACTGTTTTTTTTTCTTTTCGCATGAGAGCACACATTCCCGATCATGTACCATGACAATCTACACATCAAATGAAACCTTACAGTCTCCTCTTTTTGACTATGCAATTAATTTCCCGGCACAACAATCACTCCCCGAGCACATGGGGCTTTTATACGGAAAAGCACAAAACGAGGTTTGTTACTTTGCTTACCTTGAAGGCTCTGGACAGGTCAAACACCAGTATTTCACCATAAACTTGGTCTCAATCTGTCCGTAAGGATCCAGCGAATAAAATCCAGTAAAACAATTTAGTCCAAAACACGTGTTAGATCCATTACAACGTGTGATCCGGCAACATGCTTGTTGTTGTTTATCCAAACGCGTACCATCTCGTGTGAAAACCACGAGCCTTGCCGAAGGCCGAATGTCCTTCTGCGGCTCTCGTAATCAAAATGGCTGCCTCTATATGGGGAAGATCCCCCTTTTATGCAGGTATATCTAAGTCCAACAGAATACTTTGATTTCATGATGGAAGTGAAAATGCTTGGAAAACACTGTATTTTTGAATGGGTATCTTCAATTTCGGTAATTAACGGATAAAAATCTTACACACTTTCCCTTTAAAGCTTTCCCATTACTTTGGATTGATTATCTTGGTAACAGTTGTGTTGTGTTCCGTCCATCACCTGCTTGTCTCTATGGAGATGTTATTGTTTTGCCTGGAATGTTCCATGGTATGACATTAAACCATGTTTTTCATTACAGGTGTTTCTATTAGGGCTGTCAGTTTAACGTGTTAATTTGATTAATTAATTACATTGCAAATTAACGTGTTATCAAAATGAATGTAATTATGAGTGGCAATTCAATTGGCATTTTAAATTTGGTGTGCAGCGAGCAAATCACTGCTAGGGCCTTTGAACGGCAAGTTTATTTATAAAAAGGACGAAGACGGGACGATCAACAAGAACGTGGTGATTTGGAGCTTTTGTAAAAAAGAATTTTCCGATCACTAAAGCAGCTCCAGCCTGACGGAGCGTTTGAACGATAAACACGTCCGGACAAGTTCCATTGTTACTGATGATAGAGCGAGCGTGAGTGCACTTCAAGCAAACGAACAAACCACCAAACCATGCTTGCAGAATTTGGGAAACGAATGAGCAAAACGACCACAGAAAAACTGACAAACTCAATCGCAAAGTGGGTTGTCTCTCTCTCTCTCTCTCGCTCTCTCTCATGAGATTAAAATGCGATTAATTAGATTAATTAATTACAAATCCTATAATTAATTAGATTCATTTTTTTAATCGCCTGACAGCACTAGTTTGTATTGCTTAAAAATACAACATTTCTCTCTGTGAATAGGGGCACCTCTCCACAGATCTGACCTGTAATGTAGCCTATAGTTGTCTCCCTCATGATAGATGGGTTTAATCTCTACTGTGGAACTTCCCAGACAACTAGGCAATGATGGAACCTCCATGAGAAAAGTTGAGCAATGTATCTTTACCTTGCACATAAGAGACACATACAGGTTTTTCTTATTCTCAGTATCTGGACAAACCTCATGTGAAGCTCAGAACCTCCAGAATTCGCTCACTGAGCTGCAGAGGCTGCACTGGCAGGGATTCATGATTGGTGCTGGTGCAGGTGCTGAGGTTTAGGTAGAGACCATTCAGATCAGAGAGTCCTTTTAGATTTAAATCAAGTTGGTTTTGTCATCTTGCAAACTGGATAAGAGATTTGTGATTATGCTTTTTTAATTAATATTTGTAATGAAACACAAAACACCAAACAACTGAGAATAAATCATTACAACTGTCATCAGCAAAAGCAATATTAAAGGTGTACTTAAAGCCCCAGCGTGAAGGATTCGTGGCGCATAGGTGGATGGTGCTATTGCACTTTCTGTTTTAGCTACGGCAGACCTCGAGGGTCACCCGGGCGCGCCGTAACGTGGACAGCTCTCGTACCCGCGCACGAGCCGCTCGCCGCTACTGTATAAATAAAACGCGGTCCCGGTTTTTTCTTTTCTCATGAAAACACACATTCCCGATCATGTACCATGACACTCTACACATCAAATGATGCACAACAATCACTCCCTGAGCACATGGGGCTTTTATACGGAAAAGCACAAAACGAGGTTAGCTTACCTTAGAATGCTTTGCACAGGTCAAACTCTGTATTTCATCATAAACTTGCTCTCAATTTGTCTGTAAGGATCCAGCGAATAAAATCCAGTAAAACAATTTAGTCCAAAACACGTGTTAGATCCATTACGACGTCTGATCCGGCAGCATGCTTGTGTTGTTTACCCAAAACCACGAGCCTTGCCGAAAGCGAAGGCGGAGCCCAAATGTCCTTCTGCGGCTCTCGTATTCAAAATGGCTGCCTCTGCATGGGGAAGATCCCCCTTTTATGTGACTATATCTAAGTCCAAAAGAATACCTTGATTTCATGATGGAAGTGAAAAGGCTTGGAAAACAATGTATTTTTGAATGGGTATCTTCAATTTCAGTAATTAAAGGGTAAAATCTTACACACTGTCCCTTTAAAGCTTGTTTCTATGGATATGTCATTGCTCTGCCTGGAATGTTCGACAGTATGACATTAGACAGCTCTACTTTACATTTATTCAATTACATGTAGTTTTATAGCTCAAAAATACCTATAAAAACAGGCGTTCTGACTGTAAGCAGGGTTGCCACTCCACAGATCTGACCTGTAACTTGGTCTGGTTTGGTCTCCATGAAGATAGAAAGGTTTAATGCCATACTGTGAAACATTCCAGGCAAAGCGATAACATCTCTGAGAAGAAAAGCATTTGATTGACCCTCCATAAAGTTACACAATGCCCCTTTAATGTTTCCCACAGGTCTAGTGACACAGATGTTACGTTTATGAAATCTGAAATAAAACGTCTACATACAGTATCTATTTAGTGTGTTTATTTGTTCCCCAGAGTGTGGAGCACATGAGCTGGTTGGGTCTGTTTAAAGATCTGTCTGAAGGAACGCACAAACCCTCTCCTTTTTACCACAAGAGGGCGCTGAGGAAAACCAGAGAGGAGTGTGAGCGTGTCCGTGAGAAGTCCATCCAGATGAGGTACAAACATGCAAACTACATGTCCATAAACTGTTACCTAATGCTTTCATTGAGCTGCTCGTCTCATTTCAGCTCTCTGGAGGTGTCAGAGGAGGTCAGGCAGTATCTGAAGACCCCGACCTTTGATAACTGGTAAGGAGGAGTTGTATTTTCTTACTCTGTTAGCTAGAAATCGACTGATATGGATTTTTTCATGCTGATAATGATTGTTTAGAATCCAGAGCACCAGATGGCTGAGAAGGTCTGCAGATATTTTCTGGCTGATAAGTGAGGCCAGTTTTGCTTATTTTCCTCCAATTATGTACAGGGGGTCCTCGGGTTACGACGTTGATCCGTTCTTAAGACGCGTCGTAACCCGAATTTCGTCGTAAGCCGGATTTTGGCCTTTGATCTTCCAACCAAAGCACCAATAACCTTTCCATCTCAATAATTAGACCACTACGCTGCTTGGTTATCACTGCCGCTTTCATAGGAGCAGATCAGAGCCCACATCAGGTACTTCCGCCCACATTGGGCACGCACACGAGGCCGTCTTCTTCGCCCTACAACCACACGAGGCCGTCTTCTTCGCCCTACAACCACAACAGAGCGTATTCTTCCGCCGTGCGCCGTTCGCCTTTGTTTACGTCGCTTACCACGCTAAACCGCGTAAGACGGAATGACGCGTAATATAAATATATATATTTTTAATGGGGGCGCGTTCGTAACCACGAAACGTCGTAACCCGAGACCGTCGTAACCCGAGGACCCCCTGTATCTTAAAATTAATACAAACTCACCACAGCCATTTTTTAACCATAAACCTTTAAAGGTACAGTGTGTAGGATTCGTGGCGCATAGGTGGATGGTAGCTATTCCACTTCCTCTTTTGGCTACGGCAGACCTCGAGCGTCACCCGGGCGCGCCGTAACGCAGACAGCTCGCGTACCCGCGCGCACCCGGCGCTGTGCGAGCTCTCGCCGACAACTACGGTATAAATAAAACGCGGTCACATTTTTTTTTTCTTTTCGCATGAAAACACACATTCCTGATCGTGTACCATGACACTCTACACATCAAATGAAACCTTACAGTCTCCTCTTTTTGACTATGTAATTCATTTCCCTGCACAACAATCACTCCCCGAGCACATGGGGCTTTTATACAGAAAAGCACAAAACGAGGTTTGTTACTTAGCTTACCTTTGAAGGCTCTGGACAGGTCAAACTCTGTATTTCACCATTAACTTGGTCTCAATCTGTCTGTAAGGATCCAGCGAATAAAATCCAGTAAAACAATTTAGTCCAAAACACGTGTTAGATCCATTACGACATGTGATACAGCAGCTTGTCTTGTTTACCCAAAACCACGAGGCTCCCCCCTCCCCTTCCCCAGCTCCGCTCTCCTTTTCTCCTCTCCCTCATGCAGCGTGGCCGAGCAGGCGCTAGCAGGAGCCTAGGCGAAGGCGGAGCCCAAATGTCCTTCTGCGGCTCTTGTATTCAAAATGGCTGCCTCTATATGGGGAAGATCCCCCTTTTATGTGACTATATCTAAGTCCAAAAGAATACTTTGATTTCATGATGGAAGTGAAAAGGCTTGGAAAACAATGTATTTTTGAATGGGTATCTTCAATTTCAGTAATTAACGGGTAAAAATCTTACACACTGTCCCTTTAAGGCAGTGTTGTGGGTCATTCCAGAATTGGAGGGCATTTTACGTCCCACCCATCAAATATTAAATAATCCACATACAAAATACTAAAACATTTTACAGTACAGAGTGAATTTACTTGTCCTGAGACGAAATCTAAAAAAGAGAGAAAAGAATGCTTGAAAATAGTTTTTAAAATACCAAATAAGTTTGGAGTACCTCCCAAAATGCCATTTTCCTCTTGTGCCACCCCTCTAATGACCAAATTTAATCTAAAATAAAACAGTTAAAACATTTTTTGTATTATTTGTTTCATTGCCATCTGTTGTAACTGTGGGAACATTTGTTTTAGTAGACATAATATTTCAAATAATTATGATTATTCATGGAACACACATTCATGTCCCACAACATGCACACAACCCTGTTACCAGAACATTTTTAGTCTGGTAGAAGAAGAAGAAAGCAGAACCACATGATCCCCTGGACTTGACATCATCAAACAGTTTTCCAAAAGAATGGGTAGAGCAAAGGTTTGTCTTCTCTTCTATTTTTCATATTTTTATAACATAGTTAGCCTTGATTGAATGTCTCACTCTGCCTCATGCAACCCTGTTATGCAAATGATCAGAAAAAGACAATTTTTTTCCCTTTACTTATTTGCATAAATAAGTTTTTCCTCTTCTTTTCTTCCTCCTCTCATTTGATAGTATATTACTTATTATTGATGAATATGTAGCAGAAAATCAGAAAAGTGAAGGTTTATTTTTCAAGAATTTTAAAGACAAATGTCCTCCAATTCTAGAATGACCCTTGTAGTGATATTTTGTTTCATATTAAAGTGTTAATTTGAAGCTTTGTGTGTATTTTTAATCAGTCTGGAGATTTAAAGGTGCACTGTGTCTTTGCTGGTGAAAGATCCATCACATGCTTAAAAGTCTAATAAAGCCAGAGACGGTGCAGAGCCTACAGTTAGCATCACACCCCTCAGGGAATGTGGCAGAAAGACTGTTATTGATACTAATATTGATACTGTGGCATTATTGTCCCATCCCTGTTTAGACTTTCTCCACAAATCTGCACATTGTACCTGGATAATACCGAGAGCTCTAAGACTTATGTTGATAAAATGATTTCTGTTTATGCAATCCCCAGTTCATGCAGGGCAGTGCACCTGTTTCTCTGTCCTAGCCTCCACCTCTGTGGCAAATCTCTTTAAAAACACGGCATCTTTTCTTCTTCTCCTCCTCTCATCTCAACCATCTCCATATGAAAAGGTGCTCTCATCAAAAGGCTGTCTTCATAAAGCGCTAATCAACTCACCGCATTTTCAAGAGCCCATTCATGAGGCATTCACTGGACCTGGGTTTTTGTTCGAATAGGCCCCAGCTTTCAAATCTCATCCACAATAATACAAGTAATGTTATTATGTGATTTGGTTCAAGAGAATGTACATGAAGGTATTAGTGTAAACAAGAAATACAAATCATAAAAGCTTCAATTTATGTAATCTGCAGAGAACAAAATAAGATCTTTAAATGAGAGATATGTATTTAGTTAGTGTATTAAAGTAAAAAATAAAATAATAATACTTAAAGGTCATGTTATAATGCTGTTACCTCATGAAAAACACACCCGGAGTTGTGTTTTGTTTCACACGTTTGAGTAATCCTTCATTATTAGTATGTGTACATCTCCAAAGCTCAAAATGCTCTATTCCACCTTTTACTTTTGTTTATTTGAGCGCAATTCCATGGCTGAAATTTTCAAAATTATTCAAGTGAAGGTGTGTGGAATTTAAAAGCACAGTGGAGCACTTCCTGTATTCCCAGGTGGAACAGAGTGTTTTCCGTTTGAGAGAAGAACTTAGCCTAAGTGTTAAACGTGTGAATGAAACAAAAAAACACAACTCCAGGTCTGTTTGTGATGAGGAAACAACATTATAACAAACAACATATAAAACAACATATAACATCAGAAAATGGTGTGATTATTGCTCTTGAATGTTTTTGTGAAGAATCATTCAGTCGTCCAGGTAGAATCCATGGTAAAAGTAGAAATTCAATTTGTCAACTGGACAAAGTTTATTTGGTCGAAGACGTTTCGCTGCTCATCCAAGCTGCTTCGTCGAACTGTAGCAAATTGAATTTCTCCTTTTACCTTGAATGTTTTTGTTAATGTTTTGATCCTGCATATGACAAATAAACAATCTTGAATCTAATGGACCAGTTTTAGCCACAAGGATCATTTGTATCTGTATTCCCCCTACTGATGTCACTCTAATAAACAGACTAAAACCTGTCCCGTGGCTGAGTGCAGGAAGAACACAGTGTCTACTCGTACAGCTCTGGGAAAAAAATAAAAGACCACTGCAAAATTATTTATTATTTTACTACTTATAGGTATGTGTTCGGGCAAAAGGAACATTTTTGTTTGAGTCTATAAACTACTGACAACATTTCCCCCAAATTCCAAATAAAAATATGATTGTTTAGAGCATTTATTTGCAGAAAATGACAAATGGTCAAAATAACAAAAAAAGATGCATGTTTTCAGACCTCAAAAAATGCAAAAAAAACAAGATCAAATTCATTTTAAAACAACATAATACTAATGTTTACACTTAAGAAGAGTTCAGAAATCAATATTTAGTGCAATAACCCTTATTTTTAATCACAGCTTTCATGCGTCTTGGCATGTTCTCCACAAGTCTTTCACATTGTTCTTGGGTCCTAGTTTAGACCCGGTTTTGTCTTGGTTCAGACCGGGTTTAGTCCTAGTTTAGTCCTGGTTTAGTCCCATTTTTAACCTGGTTTAGCCCTGGTTCAATCCAAGTTTAGGTCTGTTTTAACCTGATTTAGTCCTGGTTTATCCCTGGTTTAGTCCTGGTTCAGATCTGGTTTAGTCCTAGTTTAGACCTGGTTTAGTCTTGGTTCAGACCAGGTTTAGTCCTGGTTTAGTCCCTGTTTTAACCTGTTTTATTCCTGGTTTATCACTGGTTTAGTCCTGGTTCAGACCTGGTTTAGTCCCAGGATTGTGCTCTCCACAAGTCTTTCACATTGTTCTTGGGTGACTTTATTCCACTCCTGGTGCAAGAACTGAAGTAGCTCAGCTTTGTGTTTGTGTTGGAATTCAACAGACGCTGGAATGGAATGGCTGTAATACATGTAGAGATGCTGATTTCAGAAAAAAATGCAGTGGTCTCTTATTTTTTTTCCAGAGTTGGATAAGAACTCTCAGCACTGGCAGCATTTTCTAAACAGTGGTGTTTGGAGGGTCATTTATGTCACCTGCAGGACTTTTTAGGAAGGTACACACAGTCTGAATCTGTACACTTACACCTCACACACCTGACACACTTGACACACGGGGCTTTGGAGGTCCTCATCTCTCTTTTCTCTCGCTCTCGTCCTCTCCCATCTGATGTCGGCAGTGTTTCGTTCACATTCCCAAAGAGCTCAGTTCAATCTGAATAGGTTTCTGTCATTTTCTCATGTTGTTTAGGATTGAATTAAAACGTTTGATTTCAACGGGCGGGTACGAGTCCTGACCGCCCTGAACGAACTGACTGAGATGAGTGACAGGAGAGAAAGAGACAGAGAGAAAGAGAGAGAGAGGAGAGAGAGACAGACAGAGAGAAAGAGAGAGACACAGAGAGGAGAGAGAGACAGAGAGAGAGACAGAGAGGCACAGAAAGAGAGAGGGAGAGACAGAGAGAAAGACAGAGACGGAGAGGAGAGAGAGAGAGAGAGAGGACAGGAGAGAGAGAGAGAGAGAGAAGAGAGGCAGACGAGGGAGCGACAGAGAAGGACAGAGGAAAGAGACACACACACACCGACAGACAGAGAGGAGAAAGACAGAGAGAGGGAGACAGAGAGAGAGAGAGACAGATAGAGGAAAACAGAGAGAGAGCCACAGAGAGAGAGAGTGACAGAGAGGAGAGAGAGAGGAGGGGAGAGATAGACAGAGGAGAGATAAAGAGAGAGGCACAGAGAGAGAGACAGAGAGGAGAGAGAGACAATCACATACAGAGAGAGGAGAGAGAGACACAGAGATAGCCAGAGATGGAGACATAGAGAGAGAGCTATAGAGAGAGAAACAGACGAGAGAGAGTGAGAGAGAGAGACAAACACAGAGAGAGAGGAGAGACAGAGAGAAAGACAGAGAGGAGAAACAGAAGGAGGGAGACAGAGAGAGAATGAGAGAGAGCTATAGAAAGAAAGACAGAGAAAGAGAGAGATACTACTAGTAGTAATGTCATACTGTGGAACATTTTAGGCAGAGCGTTGGTATGTCTATAGAAACAAGGTGACGGACCCCTAACAAAAAAGTTCCAGAGTGCACCTTTACAGTTGTGTGTGTCGTTCGTACAGGCAGTGGGAGGACGCAGAGATCATGGTGCTTCTCCAGCTCATGTACACAGACCTGGACCTCATCACCACCTTCAACATGGAGCCCGAGGTCCTGCAGCAGTTCCTGTTCGAGGTCTACCGCCGATACAACAACATCCCCTTCCACAACTTCAAACACTGCTTCTGTGTCACTCAGATGGTGAGCGGGCGGGAGAGAGAGCAAGGGTTACCATGGAGACAGAGGGAGAGAGAGGTGAAGAGATAAACAGAGAGAGGAGAGAGAGAGATTTTTAACTGACCTTTAGAGATGTACAGATCCAGCTTTTCCAATAGTGATTTTAGTACCTGATAATATCCAATACCAATGCAGAAACTGAAAATTGCATCTAATATTCACGCTTACCGGAAAACGTTTGAAAACATGCAGATGACGACTTCCGGTGTAGTTACCAACACTGGGCGTGTGATAAAACCGTGGATTCAGCAGCACCGTCTTCACAACCTGCCAAAGCTTTCCATGAGGGACGGGACTCTAATCGCACACTTCATAACATTTTTATTAAGTTAGACCAGACCTGGGCATTTCAAGGCCAAATACAGCCCACGAACCGACTCTGACCGGCCCGCGAAAGGTTGCTTGGAATTAAGAAAATAAAACCTACTTTTAAAATTGTACATAATGCATTTGTACTGATGATCATCTGTCGGACGTGCTTCACATCTCCACCTCAAACAGGAACCTGACTTTGATGCACTTGTTAAAGCTCAACAGAGGCGAGATTTCTCTCACTGATCAAGAAAAAAAACACTAAAACATGCTAACTTTGACTTTTTTTCTACACAGTTTGGCAGTTGGACAAAAAAAAATGTGACATTTCTTGTATTATATTATTTGGCAAACAAAGACATTGTGGTGTCTTAATACAAAGTTAAGAAAATTAAACTCAGAAAGCATTGTGGGGTTAATGTGACTGGAAAAGAGCTACAAATGTTTCACGTTTACCATTGTTTTGAATTATTTTACTAAATAAATTTTGTTTTCTCATTACTTAATAACCCATAACTTACCAGCTTCTGTAAACAATGCCATTTACTGATTTCAACGTAGAAATAAAATTAATAACCAGAGTAGACTTCAAACTTTTGGCCCGGCTCTCCACAATATTTTCTGCTTCACATTTTGCCCCTGGGGAAAAATAATTGCCCACCCCTGAGTTAGACAAATTATAATACACAAATGAATATGCTATTTATAAAGGGAAAAAAGAAAGAATACAGTGACATCTAGATGACGAAAACCACGCCCTTTTCTCAGTTTTTCCCAGATTTTGTCAGAGTTACTATCGCCAAAAGAGCCCAGAGGAGGTGGTCATCCGCATGTTTCCAAATATCTTCTGGTTTTGTGAGAGAGAGATGAAGACAGAAGAGAGAAACAGAGAGAGGAGAGAGATTTTAACTGACATTTTGCACTGGATTCCATCTACACCTCGTGCTATTTACATAAAAGGTGTTTTATAGTGAAGTATTGTATGGTGAAAGGTGAGAAAGAGAGAGAGATGGAGAGAAGGAGGGAGGGAGGCAGAAACAGAGGAGGGAGAAGAGAGAAAGAGAGGAGAGAGAGAAAGATGGAGGAGAGAGAAACAGAGGAGGGAGAAGAGAGAAAGACAGGAAAGAGAAAGATGGTGAGGAGAGAGAAAGAGAGACAAACACACATGCACTGAGGAGAGAGAGAGAGAGATAGAGAAAACACAAACAACAAACAAACAATATTTATAAGGCGCTTTTCATACAAAATTGTAACACAAAGCGCCTAAAAAGAGGAGAGAGGGAGGTAGAGACAGAAGAGAGAGAAAAAAGGAGAGAGAGACACAGACAAGGGGAGAAGAGAGACGAGATAGAGAAAGGGGGAGGCAGAGAGAGGAAAGAAGGAGGGAGGGAGGCAAAGAGAGAGGAGGGAGAAGAAGAGTGAGGCAGAGAGAGAGAGAGAGAGTGGAGAGAGAGATGGCGGGAGAAGAGAGAGAGAGAAAGACAGACAGGAGAGAGAGAGACAAACACACACGTACAGAGGAGAAAAAGATAGATAGGAGACAGAAAGAGAGGGATACAGAGGGAGAAAGAGAGGAAGGCAGAGAGAGAGACAGAAGGAGTAGAGGGAGATAGAGAATGAGTGAGGTAGAGAGAAGAGAGAGAGAGAGACAAACACACAGAGGAGAGAGATAGAGAGGAGGGGAGAGAGGAGAGAGAAATTGAGGGAGAAGAGAGAGAGAGAGAGAGAGACAGAGAGGAAAAAGAGAGAGAGAGACAAATACACACACACTGAGGAGAGAGAGAGTGAGAAAAGAGGAGAGAGAGAGGGATGCAGAGACAGAGAGAGATGGAGGGATTAGAGAAAGAGAGACAGAGGAGAGTGAGAGACAAAGGAGAGAGATAGAGAGATACAGAGGGAGGGAGAGAGAGAGTGAGGCAGCGAGTGGAGAGAGAGACGGAGGGAGAAGAAAAAGAGTGAGGCAGCGAGTGGAGAGAGAGATGGAGGGAGAAGAGAGAGACTGAGAGGAGAGAGAGACAAACACAAATGCACAGAGGAGAGAGAGAGATAGAGAGGGATAGAGAGGGGCAGAGAGAGAGGAAGGCAGAGAGAGAGGAGAAAGAGACGGAGGGAGAAGAGAGAGACAGAGAGGAGAGAAAGAAAGAGAGAGGAGAGAGAGATAGAGAGGGAGAGAGAGAGATGGTGGGAGAAGACAGAGGGAGATAGAGAAAGAGTGAAGCAGAGAGTGGAGAGAGACGGAGGGAGAAGAGAGAGAGACTGAGAGGAGAGAGACAGAGGGAGAGGGAGAGAGAGCCATAGAAAGAAAGATAGCTAAATACTGAGAGAGAGAGATACTAGTAGAGACAGAGGCAAGACAGAGAAAGAGAGGATGAGGCAGAGAGGACAGAGCGAGAGAGAGACAGAGGAGAGAGGGAAAGATTGAGAGAGAGCTAGAGATGGAGTGAGAGGGAGAGACCAATCAGCGCAGTCATGTTCTCGTCTGGTGGTCTTTTCTTATATGGAAACTCTTGGGTCATTTTCACACCTGCCTTGTTTGGTTCGTTTAAAATGAACCAGAGTTCGTTTGCTCCTTTGATTCGGACCTTTTGGGCTGGTGTGAATAAAAAACAAAAATCTCGATCCGGAGCAAACAAGCGAACCGAGACCACCTAAAAAGCTTGGTCTCGGCATGGTTCCATTCGAATCCTGGTGTGATTCGTTTGAGGTGAGAATTCAGACTGGACTCGATCCGACACAAGTTGGCTTTTTATACTTAACGAGCTCCCGTCGTATGTCGAGCATTATGGGAAACTGCGGCTGACGAAACTAAACTAAACGAGGCTTACTTACGTTTTGCGTGAAGAGCAAGAGTCAGAACTTGATGTGCGCACATGAGCGCTGTCCTCCGTAGCCGTCTTGCCCTGTGTCTTCGACGTTTGGAAATTGATTGTAAAATAGTGTAAACCTCACGATCCTGCTCAAACATTTGTGCAAACTGTAAAAAGCAAACCATATCGCTATGACGACATTGAAAACAGCACGTAACACCATGATTCTCCTCCTTCCGTGTTTGGACACGGCGTTTTGACACGGCTCATTTCTGTCCAATGGCTGAGCGACCTCAGCACATGTGGTTTTGTTCACAGATGTTGGTCCACTTAGAAAAAAAGTACAGTGTGAAAGCGAACCGCACCAAAATAAAAAATAAAATAAAAAATTTAAATTTGGTCCGGACCAAAGCAAGTGAACTATCAGACTTTCTTGGTGTGAAAACGACCTTAAAGTCACAGTACCTGAGTTTTACTGTCTTAAAAATGTGAAAAACAAAACTAGTTAATTTTAAACAGTGCAGATTATTCCTCACTTACCTTAGGCATTCGGGGCATCCAACTTGTTCATCACAATGAGATTAAAAACTCTTTTCACATCTTGTATTAGAGTTTTGCCGTCAATGTAAATTAAAAAATAACTAGCATGCTACTTCACTATAGGCCACTACCAACAACTGGTATACAGTGATATTTGTCAGATATTTAAAAAATTTGCCAAAAGCCAGTTTTACCCATTTTGAAAGTGTATGCCCAAAAAGATGTAAAAGAAAAGTTTCGAAATTGGTCATTTAAAGGTGCACTGTGTAACTTTTCTGATGGAGGGTGATCTGATGCTTTTCTCCATAGAGATGTTATTGCTTTGTCTGGAATGTTCCACAGTATGGTATTAAACCTTTCTATCTTCATGTAGAACAAGTTATAGATCAGATCTGGGGAGAGGACACCCCACTCACAGTCAGAATGTCAGTTTTTCTAGGTATTTTTTGAGCTGTAAAACAATCTATAATTGAATAAATGTAAGGTAGAGCTGTTTAATGTCATACTGTGGAACATTCCAGACAGAGCAACAACATATCCATAGAAACAAGCAGGTGACGGATCCCCAACCAAAATGTTACACTCTACACCTTTAATAAAAAAAAACATCTTCAGCACAAAAATAGTTTGTCGTGTCTTTCAATAAGGCAAAATAGGACAAAATAGTGCAAGCTGTGAGAGGTTCTGACATTTAAGGTATATACGTTAACAATAGACATTTTTTTCTTGACTTTGTAACAACTGGCCAATAATTCAAAATTAAACCTACTTATTGAATTTGTTAAATACAAAAATGCACTATGCCACCTTATTTATTTATTGTAGTGTTTTTGTCAGTATGTCTTACCTGTTGTGTGCAGATGTATGGTCTGATTTGGCTCACAGACCTCAGGAGTCAGATGGACAGTATTGACCTGCTCATCATGCTGACCTCTGCGGTGTGCCACGACCTCGACCACACGGGCTACAACAATGCCTACCAGGTAACCATGGCAACAACCGCCCTTTACATCTGTGTGCAAAGAAAGCCCAGAGAAAACGACAAAACAAGTGATGCTATTTTATATTTTAGTAATATTATGCTCTCTTCATGCAGCATAGTACATCGTTTATATATAAAAGTGAATTAAAATGATTGATTACGACGGGCGGGTGCGAGTCCTGACAGCCCTGAACGCATGAGAGAGAAAGAGGGAGAGAGAGAGAGAGAGAGAGAGAGAGACAAGGAAAGAGAGACAGAGAGGAGAGAGAAAGAGAAGAGAGACAGAGAAAAAGAGGAGAGAGAGGGAGAGACAGAGAGATAATGAAAGGAGAGAGACAGGGAAAGAGAGAGGAGAGAGAGAAAGAGAAGAGAGACAGAGAAAGAGAGGAGACAGAGAGAGAAAGACAGTGAAAGAGAGGAGAAAGAGGGAGAGACAGAGAGAGATAATGAAAGGAGAGAGACAGAAAAAGAGAGGGACAGAAAGAGACAGGAGAGAGAGAGGAGAGCGAGGAAGAGAAGAGAGACAGAGAAAGAGAGGATGGAGAGGGAGAGACACAGAGAGGAGAGAGATAAAGAAAGGAGAGAGAGAGAGACAGAAAAGGAGAGTGACAGACAGAGACAGGAGAGAGAGTAATAAAAGAGAGAGAGAGAGACAGAGAGGAGAGAGAGAAAAAGAAGAGAGACAGAAAGAGAGGAGAGAGAGAGAGAGAAAGAAAGACAGGGAAAGAGAGACAGAGAGGAGAAAGAAAGAGAGGAGAGAGAGGGAGAGACAGAGAGAGAGAGAGAGAAAGAAAGGAGAGAGAGAAAGAGAAGAGAGACAGAGAGGAGAGAGAGAAAGTGGACAGGAGAGAGTAAGAAAGGAGAGAGAGAGGGGGAAGAGAGACGGAGAGGAGAGAGAGAGAGAAGAGAGACAGAAAAAGAGAGGGACAGACAGAAACAGGAGAGAGAGTAAGAAAGGAGAGAGAGAGACACAGGGAAAGAGAGACAGAGAAAGAGACGAGAGAGGGAGGGACATAATGAAAGGAGAGAGACAGAAAAAGAGAGGGACAGACAGAGACAACAAGAGAGAAACAAAGGAGAGAGAGAGAGAGAGGAAAGAGAGGTAGAGACAGAGAGAAGAGGGAGACAATGAAAGGAGAGCGAGAGACAGACAAAAAGAGAGAGAGAGAGAGACAGAAAGGAGAGACAGAGAGAAAGGGAGACAGGGGCAGAGAAAAAAAACAGGGAGAGAGCGAGGGAGTCAGAGAGAGGAGAGAGAAAAAGAGAGGAGAGAGGGAGGGGCAGAGACAAACACAGAGAGAGATTGAGAGAGGACAGAGGAGAGAAAGAAGAGAGGAGAGAGAGACAGAGAGAAACAGTTAATCATTTATATTGGGTATTAAGCCGTTTATTTTTAAAACCTGTCAACAGTGTATTTCAGGCCATATTTCTTTAAAACAACAAAACATTGTAATTGCATTCACACCATTTGAAAGAGAAAATGCTGATTAATATTTGTTATTTGTTATTGTTTTTTTTTTTGTGTTAGATAAATGCCCAGACAGAACTTGCTCTTCGCTATAATGACATCTCCCCGCTAGAAAACCACCACTGTGCTGTAGCCTTTGAGATCCTGGAAAAGGTTGGGTGTTGCAAATTGAAATCATTTGAATATATTTATTATTGATACTTTGCAATCACGCTGGGGGTGGGGGGCTCTGCATGTATGTGTATGTTCGGAAGTTACAGTGATGACACATTGCACACATTAGCAAACACTGTCAAGAAAGTTTTTAGATTTAGATTTTTAGTCAGAAAATGGATTTAAACAGCAAATTTACAGGAGCCTGTGATCTACAGCTCTGGAAAAAAATAAGAGACCACTGCATTTTTTTTCTGAAATCAGCATCTCTACATGTATTACAGCCATTCCATTCCAGCGTCTGTTGAATTCCAACACAAACACAAAGCTGAGCTACTTCAGTTCTTGCACCAGGAGTGGAATAAAGTCACCCAAGAACAATGTGAAAGACTTGTGGAGAGCATGCCAAGACGCATGAAAGCTGTGATTAAAAATAAGGCTTATTCCACCAAATATTGATTTCTGAAGTCTTCTTAAGTGTAAACATTAGTATTATGTTGTTTTAAAATGAATTTGATCTTGTTGCTTTGCATTGTTTGAGGTCTGAAAACATGTATCTTTTTTTGGTATTTTGACCATTTGTCATTTTCTGCAAATAAATGCTCTAAACGATAATATTTTTATTTGGAATTTGGGGGAAATGTCAGTAGTTTATAAACTCAAACAAAACAAACAAAATCAGAAAAACTGATAATTTTGCAGTGCTCTCTTATTTTTTGTCCAGAGCTGTATATGAACATCCATGGTCCTGTTTAAGGGTTTGATTTTCAACAACAACAAAAAAAATCTTTTCTTTCTGGTCAGAATGTCTTATAGACAAACCTCAGATTAAAGACAGAACAGTGCCTCAGTTAGCATCACACTCCCAGGGAATGTTGCAGCTGCAAAGTATCAATATGTCAAATATATAGGAGTCTTTGAAATGATTGTGGTTTGTGTTTTACAGACAGAGTGCAACATCTTTAGAAACGTCTCTTTAGACCAGTACAAACGGATCAGAGAGGGCATCATCAAGTAAGAACTGCTGTGTAGAAATAAAAAAAACACACTAGGCCAGGGGTGCCCAACCAGTCGATCGCGGTCTACCAGTTGATCGCAGGCAGTGTGTCAGTCGATTGCGAGTATTAATGCTCAATTCCGATTTTTTGGTGAAATCCGATTTTTTTTGCGAGGTCGTTCACATTTCCAATTAAATGCAACTTGAATGTGATCTCCAGGGTGAACTTTAAATGCCCCAAAAGTGTCCCACATGCACCTTGGAGGACACAACGAGGTCACATGCAGTGAGGGTGTTGAATGTTTACGGAAATAGCCTAAAGTTGCAGTCGTACCGGAGCCAAAACATGTACAGCTTATATGTTTTAAGGAGGAGATGGAGAAGGACAAGGTTTTTAGCCATGGCGTTTTGTGGGGCGGTGGCAGCAACGTCCGTAGAAATGAACGTGTTGGTGCGGAGTCGCAGCCAAGAGTGGTGGGATCTCGGCACACCATCAATCTTCAAAAGTAGATCTTGGTTTTAAAAAAAGGTTGAGCACCCCTGCACTACGCTGTAACGCCCGGTGTACACTGACTGCAGGTGCAGGTGGGGCGCGGGCCTGCAGAAAGAATCAGCAGGATCTTTGCTGGACACCGTAACAGTCTCTAATATCAAGCTGATAATGTCGCATGAGCAAAACAGGAAATCAGACACGATCAAGTGTATTTGCAGAACAAAATGTTCCTGCACACTCCTGGTACTTTGTAAATGTTACCAGTTGTAGATTGTAGCCACAGTATCCAAAAGCATGTAAAAGTGGTCATAGTGTGAAATGCCGCTGTTGTTGACCAATAGGGCTTCTTGTGCATGGTAATCTATGGCGTGAACTCCCAACCAGAGCATGAATCCCCGTGAATATGTTGTCTCTGGAGCGCTGTTTCCACACTCTGCCCGCAGTCAGTGGGGCAGACGAGTCACAGTAAAACCACACCGAACCCGAACCTCCCCACACCTGCAGTCAGGGCACACAAAGTCAAAGTCAAAGTGTACTTTATTGTCAATTCACTATGTAACAGATATTACACAGAGGACTGAAATTGCGTTTCACCAGACACCAAATGTGCAATTTAAAGTAAAGTGTTAAATTTTACCAGATGTGTGGTAGTGGAAGTATACAAGTGAACAGGCTAATAGAGCTAACGTGGGCGCATTGATACGAGAGAGAAAATATGCAAATTGAGAGAGAAAATATGCAAATGCGAAATACGCTGCTGAATTTTTAGTGGACAGCTGTCTGGGATGCAAATATAACGCTTTTTGGACAAATGTTGTTTTGAGAAGAAAAACAAGCTTTATTAACTGTCCCCGCGAACTTACCAGAACTACGTTTACGAGCTACGTTAACAGAGGATAACCGGGATGACATCGCGCTGTCATGTGTAAGTCAGTGTTAATCTCAGAACACTGTTGAAGGGGAAGCCATACAGATTAACATAAAAAAAAAAAAAAACACGTACTATCCATTTAAAACTGTAGGAATTCCATACTGTTATAATGTCATGTAAACATATCCTTTCTGATTTCAGATGTATCCTGGCTACAGACATGTCCAGACACAATGAGATCCTCAACAAGTTCAAGTCTCTCCTTCCAACGTTTGACTTCAGCAACAAGGACCACCGAGATGTGGTAAGAACAAAGGAAATGGTGATGTGAAGTACTTCCATAAAGGTCAGGCAGGTGGGTAGAAGAGCCTGAATTTGGACTTGAGTACGAGTAACATTACCTTAACAGAACTGTATGTAGCCTGCGCTCTTTAAAAAAGGTATAACAAACACAACTGAACCTTGGGACTCTTGTGAGATTTAAGCCATGTTATTATATTTATTTATGTTATACACATGTGCGCTGTCCTCTATGACGACGCCATGAAACTATACCTGGATATCGGGTTTCAGGCCGCTTTGGACTCCACTTAAAGTATACGCTGACACAGCGAGCTTCTGTGATTTGAAAAGTGCTAAAGTTTGTGTTATTTGTTGAGCGCAACATTGTGCCCCGAGCACTCATGTTACCCCGATATCCTAACCTACCAAATCTACGGAACTGCTCCAAATGTTACTAAAGTGATATGGGTGAGTAAATCAACGTGTGTTATTAATAAGGTTCAGATTATAAAAAATGTTAATATTCCTTTAAGGTATTTCTTCAATGGCTATAACATCATTATGCAAACAGGTTACCAGCTTGTTTATTTATTTATTATTATTTCATGTGTGCAGTTAATGATGATCCTGATCAAAGTGAGCGACATTTCCAACGAGGCGAGGCCCATGGAGGTAGCAGAGCCCTGGCTGGACTGTCTGCTCCAGGAGTTCTACAACCAGGTCATTATGTTATTTAAAGGGGACAAATTATGTAAAAATCAACATTTATGAGCTTTTAATAATGTTATAATAGTTTTTGTTAGCAATAGCCATAGACTGTATATATAAATGGACATAGCTAGCCATCATATTACAAACACGAAGTGAGCATGGGGGCACTTCTTGCTCCATCTGACCCTGGCTCCAATTTAATTAATTTAATTTTAGTCTTAAAATGTTCATCTTAACCAGCTCTACATGATCCTGTTTTGTCTGTAAATAAATTCATATTCCTTATATGGACCTCCAGCCTCGATGAGCTTCACTTGACTGGAGCCGAACACAATGGGTGACGTCACACTCCCTTAGTTCACTTCTTTAAGCAGTCTATGGCATTAGCTTATTCAAAATTGGGGCAGGGCAATTGACAAAATTTTATTTAGATTCAGTGATGTCTAATACCGCTCCCTACTTAGTGCTCAGTGCTCTGAATGGGGAGTGAGTTAGCACTGAGAGCAAAGCGAGGGGTGACTCAGAGCTTCAAAAATGTAAGTTATAAAACATGTTAATACATTGGTTTCGGTAAGTATAGCATTTTCAAAACAATAAAAGGTAAAATGGTGATGTAAATATGTTACGAGTTAGCAATTAGTACCACATAGAAGTGTAATATCCCCTCTTTAAGGTGTTAACAATGAACATAATGTTTATAAATTAAACAATTGATCTAATTTGTTTCAAATTAATATTAAATACCTGAAAAAGCATAATGTCTTCTTTAAAGGTCCTACATTAAGCCAATTGACTCTTGTGAGCTTTAAGCCATGTTATAATGGTGTCACTTCATCAAACATAGACCTGGAGTTGTGTTTTGTTTCATTTCACATGTTTGAGTAAAATTTTATTATTTGTTTGTCTACATCTCCAAAGTTCAAAATGCTCTGTTCCACCTTGTGATGTCATGAAGCAGTGGTTTTTAAGTTAACAGCTACATTTTACATTTTGTTCAGTAAAGATTGGCAACTCCAGTGCTGAAATCATGCAAATCATTCTTGTGAAGGTGTATGGACTTTAAAGACACAGTGGAGCACTTCCTGTATTGACCTCACAAGGTGGAAGGTGGAGTGTTTTCTGTTTGAGAGACAAACTCAGCCTAAATACAGCTCTGGAAAAAAAATAATTGAGCACACAAAATTATCAGTTTTTTTTATCTTACTACTTATAGGTATGTGTTTGGGCAAAAGGAACATTTTTGTTTGAGTCTATAAACTACTGACAACATTTCCCCCAAATTCCAAATAAAAATATTATCGTTTAGAGCATTTATTTGCAGAAAATGACAAATGGTCAAAATAACAAAAAAGATACATGTTTTCAGACCTCAAACAATGCAAAGAAACAAGATCAAATTCATTTTAAAACAACATAATACTAATGTTTACACTTAAGAAGAGTTCAGAAATCAATATTTGACGCAATGACCCTTATTTTTAATCACAGCTTTCATGCGTCTTGGCATGCTTTCCACAAGTCTTTCACATTGTTCTTGGGTGACTTTATTCCACTCCTGGTGCAAGAACTGAAGTAGCTCAGCTTTGTGTTTGTGTTGGAATTCAACAGACGCTGGAATGGAATGGCTGTAATACATGTAGAGATGCTGATTTCAGAAAAAAAAATGCAGTGGTCTCTTATTTTTTTCCAGAGCTGTATATACGATTTCTGTTAAATGTGTGAATGAAACAAAACACAACTCCAGGTGTGTTTGTGATGAGGAAACAAGATTATAACATAGATTTTTTTTAAAAGCGTAATATGAGTCCTTTAATTTCAAAGTTCAAAAGTTCAAATTTACAGCTAACTATAAAAAGGCAGTCATTTTTAAAACTCATGTGTGCAGAGTGATGTGGAGAAGTTGGAGGGGCTTCCTGTCACCCCCTTTATGGACCGGGACAAAGTGACTAAGCCTTCGTCCCAAACTGGTTTTATCCGATTTGTCCTGCTTCCATTGTTTATCGAGCTGGCTAACCTCTTCCCTTGTCTTGAGGTAAATAATTTAACAATCATAATCAATGTTTAAAAGAACAAAGATTGCACTGTGTTGTTTCTCAGATAAAAAAATTTGACCTGATACAATTACATATCCAACCAGTGATCTTAAAGGTGCATTATGTAACTTTTCTGGTCCGTCAGATGCTTTTCTCCATGGAGATGTTGTTGCTTTGTCTGGAATGTTCCACAGTATGGTGTTAAACCTTTCTATCTTCATGTAGACCAGTGCTTCTCAAATAGTGGGGCGGGCCCCCCTGGGGGGGCGCGGTGTGATGCCAGGGGGGCGCGTGTGACCCTGGGAAACATGCTTTTTTGCCATACTGTACTAGAACGAAAGTGTAATTGCACATCAACAACAGTAGTTGGCAGTAGCGCTCTCGTTGTCGCTCTGGGGCAGGGGTCGGCGACCTTAAATACGCGATATACGCACAGAACAGACTTGCCATCAGCAGAACATCCTCTGTCACAGAAAAAAACACGTTATATTCCACTGAGCTTTGAGTTTATGCAAATGGACCATGTGGTTTTTAAGTTTCGTTTCTGTAAAATGTAAACAAATGTGCATAAAGCTGCATTAAAAGCACATTAATATTTGAGTCCTCAGTGCAAAAAAAGAGTGCAGTGTTTGTTGGAAGTTTCTTTCTTTTTTTGTTTTTAATGTTAATAAAAGGATACATTGTTATGCAGAGGTGTACTAATAATTTTCTAGACAAATAATACTATTAATAGTCGTGCACAGGGAGGGGGGCATGACATTTTTTCTTCTTCCTAGGGGGGGCGTCATAGAAAATAATTGAGAAGCACTGATGTAGACCAAGTTATAGATTAGATCTGTGGAGAGGCAACCCCGCTCAAAGTCAGAATGCCTGCTTTTCTAGATGTTTTTGAGCTATAAAACCACATGTAATTGAATAAATGTAAAACAGAGCTGTTTAATGTCATACTGGGGAACATTCCAGGGTAATGACATATCCATAGAAATAAGCAGGTGAGGACCTCCAACCAAAAAGTTTCATAGTGCCCTAGAACACTTTTGCTATAAAAAGTAACACCATCACTTTTGCTGGGTAATTTTTACCCAATAAAATATACCCCCCAAAAAAGTACTTGTCATGAAAAACAGATCAAAATATGACAACACATGATAAATTAGAGTGGTTTTATTGTATTTTCAACTGTGGTATGTGTAACAAAATGGAAAAAAAAAACAACATAGGAAGACCCTAAAAACATGCTCCAAAATTACTGAAAAATTAGGAATTTGAGAACAAAAAATTCCTAAAAAATAAATAAATAAATAAATAAATAATAATTTTTAACCTGATATAATATACCCAACAAAAAGTACTTGTCATGAAAAATAGATCAAAATACGACAACACATGATAAATTAGAGTGGTTTTCTTTTATTTTAGGGAGACCATTTAAAATCTGTCCAGGGACAGCAGATGAAAAAATAGCCTTTTGGCTAATTCTGGTACATTTACAGATATGTTAATTAATGTACACTGTCCCTGTCAAATAAACCAATAAATAAATAACATAAATTTTCAACTGTGGTATGTGTAACAAAATGGAAAAAAAAAAAAACATAGGAAGAGCCTAAAAATATGCTCCAAAATTACTGAAAAATTAGGAATTCGAGAGAAAAAAAATCCTAAAAAAAAAATAAAAAAAAAATACTGTAAACTTGGTCTTTGGTCCACCCATTCCTTGGACATGTGAGACTTCCCTGGTGAAGCTCAGACTCCTTGACACACGAAGAGTTGCAGGAGAAAAGAACAAAAGATAGTATTTTTTCAGTGGGTAAAAATGACCAGTTGACTAAAATATTGTTTTCACCATAAGAATTCCCTTTGAAATCACCACATTGTGATATTTATTCATAACCACTGCAATAAATAAGGATATATACACATTCCAGGACCACTCTTACTTACCTATTCCTTACATCCTCTTACATTAAATTCATTACATTCTTACATTCCTCTTTCACTATTGCCGGGTGAAAATCACCCGAAAGCCTGTAGGAAAAAGTGGGCTTTGGGGTAGGGAAACACCTACACCTTCAAAGATGTCAAAAAAAAATTGTGAAACTCCCCAGGGACCCATGACACTCAGAAAAATGCAACATATTGAAAATCATGTAAATACTTTTGATCGGGTGAAAATCAAAATCGGCGATAGTGCTCTAGGGCAGAGGTCTTCAACAGGGGAGTCGCGAAATCTTTTTTTTTTTTCACTTTAAAATAATATAATTTTATATTTTATAGTGTAAAATACAGTATTAACCTGTGTATTATTTCCTTGTATCAGATGTACCATAACAGAGTAGCAATGTTTATACATGACACTAAGCTCAATTTTATATAAAACACAATTCTATGCCATATATATAGTAGGGGGTCCCTGGCCCAGTTCGCCATCTGTTTGGGGGTCCCTGGCCTGAAAAACGTTGAAGACCCCTGCTCTACGGTTAAATAACACATATTATGAAAAATTTACATCTTGCTCTACATGATCCTGGTGTTATCATTTCGCTATTTTGTCCATAAATAAATTCCTATTCCTAATATAGAAATGGCTCCAAATTTACCGCTCTAACTGGAGCTGAACGCTACAGGTGATATCCCACTTCACTTTTTTATACAGTCTCTGGGTACAACCTTGGTTTCCCGGTTCTATCTGGTAGCCTTCCATTATCATCCAGTTCAGCATGTGAGAAGCCAAATGCCAATGTGAACAGAGCGGCTATGTTCTGGGTGTGAATGGGGATCATTGTGATGTGTTCTAGCATTTTCTATCTGGTAATTTACTTAGACTTGGGCTGCGTCCCATTACTCTTTCTTACCCTTTGTCCTTCAATCCAATCCAACTTTATTTCTATAGCACATTGTATAAACAGAAACAGTTTCCAAAGTGCTGCACATAAATAAATAAAACTTAATAAAAACATTACTAAAATAGCAATAAATAAGGTGATAATAATAAAATCACTAAAAACAAAAGCAATTATAAAAAACACAGAGGACCACACAACTCACGTGGTATTAAAAGCCAGAGAATAAAAGTGGGTCTTAAGACGAGACTTAAAACTCTCCAGTGTGGGGGCTGTTTTGACATGAGGGGGCAGAGGGTTCCATAACTTAGGGCCAACCACAGAGAAAGCCCTGTGCCCCCGAGTTTTAAGTCTAGTCTTAGGGACCACGAGCTGGAGCTGGCCCTCTGACCTCAGAGCACGCACCGGTCTGTAGATATGGATGAGGTCAGAGATGTATTTTGGGGCCAGTCCATTAAAAGCTTTAAAAACAAACAATAAAATCTTAAAATCAATCCTAAAACGAACAGGAAGCCAGTGCAAAGATGCAAGAATAGGGGAGATGTGCTCATATTTTTTCTGTCCCATTAAAAGGCGCGCAGCAGCATTCTGGACTAACTGCAGTGCGTTTTGATTCATTCCAGAATAAAGTGCATTGCAGTAGTCCAGACGAGAAGAATTAAAAGCATGCATGACGCGCGCAAAATCTGAAAAGGATAAAAAAGATTAAATTTAGGCTAAAAGACGATAAAAACTGGATTTCACGACCAAAGTAACTTGTTTATCAAGTTTAAAATCAGAGTCCATAATGACGCCAAGGTTGGTGGCTGTTGATTTTGTGTGCTGTCTGAGAGGACCCAAGTCGGACAAAGAGCTGGCACTGCCACCGGGCCCACACATTATCACCTCAGTCTTGGTCTCATTGAGGTTCAAGAAATTTTGAGCCAACCAAATCTTGACGTCATTAAGGCACTCAAGCAGGGGTCCTTGTCCTTCCCCTACCCCTTTATCTACATCTTTATCTTGCCCCTCCATAACGAGCTGAGAGGGCTAAGAGTACGAATGTTCCCCTAAGAAATGAGACACCACTCGATTACCGTTTGCGTCATCATCCCTTGCCTCTACCTGGCTGCTACGTCTACAGATGCGACAAAAGTTGACGCAAGCAAACGTAAACAAATGTCAAGGATTATCGGGTACCTCGGCTTGACAAAAAACTAGCTTGATTATGCATGAAAGTTTGATGAAAACGATAATGTCGGCTAAACAGACATCACTACAATTAAAACCGCAACAACAGTTCACTAAAAGTAACGTAGAACATAAGCGTCATAATTGTAAACCTGCTAAACTGTTAATCGATAATTACAACTGCTGAAAATACATTTATGAGACTCCTTGGCTGGTCGATGTGACGCTGTCATCCTGATCCCAAAACCTGCCTGGGTTTGTAGGCGTACCCCTTCGTTTGAAGTCTGGTTGAGAGCTTACTTCGTTTCAAGGGGTATGTAGCCCTCAGTTGATCAAAATTAGAATCAGGACACCCCTTGCTCTCACATGAACGGGCAAAACCAAGGGGTAGGGGTAAGACGAAGGGGTAAGACAGAGAAATGGGATGCAGCCTTAGACTTAGACAAACATTATTGACAGAAACAAACATTATATACAGAAATATAGTAATGTAAATAGACATAGTTATATACAGGAGGTCACAACATTCACACTGGTATACTGGTATATATTACTTTTTCTTCTTCTTCCTTCTTTTACAGCACCACATCATAGACCCGGTGCGTAAAGCTCTAGATTACTACACGGAGATGGAGAAGGCTCTGGACCGCGCCAAGAGCAGTTTGAGTTCAGCTGAGACCACACCGGGACCAGAGACCCCCAAAATTGAGGCCAAGTCTATAGTTTAAAGGGCACATATTACGCTATTTTCAGATCTATGTCAGAATGTTGTTTCCTCATCAAAAACATACCTGGAGTTGTGTTTTGTTTCATTCATACATGTTTAACCTCTTTAAGGGCTCCACTGTGTTTTTAAACTCCATAAAGGGTTGCTCAAACATGTGTGAATGAAACAAAACACAACCCCAGGTATGTTTTTGAAACGGTAACAGCATTATAACATGGCTTAAAGATCACAAGAGTCAATTTTGTGTAATATAGGACCTTTAAAATGTGTATTTATTCTGAATATTTTTGATTTTATAATAATGCACTGTGACCGAATGGCAAAGGAGAAATTCAATTTGTTTTATGGGGGCCGAATACATTTCGCGGCTCATCAAAGCTGCTTCTTCAGTTCAGAACTGAAGAAGCAGCTTGGAAAAACTTGACAAATTGAATTTCTCCTTTGCCACGGATTGTGCCTGGACGACTGAGGGATTCACACTGTCACTGAATATTTGCACATTTGTGGTTTTGAAAATTAATTAAAACTTTTATAGTGTTCTTACTTGCAAAGAACTTGAGTTGGTGTTTAAACAAGACAAGACCCAAGGTGTAGGCTGTGCAAAGAGACAGTCCAGCACATAACTGCAGGGTGTAAGATGCTGGCAGGGAAAGCATACATGGAGCAACACAACCAAGTGGCAGGCATAGTGTACAGAAACATCTGTGCAGAGTACGGGCTGGAGACCCCAAGGTCAAGGTGGGAAACACCGCCGAAGGTTGCGGAGAATGACAGAGCCAAGATCCTGTAGGACTTCCAGATACAGACTGACAGAATGGTGATGGTGAACCAACCAGACATAGTGGTCGTGGATAAGCAACAGAACAGAGCCGTGGTGGTGGACATCGCAATACCAAGCGATGATAACATCAGGAAAAAAGAATGAGAAACTAGAGAAACACCAGGGGCTCAAGGAAGAGCTGGAGAAGGCCTGGAAAGCGAAGGCATCAGTGGTGCCTGTGTTGATCGGAGCACTCGGGGCTGTAACCCCCAAACTGGAGGAGTGGCTACAACAGATCCCAGGAAAAACATCAGACATCTCAGTCCAGAAAAGCGCAGTACAGGAACAGCAAAGATACTGCGCAGAACTCTCAAGCTCCCAGGCCTCTGGTAGAGGACCCGAGCTGGATGAGAGTGAGAGACCAACCAGAGAGAAGGTGAGGTGAGGAAACTGGGAACTTTTCTGTTAGGTGATACCTGCTCCCTGATTGTGTTTAATGTCACACTTGGAATGTTCCACAGTGTGACATGAAACGTATCTGTGGTTTATTTAATTCAGGCTGTTTTCATTGTTCAAAAATACCTTGAACAATATGCATTTGAACTGAGCGGAGTCACCCCTCCACAGATCTGACCTGTAATGGCCACCTGCATGTCTCCATATACTGTAGAAAATTTGAGACAAAACAATAACATGGAGTTTTTTAAGGGCCCATATAATGTTATAATGTTGTTTCCTCATCACAAACAGACCTGGAGTTGTGTTTCAATGACATGTTTAACAAACAAACTCTGCATATTTAGGCTGAGTTCTTCTCTTAGACTGAAAACACTCTGTTCCACCTTGTGATGTCATGTGGTGATACAGGAAGATCTCCACAGTGTTTTTAAACCAAAAGAAAACCAACCTCTTCCTGACATCACAAGGTGGAACAGAGCATTTTGAGCTTTGGAGATGTAGACAGACTAATAAAGTATTACTCATGTGTGCGAATGAAACAAAACACAACTCCAGGTCTGTTTTTGAGGACATTATAATGACACGTCAGTTTTGCGTAATACATGACCTTCAATTCTACTTTGTTTGACCCTTTGAGTTGCCTGTACCTGTTTTTAGCCAAACATTAAACAATCAAAGGGCTTTTTTAGGCCTGTCAGTTTAAAGGAAAAGTAACGTTTTTTACTATTTGAGCCTTATTTCGGTAATAAAACTAGTTGTTTTACTCACCCATAGCACTTTGGTGTCATATGGAGCACTTCCAGAGATGTTTTAGATTTGCGTTAGCCTAGCACGAGCCATAGCTCGGGGCATATAATATATTCCCAGAGCATGTAATATGCCCCGTGCGGTTTCCAAATAACACAAACTTTAGCACTTTTCAAATCATAGAAGCTCGATGTCTTAGTCTACGATTTTGTTTGAGTCAAAAGTGGCCTGTAATCCGAGATTTAGCCATAGTTTACAGCTTTGCGTTTCATGTTTGGGTCCCGGGAGCTGAGAGCACACTCCGCACATACGCACTGGCGTCCTCATCTACTCGAAACTATGGCTAAATCTCGGATTACAGGCCACTTTTGACCAAACGAAATCATAGACTAAGACATCGAGCTTCTATGATTTGAAAAGTGCTAAAGTTTGTGTTATTTGGAGACCACAAACATGTGCCCCGAGAACTCACATTATGGAGATTGCAAATCTAAAACATCTCCGGAAGTGCTCCATATGACACCAAAGTGCTATGGGTGAGTAAAACAACTTGTTTTATTACCGAAATAAGGCTGAGATTGTAAAAAACGTTACTTTTCCTTTAACGCATTAATTAGATTGATTAATGCCCGAGCATTTAAAATTTGGCATGCAGCGAGCAAATCGCTGCCAGGGCCTTTGAACAGCAAGTTTATTTATAAAAAGAACGAAGACGGGACTATCAACAAGGACTCAGAGTTTTGGAGCTTTTGTATAAAAGAATTTTCTGATCACGGAAGCAGCTACAGCCTGATGGATCATTTGAAAGATAAACACGACCGGACAAGTTCCATTGTTACCGGTGACAGAGCGAGCATGAGCGCACTTCACCAAACCACCAAACCAACAAACCAACAAACCACCAAACCAACAAACAACCAAACCAACAAACCACCAAACCAACAAACCAACCAACAAACCACCAAATCAACAAACCACCAAACCAACAAACAACCAAACCAACAAACAACCAAACCAACAAACAACCAAACCACCAAACCAACAAACCAACAAACCACCAAACCAACAAACAACCAAACCAACAAACAACCAAACCAACAAACCACCAAACCAACAAACCACCAAATCAACAAACAACCAAACCACCAAATCAACAAACAACCAAACCAACAAACCAACAAACAACCAAACCAACAAACCACGCTCGCAGAATTTGGGAAACGAATGAGCAAAAAGACCACATGAAAACTGACAAACTTAATTGCAAAGTCTCACTCGCTCTCAGTCGCTCACTCAGTCTCAGTCTCTCTCTTCCTCTCACACTCTTAAAATGTGATTAATTAGTTTAATTAATTACAAATCCTGTAATTAATTAAATATATTAAAAAAATTTAATCGCTTGACAGCACTAGGTTTTTTTTCTGACAATACACACTTTGAGTGGAATTGGCTGACCACCTGTCCCTGTTTTGGTTATCCTGTTTTTTTTTTTTTTTTTTTTTTTTTTTTTTTTTTTTGAGAATTTCCATCCTTTTTATTGGTAATTGGTAAATTTTATTAAGAGTTGTATAAAATTGATGTTAGAAGAATTCACCTTTGAGAGACCAATTTGACTTTGAATGAAAAAGAAATTCAGTGTAGGACTAAATGGAAAAATGAAAGTATTTTTAAAGGTACAGGAGGTCGCGCATCGTCTGCATGATTCCACGGAAATTCAAAGTTAAAACCACACTTTGGAACATTCTTCATGGAGATAGAGGAGTTTTTCATGGAAACAAACAGGGAGGCTATGGCCAAATAAGAGTCAGGTTTGTGGAGATGCAAGCTCACTCAAAGCAAAGGAAGGATGCATGTTTTGTTTTTGTTTTTCAGTGCCATAAACAACCAATCTGAACACACATGCTTTTATTTATTTATTTTTGACTATAAAGGAACATACTGTGGCTTTAAATCATACAAAAAAACTTAATAATTTATTGGGTATTGTGAAGAAAAAAAGCCAAAAATTGTTTTCAAGTAAGTGTAGTGTTACTTCAAAATAATATTACTCAAGTAGAAGTACAAAGTAGTTGTCCAAGAAATTACTAAAAAGTATTTGAGAAAAGTACTGCACAAGTACGAGTAGCTGATGGGACGTAACATCTGATTCATAATTTGAAGTTAATGTAATTTGAAGGATCCAAAAAATTTGAAATTGGAAACTGCGGAGCTTTAGTCTCCTTTCGTCTATCTTTTCATCTGATCATCTCGATCATAGAATCATAAACATAAAATGGAAAGAGAGCTGACGAAGCCTCTCGGATGAGCGGCGAAACGTTTTTGACCAAACAAACTTTGTCCAGTTGACAAATTGAATTTCTTCTTTTATCATGGATTCTACCTGGACGACTGAGGGACTCTTCACGCATAAAATGGGAAAAGAAACCAAAACTTTTACTCAAGTACTGTTACTTCAATAAAAATATTACTCATGTAGGAGTATACAGCTAGACAAGTACTCTGAAAAGTACATTTTCTTTAAAAACTCACTCAAGTAAATGAATTGCCTACATCCACACTTTTAAAAGCATAAATATTTCTTACTTTTTTGTCAAACAAGTCAGTCAAAAAGTGAACCAGTAGTTGCATTTAAAAGCAAATCTCATACAGCTCTGGAAAAAAATAAGAGACCACTGATAGCAGGAGAAGTTCAATTTGTCAACTGGACCAAGTTTGTTTGGTTGAAAACGTTTCGCCGCTCATCCGAGAGGCTTCGTCAGCTCTAATAAGAATATTGGTAAGACACTTGCTTATATCTTGCTGTAGGGAGGAGCTACCTAGCTAACTACTTTCCGGAACTATCTCATTGGTTTCGGTCTTTTGTTTCTCTGGCGTCTAGCTTAACGATCCCTATTCATCCCTACACGCCTGCTTTTTCAAACCTCTGGCCCTGACCTGGCTAGCCCCATTGTTTCCCTGTTTGTTTGATCTAGGCTTAATAATGGAATTGTAGATGGGATGCAAATTATATCTTACGCCACCATTTCTGTTCAGAGAAGGATTCTCTTTTTTGACAAAAATAGCCTCTTTAACTCCCCTCTCAAACCAATTCTTTTCCCTGGCTAAGATCTGAACCTCACTGTCCTCAAAAGAATGTCCCGTGGCTTCTAGGTGAAGATATACGGCAGAAGACGGTCCACTCTGGCACGCCCGTCTGTGTTGGTACATCCTCTTGTGAAGTGGCTGCTTGGTTTCTCCAATATAGCGCTCACTGCAGTCTTCACTACACTGAATGGAGTAGACCACATTGCTTTGTTTGTGGCTCGGTGTTTTGTCCTTTGGGTGGACGAGTTTTTGTCTTAAAGTGTTTGTGGGTTTGAAATAAACTGGGATTTCATATTGTCTGAAAATCCTCTGTAGTTTTTCCGACACGCCGGCCAGGTACGGAATCGCTACCCCTTTCCTCCTGGGTTCGGATTCTCTATTATCTTGTTTCTTGCCCTTGTCTCTCTTGGTTTTGTTAACAGCCCATTTGGGATAACCACAAACAGAGAGGGCTTCCTGCACATGTTGTTCTTCTTTTTCCTTACCCTCTGTGCTTGTGGGAACCACTTGGGCCCTGTGTTGTAATGTCCGAATAACACCCAGTTTGTGCTGCAGTGGGTGGTGTGAATCAAAAAGCAGGTATTGGTCTGTGTGTGTGGGCTTCCTGAAGACTTCTACTTGGAGTCCCCGGTCTCCTCCTATCGTTACTGCACAATCTAAGAACGCCAATGTGTTATCCTTGGCATCTTCACGGGTGAATTTGATATTAGGATCTACAGAATTGATATGTGCAGTAAAAGGTTCCAAATCTTGAATTTTGATTTTTGTAAAATTATCATCAACATAACGAAACCAGTGTGTGGGAGGAGTGCCTGGATATGAGGCTAAGGCACTCTATTCAAATTGTTCCATGTATAAATTAGCCATGATAGGGGAGACCGGTGAGCCCATCGCACAGCCATGAATTTGCCTGTAGAAGTTCCCTCTGAACTGGAAATAGGTGGTATTTAGACAAATTTCCAGCAGTTGGCAGATTTGGTCAGGAGAAAGTTTGGTTCTCTCTTCTAGCTTGGAATCCTGTAGTAAACTCCTTCTCGCTGCTTCGACCGCTACAGCTGTGGGGATACAAGTGAAAAAGAGAGGTTACATCAAAGGAAACCATTGTCTCATCCTGACCAAACTGGAGAGACTTAACTTTGTTTACAAATTCAGCTGTGTTCTCAATGTGGTGCTCCGTGTTACCCACCAATGGAGCCAAGATGGTTTTTAGGTGTTTGGCCAAATTATATGTGATAGAGTCAACACTACACACAATGGGTCTGAGTGGTACTCCTTGTTTGTGAATCTTCGGGGAGGCCATAGATGCACGGGATAGCATCACCAGGGTACAGTCTGTAATACAGTTGTAGATCAATGACTTCTTCTTTCCTCAACTTCTGTAAGAAATCAATGATCTTCTTTTTGTACCCATTGGTGGGGTCCCGTTTCAGTACTTCGTATGTTGTCGTGTCACTGAGTAGGCTGTTCACCTTAGCCTCATAATCAGCTGCGTCCAAGATCACCGTGCATCTCCCTTTGTCTGCAGGCAGGATTTGGATGCTCTGGTCCCTCTCTAGAGCAATGATGGCCTTCCTCTCCTCTGGTGTTACGTTAGAGGGTGGAAGTTTAGCATTGTACTCAGTGCAGCTGTTAATTTCAGTCTAAGGTCTCCAGCTTCTGTCTCTGTGAGCTTGTTGTTCCTAATGGCGGTTTCAGCTGCCGTGATGTAATCCACCGTGGGGATGTGATTAGGAGTCACAGAGAAATTCAGTCCTTTGCAAAGGACTTCTTTCTCTGTCTGAGTGAGTACCCGGTTGGAAAGATTTTTCACCCAGCGTTCTTTGTGCACCGATTGGCTAGGTCTGTCCTCCTTCCTACTGTCACTCCGATCCTTGGGGTTATTTCTATGTTGATTCTGGAGTTGTGCAAACTTCCTAATGTGTCGCTCTTTGGTTTTGTTGTGCTGCCTCAACTGACCCGTAGCTATGAAGTCGTTAATCCTGTGAAACATTTCTTTTGGCACTAGACCCGTTATTTTGTTTAGTAAGCTGTCTATTTCAAATTTTAAGTTATCAATTTCATAATTGAGACGGCTAATTCTAAGGCTAAGTATACCTCTCAGGTAACGCTGGGTTAACCTGTCTGCCCTAAGTCCTGGTTCCGGTGCTTTCTTTTGTAGAACCTTGGGAATAAGTTGCTCCTGTCGACATCTAAGATTAAAGCGTAGATGATTCCTCTTCTCAGCTAGATTTCTTGTGCCCTTTTCCAGCTTTCTTACCAGTCCAATGATGTTGGGCTCGTAGTTTTTCTTAAGATGCGTGAAAAGTCCCTCAGTCGTCCAGGTAGAATCCATGATAGCAGGAGAAGTTCAATTTGTCTAGCTGAGAAGAGGAATCATCTACGCTTTAATCTTAGATGTCGACAGGAGCAACTTATTCCCAAGGTTCTACAAAAGAAAGCACCGGAACCAGGACTTAGGGCAGACAGGTTAACCCAGCGTTACCTGAGAGGTATACTTAGCCTTAGAATTAGCCGTCTCAATTATGAAATTGATAAACAAAATTTGAAATAGACAGCTTACTAAACAAAATAACGGGGTCTAGTGCCAAAAGAAATGTTTCACAGGATTAACGACTTCATAGCTACGGGTCAGTTGAGGCAGCACAACAAAACCAAAGAGCGACACATTAGGAAGTTTGCACAACTCCAGAATCAACATAGAAATAACCCCAAGGATCGGAGTGACAGTAGGAAGGAGGACAGACCTAGCCAATCGGTAACGCTGGGTGAAAAATCTTTCCAACCGGGTACTCACTCAGACAGAGAAAGAGTCCTTTGCAAAGGACTGAATTTCTCTGTGACTCCTAATCACATCCCCACGGTGGATTACATCACGGCAGCTGAAACCGCCATTAGGAACAACAAGCTCACAGAGACAGAAGCTGGAGACCTTAGACTGAAATTAACAGCTGCACTGAGCAATGCTAAACTTCCACCCTCTAACGTAACACCAGAGGAGAGGAAGGCCATCATTGCTCTAGAGAGGACCAGAGCATCAAATCCTGCCTGCAGACAAAGGAGATGCACGGTGATCTTGGACGCAGCTGATTATGAGGCTAAGGTGAACAGCCTACTCAGTGACACGACAACATCAGTACTGCAGGGACCCCACCAATGGGTACAAAAGAAGATCATTGATTTCTTACAGAAGTTGAGGAAAGAAGAAGTCATTGATCTACAACTGTATTACAGACTGTACCCTGGTGATGCTATCCCGTGCATCTATGGCCTCCCGAAGATTCACAAACAAGGAGTACCACTCAGACCCATTGTGTGTAGTGTTGACTCTATCACATATAATTTGGCCAAACACCTAAAAACCATCTTGGCTCCATTGGTGGGTAACACGGAGCACCACATTGAGAACACAGCTGAATTTGTAAACAAAGTTAAGTCTCTCCAGTTTGGTCAGGATGAGACAATGGTTTCCTTTGATGTAACCTCTCTTTTCACTTGTATCCCCACAGCAGTAGCGGTCGAAGCAGCGAGAAGGAGTTTACTACAGGATTCCAAGCTAGAAGAGAGAACCAAACTCTCCTGACCAAATCTGCCAACTACTGGAAATTTGTCTAAATACCACCTATTTCCAGTTCAGAGGGAACTTCTACAGGCAAATTCATGGCTGTGCGATGGGCTCACCGGTCTCCTATCATGGCTAATTTATACATGGAACAATTTGAACAGAGTGCCTTAGCCTCATATCCAGGCACTCCTCCCACACACTGGTTTCGTTATGTTGATGATAATTTTACAAAAATCAAAATTCAAGATTTGGAACCTTTACTGCACATATCAATTCTGTAGATCCTAATATCAAATTCACCCGTGAAGATGCCAAGGATAACACATTGGCGTTCTTAGATTGTGCAGTAACGATAGGAGGAGACCGAGACTCCAAGTAGAAGTCTTCAGGAAACACACACAGACCAATACCTGCTTTGATTCACACCACCCACTGCAGCATGGGTGTTATTCGGAACATTACAACACAGGGCCCAAGTGGTTCCCACAAGCACAGAGAAAAAGAAGAACAACATATGCAGGAAGCCCTCTCTGTTTGTGGTTATCCCAAATGGGCTGTTAACCAAAACCAAGAGAGACAAGGGCAAGAAATAAGATAATAGAGAATCCGAACCCAGGAGAAAGGGGTAGCGATTCTGTACCTGGCCGGCGTGTCGGAAAAACTACAGAGGATTTTCAGACAATATGAAATCCCAGTTTATTTCAAACCCACAAACACTTTAAGACAAAACTCGTCCACCCAAAGGACAAAACACCGAGCCACAAACAAAGCAATGTGGTCTACTCCATTCAGTGTAGTGAAGACTGCAGTGATATTGGAGAAACCAAGCAGCCACTTCACAAGAGGATGTACCAACACAGACGGGCGTTAAGAGTGGACCGTCTTCTCTACCGTATATCTTCACCTAGAAGCCACGGGACATTCTTTGAGGACAGTGAGGTTCAGATCTTAGCCAGGGAAAAAATTGGTTTGAGAGGGGAGTTAAAGAGGCTATTTTTGTCAAAAAGAGAATCCTTCTCTGAACAGAAATGGTGGCGTAAGATATAATTTGCATCCCATCTACAATTCCACTATTAAGCCTAGATCAAACAAACAGGGAAACAATGGGGCTAGCCAGGTCAGGGCCAGAGGTGGGAAAAAGCAGGCGTGTAGGGATGAATAGGGATCGTTAAGCTAGACGCCAGAGAAACAAAAGACCGAAACCAATGAGATAGTTCCGGAAAGTAGTTAGCTAGGTAGCTCCTCCCTACAGCAAGATATAAGCAAGTGTCTTACCAATATTCTTATTAGAGCTGACGAAGCCTCTCGGATGAGCGGCGAAACGTTTTCAACCAAACAAACTTGGTCCAGTTGACAAATTGAACTTCTCCTGCTATCATGGATTCTACCTGGACGACTGAGGGACTTTTCACATAAGAGACCACTGCATTTTTTTCTGAAATCAGCATCTCTACATGTATTACAGCCATTCCATTCCAGCGCCTGTGGAATTCCAACACAAACACAAAGCTGAGCTACTTCAGTTCTTGCACCAGGAGTGGAATAAAGTCACCCAAGAACAATGTGAAAGACTTGTGGAGAGCATGCCAAGATGCATGAAAGCTGTGATTAAAAATAAGGGTTATTGCACCAAATATTGATTTCTGAACACTTCTTAAGTGTAAAACATTAGTATTATGTTGTTTGAAAATGAATTTGATCTTGTTTCTTTGTATTGTTTGAGGTCTGAAAACATGTATCTTTTTGTTATTTTGACCATTTGTCATTTGTCAATAAATGCTCTAAACCAGTGTTTCCAAACCTTTTTTTGTCTTGTGTACCCCCTGAGCCTTTTTGTCATACCTCGAGTACCCCCTCACTCATACGTGTTGATAATTCTCCAAAAATAGAACGTGACACAACGTATTATTAAATGAAAATTATTTTATTTCATCTCTGATAAAAGGAGAAATTCAATTTGTCAACTGGACAAAGTTAGTTTGGTCGAAAACGTTTCGCCGCTCATCCGAGAGGCTTCGTCAGCTCTTGGATGAGCGCCGAAACGTTTTCGACCAAACAAACTTTGTCCAGTTGACAAATTGAATTTCTCCTTTTATCATGGATTCTACCTGGACGACTGAGGGACTCTTCACGCATCTTTATTTCATCTCCTTAATTTGAAAATTTAATTCTCAGGCATTTCTCTCTTTTCTTTTTCTCAAATTTACTCAAATTAGAATTTTTAAAAATCAAAAAAATCTCCCCCTGCGCCTGGCAGCGACACTGCCGAGTACCCCCTGCAGTGTGCTCACGTACTCCTAGGGGTACTTGTACCCCTGGTTGGGAAACACTGCTCTAAACGATCATATTTTTATTTGGAATTTGTTGTCAGTAGTTTATAGACTCAAACAAAAATGTTCCTTTTGCCCAAACACATACCTATAAGTAGTAAAATCAGAAAAACTGATCATTTTTGCAGTGGTCTCTTATTTTTTTCCAGAGATGTAAGTCTGTTGAGCTCTGATAATAACAGTGAAAGGACGTATGTGGTTGGTCCAGCAGGGGGCGCAAATGCACGTACTGATGCAGCGCACAAACCGCGATCTGTACAAAGACAAAAAGCAGGTTTTAAGAAGAGTTCTCATACTTCCCAGGCAAGTTCTTTATTTATTCACTAGCCTATATTATTATTTTGTTGCATTACTGACATCTTAAATGGCTGGCAGAACTTGGGGAATAGTTTTGGACCAGATTATGAGTAATGTTGGACAATGTGCCTGATCGATTTAATTGATTAAACTACATTTCTTTTACTCAGATATGCTCGGTGGAAGTTTTTTGTTAGCTTTACACTGTATGTTAATTATTCTACTAATTCCACTAAAACGAGTTTGCTAGTGTTAATTCTGATGTATTGATTTAGTTGAATAGCCTAAAAAAAGATAGAAAAATAGAGAGATAGATGGATGCATATAGCTGTATACAGCTGGTATTGTACATCTTATTTGATATTGAATTTTATATTTGACTACTACTTTCTATTTAAATCTGATGTGTACATACATATTTATTATCATTATTTTATGTATATAATTATGTCTCATCTGACACTGGTCTATTGCTCTTTGGTTGCTATTCCATCTAGGTTACTTTTTTCTCCTTTTTTCCCCTCTTTTACCCTCTGTTATATATTATATTTGATTAGTGAGCTACCATACCACCCAAAACAATTTCCCTTGTGGATCAATAGTTTGTCCAAGTTGTCTAAGTCAAAGTAGCAGCAATGAAGAGGTCAGAACAGTTCTGTAATTGCCACATTATGAGAAAGACTGTTAGTGAGAAAGTACTATTGTTCAGTATAGAAAATATGTGATATTTTTTTTAAACAAGCAAAAGTTATTTGATATTTCTTTCCTAAAATAAATAGAAAGGTTTTTGCAGTTTCTAACTTCATTATTATTGTCTGGCAGGTATTTTATTGTTTAAAGGTGTATCAAATGCTTTTCTCCATAGAGATGTTGTGTTTTCTAGAATGTTCCACAGTATGGTATTAAACCTTTCTATTATCATAGAGACCAAACTAGACCAAGATACAGGTCAGATCTGTAGAGAGGCGACCCCGCTCACAGTCAGAATACCTGTTTTTTCTAGGTATTTTTGAGCAATAAAAACGCTTGTAATTGAATAAATATAAAGTAGATCTGTTTAATGTCACACTGTGGAACATTCCAGGCAGAGCAATGACATATCCATAGAAACAAGCAGGTGACAGAGCCCCAAACAAAAAGTTACATAAATAATTTCATTCAAAACATGTCACACCATTAACAGTAGCACATTATGAACTCAGGAGTAAAATGTTCATTTACATTATTCATTTTGTAGTTTGTACTTTGACAACTCGTAGTGACAGAAGTTTGAGCGCTGAGCTGGTTTCTCTCAGCGTCTCTCGGCATGTTTACGGATCAGATATATTTGGCTGTGCAGACTTTATAAAATATAATATTGTTCAAAATAACACTTACAGAGAGGTCACATATGAACAGCTCAGATGTGTCTTCCTATGTGAAAAATGAAGCTTGAGAAATATTAACTCAAACCCAAATGAAGTGCATTCCTGTGTGGCACATTCAGACTCAGCGTTCATTACGTTACTAACAGTTAAAGACTAGCTCACTGTTCAGCTGTGTCATGTTGTCCCAGAATGCCCCTAACCCTAGACCGGAGGATTTGACCCAGAATGCTGGTAGACTAGAGGATTTGACCCAGAATGCAGGTAGACCGGAGGATTTGACCCAGAATGCTGGTAGACCGGAGGATTTGACTCAGAATGCTGGTAGACTGGAGGATTTGACCCAGAATGCTGGTAGACCGGAGGATTCGACTCAGAATGCTGGTAGACCGGAGGATTTGACTCAGAATGCCCCTAACCCTAGACCGGAGGATTTGACCCAGAATGCCCCTAACCCTAGACTGGAGGATTTGACCCAGAATGCTGGTAGACTAGAGGATTTGACCCAGAATGCTGGTAGACCGGAGGATTTGACCCAGAATGCAGGTAGACCGGAGGATTTGACCCAGAAGGCCTCTAAAGTTAACCCGAGACCGTAGGATTTGACCCAGAATGCTGGTAGACCGCAGGATTTGACCCAGAATTCCCCTAACCTTAGATCAGAGGATTTGACCCAGAATGCTGGTAGACTGCTTGCCTGGAAGAATCCATGACTCATCGCTGTACCAGCAAGTGAGTCTGGTAACGCTTGATCCACAGAATGCGCTGCAGTTGCGCGTAGACAGACAGCTAAGTGAACCAATCAGAGATTGCGCCATCTTGATTCAAAACTGAGGCGGAACTTCCGCTGCCTAAGAGTGACTTTGCGGGCAAAGGCGGGTGCACTGACGTCACCATCTTTGAACGAATCAGAATCGCGGAGTCGGTTTGGAACCGGAGGAGCGAGAGTGGATGGAGGGTGTCCAGATGGTATCGCGCTGTATAGGAAATACAGAGAGATATCATTTGGCTGGCCAGGTAAGTAGACCGCAGGATTTGACCCAGAATGCCCCTAACCGTAGATCGGAGGATTTGACTCAGAATGCTGGTAGACCGCAGGATTTGACCCAGAATGCCCCTAACCTTAGATCGGAGGATTTGACTCAGAATGCTGGTAGACCGCAGGATTTGACCCAGAATGCCCCTAACCTTAGATCGGAGGATTTGACTCAGAATGCTGGTTGATTGGAGGATTTGACCCAGAATGCCCCTTACCTTAGACCAGAGGAGTTGACTCAGAATGCCCCTAAACTTAGACCCTAGACCGTAGGATTTGATCCAGAATGCTGATAGACCAGAAAAAGGTGGTAAAATTTCTATCATGTTACATTTGAAATGACCCAACTTGCTGACCCAGTGTTTGGGTTAAGTAGAATTACCCAACTCTGTGAAAATAACCCCCCAGCATTTTTAGAGAGCATTAAAAAATGTGCATGTTTGTAAATGTGCATGAACTGTGCTTTACAAATAAACAGAGAAGACTACATTTCCCATGATCCTTTGGTGTTCTCCGCACAGACTACATGAAGAAATAACTGTTATGAAGAACTTTTAAATATTAATTCTTTATTATAACAGTACCAAAGGCTTTTCAAGGCTTTTAAAAGGAAAAAAGTAGCATATTCACAATTTTGTAAGCCTCCACAAAATATTACAATAAATATCGACACGTGAGATGCATATCATGAAAATATCGTATCGAGAGATAACATAAGATAAGATAAGATAAGATAAGATAAGACAATATTGATCTCACACAGGAAAAATATACTTGCCACATTAGCTCGAGGGAAGTTTAGTGCAAAGAAGTTAGAACAAAAATCTGCATACAAACAAAATAAGTAATAATAATAACAGGTACATAAGAAAATAGTAGAAAATTACACGTTTGGTAATAAATAATATATTTTAAAAAAGTATTTGTTATGTACACCAAAACACAAAATACTGTAAAGTAATCAATGCAGATGGAATGAAACGGAACATTGAGTATATAAATATAAATATATAAATATATAATCTGAGGACATTATCTGAGGTAATTTCTGATAAAGTGACACTGATTGCAGGTATATTGCACAGGTTATTGCACATGGATTTTGATACTGTTACATCCTGAGCATTTCCTTCTGTCATTAACTTCGTTGTGCACATTTTGTTTTCAGTCTGATAAGGCTTAAGTTAATTATTAAACATGTGTATTTGAATGTTGCGAAGAGGCCCACGCTCAACACAGGCTCCGATTGTCATAAGGAATTTCTCTTGGTTAAGAAACAATTGCGTTAAAATGGACTTTTCCTGAAAAATGCATCTTCAGCTCCAGACAAGTGACACAGTTGTCACAAAACACATCATTTACATACAGCTCTGGAAAAAAATAAGAGACCACTGCATTTTTTTTCTGAAATCAGCATCTCTACATGTATTACAGCCATTCCAGCGTCTGTTGAATTCCAACACAAACACAAAGCTGAGCTACTTCAGTTCTTGCACCAGGAGTGGAATAAAGTCACCCAAGAACAATGTGAAAGACTTGTGGAGAGCATGCCAAGACACATGAAAGCTGTAATTAAAAATAAGGGTTATTGCTCCAAATATTGATTTCTGAACTCTTCTTAAGTGTAAACATTAGTATTATGTTGTTTTAAAATGAATTTGATCTTGTTTCTTTGCATTGTTTGAGGTCTGAAAACATGTATCTTTTTTGTTATTTTGACCATTTGACATTTTCTGTAAATAAATGCTCTAAATGACAATATTTTTATTTGGAATTTGGGGGAAATGTTGTCAGTAGTTTATAGACTCAAACAAAAATGTTCCTTTTGCCCAAACACATACCTATAAGTAGTAAAATCAGAAAAACTGATCATTTTGCAGTGGTCCCTTATTTTTTTCCAGAGCTGTAGTGCACTTTGTAAGTTTTTGGATGGGGGTCCGTCACCTCTTGTTTCTATGGATATGTCATTGCTCTGCCTGGAATGTTCCACAATCTGGCATTAAACAGCCCTACTTTACATTTATTCAATCACAGGTGGTTTTATAGCTCAAAAATACATAGAAAAACAGGTATTCTGACTGTGAGCCGGGTTGCCTCTCCACAGATCTTACCAGTACTTTGCTCGATTTGGTGTCCAAGATGATAGAAAGGTTTAAAGCAACACTGTGAAACATTTCTGACAAAGCAGTAACATCTCCAAGGAAAAAAGTTACAGAATTTAAATGCCATGTTAATTTCAGCCCTGGATTTGCCGATCTCTTAAAAGTAAAAGGTAACTGTTTACATGAAAACTCCACTACGTGACTTCACAAGATTCACAAGAGTCAATTTTGTGTAATATAGGACCTTTAATGCCATACTGTGGAACATTCCAGGCAAAGCAATGACATCTTTATCAAGTGGTGCACAGATGCTCCTTCAAATCAGTTACTGAAAACTTTTTTTTATTTTCAACATTTATTTTTGTTTCTTTACTTGTCTTTTTTTAAAGGTGCACTATGTAACTTTTTGGTTGCTGCTTGCTTGTTTCTATGAATGTATCTTTGCTCTGTTTGGAATGTTCCACAGTATGACATTAAACAGCGCCGCCTAACATTTATTCAATTACAGGTGGGTTAATAGCTCAATAATACCTAGGAAACTTGGCCTGGTTTGTTCTCCATGAGGATAGAAAGGTTTAATGCCAAACTGTGAAACATTCCACATAATCTAATAGCATCTCCATGGTGAAAAGCATTTGACAGACCCTCCACCAGAAATGTTACACAGTGCACCTTTAAAGTACTAGAGCCCGCCATGTCATAATCACTGATCTTTTTTGTGACTAATAAGACGCAGTAAATACAGATCAAACTCCACACACTTAACCCAGATGTGTCCTGACGGCCCTTGACCCCTTTACCGTCACCATTAATACACTTTATGTTTGAGTCTATAAACTACTGACATTTCCCCCAAATTCCAAATAAAAATATTATCGTTTAGAGCATTTATTTGCAGAAAATGTCAAAAAAAGATACATGTTTTCAGACCTCAAACAATGCAAAGAAACAATTCATTTTAAAACAACATAATACTAATGTTTACACTTAAGAAGAGTTCAGAAATGAATATTTGGTCCAATAACCCTTATTTTTAATCACAGTTTTCATGCGTCTTGGCATGCTCTCCACAAGTCTTTCACATTGTTCTTGGGTGACTTTATTCCACTCCTGGTGCAAGAACTGAAGTAGCTCAGCTTTGTGTTTGTGTTGGAATTCAACAGACGCTGGAATGGAATGGCTGTAATACATGTAGAGATGCTGATTTCAGAAAGAAATGCAGTGGTCTCTTTTTTTTTTCCCCAGAGCTGTATTTTCTGTGTGTTGGTCCTTCTCCATCCTTCAGCTATTCATTGGTTTTAGCTTCCTGTTTATAGCTGATATGAATTTACTCTTGCTCTTCCAGAAACATACCTGGAGTTGTGTTTTGTTTTGTTTACACATGTTAATGGTAATCCTTTATTATTAGTCTGTCTACACCTCCAAAGCTCAAAATGCTCTGTTCCACCTGCTGATGTCATGAAGTGGTAGTTTTCAAGTTGACATCTACATTTACCTTTTGTTCAGTAGAGATTGGCATTTCCAGGGCTCAAATTATTATTATTTTATTTTTAATTTTTTAAAATATTTTATTTCATTTTTTATGTATTTTTACTTTTATTTATGTATTTATTCATTTGATTTATTTATTTTATTTTATTTTTTCCCTACTTTTTTATGGTTTTAGACCTCAAAAATACCTTTAAAAAACCAAGCATTTCACAGTATGACATTAAGCAGCTCCTTACCTTACTTACTATTATTTTTTTATTTTATTATTATTATTATTATTATTATTATTATTATTATTATTATTATTATTATTATTATTATTAATGTATTTTATTTATTTATTTATACATATTTACTTTTTTTCTACATTTATTTATTTTATTTATTTTTCAATGGTTTTACAGCTTAAAAATACCTAGAAAAACAAGCATTCTGCCTCTCCGCAGATCTGATCTGTGAAACAATCCCGACAAAGCAATAACGTCTTCATCTTCAGAAAGGCGTTTGACGGACCTTCCACCAGAAAAGTTACACAATGCGCCTTTATAGACTACATAGAGTAACATCCTCGCGGCCGTTCAACTCATTTTACTAATACAAAGGCCCTGTTATCAATAGCCTTTATCGTCAATAGAAGTGGTCCACCCCTAGCTCAGGTCAAATAGCTGCACGTCTTATCAGCCTAATGGAGGGGGAGATAATATAAAGGCAGAGGTTACCTGATGAGCAGATAGAACATTCTCTTTTCCTTGAGCTAGTCTTGAAAAACACACGAAAGATCGCAAGCAGAAGAGGTAGTGAAAAAGTTTCGATTTGAATCATTCTTTAAAAATTCAGTTTAAAATTGTAAATAGTTGATTTGGTCTTCGCAGATCAAGGAGGAGGAACTGGAAGAAAAAGAGGAGAAACTGGAAGCATGAAGAAACGTTTGAATCTGACCAGCCAAGATGACAAGAAAGGTAAGAAGTTGCTAATTACACTGGTCTACAAGCAAAATGCTTCTGGAACAAAAGTAGTGAAATTTTTCTTGGTTTAGGTCACTAATAAAGAAAAAGTAAGTCAGAAGTGCTGGTTGGCTATAGTTTCCAAGATATAGTATTGGGTCAAAATAGGAAATTTATGCAAAATAGTCTAGAGTGTGTCTAGAGTTTTAACATAAAATATTTTTTTCACATAAAAGAAATGCCACGAAACTGTGTGCACCTGATGTTTTAAGATATTTTTTTGTTAATTTCTTGACGGATAAAGAAGTGCAAGTTAAATATTTACAAAATATAAATATTATTTAAAAAAACAAAAAAAAAACAAAAAAAAAAACACTGAAATAGGCATTGAGACTGTTTTTTTTTTTTTTTTGTAATAAACTTTGATTTGAATATTGGAAATGGAGGAAATTTTGGTTTGACACTAAAATGGAATAATGAAATTATGTTTATCCATTTTATTGTTTTTTGTTGCTAAGTGAAATGCAAAAGAACGAACGGCACAAGGACCGGCACAAGGATAGACAAATACTGCTACCACTATTGTCACTAATACTATTACCACTACCACTATTGTCACTACTACTACTACTACTACTACTACAGCTATTACCGCTACTGCCACTACTACCACTGCTATGACTGCCACTACTACTACTACTGCTACCACTTCTACTACTACTACTAATATACTACCACTACTACTAGGCTACAACTACTACTATTACTACTACTACTTCTACTGCTACTACTACTGCCACCCGTGCTACTACCATTATTGCGACTGCCACTACTACAACTACTACCGCTACCACCACTACCAGTATCAGTACTACTACTACCACTACTGCTACTGCCACTACTACTACTACTACTACCACTTCCACTACTGCCACTACTTCTAGGCAACTACTACTACTAGCACTACTACTATTATCACTATTACTGTTGTAATTATGGATATTTTCTTGTGTTTTACTTTTACAGTGGACAACAAAAGTGGGTAAGTAATTTATTCACTACATTGTGTTATAGATTATTATATTTTTAAACTTTTAAACTGTAAACACGCCTGCTGTTATACAATCAAATACTGCAGTATAAGTATATGCCAGTAGTACACTCAAACAAAGTACGTAGTCTTTGTTGTGAGTACTTTTACTGTGACATCAGAACCACAGTTTTCTAACACAGAAGCTCCAGGACTTATTTCTTTCATTTACTTCTTTCTGTTTTTCTTTTTAATTGTTTTAGTTGAATATTGCGATTTAAAGGTGCATTGTGTAACTTTTCTGGTGGAGGGTAGGGTCCATCACCTGCTTGTTTCTATGGAGATGTCATTGCTTTGCCTGGAATGTTCCGCAGTATGGCATTAAACAGATCTACCTCACATTTATTCAATCACAGATGGTTTTACAGCTCAAAAATACCTAGAAAAACAGGCATTCTGACTGTGAGCGGGGTTGCCTCTCCACAGATCTGACCTGTAACTTGGTCTGGTTTGAACTCCATACCACACTGTTTTTACCATACCTTTTAATGCCATACTGTGAAACATTCCAGACAAAGCAATAACATTTTCCAGGAAGAAAAGCATTTGACGGACCCTCCACCAGAAAAGTTACACAATGCACCTTTAAAATATGCTAATTATAACATAACGATCCATGGGTGTCATAGATTATAACAGTACGTTGTAGATCTATGTTTAAATTCCAAATATTTGGTTTCAAAAGAAAATAATTACATGGATAAAGATAATACATTTATTTAATGTCAATGTCAATGTTTATTTTTTTAAATGCAGACATTTTTTTTTTTACATTCTTCTATATCTTCTATACAGAAATGAAGACAAAAAAGACCATCTCAGCGTTGGATTTTTTCAGCTCGTTAGTATTATTATCATTATTATTATTATTATTCATGTAGAATCCCTCATTCATCCAGGTAAAATCCATGGCAAAAGGAGACATTCATTTCTCAGTGACATTCCATGTCCCCCGAGCTAGTCTCCATGTCCGGAGATCTGGTCGCCGAGGCCCCTGCCTTCGGCTGCCGCCCAGATCTCTCTGCACCGGCCCCTTATGGATCCTCCTGCTGGTGGTGGGTCCACGGGAGGACGGCCCCACGTCGCCCCATGGGGAAAGGCCCGGCCACCAGGCGCTCGTTCGCGAGCTCCCACCCCAGGCCTGGCTCCAGGGTGGGGCCCCGGTGACGCCGATCCGGGCGACGTAACTGGCCTTGGTCTTGTATTCATCATAATGGGCTTTTGAACCGCTCTTGGTCTGACCCGTCCCCCAGGACCTGTTTGCCTTGGGTGACCCTACCAGGGGCATAAAGCCCCCGACAACATAGCTCCCGGGATCATTCGGGCACTCAAACCCCTCCACCACGTTAAGGTGGCGGCTCAAGGAGGGTGTCCATCAGTGCACGTGACACCAGGACACCCTAGGACGGAGGTCGATGATCGACTTTGTTGTCGTGTCATCTGACCTCCGGCCGCGTGTCTTGGACACTCGGGTAAAGAGAGGGGCAGAGCTGTCAACCGATCACCACCTGGTGGTGAGTTGGGTCCGCTGGCAGGGGAGGAAGCCGGAAAGACCTGGCAGGCCCAAGCGCGTAGTGAAGGTCTGTTGGGAACGTCTGGCAGATCCCTCTGTCAGGGGCACCTTCAACTCACACCTCCGGGAGAGCTTCTCCCGGATTCCGGGGGAGGCTGGGGACATAGAGTCCGAATGGGCTCTGTTCTCGGCCTCTATTGTCGATGCGGCCGCCCGTAGCTGTGGTCGTAAGGTCTGTGGTGCCTGTCGCGGCGGCAATCCCCGAACCCGGTGGTGGACACCGGAAGTAAGGGATGCCGTCAGGCTGAAGAAGGAGTCCTATCGGGCCTTATTGGCTCGTGGGACTCCGGAGGCAGCTGACGGGTACCGGCGGGCCAAGCGTGCTGCAGCCCGGGCGGTGGCAGAGGCAAAAACTCAGAGTTGGGAGGAGTTCGGAGAGGCAATGGAGGAGGACTATCGGACGGCCTCAAAGAAATTCTGGCAAACCGTCCGCAAAGCAGTGCTTCACAAACACTGTTTACAGTGGGGGTGGGGAGCTGTTGACCTCGACTGGGGATGTTGTCGGACGGTGGAAGGAATACTTTGAGGATCTCCTCAATCCCGCCGTCACGTCTTCCGAGGAGGAAGCAGAGGCTGGGGACTCGGGGTCGGACTCACTCATCACCCTGGCTGAAGTCACTGAGGTGGTTGGAAAGCTCCTCGGTGGCAAGGCCCCGGGGGTGGATGAGATCCGTCCTGAGTATCTCAAGTCGCTGGATGTTGTAGGGCTGTCTTGGCTGACACGTCTCTGCAACATCGCGTGGCGGTCGGGGACAGTACCTCTGGACTGGCAGACCGGGGTGGTGGTCCCTCTGTTTAAGAAGGGGGACCGGAGGGTGTGTTCCAACTATCGGGGAATCACACTCCTCAGCCTTCCCGGTAAGGTCTATTCCCGGGTGCTGGAGAGGAGAATTCGACCGATAGTCGAACCTCGGATTCAGGAGGAGCAGTGTGGTTTTCGTCCCAGCCGGGGAACACTGGACCAGCTCTATACTCTCCATCGGGTGCTCGAGGGTGCATGGGAGTTTGCCCAACCAGTCCACATGTGCTTTGTGGATCTGGAGAAGGCATTCGACCGTGTCCCTCGTGGGGTCCTGTGGAGGGTGCTCTGGGAGTACGGGGTTCGGGGCCCTTTGTTAAGGGCTGTTCGGTCCCTGTATGACCGAAGCAGGAGCTGTGTTCGCATTGCCGGTAGTAAGTCGGACCTGTTCCCGGTGCATGTTGGACTCCGCCAGGGCTGCCCTTTGTCACCGGTTCTGTTCATTATATTTATGGACAGAATTTGTAGGCGCAGTCAGGGGCCGGAGGGGATCCGGTTTGGGAACCACAGGATCTCATCTCTGCTGTTTGCAGATGATGTTGTCCTGATGGCTTCATCAAACCGGGACCTCCAATGTGCACTGGGGCGGTTCGCAGCCGAGTGTGAAGCGGCTGGGATGAGGATCAGCTTCTCCAAATCCGAGGCCATGGTTCTCGACCGGAAAAAGGTGGTTTGCCCTCTCTGGGTGGGTGGAGAGCCCTTGCCTCAAGTGGAGGAGTTCAAGTATCTCGGGGTCTTGTTCACGAGTGAGGGGAGGATGGAACGTGAGATTGACAGGCGGATCGGTGCAGTGTCGGCAGTGATGCGGTCGTTGTACCGGACCGTTGTGGTGAAGAGGGAGCTGAGCCAAAAGGCGAAGCTCTCAATTTACCGGTCAATCTACGTTCCTACCCTCACCTATGGTCATGAGTGGCTGGGCGCACCCTTAGAGATAGGGTGAGGAGCTCAGTCACGCGGGAGGGGCTCGGAGTAGAGCCGCTGCTTCTCCACGTGGAGAGGAGCCAGCTGAGGTGGCTCGGGCATCTGTTCCGGATGCCTCCTGGTCGCCTCCCTCGGGAGGTGTTCCGGGCATGTTACACCGGAAGGAGGCCCCGGGGAAGACCCAGGACCCGCTGGAGGGACTATGTCTCCCGGCTGGCCTGGGAACGCCTTGGGGTCCCCCCGGAGGAGCTGGAGGAAGTGTCCGGGGTGAAGTAAGTCTGGGAGTCCCTGCTTAGACTGTTGCCCCCGCGACCCGGCCCCGGATAAGTGGAAGAAAATGGATGGATGGACATTTCTCAGTTCATCCAAGCTGCTTCATCAGTTCTGGTCAGATGCTGGTCAGACACTGCTTAAACTGTCTGAAGGGAGGAGCTAACTACAATGAAATTACTATGAAACTATCACACCTATTTGTTTACAGTTTCTGTTAGTTAAGCCTATTCAATATGCAGTGGGAGTGGAGTGTAGGGTCTTGTTAGCAGAACCATTCAGGGCCATAATGGGTGTTTTCACACCTCTGACCTGCTGCCCTATTGTTTTCTTTGTTTTGATTTAGGTTTGAGAATAGAGTTATAGATGGGAGACAAATGATGTCTGAGACCTCTATTTCTGTTCAAGGAAGGATTCTCTTTCTTGACAAAAATAGCCTCTTTAACTCCCCTCTCAAACCAGTTCTTTCCTCTGGCCAAGATCTGTACCTCACTGTCCTCAAAGGAGTGGCCACAAAGGTGTTTGTGTCCACAAACACTTTAAGACAGAAACTGGTCCACCCAAAGGACAAAACACTGAGCCACAAACAAAGCAATGTGGTCTACTCCATTCAGTGTAGTAAAGATTGCAGTGAGCGCTACACTGGAGAAACAAAACAGCCACTTCACAAGAGGATGTACCAACACAGATGGGAGAGCAACACGGGACCTTTGTATTATTAGCCCGTTCACTTGTAAGTGGGGATGTTTACAAGTGAACAGGCTAATTATAATAATAGGCGTGCAGTGATACGAATCGACAGAAAATAGCACCAAGCGATTACAACTTCTGAATTTTTCGTGCACAACTGTTTGTGATGCAAATATATAACTTTTTGGACAAATATTGTTTTGAGAAGAAAAACAAGCTTTATTAAATGTCCCCGCTAACTTGCCGGAACTACTTTCGGGGCAGAATTCAGCTCAGTATTCGTCTGGGTAAGTCAGTGTTAATGCACGACACTGCTGAAGGGGATGCCATACAGATTCACATAAAAAACTATCTCTTTAAAAATGCAACTTTAGAATTATGAGCTTAGTCTAAAACTCTCTTAAATTTTTATCTTTTTCTATCCATAACCTTCTTTTTGTCCTTGTAGTTCCGCTTTGCCACCGGTAAAGACATCGCCATGATGGTAGTTGGCGGTGTGTGTGCCCTGGTCCATGGAGCAGCGCCCCCTCTCATGCTGCTGTTGTACGGGAGGATGACGAACACTTTTGTGGCCTACGAAATGGAGCTACAAGAACTGAAAAACCCAAACAAAACCTGCATAAACAGCACGATATACTGGACAAATGGGACAATATTCCTCAGTGCAGAGAACAGTAGCGTGTCTTGTGGGTGAGTAAATAAAGAGCTCATATTAAAGGGATATGCCACCCCCAGGTCAAATTTGGGCATCTCCCCACAGTCCAGAGACTAAAATAAGTGGTGGAAAGCGTTTTCCTGGTCACCCAGCCATTGTCCGAGTCTGTTAGCACTGACCACCGTATCTGCTGCTCCTCCGCGTTAGACTGGAGTCTAACGGCGCCAGAGAAAGATTTCGGCCAAAAGGAATTAATTTGCTCGATGCGTTTCCCAATTACTTTCTGTATAGTGCGCATTCATATTGAGTGCAATATGAATTCCCCTGGCAGCACGCTGCCAGGGGAATCCCAGTTACGCACCAGGAAGGGAGTTCCCCTGTTGCACAGCGTGGTGCGTGATTCGGCTTTATTTTTCCGCACTGAAAAATAGTTCCCACCCAAAATGACCAAGGCAAGCTCTCCGTGTTGATTTGCACATTTATTTGCACTTGATATGAATGCGCACTACACAGAAAGTAATTGGGAAAAGCATCGAGCAAATTAATTCCTTTTGGCCGAAATCTTTCTCTGGCGCCGTTAGACTCCAGTCTAACGCGGAGGAGCAGCAGATACAGCAGCGGTCAGTGCTGACAGACTCGGACAATGGCTGGGTGACCATGAAAACGCTTTCCACCACTTATTTTAGTCTCTGGACTGTGGGGAGATGCCCAAATTTGACCTGGGGGTGGCATATCCCTTTAAGCTACAGCTCTGGAAAAAAAATAAGAGACCACTGCAAAATTATCCGTTTTTCTGATTTTACTACTTATAGGTATGTGTTTGGGCAAAAGGAACATTTTTGTTTGAGTCTATAAACTACTGACAAATTCCAAATAAAAATATTAGCGTTTAGAGCATTTATTTGCAGAAAATAACAAATGGTCAAAATAACAAAAAAGATACATGTTTTCAGACATCAAACAATGCAAAGAAACAAGATCAAATTCATTTTAAAACAACATCCTGTAATACCAATGTTTACACAAGAAGAGTTCAGAAATCAATATTTGGTGCAATAACCCTTATTTTTAATCACAGCTTTCATGTGTCTTGGCATGCTCTCCACAAGTCTTTCACATTGTTCTAGAGTTACTTTATTCCACTCCTGGTGCAAGAACTGAAGTAGCTCAGCTTTGTGTTTATGTTGGAATTCAACAGACGCTGGAATGGAATGGCTGTAATACATGTAGAGATGCTGATTTCAGAAAAAAATGCAGTGGTCTCTTATTTTTTTCCAGAGCTCTATGTTATACCCCCCCATTACAATTTTTTAAAAATAAACTGTCTTTTTTTTACAGGGCGGACATTGAAGCACAGTTGAGGGTGTTTGCATTTTACTACGTGGGAATCGGAGCCGCTGTCCTGGTTCTCAGTTATATTCAAGTAAGTTCTCTTGGATTGTTAAAGGAGCACACTGTTACTTTTCTGGTGTGGGGGAAACACATCAGCTGCTATGAATATGCTGGATTATATTTTTACGGATGATCGTTTTGAGACAAGATTTAAAATTTTTCTTTAAATATGAGGCAAAATAATAGTAAATATAGGCGAAATTAACCAAATTTAAAATTCCAATAGAGCCAAACTTGAATTTTGTAATCAGTTGGAGATTTACAGTGATCACTAGTTAAATATATTGACTATCATTTATGGCTATCTGTCTAGCTAGGATTGGGAGTGTTTATTGCTAGAGATAAAAATGTTCTTTAACCATTGAATGAAAATTAAATGGAGGCAAATGACTGCTGTCAGGCTTTTTATTCTGACCCTAAAATTTTCATATTAACCCGCTCTATGGTATATGTGACGTTTTAGCCACTGTGTTTATTGTCTTGTTTATCAGATGTTTTATGTTCACTGTGGGCCTAGGGGGCACTGCAATTTCAAATCCTGTGTGTGCGACCTGTACATCTGGTTTGTGACAGTAAAGCTGACTTTGAACTTTAAACTCTACATGATCTTCTCGACTTTTTATTTAATTTGTTCCTAAATCAAAATATGATCATTAATTTCTCTTTGACTCCTTGCTGAAGGCGGAGGCTTTTTTCCTCACTCTCTTATCTGCTGCTCTGTGTCTGCTGTGCCTCTACGTCTCGTCTCATTTTCTAAATTAAATTATGGAATTGATAAGCTGGTTCCTCAACGCAATTGGCACGCTTTTTTTTCCCCACAAAGAAATGTGGGTTCAGGAGAGCCGACTTGTCCGGACGGAACTATTTACTATTTGGATTATTGATGGCAGGATATCTGATGATTGGCCTGGAGATGTTTCTGATCTATTGGAAAATTGGAAAATTGGCAGCGAATAAAGAATCCCCGAAGCTGTCGGCTGTCATTTTACACCACAGCAGCGCCGTTCCAGACCTGGTGAAGGTACCACATCAGAAGGAGGCACAGATTGAGGAACTGTACCATCTGCAATCTGTGGATACCCCCCGACCCTTGGATGCCATCACGAATATGCTTGTGGAACTGTGCGAAACAAGCGACTCAGTCCGCAATCATCACTACGCACCAGGATGGAGGACTGGAGAGTCTCAATGGCCCGGCTTGGTAACATGAAGTTGGGGACTTTGCAGTCCACTTAAACACTGCCCTTTTTACATGGCCCTCTGCCTCAATTTGTCAATATTATTTCTCTGTATTCCACTCTCGTTTACCCCCTCCCCCTTTCCCGTAATGTATTTCCAAACAAAAAGATACCTCATGTAAACCGTTCCACTGTATTATGTTGTATGTATTTGTGGCTACTGTTATTGATTGTATCTGCATTTTCTATTCTGTTCATGTTCTGCTATCGCTGATGAGAGAGGTGGGATGTTAGCGCACCATGTCGGCTGCTTTAAGGTCAAGAGACCCGTCCATTTCCAATCTCATCTCATTGTACAACCATGACAAATAAAGCTTCCATTCCATTCCATTAATAACCAAATGACCAATCCATTACCTTTCCCAAAGTCGCTTCCTGTAGCAACACTAGCTGGCAACAGATTTAATTAGAGATTAGAGATTAATTAGAGTTTCGAAGCACCTGCCTCCTCCCAAACCAGCGATGCGAGTGGGAGGGGGTGTGTACCTTCAACAGCTTTGCTCCTGATTGGCTTTTCGGTTTCTCACTCAGATTTCCAAATATGGTCCTTTGTCACAGATTAGCTGCTATCTCTGCTAGCCTTGATGAGCTTTGTTTGGTTGCAACCAAACGCTATAGGAGCTCTCCGCAGACCTGACCCGTAACTTTTCAACTTGTTTGCCTCACATGCTTTTGTCCTTAGAGATGCATACATTAGTCACCATACTGTGCAAATCCTCCACAGGAAAAGTTATATGATGTGCTATTAAAGTGCCAATATTACTCTATTTTCTGATATATGTTTTAATGTTGTTTCCTCATCATAAACAGACCTGGAGTTTTGTTTCCTTAACACGCCAAGCCTGCATATTTAGGCTCAATTCTCTCAAATTGAAAACACTCTGTTCCACCTTGTGATGTCATGTGCTCCACTGTGTTTTTAAACTCCATACACCTTCTCTACAATCTTTTGGATACTTTCAGCCTTGGAATTGCCAATCTCTACTGAACTGAAGGTAAAAGGTAGCTTTTAACTTGAAAACTGCCACTTCATGACATCATAAGGTGGAGCACTTTGAGCTTCAGAAATATAGACAGACTAATGATAAAGGATTACTCAAACATGTGTGAGTGAAACTAAACACAACCCCAGATATGCTTTTGATGAGGTAACAACATTCTAACATGGCTCAACGCTCACAAGAGTCAATTTTACGTAATATAGCACCTTTAAATCTGCTTCTTTTATTTCTATAGATTCTCTTCTGGGTGTCAGCAGCTGCAAGGCAAATTCAGAAAATACGTAAAACGTATTTCCGCAAAGTGATGAGAATGGAGATCGGCTGGTTTGATTGTAATTCGGTTGGGGAACTCAACACAAGAATATCAGAGTAAGTTACAGATTGTTTTTATTTTTATTTTTATTTTTTTTGTCTCCTGACCCTGGAAATGGAACTGTCTCATCCCCAGTGATATCAACAAGATTAACAATGCCATCGCAGACCAGGTTTCTATCTTTATTGAGAGGATATCCGCATTTATCTTTGGGTTCATGGTGGGCTTTATCGGAGGGTGGAAGCTGACCTTGGTGGTGATCGCAGTCAGTCCTCTCATTGGTTTAGGAGCTGCACTCATGGCTATGGTAAGAAAGGAAAGCTCATATAGTTATTCCATGCAAAACGAATTAGAGGAAGAACGGTGATGGTCGTCAGTGTTGGAATGTAACAAAGTAAAAGTAGTACTGTACTTAAAGGTGCATTATGTAATTTTTTTTGGCTGTCATTGGTCTGCCCTGTTTTATAGCTCAAAAATACCTAGTAAAACAAATATTGTGACTGTGAGCAGGGTTTCCTCTCCACAGATCTGACCAGTAACTTGGTCTGGTTTAATGCCAGATATATCCACCAGGTTGTCAGGAAGCTGAACTCTCACTTTACTCCCACTACCCCCCATTAAAAAAAAGAAAGAAAAAAAAAAAATCACTCGAAACACTTTAAAAACTGTTGCTAAGAAATTACTACTGTTGCACATTTATTTTTATCTTTATTTTTCAGTGCACATTTTGATGCACACCGCACATTTTTGGACATCTGTAAATAGGTATTTATTTATTCTTTGCACTGCTCTTAGATTTTTGTCCTTAGATATTTTTTGTATTGTCTTATATTCTATTTTGTAGATTTTTGCACGGCTTGGCCAGAGAGAAACGAAATTTCAATTCACTGTATGTCGAACACATATGGCAGAATTGACAATAAAGTTGACTTTGACTTTTGACTTTGATACTGTGAAACATTCCAGACAAATAATAACATCTCAATGGAGACAAGCATATGACGGACCCTCCATCTGAAAAGTTACACAATGCACCTTTAAGTCCAAATTTTAGGTATCTGTACTTTAAAGGCAAATTAACGTTTTTTTACAATCTGAGCCTTCTTTCGGCAATAAAACAAGTAGTTTTACTCACCCATAGCATTTTTCTGTCAATTGGAGCAGTATCGCAGAACTTATGTTGAGCCGTTCTGTTCTAGTAATGATCCCGTATCCGTTAACATGGGGCTCGTATCATATGCTCGGGGCATTACTTTGCGGTGTCCAAATAACACAAACTTTAGCACTTTTCAAATCATAGAAGCCCGATGTCTTAATGTAAGATTTCGTTTGAAGCAAAAGTGGCCTGTAATCCGAGATTTAGCCATAGTTTCGAGTAGATGAGGACGCCAGTGCGCATGCGCGGACTGTGCTATCAGCTCCCGGGACCCAAACATGAAACGCAAAGCTGAAAACTATGGATGTGCTAAAGTTTGTGTTATTTGGAGACCGCAAAGTAATGCCCCGAAGACTCATGCTAACGGATACGCTACAACATAACTTTCTTCAAACAGCTCCAAATGACACGAACGTGATATGGGTGAGTCAAACGACTTGTTTTATTACCGAAAGAAGGCTCAGATTGTAAAATAACATTACTTTTCCTTTAACTTTTACTTTTTCTTCACTACATTTGAGAGAAGGTGTCTGCACTTTCTACTCCACTATGTTTTTGAACAGGACCTAAAAGTAAAAGTATTTTTATTGTTGTTTGAAACCTGCTAAAAAGGCTGATTTATTCTTAACATCTTCATAATTTTAGCAAAGACGAAATATTTTTTAATTAATGCAGGTATTCAGTATTCTGTAACTAAATAATTTTCAAAGTATTCCCTCCATCACTATCAATATTAAGGGTACAGGGAATTTAAGTGTAGAAGAATGAAAGCTATACTGAAAAACATGGACCTTCTTTGTTGGTACTGGTTGAGTTCTTCCTATCTCCAGGCCATATCGAGGTTAACTGGTTGGGAGCTGTTGGCCTACGCCAAAGCAGGAGCTGTGGCTGATGAAGTTCTGTCTGCTATCAGGACTGTGGCAGCATTTGGTGGAGAACAGAAAGAAACAGATCGGTGTGTACTCCTCTTCTCTACAATTCATTTTGAGTATTTCTGTAAAGGTCCAATATTACGCGAAACTGACTCTGAGCTTTTACTCAAGTTATAATGTTTCACCTCCTCAAAAGCATACCTAGAGTTCTGTTTTGTTTAATTCACATGTTTGAGTAATTTATTTATTATCAGTCTGTCTACATCTCCAAACCTCAAAATGCTCTGTTCCACCTTGTGATGTCATGAAGAGGTTGTTTTCATATGAACAGCTACCTTTTACCTTTAGTTCAGTAGAGATCGGCAATTCCAGGACTGAAATCATCCAAATGATTCTAGAGAAGGTCTGTGGAGTTTAAAAACACAGTGGAGCACTTCCTGTATTACCACATGACATCACAATTTGGAAAAGAGCGTTTTCTTTGTGAACAAAACAAAACACAACTGTGGGTATGTTTTTCTATATTATAACAAAATCAGAAAATAACGTAATATGGGTCTTTTTTATTATACTATACTACTTATACTATATTATACTGAATATTTATTTTACTTTTTTCATTTCAAGATATGATTGTAACCTGGAAGAAGCCCAGACTTGGGGAGTGAAAAAGGGAACTATCATTGGAATCTTTCAGGGCTATTTGTGGTTCATAATTTTCCTGTGTTATTCTCTGGCCTTTTGGTACGGCTCCAAACTCGTCCTAGACACTAAGGAGATGTCACCTGGTACCCTCATCCAGGTAGGGGAACACGCTCTACTGAACAAAAAAGCACTGATTACAGATTAAGAGTGGTTATTTCTATGTTTATGATAACACTACAAGCATTAAGTACTATTTGTTTGACAATTTTTCTCAGTTTTAAGACTATGGGGGTGAAAATAAGACCGAAAGGAGGGCCGCTATAGTCTCCTCTCTTAAGGGGATACAGCAGGGGTCCTCAAACTACGGCCCGGGGGTCGGATGCGGCCCCCCAGCCCCTCCTCCCCCCACCACATGAACTGACCTTATGAGGCAATCATCAAAAGTTGCCATGGGCTATTTTTTTAATTACTTTTTGGCAAATAATAACGTGCCTGTATCTTGTATTTTGTTGACTTTTTCAATCAAAAAGATATTTATATGAAGTATTTATAATATTCTATATTTATGTGACGTTTCGTATTTCGTCACCTGACAAGCTCAAGATCAAACCGTTAACGCACATGAGCAATTTACCGGCAGTGCACATAACGGCAGCAAAAAAAAAGTCTAAACTGCGAAAAGTGAACAGGGAGGTTGGTCAACAGTGGACCAACGATTATTTTTTTGTTCAATGTAAGGACCTTGCCGTGTCTTTAATTTGTAAAGAAAGTGTGGTGGTTTTCAAAGAGTTCAATTTGCGTCGTCACCACGAAACCCGCCACAAAGACTACTCTAGCTTGAGAGGGCAGGCGAGTGAGGATAGGATTCGGCGGATGAATGGTGGACTGGCTGCACAACAGCAAGTATTAATTCATCAAACCCGCATCAACCAGGCTGCTGTCCGAGCTAGTTATAAGCTAACTCACCTATTAGCTACCCATGGAAAGCAGTTTACTGATGGGGACTTTGTTAAATGTAAATGTTTGTTAAATTTCTCACCTTTGATGTTGTTATTAGAAAATAAATAAATGGGATACCTGTGGTATTTCAAATTACAACAAAGTGTGAGGTGCTTCCTACTACTTTTGCAAACCACAAGTAACATTTATGTTTTAACGTTTATGTGTAACATTTAATGTGGCAGGAGTTATGTGTTGATATAGTATTGTGGATAACTATGCCAGGCTAGTCATTTCTACTATGTAATGAGGCCTGCTGGTGGTCATTTTGGTCTGGTTCATACAATTCTATTATACGGTCTACCTGACCCCGGCCCCCCATCACAGTCAGGAGTGATAATGTGGCCCCCAGAGAAAAAAGTTTGGTGACCCCTGGGATACAGTGTCAACCCCATTTCATATAGTCTTTCATTGATAAATCTAGTTCACTTATATTATTTTCTTTTTTTTTTTTTACAGGTTTTCTTTGGTGTCCTGTCGGGAGCGATAAATCTGGGACAGGCCTCTCCGTGTCTTGAGGCATTTGCTTCTGGTCGGGCAGCTGCCAAAACCATCTTTGACACAATAGACAGGGTAAAGTGAAAGGAATCTCTATTATATTATATTATATTATATAGCTCCACCATATGAGAAAAACATGCAGTATTCCATGTGTGTTTTGTATTGCATTGTATTGTATTTTAAAGGGCCAGTATTACTCTTTTTCTGTTTCTATGTTATAATGTTGTTTCTTCATCACAAACATGCCTGGAGTTTCGTTCACACATGTTTAACACACAAACCCTGCATTTAAACACTCTGTTGTACCTTGTGATGTCGTCATGTGGTAATACAGGAAGTGCTCCACTGTGTTTTTAAACTCCATACACCTTCACTAGAATAATTTGGATGATTTCAGCCTGGAATTGCCAATCTATACTGAACAAAATGTTTAGTCGGGCGGCAGTAGCTCAGTTGTTAGAGCATTTGTCCGACATAAGAAACATCATTGGTTGAGCGGTCACATCCACTGACCCACAGGTTGGCAGTACGATTTCAGCTCCCACAGATGAATGCTGCTGTTGTCTTGGGCGAGACACTTAACCCACCTCGCCCCCAGCGTCTGCGTAAACATGTGTGTGAATGTCTGTGTGAATCTGTGAGTGGTTCCTTTGGGTCTTTTGAAGGTGAAAAAGCGCTATATAAAGATGTGACCATTTACCATGACCATTTAAACTGTAGCTGTTAACTTGAAAACTACCCCATCATGACATCACAGCGTGGAACAGAGCATTTTGAGCTTTGGGGATATAGACAGACTAATAATTCCAGTGTCCGTGCACACTGGAAGAGAACCCCCATGACACAAGTACATCAAGGCTGGTTGCGTCAAAAGGGACGTGGGGCTGTCCTCCCGTGGACCCACCACCCGCGGGAGGATCCATTGGGGCTGGTGCATGTGATCTGGGCAGTGGATCTGTCTGAACCATTGCTGCCGTGACCTGAAAATACGGAGAAAGCGGAAGAAAATGGATGGATGGACAGACTAATAATAAAGGATGACTCAAACTTGTTATGTCCTCCGTTATGGTATAACAAGCTGGTTTGGCAATTTAATGGTAAAATCTAGGGCAGAGATCTCTTGCCTAATTAGAACAGCAGGTAAGATCATGGGTCTGATGTCCTCTCTCAGTCCTCAGGATCGTTTTGAGCAGGCAACCTTGAGGCAGGAAAACGCAATTCTTGACGACAGTTCTCACGTACTGAACGGTGAATACGTTCTCCTCAATTCTGGAAAAAGATTCAGGCTTCCTCTGTGCAGGCACAACCGTTATAAGCACTCCTTCGTCACCATATGTATTAAGCTACTAAACAACCAGAGAAGATAGGTGATTGCCTGAGCGATATGGACCCTTGTGGTTAGCGTTTGGGGGGTATTTTAGAGTGAATGTTTTTGGCTTGATGATGGGGTGTAGAAGGACGGGACTGATCTTAAATTTATTTATGACAGGATGAATGTGTATATGTATTATTATAGAGTGATGGTGCTTGGTTTGGGAGAAGGGTAATGATGGTGGGGATGGGGAATGATGCGAATGTTAGTGGGAATGCTGGAGCGGGTAACGGTTTGGGGGGGGGCACCCAATACATCTATGTCTGTGCCAACACCACTATCTTTTTATCTGATGTCTTGTATGTATATTGTATGTCTTTCTGTCTGTACTGCAACCTCCCCTTACCTCTAAGTCAAATTTCTCCCTGGTGGAGACTAATAAAGAAACCTAACCAAACCTAACTGTAATTTACTGATTACTGTGAATGAAACAAAACTCCAGGTCTGTTTTTGAGGAGGTAACAACATTATAACATGTCTTAGAGCTCACAAGAGTCACTTTTGCGTAATTTAATTTCCAATGTTGTTTTTATTTGTCAGGAACCACTTATCGACTGTTTATCTGAAGAGGGCCACAAGCTCGACAGGGTGAAAGGGGATATTGAGTTCCAGGAAGTTACATTCTACTACCCATCTCGTCCAGACGTGAAGGTACAATTTTTATATTATATTTACAAACATTTCAAAATATTTTAAAGGTGCATTGTGTAACTTTTCCGGTGAAGGGTCCGTCACCTGCTTGTTTCTATGGATTATGCCATTGATCTGCCAGTATGACATTAAACAGCTCTACAATACATTTATTCAATTACAGATGGTTTTATAGCTCAAAAATACCTAGAAAAACAAACATTCTGACTGTGAGCGGGGTCGCCTCTCCGCTGATCTGACCTGTAACTTGGTCTCGTTTGGTCTACCCTGTGAAGTATTCCAGACAAAGCAATAACGTTTTCACTGAGAAACGCATTTGACGAGCCCTCCACCAGAAAAGTTACACAATGCACCTTTAAATTCCCAAAATATAAAGTGAAATTATTTTTAGATTTTGAATAAACTGAACATGGAAGTCAAGACTGGAGAGACCACAGCTTTTGTCGGACCCAGTGGAATGGGGAAGAGCACGACCGTCCAGTTAATCCAAAGATTTTATGATCCACATGAAGGAAAGGTAAATATAGATAATTCTGAAAAATCTTCTGAAAAATTTATGAAATAAAGGTTTAAAAGACACCAAGAAGAACCAGCTATCGGGTTACAAAGAGAATACAGTACTGAATTTAAAAAAAAAACAACATAGCACAAAAATGAAAAATTAAAAACTTGGAAATACCACAACATATATATTTATAATTTGGTGTTGGTAAATACAAGAATATCCATTGCTGATTGAATAAATGTTAACAGTTAACAGTGAATTCATGTATTTAGGTATGTATTTTGAATTATTTTTTGCAAAAGTTGGAAAAATTTAAAGAGAATTTTATGTTTAGAACCAGAATGTTGAGCTATTTTTTATTTTTTTAAAAGATTTTGATTTTAAATTTCATAAACTTCAAATCTAATCTAGCTGTTACTGATCAATCTAGAGCTTATTTACATGTTCTATGTGTTTTGGTTTTTGTGTTTTGGTTTTCAAGATCTTTATCCAAGGCTACGTACAATTCCTTTAAAGCGCGTATGACAGATTTTTATGATTCTCTAATTTTTACTTAATTTGTGGAGAAAATGTGTTGAAAATTACAGGAAATAGAGAGTTCTAAAACACTGATGACATCACATTAGGGAGATACTTTAAAAATGATTTCAACACAATAAAGGTGTTTTTTGTATTTGTTTTTGTCAGGTAATAATTTCTGTGTACATTAGAGGAGTATAACAGCAACTAGTCACAATTTTTAACTAGGAAGTAAAATTGTAACAATAAAAAAATTAACAAATTGGGAAAACGAGGGTGAATGTTTTTGCAAAAATTTTAAATATAATGAATGGTCTCTTTTAATTATATAATGATTTTTGTTTGAGCAAAAAGGGTAGTCTAACCTGTCATAGTCACTTTAAATCTATAATACACAACTAAAAAACATGTATTTTTTCTGGGACAATATTTAAATCTTTAGGTAACTCTTGACGGACACGACATCCGCAGTCTGAACCTCCAGTGGCTGCGCTCGCTCATTGGGGTCGTGGAGCAGGAGCCCGTTCTATTTGGCACCACCATTGCTGAAAATATCCGCTACGGTCGTCAAGGCGTTTCTATGGACGACATCATTCACGCTGCAAAAGAAGCCAACGCCTATAACTTTATCATGGGCTTGCCACAGGTGAGGACGCACGCCTTGTAAATAGAACTTTGATCCCTCCTTTTTGAGCAGTAAGGCTCTGTCCCATTTCTCTGTCTTACCCCTTCATCTTACTCCTACCCCTTGGTTTTGTGCGTTCATGTGAGGGCAAGGGGTGTCCCGATTCTAATTTTGATCAAGGGCTCAAACCACGACCAAGGGCAACATACCTCTTGAAACGAAGTAAGCTCTCGACCAGACTTGGAACGAAGGGGTACGCCTATAAGCTCAGGCAGGTTTTGGGATCAGGACGGCAGTGTCACATCGACCAGCCAAGGAATCTCATAAATGTATTTTCAGTAGTTGTAATTATCGATTAACAGTTTAGCAGGTTTACAATTATGACGCTTATGTTCTACGTTACTTTTAGTGAACTGTTGCGGTTTTAATTGTAGTGATGTCTGTTTAGCCGACGTTATCATTTTCATCGAACTTTCATGTATAAACAAGCTAGTTTTTTATCGAGTTGAGGTACCCGATAATCCTTGACATTTGTTTACGTTTGTTTGCGTCAATTGTTGTCGCCTCTGTAGACGTAGCAGCTCAGGTAGAGGCAAGGGATGATGACGCAAACGGTAATCGAGTGGCGTCCCATTTCTTAGGGGAACATTCGTACCCCGAGCCCTCTCAGCTCGTTATCGAGAGGCAAGACAAAGACGTAGATAAAGGGGAAGGGGAAGGGGTAAGACAGAGTAATGGGACGCAGCCTACATGTGTTTATGAAAATACAAGAAGCAAGAAGTTTCATCCATTAATGAGAGAAGGTTGGTGGTTTAAATCCCCCCTCCGACATAAGCGTAATTTTTAAAAGTGTTCAGATTAAATCCATTGGTTCACAGCTCTCCCGCAGATGCATACTGTCATTGTGTCCTTGGGCAAGACATTTAACCCACCTTGCCTACAGCGTCTGCGTACAGTGTTGTATGAATGTGTGTATGTGAATGGGTGGTTTTCTATTTGTTTTGCTCTACATAATAATGTACAATAAAACATACAATAAAAGATCAGGTCAACTAATGTAATAATGGAATGAATGAATGCAAGAGGATTGACTGCTATGTTATTATGTTTGTTTCACTGCTGCTGCTGCCGAAATTGAATTTCCTTCAGGAAGTATCTAGCTATCTAACTATCTTTAGAGTATGTACCTTTCTTTACTTATTTGAAGTTATTAAAACATATTACTGATTTTTTTGAGTTTGTATCGTTTTTCAGAAATTTGACACTTTAGTTGGAGAAGGAGGGGGACAGATGAGCGGAGGGCAGAAACAGAGAATCGCCATTGCTCGAGCTCTGATCAGAAATCCTAAAATCCTCCTGCTGGACATGGCCACCTCTGCTCTGGACAATGAGAGTGAGGCTGTGGTACAAGAAGCACTGGATAAAGTAAGTAGCCTATATATTTAAAGTTCCTATATTACACAAAATTGGCTCTTGTGAACTTTAAGCCATGTTAAGATAATCCAGTGCTTCTCAAATAGTGGGGTGGGCCCCCCTGGGGGGGCGTGGCGTGATGCCAGGGGGGGCGCGTATGACCCTGGGAAACATGTTTTTTTGCTGTACTGTACTAGAACTAAGTGTAATTGCACATCAACAACAGTAGTTGGCAGTGGCGTTCTCACATGCGATTTACGCACAGTCTCACCATTAACAGGACATCCTCTGTCACAGAAAAAACACGTATATTCCACTGAGTCGTGTCCTTTAGTCCGACAGAAGCTGACGCATCAGTGGCACAAGGAGAGAGCGGTTTTTTTTTTCAGTGCTTTTAGCTTATGCAAATGAGGTGGTTTTAAGTTTCATTTCTGTAAAACGTAAACAAATGTGCGCAAAGCTGCATTAAAAACACATTAATATTTGAGTCCTCAGTGCAGTCTTTGTTGTAAGTTTCTTTCTTTTTTTTTGTTTATAATGTTAATAAAAGGATACAATGGTGTTCTAATAACAATTTTCTAGACAAATAATACTATTTATAGTCGCGCGCAGGAAGGGGGGCGTGAAATTTTTTCTTCTTCCTAGGGGGGGCGTCACAGAAAATAATTGAGAAGCACTGAGATAAGATAAGATAAGACTTTATTGATCTCACACAGGAGAAATTTACTAACACAGGAGAAATTTACTACACAGGAGAAATTTACTCTGTTATAATGTTGTTATCTCGTCAAAAACATATCCTGAGTTATGTTTTGTTTCATTCACACATGTTTGAATGAAATTTATTATGGGTGCGTTCACTTGTCGTTGTTGGGTCCTAGTTGGAGCCCATTTTAGTCCTGATGGTAGTCCTGGTTTAGTCCTGTTCTAGTCCTGGTTTAGCCCTGGTGTAGTCCAAGATTAGTTCTGGGTTTAGTCCAAATTACTCGGTGAAAGTGTGAACACTTGTGTGAACACTCCTTTTAGTCTGTTTACATTGCCAAAGCTCAAAATGCTCTATTCCACCTTGTGATATCATGTTTTTTTAAATTATTATTATAACTTTATTTAACCAGGGAAATCCCATTGAGATTAAAAACCTCTTTTTTCAAGGGAGCCCTGGACAAGAGGCAGCCAAAAAGACAATTACAATACAGTTAAAATGACATATAAATTAGTTAAAACAAATACAATTTCAATGCAATTTCATCACAATCATGTAGTGATAATTTGCAAGAAAACAGCTACATTTTACCTTTAGTTCAGTAGATATTGGCAATTCCTGATCTGAAATTATCCAGATGATTCTAGTGAAGGTGTATGGAGTTTATAAACACAGTGGAGCACTTCCTGTATTACCACATTACATGACATCACAAGTGTTTTTGAGTGTTTTTGTTTGGAAGAAGGACTCAGTCTAAATATGCAGGGTTAAATATGTGTGAATGAAACAAAACACAACTCCAGGTATATTTGTGATGAAGAAAAAACATTAACATTATATGCTAATTGCATCCATTCAAAACATGATAATTCAAGCAGCCCCAGACTACTCTTACAGAAGTGTCACTCAGCTTAATATAAATGTGTAAATATAACTCATTATCACCCACATCTGACTATTAATGGTGCACTGTGTGACTTTTTGATTCCTGCTTGTTTCTATAAATACGTCATTGCTCTGGTATGATATTGAACAGCTCTGCCTTACCTTTATTCAATTCCAGGTAGTTTTAAAGCTGAAAAATACCTAGAAAAAAAGGTATGGTCTCGGCCTGATTTGATCTCCATGAAAAGAGAAAGGTTTAGTACCCCACTGTGAAACATTCCCGACAAAGCAACAACATCTCCACAGAGAAAAGCATTTCACAGACCCTCCAGCAAGAAAGTTACACCGAAATATGAAATCAAATGAATCTATTTTCTTTGCAGGTACGACGGGGCCGAACTACCATATCCATCGCTCACAGACTGTCCGCTATTCGAAATGCAGACGTGATCATTGGGTTTGACCATGGCCAGGCAGTGGAGAGGGGCACTCACTCTCAACTGATAGAGAAGAAGGGAGTTTACTTCACACTGGTGACGCTACAGAACCAAAGCACATCGGACAAAAGTAATGGTAAGTCAGAGGTGGGTAGTTACATTTCCTTTTTTTTTTTTTTTTTACTTTTCAACATACTTTTACTACGCATGTGGGCGGACATAGTGATAATGTATCACAGCGCCATCTAGCCACCTGGCATGCATACCCAATCCAATTCCACACACTTTTGCGTCACCGTATGCACGCAGATTTCCTCCTGAAAACGCTTGTCTAAACGCGGAATAAAAAGTGAAGACGCGATACCACTTTTGCGTCTTCTGTTCAGACCGTCATCATGTAAACGTATCCTAAGTTCACAAATGACAAAAACTTTATGGTGACAATATGAAATGATTTGAACATTTGTATTTTCACCGCTCCTTCAGCTATGGCTCAGTTTGCCTCATTTTTGTATCTAAAAAAGTAGGTAGTAGACCCTCCACCAGAAAAGTTGTGCAGTACACCTTTGAGATTTTATCCTTCCACTTGCCATAACTTTAAATTATGAATCTGATGTTATTTTTTAAATTACTTTCAGGACTTGAGATACTTGAGTAGTACTTTTCCCAAATTCGTTTTTACTCATAATTGATTAATTTCTTTCACTACTTTGTACTACTTGTACTACTACTACTAATATTACTACTTGAGTAATATTATTTTTAAATAAAGTTATTCTTACCTAAATACAAAAGAGTTAATAGTGCACAAACAGAGGGTTATTAAAACCGTTATAAAAACATTTCAAACTAGGAAAACAAAGCAAATTTTTTTGTTTTTTGGTAACTTTTTGAGTATTTCTGCATTATTAGTCTTTCCACATCTCCAAAGCTCAAAATGCTCTGTAGTGGTAAAGTTCAAGTTAACAGCCACCTTTTACCCTTAATTCAGTAGAGTTTGGAAATTCCAGGGTTGAAAGCATCCAAATGTTTCTAGTGAAGTTGTATGCTGAGTTTAAAAACACAGTGGAGCACTTCCTCTTTTAGTGTTTTCAGTTTGAGGGGAAAACTGAGCCTAAATATGCAGGGTTTGTGTGAATGAAACAAAACATAACTCCAGGTGTGTTTGTGATGAGGAAACAACATTATAACAGCGTAATATGAGCCCTTTAATGGATGAATCTCTATACTTAATTTGTACATTAGAGCAACAGAAAATCGGTCAGTTCCCTTACTGATATTCCACCATTTACTTTCCTGTCTTTACATGGTTGTGTGTTTTAGTAGATTGGATATTGACCGCTCAGCAGGGGTCAAAGGTTATCCCTATAGGCCCGTCTGATCTTCTGAGGACCACAGGGAGCTTCGGTATTAAGACTGTATTGATTTGTGATTTCAGACGGACTCACAGAACCTTCTGAAGAGGATCATGATCAAAGGGGACGGTCTCTGAGCCAACTTAGTCGCAAGTTCAGCCTGAGGTAAAGTGTGTTTGGTAAAAAATAGTTACATACAGCAGCTGGAAATGCCAATCTCTACTGAACTAAAGGTAAAAGGTAGCTGTTAACTACTGTTTCATGACATCACAAGGTGGAACAGAGCATTTTGAGCTTTAGGCTATGTCCACATGACAATGCTCCTGGATTTTTTTTAATGCGAGTTGAAAAAAATTTGCGCCCACACACGTGTCGGATTAGTAAATATTTACGTCCAGACGAAAACGGAGCGCAGAGTGAAAACGATGTAATACATATGCCACTGTAAACAGGAAACAGCCAAAGCCACTGGAAATGCAATACTATAAGGAGCGCATGCACATGAAGTCCTTTCTCTTCCACAAACATCGCAATGTCATCTTTTTCCAAAAGCTTTGCTCATCCACACGACAACCCGACCCCGGCGTTCTCAGATTTCTCCACTCTGGAACCCGTTTTCAAAAAACACTGTTTTCGCCCACCCAAAATGCCGGCGCCGTGTGGACAAAAGGCTAAAACGAATCAAAACTTCTCTGTTTCCACTAAAAAACGTTATCATGTGGACGGGCCCTTAATGATGTTGACAGACTAATAATAAAGTTACTCAAACATGTGTGAATGAAACAAAACACAACTCCAGGTCTGTTTTTGATCAGGTAAGAGCATTATCACATAGCTTAAAGCTCACAGGAGTCAATTTTGCATAATACTGGACCTTTAAATTTTATTTCTTTTTTTGTTTTTGTTTTAGGGGTTCCATTCGTCTTCGATCTCAGAGCCATAGGTCAGGCGATTTTGTCCCAGATGCAGTATCAGGAACTCTTCAAATTGTTTCCAGCAAAGAGATGGAAGATGTTGAGGTAGGACAATCGTGCTCTAAGAGGTGAAGAGGGTGTGACTCGTGGGGGGACTTAGGCTGCGTCCCATTACTCTGTCTTACCCCTTCCCTTTCCCCTTTATCTATGTCTTTGTTTTGCCCCTCGATACCGAGCTGAGAGGGCTCGGGGTACGAATGTTCCCCTAAGAATGGGACGCCACTCGATTACCGTTTGCGTCATCATCCCTTGCCTCTACCTGGCTGCTACATCTACAGAGGCGACAACAATTGACGCAAACAAACGTAAACAAATGTCAAGGATTATTGGGTACCTCAGCTCGACAAAAAAACTAGCTTGTTTATACGTGAAAGTTCGATAACGATAACGTCGGCTAAACAGACATCACCACAATTAAAACCGCAACAACAGTTCACTAAAAGTAACGTAGAACATAAGCGTCATAATTGTAAACCTGCTAAACTGTTAATCGATAATTACAACTGCTGAAAATACATTTATGAGACTCCTTGGCTGGTCGATGTGACGCTGCCATCCTGATCCCAAAACCTGCCTGAGCTTGTAGGCGTACCCCTTCGTTTCAAGTCTGGTCGAGAGCTTACTTCGTTTCAAGGGGTATGTAGCCTGAGGTCGTGGCCCGAGCCCTTGATCAAAATTAGAATAGGGACACTCCTTGCCCTCACATGAACGTGCAAAACTAAGGGGTAGGGGTAAGACGAAGGAGTAAGACAGAGAAATGGGACGCAGCCTTAATACGTTGTTTTCTTGTGAATACATTTTCACAACAATAAAAGGTAGCACGGTGATCTAAATATGTTACATGTTAAAGGTCGTATATTACACAAAGTTGACTCTTTACATCATATTACAATGTTGTTACCTCCTCAAAAACATACCTGGAGTTGTGTTTTTTTTTTTTTCATTCACATGTTTGAGTAATCCTGCACTATCAGGCTCTCTACATCTCCATTTTGTGATGTCATATAGTGGTAGTTTTCAAGGTAACAGCTACCTTTTACATTTTGTTGAGTAGAGATTGATAATTCCAGGGCTGAAAGTTTAAAAACACAGATTACCACGTGACATCACAAGGTGGAACTGAGTGTTTTCTGTTTGAGAGAAGAACTCAGAGAAGAGAAGACACAACTCTGGGTGTGTTTGTAATAAAGTAATATGGGCTATTAACAATTAAAACTCATAGAGATGTTATATCCCTTCCTTAAAGATTTTCTTTTCTGGTGGAGGGTCTGTCAAATACTTTTCTTCATAGAGATGTTATTGCTTTGTCTGTAATGTTTCATAGTATGGCATAAACTTTCTATTTTCATGGAAACCAAACTGTTTAATGTTTAATTATCCAGGAAGAGCAGTGACACATCCATAGAAACAAGCAGGTGGTTGTTCTTCCAGCTCAATGTTATACTCAAAAGTTGACCTGTTGTTTTTTTGGAAGGAGGAGCCAGTGGAGTCAGCGCCTGTGACCCGTATACTGAAGTACAACCAGCCCGAGTGGCCCTACATGGTGCTGGGTTCACTGGGAGCAGCAATCAATGGAGCCGTCAACCCCATCTACGCAGTCCTCTTCAGCCAGATCCTGGGGGTAGGACTGTGGATTTCATTACTTATCAGCTTTGATTTGACATTTTTTATAATAATATTTTGGTTTCATATTGCATCACTACCTTCTAGAGTCCCTATGCTTTAAAAAGTCAGAATACTATGGTGGAAATTGCTGTGTAGCTGTGAGACTGCAGATTTGTTGACCTGGTTTATGGTTCATATCTTTATAAGATATAAGATCTTTATAAGTACTGGGCCTATCCAAGATATTACATTAACATTGCAGATTTATGGACCCAATCCCTAACAAATAATGATAAGGTTCAAAGTTTGTTAATTTCTATTTTGCATTCTTTTTTTAAAAACAGTAAAAGTTGAGTTACATAGGCCCTCCATGTTTATGGAGGAATGGTCAGCAGATACCATAGTGATACAAACATAGCCTAATACGTTTTTACAAAATATTAAATGGATTTAAACAACACATTTTCAGGATCTTCATTTTCACCAAAATGGAGGGCATGACTGACTGAAAATGATAGCTTTCTTGTGATTGTAATTTTATTTGAACAGGGCTTGCATATCCGTACAAAATCAGCTCACCTGTTGTACTTCCAGCTGTGTTAAAACAAAGCTCAGATGATAGTATAATGTCAGTAACAGAGCCTCAGACAGAGCAGTGCCTCTAGTTAGCATCAGCCCCCCAGAGAGTATTGATTACACTGGTCTACAAGCAAAATGCTTCTGGAACAAAAGTAGTGAATTTTTTCTTGGTTTAGGTCACTAATAAAGAAAAAGTAAGTCAGAAGTGCTGATTGGCTATAGTTTCCAAGATATAGTATTGGGTCAAAATAGGAAATTTATGCAAAATAAGTCAAAAACGGTAGTTTATCAGAAGGTACAGTGTGTCTACAAGCAACCAGTTCTATCTGAAAGCCTGTCTGCACATTCACATACATTCATTTTAAAGGTCCCATGACATGGTACTTCTTGATGCTTTTATATGGCTCCTTAATGGTTCCCTAATACTGTAAATGAATCCTTCTTCAAAATCAACACTCAGTGCATGAGAAACAGAGATAAGATGAGAAAGAGTAATTTTTCTCTCTCTGAACAGTCCATTATGCTTGAATGCAAATGAGGAGGACAGAGATGGCCTATAGTAGAGGGTGGGGGCGTAGCCAAACTCTCCGCTCTCAGCTCTCAGGTCTCAGGTCTCAGCTGTCCGCTCTGATCCATTTCCGCGTTTTTGCACGGAGAAGAGATGAGAAGCGTTCCATTGAAAAATAAACACATTTCCACAGAAAATTAAATTAAACCACTGCTGTTCAAGGGTCCAGAGGCTCAGATAAAGGACTTCCGAGCCTAGAAACACTCGGACGTGCCTCCAGGCAAATAAAAAAATGCATTTCGCATTGCCTAGCGCATTCGCGGTCCAAACTCTCTGGGCGTGATTTACAGAGACGCTGAGTAGACACAGACGGGGGTGGAGCTGCATTTTTCGATCTGATGTCAATAAGGTGCCTTGTTGAGAATCGCCCGTTTGAGCTCTGTTTTTTTCTAACGCAGAAAAGGACCGCAAATGCTCAGTTTAGACATTTCACAACTTTTAGCCATGGGGGGGGGGCCTAAACAGGGAAGGGGAGCTCACATTAACGTTCAAAAACCTCAGAAAGTGAAAATTTCATGCCATGGGACCTTTAATATGTCTAGAGTTTTAACATATATCAATATATATAGTATATATATTATTATTATATCATTACATATCTTGAATACATTAGTTAACCAGCACAGTTATCAATTGATTTTCAGTTCATCTTATCAATATAAATGAGATTTAGCCACTTTTATCTCAGAAGCAGATTGAGTCCAAAAATTTGTAGACCAGTGTTACATCAGCTGCAGATCTGATGTTTGAATCCACAGACCTTCGCCCTCCCAGACCCGGCTGAACAGAAGAGGCAGATCAATGGAGTGTGTGTGCTGTTTTGCATTGTGGCCGTCGTCAGCTTCTTCTCTAATTTTTTACAGGTTTGTACCAAAGATCAGAATCATATTGTTTTTATTGTCCTGGATTCACACACAGAGTACAAAAGTAAAAGTACAGCAAAAGAGAAATTCAGTTCACTCAACTGGACAAAAGCTGCTGCTGCTCCGGTTCTGAAGAGCAGTCGACAGAACGGAATTTTTCCTTTGCCATGAATCCTACCTGTACGACTGAGGGATTTTACAAACAAAAGTAAAAGTAATGAACTGAAGTCAGATTTGTGGATAATTCTGAAACATCTAGAACATTTAAGATGAATTCACTTAAAAGCACAATTAATTAAAAACCCTTCATGTGATATGTCTTTAAAACATTCAGTAAAATGCTTTTTACTCTTAAAGGTGCATTGTGTAACTTTTCTGGTGGAGGGTCTGTCAAATGCTTTTCTCCATGGAGATGTTATCACTTCATCTTGAATGTGTCACAGTGTGTTATTAAACTTTTCTATCTTCATGGAGACCAAACCAGACCAAGTTACAGGTCAGATCTGTGGAGAGGTGACCCCACACACAGTCAGAATGCCTGATTTTAGTATTAAGTAGAGATGTTTAATGTCATATTGTGGAACATTCCAGGCAGAGTAGGTGCATACCTATAGAAATAAGCTGGTGATGGACCCCCAACAAAAAAGTTACATAGTGCACCTTTAAAGAACTTTTTTAAAGGGGTACAGTGGTACCTCACCTTACGAAATTAATTTGTTCCAGAAGTGGTTTCGTAACGTGAATTTCGTAAGTTGAGTAGCTATTTCAATGGAAAAAGCCTGATTCGTTCCAAGGCCCCGTTCCAAGTTTTTTTTTATAGTGTAACTTTTTTTTATAGTGTAACACTGTGTTCTGGGTCCTGATTGGCTAAGAGACTAGACCCAAGACTAAACGTGGACTAAACCAGGTCTAAACAAGGTCTATACCTGGACTGGACCAGGACTAAACCTGGACTAAACCAGGACTAGACCAGGTGGATTAAAGCGCCGCGTGCGGGTCTATTTCCTGGTTTCTCACGAGTCACAGCTGAGGCGAGCAGCGAGGAGGGGACCGCAGCGAGGAGGGGACCGCACGCAGTCCGAGCGCATGAACGAACGCAGGTAAGAGCCGCGGTGGTTTAATCCTGGTTTAGACCTGGTTTAGACCTGGTTCAGACCTGGTTTAATCCTGTTTTAGAGGAGGCACGGTTTGAGCACGGGTCTCGTCCTCGCAGCCCCGCGCCGGGTCATGCTGCGCTATCACACATGTGTCCCCGCGCACACTTCTCCACCCTCCCCCTTCCCCCCACGCTTCACTATTAATACATTTTGTTGAAAATCTATGAAAGTTTGAGTGTTTAAACAGAGACAAATGTGAGAAAAGTTTAAATCCAGTCTGAGAAAAGTGTATGTGTGTGGCTGAGCGCGCATCTGAGCGCGCATTATTTGAATTTTTGAGATTTCGCGTTTCGTAAGTTGAATTTTCTTTCGTATCTAGAGACCAAAATTTAACGTGAAGGCGTTTCGTAACTTGAAATTTTCGTTTGTTGGGTCTTTCGTACAGGAACCACTGTACTTTTTCATTAGTATTGTTTTGCTTGTATCTGTACTTTTACTTAAAGTGCATATGAGGTTTTCAGTTTTTTTTTCCGGTAAATTCATTGCTTTTTTTTCTCTTTACTAAATAATTCCATACATTTTACTTGATGTTGCCTGTATTTATATAGAAATAAGTAGTAAATATACAGGAGGAAAAAAAACATTGAATGAGAGGGTGTGTCCATTGTTTGACTGATGCTGTAAGTTTCCGTGATGTATTTTAGGGTTATGCGTTTGCCAAGTCTGGAGAGCTGCTGACCCGTCGATTGAGGAAACTGGGCTTCCAGGCCATGCTGAGGCAGGAGGTGGGCTGGTTCGATGACCCCATGAACACCCCCGGCGCTCTGACCACCAGACTGGCCACAGACGCCTCCATGGTGCAAGGGGTGAGCCAAAATTCAAATCTAGCTACGTTAAAATGATTTGAAGTAAGAAAATGTCATCTTTATCTATGTCCAGCTATGTCCATTTATATACATAACAGTTTTGATAACACTGGTCTACAAGCAAAATGCTTCTGGAACAAAAGTAGTGAATTTTTTCTTGGTTTAGGTCACTAATAAAGAAAAAGTAAGTCAGAAGTGCTGATTGGCTATAGTTTCCAAGATATAGTATTGGGTCAAAATAGGAAATTTATGCAAAATAAGGCAAAAACAGTAGTTTATCAGAAGGTACAGTGTGTCTACAAGCAACCAGTTCTATCTGAAAGCCTGTCTGCACATTCCAATACATTCATTTTAATATGTCTAGAGTTTTAACATCAAATATTTTTTGAATTCACATAAGAGAGATGCCTCAAAATTGTGTGCACCTGATGTCTTAAGATATTTCTTGTTAATTTATTGACAGATAAAGAAGTGCAAGTTAAATATTTTCAAAATATTAATTATTTTTAAGCAAAAATGCCTAAATCTATTGTATAAACAGATGTGATTCTGATGTAAAACAATATCATTAAATATCTTGAATACGTTACCTAACCAACACAGTTATCAATTGATTTTCAGATCATCTTATCAGTATAAATGAGATTTATCCACTTTTATCTCGGAAGCAGATTGAGTCCAAAAATTTGTAGTGTAATTCATTTGTTTTCTCTTTCTCAGGCCACAGGTTCACAGATCGGGATGATCGTGAACTCCCTCACCAGTATCTGCGTCTCATTCATCATTGCCTTCTACTTCAGCTGGAAACTCACTCTGGTCATCATGTGCTTCCTCCCCCTCCTGGGGCTGTCCGGACTCTTTCAGTCGAAAATGTTGACTGGATTTGCAAATGAGGACAAAAAGGCCTTGGAGGCGGCCGGCCAAGTGAGTTCTGTCAATAGTCTGCCCTTTAAGTTCACAAACTCACAGGAATCTATAGTTTTGATTGTTCTAGTTTTTAGCCAAAATAGTGTTTTTGTCTTTAAAAATGAACCAAATGAAACAATAAAAAAGAAGACATAATGAATTTCATCAGTGTGTCAAAAGAATCAAAAATCCATCTGGCCTGGCTCGTTTTTGAATTTATTTGTGCATTTGTGGACGGGGAAGTTGTCTGTGCTTTTCTTTCAACTGGACTTAGCTAAAGTTTGATTTTTCAACTTGTTCTGCTCATATTACGCTTCGACCAATCAGATTAAAATATCCACCATGACGCTCTATCTTCTCCCCACCACTTTTAGAGAGATTCAGCCATTCAGACAGATGTGTGCAGCTCACTTCAGAGTGCTACACATACAGCTCTGGAAAAAATAAGAGACCAAAAACTACTGCAAAATTATCAGTTTTTCTGATTTTACTACTTATAGGTATGTGTTTGGGGAAAAGGAACATTTTTGTTTGAGTCTATAAACTGCTGACAACATTTCCCCCACATTCCAAATAAAAATATTATTGGTTAGATCATTTATTTGCAGAAAATGACAAATGGTCAAAATAACAAATAAGATACAGGGGGTCCTCGGGTTACGACGTTGATCCGTTCTTAAAGGGATATGCCACCCCCAGGTCAAATTTGGGCATCTCCCCACAGTCCAGAGACTAAAATAAGTGGTGGAAAGCGTTTTCCTGCTCACCCAGCCATTGTCCGAGTCTGTCGCCACTGACCGCCGCGGTATCTGCTGCTCCTCCGCCTTAGAATGGAGTCTAACGTCGCCAGAGAAAGATTTCGGCCAAAAGGAATTAATTTGCTCGATGCGTTTCCCAATTACTTTGTGTGTAGTGCGCATTCATATCGAGTGCAAATAAATGTGCAAATCAACACGGAGAGCTTGACTTGGTCATTTTGGGTGGGAACTATTTTCCAGTGCGTAAGAATACAGCCGTATCACGCAGCACGCTGACAGGGGAATCCCAGTTACGCACCGGGAAGGGAGTTCCCCTGTTGCACAACGTGGTGCGTGATACGGCTGTATTCTTACGCACTGGAAAATAGTTCCCACCCAAAATGACCAAGGCAAGCTCTCCGTGTTGATTTGCACATTTATTTGCACTCGATATGAATGCGCACTACACACAAAGTAATTGGGAAACGCATCGAGCAAATTAATTCCTTTTGGCCAAAATCTTTCTCTGGCTACGTTAGACTCCATTCTAAGGCGGAGGAGCACCAGATACCGCGGCGGTCAGTGGCGACAGACTCGGACAATGGCTGGGTGAGCAGGAAAACGCTTTCCACCACTTATTTTAGTCTCTGGACTGTGGGGAGATGCCCAAATTTGACCTGGGGGTGGCATATCCCTTTATCCTTATCCTTTATCCCAATATCCTTTTAAACCGGATATTGCCTTTGATCTTCCATCCAAAGCACCAATAACCTTTCCATCTCAATAATTAGACCACTACGCTGCTTGGTTATCACTGCCGCTATCATAGGAGCAGATCAGAGCCCACATCAGGTACTTCCACCCACATTGGGCACGCACACGAGGCCGTCTTCTTCTCCCTACAACCACAACAAAGCGTATTCTTCCGCCTTGCGCCGCGCGCCGTTCGCGTTTGTTTACATCTCTTACCACGCTAAACCGCGTAAGACAGAATGACGCGTAATATATACATATTTTTTTTATGGGGGCGCGTTCGTAACCACGAAACGTCGTAACCCGAGACCGTCGTAACCCGAGGACCCCCTGTACATGTTTTCAGACCTCAGACAATGCAAAGATACCAGATCAAATTCATTTTAAAACAACATAATACTAATGTTTACACTTAAGAAGAGTTCAGAAATCAATATTTGGTGCAATAACCCTTATTTTTAATCACAGCTTTCATGCGTTTTGGCATGCTCTCCACAAGTCTTTCACATTTCACAGTTCTTGAGTGACTTTATTCCACTCCTGGTGCAAGAACTGAAGTAGCTCAGGTTTGTGTTTGTGTTTGAATTCAACAGACGCTGGAATGGAATGGCTGTAATACATGTAGATACTAATTTCAGAAAAAAGTGCAGTGGTCTCTTATTTTTTTCCAGAGCTGTATAGTATAAATTTATTGTTAGCCAGGTTAAAAAAAGGAAAATATTTATACATTTAAAGATATCAATCTGAAAATGAAGTGAGCTGACTCAAAAAGAATGTGTATAAAAAACTCTGTATACTTTTAACTTGTAGTATCTCTTTAATGTGTACGTGCTTGTGTGCAGTTGTGATAACAGGATATAAACGTAAGTCACAGCACTGATCGTGTGTTCTGCAGGTGTCCAGTGAAGCTCTGTCCAACATCAGGACCATCGCGGGTCTGGCCAAGGAGAACACGTTTGTGGAGGCCTACGAGCGTCAGCTGGAGGCTCCCTTTAAAGCCGCCATAAAGAAGGCCCACGTCTACGGCATCTGCTTCGGCTTTGCCCAGTGTGTCATCTTCATGGCCTACGCTGCCTCCTACTGGTTTGGAGGGTACCTTGTCAGCACAGAAGGATTGTCATACACTTATGTTTTCCGGTTGGTTGTTTTACTTTTCCGGTAGTAGAGGTTCTATATTACACAGAATCTACTCGTGTGAGGATTCACTCAAATTAAAATGCTGTCACCTTATATCTAGAGTTGTGTTTTGCTACATTCACACAGGTCTGAAAAAGTTCCCAAAGCTCAAAATGCTCCGTTTCACACTGTGATGTCATTTAGTGGTAGTGGTTAGCCTCTGTTGAACTCCTTTACTCTTCAATACTCCAGAATAACCTGAAGTTGTTGCTTTAAATTTTTAAATATTTCTATTTTCCTTTTGTTCAGTCAAGATTGTATGAAGTTTAAAAACACAATGGAGCATTACTTATATTACCTCTAAATAACAGTAAGTGCACCTTCACTAGAATAATTTGGATGATTTCAGCCCTGGAATCTCTACTGAACTAAAAGTAAAATCTATCTATTAATTTGAAAGTTGAAAACTACCACTACATGACATCACAAGGTGGAACAGAGCATTTCGAGCTTTGGAGATATAGACAGACTAACAAACCAGGATTACTCAAGCGTGTAAATGAAACAATAATTTCAAGTATTTTTTTGAGGAGGTAACAGCATAATAACATAATTTAAAGCTCACAAGAATCCATTTTGTGTAATATAGGACCTTTAAATGAAAATATTATTGACACAATAAGAAATCATAGATAGATTTGTATGTACTACTTTACTGTAATATTACAAAGGTGCATTGTTGCGTTCCAGGGTGATCGCTACAGTTGTGGTCAGTGGCACGGCGCTGGGCAGAGCTTCGTCCTTCACTCCAGATTATGCCAAAGCCAAGATCGCTGCCGCCCAGCTTTTCAAACTCATCGACCGAGTGCCCAAGATCAGCAACAGCCCCACAGATGGACAGACATGGGTTAGTATCAAATGTAACTTCAAATTCTAACTTTGTGTTTTTAAAAGTGGACATATTTGTATTTATATCATATTTAGCACACGATCTAAAGCTGCTAAATAATGGTCCTTTAAAGCCACCACCTGTAAGTTTATTTGACCTGTAGATGGCCTTCTTCTGTCAGACCAAAGCTGATACACTATTAGACTGCAGTAACGTAGTGGTGTTATGTGAAAATACAATCTAATTACAGATGGTAGCTTTAACTTCCTGTTCAAAGATGTAGAACTGATAACTGATTTCACCACCAATTTTCTGAGCACTCAAGCCTCAAACACAGGCCAATACAGGATTACTCAAACATGTATATCAATTAAAATCGTAGGCATAAATGGATACAGCAGTGAGCATGGGCGCGTTTCCAGGTCCAGCTGTCAGACTTGTCATTTTGATCTTAAAAGGTTCATATTAACCCACACTACATAATCCAGGTATTTTTATTTAGCTATTTTGTCCTTAAATCAAGATATGAACATTAATAACAGAAAAATTAGACACCTTCTTTCCCTGTGGTCACTCCCACTAGCAGTACTTACAGGTTTGATTAACAACTGCCAACCTCAATGAACTTCATTTGACTGGAGTCGAATGCTATGGGTGTCGTCACACTCCCTTAGGGCCTGTTTACACGAGAACGCTTACGGGTAAAAACGACAAAATATTTTATCGGAAGTGCCTTTCGTTTAGACGGTGACGGTGTTTTGGGGGCTTAAAAACACAAAAAACTGAAACCGCCCTCCAAAGTGGAAAACTTGAATACGCTCCGCCGTAGCATTTTCGTCTACACTGCCCAAGACACAAAACTCTGGTCAAATCTGCTGACGTCGCGTACACGTTTGCGTCACATCGGTCCATATATCAGTGTACTTTGTTTGGCAGGACTCCCAGTCCACACCCTGTTGCACCTTCGTTGCTTTGTAACGTGGTCTGAAGCAATAGTTGAACTTCATCGGACCACACCATTTTTTTTTATTTTTTGCTACCGGTAGCCATGTTTTGTTTTGCTTTTCGCGGCGCAGATGAGAAGAAGGAAGATTCTACGCATGCGCGCGGACATAGTGATAATCACAGCGCCACCTAGCCTCCTGGCATGCATACCCAATCGAATTCCACACACTTTTGCGTCACCGTATGCACGGAGATTTCCTCCCGAAAACGCTTGTCTAAACACGGAATAAAAAGTGAAGACGCGACACCACTTTTGCGTCTTCTTTTCAGACCGTCATCATATAAACGTAGCCTTAGTCCACTTCTTTATACAGTCTATGATTAAAATACAACTCTCCGTAATGTAATGATGAGGAAACATTACTTTACCTGGTTATCATAAACTCATAAATGTATATTTTACATAATATTTCCCCTTGAATATTGTTTTCTTGTGTTTTCAGGATGATTTCAGGGGTCAGATCGTGTTCCAGGGCTGTAAGTTCACATACCCCACGCGGCCGGACACGCAGGTTCTGAATGGGCTGAGTGTGGCGGTGAGGCCAGGGCAGACTCTGGCCTTTGTGGGGAGCAGTGGCTGTGGGAAAAGCACCAGTGTTCAGCTGCTGGAACGCTTCTACGACCCCGACCAAGGCCAAGTGGTCAGTACAGAAATCAACACATAAAAACATAAAAGTGCGTTGTTATATATTACATTATAGTGCAGTGGAATACTGCAGGGATTTCCAAACTTTTCAGGCTGGGACCCGGGGCTAGTGATGTGATTTTTTTTGGCTCTTTTGTGGAATCCGAATCATTTGGATCTGTTTGTTTCAAAGAGCCATGCAAAAGATTGGCTCTTTTAATATGGATTTACTTAGACTTAGGCAAATTTTACTGATCCACAAGGGAAATTATTTGACACAGAAATATACATCACAATATATTGTAATAACAAAGAGCAACAATATAAATGGAGATAATAAATTCAAAATAAGCTAATCAAAAATAACAAGAGGCATAACAAGGCATAATTATATAAATGTATATCTACAAGTATCTCTAAGGTATATACAAGAGGTTCTATATACAGTCTGCAAAAAAATAAGAGACCACTGCACTTTTTTCTGAAATCAGCATCTCTACATGTATTACAGCCATTCCATTCCAGCATCTGTTGAATTCCAACACAAACACAAAGCTGAACTACTTCAGTTCTTGCCCCAGGAGTGAAATAAAGTCACCCAAGAACAATGTGAAAGACTTGTGGAGAGCATGCCAAGACGCATGAAAGCTGTGATTAAAAATAAGGGTTATTGCACCAAATATTGATTTCTGAACTCTTCTTAAGTGTAAACACTAGTATTATGTTGTTTTAAAATGAATTTGATCTTGTTTCTTTGAATTGTTTGAGGCCTGAAAACATGTATCTTTTTTGTTATTTTGACCATTTGTCATTTTCTGCAAATAAATGCTCTAAACCGGTGTTTCCCAACCAAGGGTACAAGTACCTCTAGGAGTACGCAAGCACACTGCAGGTGGTACTCGGCAGTGTGGCTGAGATTTTTTTTTTTTTTTTTTAATTCTAATTTGAGTAAATTTGAGTTAAAGAAAAGAGAGAAAATGCCTGAGAATTAAATTTTCAAATTAAGGAGATTAAATAAAATGATTTTCATTTAATAATCCCTTGTGTCACATTCTACTTTTGGAGAATTATCAACACGTATGAGTGAGGGGGTACTCGAGGTATGACAAAAAGGCTCAGGAGGTACACAAGACAAAAAAGGTTGGGAAACACTGCTCTAAACGATAATATTTTTATTTGGAATTTGGGGGAAATGTTATCAGTAGTTTATAGAGAAATGTTCCTTTTGCCCAAACACATACCTATAAGTAGTAAAATCAGAAAAACTGATAATTTTGCAGTGGTCTCTTATTTTTTCCATAGCTGTATACAAGAGTTTTATAACAAGGAGCATTTTGAGCTTCAGAGATGTACACAGGCTAATAATAAAGGGTTACTCAAACATGTGTGAGTGAAACAAAATGCAACTTCAGCTATGTTTTTGATTAAAAGTTTTGAAAAATACATTGTGTAACTTTTTGGTTGGGAGTCCGTCACCGGCTTTTTTCTATGGATATGTCATTGCTGCTGGGAATGTTCCACACTATGACAATAAACAACTCTACTTTACATTTATTCAATTACAGGTGGTTTTATAGCTCAAAAATACCTAAAAAAAACTGTGAGCGGGGTCGCCTCTGCACAGATCTGACCTGTAACTTGGTCTGGTTTGGTTTCCACAAAGATAAAATATGTTTAATACATACTGTGAAATATTCCAGACAAAGCAATAACATCTCCATGGAGAAAAGCATTTGAGGGACCCTCCACCAGAAATCTTTGATGTGCTTTTATTTACTTATTTTTTACAGTTGGTTGATGGCCGGCCCTCCCAGAGCATCAACGTACCTTTCCTTCGCTCTCAGATGGGGATCGTGTCCCAGGAGCCAGTGCTGTTTGACTGCAGCATCTTAGAGAACATCCAGTACGGAGACAACAGTCGCACCATCAGCCTGGAGCAGGTCATCGAGGCCTCCAGGAAAGCCTTCCTCCACGACTTTGTCATGACTCTGCCCCAGGTCAGTTTAAAGAGAAATGAACTCAAGAAATGGGTCAGTCTGTTTTATTCCAACATTAGAGATACAGTACGTGCAGGAGTTTATTTATTAATTTATTTTAATTTATATTACGTGTAGGAGTTTATCTAGGAGTGATGTAGGATGCAAGAGTGACACAATGGACACTCAAGCAAACACTGATAAAAAAAAGGTTTAAGATGTCTGTAAAAACTAAATACAAAATTGATTTAAACATATTTTCATGAGCCTGTGATCAATACGAGCGTTCATGGTCCTGTTTAGGTGTTAGATTTTTAACAAAAAGGTGAGAGTGGCCATACCTGCCTGTCAAAGCCTGATCCCGTCAGATCTCAGAAGCTAAGCAAGGCAGGGCCTGGTTAGTACTTGGATGGGAGACCGCTGGGAATTCCAGGTGCCACAGTGGGGCGCCAGTTGCAAAAAACTGTCGCTGTCCTTAGGCCAGACACTTTACCCACATTTGCCTAGTATGAAAGTGGCGTGTGCATGAGTGTTGGAGGTGGTCGGAGGGGCCGATGGCGCAGATTGGCAGCCTCGCTTCCGTCAGTCTGCCCCAGGGCAGCTGTGGCTACAGAAAGTAGCTTACCACCACCAAGTGTGGAGAGAATGAACAATGAACTGTAAAACGCTTTGGGTGTCATGAAAGGTGCTATATAAATGCAATTAATTATTATTATTATTAGAGTGACTAACTGAAATGCTGTTGGCTGTTGTGACTGTAATGTCATTTGAGAGGAACTTGTTTAAGAGCACAAATCAACTCACATGTTGTAGTTCCATCTAAGTCAGTTATTAATGGTCAGATTGTGTTAAAATAAAGCACAGAGTAAAATCTAATAGAGCCTCAGACAGAGCACTACAGTTAGATTTACACCCCCAGGGATTGTTGATGATATCAGCTGCAAAGTATCTGCTGATAAGTTGAAACAGAGTTGCCTGAATCCAGAAGGATCCATCCATCCATCCATTTTCTTCCGCTTATCCGGGACCGGGTTGTGAGCACGGCCGGCGCCACGAGGGGGCGTTTGGTGGCGACGCCCCATCACGTAATCAGTCCCGCCCCCTCAGATGTGAGAGTTGCGCTGTGTTGCCCATATGCACTGTGTTTGCGCTTGTGATGGAGGGCTATGTGGCGTTAATGTACTGTCTCTTGGCGTTGCTCAGATCAGTTGTTGGTTTGGTTTTGTGGTATGTAGGAGATCACTTGACCGAGGGTCTACGTTCAAATAATAATAATAAAAAAACTCTCATCACTTTTTACTTACTCAGTCAGTCTCTTACAAAGGTGTAGTCTAAATACACGAGCTCTCGAGGAGTGCGCCTGACCCATTACGCACGAGAGGAGTGGGATTTGTGTGTGTGTGTGTGCGACGCGACCCCGCCCCCTGTGATAAACTCATCACCCCCTTAATATTTTATGTCTGGCGCCGGGCCTGGTTGTGAGGGCAACAGTCTAAGCAGGGACTCCCAGACTTCCTTCACCCCGGACACTTCCTCCAGCTCCTCCGGGGGGACCCCAAGGCATTCCCAGGCCAGCCGAGAGACATAGTCCCTCCAGTGTGTCCTGGGTCTTCCCCGGGGCCTCCTCCCGGTGGGACATGCCCGAAACACCTCCCAAGGGAGGCGTCCAGGAGGCGTCCAGAACAGATGCCCGAGCTACCTCATCTGCTCCTCTCAATGTGGAGGAGCAGCGGCTCTACTCCGTGACTGAGCTCCTCACCCTATCTCTAAGGGAGCGCCCAGCCACTCTGCGGAGGAAACTCATTTCGGCCGCTTGTATCCGCGATCTTGTCCTTTCGGTCATTACCCAGAGCTCATGACCATAGGTGCAGCGTCGGCAGTGATGCGGTCGCTGTACCAGACTGTTGTAGCGAAGAGGGAGCTGAGCCAAAAGGCAAAGCTCTCAATTTTACGTTCCTACCCTCACCTATGGTCATCCAGAAGGACATCTGTCTTTATTTTTTATACAGAGGGAAACCAGAACCAGACAGGACCGTGTAATCCTTTTCCAGTGGTGCACCATACACCTACAGTTTACAAACAAAACTTTCTCTCTCTCTTTTAACAGAGTTTAGTGCTTCACTCATTGATTCTGCAGAACGCTCAGAATCAATAAATTCCCGTGTTCATTAACTTAAATTTCGATCCAAAATACAGGAACAATTTACGCACATTTAAACATTGACTTAACATTTGCATAAGAAAGATCCGACAGTAGAGCTGTTTAATTAATGACAGATGTAACATTGCCAATATTACTTTAAGATGTTAATGTTATTACTTCATCAAAAACATATCTGGAGTTTTGTTTGTCACATGTATTGGAGTAACCCTTTATTATTAGTCTGTCTACAGCTCAAAATGCTCAGTTCTACCTTGTGATGTCATGTAGTGGCAGTTTTCAAGTTAGCAGCTTCTTTTACCTTTTATTCAGTAGTGATTGGCCATTCCAGGGCTGAAATCATCCAAATGATTCTGGTGAAGGTCTATGGAGTTTAAAAAGCAGCAAAATCAGCAAAGGTGTATATGCATGCCATGATATTCAGCCACAGATCGTACTGCTGTACCACATGGTCTCATACATCAGAGGCTATCCTGAAGCTCCTAAAGACCCTTTTCAAATAAAACACTGAAAACAATTGACAAAAAGCCTCTACAGTATCACTATTGTAATATCTTATGTATAATATTTTGGATCTTGAAAGTTATCAGGTATTTATGGATGCTTGCCTTGTAAAAAAAAAAAAAGTAAAAAAAACTACAAACCGAGTTAACATGAGAGCATTGACCAGAGGAGACTGTAACATAGAGAGACGCAGGACCAAATTTGGCCAAATGGTGACGTCTATCAGAGGATCACAGTGACGGAACACATTACCTGCTCATGTCAGGAACTGTGGGTCCTTCTCAACCTTCAAGAACACTCTGAAACATTGGTTGAAAAATAATCAAACATGCTCTCACAGGTAGATGTTCTTCTTCTCGGGGCCTCTTAAACTCAGAGAATTGTCTGTTGTGGTGAACTTGCCGTCATGTCTATGTGCACTTCTGTCTCTTCTGTGTGTTCCTCTAAATGTTCTTCTGTTCTGACCTGCCTGAGGACAACGGATGTAAAGTAGCTCTTGTGTTAATTCCGCCATATTTACATTGATGCTGTTTGTTGTCATGTTGATTAATATGCATTGTCCTAATTCAAATAAATAAATAAATAAAATAAAACACAGTGGCTCTTGCCCTGTATCTCTGCATGACATCACAAGGTGGAACAGAGTTTTCTGTTTGAGAGAAGAACACAGCTTAATCATGCAGAGTTTGTGTGCTGAACAAACACAACTCCAGATATGTTTTTGAGAAAATAGCATAATAAGGACCCCTTAAATAAATATTTTAAGCTGTCATATGCGTTTTAAGTTCTACACTTAAAGACCCAGTGAAGCCGTCATGCCCTATACCCTGTCTACACTATAAACTATAAAACTAACTCTTTCTGATATTTGACATTTTCTCTCTGGTGGTTGCAGAAATACGACACTCAGGTTGGCGCTCAGGGCTCTCAGCTCTCCAGAGGACAGAAGCAGAGGATCGCCATCGCCCGTGCCATCGTCAGAAACCCCAAGATCCTCCTGCTGGACGAGGCCACCTCAGCGCTGGACACTGAGAGCGAACAGGTACTCAAACTTGTCCACTAGGGTTGACAAGTGCTGCAATTGTGAGTACATTTGCGATTTATGGTTTAATAATAAAAATGTCCAGTAGAATTGACAAAAAGACTCAATCTAAATCTTTACTAAGAACGCACCTTTTCTCATTGGCATTTCATATGAGATAGACAGACTGACATCTTGGTTTTATATTATACTGTATTTTCACTTTGTTGTTTCTTTATTTTGTAAATATTTAATTTGAATTATTGTTGTTCAGCACTTTGGTAAGCTTTGACTGTTTTAAATGCCTAGCAGTTATAGGAGCGAATTTGGAGCAGAGTTTTATATTAGGAGTAAGAATTTATTTACGGACAAAATAACAAAATAAAAACACCAGGATCATGTAGAGCGGGTTTATACGAACATTTTAAGACCAAAATGATGAGGCTCACTGCAGCAGCTACAGAGAGAGGGGCAACAATATTCCAATGTAAAGTCAACTGGAGCCAGAGTTGATGGAGCCAAAAGCGCCCCCATGTTCACTTCCTATTTGGAACGTGGCGGCCAGCGGGTTAGATTTGTCCATTCATATACAGTATGCAGTGTATGATTTCAGATAATGTTTTTACAGATCTAAACTACAGGATTTTATGTGGAATAAGACAGAATATTTTGTTGTTCGTTATAAAATTTGATAACGATACATTTTGCAGCCCTAATATCCATAAAGCCAAATTAAAATCCTTTGTTCTAAGTATTATTTTGTGTTCATATTTCCAGACCGTGCAGAAGGCTCTAGACGAGGCGAGGAAAGGCCGGACCTGTATTGTAATCGCCCACAGATTGTCGACCATCCAGAATGCAGACATCATCGCGGTCATGTCCCAAGGAGTCGTCATAGAGCAGGGAACGCACGATGCACTGATGGCAAAGAGGGGGGCCTACTACAAACTGGTCACTACTGGGGCCCCTGTGAGCTAGCCCAGATGTACAGTGAACAGTATGCCACATTTGTGTTATTTATGTTTCCTGCTTTTCTATTTAAAATGATTTTTATTTTTATTAAAAACTCACATTCTAGTGAAATGTATTGTGGAGAATATATGTACTACACTATACTTGCTATTACTATACTGAAGAGTAAATGTATGAAAATGAACAATGAATCAGTTTTTTGTATGTATGTAAAGACATGGGTTTACAATAAATAAAAAAAAGCAAGAACAAAATTTGTTCCCTCATGTTTTATAGTGTGTCCTGAAATGGCTTCAAGGGGAAGAGTGACTTTTTTAAGGGTTAACCTAACCATAACCATAACATCTTAAGTTTTAAATAACAATCCTTTTTATTAGCCTTCTTGTTTTTCCAATCTCTCTCTCACTATTATTATTATTATTATTATTATTATTATTATTATTAGTAGTAGTAGTAGTAGTAATAGTAGTAGTAGTAGTAGTAGTAGTAGTAGTAGTAGTAGTAGTAGTAGTAGTAGTATATTATTATTATTATTACAATAATTATTGTTCATCATTGAAATAGACTTTCATTTTTAGTCTTATAATCTAGCGCCACCAAAGTTCTATCATCATATTTGTACAAAAAAATTTGAGAAAATGTAAAACATCTCATCTCTAAATGGTTAGAGATGAGATGAGGGTTGCGGTTTCTCGCAGTACTCTTATTTAGTTTTAATAATAATAATAATTAAAAAAAAAAAAATCAAATTAACCACAAGATGGCGCATAGATGAAACAAATAATGGGTTCACAAATAAAAAGAAATGAAAATGAATGAATGACGCTGAAACAACCCTTATGTTTGCTGCACTCCACTATTTATCTTATCTTTAATTAATATATTTTTGTTTACGGTTTGCACACCAAAATAAGTGAATTATCAGGACGCACCATTGCACTATATTATATACTATGTTATATTTTTCTCACACAAATACTAAAATAATAATAATTTGTTATATCATTACTGGATTACAGAGTGTAAAAATAAAAACAAAAATTAAATAAAATAAAACATTTTGACGGCATTTCCGGTTTTCAGCCCCGCCCACAGAAACACCGGAAGTCAACAGACCGCGGATTTTTGAAAAGAAGACGTTTCATTGTGGATTATTTCTTCAACAAAAACTCCTTATTTCGGATCTTTTAACGCTGTGAGTGATACTATGTGTTCAAAGAAAATGTGTTAAGTCCGATAGTTGTGATGAAACCCGACAAGAGGGAATTTAAACAAAACGGATCAAAAAAGACAACGCTAGTGCAAAAACGTCGGAGATTATACTTTCTCTGTTGTGTATTTGAGCTAAACCTGCTAGAATATCCAATTACTTCATAATAATAAAAATAGGCAATGTTAAAACATACTCGTAGTTCACAATGTTAGTTTTATGCTTCATTCATCCAATATATTTCAATTGCGTTTCATAAAAACGCAATAGACCAGAGTAAATCTAATTATAATTGGGGACAATGTATATGTATAATGACCTTTTTTGCGCATTACATCCACCATTGTTTCTTTGGTGGAGAAATGCTTATTGCTTTGTCTGGAATGTTTTACAGTATGGCATTAAACCTTTCTATCTTCATAGAAACCAAACCAGACCAAGTTACAGTCAGAATGCCGTTTTTTTAAGGTAATTTTGAGCTATAAAATCACTTGGGTAGAGCTGTTTAATGTCATACTGTAGATCCTTCTAAACAGAGCAATGACATATCCAAAGAAACAAGCCCCAAAATGTTACATAGTGCATCTTTAAATGTAATGATACCTGGGTTATTTTGTCAGGGTTCAAATCTCACCTGGGCCTAAAAAAAATAAATGTTGGTTTCCGATTTGTTGACAGTTCTAGACATGGGTAGGTAGGGAATTTATTTTATTTTTATTTTTTATTTTTTTTCCTGTGGGAATATGGACATTTTGAAATTTTATTTTATTTTATTTCCTTCCGCAGCAGTACTATTTCAATAAAGACTATAATTGACATTGGCATAATTTCCCAAAGCTATCTCAATGCTAAGAGCATATTCTATACTTAACTATAGTCGAACGAAGCTCCAACATGCCGTGTGAAACCAGGTCGTTGACTGTACCAGAGTACATGTAGAATATATCTTACAATGTTACAAAAATACATGCTGATTTTGTATTGTTTTTTCTGTTCTTCTTTCAAATGGCAGTCATTAAATTTAGAAGCAGTAAACAATTTTGAATACTACATTTATTTAACACGGTGTTGACATTGGTCAACTTAAAACTGGCACTGCATAATCTTAACAATTCACCGTGACCACGCATATGTCCAGCGATGCCATCGCCATTGTTTTTATGGGTACAGACAGAGAATTTTACAGATCACAGAAAAACAGAAGCACATTACAGGGGTTCCTCGGGTTACAACGTTGATTAGGGTGACCATATTGTATTTCACTGAAAAGAGGACACACTTCCAGCTCGTGCGCAAATTTTTTTTTTTTTTTAGTTTTTTTCCCCCATTTTTAGGGGTTTTATGTGGGTCGGGGGCTTACTGTGCTTCTGAATTCCCCAGAAAAGAACACTTTACCTGGATATACTGAAAAATAGCCCAAAACACTCACAAACAGTTGCTTTATAAATAATATATTTATTAATATAAGCAATCTTAAGGCTGACACTTACACCTTAGTTAAGAAAAAGAGAGTTAGCCTATCCTTCAATGTTCAGTAAGCCCATTCTTCAAAATAATGTGTCTAATGGCTAATGAAAAAAAATATACAAATAATAGAGCGCCCTCGCTTGCATTCACCATATCTTCATTTTTCCAGGTCGCACAAAGTATGTCGTGAGTTTTGAACTCAAGCTCTCACCCTGCACAGCTATTTTGTGTTTTGTTGTGGCGATATGAGCTTTCAGATCGTTGGACCCCTTACTCGCCACAGAGACGTAAGTCACAGCTTTGCACACTGTGCATTCTGCCTCCCACTTGTCACGCCCCGGGCGAAAACAGGGGTACTTTTTTTTTTTTGCAAAACTGCATTTGCGTTTCGGCATTTTCTGTGTCTTCGCAGTGCGCCTACCTGCCTGTCAGCCTGCGTGTGTGTGTGTGTGTGTGGAGCGTGGCGTGGCGCGCTTGTTTGTGAATGAATAAATACACGTTCCGGGGTTCGACTCGAACTGGAGCGCGTTTCCAACGGAATCAAAAACCCGGACATTTGAAGGATTTTATAAACTCCGGCCGGACAGCCCGGACAGCCTCTGAAAAGAGGACATGTCCGGGCAAAAGAGGACATATGGTCACCCTAAGTTGATCCGTTCTTAAGACTTCGCCCTACAACCACAACAAAGCGTATTCTTCCGCCGTGCGCCGTTCGCGTTTGTTTACGTTGCTTACCACGCTAAACCGCGTAAGACGGAATGTTTTTTTTTGTTGTTTTTTTTACCGTCGTAACCCGAGGACCCCCGTACACATTGCCCCGCGGAAATTGAAAAATACAGTAGGCTATTAGTTTTCTTTCTTTTTTAACCGAAGCTTGTAAAATTAATTTGAGTATCAAATTTATTTTATTTTATTAAGTCCAATAAAATAATTTGGGTCGCATGCAAATCAACAGGGTCGGTCGGCAACCGGAAACTTTATTTATTTTTTTCAGGCCCTGTGTTAAGAATTTAACACACAGCAAATTAACAAGGGATGAGATGAAGGATGAATGCATAAAAATGTTAATATGGCTGCCTAATTTTAGAAAGTATTGTGATTAGATTATATTTGTAAAAAGTACGATTGTGTTCATAGTGCACATTGTAAACAACTCCAGCAGCATTAACGTTAGAGAGAAGACTGAAATATGAACTGATAAAGTAATACAAGAACCCCCGTATTTCCAGACGTGTTTATAGAGACATTTGATTCTGTCCTAAAACCAGGATTGAACCAGGTCTAACCCAGGACTAAACGAGGTTTAAGACGGGTCTAACCCAGATCTAACCCCAAACTAAACCAGGGTTAGCGTGAACTTCTCCTTTGATCATAAACCAGGGTTAAACTAGGTTTGAACAAGGACTAAACCAGAACAAAACCAGGGTTAAACTAGGTCTAAACCAGGACTAAACCAGGTCTAAACCCATTCTAAGATAGGTCTAATCCAGGTCTAACCTAAAACAAAACCAGGTCTAAACCAGGTCTAAATTAGGCCTAACCCAGAATTAAATCAGGGTTAAACTAGCTCTAAACCATTGACTAAACCAGGGTTAAACTAGGTCTAATAATAATAATAATAACAATAATAATAATAATAAATTGCATTTAATTGCAAATTAAGAAGAGATTAGATGAAGGATGAATGCCTAAAAATGTTAATATGGCTGCCTAATTTTAGAAGAAGTATTGTGATTAGATTTGCAATATTTGTAAAAAGTACAATTCTGTTCATAGTACACATTGTAAATAACCCCAGCAGCATTAACGTTAGAGAGAAGACTGAAATATGAACTGATAAACTAATACACAAACCCCGTGCATTTCCAGACGTGTTTATAGAGACATTTAATTATCCACTAGTAAATAATTGCAGGGTTTGACATCTGAAAATTGTGTCTACTCAAATTATTACTCTGATTTGATTTGTGATATAGTGCGCAGCCCTAGTTGACAACACAACAATGTGAAATAAATAACATCTCATTTTTAATAACTTTTATGTCACCATTCAGAGCATCATGCTGTCCATTACTGACCCGGGGATGAGTGAGCAGTTCACCAAAGCCATGGAGGAAAAACACAACCAGCACCTCAAAGCTCTGGGCAAAATCACAGACATGACCACCGAGCTGTTCCAGACCCACAAACAGTTTATCAAGTCTGCCCAGGGTGAGTAAGCAGCACTGCATGATTCAAGCGTAATATGTAAGTCATATGAGTAATTAAGTTGTTATGTATGATATTTTTTGCAGATGCTTGTATAAAGAAGTGCAAGGATGATGAGATGCTGTTTGATACGATAGAATCATTCAAAAAAGGTATGGATTTGAACAGGTTTAAAGGTCCTATATTACACAAAAAGGATTCTTGTGAGCTTTAAGCCATGTTACCTGCTGTTACCTCATCAAAAACATACCTGGAATTGGTTGTGGATCAGTTACTTAAACAAACATTCTTTTTTATATATATTTCCTTGTAAAATTATTGAGATTTTAACTCCGTTTTCTTCATTCAGACTTGGAAATGAAGAGCAAGTTGCTGAAGGACAAACGTTTGGCCATCTCTGACGTCATGTCTGAGATCGAGCAGAAGGAGATGAAGAAAGAAGAAATCATCCACAAGATCGAGAAGCTCAAAGAGGAGCAGGCCAAGAGGCGAGATGGTAAGTCACCATGGAGGCATATCATGTGCAAACGTGGAAGCTCTTTCATATTCTTGTGCATTTTCTGTCATCAGTGCTCGACGCTCAGAACAAGGCGAACAAGAAGAGACTGAAGAACCTGCAGAAGGCCCGCTACATGTTCCAAGAGCATCTGGGGCTGGAGATACGAGCTATCATGGGAAAAGCAGAGGTTTCAAGAGGTAAATGACAGCATGTAGTATATTTGAGCACATTTATTTGATCTTAATGTGGTCCTATTTCAAATGGTTCATACTATAGCAGTGTTTCCCATAGACTCCAATAACATAAAGACACAAGTCAATAATAGAGAGAGTGGGACATCTGCAGCATACCTAAGGAATATCTCTGTTTTAGTAGCTTAAGTGCAGAAGAAATAAAAGAAGGCAAATAGCATTTTGTTTTGGCCCAAATTATATTATAGTGCCGTCTGGAGGCCATCAAAGTATGCATCCTGGTTGTCCACAACAGAACACAATACTCTGAGGAATTCTTTTGGCTGTAAAATGTTTATGATAACACAATGGGCAGCAAATTGTGATTCTGTATTGCCAGTGGATAGTCCAGATTGTTTTTTAGACTATGGGGGGCTACCATAATGTTCTATTTATGGATAACACTATACTTAATCTGTGCATCTACTTTCATACATTTTATCTGCTTACACTTGCAATACATGTTACACTTTATTTAACACTTTAAACAAACTACACAGGTCTAAACATTTTACATAACTATATACAGCTCTGGAAAAAAATAAAAGGCCATTGCAAAAGGGTTTTTTGATTAGTTTTTCTCATCGGTTTTTCTGGTTTTACTACTTATAGGTGTGTGTTTGGGCAAAAGGAACATTTTCGTTTGAGTCTATAAACTACTGACATTTCCCCCAAATTCCAAATAAAAATATTATCGTTTAGAGAATTTATTTGCAGAAAATGACAAATGGTCAAAATAACAATAAAGATACATGTTTTCAGAGCTCAAACAATGCAAAGAAACAAGATCAAATTCATTTTAAAACAACATAATACTAATGTTTACACTTAAGAAGAGTTCAGCTCTCCACAAGTCGTTCACATTGTGCTTGGGTGACTTTATTCCAATCCTGGTGCAAGAACTGAAGTAGCTCAGCTTTGTGTTTGTGTTGGAATTCAACAGACGCTGGAATGGAATGGCTGTAATACATGTAAAGATGCTGATTTCAGAAAAAAATGCAGTGGTCTCTTATTTTTTTCCCAGAGCTGTACATACAGTACATATAACTAAAACAAATCATTTAATTATGTATTTATAAAAAAAAATAAGAGTTAAGATCTTGGTAAAATTACAAAACGTTTTAATGACTGAATTGGAGTATACAAACACATCAGCATGTCAACAAGAAAAAAATGAATTTAGTAGCATTTCATTATTCAAATCTTGTGAATTAATACACAATGATAAACCTTACAGTCAATCTAAACATTCATTTCATTCATCAGTTAAATGATTTCAAAATATTTACACTTTTTACTTTTTTTTTTTCACTGCGTACAGAGTCCCAAATGAATAAAAACAAATATTGGACTTGAGCTTGACTTTGAATATTGTCTGTTCATTCTGTGCTAAGGAGAAAAACTGCAGTTTATTTTCCGTAACATCAACCTCTCCGATTTAACGAGCGCCTACATCGTTACCGTAGGGATCAACGCAGAGGGGGTCTATCAAGGTATGTTAAAAAACAATTACTTATTATAGAAATACCTACATATGCTCTTAATATACTATGTTGAAGTATAATGTGTGTACTTTTCTGTTACAGTTGTGTCCAGTGACCCGGCCTTGGACTGTTTACCAAACCTGGAAAAGCGTCTTCAGGAAACCAATAACCTCGCAGCTTTCCTCGCCAACATCAGAAAAGAGTTTATCGCTCTTGCCCGACATTAAAGCTGCATACGACAGGTTGGACTTTGCGTTTTACTAAAACACAGTTAAGTTCATTATACTGAAGATTTGACTAAATTAAAGGTGCACTGTTTAACTTTTTGGTTGGGAGTCCGTCACCTGTTTGTTTGAGATGTCATTGCTCTGCCTGGAATGTTCCACAGTGTGACATTAAACAGCTCTACATTACATTTATTAAATTACATGTGGTTTTATAAGTCAAGAATACCTAAAAACAGGCATTCTGACTTTGAGCGGGGTCGGCTCTCCACAGATCTGACCTGTAACTTGGTCTGGTTTGGTCTCCTTGAAGATAGAAAGGTTTAATACCACACTGTGTAAGATTCCAGACAAATCAATAACATCTCCATGGAGAAAAGCATTTGACAGACACTCCAACAGAACAGTTACACAATGAAAAAATTTAGATTTAAAATTTTACTTCCTCGGAAATTATGGCATCACACTAGGGAATTCCACTTCAGCTGTTACCAAGGGCCAGAATTCCTCTAAAGTACACAGAAATTATTATTTGATGAACAAAAATTACAATATAACACCTTTATTTTGTTTAAATAAAGTTAAACAATCCCAAAAATGTGTTTGAGTCAAAATTGTGCTGAACTTTTGGACAGAATTCTCCCTAGTGTGATGTCATCGATATGGGACTCTCCCAGTAATTTCCAACATATTTTTCAACTTTTCTTCACATTGGTGTAAGACTATAATTTATATTTATAACAGGTATTATCCCATCAAATTAAGCAGAAATTGGAGAATCTTCTAAACCTGTCCTACGCACTTTAAGGATTCATTTTGGACTTACTGAACAAACAGACAAAACATGCACCAGTTTTGGTTTTAAACTGCTTTTGTTGAAGTACTTTTCACTACTTTTCCAGACCCCTTATATGTGTCATTTATACAAGTAACATATCCTTGTCTTTATAATAAATATTTGTTTTTATGAGCTCTGAGTGTTATTTTCTAAGATCTCTTCAGGCTTTGCGAGAGTTTTTTCCTCACTCACTTCTACCACATAAGTGCAGGGGAAGTGTCCCTTGTGTCCATTGAGCTCCCCAAACCACCAGCCGTTCTTCTCCTTTGTGTAAATATTTAGAACGTCACCTGGAATACAAGTCACTTTATTAGACAAGAATCGCCGGATAATTACATGTCTCTGTGTGTCTGTGTGTTCAGTCTGTACTCACCCTCTTTAAAGGACAGTTCATCCTTCTGTTTTGGGGTGAAGTCGTATATGGCCTTACACTGTCCAATACTGCTCGATTTAAGTGGGGCTTCAGCTGTGGAAAATGATCTGATTTTAGATATGAGGGTTAAAAGAGCTAAGATCTAAGATTTGGTTTTTAAATCTCATAAATCTGACCCATGTGTGTCCCTGGATATGAGGTAAACATGTTCACTGCAAATTTCTCTGATCTGGCCAAGATTTTAAAACTATATCAGGTTACAGTATTTATCTTGGTTTCAGATTTATTATCTTTACTAGTTCGGAGACTGCTTGATTCTAGTCTAGAGGTAGTTTATTTTAAGATAACTTGTTAAGTAAAATTATCTTGCTGCATGGACAGATAATTTGACTATTTTTAAATAATTTTCTTATAGATATAAGTGTTTATATTTTGGCCAAGCTTTTTTTGCAGTGTTCACACCAAATACAGCTTTTACTAACAATTCTAATGCTGCTTTATGATGTTCCATTTTATTTCCATATTATAGTTTGTATACAGTATAGTTCTAATTTGGTGTTTTGGTTCTCAAGACGATTATCCAATTACAAGCACATGACTCATTTGGGTTGCCAGTTTCAAAGCTGAAATCCTGTTAAAACCTAAAATGACCAATGATCCAAATCTTCACTACCTTAACCCCAGCTCCTGCAGTCAGTTATGAACCAGTGCTAGTGCAGCCTCTGCAGCTCAGTGAGTCAATTCTGGAGGTTCTGAGCTTCAACTTTGGCCTCAGAAAAACTTGTACGCGTCCTTTAGTCTATATGCGGTTTTTAAGGCACTGGCAACCCTAACATTTTTGTAAGAGCGCAGGGCACATACGGTTCCTTTAAATACTTCTAGGTCAGATGAACATAAATAAAGCTCTGGAAAAAAGTAAGAGACCAACTTTTTTTCTGAAATCACATGTATTCCAGCGTCTGTTGAATTCCAACACAAACACAAAGCTGAGCTACTTCAGTTCTTGTACCAGGAGTGGAATAAAGTCACCCAAGAACAATGTGAAAGACTTGTGGAGATCATTCAAGATTCAAAGCTTTTATTGTCATATACACAGTAAAACACGTTTCCCTGTACAATAAAATCCTTACTTTGCTGCCCACCCTGGATGCCAAGAGCATGCAAAATTAAAATAGCTAAATACAATAAAGAGAAGCATGTAAAATAATATAATCAAATAGAAACAATCTTTACAGAATATACACCATGAAAAATATAGGCTAGGTCGAGCATGCCAAGACGCATGAAAGCTGTGATTAAAAATAAGGGTTACTGCACCAAATATTGATTTCTGAACTCTTCTTAAGTGTAAACATTAGTATGATGATGTTTTAAAATGAATTTGGTCTTGTTTCTTTGCATTGTTTGAGGTCTGAAAACATATCTTTTTTGTTATTTTGACCATTTGTCATTTTTTGCAAATAAATGCTCTAAATGATAATATTTGTATTTGGAATTTGGGGGAAATGTTGTCAGTAGTTTATAGACTCAAACAAAAATGTTCCTTTTGCCCAAACACATACCTATAAGTAGTAAAACCAGAAAAACTGATCATTTTGCAGTGGTCTCTTATTTTTTCCAGAGCTGTATTTGGTAGGTATATTTTCATGGATTCAACCCTGCAAAAAAGATTTAATGGGAATATTTACATGGCCCCAAAAAGTCAGTAGATAGATAATTTAATAGTAAAATACACATTTTGAACAGAAAAAAGCGCTTGGGTAGGGTTTTTAAGAGAAGCTGAATTATTTTAATGTAGCTGGTGTTATGATGTATAATATGATTTGGAGATTATTGTTTTCCTACACGTTTGTATACACGTTTTACTGGCTTTTTATGATTTTACTACTTACAGGTATGTGTTTGGGCAAAAGGAACATTTTTGTTCGAGTCTATAAACTACTGACAACATTTCTCAGACCTGAAACAAGATCAAATTCACTTTAAAACAACATAATACTAATGTTTACACTTAAGAAGAGTTCAGAAATCAGTATTTGGTGCAATAACCCTTATTTTTAATCACAGATTTCATGCGTCTTGGCATGCTCTCCACAAGTCTTTCACATTGTTCTTGGGTGACTTTATTCCACTCCTGGTGCAAGAACTGAAGTTGCTCAGCTTTGTGTTGGAATTCAACAGACGCTGGAATGGAATGGCTGTAATACATGTAGAGATGCTGATTTCAGAAAAAAAAAATACTAGCCCCAGTTCCATCATATTTTTATATATATTTTAATTATCATGTTTGTGCTCCTTGAAACTGAATTATTTTAAAATAACTGGTGGTTTTAAAGTATAATATAGTTTTGGAGACTCTTCTTTTCCTATACACTTCTGGATACATGTTTTATTGGCTTTGGTTTTAGGTTTACAATATAATTCAAAACCATAACATGCCCATTCACTGTATTAACACATTTGAGTTACCATGTTTGTAGTCCTTGTCCGTGTGAATCTTGTCCCCCTGTTCCTGTCCTGTCTCCTGGGTTGGGGGCGGTGACGTGGCTCTGCTCGGCTCCACGCTCAGCTGGGGGCCAATGGGATGGGGCCCTTTGTAAATGATGGAGGCTCTGAGGGAGCGACGGGAGCGATACGAAGACCTCCTCAACTTCACCGGGCGCCTCAGCTGGACCACGCTGTGTTCACTGTCCTGCACCAAGAAACAACCAAGGCCCATAATACACCATCTTCTGATCTATGGAATAATGTTTCCTCGTCACAAGCATACCTCAAGTTTTGTTTTGTTTTATACATTTTTAACTCACAAATTCAGCATATTATTTAAGCTGAGTGGCAATACAGTGTGTTATTAAATTCATTTGGATAATTTCCACCCTGGAATTGCCAATCACTACTGAACAAAAGGTAAAATATAGCTGTTAACTTGAAAACTACCACTACATGACATCATAAGGTGCAACAGAGCATTTTGAGGTTTGGGGATATAGACCGAGGAATAACACAGATTTACTCAAACATGTGAAAGAAACAAAACACAACTCTGGTTATGTTTTTAATGAGGCAACAACCTTATAACGTGTCTTAAAGCTCACAAGAGTAAATTTTGGGTAATATAGGACCTTTAATAACAATGATATAATCCTGCAATCTGTATAGCACTTCTCAGGAGTTTTACGGTACAGTCAGGCCCAGTCTGTGGGCCAAAACAATGGTGACTATGAATTGGCAGGCAACTGGATGACTATACAAATTAAAGCCGCATTTCTCCATTGTAGGATAAATGTGTGTTTTCTTATCCAACAACAACAATATACAGAACCATCACAATTTAAAATGTTTTTTAAATATTACATTTGACATATCTTATAGCGACAGCCATACTAGATAGAATGACCAAATCCCACCAAAGTCACTCACACAGCACCTTGTAACTAGGCAAGTGAGTGATGTGTCTTGCCTAAGGACACAACAACAGAAGTAGGTCCATGCGGGTGGATCAGTGCTTTAACCACTGAGCCACTGAGCCGTAGTCATGCTCTGGAAGCTCTGGAAAAAAATAAGACACCACTGCAAAATTATAATTTTTTTTCTGATTTTACTATTTATAGGTATGTGGGCAAAAAGAACATTTTTGTTTGAGTCTATAAACTACTGACAATATTTCCCCAAATTCCATCCATCCATCCATTTTCTTTCACTTATCCAGGGCCGGATCATGGGGGCAAAAGTCTAAACAGGGACTCCCAGACTTCCTTCACCCCGGACACTTCCTCCGGGGGGACCCCAAGGTGTTCCCAGGCCAGCCGAGAGACGTAGTCCCACCAGCATGTCCTGGGTCTTCCCTCGGCGTCCAGGAGGCAGCCGGAACAGATGCCCGAGTCACCTCAGCTGCTCCTCTCGACGTGGAGGAGCAGCGGCTCTACTCCGAACCCCTCCCGTGTGACTGAGCGCCTCACCCTGTCTCTAAGGGTGCGCCCAGCCACTCTGCGGAGGAAACTCATTTCGACTGCTTGTATTCGCGATCTTGTTCTTTTGGTCATTACCCAGAGCTCATGACCATAGGTGAGGGGAGGAACGTAGACTGACCAGTAAATTGAGTGCTTTGCCTTTTGGTTCAGCTCCCTCTTCACCACAACGGTCCGGTACAGCAACCGCATCACTGCCGATGCCGCACCAATCCGCCTGTCAATCTCACGCTCCTTATTTTTAATCACAGCTTTCATGCGTCTTGGCATGCTCTCCTGGTACAAGAACTGAAGTAGCTCAGTTTTGTGTTTGTGTTGGAATTCAACAGACGCTGGAATGGAATGGCTGTAATACATGTAGAGATGCTGATTTCAGAAAAAAATCCAGTGGTCTCTTATTTTTTTCCAAAGCTGTAAGTACTAGTACTGCTCGTCCTGATGCTTTGAATTTTTAAGATAACCAAAGCTTTACAGTGCATTATTCATTTATTGCTATTGTAGCCACAGCTGCCTTGGGACAGACTGACAGTAAGGCTGCCAATCTGTGACAATGGCCCCTCCAACCACCACCAGTGACTCACACATACACCACAGTGTGTCTTGCCCAAGTGCACACAAACACTATGCACATTTTCTTTATGTATTGTGAGGACAAGGTGAAACAGTTATGGAATTGATTTCATTTTCCCCTTTCAATTTTATTTCCCACTTTATATTGTTTCATGGCAATAAAAAAGTAATCTTACAGTATTCCCCTAACAGACAAACCAGATAAGACTCCCTGAGGACAAAGGCTTAACTCATCCAACTGTAACTCTTAAAACATAACACCAACACAACTTTTTCTGCTGTTTTCTGTGCTTATCTTAATCCTGGGAGTGGCACGGGTGATTAATCTCACCTTATCTTTCCACTTGGAGATGCTGTCACTGAATCGATGCAGTGACTTTGGCCTTCCTTCCACTTCGGACAGAGCCAGGGACAGTTTGTAATGAGTGGCCTCCAGCAGGTCTAGTTTTAGAGTGGTCTGGAAGCAGAGCAGCCAATATGTGTACTTAAAGAGTGATGTACTGCTAAATACTATTACTTAAAGGAAAAGTAACGTATTTTTTTTAAATTTGAGCCTTATTTCGGTAATAAAACAAGTTGTTTTACTCACCCATATCACTTTGGTGTCATATGGAGCATTTCCAGAGATGTTTTAGATTAGCGTTAGGCTAATGCCGTTAGCCTAGCGCGACTTATAGCCATAGCTCGGGGCATTCCCCGAGCATGTAATATGCCCCGTGCGGGCTACAAATAACACAAACTTTAGCACTTTTCAAATCATAGAAGCTCGATGTCTTTAGTCTACGATTTCGTTTGAATCAAAAGATTTATCCATAGTTTACAGCTTTGCGTTCCATGTTTGGGTCCCGGGAGCTGAGAGCACACTCCGCGCATGCGCACTGGCGTCCTCATCTACTATGGATAAATCTCGGATTACAGGCCACTTTTGACCAAACGAAATCGTAGACTAAAGACATCGAGCTTCTATGATTTGAAAAGTGCTAAAGTTTGTGTTATTTGGAGCCCGCGCGGGGCATATTACATGCTCGGGGAATGCCCCAAGCTATGGCTATAAGTCGCGCTAGGCTAACGGCGTTAGCCTAACGCTAATCTAAAACATCTCCGGAAATGCTCCATATGACACCAAAGTGATATGGGTGAGTAAAACAACTTGTTTTATTACCAAAATAAGGCTCAAAGGAAAAGTAACGTTTTTTTACAATTTAAGTCAAAGTACAAAGAAGTGAGTCAAATAAATGTTAAAGGGCCCATGCTATTATTACCACACCTGGAGTTGTGTTTCTTTTGTTTCATTCACACGTTTAACACACAAACACTCTGCATATTAAATATATTATATTATATGTGTGTACAGGACTAAAACAGGACTAAACCAGGACTAAAACAAGACTAAACCAGGACTAAAACAGGACTAAACCAGGACTAAAACAAGACTAAACCAGGACTAAAACAGGACTAATCCAAGACTATAACAGGACCAAACCAGGACCAAAACAGGACTAAGCCAAGACTAGAGCAGGACTATACCAGGACCAAAACAGGACTAAAACAGGACTAAGCCATAACTAAACTAGTATTTAATCGAACTAAACCAGTATAATGCATTTCATACTGTATTGTATTAAATTGACAGTACAGGTGATTTTTAACATATTATCCTGTGTATTATTGAATTATTGAATGATTATATGGACTTTTCCTTATAAAAGGGTTTCCATTTTAACAAAGTACCTTCTAATTCTGACCTGCCCTGAAACGCCACACCACAGTGATGTCAGAGATGGGAGAGGGCTTAGCTTAATGTCATGCAAATGAGTTCTGAAGGCCTGGACTTAGAGAATCTTTAAGGCGGCTTTTCTCAGCTCATTCTTTTTAGATGTACTGCTTTTAAATGGCCACAAATTCTTCAAATGTTCTCAGATTCCATGTGTAAAGCATCGTTGGAAAGCTTAGAATCTACACTTTCAGAATCTGTGAATAACTCAAAACACCTCCCGGATGACTTGTGCCTGGTTTTTCCATGGCCGGGCACATTTAAGGCTGAGTTCTTCTCTCCAACAAAAAATACTCTTTTCCACCTTGTGATGTTATGTGGCACATACAGGAAGTGCTCTACTGTGTTTTTAAAATCCACACACCTTCACTAGAATCATTTGTATAATTTCAGCCCTGGAATTCCCCATTTTTTTCTGAACAAAAGGTAACTTGAAAACTACAGCTTCATGACATCATAAGGTGGAACAGAGGATTTTGAGATGTCAGCCAGACTAATAAAGGGTTACTCAAACATGTGAATGAAACAAAACACAACTCTGGGTCTGTTTTTGATGAGGAAACAACATTATAACATGGTTTAAATCTCACATAAGACCTTTAAAGTAAGAGTGAAGTATTTGGAGAAACTACTGCTTGAGTACAGAGTGACAGTTTGAATGTAAATTGTATTTAAATCTGATTCATGAGTTAGTTAATTGAACAGACATAATATTAAATAATGCAACTTCTTGTATTTCCAAAAAAGAGAGAAAATTACCAAAAAATAAAATCTGAAGGGAATCATGTAATATTAGTTATGTTAGTGTTAGTGCTGTTAGTTTTATGTTGTTAATATAACTCTTTTGACATATAACTACTCACAGTGGGAAGCAAAACTTTTAGTCAAGTAAAAACACCTTCTCTGTGCAAGCTGCTCATGACTGGAACACCACCCCCACCACAATCAGAAGCCTCCCCACTTACATCTCATTTAAATTCCAGTAAAAGAAATGGTTAATTGAGAATCAGTCCTGTCACCACTAACTGCACACAATGGTACGTGGCTGAAAATGAATGTATGTGGCTGAATGTGGCTTTATGACTGTATATAACACTGGTCTACAAGCAAAATGCTTCCGGAACAAAAGTAGTGAATTTTTTCTTGGTTTAGGTCACTAATAAAGAAAAAGTGAGTCAGAAGTGCTGATTGGCTATAGTTTCCAAGATATAGTATTGGGTCAAAATAGGAAATTTATGCAAAATAAGGCAAAAACGGTAGTTTATCAGAAGGTACAGTGTGTCTACAAGCAACAGTTCTATCTGAAAGCCTGTCTGCACATTCACATACATTCATTTTAATATGTCTAGAGTTTTAACATCAAATATTTTTTTATTTCACATAAGAGAGATGCCTCGAAATTGTGTGCACCTGATGTCTTAAGATATTGCTTGTTTATTTCTTGACGGATAAAGAAGTGGAAGTTAAATATTTTCAAAGTATAAATATTATTTTTAAGCAACAATGCCTAAATCTATTGTATAAACAGATGCAATTTTGATGTTAAAAATATCATTAAATACCTTGAATACATTAACTAACCAGCAGTTATCAATTGATTTTCAGTTCATCTTATCAATATAAATTAGATTTAGACAGATTTAGATTTTATCTCGGAATTGAGTCCAAAAATTTGTAGACCAGTGATTTCATAGTGTTGTTTTTATTCTACTGGTTTTTACTTCACACTTTACACCTCTCCAGGGACTACAGATGAAAAATAGTCCTCAGGCTAATTCTGGCATATTTACATGCACATGTTTATTAATGTGCATTGTCCCTGAAATAAATAAATAAACTTCAAATAGTTACTCAAGTAAATGTAACTGAGTACCACCTACGATACAAAATGGCCGACCAACCTCATCTAACTGCTGATCCGTTTCCTCGATGTTCCTCTCATTGGAAAAAGATGGATTCTCAGAGTACATCTTCATCAGTCGTTTTATACCTGTTACAGCAATAAACCAGGTTAAAAAGGCCTATTATAACTACATTAAAAGTCCATTATGTAACTTCTGGTAAAAAAAAAAAAAACAATAAAATAAAAAAGAATGCAAAAAAGGCCCCTGTATGTGTTTTCTATTCCATGTATTTGAGCAAATTTGGCTGCGTCCCATTACTCTGTCTTACCCCTTCATCTTACCCCTACCCCTTTATCTACGTCTTTGTCTTGCCCCTTGATACCGAGCTGAGAGGGCTCGGGGTACGAATATTCCCCTAAGAAATGGGACACCACTCGATTAATCATCATCCCTTGCCTCTACCTGAGCTGCTACGTCTACGGAGGCGACAACAATTGACGCAAACAAACGTAAACAAATGTCAAGGATTATCGAGTACCTCAGCTTGACAAAAAAACTAGTTTGTTTATACATGAAAGTTTGATGAAAACGATAACGTCGGCTAAACAGACATCATTAAAACCGCAACAACAGTTCACTAAAAGTAACATACAGTAGAACATAAGCGTCATAATTGTAAACCATGCTAAACTGTTAATCGATAATTACAACTGATGAAAATACATTTATGAGGTCAAAATGAGACTGCTATCCAATAATCAGTAAGTGCACTGATAGCATGCTAGCTGTTTTAGCATTAGTGTGATGGCGAAACTCCGCTCTGGCCTCTGGAAGTTGTGAAAAGCTCTTATAAACTCATCACGGTGAATCATTTGGAGGCTCAGAATGCAGCAGGTACGGCGCCTTTAATACCAAGGCAAATCAATAACACCAGAAAGTTACACAATGCACCTTTAAATAAGACTCTATAGATGTAAATGGACTTACCATCGATGTCTTTCTTAGTCTTGGTGATATTGTCCTGTAGGCGCCGTAGTTTGACTTGGAGAGTGTTTCTTCTCCGCTCTTTACCCATCAGTGACTTTGAGTCCTCTTCCTGTCCAATAAAAACAGGTAAAAACAATCAATATTCAAGTTTGTTCTTCAAATTATGACTATGGAAAGTATGTCCCCCCAAAAAGGACACATTTGTCTGGCTAATTATACCATTTCCTACTTCAGTGATGCACAAGGGCAAATACTTGGACACAGCGGTCGCTCAAACCCAGTGGTGGAACGTAACAAATTAAAAAATAGTAAAATACTTAAATAAAAATTGTATGTATCTGTACTTTACTTAAGTACATGTATGTATAAGGATGCTTTTTACTTTTACTTCACTAAATTTGAGAGGAGGTATTTGTATTTTCTACTACTACATTTTGGACTGACTGGGCTGAAAAGTATTTTTTATTATTTTTATTATTATCGTTTGAGACATGCTTGATAAAAGGCCTGTTTTTAACACATTTGTAATTTGAACAAATCAAAGTTCAAATAGAAATTCATAAAATTCACAAAAAAATCATATAAAGTTTAAATTTCAAATAAATATATACAAATAAAACCAGGAAAAGAACTACTGTATCAATTTATTTGGTCGAAAACGTTTTTCAGCTCATCCGCGCTGCTTCGTCAGTTCTGGTTAGAGTGCTGGTGGACACTGCTTATATCTAGCTGCAGGGAGGAGCTAACTACACTGACATTATTCTGAAACTATCTCAACTATTTGTTTTTGAGTTTCTGTCTTTTGTTTTTCTAATTTCTCTGGCGTCTAGTTTAGCATACCCATTCAACCCCTAAACGACTGTTTTCACACCTCTGGCCCTGACCTGGCTGCCCTATTGTTTCCTTTGTCGGTTTTGACTTCGGTTTGAACGAAGCAGCGCGGATGAGCTGCGAAACGTTTTCGACCAAATAAACTTTGTCCAGTTGACAAAGTGAATTTCTCCTTTTATCATGGATTCTACCTGGACGACTGAGGGATTCTTCACGCATCTTAAAGGTCCCATGACATGGTACTTCTTGATGCTTTTATATGGCTCCTTAATGGTTCCCTAATACTGTAAATGAATCCTTCTTCAAAATCAACACTCAGTGCATGAGATATGACTCTGACAGTCTTCATGAGGCTAGATATGTGTCTAAAATTCTTTATTGTGGGTGTTGCTTCTTCACTGCAAATGAGAAGGACAGAGAGATTGGTTGAGGAGCGGGGGGGCGGGTTTCCCCCGCAGCTTAGCGCAGCTTGGCTCCGCTGTGTCTGCCCTTCCGTGAGAGACAGATGAGAGAGTTAGCAATGAAAAAAGCATATTTACACAGAAAATAAAATTAAACCACTGGTATTTCAGAGGTCCAGAGGGTCGGGTAAGGGACCTGCGAGCCTAGAAACACTCGCAGGTGCCTCCAGGCAAATAAAAAAACGCATTTCGCATTGCGTAGCGCATTCACAGTCCAAACTCTCTGGGCGGGATATACAGGGATGCTGAGCGGAGACAGAGGGAGGGGCTGGAGCTGCATTTGCCGATCTGACGTCAAAAAGGTGCCTTGTCCAAACTCGCCCGTTTCAACGCTGGGTTTGTGTAACGCAGAAAAGGACCGCAAATGCTCAGTTTAGACATTTCGCAACTTTTAGCCATGGGGGGGGGGGCTAAACAGGGTAGGGGAGCTCACATTAACGTTCAAAAACCTCAGAAAGTGAAAATTTCATGCCATGGGACCTTTAAGTACTGTATCAATGTTTCTGTTGAACAAAACTCAATACAACTGTTCCAAACTTTCTATCAAAATCACTACATTTGAAGCTTTATTTAGATCTCAAAATCTGGGCAATACTTCTACTTTTACTATGTACAGGTACTTTAATACTGTTACTTTTACTTTAGTATTTTTTTTTTTGCTCCACAATCAGATTTATGCAAAGGTCTGTGTCCTAAGAGTAATGACTGAAATTTAAAATCCCCTTGCTTATCTAAAAAAAACACACTTCTAGGAAACATTACATCACTTAAAGCCACAGTATGCCAAAATAGACTATAAAATAAATAAATATGCAAGTTATTATTTTTTTTGATGTGTTTACTGCACGGAAAAACATGTATTCTTACTAAGAGCAAGCTTGCATCTCCACAAACCTGACTCTTATGTGTTCCTCCTTTAACTTTGGATTTTTATGCAGAGAGTATACATTTTATGTTTTTATGGAAGTATAATTTCTTAAATTTTGAGAGACTGAAAACGTTTAAAAACTGTTGTCTAGTGTATCGGGTACTAAATGGTGCTGCCCCGCCACCATTAGAGGAGTTTATCAAAAAAAGAAACTGTGAGACTAGCACTAGGTTCACAGCTAGAGGGGACTGTGACGTTCAGCTCAGGAAGTGCAAAATGCCCAAAATGTGCTCTCTGTCAAGGGCTGCACGAGCTGGAACACACTGCCAACAGCATCAGGGACAGCGGCACGTTTGCTTCTTTTAAGAAACAACTCAAGGAATGGCTAATTGGTAATCAACGTTGTGACCACTAGAGAGTTTTAAGCACTTTAAAACTGGACTACCTCATGAAACTAAACACTTTACTACCAAACTACCTCGTAACTGACGGCACTTTATTATTAGAATTACTTCATGTAACTAAAGCACTTTACTGCTAGAACAACCTCATGTAACTAAAAGCACTTTTGTATTAGATTTATTAACTCAAAATCCCTGTAAAACTGTTGTGTCCTGCTTTGATTCTGTCACTGCTTCTGTTGTCATGTTTTCATTCTTGGTCTTTACATGTTTTGTACCTTGTGTTTTATCGATTTTCACCCCTGTTCTGTGGGACTACAGATGGAAACTAGCCTTGAGCTAAATCTGGTGTATTTACAGCACTAACTGTTCATTAATACATGCTGTCCCATTTAAATAAATAAACTTAAACTTAAACTTTTGTTTCTTTAGCATTAACCTGTCTGAGAATGAGGCTGCAGGGGTCACTTGGTGCATTAATCTGCTGGACCGCACATAAACTTTTATCCAGGGGAAATAAAATCGTATATACTGTAGCTGAAATGGTTGATCAGATTTGCAGTAAAAATGTGAAGTAGCTTTGAATGGCCAACACTACTGTATATATTTGTTAGCAGATGTGATTAGTACTCAGCTACATTTACTTGAGTAATCTTTTAAAGTAAATGTTAATGTTAAATGTTGACAATATTAACGTTTGTGTTGCACCACTTTTTTTCTTTCTTGATTTATTTGATTTATTTGACAGGGACCATGTACAGGAGCATTAATCAAAATCAATGAAGAGATGCTTTGTACCAGACTATAGACTCTTTGAGCTAATTTCCATCTGCAGTCCCTGAGACACACAACACGACAAAACATTAAACATAGCATAAAACATTGCATTTCATAAAACATTTCACATTTCATCAAAGGTACATTTTTCATTAGGTAAAATGGATTCCTCTTTACCTTCCCATCCCCTTCTCAGGTTTGTCTTAATGCTGACAGGTTTGTATTCTTAGGAAATGTTGATTGACTCCTACGCTAAATCGCTTGAAGTCTTTGCACAATTTTAGCTCAGTGAGAGGTTTGTTCCATTCTGAGATTGTTTTAACAGAAAATGCAGACTGTCCCAGTGATGTTTTACGTTTAGGTATTACACATTGGCCACTGACCGTTGACCTGGTGGTCCGGACCATTTGGTCAGATGTTAATTGGACAAACTTTTTCAGGGTTGGAGATGCCACATTATTAATGACCTTGAATAATCTAAGATTGGCTGATTTGATCGTATACTCAAAGCTGAGCATTTTATGTTTCGCTAATATTTGACAGTGATGATAATGTTGCAGTTTCTTATCTAGAATCCTAATAGTTTGTTTTTAAAGAGATTCTAAAGGTTTTATCGTGGTTTGATTGGCTTGTGACCAACCGCTCCTTCAGATATGATTCAGTTTGTCAATTTTTTGTGTCTATCCTTTGAAAATAACAGATTTTTTGCATTATTTAATGACCAGCTCCCTAACTAGCCTCTTGCCTTTACTAAGTACAATTTTCTTTTAATGGTCTTTTGAGTGAGTTCATGTAGATCACATTATAAACTGGAGCTTACATAATAGTCGACCATGAGAAACTCTGCCTTGTTGTCCTCTGGAGGGAGGCGGTGATCAGCCAACAGTGTGTCTATGTCTCTGTCCACATCCACCCTCTGGACGGTCTGTTCGATCTGCTTCTGCCCCTGCACACCACACACACAGTAAATACATGCTCTGCTTCTCGATTATTACGAATGTGAGAGGAGTCAAGATGGAGTCCTACGTGTTTGAGAGCCTGGCCAAAACTGGACATGTGGAGGTTGTATCTGCTCAAAGCCTCGCCCAGCACTTCGATTCGCTGTTTCTCCATCTCCTGAATGATCTGTAGACCATATGTATAAAACATGTTCACATAAAAATCTTACTGATATTTATTTATCTATTCTTAATTACAAAAGCATTAGACATGACAAAGTTGTTTATGTATAGTTCTCAAGTTATTTATCCAATCAGAATGAGCCTCACGAGTCTCATTTGGGTTGCCAGTTTCAATGCTGAAATCCAGTTGGTTTAATCCTAAAAGGACCCACTCTGAACTGAACGGTCACTGCCTAAACCCCAACACCTGCAGCCAATCTCTGACCAGTGCTAGTGCAGCCGCTGCAGCTCAGGGAGGGAATTCTGGAGGTTCTGAGTTTGGCTTGTCCAGATACTGAGAATGAGAAAACTTGTATGTGTCTTCTACTCCTATATGGAGGCACTGGCAATACAGGTTCAGTTTTAAAATACTTCACTAAAAGTATTTTATATAATACTTAACTTTATAATAATAATAATAATACATTTTATTTGTTAGGCGCCTTTCAAGGCTTTTGTATGTGATTTCTGGCCCGCTGATGAGTTTAATATTTACTTTAATTATGAATACAATTACAAAAGGAAAAATTCAATTTGTCAACTGGACAAAAGTTTCTTTGGTTGAATACATTTCAGCTCATCCAAGCTGCTTCTTCAGAAATTAAAAAATGTATGTTTTTAACGTCACTAATGCTGTTATCTGAAACATGGAGAGGCTTCTTCATGATCTCAACTAGCACAATCTGCAAAAAAACGAAAATCACAAATTTTGAAAAAATATATATATACAAAAATCGCATTTTCTCGGAATCTGTAATGCCGACATGAGGGCTCAAAGTCCGTGGTGCGTCACATATTTGACCAAATACATTTTTGTCCAGTTGACAAACTGAATTTCTCCTTTTGCCTTGGATTTTACCTTGCCTGGTTTACACCTGACCATATCACAAGTGAGATATGGTCTGGAAGCCACCTTCGAAATATCTCGTACCGGAGGTGTGGTTTACGATCGCCAACGGCCGTTTATTGGGCGTTACGAATGTCTATCATTTGGCGTATACGTAGCCCATAGCCAATCATGTCAGTTGTCAGTTCAAACTACAAGCTTCCGTTTGTCACGTAGTACGCGTCACCCCTCCCCGCTCTCTGATTGGCTCCCAGAATCAGGAGAGCTCGCTTGCCATAGTCGCCAGGCGGAACGAACGAAAGACAGCCTGGGATTTCCCAGGTTAGATTTTACCTGGACTACTGAGGGACTCTACACACATCTTATGAATACAATTATGAATACATTTTCCAACATTACCTAGAAAAAGGACATAGCTTTATGGCCACACATTCTTGAATAACATTTTAGGTGCAGTTATACAAACTAAATTAGATTCTGTGCCTAAATTGCCATAGTTTTACCTGATAACACGCTTTGAGCGTGTTTTCCCACTTCAGTCTCATCTCATGTCCCTCCAGGTTCATGTTGAAATACTCGTCATCCACTCGTGCCTGGAGCTCTGCCGACTTGGTCAGTCTGTTTAGCATCTGAAATAATAAAAAATACAATATATGTAGTGTAACTATAGACTGTATAGTGTAACTGTAGACTGTATAACCTAAGCATCCACATGCTTTAGGAGTAGGGAGTCAAATATCTAACTTACCTTTTGTTTTTCTTTCTCTGTGCTAATCTGCTTGTTGCTCTCTACAAAGTTGAACAAGGCTTCGTGTTCTCTGGTCAGTCCAACGAGTTTCTTTTTGAGCTGAAAAATGGTACAGCAGATCAAAACACTGAACTAAAAGAAAAATAATAATCACAAATAATGAATACATACATAATTATTTTTAAATATTTTCCATACAAGTAAAACAAGGGGACATTAACAATATAATTTTAGATACTTATTGTTCGGGATTTAATGGGACTATATAATTATTATTAAGTTGAGTTGCGTGTATATTGTGTGAATATTGTGTAATTATGTAGTGCATTACACACACTTTGGAAGGCGGCGGCTAGCGAGTGAGTCTACGATTGGCTTCTGTGGATTCTTTACCTTGAGCTGCTCTGTCCAGTTTGCTGTAACAGCTTTCCCACTTCTTTCAATGGCGCTATTGAGCTATAAGAGGTAAAAATGTTCAGTTCAACTCAAAATATAAATATTTGAAGTGTTTATGAATAAAATAATTGTCTTACAGGCCTCTTCCTCTTGTTGTGCTCGTCCAGGACCTGCTTTAGTTCCACCGTGGCCTCCTGCTGAAACGCATTGCCCAAAGACCTGACAAAAGTTCACACATTTAGTAATCTACAAACTACTTCATCACATACCAGGCAAAAGTTTGGATTCACCCTCTCATTCGATGATTTTTTTAAAAACATTTACTACTTTTGACATTTGATAAACATACAGAAGACTTATATAAACAAATATATGAAGCAAGATGTATGGAATTACTCTATGTAGCAAAGAAAAAAGATAAATAACTGTACTAAATATATTTTTATACTGTATTTTATATTCAAACCTGCAAATTTGCCTTCCTTTGCTTTGTAGAACATATTTAGTAGAGTTATCTAACTTTTATCTTCACTAAATAATTCCATAGTCTGTATCTTGCTTCATTGATGTCTCCTTTATGTACCTAAAATGTAGAAAATGGTAAGAAAAAAATATACATAAAATATACATAAAATACATAAAAAAGTACTTTTGAAACAAATACATTTTTTTTTTTCTTACTACTTTCTACATTTGGTATCCATACAGAAGACATCAAATATGAAGCAAGAGAGATGGACTTATTTAGTAAAGAAAAGATTTAACCCTAGAACACTTTTGCTATAAAAAGTAACACCATCACTTTTGCCGGGTAATTTTTACCTGATATAATATACCCAACAAAAAGTACTTGTCATGAAAAATAGATCAAAATACGACAACACATGATAAATTAGAGTGGTTTTCTTTTATTTTAGGGAGACCATTTAAAATCTGTCCAGGGACAACAGATGAAAAAATAGCCTTTTGGCTAATTCTGGTACATTTACAGATATGTTAATTAATGTACACTGTCCCTGTCAAATAAACCAATAAATAAATAAATAAATTACAAATTTTCAACTGTGGTATGTGTAACAAAATGGAAAAAAAAACATAGGAAGACCTTAAAAATATGCTCCAAAATTACTGAAAAATTAGGAATTTGAGAACAAAAAAATCCTAAAAGAAAATATATATATATATACTGTAAACTTGGTGTTTGGTCCACCCATTCCTGGGACATGTTCCTTCCTTGGTGAAGCACAGACTCCTCGACACACGAACAGTTGCAGGAGAGAGGAACAAAAAATAGTATTTTTTCAGTGGGTAAAAATGACCAATTGACTAAAATATTGTTTTCACCATAAGAATTCCCTTTGAAATCACCACTTTGTGATATTTATTCATAACCACTGCACTAAATAAGGATAGATACACATTCCAGGACCACTCTTACTTACCTATTCCTTACATCCTCTTACATTAAATTCATTACATTCTTACATTCCTCTTTCACTGTAGGAAAGCCTGTAGGAAAAAGTGGGCTTTAGTGTAGGGAAACACCTACACCTTCAAAGATTCAAAAACAATGGTGAAGCTCCCCAGGGACCCATGACACTCAGAAAAATGCAACATATTGAAAATCATGTAAATACATTTGCTCGGGTTAAGATAATTCCATACATCTTATATCATATATATTACATATCTTCTCTATGTATATCAAATCTGGAAAGTGGTAAGAAAGGAAAAAAAAAACATTCCAAACTTGTATTTATTGTGATTGTATTTAGAGTAATATCTATATCTCTATGCACATATACAGGCCCCATATCCAACATGGCCCCTCCAGAGTGAGGGTTTCGTTGTATTGCAGGTTACATCTAGATATTTATTAAAAAACACAAATGTCAAAGTGCATTACTGACTGCTGACTGTGACCGTTTTGTAACTTCTTTATGAATCATCAAGGGGTTATCTAGGGTTATGAATGACATTAACGGATTTATCAGTGAACAGAAAAATCCATTAGATAGATAAATCCAGATAGAATGCAATGACAACATACTCCCACATGCCAAGATGACAAAGATACACACGTCAAATACTCAACACTTAAAAACGATATTTTCTGATCTTCTGTATGTTATTATGTTGTTTCCTTATCACAAACACATCTGGAATTGTGTTTTTTTCATTCACACATGTTGAATACTACTACTAGCATACTACTAGTACTGCTATTACTACTAGTACTGCTACTACTGCTACTGCTACTGCTACTACTACATACATACATACATACATTGTTTTTGTTTTTTGCTTCATTCACACATGTTGAACACACAAACCTGCAGATTTAGGCTTTAGATTTAGAGTTCTTCTCTCAAACAGAAACCTTGTGAGGAAGTGCTCCACTGTGTTTTTAAACTCCATACATCTTCAGTAAAATCATTTGTATAATTTCAGACCTGGAATTGACAATCTCTGCTAAACAAAAGGTGAACAGTAGCTGTTCAAGGTGGAACAGAGCTTTTTGAGCTTTGGACTTGTAGACAAACTAATAATAAAGGAGCTCCAGGTTTGTTTTTGAGAAGGTAACAACATTATAATAATAAACGTGCACTATGTAACTTTTTGGTTGGGGGTCTGTCACCTGCTTGTTTCTATAGCGATGTCATTGCTCTGTCTGGAATGTTCCACAGTATGATATTAAACAGTTCTAACCTTACATTTATTCAATTACAGGTGGGTTTAAAGCTCAAAAATACCTAGAAAAACAGGTATTCTGGCTGTGAGCAGGGTCCCCTCTCCACAGATCTGATCTGTAACTTGGTCTGGTTTGGTCTCCATGAAGATAGAAAGGTTTAATGCCACAATGTGAAACATTCAAGACAAAACAATAACATCTCCATGGCGAAAAGCATCTGACAATCCCTCCACCAGAAAAGTTACACAATTTAACTGTTATTTATCTATTGTAGGTTATAATAAAATATGTGGTTTTTATAGCTCAAAAATACCTAGAAAAACAGGTATAGCAATAACATCTCCATGGGGAAAAACATTTGACGAACCCTCCACCAGAAAAGTTACACAGTGTAACTTTAAAGCTCACAAGAATCCATTTTGCGTAATGTAGGACCTTTGAACTAACAACAGAAGTGCAAAGTGAGAATAACTTCACTACGCCCCTTATCCAAACACAGAGCTCTGTATGGACTGTACTGATTTTGATTTTCACCTCCTCAAAGCTCTTCGGCCTTGTTTGTGTATTTGTATTGTGTGGTTGTGTGGTTAGTACCTGTGGGCGTCCGCTCTGGAGTACATCTCGTCGGACACATGACACCACGCACTGTAGGTGGAACTGAGCAGGAGCCCGTATGGAAAAGTTAGTGCTGATGTACGCAAAGAGGCTAACACACTTTGGATAATGTGTGATACTGAATTGTGCTCGAGAACAAAATGGACAGCTTGGTCAATGTAACCCTCATAATGGCAAAACATTATAAATTATTATTTTATCACAATTTTTTAAGGCTTTTTGCAATGAAACAAACAAAAGTATTATAAAAGTAAAAAAATCTATCAAATCCAAAATTCCATCTGTGCTATTAAATCATATTGGACATGACAAATTAACTGAGCCTGACCCATAAAAATTAACAACTTTAATGTTTATTTATTCATGTATTTTTAATTGTTGCATTGTTATATAATAATAATAATAATAATAATAATAATAATAATTATTATTATTATTATTATTATTATTATTATTATTATTATTATTATTATTATTATTATTATTATTATTATTTCCCTTCATTATTAATATTATATAAGTTTAATAATAACAAAATAATTTTATGAACAAAAAAAATGTTACTAAAGAATTTGACTTACTTGTTGGTCATTTCTTTCGACGCCCTGATGAGTTTTCCAGCGAGCTTCTGTAGGCCTTTAGCGTATGTTAGCTCGAGTTCAGACCTGTTATAAGAAAACATGAAAAGTTAAATTGAATTGTAATTTTTGTGGAAATTTTACTAAAGCCATGTTATAATATTGTTACCTACTCAAAAACAGTTGTGTTTTTGTTTCATTCACATGAGTAACTCTGCTTTCATCCAGTTTACAAATGAATGCTTAAACAATGACAAGCAATGTCCCTCCAAGGTCCAGTCTGCCCTCTCCAAACATATTAAAGCTGGACAAGATAAGATAAACTGTCTTGCCCAAGAACACAGAAACAGCATTTCCATTTGATGGAAAGAGGAAATTGAACTCCCACCAGGTAGTCAGTGCAAAATTTAAGCTCCTATACTATGCAGAATTGACTGTGAGGTTTAAGCCATGTCATAGTCTGTTTACATCTCCAGCACTCAAAATGCTGTTCCACCTTGTGATGTCATCAGGTGCTATTTTTTAAGCTAACAGCTTCTTTTACCTTTAGTTCATTAGACATTGGCAATTCCAGGGCTGAAGTGATCCAAATAATTCTAGTGAAGGTGTGTGGCGTTTAAAAACACAGTGAAGTGTTTCCTGTATTACCACATGACATCACAAGGTGGAACAGAGAACACAACCTAAAATATGCATAGTTTGTGGGTTAAACATGTGTGAATGAAACAAAACACATCTCCAGGGCTGTTTTATGATGAGGAAACATCACTATAGCAGAACTTGTTCTCTGCATTTAACCCATCCTTATTATTAGGAGCAGTGGGCAGCACATGACTGTGCCCGGGGACCATCTCCATGATGGCTTGGTCAGGACCTAAGCTGGAGGATTTTACCTTTGGTGCATGTTTTGGGTTGATGGGGGAAACTGGAGTGCCCAGAGGAAACCCACCCAGACACGGGGAGAACATGCAACCCCCACACAGAAAGGCCCGGGCAACCCCGGGATCGAACCCGGAACCTTCTTGCTGTGAAGTGTGAGTGCTAGCCACTTACACCGTGCTGCCAACATTATAACATTATAGATCAGAAAATAGCATAACATGGGCCCTTTAATCCACAAACTGATAACATAGTCCACCTTAATTCCCTTCCATCAATTTAGAATTTAAAACAGACATTACACTGGTCTACAAGCAAAATGTTTCCGGAAAACAAAAGTAGTGACAGTGGTCATTAATAAAGAAAAAGTAAGTCAGAAGTGCTGATGTAGTATTGGGTCAAAATAGGAAATTTATGCAAAATAAGGCAAAAATGGTAGTTTATCAGAAGGTACAGTGTGTCTACAAGCAACAGTTCTATCTGTAAGCCTGTCTGCACATTCCAATACATTCATTTTAATATGTCTAGAGTTTTAACATCAAAATTTTATTTTGATTTCACATAAGATGCCTCGAAATTGTGTGCATCTGATGTCTTAAGATATTTCTTGTTTATTTTTTGACAGATAAAGAAGTGGAAGTTAAATGTTATCAAAATATAAATATTCTTTTTAAGCAAAAATGCCTAAATCTATTGTATAAACAGATGCGATTTTGATGTAAAACAATATAATTAAATATCTTGAATACATTAGCTAACCAGCACAGTTATCAATTGATTTTCAGTTCATCTTTTAGTTTTAGCCACATTTATCTTGAAACCAGATCGAGTCCAAAAATTTGTAGAGCAGTGTTATTAATTAAGTATAATAATCTATAAAATAAAAGTGACATTTTTCATATGGACACTAACCGTTATTGTTTAATTTTTGGACTAAATAAGTTAGCTTGAGTTAAAACAGAAACAACAGTAACAGTAACAGTAAGTCAAACAGTAACTTCGGCTTCCACTGAATGAATGGGCAGTTAAAGGTGCATTGTGTAACTTTTCTGGTGGAGGGTCTGTCAAATACTTGTACAATACAAACCAGAGCAAGTTACAGGTCAGATCTGTGGAGAGGCGGCCCCACTCACAGTCAGAATGCATGTTTTTCAAGGTATTTTTGAGCTATAAAATCACTTGTAATTGAATAAATTTAAGATAGAGCTGTTTAATGCCATACTGTGGAACATTCCAGGCAGAGCAATGACATAGTATCTAAACTATCTATAGAAACAAGCAAGTGACGGACCCCCAACCAAAAAGTTACACAGTGCACCTTTAATGACAGTAGATGAAGTTAAAGTTACACCTAAGTATATATAAATGAACTGGCTCCTTACTATGTTTACTAATAACAATATTGTACCATTTAAGTTTCATTTTAGTGTAAGTTTTAGCTCTGTACAAGACCAGGAAGTAAAAATCAAACAAATAGTCCTTTTGAATTAGTAAGGATATGCATACAAATGTTATAATTCAACCGGCAAAAATACAAATGATATGTTTTGTGTTGATTTTTAAGCTGTTCATGCAAAAAGGAAAATGTAATTATCACATTCATAACATAACTTACCTTTGATGAAAAACTGCCATGAGCTCTTTGCAGAAATACTCCCCTGATTTTGAAAAGCGCTTGACATCTTGGTACAGCTGGTTGTACTGAAAGATAAAAATTGGTTAATCACAATTTTTTTGCAATTTTAACACAAAGAAATAACCAGAATCCACCTGACTAAACGGTATGTGCTCTTTCATTCTCCAGTGCATGTTTTCAAATGTGGCATACCCTCATGTCTCTGTATGTGTTTGAAAAGGAGAAAAACTTACCGTGCAGGTGCTGATTGGGTCCTTCATCTTGAGACTGTTTGTGGACTTCGGACTTTGAATTTTGCGCACCAAAGCCCTCCAGGTAAAACCACTCATGTGCATAGTACCTGCACGTTTTGTAAGGGAGCAGTGCAGAAAGAGGAAAATTCCATTGTCCGGTATTGTAAATATTAAAGTACTTCTATTTCTATAATGTCAGAGCAGATTAAAAAGGTAGAAAACATGCCCCTATCTTGTATGTAGTGTACACACAAAGTTAAATGACAACAGGAGTGGACTGGCTGGGCGTGACTAAGTAATAAATGACACTTCAAATAGTAGTATAATGGTCAAAGGTGCAACTTAAAGTGAAAAAGGAAAAGAAAAAAGTTGGAAATGAGCAGAATTTCAATGTGCTGGCAATATTAAAGGGCCCATATTATGCCATTTTCTGAATTTCTGATGTTATAATATAATCAGGTAGTTTTACTGATCAAAAATACCTTGAAAAACAGGCATTCTGACTGTGCCTCTCCACAGATCTGACCTGTAACTTGTCAACATAGATAAGTTTAATGCCAAGAGTTACATAAAGTACTTTAAAGGTCCTATATTGCAAAAAAATCCACTCTTGTGAGCTTTAAGACATGCAATAATGCTGTTACCTCCTCAAAAACATGCCTGGAGTTGTGTTTTGTTTCATTTGCGTATGTTTAACACACCAAATTTGCATATTTATGGTGTGTTCTTCACTGAAAACACCTTGTGATGTCACGTGGTAATACAGGAAGTGCTCCAGTGTGTTTTAAAATCAATACACTTTCATTAGAATCATTTGTATCATTTGAATCAAAGGCATTTGTTTACTCTGCACCTTTTGCCTGGAATATGCTACAGAAAGACTGGAAACTAACTGATTTAATTTTCTTGAGCACTTTTAAATCCAAACTGAGAGCTTTTGAGACCAATTTTACAATCTGCACTTGTTTTAATAATGTTTTTAAACTTTTATGTCTTATCTGTGTAAATATGTAACTGTGTTTTGTGTTTGCTGCTGCTTCTTGGCCAGGACTCCCTTGAAAAAGAGGTTCTCAATGGCATATTTCCTGGTTAAATAAAGGTCAATAAATAAATAAAAATTTGGATTTGGACTAGAATTGCCAGTCTCTACTGAAATTAATGTATTTTATAAGTTAAAAAAAACTACTAACCGAGTTAACACGAGAGCATTGACCAGAGGAGACTGGAACATACAGAGACGCAGGACCAAATTTGGCCAAACGGTGACGAGAGGATCACAGTCATGGAACACATGACCTGCTCGTGTCAGGAACTGTGGGTCCTTCTAGACCTTCAAGAACAATCTAAAACATTGGAACTCATTACCTGCTCTTGTCAGGATCTGTGGGTCCTTCTCAACCTTCCAAGAAAAATCTGAAAAATTGGTTGAAAAATAATCAAACATGCTCTCACAGGGGCCTCTTAAACTCAGAGAATGGTCTGGTGAAGTTGCTGTTGTCGATGCGCACTTCTGTCTCTTCTGTGTGTTCCTCTAAATGTTCTTCTGTTCTGACCTGCCTGAGGACAACGGATGTAAAGCAGCTTTTGTGCTAATTCCAGAATATTTACATTGATGCTGTTTGTCGTCATGTTGATTAATATGCATGGTCCTAATTCAAATAAATAAAATTAAAATTAAAATTAAAAATAAAATAAAGGTAAAAGGTATCTGCTAACGTAAAAACTAATACTTCATGACATCACAAGGTAGAACAGAGCATTTTGAGCTGTAGACAGACTAATAATAAAGAGTTGAATGAAACAAAACACAACTCCAGGTATGTTTTTGAGGAGGTAACAGCATTATTGCATGTCTTAAAGCTCACAAGACTCATTTTTTAAAATAATATAGGACCTTTAAAGTACTTTGTGTAACCCATGGCATTAAACGTATCTACACTCAACAAAAATATAAACGCAACACTTTTGTTTTTGCTCCCATTTTTCATGAGATGGACTTAAAGATCTAAAATTCATTCCAGATACACAGTATTACCATTTCTCTCAAACATTCTTCACAAATCTGTCTAAATGTGTGATAGTGAGCACAATCCATCCCACCTCACAGGTGTGCCACATCAAGACGCTGATCTGACATCATGATTAAGATAAGATAAGATAAGATATGCCTTTATTAGTCCCACAGTGGGGAAATTCCAGTGTTGCAACGCACAGATCAAGAACAGCAAGAAAAAGTAGCATGCAACTGAACAATATAATTATTAAATAATGTCCTAGGATAATTTAAAATAGACCTAAAAATAGACTCTGGAGTATAGTTGAATATTGTAGTGCAGATAAAGTTGAATGACATGTTAACAGTGTTCGTTGTACAGTCTGACAGCAGCAGGAAGGAAAGACCTGCGAAACCTTCACACAGCGAGGGTGAATCAGTCTGTCACTGAAGCTGCTCTCCAGAGCAGACAGAGCGTCCTGCAGGGGGTGAGACTCATGGTCCAGCATAGAGGTGACCTTAGCCAGGACCCTCTTGTCCCCCACCTCCTGCACTGAGTCCAGAGGACAGCCCAGGACAGAGCTGGACTTCTTGATGACCTTGTCCAGCCTCTTCTTCTCCCTCTCTGTGATGCTGCTGCTCCAGCAGACCACACCGTACAGGATGGCTGATGCCACCACAGAGTCATAGAAGGTCTTCAGGAGTGGCCCTCTCACTCCAAAAGACCTGACTCTCCTCAGGAGACCCGACTCTGGCTCTTCCTGTACAGTGCACAGGTGTACCTTAGACTACCCACAATAAAAGGCCACCCTGAAATGTGCATTTTTTTTTGCTTTATTGGGGGTCTGGGGACTCAGTACCAGTCAGTATCTGGTGTGACCACCATTTGCCTCATGCAGTGCAACATATCTTCGCATAGAGTTTATCAGATTGTCAATTGTGGCCTGTGGAATGTTGGTCCACTCCTCTTCAATGGCTGTGCGAAGTTGCTGGATATTAGTGGGAGCTGGTACACGCTGTCGTATACGCCGGTCAAGCACATCCCAAACATGCTCAATGGGTGACATGTCCGGTGAGTATGCTGGCCATGCAAGAACTGGGACATTTTCAGCTTCCAAGAATTGTGTACAGATCCTTGCAACATGGGGCTGTGCATTATCTTGCTGAAACATGAGGTGATGTTCATGGATGTATGGCACAACAATGGGCCTCAGGATCTCATCACGGTATCTCTGTGCATTCAAAATGCCATCAATAAAATGCACCTGTGTTCTTCGTCCATAACAGATGCCTGCCCATACCATAACCCCACCACCACCATGGGCCACTTGATCCACAACATTGACATCAGCAAAGTGGTCACCCACACGACGCCACACACGCTGTCTGCCATCTGCCCTGAACAATGTAAACCGAGATTCATCCGTGAAGAGAACACCTCTCCAACGTGCCAGACGCCATCGAATGTGAGCATTTGCCCACTCAAGTCTGTTACGGCGACGATCTGGAGTCAGGTTAAGACCCCGATGAGGATGACGAGTATGCAGTTGAGCTTCCCTGAGATGGTTTCTGACAGTTTGTGCAGAAATTGTTTGGTTATGCAAACCAATTGTTTCAGCAGCTGTCCGAGTGGCTGGTCTCAGACGATCTTGGAGGTGAACCTGCTGGATGTGGAGGTCCTGGGCTGGTGTGGTTACACGTGGTCTGCGGTTGTGAGGCCGGTTGGATGTACTGCCATATTCTCTGAAACGCCTTTGGAGACGGCTTATGGTGGAGAAATGAACATTCAATGCACGAGCAACAGATCTGGTTGACATTCCTGCTGTCAGCATGCCAATTGCACGCTCCCTCAATGCTTGTGACATCTGTGGCATTTTGCTGTGATACAAAACAGCACATTTCAGAGTGGCCTTTTATTGTGGGCAGTATAAGGTACACCTGTGCACTAATCATGATGTCAGATCAGCATCTTGATGTGGCACACCTGTGAGGTGGGATGGATTATCTCAGCAAAGCAGAAGTGCTCACTATCACACATTTAGAACAATGTTTGAGGGAATGTTCACAACATTTGTGAACAATGTTTGAGGGAAATGGTAATATTGTGTATCTGGAATGAATTTTAGATCTTTAAGTCCATCTCATGAAAAATGGGAGCAAAAACAAAAGTGTTGTGTTTATATTTTTGTTGAGTGTATGTTGACAAGTTACAGGTCAGATCTGTGGAGAGGTACAGTCAGGCACAGTCTGTTTTTTGAGGTATTTTTGATCAATAAAGCTACCTGTAATTGAATAAATGCATGGTCGATCTGTTTAATGTCATATTTTAGAACATCTGACATCTCCATAGAAACAAGATGGTGACCGACCCCCAACCAAAAAGTTACATAGTGAACCTTTAACTATGTTCAAATGACATCTGCTCATTTTGATTCCATGTGGACCTAATTTTTCACCCAAACTGTGAAATCATGCATTAAACATTACGCATAGGCTTTCAATATCAAAGAAGCAGTGGGAGGAGTGAATTAAAATGACCGACTTAAAAAGGACACTGCGGACGGTTGGTCAAACTTGTTCCACACTGGTCTGTGAAAGAGAAGCTATAAAAAGTAACAGCATCACTTTTGTCGGGTAATTTTTACCCGATATAATATACCCAACAAAAAGTACTTGTCATGAAAAATAGATCAAAATATGACAACACATGATAGTTTTCTTTTATTTTCAACTGTGGTATGTGTAATAAAATGGAAAACAAAAACATAGGAAGACCCTAAAAACATGTTCCAAAATTACTGAAAAATTAGGAATTTGAGAACAAAAAATTCCTAAAAAAATAAAAATAAAAATAATAATAATAATGATACTGGAAACTTGGTGTTTGGTCCACCCATTCCTGGGACATGTGAGACTTCCCTGGTGAAGCTCAGACTCCTCGACACACGAACAGTTGCAGGAGAGAGGAACAAAAAATAGTATTTTTTCAGTGGGTAAAAATGACCAGTTGATTAAAATATTGTTTTCATCATAAGAATTCCCTTTGAAATCACCACTTTGTGATATTTATTCATAACCACTGCACTAAATAAGGATAGATACACATTCCAGGACCACTCTTACTTACCTATTCCTTACATCCTCTTACATTAAATTCATTACATTCTTACATTCCTCTTTCACTGTTGCCGGGTGAAAATCACCCGAAAGCCTGTAGGAAAAAGTGGGCTTTGGGGTAGGGAAACACCTACACCTTCAAAGATTCAAAAACAGTGGTGAAACTCCCCAGGGACCCATGACACTCAGAAAAATGCAACATATTGAAAATCATGTAAATACTTTTGCTCGGGTAAAAATCACCCAGTGATAGTGCTCTAGGGTTAAAGGTGCATTGTGTAACTTTTCTGGTAGAGGATCCATGGAGATATCATTGCTTTGCCTGGAATGTTCCATGGTATGGCATTAAACATATCCGTCTAGCATTTATTCACTATGGATGTTTCTATTGCTCTAAAATACAATAACTCCTTCTGTGAATAGGGGCGACTCTCCACAGATCTGAACTGTAATGTAGCCGTAGTAATGTGCTGTAATCTGCTTGTCTCCCTCTTTATATACAGTGAGGTCAACAAGTATTTGAATTATGGAATTATGGAGAGGGCTAAAATTTTTATCCTAGGTACATGTCCACTATGAGAGACAGAATAAAAAAAAATCAGAAAATCATATTGTATGATTTTTTAACAATATTTTTGTAAATTACTGGGGCAATAAGTATTTCAACCCTTGAGTCAAACAATTTTAATATTTGGTACAGAAGTCTTTGTTTACAATTACAGAGGTCAAACGGTTCCTGTAGTTTTTCACCAGGTTTGCACATACTGCAGGAGGGATTTTGGCCCACTCCATCGTGCAGATCTTCCCTAGATCAGGGCTGTCGCTGAGCAACACGGAGTTTCAGCTCCCTCTAAAGATTTTCTATTGGATTTAAGTCTGGAGACTGGCTAGGCCACTCCAGAACCTTGATATGCTTCTTATAGAGCCACTCCTTGGTTTTCCTGGCTGCATGCTTGAGTGCACAGGTGTCTTTGTGAAAGCTAACCACCTCAAACAGGAGCTACTAATTAAATCATGAGCAGAGTGAAGTTGGACCATTTAAAAGCAGAATAACAGATCTTTGAGGGTCAGAAATCTGGCTGATAAGCAAGGGTTGAAATACTTATTGCGCCAGTAATTTACAACAATATTGTTAAAAAAAAATCATACAATATCATTTTCTGTTTGTTTTTTTTCTGTCTCTCATAGTGGACATGCACCTAGAATGAACATTTTTAGCCCTCTCCATAATTTCTAAGTGGGAGGACTTGCAAAATCACAGGGGGCTCAAATGGTTGTTGACCTCACTGTATCTATCAATTTAACATTCTAGGCAAAAGCAATGACAGGCAGCGGATCGTCCATTTGAAAAGTTGCGCAGTGCACCTGTAAGATTTAAATTCAGAATAAATAAATAAAGTCTACTCCATTAGTGCAAAAAAGTTGGTAAAATGATTATATTATGACACAGTCGTGATAGTACACAGTAGTACACAATATTAAAGTCTGATATTAAGAATGATTTTAGTTAAATGAAACAAAACTCCACTTAACACTACCATCTGTACTTTGATTGGCTGACCGTCCCCTGTTGTATTCCCACATGTCACCACTAGGTGCTATCTACATGACAGAAGAAGACCAGACATTTGTCATCTAAAGGTAAAGAAAAACTCAAACTTACAGATGGTAGCTTTAACTTTGTTTTTTATAGTGCAGGACAATTAATGTGTCCTGGCAATGCCTCATAACCTTAGTTGTTGTTAAGTTTGTTTATTAAAAAAATACCAGCTTGGACTACATCTCTGGAAAAAAATAAGAGCTGCACTGCATTTTTTTCTGAAATCAGCATCTCTACATGTATTACAGCCATTCCATTCCAGCGTCTGTTGAATTCCAACACAAACACAAAGCTGAGCTACTGCAGTTCTTGCACCAGGAGTGGAATAAAGTCACCCAAGAACAATGTGAAAGACTTGTGGAGAGCATGCCAAGACGCATGAAAGCTGTGATTAAAAATAAGGGTTATTGCACCAAATATTGATTTCTGAACTCTTCTTAATTGTAAACATTATTATTATTATTATTATTTTTAAATAAATTTGATCTTGTTTCTGTGCATTTTTGAGGTCTGAAAACACATATCTTTTTTGTTATTTTGACTATTTGTCAAACACATACCTATAAGTAGTAAAATCAGAAAAACTGATAATTTTGCAGTGGTCTCTTATTTTTTTCCAGAGCTGTACATGGCAGAAGAAGACCAAACATTTGCCATGTACAGGTAAAGAAAAACTCAAATAAACTTACGGATGGTAGCTTTAACTTTGTATTTACTGTATACTAGTGTGGGACAATGAATGTGTCCTGGCAATGCCTCCTAACCTTGGTTGTTGTTGTTAAGTTTGTTTATACAAAATATCAGCTTGGAGTACTTCTGCAGACATACTGAAAGTGTAAGTAATTTATACTGGCTAAAAACAATGGGGAAGTTTCATGTTTCAGTTCAGTTTCATGGATTGCTCTGAACATTACAGTTTGAAGGTCCTATATTACGCAAACTTGACTCTTGTGAGCTTTAAGCCATGTATGAATGTTGTTACCTCATCAAAAACACACCTGGAGTTGTGTTTTGTTTCTTACACACATGCATTACTAGTCTCTCTACATCTCCAAAAATGCTCATTTCCACCTTGTAATGTCATGAAGTGTTAGTTTTCAAGTTAACAGCTACATTTGACCTTTTGTTCAGTAGAGATTGGCAATTCCAGGGCTGAAATGATCCAAATGATTCTATTGAAAACAGTGGAGCACTTCCTGTATTACCACATGACATCAGAAGCTGGAACAGAGGGTTTTCTGTTTTGAGAGAAGAACTCAAGCCTAAATATGCAGGGTTTGTGTGTTAAACATATGTGAATGAAACAAAACAAAGCTCTGGGTCCGTTTGTGATGAGAAAACATAACAGATCAGAAAATAGCGTAATGCAGGCCCTTTAATACATTTTAATTTTTGTTTGAAGATTTTTTTTAATTTAAACTACAGTTTTGGAAAAAAAAAATAAGAAACCCCTGCAAAATGATCAGTTTTTCTGATTTTACTACTTATAGGTATGTGTTTGAGTCTATAAAGCAATGTTTCCCAACCTTTTTTGTCTTGTGTACCCCCTGAGCCTTTTTGTCATACCTCGAGTACCCCCTCACTCATACGTGTTGATAATTCTCCAAAAGTAGAACGTGACACAAGGGATTATTAAATGAAAATCATTTTATTTCATCTCCTTAATTTGAAAATTTATTCAGGCATTTTCTCTCTTTTCTTTAACTCAAATTTACTCAAATTAGAATTTAAAAATTCCAAAAAATCTCCCGCTGCACCTGGCAGACACTGCCAAGTACCCCCTGCAGGGTGCTCGTGTACCCCTAGGGGTACTTGTACCCCTGGTTGGGAAACACTGCTATAAACTACTGACATTTCCCCCAAATTCCAAATAAAAATATTATTGAGAGCAATTATGTGCAGAAAATGACAAATAAGATATAACAAAAAAGATACATGTTTTCAGACCTCAAACAATGCAAAGAAACAAGATCAAATTCATTTTTAAAAAACCCATAATACTAATGTTTACACTTAAGAAGAGTTCAGAAATCAATATTTGGTGCAATAACCCTTATTTTTAATCACAGCTTTCATGCGTCTTGGCATGCTCTTCACAAGTCTTTCACATTGTTCTTGGGTGACTTTATTCCACTCCTGGTGCAAGAACTGAAGTACAGTAGCTCAGCTTTGTGTTTGTGTTGGAATTCAACAGACGCTGGAATGGAATGGCTGTAATACAGAGATAATAATAGATAATAGAGATGCTGATTTCAGAAAAAAATGCAGTGGTCTCTTATTTTTTCCAGAGCTGTATATTGAAAACTATGTAATACTCACCCCTGCACGCCATACTTCTGATACTTTTTGCTGAATAATCCAAACAACTTTTGCATCATAACAAATGACCTTTTTAATGAAATGTACAAGAATACATAACAAATTGCTCAGAAAAGGGAATACAGCATCTAGCCATAGTGATCCACAAGTAATACTGTTTTTATTGACATCTCATACTAGTGTGACACGGATTTGAAAAACAATCTTCGTACATTAGTCGTAAGTTTTTGGCATATTTGTGGGGTGTGGCGGTCAACGCAAACCCAGTATCTGTGATTAAAAGATCATTAAACACTGACGTCAACAGAGCGGTTTGACTACCATTGGCAAATATATCATTATAAAAAATAAATAACATAATATTGAGACACTAACGTAAGAAATCGTACCCTCAGCCAGTATGCCCGTTGACGGTAAGCAGCGGTACGTAGCATGCCAATTGCTAACACCATGAAGTGGCTAATCTGAGTGAGATGCACATATCAATAAATATGACAAAAGTTAGAAAGAAAATTAGAACCCAGGAAAATTGTGACATATCGGGGTGAAACAGCTAAGGTTTGCCTCTTAAATTGGGTTTCTTATTTGGTTTTTGAAAAGATTTGAGCAAAATGAGTCTTTCCCCAGTATAGATTAGCGTTAGCATGCTAGTTGTTGTTAGCTCTACCTTCACGGCAAACTATTGGTCCCTGAAGGCTGTGAAAAAGCGCTTATAAACTCACGGTGGTGAATAATTGGCTGCTCTGAATGCATAAGGGATAACTTTGGACCATTGAAAATTGTTTGAAAAGTACGAGATCTCTTTTACACATTTTCCAAGACGGTAAAAATCAAAAACAAGATACTGGGGACGGTCTAGAAATATTGTGTGCTTGAGTGTTCTGCAAGGGATTTCTCCAATAAAAAAATGTCTAGTCTTTGTACCAAAATCAATTAAAATACTGTGCTGCGATGTATTTGGCTATTTCTAATTAAAAGCGTTTAAAGGTGCACTAAGTAACTTGTTTGTGGTCTGTCACCTGCTTTTTTCTATGGAGATGTCATTGCTCTGTCTGGAATGTTCCACAGTATGACATTAAACAGCTCTATCTTTACATTTATTCATTTACAGGTGGTTTTATAGCTTAAAAATACATAGAAAAACAGGGTTTCTGACTGTGAGCGGGGTCGCCTCTCCACAGATCTGACCTTCAACTTGGTCTGGTTTGGTCTACATAATGGACCCTCCACCAGAAAAGTTACACAATGCACCTTTAAATGACTGAACCAGTCTCTTGAAGAAAATGAATGCTCTTATTGCTCTGAAATTAATCTGTACACCACTGACTTTTAACAATGCCCATGTTTGTTTTCCCTTTGCTAAAACGACTTAAACTGCTTATATTTTATTTTATCCTTACACTAAAGTTCATATTTCAGTATTATCTTTCCTCTCCCTGGTCAGGTGTCATCTAACGTGGATTTTGGAGTTGGATTCCACTGCAACTTCACTGCAAAAACGATTAAATGACTGAATTAATTTTAGAATATTTACAGAGATTTGAGTAGTTTAGTAGATTAGGCTAGTAAAAAAATGGTACATGGATACTACAAGCCAATAATTTTCTAATCTAATCTAGTGTATTAAGTAGTAATTTAGTTGAACAAGTATTGATATTGACAAAAAAATAAAACAGAAAATATTAGAGAAAAGTACTGTTATTTTGTGTTTAAATTAGCCTCTTTTTTAAATGCTATGAAAAAGGTGTACTATTTTAACATTAGTTTAATTTGTATAGATTTTTGGACTTGATTCAGTGAACTGGCTTAATTAAATTTTCACAATTTAGAAAGAAAAAAGTAAAATTTCACTTAAAAGTACACACCAAAATTACTCCATAGACGATTTATCTTAAAAATAAGTGTTAATGCAGTGTAGCTCATTATGCCAAATATGTTATAGTATATTTTATTTAAAGGTGCACTGTGTAACTTCTAAGATGGATGGTCCAGTACTTATTGTCAGTTCTTTGCATGGAATGTTCCACAGTATGGCATTTAACATATCTGCCTGGATTTATTCAATTACAGATGTCTCGTAGCTCAAAAAAAATCCCTTGAAAACCGTGAATTCCTGCCATGTGCAAGCTTGCATCTCCATAGATCTGACCATTAACCTGTCTCCATTGTGATAACCAAATCCAAACTGTTAAAAATAGTGCTGTCAGGTGATTAAAAAAATGTATCTAATTAATTACAGGATTTGTAATTAATTAATCTAATTAATCGCATTTTAAGAGTGTGTGAGAGAGATTGTGAGTGAGTGCGTGAGCGATCGAGGGAACGAATGAACGAACCAACCCACTTTGCGAATGAGTTTGCCAGTTTTCATGTGGTCGCTTTGCTCATTCGTTTCTCAAATTCTGCGAGCGTGGTTTGTTTGTTTGGTGGTTTGTTGAAGTGCGCTCACGCTCGCTCTATCACCGGTAACGATGGAACTTGTCCGGACGTGTTTATCGTTCAAATGATCCGTCAGGCTGGAGCAGCTTCGGTGATCGGAAAATTATTTTTTACAAAAGCTACAAATCACCACGTTCTTGTTGATCGTCCCGTCTTCGTTCTTTTTATAAATAAACTTGCCGTTCAAAGGCCCTGACAGCAATTTGCTCGCCGCACGCCAAATTTAAAATGTGCGCGTATTGAATTGCCACTCAAAATTAATTGCATACATTTTTATAACTCGTTAATTTGCAGTGTAATTAATTAATCTAACGCGTTAAACTGACAGCCCTAGTTAAAAATAATCCAGGCAAAGCAGTAACAGCTCCAAGCAGGCTACACAGTGCATCTTTCTTTGTATAAATGGTATTTATTTACACCTTAGACTTGGAGTTAGACCTTTTTCTTACACCTATTTCAATTTTAAATTCAAAGAGGCCTCCTTAACTTTTTCACCCCAATATTCCCATAGCAAACAGGCAATGCTCCCCACTCACATATTCACTCATTCACTCATACAAACAATGGAAGGTGTCTGTAGCATGGCTCCGGTGCAGCGCTCTCCACAGGTCAGTGTTCATTGGGATACAGCGCCCCCGTCAGGTAGCCGTTGGTCCCGTGGCTCTTGTTGGTGCCGTTGGTGGCGCTGCTGGGGTGCCTCTGATTGGCCGACGGGGCGGGAAGGGGTGGGCTTTCGTCTTCGTCCGAGCTGGACTCAATGTCGCTGCGGTCGTCTTTAGACACCTGGGCCGGAGAATCAGAGTAGATCAGTCACATTAGAGTTTCTCATTATCACGTGTGGAGTGTGACGCATGGAGCTGGGATTGAAAAAGGAGGAACGATCAATCAGCAGAACTAAAAAGCACGACATATTCAGGAAACACATAACGGTCATAATTTAAAATATCTGAATCGTTTACAAATAATTTTAAAATTGATCAAACTGTTAATGTGTATCGCCATAAACATGTATTAATTAGACTCTATTCAAAGGAACTCTATGTATGTAAGATTTTGATTTTATTTTTCATAATAATTTCAGAATTTCATCTGTGTTCCCAGGCACAAGATGAACCTGATCAAATCAAATACAGCATTTACTGAATAGAATAAATCAGCATTAGAATTGTGCATTACAAAAACATTTGACATGATGTCCCATTAATTTATGTTCTAATTCTGTTTGATTACAATCAGACAGCAGAACAGGCTTCCGATGAGTCTCATTAGGATTTTGGATTAATTGATTTTTATAATATTTACAGTGATTTAAGATAAGATAAGATAAGATAAGCCTTTATTGATCTCACACAGGAGAAATTTACTCACCACAGTAGCTCCAGGACATTTGGACAAGAGCGAAAAAGTGCATGCAGGCAGGGAGGGGATAAAGTAAGTAATAAATAGTACAAATAGTAATTTGAGTAGTTTAGTAGATTAGGGTAGTAAAAAAAAATGGTACATAGATACTAGTAGCCAATCATTTTCTATCTAATCAAATGTTTACGGGTGATTCTCCAACTAGTCAAATTTGGTCATGATATTTTTCAGAAAATCCAACACAAATTTTTAGAAATATTTTGATTTGTTCTACTTCATCACAATGTGTAGAAACATTACCCGATAGTGGTTGTAATTAAATTACATAAATATGAAATAAATAATACAGGGATGAAAGTGGCCAATCATGAAAAAAGCGGAAAGTCCCACCCCCCCCGCTGTAAAATTTTAAATTTCTGAAATTTGGATTTCTATATGCTATATGTTAGCAATAAAGTAAAACTGTGCATAAAAGTACAAAAAACACATTTTATTAACAGGTAGGCCTACTAGTAGTATATATATATATACAGTATATTGGATTTGTTTTTGCTTTGCACTTCGTCTAATCAGAGGCATTGAGGAGGAGCTTATGCGCGCTAAAAGGCGCAGGTGAAAAAGCGAGGAGCGACGTGTTAAGTGAGGCACGGGCAGGTAGGATGAGGTATAGGATGTTTTATAAAGTTTAACCTGTGTACACACAATGGTACAGGCTGTTACGAAAGAGCTGCGCTCACTCGCTCGGTCTGCGGCTCCAGACATGGGCTCGCGCCCGTGTTTAATACGAAGTTTAATACGAGATACACGTACTTTTGTTCTGAATACGGGACGATTCTGTTTTTCAAGGGACAGTTGGCGACCCTAAACACAACTATACATACAGTATATATACACCCAAAATCTTTCTCAACAAATTTGCACAGATGTAAAAAAAAAAAAAAAAAAAAAAATTACCCCGCAGCTGGAAAAAAAGCGGAGATCCGCTAAAAAACGGAACTCTTTCATCCCTGATAATAATTACAATAAATAAAGTGATGGAAATGACTGTTGTGGAAATGACAATGTTTAGCATTTCCTTTTAAAATCTCATGACATATTACAGACATCCCAAGTTCCAAAAACTCATTTCACCCCCCCCCCCCCACAGAGAGAGGCCACTTACTTTAACATTTTATTAATTTAACTGAGTTCTTAAACATTAAACTTTAAAATTAAACATAAACTTTAAATTAAATTAAACATGAAATTATTAAATATTAAAATTAAATTAAAATTAAAAATTAAATATGTTATTTGTGTTTAAACATTTCAAATATATGTCCATGTTAAAATTTCGCCTACCTCAACGTGCCTTTTACAATCATTTAGACCGCCATGGGCAATGCTGAAGTCACTGTTACACACAGTGCACCTCACCACAGTGTCATCATTTTTCACCCTAATCAGACAAGGATATATTTTAGTATATTCTGCCGTAAAATTAGTTTTATATTTTCGTTTTTTTAGATTCTGCCATCTCGCTGCACTAAATTATAACTTCTGTGACCGTCACAGAGAAAGTGAATTGAAGCCCGCCCACACTGAAAGCTGATTGGCTAGTTTTGCTGAGTGTAACCAATCAGCGCGTTCTCTGGCCAGCGCTCGCTTAAACACAAACACACGCGCGCGCAGGTTTCACAAGCGCAAATTCTGTCTCTCTCTCTTTCTCTCTCTCTCTCGTGCGCATTCCGTTTGAAGTAGTCCGTGATGATACAAGAGTTATTATCTTGCATGCACGCTCTACACAGTCAAAAAAAAAACCAAACAAACAAACCTCACATTGTCTAAAATCCGGGATATTTTATCTGACTCTCGGTCGTCAGGGAGCCAATATAATTACCCGGGAGACTCCCGGAACTTCCGGGAGACTTGGGATGTCTGCATATTAGCATGCTAATCTCTGTTTTAGAGTTAGCATAAAATATACTCAAAATACACAATATAAAATGGTATTTTTCTCATTATTTGCACATTCAAAGGAAATATGAGGTGTTTGGAAATGACGACCAATAAACCTACTCTTGGTTTTATAAAACTTGACCTTGATTTTGTTCTTGTTTCCCTTCCTTCCATGGAGCTAACGCTGCTATGCTAACATGAGCTCCTGTCACATCACAACTGATGTGGTTCAAGGAGACAAAGGTTTAAAAAAAAAGTTAAAAGTTACATTTTGTGGTGGAAATGACAGTGATCCCTAGGGACAGGTGTTCTTTTTATGAAAAATAAATACAATACTAATATATCTTATATTAAAATAAGGAATCTCTGTGCCATTTGTCAATTAAGTTACTGTTGAATCAAATTTAATTTCAGTCTTATGAGGGACTGAGAGTCCAAAACCTGACCAAGGACATATAGCAAAAACACTCAAAATAAAACCATATTTAAAATAATAAAAATAGTAATTTATCCATCATATCTTTTTTGCAAGTTTGTCTTTGTGTCTAGTAAGTGCAGCATGAATAAAAAATGACAAACGTGTTTTTGTTTTTCTTATTTCTGCCTGGGACACAAATTCTTTGATAGTTTGAGAATCACCCATAAAGTGGTAAGATATGGGCAAAAAATAAATAAATTGGCCTTTTTTGGAAGTTGTGATTAGTTTTGAATGCTAGTTTCAGTGTTGAAATGCAGTTAGTTTAAACCTGAAATGCCTCTGATTTGAATACTCACTACCTAACTCGGTGCTAGTGCAGCCACTGCAGCTCAGTGAGCGAATTCTGGAGGTTCTGAGCTTCACATGAATCACGGCCTTTTCACATACTGAGATACATTTGTGTTTAGGCACTGGCAACCCAGGTTCAACTGTGACTGTAGTAAACATTAAACAGTAAGAGGATAAAATGAAGTTGAATGAAATATATCTCTATTGAGACAAGCAGGTGACACTATCAAGTTACAGGTCAGATCTGTGGAGAGGAGACACCACTCAGAGTAATAAATTGAATTACTATCGTTGAATTACTGTTTCCAAGTATATTATTTCTTGAGTCAATAATATTTGTCATACAAGACATATCCACCTTGTATGAATATGTAAAGTGTAATGTTTGAAAATTAATTCAATCAAAACCTCTGATATATTTGTCTTTTCCACCAATCATTCTTCAAGCTATGATTTTAGTCCTACATACCCAGGTTCAATTGTGTAGTAAACATTAAACAGTAAGAGAATAAAATGAAGTTGATCGTCTAAATCTAATTCGATGATCTCAACATTCGCACGAGTCCCCTGGTGTTTCACATCTACCATCTGACAAAGTGATCAAGGCAACACAATGAGGAGCCTATATACCTCCTGTTTCCTTGGATACACTTCTGTTCTTCTCATTTTATGCAGCAATTTTGAGACCATCCATTCTGCGCTCAACCCGGGTACATTTTCCTAGCGATATTGCAGCCTGTACTGTAGCTGTATTCTTTGATAATGAGATGCTAATTAATATAGAGTTAAAGAGCCCCATGTCTACTGCGGCGTTTTACTTGTGTTTGTGTCAAAATAACTGAATTTGAGCTGTAACAGAAGTGGATACACAATATTACTACAAGTCAGTTTTAAGTTGTACGAGTTAAGTTTTGTGGCAGCCATTAACAAGCTATTTGGTTGTATATTATGCACGCTGGGGAAAAAATTATATAAAATAGAAATAAATCCATTAAAGGGCTCATATTACGCTATTTTCTGATCCAAGTTAGAATGTTGTTTCCTCATCACAAATATTCCCGCAGTTGTGTTTTGTTTCCTTCACACATTTTTCTCTCAAACTGAAAACACTCCGTTCCACCTTGTGATGTCATGTGGTAGTACAGGAAGTGCTCCACTGTGTTTGTGAACTACACACACCTTCACTAGAATCATCTGGATAATTTCAGGAATTTCTAGAATTGCCAGTCTTTTCTGAAATAAAGGTAAACTGTAACTGTTAACTTGAAAACTACCACTACCTGACATCTCAAAGTGGAACAGAGCATTTCGAGGTTTAGAGATGGAAACAGACCAATAACGCTGGTCTACACATTTTTGGACTCGATCTGCTTCCGAGATAAAAGTGGCTAAATCTAATTTATATTGATAAGATGAACTGAAAATCAATTGATATTATTGTTATTATTGTTATTATTATTATTATTATAACTGTGCTGGTTAGCTAATGTATTCAAGATATTTAATGATATTGTTTTAAATCTGTTTATACAATAGATTTAGGCATTTTTGGTTAAAAATATTTATATTTTGAAAATATTTACCTTGCACTTATCCGTCAAGAAATAAACAAGAAATATCTTAAGACATCAGGTGCACACAATTTTGAGGCATCTCTCTTGTGTGAAATCAAAAAAATATTTGATGTTAAAACTGTAGACATATTAAAATGAATGTATGTGAATGTGCAGACAGGCTTTCAGATAGAACTGGTTGCTTGTAGACACACTGTACCTTCTGATGAACTACTGTTTTTGCCTTATTTTGCATAAATTTCCTATTTTGACCCAATACTATATCTTGGAAACTATAGCCAATCAGCACTTCTGACTTACTTTTTCTTTATTAGTGACCTAAACCAAGAAAAATTTCACTACTTTTGTAGTGAAGCATTTTCCTTGTAGACCAGTGTAATAAAGGATTACTCAAATTTAACAATGCAACTTCAGTTATGTTTTTGATTAAGTAACAGTTCATTACATTTAAACAAATGGGAACAGCCCCTTTAATTTGTTTTCTGTGAATATGATAAGAAGTAGAGTTAAGATCAAATATTGGTTTTAGTGTAACATTGATCATTATCATTTTAAAAGATGTGAAAGGTCTTTGCATTGTGTATTTTGGTTCTCAAGCAGATTATCCAATCAGAACATGCAATGACCTCCTCAGGTTGGGTTGCCAGATCCTATGACTAAAATCTAAAAGGGCTTTCTGTATGACAAGTTCAGATCCAGTTCGTATTTCAGTTTTAAAACCAGTCGTGGGTGTTGCTGATATCGCCTTTAGTCAAAAGTAATTCATATCATGTTTAATCATTGGCAAACTTAACCGCTTCCTCTTTAGAGATACGTGAATGACGTCAATTTCAGACCACACTGCACCCATTTTACAACATACCAGCTACAAATGAGTTTTTACCATCAGTTCAATTTAAGCACAAAATAAAACTGCACAATTTTAGTCCTATAAAGTTCCTATATTAGGCAAAATTGACTCCTGTGAGCTTTAAGACATGTTATAATGTTGCTACCTCATCAAAACAGACCTGGAGTTGTGTTTTTTTTTTCATTTACATGTTTGAGTAATCCTTTAATAACACTGGTCTACAAGCAAAATACTTCCGGAACAAAAGTAGGGACATTTTTCTTGGTTTAGGTCACTAATAAAGAAAAAGTAAGTCAGAAGTGCTCATCGGCTATAGTAAAAGGAGAAATTCAATTTGTCAACTGGACAAAGTTTATTTGGTTGAAAACGTTTCGCAGCTCATCCGCGTTGCTTCGTCAGTTCTGGTTAGAGCGCTGGTGGACACTGCTTATATCTAGCTGCAGGGAGGAGCTAACTACACTGAAATTATTCTGAAACTATCCCACCTCTTTGTTTTCAGCTTTCTGTCTTTTGTTTTCACTTTCTTTTTGGCATCTAGTTTAGCATACCCATTCAAAACCCTAATGGGTATTTTCCCACCTCTGGACCTGACCTGCTGCCCTATTGTTTTGTTTGTTTTGATTTAGGTTTGAGAATGGAATTATATATGGGAGACAAATTGTGTCTGACTCCCCCATTCCTGTTTAAAGAAGCATTCTCTTTTTTGACAAAAATAGCCTCTTTAACTCCCCTCTCAAACCAGTTCTTTTCCCTGGTTAAGATCTGTACCTCAGTGTACTCAAATGAATGGCCCGTGGCTTCTAGGTGGAGATGTACAGCAGATGAAGGTCCACTCTGGCTCTCTCGTCGATGTTGGTACATCCTCTTGTGAAGTGGCTGTTTTGTTTCTCCAATGTAGCGCTCACTGCAGTCTTCACTATACTGAATGGAGTAGACCACATTGCTTTGAGGACAGTGAGGTACAGATCTTAGCCAGGGAAAATAACTGGTTTGAGAGGGGAGTTAAAGAGGCTATTTTGTCAAAAAAGAGAATCCTTCTTTAAACAGGAATGGGGGAGTCAGACACAATTTGTCTCCCATATGTTATTCCATTCTCAATCCTAAATCAAAAGAAAAGAAACAATAGGGCAGACAGGTCGGGGCCAGAGGTGTGAAAACACCCATTAGGGTTTTGAATGGGTATGCTAAACTAGACGCCAGAGAGAAACTGAAAACAAAAGACAGAAAGCTGAAAACAAAGAGGTGGGATAGATTCAGAGTAATTTCAGTGTAGTTAGCTCCTCCCTGCAGCTAGATATAAGCAGTGTCCATCAGCACTCTAACCAGAACTGACCAAGCAACTCGGATGAGCTGCGAAATGTTTGACCAAATAAACTTTGTCCAGTTGACAAATTGAATTTCTCCTTTTACCATAGATTCTACCTGGACGACTGAGGGATTCTTCACACATCTAATTGGCTATAGTTTCCAAGATATAGTATTGGGTCAAAATAGGAAATTTATGCAAAATAAGGCAAAAACTGTAGTTTATCAGAAGGTACAGTGTGTCTACAAGCAACCAGTTCTATCTGAAACCCTGTCTGCACATTCCAATACATTCATTTTAATATGTCTACAGTTAATATCAAATATTTTTTGATTTCACATAAGAGAGATGCCTCGAAATTGTGTGCACCTGATGTCTTAAGATATTTCTTGTTTATTTCTTGATGGATAAAGAAGTGCAAGTTAAATATTTTCAAAATATAAATAATATTTTTAAGCAAAAATGCCTAAATTTATTGTAAAAACAGATGCGATTTTGATGTAAAACAATATCATTAAACATCTTGAATACATTAGCTAACCAGCAGCAGTTATCAATTGATTTTCAGTTCATCTTATCAGTATAAATGAGATTTAGCCACTTTGATCTCGGAAGCAGATCGAGTCCAAAAGTTTGTAGACAAGTGTAATTAGTCTGTTTACATCTTCAAAGCTCAGAATGCTCTGTTCCACCTTGTGATGTCACGAAGCGGTAAGTTAACAGCTACCGTTTAGCTTTTGTTCAGCAGAGATTGGCAATTCCAGGTCTGAAACTATCCAAATGATTCGTTTTAAAAACATAAGAGGAGCACTTTCTGTATCATCACGACATCACGGGGTTTGTGTGTTAAACATGTGCGAATGAAACAAAACTCAACTTCAGGTTTGTTGGTGATGAGGAAATTACATTATAACTGAAACAGAACAATACAGAACAGAAAATAATGTAATGTGGACCCTTTAATCCACTGATGAGTCATGCAGAAGAGAAAAAGAAAAATGGAAAACAAAAACCACCACCAGAAAAAAACACACCCGCTAGGCTTTGTTTAGGTTCTACTTACATGCAGCGGATTCCATTTTCCCACCTTGGCGTTGGCATGGAGGACAAAGACAAAAGGGGCTAAATGAGTCTAGTATTAATACTATTATTTATTAATAAGCACACACACTAAGCACATTAAGCACCTCACAAAAATTGTTTTGAATTTTAGACAGGAAAGATCCTTTATGACTCTACGAGGGATTACAGGGATTATTGTATATAACTTTTTGGACAAATACTATTTTGAGATGAAAAACAAGCTTTATTAAAGGGATATGCCATCCCCAGGTCAAATTTGGGCATCTCCCCACAGTCCAGAGACTAAAATAAGTGGTGGAAAGCGTTTTCCTGCTCACCCAGCCATTGTCCGTGTCTGTCGCCACTGACCGCCGCGGTATCTGGTGCTCCTCCGCCTTAGACTGGAGTCTAACGTCGCCAGAGAAAGATTTCGGCCAAAAGGAATTAATTTGCTCGATGCGTTTCCCAATTACTTTGTGTGTAGTGCGCATTCATATCGAGTGCAAATAAATGTGCAAATCAACACGGAGAGCTTGCCTTGGTCATTTTGGGTGGGAACTATTTTCCAGTGCGTAAGAATACAGCCGTATCACGCAGTACGCTGCCAGGGGAATCCCAGTTACGCACCGGGAAGGGAGTTCCCCTGTTGCACAACGTGGTGCGTGATACGGCACGGTAATTGGGAAACGCATCGAGCAAATTAATTCCTTTTGGCCGAAATCTTTCTCTGGCGACGTTAGACTCCAGTCTAAGGCGGAGGAGCACCAGATACCGCGGCGGTCAGTGGCGACAGACTCGGACAATGGCTGGGTGAGCAGGAAAACGCTTTCCACCACTTATTTTAGTCTCTGGACTGTGGGGAGATGCCCAAATTTGACCTGGGGGTGGCATATCCCTTTAACTGTCCCCGATAACTTGCCGGAACTACTTTCGTCAGCTACAGAACTCGGCTCAGAGGAAACCGTCAGGGGTAAGCAAGTGTTAATGCACGACACTGCTGAAGGGGATGCCATACAGATTCACATAAAAAACCCAAACTATCTCTATTAAATAAAGAGTAAATAAATAAAAGAAAAAATAATGAATATGAATTAGGTACTAACAGTATATTGTGTCAGTATAAATTCTAATATTTTCAGTTCACATGATTCATTGTACAGTGGTACCTCACCTTACGAAAGACCCAACAAACGAAAATTTCAAGTTACGAAATACCTTCACGTTAAATTTTGGTCTCTAGATACGAAAGAAAATTCAAGTTACGAAACGCAAAATCTCAAAAATTCAAATAATGCGCGCTCAGCCACACACATTATACGCTTTTCTCAGACTGAATTTAAACTTTTCTCACATTTGTCTCTCGTTTAAACACTCAAACTTTCATAGATTTTCAACAAAATTATTAATAGTGAAGTGTGGGGGGAAGGGGGAGGGGGGAGAAAACTGCGCGCGGACACGTGTGATAGCGCAGCATGACCCGGCGCGGGGCTGCCAGCAGGTCTAGACCTGGACTAAACCAGGACTGGACCAGGACTAAACCTGGACTAAACCAGGACTAAACCTGGACTAAACCTGGACTAAACCAGGACTAGACCAGGACTAGACCAGGTGGATTAAAGCGCCGCGCGCGGGTCTATTTCCCGGTTTCGTTTCGAGTCACGGCTGAGGCGAGCAGCGAGGGGGACCGCACGCAGTCTGAGCACATGAGCGAATGCATGCAAGAGCCGCGGTGGTCTAGACCTGGTCTAGACCAGGTTAACCTTTAGACCTGGTCTAGACCAGGTCTAGAGGAGGTCTAGAGGAGGCACGGTTTGAGCACGGGTCTCGTTCATGCGCTCAGATTGCGTGCGGTCCCCCTCGCTGCTCGCCTCAGCCGTGACTTGAAACGAAACCAGGAAATAGACCTGCACGCGGCACTTAAATCCACCTGGTCTAGTCCTAGTTTAGTACAGGTTTAGACCTTGGTCTAGACCTGGTATAGTCCACGTTTAGTCCTGGGTCTACAGTCTCTACGCAGAACACAATGTTACACTATAAAAAAAGTTACGGGGGCCTTGGAACGAATCAGGCTTTTTCCATTGAAATAGCTACTCAACCTACGAAAAATTCACGTTACGAAACCACTTCTGGAAGGAATTAATTTCGTAAGGTGAGGTACCACTGTATAGAGTTTAAAGTGAGGTGGAGGGCTTTATGAGCAGAGCATCTCTCACCTTCCCTTTGGAGATGGCTCTGCAGGCTGTCCGTACGATGAGGTACGACCAGAAGGAGTGGAGCAGCTGCAGCAGGAGGAGCAGCAGGTTGAAGAGCCACCAGGACGGGTACGGCCCCACAATCTCCCAGCTCTCAAACAGAGTGGTGTTTAGAATCCTGGAAAAACAACAACTTAGACCCAGGCCCCGATAAGCGGAAGAAAATGGATGGATGAAAAACTACATGGAAAAATGCTCTTATATGAGTAAGCTCTGTTTCAATTGATACTTTGCAGCCGATACCATCAACCTTCCCTGGGATTGTGATGCTAACTGTAGACACTGCTCTGTCTGAGGCTTTGTTTGAACCCAATCTGAACAGAAGGAACTGATCAAACAAGTCCAACACTTCAAATTACAGTCACAAGTTAGCACTGAAGATGTTATCGCTTTGCCTGAATGCTCCACAGTATTGCTTTAAACTAGATCTCTGTTGAGACACGCGGGTGACAACATCAAGCCAAGTAACAGGTCAGACCTTTGGAGAGGAGATACCACTCACAGTAACACACAAGAACACTTAGGGGTGAAAACGACAAAATATTTTATCAGAAGTGCCTTTTGTTTAGACGGTGACGGCGTTTTGGAGGCTTAAAAACACAAAAAACTGAAACCGTCCTCCAAAACAGAAAACTTGAATACGCTCCACCGTAGCGTTTTCATTTACACTGCCCAAGACGCAAAACTCTGGTCAAATCTGGTCGTGTACGCGTTTACGTCACAATTTCTGAATATTTCTATTTATAAAGTAAATCAAGTTAAATAAATTAAATTAAATAAAAAAGTTAATTTATTTACTCAATTTAATTTACTTAAGGAAGATTCTACGCATGCTCATGGACATAGTGATAATGTATCACAGCACCACCTAGCCGCCTGGCATGCATACCCAATCGAATTCCACACACTTTTGCGTCACCATATGTACACAGATTTCCTCCCGAAAACGCTCGTCTAAACGCGGAATAAAAAGTGAAGACGCGACGCCACTTTTGCGTGTTCTGTTCAGACCATCATCATGTAAACGTGGCCTTAGAAGCTGAATTACTATTGTTGAATTACCATTTCCAAGTAATTTATTTCTTGGGTCAATAATATTTGTCATACAAGACACTCAATCCACCTTGTATGAATATGTAACGTGTAATACAGTGGTCCCTCGCTATATTGCGGTTCACTTTTCGGGGCCTTGCTGTTTCGCACATTGTGTTCTGCGCCCTGATTGGTTAAGGGACTGCAGACCTTTACCGATTTGTCAATCGTTCTCCTCCGTGCCGCGTCTCCTGTTCAGTACAGAATGCGTTCAGTTTGCCAAATTTATATAAATGTTTGATCGCAGTGTGACTCTGAAGTGCTGTATGTTTTTTCTCCCCGACAAAACCCACAATGTCGACGAAACGTTTTCAAATATAATCGAAGGTGGCATGCCTGTTTTTAAGAATCTTCTCACCCAAAAGAAAAAAGAGCATCAACAACTCCCCATAACCATGTTCTTCACTCGGGAAAAGACGCCTGCACCGAGGCGGAGCGACGCCAGGACGATAAGGCACGGTCAGAGAAACTGAAATACACGCGTCACTATTAATTTTTTATTTTTTTTTTGAAAATCTACGAAAATTTGAGTGTTTAAACGAGAGAGAAATGTGACAAAATGTTAAAGGGATATGCCACCCCCAGGGCAAATTTGGGCATCTCCCCACAGTCCAGAGACTAAAATAAGTGGTGGAAAGCGTTTTCCTGCTCACCCAGCCATTGTCCGAGTCTGTCGCCACTGACCACCGCGGTATCTGCAGCTCCTCCGCCTTAGACTGGAGTCTAACGTAGCCAGAGAAAGATTTCGGCCAAAAGGAATTCATTTGCTCGATGCGTTTCCCAATTACTTTCTGTGTAGTGCGCATTCATATCGAGTGCAAATAAATGTGCAAATCAACACGGAGAGCTTGACTTGGTCATTTTGGGTGGGAACTATTTTCCAGTGCGGAAGAATACAGCCGTATCACGCAGCACGCTGCCAGGGGAAATCCCAGTTACGAAATCTTTCTCTGGCGACGTTAGACTCCAGTCTAAGGCGGAGGTGCTGCAGATACCGCGGCGGTCAGTGGCGACAGGCTCGGACAATGGCTGGGTGAGCAGGAAAACGCTTTCCACCACTTATTTTAGTCTCTGGACTGTGGGGAGATGCCCAAATTTGACCTGGGGGTGGCATATCCCTTTAATGCCAGTCTGAGAAAAGTGTACAATGTGTGTGGTGAGGCGTTTACAGCCTTAAAACATGTAGAATAATTGTAAAATATAAAGTTGTCCTACTTCGCGGATTTCGCTTATCGTGGGTTATTTTTAGACCACTGCGATAAACGAGGGACCATTGTATTTGCAAATCCATTCAATCAAAACCTCTGATATCGTCTTTCCACCAATCATTCTTCAAGCTATGATTTTAAGCCTACATACCACACTTTCTCTCCCTTTCCTCCAGCCACTGCAGCTATGGGAATACCTGATAACTTCTCTTTAGTTATAGTACAATATAAGATATGTATTTATGCTTTCTGCCACTTTACTTATTTACACTTCATATATCTACTTCTCTTGTGTTATATGTCCAGAGTTATATTTATCCTTGCAAATTTGTGCAAATGGCGGTCTGTGAATCATCCTCGGGAAACTGACTCCATGGCAACGGCTTTACAGTAATGACAACTTTACTACTGCTGTGACGGGGGCTGCCGAAAATATGCGCTTCATATCTCGGCGTGGAGGCAGGGAGAGCTAGTTTAAGTGCTCTGATTCACAAGGTTATTTTGAAATAAGATGAGACTACTAGTATAGGTCGAAAAGGCTCCATAGCGACTCGGCAAATGTGTTTACAATTTTCAAACGTGTGGATGTAATTAACCACTTCCGGATTCGATGGAATTCCAGCCTCGTTCACTATAATGGAGTTTTAGTGAATCGTAACCAGGGATTTGACATGGATTATTTTTTATATTTTTTAATATTTTTAAAATTCCTTTACTTTTTTTTAGAGCCAATACCAATTTCTGATATTTGCCCTGCTGCTTTACCCGATACCGATATGTGCCGATACCAATATTTAGTTTTTTAAATCTATAACAAGACTCACAAATATATCTTAAAGTGGCACTGAGCAACTTTTCTGGTCTACTTGTCTCCATGGAGATGTTATTGCTTTGTCTGGAATGTTCCAATCTAGAACTTATTCATTCTGGGTGTTTCTGTTCCTCAAAAATCCAATAATTCTTTCTGTGAATAGGGCCGACTCTCCACAGATCTGACTTGTAATGTAGTGTAGTATTGTTAAAGAATAAAGTACAATAACGACATTTAAAAAAATACATAAAATCCAGTGAAATGTGTATGCATGAAAAAGAAAACTAAGTTGTTGCGCATAAAAATGAAGCTTTCTGTTTACAGTTGAATAATTGTGATTGAAATGGAATGTAGTGATGATAGTCACTATCAGTGTTAATGTCTGGAAAAGGGAAGAGGGGCAGATAACATAAGATTACTCTTCTTTCTGCTCCCTTTCATTCCATTTTTGTATTAGTATCACACTGTTGATATTTTTTTAATGAATGAAATAAACAAACAAAAAAACTGTTCATCTCATAGATAGCTTTAATCAATACTGTGGAACATTCTAGACAAAGCAATAACATTTCCATGAAGACAAGCAGATGGCAGACTGTCCATAACAAATGTCATGCAGTGCCCCTTTAAATTATAGCAACGTCACAAATTAACTTTTCACATTTGTAAAAATAATAAGAAAATGTGTTTAACTAGAATATAAAATAATTTCTTACTTATCTGTGCAAATATACAGCCATATAACGCTCTTCTATTAGAATTTTGACTCATTAATCTGTTCAAAAAGCGCTCTCAGAGAATAAGATCTAGTGCCAAAAGAAATAGATGTATAGAATATCGATAATATTGACCGATACTGATACAGGAACTGATGTTACCCATAGTTTTGAAGAATGATAACACTGGTCTACAAGCAAAATGCTTCCGGAACAAAAGTAGTGACATTTTTCTTGGTTTAGGTCACTAATAAAGAAAAAGTAAGTCAGAAGTGCTGATTGGCTATAGTTTCCAAGATATAGTATTGGGTCAAAATAGGACATTTATGCAAAATAAGGCAAAAACGGTAGTTTATCAGAAGGTACAGTGTGTCTACAAGCAACAGTTCTATCTGAAAGCCTGTCTGCACATTCCAATACATTCAATACAATTCATTTTTATATGTCTAGTTTTAACATCAAATATTTTTTGATTTCACATAAGAGAGATGCCTCAAAATTGTGTGCATCTGATGTTTTAAGATATTTCTTGTTTCTTGACGAATAAAGAAGTGCAAGTTAAATATTTTAAAAATATAAATATTATTTTTAAGCAAAAATGCCTAAATCTATTGTATAAACAGGTGCGATTTTGATGTAAAACAATAAATATTTATACATTTATAAATTAAATATCTTGAATACATTAGCTAACCAGCACAGTTATCAATTGATTTTCAGTTCATCTTATCAATATAAATTAGATTTAGACACTTTTATCTCAGAAGCAGATCAAGTCCAAAAGTTTGCAGATCTGTGATATTTTAAAAGGTACACTATGTAACTTTTCTGGTAGAGGGCCTGCCACTTGCTTGTCTCCATGGAGATATTGCTGAACACAAACAGGTCATGCCACCAGACCAAGTTACAGGTCAGATCTGCGGTGAGGCTATAGGATGTAAGAATACATGTTTTTCAAAGTATTTTTTAGCTATAACAACACCTACAATTGAATAAATGAATAAAAGTTACACTAAGCAAAGCAATAACATCACCATGGAAACAAGCAGCTGACGGATCCTGCACCCGAAAAGTTGCATAATGCACCTTTAAAGATCCCATGACATGGTACTTCTTGATGCTTTTATATGGCTCCTTAATGGTTCCCTAATACTGTAAATGAATCCTTCTTCAAAATCAACACTCGTGCATGAGACACAGAGATAAGATGAGAAAGAGTATTTTTTCTCCCTCAGAACAGGTCATAATGGGCGTTGTTGCTTGAATGCAAATGAGGAGAAAAGAGCTGGCCAATAGTAGAGGGTGGGGGCGTGGCCAAACTCTCCGCTCAGAGCTGTCAGCTGTGCCCTCTGATCCATTTCCTTGTTTTTGCACAGGGGAGAGATTTGCAGCGTTCCATTGAAAAATAAACACATTTCCACATAAAATAAAATTAAACCACTGCTGTTCAAAGGTCCAGAGGCTCAGATAAAGGACTTCCGAGCCTAGAAACACTCGGACGTGCCTCCAGGCAAATAAAAAAATGCATTTCGCATTGCCTAGCGCATTCGCAGTCCAAACTCTCTGGGCGTGATTTACAGAGACGCTGAGTTCAGACAGACGGGGGTGGAACTGCATTTGCATTTCTTTTTTCGATCTGACGTCAATAAGGTGCCTTGTTCAAACTCGCCCGTTTGAGCTCCGAATTTTTGTAACATCAGAAAAGGATCGCAAATGCTCAGTTTAGACATTTCACAACTTTTAACCATGGGGGGGGGGTTAAATATTTCACTCAGAAAGTGAAAATTTCATGCCATGGGACCTTTAAAATGTAAAAAAGTACGCTCTGTTTTCCCCCTAGATTATTTTCAAACATCAAATTATTTTACCGTTAAAATCTAGGCCTAAATATGCTTACACTATATTTAGTCGGATCAATTTGTACAGACATAGAAACTATTTATTCCCTCAGAATTTAGTTGTCAGTTGTACCCGTGATGTCACACTTTCCCCACTGTTCGTAGCAGGAGATGTGGGAAAACTGAAAATTCCACGATCGCTTGACAAAAACGCACTGACCACAATGCTTTGATTTTTATTAGCCAATTTGTTTGGTTTTCTCCTGTCGAGGTTAACGCTGCTGCCGTATCCATAGAAACCATTACTTAGCAACAAAATTCACAGCAATGTGTCTCAATCCCTCACTGTAGAGAAAAAGTAGTACCAAGAAAAACAAAAAAAGAAAAAGAAAAAACACTGGCTGGTGCAGACATGGGAGCCCAAAAATAACTTGGCGCCTTGTGTAGAATGTTAATGTAAGGGTTTGGGAGAAGACGTTTGGGACGGAGAAGGGGAGGAGGTGGAGGTGGAGGAAGGGGAGGTGGAAGAGGAGGTAGAGAAGAAGGAGGAGGATGTGGAGAAGAAGGAGGAAGGGGAGGTGGAAGAGAAGGAGGAAGAGAAGGAGGAGTAGAAGGAAGAAGAGGAGAAGGAGGAGGAAGAGGAGGAGGTAGAGAAGAAGGAAAAGGAAGAAGAAGAGGAGGTGGTGGCAAAGAAGAAGGAAGAGGAGGTGGAAGAGAAGCAGGAGTAGAAGGAGGAAGAGGAGAAGAAGGAGAAAGAGGAGGAGGTGGAGAAGGAGGAGGAAGAAGAAGAGGAGGTGGTGGTGAAGAAGAAGAAGGAAGAGGAGGTGGAGGAGAAGCAGGAGGAGAATGAGGAAGAGGAGAAGGAGGAGAAGGAGGTGGAAAAGGAGGAGGAGGAGGAAGAAGAAGGGGAAGTGGAAGAGGTGGAAGAGAAGGAGGAGTAGAAGGAGGAAGAGGAGAAAGAGGAGGAGGTGAAGAAGAAGAAGGGGAGGGGGAAGAGGGGGAGGAAGAGGAGAAGGAGGAGAAAGCGGAGGAAGTGGAGAAGAAGGATGAAGGGGAGGTGGAGGAAGAGAAGGGGGAGTAGAAGGAGGAAGAGGAGAAGGAGGAGAAAGCGGAGGAGGTGGAGAAGAAGGAGGAAGGGGAGGTGGAGGAAGAGAAGGAGGAGTAGAAGGAGGAAGAGGAGAAAGAAGAGAAAGAGGAGGAGGTGGAGACGAAGAGCAGGTGGAAAAGGAGGAGGAGGAAGAAGAAGTTGGAAGAGGAGGAGTAGAAAGAGAAAGAGGAGGAGGTGGAGAAGAAGGAGGAGAAGGAAGAGGAAGGGGAGGTGGAAGAGGTGGAGGAGGAGAAGGGGAAAGAAAAGGAAGAAGAGAAGGAGGAGAAAGAGGAGGAGTAGAAGGAGGAAGAGGAGGAGCAGAAAGAGGAGGAGGAACAACAGGAAAATGAAGAGGAAGAAGAGGAAAAGGAGCAGGAGGTGAAATAGGTGGTGGAGGAGAAAAAAGAGGAAGATGAGGAGTAGAAGGAGGGAGTGGAAGGGGAGGTGGAAGAGGAGGAGGTGAAGAAGAAGAAAGGGAGGTGGAAGAGGAGTAGAAGGAGGAAAAGGAGAAGCAGAAGGAGGAGGAGGAATAGGAGGAAAAAGAGGAAGAAGAAGCAGAGGAGAAGGAGGAAGAGGAAGGGGAGGTAGTAGAGGAGGAGAAGAAGGAGAAAGAGGAGATGCAGAAGGAGGAGGAAGAACAGGAGGATGAAGAGGAAGAAGGGGAGGAGGTGGAAGAAGAGGAGTAGAAGGAGGAAGAGGAGAAGCAGAAGGAGGAGGAAGAACAGGAAGATGAAGAGGAAGAAGAGGAGGAGGAGGTGGAGAAGAAGGAGGAGGAAGAAGAGGAAGTGAACTGGCAAAGACAAGCACCGGCTATGGATCCTACACACTGGCTATGACTTTCATCTATCCATCTCTATATAACACACTGCACAAGAGGAATAAAACGGCAACACAATCAACAACATTGTCAACAGGACTTATCATCGCAATATGTTTGATGTTATCCGGAGACATCCACCCGTGCCCGGGCCCACACCACTTCAAAACGCCGGGAGAGGCTCCATACGCGGAGGAGACACGCGTCACTCCTACCTTACAGGTATGCTCTTCAGGTACTCCTCCGTGTTCTTCATCACAACATTCTAATACTCTGCTTACTCTGTGCCCGTCGCCAACTGCGATTGAGCTGTTTGTTCGGGGAGTTGGCGGCGATCTTGTGGATGGCGCGGTACCGGGGCGGTCTCTCGGCGAGCTGCACGGGGAACGGCCGGGCCCGCGGCTGTGTGTCAGCGCGTCGGGTAGAAGCTTCAGTCGGGACTCAGTGGGACAGCTGTGTGCTATAGCCTCTGCTTCGCAAGGGAACGGGAGCGGGAGGCATGATCCAGATGCAAAACAACAAACTTTTCTGAATGGCTGCTCAGTTACCATGGCAACGCACAATGTACACAACAGGAAGCGGCTCAATCCGGGGATAGCCAAAAACAGGAAATGTGCGTTTTTCCAAACTGTCAATCACTCGAAAATAGTTTGGGACCCTAAATCAAAACCCAAAGGTCTTTTAGGTGGACACATAAACATAAGAAGTCTCATGTCAAAAACAGAACAAATTAATCATCTGTTACTCAACTCAAATCTGGACTACCTTTGTCTATCTGAGACCTGGCTTTATAAAAAGGCCCCTTCTGCAGCACTTAATATTCCAGGCTATAATATGTTCAGGAGGGACAGAGGGGCAAAGGGTGGTGGTGTCATGATATATATCAAAAATAATATCCAGTGTGAGGAAATTCAATGGCTCAGGGATCTTGATTTAGAATGCCTAGGCATAAATATCATGTTATCAGCACAAATGTCATTAATGGTCATTGTGATATATCGACCCCCCTCGTCAGATGGTACTTTTGATGAAAAGTTTGAAAAGTTACTGAAAGAATGCAACTTAAACAAAGAGACCGTTATTTGGGGGGATTTTAACATAAACTGGGAGGATACATCTTGTAGAAAAAATCTTAAAAGGATAACTGACAAATTTGATCTTGTCCAGAAGATCAAGGGGCCCACAAGAATCACCCCATCAAGCAGTACCCAGATTGATTTAACATTCACCAACAAACCGGAGAGAATAATTAAATCTTATAATATGTTGGCTGGTCTTTCTGACCACAATTTGATCCTTGTGGCCAGGAAGCTCTCAAAAAAGAGATTTAATTATTCTGTCAAAGAACGTGAATTTGTGGGAATCCCCCCCAAAAAATCAGGAAGGGTTTAAAAATGCAGTACAACAGATTGACTGGGATCAGATATTACTGGGAACAGACTGTGAAAACAATTGAGAAAACAATTAAAGACTTTAGCTCCAAACTTAAACATAAACACAATAAAAACATACTACCCTGGATGAACTCAGACATATTAAAACTAATGAAAGAAAGGGATCTTGCATTAAAAAATGCAATTAAAAGCAACTCGGCAAGTGCTAGATATCTATTTACCACATTAAGGAATAAAGTAGTTAAAAACATACGAAAGGCCAAAGCAGATTTTTTTCTTGGCTATAATAGAGAATGCAAAGGGAGATTCTAAAACGATCTGGAACCAAATGAAAAAACTTGTAGGACAGGACACAAAAAGGAAAAGTCTAAAAATTAGGATAAATGGACAAATTGCAAATAGCACAAACAAAGTTGCAGATGCCTTCAATAATTTTTTTCATTGAATTTAATTTTTTTGAATTTAATAATTGAAACTGAATTTAATATTTTTTTCATTCATTGTCTGTATCAACTATTGCTCAGAGTTTCCCATCCAACAATCCAAAATTGTGTACAATAAATACATCAGAGCCAATTTTCAGTCACAGAATCTGAGCAATGTCACAGAATCTGACGTTTCCCAGACAATAAAATCACTAAAACCTTCGAAAACAAAAGACATATTTGGCTTAGATACATTTATGTTTAAAAAAACTAATTTCTACATTAATCACTCCATTAACCAAAATTGTTAATCTCTCCATTTCCGAAGCAGTATTTCCAAGTGCATGGAAGCTATCAGCTGTTGTTCCTGTCTTCAAAAGAGACAGGAACTGACAGGAGATCCCTTGTCAGTTTCCAATTACAGACCCATCAGTATTATACCAACGGTTTCTAAAGTTGCAGAAAAACTCATCGCTCAACAAATCATTACACATCTAAACAACTCTTCATTCTCCCTCTGTCCAATGCAATTTGGTTTCAGAGCTCAACACTCCACAGAGACTGCTACTTTTTACAGAAAACATCAAACAATTGTTAGATAAAGGTGGTGTGGTTGGTGCCGTTTTCTCGACTTCAAAAAAGCATTTGACACAGTAAATCACAAAATATTATTGTCCAAACTAAGCACTTTCAACTTTTCCGCAGATGCAATAAAATGGATAGAATCATATTTATCAAATCGATCACAATCAGTGACTACCAGTCACCTCATCTTCCTTTGACCACTGGTGTCCCACAAGGTTCCATCCTGGGACCCCTGCTATTTTCTCTTTGTATAAACGACCTCCCTTCAGTTTGTTCCAATGTATTCATTCAGATGTATGCAGACGATACAGTCATTTATACACACGGTCAAAACTCAGCACAAGTAGCTAATAAACTTACGGATACTATGGCTCATGTTTCAGAATGGCTAAACCACTCCTGCTTAAAACTCAATGTAAACAAAACAGTTGCAATGTTCTTCTCCAAATCCAACCTTGCAAATAATCTGCCAGATATTCATGTTTCTGGGGAAAAAATTCAAGTCGTGTCAGAATTCAAATATCTCGGGATCCTTATAGACTCCAAACTAACATTCAAATCTCACACAAAAAAGGTCTGCAATCGTGTCAAATTTAATATTTCAAATTTCCGGTTCATAAGATCACATCTATCATTACAGGCAGCTAAAATGTTCATGCATTCTATGGTCCTATCACACATAACATACTGTCTTACAATCTGGTCACAGGCAAATAAAACAACACCAAAACCCACAGAGTCACTATACAAACAGACAATCAAAATACTGGATAAAAAACCTTTAAGACATTACCACTGCACCATTTTAAAAAAACATAAACTGTTAAGTTGGGAGAATGTCATAAAATATTCAAATCTCTGTCTAATATACAAAATTATTCATGGTCTGTCATCTCCTCCACTTACGCAGTTCATAAACATTAGGACCACCACACACAGAGTGACCAGAGGGGCGGCCCGAGGAGACTGTATTGTTCCCTTGCGGAAAAGTGCACTCAGTCAGAGCGCCTTTTCTGTTACAGCCGCCCAGGAGTGGAACTCTGTCCACATACAACCTGTACAAAAAACATCTAAAAAAAACTGGTTCATAACCCATCAGAACTGTCATCACTAATGTTTATTATTTTCTTTCCTCAAACTCCACTGTGCTGTCTCTTGTGTCTCTGCTGTCTTCTTGTGTCTTGCTGTGATGTGTGTGGAATTTTTTAACTGTCGATAATTTTAAAGTTTTATGTACACTGTATTTATCAATTGGATTTATAGTTTTAGCTAACTTGTTAATAATTGTATATTGTTCACTGTGTAATTTTATTTTGTTATCATTGTTTTTAGGGAGACCATTTTAAGATCTGTCCAGGGACAACAGATGAAAAATAGCCTTTTGGCTAATTCTGGTACATTTACAGATATGTTAATTAATGTACACCGTCTCTGTCATATAAACCAATAAATAAATAAATAAACAGGTGGAAGAAGAGGAGGAGGAGGAGAAGAGGAAGAATAGAAGTAAAAGGAGGAAGAACAGGAGGATGAAGAGGAAGAAGAGGAAAAGGAGGAGGTGGTTAAGAAGAAGGATGAGGAGCAGAAGAAGGAGGAAGAGGAGAAAAAAAGAGGAGGAACAGGAAGAGGAGGTGGAGCTGGAGATGGGAGGAGGAAAAGGAGGAGGAAGAGGGGAAGAACAGGAGGATGAAGAGGAGGAGAGGGAGGAGAGGAGCCACTCACCAGACGGGGTAAACTCCCAGTCTGGAGCTGATGAAGAGGATAGCGAACATGGCGAACAGGAGGTTGCACAGGATTTGGCACTTGGCGTAGTTGGCCATTTTGGCAGCCTGGAAGAGAGGGAAAAGAAGAAGTGGGATTGGCAGGAGTTTCGAGGACCTACTGCAGTGATTCTGAAGCACTTTTCAATCACATTTAACCAAGTACACGGATCACTGAGTCCCGTTTAGTGGGTTTGGGGTATTTTAGATTTTAGTACGCCAAGTTCTTGTTAAGGCCTAACTAAAATCTGCCTAGACATTTGGATTCCTGTGGTTCTGGTTCAGACTTTGCCCACTTTTGATGTAGTCACTTTGCTTTTAGTTTTACGGATTCTATTAAGCCATGTTAGAATGGAGTTACCTCATCAAAAACAGACCTGGAGTTGTGTTTTGATTAATTCACACATGTTTGAGTAATCCTGCATTATCAGTCTGTCTACATCTCCAAAGCTCAAAATGCTCTATTCCACTTTGTGATGTCAGGAAGCGGTAGATTTCCTTTTACCTTTAGTTCTGTAGAAATTGGAAATTCCAGGGCTGAAATTATCCAAATGCTTCTAGTGAAGGTGCATGGAGTTTAAAACACAGTGGAGCACCCGACCAAAAGTATTTACATGATTTTCAATATGTTGCATTTTTCTGAGTGTCATGGAGGTGAAGGTGTAGGTGTTTCCCTACCCCAAAGCCCACTTTTTCCTACAGACTTTGGGTGATTTTCACCCGGCAACAGTGAAAGAGGAATGTAAGAATGTAATGAATTTAATGTAAGAGAATGTAAGGAATAGGTAAGTAAGAGTGGTCCTGGAATGTGTATCTATCCTTATTTAGTGCAGTGGTTATGAATAAATATCACAAAGTGGTGATTTTAAAGGGAATTCTTATGATGAAAATAATATTTTAGTCAACTGGTCATTTTTCCCCACTGAAAAAATACTATTTTTTGTTCCTCTCTCCTGCAACTGTTCGTGTGTCGAGGAGTCTGTGCTTCACCAGGGAAGTCCCACATGTCCCAGGAATGTAAAAGTTTCCAGTATCATTATTATTATTATTATATTTTTTAAAGGAATTCTTTGTTCTCAAATTCATAATTTTTCAGTAATTTTGGAGCATGTTTTTAGGGTCTTCCTATGTTTTTGTTTTCCATTTTGTTACACATACCACAGTTGAAAATAAAAGAAAACCACTCTAATTCATCATGTGTTGTCATATTTTGATCTATTTTTCATGACAAGTACTTTTTGTTGGGTATATTATATCGGGTAAAAATTACCTGGCAAAAGTGATGCTGTTACTTTTTATAGCAAAAGTGTTCTAGGGTTAAACGTGCAGGGTTTGTGTGTTAAACATGTGTGAATGAAACAAAACAAAACTGGGTCTGTTTTTGATGAGAAAACAACATAATAACATAGATCATAACATAGATCATAACATAGATCATAACATAGATCATAACATAGATCATAACATAGATCATAACATAGCGTAATAAGGGCCCTTTAAGTTTCTTTTGTTACCTAGTATATATTGTGACGTGTGAGTTACTGTGTTCAAATAATTTCCCTTGTGGATCAATAAAGTTTCTGTAAGTCTAATGTTGGCCTGGCTGTAAGAGAAGCAGCCCCTCCTTCCCCTAAAACATTCCACACCGTGTTATTTTCCGTGCCAGTGTCTCGCTGCACTGTTACTGACCTCTATGAGCACGTCGGCGGCGTCGTGCAGACACATGACCAGCGTGCCCACCCTCGCCATGTTGTTGACGTAGGAGAAGGTGATGAGGGAGATGGTGGCCGCGTGGTGCACCAACATGATGGGGAAGTCCTGCCCGCAACAACAAAGAGTCAATGCGTTTAAAACAACAACGGTGTTTCAAAGCAGTTAGTCGAGTCACTGCTACATACACACAGAGAATAAGAGAGGCGTAACAAATAGAAGTATATTACTGAAGTAAAATGGGATGAAAACTTGTTAATTTGGTTTTAATAACATTTTTAGTAGCATGTCTTTGTGAGCTTGTGTTAGATTTTAATACTAAAGAGTACACTCGAAACTCAATACCGATTTAGATATGACAGTGATAATAAAAAACTGTCTACACCAGAATGCCATTTTCAGATTTAAATGGTAGTACTTTCTTTCTCATTACCATATCTACAGCTCTGAAAAAAATAAGAGACCACTGCAAAATTATCAGTTTTTCTGATTTTACTACTTATAGGTATGTGTTTGGACAAAAGGAACATTTTCGTTTGAGTCTAAACTACTGACATTTCCCCCAAATTCCAAATAAAAAATATTATTGTTTAGAGCATTTATTTGCAGAAAATGACAAATGGTCAAAATAACAAAAAAGATACATGTTTTCAGACCTCAAACAATGTAAAGAAACAAGATCAAATTCATTTTAAAACAACATAATACTAATGTTTACACTTAAGAAGAGTTCAGAAATCAATATTTGGTGCAATAACCCTTATTTTTAATCACAGCTTTCATGCGTCTTGGCATGCTCTCCACAAGTCTTTCACATTGTTCTTGGGTGACTTTATTCCACTCCTGGTGCAAGAACTGAAGTAGCTCAGCTTTGTGTTTGTGTTGGAATTCAACAGACGCTGGAATGGAATGGCTGTAATACATGTAGAGATGCTGATTTCAGAAGAAAATGTAGTGGTCTCTTATTTTTTTTCCAGGGCTGCATGTTCCCACAGTGGTCAATGTGCGTATACTAGTTTTAGTATCGATTACTAACTGATTTTCTATACTTTTGATAACCCAACCCTGTGAGATGCATTTTGTAACTTTTTTAACAGTTTAGTCACACACACAGAAGGACAAATAACAGGAGATGTCTAAGTAAGTTATATAAATAGTGTAGTAGTATGAGTTTAAATAAGAAATCCTGTTAATTTGATTTTAAAGTTGAACAAAGTTCAATAGAGTTAGCTTTGTGCTAACTCCAGCATATTTACATTGAAGCTCTCTGCTGACATGTTGATTAATATGCATTGTCCTAATTTAAATAAATAAATAAATAAAATAAAGTCAATTTTTTTTGCTTCAGAACTGTGTATATGACGTTTTAACATTAACGTCTACTGGTCATTTTTGGCAACGTAAGCGCAAACCGGGTAAATTTGCAACTTCCTGGTCTAAAATGCTTAAATTTAAGTACAGTGGTACCTCACCTTACGAATGACCCAACAAACGAAAATTTCAAGTTACGAAACGCCTTCACGGTAAATTTTGGTCTCTAGATACGAAAGAAAATTCAAGTTACGAAACGCGAAATCTCAAAAATTCAAATAATGCGCGCTCAGCCACACACATACGCTTTTCTCAGACTGGATTTAAACTTTTCTCACATTTCTCTCTCGTTTAAACACTCAAACTTTCATAGATTTTCAACAAAATGTATTAAATAGTGAAGCGTGGGGGGAAGGGGGAGGGCGGAGAAGTGCGGACACGTGTGATAGCGCAGCATGACCCGGCGCGGGGCTGCGAGGACGAGACTCGTGCTCAAACCGTGCCAGGTCTAAACCAGGTCTAAACCAGGTCTGAACCAGGTCTAAACCACTGCGGCTCTTACCTGCGTTCGTTCATGCGCTCAGACTGCGTGCGGTCCCGAGGGGAGTCCTCGCTGCTCGCCTCAGCCGTGACTCGAAATGAAACCAGGAAATAGACCCGCACGCGGTGGTTTAGACCTCGTTCAGACCTGGTTCAGACCTGGTTTAGACCTGTCACGGTTTGAGCACGGGTCTCTGCGCGCAGCCCCGCGCCGGGTCATGCTGCTGTTGTGAGATGTGTCTATCTTGTGTCTATAGCTCAGTGCAGAAGAGAGAGTGTGCGAGTGTGTGCGCGCGCCGGGTGTGCGTGCTGGATGAATGCCTCGGCGGAGCAGTGGAGCCGGGCCTGGCTGTGTGTGTCCACGTGTGCTAGTGACGACCGCAGGGAGAGACAGAGACGGCGATCGGGGCAGTTAGAGAGTAAAAGGTGCTACTCGTACAGTGCAGTGAGACAATAAAGCCCCACTCTGCAGCAAAACTGCCTTTTTTTATTTGCATTTTCCACCACTGTAAGCGCGCGATGTCCACAAGGGAGTTAACCCCGGAGGGAAAGCTATCTCCGGCCATGGAGAAGACGATCTCCCCTGTGTCTCCCAACCACGGTTAGGAGATGAGAGCAGGAATGGTTAACACTGCACTATCACACACGGGTCCCGCGCGCACACACACCGCCCTCCCCCTTCCCCCCCACGCACGCAGTCGCTGCTCACCTCAGCCTCAGCCTCGTGAGGTACACCGGTGCTGCTTGGTCTAGACCTGGTATAGTCCAGGTTTAGTCCTGGGTTTACAGTCTCTACGCAGAACACAATGATACACTATAAAAAAATGTTACACTATAAAAAAAAAAAACTTGGAACGGGGCCTTGGAACGAATCAGGCTTTTTCCATTGAAATAGCTACTCAACTTACGAATTTTTCACTTTACGAAACCACTTCTGGAACGAATTAATTTCGTAAGGTGAGGTACCACTGTATGTGCTGCCATTAAGTAGTTGGTGACATCACGCAAGACCGTCCCGATTACAGTTTCTGGTTCCAAACACTTGGCCGCAGGGGCGGAGTTTGAAGTGTGGATATTGATTAGACCAGGGGTCGGCAACCCGCGGCTCCGTAGCCGCATGTGGCTCTTTGATCCCCCTGATGCGGCTCAGTACAGTGGTCCCTCGTTTATCGTGGGGGTTACATTGTAAAAATAACCCGCGATAGGCTAAATCCGTGAAGTAGTCAGCTTTATATTGCGTGTATAAATATGCGTGTATTTCACAGTTCCTCTGACCGAGGCGCCTGGCGCCGCTGCGGGTTTTGTTGTAGCGAGAATGCTTCCGTGCGCTCTCAGGACTGGTTCCACCGCCTGGACTCCTGGTTCCACCAGTTCATTCTGCGGAAACACTGCCACTACTTCCCGATGCGCATTGACCACCCGGAGAAGTGTGCGCGCGGACATGTGCACCTGCTCATCGTGGTCAAATCCGTGACAGAGCATGACCGGCGAGACCAGCCCCAGGTGAGACGCACGGCCGCGGCCCTTCTGGCATGTGCCCAAATGCCAGACCGCTCAGTCCGTCACTGCTTCAGAGTCACACTGCTCGTGATCAAACATTTAAATACATTTGGCAAACTGAACGCATTCTGTACTGTACAGGAGACACGGAGGAGAATGACAAATCAGCAAAGGTCTACAGTCCCTTAGCCAATCAGGATGCAGAACACAATGCGCGTTGATAAAAAAAAATATAAATAAATAAAATCTGCGAAACAGCGAGGGACCACTGTATTTAATTAAAATATATTTTATTTTAGTTTGTTCATTTTCAAAATATAATTCTATGGCACAAAGGTAAAAAAAAAAAAAAAAGTTATATGCAGTGTCATTTCATTTTACATTTCAAAAGGGTTTTGTGGCTCCCAGTGTTTTCTTTACTGTGTGAAACGGGTCCAAATGGCTATTTGAGTGATAAAGGTTCCCGACCCCTGGGTTAGACCAATCACACTGTTCCTTATACCCCCAGACTCTTTTCTTTCGTCCTCCAGGTACTGCCCAGTTCAGCAGCTGTTTGAAATGTGGTTATGGGCGGAGTTTAGGTGTTTAGTTCTACTTCAATAATAATTTAAGTAGCATGTCTTCGTGAGCTGCTAAAAATTTGTGACCCACCACAGCGAAAGCCGCCACAACTCAGGATTGTTGAACACGAGAAAAATCGCATTAGAAGCATTTTTTCCCCCAGAATTTGTGATTTTTGTTTTTTTGCAGAATGTGCTAGTTTAGATCATGAAGAAGCCACTCCATGTTTCAGATAAAGCATACATTATGTCTTGAAATTTGCTAGTTTTTTGGAAAGAAACGGGGAGTGTGTAAATGACCATAATGGTGCTGGTATGTGTGTGTACAGGACTAAACGAGGACTAAACCAGGACTAAACCAAGGACTAAAACAGGACTAAACCAGGACTAAAATGGGACTAATCCAGGACTAAAACGGGACTAAAACAAGACTGAAACAGGACTAAACCAGGACTAAAACGGGACTAAACTGGGACTAAAACAGGACTGAAACAGGACTAAACCAGGACTAAAACGGGACTAAAACAGGACTAAACCAGGACTAAACCAGGACTAAACCAGGACTAAAATAGGACTAAAACAGGACTAAACCAGGACTAAAATAGGACTAAAACAGAACCAGTACCTTCTAATTCTGACCTGCCTTGAAGGCCAAAACCACAGTGATAGATGGTCTGCATGCAAATGAGCCCAGAAGGCCTGGAGTGAGGAAACTTCAAGAGCTTTTTTCAGATCTTTCCAAAATCTTACGTGCATGCTTTTAAATGGCCACAAATTCTTCAAATGTTCTCAGATTTGCATGTGTAAGGCATCGTTGGAAATCTTAGAATCTACACTTTCAGAATCTGTGCTGCCTCGGACGACTTGTGACTGTTTTTTCCGTGGCCGGTCAAATTTACAGTAGTTAGAATCTTAAATATCCATGGCATTACAATTAATATATCAGAATCTTATTATTGCACACACTTGGGGGTTGGGCGTTACCTGCTTTTCTCCATAGAAATAATCCAATATGCCATACTGTGAAATATTCTCGACAAAGCAATAACATCTAATTGGGGACAAGCAGGTGGCAGAAATGTTACACAGTGAACCTTTAAATAAGATGGGGTAAAATAACAGTTTCAATTCTAATGTCAAAGTCCATCTGAACCACAAAATGTACTAGTCGTCAATAGAGTGGTCTGATGAAGATTATAACGAGGAAGAGATTATTGCACGCTCCAAAGACTTATATACTGGTCTCCTGTAGAACACCGAGAGAAGAGAACGCACCTCACAAGTACCCAGAATGCACTGCAGCGTGATGACACAAGTCTATTTTTAGCAACCCAAAAAAAGCAGAGGTAAAGTGTGAACATGTAGATGACAAAATGCAGTACGGTGCACCAGAAAATAAAGGAAAATCCGACACTAAAACAAAGACAGAAATTATACTTTGCAGCTGATGTCATCAACATTCCCTGGGGGTGTGACGCTAACTGTGAGAAATGCTTTGTCTGAAGCTCTGTGAGGCTTTTATCTCAGCTTTGTTTTAACACAATCTGACCAGAAAGACCTGATTTAGTTGGAACTACAAGCCCGCTTCAAATAACATTACAGTCACAACAACAATTTTTCAGTTGTCACGCTCACCTTTTTTGTTCAAACTAAACAGGATCATGAATGTTTGTTTTGAACACAAACTCTTAAATATTTGTTATTTAAATCCATTTTGTAAATCCATGTTAAATCTTAAAGGTGCACTGTGGAACTTTTCCGGTGGAGGGTCTGTCAGATGCTTTTCTCCATGGAGATGTTATTGCTTTGTCTGGAATGTCTCACAGTGTGGCATTAAACCTTTCTATCTTCATGTAAACCAGTAATCTGTCCCTCGGCTGATATTCTATTAAAATATTTTAATTATATTAAAATTTTCTTTTAAAATATTGGTAGTTTGCTGCGCCTCTTTTCTGCGGAGTTTAACATAGCAGAGTCTCCAGTGCCTCTGTGCGTGGCCCCTCCCACCAGAGCAGCACAAATGAAGACTCGCCTCTTTCCAAACGCTCTTAAAGGACCATCATTTTGACTGTTGACCGTGACACTCATCAGCAAAATGTCAAAAATGAGAAAAGAGGATGCCGAGTGCAGGATTTTCCTCCAAAAATTGACTAATTCCTATTTGTTCACGGAGGAGGTCAGTGGGAAACCTGTATGCTTGTGTTGAAATTGCATTTTTCTTAAAATTTCAGGTTGTCCTTAATATTATAATATTTTGTAAAAGAAAGAGTTCATCAAATAAAGACTTCTGTAAAAGATTTGCGTTTCTCTGCACAAATATTTGGACTTATTGCTATTTTGGGGGTATATTTGCCGTGAGTTTTCTGATCCGGCCCCTTTGGGAGTTGGATACGGCCCCCGGACCAAAATGAGTTTGACACCCCTGATGTAGACCAAACCAGACCAAGTTACAGGTCAGATCTGTGAAGAGATGACCCCACTCACAGTCAGAATGCCTGTTTTTCCAACTATTTTTGAGCTATAAAACCACCTGTATTTGAATAAACGTAAGGTAGAGCTGTTTAATGTCATACTGTGGAACATTCCAGGCAGAGTAATGACACAGTATCTATAGAAACAAGCAGGAGATGGATCCCCCAACCAAAAAGTTACATGGTGTACCTTTATTTACCCATTATTATCTTATTTACCTTTTATTATTACTCATCTTGTTTTGTATGCACATTTTTGTTCTAACTTCTTTGCACTAAACTGTCAGGAGATAAAGTGGTAAGTGAATTTCTCCTGTGTGAGATCAATAAAGTCTTATCTGATCTTAAAGCTCTTAATATTTGGCTGAATTTGCCAACAGCTGAACATTCTGCCATAGACATCCATGCAGAACCACCCCAGTGTGATGTCATTGCAAAGTATGAATAGAAGTGGGAGTAGATGCAGAGCAGGGAGGACATACAGTACTTGAGGATGCATGGGGAGCAGAGGACCTCATCAGAGTGGGGCTGTGCATGAGAAAACTGAAAGGAGAAACAAAACACACAACATGCAACCCGTCAACACACACGATAGAGCAATGCATTGTGGGAGAGCAGGAAGGCATGCGCATACACGTACAGACCCAGTGAACCCAAACAAACAGACAGACATGTGAGTGGGTAATAAAGAATGTAATGTAATGTGATGTGATGCAATTTAGTTTAAAAGGTCCTACATTGAACAAAATGGACTCTGGTGAGCTTTAAAACATGTTATAATGTTGTTACGTCCTCATAAACATACCTGGAGTGGTGCTTTCTTTCATTCACACATGTTTTAGTAATCATTTATTATTAGCCTGTCTACATCTCCAAAGCTCAAAATGCTCTGTTCCACTTAGTGATGTCATGTCCTGGTAGTTTTGAAGTTAACAGCTCATTTTACCTTTAATTCTGTAGAGAAAGGAAATTCAGAGATGTAGTGTAGGGTATAGAGTTTAAAAACACAGTGGAGCACTTGACACGTGACATCACAAGGTTGAATTGAATGTTTTCTGTTTGAGAGAAAAACTCAGCTTAAATATGCAGGATGTGTGTTAAACATAACACAACAAAACACAACTCCAGGTCTGTTTGTGATGAAGAAACATTATAACAGACTAAAAAATAGTGCAATATAGGCTTTAAAGGGACAGTGTGTAAGATTTTTACCTGTTAATTACTGAAATTGAAGATACCCATTCAAAAATACATTGTTTTCCAAGCCTTTTCACTTCCATCATGAAATCAAAGTATTCTTTTGGACTTAGATATAGTCACATAAAAGGGGGATCTTCCCCATATAGAGGCAGCCATTTTGAATACGAGAGCCGCAGAAGGACATTTGGGCTCATCCTTCGCCTCGGCTCCTGCTAACAGCTGCACAGCCGCGCTGCATATGGCTCCCCCCTTCCCCCCTCCCCTTCCCCTTCTCTCCTTCGCTCCTCTGCTCCCATATGCAGCCAGGAGCGAAGGAGAGAAGGGGAAGGGGAGGGGGGGAGGGGGGGCATGCTGCCGGATCACACATCGTAATGGATATAACACGTATTTTGGACTAAATTGTTTTACTGGATTTTATTCGCTGGATCCTTATGGACAGATTGAGACCAAGTTTATGATGAAATACAGAGTTTGACCTGTGCAAAGCCTTCAAAGGTAAGCTAAGTAAGCTAAGTTTTGTGCTTTTCTGTATAAAAGCCCCATGTGCTCGGGGAGTGATTGTTTTGCAGGGAAATGAATTGCATAGTCAAAAAGAGGAGACTGTAAGGTTTCATTTGATGTGTAGATTGTCATGAATCATGATCGGGATTGTGTGTTTTCATGCGAAAAGAAAAAAAAAAGTGAACGGGGGACCGCGTTTTATGTATACAGCGGTGCGCGGTTCGTGCGCGGGCACGCGCGATGTCGGCGCTACGTCGCGCCCGGGTGACCCTCGAGGTCTGCCGTAGCCAAAAGAGGAAGTGGAATAGCTAGTAACCACCTATGCGCCACGAATCCTACACACTGTCCCTTTAAACAACATTGAGATTTTCTACTCATAAAAGTAAAAAGCATGAATGAAAAAAATATAAGTTGCTATTTAACACTTTTACCATTTTATATCAAACATTTGTACCTGACACAGTTTAATGCCGTAGTAAGTAGTTTGAAATTGGAATCTGCATATATTTGCAAAAAATGTGTTTTTTGTTCCGCAGTACCACCGATAGGAATTAAAGACTGCAACAAACAGATAACGTGATAAAAGAAGAAATTCAATTTGTCAACTGGACAAAGTTTGTTTGGTCAAAAACGTTTCGCCGCTCATTCGAGAGGCTTCGTCAGTTCGGGGAACTGACGAAGATGACAAATTGAATTTCTTCTTTTATCATGGATTCTACCTGGACGACTGAGGGACTCTTCACACAAACAGGTAACATTCAACATTCATTTGGTGCAAAAAAAAAAAGGAATTCTATAGTATAAAAACAAAAAAAAATTAGAATTTTGATTAACTTAAAAGGTGCATTGTGTAATTGTGTTTTCCAGTGGAGGATCAATCAAATGCTTTTCTCCATGGAGATGTTATTGCTTTGTCTGGAATGTTTCACAATATGGTATTAACCCTTTCCATCTTCATGGAGACCAAGTTACAGGTTAGATCTGTGGAGAGGCAACCCCGCTCGCAGTCAGAATGCCAGAAAGAATTTTTGAGCTATAAAACCAGCTGTAATTGAATAAATGTAAGGTAAAGCTGGTTAATGTAATATAGTGGAACACTTCAGGCAGAGGAATGACATATCCATAGAAACAAGCAGGTGATGGAGCCCCAACCAAAAAGTTACACAGTGAACCTTTAACTATTTTTTCCACAAAATGCCATAGGATTACATTGCACTAAACACAGTAACTTCAAAATGTAGGTTTTAATTGCTCTGTCCTATTTGGAAAAGTATTTGAGATGAAAAATATGGACAATGAAAAAAAAAAGTGTTTTCATTTTACTCATGATTGATTTGGAATAGAAAATAAAGCAGCGGAGAATTGAGGAAAACTAAAAATCCTCAGCGACCAGTTCTGAAAAGACACGCAGCTCTTGATACGATCGTAGAGCCCTGGAAATGCTTTGCTATTTCACACCTCGCCAACAATACACAGAAAGTGATTATGTGCAGGCGAAGAGACCACATACCATCCAGTTATTCTGAAAGTGACAAAGGCTTTAGAAAAATAAATAATATCAATAAAAAAAAACTAACTTATGAACTGAATCCTGGGCTTACCTTCCTCTTTATATCGGTGAATTGAGAAAATAGTAGGGACAGGTAGAAGGACAACTCCAGAACGTAGTAGTAATGGATATCCACCGTCAACGGCTGAAATAGTAAAGCAAAATAAAAAAATACACATAAGTATACAAGTACAAATGTGCTTAAAGGTCCATTACTACACAAAATTGACGGGTTACCTCCTCAAAAACATACCTGGAGATGGCGTAATATGGGACCTTTAAAGTCCCTATGATAGGTTAGTCTACTTCTGCATTTAGGATAGAATTTTCAGTGTATTTGGTTTTAAAACTCAACAGCTACTTCCTGTATTTGTGTACTTCTCTTAACATTCTTCTCTCACAAACTGCCACTTATCTTATACATCAGTTAAGTGGCAGTTTGTGGGGGGAAAAAAACGTTAAAAGAAGTACAAAAATACTACACTTAGGCAGCGTCCCATTACTCTGTCTTACTCCTTGCCCTTCCCCTTTATCTATGTCTTTGTCTTGCCCCTCGATAACGAGCTGAGAGGGCTCGGGGTACGACTGTTCCCCTAAGAAATGGGACACCACTCGATTACCGTTTGCGTCATCATCCCTCTCCTCTACCTGAGCTGCTACGTCTACAGAGGCGACAACAATTGATGCAAACAAACGTAAACAAATGTCAAGGATTATCGAGTACCTCAGCTTGACAAAAAAAACTAGCTTGCTTCATGAAAGTTCGATGAAAACGATAACGTCGGCTAAACAGACATCACTACAATTAAAACCGCAACAGTTCATTAAAAGTAACGTAGAACATAAGCGTCATAATTGTAAACCTGCTAAACTGTTAATCGATAATTACAACTGCTGAAAATACATTTATGAGACTCCTTGGCTGGTCGATGTGACGCTGCCATCCTGATCCCCAAACCTGCCTGAGCTTGTAGGCGTACCCCTTCATTTCAAGTCTGGTCGAGAGCTTACTTCGTTTCAAGGGGTATGTAGCCCTCAGTCGTGGTTCTAGCCCTTGATCAAAATTAGAATCGGGACACCCCTTGCCCTCACATGAACACGCAAAACCAAGGGGTAGGGGTAAGACGAAGGGGTAAGACGGAGAAATGGGAATTTTTACTACAGATCCTATCCAACCAAAGCAAGAAATAATGAGAAAAACATGAAAATCTATCATAAGCGCTTTTAAAAAATGGTCTTTATTTGAGTGTAGAATTACCTGGTAGGGATAGTTGTACCAGCATTCTTTCGTGTTCCAAAGCCACGGCGTCTGTGGAGAGAAGAGAGGCCAAAGAGGACATAAATATGAAACCAAACTTTTCAAATTCAAACTGAATCACAACACAGTTTGACCGGATAGACTGGTTCTTGGACTGGTATTGTCCTGCCTGCTGTATTTAAAGATACACTGCGTAACATTTCTAGTGGAGGGTTGCCACCTGCTCGTCTCCATGGAAATGCTAGAATGTTCCACAGTATAGACTAAAACCCATCTATTACAAGGGAGACGAGCAGGTTACAGCACTACGCTACTTTACAACTCAGATCTGTGGAGAGTCGCCCCTTTTCCCAGGAGGAGAAATAGAAAAACTCATAATATAATATAATATAATGAATGTGACCAGCCACCCGAAAACCGGTCACAATTCGGGATTCATGAACACGAGAAAATCGCGTTAGAAGCTTTTTTTTTGTTTTTTTAAATTTGTAATTTTCGTTTTTTTGCAGAATGTGCTACTTGAGATTATGAAGAAGCCACTCCATGTTTCAAATAAAAGCATTGGTTGCTTTAAAAGCATACATTTGGTCTTTGAAATGTGCTTGTTTTTCAGAAATAAACGGGGCGTGTGTAAATGACCACAATTGTGGCCATACTTGCTATGTCTTTCGTGTGGTCATATTATTTCTTAACGTGAACAGAAAACATCCAGAGTCTGGGTGTACGTGTGCGTGTCCAGAGTGTCCAGAGCTTAGAATCTACACTTTCAGAATCTGTGAATAACTCAAAACACCTCCGGGACGACTTGTGACTGTTTTTTTCTGTGTCTGGTCACAAATGCTAGATGGATCTGTTTTTTCTTTCCAGGCAAAACAACAATATCTCCATGGATACAACTAAGTAGCAGACCCTCCACCAGAAAAGTTGCATAGTGCACCTTTAAGACGACATATTATATTAAAACCAGTTTTGAAACAGTTTTTTGTAATCCAGTTTGGTCATTTCATGGTAATTTATTCCATGAAATGATTCATTTTCCAGATGAAAATGTTGCAGAGTAAAATTTCTATGCAACACATGTTCTCTTGCCCTCTTTTGACCATCCTGATTTGTACAATCCTAAAAATATGAAAAACAGAACTTGATCATTTCAAATGGTTTGCAGTGGTCCAAAGATATTCCTCACTAAAGCATTCTGAGCATCCTAATTATTCACAGTGATGAGTTTATAAGCGCTTTTCACAACTTTCAGAGGCCAGAAAGGAGTTTTGCCGTCACAATAAAGCTTATGACTAGTATGCTAATCAAGCTTTTCCTGATTGTAGCACAGTAAAAAGCTTTATAATCAGATGCCGGTAGAACACAGCACTTATTTTGACCTCAAGAGCTGCTTACACAACATTTCTGTACTGAGGCAAATTTTGCTGAAATACAGGCAAACATGTTCTGTTCCACCATGGATTGTCATGTAGTGGTAGTTTTCAAGTTATCTTTAGTTCAGAAGACATTGACAATTCCAGGGCTGAAATTATCCATATGATTCCAGTGAAGGTGTGTGGAGTTCTTCCTGTATTACCACATGACATCACAAAGTGGAATGACGTGTGGGGAGAAGCCCAAATCTGCAAGGTTGGGCTGTTAAACATGCAAGAATGAAACAAACCTCCAGGCAAGTTTTTGATGAGGAAACAACCTCATAACATACATATGAAATCAGCATCTCTACATGTATTACAGCCATTCCATTCCAGCGTCTGTTGAATTCCAACACAAAACGCAAAGCTGAGCTGACTCTGACCAGCCCCTTTAAGATAATTTAGAATTACAATATAAACATTTTGTAATTTTACCTCATGCATGGACTAAAACTGCAAACGTGTTTTTTTGAATGTTTTTTTTTGTTTGTTTTGGCAACCTCACTTTTTCATTGCTTAATATATACCCTTACCAATCTCTACCAATCCAAGCTTGACAAAACAATGCTATATAGTGCTTTTTATTAAGAAATACAATTAATATTATGCAGTTAAGCAATGAGTTAAGCATTTTGGCCCGGCCCTCCACAATATTTTCTGTTTCTCATGTGGCCCCATGGAAAAAATAATTGCCCACCCTTGATCTAAATGATAATATTTTTATTTGGAATTTGGGGGAAATGTTGTCAGTAGTTTATAGACAAAAATGTTCCTTTTGCCCAAACACATGCCTATAAGTAGTAAAATCAGAAAAACTGATAATTTTGCAGTGGTCTTATTGTTTTTAGATGAGAAAGTAGCATAATATGGGCCCGTTAAAGCTCGATTTTCCATTTGTTTCTTTGCTGTTATTATTTATTCATTCATTCAAATCAGCAAGTGAAGTGAGAGAGCTGTTTGAATATTCATCCTCTAACGCCCAACACTGAGTCATGTTCCCTCAGCACATCAGCGTAGCAACAGAATATGATTTGATCTTTGTAATCAATTTTATACAAAGTGTGCAAAGGCAGAATAGCTGGTATAGAAGCTACTTTTAACTGTGCACTGGAGTAATGATTTAACCAACAAAACAAAGTGATTCTGAATTTTACAACTACTGGAGTATGATTGGGAAACATTCATCTGTAAGCATTTTAAGGTATCCAACTCTCAAATTTCCACATAGTAGTCGTCTAGGAATCATTATGTTTAAAGCAGACCTATGCAAAATTGACTTTTCAGAGCTTTTATCATATAATAGTTGTTTCCTCTTCTCATTTACCCTCTCAAAGCTGTATCAGGAGTGATTAGTGCATGTTTGAGTAATCTTTGATCACTTATTTTGAAGACACCATAATACTGTCTACATCTCCAAAACTCAAAACACTCTGTTCCGCCTTGTGATTAGGGCTGGGGGGCATACCGGTGTTTTTTTTTTTAAATGATATTAATTTTTCATTTACCGCAATACTGGTGAGTATGTGCGTACAAAACGTCAGGAACACAGAGTGGTGGAACGTCGCGCCAGGGGACTGTTTTGCAGTGGCATGAGAGTAGTGGAAGCATAAGCCGTGTCCCAATTCGAGGGCTGAACCATCCTCTACCATCTTCTATCTCCCTCGAATTGGGACAGGGCTACAGTGTGTGTTGCGCGGTGAACAACATGGATGTTGTTAGAAGAGGAACTTATACCGAAAAGAGAAGCCGTGTCAGTTGTGTGGAAGTACTTCGGCTTAAAAAAATCTGGCGCTGATCAAACAACCGTATTCTGTAAATGTCGTCGAGGAGGTAACACGAGCGATCTGCTTCACCACCTCCGTTACAAACATGTCCTGGAATATGAAGAATGCACAAAACTAAGATCTGCATCCTCTTCCACGTCTGCAGGGAACATTCAAGTTGGCACTGCAACACAAAACGCCACTCAAAGACACGTTTGCTAAGGGGACTGCCTACGACAAGAAAAGCAAACGGTGGAGTGATATTACCAACGCTGTTACTCTCCACTTCGCCAAAGACATGGAACCACTTAGTCCTGTTGAGAAAGGAGCTTCAAGGAGATGATTAAAGCACTGGACCCAGATACGTTTTACCAAGTCCAATTTACTGCAGTAATTATTCTATAAATTATTAGAAAATGGGGTTAACACCTAGTCATGCATGAAAAAAAAAAAAAAAGTCAAATACCGTGACATCGGTATAATTTAGAAAAATACCGTGATATCAATTTTTGGTCATACCCAAGACCAGCTCTACTTGTGATGTCACAAAGTGAGATGATTTGAAGTTAACAGCTACTTTTTACCTTTTGTTTTGTAGAGATTGGCAATTCCAGGGTAGTTCCAGTGGAGCACTTCCTGTATTACCACATGACATCAAAAGGTGGGAGTAGAGATGGAGCGTTTTGTGTTTGAGAGAACTCAGTCTACTGTAAATATGCAGGATTTGTGTGTTAAACATGTGCGAATGAAACAAAACAAAACAAAAATCGAGGTGTGTTTGTGATGAGGAAACAACATTATAACACAGATCAGAAAATACTGTAATATGGGCTCTTTAATCCTGGTTTAATCCCAATCCAAAACTTGATACAGCACTGGTTTGAAATCCTATCCGCAGATATAACCTCTATTGTCTGTATGCACATGGTCCTGTCTACCACCTGCTCTAAGAATACCCCCAGAGACGCAGCAGCAGAACAGAGCCAAGAGCCAAGTCTGAACACTCTGCAAACTGCTTCGTCATACTCCTCCTTTCACACTAAAAGATCTGTGCCGTCTGCTATCTGATATCTCTACTCTAACGTTATCTAATGTATTCTTAATGACACCAATTATGTGAATGGGAATAGTCTCACAGGGAAACACAGACTGTATTTAGCCTCTCGAAGATGGCGGTTTTGGGTCAAGTTTTTACACACTGCTTTGGTGGTTAAAATCTCACATTATGAGTAAAGTTACTTCAAAATAACATTACTCAAGTACGAGTACAAAGTAGCGGTCTAAGAAACGACTGGGAGATTAATAAAGTATTTGTTTAAACTGCTACTCAAATAAAAGCTCATTCGAAGTTCATGAAATTTGAAGGACAAGAAATAAAAGACCTGTTGTGCTTGTGTTTGCTGTATAGCTAAAGTCTATGACACCTGCGGATCATTGTGTTATAATTTGCACATTTTAAATTTAAAATTACCTAATAAAAAGAAAAAGTTCACTGACGATGCCGTAAACGTCATCACAACAAAGAGTCGGCATCTCCAATGGACAGCTACAGATCAGCAGCAGATTTTTTTTCTTTTGTACCAAAATTACATGTCCTAACCATATGACAAATTAATAAAATAATATTGGAAAGTGAAGGACAGAGAAGTGGGCGTGTACCAGTGGTGGTGAAAACAGGGGCTGACCGGCAATATGGCTTCTTGAAAATAAGGGATTCAAGATTCAAAGATTCCAAATCCAACTTTGGGTGAGTAAATGGTGACCGGAAATAGAGGAAACAACTATAACATGGTTAAAAAAGTTCTAAGGCTCTAAAAAGTTGATTTTGCATAATAGAAAATTCATCCATTTTCTTCCACTTATCTGGGGCTGGGTCGCAGTCTAAGCAGGGACTCCCAGACTTCCTTCCCCGAGAGACATAGTCCCTACTGGGTCTTCCCCTGGGGCCTCCTCCCGGTGGGACTTGCCTGAAACACTTCCCGAGGGTGATGCCGGGGCCACTCCCTCTCTAAGGATGCGCCCAGCCACTCTACGGAGGAAACTCATTTCGGCCGCTTGTATCCGCGATCTTGTTCTTTCGGTTATTACCCAAAGCTCATGACCATAGGTGTGGGGAGGAACGTAGATTGACGGTAAATCGAGAGCTTTGCCTTTTGGCTCAGCTCCCTCTTCACCACAACGGTCCGATACAGCGACCGCATCACTGCCGACGCTGCACCGATCCGCCTGTCGATCTCACGCTCCATCCTCCCCTCACTCGTGAACAAGACCCCGAGATACTTGAACTCCTCCACTTGAAAATCTGGTATTTTAAAAGAATCCACAAAAAAATTAAATTCTACTGAAGGAGCAGTTCTGGAAATGTTCTAATCATTTCATATTGTCATCATAAAGCTTTTGCCACCTGAAGAGTCTCCAAAACCTTTACTGAAGTAACAGTACTGTTACTTCAACAACAACATTACTTAAGTACAAGTATGCTGCTCTCAAAGTACTCTGAAAAGTACAATTTCTTTAAAAGGTTACTGAAGTACATGTAAATCTGAGTACTACCCACCTCTGTCAATTCTTATATTATTGTTTATTTATTATTTTGTTGCAATTTTCACATTTAGCTATATTTACAGCACATTTTAATTTCTTTTTCTTTCTGAGTAGTCAAATTGTTTCCACTGAACAAAAACTGACACAATGAAGTAACTGTGCAGTATAAAGCCTGATTTAAACATAAATAAAAGGAAAGTTGAACTCAGTCTTGACAACAGAGAGAAACACTTCTAATAATATTTTCAAGAACCTGCCATCTGGCGCCTTGTACATTACATTAAATGGGAGTTATTTGGACATGTATCAACAGACTGCGTCATTCTCAAGTATTTTTAGTTGTGAACTGCAGTCATTTATTTTGAGCACACAGTTTTGGTCAGTGTAGCGTTTCGTTGAGGTACCAGCAAATACTGTACTTCAAGTGTGAATACAGACTTGAATACATCTCTAACCCACTAGCCGCTGTGTTCCAAATAGGAAGTGTATATGGGTGCACTTCTGGCTCCATTGACTCTGGCTCCAATTGATTTTACATTGGAAATCGTCGCCCCTCTCTCTGTAACTGCCATAGTGAGCCTCATCATTTTGGTCTTAAAATGTTTGTATAAACATGATTCTGGTGTTTTTATTTAGCTATTTTGTCCATAAATAAATTCCTATTCCTAATACAGAACTGGCTTCAAATTCGCTCTTATAACTGCTGGCCTCGTGAGCTTCATTTGACTGGAGCTGAACTCACTCCTTTAGTCCACTTCTTTATACGGCCTATGGATGTGGCACAATTGAGAAATTACAGTGTTGCAACCAGTGTTGGGAGTAACGCGTTACAAAAGTAAAGAATGATGCTGGGGCTGTGAACCTTCTTGCTTCACAGCAAGAAGGTTCTGGGTTCGATCCCCGTGTGTTTCTCCTGTGTGAGATCAATAAAGTAGGGATGCACCGATGTGAAAATTTTAGCTGATACCGATATTAATGTTGCTGATATCGGCCGATACCGATAATTAGCCGATACATATATTTATTTATTTATTTTTAAGAGAGATAATAACAAATTTTCAGTTTTCAAAACGTTTTTTGACTCCTGATTTTATTATTATTATTATAGACCAAACTGGAACTAAACCAGGACCAGACCAGGACTAGACCAGGACTAAACGCGGACTAAACCAGGTCTAAACAAGGTCTAAACCTGGACTGGACCAGGACTAAACCTGGACTAAACCAGGACTAGACCAGGTCTAAACCAGGATTAACCACCGCGTGCGGCTCTTTGCCTTTGCTCTTTTCAGACTGCGTGCCTCCTCCTCGCTTCACTATTAATACATTTTGTTGAAAATCTACAAAAGTTTGTGTGTTTAAATGAGAGAGAAATGTGAGAAAACGTTAATTCGAGGGATTACTGTACTGACAAATATCGGTTGTTAATATCGACCCACTTTTACACATCGGGCCGATACAGATATGTTAGAATTTGGCAATATCGGCCGATACCGATGTTAATGCCAATATATCGTGCATCTTGCCTGGTTTACACCTGACCATATCACAAGTGAGATATGGTCTGGAAGCCACTTTTGAAATATCTCGTACCGGAGGTGTGGTTTACGATCGCCAACGGCCGTTTATAGGGCATTACGAACGTCTATCATTTGGCGTATACGTAGCCCATAGCCAATCATGTCAGTTGTCAGTTCAAACTACAACCTTCCGTTTGTCACGTAGTACACGTCACCGTCTTGCCACCCCTCCTCTGATTGGCTCCCAGAATCGGGAGAGCTCGCTTGCCATAGTCGCCAGGCTGTCTTTCAGATTGGAACGAACAAAAGACAGCCTGGGATTTCCCAGGTTATCGTGCATCCCGACAATAAAGTCGTTTCTTCTTCTTCTTCTATGCATTGCTTTTTGCGGTAACAGTGTAATGTAAGGCATTACAGAAAAAAAGGTCATATTTTACTCGGTACAAATGTCAGTAACAATACATTTTTAATCTGGATTGAAGTGGTAGGTTTTTTGTTTTTCTTCATACAAATTTTCTTCATACAAAGTTGGCTAAGAGACTAGACCAGGACTAAACGTGGACTGGACCAGGTCTAGACCAGAACTAAACCAGGTCTGGACCTGCACTGGACCGGGACTCGACCGGGTCTGGACCTGGACTGAACCAGGATTGGGCCACTGCGTGCCGCTGCTGGTTTCGTGCGGCTGGTTTGTGGCTCAGGGCCCGGGCTGCAGGCCAGCCGCGCGAAGCTCGGGGCCCGGGCCGCAGGCCGGCCACGCGGGACTCGGGGCCCGGGCCGCAGGCCGGCCACGCGGGACCAGCAGCGGCACGTTGCGGCGCATTCCTGGGCGCTGCGGTTCGATCTCGCCTCGCGCGTACACCCGGGGCTGCTGAGCAGTGCCGTTGGCGCCTGCGGCCGGCTGTGAGTCGAGTGCAGCGCGGTGCGCGGTTGCCTTGTTTCGTGACCACGCGGGTGCGCGTGTCCGCGATTAGCGATTAATTACAATTAATGCATTTTGTTCGACTAACGTCTTAATCGACAATCGTTAATCGATTAATTGTTGACATCCCTAATTTCAATTATTATCCAAATACAAATAAATTGTTTTATTACAGTATGGTGCTATAAGGTGAAGTTGAATATTACACAGTGTTGTTATTGTGTGTATAATTACAGTATTTGTAGTAAATATATTTGATTTATCGATACTTATACAAACACGAAGCACAAGTGTTGTTTTTATGTGAAAGCAACAAACAGCAAACTGTGCACGGGGGTGGGAGCAAAACATGTTTACTTCTTCCCACTCCGTCTTGAGCTTTTTTTTCTTTGTGTATAAGTGCATAAATAGTAAAGAAATGTTTTGTTATAAGAATTGTAATGTTATGTTGACTGCCGTGACCCATGACAGTAACAACCAAGCTTGAAATAAACAACGGAGAGATTACGGACTATAAAAACAATATTCTAATTTTGCATATCTCGATACATCTCACGTCTCTAATGTAGATGGGCTCATAAATATTCTAAAATGTAGGCTTATTTCATTCAAATCAGAAATAAGACAGTTGAGATTCAAAATTGTTTCAACTTAAAAGATAATGTAATTTTTATTTACTCTGGACAATAATTCCTAACCGTTTTTTATATGCACAACACTTTGAAAATGCTTCAAACACATACCTTTTTAAGAAAGCGGACTCCATAGGTGAATATGTAAAGATAGAACGTGAACCTCCACCTGAAACACACAATAAGAAAATTATTGTCATATCAGTAATACAACTTTTATTTTGTAAAGCTATGGCACATCATCAGCTTAAAGGCAAATTCATGTTTTTTTACAATCTGAGCCTTCTTTCGGCAATAAAACAAGTAGTTTTACTCACCCATAGCATTTTTCTGTCAATTGGAGCAGTATCGCAGAACTTATGTTGAGCCGTTCTGTTCTAGTAATGATCCCGTATCCGTTAACATGGTGCTGTATCATATGCTCGGGGTATTACTTTGCGGTGTCCAAATAACACAAACTTTAGCACTTTTCAAATCATAGAAGCCTGATGTCTTAATGTAAGATTTCGTTTAAAGCAAAAGTGGCCTGTAATCCGAGATTTAGCCATAGTTTCGAGTAGATGAGGACGCCAGTGCGCATGCGCGGACTGCTCCCTGGACCCAAACATGAAACGCAAAGCTGAAAACTATGGATAAATCTCGGATTACAGGCCACTTTTGCTTCAAACGAAATCTTACATTAAGACATCGGGCTTCTATGATTTGAAAATTGCTAAAGTTTGTGTTATTTGGAGACCGCAAAGTAATGCCCCGAGTACAAATGCTAACGGATACGCTACAACATAACTTTCTTCAAACAGCTCCAAATGACACGAACGTGATATGGGTGAGTCAAACGACTTGTTTTATTACCGAAAGAAGGCTCAGATTGTAAAATAACGTTACTTTTCCTTTAAAGGGCCCATTTAACTAGTGATGGGCGGATCGATACCAAAGTATCGATATATCGATCCTGATGGGGTATTGAATATGCATCGATCCTGGTATTAAATTATCGATACCAAGTCATGTTTTCTTACTGACTTAACTTTCAGTTTATTTAGTTCAAATTCTTATGTGTTTTGTTCATTATTCAACCATTGCCACTTGTCAGGCACTACTTTTCCTTCCGCGTTCTCACCGAACGTGGGATAGTACGCCATCCCGCGATAGACTCACTGCTGTGAGATTTCAGTCAAAGCGGCGCGGGGCTGCGGGAGCCATGGGAGACCGCAAGAGAAGTGTGGTGTGGAGTTACTTCCACACCGTGGACGACAATGTTGTGAAGTGCAGTTTGTGCCAAAAAATGATCCGATATTGTGGCAATACCACAAATTTTAAATAAACACTTGATCATAAATCATAAACCTCAGCATGACGAAATGCTACTGACCAAACAACGACAGGAGGCTAGTCAGGCAGCTCCCTCCAGCACAGCAGCAACAGCAGTACGACAGAGGTCAGCTGCCGAGGCGTTTGAGAGAGGGAGAATCCAGGGAACTATCAACCATGTAGAAGACTAAGAGTAGTGTATGTGAGAGGAGAATGTATGTGAGAGTGAGAATAGTGATACTTCATTTGTTGTCTTTTTTCATAGGCTGCAAGTGCCCAACTTACAATAGATTTATTTATTTTATTTTATTTATTTGATAGGGACAATGCACATTAATGAACATAAGTATAAAACAAACGTGCAGCACAAACAAAAGTCTAGTGGTCACATTTGATGTCTGCATTGCCATTTTCATTTCATCAAAGATTTTTTTTTAGATACCTGGTGTTAGAATATGTGGAGCTAAGCCCCCTGGTGGAGCTTTGCGAAGCCAAGGTATCTAGTTAGAGCCAGGTTAGTGTTTTTCTGTAGTATTAAAAAATGTATGAAAGTATCGGTATCGGTATCGTGATTCTAACCCTGGTATTACTTGGTATCGTATCGAAACAAAAATAACTGGTATCGCCCATCCCTACATTTAACACCATTTTCTGATCTACAGCTCTGGAAAAAAAAATAAGAGACCACTGCATTTTTTTCTGAAATCAGCATCTCTACATGTATTACAGCCATTCCATTCCAGCGTCTGTTGAATTCCAACACAAACACAAAGCTGAGCTACTTCAGTTCTTGCACCAGGAGTGGAATAAAGTCACCCAAGAACAATGTGAAAGACTTGTGGAGAGCATGCCAAGACACATGAAAGCTGTGATTAAAAATAAGGGTTATTGCACCAAATATTGATTCCTGAACTCTTCTTAAGTGTAAACATTAGTATTATGTTGTTTTAAAATTAATTTGATCTTGTTTCTTTGCATTGTTTGAGGTCTGAAAACATGCATCTTTTTTGTTATTTTGACCATTTGTCATTTTCTGCAAATAAATGCTCTAAACCATAATATTTTTATTTGGAATTTAGGGGAAATGTTGTCAGTAGTTTATAGACTCAAACAAAAGTGTTCCTTTTGCCCAAACACATACCTATAAGTAGTAATATCAGAAAAACTGATCATTTTGCAGTCGTTTCCTCATCACAAACACACCTGGAGTTGTGTTTTGTTTCATTCACACATTTTAAACATACAAACCCTTCATATTTAGGCTGAGTTCTTCTCTCAAACAGAAAACAGTCTGCAGTACCACCTTGTGATGTCATGCAGTAATACAGGAAGTGCTCCATTGTGTTTTTGAACTCCATACACCTTCACTAGAATCATCTGGATGATTTCAGCAAATCTACTGACCAGTTAAAAGCCATTTAACTTGAAAAACTACAGCTTCATGACATCACAGGGTGGAACAGAGCATTTTGAGCGTTGCGGATATAAACGCCCTAATTATAAAAAGGATTACTCAAACGTGTGAATGAAACAAAACACAACTTTGGGTGTGTTTTTAGGAGGTAACAGCATTAGAACATGGCTTAGAGTCAATTTTACGTAATATAGGACCTTTAACCTGCATTGTAATTCCCATTCTGGACCTTTTTTTCATCTTTCTGAAGTAATTTTGGACACAGCAGTATTCATTCAGATATGAGAGAGAGCGAGTGGCCAAATTTTAATCTTTTTATAATAATAAGTTCTGATTTATGGCTTATTTCCAGCAGTACATTTGGTAGTGTGGGCTTACAACTGCAGAGAATAGCCCGTCTCGTGCTAAAACAAGAGCAGATGTTATGACATACTATGGCGTGCTTAGAGAGGTTATTATGGGATGTGGGTTTACATGCATAGCTGACAGTAATGAATGAACGGGGTGGAGGGGAGGTTTGTATGTAAATAGTAGTAGGCCATGTAAGTTAATGGGCAAGTTTACACGTGGGGGGGGGGTATAGTTGAAGTATAGTAGTGTTTATATAACGATTTAAAAGTCGTAGATTTCACAAAATTGATTCTTATGAGCTTTAAGTTATGTTATAATGTTTTTACCTAATCAAAAACATACCTGGAGTTGTGTTTTGTTTCATTCGCATGTTTTAATTTTGATTTCAATCCTGGTTTACATCTCTAAATCTCAAAATGCTCAAAAATGTTCCACCTTGTGATGTCGTGTAGTGGCAGTTTTTAAGTGAACAGCTCCTTTTACCTTTTGTTCAGTAGAGATTAGCCATTCCAGGGCTGAAATTAACCAAATGATTCTAGTGAAGGTGTATGGAGTTTAAAAACACAATGGAGCACTTCCTGTATTACCACATGACATCACAAGTTGGAACAGAGTGTTTTTAAGTTTGAGAGAAGAACTCAGCCTAAATATGCAGGATTTACAATGGACGACATTTTTTGAGCAATTGTCCCTAAAAAGAACTCTCCAAATTAAAATCATTCCTGTTATTGAAGTATATGGATTATATACAAATGTTTGATCTCTGTGTAAAGGGAACATTCTCTAGTTTTACCCTCAGCATTTATGTTCACTCCAAATGTGACCGGAAAATAGTTACACACCTTGGAACACCAAATAAAAAGTGTTTTGTTTTTTATCCTCGCCTAATTTTTTTGTAAATATAAAAAGGTGTCTATAGCTGCTGTTCATAGCTGAGGCCTAAAATACACTATCTTTCAATACAATAAGTTGTTGACCACTCAAATTTCAAATTGGGAATCAATAGCTGTAAAAATACACTTTTTACTCCACTTTTTGTTATACTTTGTCCAGGCGTTTAATACAGGGATCATGCTTTTATCCAAACCTAAGTATTTGTTATTACATTTTTATTTTAAATTAAACAAAATCTGCTTTCTGTGTTTATTGTTGGAAATACCACACCATAACTACACCAAACTGAGTTGCGTTATAATTTGTTATTCACTCATCCTCTATAGCATATACAGCTTTGGGAAAAAAATAAGAGACCACTGCATTTTTTTTCTGAAATCAGCATCTCTACATGTATTACAGCCATTCTATTCCAGCGTCTGTTGAATTCCAACACAAACACAAAGCTGAGCTACTTCAGTTCTTGCACCAGGAGTGGAATAAAGTCACCCAAGAACAATGTGAAAGACTTGTGGAGAGCATGCCAAGACGCATGAAAGCTGTGATTAAAAATAAGGGTTATTGCACCAAATATTGATTTCTGAACTCTTCTTAAAGGGACAGTGTGTAAGATTTTTACCTGTTAATTACTGAAATTGAAGATACCCATTCAAAAATACATTGTTTTTCAAGCCTTTTCACTTCCATCATGAAATCAAAGTATTCTTTTGGACTTAGATATAGTCACATAAAAGGGGGATCTTCCCCATATAGAGGCAGCCATTTTGAATACGAGAGCCGCAGAAGGACATTTGGGCTCATCCTTTGCCTCGGCTCCTGCTAGCGCCTGCTCATGTGGGAGAGAAGGAGAGAAGGGGAAGGGGAGGGGGGAAGGGGGGAGCCTCGTGTAAAGAAGCATGCTGCTGTATCACACATCTAATGGATATAACACGTATTTTGGACTAAATTGTTTTACTGGATTTTATTCGCTGGATCCTTATGGACAGATTGAGACCAAGTTTATGATGAAATACAGAGTTTGACCTGTGCAAAGCCTTCAAAGGTAAGCTAAGTAAGCTAAGTTTTGTGCTTTTCTGTATAAAAGCCCCATGTGCTCGGGGAGTGATTGTTTTGCAGGGAAATGAATTGCATAGTCAAAAAGAGGAGACTGTAAGGTTTCATTTGATGTGTAGATTGTCATGAATCATGATCGGGATTGTGTGTTTTCATGCGAAAAGAAAAAAAAAAAAGTGAACGGGGGACCGCGTTTTATGTATACAGCGGTGCGCGGTTCGTGCGCGGGCACGCGAAATGTCGGCGCTACGTCGCGCCCGGGTGACCCTCGAGGTCTGCCATAGCCAAAAGAGGAAGTGGAATAGCTACTAACCACCTATGCGCCACGAATCCTACACACTGTCCCTTTAAGTGTAAACATTAGTATTATGTTGTTTTAAAATGAATTCTTGTCTTGTCTCTTTGCATTGTTTTCAGGTCTGAAAACATGTATCTTTTTTGTTATTTTGACCATTTGTCATTTTCTGCAAATAAATGCTCCAAACGAAAATATTTTTATTTGGAATTTGGGGGAAATCTCAAACAAGACTCGGGGTGTGCAAAATAATCGTCATGACAATGCATCGCGATACTAACTTTCACAATATACTGCATCGATTCTTGATGCCAAAAATCAATTATTGTTAATTAATTATTTATTAATAATTAATTAATTATTAGTTTGTTTGTTTTTATAAATCCTATGCACTTTTTTCTTTGTGAAAGGGTATTGTTTGTTATGATGGTAGCTACCTCCAAAATGGCAAATGTTTGAACATCATTTTTTGTTTTAGAAAAAATCCTATGCACTTTTTTTGTTATTGGTTTGGTTTATTTGTTTTTGTTATTCAATAAATTCAGTTATGAATTGAGTTGCTCAGAGTTATGTATCAATTGAAGACACTACCCAGATATAGCCACTGATATTTAAGTTATCCTCTTTTTTTTGGTATTTCACTGAAGTATGTCGAATATATTGCAATGCATCGCAATAATTCAAATATCGTGATGCATCGTGATAGCATCATATCGTGGCATATGAATCGTGATTTGAATTGAATCGTGACTTCTTTGCCAATACCCACCCCTAAACAAGACTCAAACAAAAATGTTCCTTTTGCCCAAACAGATACCTAGAAGTAGTAAAATTAGAAAAACTGATACTTTTGCAGTGGTCTCTTGTTTTTTTCCAGAGTGCAAGAACTGAAGTAGCTCAGCTTTGTGTTTGTGTTGGAATTCAACAGACGCTGGAATGGAATGGCTGTAATACATGTAGAGATGCTGATTTCAGAAAAAAAATGCAGTGGTCTCTTATTTTTTTCCAGAGCTGTATGTGAATGAAACAAAACACAACTCCAGGTCTGTTTGTGATGAGGAAACAACATTAAAGATCAGAAAACAGCGTAATATGGACTTTTTAAAATACCGCGTACATCCTCACTACTTGAATATAGATGCACGATAGAAATGGTCCGAATGCACTTCAAAATTGAGCCCTGTTAAGCTGCTGACGGGCGTCTTTTTGTCCTGGACGATAGAGCATGTTGTGGAGCCAAATGAACTGGACAAGTCTACCTGGCACACACAGCAAAGCCCGTCGCCTGGCAACCACCTCATCAAACCTGCAAGAGTCTTTTTCAAGGGCCACTGAAAGGCTGCTATAAATGTACAATTACAATGACTCAACCACTTTCCCTTCAATAGATTTTCTGAAATCAGACGCAGATGTTTTTTTTTGCTATTATAATGCATCTGTGTCTGTGTTGATAAGAAGATGTGGTAGTTTTAGTTAGTTTTTGCTCGTTTTTAAGGTTTTCAGTCACTTTGATGCGTCTCTGAACTAGTGTTGTCACGATTGTCACAATATCAAAGATTCAAACTTGATTTTTTTTATAGCTATAGGCTACTCGATACCAATTCCAATGCCGTAATGATTTTTAATAAGTCAGTTTTCAGCATAAAATAGTTTTATGCTACCATGTGATCCTACACTAGTTCTGACAGAGCCCAAATCATTCCAAAACTGTCAAATTATGTCGTCTTAATGCTATTTTTTTGATCAGTAATTATTCTAGTGAGTCAGGTTGTGGTAGCTTTGAAGTTAACAGCTCCTTTTACCTTTTGTTCAGTAGAAATGGGCAATTCCAGGGCTGAAATCAACCAAATGACTCTAGTGAAGGTGTGCGCACTGCCAATTTCTCTAATCTGGCCAAGATTTTAAAACTTATATCAGGTTATTCATCTTGTTTTCAGATTTATTATCTACTTACTAGACCAGAGATTGCTTAGTTTTAGTCTAGAGGTAGTTTATTTTAAGATATCTTGCTGTATGGATAGATCATTTCACTACTTTTAAGTCATTTTCTGGTAGATTTAAGTGTTTATATCTTATTTTGGCAAAGCTTTTTGCAATGTGGAGTTTAAAAACAAATGAAGCACGTCCTGTATTACCATATGACATCAGAAGGTGGAACAAAGCTTTCAGTTTAAAAACAAATGAAGCACGTCCTGTATTACCATATGACATCAGAAGGTGGAACCTGAGAGAAGAACTGAAGCCTAAATATGCAAGGTCTGCGTTTTAAACATGTGTGAAAGAAACAAAACAGAACTCCGGGTATGTTTGATCAGAAAATAGCATAATATGGGCCCTTTAAGCTCCATCTTTCTGTGCTATTAAATGCAACAAGCCAAACCCACTGCACACAGACTCCCTCTGTCCTGCCAGGAGGTTGTGGTCAGCAGAAAATTCACCCACAGCTCCACAGACGCCCTGTTCACCTTCTCAACACACCGCTAATTTGCTCTGATTACACAGCGCGATTTTACTAGCCCCAAATTAACAAGCAAAACTGTGCTTTATTTCAGCACACTGCCAGAAGGGAAAAAAGCCAGAATGATTTAGATATTTTTTAAAACATGCACGAGCTCATCTTTGGACGCAAGATTGGCACAGCACCGCTTTTGTCGTCGGCTTGGCTTCTCTTCAGCATGTACGGGGGGTATGAAAATAACAGACTGCTCCCGCTAGGTAGAGAACAGCAGTAATGAAGATATTAGCAAACCTGGCTGCGTTTCAATAAAGAGGAGATTTACACTGTGTACTGCATACTGTCTTTAAGTATCCGCATTAAACGATTTTCTGATCCGTGTTATAATGTTTCCTCATCACAAACAAACCTGGAGTTGTGTTTTGTTTAATTTACACATGTTTAACACGCAAACATCCTGCATATTTAGGCCGAGTTCTTCTCTCACACAGAAAACACCTTCTGATGCCATGAGAGTCAGTTTTGCCTAATATAGGACCTTTAATTAGACATAAAGAACTAAAAGCATGTGTATTAGTTGCTTATTTGTTCAACAAAGTAGGCTAAATAGTCTGTATTATTATGAGAAATTTCAAGGAGCAAAAACATTGAAAATCTTTCTTTAATTGAAACTAAAATTGCTCAAGGTGAATCTTTTGAAAAATTGTCACATAAAATATTAAAAGTGTGTTGTTAAGATTGGGCTAAAATTAAAATAAAAGGTTCTGTTAAGGTCCAAAATTAGGTCTGGTTGAAAATAATGAATTACAACTTTTCTGGTGGAAGGTCTGCCATCTGCTTGCAATTACTTTGCCTGGAATGTTGCAAAAAACAGCATTAAACTATCAGTCTTTCATTTATTCAATTACAGGTGTTTTATAGTGCGAAAACACCTTGAAAACATGCGTTCTTCTTGAGAGCAGACGCACCTCTCCATAGATCTGACCCGTAACTTGTTTCATGCCATACAGTGGAATATTGTAAGCAAAGCAATGCCACCTCCATGGAGACGAGCTGGAGACATGTAACCAAAAAAGTTACATAGTGCACTTTTAAGAATCTTTTTGAATCTGTGGTTAAATATTCAAAATAAGATCTTAATAAGAGGAGAAATTCAATTTGTCAACTGGACAAAAGTTTATTTGTTCGAATACTTTTCACAGCTCATCCAAGCTGCTTCTTCAGTTCTGGTCAGACGCTGGTGGACACTGCTTATAACAGTCTGCAGGGAGGAGCTAACTACAATGAAATTACTATAACACTATCACAACTACTTGTTTACAGTTTCTGTTAGGTCGTTTTCACACCAAGAAAGTCCGATAGTTCACTTGCTTTGGTCCGGACCAAATTTTTTTTAATTTTATTTTTATTTTGGTGCGGTTCACTTTCACACTGCACTTTTTTTGTAAGTGGACCAACATCTGTGAACAAAACCACGTGTGCTGAGGTCGTTCAGCCATTGGACAGAAATGTGCCGTGTCAAAACGCCGTGTCCAAACACGGAAGGAGGAGAATCATTGCGTTGCCGTTTTCAGTGTAGTCATAGCGATATGGTTTGCTCAGTTTTTACAGTTCACACAAATGTTTGAGCAGCATCGTGAGGTTTACACTATTTTACAATCAATTTACAAACAACAAAGACACAGGGCAAGATGGCTACGGAGGACAGCGCTCATGTGCGCACATCAAGTTCTGACTCTTGCTCTTCACGCAAAACGTATGTAAGCCTCGTTTCGTTTCGTAAGCCTCGGTTTCCCATAATGCTCGACATACGACGGGAGCTTGTTAATTACAAAAAGCCAACTTGTGTCGATCGAGTCCGGTCTGCATTCTCACCTCAAACGAACTGCACCAGGATTCGAATGGAACCGTGCTGAGACCGAACTTTTTAGTTGGTCTCGGTTCACTTGTTTGCTCCGGATTGAGATTTTTGGTTTTTATTCACACCAGCCCAAAAGGTCCGAATCAAAGGAGCAAACGAACTCTGGTTCGTTTTAAACGACCCAAACAAGGCAGGTGTGAAAACAACCTTAGTTAGGTGGGCCTATTAGATCTGCAGTGGGAGTGGAGTGTGGGTCTTGTTAGCAGAATCATTCAGTACCATAATGGGTGTTTTCACACCTCTGGACCTGATCTGCTGCCCTATTATTTTCTTTGTTTGTTTTGATTTACATTTGAGGATAGAGTTATAGATGGGAGACAAATGATGTCTGAGACCTCCATTCCTGTTTAAGGAAGGATTCTCTTTCTTGACAAAAATCACCTCTTTAACTCCCCTCTCAAACCAGCTCTTTCCTCTGGCTAAGATCTAAACCTCACTGTCCTCAAAGGAATGGCCCGTGGCTTCTAGGTGGAGATGTACGGCAAATGAAGGTCCACTCTGGCTCTCTCGTCTGTGTTGGTACATCCTCTTGCGAAGTGGCTGTTTTGTTTCTCCAGTGTAGCGCTCACTGCAGTCTTCACTACACTGAATGGAGTAGACCACATTGCTTTGTTTGTGGCTCGGTGTTTTGTCCTTTGGGTGGACCAGTTTTTGTCTTAAAGTGTTTGTGGGTTTGAAATAGACTGGGATTTCATATTGTCTGAAAATCCTCTGTAGTTTTTCAGACACGCCGGCCAGGTAAGGAATCGCTACCCCTTTCCTCCTGGGTTCTGATTCTCTGTTGTCTTGTTTCTTATCCTTGTCTCTCTTAGTTTTGCTGAAAGCCCATTTAGGATATCCACAAACAGAGAGGGCTTTCTGCACATGTTGTTCCTTCTTTCTCCTTACCCTCTGTGCTTGTAGGACCCACTTGGGCCCTGTGTTGTAATGTCCGCCTTCTTGCCTTAAGATCACGGCAATTATTTAAATGTAATGTTTGTTTAAAGGTGCTATATTACACAAGATTATTTAAACCATTTTACCCCATCAAAAACATCCCTGTATATATCCTGTATCACCACATGACATCACAAGGTGGAGCAGGGCGTTTTCAAAGAGAAAATGACCAGATAATAGAGAAGAACTCAGCCTAAATATGCAGCATTTGTGTGTTAAACATGTGTGAATGAAACAAAACACAACTCCAGGCATGTTTGTGATGAGGATAACACGGAGCCTTTAACATTTTTTCAACACGGACTAGTATTGACCCAAATTCTAGATCAGATGTACAGTAGATTGAAGCTTTAATTTGTGCCTGTACTCCCTACTGTCCATTGTGTAATTGAAGTACATTGGTGTGATTAGACAGTGGTCTCGTTCTATGCACCAGGGGCCGTTCTCCGAGCTCCTCACGGCGTAGACATGCTCCGGTCTGACAGATACACTCACTCACGACTGCAGTTCGACCATGAAACACTAACTCACAGCCCTTTTGTATCACAGCGTGTGCACGGGAGAGAATACGCAATGACAACACCGATTCTACCATGTAACCATGTTTTATTTGGGGGTCCGTCACCTGCTTGTTTCTATGGATACGTCACTGCTCTGCCTGGGATGTTTCACAGTATGATATCAAACAGCTCTACTTTACATTTGTGCCCCGCCATGTGAAAAACCGCTACAACTCGGCATTTGTGAAACTGAAAAAATGACGAGAAAATGACGTCTATAGCTTTTTTTTTGCTTTTTTTTGAAAATTTGTGATTTTCGTTTTTTTGCAGGATATGCTATTTGAGATCATGAAGAAGCCACTCCATGCTTCAGATAACAACATTAGTTGCTTTAAAAACATACATTTTTTATTTCAAATTAGCTTGTTTTTTGAATACAGTGGTCCCTCGTTTATCGCGGTCGTTACATTCTAAAAATAACCCCTTTTACAGTCCCTTAGCCAATCAGGATGCAGGACACAATGTGCGTTGATACATTATAAAAAAATTGGAATAAAAAAAAAAATCTGCGAAACAGCGAGGCCGCGAAAAGTGAACCACGATATAGCAAGGGACCACTGTAACTCAAAACGCCTCCGGGAGGACTTGTGTCTGGTTTTGCCACGGCTGGTCACATTTATTCAATTACAGGTGGTTTTAATGCTAAAAAATACCTAGAAAAACAGGTATTCTGGCTGTGAGCGGGGTTGTCTCTCCACAGATCTGACCTGTAACTTGGCCTGGTTTGTTCTTCATGAAGATAGAAAGGTTTAATGTCGTACTGTGGAACATTCAAGACAAAAAAATAACATCTCCATGCAGAAAAGTATTTGACGGACCCTCCACCAGAAAAGTTACACAATGCACGTTGAAGTTAGGGGTGTGCAAAATAATCGTCATGACAATGCATTGCGATACTAACTTTCACAATATACTGCATCGATTCTTGATGCCAAAAATCGATTTTTATTAATTAATAATTAATTAATTAATTATTAATAAATAAATAATTATCAGTGTTTTTTTTTTTTATAAGTCCTATGCACTTTTTTCTTTGTGAAAGGGTATTGTTTGTTATGATGGTAGCTACCTCCAAAATGGCAAATGTTTGAACATCATTTTTTGTTTTAGAAAAAAATCCTATGCACTTTTTTTGTTATTGGTTTGGTTTATTTGTTTTTGTTATTCAATAAATTCAGTTATGAATTGAGTTGCTCAGAGTTCTGTATCAATTGAAGACACTACCCAGATACACAGCCACTGATATTTAAGTTATCCTCTTTTTTTTTTTGGTACATTTTCACTGAAGTATGTCGAATATATTGCAATGCATCGCAATAATTCAAGTATCGTGATGCATCGTGATAGTATCGCATCGTGGCATATGAATCGTGATTCAAACTGAATCGTGACTTCTTTGCCAATACTCACCCCTAGTTGAAGTACATTCTAGCTCCTCAGACCAGCACTTTTAGATTGAAAATGACTTCTGAATGGCATTTGAAATGTCCTGTCCCCATTACGACCTTTGAAACCTTTTCTCTTCTTCACCATTAAGCACGTTTTTAGCAATTCAAAATGTAAAAGGTCCTATATAACGCAGAATTGACTGATTTAAGCCATGTTAATGTTGTTTCCTCATCAAAAACATACCTGGAGCTGTGTTTTGTTTCATTCACATGTTTGAGTAACTATTATTCGTCTGTCTACATCTCCAAAGCTCAAAATGCTCTGTTCCACCTTGTGATGTCATGTAGTGGTAGTTTTCAAGTTCCTTTTACCTTTTATTGAGTGGAGATGGGAAACTCCAGGGCTGAAATTATCCAAATGATTCTAGTGAGAGTGTATGGAGTTTTAAAACACAGTGGAGCTCTTCCTGTATTACCATGTGACATCATAAGGTGGAATAGAGCGTTTTCAGTTTGAGAGAAGAAGAGCTCAGTCTGAATTTGCAGGATTTGTGTGTTAAACATGGGTGAATGAAACAAAAATCCAGGAATCCAGATCAGAAAATAGTGTAATATGGGCACTTTAACTGAATTTTAACATGAAATTATAAACAGCAAATTATAAATGCAACCCACAGCCTATTATAGGACGTATAATATGCAAATCAATCTTTAATATGTAACCAATAACAACTTGGCTTCTTCTAACTCTTCTTCTATGCAATTTTATCATAGAAATTGTATTGTGTTTATACTGAGTAGATACAACTTTCTCTGTATTTGAACCACTATTGATTTGAAATAACTGAACCAAAAAAAGCCAATGAAAAGTTGGAGAAAAACTGCCTATTTTCACTGCTTTAGCCACAGCCAGTCAGTATCAAAATGAAAAAACAAATAAAAAGGACTAATTTGGACGTTTACGGAGTAGTTTTGATCTATAACAGTCACAACTAGTATAAGAACACATGATAACGTACTATTAGAAAAAGTACTAGAAAATTACTCTTATGTTTTTTTTTTTTTGTCATAGTGGTATCAATATCTGTATCAACTTTCAAGGCTTTTTCTTTGCATCAAAATCAAAATCAAAATTTTAGCTAAGAATATACTGAGTATGTATCGCCAGAAATTCTCAAGCAAGATGAATGTTACTTCAAAATTATAGGATTATTGTAGAAGAAAAAGAAGAAAGAGTAAGAAGAAGAAAGTATTTGGGTAAACTACTTTTCAGGTAATCATGTGTGACTGGACTGGACTTCTGATTAATCCAAAAACTATACAAGAAGAGCAATTTTTTTAAAGTTACGTGACTAAATGAATGGGTCCATATTACACTAGTTCTGATCTTTGGTATAATTTTGTTTCGTCCACACACCTTCCCTAGAATCATATGGATAATTTCAGCCCTGGAATTTCCAAGCTGTACTAAACAGAAGGTAAAAGGTATCTCTTAACATGAAAACTACCGCTTCATGACATCACAAGGTGGAACAGAGCATTTTGAGCTTTTGGACAGACTAAAAATCAAGGATTACTCAAACGTATGACTGAAACAAAAACACAAAACGTCAGGTCTGTTTTTGAGGAGGTAACAGCGTTTTAACATGGCTTAAAAGGAGAATTAACGTTTTTACAATCTGAGCCTTATTTCAGTAATAAAACAAGTTGTTTTACTCACCCATAGCGCTTTGGTGTCATTTGGAGCATTTCCGGAGATGTTTTAGATTAGTGATATCCGTTAACGTGAGTGCTCGGGGCAAGATGTTGCAGTCACCAAAATAACACAAACTTTAGCACTTTTCAAATCATAGAAGCTCAATGTCTTAGTCTACGCATTCGTTTGAGTCAAAAGTGGTCTGTAATTCGAGTCACAGCTGTTTTGCAGATAAGAAGACGCTCATAACTTTTCTGTTGCGAGCGACACATGGCTGAAGATTCGGACTTTGAGGCTGAAGAGGACTTATCTGAGTATGATGGCCGTCCCTATCGTTTTGTGCCTGAGTATACGGATGAGGAGACAGAATGGAAACGGAAAGAATGAAGCGGAGACAGTTTGAGGAGCAGCGCAGAGAACAGCCATCGGTTTCACATTACTTCTCAGAATTGTGCGCTGAATCCGCTGGCCTTCTTTCTTTTCCTTTGCTGGTAAAAAAACGTCCTGACTGAAGTGGGTACTGCAAACACGATGGTCCAAAGGTCTTACAGCTTTGCGTTTCATGTTTGGGTCCCGAGAGCTGAGAGCGAAATCAGCTGTGACTGAGCGCATGCGCACTGGCCTCCTCATCTACTCGAAACTATGGATAAATCTCGGATTACAGGCCACTTTTGACTCAAACGAAAGTGTAGACTAAGACATTGAGCTTCTATGATTTGAAAAGTGCTAAAGTTTGTGTTATTTTGGTGACTGCAACGTCGTGCCCCGAGCACTCACGTTAACGGATATCGCTAATCTAAAACATCTCCGGAAATGCTCCAAATGACACCAAAGCGCTATGGGTGAGTAAAACAACTTGTTTTATTACCGAAATAAGGCTCAGATTGTAAAAAACGTTAATTCTCCTTTAAAAATCACACGACACATTTTTGAGCAATATAAAACCTTTAAATCTTACTCACGTCTGTATTTTAGCACGGTAACATGACTAAAACAGCTAAAATCATACTTATTTGTTGATACTTCTGCCTGCCTCTGTCTCTTATCTTGGTCCATTTACTAACCCGTGTGCAGAGCATGTGACAGTGTGCCCACAGTAGTATATTTCATTTCCATATTTTCCATATTGTTATTATAATTGGTAATCCATCAAACAGATTGTCATGCCTGGTTTGAAAATAGTCAAATTGGCAGTAGAGGGTTGGTGTATTAAAAGTACTTACATGCTTTCACAGAACCGGGTCAAAGTACTGGGCTTTTCCTGGTTACGGCGTTGTCGGAACCAGCGCTGGATCGTCCGTACGTCCCAATCCAGCTGCTTGGACAGGCCCTCCAGTCTCTTCTCATCCGGGTGCTAAAAATACATGGAATAATGAAAGTTTTCTATTATGGATGAAAAGGGACTGAATTAGGGTATGAGATGTGAACAGACTTTGGTGATAGCAGTGAAGACCTTCTCCAGGATGGCGTTGGGTTGAGCTTTTTGAGGTCCGTTAGCTTGGATCTTCAGTCCCATCGCACATGGTCTTGCAATAAACCTGGAAAAATTAAAAAAAGAGCAGATTATATTTAGTTGTCTAATAATGGCAATGGCAATAATGTAAAAGAAATGATATGTATTGTCACTCTCTTCTTCAATGGTATCCACAGTTTTACTGTCACAAAATGCAAAACCCGTTTATGATATCCCTTTCCTTGGTCAGAAAACCACATGGGGAAATAAACCCTTACAGCAGCCCTCATAAGGAAGTCTCCACATGTCCCAAATCAGGACGTGGTAATGACAGAAACATCTTTTGTGGAGCCTGTAGATCCTCACACATGGATGCGGTCTGACCTTGCTGTATTATTTACAGGGTGACTGTGTTTACTGTGATATAAATATTGAAGGCGATGGAGAGTTTAGAGGAATATTAAGAACTGTGTGTCCCAGAGGAGTCCTGACCCACATATGTGCGCTGCTCTGACCATCACCTCGCTGCATCAGTGTCAGTGCAGCGTGCTGGGCTCCAGCAGCACCATCTGTATTCTGTCTAATTACACCGGGCCATAGGAGCTCCTCTCGGCGTGAGGATGGGCCGGGGTCCCGGTGCGGGCACGGTACCCGCACACTGCACACCGCACAGACGGTGCAGACAGCGCTGGTGCTGCGGGCCTGCAGATGAGCAGGATCAGCGGCTGATGTGAGAGAGGGGGCTAACCAGAGAAGATGCCATTGTTTAGGTTCCAGACTGCCACACGCAGGACAGCGGTGTGTGCCAGATAACTCTGTAAATCCCCGCAGCTCACAGAAACACTTTCTACAGAAATGATGGCACGGTTAATGCACCCACCGTTCGAACACCAGCCGGATCATAAAGATGCAGAAAGCTAAAGGACACGCCAGATACAAGTCCTCGGCTTGCGGGAAGGTTGCCTCCTCTGTGTTCTTTAAGTCAGCCCAGGTTACGTTATGAGGCAGCCAGAACCTCTCGTTCCAAAACCAGGCCAGGATCCCGGACATGTCTCCGCGGCGGCGCCTGTCGCAGCGGCAGAAGAGAAGAGGAGGACGGGCTCTCTGATGGGAGCGTGCCGCTCGGCAGTACCGTGGACACTACTGTGGGCTGTACCGAGACTGTGATGAGCAGATATCCGCGGAGATCCGTCCGCTTCCCCTCACCGCGGAGGAAGGGCCGCTGTCCGCGTCCGCGCTCCTGATTGGTGCTGGGAAATGTCACACAGCGGCCCCGGAGCAACCAGGAGAGCGGCTCTGAGCATGGGCTGGAGAGACTTTATTATAAAGTCTCATTTATTATAAATTAAGATCATTAAAATAATCCTTATAAGCCAAATGAGGCATATTTGGTGTAGCCAACTTCAATAGCCTAAAGAGTTCCCATCATTTTGTCCAGGTTGGCTCAAATCACCAAACTCATTTTGTCTAGGCCCCCTAGAGTCTGTGGCTATAAATAGTTCGAACGGTCTTCCCCAGAAAAAACAACAAACAAACAATGAAACAAACAAACAAACAAACAAACAAACAAACAAATAAACAAACAAAAACAACTTTGAACTGTTTCTATTTCACCAAGTGTTTCCTTCCTGTGATGAGCCTAGAGTATCAGCAGGTCTGTGGCTTCAGCCTTGTTTCATCTTTCACATTTGGTTTAAAACTAATTATTTTGTCAGTGTAAGTTTCAGTTTCAGTAGTATATAGTATATAGGCCTAGTATATAGTATATAGTATATAGCAGGGGTCTTCAACGTTTTTCAGGCCAGGGACCCCCAAACAGATGGCGAACTGGGCCAGGGACCCCCTACTATATATACGGCATAGAATTGTGTTTTATATTAAATTGAGCTTAGTGTCATGTATAAACTTTGCTACTCTGTTATGGTACATCCAATACAAGGAAATAATACACAGGTTAATACTGTATTTTACAATATAAAATATAAAATTATATTATTTTAAAGTGAAATCAAAAGATTTCGCGACCCCCCTGTTGAAGACCTCTGGTATATAGTATATAGTACAGAGTATATAGTATATAATATATAGTTTAAAGTATAAAGGGCTTTGCCTCAGATCGTCTCGTGGGCATTTTGAAGTGCAATTGCGCCATCTACTGGTCAGTATGAATAACTGCACGTGCTCACTTTTGTGCTCGTGAAGTGTAAAAACACACGCGTGTAAAACACACACGTGTAAAACACACACGTGTACATGAGTGGAGCGGGACTACCGCCAGAAAACTATTTAGGCCAGTCTTTAGGTGTGGACAAAGGGTGTGGATGAATGAATGATTTTTTGGCTTGCCCTGCTGCATATCGTTTACAGGAAATGAAGTCATCATAGAAATCAAAGAAAATAAAATTTTAGCTCTAAATTTTGACAATTATTCTTGTGATGATGGTTTAAATTGTAATAAGATTTGCAACAATAGGCCACAAATTACTACTAAGGTTACTACTAGGCTACTATTGCTACTATTACTACTACTACTACTACGACGACTACTACTGCTACTACTACTACTACGACTACTAGTATTACTACTAGTACTAAGCTACAATTACTGGAGGGTGAACTTAACAGTGGTAAAATATTTTCAGTTAAATGATTAAAAATCTAAATCCAAGACAAAGTTTGTTTTGTTTTCCATCCTCTGACTTTCATGGGCTCAATCATCAGAATATAAAATAAGTGTTTGTGTAAAAGCCCGGTCGGGTTTGAGCCCAGCAGGGCGCACTGACTCAAACCCGGAGTGCGGATCCTCCGGGTCCTTTAAGCGCATGAGTGACTGTGCAGAGCGGAGGTGCGTGCGCTGCGTGTGCGCCGTTATTTTCCGGGTTGTTCTGGCGGACAGCGGCAGTGCTGTGCGCCACTGCTGTGCGCCACTGCCGTGCGCCAGCTGACACTTGTGCTCGGGACTCGGGAGGAGGAGAGGTCACACCGGACAGACTCTCCACGCCTCCGGCCGCCTCAGGCCGCTACTCGCCCCGCAGCATCCCACCATCATGGCGGATCAAGTCGAATCTCCGGCCGCTGTCCCCCCGCTGACCACCGCCTGGCCCATCACCAGGGAGTCGTACGAGCTGCAGGAAGTCATAGGTCAGTATTTCAGACCGTGTCCCCGGTGTGTCCGAGCGGCTCTGGCGGCCCGGGCCTACCGGCTTTTTCACCTCGCGGAGCGGATGTGACAAGCACATTTCCTCAGTGCCGGAGCCGGAGCAGATGTGGGGGGCACCGGTGACGAAGCAGCTCGGGGCTCTGATGTCCTTTGCCCCCAGAGTGAGGCGGGGATGGCTCAGATAATCGCCCCACCGCTGTCTCCGGCTCTCACCCGGAGGACACCGGTGTACACCGGCTCTGCGCCCGTTCAGAGCCGCGGGCACGTGTGGCACCGGGACAATTAGCCGAGTCTTCACGTCAGTGACATTTTAGACTCACTGTTACGGGTTCATTACGGTGTTACACAGCCTGCAGCTGTATAGAGGCCAGACACTTAAATGTCTTTAGTAACGCTCAGTCTATGGGTTTGGTAGTGATTAAGATTAAGATTAATCTGAATGTTTTGGTAGTGATCTCCTAGAATAGCCTTAATGTTGGCCCACTGTCAGCAAAACTCCTCTTTGGAGAAGCAAGCAACAAATATGGGAACTACAATATGTAAAACTCATCATGTGGTCAGCCATTTCAGGAGGCAAGAGTAAAGTATGTAGAAAGTTTTCACAAACTCAAGAAAGTAGAGCAGCCTTTCATAAGTGTAGTACATGTGCAGTAGTACACAGAACAGTCGTAAGTGTAGTACATGTGCAGTAGTACACAGAACAGTCACAAGTGTAGTACATGTGCAGTAGTACACAGAACAGTCACAAGTGTAGTACATGTGCAGTAGTACACAGAACAGTGTAGTACATGTGCAGTAGTACACAGAACAGTCGTAAGTGTAGTACATGTGCAGTAGTACACAGAACAGTCACAAGTGTAGTACATGTGCAGTAGTACACAGAACAGTCACAAGTGTAGTACATGTGCAGTAGTACACAGAACAGTGTAGTACATGTGCAGTAGTACACAGAACAGTCGTAAGTGTAGTACATGTGCAGTAGTACACAGAACAGTCACAAGTGTAGTACATGTGCAGTAGTACACAGAACAGTCACAAGTGTAGTACATGTGCAGTAGTACACAGAACAGTCGCAAGTGTAGTACATGTGCAGTAGTACACAGAACAGTCACAAGTGTAGTACATGTGCAGTAGTACACAGAACAGTCGCAAGTGTAGTACATGTGCAGTAGTACACAGAACAGTCGCAAGTGTAGTACATGTGCAGTAGTACACAGAACAGTCACAAGTGTAGTACATGTGCAGTAGTACACAGAACAGTCACAAGTGTAGTACATGTGCAGTAGTACACAGAACAGTGTAGTACATGTGCAGTAGTACACAGAACAGTCACAAGTGTAGTACATGTGCAGTAGTACACAGAACAGTCACAAGTGTAGTACATGTGCAGTAGTACACAGAACAGTCACAGTACTGATAGAGTATTTGTGACAGGGCTGTACACTGAGCAGATGAGCTGTCCTATCGCTCTGATAACACCTACAGCTGTTTGCCTCTGGAGGAGATAATCACACGGCCCTGCTGCTGCCTTTGTGTTTTTAGTTTCTTTTATCTGTTATTGACACTTCTCTGAGGTGCAAACTGGGTTATTCCATTATGGTCGACTTTTAGTTTGGCTGGTAACACTCGCTCTAGCCTCCAGTTGTGGTTTAACATTTCATTTCTTTATTTCTCTTTTTTTTCTATGTTGGTTCTTTAGTGAAGTTGCATTTAAGGTTTCACTTTTCTCAGTCAAATTATATGATGGTTCCTTTTTACCCCTAACTTGAACTTTGAAGACCAAACAAATCTATTGGCAACACCTAATTCATTACGAAAAAACTATTAAACGTCACATATCACGCAAAATGGACTCTTGTGAGCTTTAAGCCATATTATAAAGTTGTTACCTCCTCGAAAACATACCTGAAGTTGTGTTTTGTTCAATGTTAACAGCTCGTTTTACCTTTAGTTCAGTAGAGATCGGCTGTAATTATCCAGAATCATTCTAGTGAAAGTGTATGGTGTTTAAAAACACAGTGGAGCATGTCCTGTATTACCACATGACATCACGAGGTGGAAAAGAGCTTGAGAGAAGAACTCAGCCTAAATATGCAGGTTTTGTGTGTTAACCCTGCATCTCCGGACAGTAAAAAGTTGAATTATGTGTTAAATCTCCTATTGCTTTAGTTTGTTTTTTTCACTTTTTGGTTGTGTTTTTGCCTCGCAGGGAGCGGGGCTACAGCTGTGGTGCAGGCTGCTCTCTGTACGCCCAGACAGGAGAGAGTGGCCATCAAGAGGATCAACCTGGAGAAGTGCCAGACCAGCATGGATGAGCTGCTGGTGAGACAAATAAGTAAATAATAAGAAATAAGGGCTGTTTTTTCAACCTCAGCTGCTACTATAGGGGCTGTATTGAAGCGTTAACCTACCACCCCACTCTCCCTTTTACTGTTGTGCTGAAGCTACAGTGTGGAGGCTCAATACAGAGTAGATTGTTCTTATTTTTGTATTATTTATATCTAAAAAAAATAACTCAGATTCGCTACTAGTTAAGAAAATGTAAAGGTGCACTATGGAACCTGGTACAGCAGGGGTGGACAGTTATTTTTTCCATGGGGTCACATGAGAAACAGAAAATATTGTGGATGGCCGGGCCAAAATTACGGAAAACCAATAGAGGCCATGTTCGTAATGATTATTTTCCACCTTAATAACAAGAAAATTAACTCCAGATTTCGAGAAAACAGAACTGTTATTTCGAGATCTCGAGAAAACAAAGAGTTATTCCGTGATCTCGAGAAAACACTGTATCTCCGCCGGTAAAGACGAAGTCGGGCCAGTCTTCTGCGGAGGTGCCACGGACGAATCTTGAAATTATCCCGAATTAAAAGACGTAATGCAATCTCCCCCTGTGTCAACCTCTGATCAAAATATTGCCTTATCAGCTGATCGATTATTATTCCAGACATTCTAATGACCAAAAATGTGTCTATTCAGAATGAGAAATAGCCCCGAAGTCAGCCTGTCACAACGTGGAGGTAGACGTTTCAGTTGTTTTCTTGAGATCACTGAATAATTGTTTCGTTTTCTCGAGATCTCGAATTAATTATCTCGTTATCTCGGGATAACAAGGAAGAAAAAGTGTTGCATATGAATATGGCCTCTGTCGACTTCCGTATTTTGATACGTTGATAAGAGTTTATGTTATGACTAAGCATTGAAAAAGTGAGCTTGTCTTACAAAAAATGTCATTAAAAAACCTCTCTAAAGTAAAAGCAATGCAGCTTTAGTCCGTACATGAGGTAAAATTATAAAATATGTTTATTTTGTAATTCCAAATGAGCTTAAACGGGCCGGTCAGAGTCAACCAAAAAGCCGTATGTGGCCCAGGAGCTGCACAATGCCCAGGTCTGTGGTAGAAGGTCCGCCACCTACTTGACTTCATGTAGATTTTATTGTTTTTCCCTGGAATGTTCTACTATACGGCATTTAATTTTACTATCTCCATGGACACCATCATCGCACATCACCAGGCCAAGTTACAGGTCAGATCTGTGGAGAAGTGGACCCGCTCACAGTAAGAACGCATGTCTTTGCGGTAGTTATGAGAAGTAAAAACACCTGCAAATGAATAAATACAAGATATGTTAGTTTAATGCCATATTGTGGAACATCTCAAAAGAAATGACATCGCTGTGAGACAAACAGATGGCAGACGCCTCCACCAGAAATGTTACACAATGCACCTTTAAATTATGTTTTCACTGTGCACGAGACAATACATTTCTTTGAATCTTATTACTCTTCTGTTGCAAACGTTTTATTACCAAATTTGTCATTTTCTTCTTCATATTCTTACTCGCTTGCTTCTCTTGACAATATACTGTTACCTACACTAAAAAGGATGTAGTCTTCACTGCATAACATCAAGTGCACGAGGTACAGTCACTGATTATTAAAAAACACCATGATATACTGTAGTAATAAGATAGAAACTGAATGTGTAATTATAGATATTGGAGTTTCTTCTTGGTAAAATAAGTCATTCTAACAGTATATGAAGTTTGCCAGGAATATGGTTAGTGCTGTATTTTGTGCTAATAATATGCCTGAAGTACGATTCTATTACCTTGCTATACTAAAACTATTACTATGTTTATTGAGTCAGAACTAAGATGCAATGAAAATACACATTACAAAGTTACTGGGAGCCTCCTTTATGAAGTACATTAGCCAAGTCCTGAGGTAAAAAGTTCATTCATTCATTCATTTATTTATTCATTCATTTCGAGCAGGTCAACACAAGGAAATAAAAACTTGTAACTGAAATACAGTCAAATACATTCACTTTTTTTGCTCGAAAAGGAGCGGGAAGAAGAAAACTTATTGAATCTCACCCCTGTCTTCCAAAACATAACTTAAATTATTGCTTTAGCTTCCTTGTCAGTTCAGTTGAAAAACACAAAAACAAAACAAAACAAAGGCAAATTCCATTCTTGTACAAAAAAAACAACAACTTTTGATCAGAGATAATAAATTACACATACGGTGTTTCTACCAGGAACATTTAAAGTCCGCAACAAGTAAACATACAGTAAAAATACCAACAATGGTAACACAACTATAATAACACACATACATAATACCAACGATAAGACAACAGCAGATACCAAAGCACAAAACTGATACAGAAAAGTGCTATTTGACGATTCATTCAAACTCGTCTCTCTGTATTCAGACCAGACCATGTCTTTATAAAAGAACTTAAATTTGTGAATATTTTGGCAGAGCTTTTGCTGTAAATCCAGAGCATTCCACATTTTTACCCCACATACAGTCACACAGAAACTTTTACGAGTGCTTCTAATGAAGTTTCCATAACCTCTCAAATTATAAATGTTCTCTTTAAGAGCAAAACATTTTTGAAAATCTTTTGACAATTGTTTATTAAATGCTTTAAAAAGCATAATCACTGTATAATATATCCTGTTTGAATGATATCAACCATGTTTACACCCTGTTTTTACTACTGACAGTTGCACATAAAACCAATGTTGCACATTATCTGTAACTATATTCTTCATAGTGTATATTCGGTAAGGTTGTTTATATTTGATCATACTTTTTTACATGCTTCTCTTTATCTTATTTATCTATTTTAAATTTTTGCATACTCTTGGCATCCAGGGTGGGCAGCAAAGTAAGAATTTCATTGTACAGGGAAATGTGTTTCCTTACTGTGTATATGACTTTGAATCTTTGAATATATATATATATAATGTTGTAAAGGTATATTTTATAGAAAGTTTTTTTGTTGGTAGCTATTTTATAAAAAACAAAACATACAAGTTTATACCGTATACGATCAGTTATAGGCACAAGATAGCGTTTAAAATAATCAGATTAAAAATAAAATGAAAACACCTTCGTACTGCTCTGTGTAGACTGCCTTTTATCAGCATAGGCCTTGCATTGTTCGTATCTTACCCCCTTGTGTTACACTGACAGCAGACAGACAGGACAGGAAGTGCAAAAGACAGGAGCAATGATTCAAGTGAGGAATCGAAGTGCTGGGGCCTCAAACACGTATTATTATGGATTACGGCGAATGTATGTTTGGGTATGTCCATTGTATTCCTCTGCACGGATATTACAAATGAGGGTCAAAGAGCAGAGCATTGATTTTAGCTTCAGCGCAATGTACAGCTCAATAAACATCTGTATTTGCACAAATTCTCATGCAGATATAGGTTCTGTGGTGATTCTCTGCAGATATGAGTGCCTGTTCCTGGTTTACGAGTGTAGTAGTACTAGCAATAAAGTTATCTGACCGGCCAGAAATACACACAAAGACGAGTGGATCTGGAGCCGTATCCTGTTTCTACAATATCAGAGGGCGTGATTGACAGGTGCATTAACCAATCAGAAAGAAGCATGCTCAGTTTGGGTAAAAAAAGGCCACTTACACATAAAAAGAGGGAAAAAACGACTGAGAAACAATGTGGATTTTTGCAGAATCAGCAGTAGCAAACTATTATTATATGGATCTCAAGTTAGGATGGAGATTTTTCTCCATGATCCAGTTCCAGTGTAGAAGGCACTGGCTGGTGAAGCAATAAGGCAGATATAAAACATTTGTGTTCTAAGAACTATTGTGTGTGGTTTGCATGGAGTTTGATTCTTGTTTCAGAATACAGCTCTGGAAAAAAATAAGGAGACCACTGCAAAATTACCGTATTAGTTTTTCTGATTTTACTACTTATAGGTATGTGTTTGGGCAAAATTAACATTTTTGTTTGAGTCTATAAACTACTGACAACATTTCCCCCAAATTCCATATAAAAATATTCATAATCATTTAGAGCATTTATTTACAGAAAATGACAAAAAGACACATGTTTTCAGACCTCAAACAATGCAAAGAAACAAGATCAAATTCATTTTAAAAGAACATAATACTAATGTTTACACTTAAGAAGAGTTCAGAAATCAATATTTGGTGCAATAACCCTTATTTTTAATCACAGCTTTCATGCGTCTTGGCATGCTCTCCACAAGTCTTTCACATTGTTCTTGGGTGACTTTATTCCACTCCTGGTGCAAGAATTGAAGTACCTCAGCTTTGTGTTTGTGTTGGAATTCAACAGACGCTGGAATGGAATGGCTGTAATACATGTAGAGATGCTGATTTCAGAAAAAAAAATGCAGTGGTCTCTTATTTTTTTCCAGAGCTGTATGTGTACATGCTGTCAGTATTTTATGTATCGTTGTTCTAATTGAAAAATCTGTGTTTTTTCGTTTCCACAGAAAGAAATCCAAGCTATGAGCCAATGCAGTCATCGTAATATAGTCACGTATTACACCTCATTTGTCGTGAAGGATGAACTTTGGTTAGTTATGAGACTTCTGAGTGGAGGTGAGTACTGATAAATATACATTAATGAGCCCATATAATGTTTCCTCATCAAAAACAGACCTGGAGTTTGTTTTGTTTCATTCACGCATGTTTAACACGCAAATCCTGCATTTTTGGGTGGAGTTGTTCTCTCAAAACTGGAAACACTCTTGTGATGTCATTTGGTAATACCGGAAGTGCTCCACTGTGTTTTTAAACTCCATATATCTTCACTCTCTACTCAACTAAAGGTAAAATGTAGCTGTTAACTTGAAAACTACCACGACATGACATCACAAGGTGGAACAGAGCGTTTTGAGCTTTGGGGATACAGATATTTTAATAATCCAGGATTACTGAAACATGAGTGAATGAAATCAAACTCAACTCCAGGTCTGTTTTTGAGGAGGTAACAACATTTTAACATGGCTTAAATCTCACAAGAGTCCATTTTATGTAATGTAGTCAAAGTCAAAATCAACTTTATTGTCAATTCTGCCATATGTGTTCGACATACAGTGAATCGAAATTTTGTTTCTCTCTGGCCAAGCAGTGCAAAAAAGTCAGTGTACAAAATACAATATAAAGACAATACAAAAACTATCTAAGGACAAAAATCTAAAAGCAGTGCAAAGAATAAATAAATACCTATTTACAGATGTCCAAAAATGTGCAGTGGGGATCAAAATGTGCAATGGAAGTAGATAAAAATAAAATAAAGATAAAAATAGTAGTACCTATACCTTATACTATATATACACACGTACGTATCATATTGCATTTAATCACATTTTATTTATCTTTGTAATTGGAGACATGTAATAAAAATTGGACTTTTAAACGCGCTGTACCTGATTTTTACTGTCTTAAAAACATGAAAAACAGAGATAGTTCGTTTTAAACTGTTTGCAGCAGTTACTCCTCACTTATCGTATGCATTTGTTTATTTTTATGTATTTATTTTGTTTATTTATGAGACAGGGACAGTGCAGAATCTACATTAACCGTAACAGGAGAGATGCACTGTGTCAGGTTGTAACACCAGAGCTAATTTCCACCTGGAGTCCCTGGTGTTTTTAGGTTTAGGTTAATTCCGAGCATCCTGTTTATTCACTGCATTTCACACTTCACAGAAACCACGGCAGTTACCGTCATGCTAACCACACACTTCAGTTTTATTATACAACAGAACGCTTTAATATTACAGACACAACAACTTATTTTGACCTCAAGAGGTTTATACAAAATATTTTTAGGCTCAAATACATCTGTTTAGATTTACAGCTCTGGAAAAAAATAAGAGACCGCTGCAAAATGATCAGTTTTTCTGATTTTACTACTTATAGGTATGTGTTTGGGCAAAAGGAACATTTTTGTTTGAGTCTATAAACTACTGACAACATTTCCCCCAAATTCCAAATAAAAATATGATCGTTTAGAGCATTTATTTGCAGAAAATGACAAATGGTCAAAATAATAAAAAAGATACACGTTTTCAGACCTCAAAAAAAAATGCAAACTGTTACATAGATTTTGTCTGTTTTGTTTGTGCTGTTGTGTGCTATTAATATTTGCAATGCAATCAGCGAAATAAGTAAATAATAATTTAAAAAAAAAAAGCAAAATGTAAAATATTAACGACACAGCCCTGGGGGGCTGGCTGACCCCAATTTGACCTATAAAAGAATCCTTAATATCTCAAAAACTAAAGCAGCACAAACAAAACTTTTTGCAGCACAAAACAGCACAAACGAAGCACAAACGATTGACATAGTTTTTGTGTAGGTGTGCGTTTGATGGGGGGCCAACTTCACGCAAGTTTATTTTTAATCACAGCTTTCATGTGTCTTGGCATGCTCCCCACAAGTCTTTCACATTGTTCTTGGGTGACTTTATTCCACTCCTGGTGCAAGAACTGAAGTAGCTCAGCTTTGTGTTTGTGTTGGAATTCAACAGACGCTGGAATGGAATGGCTGTAATACATGTAGAGATGCTGATTTTAGAAAAAACATGCAGTGGGCTCGTATTTTTTTCCAGAGCTGTATTTGAGAGTTTATAGCATGCTATAATTATTTCCCCTTCTCATTTCCTTTTCCAATTTTATAGTTGGATCAATTCATACATGTTTGTTTTTTCTTTATTCTCCTGTATTCAAGACATCATTGCTCCATAAATTCCTGTTTTCCCCAGTGGACTTGTTTCTTTTCAGTTTCGATCAATAATACAATTTAAAATGTCGAAAACGTCCAAAATAAGTATCCATGAGTGAAGCATACTATACAGCAGACAAAAGTGTAATATGTTATATTTAATGTGTATTGGTCCTTTTATTACAGTGAACCCTCGCTGTATCGCGGTTCACTCTTCGCGGCCTCGCTGTTTCGCGGATTTTTTTTTTCCAATTTTTTTTTTTTTTTTTTTTCAATTTTTTTTATAGTGTAACTTTTTTTTTTACAGTGTAACATTCTGTCCTGCGCCCTGATTAGCTAAGAGACTAGACCAGGACTAAACCAGGTCTAAAGCAGGTCTAAACCAGGACTAAACCAGGTCTAAACCAGGACTAAACCAGGTCTAGACCAGGGATGGTAGGGACAGAGTCTCAGATTTCCTTCACGAGAGCGCCTGGGTGACAGGGGGTGTGGCCTTTGTTTACTTGCACGAGCCATGGAAGAGAGTGCGAGCCGGACCATGGAAGAGCCAAGAATCAACATGGACTCTTCCAAGAATCAACATGGACGGGCCCGCTGCGGCGTCCGGGGGAGCCGCAGCGGGGAGAGGACACTCGCGCGCACAGAGGAGACAGTGGCTCTTCCCCGTGAGAGGACGAGAGGATGAACCCGACCCCGTCCTAGAGAGCTGTGGAGTATTGGCGGCGCATTGATAGCGGTCTGATTTTGGAGCCGGGGTGAAATGCAACCAACTCTTGTGAGCGCAGGTTGGTCTTACCTGGTCTTGTGGTGCTCAGAGGCGTCTGTTAGCGGTTTTGCACTGTTAGCATTGGCTTGAGTCTTGCCCAAAATGATATCCAGGTCGCTTTCCACTCGACTTTCGCACATGGCATGGATATGTGGTACCAAAACAAACACACGTGTCCGCGCGCACGTGCCCGCGCGCACGTGCCCGCGTGTCACGTGCCCCCGCCCCACTATTAATATATTTTAATGAAAATCTACAAATGTTTGAGTGTTTAAACAAGAGAAAAATGTGAGAAAATGTTAATACCAGTCTCAGAAAGGTGTATAATGTGTCTGGTGAAGCGTTTTCAGCCTTAAAACATGTAGAATAATTGTAAAATATAAAATTGTCCTACTTCGCGGATTTCACTTATTGCGGGCTATTTCTGGAACCTAACCCCCGCGATAAACGAGGGTTCACTTATGCTAGTTTATGAAATGTAACAATACCTAAATGCTTTTAATGCCTGCAAGAAAAGTACATCTTATTTTCAGTCTGTTGCCGTTACACTGGACTGTTTTTATACGTAACAGAATATAAAATATGAACAGTGTTATTTACAATGAATCTGTGTTCTTGTGTGTTTTTTCTGCTTGTTTACCAGGATCCATGTTGGACATAATCAAGCACATTAGCAAAAACGAAGAAGGGCCAAACCGATCTTTAGACGAGCCCATTATTGCCACAATATTAAAAGAAATTCTTGAAGCCCTGGATTACTTGCACAGAAATGGACAGATCCACAGGTATACAGCTCTAAAAAAAAACTTTACTTAAATTACTTTACCATTTTCATTGCTTTTTTGACAATTTCGAATAGGCTCTGTGCACAGTGTAAGCATCACTACTTCCTGTCCAATTGTGTGTCAATGGGTTTTTGCTGCGTCATGCTAAAATAAATCAATATTTAAAGATAAGGCATTGGACAGTGAGTTTTGAGTGGATTTGCCTGACAACGTGTAAAAAAGTGCAAATAAAATGAATTTTTGAGGCATAATAAATACTAAAACAACACCACAAACTCAAAGGTGCACTGTGTAAATTGTCTGCTGGAGACGTGCCGAGAATGTTACACAGTATGACTATAAACTCATGAATCTCCATGGAAACTTGCAAGACAAATTACAGGTTAGATTTGCGGAGAGGCGACCCCACTCACACTAAAAATTTATGTTTTTAAAGATATTTTTGAGCAATAAATAACACCTGTAGCTGGATAAACGCAAGGCAGATCAGTTTAATGCCATACTGCGGGCAGTTTAAACCAGGGGTGTCAAACTCATTTTGGTCCGGGGGCCGTATCCAACCTACTTTGATCCCAAAGGAGCCGGATCAGAAAACTCATGGCAAATATACCCCCAAAAATAGCAATAAGTCCAAATATTTGTGCAGAGAAACACAAATCTATTACAGACTGCTGTTTCTTCAGTCCCAGCAATAATTCGTTTATCTGTCTTTTCAATTGTCCGTTCAAGTTACTGGATTGTTCGAAATGCCGTGTCTCGTAGTGACGTTTAAGATTATATTCCTTGAGCACCACCACTTGTTGCAAACACACCGAGCATACAGGTTTCCCATTCACCTCCGAGAACAAATAGGAATTAGTCAATTTTTCTTGGAAAATCCTGCACTCGGCGTCCACTTTTCTCATTTTTGACATTTTGCTGGTCAACAGTCAAAATGATGGTCCTTTAAGAGCGTTTGGAAAGAGGCTCTGGTGGGAGGGACCACGCACAGAGGCAGAAAATACGAATATTTTAATAGAAAATTAAAATATAATTAAAATATCTTAATAGAAAATCACTCGAGGGCCAGATTAAAGGTCTTGGAGAGCTGGATCTGCATGTTTGACACCCCTGATTTAAACCAACATATTATCATCTCCATGGAAACAAACACATTGCAGACCCCCTCTAGAAAAGTTACACCGTGCGCCTTTAAATATTTTACACAAAAACAGCCAGTCTTGAGTTTAATCAATTTGAATTTTAATACGTTGTTTATTATACTGTATATTTTACGATTTTAATAAAAGAGACAGTGAGGTAGTTGGAGCGCTGCTGTGCACAGAGCGTATTGGCGATCGCAGTAATTGATGTGTAGTGCCTGGATGAAGGTCAGCGAGCCGGGCCAAAGTGGGACGCACCCCCCTGGGCACAGCTCCAGCGTGTAGTGGGCGGAAGAATCGATGCCCGCCACATGTTTCCTGACCATGTGTGCCATCTGTCTTTATTTCACAGAGACGTCAAGGCAGGAAACATTCTTCTCGGAGAGGATGGCTCTGTTCAGGTAGCAGGTGTGGAGAATAACTGTATTTTCTCTTCTCTTGTTGTCTTTTGTCATGCTGTTGAACGTTTATGACATTACAACAACCGGTTTTCAGGCCAGCATACACACAGGTTGTTAAAATATAAATAAATAAATGTCAACTCCTTTTGACATTTATGAAGGTTCCGTGAATGTTACACAACTTTAGAGAACGAACCCAAACAAAAAATGTCATATTAATAATATTTTGTCTAGAATAACAAAAAAATATCATTGACTGTTTTCATAATTATTAATCTGATATCTGAACAGTCTCTAAAACACATGCAAAACAACAATTTACAACAAAAGCACTGTTGTTTGGATTTTGCCTGAATTGTCACATCACAGGTAAAAATCCAGACTTCTCCTATGCAGTTTTTAAGCCCATAAACCATCTCTGGACTCATTCTGCAGTCAAATCGTGCCCAAACAAACTCATATATTAGCATAGGATTAAACTTGCTTATTTATTATATTGTATATTTTATTTATTATGTTTATTTTTGATGGTTCATTCCTGTTGTTGACAGCAGGGGGAGCTCCAATACCTAAACGCCAATATGGAAATGGAGCTGTAGTGTGTTTTCCAACTTATTTTATTTTTATTTTATCTAACTTATTTTAATGTTCAATGTGAACAAAAACATGAGATTTTTTTAAACTTATTTTTATTAATTTATATAGTTTTTAATTGAGCTGTTGAATACATGTTTTTTGTTTGTTGCCTCATGGTTAAGTATTAGTAATATTAGTATCATATAATACACTATTTATTACTTACAGTTGTAAAGAGATAACCCAATAAGTTGAACAAAAGCATGAGAAATTTAAGTAGAGCCACAAGAATGCATAATATGAATCCTTCTCAATATACTATAGAAGTAATAGTTTGAATAGTCATAAAAAGTACCACTAACTTGACATTTACTAAAATAATTGTTAGTTGCAGCTTTATAATGTATCTATCTTGTTTTTTATTTTTAGATTTTGGTGTCAGTGCGTTCTTAGCTGCAGGGGGAGATATGACAAGACATAAAGTAAGAAAGACGTTTGTGGGCACGCCGTGCTGGATGGCGCCTGAGGTCATGGAGCAGGTATATGCAAAGTTATGTTGTTTATAGCCAAGGTAATTTCAAAATAACAACTTTATAAGCAATATATTCTGTCATTTTGTATATGCAGGTTCGAGGCTATGATTTTAAAGCTGATATTTGGAGTTTTGGAATCACAGCCATAGAGTTAGCGACAGGTTCTGCGCCCTTTCACCGCTACCCTCCCATGAAGGTGAGTCCAATGAATACCACGTCCACCGGCCTAACCCGGTTCATGTCCATAAACTGTATAAAGAACTGGACTAAGGAAGTGTGTCGTCACCCATGTAGGAATTTATTTACGGACAAAAAAGCAGAATAAAAACACCAGGATCATGTAGAGCGGGTTAATGCCAGATTGATATTGAGTTCTAGACTTGTACAATCTCGGATTTGGCTCAATATCACCTGTTCTGTGCTTGGTTTTGCCCAAGGACACAACGGCAGTAATAGGTTGTCATTGTGCTGAAATAATTATTAAGTCCATCTCATTTATGTTCTAAAAATTAATATTGAAAGCCATTAAAAAAAGAATAATATTGATACTTTGCAGTGATTTCGCATTGGGGGGTATTTTTATGGTGAAATGTCTAGAAGTTGCCATGGTGACACAATGCGCAATGACAAAAGTGGACAATGACGAAAACGATTTAAGATAAGTCTGAAAACTCAAGAAAAAAAACAAGCAAAATGGATTTAAACTACATTTTCAGGAGTCTGCGATCAATACGAGCGTTCGTGGTCCTGTTTAGGTGTAGCCTTCACTGCATAACATCAAGTGCACGAGGTACAGTCACTGATTATCAAAAAACACACCATGATAGGATAGAAACTGAATGTGTAATTATAGATATTGCAGTTTCTTCTTGGTAAAATAAGTAATTTTAACAGTATATGAAGTTTGCCAGGAATATGGTTAGTACTGTATTTTGTGCTAATAATATCCCTGAAGTACGATTCTATTACCTTGCTATACTAAAACTATTACTATTAGAAGTGTTTATTGGGTCAGAACTAAGATGCAATGAAAATACACATTGCAAAGTTACTGGGAGCCTCCTTTATGAAGTACATTAGCCAAGTCCCGAGGTAAAAAGTTCATTCATTCATTTATTTATTTATTCATTTCGAGCAGGTCAACACAAGGAAATAAATACTTGTAACCAAGAGTCAAATACATTTGTTTTGTTTTACATTTGTTTTTTTGCTCGAAAAGGAATGGGAAGAAGGAAAACTTATTGAATCCCACCCCTGTCTTCCAAAACATAATCACATAATCTTAAATTATTGATTTAGCTTCCTTGTCAGCTCAGTTGAAAAACACAAAAAAACCAAAGGCAAATTCCATTCTCGTACAAAAAAACAAAAACTTTTGATCAGGGACAATAAATTACATATAAGGTGTTGCTATCAGGAACACTAAAGATCGCAACAAGTAAACATACCAATGGTAAACACAAAAAATACCAACAATGATAGCACAACTACAATAACACACATACATAATACCAATGATGGTAAAACAACAGCAGATACCAAAACACAAAACTGATACAAAAAAGTGCTATTTGACAATTCATTCAAACTCGTCTCTCACTGTATTCAGACCAGATTAACTGGAATAACAGAGCTTCAGACAGAGCAATGCCCTCGGATAGCATGTTGAGAATGTTGACGACAAAAGCTGAAAAGTATCAATAAAATCAAAATCAATCTGAGGAAAATATAGTAGACTTTTTGTACCGTCGTTTACCCCATTCAAATCTCAAATTGTATTCCAGGTTCTAATGCTGACGCTCCAGAATGACCCTCCCACTCTAGAGACCGGGGTGGAGGACAAAGAACTGGTGAAGAAGTACGGCAAATCCTTTAGGAAACTTATCTCCATGTGCCTTCAGAAGGATCCTGCCAAAAGGTGAGGGATCATGCGACCAGCTCTTTTCAGATCGATACAAAAGCTTCACTTAATATTCACTGTGCGCTGTCTCCCTCTGTGCAGGCCCACATCTGCAGAGCTTCTCAAGTGTAAATTCTTCCAAAAGGCCAAGGTATTCCTCTCATCTCACTCACACTGCATTTTAATGTGTTTGTAGAGCTGTGTTAGGGCAAATTGTGATATTGATTGCGATTATTAGACAAAACAATGATAAAAATGGTGTGATCTAAAATGTATTCCATGTTTACATCAGTGAGTTCATTCCTGGTTTCTAGTTCTACAATATGTTTATAATCCCTTTTGTGGTAGAGATGTTATGTACTTTTATTTAATCTGTTCATTTTCTTTATTTTTATTTTCATTCTGATGCATCTTGCCCTCTGTCTGCAAAATCAAAATGATCAATTATGACAAAATTTTACATTATTTACTTGTTTACATCACTGAGTATGTTAAAGGTACCAATCTTTGACATAAAAATCATTGTTTGAGCGGTCAGATCCAGTGACCCACAGGTTATCGGTGCGATTCCAGCTCCCAGAGATGAATGTTGTTGTTGTGTCCTTGGGCAAGACACTTAGGCTGTGTCCCATTTCTCTGTCTTACCCCTTGCCCTTCCCCTTCCCCTTTATCTACGTCTTTGTCTTGCCCCTCGATACCAAGCTGAGAGGGCTCGGGGTACGAATGTTCCCCTAAGAAATGGGACACCACTCGATTACGTCATCATCCCTCTCCTCTACCTGAGCTGCTACGTCTACAGAGGCAACAACAATTGATGCAAACGTAAACAAATGTCAAGGATTATCGGGTCCCTCAGCTTGACAAAAAAACTAGCTTCTTTATATGTGAAAGTTCGATGAAAACGATAACGTCGGTTAAACAGACATCACTACAATTAAAACTGCAGTTCACTAAAAGTAACGTAGAACATAAGCGTCATAATTGTAAACCTGCTAAACTGTTAATTGATCATTACAACTGCTGAAAATACATTTATGAGACTCCTTGGCTGGTCGATGTGACGCTGCCATCCTGATCCCAAAACCTGCCTGAGCTTGTAGGCGTACCCCTTCGTTTCAAGTCTGGTCGAGAGCTTACTTCGTTTCAAGGGGTATGTAGCCCTCAGTCGTGGCCCGAGCCCTTGATCAAATCAGAATCGGGACACCCCTTGCCCTCACGTGAACACGCAAAACCAAGGGGTAGGGGGAAGACGAAGGGGGAAGACGGAGAAATGGCCTTAACCAGCCTTAACCACCTCACCCCATGTGTCTGTGAATGTGTGAGTGGCTCTTTGTTGTAAAGCGCTTTTGTGTGTCTTGAAGGTGGAAAAGTGCGATTTAAAAATGTGCCCCTTTACCATTCACCTATTATTATTATTTCAGAGCTGACGAAGCCTCTTGGATGAGCGGCGAAACGTTTTCGACAAACTTTGTCCAGTTGACAAATTGAATTTCTCCTTTATCTATTATTATTATTATTCTCTCAGTTACTCAGAATGGACCGTCATGTCTATCCATTTTGAACTTGCATACAGCTGGCCCTATACTTCGCAGCTTAACCACCATTTCAAACTAAAACTATTATTAAAAAGCAGAATGAAGCCGCGCTGAAATCTTATTGTCAACAGTCCCACAATAAGCCATTCATTTCAGGCCTGCTTTACGTAATATGATTTGCCCGATTTCCTCTAACCTTGATTCAGTATTCCAGTGTTTAAACCCTCTGACTTGCATTTTTTTTCTCTCTCACAGAACAAAGAATATCTGGTGGAGAAGCTTTTGTGTCGTGCACCAAAGATTTCACAGAGGTCTAAGAAGGTACGTGTGTGCCCTCGGTCGTAAAAGCACCCTCCTATTGACTAAACATGACCGGAATGTTGCATTTACTGTCAACACGGACATTTGGCTTTCACCACGTCAAACACACTGCGGTAGAGACATAGGGGCCACAATAGCCACAGTTGTAGTAATGTTAAAGGAGTTATGTGTAGAATCCTGCAGTCGTCCAGGTAGAATCCATGGCAAAATGAGAAATTCAATCCAGCTCATCCAAGCTGCTTCTTAAGTTAAAAGAGAATTAACGTTTTTTACAATCTGAGCCTTATTTCGGTGATAAAACAAGTTGTTTTACTCACCCATAGCACTTTGGTGTCATATGGAGCATTTCCGGAGATGTTTTAGATTAGCGATATCCGTAACGTGAGATCTCAGGGCATATGTTTGCGGTCTCCAAATAACACAAACTTTTAGCACTTTTCAAATCATAGAAGCTCAATGTCTTAGGCCTGTAATTCGAGATTTATCCATAGTTTCGAGTAGATGAGGAGGCCAGTGCGCATGTGCGGTGTCACAGCTTATTTCGCTCTCAGCTCTCGGGACCCAAACATGAAACGCAAAGCTGTAAATTATGGATAAATCTCGGATTAGAGGCCACTTTTGAGTCAAACGAAAGTGTAGACTAAGACATTGAGCTTCTATGATTTGAAAAGTGCTAAAGTTTGTGTTATTTGGAGACCGTAAATATATGCCCCGAGAACTCACATTACAGATATCGCTAATCTAAAACATCTCCGGAAATGCTCCATATGACACCAAAGTGCTATGCGTGAGTAAAACAACTTGTTTCATTACCGAAATAAGGTTCAGATTGTAAAAAATGTTAATTCTCCTTTAAAGTGGTTATTTTTGTCAAGAAACAGAATCCTTCCTTGAACAGACATGGAGGTCTCAGGCATCATTCGTCTCCATCTATAACTCTATCCTCAAACCAAAATCAAAACAAACAAAGAAAACAATAGGGCAGCAGGTCAGGTCCAGAGGTGTGAAAAGTTCAAAGTGTATTTTATTGTCAATTCACTATGTAACAGACATTACACAGAGGACTGAAATTGCGTTTCACCGGACTCCAAATGTGCAATTTAACTATAAACTAAAATGTGCAATTTAACTAAAAACACACACACAAGGACATAAAGTGTACACAGGCATCAACAATAAATAGACATAAGACATACAGGCAAGCATATACTCTTCCAACAAGAAGGAACGTTTGAGGTAGAATGAAATGTGCAATATGTAAGGTGCAAAAGTGAATTATGGTCCTGAATGGTTCTGCTAACAAGTACCCACACTCCCACTGCATATTTAATAGGCCTACCTAACTAACAGAAACTGTAAACAAGTAGGTGTGTTAGTTTCAAAGTAATTTAATTGTCGTTAGCTCCTCCCTGCAGGCAGCTTTAAGCAGTGTCCACCAGCGTCTGACACAACTGAAGAAGCAGCTTGGATGAGCTGAGAAACATATTCAACCAAATAAACTTTTGTCCAGTTGACAAATTGAATTTTTCCTTTTGCCATTAAAGGAGTTCTATTACGCAAAATGTACTCTTGTGAGATTTAAGACATGTTATAATGCTGTTACCTCCTCAAAAATGCTCAGCTCCACCTTGTGATGTCATGAAGTGCTAGTTTTCAAGTCAACAGCTACTTTGTTTAGAAGATATTGGAAATTCCAGAGCTGAAATCATCTAAATCATTCAATTGAATGTGTATGGAGTTTAAAACACAACAAAGCACTTCCTGTATTACCACATGACATCACAAGGTGGAACAGCTTCAACATGTGCGAATGAAACAAAACACAACTCCAGTTACGTGATGAGGAAACAACATTATAACATAAAACAGAAAATTGTGTAATATAAGTCGTTTAAAGTGCTGATGATAAGTTAGACAACACATCTCACTAAAAAAGTATTTAACATGATTATATTTACAATTTTACTAGATTTTTACCAAGTTTCCCCCTTTTTTGTTTATAATTTTACTTCCTGGTTGGACACGGGCAGCATATTAAACATTTGCAGAGTTAATCCCATAACTGTTACCTAGCAACTGTAACATTAACAAGGGCCAAAACTAAATTACACATTAGATATGATTTGACTAGGCTACTAAAAATAGATGACAGCACTTTTATCACTTTTTTGAAACTCACCGCTACTTCCTGTATTTTTTGTGCCTTTCTTCTCGAAAACTATGATAAATATTTACCAAACCAAGTAATAATTAGAAAAACACAAAAAGCTGTCATTTACAGTAACTATTGCGTTTCCTGCTTATATTTTGGTCACATTTAAAGGTGCATTGTGTAGCTTTTTTGGGGGAGGGTTGTTTCCATGGTTCCATGGTGATGTTTTTGCTTTTCCATGAATGTTCTCCAGTAGGATTTCCTTTATTCCCACGTATTTGAGCAAAGTTTGTCTTTCCCCAGCGCAGATTTATCGTAGAAGCATCTCAATCTGCATCTAATTATAAACTACTTCATTGTCCCGTAATCAGGAAGTGCAGGTTAGCATGCTAGTTGTAGTCAGCTTTACCGTCACAGCAAAACTTGTGCTGAAAAAGTGCTCATAAACTCATCTCGGTGACTAATTAGGATGCACTGAATTCATAAGAAATAACTTTGGACCATTGTAAATGTTTAAAAATGAACTATTTCTGTTTTTCACATTTTTATGACAGTAAAAATCAGGTACGGATGCTTTAAATGTAGCTGTTTTGCATTTATTTATTTTTATTAATTTATTTGTATGTGTTTTATTTATTTATGTACATGTTTTATGTTTTATTTATTTATGTACATGTTTTATTAGTCAAAAATTATTCAGAAAAAACATATTCCTATTGTGATCGGGTTCTCCTTTCCCTGTCCACAGATCTGACTCGTAACTTGGCCTGGTAATATGTATTTGCGTTGTAATCGCTAAGTTAAACAGCACACTTTGAAACGCTCGTGGCAAAGCAACAATATCCCCACGGAAACAAGCTCAACTAAACCAGAAAAGTTACACAATACGAATTCACCACTGAGCGCTCGTAGTTTTGGTTGATAATATTGTGAGGCTGAGCGGAGGAGTGGAAATTTCCGGACCTAGAGGCGGAGAGCCGGGGGGGTGCAGTGTGTGACGTTATGATTACGCACAGACAGCAGCGTGTCAATACAGAGAAATGTAATAGGAGAGGAAATTGATTGGTCAGCGGGGGTTTTGTTATGTATGCAGTGTAGATTTCACACAGTTTATTCAAATTACACGATGTTAATATAATAGAAAGTACTAATTATTTAGGCAGATAGAAAGAAATGAACGTTCAAATGATGGTGCACAGTAACTGAACTCATGTCAGTTTAGTTTAGTCTTTATTTGAAGAGACAATATACAGAGACATTAAGCTCATAAAAAACAGACATGTTAGTTTCCATGTGCAGTCCCTGATTTACAGAAATAAATCACACAACACACAACAACGAGAACAATTCACAGCTCTGGAAAAAAATAAGAGACCACTGCAACATTATCAATTTTCTGATTTTACTACTTATAGGTATGTGTTTGGGGAAAAGGGACTTTTTTTTTTTGAGTCTATAAACTACTGACAACATTTCCCTCAAATTCCAAATAAAAATAATATTATCGTTTAGAGCATTTATTTGCAGAAAATGACAAAAAATAACAAAAAGATTTGTTTTCAGATCTCAAACAATGCAAAGAAACAAGATCAAATTCATTTTAAAACAACATAATACTAATGTTTACACAGTATTTGGTGCAGTAACCTTTATTTTTAATCACAGCTTTCATGCGTCTTGGCATGCTCTCCACAATCAATCAATCAATCAAACTTTATTTCTAAAGCACCTTCCAACAACCAAAGCTGCCCAAAGTGCTGTACAACATTAAAAACAAGATAAAAAACAATAAACATCATACAAATAGGTCAACAAAGCACATTAAAATACCATTAAAATGACAATTAACATAAACCACTAAAATAAAGAAAGTGTCCCAGGGCCACTACGTGGTTTAAGTTTGGCTTTGAACAGAGCCTGCCTCAGTGATGGAGCGTAACTCAGTGGGCAAAGAGTTCCAGAGTTTTGGACCGGCCACTACAAAAGAACGATCACCTCACTGTTTGCTCCGGGACCAGGGGACCTCCAGCAGATGTTGCCCAGCAGATCATAGAGCTCTGCTGGGTTGGTGAGGGGTCAAAATCTCACACAAGTAGGAAAGTGCAAGATGATTGACTGCATTAAAAACAAACATCAAAATTTTAAAATGAATTCTGAACTGGACAGGGAGCCAGTGCAAAGAGTACAGGACAGGGGTGATGTGGTCGTGTTTCCGGCTGTTAGTGAGCAGGCGAGTGTGCAGCATTTTGCACGAGCTGCAAACGGTGAAGACCAGCTTGATTAATCCCCACATAGAGTGCATTGCAGTAGTCTATGCGAGAAGTCTTTTGCATTGTTCTTGGGTGACTTTATTCCACTCCTGGTGCAAGAACTGAAGTAGCTCAGCTTTGTGTTTGTGTTGGAATTCAACAGACGCTGGAATGGAATGGCCGTAATACATGTAGAGATGCTGATTTCAGAAAAAAATGCAGTGGTCTCTTCTTATTTTTTTTTTTTCCCCCAGAGCTGTAGACTTAGACTTTATTGATCCACAAGGGAAATTATTTGGCTACAATGGCTCACTCATCACAATCAAGAGACAGGTGTCAAATGACATAATTATAAAAATAAAATGTATTAAATGTTTTTGTACAAGTCAAAATAAAATAGAAAAATAAGTAATAAAATAAAATATAAAATCACAGCTGTATACAGGAGACAAGAACGTCAGCGCAATAATGTACTGACTGACAGAGCATAAGGTTATCTGTTACATAAGACTGAGTTGTTGTACAGTTGTTGTACAGTATTATCTTAAAAACACTAGTATAAGTAGACAACTAGAATGATGATGCTAAATGCCTGTCCAACTTTCTTTTTAATATAAAAGATAAAGTACAACAGAATGCACCTACAGGAGCCTACCATTTTCATTAGTGTACTCTCAATAAGGAAATTAAATTTGTTTTTATCAGTCTTTGGCTTAGATGAAATGTTATTAAAAGCTAATATTAATATTTCACTTGTTTTTTTGAGCCACAAGGGAAATTACTTGGGTGCAGCAGCTCACACATGACAATATAGTATAATAACAAAGACTAAAAATATAAATGGTAATAATAATGTTTTTTTTTTTGCTTTTCATTTATAACTATATGCATTTATACTTGTTTATCCTTTTACATGCAACCAGACTCCAATACCCGAGTTTCCATCAACTTATTTTTTAATACGTATTATGAGAGCCGATTAAAGCAGATTTTGAAAGATGAAAACCCATAGCAACCACATAATAACCAAAACAGCATGTGTAACTTTTAATATTGATTTTAATACTCAGGAAAAGGTCAGATAGTCTACAGCAATTAAAAATGTTGCTGTAACCTTGGACAAACATATTACCTCTTTGTGTAGGTCAGTGTTTTTATGTGCATTGTCCCTGAATTACATTAAATTAAATTAAATTAAATAGTAGGATTTCTTGTGGTTTTATACCAATTCTAGTAGGCGATTCTAAAACTCCAAGATCCAACTTTGTCCTGTTCATGCGAGTTCTTTCCCCAGTATCTATACCCGCTCAATTGATTTTCTGACAAACTCACACGCAGAGAACAAAAAATATAATGTGAGCGCACAAAGAGGTACAAAACTATACTATTAATATTAATCTATTTACTGATCAGTGTTACAATGGTGTTTCCTCATCAAAAACAGACCTGGAGTTGTGTTTTGTTTCATTCACACATGTTTAACACACAAACCCTGCAGATTTAAAGGGACAGTGTGTAAGATTTTTACCTGTTAATTACTGAAATTGAAGATACCCATTCAAAAATACATTGTTTTCCAAGCCTTTTCACTTCCATCATGAAATCAAAGTATTCTTTTGGACTTAGATATAGTCACATAAAAGGGGGATCTTCCCCATATAGAGGCAGCCATTTTGAATACGAGAGCCGCAGAAGGACATTTGGGCTCATCCTTTGCCTCGGCTCCGGCTAACAGCTGCTTAGCCGCGCTGCAGATGGCCCCCCCCTTCCCCCCTCCCCTTCCCCTTCTCTCCTTCGTTCCTCTGCTCCCATATGCAGCCAGGAGCGAAGCAGAGAAGGGGAAGGGGAGGGGGGGAGGGGGAGCATGCTGCCGGATCACACATCGTAATGGATATAACACGTATTTTGGACTAAATTGTTTTACTGGATTTTATTCGCTGGATCCTTATGGACAGACTGAGACCAAGTTTATGATGAAATACAGAGTTTGACCTGTGCAAAGCCTTCAAAGGTAAGCTAAGTAAGCTAAGTTTTGTGCTTTTCTGTATAAAAGCCCCATGTGCTCGGGGAGTGATTGTTTTGCAGGGAAATGAATTGCATAGTCAAAAAGAGGAGACTGTAAGGTTTCATTTGATGTGTAGATTGTCATGAATCATGATCGGGATTGTGTGTTTTCATGCGAAAAGAAAAAAAAAAAGTGAACGGGGGACCGTTTTATGTATACAGCGGTGCGCGGTTCGTGCGCGGGCACGCGCGCGATGTCGGCGGTACGTCGCGTCCGAGTGACCCTCGAGGTCTGCCGTAGCCAAAAGAGGAAGTGGAATAGCTAGTAACCACCTATGCGCCACGAATCCTACACACTGTCCCTTTAAAGGGACGGTGTGTAAGATTTTTATCCGTTAATTACTGAAATTGAAGATACCCATTCAAAAATACATTGTTTTCCAAGCCTTTTCACTTCCATCATGAAATCAAAGTATTCTTTTGGACTTAGATATACAGGGGGTCCTCGGGTTACGACGTTGATCCGTTCTTAAGACGCGTTGTTATCCGAATTTCGTCATAAGTCGGATTTTGACTTTGATCTTCCAACCAAAGCACCAATAACCTTTCCATCTCAATAATTAGACCACTACACTGCTTGGTTATCACTGCCGCTTTCATAGGAGCAGATCAGAGCCCACATCAGGTACTTCCGCCCACATTGGGCACGCACACGACCACAACAAAGCGTATTCTTCCACCATGCGCCACGCGCCGTTCGCGTTTGTTTACATCTCTTACCACGCTAAACCGCGTAAGACGGAATGACGCGTAATATATATATATATATTTTTTTTAATGGGGGCGCGTTCGTAACCACGAAACGTCGTAACCCGAGACCGTCGTAAACCGATGACCCCCTGTAGTCACATAAAAGGGGGATCTTCCCCATGCAGAGGCAGCCATTTTGAATACGAGAGCCGCAGAAGGACATTTGGGCTCCGCCTTCGGCAAGGCTCATGGTTTTGGGTAAACAACACAAGCATGCTGCCGGATCAGACTCGTAATGGATCTAACACGTGTTTTGGACTAAATTGTTTTACTGAATTTTATTCGCTGGATCCTTACGGACAAATTGAGAGCATGTTTATGGTGAAATACAGAGTTTGACCTGTGCAAAGCCTTCTAAGGTAAGCTAACCTCGTTTTGTGCTTTTCCGTATAAAAGCCCCATGTGCTCGGGGAGTGATTGTTTTGCAGGGAAATTAATTGCATAGTCAAAAAGAGGAGACTGTAAGGTTTCATTTGATGTGTAGAGTGTCATGGTACATGATCGGGAATGTGTGTTTTCATGAGAAAAGAAAAAAAATAAAAATAACCGGGACCGCGTTTTATTTATACAGTAGCGGCGCGCGGCTCGTGTGCGGGTACGAGAGCTGTCCGCGGCGCGCCCGGGTGACCCTCGAGGTCTGCCGTAGCTAAAACAGAAAGTGCAATAGCACCATCCACCTATGCGCCACGAATCCTACACACTGGTACTTTAAGCTGAGTTCTTCTCTCAAACCGAAAACACTCTGTTCCACCATGCAGGAAGTGCTCCACTGTGTTTTTAAACTCCACACACCTTCACTCGAATCACTTGGATGATTTCAGCCCTGGAATTGCCGCTCTCCATCTTTACCGAATTTAAGTTCAAAGGTATAGCTGTTAAACTATCATGACATCACAAAGTGGAACAGAACATTTTGAGCTTTGAAAACCATCCGTCCATCAATTTTCTTCCTTTTATCCGGGGCCGGATCGCAGGGGCAACAGTCTAAGCAGGGACTCCCAGACTTCCTTCACCCCGGACACTTCCTCCAGCTCCTCCGGGGGGACCCCAAGGCGTTCCCAGGCCAGCCGATAGACATAGTCCCTCCAGCGTCTCCTGGGTCTTCCCCGGGGCCTCCTCCCGGTGGGACATGCCCGGAACACCTCCCGAGGGAGCGTCCAGGAGGCATCCGGAACAGATGCCCGAGCCACCTCAGCTGCTCCTCAGAAACTCATTTCGGCTGCTTGTATCTGCGATCTCGTCCTTTTGGTCATTACCCAGAGCTCATGACCATAGGTGAGGGGAGGGATGTAGATTGACGGTAAATCGAGAGCTTTGCCTTTTGGCTCAGCTTCCTCTTCACCACAACGGTCCAGTACAGCGACCGCATCACTGCTGACACACCGATCCAATCAATCAATCAATCAAACAATATTTATAAGGCGCTTTTCATACAAAATTGTAACACAAAGCGCCTTCACACGATCCACATGTCAGCTTTGAAAATGTCATGAAACTCACAATTCCAGGCATGTTTTTGATGAGGTTACAACATTATAACAGAATTTAAAACTCACAAGAATCCATTTTGTGTAATATAGACACATTTAAATGCTTGTCTTTTCTTACTGTAACCAGACCCAGTGTCCTTGTCATTTTGTGCTGACTCTCGCTCACGGCGCTGTCTGCATCCTGCACTCAGCAAATGCTCCACAGAGGGCCTGAGCTGGACAGTGGCAGCATTTCATCTCCACAGGCTCTGACCTTTTCTCTGTGAGGGAAGGGAGGCTTACTGTGAGAATACAGCTCTGGAAAAAAATGAGAGACCACTGCAAAATTATGAGTTTTTCTGATTTTACTACTTATAGGTATGTGTTTGGGCAAAAGGAACATTTTTGTTTGAGTCTATAAACTACTGACAACATTTCCCCCAAATTCCAAATAAAATATTATCATTTATGTTTTTTTGTTTTTGTTTTTTTTGGCTCCATGAAATAATATAGGCTAAATGGTGTTTGGAACTAAACCAGGACTAGGCCAGGACTAGACCACGACTAGAACACGACTAAACCAGGACTAGACCACAAGTAAACCAGGACTAGCAGTGAACTAAACCAGAACTAGACCAGGACTAAACCGGGACTAAAAGAGGACTAGAAGTGGACTAAATCAGGACCAAGTCAATACAGCGATGACTAAACCAGGACTAAGGAACATTTTGTTTGAGTCTATAAACTACTGACATTTCCTTCAAATTCCAAATAAAAATTTTATCATTTAGAGCATTTATTTGCAGAAAATGACAAATGGTCAAAATAACAAAAAAGATACATGTTTTCAGACCTCAAAAAATGCAAAGAAACAACATCAAATGAATTTTCAAACAACATAATACTAATCTTTACACTTAAGAAGAGTTCAGAAATCAATATTTGGTGCAATAACCCTTATTTTTAATCACAGCTTTCATGTGTCTTGGCATGCTCTCCACAAGTCTTTCACATTGTTCTTGGGTGACTTTATTCCACTCCTGGTGCAAGAACTGAAGTAGCTCAGCTTTGTGTTTGTGTTGGAATTCTACAGACACTGGAATGGAATGGCTGTAATACATGTAGAGATGCTGATTTCAGAAAAAAATGCAGTGGTCTCTTATTTTTTTCCAGAGCTGTATTTGTAGCCTCTAAAATGTCCAACAGAGGGCACTGTAACACACCACAACTCAAACTCAAAACCAAGAAGACGTCAATAGATCCATGGGCTGTGGGGTCCACTGGAGGACATGAGCTGTGCTTTTATTACATTATAAACTATTCCATTATAAAAGAGGCAGGCAGGACCAGAGTCACACACTGAATACAGCTGAACTGGACTGAAAATGCATTTTAATCCATTTTGTATTTACAACAGCACCAAATACACAAGTGTCATTGGCTGTAATGAATTTATGTCCCTTCATAGAGAATTACAGAGAGTTCACAACGTTCTTGTCTCCATGGAGATGTTTATGCTTTGTCTGGAATGTTCCACAGTATGGCATTGCCTATTTCCCAGAAGAGAGAGTAAAGAGGACAGGAGACCCTGCTCACTGTAAGAATGCATTTTTCAAAGCATTTTTTTTTTAGCAGTGCATCAATTACATCTGTAATTGAATAAATCTGAAATACTAAGTTTAATGTCCTACTCTGGAGCATTCCAGGCAAAGCAATAGAAATAATCAATTATAGGGTTATATGGTTTCTCAGTACAGTGGTACCTCACCTTACGAAATTAATTGGTTCCAGAAGTGGTTTCGTAACGTGAATTTTTCGTAAGTTGAGTAGCTATTTCAATGGAAAAAGCCTGATTCGTTCCAAGGCCCCGTTCCAAGTTTTTTTTTATCCATCCATCCATCCATCCATTTTCTTACGCTTATCCAGGGGCGGGTCGCGGGGGCAACAGTCTAAGCAGGGACTCCCAGACTTCCTTCACCCCGGACACTTCCTCCAGCTCCTCCGGGGGGAGCCCAAGGCGTTCTCAGGCCAGCCGGGACACATAGTCCCTCCAGCGTGTCCTGGGTCTTCCCTGGGGCCTCCTCCCGGAACACCTCCTGAGGGAGGTGACCAGGAGGCATCCGGAACAGATGCCCGAGCCACCTCAGCTGGCTCCTCTCAACGTGGAGAAGCAGCGGCTCTACTCCGAGCCCCTCCCGTGTGACTGAGCTCCTCACCCTATCTCTAAGGGTGCGCCCAGCCACTCTGCAGAGGAAACTCATTTCAGCCGCTTGTATCCGTGATCTCGTCCTTTCGGTCATTACCCAAAGCTCATGACCATAGGTGAGAGTAGGAACGTAGATTGACCGGTAAATTGAGAGCTTCGCCTTTTGGCTCAGCTCCCTCTTCACCACAACGGTCCGGTACAACGACCGCATCACTGCCGACGCTGCACCGATCCGCCTGTCAATCTCACGCTCCATCCTCCCCTCACTCGTGAACAAGACCCCGAGACACTTGAACTCCTCCACAAAGCACATGTGGACTGGTTGGGCAAACTCCCATGCACCCTCGAGCACCCGATGGAGAGTATAGAGCTGGTCCAGTGTTCCCCGGCCGGGACGAAAACCACACTGCTCCTCCTGAATCCGAGGTTCGACTATCGGTCGAATTCTCCTCTCCAGCACCCTGGAATAGACCTTACCGGGAAGGCTGAGGAGTGTGATTCCCCGATAGTTGGAACACACCCTCCGGTCCCCCTTCTTAAACAGAGGGACCACCACCCCGATCTGCCAGTCCAGAGGTACTGTCCCCGACCGCCACGCGATGTTGCAGAGACGTGTCAGCCAAGACAAACCTACAACATCCAGAGACCTGAGATACTCAGGATGGATCTCATCCACCCCCGGGGCCTTGCCGACGAGGAGCTTTCCAACCACCTCAGTGGCTTCAGCCAGGGTGATGAGTGAGTCCGCCTCCGAGTCTCCAGCCTCTGCTTCCTCCTCGGAAGACGTGATAGCGGGATTGAGGAGATCCTCAAAGTATTCCTTCCACCGTCCGATAACATCCCCAGTTGAGGTCAACAGCTCCCCACCCACACTGTAAACAGTGTTGGTGTAGCACTGCTTCCCCCTCCTGAGGCGCCGGACGGTTTGCCAGAATTTCTTTGAGGCCGCCCGATAGTCCTCCTCCATGGCCTCTCCGAACTCCTCCCAAACCCGAGTTTTTGCCTCTGCGACTGCCCGGGCTGCAGCACGCTTGGCCCGCCGGTACCCGTCGGCTGCCTCAGGAGTCCCACGAGCCAATAAGGCCCGATAAGACTCCTTCTTCAGCATGACGGCATCCCTTACTTCCGGTGTCCACCACCGGGTTCGGGGATTGCCGCAGCGACAGGCACCACAGACCTTACGACCACAGCTACGGGCGGCCGCATCGACAATAGAGGCCGAGAACAGAGCCCATTCGGACTCTATGTCTCCAGTCTCCCCCAGAATCCGGGAGAAGCTCTCCCGGAGGTGTGAGTTGAAGGTACCCCTGACAGAGGGATCTGCCAGACGTTCCCAACAGACCTTCACTACGCGCTTGGGCCTGCCAGGTCTTTCTGGCTTCCTCCCCCGCCAGCGGACCCAACTCACCACCAGGTGGTGATCAGTTGACAGCTCTGCCCCTCTCTTCACCCGAGTGTCCAAGACACGCGGCCGGAGGTCAGATGACACGACAACAAAGTCGATCATCAACCTCCGTCCTAGGGTGTCCTGGTGCCACGTGCACTGGTGGACACCCTTGTGCTCGAACATGGTGTTCGTTATGGATAAACTGCGCATAGCACAGAAGTCCAATAACAGAACACCGCTCGGGTTCAGATCAGGGAGGCCGTTCCTCCCAATCACCCCTCTCCAGGTGTCACTGTCGTTGCCCACGTGGGCGTTGAAGTCCCCCAGGAGAACAACGGAGTCCCCGGGCGGTGCACTGTCCAGTACCCCTCCCAGGCACTCCAAGAAGGCCGGGTACTCTGCACTGCTGTTCGGCCTGTAGGCCGACACAACAGTGAGAGACCTGTCCCCGACCCGAAGGCGCAGGGACGCGACCCTCTCATTCACCGGGGTGAACTCTAACACTCGGCGGCTAAGCTGTGGGGCAATGAGCAGGCCCACACCAGCCCACCGCCGTTCCCCGTGGGCAACGCCAGAGAAATGGAGAGTCCAGCCCCCTTCAAGGAGTTGGGTTCCAGAGCCCAAGCTGTGCGTGGAGGTCAGGCCGACTATATCTAATCGATAGCGCTCAACCTCCCGCACAAGCTCAGGCCCCTTCCCCAGCAAGGTGACATTCCATGTCCCCAGAGCTAGTCTCCATGTCCAGAGATCTGGTCGCCGAGGCCGCCGCTTTCGGCTGCCGCCCAGATCTCTCTCTCCGGCCCCTTATGGATCCTCCTGCGGGTGGTGAATCCACGGGAGGACGGCCCCACGTCGCTCCTTTGGGCTGAGCCCAGCCGGGCCCCATAGTGTAACTTTTTTTTATAGTGTAACACTGTGTTCTGCGTCCTGATTGGCTAAGAGACTGTAGACCCAGGACTAAGCATGGACTAAACCAGGTCTAAACAAGGTCTATACCTGGACTGGACCAGGACTAAACCTGGACTAAACCAGGACTAGACCAGGTGGATTAAAGCGCCGCGTGCGGGTCTATTTCCTGGTTTCGTGCTAGCTCTGCCGGTGTACCTCACGAGTCACGGCTGAGGTGAGCAGCGAGGAGGGGAGGAGATGTGCCTCCCCTCGGGACGGCACGCAGTCCGAGCGCATGAACGAACGCATGAACGCGGTGGTTTAATCCTGGTTTAATCCTGGTTTAGACCTGGTTTAGACCTGGTCTAGAGGAGGCACGGTTTGAGCATGGGTCTTGTGCTCGCAGCCCCGCGCCGGGTCATGCTGCGCTATCACACGCACGCAGTCTGGCTGAGCGCGCATTATTTGAATTTTTGAGATTTCGCATTTCGTAACTTGAATTGTCTTTCGTATCTAGAGACCAAAATTTAACGTGAAGGTGTTTCATAACTTGGACTTTTCGTTTGTTGGGTCTTTCGTAAGGTGAGGTACCACTGTATTTATCATGTGTACAATTTTATTGCTATAGTGTGGAGATTTTTATTATTTTTATTGTAATACAAGTTATACAATACGATTTGTATGGAAGCTAACAGAGGCCATGTTTGTAATGATTATTTTCCACCTTAATAACGAGAAAATTAACTTGAGATCTCAAGAAAACAACGCAATTAATTAGTGATCTCTAGAAAACAAAACTGTTATTTTGAGATCTCGAGAAAACACTGTATCTCCGTGGGTAAAGACAAAGCCGGGCCAGTCTTCTGCGGAGGTCCCGCGGACTAATCTTGAAATTATCCCGAATTAAAAGACGTAATGCAATCTCCCCCTGTGTCAACCCCTGATCAAAATATTGCCTTATCAGCTGATCGATTATTATTCCAGACATTCTAATGACCAAAAACACACCTATTCAGAATGAGAAATAGCCCCGAAGTCAGACTGTCACAACTTGAAGGTAGACGTTTCAGTTGTTTTCTCGAGATCACGGAATAATTGTTTCATTTTCTCGAGATCTTGAAATAACTGTTTCATTTTCTCGAGATCTCGAAATAACTGTTTTGTTTTCTCGAGATCTCGAATTAATTATCTCGTTATCTCGGGATAACAAGGAAGAAAAAATATTGCTTATGAATATGGCCTCTGTCAACTGCCATAGATTTGAGCTGTAGTGAATATGGCAAATTATTGGTAGATTCTGCTATTTATTTGCTGCAGCTCATGCTTTTTTAATTCATTTTAAAGTGGTTTACTGGGATTATCCTGTTTTATTTAAATCTTAATGAACTGGCATTAAGATTCAATATGATCGTTTATCACAGTATTTCTCTGTAACAACACGTCATACTTCAGAATTTGCCAGGCCTACTATTGGACATCATTTTAGGATAACTGTCTCATTACCCTGAAGTGTCCAAACTCAACATATTTGACATTTTTAAGACAATATTTTACTTTTATTATCTGTAATTGGCAGGACTACAAGATACATACAGAACATTCTATCGGGTGTACTGTCATTGGTCTAACAGCTCTCAATAATTTTGTTTTGTACAGTAATTACATTTCTATTTAAAGGTGCATTGTGTAACTTTTCTGCTAGAGTGTCCGTCACCTGCTTGTTTCTGTGGATATGTCATTGCTCTGCCTGAAATGTTCCACAGTATGACATTAAACAGCTATACTTTACATTTATCATACATTTACTAAATTACAGCTCAAAAATACCTAGAAAAACAGACATTTTGACTGTGAGCGGGGGCGCCTCTCCGCAGAGCTGACCTGTAACTTGGTCTAGTTTGGTCTCCATGAAGATAGAAAGGTTTAATACCATACTGTGGGACATTCCAGACAAATAACAAGAGGCAATAACATCTCAGTGGAGAAAAGCATTTGACGGAACCTCCACCAAAAAAGTTACACAATGTACTTTAAAGTATAAAAAGTGTTATTGTGCGTTATGAGTGAGTGTTCCTGTGTGTTTAAGGAGCAGAGCCGTGGTTCTGGTCCTGGTTTGGGCACTTATCCTCGCCTCACTGGAAGGGTAGAGTTATGTTCAAAGTATACAGCTGTAGTAGTAGTAGTATCATAGTAACATCGTAGTAACGTGTGTAGTAACGTGTGCTTTGTGTGTGTGTGTCACTGTGCTGTTGTCATTACACTCACATAATGGCCCAAATAGTCCTTCCACTATTTTGCCATAAATCTATCCGTGGCTTAATGTGTTTAAATGCATTGATGTAAGGTACACAAGTGTTTTTAGAAATACATTTTGTTTTGTTTTAGTTTTAATGTCTTATATTATGCTAAAAATGCACTCTTGTGAGCTTTAAGTCATGTTCTAAAACTGTTACCTCCTCAAAAACAGACCTGGAGTTGTGTTTTGTTTTATTCATGTTTGAGTAATCCTGAATTATTATTCTGTCTACATCTACAGAACTCAAAATGCTCTGCTCCGCTATGTTTTTAAACTCCATACATCTTCGCTAGAAACATCTGGATTACACTGGTCTACAAATTTTTGGACTCAATCTGCTTCCGAGATAAAACATGACCAATCAAAAGTTTGGACAGTTTTTTTATGCACATTTCTTCTTTACTTCCATAATTATTACATTGGAGTGTTCATCTATGAATAGACACGTAACCTGCAAACAAAAATAAAACTATTATTATCTGTTACACAAGGGTGAGTTGTTGTACAGTTGTAGGGAGTATTATCTGTTACACAAGGGTGAGTTGTTGTACACTTGTAGGGAGTATTATCTGTTACACAAGGGTGAGTTGTTGTACAGTTGTAGGGAGTATTATAGTATGAATGTAGTCCTGTATCTCTCACTGTTTGAGCGGAGCTGTAGGAGCCTGTTGGAGGATTACTCAAAGTGGCAGCCCCGCTCACAGTCAGAATGTTGTTTTTCTAGGTATTTTTGAGCTATAAAACCACCTATACTTGAATAAATGTGACAGACCGCAGCAAAACCAGACACATGTCATCCCGGAGGCGTTTTGAGTTATTCAGATTCTGAAAGTGTAGACTCTAAGCTTTCCAACGATGCCTTACACATGGAAATCTGAGAATATTTGAAGAATTTGTGGCCATTTGAAAGCAGCACATTCTGAAAACAACAAGCTGAGAAAAGCTGTGTTAAAGATTCTCTAACTCCAGGCCTTCAGAGTTCATTTGCATGACATTAAGCTAAGCCCTCCCCCATCATTGTGGTGTGGTGTGGTGTTTCAGGGCAGGTCAGAATTAGAAGGTACTTTGTTAAAATGGAAATGCTTTTATAACAAAAAGTCCATATAATCACTCAATAATTCAATAATACACAGGATAATATGTTAAGTTAAAAATCACTTGTATTGTCAATTTAATACAATACAAAATAGTATAGGACATCACAGACACAAACACACACACACACCTTAGTCCTGTTTTAGTCCTGGTTTAGTCCTGGTTTAGTCCTGGTTTTAGCCCTGGTTTAGTCCTGGTTTAGTCCTGGTTTTAGCCCTGGTTTAGTCCTGGTTTAGTCCCGTTTTAGCCCTGGTTTTAGCCCTGGTTTAGTCCTGGTTTTAGCCGTGGTTTAGTCCTGGTTTAGTCCTGGTTTAGTCTTGGTTTAGTCCTGGTTTAGTCCTGGTTTAGTCCTGGTTTTAGCCATGATTTAGTCCTGGTTTAGTCCTGGTTTTAGCTATGATTTAGTCCTGGTTTAGTCCTGGTTTTAGCCCTAGTTTAGTCCTGGTTTTAGCCTGGGTTTAGCCCTGGTTTTAGTCCTGGTTTAGTCCTGGTTTAGTCCTGGTTTAGTCCTGGTTTTAGTCCTGGTTTAGTCCTGGTTTAGTCCTGGTTTTAGCCCTGGTTTAGTTCTGGTTTTAGCCCTGATTTAGCCCTGGTTTAGTCCTGGTTTTAGCCCTGGTTTAGTCCTGGTTTTAGCCCTGGTTTAGTCCTGGTTTAGTCCTGGTTTAGTCCTGTACACACACGTACACACTAAAGTAGAGCTGTTTAATGTCAACAAAAAGGTGACGGACCCCCAACCAAAAAGTGACCTATTTCATGTGAATGAAAACACAACTCCAGATCTGTTTTTGATGAGGTAATAACATTATAACGTGGTTTAAAGGTCACACAAATCCATTTTGTGTAATATAGCACCTTTATTTATTATGCTATTACTAAACTTGTAAACATGTGAAGTGAAATTGCTTCTGTTAGTTGAGTAAAGTACAAAGAATGACACTGATATATCGAGTTTAATGTTTGTTTTCAGGTGAGGAGGGTCCCCGGCTCCAGTGGACACCTGCACAAGACAGAGGACGGGGACTGGGAGTGGAGCGATGACGAGCTGGACGAGCGCAGCGAGGAGGGGAAGGCCGCCGTGAACCAGGGACGAGTGAGTACAACTGATCCAAGAACAGTCAAATCACTTAAACATGACCAATCAAAAGTTTGGACAGTTTTTTATGCACGTTTCTTCTTTACTTCCATGATTATTACATTGGAGTGTTCATCTATGAATAGACACGTAACCTGCAAACAAAAATAAAACTCAAAATAACTTGTTTTAGATTTAAATGTTAAAAATAGCCACCTTTTGCTTTGATCCTAACAAAGCACAACTGTGGAGTGGAAACCATTTCAGGAGACTTTTCTTGATAAAGAAGCTCAGTGAAAGAAGGCTTTTTTACGAAGTGTTTTTACGAAGAAAAGGGATTTGAATATGAAACAAAAACAAAATATTTAGTTGAATTTAGTTTTTTCTTTGCTATATAATTCCATATATCTTGCATCATACATTTGACTTCTTCTGTGTGTATATAAAATTTAGAAAGTAGCAAACATAATGAAACAATACATTGAAAAATAAGGCCTGTCCAAACTTTTGACTGGTAGTGTATGAGTCTATCCTCCTCCCCTGCCCAAGCCAATCCATCCCTCCGTTTAGATATAGATGGAAGGAAATCATCATTAATCTATGAAATTAACAATGAAATACTGGAGCACTGGTGTTCAGTATTCACCTTACAATGAGTTTACGCTATAGTTACCGATGTAAACTCCTTTATCACTGGTCTACAAGCAAAATGCTTCTGGAGCAAAAGTAGTGAACTTTTTCTTGGTTTAGCTCACTAATAAAGAAAAAGTAAGTCAGAAGTGCTGATTGCTATAGTTTCCAAGATATAGTATTGGGTCAAAATAGGAAATTTATGCAAAATAAGCCAAAAACGGTAGTTTATCAGAAGGTACAGTGTGTCTACAAGCAACAGGTTCTATCTGAAAACCTGTCTGCACATTCACATACATTAATTTTAATATGTCTAGAGTTTTAACATCAAATATTTTTTGATTTCACATAAGAGAGATGCCTCGAAATTGTGTGCACCTGATGTCTTAAGATATTTCTTGTTTATTTCTTGATGGATAAAGAAGTGCAAGTTAGATATTTTCAAAATATAAAATATTGTTTTTAAGCAAAAATGACTAAATCTATTGTATAAACAGATTTGATGTTGATGTAAAACAATATAATTAAATATCTTGAATACATTAGCTAACCAGCACAGTTAATTGATTTTCAGTTCATCTTATCAATATAAATGAGATTTAGCCACTTTTATCTTGGAAGCAGATCGAGTCCAACAATTTGTAGACCAGTGTATTATGCAAAATTGACTCGTGTGAGCTTTAAGCCTTGTTAAAATGTTGTTAGCTCCTCAAAAACAGACCTGGAGTTGTGTTTTGTTTCATTCACACATGTTTGAGTAACACTTTATTATTCGTCTGCATCTCCAAAGCTCAAAATGCTCTGTTCCACCTTGTGATTTCATGAGTTTTCAAGTTAACAGCTCTTTTTACCTTTAGTTGAGTAGTGATTGGCAAATCCAGGGCTGAAATGAAGTACAGCTCTGGAAAAAAATAAGAGACCACTGCATTTTTTTCTGAAATCAGCATCTCTACATGTATTACAGCCATTCCATTCCAGCGTCTGTTGAATTCCTGTTAATGACTGGTATGATTGCACGATTGTCATCATGGATAATACTCTGTTCCATTGCAAAAAGAACTTAAAATGCTTAGTTACCCAAAATAAATACATAAATGTCTCGGCTGTCGGTCTCGTCAGCAGGAAAACAGCTCTCATGTTCAGTTTTTAGTTTGCTCTGTTGCATCTCCATTTTCACAGACTATTGTGATCTTCAACTGGCCCTGGACCCCATTTTCACCATGGACTAGACTAGGACTAAACCAGGACTAAACCAAGACTAAACCAAGGCCAAGTTAGCGCAGAGTTGACTAAACCAGGACTAGAAATGGACTAAACCAGGACTAAACCAGGACTGGAAGTGGACTAGACCAGGACTAAACAAGGATTTTAAGTGGACTAAATCAGGACCAAGTCAATACAGCAATGACTAAACCAGGACTAAACCAGGACTAGAAGTGGACTAAACCAGGACTAAACCAGGACTAGAACTGGGCTAAACCAGGACTAAACCAGGACTAGAACTGGACTAAACCAGGACTAAACCAGGACTAAACCAGGACTAAACGAGGAGTAGAAGTGGACTAAATCAGGACCAAGTCAATACAGCAATGACTAAACCAGGACTAAACCAGGACTAGAAGTGGACTAAACCAGGACTAAACCAGGACTAAACCAGGACTAGAACTGGGCTAAACCAGGACTAAACCAGGACTAGAACTGGACTAAACCAGGACTAAACCAGGACTAAACGAGGAGTAGAAGTGGACTAAATCAGGACCAAGTCAATACAGCAATGACTAAACCAGGACTAAACCAGGACTAGAACTGGATTAAAACGGGACTAAACCAGGACTAGAAGTGGACTAAACCAGGACTAAACCAGGACTAAAAGTGGACTAAATCAGGACCAAGTCAATACAGCGATGACTAAACCAGGACTAAGGACATTTTAGTTTGAGTCTATAAACTACTGACAACATTTCCCCCAAATTCCAAATAAAAATATTATCGTTTAAAGCATTTATTTGCAAAAAATGACAAATGGTCAAAATAACAAAAAAGATACATTTTCAGACCTCAAATGATGTAAAGAAACAAAATCAAATTCATTTTAAAACAATATAATACTAATGTTTACACTTAAGAAGAGTTCAGAAATCAATATTTGGTGCAATAACCCTTATTTTTAATCACAGCTTTCATGCGTCTTGGCATGCTCTCCACTAGTCTTTCACATTGTTCTTGGGTGACTTTATTCCACTCCTGGTGCAAGAACTAAAGTAGCTCAGCTTTGTGTTTGTGTTGGAATTCAACAGACGCTGGAATGGAATGGCTGTAATACATGTAGAGATGCTGATTTCAGGAAAAAATGCAGTGGTCTCTTATTTTTTTCCAGAGCTTTATTTCCTTTTCTGATTCATGCTCGATCTTCTAAAGTTACTTGTGTTGTGATTTCCCTCTAGTCACGAAGGGTCAGAGAGGAAGCCAAAGACGTAAGTTTAGCCATATCTCTCGTGTACCAATCAATTCTCAATTTCACTCTCATTTCATTCTAATGTTTTAATCTTTTTTTCCTCCTCGACGCACCCGTTTTATCACTCCCCCGAACGTTTTTCCAGATTATATTTTCACTTCATTACTTTTTCTTATCCATCCACTTGTAATCACTGAAGATATATGACGTGGAAATGATCACATTTGCTCAATTACACCTGTCATTTTGTCCTCCAGATTGAGGAGAACGCAAACAACGTTCCCATCGAAGGCTTGTCCCTGCAGCATCCCCAGGTGAGAGACTCGTTTGAGGGATAACTTTGGACTTTGATGGCGCTCTAATTATCTTGTTCCTGTGCCATTGAACGCCTGGTCCCGCTCAGTCATTCGTGTCGGTGTTATGCTCCGCTGTCGGTCTCGTCAGCAGTGATAAGTCAAAACAAACAGCTCTCGTGTTCAGTTTTTAGTTTGCTCTGTTGCATCTCCATTTTCACAGACTATTGTGATCTTCAACTGGAGCCAGTGTTAAAGGCCCTGGACCCCATTTTCACCATGGACTAGACTAGGACTAAACCAGGACTAAACGAGGAGTAGAAGTGGACTAAATCAGGACCAAGTCAATACAGCAATGACTAAACCAGGACTAAAAGTGGACTAAACCAGGACTAAACCAGGACTAAAAGTGGACTAAACCAGGACTAAACGAGGAGTAGAAGTGGACTAAATCAGGACCAAGTCAATACAGCAATGACTAAACCAGGACTAAAAGTGGACTAAACCAGGACTAAACCAGGACTAAAAGTGGACTAAACCAGGACTAAACCAGGACTAAACCAGGACTAAACCAGGACTAAAAGTGGACTAAACCAGGACTAAACCAGGACAAAAAGTGGACTAAACCAGGACTAAACCAAGTCTAGAAGTGGACTAAACCAGGACTAGAAGTGGACTAGACTAGGACTAAACCAGGACTAGACCAGGACTAAACCAGGATTAGAAGTGGACTGAACCAAGACCAAGTCAGCGCAGAGATGACTAGAAATAAACTAAACTAGGACTAGAAGTGGACTAAACCAGGACTAGACCAGGACCAAGTTAATTTAGCAATGACTAAACCAGGACTAGAAGTGGACTTAACAGGAACTAGAAGTGGACTAAACCAGGACTAAACCAAGACTAGAAGTGGACCAAAGCAGGACCAAGTCAATACAGCGATGACTAAACCAGGACTAGAAGTGGACTAGACCAGGACTAAACCAAGTCTAGAAGTGGACTAAACCAGGACTAGACTAGGACTAAGCCAGGACTTGAAGTGGACTAAACCAGGACCAAGTGAATTTAACAATGACTAAACCAAGATAAGAAGTGGACTAAACCAGAACTAGAAGTGGACTAAACCAGGACTAGAAGTGGACTAAACCAGAACCAAGTCAGTGTAGAGATGACTAAACCAGGACTAAAAGTGGACTAAACCAGGACTAGAAATGGACTAAAACAGGACCAAGTCAGTGCAGAGATAACTAAACCAGGACTATAAGTGGACTAAACCAGGACTAAAACTGGACTAAACCAAGACCAAGTCAGTGCAGAGATCACTAAACCAGCATAGAAGTGGACTAAACCAGGACTAGAAGTGGACTAAACCAGGACTAGAAGTGGACTAGACCAGGACTAAACCAAGTCTAGAAGTGGACTAAACCAGGACTAGAAGTGGACTAGACTAGGACTAAACCAGGACTAGACCAGGACTAAACCAGGATTAGAAGTGGACTGAACCAAGACCAAGTCAGCACAGAGATGACTAGAAATAAACTAATCTAGGACTAGAAGTGGACTAAACCAGGACTAGACCAGAACCAAGTTAATTTAGCAATGACTAAACCAGGACTAGAAGTGGACTAAACCAGGACTAGAAGTGGACTAAACCAGGACTAAACCAAGACTAGAAGTGGACCAAAGCAGGACCAAGTCAATACAGCGATGACTAAACCAGGACTAGAAGTGGACTAGACCAGGACTAAACCAAGTCTAGAAGTGGACTAAACCAGGACTAGACCAGGACTAAACCAGGACTAGAAGTGGACTAAACCAGAACCAAGTCAGTGTAGAGATGACTAAACCAGAACTAGAAGTGGACTAAACCAGGACTAGAAGTGGACTAAACCAGAACCAAGTCAGTGTAGAGATGACTAAACCAGGACTAAAAGTGGACTAAACCAGGACTAGAAATGGACTAAAACAGGACCAAGTCAGTGCAGAGATAACTAAACCAGGACTATAAAGTGGACTAAAACTGGACTACACCAAGACCAAGTCAGTGCAGAGATCACTAAACCAGCATAGAAGTGGACTAAACCAGGACTAGAAGTGGACTAAACCAGGACTAGAAGTGGACTATACCAGGACTAGAAGTGGACTAAACCAGGACTAGAAGTGGACTAAACCGGAACTAGAACTGATACATGTAGAACACCCCCAGCGTGATGTAGTATCAGTAGTCAGTAGTCAGAAAGTACGGGTTAGCATGCTAGTTGTTGTTAGCTTGTTGACAGTAACACAAACTGTTTCAAATGAGCTAAAATCAGGTACAGAGACTTTGATTTGCCAAGTCTTGTAGTTCCTGTCAAAAAATGAAATATGTTACACAATCATTATTTGTAAGTGCTAAAAGTAATGTGTTGTCATTTAAAAAGTTAATTTGTTTAGTGTATTAATAGCAGTTATAAATCTTATAAATCTTATAAATCTTGGGTTCTCGTCTATTGCCTTTTTAATCCCATCATCATTTTGTTTTGACACTTAAAGATGCATTGGCCAAAGTCTCTGGAACCCGCTCAGCTCCAAGAAATAATATAGACTGAATGGAACTAAACCAGGACTAGACCAGGACAAGACCAGGACTAAACCAGGACTAGACCACGACTAGAACACAACTAGACCAGGACTAGGCCACAACTAGACCAGAACTAGACCACTAGACCATGACTAAACCAGGACTCAAAGTGGACTAAACCAGGACTAGACCAGGACTAAACCAGGACTAGAAGTGGACTAAACCAGGACCAAGTCAATACAGCGATGATTAAATCAGGACGAGAAGTGAACAAAACCAGGACTAAACCAAGACTAGAAGTGGACTAAAAGTGGACTAATCCAGGAGAAGAACTGGACTAAAGCAGGACTAAACCAGGACTAGAACTGGACTAAAACAGGACTAGAAGTGGACTAAACCAGGACTATAACTGGACTAAAACAGGACTAGAAGTGGACTAAACCAGGACCAAGTGAACATAACAATAGTTATTGTATAAAATTGACCTTCAACGTCTAGCCATGAGTTCAGCATGAGACCATTCAAATCCAACTATTTAATTTTACCTCGTTGAACATCACAAATGTATTTTTAAAATAGTTTTTGTCTTCACATGTTTTCTCTGTCCAGCTGGAGCAGATACTGAGAATTTTGGTGTTAGTGTTTCATTGTTTACAAGCCAAAAAGACCAGTGGAAATTAATTTGAGGCAGAATACTGAGATATTGTCTATGGCCAAAGCTTGAAACAATCTTAATTTTCTCCAAGGAGGTGTTACTGCTTTATCTGGAATGTTTCAGAGTATGGTATTAAACCTTTCTACAGACCAAACCAGAATAAGTTACAGCTCAGATCTGTGGAGAAGCAACTCTGCTCATAGTCAAAATACCTGTTTTTCTAGGTACTTTTGAGCTACCTTTAAAGTTAGTAGTCCATTTTACATACCGTACATATGAACAACAATAAAATTAATTGGATTACAGATTAGGAAAAACAAGCCCACATTATTGAGTCTCGAATGTTTTCAATTTAGATTTAAAAGCATTTAAAAACAAGAGCTCAGTCAGTCAGTCCAGTGTTTCTACATCATGTTCCAAGCAGAAGGAGCTGAGTGGACAAAGTCTCTCTTCCCCAGCTCTGTGCGGCCATAAGGAACAGAAAGCAACAGCTGATTATTAGATCGCTGGGAGTACAAGTCGGACGCAGTAGCCCGATTAGAACCTTGTAAATAAGGCTGCGTCCCATTACTCTGTCTTACCCCTTCCCTTCCCCTACCGCTTTGTCTTGCCCCTCGATACCGAGCTGAGAGGGCTCAGAGTACGAATGTTCCCCTAAGAAATGGGACACCACTCGATTACCGTTTGTGTCATCATCCCTTGCCTCTACCTGAGCTGCTACGTCTACAGAGGCGACGACAATTGACGCAAACAAACGTAAACAAATGTCAAGGATTATCAGGTACCTCAGCTCGACAAAAAAACTAGCTTGAGTATACATGAAAGTTCAATGAAAACGATAATGTCGGCTAAACAGACATCATTACAATTAAAACCGCAACAACAGTTCACTAAAAGTAACGTAGAACATAAGCGTCATAATTGTAAACCTGCTAAACTGTTAATCGATCATTACAACTGCTGAAAATACATTTATGAGACTCCTTGGCTGGTCGATGTGACGCTGCCATCCTGATCCCAAAACCTGTCTGAGCTTGTAGCCGTAGTCCTTCGTTTCAAGTCTGGTCGAGAGCTTAATTCGTTTCGAGGGGTATGTAGCCGTCGATCGTGGCCCTAACCCTTGATCAAAATTAGAATCGGGACACCCCTTGCCCTCACATGAATGCACAAAACCAAGGGGTAGGGGTAAGACGAAGGGGTAAGACAGAGAAATGAGAAGCAGCCTAAATCCAATGCCCCTGCCTCCTAGTGGACAGAGAAGGCCATTGCACTACTGAGGACAAGACACATTGACATCATAGCCCTACTTTTAGTAATGAACTTGAGTTTGACTTTTTAGCCATGTTATAATGTTCCCTCCTCAAAAACATACCCAGAATTGTGTTGTGTACATTCACACGTTTGAGTAATCTTTTATTATTAGTCTGTCTACATCTCCAGAGCTCAAAATGCTCTGTTCCACCTTGTGATGTCATGTAGAGGTAGATTTCAGAAGTTAACAGATACCTTTTACCTTTTGTTCAGTACAGATTGATATTTCCAGGGCTGAACTTGTCCAGTGAAAGGAAATCTAGTGAAGATGTGTGGAGTTTAAGGCTATGATGACAGTTTGAACAAAAGACACAAAAGTGGCGTCGCGTCTTCACTTTTTATTCCACATTTAGACAAGCATTTTCTGGAGGAAATCTGCATGCATACTGTGACGCAAAAGTGTGTGGAATTGGATTGGGTATGCATGCCAGGCGGCTAGGTGGCGCTGTGATACATTATCACTATGTCCACGTACATGTGTAGAATCTTCCTTCTTCTCATCTGCGCCGCAAAAAGCAAAACAAAACATGGCTACCGGTAGCAAAAAAAAAAAATTGTGTAGTCAGACGAAGAAGTTCAACTATTGCTTCAGAGACCACGTTAGACTAAAAAGCAATGAAGGCGCAACAAGGTGTGGACTGGGAGTCCTGCCAAACAAATTATACTGATATATGGACCGATGTGATGTAAACGCGTACACGACGTCAGCAGATTTGACCAGAGTTTTGCGTCTTGGGCAGTGTAGAGGAAAACGCTACGGCGGAGCGTATTCAAGTTTTCCACTTTGGAGGGCGGTTTCAGATTTTTGTGTTTTTAAGCCCCCAAAACGCCGTCACCGTCTAAACGAAAGGCACTTCCTATAAAATATTTTGTCATTTTTACCTGTAAGCGTTCTCGTGTAAACAGGCCCTAAAAACACAGTGGAGCACTTCCTGTATTACCACATTACATCACATGGTGAAACAGTGCGTTTTCATTTTGAGAGAAGAACTCAAATATGCAAGATTTGTGTGTTAAACGTGTGAATTAAACTAAACACTACTCCAGTTTTTGTTAGTGATGAGGAAACAGTATTATAACATAGAAAATAGTGTCATATGGGCCCTTTAAGTTGTTACTAACCTAAAACAACTTTGCATATTAGCTCGCCTATATCACGAAGCACATTTTAGTCTACTTTTCTTAGGGTACAAACACAAAAAGAGCAATCAGAGAGAGTCAGAGGTCAGCGGGTGCACAAACTTTGGCCAATGCAGCTCTACCAGCATCATTACTGCTTATCTGCCCACCGGCACAGCAAACTGCAGAGCCTGTACGAACCAAGGTCAGTAATTATTCTCTCCTCTCCTACGCCCCCTATCTGTCACAGGTAGAACCGTACGACAACGCAGCCAACGACCAAGGAGCTCTCAACATGGTCCTCCGGCTAAGGTAAAACGCTCGCACATCTCTGCTACTTCAAGGGCTCATTCGCAGCACACCTCAAATATTGATTGATAGCTCCCTCTGCTGCCAGTTGCCCGTAACTAGAATAAAACACTATCGCTTTGACAGAAAAAAGGTTGAAGGATAATGGTTGTGAGGTAGACGCTGTATTTGTTATGATTTTGAGTATCGAAATCCAGATACTAATCAATACTAAAACTAGTATCGAAACTAGACGCTAATTTGAGCAGTTATTGATACTAAAACAGTCACATACATGGGATAGACTAAACCAGGACTAGAAGTGGACTAAACCAGAACTAGACCAAGACTAAACCAGGACTAGACATGGACTAAACCAGGACTAAGTCAATACAGCGATGCCTAAACCAGGATTAGAACTGGACTAAACTAGGACTAAACCAGGACTAGAAGTGGACAAAACCAGGACTAAATCGGGACTAGAAGTGGACTAAACCAGAACTAGACCAAGACTAAACCAGGACTAAAAGTGGACTAAACCAGGACCAAGTCAATACAGCAATGACAAAACCAGGACTAGAACTGGACTAAACCAGGACTAAACCAGGACTAGACCACCACTAAACCAGGACTAGAAGTGGACTAAACCAGGACTAGAAGTGGCCGAAACCAGGACTAAACCAGGAATAGAAGTGGACTAAACCAGGACTAAACCAGGATTAGAAGTGGACTAAACCAGAACTAGACCAAGACTAAACCAGGACTAGAAGTGGACTAAACCAGAACCAAGTCAATACAGTGATGACTAAACCAGGACTAGAAATTGACTAAACCAGAACTAAATCAGGACTACAATTGGATTAATCCAGGATCAAGTCAATACAGTGATGCCTAAACCAAGATTAGAACTGGACTAAACTAGGACTAAACCAGGACTAGAAGTGGACTAAACCAGGAATAAACCAGGATTAGAAGTGGACTAAACCAGGACCAAGTCAGTACAGCAATGACTAAACCAGGAGAAGAACTGGACTAAAGCAGTACTAAACCAGGACTAGACCAGGACTAAACCACCACTAAACCAGGACTAGAAGTGGACTAAACCAGGACTAAACGAGGACTAGAAGTGGATTAAACCAGGACCAAGTGAACGTAGCAATAGAAATAAAAAGAAACAGAAATAAACCTTTCCTGAATAGCTTTAGAATTATCTTGATCTTGATTACACAGAAATAAAACCACATGGCAATATAAAAGAAAGAACTAAAATTTAATGTTGAAAATCACATTCTATTGTCTAAAGATAGAGTGTTTTTATTATTATTATCATATTATCAAAATCAGTACTGAGTGTCTATTCCTTAGTATCAAGTTTGAAATTTTAGTATCAACACTACAGTAGATTTATCCTAAAAGAAGTCTGATTTTGAGCTAATTTAGTGTGAAATGCCTGGATTATACTGTACATATATAAGACCACATGCTAACATAAAAAAGTACTACGATTTAATGCTGAAAATCACACTCTATTGTCTAAAGAAAGTGTTTTTATTATCATCATGGTATCAGAATAGGTATTTAGCTAATTGTGTTCTTTTGAGCTAATTTTGTGTGAGATGCCTGGATTACACAGATATAACACCACATGGTAATTTATAAGAAGTAGTACTGTTTAAATACGTGAATTTAAATACGTAAATACGTTTAAATACGAGGTTTTTGTTAGCATCATGGCATCAGAATTGGTATTGAATATCCTCTAGCTTAGTTTTTAATCTGAAATTTTAGTACTGGGACAAAAATACTGTAGATTTGTTCTAAAAGAAGTATGATTTTTAAATTAGAGCAAATTTAGCATGAGATTCCTGGATTAGACTGTACAGATATCAAACCACATGGCAATATACAAGAATGTGCTACAACTGAATGCTGAAAATCACATTCTACTGTCTAAAAAAGTGTTTTATTATCCTTATGGTATCAGAATCTATTGGGTTTTAGGATAGACAACACTATAGCAGATTTGTCCTACGAGAAGTACTGTATATGATTTTGAAGTTAGAGCTAATTTGGTGTGAGATGCCTGGGGAGATATTTGGAATCTCTTTCCTCTTCTCGCTGTGTCTGTGAGCTGGGGTCCTCGAGGAGCCTGTTATGCTGCATTAGTTTTCTGGCTGCAGGCCGTATATACTTTCATAACAGTTTATTCTACGTTGAACATCACAGGATTAATATAGTAGTGTATAGTAGTAGTAGTAGTAGTAGTAGTAGGAGTATAGTAGTGAAGATAAAGGACTTTGGAAAAATATGTAATTGTCATTTTTCTAATTAGCATTGCAGTTACATTTGCATTTATGTAAGTTTTAATTCTATGATTCTGTTCAAAGTTCATATTTTAAGCAGGTGGAGTTTTTTGGACCCTCAGACACACCCACCACCAGAAAAGTTACACAGTGCTCCTTTAAATCATTTTTTGAGTATTAAAGTTTCTGGCCTTGTTCAGTTCCTTTTAATGTGTGTAGAATCCCTCAGTTGTCCAGGTAGAATCCATGGCAAAAGGCGAAATTTAATTTGTCAGCTGGACAAAAGTTTATTTGGTCGAGTATGTTTCGCAGCTCATCCAAGCTGCTTCTTCAGTTCTGGTCAGACGGTGGTGGACACTACCTATATCTGCCTGCAGGGAGGAGCTAATGAAATTACTCTGAGATTACCACACCTACTTGTTTACAGTTTCTGTTAGTTAGGTGGGCCTATTAGATCTGCAGTGGGAGTGGAGTGTGGGTCTTGTTAGCAGAATCATTCAGGACCATAATGTGTGTTTTCACGCCTCTGGACCTGACCTGCTGCCCTATTGTTTTCTTTCTTTGTTTTGATTTAGGTTTGAGGATAGAGTTATGGGAGACAAATGATATCTGAGACCTCCATGAAAACTGACCTTGAACTTGGAACTTTGATTTCTGTTCAAGGAAGGATTCTATTTCTTGACAAAAATCGCCTCTTTAACTCCCCTCTCAAACCAGTTCTTTTCTCTGGCCAAGATCTGTACCTCACTGTCCTCAAAGGAGTGGCCCGTGACTTCTAGGTGGAGATGTACGGCAGACTGAGGTCCACTCTGGCACGCCCGTCTGTGTTGGTACGTCCTCTTGTGAAGTGGCTGTTTTGTTTCTCCAGTGTAGCGCTCACTGCAATCTTTACTACACTGAATGGAGTAGACCACATTGCTTTGTTTGTGGCTCGGTGTTTTGTCCTTTGGGTGGACCGTTTTTTGTCTTAAAAGTCCCATGGCATGAAATTTTCACTTTCTGAGGTTTTTGAACGTTAATGTGAGCTCCCCCCCATGGTTAAAAGTTGCGAAATGTCTAAACTGAGCATTTGCGATCCTTTTCTGCGTTACAAAAAATTGGAGCTCAAACGGGCGATTTTGAACAAGGCACCTTATTGACGTCAGATCGAAAAAAGAAATGCAAATGCAGTTCCACCCCCATCTGTCTGTACTCAGCGTCTCTGTAAATCACACCCAGAGAGTTTGGACTGCGAATGCGCTAGGCAATGCGAAATGCGTTTTTTTATTTGCCTGGAGGCACGTCCGAGTGTTTCTAGGCTCGGAAGTCCTTTATCTGAGCCTCTGGACCTTTGAACAGCAGTGGTTTAATTTTATTTTCTGTGGAAATGTGTTTATTTTTCAATGGAACGCTTCAAATCTCTCCCCCCTGCAAAAACACGGAAATGGATCAGCTGAGCGCTCTGAGCAGAGAGCGGAGAGTTTGGCCACGCCCCCACCCTCTACTATTGGCCAGCTCTTTTCTCCTCATTTGCATTCAAGCAACAACGCCCATTATGACCTGTTCTGAGGGAGAAAAAATACTCTTTCTCATCTTATCTCTGTTTCTCATGCACTGAGTGTTGATTTTGAAGAAGGATTCATTTACAGTATTAGGGAACCATTAAGGAGCCATATAAAAGCATCAAGAAGTACCATGTCATGGGATCTTTAAAGTGTTTGTGGATTTGAAATAGACTGGGATTTCATGTTGTCTGAAAATCCTCTGTAGTTTTTCAGAAACGCCAGCCAGGTAAGGAATAGTTACCCCCTTTCTCCTGGGTTCTGATTCTCTGTTGTCTTGTTTCTTGTCCTTGTCTCTCTTAGTTTCATTGAAAACCCATTTTGGATATCCACAGAGAGGGCTTTCTGCACATGTTGTTCTTCTTTCTCTTTTCCCTCTGTACTTGCAAGAACCACTTGGGCCCTGTGTCGTAATGTCTGAATAACTCCAAGTTTGTGCTGCAGTGGGTGGTGTGAATCAAAAAGCCCATTTTTAACTCTATCCTCAAACCTAAATCAAAACAAACAAAGAAAACAATAGGGCGGCAGGTCAGTACCAGAGGTGTGAAAACACCCATTATGGCCCTGAATGGTTCTGCTAACAAGACCCACACTCCACTCCCACTGCATATTTAATAGGCTCACCTAACTAACAGAAACTGTAAACAAATAGGTGTGGCAGTCTCAATTTCATTGTAGTTAGCGCCCCCTTCAGGCAAATATAGGCAGTGTCCACCAGCGTCTGACCAGAACTGAAGAAGCAGCTTGGATGAACTGAGAAATGTATTCAACCAAATAAACTTTTGTCTAGTTGAGAAATTGCCTTCCATTTAATGATGTGACAGTGACTCATGTGGTCATCTGATAAATGGAGGTTTTGTGGTTCAGTTCCAGCTCAGCCTTAGAGTACTGTTGTCTTGTTCTTGAGCAAGACACTTCACCCATTTTGCATCAGTATGGAGATTGAACTATGAACTGATAAACCAATACAATAATCATTTCAGAACATGTTTGTACAGATCTAAACTACAGGTTTAGCAGTTTTTATGCAGAATAAATCAGCGTATGTTTTTGTTTGTGGAGGAAATTGCAGTCTTTGTGATTTGCTTATTCAAATTGGGATTTTGATTTGCTTGTGGCCCCAGAAGATACTGTAATTTCCAGCTCCTTTTGGATAAAAAGTAGGGTTGGGGCGATATGACAGGAAAAAAAATATAATTATCATCTTTTTTTTCTTATATTGATTTATCAGAATAGCTTATTCAATTTGATTTATTTGAAAGTGTTATAAAGCCCTTGTTTTGGTGACTGGGCATTCACAACTTTCTGAATGTCTCTCCTGAATGTCTTAAAAAAAGTTAAAGTAAGATCCACTAAGAACAAGAACAAGATCAAACTACTACTACTACTACTACTACTACTACTACTACTACTACTAGTACTATAATAACTACTACTACCACTTAAGTTACTTCTACTACTACTATCACTATTAATTCTATATTTCTACTACGTTAGTGCTTAGTTAACTTTTGTCACATTTGAATGCTTTTAGGTCTTAAAAGTGGTCTTGTTTCACTGTTTTATGGTCCTTATCAAGCCTACTTCAGATACTGCTACTTCTACTACTACTACTATTACTACTACTACTACTACTTCTACTACATTAGTGCTTAGTTCACTTCTGCCACATTTAAAATGTTTTAGGTCTTAAAGGTGGTTTTACTTCACCATTTTAAGATCTTTATCTTGGCTACTTCAGTTACTGCTACTGCTGCTACTACTGCTACTGCTACTACTACTACTACTACATTAGTGCTTAATTCACTTCCGTCACATTTAAATGCTGTAGTGTCTTAAAGGTGGTTTTACTTCACCATTTTAAGGTCTTTCTACTACTATTGCTACTGTTGCGGTTACTACTACTACTGCTTCTACTGCTACTACTGCTACTACAACTACTACTACTACTTCCACCACTACTACTTTAGTGCTTTGTTCACTTTAACCACATTTAAAACCTATTATGTCTTAAAGGTGGTCTTGTTTCACCATTTTAAGGTCTTTATCAAGCTTACTTCAGATACTACTACTGCTGCCACTACTTCTACTATTATTACTACAGTACTACATAAGTGCTTATTTCTCCTTTGCCACATTTGAAAGCTGTTGTGTCTTAACGATGGTTTTGTCTTACCATTTTAAAGTCTTTCAATGTCCTGGCATTAGTCATGAGGGATCGCTGTGACTTTCTCGTACCTCATCAATTGTACTCTATAGTCTCCTCTTTGTCTGGAGGTCTTTATATCCTTTAGGCTTTATAAATGTGATCTTTTCTCTATAATTACCTGGTCTCAAACAAATATTTTGTGGTTAAGAAAGTTAAGTTAAGAAAGTTAAACTCAGAAAGCATTGTGGGGTTAATGTGACTGAAAAAGAGTTACAAATGTTTCACCTTTACCATTGTTTTCAAGTTCAAGTTCAAAGTCAGCTTTATTGTCAATTCTGCCATATGTGTTCAACATACAGTGAATCGAAATTTTGTTTCTCTCTGGCCAGGTAGTGCAAAAAGACAGTGTACAAAATACAATATGAAGACAAAACACAACAAAAAACTATCTAAGACAGAGATCTAAGTTAAAACTAAAGTCTACGACTTTTTTTGAATTATTTTACTGAATAAATTCAGTTTTTGTAAAACTCTCTCACTACTCTCATTACTTAATAATAACACAGAACTTACCATCTTCTGTAAACAATGCCATTTACTGATTTCAACGTAGAAATAAAATTAATAACCAGAGTAGACTTCAAACTTTTGGCTCGGCCCTCCACAATATTTTCTGCTTCACATTTGGCCCCTGGGGAAAAATAATTGCCCACCCCTGTTCTTGGGTCACTTTATTCCACTCCTGGTGCAAGAACTGAAGTAGCTCAGCTTTGTGTTTGTGTTGGAATTCAACAGACGTTGGAATGGAATGGCTGTAATACATGTAAGATAAGATAAGATAAGCCTTTATTGATCTCACACAGGAGAAATTTACTCACCACAGTAGCTCCAGGACATTTGGACAAGAGGGGAAAAAGTGCATGCAGGCAGGGAGGGGATAAAGTAAGTAATAAATAATACAAATAGTAATACGTAATAATAATAATAATGGAAAATAGTAATAATGATAATAGTAACAACAAGCATCAACATGAAAAGGAGGATATTGCACGTCTGGCCTATATGTTAGAATTATACAGTCTGATGGCAGTGGGGATGAAGGATCTGCGGTAGCGCTCCTTCTTGCACTGGGGGTGTCTTAGTCGGCTGCCAAAGGAGCTGCTCAGCTCCTCAATAGTCCGGTGCAGAGGGTGAGAGGTGTCGTCCATAATGGACATGAATTTGGCCAGTATCCTCCTCTCTACATTGATGCTGATTTCAGAAAAAAATGCACTGGTCTCTTATTTTTTCCCAGAGCTGTAGATTAACATTATTTCTTGCTTATTTAATGCCTCAAAAGGTTTCTCCTGCTAGTTTGGTGGTGGTGAAGATGTTATTCTCTTTTACGTAGAATGTTTTAAACTCATCTTTCTGTAGTGGGAGCCTGTTTTATTGCAAAAAGAACTATTCTTCAGCTGCAAAAACATGATCTATAACTTGGCCTGGCGGTGTCCACTGCTTATTTTCATGGAGTTTAATGGACACTTTTAAACTTTTCTGATGGAGGGCCGACCTCTTACTTGTCTCCATGGAGATAATTCTGTTTTGCCATGATTATTCCACAGTATGGAAATAAACTTGGTAATCACAGTGGAAACAGGTTAATGGTCAGATCTACGGAGCAACAAGCCTGTCAAAAATGTCAAAAATTGATGTCTTGAGTCGGTAATTGTAACTGTAATTGAACCAATCCAAGGAAAATACAGCTCTGGAAAAAATAAGAGACCACTGCATTTTTTTCTGAAATCAGCATCTCTACATGTATTACAGCCATTCCATTCCAGCGTCTATTGAATTCCAACACAAACACAAAGCTGAGCTACTTCATTTCTTGCAACAGGAGTGGAATAAAGTCACCCAAGAACAATGTGAAAGACTTGTGGAGGGTTATTGCACTAAATACTGATTTCTGAACTCTTCTTAAAGGGATATGCCACCCCCAGGGCAAATTTGGGCATCTCCCCACAGTCCAGAGACTAAAATAAGTGGTGGAAAGCGTTTTCCTGCTCACCCAGCCATTGTCCGAGTCTGTCGCCACTGACCGCCGCGGTATCTGCAGCTCCTCCGCCTTAGACTGGAGTCTAACGTCGCCAGAGAAAGATTTCGGCCAAAAGGAATTAATTTGCTCGATGCGTTTCCCAATTACTTTCTGTGTAGTGCGCATTCATATCGAGTGCAAATAAATGTGCAAATCAACACGGAGAGCTTGCCTTGGTCATTTTGGGTGGGAACTATTTTCCAGTGCGGAAGAATACAGTCGAATCACGCACCACGTTGTGCAACAGGGGAACTCCCTTCCCGGTGCGTAACTGGGATTCCCCTGGCAGCGTGCTGCATGATTCGACTGTATTATTCCGCACTGGAAAATAGTTCCCACCCAAAATGACCAAGTCAAGCTCTCCGTGTTGATTTGCACATTTATTTGCACTCGATATGAATGCGCACTACACAGAAAGTAATTGGGAAACGCATCGAGCAAATTAATTCCTTTTAGCCGAAATCTTTCTCTGGCGACGTTAGACTCCAGTCTAACGCGGAGGAGCTGCAGATACCGCGGCGGTCAGTGGCGACAGACTCGGACAATGGCTGGGTGAGCAGGAAAACGCTTTCCACCACTTATTTTAGTCTCTGGACTGTGGGGAGATGCCCAAATTTGCCCTGGGGGTGGCATATCCCTTTAAGTGTAAACATTAATATTATGATGTTTTAAAATTAATTTGATCTTGTTTCTTTGCATTGTTTGAGGCCTGAAAAAATTTATCTTTTTTGTTATTTTGACCATTCGTCATTTTCTGCAAATAAATGCTCTAAACGATAATATTTTATTTGGAATTTGGGGGAAATGTTGTCGGTAGTTTATAGACTCAAACCAAAATGTTCCTTTTGCCCAAACACATACCTATAAATAGTAAAATCAGAAAAACTGATAATTTTGCAGTGGTCTCTTATTTTTTTTTCCAGAGCTGTATGTTTAATGCCCTACTATGGAACATTCCAGGCAAAGAAATAAAATCCCCATTGAGACAAGCAAGTACATAATGCACCTTTAAATACATTTTGAGTATTAAAATAAATTTTTGGCTTTGTTCAGTTCATTTCAATCTGGTGACAGTGGCTCAGGCGGTAGAGTGGTAGTCTGATAACTGAAGGATTTGTGGTTTAATTCCAGCTTAGTCTAGTGAGTACTGTTGTCTTGTCCTTGAGCAAGACACTTCACCCATTTTCCTTAAGTATGAATCTACTTTGGCTGGATAAGCTGCTGCATTTTTGCAACGATAGCGGCCGCCGTATTCAGTAACCACCAACTGTGAGGAGTGAATGGAAATTACAATGTGACTTTGAGTGCTTTATTTAAAACGCATTATTCACATTTTCATTTGTTGTCATATTTTAAGCAAATGTTCTCAAACGATAATAATTTGCCTCATGAAATCCCTCTTGGTATTTTCGTCTAGTGCAAAGATTTCAAATTAGATTGGAGAGTGCAAAATAGCAACAGCAAGTTTGTCTCGTCTGTTAATTAATGAGGGAATTAGCTCCGATCTGCATGTGTTATGATAATGGAAGCCTCCTCGGTATTCTAGAAGAGATTTGGGCTATGATTGGATCTTCGTCAACATTTTACTTTTGCTCACAATGTCACTGAGGTCTCCGAGGGTGGCAGCGTCAGCAGTTTTAAGGGGGAACTTCAGACTTTCATATTAACACAGCCAACTGTTGGTGCGCCACAGCTGATTCGACGGGCGAAGAGGGACCGATGTAAATGAGATTGATTCATTGAGCTGTGCAGAGGAGAGGTCACTTTTGATGCGCTTTTCTGTGTTCAAAATCAAAGTGTTCAAATCAAAGGTGTGTGGGTTGCATGCATAATTGACCCCGGTGAGAAAGATTAGTGTAGGTGTCTCCAGTGAGAAGAAGGCAATACGATGTTATCACGATTTTTTGGAAAGGCTAATGGAATTGTAGATAGGATACTTTTTGCTGTTACGCTACCTTGAAAAGATTTTGGTGTGAATCAATACTGTCATAGTACCAAGAATTAAGTAAAAATAAACATATTTCTTCATGTTGTCTTTACTAAAATGAATCATGGGATATGTAGTTTCTTATGTTTATTAACTGTTGCTACTATAAAACAATGCATTTAAGCAAAGGAACAGCTCTCAAGACTTTTGACGATACGATAGAACGATATTTCAGTTATTTTTACATCCCTAGTAGAAGAAAATAAGAAAAGTGAAGGAATCATTGGCCAAACCACCTTGTGAAAGCCTGATGTCCACAGATCTGAAGGTTGGTGGTTAGAATCCCGCTTTGGAAATAAACATCATTGGTAGAGCGGTCAGATCCACTGACCCACAGGTTGGCGGTGGTGCAGTGTTGTTGTTGTGTCCTTGGACAAAACACTTAACCCACCTCATCCCCTGTGTACATTGGTGTGTGAATGGATGAGCGGTTTCTTGATGTAAACAGTGCTTAGAACAGGGGTGGGCAAACTTTTTGACTCGTGGGCCACAAAGGGTTCTAAAATTTGACAGAAGAGCCGGACCAGGAGCAGGTGGATTTAGTGTTTTGGTAATCCACCTCATAAGAGCAAAACATAACATGGGATATGTAGAAAATATGTGCTTTATTTCAATTAAAAATTAACAAAAGCATTACAACAAAATGTCCATCTTTCAAGTTCCACAGTATTTAGCTATTTATTGAAATGATTTAATTAATAATATAAAGCTTTTTAATACTAGCAGTTACTATATTAAAGGTTTTTATCATCACCACTGTCCTCTTGACTGTCTTTCTTTCAAAAACAGATGGAGATGCAGATCTATTTGTCCTGCTTCTTCTATTCAATGCAGGCCGGATTAAAACGGCTTAATGGGCCGCATATGGCCCCCGGGCTGTAGTTTGCCCGAAAGCATGCCAAGACGCATGAAAGCTGTGATTAAAAATAAGGGTTATTGCACCAAATATTGATTTCTGAACTCTTCTTAAGTGTAAACATTAGTATTATGTTGTTTTAAAATGAATTTGTTGTTTTAAAATGAATTTGATTTTGATTAAAATGAATTTGGGGGAAATGTTGTCAGTAGTTTATAGACTCAAACAAAAATGCTCCTTTTGCCCAAACACATACCTATAAGTAGTAAAATCAGAAAAACTGATAATTTTGCAGTGGTCTCTTTTTTTTTTTTTTCCAGAGCTGTATGTTTAGGGCTTGTGTACCATTGCATGTTTTCTCCTCCATGCTACTACAGCTACATTTGGGGATAGGAACTGGCAATCCAATATGTTTTAACCAAGTCTTCTATCCCTACCAATGCCTAAACAATACCTGGTTTATGTTAATTTGGTAATCTCTTTTGACCATTACCTTCAGTCATAAAACAGAAAAACATGCTTTTAAAGTCCATCAAAGACTACCTCTGACCCAATAACCCCAAAAATTACCAAAGTACCTTTGAACAGTACCCAGACCTTGTTCTGTTATACATTATTCTTGGCATTTGACATATCACAGTTACAGAGAGGATGTAACAGTACAGTTTTTTTAAATAGGCATCTGAATACATGGATCACAATATTGATTTTGGCCTTGAGAACAAAACAAATATCTCCTGTTATTTGTATGGTCTGTAAACAACATTTTATTACATTACAGCATCTCTTCTCTGCTGAAATAGCAGTGTTCGCAGCGGATCATTTATTCTGCTTCAGTTAAGGACAAAGAAGAGGTGCTTTTTAATGAAGTCTGCTCCGCTCACTTCACCTGACACGAATAAAAAGCCCAGTCACTTTGAGCTTTCATAATATCAGAGTCATTTAAAGTCCGTGTCCTTTGTGAGACAATTCCTAAAGGTGGATTATTATTAGTTCACCACCTCTCCATAGTGATACAGTACGGCATTAAAGCAGACCTGTTGTTGCAACATTGACTTTTCAGACCTTTTAACCATGTTATAGTTGTTTCCTCTCACTATTTACACACTCAAGAGTTGTATTTGGGGTGCATGTTTGAGTCATCTTTAATCACTCATTTTCAAGACGCCACATTGCCAAACAACTCTCATTTTCACTGCCGCTAACATACGCTCACTGGTCTGTACTAACTTCATCTCCAATTAAATTTTCTTAATCAGTGATACACGTAGGATTCAGCAGTGTTGCATACTCATTTTTGTGCAAATTAAAACCAAATCTGCTGCTTGCTAGTGTGATGTGGGGCCGACTCTTTGTTGTGACAGTTACAGTGGCGTCAGCTCCCACTGGGCACTGCAGTTTTCTACCACAGAAGTTAGTGGATTTGTTTCTTTAATTAAGTCACTTTAGATGAATATTGCGATTTAAAAGGTCCAAATGATAACAGAATGATCCACGGGTGTCAGATTAGAACTATACAGCAAACACAACCTTATTTGCTGTTCTTTAAACTTATTTCCATTTCCAAGTTACACCAAGTTAGTCTGTGGACAAGCTGCATCTTTAATAATTCAGATTATATTCACCAAGTCAATATTAGGGTTTTGATAGAGCTACCCAACTCTTTAGCTTCCTAGTAGTATCTGACATGAGCACATTTCACGTTCCTTTACCTATTTTTATTGCAGAGAGATGCAGTTTTTTGCCTTATATTTTTCCATATTTCATCAGAACGCCTGGAACACACTTGTATGCATTTTCAGCCTGTCATACTTGCACTGCAAAACGCAAACCACCTATATTCCATACGTCACTGCAATGACTATATTTGCATCTAAGGTACACGCCAGATAAGACTGCAGAATTGATGTACACTGCTTGTTAGGTGTAGACTACCAGTCGAATATTTTGACTCACCCTCTAGATCAGGGGTGTCAAACATGCGGCCCAGGGGCCAGATCCGGCCCTCCAAGACCTTTAATCTGGCCCTCAGCTGATTTTCTATTAAAATATTTTAATTATATTTTAATTTTCTATTAAAATATTGGTAATTTTATGCGCCACTTTTCTGCGCAGCTTTGCATAGCAACGTCTCCAGCACCTCCAACCAGAGCAGCACAAATGAAGACTCGCCTCTTTTCAAACGCTCTTGAACCATCGTTTTGACTGTTGACCGTGACACCCTCATCAGCAAAATGTCAAAAATGAGACCGGTGGATGCCGAGTGCAGAATTTTCCAAGAAAAATGTATTAATTCCTATTTGTTCACAGAGGAATGGGAAACCTGTATGCTTGGTGTGTTTGTAACAAGTGGCGGTGCTCAAGGAATATAATCTTAAACGCCACTACGAGACACCGCATTTCGAACAATACAATAATTTGAACAGAGAATTGAGAAGATAAATGAATTATTGCTGGGACTGAAGAAACAGCAGTCTGTAATAGATTTGCGTATCTGCACATAATATTTGGACTTATTGCTATTTTTGGGGTATATATGCCATGAGTTTTCTGACCCCGCTCCTTTGGGGTTAAAGTAGGTCGGATAGAGCCCCCGGACCAACATGAGTTTGACACCCCTGGTCTTGATGCTTACTACTTTCTACATTTGATACACACACAGAAGACATTAAATATATGAAGCAAGATATATGGAATTATTTCGTAAAAAGAAAAAAAGTTAAATGACTCTACTAAATATTTTTCGACAAAGCACAGGGGAGCTCATTCTCATCCAGCTCAGGTTGTCTACCAGAGGCCTGGGAGCTTGAGAGTTCTGCGCAGTATCTTTGCTGTTTTCTGGACTGAGATGTCTGATGTTTTTCCTGGGATCTGCTGTAAGCATTCCTCCAGTTTGGGAGTTACAGCCCTGATCTGATCACCACAGGCACCACTGATCTCTTCACCTTCCAGGCGTTCTCCAGCTCTTCCTTGAGCCCCTGGTGTTTCTCTAGTTTCTCGTTCCTTTTTCCTGATGTTATCATTGCTTGGTATTGCGATGTCCACCACCACGGCTTTGTTCTGTTGCTTATCCACCACCACTATGTCTGGTTGGTTCACCATCACCATTCTGTCAGTCTGTATCCTCAAGTCAAGATTCAAGATTGTTTATTTGTCATATGCAGGATCTACACAAGGTCAACAATGCAATGAAATGCTTAGGATCAGAAGAACCTGTTGACTCACTAAGAAGTACTAATAGCATGCAATAATAGTACATGGTAAAAAAAAAGTGTTGCCAAAAGTGCAGGGGAAAAGGTAAACAATATAATAAAAATATGTAATAAAAGTATAATAAAAAATACAAAGGTGCAGGTAGGATTAAATAAGGTAGAGTATTTCACAGATTGCACATAATATAATAATAGTATAAGTATTGCACAGGTTATTGCACAGGTAACAGCATTTACAGTGAGGTAGTGACAAACATGATACATTCATACAGAACAGCAGCAGTAAACATATGGATTACAAAAAGTAGTTTAGTGCAGTATTATTGAGAGTTCAGTATTATTTAGATCAGGGGTCTTCAACGTTTTTCAGGCCAGTGACCCCCAAACAGCTGGCGAACTGGGCCAGGGACCCCCTAATATATATACGGCAATGAATTGTGTTTTATATTAAATTGAGCTTAGTGTCATGTATAAACATTGCTACTCTGTTATGGTACATCCAATACAAGGAAATAATACACAGGTTAATACTGTATTTTCATGTTTTTTTATTTTATTTTAAAGATGGGCCAGATAGGCCCTATGGGGTGGATGTGCTACTGCAATTTTTAAACACAACTTGCATATAACACAGGCCTATTAAGATCGTTCACTGATTCAACCAAAAAACAAGTGCTTCTGCCATTTACACATACATCTTGCTCAAATACAGAGCTATTCAAATAATGAACAATTAACACAAATCAAGTTAAGCTTTGATCATAACACATCAAGTTAAACTGTGAACATACATGAACATACAGGGGACAGTGAACCCCCAAGCCATCTGTGAATTCCCACTTCAGTGAGATGTCTGACCCTGATGAGTTGCACATAACATATCTATCCTGGGGTGGATGGAGGCCGCCATGTACGCATTAATGTGCATTTTAAAGGTCCCATGGCATGAAATTTTCACTTTCTGAGGTTTTTGAATGTTAATGTGAGCTCCCCTACCCTGTTTAGGCCCCCCCATGGTTAAAAGTTGTGAAATGTCTAAACTGAGCATTTGCGATCCTTTTCTGCGTTACAAAAAATCGGAGCTCAAACGGGCGATTTTGAACAAGGCACCTTGTTGACGTCAGATCGAAAAAAGAAGTGCAAATGCAGTTCCACCCCCGTCTGTCTGTACTCTGCGTCTCTGAGTTTGGACTGCGAATGCGCTAGGCAATGCGAAATGCGTTTTTTTTTATTTGCCTGGAGGCACGTCCGAGTGTTTCTAGGCTCGGAAGTCCTTTATCTGAGCCTCTGGACCTTTGAACAGCAGTGGTTTAATTTTATTTTCTGTGGAAATGTGTTTATTTTTCAATGGAACGCTTCAAATCTCTCCCCCCTGCAAAAACACGGAAATGGATCAGCTCAGAGCCGAGAGCGGAGAGTTTGGCCACGCCCCCACCCTCTACTATAGGCCAGCTCTTTTCTCCTCATTTGCATTCAAGCAACAACGCCCATTATGGCCTGCTCAGAGAGAGAAAAAATACTCTTTCTCATCTTATCTCTGTTTCTCATGCACTGAGTGTTGATTTTGAAGAAGGATTCATTTACAGTATTAGGGAACCATTAAGGAGCCATATAAAAGCATCAAGAAGTACCATGTCATGGGATGATCGCAGGAGAAGTTCAATTTGTCAACTGGACCAAGTTTGTTTGGTTGAAAACGTTTCGCCGCTCATCCGAGAGGCTTCGTCAGCTCTAATAAGAATACTGGTAAGACACTTGCTTATATCTTGCTGTAGGGAGGAGCTACCTAGCTAACTACTTTCCGGAACTATCTCATTGGTTTCGGTCTTTTGTTTCTCTGGCGTCTAGCTTAACGATCCCTATTCATCCCTACACGCCTGCTTTTTCACACCTCTGGCCCTGACCTGGCTAGCCCCATTGTTTCCCTGTTTGTTTGATCTAGGCTTAATAATGGAATTGTAGATGGGATGCAAATTATATCTTACGCCACCATTTCTGTTCAGAGAAGGATTCTCTTTTTTGACAAAAATAGCCTCTTTAACTCCCCTCTCAAACCAATTCTTTTCCCTGGCTAAGATCTGAACCTCACTGTCCTCAAAAGAATGTCCCGTGGCTTCTAGGTGAAGATATACGGCAGAAGACGGTCCACTCTGGCACGCCCGTCTGTGTTGGTACATCCTCTTGTGAAGTGGCTGCTTGGTTTCTCCAATATAGCGCTCACTGCAGTCTTCACTACACTGAATGGAGTAGACCACATTGCTTTGTTTGTGGCTCGGTGTTTTGTCCTTTGGGTGGACGAGTTTTTGTCTTAAAGTGTTTGTGGGTTTGAAATAAACTGGGATTTCATATTGTCTGAAAATCCTCTGTAGTTTTTCCGACACGCCGGCCAGGTACGGAATCGCTACCCCTTTCCTCCTGGGTTCGGATTCTCTATTATCTTGTTTCTTGCCCTTGTCTCTCTTGGTTTTGTTAACAGCCCATTTGGGATAACCACAAACAGAGAGGGCTTCCTGCACATGTTGTTCTTCTTTTTCCTTACCCTCTGTGCTTGTGGGAACCACTTGGGCCCTGTGTTGTAATGTCCGAATAACACCCAGTTTGTGCTGCAGTGGGTGGTGTGAATCAAAAAGCAGGTATTGGTCTGTGTGTGTGGGTTTCCTGAAGACTTCTACTTGGAGTCCCCGGTCTCCTCCTATCGTTACTGCACAATCTAAGAACGCCAATGTGTTATCCTTGGCATCTTCACGGGTGAATTTGATATTAGGATCTACAGAATTGATATGTGCAGTAGGTTCCAAATCTTGAATTTTGATTTTTGTAAAATTATCATCAACATAACGAAACCAGTGTGTGGGAGGAGTGCCTGGATATGAGGCTAAGGCACTCTGTTCAAATTGTTCCATGTATAAATTAGCCATGATAGGGGAGACCGGTGAGCCCATCGCACAGCCATGAATTTGCCTGTAGAAGTTCCCTCTGAACTGGAAATAGGTGGTATTTAGACAAATTTCCAGCAGTTGGCAGATTTGGTCAGGAGAAAGTTTGGTTCTCTCTTCTAGCTTGGAATCCTGTAGTAAACTCCTTCTCGCTGCTTCGACCGCTACAGCTGTGGGGATACAAGTGAAAAGAGAGGTTACATCAAAGGAAACCATTGTCTCATCCTGACCAAACTGGAGAGACTTAACTTTGTTTACAAATTCAGCTGTGTTCTCAATGTGGTGCTCCGTGTTACCCACCAATGGAGCCAAGATGGTTTTTAGGTGTTTGGCCAAATTATATGTGATAGAGTCAACACTACACACAATGGGTCTGAGTGGTACTCCTTGTTTGTGAATCTTCGGGAGGCCATAGATGCACGGGATAGCATCACCAGGGTACAGTCTGTAATACAGTTGTAGATCAATGACTTCTTCTTTCCTCAACTTCTGTAAGAAATCAATGATCTTCTTTTTGTACCCTTCTTTTTTACAACACAGGGCCCAAGTGGTTCCCACAAGCACAGAGGGTAAGGAAAAAGAAGAACAACATGTGCAGGAAGCCCTCTCTGTTTGTGGTTATCCCAAATGGGCTGTTAACAAAACCAAGAGAGACAAGGGCAAGAAACAAGATAATAGAGAATCCGAACCCAGGAGGAAAGGGGTAGCGATTCCGTACCTGGCCGGCGTGTCGGAAAAACTACAGAGGATTTTCAGACAATATGAAATCCCAGTTTATTTCAAACCCACAAACACTTTAAGACAAAAACTCGTCCACCCAAAGGACAAAACACCGAGCCACAAACAAAGCAATGTGGTCTACTCCATTCAGTGTAGTGAAGACTGCAGTGAGCGCTATATTGGAGAAACCAAGCAGCCACTTCACAAGAGGATGTACCAACACAGACGGGCGTGCCAGAGTGGACCGTCTTCTGCCGTATATCTTCACCTAGAAGCCACGGGACATTCTTTGAGGACAGTGAGGTTCAGATCTTAGCCAGGGAAAAGAATTGGTTTGAGAGGGGAGTTAAAGAGGCTATTTTTGTCAAAAAAGAGAATCCTTCTCTGAACAGAAATGGTGGCGTAAGATATAATTTGCATCCCATCTACAATTCCATTATTAAGCCTAGATCAAACAAACAGGGAAACAATGGGGCTAGCCAGGTCAGGGCCAGAGGTGTGAAAAAGCAGGCGTGTAGGGATGAATAGGGATCGTTAAGCTAGACGCCAGAGAAACAAAAGACCGAAACCAATGAGATAGTTCCGGAAAGTAGTTAGCTAGGTAGCTCCTCCCTACAGCAAGATATAAGCAAGTGTCTTACCAGTATTCTTATTAGAGCTGACGAAGCCTCTCGGATGAGCGGCGAAACGTTTTCAACCAAACAAACTTGGTCCAGTTGACAAATTGAACTTCTCCTGCGATCATGGATTCTACCTGGACGACTGAGGGACTTTTCACACATGTCATGGGATCTTTAAGACATGAAAGAGGGTGGAGGGACAAGGGAGAAATTGATTGGGGAAAAATGAAAAAATATATTGTTTTTAAAAATATTAAAATATATTATTTTAAAGTGAAATCAAAAGATTTCGCGACCCCCCTGCAGTACCTCCGCGACCCCCCTAGGTGTCGCGACCCCCCTGTTGAAGACCTCTGATTTAGAGTATTATCCAGAGTTCAGTAGTCTGACAGCTTGGGGGTAATAGCTGTCTTTGAGTCTTTTTGTGCGTCCCACAGGATCTTGGCTCGGTCATTCTCCACAACCTTCGGAGGTGTTTCCCACCTTGACCTTGGGGTCTCTGCACAGATGTTTCTGTACACTATGCCCGCCACTTGGCTATGTCGCTCCATGTATGCTTTCCCTGCCAGCGTCTTACACCCTGCAGTTATGTATATACTGTAATTGTAGAGTTATTTAACTTTTTTTTTTTTTACTCTTTGCTACATAATTCCATACACTTTACTTCATATATCTGATGTCCTCTGTTTGTATATCAATGTATATATATATACTAGTTTATACTAGTAAATATACCAAAATATATATAACAAAAACACTGAATGAGAGGGAGAGTGTACATAAAGTGTGATTTTGTGTTCGGATAGGATGCCCTCCCGGTGGTGAGTACAGAGCAGGCAGACTTGTATCTTTTGGACAGGTTTGTGGTGATCCATGTTTCATCTTTGGCACTGACCCCAGGCTCTCCTCCTCTTCTTTCTTCTCCTCCTCCCCCTCTTTCTCTTTCTCCTTTTCCTCCTCTGGGATCAGACATTTTTAGATCCATCTGCCACTCTCAAAATATTCAAACCAGTTCATGTAGTGATGAATAATTTGATTCTAGTAAACAAATTGAAATTGATGTTGCACTTGAAAATAACTTACAACAATTTTTTTGCAATATTGGCAAATAATTAACCGACTTAAGAGTGTTGACATGACACTAAAATTCAGATGACTTTATAGAGATTCTTTACCACAATGAAGCGTACCAGCGTATGAAGTCAGCGTTGGTCGGGGGCCGCATATTATACAACGTATTATATACTGTCATGCAGCCTTACACAATCTACACACATCTACTTTCAAAAACTAATTTCTTTTCATATGGAGAACTTTGTATGGCATTTTTATTTTTGTGATTATTGATTATTTGCAATATTAAAATGTTTAAGATATATTGTTCAGCCCTACCTCTCTCTCTCTTTCTCACTCCTTATATTTGAACAGGCAATAAATCATAGTTTAGAGGGGGCGGGGAATGAATATTCACATTGCCATTTTAATCTTTTGCTTTCTTTTATCATTATTTTATTTTTTGTACATTCACTTTATACATTTCTGCATAAATAACAAGCTACTGCAGTATGCTCTGTGGCAGGCATGTGAATTAAACAATGTGAAGACAATTTTTTATATATATTTTTTAAATAATGTGTGTAAAGGGTAATGGTTTTAGGTGCTTTAGCTCTGTTGACACTTGGGCCCCCTCCTCTGCTCCTCCACTACTGCTGCTCCTTTTGGGCATCTGGATCGCTGTGACCTTTGACCTAACCTTTGAGCAGATATTAAGTACGAGTGATGCACAATATAGAGTGACAGTAAACTACTTCTCTCCCCATCTTCTGGAGTCTTATTTCATGAGGCTGCTCCTCTGGTTTCACAGTCCACCTGTCCACATGCCCCTCTCACTCTTCTGCCCCTCTCATTCTTCTGCCCCTCTCACTCTGTCTGCTCCTCTCATTCTGTCTGCCCCTCTCACTCTTCTGCCCCTCTCACTCTGTCTGCCCCTCTCACTCTGTCTGCCCCTCTCACCCTGTCTGCCCCTCTCACTCTGTCTGCTCCTCTCACTCTTCTGCCCCTCTCACTCTTCTGCCTCTCTCACTCTTCTGCCCCCCTCACTCTTCTGCCCCTCTCACTCTGTCTGCCCCTCTCACTCTGTCTGCTCCTCTCACTCTTCTGCCCCTCTCACTCTTCTGCCTCTCTCACTCTTCTGCCCCCTCACTCTTCTGCCCCTCTCACTCTGTCTGCCCCTCTCACTCTGTCTGCCCCTCTCACTCTGTCTGCTCCTCTCACTCTTCTGCCCCTCTCACTCTTCTGCCTCTCTCACTCTTCTGCCCCCCTCACTCTTCTGCCCCTCTCACTTTTCTGCCCCTCTCACTTTTCTGCCCCTCTCACTCTTCTGCCCCCCTCACTCTTCTGCCCCCCTCACTCTCTTGCTGTTTGTTTTTGCCCCGGCATCAGGGAAGGAGCAAAATTGGCCCTACAGGCAGCAATACTTTATGGGAAGTGTAGTTCAAATTCTTATGCATTTATTGGCGGGCCAGTATCAATAGAGATTAGAAATCGTCTTGTGGGCCAGTAGAAATGATCTCAGGTGCCTCGTTTGGCCCGCAGACCGCAAGTTTGAGACTCGTGCTTTAGACAGTAGAATGTGATTTTCAACATGAAATCGTAGTACTTTCTTTTAGATTACAATGTGCCCTTATATCTGCGTACTCCCTCAGTGGTCCTGTAGGTTCCACAGTGGACCATGAGCGTACACTCGTCCATGTGTTCTTGTACTTGTTCTGATGCAGCTCAAGATCGTTCTAAAGATATTCAGGACATCAGTCAATCAATCTTTATTTATATAGCCCTTTACAACAACAATGGTGACCAAAGTGCTTTCCAAAACAGAAAATACAACAATACAAAAGACAGAACATTATACAGAATACAACAATGTAAACAATAAACAGTAAAACACACAATGCAGAAAAATTATGTGCCACAAACTACTAAGTATTAAAAGCCATTTTGAATAAAAGTGTTTTGAGCCTAGATTTAAAAAGGTTAAAAAGAGTGATGTTACGAAGCTCAAAGGGCAGATTGTTCCACAGTCTGGGACCAACCACAGAGAAAGCTCCATCACCCCAGTGTTTGAGCCTGGCTCGGGGGAAAAAAGTGCGACTTGATTTTTGGACAGATAAAAGCTTGTTCAAATAACAAGGTGCTAATCCATTAAGAGCCTTAAAAACAAAAAGTAAAATTTTAAAATCGATTCTAAAAGAAAGTGGACATGTTCATTTCTGTATTGTGTATGCGACTTTTTAAACTGAGCTGGAACTAAGGCTACGTTCACAGTGCAGCCTGAAACGACTCAAATCCGATTTTTTTGCCTCTATGCGACCTGTATCTGATCTTCTAATGACAGTGTGAACGACACAGATCCGATTTTTTCAAATGCGATCCAGGCCACTTGGATATGTGCTCCTAAATCCGATACATATCCGATCTTTTGACATGCGACTGCAGTCTGAACGGCCAGGTCGCATTCATCCGACCTGAGTGTGTTTCCTCCAATGAGAGTGGTACAAGTAGGCGCTCACAAATGTGCACAAACGTTCTTCTCGTCATGCGAAAATAGTATATAAACTCGTATCAGTGAAGCGGCGAAGCACGTAGCAATCCCACCACTCCTGCCTGTGACTCCGCACCCACATGTTCCTTTCTGCAGACGTTGCTGCCACTGCCCCGCAAAACGCTGTGGCCAAAAACCTCGTCCTTCTCCGTTTCCTCCTTAAAACAAATAAGCTGTACATGTTTTGGCTCCGGTACGAAAGCAACTTTAGGCTACTTCCGTAAACATTGAGCGCGTTCGCTGCGTGTGACGTCATCGTGTCCTCCAAGGCGCATGCGGGACACTTTTGGGGAGTTTAGCGTTCACACTGGAGATCACATACAATTCGCATTTAACTGGAAATGTGAACGGCCTCGCAAAAAAATCGGATTTCACAAAAAAATCGGAATTGAGCATTAAGCCCTGCAGTGTGAACGTAGCCTAAGACTGAACATGGAACTAAACCTGGACAAGACCAGAGTTAATCCAGGATTAGAAGAGGTCTTAACAAAGTCCACATTAGGACTGAACCAGGATCAAACCAGGACGAGTGTGACGTAAATATAGCCTATATATGGGGTAACAGTGGTTCTGTTGTTGTGTCCCTAGGCAAGACACACCCACTTTGCCTTGTATGAACCTGGTGATGGGCCATTTCACAGATTCCATTATTCTATCCTTCTATATATGAACAATGACTACAATACAGGACTTCGAGAGGCTATTATTAATTCAAAAGTTTGCTCTCACCTAATAGAGGAATAAATGGAAAGTCAAACAAATGTGCGGTAAACTTTTTTTTTCTGAGGCTATTGTTAATATTATATTTGATGTCAGTGCCTAGGCAGATAATGTTAGCAAGTGTCTTTTATTTTAACCTGTTTTTGTGTCCTTGGGCAAGACACTTAACCTGCCTTGCCTGTTGTACTGATGTAAAATCATGATCATGTTTCCTTGGTGTAAAGCACTTTCACTTTCAGTTGTGGAGTTTCTAAACAGTATTGTGAAAATGTATTGTTTTTATAATATGATATGAAAAAATGTGAAAGAATTCACTCTTGTGAGCTTTAAGTGATGTTACAATATTGTTACCTCCTCAAAAGAACAAATAGATCAGAAAATAGTGTAGTTTGGGCCCTTTAACTTACTTGTCATAGTAAATACACCTGGCTTTGACCCAGTATTATGATTTCATAAAAAGACCTACATAGTCCTTTTGAGAAACACCAAACATGCCTTGTGTTTTAGGGCCTGCTTACACGAGAATGCTTACGGGTAAAAATGACAAAATATTTATCAGAAGTGCTTTTCGTTTAGACAGTGACGCTGTTTTGGGGGCTTAAAAATGCAAAAAACTGAAACCGCCCTCCAAAGTGGAAAACTTGAATACGCTCCACCGCAGCGTTTTCATCTACACTGCCCAAGACACAAAACTCTGGTCAAATCTGCTGACGTCGTGTACGCGTTTACGTCACATCGGTCCATATATCAGTGTACTTTGTTTGGCAGGACTCCCAGTCCACACCTTGTTGCACCTTCGTTGCTTTTTAGTCTAACGTGGTCTGAAGCAATAGTTGAACTTCTTCATCTGACCACACAATTTTTTTTTGCTACCAGTAGCCATGTTTTGTTTTGCTTTTCACGGCGCAGATGAGAAGAAGGAAGATTCTACGCATGCGCGCGGACATAGTGATAATGTATCACAGCACCACCTAGCCGCCTGGCATACATACCCAATCGAATTCCACACACCTTTGCGTCACCATATGCACGCAGATTTCCTCCTGAAAAAACGCGGAATAAAAAGTGAAGACGTGATGCCACTTTTGCGTCTTCTGTTCAGACCGTCAACATTTAAAAGTAGCCTTAGTTGGCTATTAGAAAAGTTCCAATCTACATTCTTATTCATATGTTGTTGTTCCAATGTTGTTACGTTTTAAAAACGTATCAATGAAAATCTGTGTGTGTGTGTGTATGAGCTAGTTAAACCTCCAGTGAGCCTCAGTGAATTCAATTTCCCACCATTGCTTATCCTGCTTTTGTGTTCTCCATCTATATTCCTGCTTCTATTGGGCCCACGGTTACTACAGGCTTCACATATAGTGCATTACATTTATTTATATGTGAGTCAGTTGAATTATTTAAAGAGTCTATAATAAACCTATACGGTATTCACACCCGGGCGCAGACTGCTGTGCATGCATCATTATGTAAATAGTCTATAAATTGTCTTCCTCATAGTGATGGTATATGAGCATTTGCGCTGTAATGTAATACTAGTGTTAGCATGAATGGAAACTTTGAATCTAAGCGCTAAGATACTATGGTCTTAAGTGTATACAAAAAAAACTATGTCATCATCTCCTGTTCACATTCTTATAGAGAGCTACATGCGCCTATAGGACATTCATTCTATATACATTTAATATCGGTTAAAGGGCCCATATTGCGCTATTTTATGATCGATTATAAGGTTTTAATGTTGTTTCTTCATCAAAAACACACCTGGAGTTGTGTTTTGTTTCATTCTCGCATGTTTAACACACAAACCCTGCGTATATAGGCGGAGTTCTTCTCTCAAAACACTGGAAAACACTCTGTTCTACTTTGTGATGTCATGTGGTAATACAGGAAATGCTCCACTGTGTTTTTAAACGCCACACACCTTAAAGGAGAATTAACGTTTTTTACAATCTGAGCCTTATTTCGGTAATAAAACAAGTTGTTTTACTCACCCATAGCACTTTGGTGTCATATGGAGCACTTCCGTAACATGAGTTCTCGGGGCATATGTTTGCGGTCTCCAAATAACACAAACTTTAGCACTTTTCAAATCATAGAAGCTCGATGTCTTAGTCTACGCTTTCGTTTCAGTCAAAAGTGGCCTGTAATCCGAGATTTAGCCATAGTTTCGAGTAGATGAGGACGCCAGTGTGCATGTGCGGAGTCACAGCTTATTTTGCTCTCAGCTCCCGGGACCCAAACATGAAACGCAAAGCTGTAAATTATGGATAAATCTCGGATTACAGGCCACTTTTGACTCAAACGAAGCTTCTATGAGCTTCTATGATTTGAAAAGTGCTAAAGTTTGTGTTATTTGGAGACCACTCGGGGCATATATTATATGCTCAGGGCATATATTATCTCGCGTTACGGATATCGCAAATCTAAAACATCTCCGGAAGTGCTCCAAATGACACCAAAGTGCTATGGGTGAGTAAAACAACTTGTTTTATTACCGAAATAAGGCTCAGATTGTAAAAAATGTTAATTCTCCTTTAACTAGAATCATTTGGATAATTTCAAACCTGGAATTGTCAATCTCTACCGAACAAAAGGTAGAAGGTAGCTGTTAAATTGAATAATGGTAAAGCATTATTCAATTTAATAATGCTTTATCAGTGCATTTTTAAATAGTTTTTAATAACAATTTAAAAATGCACTGACATCACAAGCTGGAACAGTGCATTCTGAGCTTTGGGGATTACTCAAACATGTGTGAATGAAACAAAATACAACTCCAGGTATATTTTAATGAGCTAAAACCATTATAACATAACTTAAAGCTCACAATAGTCAATTTAGCATAATATAGGCCCTTTAAAAGTGCTGCAGAAACTTCCAACTGAGCTATTTTTCATCCTTATAATCTGTCCATATGGCTTCACTTTGCGCAGAGCTACAATTTATAAACTTCTGTAAACTTCTGTAAACTCAGGCAGAAAAATCATACATTTTTCTGCCTGATTTTCCTGTCAGACAAGTTGTGAAAGCACAATTGGACACAGCAGTCCAATCTCCCAAAGGCCATGCTCCAAAGTTTTTCCCCATGTATTTGAGATAAATTTGTCCAGCTCCAGTTCAGATATTGCATAAGCAGCTCTTGAGGTCAAAATAAATCAGCTGTGTACTCTCTGCATCTAAATATAAAGAACACGCATTAGCATAGTAGTTGTTCTTAGCTTTCCCCGGAATACTAAACATGTTTTGAATGCATGAGGTAATTCACTAGCAAGGACCAGTCCACAACAGCGGAATACGATGATCATATTTATTCACGATGGATGGATCTGATGGCTGGGAGGAGACGCAGGAGGATGGCCTCAGGTGGTCAGCCCGGTCGATTCAGGCAGGGTTGTCGAGAGAAACAGATGGTGTTGTCAGGACAGGCCTGTATAAAGATGGTTTCTGGGTAATTTTTTTTCATTTTATTTTATTTTATTTTATAGGGACAGTGCATATGTGTAGATACGGTGCAAAAATGCTCATTTCCATCTGTAGTCCCTGGCAGGTGACACCACAGCAAAAACAACAAAAACAATGACAATAACAGCATTTAAACATTAAAAGTGTCCACAAGTCTGGTTTTCCTTTAGCCGCTGTTTCAAGTGTGATCTAAAAGTGTCCAGTGTTGGAGTCTGATGATTACTGATGATGGGAGAGAGAGTTCCAGAACTTAGAGCCTCTGACTGAGAGTGCAGTTTGTCCGAATGTAGTGCATTTGCGCGGGACCTCACAGTTCCTCTGGGCCATGGCCCTAGTTCCCATCCCACTGAGAGTCTTTGTTTTAATAAAATCCTGTAGCAGAGGAGGAGCAAAACTTTATATATAAAACCTCCATATTTGAAATTAACAAAATTATTAAAATTAAGTTGTACTTGTCTAAAATAGTGCAGTGGTGAACTGAGAATGGTTTCTTGTCCAATATTTTCACTGCTTTTTTAAAAAGTGATCCAACTGGTTTGAGTGTTGTGCCCATGTGTTTCTGCAGATCTCTATATGAGACAGAGTTATGGAGTGTAAAAACCTTTGTGCCACATATAGAGTCATAAAGGATCTTTCCTGTCTAAAATTCACCAATTTAAAATTAACATTTTTTGTGAGGTTTCTTAAATGTCAATGTCGGGTTCAGGGTCAGTCCCAGGTATTTAAACTCAAGACTGAGTTCCACCACCTCCAGAAAAACGTTGAACCGCTGTAGCCCAATTTTTTTTTTTTACTGAACAGTATGCAGACAGTTTTCTTTAATTGAAGGCGTTCGAGCTGAGCTGTGGTTGGCTGAGGAGCAGGGAGAGCTTGAGGCGTGGTCCTGCTCCTGAATCTTAGTTAGTCATATTAATTCCACATGAGGAATAACGAGACAGAAAAAGAAATCAAGTACAGCGCCTTTAAAGTAGGCTCAGACTCCGAAACTCCATCCACAACCAAAAAGGACAACAGTGGCTCAGTTGGTGTTGAGCGTTTGTCCACTGATCCAAATGTTTCCAGTGCAAATCCCGCTCTCGACATAAACGACGTTGGTTCACACAGGTTGGCGATTCCAGCTCCCCACAGATGAATGCTGTTGTTGTGTCCTTGGGCAAGACACTTAACCCACCTTAGGAGCAGTCATGTTGGATTTTTAACTGGGGCTCATTTATATTTTTTCATTTATTTATTCATTTCGAGCAGGTCAACACAAGCAAATAAATACATGTAACCAATATACAGTCAAATACATTCACTTTTTTTGCTCGAAAAACAAGTACAAAATCAGTTGAAAAACGCAAAAACAAAACAATGGCAAATTCCATTCTTGTACAAAAAAAACCTAAAAAATTACACATACAGTGTTTCTATTAGGAACATTTAAAGTCTGCAACAAGTAAACATAAGATAAGACTTTATTGATCTCACACAGGAGAAATTCACTTGTCATATTAGCTCCAGGCAGTTTAGTGCAAAAGAAAGTTTGAACAGAAAGTGCATGCAGACAAATAGTAATAATAATCAAATAAGTAAATAAGGGAATATAGAAAAATATTGCACGTCTGGACTATACAGTGGAGTTATACAGTCTGATGGCGGTAGGGATGAAGGATCTGCGGTAGCGCTCCTTGCACTGAGGGTGCCTCAGTCGGCTGCTGAACATACCAGCAATGGTAAACACAAAAAATACCAACAATGGTCGCACAACTACAATAACACACATGCATAATACCAACGATGGTGAGACAACAGCAGATACCAAAGCACAACTGATACTGAAAAGTGCTGTAGAAAAGTGTCCTCCAACTTTCCAAGTAGAAATTCCAAGATTACGGAGCGAACTTGGAAGTACAGTATCCCACCAATAAAGTAATTAGAAAAACATGAAACCTGTCAGCTGGTAGAGCGTTTGTCCACTGATACAAAGGTTGTTGGTTCAAATCTCGCTCTCAATGAAAACATCACTCACTGCGTGCACATGGTAGGATCGGTTTGGATTTCTCCAATCCCGTTGGTCTGTCCTTAGATCCGAGTGCACATGAAGCTTGTGTAATCGGATAATGGTCAGCGACCTGGCCGGCTCCGCTACGCTATGTGGCGCTGTAGTCCAACTACTTCCGGGTGATGGTTACTCAATAAAAACACAATAAACTATGTGGCGGTGTACAAAGATGGCGCTCGAGGAGTTTGACGGAGCAGCATTGGTGTACGTGTTGTGCATTCTTTCTTCACAACCATGATTTCGTCTTACTTTTCTGGCAACAATTACTACTTATGACGGCGTCGGCGCCTCCTGCCACTTCTGGGTGAGATCCCTGGCGAAATCTCCCGCGCATGCACAGTACGCCAATCCGATCCAATATCATGCACAAGGTGGCACCAAGCGGATTACTATCGGCCTAAACCAGGGGTTCCAATCGGATTCCGGAAACCAATCCCTATACGATCCTTAGCCTGTGCACAAGAATCCGATATGATCCCAATCCGTTTGCAATCAGATTCCACTCGTCCATGTGCACGCAGTGATTGGTAGAGCGGTCATCGCTGTGTCCTTGCGTCTGCGTACACTGGTGTATGAATGTGTGAATGGGTGAGTGAAGTGTAAAGTGCTTTGAGCGCCTTGAAGGTGGAAGAGCGCTATATAAAAATTACCATGTACCATTTACCAAAGCTGCCAAAGTGGACATTACCTGGGCCGCATCTAATTTCTCTTTCCTCGCATCCCTCTCCTCGATTCCTCTCCACGATCCTCCATTTTTCAGCTGTCAATCAAATGTGTCATATTAAGTGGTGTCCTCAAGAAAACGACAGAATGAAGCAGTAAACATGAGGGAGGCTTCAGGAGCAGACATCAGATTAAAGAACCAAACTTTATTGGGCTCTGTGAGGAGTTTGTATCCTCTCTCCTCTCTGTGTCTCCTCTGTGGGCGGTATTCACACTTTAAACTCCTCCCCTGCAGCCAGGCGTTTGTATCAGAAACACCTGGCTGTGATCAGGGCAGTTCTGTGTGATGTCACGTAGTACTTGAAATTGCAGAGGCTAGTGAAGGCAGCACACACACTTACACTTAAGCATTTTTGAGCAGAAAGCAGCTGATTTACCTAGTTTGCACTCAAGTTGCTAATTGATTAAATGTATTTAGTGTTTATTTAGACACCAGAATGCGATTTTCAACATTAAATCATAGTACTTTCTTTTATTGGCATGAGTCAGTGGAATAGTTTGCCAAATGAGATTATAACATGTACAAGTTTTCAAATGTTTGCACATCAAACAAAGAAATGGCTAATATCAAAGCAAATTTGCACTCATTAGTGATGAATGTGTGTGAGTGAAACGAGGACTGGTGAGTGTGTGTATGGATGTATAAAGATTAATTTTTTTGAACGTTTTTTAGAAATGGCATAGTGAGGGTCGGAACTTTATCTGATATGTATGCACACGTGATTATTCTTATGCACTGGTCTATTACCCATTTACAATCTCTGTCATAGTATATTTAATTAACATCTATCTGTCCCGGGACTGCATTTTTGCTGTAACCTGGCACCTGCATCTTTCTTTTGTTTATTTCAAAGGTCAATGAAATGTTATATAAACCATACCATATACCATATTCCCATCTGGTCTTATATCTGTGTAATCCCTCAGTGGTCTAGTAGGTTCCACAGTGGTCCAAGATCAAAGATCAAAGTCAAAGTCAGCTTTATTGCCAATTCTGCCATATGTGTTCAACATACAGTGAATCGAAATTTCGTTCTTCTCTGGCCAAGTAGTGCAAAAAAGACAGTGTACAAAATACCATATAAAGACAAAACACAACAAAAACTATCTAAGACAAAAATCTAAAACTAAAATCTAAGATCTAAAATCTGAAAGCAGTGCAACAGAATAAATAAATACCTATTTACAGATGTCCAAAAATGTGCAGTCTGCATCAAAAATGTGCAATGGGAGATACAGCAGTGAAATGGTAATGTGCAATAGAATGTGCATTGAAGTTAAGATAAAAATAATGTGCAACAGTAGTAATTATTCCAGTGCAATAACAGTAGTAAACAACCGTACAACAGTAGTAAAACTCCAGTAGTCCATGGGCGTATACTGGTCTATGTGCTCTTGTACTTGTCCTGAAACAGCTCAAGATCCGTCTAAAGCTTCAGGAAAGGTTCATTTCTGTCCTGTGACTTTTTTAGCATTGATACCTCCTCAAATAAGTATCTAGTTTCGATACTACTTTTTATTATCGATTAGAAAGCTGTTATTTTACCTAGTTTCCACTCAAGTTGCTGATTGATTGATTTAGTGTTTGGTTCTATTTTTCTCAAATTGTTTGTTTTTGTTTTTTTCCAGGAACTCCAAAAAGGAACTGAATGACATCCGTTTTGAGTTTACTCCCGGGCGAGGTAAGTGCGTGTGTCCCTGAATGACCTGATTATATGTTTTGTTTCGTGATAGGGTGCAGCTCTTTTGCGTGTAATGGGTAGTGACATGGAGGGTATCTGATCCAATATCTTAACACAATTACAGGCTAAGTGAACACAGCCAGCCAATATCTGCCATGTTTTTTCCCCCTATCAGACACAGCAGAGGGCGTTTCACAGGAGCTGGTGTCTGCAGGCCTGGTTAATGGACAAGATGTGTTAGTAGGTGAGTACAGTAAAAAGATACCAAAAAAATTGTGTTAGTTTAGGTGAAATTTCATATTATTTCTTAGACATTAGTGTTTTTATTCTGTTTTAAGTGTTATTTTTAAAGGTACCATATTGCACAAATTTGACTCTAGCCATGTTATAATATTGTTATCTCATCAAAAACACACTGGTGTTGTGTTTTGTCTCATTCAGACGTGTTTGAATAACCTTTATTATTATTCTGTCTATATCTCCAAAGCTCAAAATGCCCTGTTCCACCTTGTGATGTCATGAAGCAGATGTTTTCAAGATAATAGCTACATTTTACCTGTAGTTCAATAGAGACTGGCAATTTCAGGGCTAAAATTATCCAAATTATTCTAGTGAAGGTGTATGATATTTAAAAACACAATGGAGCACTTCCAGGGACGTGCAGTCACGGGAAGCAGGCCGTGCCTCACTAGTCATCACAGAGAAAAAAAAGTAAAATGAAAAAATACATGGTCATATTTATCCAATGATTTGCACTATAAAGTTATTTTCTATTTAACTTCGCCATTTAAATTTTTTTTTTTTTTAATACAAAATCGCTGAATTTTCACTTTTATCGTTCAAATAGTGGTCAGAGGCGTGTGGAGAGGCACCAGCTGTTGGTGCCTCACATGGACTGACTGTGCTGTAGCTCAGCAGTGACAGATTCTACGCTAAAACGGCGGTGAAAAGGCGCCGGGTTAAAGCGGCGGTGAAAAGGCGCCCGGTGAGGCTCGTAGTTCCCTGGCCTCATGGTAGAGGTACTCGTGAGCCCAGGGATTCTTCTGCAACTTCTGGGGCAGCAGATTAGAATAAGTGACACAAGCTACAATTTAGAGTTAGCAAGTCAAGTTTAATAATCCGTTCACTTTTTTCTTCTTGTCTGGCCCGACTTTTTAAATGGAGGAAGATTTCATATTAAAGCTCGAGCAGTTTTCTAAACTGGTCTTTCGGTCAAAGCAGGAGGTTATAATTAAAGGAAGACCAACGCCGGAGCTAAAGGGTTTGCTCCAGACTACGGGACGAAAGACTCGCTCTTTACAAACAGTGTGGTTCACACGAAAAGCTGGCTGTGTGGATGTCCAGTAAGCCATCGTCTTTTCTGCTTTTCCTGCCTTCTTTTCTCAACCTGCTGTGACAATGTCTGGACTCACATTGGATATTGTGACCTGAAAAATTTGCAAAGAAGCCTAATTAAAATTCAGAGCCAGATCGCGCTAAAAACGTTGCTATTTTAATTTACGATGCTACCTGCACTCTGGAAAATGCACTGAACAGTAATAATTAATACACTTCCTGTAGTACCATATGACAGATAAATTTAATGCCATAGTGTGGAACATACCAGGAGCAGGATCCCACAGCAGAATACTTACATAGTGGGCCTTTAAACTGCATTGAATAAATAATCTTCAGTATTTAAATTATAAAGGTAAAAAAACACTGACATCAAGCTTCAAAACTGCTAAGATGCACAGAGGTGATCTTTTGAGCTCTGAAAAAATCAATAAATCAATTCAGCTATGAGTCATTAATTAGTAATTTTCCTTGTGGGTCAATAAAATCTGTCTAAGAAGGATTTAAAATAGGAGCCTCTCAGATTGCAGCTGCTGACACAGGTTATTGGAAACTAAAACCCAACTGACTGCAAGATTAAGTCCAAGAATATAACAAAACACAACTTCAGCTATGCTTTAGTAAAACTTTAGTAACTCTTTATTTTAATAAAGATGAAGATTCAGTCATTTCTAATTGCCAATGATCAACTTGGATGTTTTTAATGGAGAGGTCCTCAGCCAATCCTCTGTCAATAAAAACAGAGGATTGGCTCGGAGCTGAGTTTAGACGTAAGAACAATTTGACATTTTTTTGGTAAATTGCCAGGATTAAAAGTTTCTATTGTTTATGTTCTGGAAGTTCATTTTGAAATTTGACAGATAAATCATATCAATTTAAAAATGAAGACTGATCAATATGAAGAAGATTATTGTGATGAGCCAGATGAAAATGCAACTTATATGGGACCTTTATTTAACAGAAACTATTTTTGAGTCATTACATAGTTTACCCCAAGAAATTAGTAACAGGTTTCCAGAAATTGATAAGGAATTTCATATAGTTATCATGTTTTTGACCACAAGTTTTCCTGTAGAACCAATAGGGAACCTCTTTTTAAAAAAAATACAGAAATATACAGCTCTGGACCACTGCAAAATTATCAGTTTTTCTGATTTTACGACTTATAGGTATGTGTTTGGGCAAAAGGAACATTTTTGTTTGAGTCTATAAACTACTGACAACATTTCCCCCAAATTCCAAATAAAAATATTATTGTTTACAGCATTTATTTGCAGAAAATGTCAAATGGTCAAAATAACAAAAAAGGCATTAGTCATGAGGGATCGCTGTGACTTTCTCGTACCTCATCAATTGTACTCTATAGTCTCCTCTTTGTCTGGAGGTCTTTTACCCTTTAGGCTTTATAAATGTGATCTTTTCTCTATAATTACCTGGTCTCATAGATGGGGCATAGCTGAATAATACAACACATAATTGCAGATGGCTTTCATTTGCATTTTTGATTTTTAAATTTAAAAAATAATACCTTAGCTCCACTTACAGCTCTGGAAGAAAATAAGAGACCATTACAAAATTATCAGTTTTTCTGATTTTACTACTTACAGGTATGTGTTTGGGCAAAAGGAACATTTTTGTTTGAGTTTGTAAACTACTGACAACATTTCCCCCAAATTCCAAATAAAATATTATCGTTTAGAGCAGGGGTGTCAAACATGCGGCCCGGGGGCCAGATCCGGTCCTCCAAGACCTTTAATCTGGCCCTCGGCTGATTTTCTATTAAAATATTGGTAATTTTCTGAGCCTCTTTTCTGCGCCACTTAGCATAGCAGCGTCTCCAGCGCCTCTGTGCAGCACATATGAAGACTCGCCTCTTTCCAAACGCTCTTAAAGGACCATCGTTTTGACTGTTGACCGTGACACCCTCATCGGCAAAATGTCAAAAATAAGAAAAGTGGACGCCGAGTGCAGGATTTTCCAAGAAAAATTGACTAATTCCATTTTTCTTAAAGTTTCAGGTTGTTCATAATATTATAATATTTTGTAAAAGAATTAATCAAATAAAAAAGACTTCTGTAATAGATTTGCGCTTCTCTGCACAAATATTTGGACTAATTGCTATTTTTGGGGTATATATGGCGTGAGTTTTCTGATCCGGCCCCTTTGGGATCAAACTAGGTTGGATACAGCCCCCAGACCAAAATGAGTTAGAGACAAATATGAGAAAATGCAGCGCGAGGCCGCGCGTACACCGAGGCTGTGAGCACGAGATAGAACTGCGGCGCCCGGACCGCGTGCCCTCAACCCGAGCCACAAACCGAACACGCACAAACTAACGCAAAAGCCACACGGAGTGATTTAATCCTGGTTCAGACCTGGTCTAGTCCCGGTTTAGTCCAGGTCTAGACCTGGTCCAGTCCTGGTTTAGTCCAGGGCCAGTCCAGGTTTAGACCTGGTCTAGACCTGGTTTAGTTCTGGTCTAGACCTGGTTTAGTCCACGTTTAGTCCTGGTCTAGTCTGTTAGCCAATCAGGACGCAGAACACATTGTTACACTATAAAAAAAAAAGTTACACTATAAAAAAAATGAAAAAAATAAATTTAAAAAATCTGCGAAACAGCGAACAGTGAACCGCGATAGAGTGAGGGTTCACTGTAATACATGTACATGATTTCAGAAAAAAAATGCAGTGGTCTCTTATTTTTTTCCAGAGCTGTATAAACAGTTTTTGATCATGTATTTTTATGATCTCTGAAGTCTAAAACCTCAAATAGAACATACTGTAGTCATATTGATGCAGTTTACCAGTACTACGCCCTCCCCCTCACTTCCACGTGACCCCTCCCTCACCCCTCATCCCTCTCCGCTGTTTGTGGAAAACATACTCGTGCCGATAGTGACGTTATGTTTTTTTCCTCCTTCTCCAGTTGCTTCTAACCTCCAGAGGATTGTGGACGACCCGGCGACCTACAAAGTGTTGACCTTTAAACTGGTGAGTACCTGGCTGACAGAGTGCCCCCTGGTGGAACTCCGGGGTGACAATGTCGTACCATAAACAGCGGCGGTGAGAGGTGAGGAATGAGAGAGGAGGACTTGTTTGAAGCCAAGGAGGCAGACAGGAGCTTAGGCACGAGAACGCAAATGTCACTGCAACCGTGACGACAGTGTTATTCTGGGATGCGTATGTAACGAGTGTGTGTATGTGTGTGACAGGTTAGACTACGCAATTCACTAAAACACCGTTAAAAGTGCACTAGGTAACTTTTTGGTTGGAGGTCCGTCACCTAATTGTTTCTATGGATGTCATTGCTCCGCCTGGAATGTTCCACAATATCACATTAAACAGTTCTACTTTACATTTATTCAATTACAGGTGGTTTTATAGCTCAAAAATACCCGAAAAACAGGCATTCTGATTGTTAGCAGGCTCACCTCTCCACAGATCTGACCTGTAACTTTGTCTGGTTTGGTCTCCATGCAGATAGAAAGGTTTAATATCATACTGTGAAACATTCCAGACAAAGCAATAACATCTCCATGGAGAAAATCATTTGATGAACCCTCCACTAGAAACGTTACACAATCCACCTTTTAAACAATTATATTTAAAGGAGAATTAAAGTTTTTTACAATCTGAGGCTTATTTCAGTAATAAAACAAGTTGTTTTACTCACCCATAGCAATTTGGTGTCATTTGGAGCAGTTCCGGAGATGTTTTAGATTTGCAATATCCGTAACGTGAGTTTTCGGGGCAAATGTTTGCGGTCTCCAAATAACACAAACTTAAGCACTTTTCAAATCATAGAAGCTCAATGTCTTAGTCTACACTTTTGTTTGAATAAAAAGTGGCCTGTAATCCAAGATTTAGCCATAGTTTCGAGTAGATGAAGAGGACAGTGCACATGCGCTCAGTCACAGTTGTTTTGCAGATAAGAAGACGCAACTTTTCTATTGCGAGCGACACATGGCAGAAGATTCGGACTTTGAGGCTGAAGTGGACTTATGGAGGACTGAGGACTGAAGAGGAGTATACGGATGAGGAGACAGAATGGATACAGAAAGAATGAAGCAGAGACAGTTTTAAAGGCAAATTCACATTTTTTTTACAATCTGAGCCTTCTTTCGGCAATAAAACAAGTAGTTTTACTCACCCATAGCATTTTTCTGTCAATTGGAGCAGTATCGCAGAACTTATGTTGAGCCGTTCTGTTCTACTAATGATCCCCTATCCGTTAACATGGTGCTGTATCATATGCTCGGGGCATTACTTTGCGGTGTCCAAATAACACAAACTTTAGCACTTTTCAAATCATAGAAGCCCGATGTCTTAATGTAAGATTTCGTTTGAAGCAAAAGTGGCCTGTAATCCAAGATTTAGCCATAGTTTCGAGTAGATGAGGACGCCAGTGCGCATGCGCGGATTGTGCTATCAGCTCCCGGGACCCAAACATGAAACGCAAGGCTGAAAACTATGGATAAATCTCGGATTACAGGCCACTTTTGCTTCAAACGAAATCTTACATTAAGACATCGGGCTTCTATGATTTGAAAAGTGCTAAAGTTTGTTATTTGGAGACCGCAAAGTAATGCCCCGAATACTCATGCTAACGGATACGCTACAACATAACTTTCTTCAAACAGCTCCAAATGACACGAACGTGATATGGGTGAGTCAAACGACTTGTTTTATTACCGAAAGAAGGCTCAGATTGTAAAATAACGTTACTTTTCCTTTAAGAGCAGTGCAGAGAACAGCCATCGGTTTCACATTACTTCTCAGAATCGTGCGCTGAATCCGCTGGCCTTCTTTCTTTTCCTTTGCTGGTAAAAAGTCGTCCAAAGGTATTACAGCTTTGTGTTTCATGTTTGGGTCCTGAGAGCTGAGAGCGAAATAAGCTGTGACTGAGCACATGTGCACTGGCGTCCTCATCTACTCGAAACTATGGCTAAATCTCGGATTACAGGCCACTTTTGACTCAAACAGAAGTGTAGACTAAGACATTGAGCTTCTATGATTTGAAAAGTGCTAAAGTTTGTGTTATTTGGAGACCGCAAACATATGCCCCGAGAACTCACATTACAGATATCGCTAATCTAAAACATCTCCGGAAATGCTCCAGATGACACCAAAGTGCTAGGGGTGAGTAAAACAACTTGTTTTATTACCGAAATAAGGCTCAGATTGTTAAAAAACGTTAATTCTCCTTTAAGATTTAAGCACACTTGTTTTCCTAATTCAGTAATTTTATTTTTTTTGAGTTTAAAATGTTTCTTCCTGGAATTAAATCGTAATATTACATTAGGGTATTTCATCGCTGTTACCTAGAAAAACTCCCTTAATGTACACAGAAATTATTATCTGATCAATACAAATATAAGAACCTTTATTTTATTTCTGTAAAGTAATAAAGACTAGAAAAGTGATTCAGTCATCCAAAAGGGGGGACCCAATTAAGTTAATTTTTACTACCTTTTACTACATTAACATTTTACATTAACATTTTACTACATTAACAGTGAATAAACAGTGAATAAATAAAATAAAGTATTTGAGAGTTACTTTCAGCTTTTGACATTTGTCCACAGTACGATCAATATTTTAACTGCCAGATTTTTAATTCTCATCTCACGTAGAGAGAAGCCATGTTGGATTTTTAACTGGGGCTCTGAAGTGTTCTCCAACTTTCCGAGTAGATATTCCAAGATCACGAGGCGTTCCAGTTGTCAGGCACAAGTTGGAACGTGGAACAATCCCACCACACCAAGAAGTGATTAGAAAAACATGGAAACCTGTCACTTGGTGGAGTGTTTGTCCACTGAAAAGCTTTGAGTGCCTTGAAGGTGGAAAAGTGCTGTATAAATATGAATTTTTACCATATTAAAAACACAGTAGCAAATGTTTGAAGCCTACATAGACATTATTTTCAAACACTTATATTTCTTGTGGATCGCAGCAAATCAATATTGACAATGACTGGCTATTCTTGGTTGAAGAAATTCGATCTCTTGGTTGTTACCAGTTGTTTATTGACAACATCATTCTTAGACTGCGCTACAGAACGTTAGCTGGGACTTTAAGCACAAATACTGGATACAAACATGTCTTTACACAAGTCATCCCAGAGGCATTTTGAGTTATTCACAGATTCTGAAAGTGTAGATTCTAAGCTTTCCAACAATGCCTTTCATGGAAATCTGAGAATGTTTGAAGAATCTGTGGCCATTTGAAAGCAGCACATTTTAAAAACGACGAGCTGAGAAATTCCATGTTAAAGATCTGCTTGTGGAGCAGAAATGAACTCATTTGCATGACATTAAGCTAAGCCCTCCCCCATCCCTGACATCACTGTTGTGTGGTGTTTCAGGGCAGGTCAGAGTTAGAAGGTACTTTGTTAAAATGGAAATGCTTTTATAACAAAAAGTCCATATAATCATTCAATAATTCAGTAATACACAGGATAATATGTTATCACACACGTACACACACTCTGAACACACACACACATACCTTAGTCCTGTTTTAGTCCTGGTTTCATCTGGTTTTAGTCCTGTTTTAGTCACGGTTTAGTCCTGGTTTAATCCTTTTTTTAGTCCTGGTTTAGCCCTGGTTTAGTCCTGGTTTAGTCCTGTTTTAGTCCTGGTTTTGTCCAGTTTTAGTTCTGTTTTAGTCCTGTTTTAGCCCCGGTTTAGTCCTGGTTTAGTCCCGGTTTAGTCCTGGTTTAGTCCTGTTTTAGTCCTGGTTTTGTCTGGTTTTTGTTCTGTTTTAGTCCTGTTTTAGCCCCGGTTTAGTCCCGGTTTAGTCCTAGTTTAGTCCTGGTTTAGTCCTGTTTTAGTCCTGGTCTGGTCCTGGTTTAGTCCTGGTTTAGCCCTGTTTTAGTCCCGGTTTAGTCCTGGTTTAGTCCTGTTTTAGTCCTGGTCTAGTCCTGGTTTAGTCCTGGTTTAGTCCTGGTTTAGCCCTGTTTTAGTCCCGGTTTAGTCCCGGTTTAGTCCTGGTTTAGTCCTGTTTTAGTCCTGGTCTAGTCCTGGTTTAGTCCTGTTTTAGTCCTTGTCTAGTCCTGGTTTAGTCCTGTTTAGTCCTGGTTTAGTCCATGTTTTAGTTTGTTCAAAATGTAGTCTTTATTACATATGAACAGTCTCTAAAACGAAACTTGACCTCAGCTTTAAGCCGTGTTATAAAGCTGTTCCCTCATCTAAAACAGACCTGGAGTTGTGTTTTGTTTCAATCACACGTGTTTGAGAAATCCTACATTATTACTCTGTCTACAACACCCTTACTCAAAATCCTCTGTTCCACCTTCCACCTTGTGATGTCATGTAGTGGTAGTTATCCGGTTAACAGCTCCTTTCTGTAGAGACTATTAATTCCAGAGCTGAAATCATCCAAATGATTAAACTGAAGATGTGTGAAGTTTAGAAACAAAGTGGAGCACTTCCTGTATTACCACATGACATCACAAGAGAGAAGAACTTAATAAACAGGATTTGTGTGTTAAACATGTATAAATGAAACAAAACACAACTCCAGGTCTGTTTTAGATGAGGAAACAACATTATAAGATCAGAAAATTGTGTAATATGGGCCCTTTACTTGTTTTATGGTATCTGAGAGCCGACGATGGTGGGAGGAATATTTAAAATTTGAATTATAGGTTCCTGGCTTTGATGTTGGTTTGATGTTTCTATCTAGCTTTCTCATTACAAAGTTATAACCAGAATATATTTGCAGATCAGCAGCTCTGTTTACACACTCACCAAAATCTGATCATGATGTGAGTAATCTGATTTCTTTCAGATTTTCACACCTGTGCGGGTTTTGACAAGGAAATTTATATGTAGTGTTGAAGATTGTTATTTTAAAACACATTGCCAGTTACTCGAAGAAAAATCCACTGATTTACTGATACACATCACCAAATGTTTTTGATAATCAGATTTATTTTGTGTGTGTGTATGTAAACACACAAAAATTATATGTAAATAAGAATGCACCAGTCCAGCTACCAATTTTGATACTATGGCTTTAAATATCTGCTGATACCAGATATCAACCAACACCAGTGCAGAGACTAAGAACAGCGTTTTTTCCCCCTTAAAACAAAACTAAAATAAGGCAGAATTGATCCAAATGTGTTATAGAGCTTAGTTTATCTCTCAAGTAACAACAGAACAGCTTTGTATCAATAAAAGCTTAAACATTCTGAGACTTGCTGGGTTAACTACGACCTGTAAATAGTCTTATTACATCAATTTACACGACGATACTGGTATCAAATATCAGCACCGATACTGAAAGATTTGTTGGATCGGGTATTGGCTTCCAAATATCAGTTCAGCTGACATCCTTGTGTATCCCCGGTGTGTAAATTGTAATAATTTTTAGACTATTTACTGGTTGTAGTTGGCCCAGACCGTCTCATAATGTTTGATCTTTTATTGAGAGATAAACAACAGCTACACATTTGGATCAGTTTTGTCTTATTTTATTTGTGTTTTTATTTTTATGTTTGCTCGGTTGATATCGGGTATTGGCAGAGAGACTTTTAAAGCTATAGTACTGAATATAGCTGTAGTATTGGAACTGAAAAAGCTGGATTGCTGCATCCCTGCATGTAAGAATTGTGTTTTTTTTAACCTAGCTAGATGATTTTTTCTGTCCCACTGTACCCACTATAGTTCATAATACTGTCATAATATGGCAAGCCGTTTTAACATTTAAACACTAGGCTGGATGTGTTACAGATATCTCTCACTCAGTTTTGCCTTGTCAAAAAGAAAATTTCAGATATCCACAAAGAAATTCTTCCTAGGGCAAATGACGTCACTTTTGCCATTCATGTGTATGGGGTTCATCATTACGGATATCCACAATTCAGTTCTAGATATCCACTAGGGGAATTACAGATATCCACAACTGAATTATAGATTTCTGTAATTCCAGTTTGAGATATCTACAATTTGGTTTTGACTAGTCATAACTTCAGTTCAAGATATCTGGTGTCGTTTTCACCTCAATTCAAGATATCTATATGTTCCTTTTCAGATGCCTTAAAGGAAAAGTAACGTTTTTTACAATCTGAGCCTTATTTCGGTAATAAAACAAGTTGTTTTACTCACCCATAGCACTTTGGTGTCATATGGAGCACTTCCGGAGATGTTTTAGATTTGCGATATTCATAACGTGAGTTCTCGGGGCACATGTTTGCGGTCTCCAAATAACACAAACTTTAGCACTTTTCAAATCATAGAAGCCCGATGTCTTAGCCTACGATTTTGTGTGGTCAGAAGTGGCCTGTAATCCGAGATTTAGCCATAGTTTCGGGTAGATGAGGACGCCAGTGCGCATGTGCGGACTGTGCTCTCAGCTCCCGGGACCCAAACATGAAACGCAAAGCTGTAAACTATGGATAAATCTCGGATTACAGGCCACTTTTGACTCAAACGAAATCATAGACTAAGACATCGAGCTTCTGTGATTTGAAAAGTGCTAAAGTTTGTGTTATTTGGATAACAGCAGCATATTAATATATAATATATTCCCCGAGCATATTACATGCTCGGGGAATATATTATATGCCCCGAGCTATGGCTAGAAGTCGCGCTAGGCTAACGCTAATCTAAAATCTCTGGAAGTGCTCCATATGACACCAAAGTGCTATGGGTGAGTAAAACAACTTGTTTTATTACCAAAATAAGGCTCAAATTGTAAAAAAAAACGTTACTTTTCCTTTAAATTAAGTTTTGACTAGTCAAAATGACGTTGTATATATCTCAAACTGGAATTAGGGATAGTCATAATGTAAGTGTAGATATCTATTAAGTTATACATACATGGATACGTGGATCAATAAAGTTTGTCTAAGTCTAAGATATCTTGAAATGAATTTTGATTAGCGATATCTAAAATTGGAGATATTTGTGATGTTCATTTTGCCTAGTCAAAATATAATTACAGATATCTTGGATTGAAGTTTTGAGCAGGTGAAATGACGTCACTGTATGTAAATGATCTTCACTTTTGGAGCGGTATTTCCACACGGCTCCTGTCGGCTGTTAATGGAAAGTTAATTTATCAGTAAGAGAGCCAAAATGCATCTTAGGGTCATTTTGTTTATGCACTCTAGTGAAACGTTTGTTGAAAATTATATTAACGACAAAAAGTAATTTTAACCCTGGGGGTTGTTTAGCTTTAGGGACAAATAGCTTTTTTGACGGATTGGTGCACTGCAAGATATCTTTAATTTTCAATCTGCCTCGTCAAAACTGAATTACAGATATCTGCAATTGTCATTTATGATGTGACGAGTTGAATGTCGTTTTCAGTGACGTAATTGCAGATATCTGTAATTCTGTTTTGCCTGGTCAAAACTGAATCGCAGATATCTCTGTCGTTTCGTCTAGTCAAAATTACATTACAGATTTCTCAAATGACAATTCCTACCATCCAAAAATTAAATTACGCCTAGTTGGAAAGACGTTGTTGATGTCTACAATGTTAATTCCGGATAGTCAAACTTAGTGTTTAAATGTTAAAACTAGGGCTGTCAGTTTAACGCGTTGATTTGATTCATTAATTACACTGCAAATTAACGTGTTATAAAAATTAACACAATGAATTATGACCGGCAATTCAATGCACATTTTAAATTTGGTGTGCGGCGAGCAAACCGCTGCCAGGGACTTTGAACGGCGAGTTTATTTATAAAAAGAACGAAGACAAGATCAACAAGAACGCGGTGATTTTTAGCTTTTGTCAAAAAGAATTTCCAGATCACCGAAGCTGCTCCAGCCTGACGGATCATTTGAACGATAAACACGTCCGGACAAGTTCCATCGTTACCGGTGATAGTGCACACTTCACCAAACCACCAAACCACGCTAGCAGAATTTGGGAAACGAATGAGCAAAGTGACCACATGAAAACTGACAAACTCAATCGCAAAGTGGGTTCATTCGTTCGATCGCTTGCTCACGATCTCTCTCACTCTCTTTATCACTCTCTTCTCTCACACTCTTAAAATGCAATTAATTAGTTTAATTAATTACAAATCCTGTAATTAATTAGATTATTTTTTTAATCGCCTGACAGCACTAGCGGTTTCCCATAGTCATAACCAGCCCTGGCTCACACTTTTATACACATTATTCATCTACATCACACTCCACTTTCTGTTTAAAATGCTTATATGAGTAGTTGGCGTTGAGCTCTGTATAAACACCATATGTGCTCTGGAGCATGGGTCACCTCTCTGCCTCCTCAGCACCTCGCGGACACCCGGGGTATTCACGTATTCATTTCCATATGTGAGCTCGGCAGGTGCTATATAATACTCCCCGCCTGTTTAAAGACTTATGAGAACTGAATAATTATGCCTGTCAGGGAAGCGTTTATTATGATTTCATGCAGGGGTTTTATGGAGCGGCTGGCGGGTGGGGGTGGCAGGTGCAGCGGGAGGACTGCATTGATCAGGTCGGCGTAGAATCGGTGAGTTTATAGAACAGATTTTTAGATGTAATGTACCTAATGAAGGTTTGGTTAGTAATTAAATGTTCATGAATAGTTTATATCAGCTCTTCTCTTTGAGGACTGTGGGTACTTGGGGTTCAGAAAATGAAATACAGAAACTAGTAAAATTTGCAGTATATTCTGTAGTTATTTGTGCTGTAGAAGTTGCTTTTTATGATGGTATAATCCATAATGTAAAGGATTATCAGATTCTTGTTATGGGTGATGTTTTGACTTTTCACCATTCAAAAGATATTAAAAATATTAAGTTTTTGATTGTTTATTCATCTTTTTGTTTGGGGGGTCTGTCACCTTCTCGTTTCTGTGGATACATCACTGCTCTGCTTAGAATGTTCCACAGTATGACTTTAAACAGCTCTACTTTACATTTATTCAATTACAGGTGGTTTTATAGCTCAAAAATACCAGGGATTCTGTCTGTGAGCGCGGTCGCCTCTCCACAGATCTGACCTGTAACTCTGTAAATCTGGTTTGGTAGATAGAAGATAGAACTGTTTAATGCCATACTGTGAGACATTCCAGACAAAGCAATAAAATCTCCATGGGGAAAAGTATTTGACGACCCCTCCACCTGAAAAGTTACACAATGCACCTTTAACCATTTCCCTAACTCTAACCATCATAATCTGTATCATAATCTCATAAATCTCATAATCATGATTTGTTTTCTAAATTAAAAAAACAAAAAAACATCATTACTTTGAATGACTAATCTCTGCAGACTGTCCCTCACGACCTAACATTCTAGCATTATTATTTAACATTTTGGACACTGAAGGTTTTATTTATTTTTTTGTTTCACAATTATTAATCAAATGTAAACAGAAAGCTTCATTTTTAAGCGCAACAACTTACAGGCATGAAAATCCCTCACCTTTCGGAGAAATTTGCCGTTTTGAAGTCAAAACAGGACTAAACCAGGCTAAACTAGGAATAAACCAGGAATAAACTAGGTCTAAACCAGGACTAAACCGGGACTAAACTAGGACTAAACCCAGACTAAACCGGGTTTAAACCGGGTCTAAACCAGTTCTAAACCAGGACTAAACCGGGACTAAACCGCGATTAAAACCAGGTCTAAACCAGTTCTAAACCAGGACTAAACCGCCATTAAAACCGGTTCTAAACCAGCACTAAACCGGGTCTAAACCGGGACTAAACCAGTTCTAAACCAGGACTAAACCGGGACTAAACCAGGACTAAACTAGGACTAAACCGGGTCTAAACCAATTCTAAACCAGGACTAAACCGTGATTAAAACCGGGTCTAAACCAGGACTAAACCAAGCCTAAACCAGCACTAAACCGGGACTAAACCAGTTCTTAACCAGGACTAAACCGGGACTAAACTAGGACTAAACCCAGACTAAACCGGGTCTAAACTAGTTCTAAACCAGGACTAAACCAGGACTAAACCGGGACTAAACCGCGATTAAAACCAGGTCTAAACCAGTTCTAAACCAGGACTAAACCGTGATTAAAACCGGGTCTAAACCAGGACTAAACCAGGACTAAACCAGGACTAAACCGTGATTAAAACTGGGTCTAAACCAGGACTAAACCAGGACTAAACCAGTTCTAAACCAGCACTAAACCAGGTCTAAACCGGGATTAAACCAGTTCTAAACCAGGACTAAACCGGGACTAAACTAGGACTAAACCCAGACTAAACCGGGTCTAAACCAGTTCTAAACCAGGACTAAACCGGGACTAAACCGCGATTAAAACCAGGTCTAAACCATTTCTAAACCAGGACTAAACCGTGATTAAAACCGGGTCTAAACCAGGACTAAACCAGGACTAAACCAGGACTAAACCGTGATTAAAACCGGGTCTAAACCAGGACTAAACCAGGACTAAACCAGTTCTAAACCAGCACTAAACCAGGTCTAAACCGGGACTAAACCAGTTCTAAACCAGGATTAAACCAGGACTAAACTAGGACTAAACCCAGACTAAACCGGGTCTAAACTAGTTCTAAACCAGGACTAAACCGGGACTAAACCGCGATTAAAACCAGGTCTAAACCAGTTCTAAACCAGGACTAAACCGTGATTAAAACCGGGTCTAAACCAGGACTAAACCAGGACTAAACCAGGACTAAACCGTGATTAAAACCGGGTCTAAACCAGGACTAAACCAGTTCTAAACCAGCACTAAACCAGGTCTAAACCGGGACTAAACCAGTTCTAAACCAGGATTAAACCGGGACTAAACCAGGACTAAACCCAGACTAAACCGGGTCTAAACCAATTCTAAACCAGGACTAAACCGGGACTAAACCGGGACTAAACCGCGATTAAAACCGGGTCTAAACCAGGACTAAACCAAGACTAAACCAGGTCTAAACCAGGTCTAGACCAGGACTAAACCAGGTCTAACCCAGGACTAAATCTGGTCTAAACCAGGTCTAAACCTTCTCACCTGACCTGTTTTCATGCCTAAACTTAGTTTTCTTTTTCATACATACACATTACACTGGATTTGATGTATTTTTTAAATGTCATTATTGTACTTGATTCTTTGATTTCTTTGTTAAGATTATTCCATAAATGAACTCCTTTCACTGCGACGCTTTGCTCCTTCACCTCGGTTCTGGGTCTGGGTTTTTTAAACATGCACAGCAAAAAAGCTTAGCCAAAATTGAAGATATAAACACTTAAATCTATCAGAAAATGACTTAAAAATAGTGCAATTATCTGTCCATGCAGCAAGATGATTTTACTTGAGAAGTTATCTTAAAATAAACTCCCTCTAGACTAAAATTAAACTTCTGAAGAATAGAATTAAATAAATAAATACATTTCTGAATTGGAAATTAATAATAAATCTGAAAACAAGATGAATAAACTGATTGAAGTTTTAAAATCTTGGCCAGATCAGAGAAATTTGCAGTGTGTAGGTTCATTTTAAATTGTAATTCTTGGGTTGATCTCAAACCCTCTTTGAATATTTACAGGTACCACTCTGCACTTTGCTTTATCCGTGAGTTTGAGGAGACTTTTTCAACAATATCACACATTTTCAACACTTAATGGTTGACCTGGTTTGATCCCAGTTTGAGTCCTGTTCTAGTCCAGGATTAATCCAGGTTTACTTCTGGGTATCGTTCCAGCTTTGTGCAGAAGTGTGAATGCAGCTTTACAATGACCTTTACTCGACCGTTGTTGATTCATCGACGGTGGAAATTTGCCACCGACAAAACCCCGTCACACAAATTTATACTTGGATGAAAGAAATCGGAGCTACGATCAAAATACCAACCTTGCAGTTACGAGAACACCTCTTCACCTCAGTCTTTGTAATAATTTTGCAGAAGTAATGAATAGTTTTGGGTATCTGTTTAGCCATCATTAAAAATAAACTGAATATTTCCACATCTTTTTAACATTTCAGAGTGAGCCAGGAGAGGTTTGAAAACAGGACCTATCGTTAATTATATTTGACATTTTGATTCGTTGAACTCATATTTGTCAGACCACATTCACTTGAAAAACCACCGGAGCTTTTCAGTTTTCCATTAGTTGCTGCTGGCGATAGAGTAGCTAACTGGCAGCACTACTCTGTCTACTCAAATTAGAGTTTCATCTCATTACTTTAACACAATCTGACCAGAAAGAAATGACTTAGGCTACGTTTACACTGCAGGGCTTAATGCTCAATTACAATTTTTTTGTGAAATCCGATTTTTTGCGAGGTCGTTCACATTTACAATTAAATGCGATTTGTATGTGATCTCCAGTGTGAACGTTAAACGCCCCAAAAGTGTCCCGCATGCGCATTGGAGGACACGGTGACGTCACATGCAGCGAGCGTGCTCAATGTTTACGGAAATAGCCTAAAGTTGCTGTCGTACCAGAGCCAGAACATGTACAGCTTATTTGTTTTAAAGAGGAGATGGAGAAGGACAAGGTTTTTGGCCACGAACAACGAACTTACCGGACGTACGTTCCCGAGCTCTAGAACCGGAGCAGAACCGGGCTCAGACGACGTGGTGAGCGGTAAGACAGTGTTAATGCACGGGACTATTAGAGAGGAACCAAGACAGATTAACGTAAAAAAAACCGCACTATCCCTTTAAGCGCTGCAGTTTGAACGTAGCCTTAGTCACTCACATTTTGTTGAAATTCAAACACCTAAACTGGACCATGAACGCTCGTATTGATCACAGGCTCCTGAAAATGTGTATTTTTATGTTTACTTTGTGTTTTTTTCTTGAGTTTGGCCTTGTGTCTTTGTGCTGTAGACTGAAAACAATCACAAAGACTCTGAGTGTGAATGATAAAATTCTACCTGGACGACTGAGGGACTCTTCACGCATCTGAGTGTGAATGTGCTCTGATTGGAATTTGAACAGACGTGGTGCCCTGTTGACTCTCTCTCTCTGTCTCTTTCTCTTTTTGTCTCTCACCTGTCTCTCCTCTCTCTCTTTCTTATCTGTTTCTCTCTATCCCTTGTCTCTGTCACCTGTGTCTATCCATCTCACATATCTCTTTCTCCCATCTCTCTCCCCTCCTTCTCTTTCCCCCCTGTCTTTCTCTCTCACCTCTCTCACTTGTCTGTCTCTCTCTCCTCCTCTCTTTCTCTTGTCTGTCTGTCTCTCTCTTTTCCCCTCGAACTCTCTGTCACTTTCTTTCCCACACCTCTCTCTCTCTTCTGCCCCCTCACCTGTCTCTCTGTGTCTTTCTCACCTCTCTTTTCACCCCTCTCTTTCCCTTGTCTCTCTCTCTCTCTCTCTTCCCCTTTAACTCCCTTTCTTCCACGACATCTCTCTTTCTTCCTCTCTGTCTCTCCTTCTCTCTGTCTCACCTGGTCTCTCTCCTCCCAATCTCACACACCGGTCTCTCTCTCTCTCTCTCTCTCTCTTTCCTGTCTTTAACCCTCTCACACACTTGTCTCTTATTCTCTCTCACACCTATCTGTCTCTCCATGACCCCCCTCCCTCTCTCACATAATTTTCTCTCTGCTTCTCACACACCTGTTTCTTCTCATCTTTCTTTCTCACCCATCTCTCTTTCTCTCTCTCATCTGTCTCCATGCCCCTCTCTCTCACACCTGCCCCACCCCCTCTCTCCCTCTCTCACACTCGTCTTCCCCCTCTCTCTCCCTCTCTCACTCATCTTCCCCTCTCTCTCTCACATTTGTCACCCCCCTCTCTCTCCCTTTCTCACTCATCTTCTTCTCTACCTCTCTCACGCTTGTCTTCCCCCTCTTTCCCTCTCTCACACTCACCCCCCTCTCTCCCTCTCTCTCACACACTCGTCTTCCCCCCTCTCTCCCTCTCTCACACTCGTCTTTCCCCCTCTCTACCCCCCTCCTCTCTCTCTTTTCACAGGCGTCGGGCTGTGACGACTCGGAGACTCCAGACGAGGTCAAACTGATTGGCTTCGCCCAGCTCAGTGTCAGCTGATGTCCGCTGGACGCTCGGGGCAGGTGGGACCCGGAGTCCGGGGGGCGCTCCACCACTGCACCTCCTCCTCAGCTTTAGTCACTTCACATTTCCGTCATTCTAGCAACACGGGCGGGAGAGCCTGCGTATGTGGAAAAGTGTCACCATACAAAAATGTCTCAAATTCCAAACTCATATTCAACACTAAGGAAAACACTTGATACTCGATACCGATTCCAAAACCACAATTATAATAAAAACATTCCTTTAGACAACAGAATGTGATTTCCAACATTAAATCATACTTTACCTTGTGGTCTTATATCTGTGTACTCCTCAGTGGTTCATGGGCGTATACTCGTCTGTGTGCTCTTGTTCTGAAGCTCAAGATCATTCTGAAGGTTAATTTCTGTCCTGTAAATGTGACTTTTTTAGTATTGATACCTGCTCAAATGAGTATCTAGTTTCGATACTAGTTTTAGTATAGATTAGTATCTGATTTACATTACTTTTCACAACCCTGACCTGTATAAAGAAAATACAATCAGACATAAATAATATGATGATATATTAGATACAGTTATGAAGTCTGCCCTTGAAAATCTCTATAAACAAGAAATACACAAAATATACGTGACATAAAATAGTAATTTCCTAATGGATATTGGCTGGGAGCTTCCAGGCCTGGGACTGCATAGTTGTTTTTGTTGAACATTTCTTTGAGCTAATGTCAGCACTGCGAGCAAAGTCTTGGCTTTGTGTATAATAAAACAATTAAAAATGTTAAACGACCTCCCCTGAGCTTTGGGCTGAATTCACATTCAGTTATCCCACATGCCTCATGAATAGTTTCTGTGGGGGAACTATGAAAAGACACTTTCTGAATGTATTTTCTATTTTATAATGTGCCCATGAAACAAGCACAACTCAGAACCAAGCTCAAGGCAAATGTCCCCCACTAGAATGTCAGAATTCTGAGAAATTTCGTTTTACAGATTTTAAAAAGCAGAGGTGGGTAGTACTCAGCTACATTTTCTATAGATTTACTTGAATTTGTTTTTCTCCTACTTCAGTAATATTTTTATTAAAGAAACAGTACTCTTAAGTTAAAGTTTTGGTGACACTTCCCACTGTGAGTCTAAAAAGTCTAAAAATAGACAAAAGCTTTATGTTGACAATATGAAATTATTTGAACATTTATGTTTCTTGCACCGCTCCTTCAGATATGATGCAGTTTTTCAAATTTTTGTTTAATTTAGCCTTTGAAAATACCAGATTTTGTGTATTATTTCATGTTTAATTCTTTTCAAATTATAAAACAGATGTTATGTCCTGATAGTTACTCTTTAAGTTACTCTTACTAGCAGTAGTAGTTTTTTTTTCTTCTTACTTTTCTTGCACCACTTTAAAGGACAAGTAACGTTTTTACAATCTGGACCTTATTTCGGTGATAAAACAACGTCATGTACTCACACATTGTACTTTGGTGTCATTTGGAGAATTTCTGGAGATTTCCAAGTTTAGCGATATCCATTTAACGTGAGTGGTCGGGGCACGATGTTGCAGTCACCAAGTAACACAAACGTTACCACTTTTCAAATGACAAATGTTCAATGTTTGAGTCAAAAGTGGCCTGGAACCAGAGATCCAGTCATGGTCCCGATTGGATGACGTCATCAACGAGGACCGCGCGCATGTTAAACGGATAATATTGCTAAACTCGGAAAATACTACACCAAAGTACAATGGGTGAGTAAATGACGTTTTATCACCAAAATAAGGTCCAAATTGTAAAAACATTACTTGTCCTTTAAGTTTATTTTGAACTAACAGTACTCTTACTTGCGTACTGTTTGGCTACTCTTCCCAGCTTTAAAAAGTATATGCAAAAAGACTAGAAACGTAGAACAAAACAGGCTGTATTAATGTGTAGTTAAAAGCCAAGGTGTTGTAATATTTTAAAAACTCTGAAAAAATAGAGGGAGAGTTTACTCATAATGATAAAGTTGATTATATATAAATACTACATAAATACGCAACTCTTATTCCTAAACGTTTTGCTAGAATGACACAATAATCTTCCACTTGCCCCAAAGGCTGCGCCGCACCAAACCGTCTCCCCACGCACCCTTGACCTTTTCCGACATTCCACCGCCAGCGCACGCCGCGGATCAGGACGACCTCCCGGAGAACTCAGGTGTGAAGCGCCACCGTTCACGCGTAGCTCTTTGGATGTTGTACCATTGAATTTTTGTTACCTCTTCATAAAACTCATTATTTATTTAAACCAGACACAATTTTCATTTTATTTTACGAATTTGGTTTCCCATTTTGAATTCGGCGTTGACACACATCTCATCGAACCCATTTACTCAAGACGTTTCCCCCTGAGGTCACAACGTAATCTCTGGTATTTAGAAACAAAAGCACATTATTACACAAAGAATGTCTTGCGAAATATTCAATTCAAGCCACATTTTTTCGAAAGAAGGGAATTATTTATTATTATTATTAGTTTGAATGTGCAGTCAAATTGAGACCCGGAAGCTACTGTGTATAATTTGCTGCCGTGGACAGTGTTAAAAATGCTAGAGGTGCCTTGTTCATTTTTCTGTGCCTAAGAAAGTAGCTCGTGACAATGTATGAAAAAAGCCTATTGAAATCCATGTTAGAAATATATTACCACAGCACTGACACCGTTCAAGTAATGTAAACCAAGCTACAATGCACTTTTGAGTTGACGAGCTAACGCCTTTAGCCGTTAGCGCGGGTTAGCATGTTTGCTAATGTCTTCAGATTAGTTAAAGTGCGTATTACAGGTTTTGATGATTGTTTTGAAGGATAAAACTTGTCGTAAATATACATTATAGTTTTACACAAATCAAGAAGAAATTTGTGGGGGAAAAAAGAAAAATATGTTGAAAATTAATGGAAGAGTTCCAAATTAATGACGAGAAGTATGTCCAAAAAGACATAATTTATACACAAGAAGCACATTTTTCTGATATTTGAAAAAAAAAAAAAAGTTTTTATTGTTTGTTTGGGTTTTTTAATAGCAAAAATTGTGTTTTATTTAAATTTGTAGTCTAACCTGTCATAGGCACTTTAAGATAATACTCCATTTAGGTTGCCTGCAGCACACAGAGAACATATATTACTACTATCTTGGATAAATAAAGGTCAAATAAAATAAAAATGAATACTCCTCTGATATAACTATTACTCAACACACCGTACTGTACGCCAATGCATCTGAAGACACCAAAGGCAACTATTAAAGAAGTGTGTCATTGAGCCATTTTATTTGTCCCAGAACAATTTCCGTAGCTCAAGATTGTTTTATTGAAGTAATATATAACTTCTGCTAAATTGTTTATTTTATGAAATTATTTATTGTGTTTTCAATGTACAGTATGTGTATCATTTCAGCGTATTATTACCTCTGTCCTCTGTAATCAGCTGATGTCAAATTTCCAGCAAAGAGCAACATATAAAGAATTGCTATTTCAAACTGTTTCATGTACTTTTTTTAGCCAACTTATATACATTTCACTACACAATACAGTACTAGATAAAATGGCCAAATTCCAAAATGTGTGTTTTAGAAAAAAAAAGAAGAAAAAACTTGACAGAAAATATATATATACTGTTTAGACCAGGCATGTCCAAACTATGGCCCGTAGGTCAAATGCGGCCCTTAGACAAATTTTTCTTGGCCCTCAGTTCCAGGTGAATTGGCCTAAATTACCATGAGCAGAACTACCTACCTAATGTAAATCTACCTTGATAAAATTTTATATTTATTGTGTGGTTTTGAGGATCCTAGCATGAATAAAGGACTGATAGCTCATTCTAACTTGTAAAACATGCATATAATATATTCAATTTTCAATTATTGACTGTCCTGAGCACCGGTCTACGGCCCTCAATCGGCCCTCTGCTTCGTCTATGTTTAGATATGTGGCCCTTGATGAAAAAAATTTGGACACCCTTGGTTTAAACCTTAACTAGGGAGTCCCTCAAGGCACTTTTCTAGGACCTTTATTTTTTTCTTTCAGTCAGTGTTCTCTAAGATGCAGTTGTTTTCTATGCTGATGATCCAGTGCTCTAAAGCAGTGCTAAAACAGCATTTAGTCACAACTCTATGTGCAGATGTGTTGTTATTCAGTATCCAATAAAACATTAGACCAGTAAAAGCAGATGTTTAACTTTAATTATTCAAGTATTCTTTAATATAAAAAACATACAATATACAGTGACAACCCCATGTGGGATAGATGCTTTCACAGTAAATGTCACATTAGCTTTAACGTTAAAGGGATAGTGCGTGTTTTTTTTATGTTATTCTGTATGGGTTTCCTTCTAAAAGTGTCGTGCGGTAACACTGGCTTACCTCTGACAGTCTCAGCTCAGCCCGGTTCTGCTCGGGTACTGGAGCTCACGTAAGTAGGTCTGGTAAGTTCGCCGGGACATCAAATAAAGCTTGTTTTTCTTTGCAAAACAACAATAGTCCAAAAAGTGATGCATATTTCAGTCACAGACAGTGGTGCGAAAAAATTCACCTGTCTATTTCGCATGGTTCGCTCGGAGTTGTATCACAGCACGCGTAGCCTAGCCTACCTAGCCTCGTCACTTGTAAACATCCGCCGTCGCCGTACCGCATCTGCCGTACACTTCTGCTAAAAGTTAACAGGCTAATAGAGCTAACGTGGGTGGAGTGATATGAATCTAGAGAGAAAATATGCGAATGCGAAATAACCAACTGGATTTTGTCGCACCACTGACTGACGGAAATATACAGTGGTCCCTCGCTCTATCGCGGTTCACTGTCCGCGGCCTCGCTGTTTCGCTGATTTTTATTTTTTTTTAATAGTGTAACATTTTTTTATAGTGTAACATTGTGTTCTGCATCCTGATTGGCTAAGAGACTGTAGACCTTTGCCGACTGATAGATGGGGGACCGGGACTAGACTTGCCTGGTTTACACCTGACATATCACAAGTGATATATGTCTTTTAGAAAGCAGCCTGGGATTTCCCAGGTTAGGACTAGACCAGGACTAAACGTGGACTAAACCAGGTCTAGACCAGAACTAAACCAGGTCTAGACCAGGTCTAAACCAGGTCTAAACCTGGACTGGTCCTGGACTAAACCAGGACTGGACCAGATCTAGACCTGGACTAAACCGGGACTAGACCAGGTCTAAATCAGGATTAAATCACCCCGTGTGGCTCTGCTGGTTTCGTGCGGCTCTTGTGTTCGTTTGTGCGTGTTCGGTTTGTGGCTCGGGCTGGGGGAGGCATGGTCCGGACGCCGCGGTTCGATCTCGTGCTTGCAGCCCCGGCCTTGCGCCGGTCGTGCTGCTCTGTCACGGATTTGACCACGCGCACTTCTCCAAGGGCTTGGTGCGTGACGCATCCCGGGACGTGGCAGTGCCGTTGCAAGAGCACGGCGCTTCCTGCGGATCCAGTGACTCATGTCTCTGCTCCCCTCGTGCTTCCGGCGGGGTTCCCTTGGTTCGTAGATCGTATTTGAGTGTTTAAACGAGAGAGAAATGTGACGAAACGTTAATTCCAGTGTTTTAAGGCGTTTACAGCCTTAAAACATGTATAATCAGACCCCCCAGGATTTCGCAGGCATTTTTTGTGATTGTTGCGGGCTAAAATGCCTGAATTTGCGTGAACTTTTCCAAAAACTTGCGATGAAAGTTGCGGCGCTTTTAAGGTTTTTGTTGCGGGAGGAAGTGAAAGTAAATAGTTGTGATTTTCTCTTTTTGTAATTAAAATTGAGTAATATTTTGAATACTGAGTTATTACTGACAAAGAATAATACAAAGACACAGAGATCACAGATATGGTCCTAAAACAACCTTACCAATATCGAAAATAAATTACTACTAGGAGGGGAACTGTTTTGCCCGGTCTTTTGCAGTTATTTGTGTGGGCAAATGGCGCCGCAGACATGTTTCTTTGCCATTAGAAGCCGTGTCCCAATTCCCAGAGTGCATAGTTTGGAGCGTGGTTTGGAGCGTGGCTGCTTCCCGTAGTTGCGAGACCTGTCGCATTTCGCAGACGGCCATGCGGTCTGCAGACTGCACTCAGGGCTGAGCAAGTGTGCACCGCCTTGACTGCAGTCTGAGCCCCCTTCAACCCACGCTCCGAACTGGGGACACGGCCGCAGTTTCGTTTCGTCACGCGGGAAGTAAGGCAGAAGGAAGGTCGACGTGAGTTCAATATGTCGCCGATGACTGGTCAAAATTGGTAAAAATTGCGGGAAAGTTGCGGTGATTGGTCAAAATTGCAACACCGCCCTGAATTCACGGGGATTGGCTGAAGTTGCGTTGAAGTAGCAAATCGCAACATCGTGAATTCCTGGAGGGTCTGTATAATAATTGTAAACTATAAAGTGTCCTACTTCGCAGATTTCACTCATTACGGGTTATTTCTGGAACCCAACCCCCGCGATAAACGAGGGACCACTGTATATCACTTTTTGGACAAATGTTGTTTTGCAAAGAAAAACAAGCTTTATTTCATGTCCCGGCGAACTTACCGGACCTACTTACGTTCGCTCCAGAACGCAAGCAGGACCGGGCTGAGCTGAGACTATCAGAGGTAAGCCAGTGTTAATGCACGATACTATTAGAGGGAAACCCACAAAGATTCACATAAAAATAAAAAAAAACCTGTACTATCCCTTTAAGACAAAACTACAAAATCCATGTAACAAAAGAACAAATACTGCCACATCTGTGAATAACCCAAATGTCCACCATATTGTCAGCAGCGCATATGGAACATGTGAGGATACATCCAGGTATATTAAATATTATGGACAGGCATTATAGTGACACATACAGACCTAAACCTCTCTGCAGCTCTAACAAATAAGAAGTACCCCAATGCAAACAGAAAAAGGCATTTAATTTAATTTAAAAACACAGGCATATTCATGATGCGACTTCTGTAATCAAACTGAAGCTTGTTCTTAAATGCAAGAAAGTAATAATGACAGAGAAGTGGTGGTATTTTGATTGGTAAAACTATCTGATGCCAGCTGACCAGTGCAGAGATGTTCTATATTAAAAAGTGAACAGATCGTCAAAGTGATTCTCATGTGCTATTGTTTTCCTCTGCAATGGAATTGTATTAACATAAATTACTAACATGACATGATGTTCTCAACAAAGGACAGTAAACATCCCTATAACAAATAACTTAATTGTCTTACGAGTAGAAACTAATGAACTTGAACAGACATTCAACTGATTTTTTTTCTGGACTGAACCAGACAGATGATTCTATTGTGTCTGTATTTGTGGGGTACATAATCTTATTATTAATAATTTATCAATTTATCCAAGCGATTACTATCTCTTGTTGGCCTTGATATTACCAGTTACACTGCACAAGCTAAAAGTATAATTCTTAAAGAACTTTCAGACCCACCAGATGCTGAGGTCAGAGGCTGACCAGATGAGACTCTACTTTTGTGCTTTTGGCTAGTTTGTGACCTAAATAGCACTAGGGTAATGCATCTTGCCTACATCAATAGCCTTACTGTGTCCTCTACAATGTAAATAAAATGTTCGTGTGTACATGTAGTACTCCATATTTTCAGTACAACACAGGAAGTTGATGGAATCAGTGACTGCAAAGCTGTGGGTTTGGTGTCTGGCTCAAGGGCACTTCAATAGGCAACACAAATCAGAAGGCAGGATTGGAATGAAAACACCATGTGGTGTGCATGGCCTCACATGTTTTAACAATCATAAAGCATCACATTTAACAGAATGAATGTGGACAACACCTGTGTCCTGGAGACTCAGCGGCAGCGCTCTGTACAGTGTTCAGTGACTAAACAAAAGGCAAAGGGGCACCAGTCTTAGCAGCGCAGGTGCTTCTTGCTGGCCATGTCGTTCCAGATACGGTGCATCTCCTCTGGGGAGATCTGGTGCACGGTGATGACACGGCGGTAGCGGCACAGGCTGTAGGCCATCTTCCAGTGGTTGAAGCCACTGTTCTGATACGGATGGATGTTGAGTTTGCGCAAACATAGGCCCACGTACACGTCCTCCAGGTGCAGCAGTCTGGTGTGGAGGGAGGTCTTATAGATGAGTTCAGCCACATCTGCAGAGAATACATACCCAGTGCCCGAGCAGAAGGGTGGGTATCGACTGTCCGGGTACAGGTCCCGGGGCATGTACCACTTACTGCGCATGTCCCGGATGGGACCCCCGTTTATCACGTACCCTGTGAAGTACCTCCTGCGGGGCTTAGTGTTAGGCTTGAGCAGTTTGTGGATGAGGTTGTCCATATTCACAAAGATGTCACTGTCCGTCTTCATCACATACTGGGCCTTTGGGCAGAAGGTGGCCACCCAGCGCATGCCCATGATGGTCTTCAGAGTCAAGTTGTGGTAGGAGTCGATGAAGTTCTCCACCACTATGTCATGGAAGATCTGGCTCTCCTGCTCCACCATCTGGTTGAGCACGTCGTCAGTGTTCCTGCCCAGGAGGAAGATGGTGAGGATGTGGATGTCTCCATAGATGCTCTCATCGCCCCAGGTCTCCCTGATGGCCTGACGCGCATCAAACTCTTTATGAGTGGTGCTGATGAGGATGACCAGGAAGGGGCTCACGCTCTCACACTTCTTGGGCTCATTGATGACAAACTCAAAGGAGTGCGGGTTGAGAGAGCGTGAGCGGATGTTGGTGAAGGTGAAGTTTTTGGGAGTTTTGACAGTCTTGCGTATAGGTATGGACATGTGTCCTTCATAGGAGGACGTAGGCCGGGAGATGCTGAGGTACCACAGTGCACTGGCCCAGCACACCACTGTCAGCAGGTACAAGCATGACACTTTGGAAGGCATTATGCTTCATTTGGGACAGTGGAGAGGGGAACAATCTTCTCTTCCATCAGAGCAGCTCCTCTGAGCCCTGCAGCCTGGAGCTGCTTCTGCACACGCCCAAACATGAACTGTCAGCGACGGAGGGCTGAGGAAGAAGTGAGGCTGTTTGGACATCAAACTCCTCCTGATGACACTCACTGCTCCATTTACATCTGAAAGAGATACACAAGAGGAAGTAGCAAATTAATATTAGATAAATGCATGGTGCTGGTGCATTGTGTTCTGGGCAGCAGATCTGCTTGGACTGCTGCCCCCGTGACCCAGAAAATGGAAAAGCGGAAGAAGATGAATGAATGAATGAATATCAGATTAATGGGTGGCAGTAGCTCAGTTGGTAGAGCGCTTGACCACAAATCCAAAGGTTGGCGGTTCAAATCCCACTGTTGACATAAGAAACATCAGTGGTTGAGCGGTCAGATCCATTGACCCACAGGTTGGCAGGTATGATTCAAGCTCCCACAGATCAATGCTGCCATTGTGTCCTTTGGCAAGACACTTAACCCACCTTGCCCCTTGTTGTAAAGCGCTTTGAGTGCCTTGAAGGTGGAAAAGCGCTATATAAAAGATGTGACCATTTGACCATCTCAGTCAACCATCAAAGTCAGCACTGTCTTTTTCAAAAAGACAGTGTACAAAATACAATATAAAGACGAAACAAAACAAAAAACTAAGACAAAAATCCTTAAAATCTAAAATCAGTGCCAGAGAATAAATAAATAAATAAATACCTATTTACAGATGTCCAAAATGTGCAGTGTCCATCAAAAATGTGAAATGGCAGATACAGCAGTGAAAGGGTAATGTGCAATAGAATGTGCATTGAAAGTAAAGATAAAAGTAAATGTGCAGTAGTAGTAGTAATTCCAGTGCAATAACAGTAGCATTAGGGAGTTATATTTCATAGACCTGTTTAATGGTGAATAAATCCAAATGAGCGTCACACAATTTAAAATGTTACTGCCTCAAACGGCACTTAGAGCATAACAAAATAACAAAAAACCCCAAATCAAGACAGATTTAGTTTACATTGAGACACGTGATTAAGCGCCCCACAGTCATGTATGCTAATGTCTGTAATGTCTCCTCCATTCGCCCGACTTAGACCACAGAGCAGTGTGTGCCCAAAAACACTTGACTTGATTATGCCCAACAAATGCAGCTGTAATCAAATTATATTAGCACCATAAATATCCCACAGCCTCTGCAGAGGACTCACTTGTGCAGAGAAAGTCACCAGTCATCAGATTTCAGACACATCTCCAGGTCCAAACTGTGGAACATTCAGCTCCGGTGGCGGACAGTTTTGTGTTCAAGATATTAAGGTCCTATATTACACAAAATGTATACTTATTTAAACTTTAAAATTTACAAAATCCATGTTATAGTGTTGTTACCTCATCAAAAATATACCTGGAGTTGTGTTTTGTTTCTGTTGTAGAATTTCTGATCTACAAGAATAAAACTGGGAAGTTGTCTTGAATCAAAGAGTTGATTTAATAAAGTAATTGTGCACAATCACACCCTCACTGTCCTGACAGAGGCATCTATTCCTAGACTCATCATCATAACAAAACATATAGATCAGGGGTGTCAAACATGCGGCCCGGGGGCCAGGTCCGGCCCTCCAAGACCTTTAATCTGGCCCTCGGCTGATTTTCTATTAAAATATTTTAATTTAGGGATGCAAATTATCGATTAATTCATTAATTGATAGTTGATTGACCTTATCGATCGATTAACGATTAACTGATAAGCGGCATTTTTCACCTGAATTTTACTGTTTCAATAGGGTCTTTAAGAATATAAGCTATAGCAACATAACACTGAGTCATAAATATATCATAGTATTATTATACTGTATATTCCTCAATTAATTATTCCTTAGTAAAAAGCAGACAAATGTATTGATGCTGAATAACAAAATACAGTAATTCCTCGCTCTGTCGCGGTTCGATTTTTTTTTTTTTTTTTTTTTATAGTGTAACATTTTTTAATAGTGTAACATTGTGTTCTGTCCTGATTGGCTAAGAGACTAGACCAGGACTAAATGTGGACTGGGCCTGGACTAAACTAGGACTCCACCAGGTCTAGACCTGGACTAAACCAGGGTTAAACCACCACGTGCCGCTGCTGGTTTCATGCGCACGAAACTCGGGGCCCGAACCACAAACCAGCCGCACGAAACCAGCAGCGGCACGCATTCCGGGCGCCGCGGTTCGATCTCGCCTTGCGCGTACACCGGGGCTGCTGAGCAGTGCCGTTGGCGCCTTCGGCCGGCTGTGAGTCGAGCTTGGCGCAGCGCTGTGCGCGGTTGCCTTGTTTCGTGCGCGTGTCCGCGATTAACGATTAATTACAATTAATGCATTTTGTTCGACCAACGTCTTAATCGACAATTAATCGTTAATCGATTAATTGTTGACATCCCTAATTTAATTATATTAAAACTTTCTATTAAAATATTGGTAATTTTCTGCGCCTTTTCTGTGCAGTTTAGCATAGCAGCGTCTCTAGCGCCTCTGTGCGTGGCCCCTCCCACCAGAGCAGCACAAATGAAGACTCGCCTCTTTCCAAACGCGCTTAAAGGACGATCGTTTTGACTGTTGACCATGACACTCTCATCAGCAAAATGTCAAAAATGAGAAAAGTGGACGCTGAGTGCAGGATTTTCCAAGAAAAAATGACTAATTCCTATTTGTTCACAGAGGTGAATGGGAAACCTGTAAGCTTGGTGTGTTTGCAACAAGTGGCGGTGCTCAAAGAATATAATCTTAAATGCCACTACGAGACACTGATATCGATGCACTTGTGCAGGCTAAAAGTTTCAGGAGCAAAAATAAAGCATGACTAAATTCTGTGAAATGCATACAAGTTCATGTTAAAACATTGTGTTGAAATTGCATTTTTCTCAAAGTTTCAAGTTGTTCATAATATAATATTTTGTAAAAAAAGAGTTCATCAAATAAAAAAGACTTCTGTAATAGATTTGCGTTGCACAAATATTTGTACTTATTGCTATTTTTGGGGTACATTTACCATGAGTTTTCTGATCCGGCCCATTTGGGATCAAAGTGGGTTCAGTACGGCCAAAATGAGTTTGACACCCCTGAAATAGAGTATTTATACCCCTCGGGGGAACTTATTAACAACCTCATTTCATTAGAAATCACAAAGCTAACTCTTACATGAATAATTATTTAATTCATTCACACAAATTGAGTAATAAATGCTCTGTTCTACCTTGTTGTCAAGCAGAAGTTAACACCTACTTTTTTACCTTTTTTCACTAGAGAATCGCAATTGTAGAGCTAAAATTATCTAAATGATTCTAGTGAAGATATATGAAGTTAAGAAACACAGTGGAGCACATCCTGTGTTACCACATGACATCACAAGTTGAAACAGAGTGTTTCAGTCTGAATATGCAGGGTTTGTGTGTTAAACATGTATGAATGAAACAAAATACAACCCCTGGTATGTTTGTGATGAGGAAACAACTTTATAACATAATAAATACACATAATACATAATAAAATACACATAATAAAAACAGATAATAGTGTAATATGAGCTCTTTAAACTCCGTCACACTCTGGTCTTTCAGTTTTCTGACACAGGGACCAGCACATGAGGAGAATCAGGTCCAATCGGCTCCTGTCAGCTTGGATTAGTGGGTGGATTATATTAAAATGCTGGGACGTTGCCATGGAGCTGCAGCCCAGACAGTGTTAGTAAAAACGTCCAAAACAAGTTATTGTTTTAAATTTACTGCGCGTGTGTTGCCAAGAGAAACAGATTTTTTTCAGAAGCCTTCGACATAGCAGAGAAGTATATACTCACTACTGCACTACTACAGCAGCTATAACAAAGCTACTAATGACTTGTAATTTGTGTTGTTGAGTATTGATTCTTTGCAGTGACATCATGCTGGGGGTGTTTTACATGTAACAGTGATGGAAGGTAACAAAGTACAAAAGTAAACGTACAATACTTTACTCAAATTTTAGGGTCTGTACTTGACTTAAGTACATTTTACAGTGGATACTTTTTACTTTCACTTCACTTACATTTGAGAACGTGTATTGACAACGTGGTCTGAGTCCTGCTGACATGACTGACACGTATTTTTAGCACATTTAATTTGTGTTAATGTCCTAACGTCGAGCAACACAATACACAAAAAAAGCCAGAAAATTAAAGATCCCATGACATGGTACTTCTTGATGCTTTTATATGGTGCCTTAATGGTTCCCTAATACTGTAAATGAATCCTTCTTCAAAATCAAGCCTCAGTGCATGAGAGAGGCTCTTGGAGACAGTCCTATTCAGAAATATGTCTCTGAAACGCTTTATTCTGGGCGTTGTTGCTTGAAAGCAAATGAGGAGGAAAGAGACAGGCCAGTGCAGTGGGTGGGTTGTGACCAAATACGCTGTTTCCTGGATTAGCGGTGCAATGTGCGCTGTCCCTACTTCCGCGTTTTAAGCGCTTAGGAAGATAGGAGACGCATCCCATGCAAAAAAAGCACTCTTATACACATTTCCACAGAAAATAAAATTAAACCACTGCTGTTTCAGAGGTTCGGAGGCTCGGATAAAGGACATCCGAGCCTGGAGAGACTCTCACATCTCTCCAGGCAAAAAAAAAACAAAAAAACATCTCGTAGCTCGTTTACGGTCCAAATTCCCTGGGCGTGATTTCCAGAGACGGGGGTGGACATCCAGACAGGGGGTGGAAACCTTTCTGCGAGTGTGACGTTCCCTTGTTCAGAATCGCCCGTTTGGGCTGTCTTTTTTTCAAACGCGGAAAAGGATCGCAAATGCTCAGTTTACACATTTCACAACTTTTAGCCATGAAGGGGGGGGGGGGATTTCATGCCATGACCTTTAAGAAATCAACTTAATCACTTAAAATCAGCCGAAATCTTATCAAAATCACTACATTTAATCTTTTTAATTGTTTTAATTAATATTTGATCATTTTTGGATTTGACAATTAAGATGTTTTTTGTTTGTTTTGTTTTTATTTTTAAAATAAGAAAAATGTAAAAGGAAGAAAAATGAGGTGATTTGTAAATATTGTATAAGAAAATTGTGATTCCTTAAAGGGATATGCCACCCCCAGGTCAAATTTGGGCATCTCCCCACAGTCCAGAGACTAAAATAAGTGGTGGAAAGCGTTTTCCTGCTCACCCAGCCATTGTCCGAGTCTGTCGCCACTGACCGCCGCGGTATCTGGTGCTCCTCCGCCTTAGACTGGAGTCTAACGTCGCCAGAGAAAGATTTCAGCCAAAAGGAATTAATTTGCTCGATGCGTTTCCCAATTACTTTGTGTGTAGTGCGCATTCATATCGAGTGCAAATAAATGTGCAAATCAACACGGAGAGCTTGCCTTGGTCATTTTGGGTGGGAACTATTTTCCAGTGCGTAAGAATACAGCCGTATCACGCAGCACGCTACCAGGGGAATCCCAGTTACGCACCGGGAAGGGAGTTCCCCTGTTGCACAACGTGGTGCGTGATACGGCTGTATTCTTACGCACTGTAAAATAGTTCCCACCCAAAATGACCAAGGCAAGCTCTCTGTGTCTTTCTCTGGCGACGTTAGACTCCAGTCTAAGGCGGAGGAGCACCAGATACCGCGGCGGTCAGTGGCGACAGACTCGGACAATGGCTGGGTGAGCAGGAAAACGCTTTCCACCACTTATTTTAGTCTCTGGACTGTGGGGAGATGCCCAAATTTGACCTGGGGGTGGCATATCCCTTTAAAGCCCCAGTGTGTAGGATTCGTGGCGCATAGGTGGATAGTCGCTATTGCACTTCCTGTTTTAGCTACGGCAGACCTCGAGGGTCACCCGGGCGCGCCGTAGCGCGGACAGCTTGCGTACCGGCGGAAGAACCGCGCGCCACTACTGTATACATAAAACGCAGTCCCGTTCACTTTTTTTTTTCTTTTCGCATGAAAACACACATTCCCGATCATGTACCATGACAATCTACACATCAAATGAAACCTTACAGTCTCCTCTTTTTGACTATCCAATTCATTTCCCAGCACAACAATCACTCCCCAAGCACATGGGGCTTTTATACGGAAAAGCACAAAACGGAAAAGCACACAGCTTACCTTTGAAGGCTCTGCCCAGGTCAAACTCAGCATTTCACCATAAGCTTGGTCTGAAATCTGTCCGTAAGGATCCAGCGACTAAAATCCAGTAAAACAATTTAGTCCAAAACACGTGTTAGATCCATTACGACGTGTGATCCGGCAACATGCTTGTCATTGTTTACCCAAAACCACGAGCCTTGCTGAAGGCGAAGGCGGAGCCCAAATGTCCTTCTGCGGCTCTCGTATTCAAAATGGCTGCCTCTGCATGGGGAAGATCCCCCTTTTATGTGACTATATCTAAGTCCAAAAGAATACTTTGATTTCATGATGGAAGTGAAAAGGCTTGGAAAACAATGTATTTTTGAATGGGTATCTTAAATTTCGGTAATTAACGGGTAAAAATCTTACACACTGTCCCTTTAATTTAAAAAAAAAAAAAAAAGGTCTAAAACTACGTAAAAATGTATTTAAAAACACATTTTCCGGAGTCAATACGAGCGTTCGTGGTCTTTTTAGGTGTTAGATTTTCAACAAAAAGGTGAGAGTGATTAGCTGAAAAACTGTTGGATAACATTTTATTGTCTGTCAAAATCTGCAGCTCATGCAAAATAATACAACCCGAATGACCATGGCCGTGCACACGACAATTTTGGAATAAGGTGGATATTGTCAGAGTATCAGGAAGAGCATTGTTAACATGCTAGTTGTTGTTAGCATTGCAGTGATGTCAGGATGCCCGGAAAGCATAAGATAAGTGAGGAATAACTTTGAACCACTCCAAATTCCTGTTTATGATTAACTAGTGTTTAAAGAAAAATCAAGTACAGTGCCTTTAAACATTTTTAGGCTTATTTACAGCTCTGGAAAAAATAAGAGACCACTGCATTTTTTTCTGAAATCAGCATCTCTACATGTGTTACAGCCATTCCATTCCAGCGTCTGTTGAATTCCAACACAAACACAAAGCTGAGCTATTTCAGTTCTGCACCAAGAGTTACTGCACCAAATATTGATTTCTGAACTCTTCTTAAGTGTAAACATTAGTATTATGTTGTTTTAAAATGAATTTGATCTTGTTTCTTTGCATTGTTTGAGGTCTGAAAACATGTATATTTTTTGTTATTTTGACCATTTATGATTTTCTGCAAATAAATGCTCTAAACGCTAATATTTTTATTTGGAATTTGGGGGAAATGTTGTCAGTAGTTTATAGATTCAAACAAAAATGTTCCTTTTGCCAAAACACATAGGGTGACATCAGGTCATTTGAGCCATCAGCTAAAATGAGACATTTAAGGTTTGAGCATCCTAGCTCTTTAAATGTTAGCAGCCAATGGCTGCAAACTATATCAAATGCATGCTACAACTGTACTTGATAGAAAACAATACATTTGATTGATGTATGGTTGGTATGGTGGGCGGGACAATGCCACATACTGCTGAGGAGAACTGTGAGGTTAGTGGCCTGGCAGACAATTCTTTCTTGAAACTTATAAGGTTGATAAATCATTAAAAAATCGACCTTCAGCTATAAAAAATAGGCTAAAAGCATGAAGTGTCAGCCTTTATCAGATATGATGCTGAATTTTTGCTTAGCTAAACTAAACTTTTTCATGAAATTAGTATTTTTGGTGGTGGCTCAATTTACCTTAATGTACTGAGGTAAATTGAGCCATGCACTTCAGCTAAAATGAGCCACCTTCAGAGTTAGCTTTAGCTAATATTTTGATGGTATAGGCTATTAGCATAGCATTTTGATGATATGTAGACCTGCTTATCCACATCATCTGTTCTATTTATCCCTCCTGGATATACTTTTGGGTTCAATCAATCAATCAATCAAACAATATTTATAAAGTGCTTTTCATACAAAATTGTAGCACAAAGCGCCTTACAGTGGTTAAGGATTAGAAGACTGACTTTTATTGATCTCACACAGGAGAAATTGTTCTATGTTAGACCCGGGGACCAACCCCATGATTTTGTTATTTAGTCTTGGTCAGGCCCTAAGATGAAGGAATTTACCTATGGCGCATGTTTGGGTTGGTGGGGGAAACCGGAGTGTGGGGAAACCCACCCAGACATGGGGAGAACATGCAAACTCCACACAGAAAGCCTCGGGCGACCCGAACCTTCTTGCTGTGAAGCATGAGTGCTAGCCACTCAGCCACTGTGCTGCCAGAGGGGAAAAAAAAAACACAAAAAAAAACAAACGGACAAACAAACAGATGAACAAACAAACAGACAAGCAAATAAACAAACAAACAAACAGAGGACAAACAAGCAAACAGACGAATAAGCAGACGAACAAACAAACAGGTGGACAAACAAACAAAAGAACAAACGAAAGACAAGCAAACAGATGACCGAAGTCAATCAAAGGCAAAGCTAAACAGGTGAGTCTTGAGGTCCTGAGGTCCTCCGGCAGTCAGTTCCATAGACGAGGGCCGTAGTACTGAAAAGACGCCTCTCCGTGAGTGTGTGTCCAATAAAGTACCAAAGTGCACTCACACACACACACAAACACACACACACATAAATGAATGTTTTGCTTTGCATTTTTGGTGGCTCATTTAAGCTGGTAAGTGGCTCAATTTAGCTGACCGGGTGGCTCATTTTACCGAAACACTGATCGTTAAAAAAATGTGGGACAGCTGATGTTTTATAAGCTTTAAAACCTAAATGATTAAATTTTATACAATAATTCAACCCTAAAATATTAAAGATTGTATTTATTAACTAAAATAAATATAAACCAGTGTCATAGATAGTTTTTTTACGAGTTTCCTAAGACATTAACCAAAATGTGGCTCAAATTACCTGATGTCACCCTACCTATAAGTAAGAAAATCAGAAAAACTGATAATTTTGCAGTGGTCTCTTATTTTTTTTCCAGAGCTGTATATATTAATTCATTTACAAAATCCACTTTTATCTATAGATTCCAGAGAAAAATGAAAGGTCAACACTAGCGTTTCCCATAACGATGAACAATATTAACTCATTCAGTGCCGGTGACGTCTATTGTCGTCCCCTCGAATCCAAACGTTGACTGCCGTGACATCTATAGACGTCAATTGCTTTTTTCAGCGGGGGTCGCTAGAATACGACCTGGAGCAACTTTGAAGGTGTAATTCACGTCTCCCAACCTGTAGGTAGTGATCTTATCTGCCGATCGGATACCCGGAAGAGAGGAAGAGTATAGTTTATGTACTGTGTATTGGCGAGAGGAGCAAGATGGCGAGGCGAGGGAACCCGGAAAAGCAGATAACTCTTGATCAGCGCCTACGGAGCAGTCTAATCGGTCTTGGGACCAAGGATCCTGGATCAGAGGATCACAGAGACACACCGGATCAAGCAGCGAGGTCGGAGCAGAGATCTGCTCTGCCCGAGGCAGGGGACGTGTCGTGCGTGCGCTGCGCGGAGCAGGGACTCTGATCAGAACTACGACAGCGCCAAAGAAGACGAATACTGACTTGGAGCAGTAGATCCTCGTCTCCAGAGAGGCATGAGATGAGAAGATTTAAGTTTACATGATGCTGCTGTGTGGTAATTGTAATGAATGAAGTTATATGTGTGTGTACGCACGTGCTTGCGTGCGCGTGTGTGGGTATAGCTGTGTGTGTGTAAAGGTTTATGCATGGGCTTGTGTGTATGTACATATATATATATATATATATTAGGGCTGTCAGTTTAACGCGTTTAGATTTTTAGAATAATTAGTTACACTGCTAATTAACGCGTTATAAAAATTAACGCAATTAATTATGAGCGCAATTCAATGCGCGCGCATTTTAAATTTGGCGTGCGGGGCCTTTGAACGGCGAGTTTATTTATAAAAATGTGACGGAGCAGATCCGTTTCTAAGCCCCCTGTCCTGTCCCCGGGGAGAGCACGTGAAGACGCCGGGGAGAGCACGTGAAGACGCCGGGGAGAGCACGTGAAGACGCGCGCGTCCGTTTCCGTATCTGCTGCACTGCGCGCGCTGAACCCCTTTCAATTCCCCATAACCTCTCCAGCGTGTTCTGCCCTGACTAAGGGTGCACACTTAAGAAGCGTTAGTTTTGCCCATCCAAATCACGCTATCATTTGCTCACCCCGCGGTGCCGCCGCCTCCTCCCTCCTCCTCCGTGCGATGGTCCGGACACATCCGCGCCGGGTTCCGGGGGTCAGGTGAGCCATGAGTAATTTACACGGACAATTATTTGTATTCTCTGTATATTTGAAGCTGTGTATATTATTTATTGACATTGCATGAAAGCTACTGTACGTGCTCACGTACACCAGAAATATTCACCATTTAATAGGCTAGTGGAATGGTGTAAATGAGCTTTCGAATGAATGTTACGTAATGTGGGAGGTGAATGGGGGTGTACGGCAGTCTTGTCTTGTTTACACTGGAGGTAACTGCACTGAAAGAGTGAAAGACTGAAAGACTTAAAGGGGAAGTGCGTGAAGAGTCCCTCAGTCGTCCAGGTAGAATCCATGATAAGAGAGAAATTCAATTTGTCAACTGGACAAAGTTTGTTTGGTCGAAAACGTTTCGCCGCTCATCCGAGAGGCTTCGTCAGTTCTGGTTCTAGTGCTGGTTAGACCCTGTTTAGAACCAGAACTGACGAAGCCTCTTGGATGAGCGGCGAAACGTTTTCGACCAAACAAACTTTGTCCAGGTGACAAATTGAATTTCTCCTTTTATCTTTTAAAGGGGAAGTCTGCATTCTTTTCACTGTACCACTATAAATCACACCTTTTTTGCACTGTGGGAAAGCACAATAAACCACCTAAAAAAAATATAAAAAAAATGCGATTAATTAGATTAATTAATTACAAATCCTGTAATTAATTAGATTAATTTTTTTAATCGCCTGACAGCATATATATATATATATATATATATATATATATATATATATATATATATATGTGTGTGTGTGTGTGTGTGTGTGTGTGTGTGGTGTGTATATTAGTTTTTATTATGGGTTTGTACTCTGGGCCTCAGACAAAGCCTCAACAAAGTTCTATTTTATATGGAAAAGATATTATTATATCCTGTAAACATCTCTTGCCATTATTGATTTGAACGAATTTTCAATTCACAGAGCCTTATATTCTTATATTTGTAAATAAAAAATGTACTTTGTCATCAAAAATCTCTTTCTCTGTTGTTTTAGATGTTTGAGGTGTCACTAAATCAAGTATTGACGTCAAAATCACAGATCTGCACGAAATCCTTCTTTGCACAAAACGCTTGTTTTCTCCACTTTGTGGTCAAAAAACAGCGTTTTTGCTGAAACTACCCTATGTTCTACTATCAATTATTTGAGAACCGAAAAGGTTAGAAGCATTTTTTTTCCCCAGGTGAAAGAAGAGAGTCTATACTTTATTTTGATGTGTATCATATTTATATAGTCAAAGAACTCAGTATTCTGTGAGTCTTGTCAAATCAGTGAAAATCCACTGAAACCTCCAGCAGTCTCTCCGGCAGAGTTAATAAGGAGGTAACAAACGGAAAATATCATCAGTCAAAACAATTGCAAATTATTCACTGTAGTGCCATTCATTCAACACTACAGCAAAACTACAAAATGGCCCCACCACCTCTCCTCCTTTACCCTTCTCTTTCTCTCTTTCTCGCTCTGTCTCCAGCAAACCTTTACAAGCTCCAGTCTTTTTAAAACGCTCAATGAAAAGGCGAGAGTGGGTGGTGCGGCTTCACAGCAAAATGACCACGATGCATCACTTCTCCCTCTTCAAAAGCCAGCTCCAGACAGCGTACAGCGCGCAGAAACAACACGTGCAGACCCCAAACCCATTCTCCACCCGCTCCTTTACCTCCTCCTGAAAAGAAAACATGAGCCAGCGTTCGTTGTGATTCACACAAAACTCAATGGGAAACCGCCAGCTGGTCTACTCTTATTTGGAGTGTTGTGACATGGGCTGTATATTGCTTTTCTGTTTTCTATATCAAACACATTTCTCCACTCCACTAAAACTCCTCTCTCAGATCTCATCTCGAATAAAATTGCAGTCTGCGATAGCAAATACACAGAGGCAAACTTTTTAAATTCACTCGCCTATGCAGTTTAAAAAGCAAATACAAATGTTAGAGTGCAAAATGTAGTTTTATACAATGTTTGATTTCAAAATCTATGGCTTCTGATGATTTTTTGAAAAACCTCCTCCAACCAGGCCCGTCAACAGAAATTTAAGGGCCCGGGGCAAGAAGGCTTACACGGGCCCCCCTCTTATATAAATGAACATAGGAAATGGGTCCAGATTTAGGCTCCTTAAACCCTGGGTCCCGGGACAACAGACCCCTTTGTTCCCCCTGCCTTGCCTAAGGACACAGTTTTTACCACTGGTGCCCCACTGTGGTAGGTATGGAGCAATACTGAAATTTGGTGTCATAATTATCATGGCTGAAACTGCACTTAACGATTATATCACGACAATTATTTAAAAGGATAGTTCTTTTTTTTATGTGAATCTGTATGACATCCCCTTCAGCAGTGTCGTGCATTAACACTGACTTACCCCAGACAGTGTCCTCTGAGCCAAGTTCTGCCCCGGTTCTGGCGCTGACGGAAGTAGGTCCGGCAAGTTAGCGGGGACAGTTAAAGGACAATTACAGTTTTTTTACAATCTGAGCCTTATTTCGGTAATAGAACAAGTTGTTTTACTCACCCCTTGGTGTCATTTGGAGCACTTCCGGAGATGTTTTAGATTAGCGATATCCGTAACGTGAGTTCTCGGGGCATATGTTTGCGGTCTCCAAATAACACAAACTTTAGCACTTTTCAAATCATAGAAGCTCAATGTCTTAGTCTACACTTTCGTTTGAGTCAAAAGTGGCCTGTAATCTGAAATGTATCCATAATTTCGAGTAGATGAGGAGGCCAGTGCGCATGTGCTCATTCACAGCTGATTTCGCTCTCAGCTCTCGGGACCCAAACATGAAAGGCAAAGCTGTAAGATGTTTGGACCATCGTGTTTGCAGTACCCACTTCAGTCAGGACGATTTTTTACCAGCAAAGGAAAAGAAAGAAGGCCAGCGGATTCAGCGCACAATTCTGAGAAGTAATGCAAAACCAATGGCTGTTCTCTGCACTGCTCCTCAAACTGTCTCCGCTTCATTCTTTCCGTATCCATTCTGTCTCCTCATCCGTATACTCCTCTTCAGTCCTCAGTCCTCCATAAGTTCACTTCAGCCTCAAAGTCCGAATCTTCTGCCATGTGTCACTCACAACAGAAAAGTTGCGTCTTCTTATCTGCAAAACAGCTGTGGCTCCGCACATGCGCACTGGCCTCCACATCTACTTGAAATTATGGATAAATTTGACTCAAACGAAAGTGTAGACTAAGACATTGAGCTTCTATGATTTGAAAAGTGCTAAAGTTTGTGTTATTTGGAGACTGCAAACATATGCCCCGAGAACTCACGTTACGGAGATCGCAAATCTAAAACATCTCTGGAAATGCTCCAAATGACACCAAAGTGCTATGGGTGAGTAAAACTCACCCATGAGTAATTCTTTAATAAAACAGTTGCACACAAAAAAGTCAGAAGTCTAAATAACTTGGTGCTATTTTCTCTCGAGTCGTATCACTGCGCCTATTATCATTATTAGCTGGTTCACTTGTAAACATCCCCACTTACAAGTGAACAGGCTAATAATAAGAAGAACATGGCCGAATCACGCACCACGTTGTGCAACAGGGGAACTCCCTTCCCGGTGCGTAACTGGGATTCCCCTGGCAGCGTGCTGCGTGATTCGGCCATGTTCTTCCGCACTGAAAAATAGTTCCCACCCAAAATGACCAAGGCAAGCTCTCCGTGTTGATTTGCATATTTATTTGCACTCGATATGAATGCGCACTACACAGAAAGTAATTGGGAAACGCATCGAGCAAATTAATTCCTTTTGGCCGAAATCTTTCTCTGGCGACGTTAGACTCCAGTCTAAGGCGGAGTAGCTGCAGATACCGCGGCGGTCAGTGGCGACAGACTCGGACAATGGCTGGGTGAGCAGGAAAACGCTTTCCATCACTTATTTTAGTCTCTGGACTGTGGCGAGATGCCCAAATTTGACCTGGGGGTGGCATATCCCTTTAACTGTCCCCGCTAACTTGCCGGACCTACTTTCGTCAGCTCCAGAACTGGTGCAGAACTCGGCTCAGAGGTAAGTCAGTGTTAATGCACGACACTGCTGAAGGGGACGCCATACAGATTCACATTTTAAAAAAAACTATCCCTTTAAGTTGCTGACAGTTTAAAATGATGAATGAATGATGTATAATTATAATTTTAATGTTATGAATGGGTTCCATATGTGTCTAACCGCAGGAAAACCAACACCAAGTTGTCACGGAGGCGTTTTGAGTTATTCACAGATTCTGAAAATACAGGTTCTAAGCTTTCCAATGATGTCTTACATGTGAAATTCGGACCATATTTAAAAACGTTGTCTCTATTTGAATGCAGCCATACCACATTTTCTAGTTTCAAGATAATCCTTCTCGAAGTTTTCGTCTCTTCAGCCCCTCCTTGCCTCATTTGCATGACATTAAGCTAAGCCCTCCCCCATCATGACTATCAAAGTGCTCTGTCCAGGTCAGAATCATTCAATAATTTAATAATACACAGGATAATATGTTAAGTCAAAGTTTACTACAAAATGTACTTATAGTCAGGAAGTACTAATAGCATAGCAAAGTAACCAATATAATAAAAAAAGTAATAAAATATGTAATGAAATACTAAGGTACAGGTAGGATTAAATAGGGTATTTAAGGAGTATTTCACAGGAGGTAATACTGCTCAAGTGAATTTCGTATTGCACATAATATAGTATATATATATATATATATATATACAGTATATATATATATATATATATATATATATATATAGAGAGAGAGAGAGAGAGAGAGAGAGAGAGAGAGAGAGAAAACGTCGATTTTGTACTGCACGTATTATACAATGTGATGACGGTGCTACTGGTTCTTCTTTGCTGTCCGTACGTGCCCTGTAGCGTCGCGTTTTCCCGTCTGTCACTCGGGAGACCGTGCTTCTTCGCTTCTCGGCTCCCGATGGGAATCCGTCTTACTTGCTACCTGCGGCTGTTACGTGACGTTTCACGTGACCTCCTTGTTACGTGACGTCCCACGTGACGTCCCACGTGACGTTCCTACGTGACGTTTACGTGACGTTTAGGTGACGGTCAAAAGACTGTGTAGCTTCTGTGGTCCAGGACGTCCTAATACCCCGTCAACCCTTGACTCGAGGTAACCTCCTGGCCACCAGACCACACACTACCTATGTAGCGTGGTCTCTTTCTTCGTGTGCGTGTGTGTGTTATGTGGTGTGTCGTGTCTTGTGTCTTCAGTCTTGTGTCCTCTTCGGTGTCTGTGTCCTCTCTGGCTCGTGTGGTCCCTACGTCTGTATTTTATAGTAGGTGAGATCAAAGATAAAAGAACAAGGAACAAAGATCAAAGTGGTCCAATCACAATGCATTTCCTGAACCAGAAGGCGGGACAGGAAGTGCTGTTATAAACAGAATATTTCAGAACACAGAATGTATGAAATGGCTCCTACACAATGTATTATACAATACTATATTATTGTACTATATTATAATATAGCACAGTATAATATACTATGCTTTAAATAAATAAATAACAATTAATAAATACATGCCATATATCTATAAATAAACTTTTGGTCACATCAAAATGGACTTTAATAACAATTCAATAATTTCAACAAGCTAGCTTTAATTCCAAAAACAAGTAAAGTGCACTTTCAAAGTTAAATAATTAAATAAATCAATTAGTATTGGCATTGCAGCCTAATTCATTCAAAAAAGTTACAAAAAGAAAACATTTAAGGCTCAAATGCGTTCCATAATAACTTCCATTCAAACCCTCATGGCTACATTAGCGCCAAGTCAAAAAAGTTACAAAAGTACCGAAACGGGTCAAATTGAATCAATATAAAGTATTTCTCTACCGCTATAGCCTATGGCAAAACGTTCGGCTTTTATATAAACAAAAAGAGAGTGGAAATTAACCTAAAGAGACTCTTCTTGTTCGCACTGATCGCATTGTTTAAATGCTAGCGTTAGCATTAGCTTAGCCGCATAGTGAAAGGATTTCTGCGGAGCCACAACAACGAGTCCTGCAGTGAGCCAGCCGCACAGCGGGACATGTGTATTAAGTACACATGTCCTGACACGCACTTACCTGTTGTTTGTCATTGTGAATGAGGATCCGTGTTTCGGAGCCAAATCGCACTCTGTACACGAGCTTCGAAGAAAAAGACGTGTCCCGAACCTGTCCCGAAGGTCCCCCGAACGTGTCATGTGTCTAAGTAGAAGTTAAAAGTCCATTTTCATGTCCTATTGTCTCAGTGCTGCTTACATATGCACGGCTCCTCAGAGCTGATCAGAGTAAAGTATTCTGAGCAGTCTCCCATCCACATCCTAACCAGGCCCAGTACTGCTTAGCTTCTGAGAACTGAGGAAATCAGACCTTGACAAGGAGGTCTGGCCACAGTAGATCAGAATACTAAAACAAGAATCAAAACTAGATAGTCATTTGAGCAAGTACTAACACTAAGAGAAAAAAAAAAAAATCACAGAATTGGACTTTTCCTGAGTAGATAAAGCTGCTGTGATCCTGTTTCTTTAAAACATCACAAACCAAAGCTGCAATGTAGCAATACTGGTTACAACCAATCAATCAATATGTCCTTATTTATTTAGATTACAAAAAATGATATTGTGTAATTGAAAACACCTGTATTTTTAAGTACTATTATATACATTTACTTTTGAAGCTTTAGAGATGATTAGTGATGATTACTTAAAGATCCCATGACATGGTACTTCTTGATGCTTTTATATGGCTCCTTAATGGTTCCCTAATACTGTAAATGAATCCTTCAAAATCAACACTCAGTGCATGAGAAACAGAGATAAGATGAGAAAGAGTCATAAATATCTCTCTCAAACACTTTATTCTGGGCGTTGTTGCTTGAATGCAAATGAGGAGAAAAGAGCTGGCCAATAGTAGAGGGTGGGGGCGTGGCCAAACTCTCCACTCTCCGCTGTCAGCCCTCAGCTGATCCATTTCCGTGTTTTTGGACAGGGGGAGAGATTTGAAGTGTTCCATTGAAAAATAAACACATTTCCACATAAAATAAAATTAAACCACTGCTGTTCAAAGGTCCAGAGGCTCAGATAAAGGACTTCCGAGCCTAGAAACACTCGGACGTGCCTCCAGGCAAATAAAAAAAACGCATTTCGCATTGCCTAGTGCATTCGCAGTCCAAACTCTCTGGGCGTGATTTACAGAGACGCTGAGTACAGACAGACGGGGGTGGAACTGCATTTGCATTTCTTTTGTCGATCTGACGTCAATAAGGTGCCTTGTTCAAAATCGCCCGTTTGAGCTCCGATTTTTTGTAATGCAGAAAAGGATCACAAATGCTCAGTTTAGACATTTCGCAACTTTTAACCATGGGGGGGGGGGGCTATACAGGGTAGGGGAGCTCACATTAACGTTCAAAAACCTCAGAAAGTGAAAATTTCATGCCATGGGACCTTTAAAGATTTTCTCCTGGAGGGTCCGTCAAGCACTTTTCTCCATAGCGATGATTTTGCTTTGTGTGGAATGCTTCACAGTATGGCCTTAAACCTTTCTATCTTTATGGACACCAAACCAGACCAAGTTACAGGTCAGATCTGTGGAGAGGCAAACCCGCTCACAGTCAGAATGTTGTTTTGCTAGGTATTTTTCAGCTCTAAAACCACCTGTAATTGAATAAATGTGAAATAGAACTGTCATACTGCACAACATGTAGTAGGCAGCGCAATGACATATCCATAGAAACAAGCAGGTGACGTACCCCGATACAAAAAGTTACACAGTGCACCTTTAAATCAAGTAATCCTTTTGTTCCCTCTTAAAAGCAATGTTATTAGGTTTAATCACTTGCTTAGACTGAAATCTAGGATTAAACCTATCTTCACCTGTAACTTGACCTGGTTTATCTCCTTGGAGAGACCAAACAAAGAAATATCTCCATGGAGACAAGCAGGTGACACCAGGTGAGAGCTAAAGAAGATTATTTAATACATTTATGCCAAGTAATTATGTCTTTATAAATGGATTCATTATTTTTTGAATAGAGAAATACAGAGTTCAGTGGTTTGTCCTTGACAGTGTTAAAAAGGGCTGCAAATGCAGATAAAATGAAACAAACAACTATTATACACTCAGGGCCTGTTTACACGAGAACGTTTACGGATAAAAACGACAAAATACTTTATTAGAAGTGCCTTTCGTTTAGACGGTGACGGCGTTTTGGGGGCTTAAAAACGCAAAAACTGAAACCGCCCTCCAAAGTGGAAAACTTGAATACGCTCCGCCGTAGCGTTTTCGTCTACACTGCCCAAGACGCAAAACTCTGGACAAATCTGCTGACGTCACGTACGCGTTTACGTCACATACATGAAGAAGGAAGATTCTACACATGCATGCAGACATAGTGATAATGTATCACAGCACCACCTAGCCGCCTGGCATGCATACCCAATCGAATTCCACACACTTTTGCGTCACCGTATGCACGCAGATTTCCTCCCGAAAACACTTGTCTAAACACGGAATAAAAAGTGAAGACGCGACGGCACTTTTGCGTCTTCTGTTCAAACCGTCATAATATAAAGATAGCCTTAATTTTCAAGCAGTGAGCCAAGAAAAATTAATTTGTAAAAAAAACAAAAACTTACTAAACTGCTAACTGCAAGCATTGCTCTGTCTAAGGCTTTGTTAGACTTTAAACTGATCTTTTTTAAACACAATATGACCATAAAGAACTGACATAATTGAAAATACAACATGTGAGCTGATTTGTGTTGTTAAACACCTTTCTGTTGAAAATCAAACTCCTAAACAGGACCATGAACACTCACCGTCACTGCGTGCACATGGACGAGTGTAATCTGATTGCAAACAGATTGGGATCGTATCGGATTCATGTGCACAGGCTAAGGATCGTATAGGGATTGGTTTCCCGAATCCGATTGGAACCCCTGGCTTAGGCCGATAGCAATCCGCTTGGCGTCGCCTTGTGCATGATATCAGATCGGACTGGCGTACTGCGCATGAGCGGGAGTTTTTGCCAGGGATTTCACCCGGAAGTGGCAGGAGGCGTCAAACTCCTCGAGCGCCATCTTTGTATACCGCCACATAGTTTGTTGTGTTTTTATTGAGTAGCCATCACCCGGAAGTAGTTGGACTACAGTGCCACGTAGTGTAGCGGAGCCGGCCAGATCGCTGCCCATTATCCGATTACACGAGTTTCATGTGGATCTAAGGACAGACCACCCGCAGAGTAACGGGATCGGATTTGGAGAAATCCAATCCGATCCTACCATGTGCACGCAGTGACTGATCAAAGGTTCCTGAAAACGTGCTATTGAAATCCATTTTGTAGTTTTTTTGGCAGTGTTTGCTCATGTCATTGTGTCACCATGGAAATCTCTGAACATTCTGCCATATATATACATGTGGAACACCCGCAGCATAATGTCACCGCTCAGTCAATATACAGTTTATGCTTGAGGCAACAATGAAAAAGTGGCTTGCCATTTTGCATTCACCCGTCCATCTGCAGGTCTGTTTTTAGAGATCTGGTTATATTATTATTCTGCATAAAAAATGTAAAAAAAATTTTTTACCTTTTGCAACGGTGTGAAGTATGAACCAGGTATTAGCTGAGGCAATAATATCTGTCAAAAAGTAGTGGTCTGAGCTTCCAATTACCTCTGCCACTGCGAGGCCATTTTGTATTACATCTTCATTTTACCAATTCTTGTCAGAAAGAGGCCGGTGCAGCTTATTCTCATTTCTTCCATCTATTTCCATTTCTTCCATCCATAAAAATAGCCTTTAGCCTGGGGCACACTTATCGCCATTGTACCAAACAAGCAGCCACAGAAACACAATACAGACAAACCATGATTTATATATAGTGCATGTTGAGGTAAATTTGATCAAGGACATCCATTCACAACAGACAGTGGCAAAGAAAAAGCGTATTATTGTCGGTGTCGGTAACATTAGCTTAAATGTTATGATGCGTGGCCTTGAGAGCATCTGTAGAGAGCTCGCCAAAGTGTTTTTCCAGTGGTTAGCGTGTCTAAGCTTCATACGTGAAGTGGTGAAGAATGGGGACGTACCATATAAAACCAATTAATTACCTGATGATACTGATACTGTGAACAATGTTTTAGTTCCCTACAGTACTCCCTACAACTGTATATAGCTTGTACATCTTTCTTTATTACTACAGGGGGTCCTCAGGTTACGACGGTCTCGACTTACGACGTTTGGTGGTCACGAACGCGCCCCCATAAAAAAAAATTAATAATATTACGCGTCATTCCGTCTTACGTGGTTTAGCGTGGTAAGCAATGTAAACAAACACGAACAGCGCGCGGTGCACGGCGGAAGAATACGCTTTGTTGTGGTTGTAGGGCAAAGAAGACAGCCAAAATCCGACTTACGATGAAATTCGGGTTACGACGCGTCTTAAGAACGGATCAACGTCGTAACCCGAGGACCCCCTGTACTTTTCTATTTAATTCTGCATACATATACATTATGATCATTATTTTTACTTTTTATTTTTATAATTATGTCTCATCTGACACTGGTCTATTACTCTAGTATGAAAGTGGAGTGTGCATGAGTGTTGGAGGTGGTCGGAGGGGCCGATGGCGCAGATTGGCAGCCTCGCTTCCGTCAGTCTGCCCCAGGGCAGCTGTGGTTACAGAAAGTAGCTTACCACCACCAAGTGTGGAGTGAATGAACAATGAACTGTAAAGCGCTTTGGGTGTCATGAAAAGGCGCTATATAAATGCAATGAATTATTATTATTATTATTATTACTCTTTGGTTGCTATTCCATCATTTTTTTTACCCTCTGTAATATACTGTACAGTGGTCCTTCGTTTATCGCGGGGGTTACGTTCTAAAAATAACGCACGATAAGTGAAATTCGCGAAGTAGGACAGCTTTATATTTTACAATGATTCTACATGTTTTAAGGCTGTAAACGCCTCACCACACACTTTATACACTTTTCTGGCATTAATATTTTCTCACATTTCTCTTTCGTAGATTTTCAACAAAAAAATGTATTAATAGTCACGCGTGTATTTCACAGTTCCTCTGACCGGGCCTCTTCGTCAGACAGGGCGGGGGAGTTGGGAGGAAATGAAGCGCTCTAATTGGCCCAAAGCACTCCGCTTACATGCAGATCTTTGTGGATCTGTGGCTCAGTGGCAGAATCAACGTCAGTGACAATTTGAGTGAAACAGACGAAATGTGAGATCCATATGTGTACTTTAGAACAACAAGTGTACAAGCGAACAAGGAGGTCAAAATGCGTGCTTGGTACACAAAACGTGTACATCAGGCATGTCCAAACTATGGCCCGTGAGCCAAATGCGGCCCTCAGACAAATTTTTCTTGGCCCTCAGGCTTCCAGGTGAATTGGCCCAAATTACCTTGAGCAGAATTTTTGACTGCAAGTTTTTTGAAAATCTACCTTGATAAGACAATATTTATTATTTATTGTCTCATTTTGAGGATCTTAGCACGAATAAAGGACTGATAGCTCATTCTAACGTGATAAACATGCAGATATTTCAATTATTCACTGTACTGATCACCAGTCTATGGCCCTCGATCGGCCCTCTGCTTCGTCTGTGTTTACATATGTGGCCTTTGATGAAAAAATGTTGTACACCCCTGGCGTACATGTTGGCAGGTCTGTAAATCTGGCTGAACGCATTCTGAACTGTACACGAGACACGGCACGGAGGAGAATGATGAATCGGCAAAGGTCTACAGTCCTTTAGCTAATCAGGACGCAGAACACAATGTGCGTTGATACACTATAAAAAAATTGGACTAAAAAAAGAATCTGCGAAACAACGAGGCTGCGAAAAGTGAACCGCGATATAGCGAGGGACCACTGTATATTATATTTGATGAGTGAGCTGTACTCAAAGCAATTTCCCTTGTGGATCAATAAAGTTTGTCTACGTCTAAGTCTAGGTTTCAAGGTCCTAAATGGATTCTTGTGAGCTTTAAGCCATGTGATAATGCCGTCATCACATCAAAAACATATGTCGAGTTGTGTTTTGTTTCATTCATACATCTCCAAACGTCAAAATATTCTGTTCCACCTTGTGATGTCATGTAATGAATGAAATGAAATAAAAACTAAATAGAAGAACATGAACAGAATGGAAAATGCAGATACAATCAATAACAATAGTCACAGACACATACGACAAAACACAATGGGACGGTTTAACATGAGGCGTCTTTTTTGTTTGGTTTAAATTATGGGAGGGTAGAGAATATTGATGAACTGAACTAAAGCGGAGGGCTATGTAGGCAGGGCAGAGTGTTTTCAGATACATATGGAAGTTATAGATACATGGAAGTTTTCAAATTAACAGCTCCTTTTACCTTTAGTTCAGAAGAGACTGGCAATTCCACGTCTGAAATCATCCAAATGATTCTAGTAAAGGTGTATGGAGTTAAAAACACAGTGATGCACTTCCTGTATTACCACATGACATCACAAGGTGGAACAGAGTGATTTCAGTCTGAGAGAAGAACTCTGCCTAAATATGCAGGGTTTGTGTGTTAAACACGTGTGAATGAAACAAATCGCTATATTTTCAATGTCACTCTGAAACATTTACGGAGGAAGGACAGTGAGTTTAAAAATGCAAGACGCCTTAAGAAAAAGAAAAAAAAATTAATGGATGAAGCTTGATGGTGTAAGAGAAGAGGAGGCAGAGGAGAAGGTCAAGTGGGTACAGAGGATCAGCCAAACGTGTGTAACAGATGGTTGTGTATCTTTAAATGGTTGTGTAGCTTTAAATGTCCCAGTGTGTAAACTTGTAGTGTGTGAGTGTGTATTGATTATATTGCTTACATTTTATATTGTAATTCTTACCTGCTCAGGGACTACAGGTGGAAACTAGCTTCAGCTATAATCTGGTGTAAAGCATCTTTAATGTTTTTGCACATTGTCCCTGTCAAATAATCTAATAAAAGAAAGAAAGAAAGAAAGAAATGTCCCAGTGTGTAAACTTCACTGTTCATTGTCCTTTGAACTGTAGAGTCACTCTCCCGTTAATAGCTTTTTATCACATTTACTTTAAAGGTTGTATGGAGGGTTTTGTTTGTTTGTTTGTTTGTTTATTTTTTGGTTTCAGATTGTCAATGATAGCATTATAGAGCTACAGCAGCCTTGTTATTATGATGACCAAAAAAAAAAGAATGAAAATCCATCAACTGTGAACGTGATGGGGCCGGATAAACATTAGCCAAGCCTATTTGTTTAGCCAAGGCTATCTCGTTATCTATTCTTGGAGATTCCTTTCAGTGATGGCGTGCACTGAAGCAAAAGGTCTAAAGACTGACGCTTTGGGCGCTAAATTACTTCTGGACAGGTAACTTCTGCTTATTATTTGAAAACGTACAGGATAGTTACAGCAGCAATAGCGATTCTGAACATGCACCAGCTGTACACAAACAGTGTAAGGAGGAGGCGGGAGGGGCGTTTCTTCTTAGGGAGCTGTGGGGGAGGGGGACAAACAGTCGCCGGATTCTCCTTCCTTGGAAAATCCTCTATACAACCTTTAAAGGAGAATTAATGTTTTTTACAATCTGAGCCTTATTTCGGTAATAAAACAAGTTGTATTACTCACCCATAGCACTTTGGTGTCATATGGAGCACTTCCAGAGATGTTTTAGATTAGCGATTAGCGATTAGCGTTCTCGGGGCATAGAGCATGTAATATATGCCCCGAGCAGTCTCCAAATAACACAAACTTTAGCACTTTTCAAATCATAGAGGCTCAATGTCTTAAGTCTACGCCTTCGTTTGAGTCAAAAGTGGCCTGTAATCCGAGATTTATCCATAATTTACAGCTTTGCGTTTCATGTTTGGGTCCCGAGAGCTGAGAGCAAAATAAACTGTGACTCCGCACATGTGCACTGGCGCCCTCATCTACTCGAAACTATGGATAAATCTCGGATTTGGAATTGGGACACCCCTTGCCCTCACATGAACGGGCAAAACCATGGGGTAGGGGTAACATGAAGGAGTAAGACAGAGAAATGGGACACAGCTTAAGTTCCACATTTTCCCGATCGCTTTCAGCAAGAGCCGTTCCAGATTGATAAATGTGTAGATTCAGTTCATTGCTACATATATAAGGTTAGTTCATTTCAATTGGCAAAAGAAAGAAGGGATGAGAGAAGGTAAATTTAGAAATAGTTTGAGGTGGGGAAATGTTTTTTTTTTCTTTTTTCTCCTTCCCCCAACAAAACACCAGCAGGCAAGAGAAGATTGTAATTGCATTTCCCCAAAAATAAAAGCCCCTCAAAAACATGATTTTCCATGAACCTACTACAAATTCTATTCTCAACTCTGCAACAACCAAAGTTATGCATAAAAATATGAAAATGCATATTAATGAACAATTGTCAGTGTGGGCTTTCTAGTATAATTGATGCCCTTTCGCCTGTCGTTACTGCATTCAGAAAAGCAGAAAAAGATCACGTGTCTGGCCCTGCTTTGTTTGTTGTGCTATGTTTTTTCTGTTTTGTTGTATTATTATTATTGGTTGAAGATACAGAAGCCAAAGGAGACAAAGGGGAGTTTGTGCAAGACTCAGGCACAAACACAGATCTCACAGTGAATATATGAGGCTGTTTGCAGAGAAGAGCTGATTACAATAGCACCAGGATAACAAGCAAATATACGGATAAAAAACACAAGGCACAACGGAGCAAACTTTCATTACATTTCTACCAGCAATGTCTGTTCAAAAATCTATAATAATAAACTTTATATTATATATTTTGGGTTTGTATGGTGACATTAATCGATTTTACAGTTAAAAGTCCAATAATACACAAAATAATTACTCTTGTGAGCTTCAAGCCATGCTATAATGCTGTTGCCTTCTCAGAAACATACCCGGAGTTGACCCTTGTTTAATTTACATCTGTTTGGGTAATCCTGCATTATTATTAGCCTGTCTACATCTCCAAAGCTCTAAACGTCAAATGTCATTTCACCTTAATCGCTAGTTGAACAACAGAGGAAAATAGCTGAGCCGTCGTCTCGCATGTATCGCAGGCTGAACAACTGTCTCTGGTTTAGATTCTACCTTTTTACACAACTCTGGTATCTAGAAATCTTAAAAATTCCTCTTCTAGAAAGTGTGGCTTTTACTGGTGGCCAAAACGGCAAATAAACAAGTTGACACAGTTGGAACTTAAACATCATAATATTTACGCACACCAACACATAGAACTGATCAACACTTCATTCAATAAAATCAGTAATGTCTGAGTCATATTGTGGTGTACAGTTCCTATTCTACACTAATGGAAATTAGTGACTACTAGTAACTAGGCTACATCATAATCATTCATCAGGTTCATTAAATAATACAGAGTAAAACAGGGGGAATTAGGTATAAGATAAGATAAGAGAATCCTTTATTTGTCCCACAATGGGGAAACTGCAGTGTCACAACGCAAGTTTCAGAAACAGTAGGAAAATATGAGCATGCATCAAAATTAAGATAAATAATAATAATAATAATAAGTATGTACAATCAACTAAAAAACACAACACTGTCAGGTTAAAAGGCACAGGAACGTTGCTCAATAAATGTCTGATTCTGAGCAGGTGAAATGGAATGACTATTGCACACTACAGTGGAGTAACATTAACATAATAATAATTAACATAACAGTCAACACAGAGTTCATTAAGGCTTCCTAAGGTGATGAGAGACAGAGGTGAGATGTGTTCTAATTTGCATCCAGCTGCTTAATAAAGCTCACAACGGCATGAGGGTCATGAATCAATCAGTTCTAGCCTTTTTAAATTATTTGAAAAAATCTAAATGCAGTAGTACTGTACAAATTATTACAAGTTAAAAAAAATCACTATGTACCATACAAAGCATCTCCATGAAAAAGATGTAAAGACGGTAGCCTACAGCATCACAAAACCCTGAAAGTGAGATGACGTTTTTGTGGACAAATGAAATCAGAGGAGAGCCATTCTAGCCAGTCTGAGGCTAGAAGGACAGAGGAAGGCGGTACCTTTCCCTACGTTTCACAAATTCGCCTGTCGGTCAGTGAACGCCCCGCTCACTTACGCAGCACTCGTGAGATCAAGTCGGCCAATCACGTGCCTCGTAGCATACCCATCTGTCCATTCACAAACAGGAGTGAGGCGTGACAGGACAGGTGCACAGGTACCGTCACAAACTATTGCTTATTTTTCTCTTTATGTAATTTCATCTATGTTCTTAGCTACATGATGTAAACTTGTAGGAGCCATTACCGCTACTGCTGAGACGAGAGCGTGTACTCGGGTTACCAAAGGGAATTGTTGCATCTGTTGTTTTTGTTTTCATTTTAGCATTACCCATTTACCTGTCTATACACCACGGTGCATTGCTATATTAATGTCTCTATTTATATGACTATTATGGGCCATAGTAGCCCTTTTCACTTGGCTAAAGTCATTAAGCCCATGTTAGCCCAGTATGAGCCATATACTGTTGTTTATGTAATGCACTTTAATGCACAAGAGTACTGAGCCATTTGAACTATTTATTTATTGCTGTATTTATGTAACCTCTTGATACTTTATGTTTATTATGTGTACACTGCTAAAAACGATGCTAGCTACTAAACTGCCTAAGAGCCACTATTGATTACAACCACTCTACAACAAGTGCTTCTCTGGTCTGGAAAGGGCTGTTGAAGCCAGTCCTCTCCCACACTTCTCACTCCTCACACTAACCCCGTTTATGCACTCATGGACAATTATTATTACACGGACCTGTTGTCTTTCATTAATGGACATTAAGCCCACATCACTGTAACAAACTATGGCTCCTTTTCCCCTTTTTGTTTGGGAGTTTTGCACTCAAGTACTCTCCCTAATGCTGCTGCTGTTGTATTGCGTTAATAGAATCATTTTGTAAATATCCAAGCAAGTGCACTTGGCTTAATTTGACTCACTTGAGGTTAAAACCATTAATCTAATTCAAGCTTGATCATAATATTCTGCAGATGTAAATACTGTACACGTTGGGTATTTGTTGTTTGTTATCACTTTTTCACTATCACCAGCCACTTAAACTTTAATACTCAGCTGTATTCTTCTTCTGAGTCGTGTCTTATTCTTCTGGTCCTAGCCTATCATCCAACTTTCCCCTTTCGCAATGGCATACATCACAGATATTCTACAATCGCAAACCCGGAAAGAGACAAATGCAGAGGGGTGATTGATTGGTCCACCGTGCTTCACTTCCCTATTTGAAATCGCTGTGATAGTGATGTGTCAAACAGTTTGGGAGAGCTAAGTACTAGACAGAGATATTTAAATTCTTACTTCTGCTTTATGAAAATTTAATAATACAGCTTTAATTGTGATTAAATGTCAACAACCACCCTAATAAAACTATATGCCAATGTATAAAGCAAAATAATGGAAATACAAAAGCTACTACAAAAGTAATCTAAATAGACAGGGTCGATATTTGCCCTTTTTAGTGTATTGACGTTCGACCAAAAATCTCTCGCAGAGGCTGATATTTTGTTTGGCCCAACTAGCTGCCTAAATGTGCATGAAAAATATATGCATAAAATTTTATTTGAACACTTTAGTCTAAAGAGAGTACTCCACTGGACTCTACATAGTTTAGAATAGAATGCCTTTTAATGTCACTATACTTATGCACAATGAGATTAAAAGCAACTCTCCTGTGCGTACATGTACGTGGGATATAAATATTGTAGATATTGTAGTAAAAGAAGGTTGTGGATGAGTTCGTACTGAATTTTACCTAAATCGGCCCAAAAATATCGCCAGAGGTCATCGGCCATTGGTTCCTCTGGATTATAAACAATCCCTATCTGCACTGACCATTAAAAATGCAAATCAGTTGATTTTTAGTAATCGATTAGGTGAATAAAATTGTCTATTATTAAAAAATCTATATATTCTGTTATTTTCCATCCATCCATCCATTTTCTTCCGCTTACCCGGGGCCGGGTCGCGGGGGCAACAGTCTAAGCAGGGACTCACAGACTTCCTTCACCCCGGACACTTTCTCCAGCTCCTCCGGGGGGACCCCCAAGGCGTTCCCAGGCCAGCCGGGACACATAGTCCCTCCAGTGTGTCCTGGGTCTTCCCCGGGGCCTCCTCCCGGTGGGACATGCCCGGAACACCTCCTGAGGGAGGCGACCAGGAGGCATCCGGAACAGATGCCCGAGCCACCTCAACTGGCTCCTCTCGACGTGGAGAAGCAGCGGCTCTACTCCGAGCCCCTCCCGTGTGACTGAACTCCTCACCCTATCTCTAAGGGTGTGCCCAGCCACTCTGCGAAGGAAACTCATTTCGGCCGCTTGTATCCGCGATCTCGTCCTTTCGGTCATTACCCAGAGCTCATGACCATAGGTGAGGGTAGGAACGTAGATTGACCGGTAAATTGAGAGCTTCGCCTTTTGGCTCAGCTCCCTCTTCACCACAATGGTCCGGTACAACGACTGCATCACTGCCGACGCTGCACCGATCCGCCTGTCAATCTCACGCTCCATCCTCCCCTCACTCGTGAACAAGACCCCGAGATACTTGAACTCCTCCACTTGAGGCAAGGACTACCCACCCACCTGGAGAGGGCAAGCCATCTTTTTCCGGTCGAGAACCATGGCCTCGGATTTGGAGGAGCTCATCCTCATCCCAGCCGCTTCACACTTGGCTGCAAACCGCCCCAGTGCACATTGAAGGTCCCGGTTCGATGAAGCCATCAGGACAACATCATCTGCAAACAGCAGAGATGAGATCCTGTGGCTCCCAAACCGGATCCCCTCCGGCCCGACTGCGCCTAGAAATTCTGTCCATAAATATAATGAACAGAACCGGTGACAAAGGGCAGCCCTGGCAGAGTCCAACATGCACCGGGAACAGGTCCGTCTTACTACCGGCAATGCGAACACAGCTCCTGCTCCGGTCATACAGGGACCAAACAGCCCTTAACAAAAGGCTCTGAACCCCGTACTCCCAGAGCACTCTCCACAGGACCCCACGAGGCACACAGTCGAATGCCTTCTCCAGATCCACAAAGCACATGTGGACTGGTTGGGCAAACTCCCATGCACCCTCGAGCACCCGATGGAGAGTATAGAGCTGGTCCAGTGTTCCCCGGCTGGGACGAAAACCACACTGCTCCTCCTGAATCCGAGGTTCGACTATCGGTCGAATTCTCCTCTCCAGCACCCTGGAATAGACCTTACCGGGAAGGCTGAGGAGTGTGATTCCCCGATAGCTGGAACACACCCTCCGGTCCCCCTTCTTAAACAGAGGGACCACCACCCCGGTCTGCCAGTCCAGAGGTACTGTCCCCGACCGCCACGCGATGCTGCAGAGACGTGTCAGCCAAGACAGCCCTACAACATCCAGAGACCTGAGATACTCAGGACGGATCTCATCCACCCCCGGGCCTTGCCACCGAGGATCTTTCCAACCACCTCAGTGACTTCAGCCAGGGTGATGAGTGAGTCCGACCCCGAGTCCCCAGCCTCTGCTTCCTCCTCGGAAGACGTGACGACGGGATTGATGAGATCCTCAAAGTATTCCTTCCACCGTCCGATAACATCCCCAGTCAAGGTCAACAGCACCCCCAGTGCTTCACAAACAGTGTTGGTGAAGCACTGCTTCCCCCTCCTGAGGCGCCGGACGGTTTGCCAGAATTTCTTTGAGGCCGTCCGATAGTCCTCCTCCGTGGCCTCTCCGAACTCCTCCCAAACCCGAGTTTTTGCCTCTGCGACCGCCCGGGCTGCAGCACGCTTGGCCCGCCGATACCCGTCGGCTGCCCCCGGAGTCCCACGAGCCAATAAGGCCCGATAAGACTCCTTCTTCAGCCTGACGGCATCCCCTACTTCCGGTGTCCACCACCGGGTTCGGGGATTGCCGCCGCGACAGGCACCACAGACCTTATGACCACAGCTACGGTTGGCCGCATCGGCAATAGAGGCCGAGAACAGAGCCCATTCGGACTCTATGTCCCCAGCCTCCCCCGGAATCTGGGAGAAGCTCTCCCGGAGGTGTGAGTTGAAGGTACCCCTGACAGAGGGATCTGCCAGACGTTCCCAACAGACCTTCACTACGCGCTTGGGCCTGCCAGGTCTTTCCGGCTTCCTCCCCCGCCAGCGGACCCAACTCACAACCAGGTGGTGATCAGTTGACAGCTCTGCCCCTCTCTTCACCCGAGTGTCCAAGACATGCGGCCGGAGGTCAGATGACACGACAACAAAGTCGATCATCGACTTTCCTCCTAGGGTGTCCTAGGGTGTCCTGGTGCCACGTGCACTAGTGGACACCCTTGTGCTCGAACATGGTGTTCGTTATGGACAAACTGCGCATAGCACAGAAGTCCAATAACAGAACACCGCTCGGGTTCAGATCAGGGAGGCCGTTCCTCCCAATCACCCCTCTCCAGGTGTCACTGTCGTTGCCCACGTGGGCGTTGAAGTCCCCCAGGAGAACAACGGAGTCCCCGGGCGGTGCACTGTCCAGTACCCCTCCCAGGCACTCCAAGAAGGTACTCTGCACTGCTGTTCGGCCCGTAGGCCGACACAACAGTGAGAGACCTGTCCCCGACCCGAAGGCGCAGGGACGCGACCCTCTCGTTCACCGGGGTGAACTCCAACACTCGGCGGCTAAGCTGTGTGCAATGAGCAGGCCCACACCAGCCCGCCACCGTTGCAGAGAAATGGAGAGTCCAGCCCCCTTCAAGGAGTTGGGTTCCAGAGCCCAAGCTGTGCGTGGAGGTGAGGCCGACTATATCTAGTCGATAGCGCTCAACCTCCCGCACGAGCTCAGGCTCCTTCCCCCCCAGCGAGGTGACATTCCATGTCCCCAGAGCTAGTCTCCATGTCCGGAGATCTGGTCGCCGAGGCCCCTGCTTTCGGCTGCCGCCCAGATCTCTCTGCACCGGCCCCTTATGGATCCTCCTGCGGGTGGTGGGTCCATGGGAGGACGGCCCCACGTCGCTCCTTCGGGCTGAGCCCGGCCGGGCCCCATGGGGAAAGGCCTGGCCGGGCTCAGCTCTGTTATTTTGTTTGCCTAATTTCTTGCATTCAGTCTTTACATGACATGACATGCTTAATAATAACAATAACACATGTAAGGCTACGTTCAGACTGCAGCCTGAAGTGACCCAAATCTGATTTTTTCACCCCTATGCGATATGTATCTGATCTTTTAATGACAGTCTGAACGACACAGATCCAATTTTTTCAAATGCGACCCAGGCCAGTTGGATATGTGCTCCTAAAACCGATACATATCCGATCTTTTGACATGCGACCTCAGTCTGAACAGCCAGGTCACATTCATCCGACCTACACGTCATCAACAAGCGAGAATTGCGTATGAAAATTGTGTACGAAGTCCATGTCAGTGAAGCAGCAAAGCACATAGCAATCCCACCACTCTCAGCACCAACACGTTCCTTTCTACGGACGTTGCTGCCACTGCCACACAAAACACCAAGGCCAAAAACCTTGTACTTCTCCTCAATCTCCTCCTTAAAACAAATAAGTTGTACATGTTCTGGTTCTGGTACGACAGCAACTTTAAAATCTCAAGGCACTCAATGCTAGTGTCAATGTTTAGGCGACATCCGTAAACAGTGAGCACACTCGCTGTGTGTGACCTCGTCGTGTCCTCCAAGGCGTTTAAAGTTCACACTGGAGATCACTTACAAGCCGCATTTAATTGGAAATGTGAACGACCTCGTGAAAAAATAAAAAATCGGATTTCACAAAAATTCCGAATTGAGCTTTACGCCCTGCAGTCTGAACGTAGCCCAACATAGGTTTGTATCACAGACTGTGTAAGTAAGTGGACGGAGGGAGTGTGATGTCACCCGTAGTGTCCAGCTACAGTCAAATGAGGCTCACTAGGCTAGCAGTTAGAGGGGTGAATCTGGAGCAGTTGACAGGGGGCCCATGTGAGTTTTCTCGCCCCCGAATTTCTGTTGACGGGTGTGTCAGTATATAGTATGTATGCAGTATATTGTCACTTAATTCACCTCACCTGTATCATTATGCTATATATTTGTGAATAACTGCCATATCTCACTCCTCTCTGCCCCGGCTTTTTATATAACTCCCCAGCCCAGCCCATGCCTTTGTAAATTGTACTGCATTATATAAATTTACATAGTTGACGCTCAGGGCCTCTTCAAAATGATGTTGTGCTATTACAGAGAGACAAACAGCAGTCTAAATCTATACTGGGCAATTACAGAGTGAGGCTACATTAGGTACAACAGAACTTTTGACAGATTGGAAAAGTGTCAGAGCTGATTCTCACAGATAACTCAGTCCCACAGGAGATATGAGCCCGGCAAAATGAGAGAGAATAAACATACGCAGGTCTAGATGTGGGGAAGTGAGGGAGTTCTGTTTGTAAACTCATTTACACAATCCAGAACTTATTTTAATTAACAATTTATCTAAAGTGAACAGACACGATTATGCATTTTTGATGACTGCGGAATTTGTGTGCATAAAAATGAAAAATGAGTAAAAATGTATATCATTTAAAAATCACAGGAAAGAGTTTAAAAAAAAAAACATAATAAATACTTGGAACTAAAACAGTGGATGGAAATAACTGAGGAAATTTATTTGATGGAAAGAATGACTTACTATCTGAGGTTGGAAGCAAGTAAATTTGAGAAAAGATGGTCTAAATGGATCGACTATAAGAATAAGAGAAATGTATAGTTATTTATTTATTTATTTATTTATTTATTTATTTTTTGTAGAACCCCACAGATTTTGTTTTGTTCTATACCTTTGTTTTTGGAAAAGCATAAATAAAAAGTAAAAAAAAAAACATAATACATATACATTAAATCGTAGTACTTTATTTTATATTACCATGTGGCCTTCTATCTTCTATCTAGTCGTCCAGGCAGGTTCCAGAGTGGACCACAAGATCACTCTAAAGCTGTTCAGGAAAGGTTCATTTCTGTTACTTTTTAGTATCAGCACTTGCTCAAATAAATATCTAGTTTTGATATTAGTTTTAGTATTGATTAGTGTCTGTTTTCGATATTTTTGACAGTCCTACTCTGCATTTGACCCATCCAATGTTAGTGGAACATGTCTGGAACAGTAACCTCGCTGGGGAAACCGTCTCCATCTCTTGGGCTGGGTTTGGTTTGGACCATTTTAAAGGGATAGTGCGTTTTTGTTTTTGTTTTTTTCTTTAATGTTAATCTGTATGGGTTCCCCTCTAATAGTGTCGTGCATTAAAGGGATATGCCACCCCCAGGTCAAATTTGGACATCTCCCCACAGTCCAGAGACTAAAATAAGTGGTGGAAAGCGTTTTCCTGGTCACCCAGCCATTGTCCGAGTCTGTCAGCACTGACCGCCGCGGTATCTGCTGCTCCTCCGCGTTAGACTGGAGTCTAACGTCGCCAGAGAAAGATTTCGGCCAAAAGGAATTAATTTGCTCGATGGGTTTCCCAATTACTTTCTGTGTAGTGCGCATTCATATCGAGTGCAAATAAATGTGCAAATCAACATGGAGAGCTTGCCTTGGTCATTTTGGGTGGGAACTATTTTTCAGTGCGGAAAAACAAAGCCGAATCACACAGCACCCTGCCAGGGGAATCCCAGTTACGCACCAGGAAGGGAGTTCCCCTGTTGCACAGCGTGGTGCGTGATTCGGCTTTGTTTTTCCGCACTGAAAAATAGTTCCCACCCAAAATGACCAAGGCAAGCTCTCCGTGTTGATTTGCACATTTATTTGCACTCGATATGAATGCGCACTACACAGAAAGTAATTGGGAAACGCATCGAGCAAATTAATTCCTTTTGGCCGAAATCTTTCTCTGGTGCTGTTAGACTCCAGTCTAACGCGGAGGAGCTGCAGATACCGCGGCGGTCAGTGCTGACAGACTCGGACAATGGCTGGGTGACCAGGAAAACGCTTTCCACCACTTATTTTAGTCTCTGGACTGTGGGGAGGTGCCCAAATTTGACCTGGGGGTGGCATATCCCTTTAACACTGGCTTGCCGCTCACCACGTTGTCTGACTTGGGTTCTGCGCCAGTTCTGGAGCTTGTGAACATAGTGCCGGTAAGTAAGCCAGGACAGTTAATAAAGCTTGTTTTTCTTCACAAAACAACATTTGTCCAAACAGTGATATATTTGCGTCACAAACAGTTGTCTAAAAAATTCAGCAGCATAATTCGCATTCGCATATATTCTCTCGATTCGTATCACTGCACGCACATTAGCTGTATTAGCCTTAACTTTATGGCGGATGCGGTACGGCGAACTACGTTCCTGAGCTCCAGAACTGGCACAGAACCCTGGTCAGACGACGCAGTAAACTAGTGTTAATGCACGACACTATTAGAGGGGAACCCATACAGATTAACATAAAAAAAAAAATACTCTTTAACTACTGCAAATGTTTTGTGTTACGCCTGCAAACATGTTTTTGGTTACAAGCATAGTTGCCAAGTCTGTTTCTTTTATACTGACTTGGGGCTTCTTTTTAGGAAAGTTTTTTGCAAACTTTCCCAAGTAATGGGTTGAAAATTTCAGCTCCCAAGAGGCAACTTCACATCACCAGACAGAGGTTATTTTTAGCTTTTTGGTTCATCTTGGGGAAAAAAAGTACTAAAAATGACTAAAATATGTACTGCTGATTTTTTAAAGTCATTCATGATGTTAAATGTGATTTTAAACTTTTACATCTATGTTCTGATCTTCTACTAGTTACTTATTTATTTAGGATTTGTTACATTTTTTTTTTTTTTTTACAAACCTTTTTTTGGGCTCTTTTATAAAGGCTGTTTCTCTAAAACACAGCTCTTATATACAGTATAATCTGTGAAATACTCTACTTACACCTTATTTAATCGTACCTGTACCTTTGTATTTTATAATATTTTATTACATATATTTTTATTATATTGTTTACCTTTTCCCCTGCACTTTTTGCAACACTTTTTTACCATGTACTATTATTGCATGCTATTAGTACTTCTCGACTATCTTAGCGAGTCAACGGTTCTTCTGATCCTTAGGGTTAGGGTAGCAGCATTTCACTGCATTTTTGACGTTGTGTTGACAAATAAACAATCTTGAATCTATATTGTGAAGGCACAGTGATTTTTATCAATCAAAATAGTATGATTTGTGCAGCTAGTATTCACACCTATGATAAGAGCTTTTATTTTTATACATCGGGCTCAGTAGAACAGCAAATGTATGTATTACAATCTTAAGACTTACGATTTTATATACAGTATTTCATTAATCACACATTTTTACAGTTCGGAAAATTAGCTAAACTGTAATTAACATGTACAATATTGAACTTTTGTCAGTCCAGTATAGAATAAGTCTTGCAATGAAATCAGCTCTTATATCCAAGGTCACACTGGAAGACAATCAATTCATGAGAGCCTTATATCCCTACGTATGGACATTTAATCCACTGTTCTAAAAATACTGTAGTGTCAATTATAGTAGATGTATCTTTTGAGCACAGTCACACTTCCTCTACAATGAACCTCCTGAGGGCATTTCCAATATATTACTTACATAACCATAAAGGCCAACAAACACTGCTGTGAACATGAGCTCGGCAACAATTAATCCCCAAGCAAATAGTCAGAGTAATAATGTGGTTCCTAAGAGATGGGTGGAATAAACCAAATCCCACACACTCATTTAGTATGGAAATATTTCATGATGCAACACAACCACACAAGGGCCTGGATATAAAGGGGACATATTATGCAAAATCAACTTATAATTGGATTACTCGAGTCGTATTTTGATGTGTTCATGCGTGTTTTGGTAACGCTGCTTTGTCCTGCATAAGGTAAGTTGCTAACCCTAACCTACCCCCTATCTTCACCAACATCCTTGTACTTTTTTTGTAATTATTTGAAAAATTAAGACTCTTGAGGTATACACATGGTTAAATCATGTATAGTAGTCATTCGTCAAAAATAGAAACAAACATTACGAAATATGCTATGATTTGTGAGCTGTGCAGGGTTTCTACCTATGACGCAACAATTGTGTGAAAATTCAAACCACCTCAGAGGCAAAGGATTTTTTTTTAAACTAGCATGACTGAAGCAAAATATAACTGGGTACATTTCTGGTGAGGAAACAATGTTACAACATGCGTAAAAGCATGAAATAATTTGCATAATGTGTCATTTAAAGCTGCACTGTGTAACTTTTCTCTTGAATAGTGCTACCTGCTTTGCCTGTGGAGATACTGCTTTGCCTGTGGAGTTATTGCTTTGCCTGGAACATTCCACAGTTTTGCATCAAACCTATAAATCTCCATGTAGACAAGCAGGTGAAAGCATAGGCCAATAAGTTACAGACCAGATCTCTGGAAAGGCAACCCAAGATTGAAGATATTTAGAATATTTCTTAAGCAATAAAAAATATCACCAAATAAAATGCAAAGCAATAAAAAATCCAAAGCAATAACATCCATGGAAACAAGGAGGACTCTTCACCTTTTCTTTTTTATATTAAGTTCATGTTAAGTTTGTAATAAAAATCAACATCTTAAAGTGAGAAAAGACTTTAAATTGGATTGAATTTTATTACAAGTGTGTATTACAATGCAACAAAGTGCAGCTCACCATCCAACTAATACAATAAAGCAAGTACTTAAAGGAATATTAATGTTTTTTACAATCTGAACCTTATTTCGGTAATAAAACACATTGATTTACTCACCCATATCACTTTAGTAACATTTGGAGCAGTTCCCTAGATTTGGTAGGTTAGGATATCCGGGTAACGTGAGTGCTCGGGGCACAATGTTGCAGTCAACAAATAACACAAACTTTAGCACTTTTCAAGTCACAGAAGCTCGCTGTGTCAGCGCAGACTTTAAGTGGAGTCCAAAGCGTCCTGAAACCCGATATCCAGCTTTAGTTTCATTTGATGGCGTCATCATAGAGGACAGCGCGCATGTGCGAATTCCCAGCTGATTTGCAGATAAACGCCGCTCTGAAATTTTCTGTTGTGAGCGAGACATGGCTGAAGATTCGGACTTTGAGACTGAAGAGGAGTTATTTGAGTATGATGGCTGTCCCTATCATTTTGAGCCTGAGTATACGGAGGAAGAGATATTAGAAAGAAGGAAGTGGAGACAGTTTGAGGAGGAGTGCACCAGAGAACAGCCATCGGTATCGCATTACTTCTCAGAACCGTGCGCTGAATCCGCTGGCCTTTCTTCTTTTCCTTTGCTGGTAAAAAATCATCCGGACTGAAGTGAGTACTGCAAACACGATGGTCCAAACGTCTTACAGCTTTAGCTTTCATGTCTGGGTCCATTCTCAAAGCAAGTAGAGTAAGTACATTTTCAATAACTCTGGATTCTGACGAGGAAGCCTGTGAAAGCTCAACTTCGTCCAAGATGTAATTTTGTTTTCACAACCGGGATAAATGCATGTTCGCACCATTTTCTCAAGCGGATATGTTTTCATCTTATTAGCTTCTTTCGGACTGTAACCGAGATCTGACAGCGGTATTTATCTGCGAATCAGCTGGGAATACACGCAGGCGCGCTGTCCTCTATGATGACGTCATCAAATGAAACTATAGCTGGATATCGGGTTTCAGGCCACTTTGGATTCCACTTAAAGTCTACGCTGACACAGCGATCTTCTGTGATTTGAAAAGTGCTAAAGTTTGTGTTATTTGTTGACCGCAACATTGTGCCCCGAGCACTCATGTTACCCGGATATCCTAACCTACTAAATCTACAGAACTGCTCCAAATGTTACTAAAGTGCTATGGGTGAGTAAATCAACGTGTTTTATTACCGAAATAAGGTTCAGATTGTAAAAAAAGTTAATATTACTTTAATAAAGTATTGCAACAGTTTTATGCACAAACTTATGCCTCCAAGCCTCTGCAGTAGCATTTTTGTTTAATTTTGGATACTTGTACCCTTGATCAGACACAATAAATGCAACTACCCCACCTGGTACCCTTGGGCTAACAATCTAAAATAAATCCAACATTATTTTTAATCGTCCTCCACTAAAAAAACCCAAGTCACTTCCTCTTCCAGTCCTCACCTTGGGGACAATTTGCCCCCTTCGACCGGCATTTGTTGCAGAGGTAGCAGAGTTTTTAGTCCTCCTCCTCCGCAGTAGCTCAGGAACACATCAGACAGGGACTTGGCCTGGCTCCAGCCCCATGCCGGCACTATTTCTCCACGAACAGATGCTGCCCAGCCCGGCCTCTCTCTGTTGCTGCCCCCAGTGTCGCAAACCCAATGAAACGCCTCACCTTGGCTCCAAAACACGACGGAGTATACTGTTATAACTCCAGTTTGATTCAAGTTCTGTTTGAGCTTTGTTTTATGTTTATTTTTATTTATTTATTTGTTTGTTTATTTATTTGACAGGGACAATGCAGTCATACATAATCACGAACAGAGCATGCAGCCGATGCGACGTACATAGAATGTAGCTGCTACTAATCTTCAACTCAACAAAACGCTGCAAAACAGTTTATTCAGTTTACACTTTCCAACCATTCCCACATTCAAACACACACTCACACACAGTACAGTATTTGGAAGCCTTTTATTAGACTTTTTATAGGCTTGTAACAAATAAAATGGGTGAAACTGGGCATCCTTGTCGTGATTTTAATTATGTAAAATCTTGTTTCATCTTTATGGTTTATAGTAATTGTTTAATTAGCCATAAGGTTAGCTAAAATTATAACAGCTAAAAATATACTCTTATACTTTATACAAGGTGCTTTAAGCCTGTGAAAACTAGTTAATTTAAAAATGTAGCGGCAATCCTCTGTTTGCAACTTCCTCACTTAACGTACGCATTGCAGGCTTCCTAATTATTCACTACAATGAATATTTAAGTGCTTTTCTTAGTTTCCAGAGGCCAGAGCTGAGTTTTGCCACTAGAAACCACTAGCACAGCACACTTACTCATTTGCTTGCAATAAAGTGCTTTATAATTTGATGTAGACAGCACACGGCAGTCTCCTTTTGACCTTAAAAACTGCTTTTACAATATTCTGCACTGGGGCAAGACAAATATTGCTTAAATACATGGAAAAACATCACTAAAATATTTATAGCAACATGTGCAGTTCAAATCAGCACTCCTTGATAAGTCTGCACACAGAGAAAACATACACAGACAGAGAGGCTCCACATAATCAGGAATCAAACCTAAGACCTTCTTTTGGTGATTCTTGTGCATCCCTGGCGGGGGTCAGAGTGATGAAAATCTAGCACCATTGCCATAGTAAAAAAAAAAAAAAAAATCAACACAAAAGATTATAACTTTTCCATCCATTTTCTTCTGCTTATCTGGGGCTGGTTCGCGGGGGCAACAGTCTAAGCAGGGACTCTGTATCCGCGATCTTGTCCTTTCAGTCATTACCCGTTGGAATGGAATGGCTGTAATACATGTAGAGATGCTGATTTCAGAAAAAAAATGCACTGGTCTCTTATTATTTTTCCAGAGCTGTATATTTGCAGAACACAAGATACTGACTTCTAAGTCACACTGCTGAAGCCGGAGGGTAACTAGCACACTAAATAGTCAAGTACTAAATTAGGCTAAAACAACAGTTGCAAGTTAGTTTGTGAGTCTGGTGAATGTGAATGGACTTTAAAAACACAGAGGAGCCCTTCTTGGAGTACTTGTGAATGAAATACAACTGCAACTTTATATAGGACTGAATGATCTGAGAAAAATAACATTTTTTTCTCACAATCAGATAAGAAATGTATGTTTTAGGATAATAATAAGATTCAGTTCAAAGACTCGACATGTTTCACAGAACTGACAAATAGACAGAAACAGACCTAAGAAGTGACAAAATAACATGAAATGTTTGTACTGATCTACACTACAAGCATAGCAATTTTTATTCTGAATAAGACATAATATTTGTGATTAATCTTGCAGCCTCCAGGTATGTTTTTGAGGAAGATTCTTAAAGGTGCATTGTGTAACTTTTCTGGTGAAGGGTCCATCAAAATGCTTTTCTTCGTAGAGATGTTTTTGCTTTGCCCAGAATGTTTCACAGTACGGTATTGAACCTTTCTGTCTTCTTGGAGACCAAACTAGGCTAAGTTACAGGTCAGATGTCTGGGGTGGCGACCCTGCTCAAGTTTTTATAGGTATTTTGAACTACAAAACCACCTGTAATTGAATAAATATAACGTAGAGCTGTTTAATGTCATACTGTGGAACATTCCAGGCAAAGCAATGTCATATCCATAGAAATAAGATCCCTTGAAAAAGAGGTTTTTAATCTCAATGGGATTTCCCTGGTTAAATAAAGATATAATAATAATTAGTGCTGTCAGGCGATTAAAAAAAAAATCTAATTAATTACAAGATTTGTAATTAATTAATCTAATTAATCACATTTTAAGAGTGTGTGAGAGAGAGGGAGAGAGAGAGAGAGAGAGAACAAACCCACTTTGCGATTGAGATTGTCAGTTTTCAATTGATCGCTTTGCTCATTCGTTTCTCAAATTCTGCGAGCGTGGTTTGTTGGTTTGGTGAAGTGTGCTCTATCACTGGTAACAATGGAACTTGTCTGGACGTGTTTATCGTTCAAATGATCTGTCAGGCTGGAGCAGCTTTGGTGATCGGAAAATTCTTTTTGACAAAAGCTACAAATCACCGCGTTCTTATTGATCGTAATGTCTTCATTCTTTCTATAAATAAACTCGCGGTTCAAAGGCACTGGCAGCGATTTGCTCACCGCATGCCAAATTTTGAATGCGCACGCATTGAATTGCGTTAATTTTTATAACGCATTAATTTGCAGTGTAATTAATTAATCAAATTAATGTGTTAAACTGACAGCCCTAATAATAATAATAATAAGCAGGTGACAAACCCCTAACCAAAATGTTACATAGTGCACTTTTTACATGCGTGGATGAAAGCTTGAAAAATAAATTTACAAAAAAAAAAAGACTGTTAGAACCCCAATCATCAATAATTCATACCGTCCACTTGAACCTTAACCTTTTGGCTTTATTCCCTAATGAACATTTGCTGGGCTAACCAAACAACCGGAGTACGCAGCCAGCTTCACAAAAGGTCAACTTTCTTTGGTGAAAACACATCCGATTTCTACACAGCTGGATCCCTCTGAAGTCTTCCCACATGCTATCTGTAGCATAAGGCAGCGCTCATGGAAATTTAATGGCACGACAGCTTGCGGTCTACCATGGCAACCGTAAATACTCCTCCAGTCTTAATTTATGACGGTGGGAGGAGAATGAAAACGCATTACACGATTTATTAGAGGTAGTTGATTCAATCCCACCCCTGTGCAGGAGAATGCTACAGTTCATTAGCATGGCTCCACTGCGCTTTGTGATTGCGACATTAATCACAATAACTGTTTTCCAAATGTATGCTGGATGATCCCTGCACAGAAAGTGGAAAAATGGGAGATGGAATGGCCCTGGCCTTGGCTAGAGTACAGGCAGAGGCGAGCGCTTTCCCATCATCTGTAGTGGTGATATAAGGTCAACAAAACAACTCAATGGAAAAGCAAACCATGTGGCTATTGGGGAAAATAGAAATGGGATGAGGTCTAATAAAGTAGCTATTTTGGTTTAGACTATCTGGTGTTTGTGGAAAAAAAAAACATTAGGAAGAAAATGTTGTGCCAATTGCAATTTACTTGGTTTCGGATGACAACATTGCATTCTATAAGTCAATAATATTTAAGATGCACTGTGTAACTTTTTGGTTGGGGGACCGTCACCTCCCTGTTTCTATGGAGATGTCATTGCGCTGCCTGGAATGTTCCACAGTGTGACATTAAACAGTTCTACCTTACATTTATTAAATTACAAGTGTTTTTTATAGCTCAAAAATACCAGAAAATCAGGCATTCTGACTGTGTGTGGGGTCGCCTCTCCTTAGATCTGACCTGTAACTTGGTCTGGTTTGGTCTCCATGAAGATAGAAAGGTTTAATACCAGACAGAGCAATAACATCTCCATTTAGACAAGCATTTGACAGACCCTCCACCAGAAAAGTTGCACAATGCACCTTTAAAGACGCGCTGCACAACTTTTCTGGAGGAGGGTACGCCACCTGCTTGTCTCATGGTGATGTCATTGCTTTGCTTTGTCTGGAATGTTTCACAATATGGCATTAAATATTATATGTCATATGTATTCATTTGCAGGTGGTTTTATTTCTGAGAACCATCTGAAAGACATGCGTTCTTACTGTGAGCGGGCCCACTTCTCCACAGATCTGACCTTTAACCTGGTCTGATGATGTGCTCTACGTGTCTCATTGAAGATTGTCAAATTAAATACCATAAAATAACAACATCTACATCTAATAACGTCTACATGAAATCAAGCAGGTGGCGGACCCTCTACCAGAAAAGTTACCGTTAATACAGGTGAAGGGGCACCTAAAATAAACATCGTCTTGGGTCTCGTCAACAACAGGAATGATAGGTCAATAATGCAGTACAGTAATCCCTCGTTTATCGCGGGCGTTAGGTTTTAAAAATAACCCACAATAGGCGAAATCCGTGAAGTAGTCAGCTTTATATTTTACAATTATTCTACATGTTTTAAGGCTGTAAACACCTCACCACAAACATTCTACACTTTTCTCAGACTGGAGTTAACATTTTCTCACATTTCTCTCTCGTTTAAACGCTCAAACTTTTGTAGATTTTCAACAAAAAAGCACAGTATTATAGAATGAAACCAAAGATCCAAACCTGTTTTCAGGACCTAAACATATTGCGTGTATTTCACAGTTCATCTGACCGAGCCTCTTTGTCCTGGCGCCGCTGCGCTGTCGCGGGTTTTGTTGAGGAGAAAACTTGCAAACATACAGCACTTCAGAGTCACACTGTGATCGAACATTTATATAAATTTGGCAAACTGAACTCATTCTGTACTGTACAGGAGATACAACACGGAGGAGAATGACGGACAAATCGGCAAAGGTCGATAGTCCCTTACAAATCAGGGCGCAGAACACAATGTGCGTTGATATACACACACAAAAATTGGAATAAAAAAATCTTCGAAACAACGAGGCTGCGAAAGGTGAACCGTGATATAGTGAGGGACCACTGTAATGGCCAATAACTTAATAAATTTGCCCAGTTTTAAATGTAATAAGTCTGCAACGTATTATTTATGACATTATTAGCTGGGTAATGGAAAAAACATGTTATAATGTAATACTGCAGCCAATAATATAATACTTGTTTGTTATTTTTTATGTCATTATTATGTTATCAGTTGCCACACGCCACATCAACAGTTACGCCAGATTTTTGAGAACTAAAGGAAAGAATGATTACAGATACAAAATTGAAGAAAATCTCAAAATACACGCGGTTTTGAAGTTTTGTACCTCGCATTAAAATAACTCGAATGATAACTTTTACTGTTTTTGTCCAAACACAAACTCATCCCCGACTGTTTAGTTCGACAGTGAGGAGACAAAAGGCAAACAAAATAGCCACCTGTTCAGATGCAAATCCACCACAAATCCGCTCGTTTTTGTATCTGAAAACCACACAATGCTTGCATAAATTGGCATTGTCATTTTGGTGAGTTTATAACAAAACAGACTGTATTTTCACTAGCTGGGCTGAATTCTGCTCTAGACTGTTCTAGGTGTGGGGTTAAATGTGCTGATGTGATGGATGGAACAGGCAGCAGCGTCACAGTCTGTCAGTCACTCACTCAGGTAGACTCACAGAATACAGCCTCCTCGGACCATAACCCGATCCAGACTGTTTCTATTTCCACTCAAATACAGCTCTGGAAAAAAATAAGAGACCACTGCAAAATGATCAGTTTTTCTGATTTTACTACTTATAGGTATGTGTTTGGGCAAAAGGAACATTTTTGTTTGAGTCTATAAACTACTGACAACATTTCCCCCAGATTCCAAATAAAAATATTATCATTTAGAGCATTTATTTGCAGAAAATGACAAATGGTCTAAATAACAAAAAACTTAAACCTTAAATAATGCAAAGAAACAAGATCAAATTCATTTAAAAACAACATAATACTAATGTTTACACTTAAGAAGAGTTCAGAAATCAATATTTGGTGCAATAACTCTTATTTTTAATCACAGCTTTCATGCGTCTTGGCATGCTCTCCACAAGTCTTTCACATTGTTCTTGGGTGACTTTATTCCACTCCTGGTGCAAGAACTGAAGTAGCTCAGCTTTGTGTTTGTGTTGGAATTCAACAGATGCTGGAATGGAATGGCTGTAATACATGTAGAGATGCTGATTTCAGAAGAAAAAAAAAATCCAGTGGTCTCTTATTTCTTTCCAGAGCTGTATATGGACTCTACACTGTGTGGGAGCTGCAGTCGACAGAGAATTACAGTGGAGAGAAACTGCACTAAAAGCACCACACATCTTTCATTCATTTAAAGGGCCCATTTTATCCTATTTTCTCATCTGTGTTATGTTTCCTTACCAAAAGCTTACACAGAGTTTTTTGTTTCATTCACATATGTTTAACACACAAATCCTGCAAATTATCCTGTTCTTCTCTCAAACAGAAATCACTCTGTTCCACCTGATGTCACATGGTCATACAGAAAGTGCTCTACTGTGTTTTTAAACTCCATGCACCTTGATTCAGCCCTGAAATTGCCAGTCTCTACTGAACTAAAGGTCAAAGATACCTTAGCTGTTAACCTAAAAACTACCGCTTCATGACATCACAAGGTGGAACAGAGCATTCTGAGCTTGAGATGTAGACAGACTAATAATAAAGAGTTACTCAAACGTGTGAAGGAAACAAAACACAACTCCAGGTATGTTTTTGATGAGATTTGTGTAATCTAACTTGTGTTTTTTTTTTTTTTTTAAGTATTTTTGCCACTTGCTTGTCACCCTGGTGTTGTATTTGTTTTGCCTGTGATGTTCCACTGTACGGTATTAAACTTGTTTACCTTGAATTTATCCAATTACAGGTTTTAATTGATAAATCCTCACTCCCTTTGCTCTTCGCACAAAGTCACTCCCCCTTCAGACTGACATCACAACAGAATCAGTGAGCGTGCAACCCGCTAATGAAACTACTGCACATTAGCTCAGGTTTGTGAAGTTGTAGTGTATTGTTTTGTATCACGCCGTTGTACAAAAAAAAAATCACACTATGGGATTATGGGTGATGTAGGCTTGTGGGCTGATTCTTGGAAAGACTCATACAGTTAATTGGAAGAAGGGTTCAAGTGGGTCCCCAGAGAGATTGCAGGACTACTCAGACATGCATAGATGATATAAAACCACTTCAGGCATGTTATTGCTTGGTAGAAAGCTTCAAAAAGTAGATTTTACATAATACCCCCTCTTTGCAAAACAGGCATACTTGCTTTACAGAGATTTGACCTTTAACTTGGCCTGGTGGTACCATCTGTTTGTGTCCACAAAGTTAGAATAATCTGAACATTAATTGAAAATGCAACAGAAGAATAAATCATGGGCTATAATTTGAATTCAAATTTATTCAGCGAAAAAATACACTTTATACTCCTGCCAAAGTCTTGTTTTTGCACATAATTACAGGCACCTAAAATATCTTCTATAATTCTTTGCCAAAAATAATAATTATAATATTCACAAATGCATATTTTAACTTTTCAAAAACAACAACTAATTAGAACACAAAATGAACAAAGAGTTTCTTAGGACAACATTGACAAAAAAATATAAATATTTACGGAGTGTCTTGGTAATAATCAGAAGATATTTTGGTTCTTGGTAATGAAATGTTTTAAAGAGCACATATTATGCATTTTAAAAATCTGTTATAATGTCGTTTCCTCATCTAAAATATACCCAGAGTTGTGTTTTGTTTCATGCACACACGTTCGTCGCTCAAACAGAAAACACTGAGTAACTGAATATTTAAACTCCAAACACCTTGACTAGAATCATTTGGATGATACCCATCTCTACTGTATGATCTCACAAGGTGGAACAGAGCATTATGAGCTTTGGAGATGTAGACAGACTAAATAATTATTAAAGGTCCCATGGCATGAAATTTTCACTTCCTGAGGTTTTTGAACGTTAATGTGAGCTCCCCTACCCTGTTTAGGCCCCCCCATGGCTAAAAGTTGCAAAATGTGTAAACTGAGCATTTGCGATCCTTTTCCGCGTTTGAAAAAAAGACAGCCCAAACGGATGATTCTGAACAAGGGAAGTTTCTAACATCACACTCAGGGAAAGGTTTCCACCCCCCGTCTGGATGTCCACCCACCATCTCTGGAAATCACGCCCAGAGAATTTGGACCGCAAACAAGCTATGAAATGCGAGATGCGTCCTTTATCCGAGCCTCCAAACCTCTGAAACAGCAGTGGTTTAATTTTATTTTCTGTGGAAATGTGTTTTTTTAATGGAACGCGTCTCATATCTTCCTAAGCGCTTAAAACACGGAAGCGCTAATCCAGGAAACAGAGGCGTATCTGGCCACAACCCACCCGCTGCACTGGCCTGTCTCTGTCCTCCTCATTTGCATCCAAGCAACACGCCCAGAATAAAGCATTTCAGAGACATATTTATGACTCTGACTGTCTCATGCACTGAGGCTTGATTTTGGAGAAGGATTCATTTACAGTATTAGGGAACCATTAAGGCACCATATAAAAGCATCAAGAAGTACCATGTCATGGGATCATGGGATTATTGAATGAAACAAAACTCCAGGTGTTTTTGAGGAAGTAAAACATTATAATATGGCTTAAAGCTCACAAGACTCAATTTTATAAGTTAGTTGAGGTTCAAGTATCAGACATATTTCTTTCCATAATAAAAAACCCAGTATTCAAATTGCACATGCACATGGATGATGAAAAATAAGTCACTCCCTCACTATACCTTTTCAAATCTCAAATACTTCAAATTTCCCCCTACGAAGCTATCAGAAGACCAAATACACATAATTTCCCTTTGTGTGCACATTTAAACGGCACTAGAATGTCCCCTAATGATAGCATATCTATAGTACGACCATCTCTGGCTGAGTGAGCATCTGAGAGAGTCTATACCACCTGACAATAGCGCTGTAATGAGAGTCCACTTTCTCAACGGCGCCCCCATCCAACCGTGTTATATCAGCACGCCCAGGTTTCTTATTAGAGCAACCGGTGTGGCTCAGGCCTGACCTATTTGAAGGCGTATTTGAGCCATGAGAGATGCAGCCGTTTCAATAAAGAGCCCAAATGCAAAGTACCGTCCATAACCAATCGGCAGGAGTCCTACAGCTTGAATGTGAGATAATGTGGTTGTGATGAAAGAGGCTGTAGTGAGAGGGGCATAACAGGGGCTGAAAACATGAATATTAGTGAGAGATGTCATTTAAATGTCAAGGCGAAGTGGAGGGACTGGGCATTTCGAATTAACATGAATATTGGATTCTAAAAGGGGATAAAAATAACTAATAAACTAACTGAAAAGTATATACAGTCGTTATATGCAAAAAGAGTTTGTTTGTGCGGATCTTAGGCTACCTTCAGACTAGGGGTGGCACGGTATATGTATTCGTATTGAACCGTCGCGGTACGGGGGTCACGGTTTGGTGCGCGCATTTTGACGAAGAATATACGGTACAAACGTTTACTATTGAACTGACCACGGGACTTTCATTTTGCAAGGGTTTCCTTGAGGACTCTTTAACCATTGCTATTTGCGAGCCCTGATTGGTCCATGAACATGTATACCCCCCCCCCCCCCCCCCCCCCGCACTTTGTCTTGCTCTTCTAATCAGAGCGCATTGAGAAGGAGCTTATGCACGCTATGAAGTTAAGTTAAGTGAGGCACGGGCAGGTAGGAACTAGGAAGTTTTATAAAGTTTAACCTGCCCTGTGATACACGTTACACGTGCGAAAGAGCTGCGCGCACTCGCTCGCTCACTGACGTGTGGTATCCGCAGCTCCAGACGGAGCGCGGCTCGCACACTGGTAGAAGTTTAATACGAGACACGTACTTTTGTTTCTGAATACGGGACGGTTTTTCAAGGGACAGTTGGCGACCCTAAACACAACTATACAGATATATATATATATATATATATACATCCAATATCTTTCTCATAGAATTTGCAAAGATATATATATTAAAAAAAAGACCCCGCGGTTAAAAAATTGAATGAAGGTGTACACAGTTTGTTATTGCAAAATGCACATGTTTAAAACAACCTTATGTTGTTATCTGTGATATAGACCAGTATTCCACGAAAGCTACTAAGCGCAAAGCCCGGCTTTATTCGACAGTTGGCGCTAGTTTAAGTGAGAGTTCGGTTCCACGAAGCTCGCTAAACTTAGTTCCCGCTGAGTTACTGGGGCAACATGGTCTTAGCAGATAGTCTGGTCGCGGGCAGTCTAAAGTTGTGGCTTAGTCAGGCCGTGTCGCAGAGAATACGTACCTGACGTAAACAGAGTGTCAAACAAACAGTTCCGCACACCTCCCGCATGAGTATCTGTGTTGTCCGAAAACAATATCAGCAAAAAAATAATTTACCTTACGTTCTTGGTTCTTGACAATTCTCCGGTAATCTAAACATATGCTTTTGAACCGCTGTCTTTACGACATTGACATATAGAACAATTCCAGAGGTATCTCAGAGAAAGACTTTGGTCGAGTGGTTATGTGCTTAACTCTCCGGGCGGGCCGGGTTCGATTCCCGCTATTGACCTATTGATGGCCAAGTCAAAGTTGAGTTAAGTTTTCACACATTTATATTTGCAACATATTACAGAAATGGAAATGAATTTAACCTACAATTATTGTTATCATCACATACCTTATATCAGTTAGTCCTAACATCACTCTCACTTGACGACATTGACACTTTATATTTTATGTGACATCTCTATCAAAGAATACAGTTACAGGTAAACCTGTAACTGTTTTACTTTGTTTTACTTTTAAAACAAAATGTAGCCAATAACAGGCACATGATGCAACATTTCTATGATTCAACAAATTTGCTTCAGAGATGCTGTGCAAGCCTTTTTAATGAAATCCTATTCATTAATTTCCATCAATAGGCATAAAACAATAAAAGACATTAGGTATGACATTCTGGTGTGAGGCCACTGCTGGAGGACTGCTGAGGGTCAGGCAAGGCACTGCTGGAGGACTGCTGAGGAGGGTCCAAGTGTACGCCATCTTCAGTAACTAGAACACAAGCATACTATTAAAATATACAAATGCTTGGATCACAGCTGAGGCAAGCATTAGTCTAGAGAATACCTTGAATATACTCTTCACGAGAACTCGCAAGAAGGATCTTTGATGGGGTCCCTCCTTCAATTACCTCCACCAGTGGGCGACCCCGGTTTAGGGCCAGTGCCAGCTCCTCTGCAGGTGAAAGATTTTGAGGGGGGCTCCCACCTCCTGTGGCTTGGTAGCTACTGTTCATTTTAAATTAAATTAAGGTACCATTTCAACAGTATTACTAATTTCACTGAATAATAATATTAATATTAGCCTACTTACCACTCTGCAAAATGATAAAAGGAGAAGTTCAATTTGTCAACTGGACAAAGTTTGTTTGTTTCTTCACATTATTCCTGCTCAAAGACAAGATAACACAATTTAACGTATTAGTTGGAGCAAATACTTTTACACAGTAAAAATAAATTACAACTGACAAGACTGCTATACAAATATATAATAATTATGCCATGAACGGCCTACCATGAGAATTGAACTCACAATCTCCCGCACCCCAGACGGTAACTTTTCCCCTGCGCCACAGATCAGCATTGACATCAACAGACACGAGCACTGTTATAGGACTTAACTTACGTATTTACGCGCTCGGCGATCTTCTGCCACGCCATGTCTCTGGCCTTGGTTATTGCAAATGTGTTGTAGTGTTCCAAAAGCAACTTCTGTTCTGATGCGCTGAAATAATCGGTCCGAATCTTCGACATGATCGCGTTTTCGACAGTCGCTTGTTCAGGGCTTCTTATTTACCCCGTGCACGCGCGGAGGCCCGGCCTGATTAGGCCAGACTGAGCTTAGCTCTGATTAGGCGCAGCTGAAATGCGTTTGTGGAACGGGTTCAGGCTTTTGTCTAAGTTGTGTCTCAGCCAGGCGAGAACTTAGCACTTAGTCGCCGCTAAGTTTAGCCACGTTCGTGGAATACCCCTCTGGCCTATAGCTCATGTTCACTGAGCTATGTGAATTTTGTGTTTAGGTACTTGTGTGTATTGTATGTGAAGGTACCCATGTGTTAAAACTTCACTGATGTACCCAGCTCAGTAACCAATCATATCAATATATGACAACTCAATGTGGTGCTTGAGTGTTCACTTGTTTTACTTACAGGTTTTAAGTTGCAGCTATCTCTGCTGGAGATTTAAACAATAAAAAGCTGCCTTTGAGCCTTTCTGGTTATGTTTTTTTTTTCTTGCACTGTACCGAAAATGTACTGAACCGTGGGGTCTGAACCGAGGTACGTACCGTACCGTGAGTTTTGTGTACCGTGCCACCCCTAGTTTAGACTGCAGGGTTTAATGCCCAATTAATTTTTGTGAAATCTGATTTTTTTTTTTTGCGAGGTCGTTCACATTTCCAGTTAAATCCAGTTATGTGAACTCCAGTGTGAACTGTAAATGCCCCAAAAGTGTCCCACATGCGCCTTGGAAGACATGATGACATCACACGCAGCGAGTGTGCTCAGTGTTTACGGAAGTCGCCGAAACATGGACGCTAGCATTGAACACAAGGTTTTTGGCCTTGGTGTTTTGTGGGGCAGTGGCAGCAACGTCCGTAGAAAGGAACGTGTTGGTGCTGAGAGTGGTGGGATTGCCATGTGCTTCGCTGCTTCACTGATACAAAGTTCATACACATTCCTATGACGAGAAGAACGTTTGTGTACATTTGTGAGCGCCTACTTGTACCACTCTCGCTTGTTGATGACGTGTAGGTCGGATGAATGCGACCTGGCCGTTCAGACTGAAGCTGCATGTCAAAAGATCGGATATGCATCGGTTTTAGGACCACATATCCAATGGCCTGGATCGCATTTGAAAAAATCAGATCTGTGTCGTTCAGACTGTCATTAAAACAGCAAATACATGTCACAAAGGGGAGAAAAAAATCGGATTTGTGTCATTTCAAGCTGCAATCTGAACGTAGTCATAGAGCTATACATTGATCTAGTAATTTTAGCAACAGCTCTCAGTCCTAAAATTTATATTTATAAAGGTCCTATATTACGCAAAAGTGACTCTTGTATGCTTTAAGTCATGTTGGAATACTGTTACCTCATCAAAACATACCTGGACCTGTGTTTTGCTTCATTTACACATGTTTGAGGCAAGGAAAATGCTCTGTTCCACCTTGTGATGTCATGTAGCAGTAGTTAACAGCTCCTTTCACCTTTACGTCAGTAGAGATTGGCAATTCCAGGTTTGAAATGATCTACATGATTCAAATGAAGGTGTATGGAGTTTGAAAACACAGTGGAGGACTTGTATTGCCTGTATTACCACATGACATCACAAAGTGGAACAGAGTGTTTTCAGTTTGAGAGAAGAACTCAGCCTAAATATGCAGAATTTGTGAGTTAAACATGTGTGAATGAAACAAAACACAACTCTAGATCTGTTTGTGATGAAGAAACAACATAATAACACAGATCAGAAAATAGCGTAATATGAACCCTGGAAAGTGCTTTTTTTTATTGAGAGTACACTACCTGCTTGTCTCCATGGAGATGGATATTGCTCTGCCTGGAATGTTCCACAGTATCAGTCGTCATTAAACGTATTTTGGTCTCCATGGAGCCAAGCAGGCTGTTGTTTAATGCCATACTCTGTGATATTATGGGCAGAGAAATGAAAAAGTTACACAGTGCACCAATAAATTATCTCAGGGAAACAAAAAACGTGCAAGAGGAAAATGTACAAATGAAATCATATGTTGTAGATTACATTAAGGTTAATGCAGCTAGAAACTATTTAAAAAATCAATAAAATGCATTATGCTAGCTGAACAGGCTCAGTACTTGAACATACACAAATTAGCCATGCGTTAATAGCCATACATCCTCCACTGACGATGTATGGAGGATAGTAAGAAGAGGTCCACATTTTGTATAACTCTCTTAGGGTTACTTCCTAAAACTAAACCAAGAACAAACAAAATAGATTTCATGACAGAGGCCCCTGTCGAGTTATATCTGGCAACATTTCAAAAGAAAACAGCTTTCCGGGTAAGAATAAATGCCAAGTTTATATGGAAAAAGCATGAATCACTGGAACATGAAGGCGCTGGAGCTAAATAGCATCAGATGTTGTTCTGAGGCCTTCAGGTCCATTTGTGAATAGAAATGTTTAAAGGAATGTCCATGTTTTCAGCAAAATGCAACTCAGAAGGGACTGAAAAACATCTGTTATTATTATTTCTATTTCTGCAGAATCTGAGCGAAGGGTTCAACTCTGTTCAAAAGAGGAAAGAGAAATGTGTTTTTGTTCTAAATAAAAGGTGACCAATGAGATTTCTAGAGATGTAACAATATCCAAATCTCACAATATTTTCACGATGTGCATCTCACAGTACGATAATTATTGCGATATATTTGAGCGATTAACACAATTATTGCGGATATGCTACTTAGATAAGATGAGACTTTATTGATCTCACATAGAAGAAATTCACTTGCCACATTAGCTCCAGGCAGTTTAGCGCAAAAGAAAGTTTGAAAGTTGAAGTGCACTGCATGCAGACAAATAGTAATAATAATAAAATTGGGGCCATCCATAACCTGGCCCCACCTTCCATCACTGACCTCCTCCACATCTCCATTCCTTCTCGCTCCCTCCGCTCCTCCTCCTCTCTCCAGCTCTCTGTCCCCACTGCCCGTCTCGTCACCATGGGGGGCAGAGCCTTCAGCCGCTCTGCTCCCCTGCTCTGGAACTCTCTCCCTCCTGACCTCCGCAATATTCACTCTCTTCCTCTTTTCAAATCCAGACTCAAAACACACCTGTTCAGACAATCCTACACCACATAACAGTCACTTTCACCATCTTTGAATTTTGTATCTCTGTTTTTATCTCTGTATTTTAAGTATTTTTATGTTTTTAACTTTGTATTGTACAGTGTCCTTGGGTGTCTTGAAAAGCACTTTTAAATAAAATGTATTATTATTATTTATTATAAGTAAATAAGAGAATATAGAAAAAAAATGAAGCAAAGGATCATGTTCTCTGTAGCTCTCTCTTTTAAGTGCAAAACCTTTCAATTCGATATATTGCGACAGCCCACGATGTTATTGTGAGAGTACGATATCACGATATTTAGGCTATTGTTACATTCCTGTTAAACTGAGGAAAGAAAATATGTTTTTGTTCAAAAAAAAAAGGGGACCAATGAGATCCTTTGTTTCACATAACTAACAAAAAATTAAATTCTGCTAAATGGATAAAAGTTTCAAAGTGAAGCCGTTTCGCTGCTCATCAAAATGGCTTCTTCAGTTCGGGAGAGACTGCCGGTGGACATTGTTTGGGTGACACAATAACAGTATCCATCTTTGAGAGCTGGAATCGCACCGCCAACCTGTGCTCAACCGATGATGTTAATGCCAACCTTCCGATCAGTGAAAAAACACTCCACCAACTCAGCTACTATTGCCCCTTAAAGTGTGTATGATTTTGACTTAATTTGATGGGATAATACCTGTTGTAAATACAAATGATAGTTTTATAGTTTTATAGTTTATGTTGAAAATTACAGGAAGCAGATTTCCTTTTTTTTTTTTGAGAGTCCCATATTGATGACATCACACTAAATTCTGGCCAAAAGTTTTACATAATTTACGCGCAAGAAGCTAATTTTTTCAGATACTTAAACTATTATTTAAACAAGGTAAAGGTGTTTTCTTGTATTTTTATTTGTCAAATAATAATTCCTATGTACATTAAAGGAGTTTTCGCCCGGTGTATTGCACGGTTGCTAGGTAACAGTTATGACGTCATGATTTCCAACCAGGAAGTAAAATTTTAAACCTAAAAAATGGCCAAACTGGACATTTTTTAAACAATTTCTTTTAGTAAAATCTTAAATATAATGAACTTAACAGTGTTTTAGGGGTCAGTATTTATCATGTGTACATTTTCTTTGCACTAATGGGGGATTTTTTGTTATTTTTGAGCTATGAGATAAGATTTAAGCCATAAAAGGTTGAATTCAATGACTCATTAACGGTGCACAGTGTAACTTTTTTTGGTTGTCTCCATGGAGAAGTTATCGCTTCACCTGAAATGTTCCTCAGTACTGCATTAAACTTGTACAACTTGCATTTATTCAATTACAGGGCCACTCCACAGATCTGATCTTTACCATGGCCCAGTAGCGTCACCTGCTTGACTACATGGAAATAGATGTTCAATGCCATATTACGGGACATTTCAGCAATAACATCTCCATGGAGATGAGCAGACGACATTCCATCAGAAAAGTTACACAAGGACATTTTTTAAACAATTTCTTTTAGTAAAATCTTAAATATAATGAACTTAACAGTGTTTTAGGGGTCAGTATTTATCGTGTGTACGTTTTCTTTGCAGTATTGGGGGATTTTTAGTTATTTTTAAGATATAAGATAAGATTTAAGACATAAAATCTTAAATATAATGAACTTAACAGTGTTTTAGGTAAATGAGTAGTTCAAACTGTCATAGGCACTAACTATACATGTATTTTTTTCAGTTTCTCTTTGTTTACTAGTTCTGTTGAACTGAGCTTGAACTGTCCCTGACTCATACTTTGTGTCATCACTCAGGGCCCTAATGGGTAATCTCATGATATAAAAGCTCCCCGTTTGTTTAAAGATAGATTTTCTTTCCTAACAAAATAGCCTCTTTAACGTTCACATGCGTCACTGAGATGAACAAATAAGATCTGGTTCTGGCTCAAGACTCATATCACATTAGTAGCAGCCAAAAAGTGTCTTAGTGGAAAATAGTCAACACAGCTGGCAGGATTTCACCATGTGGGGCATTCGATTGTGGAGTGTGCAAGTTATCCCATAGGCGACACTCAAAACTAGCACAGTTGTCTAAAGTTTCAAGATATTTCTTACTCAAGGTCTGGAGAAGTGTCCCTAGGTACTGCCCTGCTGTTACTGATAGTACTTCTGAGCCATGGCAAGTTTCCCAGGTGGAGATTTTAAACTCCGTTATGAATCAAAGCTAAAATAAAAAACTATACCTGAAGGCGCACTGTGTAACTATTCTAGTGTGTGGTTCGTCACCTTGTCACATTTATTCGTTTGCAGGTGTTTTAAATGACTAAATACCTCAAAATACCCACGTTCTTACTGCTGGCATGTTCACCTCTCCACAGATCTGGCCTCAACTTGGTCTAGTAGTGCCACCTGCTCATCACTAAGGAGATAGAGAAGTTTGAAGTCATACTGTGTAACAATCTAAGCAGATAACTCCAATGAGACATGCAGATTGCCCTCTCTCCACCACACTTTTAAAGGTCCCATGGCATGAAATTTTCACTTTCTGAGGTTTTTGAACGTTAATGTGAGCTCCCCTACCCTATTTAGGGCCCCCTCCAATGGCTAAAAGTTGCGAAATGTGTAAACTGAGCAAATGCGATCCTTTTCCGCGTTTTAAAAAAAGACAGCCCTAAGGGGCGATTCTGAACAAGCGAACTTTTGGACGTCACACTCAGGAAATGGTTTCCACCCCTGATCTGGATGTCCACCCCCTGTCTCTGGAAATCACGCCCAGAGAATTTGGACCGCAAACGAGCTACGAAATGCGAGATGTATTTTTTTATTTGCCTGGTGTGACGTGAGTCTCTCCAGGCTCGGATGTCCTTTATCCGAGCCTCCGAACCTCTGAAACAGCAGTGGTTTAATTTTATTTTCTGTGAATTTTTTTTTTTTTTTCATGGGACGCATCTCATATCTTCCAAACGCTTAAAACGTGGAAGTAGGGACAGCGCACACCGCACCGCTAATCCAAGAAACAGCGGCGTATTTGGCCACAACCCCACCCGCTGCACTGGCCTGTCTCTGTCCTCCTCATTTGCATTCAAGCAACACGCCCAGAATAAAGCATTTCAGAGACATATTTACGAATAGGACTGTCTTCAGGAGGCTCTCTCATGCACTGAGGCTTGATTTTGGAGAAGGATTCATTTACAATATTAGGGAACCATTAAGGCGCCATATAAAAGCATCAAGGAGTACCATGTCATGGGATCTTTAAAGAATGCTGTTACCTCTTCAAAAACAGACCTAGAGTTGTGTTTTTTTTTTGTCCTCACATGTTTGAGTAATCTTTTTTTGTCTGTCTACATTTTCAAAGCTCAAAATGGTCTATTCTACCTTGTGATGTCATGTAGTGGTAGTTTTTTTTTTGGCTAAAAACATTTTTCTTTTTTTTTTCCCCATTTTCTTCCACTTTCTCTGTATTTTTGGGTCACGGGGGCAACGGTCCAGGTCCGCCGCCCAGATCACAGTGCACCAGCCCCCATGGGCCCCCCCCGCAGGTGGTGGGTCCACAGAAGGACAGCCCCACGTCGCTTGATGAAACCAGCCTTGATGTACTTTGAGTCATGGGGGCTCTTCCAGTGTGCATGGACACTGGGGGTGAGGTGGGGTTAAGTGTCTTGCCCAAGGACACAACGGCAGTACTCATCTGTGGAAGATTGGGAGCTGGGATTCGAACCGCCAAACTCTGGATCAGGTCTACCAACTGAGCTACTAAGATTGGCAATTCCAGAATATAAATTATCCAGATGATTCTAGTGATGGTGTATGGAGTTTAAAAACCCAGTGGAGCACTTATATTGTATTACTTGTATTACCACAGACCATCACAAGGTGGAACAGAGAGTTTTCCATTTGAGAGTGAATGAAACACGATGAGAAAACATTATAACAGATCAGAAAATAGCGTAATATGGGCCTTCTACGGATAGAATGGCATATTTGATATCAGTATTATGGCTTCCAGGACATTGTATACACATATAAACCCATAAATATACAAATCTATCTCAAACTAAATGCACTTTTTGACACGTTCACACACTGTATATGAATAAGGTTTTTCCAACTACATAAATAAACTCCACACAATGCCTTCAAAACAATCCAAAAGTTCTATAGCCTACTAAATCCTGTACGACAACAAACCCAGAAGCTTATTATGCAGGATGTAGAGTTTTGTGTGACATCCAGAGGAACTACATTCAAAATCCTTCTTCTCTACTTTTAATCCTCTGTGACTCTGCTCCAGCTGTCCCTACATCCAAATATACAGTGGTACCTCACCTTACGAAAGACCCTACAAACGAAAAATCCAAGTTACGAAATGCCTTCACGTTAAATTTTGGTCTCTAAATACGAAAGAAAATTCAAGTTACGAAACGCGAAATCTCAAAAATTCAAATAATGCGCGCTCAGATGCACGCCCCGAAATGTAAATACACTTTATCAACACACACGGGGTTAGGTTCCAGAGGTGGCCCGCGGTGGGAGAGGTCCACAAGGTAGGACAACTTTGTATTTTGCAATTGTTCTACATGTTTTAGGGCTGTAAATGCCTCACCACACACATTCTACGCTTTTCTCAGACTGGAGTTGGGCTTTTCTCGCATTTCTCTCTCGTTTGAACACTCGAACTTTCATAGATTTTCAATGGAATGTGTTGATAGTGAAGCGTGGGGGAAGACACGGCTCAATATAGCCCCGAACGTGCGAGGGGAGCCGTGTCCCAGGGCTCGGCGCGAGCCAGCCCCTTGGAGAGGTGCGCGACACGGCGCGAGGCCGCACTTACACCGGGGCTGCGGGCCGAGCATGCACGGGCGAGTGCAGGAGCCGCGCGAGGCCAGGGGAGAGCCGCATGGGGTGATTTAATCCTGGCCTGGTCCCGGTTTGGTCCGGGTCTGGACCTGGTCCAGTCCTGGTTTAGTCCAGGTCCAGTCCAGGTCTAGACCTGGTTTAGTAAAAAAAAAAAACTTGGAACATCTGCGAGCACGAGATAGAACTGCGGAGCCCGGACCGTGTCCTCTGGAGCCCGAGCCACAAACCAGCCGCACGAAACCAGCAAAGAGCGGCACGTGGTGGTTTAATCTTGGTTTAGTCCAGGTCTAGACCTGGTCCAGTCCTGGTTTAGTCCAGGCCCAGTCCAGGTTCAGACCTGGTTTAGACCTGGTGTAGACCTGGTTTAGTTCTGGTCTAGACCTGGTTTAGTCCACGTTTAGTCCTGGTCTAGTCTCTTAGCCAATCAGGACGCAGAACACAATGTTACACTATAAAAAACAATGTTACACTATAAAAAAAACCCTTGGAACGGAAAGAACGGGGCCTTGGAACGAATCAGGAGTTTTCCATTGAAATAGCTACTCAACTTACGAAAAATTCACGTTACGAAACCACTTCTGGAACAAATTAATTTCGTAAGGTGAGGTACCACTGTATGTTAATTACTATACCCACGTTAATTACTATACCTACTTCTAGTTCAGTACGTATATAAAAGTTAGTACAATATTCTTTGGGGTCAGTATTTATCGTGTGTACATTTTCTTTGCACATTCTTACTGAGAGCAGGGTCGCCACTCCATAGATCTGACCTTTACCTTGGCCCAGTAGCGTCACTTGCTTGACTCCGCCGAAATAGATGTTTAAATGCTGTACTACGGGGTATTTCAAGACGAACAGACGACCTTCCATCAGAAAAGTTACATGATGGATCTGCTATTCATTTATTGCAACTAACAACTTTTTCACAATATTGCATGTTTAGAATAGTTTTTGTACTCTTGGGTTATTAAATTTGTTTTATTATCATTGTTTATTGACTATATTTACTTCAGCAATGTATCATATTTCAAAATTTGTTATCGTGACAGGCCTAGGAGTGAGATTTACATACACTATATGATAGAATACAGGAGTTTAAACACCTGTACGACTAAACACTCTGCCGTACGGTTGAAGTCTGAGCCGCTAATGAAGAAACAGCCCCCAGAGACATGAGCTGTAATCAGTGTAATGTCAAGAATCATGATTATTTCAATTTGTTTTTCTAATGAGTCTGGTAGCTACAAAATGTCCAGAAGCTAAGAAAAAAACATATACATTTAACAGTCTGTGCTTTAAGAATGCCTCTAAAGGGTTGCATGATTTAAGATAAAAAATAAATTTAAAAAAATCCTTAAAAAACCCTTAAATTCCCTGTAGCCGATTTTGTTTAGTAAAATTTGTCCTGCCCCAGTACAGATGTATTGTATAAGCAGCTCTTGAGGTCAAAATATATCCAGTGTGGACTGTCAAAGGGTTTTATTGTCCGATAATCAGGAAGTGCACGTTAGCATGCCAATAACTGTGACGGCAAAACCCTGCTTCTGGCCTCTTAGGCTCCGTTCAGATTGAAAGCCTTAAAGCTCAATTCAGATTTTTTTGTGAAATCTGACTTTTTTGCGAGGTCGTTCACATTTCCAATTAAATGCGACTTGTATGTGATCTCCACTGTGAACTTTAAACTTTTACGGAAGTAGCGTAAAAACAGGGACACTAGCATTGAGTGGCTAGCGATTTTAAAGTTGCTGTCATTCCAGTGCCAGAACATGTACAACTTATTTGTTTTAAGGAAGAGATTAAGAAGGACAAGGTTTTTGGCCTTGGTGTTTTGTGGGGCAGTGGCAGCAACGTCTGTAGAAAGGTGCTGAGAGTGGTGGGATTGCTATATTCTTCGCTGCTTCACTGACATGGTCTTCATACACAATTTTTGTATGACGAGAAGAACGTTTGTGTACATTTGTGAGCGCCTACTTGTACCACTCTCGCTTGTTGATGACGTGTAGGTCGGATGAATGTGATCTGGCCGTTCAGACTGAAGTCGCATGTCAAAAGATCGGATATGTATCGGTTTTAGGACCACATATCCAAGTGGCCTGGGTCGCATTTGAAAAAATCAGATCTGTGTCATTCAGACTGTCATTAACACATCAGATACAGGTCGCATAGAGGCGAAAAAAATCAGATTTGGGTCACTTCAGGCTGCAGTCTGAATGTAGCCTTACAGTTGTGAAATGTGCTTATAAACTCGACAGGTTGAATAATTAATAACTTTGAACCACTGCAAAACAATTAACTTTTTTTTTTTAGCTGTGGAAGGTTGAATAACTAACTTCAGTGACTCATAGATTCTAATTTACTGTGTTTGACATTTATTTATTAAGCTCATGTTTCTTAACAATATTGCTGACTATTTTGTGTGAGTGCGTAATCCTTCTTTAAGGTTATTTTGTCAGCGGTATACATTATGATAAAACAATAATACTATTGTTTATCATCTTTATTTTTATCAGCACTGCAAAATGTGGGAGACCAGTCAGAATACAAGGGGGCTCTAGAGCAAACTTGCCGAGTAGAATGTGAAATAAGTGAATCAGAGGGGCCGATGGTGCAGATGGACAGCCTCACTTCTGTCACTCTGCCCCAGGGCACATGTGGTTACAGTATGGTAAATGGTCACTTTTTTATATAATGCTTTTCCACCTTCAGTTGAACCACCAACTTTCAGATCGGTGGACAAACACTGACACAAACACCAACTAAACTACTGTTGCCCCGTTAAACGACAGTAGCTGACCATCTGGAGCGAATGAATAATGCATGGGGGTGGGATTTAATACATTTTCCTCTTCCCACTCCTTTCTGTTTCAAACTTAAATAAGAAAAAAATATGTGAAATGTACAGTTCTGGAAAAAATAAGAGCCCAGTGCATGTTTTTTTTTTTTCTGAAATCAGCATCTCTACATGTATTACAGCCATTCCATTCCAGTGTCTGTTGAATTCCAACACAAACACAAAGCTGAGCTACTTCAGTTCTTGCATCAGGAGTGGAATAAAGTCACCCAAGAACAATGTGAAAGACTTGTGGAGAGCATGCCAAGACGCATGAAAGCTGTGATTAAAAATAAGGGATATTGAACCAAATATTGATTCCTGAACTCTTAAGTGTAAACATTAGTATTATGTTGTTTTAAAATGAATTTGATCTTGTTTCTTTGCATTGTTTGAGGTCTGAAAACATGTATCTTTTTTGTTATTTTGACCATTTGTCATTTTCTGTAAATAAACGATAATATTTATAATATTTTTTGGGGGGAAATGTTGTCAGTAGTTTACAGAGTCAAACAAAAACGTTCCTTTCTCCCAAACACATACCTATAAGTAGTAAAATCAGAAAAACTGATCATTTTACAGTGGTCTTTTTTTTTTTTTTTTTCCAAAGATGTATATTAAGTGTGCTGGATACGTGTATACTTACATCTTGTGTTAATTCATCTGTTTTAAATAAGTAAATCAATGAAATGAAATGCACCGTAAAGAGCCATATATGGAGGTCTTGAAAGGTGAGTTATAAATCCAATGCATTATCAATATTCTAAATTTAAAAAATGAAATGCTCGCATCAGCTATAATCCACAATAGCCACACATTCCTACAGTTCTAATGCATGAATTATGAAAACCATTGATTCCACATTAGTCAACTACAGATCACTTCTTCTAAAATGTATGTTTAGTCCCCCACTGAACTGAGTAAACCAAACACACCATAATGTCATTCCAGGGTGTGGGTTTGCGTGGGCCAGTAAAACGGATGGAATATGAAGCTACGAATTGACATATTGACGGACTAAAAGCTTCTATGGCATAGACACAAGCAACCGGAAGCTATTAGGTGTCCATTACTTCGAGACGGACCGTTAAAAAGCTTCGGAAAGGTTTCAGGGAGAGTTAATGTAAATAGCCGGCGTGACCCCTCCCCTGCTGTAATAACATGGGCTATAGGAGTGAATGATTATGCAGGAGATTGTGGCGTTTAGTCTCATTATCCGGCAGGCTGAGCTCCACGTCAGCCCCGCTCTCCTCTGTCGGAATAGCATTAGCCCGGGTCTGCCTCATGGACCTATGCTAATGAGATGCTAACCGGGAAGCACCTGCATGTGTCCAGACTGTAAACTGTTATAGATTACATAAATATAATGCATTTTTGTGAGTAAAAATCTGAAAAATACTGGATATAATATCTGTTTTGGCTAGTAACAGCTTTATTTAGGTAGATTTGATGTCTTAATCTTGTTTAATTTGTATAATAATTCATTGTGATCAGAGAGGAGAAAGACCACTGAAAAATTATCACTTTTTCTGATTTTACTACTTATAGGTATGTGTTTGGGCAAAAGGAAAGGAAATACAGCGATGACTAAACCAGGACTAGAAGTGGACTAAACCAGGACTAGAAGTGGACTAAACCAGGACTAGAAGTGGACTAAACCAGGACTAAACCAGAACTAGAAGTGGACTAAACCAGGACTAAACCAGGACTAGAAGTGGACTAAACCAGAACTAGAAGTGGACTAAACCAGGACTAAACCAGGACTAGAAGTGGACTAAACCAGGACTAGAAGTGGACTAAATCAATCAATCAAGACAATACTAACCTGGGAAATCCCAGGCTGCTTTTGTTCGTTCCGATCTGAAAGACAGCCTGGCAACTATGGAAAGTGAGCTCTCCCGATTCTGGGAGCCAATCAGAGAGCGGGGAGGGGTGACGCGTACTACGTGACAAACGGAAGCTTGTAGTTTGAACTGACAACTGACATGATTGGCTATGGGCTACGTATACGCCAAATGATAGACATTCGTAACGCCCAATAAACGGCCGTTGGCGATCGTAAACCACACCTCCGCTACGAGATATTTCGAAGGTGGCTCCCAGACCATATATCACTTGTGATATGGTCTGGTGTAAACCAGACAAAGTCAATACAGCGATGACTAAACCAGGACTAGAAGTGGACTAAATCAGGACTAAACCAGGACTAGAAGTGGACTAAACCAGGACTAAGTCAATACAGCGATGACTAAACCAGGACTAAGGAACATTTTTGTTTGAGTCTATAAACTACTGACAACATTTCCCCCAAATTCCAAATAAAAATATTATCATTTAGAGCATTTATTTGCAGAAAATGACAAATGGTCTAAATAACAAAAAAGATACATGTTTTCCGACATCAAACAATGCAAAGAAACAAGATCAAATTAATTTTAAAACAACATAATACTAATGTTTACACTTAAGAAGAGTTCAGAAATCAATATTTGGTGCAATAACCATTATTTTTAATCACAGCTTTCATGGGTCTTGGCATGCTCTCCACAAGTCTTATTGTTCTTGGGTGACTTTATTCCACTCCTGGTGCAAGAACTGAAGTAGCTCAGCTTTGTGTTTGTGTTGGAATTCAACAGACGCTGGAATGGAATGGCTGTAACACATGTAGAGATGCTGATTTCAGAAAAAAATGCAGTGGTCTCTTATTTTTTTCCAGAGCTGTATTTCAGAAATTTGCAATTCAATTCTGATAAGTGAAAGCATTGACTTGCGGTCACTGACTGTATAAAGAAGCAGACTAAGTGAGTGTGATGTCACCCGCAGTGTTCAGCTCCAGTCAAATGAAGCTCACTGAGGCGAGCGTTTACTGTATATGAGGAATTTGGAGCCAAGTTAGGAATAGCACATTAGGAATAGCAATTGATGATTTACGGACAAAATGGCATATAGAACGGTTTGATACGAATATTTTAAGACCAAAATGAGGAGGCTGACAGCAGTAGTGACAGAGAGGAGAGATGTTTTTTCAGTACAAAGTGTATTAGAGCTGAAGTCAGTGGAGCTGGAAGTGTGCCTATGCTTACTTCTTATTTATATTCCCATTTATATATACAGTCTATACTGGTAGGTATAAATGGACCAAGCTACGGTGGCAAAAAACTTTAAAGATCCACAATATTTCCCCATGTATTTGAGCAAAATGTATCTTGCCTCAGTATTAGTAGCTCTTGAGATCAGGTAAGTCAGTTATGTGCTGTCTGCATCTAATTATATATATACTGTTCTATAGTCCGATCATCACGTGTTGGCTTGTTGTTGTTAGCATTACTTTAAAGCAAACAGCAACAAAAAGTCTCTGATAGTTGCAGAAAGTGCTTATAAACTCATCACAGTGACTAATTATGATCCTCAGAATGCATAAGGTCAGTGAGGAATAACTTGGGACCACTGCAAACTAGTTCTGAATTTATAATAATAGCAAAAACAAAACTTTAAACAGTCATAGTGGGAGCTTTTGTTGGAAATATATAAGAGAAAATGAGATAATACATTAGCAACCTTATAGCACCAGAGATACTGTAAATGAACCAGAACTTGTGAGACAATATTGGAAAATTGCAAAAACAGGCCATACATACCCATAATGCAATATCTGAAACAAAGTAAGATTGTTTCCACACAAGACTCAGTAGAATTCTTATTAAAAAGAGCAGCTACTACAACAGAGAAAATACATATTACTTTAAAACTGTTTTGGAAAGGATTTTAAAGTGCGCATGATGGATTTTTGATGACGATTCTCTAATTTTGGTGTAATTTGGTGTAATTATAATTACAGTGGTACCTCACCTTACGAATGACCCAACAAATGAAAATTTCAAGTTACGAAACGCCTTCACGGTAAATTTTTGTCTCTAGATACGAATGAAATTTCAAGTTACGAAACGCGAAATCTCAAAAATTCAAATAATGCGCGCTCAGCCACACACATTATACGCTTTTCTCAGCCTGGATTTAAACTTTTCTCACATTTGTCTCTCGTTTAAACACTCAAATTTTCATAGATTTTCAACAAAATTATTAATAGTGAAGCGTGTGGGGGGAAGGAGGAGGGGGGAGAAAACTGCGTGTGGACACGTGTGTGATAGCGCACATGACCCGGCGCGGAGCTGACAGCAGGTCTAGACCAAGGTCTAGCCCAGGTGGATTAAAGCGCCGCGCGTGGGTCTATTTCCTGGTTTTGTTTCGAGTCACAGCTGAGGTGAGCCGCTGCTCGCCTGCAAGAGCCGTGGTCTAGACCTGCTCTCCAGGGCCCCTCCAGGCACGGAGCCCCAGACATCCAGGGACCCAGGGGGACACTGCCAGCCCGCCTTAAGAGCTCCCTAAGCGGGCATGGGTCCGGGAATTGTCCCGGTCACCGGCCTGGAGGTCTTGATGAGGCCGACCTCACGGTTCTGTCCATGCCGCTCTGTGAGCACCTTACGCGGGCAGGTCTAGAGCAGCGGCTCGCCTCAGCTGTGACTCGAAACGAAACCAGGAAATAGAGCCACGCGCGGCGGTTTAATCCACCTGGTCTAGTCCTGGTTTAGTCCTGGTTTAGTCCTGCTGTCAGCTCCGCGCCGGGTCATGTGCGCTATCACACACGTGTCCACGCGCAGTTTTCTCCCCCCTCCTCCTTCCCCCCACACGCTTCAATATTAATAATTTTGTTGAAAATCTATGAAAGTTTGAGTTTTTAAACTAGAGACAAATGTGAGAAAAGGACGCAGGACGCAGAACACAATGTTACACTATAAAAAAAAGTTACACTATAAAAAAAAAAAACTTGGATCGGGGCCTTGGAACGAATCAGGCTTTTTCCATTGAAATAGCTACTCAACTTACGAATTTTTCACGTTATGAAACCACTTCTGGAACGAATTAATTTCGTAAGGTGAGGTACCACTGTATTGTAAATATAAATTACAGTTTTATACCAGTGAAGAAGCAGTTTGAGAAGAAAAATATGTTGAAAATTACAAGAAGTAGCGTTCTTGATGACATTACACTTGGGAGAATTCTGTTCAAAAGACTGAAACAGTAATAAGATGGGATGCAGTGTGGGTTATTGCCTTTAAATACCATATAAATAACGTACCATATAAAAACTAAAATACTAAAATCAGACAAATGCAATGGAAAATCCTATACAACATTTACCTCACAAAGCTATTCATGTCTAAAATGATCAAGTATATAACACCAAACTGTACTTACCTAAATAAAGAAGAAAATCTAAAAAACAAACAAACACCGAATTTATGATTGTGCTATGATGTTAGAACAATACTTAAATCAAAAATTCTGTAAAAAAATACTATTATACAATACAATATTATAATTTACTTTAATCACAGTAACAAGGAACTAGAATTTATTGCCAATTTATTCCAATTTATTAATGCTATTTATTTAGATTTATGATTATTTATTTTTGATTATTTATTATTTTACTATACTATTTATTAATACCATATCTGTAAAAATGAAATATACTGAGCAGTCAACCCCTCTTCAAATTACAGAATTACATTACATCCATAAGAACATAAAAAAAATAAAAATTAAACGGATTGAATTGAAAAGAAAAATAAGTTGCTTAATCCAATTTGAGTCACTTTTTTTTCAAGCCTCTATAATTTTTTAATCTGTTTTTTGTTTAATATTTGTTATTATTATGTTTATATTCTGTAGATGCTTATGTCTCATGCACAAACTCCTTTCTATGTGTAAATATAAGGGTTAAAAAAAAATAAAAAGGTGATGAAACAATTTACAGTTTACACACAACAAGCAAATTACTTCTGATATTAACATTATTTCAACAAAATAAGGTGTTTTCTTATAATTGTATTTGCCAGATAATAATTTCTGTGTACATTTGAGGCGTGTTGGATCAGGAAGTAAAATTTTAAAACTAAAAAAATGTCCAAATTGGGAAAACGGGAGCGAATGTTTTTGCAAAAATCTTAAATTTAACTATCTTAACTGTGCTTTTAGTAAAATGAGTAGTCCATCCTGTCATGGACACTTTAAGTATTCAGCTCCACTCAGACTATTTTTGTTCCTTCTGTCCTCACTCCTTTAGGCTGCCTCTGCTCTCAAACTCCCAAATGTGTTGTCATGAAAAATTTATTCACTTTCAATATGTCTGCCACAGGAGAAGTGAGGGAACAGTTCACTCTGCTCGCCAAAGCCTCGCCATCCATCAGCTTTTTCAATATCTCCCAAACCTGTATCTTAAAAAAAAAAAAAAAGACTAGAAATATCTATTAGCAAAAGACTTTAAAGGTGCATTAACGTTTCTGGTGGAGGCTCTGTCAGACGCTTTTCTCCATGGAGATGTTATCGCTTTGTCTGGAATGTTTCACAATATGGTATTTAGGCTGCGTCCCATTTCTCTGTCTTACCCCTTCGTCTTACCCCTACCCCTTGGTTTTGCGCGTTCATGTGAGGGCAAGGGCTGTCCTGATTCTAATTCTGATCAAGGACTAGAGCCACGACTGAGGGCTACATACCCCTTGAAGCTCTCGACCAGACTTGGAACAAAGGGGTACGCCTACAAGCTCAGGCAGGTTTTGGGATCAGGAGGCAGCGTCACATCGACCAGCCAAGGAGTCTCATAAATGTATTTTCAGCAGTTGTAATTATCGATTAACAGTTTGGCAGGTTTACAATTATAACGCTGATGTTCTACGTTACTTTTAGTGAACTGTTGTTGCAGTTTTAATTGTAGTGATGTCTGTTTAGTCGACGTTATCCTTTTCATCAAACTTTCATGCATAAACAAGCTAGTTTTTTTTTGTCGAGCTGAGGTACCCGATAATCTTTCACATTTGTTTACGTTTGTTTACGTCAATTGTTGTCGCCTCTGTAGACGTAGCAGCCAGGTAGAGGCAAGCGATGATGACGCAAACGGTAATCGAGTGGCGTCCCATTTCTTAGAGGAACATTCGTACCCTGAGCCCTCTCAGCTCGGTATCGAGGGGCAAGAAAAAGACGTAGATAAAGGGGTAGGGGAAGGGCAAGGGGTAAGACAGAGTAATAGGATGCAGCCTTAATCTTTCTATCTTCATGGAGACCAAACCAGACCAGGTTACAGGTCAGATCTGTGGAGAGGCGTCCCCACTCGCAGTCAGAATGCCTGAAAAAGTGTTTGTGACTGCAATGTTATTTGAGAGGGACTTATTTAACAGCACAAACCAGCTCATCTGTTGACAGTTTTATGGTCAGACTCTGTTAAATCAAAGTTCAGATTGAAGCCTAACACAGCATCAGACAGATCAGTGCCTACAGTTAGCATCACATCCCCAGGGAATGTTGATGACGTCAGCTGCAAACTGAACTAGTATAGGGGTTGGTTAATATAAGTTTTTCTTCTTCCCACTCCTTTTCGAGAAATGTGCTTTTCTGTTGTTTACAATGTATATATAATATGTATATGATTATTGCTTCTGTCTTGGCACAAACTTTAAATAAATACAAATAAAAAAAACAGTAAGTAGATGGTGCACTGTTAGCATGCTAGTTGTAAGTAGCATCACAGTGACAGCAAAACTCCACTCTGGCCTCAGAAAGTCTTGAAAGGTGTGTCATTTTGGTAAGTAATTAGGTTTGCATAAGGTAAATAAATAATAACTCTGGACCACTGCATAAGGTAAATAAATAATAACTCTGGACCACTGCAAACTATTTAACATAAACTAGTTCTGTTTTTCTGTTTATTTAAAACGTGGTATCAGGTAGAGTTCCTTTCAAGGTCCCATACTGCAGAAAATTGACTCTTGTGAGCTTTAAGCCATGTTAAAATAGTGTCACTTCATCAAAAACAGACCTGGAGCTGTGTTTGTTTCATTTACATGTTGAGTAATCCTTTATTATTAGTCTGTCTACATCTCCAAAGCTCAAAATGCTCTGTTGAAAATTATGTTGTCATGATGTGGTAGTTTTCAAGTCAACACAACTCCCTGCAATATGAAATCTACGTGTGGAATACGAAATCCACATGCAGTACTTATACTATACTATATTATGTGCAATACGGAATTCCTTTGAGCAGTATTACCACATGTGAAATACTCTACTTACACCTTATTTAATCCTACCTGTACCTTTGTATTTTATTATATTCTATTACCGTATTTTCCGCACTATAAGACGCACCTAAAAGCCTTCAATTTTCTCAAAAGCCGACAGTGCGCCTTATAATCCGATGCGCCTTATATATGGATCAATACTGGTTAATCATGGCTACCGTAGTCAGCCACTACTGTAGCTTCTATTCTATGCGCAGGGGTGCACATAACTGGTACGTAGGTACGCATGCGCGACAAAAATGAGCGATGCGTACTGCGACTTGGGCCACTACCGCGCTCCTGCGTACTGACTATCCCTTCTAAACTATTTCACATGGCTGTTCATGTTGCCGGTGCGAGTATCTAGTTGAATGTTGGTAAAGTCAAACATGTCTAAAAACAAACAGACAACAGTAAGCAGTTTCTTTGGCGTTTCGCCACCACCACCAAAGAAACAACGACAGTGAGGGGGACTTTTAAGACTTATCGCGGATGAGGTGAGTACCAAACACTATCTGCTGGTACTCACATGAGTAACTCACTAAAAAAGTTATAAAAAATTTTAAAATCCTGAAATTTGGATTTCTATACGCTATATGTTAGCAATAAAGTAAAACTGTACATAAAAGTACCAAAAAAACCCACATTTTATTAACAGGTAAGCCTACTAGTAGTATATATATTGGATTTGTTTTTGCTTTGGACTTCGTCTAATCAGACCGCATTGAGGAGGAGCTAATGTGCGCTAAAAGGCGCAGGTGAAAAAGCAAGGAGCGACGCGTTAAGTGAGGCACGGGCAGGTAGGATGAGGTATAGGATGTTTTATAAAGTTTAACCTGTGTACACGCAATGGTACAGGCTGTTACGAAAGAGCTGCGCTCACTCACTCGGTCCGCGGCTCTAAAAAACGGAACTCTTTCATCCCTGGGTGCACCGTATATATGAAAACAGTTTTAAAATAGGCCATTCATTGAAGGTGCGCCTTATAATCCGATGCGCCTTATAGTGCGGAAAATACGGTACATATTTTTTATTATATTGTTTACTTTTTTCCTTTGTATTTTTATTGCATGCTATTATACTTCTTGACTATCTTAGCGAGTCAACGGGTTCTTCTGATCCTAAGCATTTCATTGCATTGTTGACCTTGTGTTGATCCTGCATATGACAAATAAACAATCTTGAATCTTGAATCTTGAATCTTTTATCTTTTACCTTTTGCTCAGTAGAGATCAGCATTTCCGGAGCTTAAATTATCCAAATGGTTCTAATGATGGAGCTAAAAACACATTTTCTGAACAGAGTGTTTTCTGTTTGAGAGAAGAACTCAGCCTAAACATGCAAGGTTTGTGTGTTAAACATGAGTGAATGAAACAAAACCCCAGGTGTTTGTGATGAGGAAACAACATTATAACATATATCAGAAAACAGCATAATAATCAAGTGCAAAGGGCTGGCCACTCTCGTACAACACCCTTGTCGAATCATTTATCAGTGCTAAATATGCTAAATAAAATGCTCCAGGTTAATGCATTTTCCCTTGCACTTATACACATATAAAAGCTGTATTGAGAGAGTTTTCAGATCAATAATATAGGCTCGTTATAAGCAGATGGAGCCAACTGCTGCTCATTTTAGCACTGCCAAATTAGAAGTTTCAACCGAACGCCAAATTTTGTACATTATCGCTTTTTAAATTTTCAATCTAAGTTCAAATTAAATATAAATATGGTAGACTTTGTAGAGTGAACTTGAAAATTGGAAAACTTGTAATGAAAAGAGGCAAATGCATTCAATGTGGAGGCAATTAGGTGCACTGTGTAATTTTCTTCATGGAGATGTTATCGCTTTGTCAGGAGTAGGGGTGGCACGGTTCATTAAAAACCGACGAACCGTTCGGTTCGCTTGTCACCACGAACTGTTCGGTGCGCACCTGACGGTTCCGGGCATGTGCAATATATACTTGCCTCTGCCTTTCGCGAGAAAGATGAATGAGAGCGGTAAATAAAGTTAGTTGGAAATGGCAAGTGAGAGAGGAGATAGCGGCAAGGACACAGAGGATGCACCAGTGTCATTTAAGTCCGGTGTCTGGGGAAAAGGAAAGTCATGGACTCCCCCCTCCCACACCGCCGCCGAAATGCGCTCTAGTCAGAGGCATTGAGCTCCCTAGCTTATGCGCGCTATCAGGGAAGCTAACAGGAGGAGACAGTGTGAAAAGGCGGTAAGTGAGGCACGGACAGATGTTTTATAAAGTTTAACCTGCCCACGTTACACGTGCTCACTTGCTCGCGCGCGCGCTCTACCAGTGTGCGGGCCGCGCTCCGGTAGAAGTTTAATACGAGACACGTACTTTTGTATAATGGGCTTAAAGTCATGTCAAATTCAGATTGTGTGATTATTACATTGTATTAAGATTTTATATTACATTAGATTATTATATAATCTTATAACCTTTTTAAGATTATATCCTGTTATTGTGGATTATTAAGATAAATGGATATAAGGTGTATTTTGAAAGAAACCAATAAGAACCGTACAGAACCAAAAACGGTGACCGTGATACGAACCGAACCGTTAATTTTGTGAACTGTGCCACCCCTAGTCAGGAGTATTTCACAGTATGGTATAAAACCTTTCTATCTTCATGGAGAACGAACCAGACAAAGTTACAGGTCAGATCTGTGGAGAGGCGACCGTGCTCACAGTCAGAATGCCTGTTTTTCTCTGTATTTTGGAGCTATTAAACCATCTGTAATTGAATAAATGTAAAGTAGAGTTGTTTAAAGGTACACTGTGTAGGATGGTGGCGCATTGGTGGATGGTGGGTATTGCAATTCCGGTTCTAGCTACGGCAGACTTCGAGGGTCATACACAACAGTAATACGTAGCAGAATCTCCCAGGAACCAGTAGGTGGCGGTATGCACAAGCAACACGTAACCCGCCATTGGCTCACACAAGGCTATAATAGCGAAAGTGTATACTGTAGCCGAAAAGTACTACAAGAAGTTTGTGATATGAAACTGGAGCCACAGACGTTTCGGACCTGACTGGAGCAACAGACGTTTAGGACCTGACTAGCTGCTAGGTCCGAAATGTTGCTCCAGTTTCATATCCACAGACTTCTTGTATTACATTTCGGCTATAATGTACACTTTTTTCGATTAGACTCTCATTTGTTATTTCTAGAGTCCCTCTTCTTTTCCTCTTAGATGAAGGTGCTTGCTCCTGCGATGTATGTGCGGAGTAAGTGTGATCCGGCAACATCCTTGTCATTGTTTATCCAAACGCGTACTATCTCGTTGTGTGAAATCCACGGGCCAGTGCCGACAATACAGTATGTCTTTCTGCGGCTCTTGTAATTAAAATGGATGCCGCTACATGGGGAAGATCCCCCTTTTATGCAGGTGAAATCGACTATATCTAAGTCCAACAGAATACTTTGATTTCATGATGGAAGTGAAAAGGCTTGGAAAACACTGTATTTTTGAATAAGTATCTTCAATTTCGGTAATTAACGGGTAAAAATCTTACACAGTGTACCTTTAATGTCATACTGTGGAACATTCCAAGGAGAGCAATGACATATTCATAGAAACAAGCAGGTGACGGACCCCCAACCAAACAAATTGCGATTGCAATTGCGAAACAAAGTGCAATACTGCTGAAGAATATACAGCTCTGGAAAAAAATAAGAGACCACTGCATTTTTTTCCGAAATCAGCATCTCTACATGTATTACAGCCATTCCATTCCAGCGTCTGTTGAATTCCAACACAAACACAAAGCTGAGCTACTTCAGTTCTTGCAACAGGAGTGGAGTAAAGTCACCCAAGATGTGAAAGACTTGTGGAGAGCATGCCAAGACGCATGAAAGCTGTGATTAAAAATAAGGGTTATTGCACAAAATATTGATTTCTGAACTCTTCTTAAGTGTAAACATTAGTATTATGTTGTTTTAAAACAACATAATACTAAGATCAAAACATAATGTTTTGATCTTGTTTCTTTGCATTGTTTGAGGTCTGAAAACATGTATCTTTTTTGTTATTTTGACCATTATCATTTTCTGCAAATAAATGCTCTAAACGATAATATTTTATTTGGAATTTGGGGGAAATGTTGTCAGTGGTTTATAGACTCAAACAAAAATGTTCCTTTTGCCCAAACACATACCTATAAGTAGTAAAATCAGAAAAACGGATAATTTTGCAGTGGTCCCTTGTTTTTTTCCAGAGCTGTATAGACAGACTTGAATGATTATAACTACCAGTCTACAATGTACAATGAAGTAAGAATTTCTTTGTACAGGGAAACGTGGTTCTTTACTGTGCATATGACAATAAAAGCTTTTTATCCATGTGAGCAGTATTCATGGCCACACCTCAATGACAGTTACAGAAGCAGACGATGATGAATGGAGAGACCAGTGAAGGAGAATGTGGACTTTGAAATACAAGCCTTCAGCTGCTACTCAAATCCGCAAGAATCCTGGCAATAAAATATTTATGTTGTCCCTCAACTCAAAATACCTTGTCCAAGAATTTTTTTTTTTTCTAAAATTTCTGCATAATTTGTTTCCCCCTCTGAGCTATTAATTTGATGTGTGCAAATCGAGAATGCACATCTTCATAGCTGTAGTTCTGATAGAGGTAAAGTAAAGGATGTGGATTGTGTAACTTTTCTTTTGGAGGGTCCGTCACCTGCTTGTTTCTATGGAGATGTCATTGCTCTGCCCGGAATGTTCCACAGTTTAACATTAAACAGCTATACCTTACGTTTATTCAACTACAGGTGGGTTTTATAGCTCAAAAATACCTAGAAAAACAGGCATTCTGACTGTGAGCGGGGGTCGCCTCTCCACAGATCTGACCTGTGACTTACAGTGTAGTCTGATTTGATTTTCGATGAAGAGAGAAAGGTTTAATACCATACTGTGAAACATTCCAGACAAAGCAATAACATCTCCATGGAGAAAAGCATTTGATGGACCCTCCACCAGAAAAGTTACAGTATGCACCTTTAATGAAAATAATAATAATAGTTTCAGATTTTATAGTAATACAGTATAGTAACAGATTTTACACAAAGCTACACATACACATTTCTCAGAACGTTTATGACATTTTGACCTCTGCAAAGATGTACAGAGAATTTCCATCTGCTAACCGCTACAATAGTGTCAGCATTTTGACGGAGTTCACGATATATATTTAAGAAATACATTTAGAAAAGAACTAGTATAACAAAATTGCAAATTGGAATTATGTACAATATATATACAGCTACTGCGAGTATTTGGATGGCTAGTACTGACACACACACACACACTGCAAAAACACAACACAGGGAGTAAAAATTAACAGCAACTGAATCAATACCACAATTTGAATGAACGCACAATCACAAAAGCAAATCACAAAAGATGCCATGTTGAAATACCGTCATTTTGATAATAGGAAAATAGGTTTAAGCACTGATGAGTTGATGTCCAGACCATAGACTGTATATAAATGGTTATAGCCGCGTTCCAAATAGGAAGTTCACATTCGGCTCTTCCTGACCCTGGCTCCCATTGTCTTACACTGGAATATTGTGTTCCCTCTCTCAAAGTCAAAGTGTACTTTATTGTCAATTCACTATGTAACAGGCATTACACAGAGGACTGAAATTGTGTTTCACCAGACACCAAATGTGCAATTTAAACTAAAAACACACACAAAGCTACACTCATGGACATGAAGTGTACACAGACATCAACAATAAACAGACATAAGACATACAGGTAAACATACGCTTCAACAAGAAGGAAAGTTAGAGGTAGAATAAAATGTGCAATATGTAAGGTGCAATAAGTGAAGGTGCAATTTGTAAAGTGCAAGAGTGCTCAAACAGCATAGACATCAGTGTGTGTAAGATTGTTTTTTGGATGTCAGTAACATATTCATGGAACTGCTGTTGTGAGCCTTGTCATTTTGGTCTTAAAGTGTTCGTATTAACTCGCTCTACATGATCCTGGAGTTTTTATTTTGCTATTTTGTCCATTTAAGAAATTGTATTCATAACATGAAGTGTGGCTCCAAATTCGCTCCTGTAACTGCTGGCCTCATGAACTTTATTCGACTGGAGCCGAATGCTATGGGTGATGTCCACTTCTTTATACAGTCTATGGTCCCAATTCGATTTTATTTGCACAGGGACAGTGCACAACATTTCATTGACCTTTGAAATAAACAAAAGAAAGATGTATGGTGCCAGGTTATAGCAAAAATGCTAATTTCCACCTGTAGTCCCGGGACAGGTTGATGTTAATTAAATATACTGTGACAGAGATTGTAAATGCGTAATAGACCAGTGCATAAGAATAATCACATGTGCATACATATCAGATAAAATTCCGACCGTCACTATGCCATTTCTAAAAAACAATCTAAAAAAATGTGTACATCCATACACACACACTCACCAGTCCTAGCCTCACTCACACACATTCATCACTAATGAGTGCAAATTTGCTTTGATATTAGCCGTTTCTTTATTATTCAATCTCAGCTGAATAAAATTATTACCTAATATAAAAAAGTCTACTTAAAAAGGAGGTAAAACAAATACTATCTCTGTGATTTTATGTTTTTAGCTGCTGTAGAGCTTCCTCAGTATCTGTTAAACAGAGTTAGCAGTGACGGCAGGGTGGAGAGGACTCACTGTATCAGCTCAATCTATTCATCAAATCTGATCCAAGACTATGCTCTAAAAATGCCTAGATCAGAGGCTGGTACTGATACCAGCATCAGATCAGGACATCACTCATTTGAGAAGTACCAAAAAGCAGTGCTATAATAACAGCAAAAATATTAAATACAAAACATTATGATTTGCAAAATGAAAATTGTGAAATGGACTGCACAATAAAAAAATACATTATACATAAAAACCTGTTTCATTCCCTTGGACCCGATCTCGTGTCTTGTTTCATCTTATGGACATTTTTTTTTTAAAGTTAACTTCGTCTACCTTAACTATTCCATCTGTGCTTTACAATTTGAGGCCCAGTTTGTTCAGTCATTTTCAAGAAAAGAAAAAACACATATTTACAGGCAAAACTCTGTCAACTACTGTCAAAACTGTCCTGAAAATGCATGCGTTTTTCTGTTTATGTCACACATGGGAGCGTTTGTTCTGAGCAAACCTTATTTATGTGGACGACAGAAATATGTGAGAATAGTATGCACCCGCTTCAAGTGTGAAAATCTATATCCGTCACAGCAAGAGAATGAGAATGGCCCACACTTTTCACAAGGAAGAGAAACTACAAAGGAGCTGCCAAGAAGAAACCCCCCCCAAAAAACGTCTTCATCCAAGGGCGGCGCCAGGGGAGGCTTGAGGGGGCACTAGCCATCCCTAGAATGGCCAATGTTTTTTTGTATTTTTAATTTTTTTTCTTAAGGTGACCAAGTGTAAAATATATTACAAATAGAATGAGCCGTACATGTTTTCATAGTACTACCACATATTCAAATATATGTAGTTTTCTTTCTTAAAGCCCCAGTGTGTAGGATTCGTGGCGCATAGATGGATGGTGCTATTGCACTTTCTGTTTTAGCTACGGCAGACCTCGAGGGACCCGCGCGCCGCTACTGTATAAATAAAACGCGGTCTGTTTTTTTTTTTTTTTTTCTCATGAAAACACACATTCCCGATCATGTACCATGACACTCTACACATCAAATGAAACCTTACAGTCTCCTCTTTTTGACTATGCAATTCATTTCCCTGCAAAATAATCACTCCCCGAGCACATGGGGCTTTTATATGGAAAAGAAACAAGGTTAGCTTACCTTAGAATGCTTTGCACAGGTCAAACTCTGTATTTCACCATAAACTTGCTCTCAATTTGTCCGTAGGGATCCAGCGAATAAAATCCAGTAAAACAATTAGTCCAAAACACGTGTTAGATCCATTACGACGTCTGATCCGGCAGCATGCTTGTGTTGTTTACCCAAAACCACGAGCCTTGCCGAAGGCGGAGCCCAAATGTCCTTCTGCAGCTCTCGTATTCAAAATGGCTGCCTCTGCATGGGGAAGATCCCCCTTTTATGTGACTATATCTAAGTTCAAAAGAATACTTTGATTTCATGATGGAAGTGAAAAGGCTTGGAAAACAATGTATTTTTGAATGGGTATCTTCAATTTCAGTAATTAACGGGTAAAAATCTTACACACTGTCCCTTTAAAATATTTGATTTTCTTTTGATCATGCACAAATCTTATGTCTTTCCTTTTTTTTAAATTACCATATTCATTTAACAAATTTTACATTACTGATTTAATTTTCAGAGGGAATGGCCAATGTACCTCCACAGCTCCTCATAGCACATTCAATCTCGACTAAAAATGTCCAAATGGCAACCACAGGTGGTCCAAATTGAGACTACAATAAAAACAATAATTCTATATTAGCTTTTATAAATCACTACAGGGGGTAAGTACATTTGAAATGGTTTAAAACAGCAACAAAAACATGGTGGGGGATGAGGGTACGCTTCATTGTTAAAAGGATCTAATTTAACATGTTAAAGGTTCTACATTATGCAAAATTGACTCTTACAAGCTTTTTTTTTTTTTTATTTGTTTATTTGGTAGGGACAATGCATATTAATGAACGCACAATTTGTATAAGATCACACAAATCGACGTAAATATGCCGGATTTAGCGCAGTGCTAATTTCCATCCGCAGTCCCAGACATAAAGATATAGCATACAATAGAAGATATGTTGCAGTTGCAGACATTAGACAATATGTCATGTTATGAAGCTGTTACCTCCTTAAAAATGGACTTGGAGTTGTGTTTTGTTTCATTCACACATGTTTGAGTTAGGGCTGTCAGTTTAACGCGTTAATTAGATTAATTACACTGCAAATTAAAGCATTATAAAAATTAACGCAATTAATTATGAGCGGCAATTCAGTGCGTGCACATTTTAAATTTGGTGTGCGGCGAGCAAATCGTTGCCAAGGCCTTTGAACTTTGAACGGCAAGTTTATTTATAAAAAGGAAGACGGGACTACCAACAAAAACGCCGTGATTTGGAACTTTTGAAGAACAAGTGACTTTATTGATCTCACACAGGAGAAATTGTCCTCTGCATTTAACCCATCCTGTTATTAGGAGCAGTGGGCAGCACATTACTGCGCCTGGGGACCATCTCCATGATCTGCTTGCTTCGGTTTGGTCAGGACCTAAGATGGATTTTCAGGGATGAAAGAGTTCCGCCTTTTAGCGGATCTCCCCTTTTTTTTCAGCCGTGTTTTTTTTTTTTTTCTGTGCAAATGCGTTTTTGGGTGTATATATACGTATAGTTGTGTTTAGTGTTACCAACCGTCCCTTGGAAAATGGAATCGTCCCGTATTCAGAAACAAAAGTACGCATCTCGTATTAAAAATCTACCACGCGAGCCCATGTGAGCCGCGGGCGGACGCCGCACGTAACCACGCGTGCCACGAGGTCTTTCGTAACAGCTTGTATCACAGGGGCGTACCACGGGGTGAAAGCCCCGCCCCCCAGCCGTAAAAAAAAAGAGACTTTCAGCTTTTTTTTATGACAGGACACTTTCATCCCTGGATTTTATCTATGGTGCATGTTTTGGGTTGATGGGGGAAACCGTACTGCCTGGACGAAACCCACCCAGACACGGGGATTGAACCCAGACCATGCATGCAAACTCCACACAGAACACACACGGAAAGGCCTGGGGGATAACGTTCTTATTCTGATACCAATTTTCTAATTTTTAATGATTTTATTTGCACAATTTAGTCTGTGCCTTTATAGGTAATTTAGTATTAGTATGGTATAGTTTATTTGCACAGGGACAGTGCACAACATTTCATTAACCTTTGAAATAAACAAAAGAAAGATGCAGGTGCCAGGTTAAGCAAAAATGCTAATTTCCACCTGTAGTCCCGGGACAGATTGATGTTAATTAAATTTATTATGACAGAGATTGTAAATGGGTAATAGAACAGTGCATAAGAATAATCACATGTGCATACATATCAGATAAAGACCCTCACTAAACATTCAAAAAAAATTCATCTTTATACATCCATACACACACTCACCAGTCCTAGCCTCACTCACACACATTCATCACTAATGAGTGCAAGTTTGCTTTGATATTAGCCATTTCTTTAAGATGGATTTTATCTATGGTGCATGTTTTGGGTTGATGGGGGAAACGAAACCCACCCAGGATCGAACCCACCAAAGCAGCTCCATTCTGACGGATCATTTGAACGATAAGCACGTCCAGATAAGTTCCTTCGTTACCGGTGATAGAGCGAGTGTGAGCGCACTTCACCAAACCAACAAACCAACACACCAACAAACCATGCTCACAGAAATTGGGAAAAGAATGAGCAAAGCGACCATAGAAAAACTGACAAACTGGTTTCGATCGCTCACTCACAATCTCTCTCTCTCACTCTCTCACACACTCTTAAAATGCAATTAATTAGATTAATTAATTACAAATCCTGTAATCAATTTGATTAATTTTTTTAATCGCCTGAGAGCACTAGTTTGAGTAATCTTTTATTATTAGTCTGGCTACATCTCCAAAGTTCAAAATGCTCACCTTGTGATGTCATAGCGATAGTTTTAACTTCTTCGTTTTACCTTTAGTTTAGTTGAGATTGGCAAATCCTGGGCTGAAATTATCCAAACAATTCTAGTGAAGGTGTTTTGAGTTTACAGACACATTGGAGCACTTCCTGTATTACCACATGACATCACAAGGTGGAACAGAGAGTTTTGTTTGAGAGAAGAACTCAGAACCCTAAATATCCAGGGTTTGTGTGTTAAACGTGTGAATGAAACAAAACAACTCCGGGTATGTTTTTGGCGAGGAAACAACATTATAACTTCTCCAACTAAAATCGTCAGGTGCCGCTCCTGCCTTTGTCTTCATGAGGCGCAGAGAAGTAGTGGTTTGAATTTTTTTTTTTTTAAATAGTAAAATAAAATAATAAAACAGCGTGTGTTTGTGAAATACCGTTTCGTTGGGAGCAGTTGGAGAGTCAGTGGGAGAGAATGAGCTGCCCGGGCACGGTCAAGGATTCACTGTGGAAGAGTTTCGTACTACACCCTCTGGAGACGCTGGGGCTGTGAGAGAGAGAGAGGAGAGAGATGGAGAGAAAGAGATGAAAGTGAGAGAGGAGAAGGAGGGAAAGGAGGAGAGAGGAAGAGAGAGATAGGGCGATGAGAGAGGAGAGGGAGGGGAAGGAGGAGAGGAGAAGAGAGAGAGATAGTGAGATGAGGGGGAGGGGAGGAAAAGAGGGGAAGAGGAGGGAGAGAGGGAACGAGGAGGGAGAGAGAGAAACAGAACGAGAGGGAGGAGAGAGATGGAGAGAAAGATGAGAGTGTGAGAGGAGAAGGAGGGGAGGAAAAGAGGGAGGGGAGGAAAAGAGGGGAGAGGAGGGAGAGAGGGAAAGAGAGGAGGAGAGGGAGAAACAGAACGAGAGAGGGGGCAGAGAGATGGAGAGAAAGACGAGAGTGAGAGAGAAGGAGGGAAAGGAGGAGAGAGAAAGAGAGATAGGGAGTTGAGAGAGGAGAGGGAGGGGAGGAAAAGAGAGAGAGGAGGAAAGAGGGGGAAAGGGGGAGAGAGGGAAAGAGAGAAGGAAAGAGAGAGAGAGACACAGAGAACGAGAGAGGGAGGAGAGAGATGGAGAGAAAGACAAAAGTGAGACAGGAGAAGGAGGGAAAGGAGGAGAGAAAGAGAGAGGGATAGGAGAGGAAGGGGGGAAGAGGGTCAGAGAGGGAGAAACAGAAGGAGAGAGGGAGGAGAGCGATGGAGAGAAAGAGGAGAGTGAGAGAGGAGAAGGAGGAAAAGGAGGAGAGAGGAAGAGAGAGATAGGGAGATGAGAGAGGAGAGGGAGGGGAGGAAAAGAGGGGGAGAGGAGGAAAAGAGGGGGAGAGGGTAGAGAGGGAAAGAGAGGAGAGGGAGAAACAGAACAAGAGAGGGAGGAGAGAGATGGAGAGAAAGATGAGAGGGAGAGAGGAGAAGAAGGGAAAGCAGGAGAGAGGAAGAGAGAGGAAGAGAGAGAGATAGGGAGAAGAGAGAAGAGAGGGAGGGGAGGAAAAAGAGAGAGAGAGGAGGAAAGAGGGGGAGAGGAGGGAGAGAGGGAAAGAGAGGAGGAGACAGAGAGAGACAGAGAACGAGAGAGGGAGGAGAGAGATGAGAGTGAGAGAGGAGAAGGAGGGAAAGGAGGAGAGAGGAAGAGAGAGAAGGAAAGAGAGAGAGACACAGAGAACGAGAGAGGGAGCAGGAGAGAGAGGGGAGGGACAGAGAACATATGGTGGATTAATATAATATTCATTCTAATCTCCAAAGATTTCACAATGGACGTCATCCAACTGCGTCAAGATAACAACTGATAGAAAGAAAAACAAAAGATAATAAGAATAAAATGTCCAGATGAAACTGTATTTTTTCACAAGTCATTCTAAAAGTGCATTCATAAAATATTCATTATAAATGTGATTCTTTAAAAAAATGGCAAGAAATTGTACAAAAAACATGAACAAAGTTAGATGTTCTTTGATTCAAAATAACAAAAAAGATACATGTTTTCAGACCTCAAACAATGCAAAGAAACAAGATCAAATTCATTTCAAAACAAAATAATACTAATGTTTACACTTAAGAAGAGTTCAGAAATCAATATTTGGTGCAATAACCCTTATTTTTGATCACAGCTTTCATGTGTCTTGGCATGCTCTCCACAAGTCTTTCACATTGTTCTTGGGTGACTTTATTCCACTCCTGGTGCAAGAGCTGAAGTAGCTCAGCTTTGTGTTTGTGTTGGAATTCAACAGACGCTGGAATTGAATGGCTGTAATACATGTAGAGATGCTGATTTCAGAAAAAAATGCAGTGGTCTCTTATTTTTTTTCCAGTGCTGTAGACTGTAAAAGTACCACTTGGTCAAAATGAGACCACTGTGAGCTGCCTGCAACCATAAAGCATTTAACTGTCTGAGAATCAGGAAGTGCACTGTTAGCATGCTTGTTATTTTTTAAGTTTTACCGCGATGGCAAAGCAAAAAGTTGTTAAAATAAAAAATAGACTTCATCATAGAAAAGTGAGGAATAACGTTGGACCAGTGCATAGAGTTTAATATTATTTAGTTCTGTTTTGTGTTTTTAAAGGGATAGTGCGTTGTTGTTTTTTTTTTTATGTTAATCTATATGGCTTCCCCTTCAACAGTGTCCTGAGATTAACACTGATTTACCCATGACAGCACGATGTGATCCCGGTTATCCTCCCGTAACGTAGCTCGTAATCGTAGTTCCGGTAAGTTTGTGGGGACAATTTAATAAAGCTTGTTTTTCTTTTCAAAACAACATTTGTCCGAAAAGTGATATATTTGCGTCCCAGACAGTTGTCCGCTAAAAATTCAGCAGCATATTTCTCATTTGCGTATTTTCTCTCTAGATTCGTATCAATGAGCCCACGTTAGCTCTATTAGCCTGTTCACTTGTAAACATCCGCTTACAGCGGACCGCATCCGCCGTATACATCAACTAAAAGTTAACCGGCTAATACAGCTAACGTGTTGCCTGGAAGAATCCATGACTCATCGCTGTACCAGCGAGTGAGTCTGGTAACGCTTGATCCACAGAATGCGCTGCGGTTGCGCGTAGACAGACAGCTAAGTGAACCAATCAGAGATTGCGCCATCTTGATTCAAAACTGAGGCGGAACTTCCGCTGCCTAAGAGTGACTTTGCGGGCAAAGGCGGGTGCACTGACGTCACCATCTTTGAACGAATCAGAATCGCGGAGTCCGTTTGTAACCGGAGGAGCAAGGGTGGATGGAGGGTGTCCATATGGTATCGCGCTGTATAGGAAATACAGAGAGATATCATTTGGCTGGCCAGGTAAGCTAACGTGGGCACATTGATACGAATCTAGAGAGAAAATATGCAAATGCGAAATACGCTGCTGAATTTTTATCGGACAACTGTCTGGGACGCAAATATATCACTTTTCAAACAAATGTTGTTTTGAGAAGAAAAACAAGCTTTATTACATATCCCCACAAACTACGGAACTACGTTTACGAGCTACGTTACGGGAGGATAACCGGGATCACATCGCGCTGTCATGGGTAAGTCAGTGTTAATCTCAGGACACTGTTGAAGCGGAAGCCATACAGATTAACATTAAAAAAACACAATATCCCAGAAAACTTCAGTACAGCACCTTTAACACAGTCATTTAGGATTATTACAATCGCAGTCGCCAACGAGTAAGCCATAAGTCCATTTATCAGAAATACTCCGAGCGAACAAAGGGTTACTGAAAGTATCCATGGGACACAGTTTTTTTCTTTAAAAATACAGCAATGCACCAAGTAGATGTGCACATACTCATAAATCTCTCCAGCCAGCTTAGTCCAAAAATGTGACAGTACTAGAAGTTACAAAACATCTGTAACTGCGCACACACAGCTCATCGTATGTTAGCTAAAAGTTAAAGGGGATTCATTTGTTCATCATTACAAATCATCCCTCTAGAATATGCAGAAAAAAAGCTAATTATGCATGATCTTTTCTTCTTGATCATCGTTTTCACTCATAACAAAGTACAATGCAGTTGTTTTAAAGTGCACTATGTAACTTTTCTGGTGGAGGGTCCACCAAATGCTTTTCTGAAATGTTCCACAGTATGACATTAAACAGTTCTACCTTATAATTATTCAATTACAGGTGGTTTCATTGCTCAAAAATACCTACATCTGGAGCCTCTACCTAGAGCAGGGGTCGGCAACCTTTACCACTCAAAGAGCCATTTGGACCCGTTTCACACCGTAAAGAAAACACTGGGAGTCACAAAACCCTTTTGAAATTTAAAATGAAACAACACTGCATAAATGACTTTTTTGTATGTGTGTCATAGAATTGTAATTCTATGACACACATACAAAAAAGTCATTTATGCAGTGTTGTTTCAGTGTTTTTAGAATTACATTTTGAAAATGAATGAACTAAAATAAAATACATTTTAATTAGGGCTGTCAGTTTAACACGTTAATTAGATTAATTAATTACACTGCTAATTAACGCGTTATAAAAATTAACGCAATTAATTATGAGCAATTCAATGCACGCGCATTTTAAATTTGGCGTGCGGGGCCTTTGAACGGCGAGTTTATTTATAAAAATGTGACGGAGCAGATCCGTTTCTAAGCCCCCTGTCCCCGCGGAGAGCACGTGAAGATGCCGGGGAGAGCACGTGAAGACACCGGGGAGAGCACGTGAAGACGCCGCGTCCGTTTCCGTATCTGCTGCGCGCGCTGAACCCCTTTCAATTCCCCATAACCTCTCCAGCGTGTTCTGCCGTGACTAAGGGTGCACACTTAAGAAGCGTTAGTTTTGCCCATCCAAATCACGCTATCATTTGCTCACCCCGCGGTGCCGCCGCCTCCTCCCTCCTCCTCCGTGCGATGGTCCGGACACATCCACGCCGGGTTCCGGGGGTCAGGTGAGCCATGAGTAATTTACACGGACAATTATTTGTATTCTCTGTATATTTGAAGCTGTGTATATTATTTATTGACATTGCATGAAAGCTACTGTACGTGCTCACGTACACCAGAAATATTCACCATTTAATAGGCTAGTGGAATGGTGTAAATGAGCTTTCGAATGAATGTTACGTAATGTGGGAGGTGAATGGGGGTGTACAGCAGTCTTGTCTTGGTTACACTGGAGGTAACGTGCACTGAAAGAGTGAAAGACTGAAAGGGGAAGTGCGTGAAGAGTCCCTCAGTCGTCCAGGTAGAATCCATGATAAGGGAGAAATTCAATTTGTCAACTGGACAAAGTTTGTTTGGTCGAAAACGTTTCGCCGCTCATCCGAGAGGCTTCGTCAGTTCTGGTTCTAGTGCTGGTTAGACCCTGTTTAGAACCAGAACTGACGAAGCCTCTCGGATGAGCGGCGAAACGTTTTCGACCAAACAAACTTTGTCCAGGTGACAAATTGAATTTCTCCTTTTATCTTTTAAAGGGGAAGTCTGCATTCTTTTCACTGTACCACTATAAATCACACCTTTTTTGCACTGTGGGAAAGCACAATAAACCACCTAAAAAAATTATTTTTAAAAATGCGATTAATTAGATTAATTAATTACAAATCCTGTAATTAATTAGATTATTTTTTTTAATCGCCTGACAGCACTAATTTTAATTAAATACAGTGGTCCCTCGCTATATCGTGGTTCACTTTTCGTGGTCTCGCTGTTTCGCGGATTTTTTAATTCCAATTTTTTTATAGTGTATCAACGCGCATTTCTGCATCCTGATTGGCTAAGGGACTGTAGACCTTTGCCGATTCATCAGTCATTCTCCTCCGGGTCTCCTGTACAGAATGCGTTCAGTTTGCCAGATTTATATAAATATTCGATCGCAGTGTGACTCTGAAGTGCTGTATGTTTGCAAGTTTTCTCCCCGACAAAAACCTCCACAGCGAAGCGGTCATAAGAACTGTGAAATACACGCGAAATACACTTTGGTTTTGTTCTATAATACTGTGCTTTTTTGTTGAAAATCTACGAATGTTTGAGTGTAAACAAGAGAGAAATGTGAGACACGCTAATTCCAGTCTGAGAAAAGTGTAGAATGTGTGTGGTTAAGCGTTTACAGCCTTAAAACATGGAAAATAATTGTAAAATAAAAAGCTGACGACTTTGCGGATTTCGCTTGTCGTGATAAACGAGGGTCCGCTGTACTGAGCCACATCAGAGGGATCAAAGAGCCGCATGTGGCTCCGGACCCCTGACCTAGAGCCTCTACACAGATCTGACCTGTAAGTTGGTCTGGTTTGGTCTCCATAAAGATAGAAAGGCTTAATGCCATACTGTGAAACATTTCTGGCACAGCAATAACATCTCCACGGAAAAAATATCTGACAGATTTCCCCACTAAAAACACAATGCACCTTTAAATATTTAAGTTATTCATAATATTAAAGGTACACTGTGTAACTTTCTGGTTGGGGGTTCATTGCCTGCTTGTTGGAATGTTCCACAGTATGACATTAAACAGCTCTACCTTACATTGATTCAAATAGAGGTGGTTTAATAGCTCAAAAATATCTAGAAAAACAGTTATTCTGCCACTGCGCACACAGAGTTCATCTTGTGTTAGCCAAAGGTTACGGGGGCTCCATTTGTTCCTCATTGCAAATCATATCTCCTTGACATACAATGAACAATTTGGCACGAAAGGTAGCGGGAAATTAAAAATAACTGCAGCAGAGTTGGTACAATGGGAGGGCGCCTGTTCTGTGCTGCTTTTAATTAATGCCTCATTTGGAATGTGTCCAAATGAGAAGTCTGTTTCCATACAGATCCTTCCGTCAATACAGTCTGCTCGTCTACATGAACTGTTCTGAGGATTCCAGCAAGTGCGGAGGGAATTTGCATATTTTAACTCTGTCACGCTGACCAGATGGATGGACCAAAGAGAGCACGGATAACTCAGTGCTACAAATATCGGGAAAATATTTGTCAAGATGGTGGTGTAGTCAAGCAAAGACAGGACAAAGTACAACTGAACCTGGAGAAGAGATGGACACAAAGAAAAAGGATGCAGTTTTATGGAATGAGTTTGGTGCACAGACCCGAGCAGAAGACACTGAAAAGAAGGAAGTGGTCGATTATATAATGTTTAGGAGATATCGTCCCCCCAGGGCCTGGACACTGGAAGAGCTGAGGCCGAGGAGAGTGAAGAGGATGATGAGAGGATGAGGAGAGGACGATGAGAGGGACGAGGACGATGAGAGGATGAGGAGAAGATGAGGAGAGTGAAGAGGATGAGGAGAGTGACGAGGACGATGAGAGGATGAGGAGAGGACGATGAGATGGACGAGAACGATGAGAGGATGAGGAGAAGATGAGGAGAGTGAAGAGGATGAGGAGAGTGATGAGGATGATGAGAGGATGAGGAGAAGATGAGGAGAGTGAAGAGGATGAGGAGAGAAGAAGACAATGAGAGGATGAGGAGAGTGAGGAGGACAATGCGAGGATGAGGAGTGAAGAGGATGATGAAAAGATGAGAAGAGTGAAGAGGATGAAGAGAGTGAAGAGGATGGTGAGAGGATGAGGAGAGTGAAGAGGACGATGAGGATGAGGAGAGTGAAGAGGATGAGGAGAGTGAAGAGGATGAGGAGAGTGAAGAGGGTGATGAGAGGATGAGGAGAGGAGAGTGAGGAGGACGATGAGAGGATGAGGAGAGTGAAGGGGAGGATGAGGAGAGTGAAGGGGAGGATGAGAGGATGAGGAGAGAAGAGGACGATGAGGATGAGGAGAGTGAAGAGGACGATGAGGATGAGGAGAGTGAAGAGGATGATGAGTGGATGAGGAGAGTGAAGAGGATGAGAGGATGAGGAGAGTGAAGAGGATGATGACAGGATGAGGAGAGAAGAGGATGGTGAGAGGATAATGAGAGGCTGAGGAGAGTGAAGAGGATGATGAGAGGATGAGGAGAGAAGACTTGGATGGTGAGAGGATAATGAGAGGATGAGGAGAGTGAAGAGGATGATGAGAGGATGAGGAGAGAAGACTTGGATGGTGAGAGGATAATGAGAGGATGAGGAGAGTGAAGAGGATGATGAGAGGATGAGGAGAGTGAGGAGGCATGAAACAGTTTTCTGAATGTCTTTCCCACTCTTCACCTCCGTCTGTCTCAGGAATTTAACTCACAACACAGTGACCAGCAGAGAGCCTGGAATATGTGCTGCAGCTTAGACCATTGAATACTGAGCAGCATTTGATAAAAATAAACCTTGAACTCCAACACTGGACACTTTCAAATTACACTTGAAACAGTGTACAGGAAAACCAGACTTGTGGACACTTTTAATGTTTAATGTTTTAATGTTTTAACGTTGCTGTTATTGTCAGTTGTCATTGTTTTTATTGTTTTTGCTGTGGTGTGACCTGCCCAGGGACTACAGATGGAAATGAGCATTTTTGCTATAATCTGTCGTATTTACACTGCAGTGCTGTAGATGTTCATTAATATGCACTGTCCCTATTAAATAAAAAACAAACAAACTATAGATTGCAAAATATTTCAGGTCTCCGCTCATCATCATTTTAAAAATATAAAATCTCTTTTCATTCAAACCTCTTACAACTTAAATAAATTGCGACTGGTCAGTTGTTTGTATATTAAACTGGGGAAGCTATTTGTTGTAATAGTATTTTATTTCTATTGATCTATACGTGCAGCTGTTTGCTAAATTTTCAGATGCATTCACAGAAAACACCTTGAAAAGCAAAAGGTCAGACTGCTCCTTACTAACAACTAATGTGTGAATAGAAATCATAACTCAAAATCAGTTTAAATCAGCTTCCTGCTAAAACCACATTTATACTGTGCTTCCCTACAGCGGTGAATGTGTAGACCCCAGGAGCACGCTTGGGTAAAAAAACAAGAGTTTTTGAACACGCCAGCTTTATTCTGAGGGCCTGTGGGGTGTTATAGTACAGCAGAGCCCTGAGCTACTGCAAAGCCTCAAGGGACCATGCGACATTTGATCAGCTGTGGCAGGAAGCAGACCTCTGTGATGATGAAGGTGCAACCCTGCCAAAAGAACCACCACCTGAACTGCTGTAAGCCACGCTTTTATTCTAGTGCAAAAGCAGAATTCAAAGAGTTGATGGTTTCAGATGTAAAGTTTTACTATAAGATGAAATACAAAAAAGGACATGAAGCAAGCACATGTGAAAAGTAACTTAGCCATTAGCTTTGACTGAGATCCAGAGTACAAACAAAGATGTGAGTCTGGTCACCTGTGAATCTCCCAGAGTTCAGATGGGCGTGACTGACAGGTGGATTAGCCAATCAGGGACACACATGGTTTGCCCGTATCAAAACAAAAGTGGATGCTTAGGAGGAGAAAAGATAGTAAAAAAAAATCACAAAGGACTGAAAAACATTGCGAATTTCTGTGGAATTAAACTCTAAACTGTTAAATCTGAGGTGAGGCAACGACCAGCTAACAAACATAAAAATACATAAATATATACATAACCAAATAGTAAAAGTATTGGATTAGCATGACAGTTTTTGAAATGCTTTACATTTGATGCATTCATAAATACAGTTGTATCCTTTAACTTTTAAGAATCAGAATCAGAATCAAAAAGACTTTTATTGCCATTGTCAAGTGAACACAATTTACAAAACTAGGAACTTGTCTCGGTGATAAGGCAAACATAAAACACTAAATAATAATAGTAATAACTAGAATATAGACACTAAATAATAATAATAACTAAAATATAGCTATAATATAGTAAAAAATAATAAACAATCCAAATAGGCTAACAAAAAGGTTCAGATGAGCAGCATCAGAACAGTAGTGCAAACATGGCCTAATTAAAGTGACCAGCTTTGTGCAGATGTTATGAATTGTTCATGAGTCCATAAGACATTTCCCAGTGGATTTTGTGCATCAATAGCCTATATATATTGTGCAATGTTCTTGTCAAATCAATCAATAAAACTGAGTTATGAACTGATTCAAGTCGAGTCATATTTGAGCCTTAACAGACATTGTGGACATGGTGTTTCAGATTCAGTTCTGTTGATGTTAAAATACAGAAGGTGTTAATATACAGCTCTGGAAAAAAATGAGACCACTGCATTTTTTTTCTGAAATCAGCCTCTCTACATGTATTACAGCCATTCCATTCCAGCATCTGTTGAATTCCAAGACAAACACAAAGCTGAGCTACTTCAGCTCTTGCACCAGGAGTGGAATAAAGTCACCCAAGAACAATGTGAAAGACTTGTGGAGAGCATGCCAAGACGCATGAAATCTGTGATTAAAAATAAGGGTTATTGCACCAAATATTGATTTCTGAACTCTTCTTACGTGTAAGCATTACTATTATGTTGTTTTAAAATGAATCTGATCTTGTTTCTTTGCATTGTTTGAGGTCTGAAAACATTTTTTTTTTTTTGTTATTTTGACCATTTGTCATTTTCTGAAAATAAATGCTCTAAACGATCATATTTTTATTTGGAATTTGGGGGAAAATCAGTCAGTAGTTTATAGACTCAAACAAAAATGTTCCTTTTGCCCAAACACATACCTATAAGTAGTAAAATCAGAAAAACGGATCATTTTGCAGTGGTCTCTTATTTTTTTCCAGAGCTGTAATATAATAATTCTTAAAGACCGTTTACTTTTCTAAGTGTTGAACAATGGGTGACACAGCAGCAGCTCCACTCTCCCTAAACACCCTTATGTTAATGCGAGTTTCCTTTTATACGACTGTCAGAATGCCTGCCAGATCCTTTAACCTTATCAGAGTCCAAGTCATTATTTCTTCACAACATTATTAGCATCTAGTCACAACAAAACAAAACAAGTGACTGGAGCGGAATACCTTCATGAGCCGAGTAAAAAAAGCCCAGTTAGCTTTTAAAACCTTAAAACTGCTATGAGGCTAATTTGCGCTTGGTCACTTTAGAATATCAATCAACATTTCCAATTATTTTCAAATCTAACTAATGACTATTTCATTGTACAATCATAAATATATAAGAATGATTAGAAACTGATTTACATCAAATGACTAACTGACTAAGAAAGAAGACACAGATTGTAGTTAACATTTGTAATTACTTTAGAATGCTAAATAATAAGCTAGGTTGTCAAATTAACCAGCTAACTAAAAACGCTGTAAACACAACCTGATAAAGTCTAATGAAGCAGACAACAGATTGTTATTGACATCGACTGGTACGTGTTTTTCATGGCCAGTGCTGATGCCAATTATTTAGAATCCAGAGCAACCAATGGCCAATAAGCACTTCTGATACTTTTTTAGCAAATATGTAGAAGCGATTAGTTTAGTTTAGTCTTTATTTGAAAAGGGACAATGTACAGAGACATTAAGCTCATAAAACAAAGATGATCTGCACCAGATTATAGCTGCATAGCTAGTTTCCATCTGCAGTCCCTATTACATTAAAAATTACAGTAAAAATCTCAATCAACAATAAGAAACATTCACACTGACACATTCTCACACCACACAGGAACACAGATAAACACACTCTCACATAGTCACACACACATGTTCAATGCAAAATACCATACAAGGCACTAGGGATGTCAACAATTAATCGATTAACGGTTAATTGTCGATTAAGACGTTGGTCGATCAAAATGCATGAATTGTAATTAACCGCTAACCGCGGACACGCGTACACGCGCACCCGCATGGTCATGAAACAAGGCAACCGCGCTGCGCCAAGCTCGACTCACAGCCGACCGCAGGCGCCAACGGCACTGCTCAGCAGCCCCGGGTGTACGCGCGAGGCGAGATCGAACCCGGAATGCGTGCCGCTGCTGCTGGTTTCGCCGCAGCCCGCGCCCCGAGCCCCGTGCGGCTAGCCTGCGGCTCGGGGCGCGGGGCGCGGCGAAACCAGCAGCGGCACGTGGTGGTTTAATCCTAGTCTAGTCCAGGTCTAGACCCGGTCGAGTCCCGGTCCAGTCCAGGTCCAGTCCAGGTCCAGACCTGGTTCAGACCTGGTCCAGTCCACGTTTAGTCCTGGTCTAGTCTCTTAGCCAATCAGGACAGAACACAATGTTACACTATAAAAAAATTGGATAGAGCGAGGGATTACTGTATTTTGTTATTCAGCATCAATACATTTGTCTGCTTTTTACTAAGGAATAATTAACTGAGGAATATACAGTATAATAATACTACGATATATTTTTGACTCAGTGTTATGTATACTATAGCTTATATTCTTAAAGACCCTATTGAAACACTAAAATTCAGGTGAAAAACGCCGCTTATCAGTTAATCGTTAATCGATCGATAAGGTCAATCAACTATCAGTTAATGAATTAACCGATAATTTGCATCCCTACAAGGCACACATTTTAAAATAATTACAAGTATTTACAAAATCTTCATCTTTTAAAATTCATACTGCCCTACCATTCTACATTTCGTTTATATCAGTCTTTACGTAGCCTTTTGTATATCAAGTAACAATAGAGATGCTGTTATATAAAAATTAGTGTTGACAGGCTTGATTGTTCTCCAGCCACTTTTTAAGCTCCGTTGAAAAAGTTGTATAGCTTGCCTGACATTTTAATTCATTTGGAAGGTTGTTCCAGTCTTTAATGGCGTTATAGGAGAAGGCTGTTTGTGCAAATGATGTTTTACGCTTTGGGATGGCACACTGCCCCCTGGTGGAGGTGCGTGTGGTTCTGGTTGTGACAGTAGAGGTGTAATGAACAAAGTGCTTCAGGGGGGCCGGTGCAGAGTTATTTAGGATTCTATAAACTAAGCGGATTGAGGCAAGTCTCTGAATATTGTCAAAGCTGAGCAGATGATATTTCTGTAAGATATTGCAGTGATGGTGTTGTCTTGGTTTCCTGTCGAGGACTTTTAGGGCTTGTTTGTGCAGAGATTCCAGTGGCTTGAGGGTGGTTTTGGTTGCCTGGGACCAGCTTGTGATGCAGTAATAGAAACGGGACATGATCATTGCATTAAAGAAGGTGTGTGCTGCTTCTTGTGTGAGTGAGTTCCTGATGGATTTAAATGTTTTGATATTGTATTTAAGGCTTTGTCACAGTCGTTGTCATATGTTTAGTGAAGGTGAGAATGGGATCTAACGTGACACCTAGGTATTTATACTCTGTCACATTCTGTATAGCTTCACCATTGACTGTAATATTTGGAAAGGATGATTTTTTACACTTATTGGTGAAGTACATTGTGGCTGTTTTCTTTGTATTTAATGTGAGGCATGAGTCACGCAACCACCTATCTAGCTTTTCCATAGCCCTGGTGAGTTTGTTGGCTACCTGCTCTGCATCTTTTCCCCACGTATAAACGACCGTATCATCTGCATACATCTGGATTGTATGTCCTCGCACACAGATGGCAGGTCATTTATGTAAAGGGAGAAAAGAAGAGGGCCGATGTTAGAGCCTTGTGGTACTCCAAAGTGGGTAGTTTCTATGGATGATCTGATATTACTGATGCAGACACACTGAGAGCGGTTGGTCAGGTAGGACTTAATCCAGGCTAGGATGTTTGTGGACAGTTTATAATTTGTTAGTTTAGAGAGTAGTATGGGGTGGCTAACTGTGTCAAATGCCTTGCGGAGATCCAAAAAAATTGCTCCCACGACCCCACCATTGTCCAGATGTGATTTTATTGTTTCGATAAGCAGGCAGCAGGCAGTTTCAGTTGAATGATTTGCTCTGAAACAAAACTGCATGGGGTGTAGTAACTCTTCCTCCTCTAGATGTTGTGAGAGTTGTTATACTACTACTTTCTCAAGAGTCTTTGGTATAACAGGGAATATACTGATTGGTCTGTAGTTATTAACATCCTGTTTGTTTCCTGCTTTGTGTATTGGGGTCACAGTAGCAGTTTTCAATGAGGAGGGTTTTCTGCGATTGACTGATTTATTAGTTTGGTTATTGGAGCGGTAAGGGTGTCTTTGTGTGTTTTTAGGAAAACTGTATCATATCCTTAGCCCGTGGGCTTGATAACGAGGAGAGGATTTTGTTAACTTGTGCTTCATTTGTAGGCACTAGATTTAAGTTATTCTGATTATTTACCACTATGTCATTGTAGAGCTTTTGAGGGAAATTTGTATTAATTGATATTACTGACTGAATAAAGTTCTGGTTGAAACAGTTGCCAATTTCAAGGCTGTCGTAAAGAATAGAACCATTCACATTTAATGTTATGGGTTCCTTCCTTGCTTGTCCTTTTCCTGTAAGTTTGTCAATAGATTTCCAGAGCTCTTTTGTATTCCCTTTTGCTGCTTTGATAATATTTAGGAAAAAATCTGCCCTTGATTTCCTTAGCTGTGTTGTAACTTTGTTTCTCAAGCTTTTAAAAGTCATGCGGTCAGTGTTGAGACCTGTTTTAATGGCTTTTTTAAGAGCTGAATCCCTTTGCTTCATTAGTCCCCAGATTGTGTCATTTATCCATGGGGCTTTCACTTTGACTCTTTTCCTGCCGGACTGTGTTATAGTAAATTTAGAAATAACATGCTTGATTGCCATTATTATGTCATCACAGGCCTGTTCGGTGTTTGTCCAGTTTATTATTTCATGCCAAGGGACATTCTTCAGCTCATCCTCTAAAGGTTGGCAGTTTTTTTTAGGTATGTAGGGTGAGAAACTATGATTTTGAGTAACTGTTTGATTCTGATATCGAGATTTTGTCAACTTCCGTGCAATCAGTGTAATGTTATGGTCAGATAAGCCGGTTAGCAAGTTGTACGTTTTGGTTATCCGCTCTGGGTTAGTGGTGAAGATCAGATCCAATACTGTACGAGAGGAACTAGTAATTCTGGTAGGACTGTTTATCAATTGGGTCATGTGAAAGCTATTCATAATGTCTTTAAGTTTCTTCCTACGTGCTTTATTTTGCCAGTCTAAATTAAAGTCCCCCATCACTATTAGTTCTTTAGCACTGTACTGTTTAAGTACATCTGACAGTAGATTAAAAAAGTTATCTTTGGCAGTGGGAGGTCGATATACAGCAATGATATTGAAATGCATCTCTGGTGATAGTGTGATTTTCACTCCAACACATTCAATTGTTTCCACTGAAAGGGAAATCTCCTCACTGTTAAGATTTTCCCTTACATATATCATGACACCTCCCCCTCTCCCACCAGATCTATCCTTTCTATAGATTTGGAACCCTGGGACATCAATCAGGGCTGAGGGTGTTGTGGGCTTTGTCCAGGTCTCAGATAAGGCAAGGTAATCTAAATTTGAGTCTGATAATAAATGTTGGATTTGCTAACTTTTTTGGACCACACTTCTTATGTTAATATGCCCTCCAAAAATCCCCTTTGGCTTTAAGTTTTGTTCCCACAGTATTTTTGCGTGGTTAACAGTTTGAAACATTTTTGTGGCCCTCTGTTTTGATTTTCTCCCACTTATTATGTAATTTAAATATACTAAAAACTCACTCACAGCCCTTTTTTCACCACAAACCTATACAGAGCTATGTAGTCATGTTATTTATTTGCACGAAAATGTTCAAATTAAGCTTTATGGATAATTCTGCTTCATGGTTTGATTTTAATATTATTGTTTATCATCTATATTTATTTCAGGAATATATCACACTTCAAAATGTGTTACAGGCCTTGGAAACTCTACAGTATAACATGCCAATACTGGGGATCCAACTGCCAAGCTTCATGTTTGAGGACAAAAGGACCCCATACAGGGCAGGACAGTCTAGCATAAAGCAAAGGTGAAGAGCAGGAGAGACATTCAGGAAAACTGTCTCCCAGGAAATGCCCAAAGCTCTATGGGTAGTTTTAGGCAGCAGGTCACCCAAAACTAAATATCGATCTGTGCTGGAGGTTTAAGACCAATAGCTGATACGCAAAAAAGTCCAAATATCAACCTGACATATTGGCCATAGTTATGGTCTATAGTTACTAACGATAAAGAAATACATGTCCTTATGTATTTGCATGTAAAATTAAAATATGCATCCATTCCACATGGTTTGAATTCCCTATATTTTGCATTAGTATAATTATGTATCCATTAGTGGCATATGCATTTCCATAATTGTATTCTGTGAATTAAAGTCTATGCTTTTAAAGGCCCTATTTTTTCCTTATCACAAACACACCTGGAGTTAGACCTGCGCGATTTATCGATTAAATCGATTAATTCGACTTTACAGTTCAGTTTACAGTTCAGTTCAGTTATTTTTTACATGCGAGCGGAACTAATGCACGGCGAGTGAGGGAAAGCTGGAGCTTGTACCAAACAAATGTGTCGCTACATCTGTTATATGGAACTGGTTCGGTTTTCTTGCATTGGACTTAGAACAAACGAGTGCTCGTTGTAAGGTCTGTTCAAAAGCTGTTGCAGCACGACAAATTTATGCTAGTGCCGAAAGCTGTTGCACGCAGCGGAGTGGGATGAAGTACAGGTCCGAACGGAATGAAAATAACCCCCGTCTAGTCCCTAAAACATTTTCGAACTGTTTGCAGTATGATAAGCACGGCCCACGACGGAAGGCAATCACACAGGCTGTTGTATGTTTTACCAAAAACATGATGTATATTGTAAAAGACATAGTGCCCATATACTGTATACTGTGGAAAAGCCCGGATTCATTAACATGGTGTTAAGTTTTGGACCCGAAGTATGTGCTACCAAGCCGGAAATATTTTTCTGAAGTTGCCACAGCTGCACACAGACCGCACAAGCTAACATACATGAACACAGCCAGTGGCTCCCTCTTTTCTGCATCACTCGAGGAAAACTAAAACACAACACTACCCACTCCAGTCCATTTTTCCCACAATCAGGGAATAATTTAGCTCCATAAAATGCTTCTTTATAAAAGAAAGATATTTATATAACTGTAATATATTTGTTTAAAACAATAACAGCTTAATTGATGCTAGGTGTAATGTATTTTTTTTAGACTTAGACAAACTTTATTGATCCATAAGGGAAATTGCTTTGGATACGGTAGCTCACTCATCAAATAAAATATACAATATAAAAACAGAGGGTGAAAGAACAAGAAGAAAAATAGATAGAATAGCAACCAAAGAGCAATAGACCTGTGTCAGATGAGACACAATTATATACATAAGATAAAAGAACGTTGCATTGTTTTGAGCCATTTGTCTGTCATCTGTTATTTGTTTTTGAGTAGGGCAGAGAAAAATCGATTAAAATCGGAAATCAGATTTTGTTTTTTTGTTTTTAAATCTGACATTTTATTTTTAGGCCATATTGCCCAGCTCTACCTGGAGTTGTGTTGTTGTTTTTTTTCAATCACACATGTTTAACACCCAAAGCCTGCATATTTAGGCTCAGTTCTTCTTCTCAAACTGAAAACACAAACACAACAATTACAGGATTTGTAATAAATTAATCTAATTAATCGCATTTTAATCTCATATATGAGAGATATACAGAGAGAAAGAACCCAAATTCAACAAGAGTAGTTTGTTGAAGTGCGCTCACGCTCACACTATCACTGGTAACAATGGAAGTTGTCTGGACATGTTTATCGTTCAAATGATCCGTCAGGCTGGAGCAGCTTTGGTGATCGGAATATTATTTTTCACAAAAGCTACAAATCACAGTGTTCTTGTTGATTGTCCCGACTTCATTCTTTTTATAAATAAACTTGCCGTTCAAAGGTCCTGGCAGCGATTTCCTCACCTCGAGTCGAGTCCATGTCAGTTTCCTCCAGGATTTATTTGTTTGATTAGCGACGCAGGTGGAAGTGACGCCACTGCCAAGTCGCCTACAGGTCCTTCAATGGGCCAAATTTAAAATGAGCCCACACTGAATTGCCAGTCATAATTAATTGCATTAATTTTTATAACACATTCATTTGCAGTGTAATTAATTAATCTAATCTAATTAACACGTATCAAGAATTCGATAAGTCAAAACGTGTCTTAAAGTGTGCAGAATGTGACTTGTATTAACATGGTAAAAGGAGAAATTCAGTTCTGGTTCTGGTCAGTTCTGGTTAGAGTGCTGATGGACACTGCTTATATCTAGCTGCAGGGAAGAGCTAACTACACTGAAATTACTCCACCTAGAAGCAACGGGCCACTCCTTTGAGGACAGCGAGGTTCAGATCTTAACCAGGGAAAAAAATGGTTTGAGAGGGGAGTTAAAGAGGCTATTTTTTGTCAAAAAAAGAGAATTCTTCTTTGAACAAGAATGGGGGAGTCAGACACAATTTGTCTCCCATATATAATTCCATTCTCAAACCTAAATCAAAACAAAGGAAACAAGGGGGCTAGCCAGGTCAGGTCCAGAGGTGTGAAAACACCCATTAGGGTTTTGAATGGGTATGCTAAACTAGATGCCAGAGAGAAACTGAAAAACAAAAGACAGAAAGCTGAAAACAAAGAGGTTGGATAGTTAGTATTTGTAATTTCAGTGTAGTTAGCTCCTCCCTGCAGCTAGATATAAGCAGTGTCCACCAGCACTCTAACCAGAACTGACGAAGCAACTTGGATGAGCTACGAAATGTTTTCGACCAAATAAACTTTGTCCAGTTGACAAATTGAATTTCTCCTTTTACCATAGATTCTACCTGGACGACTGAGGGATTCTTCACACTTGTATTAACACGTAATGAAGGGAGTGTTAGCTCCTGTCACCTTGATGCAGGTTAAATGGCCATTGGAGGCTAATGGAGGGCTGTGCTTTTTAGTGTTTTGTTGAAGTAAGTTGTGCGGGTGGCAGGTGGCTCAGGCTCTATTAAGATGCTATTAAAGAGACAGAAGGTAAATTGGGCTATTCAGGACCAAAGATGTCTTTCTTCCAAGACACGTGGGTAAGACTGATACAGGGAAGTGTACAACAAATGAGTGACTTATGTAAATACATTTAAATGAATGGGCCTCCTCAATGTTTTGCTTTGTTCAAAGTTCAAGTTCAAAGTCAGTTTTATTGTCAATTCTGCCATACGTGTTCAACATACAGTGAATCGAAATTTTGTTTCTCTCTGGCCAGGTAGTGCAAAAAGACAGTGTACAAAATACAATACGAAGACAAAACACAACAAAAAACTATCTAAGACAGAGATCTAAGTTAAAACTAAAGTCTACGATCTAAAATCTTAAAACAGTGCAACATAATAAATAAACTATACTATATACAGATTTCCAAAGTGTGCAGTGTGCATCAAAAATGTGCAATGGAAGATACAGCAGTGACTTGGTCATGTGCAGTAGAATGTGCATAGGAGTTAAGATAAAATAAAAATAAATGTGCAACAGTAGTAATTCTAGTGCAGTAACAGGAGTAAACAACAGTACTAAAATTCCAGTAGTCAATGTGCAATAACAGCAGTAAACAACAGTGCAACGGGGGTAAAATTCAATAACAGGAGTAAACAACAGTACTAAAAATTCCAGTAGTAAATGTAAGTGTGCAATAACAGTAGTAAACAACAGTGCAACAGGAGTAAAATCCAGTAGTAAATGTAAATGTGCAACAGTGCAACAGTAGTCCTTAGCAGCAGTTTTTTTTAAAAAAGTGTCTAGAGTGATATGTCTTTTTATGGAATACAGGTTATGCCAATATGGGGGGTGGGGGGTGGGAGATGGGTAAGGTGAGAGTTCGGGTGTGAGTTCAGCCTCCTGACAGCCTGGTGGATGAAGCTGTTTGAAAGCCTGGTGGAGTGGGCCCGGAGACTCCGGTACCTTCTCCCCGAGGGCAGGAGGCTGAACAGGCTATGTGCGGGGTGGCTCGGGTCACCCACAATGCTGGACGCTCTGCGGGTGAGCCGGGTGTTAAAAAGGATGTTTTAGGGATGGGTGATGAAACAGTGATCCTGCGCCAATCTAAGGAGAATCAGTTTTTTCCAGTTTTTTCGTCCGCCTCTTTTGAGTGACAGCAGAATCAACCAATCACAGTGCATAGAAGGCAGACATAAACTGAGATAAAATCAAGTTGTGACATTGCTTTTTGCCATATTGAGGAACACAAAACTCAGCAACAGTGCCAGGAGGATTTACTTTTCATATAGCTTAAATAATGGCAATTAGACACATTAAAATGATTCAAGTCATAATACTATGAAATAAATAAAAATGTGAGAATTGCAAATATAAGTCATTTCACTTTATTATCTTTATTTTTATTCAGAAAGTTTGATTTCATAAGGCTAAATGATGTGATTTGTTCTCACAAAAATGGAGGAAAAAAAAAAAATATATATATATATATATATAGATTTGGGCTCTTGTTGTTGTCAATATTAGTCTTTTGGTTAGAAAAGTAAACAATTTTAGACTGTCAGACCCAAATTCCAAATACTCCCTCCAGTTTTATTATATATTATACTCAGTTTTATTATACATCGTGGGGCAAAGCTTGGCAAAATGAAGTTGTACATGTTGCTGATTAATTCCACATTTCTTTTTGTTGTGTTTATGGATTGCTACGTTTGTTCCCAAAATCCATCAAATGGTGTAGTTCTGAGATTACGATTTTGTGCACAATCATGTCCTGTGGAGTGTAATGAGATGTTGATTTAGTTGAAAGCGTGCAAATTTCCAGTTCTTTTGTCAGGTTCAACAACAGCCTCGATGCTACGGAAAACCTTTGAATAAGTTTTAAAATATCAACAAATATGAATTGATTTTTGATTACAACTTCCTGTTCTGTACAGCAGGGACAGGATAATCAGACATCCCTATTTACCCAGTTTTGAGTGCTGTCTCGCCTGTCCCAGCAGATTTACAGCTTTGGAAAATAAGAAGACACCACTGCAAAATGATCAGTTTTTCTGATATTACTACTTATAGGTATGTGTTTGGGCAAAAGAAACATTTTTGTTTAAGTCTATAAACTACTGACAACATTATCCCCAAATTCCAAATAAAAATATTATCCTTTAGAGCATTTATTTGCAGAAAATGACAAATGGTGAAAATAACAAAAAAGATACATGTTTTCAGACCTCAAACAATGCAAATAAACAAGATCAAATTCATTTTAAAACAACATAATACTAATGTTTACACTAAGAGTTCAGAAATCAATATTTGGTGCAATAACCCTTATTTTTAATCACAGCTTTCATGCATCTTGGCATGCTCTCCACAAGTCTTTCACATTGTTCTTGGGTGACTTTATTCTACTCCTGGTGCAAGAGCTGAAGTAGCTCAGCTTTGTGTTTGTGTTGGAATTCGACAGACGCTGAAGAAATTTCCCTATGTATTTTGACCAACCTGATACACACCAACAGTAAAGAGGGGCATATATTGTAAATTGTTCAGCTAAAATACAGAAAACAGTGCTTGAAAATGACAAAAAAAAGGGCAAAAAATAAAAATACACAGACAGAAGTCCCTGAGATTCCGACTGAAACAAGTGAGTCTAGAATGGATTATGGAATGTTCCATGCTCTTTTATTTAGACCAACCCAACCCGCCGTGTCCCAGTTTTTAATTTTGAAAGTCTGGTCACAGGTGTAAGCAGCCAGTTCTCTGTTCGCACATAAACCCAGCTTGAGTGCTTTTCCAGACAAGAACAATTTTCTGTAGTTTGTGCCATTATTGGAGATTGGAAGAGTCAAATTGCAATTGGCTGTAGGAGTTAATGCACACATGTCCTTCAAACTAATTACATGGCCACGCATGAAGCTAGCTATTTGTCACCTAGGCTTGAAAGGTGGACATCGATAATAATTGAAAAGTTTCCGTTTTACTTCTCTAAAAAGTTGGCTTCTTTTTGGCATCGAGTTAAAAGGGCATTGTGTCACTTTTCTGGTGGAGGGCCAAATGCCTGTCTCCATGCAAATGTTATTGCTTTGTCTGGAATGTCACAGTAGAGCATTAAATCTTTCTGTCTTCATGGAGACCAAACCAGACCAAGTTACAGGTCAGATCTGTGGAGAGGCAACCCAGTTCACAGTCAGAATGCCTCATTTTCTAGGTATTTTTGAGATATAAAACCACCTGTAATAAATGTAAGGTAGAGCTGTTTAATGTCATACTGGGGAACATTTCAGGCAGAGCAATGACATCTCCATAGAAACAAGCAGCCAACAGACCCACCCTACACCAGAAAAGCTACGCAATGTACCTTAAAATAAATAGGAGAAAATATCTTGTATCCTTACTTAACTTGACAATATGTTAGGTAAATAGCCTAGGATATGGTTGATGTGAAGAACTTCAATCTAACCCATGGACTCTATAAAGAAGTGTCAAACGAAGCTCATGAGGCGAGCAGTTATAGGAGTGAATTTGGAGCCAGCCTCGATATTAGGAACAGGAATTTATTTACAGACAAAATAGTGAAAAAAAAAGTCGATGAAGCCCGAAGTGCCCCCATCAACTCAAATCAAATCAAAACTTTATTTATAAAGCACTTTTCATACAAAAAAAATGTAACACAAAGTGCTTTACAGTGATTAAAAACAACCCACATTTCCTTCCACCCACCCAACCAGCCCCACAGCTGCCTGACACCACACAACCAAACAACCCAAACAGTAACACACACGCACGCACACACATACTAACATGCTAAAATACATAAAACTACACACATTAAAAAAAAAAAAACAAAGTTCAATCAAAGGCCAAGCTAAACAGGTGAGTCTTGAGCCCACTCTTAAAAACATGAACGTTCCCTTTGGCCCTGAGCTCCTTCGGCTGTTCCATAGACGAGGGCCGTAGTACTGAACAGACGCCTCTCCGTGAGTGTGTATCCTGACTTTGGGAATGACCAGGAGCTGCTGCCGGAGGAGCTCAGGGCCCGTGAAGGTTCGTAAGGTAAAAGCGGTTCTGAAACATAAGAAGGCCCAAGACCATTAAGACATTTAAAAACCCGTAAAAGAACTTTAAAATCGCAGCGGCTAGCAGTTTAGCTACCATACTTTTTGTACTATAGTGCGCGCCTGTCTATAAGCCGCCCCAACCAAATTTTTTGTACATATATAAGCCGCACCTGACTATAAGCTGCAGGTGTCCACATTGTAACTTGAGATATTTACACAGAAAGATGGTACACAAAAGGATTTTTTAAAATTTTAATTAACGTAAATACTGGTACGTACTTTTTTCGAACAGCGCCTACGGCAGTAACATGGCAAAAACATGGCAGTAAAACAAGTGTAAAATGGCCAGCGTGTAGCTTCTGGAAGCCTTAAAATAAAGTTTCAAGTTTAACTTTACGGGTAAACCCCCTGAACTCAATCTCACAGAACTGTTGATACCTGTGTAGGAGATTTTAAGTGTCTAAAACAAGGCTTCATTAATTCATGAACTCTCGTCACTTATTTACCATATTACCTTTGCTGTCTTCATAAAGAATGAATCCATACATAAGCCGCACCTGACTATAAGCCGCAGGGTCCGAAGTGTGAGAAAAAAGTAGCGGCTTATAGTCCAAAAATTACGGTATGTCCATTTATAGACAGTCTATGGTTTAACTTTTGTAATGACGTTTATAGCACGCTAATTACCCAGGCGGGATGGAGCTGTAAAATTGAACCTATTTGGATCACAATTAGATCATTGTCAATATTGTTCAGTCCAAATAGCAAACTTCTAACAAGCTCTAAATAGAAGCTAATCAAAGCTAATGACACATTCAAGTGCTAACTTTAAAGCCATCAGACTGCCTTTGCCTCCTTTTCTAAAAGTTATAAGGTTGCATTGTTTTTTTCTATTCTTGTAAAAGGTCCTATATTACACAAAATTGACTCTTGTGAGCTTTAAACCATGCATAACCACAAGACATCCAGGAAATTACAACTACTACATTATTATTACTAGTTTTTCCCGAATGCACCATTTGCAAACATACGCAGAGGGCCATGTCATTAGGAGCTGTAGTCAGGGCTTGTTCAGGTGTACGTGGACTTCCTAATCAGGGCTGACAGGGACACGCTGGAGAGAAAGGTTAATCACTCTGTCCCAGCGCTCAAAGGCCCAAATCCTGTGTGTGTGTTCAGCTCTTTGTATTCCACAGGTGTACTTCATCTGAGCTGTTATTGCAGGACAAAGGACAAAGAAATGAGACATGGTTCTGTTCTAATGTGGGATCAGGGGCGAATCCTGAGGACGCTTACTTTCTAAAGGGTCTATATTACGCTACTTTCTTCTCCTCATCACAAACATGCCTGGAGTTGTGTCTTGTTTCACTGTCACATGTTTAACACAACAATCCTTCATATTTAGGCTCTTAGTTCTCTCAAACAGAAAACACTCCGCACCTTTGTTAGAAACATTTGCATAATTTCAGCCATGGAATTGCCAATCTCTACTGAATATAAGGTAAAAGGTACTTGAAAACCGCCAGTTCGTGACATCATAAGGTGGAAAAGAGCATTTTGAGCTTTGACAGTCTAATAATAAAGGATCATTCAAACATGTGTGAATGAAACAAAACTCAACTCCCGGTGTGTATTTGATAATTTAACATTATACCGTGACTTAAACCTCACAAGAGTCAACTTTGCGTAATATAGGACCTTTAAGACAAAGATCTTTATAGTAAAATAAATCACAATAATAAACAAAAGTCATTTAGTAAACACAGAACTTGAAACCAGTTGTGTATTGATGGCATCGCACCCAATAACAAAACGGTCTCAAGTTCTATTCCCAATGCTGGTGACTTCCCTTGCTGCAGTAATTAAAACCTGTAGATTATAGATTCACTTTCCTTACTCTCCCAATCAGGATGTAAGATCTGGTTCAGTTTTACAATATTGTTGTTGTTTATGTGGACAAAATAATTCAAGTCAAGCCTTAACAGAAACGCAGAAACCTGGGGAAAATGTATATATGGGTGGGTTTCAGATGACATCACAGCATTCCAGAGGGCAATATTATTTAATACAAATGGCGGGAAGCTAAAATGAATATATAAATATGTTAAACTGCAGATTTTTGTCGTAATATAGCATGGTCTTGGGTCCAGTCAGTAATAGAAATGATCGGATTCTATATTTGAGAATTTACCATTCCTATATGTCATGGCAAAGTACAATGTAATGAACAGGAAAACCTGGCTCTTGTCCCCATCTCGAACTATGATATCATCACATTCTATAATCCCGAAACCACTAATAGTATTCCATGCACATAGACTAGTTTACATCCAAGGAGCACTATGGAACCTACCTGGACCACTGAGGGATTACATAGATATAGACTAAGGCTGCATCCCCTCTTCGTCTTACCCCTGCCCCTTGGTTTTGTGCGTTCATGTGAGGGCAAGGAGTGTCCTGATTCTAATTTTGATCAAGGGCTCGGGCCACAACCGAGGGCTATATACCCCTTGAAGCGAAGTAAGCTCTCGATCAGACTTGGAACGAAGGGATATGCCTACAAACTCAGGCAGGTTTTGGGATCAGGATGTCAGCGTCACATCGACCAGCCAAGGAGTCTCAAAAATGTATTTTCAGCAGTTGTAATTATCGATTAACAGTTTAGCAGGTTTACAATTATGATGCTTATGTTCTATGTTACTTTTAGTGAGCTGTTGTTGCGGTTTTAATTGTAGTGATGTCTGTTTAGCCGACGTTATCGTTTTCATCGAACTTTCATGCATAAACAAGCTAGTTTTTTGTCGAGCTGAGGTACCTGACATTTGTTTAGTTTTGCGTCAGTTGTTGTCGCCTCTGTAGACGTAGCAGCTCAGGTAGAGGCAAGGGATGATGACGCAAACGGTAATCGAGTGGTGTCCCATTTCTTAGGGGAACATTCGTACACCGAGCCCTCTCAGCTCAGTATCGAGGGGCAAGACAAAGACGTAGATAAAGGGGTAGGGGAAGGGGTAAGACAGAGTAATGGGATGCAGGCTTAGGTCACATATAAAAGAAAGTACTAATATTTAAAAGTGCATTGACATTGAGTTTGAAATTGAAATGAATGAAACAAAACAAAGTCGTTTTATTTTTTATCCTGTATAAAAAGCAGAACAAACAGACCGGGTTGGATCAAAGATGACACTTTTGTGAACAAGAGTGAAATTTGGGTGCTTTAGTTAAGGGCCCGCTGTTTCCTCACCGCTGAGTTAAATCCGAGAGAATCCATCTGTAACCGGCTTTCCACCCCCTGCACACAGACCTGAGCGATGTAAGCCAGATTTGACGGCGCGCTGAAGGAAATATATTGCTATGTACATTTATTTGCATCTTTCAGCACCAAAACGAAAGGGAAAATCCTCCTCTCAGAATGTGTTGGTTCTTGTTGTTTTGACAGCTTTTAGCATGTCAATATGCTAACCCTGACTGTTTTACATATAAATGTGCTGAAAATGTATATGATATGATCTAATATGATCTGTCACAAACTGTCAAAGTCACAGCTCTCATAATTGCGTCAAAATGATAGCAGCAAAATAGAATTGCTTGGTATTGGTAATAGAATTGGCGGTATCTGGACATTGAGCTCCATACTGGATCAATCAAAAAGCTTTTCATGGATTTTTCCACTTAGACACAAAAGAAAGAAACCACTATTCATCTAAGAAATGAAAGCTAAAAGTCCCTTAAAAACTTAATACTCCATTAATGCATTATTTCCTTTCAAGTTTAAATTGGTTTACATATGGCCAGTGACAGGAAAAATACTTTGAAAGTGTATTTAGATACAGAATATAGAATACCTAGTCTGGTTAACACCTGACCATATCACAAGTGAGATATGGGTCTGGAAACTCGCTTCGAAAAATCCCGTAGCGGAGGTGTGGTTAGCGATTGCCAACGGCCGTTTATTGGGCGTTATGAATGTCTATCATTGAGCGTATACGTAAGTCCATAGCCAATCATGTCAGTTGTCAGTTCAAACTACAAGCTTCCGTTTGTCATGTAGTACGCGTCACCGTCTTGCCACACCTCCCCCGCTCTCTGATTGGGGCCCTAAATCTGGGACTCTCGCTTGGACGAGTTTCCAGGCCGCCTTCCAGTTCGAAACGAACGGAAGCGGCCTGGGAATTCCCAGGCTATAGAATACCTGCATTAAAATGTATTTTGTATTGTATTCTGATACATGGGCCAATCAGTGTACTGTATTAGAATAATTTCACGCAGAGTTGCTCATAAATTATTGAGTAAAGTAGTATTGATAAAACAGCATTATATTTGTTTCGCTGTTAGCATTTCCTCTCACTAATTAGAGAAGGAAAAATTACACATACACACTACAAGAGCCCTGTTCTTTATTTTTTCTCACTGATTATATGCAGTTTTAAGCTTAAATTGTGTGATCTGGTACTGTGATGTAGAAGTAACTTACATTGCAGTAACTGTATACTGAATACCACCAAATGAAAAAGTAACTATACTGGAATAGAGTTAATCAAAATGACTATTCTGAGTATGTATTCTCGCTACATGTAAGAGTTAATTCCCAACTCTGCATAGCAACTAAAGTATATGGCGGCAGGTCACATTTTCTGTATCTTATACAATTGGTGACATAAAATGGAACCCTTAAATGACCTGTAGCTGATTTTTTTTCCCCATGTAATTTAGTAAAATATGTTTTACTAGTTATATGTTTTAGTTCAAGTATGTTGGGTTCTTTTTTGTGAGGGGAGGATGGAGCGTGAGATTGACAGGCGGATCGGTGTGGCACCGGCCGTGATGCGGTCGCTGTACCGGACCGTTGTGGTGAAGAGGGAGCTGAGCCAAAAGGCAAAGCTCTCGATTTACCATCGATTTATGTTTTCCCCCTCACCTATGGTCATGAGCTCTGGGTAATGACCAAATGGACGAGATCGCGGATACAAGCAGCCAAAATGAGTTTCCTCCGTAGAGTGGCTGGGTGCTCCCTTAGAAATAGGGTGAGGAGCTCAGTCACATGGGAGGAGCTCGGAGTAGAACCGTTGCTCCTCTACATTGAGAGGAGCAGCTGAGGTGGCTCGGGCATCTGTTCTGGACACCTCCTGGACGCCTCCCTCGGGAGGTGTTCCGGACATGTCCACCGGGAGGAGGCCCCGAGGAAGACCCAGGACACACTGGAGGGACTATGTCTCCCGGCTGGCCTGGGAACGACTTGGGGTCCCCCCGGAGGAGCTGGAGGAAGTGTCCGGGGTGAAGGAAGTCTGAGAGTCCCTGCTTAGACTGTTGCCCCCACAACCCGACCACGGATAAGAGGAAGAAAATAGATGGATGTTTTCCTCTATACAATGCTGGTGCGCTATTAGCATGCTAGCTGTTGTTCGTATTACATTAATGGCAAAACCGCTCTGGTGTCTGAAAATTGTAAAAAGCACTAATAAACTCATCATGGTGAAAAATTAGGATGCTATGAATATGTTAAGTAAGTTGTGAATAACTTTGGATGGCTACAGACCACTTAACCTGCTTGTTTTCATGGAGATGTTATTGCTTTGCCTAGAATATTCCGCAGTATGGCATTAAAGGTCCAGTGTGTAGGATTCGTGGCGCATAGGTGGATAGTGGCTATGCACTTCCTGTTTTAGCTACGGCAAACCTCGAGGGTCACCCGGACGCGCCGTAGCGGACAGCTCGCGTACCGCGCGCGCTCCCGTGCGCGCACCCGCCGCGCACCCGGCCGACAACAACGGTATTAATAAAACGCGGTCTCCCGTTCAGTTTTTTTTTTTCTTTTCGCATGAAAGCACACATTCCCGATCGTGAACCATGATAATCTACATATCAAATGAAACCTTACAGTCTCCTCTTTTTGACTATGCAATTCATTTCCCAGCACAACAATCACTCCCTGAGCACATGGGGCTTTTATACGAAAAGCACAAAACGAAATGTTACTTAGCTTACCTTTGAAGGCTCTGCACAGGTCAAACTCTGTATTTCACCACAAGCTTGGTATCAATAGGTCCGTAAGGATCCAGCGAATAAAATCCAGTAAAACAATTTAGTCCAAAACATGTGTTAGATCCAATACGACGTGTGATACAGCAGCATGCTAGTTGTTTACCCAAAACCACGAGCCTCCCCCCACCCGCACCTCTCTCCTTCTCTCCTTCTCTCTTGCGCAGCGCGCCGGAGCCGCCTGCTGCTTTGCCTCCGGTGCTACCACGAGCCTTGCCGAAGGCGAAGGCGGAGCCCAAATGTCCTTCTGCGGCTCTCGTATTCAAAATGGCTGCCTCTATATGGGGAAGATCCCCCTTTTATGTGACTATATCTAAGTCCAAAAGAATACTTTGATTTCATGATGGAAGTGAAAAGGCTTGAAAAACAATGTATTTTTGAATGGGTATCTTCAATTTCAGTAATTAACGGGTAAAAATCTTACACACTGTCCCTTTAAACATATCTATCTCCATGGGAACAAGTGACTCCACTAGGCCAAGTTAGAAGTCAGATCTGTGAAGTGGCTGACAGTAAGAATACATGTGTTTCAAGGCATCTTTCTCAGTAATAAATAGCGACTGAATTGGTTAACTGCAAGGTGGTTACATTTAATGCCACAGTGAGGAACATTCAAGGCAAAGCAATAACATCTACATTAGAAAGTTACATAATGCACCTTTAAAATGAGCTCAGAGTTCAGTTTTTAGCTCAATTTTTAACATTTTTAGACAGTAAAAAGCACCCCAAAAAACACCCAATCCTGTTTTCTTAAGTCCAGCGGGGTGGCACTGGCAATCCCGCAGATCTGACACATCATCGATAAAAGTACGTGCTGTGAGCTTTACAAAATCAATGGGCCTGGCCTCTCCGTGTGCCATCTCCCTGGGCTCTCTGTGAGCTTTGACTTCTATTGTCCAAAGTTTTCCTGCGCGTAAACAACAATATGGTATGATATGACCAGTACAGCAACTGAAACTGGAGAAAAAGTTAGAAAGAAAAAGTAGGAAAGAAGTAGTTTGTTTGTATGCAATGCGTGGTCTGTAGTCGCTGTAGTAAAAGTAATCTTAAAACGTAACAGCACCAGCAGTTATAATGGAGCTACAAGATTAATCGCAACTATATCAATATTCCTTGGCAGACCTCTGAAAACTGTTCTGAAATAAACACAGTTCTTGCAGTTTAGTAGTTCACCTTTTAGTTCTTGGTTTTCCTGCAGAATTGGCAGATTTTTAAGAGCTCCCATGGGTAAAAATTATTCTCTCTAGGTTTGGCCACAGCTGTATTCCATGTAAAATTTTTACTGATTTTTGAATAGTCCTAATGATAATCCTGAATTTTGGTGACTCATTTTAATATCCAAAGCCATCAGAGCTTCTTAGTATTCTTTTTTGTGTGAGAGCGACAAAGGGGTGGCGCTATGTCACTGTAGGGGGGCTACATTTCATTTTTACAGACGCGCTTGTTCAGGTTGGGTTGCTGAAACCTGGCAACCTTGATGCTAAAACTAGTAAACTAGATACTCATTGAGCAGGTATGGATACTAAAAAAGTTGCGTTCACAGGAAATGAAAATCAGAAATTAACCTTTCCTGAACAGCTTTAGAATGATCACATACACTGCGTGCACATGGTAGGATCGGATTGGATTTCTTCAAATCCGATCCCGTTACTCAGCGGGTGGTCTGTCCTTAGATCCAAGTGCACATGAAAGTCGTGTAATCGGCTAATGGGCAGCGACCTGACCGGCTCCGCTACGCTATGCGGCGCTGTAGTCCAACTACTTCCGGGTGATGGCTACTCAATAAAAACACTACAAACTATGTGGTGGTATACAAAGATGGCGCTCGAGGAGTTTGACGGAGCAGCATTGGTGTACATATTGTCCATTCTTTCTTCGCAGCCATGATTTCGTCTGACTTTTCCGGCAACAACTGGTACTTATGAGGGCGTCGGCGCCTCCTGCCATGTACGGGTGAAATCCCTGGAGAAAAGTCCAGCGCATGCGCAGTACGCCAATCCGATCTGATATCATGCACAAGGCAACGCCAAGTGGATTACTATCAGCCTAAACCAGGGGTTCCAATCGGATTTGCGAAACTAATCCCTATACGATCCTTAGCCTGTGCACATGAATTCGATACGATCCCAGTCCGTTTGCAATCAGATTACACTCGTCCATGTGCACTCAGTGATAGACTAGTATACGCCCATGGACCACTGTGGAACCTACCTGGACCAGAGAGGGATTGACCACACAGTAATATGAAAGAAAGCACTATGATTTAATGCTGAAAATCACATTCTATTGTAAAAACATTTTTATTATCATCATAGTATCTGTATCGAGTCTATTCCTTAGTATCCAAGTTTAAAATTTTAATATTGTGACAACACCACTGCAGAATCCAACAATTAAAACTGAATAAATGCAATGTGTTTTTAGTCTTAACAGATAAGTTATATACAGCTCTGGAAAGAGACCACTGCATTTTTTCTGAAATGTATGTATGTGATGTAAACACGTACGCAACTTCAGCAGATTTGACCACAATTTTGCATCTTGGGCAGTGTAGACGAAAACGTTACGGTGGAGCGTATTCAAGTTTTCCACTTTGGAGGGCAGTTTCAGTTTTTTGCGTTTTTAAGGCCCCAAAACGCCATCACCGTATAAACGAAAGCTACTTCTGATAAAATATTTTGTAATTTTTACCTGTAAGCATTCTCGTGTAAACAGGCCCTAAGACACTCAAACATTGTGATGTCAAGTACAGGAATTGTTCCACTGTGTTTTTAAACAATCTCAATCTCTCAGTCTCTATTGAACAAAAGGTAAACTGTAGCTGATAACTTGAAAACTACCACTACATGACATCACAAGGTGGAACAGAGCATTTTGAGCTTTGGAGATGTAGACAGATTAATAATAAAGGATTATTCAAGCATGTGTAAATGAAACAAAATACAGCTCCAGGTGTGTTTTTAAAGAATTAACATTTTAAGATGGCTTAACATTCACAAGAGTCAATTTTGCATAATATAAGAAGAAATTCAGCATAAGAAATTCAAAATGGATTCCTCAGTCTCCCGGTGCCCTCTTAATATACAGCACTGTGGGGCTGTAAGCAGACACTGTGCGGCAGAGGGCTCCTGTCTGTAGATGGGAGCTCTGCAGCTGACTCAGGTGAAGCTGACCTTCTCTATCCTCTGAGAGACAACAGGCCTAGAAAAGCAACCTGACCTCCACCACAAACACAAGAGGGTCATTGTGCACAACTGACGACAGGGACATTAGAATAGGGAAAGGAAATATCTTGGTTCAGACAGGATGATATTTTTGAGTTAATAAATAAAACAACAATTCATAAAATATTTTGCTGTTTGGTAAATGGTCATGTTTGACGCAGCGCTTTTCCACCTTCAAGGCACCCAAAGCGCTTTACATCAAGGAACCACTCACCCATTCATACACCAGTGTACGCAGACACTGGTTTGAGGTGGGTTAAGTGTTTTGCCTAAGGACACAACAACAGCATTCATCCGTGGGAGCTAGAATCACACTGCCTACCAACCTCCAACCTGTTTATGTTGATAGTGGGATTTGAACCTCCAACCTTCAGATCAGTGGACAAAACAAACACAAACTGAGCTACTGCCATGCCACAAAGCAACTGAAATAACGATAATGCAAGATCTAGGCCTGTCATGATAACACATTTTGAAGTACGACATACAGCTCTGGAAAAAAATAAGAGGCCACTGCATTTTTTTCTGAAATCAGCATCTCTACATGTATTACAGCCATTCCATTCCAGCGTCTGTTGAATTCCAACACAAACACAAAGCTGAGCTACTTCAGTTCTTGCACCAGGAGTGGAATAAAGTCACCCAAGAACAATGTGAAAGACTTGTGGAGAGCATGCCAAGACGCATGAAAGCTGTGATTAAAAATAAGGGTTATTACACCAAATATTGATTTCTGAACTCTTCTTAAGCGTAACATTCATTTTTAAAATGAATTTGATCTTGTTTCTTTGCATTGTTTGAGGTCTGAAAACATGTATCTTTTTTTGTTATTTTGACCATTTGTCATTTTCTGCAAATAAATGTTCTAAACAATAATATTTTTATTTGGGAATTTGGGGGAAATGTTGTCAGTAGTTTATAGACTCAAACAAACATGTTCCTTTTGCCCAAACACATACCTAGTAGTAAAATCAGAAAAACTGATCATTTTGGAGGGCTCTCTTATTTTTTTCCAGAGCTGTGTACTAGAGAGAAATACTGCGATAAACTCTAATACTGAAAGTAATTTATGCCTCAGACAAAAAACTAAATAATCCCAGTAAACCAGTTTTTGAATAGACAGATAATGAATTAGTTATTTCTTCAATCGTTTACAGCTTAAATCTTATGGTATTACAACATAACTAACCCCAAATCAACTGTACAAACAATAGTGACTCCCAAAATGTATGGTTCCCGCGAGCGATAAACTGATATAGTAATTATGGTGACAGGCCTAGCAAGATCTCTTTAGCAAATCACAAATCATTTTAAAAGAAAACTCAGAAAATATTAGCCAGCAAATCAGCATCTTTTTAATAAACCCAATAGCCATTTTCCCAAGAGGCTAAAACCAAACACCACAGATCTCATTCACATTTGGACCATAATCCTTTCAATAAACAAATACAACAATGATTATAATAGTCTTGTCTTAAAGGAGCTGTAGCAGTTTTTTTCATCCAATACAGATAAAATTAGTCTTGCTAGTACAGATTTGTAATAAAATCTGTTGAAAATGATATGCTGTCTAAATCTTATTTACTGTATCTTAAAAGATAAAAGAAAGTAGGGCTGGTACGCTGTTAGCATGCTAGTTGTTCCACAACAGTAGCATTAGAGTGATACACAAATTTTGTTCTAAACTCTGAAAGTTGAGGAAAGCATTTTTTTAAGTGAAATAAGTACTGCACAGTCCCTTTGAAGGTAAGCTATATAATACAAAATTGACTCTTACCTCATCAAAAACAAACCTCAAGTTGTGTGTTGTTTTTTTTGTATTCACACATGTTTAACACACAAGCCCTGCATATTTACGCTGATTTATTCTCTCAAGCAGAAAATACAACTGAAACTAGGGGTGGGCGGTATAAATGGTATAAACGGTATAAACGGTATGCGGTATAAATTTGGCCAACGGTAGAGATTTGGGTTATACCTTCCTATCGCGATAGTTCATTGCGTCACCACAACAAGGAAGGAGGAAAAATCGCTGTGAGCAGCGAGCACATGGAGGAGGAGGAGCAGCGCAGAGATGAAAGAGTTCCGCTTTTTTTTCAGCCGCGGGGTCATCTGAATACGGGGGAATCGTATTAAACTTCTACCGGTGTAAGCCACGAGCATGCGCAAGCCGCGAGCACGCGCAAGCCGCGAGCACGCCGCGAGCCGCGGCCCATTTCAACAGTACATGTGTACTGCAAACATCGTATTTCCCTGATGATTGCCCAGGGACTCAGGGAAGCGCTCGAGTCATAGGAACTTGACGAAGAGTTGCAGGTATGCATCACCACTGACACCGGCGCCAATGTTAAAGCAGTTTCATTTTCGATTTACATTGCCTTGTTCAAATTTTATACTGCTTGAAAGTGAAGTTACTTGTTTTATGTTTTTTACAATTACAGTTTTGCACAATACATTTTCTTGTAGTAATATTCTTGACGTTTATGTTATTTAATAGTTTAAAAAACAGCTTCCTGCTTGAATGCTTTTTCCATGTGCTCTGGTGACCATTAAGAAGCTGTTAATGCTGTTAACAGTTAATACTGTTACATACCAAAGTATACCGTGATATATACCGTCTACCGTCTATGGTTCAAATTATACCGTGATATAAATTTTAGGCTATATCACCCACCCCTAACTGAAACAACCTTAAAACAGGTCAGAAAATAACATAATACTACACACTGTGTAGTGTGTAGTGTAGTGTAGTGAGCGCCTCCTAGGGCTTATAGATATGCTAATACTAGACGCCAGAGGAATTCGTAAAACAAAAGAGACAGAGTAGCTGGGATAGTTCAGAGCTTTTTTCAGTGTAGGTAGCTCCTCCCTGCAGCTAGATATAGACAGGGTCTAACCAGCATGAGAACCAGAGCTGACAAAGCCTCTCGGATGAGTGGCGAAACGTTTTCGACCAAACAAACTTTGTCCAGTTGACAAATTGAATTTCTCCTTTTATCATGGATTCTACCTGGACGACTGAGGGACTCTTCACGCATCATAATATGGATTCTTTAACAATTGAGTACAACGCTCACAAAAGTCTACTGAAAGTGAAAAACCACCATTTCAGCACATTTTATTTTTACAAACTTAAACATGTCACGAACCCCGCAGCTCTTTAAACACAGGTGTACGGCGTTGGCTGCAGTCTCCATCAGTCCACACAGGCCCTGCTTCAATAATTGGTGTGGGCTTTGGAGAGAGCTATCACTTCCTCTGCTCGGAGAGGACTAAGTGTCACCTTGGTAGGATGTCCTGGCACTGTGGTCCTTGGAGGGAGAAGAGGAGAGAGGAAATCGTATCCACCTCATCCAGCTTCCAGAGATAATGGCCCAGGCTCAAGAATAACAAGCTTCAGTGATATCTTTAACTCAGTTTGGATGTGCTCAAGCAATACCAACGAGACATGTATGCAGTTCACAATACACAAGACTATTCAAGCAATTTACTTGAATGTTTGGCCAACTCATACTTTGCAGCTGATGTCGTCAACATTCCCTGGGGGTGTGATGCTAACGGTTGGCACTGCTCTGTCTGAAGCTCTGTTTAACTTCAATCTGAGCTTTTCACAATAAAGAACTGACTTATCTGAAACATCATGTGAGTTGATTTGTGCTGTTAAAAAAAGGCTCTCACACATAAAATTACAGTCAAAAGCTAGCTAGCATTAGACAATAGTTTTTCATTTAGTCACTCTCACCTTTTCATTGAAAATCAATCACCTAAAAAGGACTATGACCACTCGTATTGATCACAGGCTACTGAATGTGTTGTTTAAATCGATTTCTTTCTTTCTTTTTTTAAATCAATTGTGTGAGCCAACTGTTTGGCAGTTGTGTCACCATGGTATTTGTTAAACATTCCGCCAATAGAAGTTGATGTAGAACGCCCCCAGCACGATGACAAAGATAAATGTGGATTATTAATTAGTAAGGATGGGACAAAATCTCATGCCACAAGACAAAATTGCCACGAGATTGTGCACACATGAAGAAAATAATCTTGTGAGATTCCATTCATATTTACATTATGATTGGTCAAAAAGTTACATCTTGGTGAGTTTAATCTCTCATAATTACACAAAGCATTACTTGAATGGCAACAAAAACATAAAGCAAAATAAGTAAAAAATTGTGAGGCCAAAATTGGAAATAGAATCAAACATTTTACATATTAGGAACTATGTCAAAATCTCGTCATGTCTTGTCGGGGATCCAATCTCGTATCTTGTCTCATTTTCTGGAAATTGTGTCTCATTCAACCCATACTAACCAGGAGGAAGTAGAAGAAGAAGAAGCGGACTAAACCTAAATAATAACAAAGACAAGCCTGTCTATAAAGCATAACAAAAAATTCTAACCAAAACCAAAAATGCTGAACTAATTTGAATCTAGAACTTCAGAACATCTATTATTTATCACAGATTTAGAAACAGCCAATTTATCTGTATAATTATCTCAATGTAGCTACAAGTACTAATTATAACAATTATCCAAGGTATTTTCTTTACTGGCAATATTTAATACGGGTAAAAAACTTTCTCTTCGCTCTGGTGAGCAGCTACAAACAAAACACAACTCCAGGTTTGTTTTTGATGAGGAAACATTACAACATAGATCAGAAAATATGATAGCAATTGTGTATTTTATGTTTGTCTAATAAGGTCAGTTTGGAACGGATCTCATCTCCACGTACACTATATTCTGAAATGTGTTTATTGTGAACCCAAAGTCATGGAGTTGTGTGTGGAATAAATGCTGGCTTCCTTTTAAGACTTCACATACCAAGAGTCTATCCATTGAGTGTTAAAAATTCATACGCTCACAAAGAGTCCATATATTTGTATTATGGACCCTTTTGTCTACAGCTCTGGAAAAAAATAAGAGACCACTGCATTTTTTTCTGAAATCAGCATCTCTACATGTATTACAGCCATTCCATTCCAGCGTCTGTTGAATTCCAACACAAACACAAAGCTGAGCTACTTCAGTTCTTGCACCAGGAGTGGAATAAAGTCACCCAAGAACAATGTGAAAGACTTGTGGAGAGCACGCCAAGACGCATGAAAGCTGTGATTAAAAATAAGGGTTATTGCACCAAATATTGATTTTCTGAACTCTTCTTAAGTGTAAACATTAGAATTATGTTGTTTTAAAATGAATTTAATCTTGTTTCTTTGCATTGTTTGAGGTCTGAACACATGTATCTTTTTTGTTATTTTGACCATTTGTCATTTTCTGCAAATAAATGCTCTAAACGATAATAAAATATTATCGTATTTTATTTGGAATTTGGGGGAAATCTCAAACAAGACTCAAACAAAAAATGTTCCTTTTGCCCAAACACATAGTAAACAAATAGTAAAATCAGAAAAACTGATAATTTTGCAATGTTTTTTTTTTTTTTTTTTCCCCAGAGCTGTATATTCAACAAATACAACTATTCATCCACTTGGTGTCTCCAGAACTTGTACAAGATCTTCACAAATACAACTCCTTCTTTCCACGCTTTTCTCCTCTTGCACACACACACACGTTATAAACAGTTCTAATGTGTGCGTCAGTGTGGTGCTGAGCTGTGTGAGGTGTGAGTTTGGAGCAGAGGTGTCTCCGTCTCTGTTGTCCTTGTCAGTGTTGGGGCTGCATTATGTATGAGATCGCACACACTCTAAACTCCCATCTGCACATTATCACCTCATAGTGACGCTGCCAATCACACCAATAACACGCATTCACACCGGCTTAACAAACGCCTCCATACACAGGCAAGTTATAGACTAATTTACCTTAGACTGGATTGTCGTCAGTTCTATTTTAGACACTGGACAAATGGCAGAAAAAAAACCCACCACTATTTATGTTTCAATACTAGAGACAGAGATTGACCAGTAGGAGTGGGACGAGATACAATTTCCACAATATGAGAGGAGGCATGAGATTGGATCTACAAGAATGAAACAAGACGAGATTTTGACATTCTTTATAATAGATTGTTCAGTCCAGTTCCCAATTTTGGCCTCACCATTTTTGATTCACTGTACTTTATTTCATATTTTTGTTGTCATTGTAGCACTGCTTTTTGGGATTACAACTTCTCAAAGAGTGTAACTCACCAGTATTTAATTTTGTTATCCAATCCAAACGTAAAAACGTTTGGATTGGATAACAATCACAAGATAATTTTCAGCCTGTGTGGCAATTTTGTCTTGCAAGATCTTGTGGCATGAGATTTTGTCCCATCCCTATTGACCAGTGTTTCCCATTAATACAGGAGTCTATGGTGGCCCTCTCATAGGCTAAAATTCGTCCCAAACAATCTAAAATAAACTGGACTATATACTGGCATAACAGAATTAGACTTTGTTGTCATTGTATTTTCATGAACTTAAAGAGACTACACTGGTCAAAAAGAACTAGTTAAAGATTAATTATTGGCAGGAAGTGACTTGTATACTCCACACACTGAATAAAAATGATTTGTGTTACCATGATTTGGTCTACATCAGTGCTTCTCAAATAGTGGGGGGGTGTGGTGTGATGTCAGGGGGGTTGCGTGTGACCCTGGGAAACATGCTTTTTTGCCGTACTGTACTAGAACTAGGGGTGTGCAAAATAATCGTAATGACAATGCATCGCGATACTAACTTTCACAATATACTGCATCGATTCTTGATGCCAAAAATCAATTATTATTAATTAATAATTTAACAATTTAATATAAACAAACAAATAAATAAATAAATAGTTGTTTTTTAAAATAAATCCTATGCACTTTTTTCTTTGTGAAAGGGTATTGTTTGTTATGATGGTAGCTACCTCCAAAATAGCAAATGTTTGAACATCATTTTTTGTTTTAGAAAAAATCCTATGCACTTTTTTTGTTATTGGTTTGGTTTATTTGTTTTTGTTATTCAATAAATTCAGTTATGAATTGAGTTGCTCAGAGTTATGTATCAATTGAAGACACTACCCAGATATAGCCACTGATATTTAAGTTATCCTCTTTTTTTTTGGTACATTTTCACTAAAGTCTATTGAATATATTGCAATGCATCGCAATAATTCAAGTATCGTGATGCATCGTGATAGTATCGCATCGTACCATATGAATCGTGATTCAAACTGAATCGAGACTTCTTTGCCAATACCCACCCCTAACTAGAACTAAGTGTAATTGCACATCAACAACAGTAGTTGACAGTGGCACTTTCATTGTCGCTCTGGGGCAGGGGTCGGCAACCTTAAATATGCGATATACAGAACAGACTCACCATCAGCAGAACATCCTCTGTACACGTATATTCCACTGAGTCGTGTCCTTTAGTCCGACAGAAGCTGACGCATCAGCGGCACAAGAACAGAGAGTTTTGTTTTTTTTTTTCAGCACATTTATGCAAATGGCCCATGTGGATTTAAGTTTCGTTTCTGTAAAACGTAAACAAATGTGCGCAAAGCTGCATTAAAAACACATTAATATTTGAGTTCTAAGTGCAAAAATACAGTGGTCTTTGTTGGAAGTTTCTTTCTTTTTTGTTTTTAATGTTAATAAAAGGATACAATGTTATGCAGAGGTGTACTAATAACAATTTTCTAGACAAATAATACTATTTATAGTCACGCGCAAGGAGGGGGCGTGAAATTTTTTCTTCTTCTTGGGGGGGGCGTCACAGAAAATAATTGAGAACCACTGGTCTACATGAAGATAGAAAGGTTTAATACCATACTGTGAAACATCAAAAACAAAGCAATAACATCTCCATTAAGAAAAGCCTTTGACTGATCCTCCATCAGAAAAGTTAAACAATGCACCTTTAATTACTATTTTGCATGTGTAATTTGTTTTTGCAAGTCTTTCTCTTCCAGTTCCAGCCAAACAGATGAAAACGAAGTACTGGTGATTCATAAACATGTACACTGCAGTGGGGTTTACAGCAGTTACACAGATGAGCAAATAGAAAGAGCACAGAATCAGGCGCACGGCATGACTGCGAGGTGAGCCAGGCCAGAAAACAGAGACAAAACAGTGGTCCTATAGTTTTTAGTTTCAGCTACTTCTTTTTGAAGATGTGAGACAGGCCTCTACTTAACATGTTTAAAGGTACATTTTCTGGTGGAGGATCTGTCATTCCTCCATGGAGATTGTATTGCTTTGCCTGAAACTTTCCACAGTAGCATTAAATGTATTTATCTTGCGTTTATCTAAATCTAAAGTCTACGATCTAAAGTGTATTGATTATGTGCATTTTTCCCCCCTGGTAAATTCATTCTCCCAGAGAATCTACAATGATGGGAATGCTGCGTTTTGACTATGTTCTGCTGCACTGGACACCCCAAGGACACAGCTGGGATAATATGACTCGCCATGAATCAAAGGACATCATATCAATTGGCTAGAACACACTGACACATATCTGTAAACACTCTGCCCTTGCCGTACATAGCCTTCCGCCTCAGTTCAGTTTCGTCAAATATTCTCTGTATTTCACTCTTGCCCCCTCCCCTCCCGTAATGTAACCCAAACAAAAAGACGCCTCATGTGAAAACCATTCCACTGTATTTGTCATATGTGTTTGTGACTATTATTATTGATTGTATAATAATAATAATAATTAATTGCATTTATATAGCGCCTTTCATGACACCCAAAGCGCTTTACAGTTCATTGTTCATTCACTCCACACTTGGTGGTGGTAAGCTACTTTCTGTAGCCACAGCTGCCCTGGGGCAGACTGACGGAAGCAAGGCTGCCAATCTGCGCCATCGGCCCCTCCGACCACCTCCAACACTCACGCACATACCACTTTCATACTAGGCAAACGTGGGTAAAGTGTCTTGCCTAAGGACACAGCGACAGTTTTTTTTTTTGTGCAACTGGCGCCCCACTGTGGCACCTGGAATTCCCAGCGGTCTCCCATCCAAGTACTAACCAGGCCCTGCCTTGCTTAGCTTCTGAGATCCGACGGGATCAGGCTTTGACAGGCAGGTATGGCCACATGTATCTGCATTTTTCTGTCCTGTTCATGTTCTGCTATCTCTGATCAAGAGAAGTGGGATGTTAGCGTTGCACGTCAGCTGCTTTAAGGTCCGTCTTGTCCTGACCGGGGAAGATGTTGACCCAATCTCATCTCGTTGTAGAAACACAATGACAAATAAAGCTTCCATTCCATTCCATTCTTCAATTACGGGTGTTATTATTGCTTTAAAAAAACATGAGTAGTGTCACCTATATTTTTTTGACTCTTGGTGGTTATTATAGAAACTGGAATTGACTTGCCAATGTTATAAAAAAAAAAAGATGTGTGTAAAAAACGTTGTGTCCTTAATAACAGCCTTATTTTATTCATACAACAGAGTGCCTCGGATTTGTACTTGACTGCTTTACACACATAAATTTTGGTAAGACTGGTCCATCATAATCTGTTTTTAAATACCATTTGGCCACATCGTAGCAGAGCACTTGTAAATTACTCTTTCCACTAATGCACACATTTTTTCAGGGTTTTCATTATTATTATCATAGACTTTGTGCTAAAATGTTCCCAAAACCTATTTTCTTGACCATAGTTCTTTTTCCTCGTAGCGTAAACTGTTGCTCGGGCAACTCTCTGGAGAGCAATTTGTTTCCCCAGCATAAACAAGTGATGGAAAACGCGCAGGGCTGTGAAGCTGTGTACACTCTTCACAACCCGTTTACTTTCTCCAAACAGCAGGCCAGCCACATAAAAAGCACAACTTAAAACACTAGGCAAATTTGAATAAAAGTGCAAAAAAAATTATAACTGTCAAGGCTGAGTCCCGCTAGGTCGCAGAAGTGTAAGACCAGCTTTCAAACGTCGCCTTTTCTTTTTGATGCACATCTCTTCTGCTCCAGTCTGTAGCACATGTCCAAGGCCATTTTAGACAGTGCAATAAAGTGGATTTGGTTGGTTGGGTGTTCACTGGGGAAATCAGGCCAGACTTCAAACCCGTTCTTCTAATAAAGCAGCAAACCCGGTCAGACGCGTTACATTGGCGTACCCAGAATGCCCCAGTCATCATAGTGGGGAAAGACTTGGCTTTGTTTTGGATCAAATAATGAGCTTTCGACAAGAGTTTAAACATGACTACCAGTTATGAGGCCATGCCATGTTACTAAAGTTTCAGCTTTAAACTTTGAGAAATATTATGTATAATGAAATGTAGAAATGGATATGGACTTTTTGAGCTGATACCGCTATCAGGTATTTGTCTTGCTTTGTGACCAATATTTGCCAATACCCATATTAAGCTTTTGAAACCTTCCCCAAGCCCTAAATTATACTGCAATTTACACTGCATTATTTTTTAAATTTTAATGTTCGGAACAATGCTGATATCTGTGAAACTGATCAACATTCCTAAGAATAATAGTAGAGCAAGCTAGCAGTTCCTGTCAGCTGATCAATATAATCAGCCAGTTGCGCAAAAAGCTTTCATTGCTGGGTTTCAGATGACATCACAGCATTCTATAGGACAATATTAATTAATATAGATAGGGGGCAGCTAAAATTTTAATTGTTAAAATGCTAAATTATGTTGTAGTACATGGTAAAAGGAGAAATTAAATTTGTTAACTGGACAAAGTTTATTTGGTCGAAGACGTTTCGCAGCTCATCCAAGCTACTTCGTCAGTTCTGGTTAGAGTGTTGATGGATACTAGTCATCACAACTCAAGCCAGAACTGAAGAAGCAGCTTGGATGAGCTGCGAAACGTCTTCGACCAAATAAACTTTGTCCAGTTGACAAATTGAATTTCTCCTTTTACCATGGATTCTACCTGGACGACTGAGGGATTCTTCTTCACAAATGTAGTACAGTGAGTTCTTGGGTTTAGTCACTAATTGAAAATACCAGGTTCGACATTTGTGAAATTACCTTTTGGATATTTCATGGCAAAGTACAATGTAATCAATAGGGAAATCTGGCTCATGTGTCCTATCCGGGGGTATGAGACTGTCATATTTTAGAATTTAAAAGTACAAATTGCACAAGTATAAATAAAGTTGAAAGCAGTTTGTGAAGTTGTGAGTCTGAATTATGGAAAATGCACCTAATAACATTTAGCAAATCGGCTCTATCAGCCATAAATCTACAGCACAGGCCAATAATTTGTTTTGGCCAATCTGCTGTCTACAGAGTACACACAAAGTGTTATTTGAACAGTTTAATGCAAACAGAAAACTGTTCAAAACTACAAAACTACATAGCCCTCTTGAAGGCTTGTGGCAAAAATGTACTGTAGGTAAGTTTGTCGTAAATTAAAATTACCTTATAGTTACAATAAGCAAATACTGACCCAAATATATCGGGAGAGCTTATCGGCCAATGGATTCTAAACAGTCAGATGATCTCCAACCCTGAGTAGTCAAAGTCAAAAGCAGCAGTCTTAAACATTGCAGTAAATAAAGTGTCAGCCTATAAATGATGACTGATAATAGACTGCACATCTGGTCACCAAAGTTAACTTTCTAACGTGATTCATGGCCTTTGATAAATGAACCTCCATTGTTCATTGTCAAACTGGCCAAACTTTTGTAATAAAATGACTTGTTCATTATAATAACACGGTTGAGTGACAATGTTATCAACTCGGTCAGCAAGAACTTATAATTTGACATCTAAATTATTAAAGGTCCAATTATTATGCACTGACTCTTGTGAGTTTATTTAAGCGACGGTATAATACAGTTACCCCTCAAAAACATACCTGGAATTGTGTTTTGGTTCATTCACACATGTTTGAGTAACCCTTTATTATTGGTCTGCCTACATCTCCAAAGCTCTAAATGCTCTGTTCCACCTTATGATGTCATAGTGGTAGTTGTCAGGTTAACAGCTACATTTTACCTTTTGTTCAGTAGAGATGATCAATTCCAGGGCTGAAATTATCCAAATAATTCTCGTGAAGACGTATAGAGTTTAAAAAACACATGACATCACAAGGTGGAACAGAGTGTTTTGTATTTGAGAATAATAAAACACAACCCCAATATGTACTGTCCATATTGTGTAGAATGCCTCAGTCGTCCAGGTAGAATCCTTGGCAAAAGGAGAAATTCAATTTGTCAACTGGACAAAAGTTGACAAAACTTTTGTCCAGTTGACAAATTGAATTTCTCCTTTTGCCTACTGTCCATATTCTTACATTTAAAAACAACAAGACTGTCTGGAGGCAAAAGCTGTTTTTGTGTAGAAGTCACATCTCTGTAAACAGGAAATGTCTGAGTATATGAATTAGTTCCGACTTCTTAAAATGAAAATGTCTTTATTGACATTACAATAATCTCCTGATAGGCATTACATAAAAAGGATTGGTCTATTTTTCATCAGAGCACAATACATAACCAGTAAGTATAGGAAGGGAAGCCAAATGTCTGAATTATGTAAGACTATCACGACCTATAAAAGCTCTTCAAACCAATTCTGGACTTGTTCCAAAAGGCTAGAAGCATTCTGGTACAGAGAGCCTGGATAACAACCTGGGTCACGGTATAATAAGGTTTGCACAAAACTTTTCCTTCAAGCTCAAAAAGTCAAAGTGACCATGCAGGTGGACTGAAGCAGGCTAATGATTTGCTCTGAGTCAGCTAAAGGAATCAGACAACAGGACAGATTCGTATTAATTAAAGTTCAAACATCATGTCTTATTATATCCGTTTTATTACATCAAATTAAAGGAGCAACCAAGATACTGGCCAAACCGATATCATGGAACTGATACCCAATCCAGTCAAATTTCCTGGATCGGCGCAGATACTCAACACCAGTATTGTATCAGTGCGTCCTTAAAGAGATAGTGCGTTTTTTATGTTAAGGCCTAAAAAAAATAAATCTAAGTTTCCGGTTGCCGACCGACCCTGTTGATTTGCATGCGACCCAAATTATTTTATTGGACTTGATAAAATAAAATAAATTTGATACTCAAATTAATTTTACAAGCTTCGGTTAAAAAAGAAAGAAAACTAATAGCCTACTGTATTTTTCAATTTCCGCGGGGCAATGTGTACGGGGGTCCTCGGGTTACGACGGTAAAAAAAAATAAAAAAATAAAAATTACGCGTCATTCCGTCTTACGCGGTTTAGCGTGGTAAGCGACGTAAACAAACGCGAACGGCGCACGGCGGAAGAATACGCTTTGTTGTGGTTGTAGGGCGAAGTCTTAAGAACGGATCAACTTAGGGTGACCATACGTCCTCTTTTGCCCGGACATGTCCTCTTTTCAGAGGCTGTCCGGGCTGTCCGGCCGGAGTTTATAAAATCCTTCAAATGTCCGGGTGGAAACGCGCTCCAGTTCGAGTCGAACCCCGGAACGTGTATTCATTCATTCACAAACAAGCACGCCACGCTATACACACACGCACGCACGCACGCTCGCTCGCTCAGTCACTCACTCGCTCACACACACACTGACAGGCAGGTAGGCGCACTGCGAAGACACAGAAAATGCCGAAACGCAAATGCAGTTTCACGGATGAATTGCAAAAAAAGTACCCCTGTTTCCGCCCGGGGCGTGACAAGTGGGAGGCAGAATGCACAGTGTGCAAAGCTGGGACTTACGTCTCTGTGGCGAATAAGGGGTCCAACGATCTGAAAGCTCATATCGCCACAACAAAACACAAAATAGCTGTGCAGGGTGAGAGCTCGAGTTCAAAACTCACGACATACTTTGTGCGACCTGGAAAAAATGAAGATATGGTGAATGCAAGCGAGGGCGCTCTATTATTTGTATATTTTTTTTCATTAGCCATTAGACACATTATTTTGAAGAATGGGCTTACTGAACATTGAAGGATAGGCTAACTCTCTTTTTCTTTTTGTTTTTTCTTTTTTCTTAACTAAGGTGTACGTGTCAGCCTTAAGATTGCTTATATTAATAAATATATTATTTATAAAGCAACTGTTTGTGAGTGTTTTGGGCTATTTTTCAGTATATCCGGGTAAAGTGTTATTTTCTGGGGAATTCAGAAGCACAGTAAGCCCCCGACCCACATAAAACCCCTAAAAATGGGGGAAAAAAACTCTAAAAAAATATATTTTGCGCGCGAGCTGGAAGTGTGTCCTCTTTTCAGTGAAATACAATATGGTCACCCTAATCAACATTGTAACCCGAGGACCCCCCTGTAATGTGCTTCTGTTTTTCTGTGATCTGTAAAATTCTCTGTCTGTACCCATAAAAACAATGGCGACGGCATCACTGGACATATGCGTGGTCACGGTGAATTGTTAAGATTATGCAGTGCCAGTTTTAAGTTGACCAATGTCAACAACGTGTTAAATAAATGTAGTATTCAAAATTGTTTACTGCTTCTAAATTTAATGACTGCCATTTGAAAGAAGAACAGAAAAAACAATACAAAATCAGCATGTATTTTTGTAACATTGTAAGATATATTCTACATGTACTCTGGTACAGTCAACGACCTGGTTTCGCATGGCATGTTGGAGCTTCGTTCGACTATACTTAAGTATAGAATATGCTCTTAGTATTGAGATAGCTTTGGGAAATTATGCCAATGTCAATTATAGTTTTTACTGAAATAGTACTGCTGCGGAAGGAAATAAAATAAAATAAAATTTCAAAATGTCCATATTCCCACAGGAAAAAAAATAAAAAATAAAAATAAAATAAATTCCCTACCTACCCATGTCTAGAACTGTCAACAAATCGGAAACCAACATTTATTTTTTTTAGGCCTAATCTGTATGGGTTACCTTCTAAAAGTTACATGTGTTGACACTGGTTTACCTCTGACATTCTCAGCTGATCCTGGTTCGGCTCGCTTTCTGGAGCCCACGCAAGTAGGTTCGGTAACTTCCCTGGAACATGAAATAAAGCTTGTTTTTCTTCTCAAAACAAAACATTTGTCCGAAAGGTGATATATTTGCGTCCCAAACAGTTGTCCACGAAACATCCAGCAGCGTAGTTAGCGATCGCGTATTGTCTCACTGCGCGCATATTAGCTGTATTAGCCTGTTCACGTGTAAACTTCCCCTTACGGCGGACCGCATCTGCCGTACACTTCCGCTAAAGGTTAACAGGCTAATACAGCTAATATGCGCGCAGTGATACAAATCGGGAGAGGCAATACACAAACGCAATCTCCGCTGCTGGATGTTTCGTGGACAACTGTTTGGGACGCAAATATATCACCTTTCGGACAAATGTTTTGTTTTGAGAAGAAAAACAAGCTTTATTTCATGTTCCAGGGAAGTTATCGGACCTACTTACGTGGGCTCCAGAAAGCGAGCCGAACCGGGATCAGCTGAGACTGTCAGAGGTAAGCCGGTGTCAACACACGTAACTTTACAGATTAACATAAACAAAAAAATGCACTATCCCTTTAATTTTCATACAAATAAAAACAAAACCTGCTGCCTCTATCCAGAGACAACAGCACGGTCCAGCAGAGTTGTAATAATGAGTTGTTCCATAATCATCTCATTGGACTCTGCAATTTTCTATCAGCTGACTTGTTTCTTTTATTAAGTTTTTAGATCAATATTGCAGTTAAAAATAATGATCCACGGGTGTCATAGATTATAACTATACAGCTGACAAGCACAATATGTCGGATACCATTGGTCATATACTCAGCCGAACATCGTGATTGTTTGTTAGTCCATATAACGGCATCCGGTTGGCAGCCTTGTCCATGATCTAATTTGTCTAACCACATTACAATGCCACAATTGACTTGGCTGCATAGTTTGGTATTGGTTAGAGGAACACTTCTTTCTTTTCAAAATTGCCATGAGAAAGAAAGTGCTTTGTCCGTATAACGTATAATCTCAGAAGATTTGTTTTGACATTTTTTTTAAACCCATTTTCTCTGTATCTTGCAGTTGTGTTTCTGTGGTAATGGTCCATTGTCTGTATATTATATTCTTTTAAGGGGCCCATATTACCCTATTTTCTGATCTATGTTCTATTGTTTCCTCAGCAGAGTTGTGTTTTGTTTCATTCACACATGTTTAACACACAAATCCTGAACCCAGAGTTCTTCCCTCAAACAGAAAACACTCTATTCTACCTTGTGATGTCATATTCAGGAAGTGCTCCACTGTGGTTTTTATACTGCATACACCTTCACAAGAATCATTTAGATAATTTCAGCCCTGGAATTGCCGATCTCTACTAAACAAAAGGTACAAGGTATAGTACTGTAGCTGTTAACTTGAAAACTACAGCTTCATGACATCACAAGGTGGAACAGAGCATTTTGACCTTTGGAGATGTAGACAGACTAATAATACAGGATTACTCAAACATGTAAGAATTAAAGGAGAATTAAAGTTTTTTACAATCTGAGCCTTATTTCGGTAATAAAACAAGTTGTTTTACTCACCCATTGCACTTTGGTGTCATTTGGAGCATTTCCGGAGATGTTTTAGATTAGCGATATCCGTAACGTGAGTTCTCGGGGCATATGTTTGCGGTCTCAAAATAACACAAACTTTAGCACTTTTCAAATCATAGAAGCTCAATGTCAACCAGGTCAGGGCCAGAGGTGTGAAAACAGTCGTGAGGGGTTGAATAGGTATGCTAAACTAGACGCCAGAGAAACTGGAAAAACAAAAGACAGAAACTCAAAACAAATAGGTGAGATAGTTTCAGAATAATTTCAGTGTAGTTAGCTCCTCCCTGCAGCTAGATATAAGCAGTGTCCATCAGCACTCTAACCAGAACTGACGAAGCAGCGCGGATGAGCTGCGAAACGTTTTCGACCAAACAGACTGTGTCCAGTTGACAAATTGAATTTCTTCTTTTATCGTCTTAGTCTATACTTTCGTTTGAGTCAAAAGTGGCCTGTAATCCGAGATTTATCCATAATTTTGAGTAGATGAGGAGGCCAGTGTGTATGTACGCAGTCACATCTTATTTTGCTCTCAGCTCTCGGGACCCAAACATGAAACGCAAAGCTGTAAGATGTTTGGACCATCGTGTTTGCAGTACCCACTTCAGTCAGGACGATTTTTTACCAGCAAAGGAAAAGAAAGAAGGCCAGCGGATTCTGCGCACGATTCTGAGAAGCCGATGGCTGTTCTCTGCGCTGCTCCTAAAACTGTCTCCACACTGGCCTCCTCATCTACTCGAAATTATGGCTAAATGTCGGATTACAGGCCACTTTTGACTGAAACAAGAGTGTAGACTAAGACATTGAGCTTCTATGATTTGAAAAGTGCTAAAGTTTGTGTTATTTGGAGCCTGCAAACATATGCCCCAAGAACTCACGTTACGGATATTGCTAATCTAAAACATCTCCGGAAATGCTCCAAATGACACCAAAGTGGTATGGGTGAGTAAAACAACTTGTTTTATTACCGAAATAAGGCTCAGATTGTAAAAAACGTTAATTCTCCTTTAAACAAAACACTACTCCAGGTATATTTTTGAGGTGGTAACAGCATTATAACATGGCTTAAAGCTCAAAAGATGAAATTTTGTGTAATATAGGACCTTTAAACCATGTCCCAAAAGGCCAAAAGAAAATCGAAACCACATGAGCTGGAATAAGGCATTTAACAAGTATAAAATGTCATCGCTTTTGACATTACTGAAAAATGTAAAACTGCCATAACAACAACACTCTTTAAAAAAATCTCTGACCTACATATCGCCTCCCCAAATACACATTTAATTACTGTGGGGTTTCAGTAAACCATGGCCATTGGAAACTTAGAGCTGAAGAACTGAAAGGTGAAATTAAAAACTGCATTCCAAATAAATCACTAAAATAAATGGAAAGTTTAATCAAGTCTCGACTCGCTCTATCAATTTGTCTGATTAGAAGAGAATAACAACGTTTTATTATTGTTTGAAATGGGCTGTTTTATTCTTTGTGGCATCTCTTCTGGGGAAATGATTATACCCACTATTTTCAATGGGACTCGGTGTAATTAATGCCTTTAACTTTTTCAACTTTGAATGCATCGCAGCCTGTATAAAGAAGTGGAGCCAGGCCCATATTAGAAACAGAATTTATTTATGTACAAAATAGCAAAACAGAAACACCAGGATCATGCAGAGTGGGTTAATATGAACATTTTAAGACCAAAATGATGTGGCTCACTGCAGCAGTTACAGAGAGAGGAGTGACAATTTCCTAATGTTAAATCAATGGAGTTGATGGGCTGGAAGTGCCCCTAAGAACTCTTCCTATTTGGAACGTAGCAGCTAGTGGGTTAGCTATGTCCATTTTTATAGTCTACGAATGCCAGCTAGGGATATTTGCATGTTTTTTCTATATTTAGCTATACTACCTTTCATGTGCTACATTAGAAAATCTATTGTTCAGTTTCTCAGTCTATTGCTATGTTATTAGAGATTTAAAATAACGTAACATACCTGCCACTTTGTTATAATGGGAAAAAGCAGCTGATGTCAAACAATTTATTGAGGGAAATTCATATGAACACATAGGCTATAAAGTGGTAAAGTATCTTGCCAATAGACTGTACAGTGGTCCCTTGTTTATCGCGGGGGTTAGGTTCCAAAAAAAAACCTGTAATGAGTGAAATCCGCGAAGTAGGACAACTTTATATTTTACAATTATACATGTTTTAACGGTGTAAATGTCTTAAAACACTGGAATTAACGTTTTCTCACATTTCTCTCTCGTTTAAACACTTTTGTAGATTTTCAACAAAATGTATTAATAGTGAAGCTTGGGGGCTCCGCCGGGAGCCCCGCCGGACGCGGGAGGGGAGCAGAGACATGAATCACTGGATCCGCAGGAAGCACCGCACTCATCCAACGGCACTGCCAGGTCCCGGGACGCGACACGCACCAACCCCTTGGAGAAGTGTGTGTGGTCAAATCCGTGACAGAGCAGCACGACCGGCGCAAGGCCGGGACAGCGAGCACGAGATCAAACCACGGCGCCCGGACCATGCCTCCCCCTCAGGACCGCGTCTCGCAGCCCGAGCCACAAACCGAATATGCACAAACGAACACAAGAGCCGCACGAAACCAGCAATGAGCCGCACGGGGTGATTTAATCCTGGTTTAGACCTGGTCTAGTCCCGGTTTAGTCCAGTTCTAGACCTGGTCCAGTCCTGGTTTAGTCCAGGACCAGTCCAGCTTTAGACCTGATTTAGACCTGGTCTAGACCTGGTTTTGTTCTGGTCTAGACCTGGTTTAGTCCACGTTTAGTCCTGGTCTAGTCCCGGTGACCCCTGCATCCCCCATCTATCAATGGGCAAAGGTCTAGTCTCTTAGCCAATCAGGACGCAGAACACAATGTTACACTATAAAAAAAAGTTAAACTATTAAAAAAAATAAAAAATAAAAAAATCTGCGAAACAGCGAGGCCGCGAACAGTGAACCGCGATAGAGCGAGGGACCACTGTACATGGATATAGCTTGCCTGCAAGCCGCCGCGTTTCAAATAGGAAGTGAGCATGGGGGCACTTCTGGTTCCAACTGAATTTACATTGAAACATTATCATCCCTCTCTGAAACTGCTGCAGTGAGTCTATTAATCCGCTCTACATGATCCTGGTGTTTTTATTTAGTTATTTTGTAAGTACATAAATTCCTAGTCCTAATATGGACCTGACTCGCTATGGCCGAACGCTATGGGTGATGTCACACTCACTTAGTCCACTCTTTATACGGTCTATGGATTTAATGCAAAATCAGAATGAACACATACAGCTCTGGTAAAAAAAATAAGAGTATCTGTCTGAATGGCCCTGCTCTCTAATGCACTTTAATGATAATATTAATTACATGCCCTGATGCTGCTGCCAATACTGCTGTACTGATGTCAAAATGTTTACAAATGTTTACACTGGGGTTACTTAGGGGTTATTGTGGGGTATTTATTTCACTGGGTTTGCACTTTAATATTTCGTACTTTACAACTACGTATGTGGATGCTCCAAATACACTTTCGTTGTTCTCTCTTGTGCAATGACAATAAATACTGAATCCTGAATCCTGAAGAGACCACTGCATTTTTTCTGAAATCAGCATCTCTACATGTATTACAGCCATTCCATTCCAGCATCTGTTGAATTCCAACACAAACACAAAGCTGAGCTACTTCAGTTCTTGCACCAGGAGTGGAATAAAGTCACCCAAGAACAATGTCAAAGACTTGTGGAGAGCATGCCAAGACGCATGAAAGCTGTGATTAAAAATAAGGGTTATTGCACCAAATATTGATTTCTGAACTCTTCTTAAGTGTAAACATTAGTATTATGTCATTTTAAAATAAATTTGATCTTGTTTCTTTGCATTGCTTGAGGTCTGAAAACATGTATCTTTTTTGTTATTTTGACCATTTGTCATTTTCTGCAAATAAATGCTCTAAACGATCATATTTTTATTTGGAATTTGGGGGAAATGTTGTCAGTAGTTTATAGACTCAAACAAAAATGTTCCTTTTGCCCAAACACATACCTATAAGTAGTAAAATCAGGAAAAACTGATCATTTTGCAGTGGTCTCTTATTTTTTTCCAGAGCTGTATGTAGGCTATAGAGTGGTGAAGTATCTTGCCCAAGTACACAACAGCAGCAGGTAGCGGGTGGAGCTGGGATTAAACCTTCAAAAAGCCACCAAATTTGTACCAGCCTGTATATGATTTAAACAGAATTGAATAAGACAACAAACTAGACTATACAAATCACTTCTCAATTGCATTCTGGAGTTGAACAATTTATTCTCCATACACTGTATGAAAAAAGCAGCTCGGGAGATACCAGCAGCTCTCCACCCCCTCCAAAGTAGCTTGCCAAGGGATTTCTGAATTCTGTGTATTGTGCTGAATAAGTAAAATTTGATTAATCACCACTGCAAATGTATAATTTTGATGCCTAACTGTGCACTAATAAATGGATAATGGTTTATGTTTCATAGACATCTACAGTGCAGGAAATAAGTATTTGATGCTCATTTTGTAGGTTTGCCCACTGACAAAGAAATGAAACGTCTGTAATTTTAATGGTAGGTTTATTTTAACACTGAAAGCTAGAATATTAAAAAGAAAATCCAGAAAATCACATTATAGAAAATATATTGATTGATTTTGCATATATTGATTGATTTTGCATTTAATCATGTGTAATAAGTATTTGATCCCCTACCATCCATTACGAGTTCTGGCTCCCACAGACCAATTAAGACACTCCTAATCAACTCGTCTCCTGTATTAGACACCTGTTTTAATTAGTCACCTGTATAAAAGACATCTGTGCACAGAATCAATCAATCAGACTCCAAACTCTCCAACACGGTAAAGAGCAAAGAGCTGTCAGAGGATGTCACTTGTTTAATTGACGTCTATTCATAATATTCAAACTATCATTATTCATATCCACATTTTTAACCGTCACCAACTTAAATAATTATTACAATATAATGGTTAATCGCAATTATTTTGGCCATGATAATCGTGACACCAGATTCGTCCCATGCCTAATCACGATATGGCGATAAATGTTACAACTGATGGTCCTCTGTGATATACTGCTGTTTTTAAGAATCAAACACATTTTGGCAACAATATTTCTTTGTTAAATGACTACCTGTAAAGTGTAAAGTTAATATGAAAATGGCATCCATTTTAATCACCAATCATCTGGAGTTGGACAATATATTCTCCATACACTTATAACCAGACCCCCCAGGATTTCGCGGCCATTTTTTGTGATTGTTGCGGGCTAAAATGCCTGAATTTGCGTGAGCTTTTCCAAAAAGTTGAGATGAAAGTTGCGGTGCTTTTAAGGTTTTTGTTGCGAATTTGTTGCGGGAGGAAGTGAAAGTTGCGATAAATAGTTGCGATTTTCCTTTTTTGTAATTAAAATTTAGTAATATTTGAATACTGAGTTATTACTGACAAAGAATAATACAAAGACACAGAGATCACTGATTATGGTCCTAAAACAACCTTACCAACATCGAAAATAATTTACTACTAGGAGGGGAACTGTTTCGCTCGGTCTTTTGCTGTTATTTTTGTGGGCAAATGGCTGGCCGCAGACATGTTTCTTTGCCATTAGAAGCCGTGTCCCAATTCCCAGAGTGCACAGTTCGGAGCGTGGTTTGAAGGGCATGTGCGTCATTTCTTTTTTGTCCCATGCGCAGTTAACACGCGTTCGCGGACCACAGTCGTTTCCATGGAAATTGGGCCGTGGACCAAGCGCATGAAAATGCACGCTTCGCACACTCATATATCCCAGCATGCACCGCTCGCTACTTCTACGGGAGAAAATGGAGTCGGCGGCTGCTTCCCGTAGTTGCGAGACCTGTCGCATTTCGCAGACGGCCATGCGGTCCGCGGACTGCAAGTGTGCACCGCCTTGACTGCAGGCTGAGCCCCCTTCAAATCACGCTCTGGGGACACGGCCACAGTTTTGTTTCGTCACACGGAAGTAAGGCAGAAGAAAGTTGGTCGATGTGAGTTCAATACGTTGCCGATGACTGGTCAAAATTGGTAAAAATTGCGGGAAAGTTGCGGTGATTGGTCAAAATTGCAACATCGCCCTGAATTCACGGGGATTGGCTGAAGTTGCGTTGAAGTTGCAAATCGCAACATCGCAAATTCCTGGAGGGTCTGTATAACTACTTGAATCAGATCTCACTATAGTTTATACTACTTTTATTCCAGGCAGACATGGGTTTGCAAGGCTCTGAGTACCATGGCTGATTGTCTGTCTGAGTAGGGCCTGGTGAATAAAACGAAGCTGGGCTGTAATCTCCTGAGGTCCTTCAAATCACACAAAAAGAAAGATCACAATTTTAGCGCCATCTGATAATCTGTGAAAAGGAGAGGTTTAATCATCATCTCAGAACAATCTGGGACAATCTGTCAGAGGAACAGGTCTTGGTGTTCCAAAGTGGTACAAGGCTGAAGGGAGCTTTTTATATCGTACTTCTTTTCCATTTGATAACCAATGTTTAACAGGAAACAGCTGCGTGTTTCTAATGATGCTAAGTCTGTCATTACATTTGTATGGAAAAGATTAAAGGGCTCAGCTATGTTTTAATGTTGTTTCCTCATCAGAACATACTTGGAGTTGTGTTTTGTTTCTTTCACACATATTTAACACAAAAACACCGCAAATTCTCTCAAACAGAATACACTCAGTTCCACCTTGTGATGTCATGTGGTCACACAGGAAGTGTTCCATTATGTTTTTTAACTACATATACCTTCTCTTCTCAGATCTGGAATTGCCAATCTCTACTGAACATAAGGTAAAAAGTAGCTGTTAACTTGAAAACTACAGCTTCATGACATCACAAGGTGGAACAGAGCATTTTGAGCTTTGGAGATGCAGACAAACTAACATCAAGCATGTGTGAATGAAACAAAACACAACTTCAATTATGTTTTAGAGGAGGTAACAACATTATAACATGGCTAGAAGCTTACAATAGTCAATTTTGCATAATATAGACGATGTATAATAGAAATAATATCCTTTATTGCGGAAAAACATTTTTGGTCTTGTTGATACTGGGGTTTATTAACTGTAAATACGATGATTTAAAGATGTTTTTCTTCACTGACGGCTGCAGAAAATAAAAACTATGATCATACCAAGTGAAATTGTACATTAATCACAATTTTTAGCGTTTCATTCTGCTGGCAGGTAACCATTAACCCTGGAGCAGCCTACTTGAGTGGCTAGAAAGTGGAGACACAGAGTGATGCTTAGTATACTTGACTACAGAGTGCATGGCCTTGGAGAGACAGAAAAGTTCAATTGCATAAACATTTTGTACTCAGATTCTCAGACTTTAGACTTGCTATGTAACAAAGTTGAGATAAGATTAAGATTAAGATTAAGATTAAGATTAAGATTAAGATTAAGATTAAGATTAAGATTAAGCCTTTATTGGTCTCACACACAATGACACACAGTGACACATGGGAGAAATTTGACTTCTGCATTTGACCCATCCTTTTCAGGAGCAGTGAGCAGCCATCTTTTTCGGCGCCCGGGGGGCAGTACCGTGAAAGGTCTTGCCCAAGGACCCACACTGGTTAGCTCATTGCTGGGGGGGATTAGAGCGCACAACCCCCGGGGGGAAAGTCAGTGACTTACCAGTTGAGCTAACCAGCCGGTTAGATGTCTCCTTGTTCAAACACAATGCAATAGAATATATGAGGTAATTAATGAAATACATAAAGTAGGTCATAAATACGGATATAACCAGCTTTTTCAGCTCCAATACCAATATCGATACTCTGGCTTTAAGTTTCTGCCGATTTATTTTAACCAATATCAGTGTAGGGGCAGAGAATGACCCCCCCCCCCCCCCCCCCCCCCAAAAAAAAAAAAAAAAAAAAAATAGTTAACTTATTACAAATTTGATCCAATTGTGGAACAGCTTTGTATTAATAAAAGTTTAAACAATATGAGACGCTCTAGACCTAAATCAGCCTGTAAATAGTCAAATTATACGCCCAAATAGGATACTGGCATAACTGACATCATAAGACCGATACTCGATCCAGCTAAATTTCCTGGATCAACACCAATATCTGATACCAGTATCGGTATTGGTGCATCCCTAGACAAAAAATATGTTTGGACTTTCTGGAAAAACTGAAAACAAGAAATGAAATATATATATGCAAAGTCTGAAAGCTAATAAGCTAAGTGGGAGGAGCTATGACCTCAAGAGCTATAATTTTATTTAAAAATCTCTTTCTGAAACGTTATAAACAATGTTATTAAAACATTTTTAGCAGAATGTAGGTTGAAATGTAATTGTTAAAAAAATAAATAAGATATTAGTTATCATATGACACAGGTGGTTAGCCTCTGTTGTGTCGTTAAGCTCTTAATATTTGATTATTTTTGAAAATTCTACGGGAAAATGAACCACAGAGAGCTTTGAAATGGGCAGGACTGTTGAGATAAAAAGATAAAATCCAATACAGTCATTTTTCTTTTTTAAACTCTGAGCGATCAATTCACCGGCTTTTAAAACTGCCTGAATTGCATGGTCCTCTGTGCCTTTTATTTATTTTTATTTGATTTTACTAGTTTCATTGTCTTAACGAGGACTAGTGGACTTAAAATAGAGCTTTGTTTTCTATTCTATTCCCATTGTATTTTTTATCTGTATTATGCAGCACTTTAGAAACTGCTTTGTTTATGAAAAGTGCTGTATAAATAAAGCAGATTGGATTGAATTGAATACTCATTCACTAACATCACTGCAAATGAATGCGCCCAAACAGCAGTCCTTTTGCCTCATTCAACTGGCCTCTGTACAACACTATCTGACTAAGCAAAGCAAAGCAAAGCCATTGGAGCGTTGGAGCCTGGAGTTAGACTGCGGATTAGGGCTGCAGACGTTGGACTAATTACACCTTGCAGAATGTGATTAGTGGAGCAGTGCTAGTAACCAGGTCACAGGCAAAGGCGTGGGTGAGCTAAATGTTCTGTGGCACACTAAACTCAACCAAATACTGTAATGACTTGAGCCAAACGAGGGACAGATGGGTATGTAATGAGAAGCATGGCGTGAGGAGAAACAGTAGAAAGATTAAAGGAAAAGTAATGTTTTTTTACAATTTGAGCCTTATTTCGGTAATAAAACAAGTTGTTTTACTCACCCATAGCACTTTGGTGTCATATGGAGTACTTCCAGAGATGATTTAAGATTTGCGGTTAGCCTAGCGGAACTTCTAGCCATAGCTCGGGGCATATAATATATTCCCCAAGCATGTAATATGCCCCGTGTGGGCTCCAAATAACACAAACTTTAGCACTTTTCAAATCATAGAAGCCCGATGTCTTAGTCTACGATTTCGTTTGAAGCAAAAGTGGCCTGTAATCCGAGATTTATTTATTTATTTAGTTTACAGCTTTGCATTTCATGTTTGGGTCCCGGGAGCTGAGAGCACACTCCGCACATGCGCACTGGCCTCCTCATCTACTCGAAACTATGGCTAAATCTCGGATTACAGGCCACTTTTGACCACACAAAATCGTAGGCTAAGACATCGGGCTTCTATGATTTGAAAAGTGCTAAAGTTTGTGTTATTTGGAGACCGCAAACATGTGCCCCGAGAACTCACATGATGGAGATTGCAAATCTAAAACATCTCCGGAAGTGCTCCATATGACACCATATTACTATGGGTGAGTAAAACAACTTGTTTTATTACCGAAATAAGGCTCAGATTGTAAAAAACGTTACTTTTCCTTTAACATTGGATAAGAATGTAAAATGTTCTTTGTTGCAGTCTTTCTTTGGACAGAACTTCCTCACTTTTGACTTCTGTGTTTAAAGGTCCTATATTATGCAAAATTGATTCTTGTGAGCTTTGAGTCATATTAGAATGTTGTTACTTCATCAAAAACATATCTGGAGTTGTGTTTTGTTTCATTCACACATGTTTGAGTAACACTTTATTATTAGTCTTTCTATATCTACAAAGCTCAGAATGCTCTGTTCCACCTTGTGATGTCATGAAGTGTTAGTTTTCAAGTTAACAGCTCTTTTTACCTTTTGTTCTGTAGAGATTGGCAATTCCAGGGCTTCCAAATTAGGTGTATAGAGTCTTAAACATTTCCTGTATATGACATCACAAGTGGAACACACATTCACAACATGTGTGAATGAAACACAACACATCTTCAGGTGTGTTTGTGATGAGGAAACAACATAACATAGATCAGAAAATAGTGTAATATGGGAACTTTAAATGCCACATAAATAACAGACCTATTTAAAAAAAAAAAAAAAAAAAAGATCATTTCTATAAATATTTCTTTATTATGCACTTAAGATATGTCCAAACTGTTTCTAGGACAACATTTGGCACATCTTATCAGAGAGAGAGAGAGTTTTAATATTAAACATACAACTCTGCCTAACAGAACATCTATTATTTAAAATGATATTGTTATGAAACCAATGCCACACACTGTCTCTGCCTGTCGGATCACTCAATGGAGGGAAGATGAGAAATATTTATGAGTTGATGGTGTTATAAGCAATGCGTGACCAGATTGACACTTTGCCTAATTAGGGCTGTGCGATTAATCTAATCAAATTTCAATTATTACTCAGTTAAATTACAAATATGTGGTAATAAAAAGAGAATTATTTGCCCACTGCTCAGAATGAGTTCACTGGTTCTGCCATTCATAACCAGGAGTAAGGGCACAAACATGTATTGTTGTTGCTGTTTTCTGATCTATGCTGTAATATTATTTCCTCATCAAAAAAAATACCTAGATTGTTGTTTTGTTTCATTTACACATGTTTAACACACAAATCCTGCATCTTTAGGCAGTCTGTTCCACCTTGTGATGTCATGTGGTAATACAGGAAGTGCGTTTTTAAACTCCATACACCTTCACTAGAATCATTTTGATGATTTCAACTTTGGAATTTTCAATATCTAGTAAGCAAAAGGGAAAAGGAGCTGTTAACTTGAAAACTACCGCTTCATGACATCACAAGGTGGAACAGAGCATTTTGAGCTTTGGAGTTGTAGACAGACTACCGGTAGTAATAAAGGATTACTGAAACATGTGTGAATGAAAACAAAACACCACTCTGGGAATGTTTTTAATGAGGTAACAACATTCTAATATGACTTAAAGGGATATGCCACCCCCAGGTCAAATTTGGGCATCTCCCCACAGTCCAGAGACTAAAATAAGTGGTGGAAAGCGTTTTCCTGCTCACCCAGCCATTGTCCGAGTCTGTCGCCACTGACCGCCGCGGTATCTGCTGCTCCTCCGCCTTAGACTGGAGTCTAACGTCGCCAGAGAAAGATTTCTGCCAAAAGGAATTAATTTGCTCGATGCGTTTCCCAATTACTTTATGTGTAGTGCGCATTCATATCGAGTGCAAATAAATGTGCAAATCAACACGGAGAGCTTGCCTTGGTCATTTTGGGTGGGAACTATTTTCCAGTGCGGAAGAATAAAGCCGAATCACGCACCACGCTGTGCAACAGGGGAACTCCCTTCCTGGTGCGTAACTGGGATTCCCCTGGCAGCGTGCTGCGTGATTCGGCTTTATTCTTCCGCACTGGAAAATAGTTCCCACCCAAAATGACCAAGTCAAGCTCTCCGTGTTGATTTGCACATTTATTTGCACTCGATATGAATGCGCACTACACAGAATGTAATTGGGAAACGCATCGAGCAAATTAATTCCTTTTGGCCGAAATCTTTCTCTGGCGACGTTAGACTCCAGTCTAAGGCGGAGTAGCTGCAGATACCGCGGCGGTCAGTGGCGACAGACTCGGACAATGGCTGGGTGAGCAGGAAAACGCTTTCCACCACTTATTTTAGTCTCTGGACTGTGGGGAGATGCCCAAATTTGACCTGGGGGTGGCATATCCCTTTAAAGCCCCAGTGTGTAGGATTCGTGGCGCATAGGTGGATAGTCGCTATTGCACTTCCTGTTTTAGCTACGGCAGACCTCGAGGGTCACCCGGGCGCGCCGTAGCGCCAACAGCTCGCGTACCCGCGCACGAACCGCGCCACTACTGTATACATAAAACGCGGTCCCCCGTTCACTTTTTTTTTTCTTTTCGCATGAAAACACACATTCCCGATCATGTATCATGACAATCTACACATCAAATGAAACCTTACAGTCTCCTCTTTTTGACTATGCAATTCATTTCCCGGCACAACAATCTCTCCCCGAGCACATGGGGCTTTTATACGGAAAAGCACAAAACGGAAAAGCACAAAGCTTACCTTTGAAGGCTCTGCCCAGGTCAAACTCAGCATTTCACCATAAGCTTGGTCTGAAATCTGTCCGTAAGGATCCAGCGAATAAAATCCAGTAAAACAATTTAGTCCAAAACACGTGTTAGATCCATTACGACGTGTGATACAGCAGCATGCTTGTTGTTTACCCAAAACCACGAGCCCCCCCCCCCCCACCCCACCCGCACCTCTCTCCCTCTGTCCTTCTCTCCGACGCGCTCCGCCTGCTTTGCCTCCGGTGCTACCACGAGCCTTGCCGAAGGCGGAGCCCAAATGTCCTTCTGCGGCTCTCGTATTCAAAATGGCTGCCTCTATATGGGGAAGATTCCCCTTTTATGTGACTATATCTAAGTCCAAAAGAATACTTTGATTTCATGATGGAAGTGAAAAGGCTTGAAAAACAATGTATTTTTGAATGGGTATCTTCAATTTCGGTAATTAACGGGTAAAAATCTTACACACTGTCCCTTCAAGGCTCACAACAGTAAATTTTGCACAGTACAGGACCTTTAAATATGGACAAGTATGTATAAAATTGTATGATTTTTGCCATAGTCAAGCAGGCAGCATAATTATTATTCACTACACCCACTCTTATTAAAGGAACATTTTATAACAGCCTATGCATAATGAGTAAATGCATTAGACACAACATAGGTTACTGCTGGCAGCTGCTAATAAAAAGGTTTTGTAAGGAGTCGAGTTAGACTATATTATAATTTTGCCTGCATCTGGTAGTAGCCACAAGCCTTAGTTTATGACTTCATTTCCAAAAAACACATTCTATTGCAACAATGTAAAAACAATGTAAAAATTTGTGATGTGGCGCTCATGAATTGGTTCCTTAATGTGAATGGTTGAATCCAGATCAAATTTTTAAAAGAACCAAATCTTTTTCTTTCCAATTTATATGTATTTTTACACTGATTAATACTGAACCAGCACAAGAATCAGCACAGAAGCAAAGCAGGCAACACCAGTGAGAGCAAACAAACCAAAAAAAAACACAAAAAAAACATATCTGGCATCATAATAACTAAAGATAAAAAAAAAAAAAAAAAAGGCTATTGTTATTGTTGTACAACATTTAATTTGGGTTCTATTTTAGTTTTTAATTTAATTTCAAAGGGTAAACACTCTTCCACTCCAACCATTATAATCAGATCGGAGCTTTTTTGATCGGATTGTTTATTTGCCATATGCAGGATCAACACAAGGTCAACAATGCAATGAAATGCTTAGGATCAGAAGAACCCGCTGACTCGCTAAGATAGTCGAGAAGTACTAATAGCAAGCAATAAAAATACAAGGGAAAAAAGTAAACAATATAACTAAAAAATATGTAATAAAATATAATAAAATACAAAGGAACAGGTAGGATTAAATAAGGTGTAAGTAGAGTATTTCACAGGTGGTAATACTGCTCAAAAGAATTTCGTATTGCCCATAATATAATATAATATAGTATAAGTATTGCACGTGGGTTATAAAGCAGGTTATTGCACAGGTAACAGTAGCATTTACAGTGAAGTAGTGACATACATGATACATTCATATAGAGCAGTGTTTCCCAACCTTTTTTGTCTTGTGTACCCCCTGAGCCTTTTTGTCATACCTCGAGTACCCCCTCACTCATACGTGTTGATAATTCTCCAAAAGTAGAACGTGACACAACGGATTATTAAATGAAAATCATTTCATTTCATCTCCTTAATTTGAAAATTTAATTCTCAGGCATTTTCTCTTTTCTTCAACTCAAATTTACTCAAAATAGAATTTAAAATTTCAAAAAAATCTCCCCCTGCGCCTGGCAGCGACACTGCCGAGTACCCCCTGCAGTGTGCTCGCGTAGCCCTAGGGGAACTTGTACCCCTGGTTGGGAAACACTGATATAAAGCAGCAGTAGTAAACATATTATGCATTACAAAAAGTAGTTTAGTGCAGTATTATTGAGAGTTCAGTATTATTATTATTATTAGTAGTAGTAGTAGTAGTAGTAGTAGTAGTAGTATTAGTAGTAGTAGTAGTATTGGCTTCTGTCATATAATCAATTATAAAAAGAGCCAGTCAGTGAACATTTCCAAAAGATTCGGATCGCAAAAAGGAGCCGAGAGTCCCACAATTAAAATAAATAAATAAAAATCCAGTAGGCAAGCACGCTATATATTATCTTAATTACCAATTAGCATTAGGCTACTTTATTTATTAGCATTTTATTTCCCGCGTTTAGGTCTCGTGCATTCCCTGTAAAACAAACAAGACCCAGCTCAATATACTGTGTGCACAATTTAAGCTAAAACTATCATTAAAACATCACGTAAAGAGGTAAGTCCGCACGAAATTTGAAGAAATATCCGCACAAATTACGCATATGACTAAGTTCCTATTTTTGTTGCACGGCGAACTTATTTCAGCCTATTTACGGTCCACATAGCTACTTGCGGAGATCGTCGCAGACACGTTAGCATAGTTGAGCATACCCACACTCACCGAGGAATACGATGGGCTTTAACTTTTTCTTTATCTAGTGCAACTCGCCAACTGCACCTCCCTACGCCCCTGGGAGCCAACCACGTACCGCATCCCGGACCCTTTTCTCTCCCCCGTACACCCGGAGACCACCGCCGTTTCCGCGTTGACGGCGGAGCGGACTGGCCGATTCGGTAGACGCAAACACGGGGACCAGGACGTGGACGAAGGGGGTAAGAAACGGAAGAAACAAACCTCCCCAAAACGTGCATGTTTCGAGGTAAGATATGCAACGTGCAAGAATCTTTTGGGTTTTTTTTAATCACGTGAGTACCACCTTGAAATCTGTAAGCCAATTAATCAATTAACCAATGCTTTTTTTGTAGATAAAGGGAAAGCCAACGTGCCTACCTTCGTGTCTCCATCCCACTCAGACTTGTGGTCCTGATGATACGGTGCTGCCTGCTCCAGCATCCTGAAGCACTGTTATTCGACTGAGGGGCAAGCGCGATGGTTGGGTTACTGCGCTGACGTAGGGGATGACGACCAATCACGGCGTAATCCGACGCGCACTTCGCCAATCCGCTCAAAGGGGGAAAGTGAGCACTGCACAAAGGCTGTATTTAGCAAGGTAGTTTGACGTTGTGAGAGAATTTATGGCCAAGTCCAGCATTAGTGATTTATGAAAAAATAAATACAATAAAACATACAAGTGCTCATTAGGCTACATGGGTTTATCAACACAGAAAAAAACATTCAAATAGGCCAATTAAAGCTTATACAGATAGAAAAATAAATAAATATATCCTCCTGGGACCTGAAGAAAAAAAGTGTATCTAAATTATTATTACTACTATTTAAATTTTCTATTTGGAGGTAAATCAACACCTTAGCGTTTACATTTTGTTCATTTTATTTTTATTCGTAATGTTGTAACATGTCCTCTGTAATGGACGTCAGGGACATTTTAGTTAAATCTAAGTTAACAACCTAACAAAAACTTTTTTTTTTTTGATCACCAACATCTCTGACAAGCTTCTACAGTTGCCTCAAAAAGTACTTAGACTCCCTTTTAATTTCTTATTCGTTTTATTTATTTATTTTTAATATATTATGTATTATTATTTTTATTTGAGTATTTATTTACATATTTATTTTTTATGTATAATTTATTTATTTGTATATATTTTTTTACATTTTTATTTTTATTTTTTTAATCATAGTGCAGCCACAAACTAGAATCTCACAACAATTAAAAGATAGACTGGTTAACTCAATGCCCACTATAAAGGACACAAATGAATGGGCCGGGTCTCAGGAGGATATCTGTCTGTTATATCTGTTTGTTAATTTTGTATGTTCAAATGCTAAAATAGTATATTTTTAGAGATGTGCTCAGCTGTTTTCTCGCTATCACGGTCTGTCATGTCTTGCTTTTTATAGGGGTTTAATTTCAACAGTGAAAATCCTGGAGGTCCAAAGTGAGGAGTAATCAGAGGACAGACGACCACATTTGGCAAGTATAAACTGGTACTAAAAACAACTTTACAACTTGTTCTACCGAGAGAGAGCTCTTAAAATCCTTGCAGTATTCCTCGTGTGCACTGTGGCTTGAGGTTTAAATCCTCTCAAGGGTGGGGATAACTCCAGAAGATTACACTGACTGTATGTAAAAGATACCGGTACTATGTGCTGAGCTGACCAATCTGTTGCCAAACTTTTGAATGTTCACCTTTTTTGATATTAGAACATTCCTGAAAATATAGACCAGTTGTTAAGATTTTTTTCCAGCTTCAAATTGTTATAATACAGCACATCCTTTCAAACATTGTCATCTACAATGCATGCAGTACGACATTTCATATATTTGAAAACACCACTCAAACTCCTTTTCATACATTTTATTGCCCTTAGATCAGCAATATGTGAACCAGCCTGACAGTATCACAGAATCAGGAACTTTCTTGTACAAACGGTCTAGTCTAAAAAATACATTTTTTCATTTAAAAAGTTGTTGTTCAATATAGGAAACAAATGTCCAAAACAAACAAAATTACCAATTTATCACTTAAACTATATACTTTCAATATTATATATAATATAATTCCCAAGATCCTTTTAGAAGCCTGCACACCAGGTGCTATAAAAGAAAATTAAAGATTAAGCCCTGACAAAATAATACAACTGCACAGTCCCCAGACTGGCCTTATTTCTATAAAATGAAATAAATATGATTTTATTTGTATAAAGGTGAACAAATGCAGAAATGGGTACTAATAGGCTTGTGAATTCTAAAAACTCTTCAAGTAAATCTTATTCCACTTGTGAACGACAGCTTCATTTGCTTTGAGCAGGAATAGGATACGTATTATAAATGAATTATGACTGAAGAACAAATCATATACAACTAGGACTGACATTTGTGGATAGTTTGTTTTTTACAGCCAGCTTTTTTACAACTTTTCACACGTCCATTTTGCACTACTTACTATTCAACCTGCTTCTCACTCCCACACCATTTACAAGTATATACAAAGTTCCTTCCATATCCTTACAACGTTCCCATCTATGTTGCCTTTCAACTCACTTGACCATAAACCATCAATGAAACACCATACTTTACATTTGTTTTGCCTTTGAGTTTATCTGACTATAAAAAACTTCACAGGACACTTCTAGGAACAGCTTTTCTGTGGTGCAGTGTGGGTGACTCTGGGGTATTGTCTGATGGAGGCCACTGTGGTTTAGTTACCTGAATATCATCTTCTATTTTAAAAGATTTCTTTGGGTGGTCTGCCTGAGGGGGCCAAACAACAGATATTTTACTGCCCTGTGGCTTGTTTTGATCTAGATTTTCATAACTGCGTGTTTTGTGTTTGTCTACTGAGGTTAGGCTGCTTGTTGAATATCTCCATTCATCCGAGGGGATAGGTCCACCAGAAGATTGCTGTACAAGTCCACTGTCATAATTCCCTTTGGATTTCAGAAGTTGCCTGTAATGATGTAAACAGTAGAAGTGTCCGTGGAGTGATACATAATTTCCCACGCTAAAAAGAAAAAAAACAAAACACAAATTCACTTCATTAGAAATTCAGCTGTGGTAGGTCTATGTCTTAAAGGGATAGTGCGTTTTTTTTTAATGTTAATCTGTATGGCTTCCCCTTCAATAGTGTCCCGAGATTAACACTGACTTACCCATGACAGCATGATCTGACCTCGGTTCTCCTCCGGTTCCGTACCTCGTGAACGTAGTTCTGGTAAGTTAGCCAGGACAGGTAATTAAAGCTTGTTTTTCTTCTCAAAACAACATTTGTCCAATATTTGTGATATATTTGCGTCACACAGTTGTACGCGAAAAATTCAGCAGCGTAATTCGCATGGTGCTATTTTCGCTTGATTCGTATCACTGCGCGCGTATTACTAGCGTAGCCTGTTCACTTGTAAACATCCGCTTACGGCGAATGTTGCCGTACCGCATCCGCCGTAAACATCCGCTTAAAAGTGAACAGGCTAATACAGCTAACCTGGGAGCAGTAAGACAAATCGAGAGAAAATATCCCCAATGCGAATTTCACTGCTGAATTTTTGCGCGGACAACTGTGTGACGCAAATATATCACTTTTTGGACAAATGTTGTTTTGAGAAGAAAAACAAGCTTTATTAACTGTCCCCGTGAACTTATCGGACCTACATTCCTGAGATACAGAACTGGAGCAGAAATGGGCCCAGAGGAGACTGTGTTAATGCATGACACTCTTAGAGGGGAACCCATACAGATTATCATTAAAAAAAAAACCGCACTATTAAGACATGTTATAATGCTGTTACCTCATCAAAAACATACCTGGAGTTGTGTCTTGTTTCATAGACCCCTTTACTGTTAGTAAACAAACGTGACGTCACTGGCATGCGCGCGCATGCCCGACTCAGAAGCAACCATGGTGGACCATAGCGGAGTATCTGAACTATAGGGAAGCTACATTCACGTTGAGCAACGGGGTTCGACTACCAGATCCTTATGCGATCATGGAGTGGCAATATGACCGCAGAAAGTGGCCAGATTTACAGTGGCCAGATATCCACTGTTATTTAGTCGAGAAGCCCAGCGTGTATACAAGAGAGAAAGTGCACGCATACAAATCCATGGATGCCTACCAGTTTGCCGTGTGTGGCCATGTACAGGAGGTAAAATACCACGATATCGATGGGGAGTTTCTCCGTAGTATCTTCCTTCCTACTACCGGCTTTTCCCAGTCGGCTTCTCTGCCGCGGCCTGGGGCCCCGTGGGGGCTGACATTGCGCCGTCCGCCCGGGGGTGAGCAAAGCTCACGGGGAAAAGAGAAAGCGTCCCCATCTCAGCCGGGATACCGGGAGGAGGTGAACTAACAACCGAAAGGAGGGGAAAAGCCAAAATAATCTAAAAAGTTCAAAGAAAAAACGAAAAAAACACCAAACAAAGACAGCCCTAGGGAGCTCACCACACATACGACCGTGTACAATGCTTGGGCTATCATCAACATGCTACGTTCTGACCGCCAACTGCACTTGCGTTGCGGGGTAAGTAACACACTACGACTTAATTCACGAGTCACAGATATGATCTCAGTCATGTCAAATGCCATTTATGATGGTCATGCGAAAACTTATGCATTTTAAGAAAGTTATTCGTGTTCGTTTACATGTGTCTGTCTAGAGGTTACCCGGTTAATGTCTTTGTGGTGTCCTGTGCTTGCTAGTTAACCAGCATGATTAAACACCATTGAACAGCTGGGCAAATTACCCTAAACAAGCAGCAGGTGTTCACTTGTGTGTATATCACTTGAATGGTATGAACTATCATTTATTCCATCTGTTTCTCCTTATTTGAGTTCTTCTCTTCTATATCTTCGCTGGGGGTTTTATGGCAGCAGTGGCTTTTTTTGAGTCGGAACTGCGCACGCATTCAGTAATGACGTAGCTTTGAAACTGGTCTATTCACACGTTTGAGTAACCCTTTATTATTTATTATCTGTCTACAACTCTAAAGCTGAAAATGCTCTCTTTGTGATGTCATGAAGTGGTTGTTTTCAAGTTAGAAACTACCTTTTGCCTTTCATACAATAATAACTGGTAATACCAAGGCTGAAATGATTTTAAAAAATAAATTCTAGTGAAGGTGTATGAAGTATTACAGTATTAAAAACACTCGAGAATTTCTTGTATTACCACATGACATGACCAGAGGAATGAAACAAAACACATCTCCAGGTATGTTTGTGATGAGGAAACATTATAACATAGATCAGAAAATAGTGTAACATGGGCCCTTTAAAATTGTGTCAAAAGTACCTCAGTCTATTCCTACAGTGCTCACAGCGGAAACAGGATTTATGGTACTTTTTTTTGTCTACTATCAGGGCGTCCATCGCATAAGCTCTCCTCCGGCAAACCGTGCAAAGCTCTGACTTCGGAACTCGAGTCTGTGAAAACAAACAAAAAAAAAACACTTTAATCATAAGTATTTTATCATTCCCTACATCCACACATGATGTAGATGCAAATACTCATAATTCATAGCAAGTATTTTGTAAATTATAAACTTGCAAATCACACATATTATGGCACAAAATTGTGAATTGCGCAACTTTTCTGGTGGAGGGTCCATCACCTGCTTGTCTTCATGGTGATTGCTTTGTCTACCTGCTATATTAGAGTTCAGATCTGTTGAAAAGCACTGTTGTATTTTTGAGCAATAGAAACACCTGTAATGAATGAATGCTAGATAGATGTATTTACTGTCATATACCATGGAACATTCCAGGCATTTCCATAGAGACGAGAAGTGATGGACCATCCACCAGAAAAGTTGTGCATTGTATCTTTAAAGGGATAGTGCGTTTTTTTAATGTTAATCTGTATGGCTTCCCCTTCAACAGTGTCCTGAGATTAACACTGACTTACCCATGACAGCACGATGTGATCCCGGTTATCCTCCGGTAACGTAGTTCGTAAACATAGTTCTGGTAAGTTCGCGGGGACAATTTAATAAAGCTTGTTTTTCTTCTCAAAACAACATTTGTCCGAAAAGTGATATATTTGCGTCCCAAACAGTTGTCCGCTAAAAATTCAGCAGCGTATTTTGCATTCGCATATTTCCTCCCGATTTGTATCACTGTGTGCATATTAGCTGTATTAGCCTGTTAACGTTTAGCGGAGGTACGGCGACATCCTCCATAAGCGGATGTTTACAAGTGAACAGGCTAATAGAGTTAACGTGGGCGCATTGATACGAATCTAGAGAGAAAATATGCGAATGCGAAATACGCTGCTGAATTTTTAGCGGACAACTGTTTGGGATGCAAATATATCACTTTTCGGACAAATGTTGTTTTGAGAAGAAAAACAAGCTTTATTAAATTGTCCCCACGAACTTATTGGAACGACGTTTACGAGCTACGTTAACGGAGGATAACCGGGACCAGATCATGCTGTCATGGGTAAGTCAGTGATAATCTCAGGACACTGTTGAAGAGGAAACCATACAGATTAACATAAAAAAAAACAAAAAAAACCACACTTTCCCTTTAATGTTGTTTAATTTCAAAGATGCAGTTGTTTGAAAACCATAACGTCTACTTAAAAACTTTCTTCCATGCATTTGTGAATTGTGACACAATTTGTCACACACAGTTTATCAATGAATCATTCCGCTGTATTGCATTTAATTGTGGTTACACTCACACATAGCATTTCACAACTTATGCATTAAGATAACTATATTTTAAAATATGCTTGCAGGTTACACATATTATGGCAAAAAATTGTTATGTTATTTCATTTCAAAGATGGATAACAGTTGTATGAAAACTAAAACGTCCACTTAAAAACTGTCTCCCATGCGTTTCTGAATTGTGAATGTAGAAGTGATTTTTGTTTCATTTAATTGTGGTTACGCTGGCACATACTATCACAACTTGCGCATTAGAATAATATCCCTACATAAACCAGGCCATTAGTTCACGTCCATGCCATTCTGACGCATGCTTCTCATTTACCGGTATGTTCCGACAGAACTTGTGAGCTCTCAGAAGAAACGGTGTAGCCAAGGCTCTTGAAAACTGTCTCACTCTCTGTCCATGTTTTATGGAAATTTCTCAGCAGTTTCTCAGTGGCCTCTTCATCATAGCTTTCTGTCCGCCTTGCTGCCTTTCGTTTAACTGCATCAGCATAAGAGAAAGGCACCTGCTGGGAGCTCTCGGAGCGCTGGGTCACAGCTGACAGTGTTCCAGTGACCTTGTTGCCAAATTCATCGACATTTGAGAAATTTTCTTTAAATGTTTTGGTTTCGGTAAATCCTGATGGCTCAGCCTGCACAGTTTTCACTTGATTTTTTCGAAGAGGCAGGGGGCTGCTGTGTTGTGAGCTTGGCTTTTTCTCCTGAGGACTTTCCCACTTTGAAGTGTCTGTTGCTGTTTCCATCAGCCTTGACACAGACTCCTCCTGATCCTTTTTCTCATCACTGAATAAGAAACTTTGCTCACCCAGTTCAAAAACATTTTTAATAGCCTGAATGTCAAAATTTGGCATTTCCTGTTCTGCCTTATTTTTGTCAGTGTTATCAGCATCATTGTGAAGCCGCTCAGCAAGGGGAATAGGCTCTTTTTTATCTACATATGTTTTCTCATCCTGGGATTCAAATTTGTTTACAAGACTTGAAAGGTTCGCCTGGGGAAGCTCAATTTGTTCTTTTTCTTTCACCTCGTCCACACACTCCTCCATGTCAGGCCCTAAACGCTCAGGAATAGAAATGGGCTCTTTACGGACATAGGTTTTATTCATTTTTGCCTTTTGAGCCTCTTCAAAAAACTCCATCTTTTCTCTAACAGATGCAAACGTCAGCTCAGAGATCTCCTCATCTTCTGGGTCAGGTAGGTGAGAGCCAGCTGCACCACGGATATCACTCAAAAGTATTTCCTCTGCTTGTTTTGTTAAATCCTCTTCCCCAGTTGTGAAAGATTTTGTTTCCGTAGCCTGACTCTCAATTTTGATTTGCCGATGAAAAGACGCAGGAGATTCTACAATCTCAGATTTCTTTTCTGTTATCTGGGATGTTAATATTGGTGGCGGAGTTACACCGCGGGAGAGCTTGGCTGTTGTGTCTTTTAGTCTGGCGAGGTTTTCCGCTCTATCAAAGGTAGGTGAAGGCGTGATTCTTGTGAGGCGAGATGGAGTGTCAGACCGGCGTGGTGGTGGTGTTGGAGGTGTGAGTGGCCTGTACAGTGGAGTAGGAGAGGGAGTGACTCTCTGTGGAGATGCAGTTCTTCGTGTTGATTCTATGGTGATAAATGTTGGTGACGGAGGCCGCATCCTCAGTGATGGTGAGGGTGCTCTCAGGTCCACAGATTTACTTTGACTGACTTCCTCTTTTCTTTTCTCAGTCCTAGCTATTTGAGTTTCAACTTTAGAGGAGCCTATACTAATTTTAGATATTCTCTGTGATCCTCCACTTGAGGCAAGCTTTTCAGAGACCAGCTCACATTCATGCTTTTCCATTGCCTCATTATCATCCAGCTTCATAAGATAACTCTCCACAATTATTTTGACATGAGAAAGTAAATCTATACTATCACCTTTATTCACAGTTTGCTCCAACTCTGATTTTCTCTCGGAGCTGATGAGCCAATTGGGGACTGTAGCAAGGAAAGTTTTCACAGATTTTATGTTACACTTTTCATTTTGCAGCTTCGTGATATGAGATATTAGCATTTGAATCTGCTCCTGCTTTGATTTCACCACTCCTGATGCAGACTTCAACACTTCATTTTGTTCAGGCTTGTCTGTGACAGTAATCGGGATGACCCTACTCTCTTCTGGGGATTCCTTTGTGCTCCACTTCAAAGCTGGCATTTCTTGTTTCTTCTCAGGTTCTTTAACCTGACTTTGGATTAATTTTTGCTCTTGTGATTTTTTAACTTCTTTCTTTACTGCGGTTGAAACATTTTCCTTTACTTCAGTCTTCTGTTCTCGTACACTTGTGTGAACCTGAGAAACGGTTATACTTTCTTGAATTTGTGTAGATTTTTTGTTTTCTGCAACTTCTACTTTTGATTCGATAGAAACTTCTTTGGATTGACCTGCATGCACTGCACCTCTGGACTTTTTGGACTTCTTTTTCTTCCTTGGTGGAGTTGGAGTTTCCAAAGGAGAGGTTATGGTGGCAGTATAGGCTTCAACCAGGGCCGTGTTAACTTTATTCTCCTCCAGCTTTTGTTGAGATTCACTGGTGACTTTTACCTCAACTTTTTTCATTGCCATGCTGCTCTCATCATGAGAGACATTCTGTTTATTATTCTCTTTTGTATCTATTTGTTTTTCTTGCTTGATGGGCTTTTTGACCTTTTGCTGACTTTTGACTGATTTACCATTATCTGTTGTTTTACTATTATCTGTTTGTGGTGGTTGATCTTTCTCTTGGTTTTTACTTGGAGATTTATCATTTTTCTTCCTCTTGTCGAGTTGAGGGGAGGAGATTCCGCTTTGAGTTTTATCTGAAATATCTTTTTTAGTGTTCTTACTCTGAGGTGTGTCTGTTATTTCAGGCTCTGTTTTACCACCTATCTGTTTTACTGCAGTTTGTGACTGATAAGAATTAACATTCTGCATGGTTGCAATAGTCTCAGTTTTAACGGAGTCTTTCTGAGATGTGACCTTTGTTTTTTGGCTAGTATCTATCTTCCCTTCTGTAATTTGCTTCTGTTTGGTATCAGCTCTCACAGCCTCAGTTGAAGAAATAGAAACTGCTTTCTGTGTTGATATGGTGTGTGTCTGTTGCTTAACAACAGAAACAGACGAGGTCTTCTGAACAGACACAACTTTCGAATTCTCATTAGATACACTTTGCTGTTTTGCAGAAGAAATAATTATGTTTGTTACATTTTTCTCATTACCTGCAGTGCTTTTTGTATCTGCAACGTCTACCTGCTTTGCTAATTCTTGAGATCTTTCATTGCTCTCCTTTGTAATTTTTGATGTATTCTTCCTAACCACCTCTGCATCAGCTCTAGAAAGCGACTCAGTAGCAGTTGTTATTAAATCGGGCGTGTAACATGGAGGAGGAGTTGGCGTTGTTGGAGGTGTACTTTCCTCACGTAGCCGGCGAAACTTCTCTTCAGCTTGTATTAGTGGGGTGTTAAATTTACTCATCTTACCTCTCATGAAAGGTGGAGGGGAAGGCGGTGGTGTGAATCTAACAGGAATAATAACTTTCTTTAATGGCAGTGGAGATTCTGACAATGGAGGGATTTCAGTGCAAGTTGTTTTAGTTATTGTTGTTGTTGTTGTTGATGATGATTGGCTTGTCTCAACAGCTTTTCCTGAAATCACTGACGTCTGTTGTGTTTTGCTAACTTCAACTTTAGGTTCAAGTTTTGGGACTGGGTGAACAGTAGGGCCTTTAACCTTTTTCACTGTCATCTTCTTGGCTTTTCCTGGGGAAGGTGGTGCTGGCATGCTCTCCAGTTCCAGTTCCTGTTGAGCTGGAGGAGGTGGGAGGAAGTCTTGTTCGCAGGGAAGTGGAGGTGGAGGAGGAGGCAGGTGATCAATGTCAGACGCAACAGCTGGTGGAGGAGGAGGAGGTGGAAGGATGTCAGCATCAACCACAGGTGGGGGTGGTGAGGGAAGGGGCAGATCAGGCTCTGGTGTTTTTGCTTGCAAGATGTACACATCAGTTTTTACTCTTGTTTTATCCAATTTGATCATACCCTTGGAGGTAGAATTCAAATTCCGGAACTCTGTCTTTACAGTTTTAATGCCGTGATTTTGCTGTATAGTTTTATGTTCAACTGACATTGATTTTGTTGTTTGACTTGTGTTAGCAGTTTTGATCTTTTGCACATTTCTCTGTGTGTCAGTGTTGAGATTTTTAACAGGTGGGCCCTGCTTTACTCGTACTCTTCTGTATTGCACTTTAGGAGGTTCGCGCTGGGCATTTTCCATCAATGACTTTATGGTGCCTTTGACATCACCTTTTAACACCTCTTCCTTTTCCATCTGGTTTTGCTCCTCCTGCGACTCATATAGTGACTTAATAGACATTTTAACATCTCCCTTCAATTCTTCCTCAATGCTCGCTCTCCTCTGTGTTCTTGGAGAACTTGGGGCCTCCATAAAAAGTTGAATTGTTCCCCTCACATCTCCTTGCACATCAATTTCTTGTTGACAAACCTTCTTTTCGGATGATGCATCTTGTAGATTTTGCATAGCCAAATGAATGTCACCTCTTACTATTTCCTTCTTCTCAACCTCCTTTACCACTTGCTTTGCCCGCTCGAGAGACTTTAGAGTGGCCTTGACATCACCAGGAACCAAATCATCAACAGCAGGTTCAACTTTGCTGGTTGTGGACCTCTCCAGGGATCTTAGAGCTCCTCTAATGTTACCTGGAACAATGTCTGGCTTCTCCACTTCTTTCTGCCGCTTCTGAGCCTTCTCAAGACAGCGCAGAGCTTTAGGTATGTTGCCTTTCACCACTTCCTCTTTCTCCACAACAACGGTTTGATTTGCTGACTCTGACAATGAGTTCAAAGCAGCTCTTAAATCACCTTTAATTATTTCTTCTTTTTGTAGTTTTTCTAACGAGAAGCTTGGTTCCGACATGAAAACTTTTACTGTGTTGTAAACATCTCCAGGAATAACATCCTCTACGGTCCGTTCAATATTCACGTGGGTTTGATTGAGGATACGCTTTGTTCCCTTTATATCGCCCCCAATAATCTGCTCTTTTTCCGCTTTGTCAGAAGAAGTCTCATCAAGGCTTGAATGCAGCTGTTTAAGGTAGTCAAGAGCCCCAGACTCAATACATGTGGAGTAAAAGTTGACATTTCCCTTCTCAATGTCGTCAACCTTTATCTTGACAGACTCATCTAGGCCGTCTGGGTTGGTCAGTCTTTGGAGAGCACTTCTTATATCCCCTCTAACAATATCTTCTTTCTCAACAGAGGCAGAGTCCTGTTTATTCAATAGGGAGTATAATGTCATTTGTACATCTCCCTTTTCATCTTCCTGGATTAGTATTCCGTGCTTTGCTGACCCACCCTCTTGGAAAAGGTTGTTTATTGCTTCTTGAATGTCACCACGTAGTATCTCCTCTTTTTCTACACTAGTCTGCTTTTCTTGACTGAATAATTGTTGCACAGTTGAACTAATATTCCCCATCTCCTGTGAGTCTATCACCACTTGCCGCTCACTTGTTTGTTGTCGATTCAACAGGTTCATCATGATTGTTTGCAAATCTCCCCTAATGATGTCTTCGCGTTGAATTTCAGGAGCCTGTTGATTCATAAGCTGGTACTTAGCCATCCTGACATCACCTATTTCGTCTGCTTCAATCAGTATTCCTTTGGACCTAACCATTTTTTGACTGTAAAGCTCAGCAAGAGTTCCTTTAATGCTTTTACCCATTATTTCTGTCTTCTCCACTTTTGACTCATTAAAGTCATCAAATGGTGTAGTTTCAAAGAGCCATGTTGTAGTTCTTACATCAGCTTTGGGGATTTCTTCGTGAATGATGGTGGTTTCAGTAGTTTCATCAACTTCTTTAATATGATCAAGAGGGTTTTTCTCAAAGAGCCACACAGATTGCTTAACATCTCCCTTAGCGACATCCTCCTTTTTTACAGTTTCAATTAGATTTTCTTCACTCATACTTTTTATTTTATCAATGGACTGGGTTTCAAATCTCCATTTTGCTGTTCTCACATCACCTTTCTGTATTTCACTGACATTAACTGTTTTGACAGACGCCTGTGATGAACTGTCAGACTCGAACCGATGTTTATTCATTCTTACATTTCCACCTTGAATATCCTCCACAGTTCTTAGTAAAGCTTTTCTTTCTTCGCTGATTCTATCAAGAGGCTGTGTTTCAAATTTCCACTTGGCAGATGTGACGTCTCCTTTCTGTACATCTTGTTGGGTGACAGACTTTATTATATACACTTCATCTGTATCTTTTATGGCATCCAAGGGTTTTGTTTCAAATAACCACCTGGTTCCAACCACATCTCCACTTTTGACTTCTTCACTTGTAACTGTGGTAACCTCATGGTAATAACCTTCTTTGTCCTTGATGGCATAAAGAGGCTGAGTTTCAAACATCATGGTATAGTTTCTGACATCGCCCTTTTCTTCTTCATCGCAGACAATTTTTTGCTTTTTCATTTCTTCAGTCTCATCTGAAACGTCATGAATTTTATCCAAGGAGCAAGTTTCAAAAATAAAGCGACCCTGATTAACGTTGCCTCCTTGTATATCATAAACTGTGCGATTACTAATGTGTTCCTCGTCATTGTCATGTATCATATCTATTGATTGGTTTTCGAAAAGCCACCTGCAATTCACCACATTTCCTTTTTGTATGTCCTCCGTCTGAACTCTCTTCAGCTTTTGTCTGGCTTCTTCCGAGGTAGAGGTCATTATGTCAGATGTTTGGTTTTCAAATATGTATTTCATCCTTGACACATCCCCTGATGCAATGTCAATCTCTGTGATACGTTTAAAAGAGTCAACTTCCTCACCTGTTAGGTTTTCGAGATTCTCAGTCTCAAATAGAAAACAGGCTGTTCTAACATCTTTCCCTGTAATTTCCTCCTGATCCACAGTGCGTGTTTTCATAATTGTCTCTGTCTCGTCATGGATGGTATCAAGTGCTTGAGTCTCAAAAAGCCATGTGCATGTTTTTACGTCTCCTCTTGGCACATTTTCACTTTCACCTTTTTGGTCTCCTCTCTCATACAGGATATCCATGGGCTTTGTCTCAAACAACCACTTGCATGTCTTCACATCCCCTTTTATGACATCAGTATTTTTTGTGGATACAACTGTCTCTTCATCCTCAATATTACTGAAGTATTTGATTGCATCCAGTGGCTGTGTTTCAAATAGCCATTTAGCAGTTTTAACATCGCCGGACTCAATTTCTTGTTTGGAAATGCCCTTGATAATTTGATATGTACTGATATTTTCATCAAACTGGTCTATTGGGCGAGTTTCAAACATCCATTTGCATGTTGTTACATCTCCTTTAACAACTTCTTCTCGTCGCACTGTTTTTACCTCGTGAAAGTGTCCGGAGCTGTCTTGCATGGCATAAAGAGGAGTTGACTCAAATAACGTTTTATTTGATTTCACTGATCCAGATTTGACCCCTTCAATTAATATCCTCTGTGATTCATCAATCCTTTGGTTTATTTCAGTGCTTTCAAAAATGTTTTTGTAGTTTGAAACGTCTACTTTATCAATTTCCTCCATGTCAATTGTACGAATTACCTCCTTCTTTTCTTCTCTGATTTGTTCTAATGGTTGGCTTTCAAACCTCCATTTCTGATGGCGCACGTCACCTTTTTCTTCCTCAAGAGGCACAGATTTGTTCAGTTTTCCAACCTCAGCAAGTTCTTTCATCTCCTCCGCTGGAGCAGTTTCAAAATAATGTCTGGCCGATTTCACATTACCTGCAATAATTTCCTCTTTTGTTAAGGGGCGACTATTTGAATCATCCTTTAAACGATCCATTGGCTGTGTCTCAAAAACCCAACAGTTCTTGCGTACATCGGCCCTGAAGCTCGTTCCATCTTCCTGTGTCAGGTCATCCTCAATATTTACAGTGCGAATGACCTCTTTCCTGGCCTCTCCTATGTTCTCTAAAGGCTGACTCTCAAATCGCCACTTTTGGTGTCTGACATCCCCCTTTTCTTCCTCATTCAGTGTTCGCTTTTTCAGTTTTCCCACCTCCGGACAATTTTTTCTGGCTACTTGTGGACTGCTTTCAAAAAAGTTTCTTGCAGATTTGACATTACCACCAATAATATCTTCAATTGTCTGGGGTTTAGCATTGGAGTCATCTTTCAAAGTATCCATTGGCTGTGTTTCAAAAACCATGCAATGCTTGCGCACATCCGCTCCAATTATTTCTTTCTTGTCTAGTTTTGAACTTTCCCAATCAGTGAGAGAACTGAGAGTTTTTATTTCAAATAGCCACCTTCCCCAGTCACCCTTATTGCTGTCCTCCATTGAGAGACTGCACACGAGCTTGAAAGTAGAGCATTCTGTTTTGGTCAGGTCTAGTGGCTGGGTGTCAAAAAGCCAACGTGAGGCAATAGAGTTTTCCATTTCTGTCTCAATTTTGCGTACAGATTTGACTTCTAAAATCTCACTGGCTTGTCCCATAATGACACACTTGAACTGTGTGTCAAATGTGCTTGTGATGGTTTTCATGTCTCCATTGATTTCCTCCAAAACAGACCTTAATATGAGCAGGTGGCTCTCATCAATTGTCTCAGTGTGCCCTAAGGTATGCATGTACTTGTTATCAATCATGTAAATGGTAGAATCTCCATCCTCCTCGGTGAATACAATTTCTTTTGTTAAATCCTCTTCCTTTCGTCTCTTGTTTAGACTGTCCATGGTCTCTGTTTCAAATAGCCATGCTGCTGCTCGCACATCTCCTTTCTCCAATTTATTGACTTTATTTTTATATTCAGATTTATCCGTGGGCTTTTTCTCAAACATCCAAGCAGTGCGTCTGACATCTTTTCCGAGAATGACTTCCTGTTGACTTATCTTTCTATTGTCCTCATCCTCATCTGGAGATTCATCCTTGATGGTGTCCAGAGGTTTATTTTCAAACATCCAGCGCATTGACTGTACATCCCCTGGAAGAATCTCTTCCCATTCACCATCTTCATCTTGGTTAATTTCCTCGATATCATCTTCATAGGAGAACTCTTGGTTCTGTGCCTGAACAGTTTCACTGTAGTCAGTAGAGAGCTCCTTCTCAATGTTTTTCCTAACCTCGGGATGAATGTGCTTGTACAGGCGTTTGAGCTCACTCTTGCTCCTCTGTTTGAAGTATGCCTCTCTGGTGAGGAGGCACTTGGAGGGTTGTACTGGTTCTTCGTCCTCTGGAGAATAATGGCATACTGGCATATTATGATTCTCTGGTGGCATTTGCAATAAGTCTGGAGGTGGGGGTGGGAGGTAGTCAGAGTCATCAGCTGGTGGTGGTGGGAAATCATCGTAATCCATCATTGCCGCTCCAGTGTTTTCCAGTGCAGCCGCCGCAGTTGTAGATTCAAACACTCCACTGGACACTGTGTTGTTTTGTGTCATGTTTGAAGCCCACTTAGAACGATTGATGTCACGGGTAATCTTTTGAAGGACAGAAAATACATATTTCTAGAATTTGTATAGATTCAACTCTTCATATCCCAGTAATACAAAATACGATATATCTTAAAGGTCCTATATTACGCAGAATTTTGTGAGCTTTAATCCATGTTATAATATTGTTACCTCATCAAAAACATACCTGGAGTTGTGTTTTGTTTCATTCACACATGTTTGAGTAATCCTTTATTATTATTAGTCTGTTGGCATCTCCAAAGCACAAAATGCTTTGTTCCACCTTGTGGTGGCATAAAGTAGTACTTTTCAAGTTACCTAGTTACCTTTTATCTTTTGTTCAGTAAAGTTCACTCATCAGACCTCAGAAGTAACTACTAGAATCACCAGAGCCTCTAGCAGCAGACTATGCAGTATTCCCAAGTGCAGAACTAGCCTGGCCCAGTCTGCATTCTCATACCAAGCAACAAAGCAATGGAACAAACTCCTTACTGAGCTGAGACATGAAAACAACTTTAGCAACTTTTCTAGAGAAGTAAGGAAGTGGTTCATTGAAAACCTGAGATGCACGCACTGAAACATTTTAAATTGATATTATAAATGCTCTAATTGATATTGCAAAACTACACAATTATGTTTATTATAGTGAACTTCTAAAAAAGAAAAAATATATATATATATGAATTGGTCTCTATTTTACAAACATTAGATTGTTGAGCTATAACTGTTAAATTTTTAGCATAATGAATTTGAAATGTAAGCAGTTTATGCTTTGTAATACAATGTATGACGAGGATGAACGGGAGTATGTGTGTCTGAGAGTATGGAGTATGTATGGTTTTTTTTTGCACTGTATATAATGTCCCTTGTCCTCTTCTCCCTAAAGGACTACAGATGGAAATTAGCTTTCAAACCATAATCTGGTACAAGCATCTCTGCCTTTGGCATTATGTGGCTGTACATTGTCCTGTTAAATAAATCAAATCAAATTAAATGGAATGAATGTATGAATGAAAGTAGAGATAGGCAATTCCAGGGCTGAAATGATCCAAATGATTTTATGATGAATTTAGTTTAAAACCACCATTTCTTGTATTACCACATAACTTCACAAGGTAGAACAGAGTGTGAGAAGAATTGAGCTTAAATATGTAGGATTTATGTGTTAAACATGTGTGAATAAAACAAAACAGAACTCCAGGTATATTTTTGATGAGTATGACAATATTATACCATAGATCAGAAAATGACGTAATATGGGCCCTTTGAATACACAATTACACAATTAAATTTTAAAAAATGTATGTGTGAATAGATGTGTTTATAATTTTTTACCTTTACTTGTTTGTGAGGTGCGGCCTCCTCTATTGTTTTCTCAAAGTGATCTCTCAGTTCTTTGGTTGTGTATCTTGGAAACTCCTCATCTACATGTTAATAAGAACAGTAAATGACAGCATAAAATGGTTGTACTAAATATAGACTTAATTACTTACCGGTCTCGTGTTCATGATTTTCATAATTGGAGGCCAAGGCACTGCCGCTGTAAGAGACCTATATTTAGAGATATAGACAAAAAGATAAGATTTAGCTCATTAATAAAGTTTTGACATTTGTAATAATAATAAGACAGACAGAATGAGAGAATACCATAGTGTCGTGGTTGTGATTTAGCTGAGTGCCTGGGAGGACCTGCCTGCTGCTTGACACCGTCACTTCAGAGTTAGACATTTCCTGTGATGACGCAGACAATAGGTTTCAAACACAGTTCACATATATTCACACTACATGCACACTCTTGCAAATTCAGACTGATTAGTCCAATTGTCCCACCTTAGCTCTGCCAAGCCATAGTCTGATATGAGTTTAATCCAGTTAATTATTCCTTCTAGCATCTAAATTCACAATAAAATCACATGCAGAGAAGTTGCAGGACCACACTCCTTAGCACAGTTTAGAATGAGAAATCACAGATGAAGCAAGAAGCATCAAAATGATTTCAAGCTGTTCTCATTTCTGTTACTGAACAAACAGTAAATCTATAAATCTTTGTTTACAATGAAAAAACATTTTGATGCACACTGCACATTTTTGGACATCTGTAAATGCTTTCAGATTTTAGATCTTAGATTTTAGTTTTAGATTTAGATTTTTTGTCTTAGATAGTTTTTGTTGTGTTGTGTCTATATATTGTATTTTGTACACTGTGCTTTTGCACTACCTGGCCAGAGAGAAAAGAAATTTCGATTCACTGTATGTTGAACACATATGGCAGTCAAAAAAGCTGACTTTGATCTTTGATCTTTGAAAAATGCAACAAGTTTTTTTCTTATCACAACGGTGCTAGCAAGTTTAAAACACATGCCACACAAGATGCAGCAGACATATTTTACAAATTCTGCAAATTCTCAATAACCCAAGTGCAATACCTGAACTGTTCTGTGCTGAAAATGAAACTGGGTAACACTGTGTGATGATGCAATTTCTTGATTTTCAAATTGTCTCCTCACACTGGCTATTCCCCCAGGCAGGGAACAGACCTCTGATTCATCCATGACCTAATGAAGCAGGAAATATCATTAGCAGTCTCCACTTTTTCATAACCTGAAATCCAACTGATGCTTTAAAGGGCTCCTCTGTTTAGTTGGTATGAGGCACATGCACTTTGGAAATGCGTCTATCTAATGCTACTTTATGTCCTTTTTTACAGCACATAAAAACATTAAATTAGGTTTTTAATAATAGGCCACGTCATTACCCTGTCGTTTGAAGTACAGTATGTCTTATATGTTTTTCTATTTTTACATGCACACTATATGTACCCCAGCCTTCTGACTGTCATTTGTCAAACTTGCAAAGCTGTCAACCCCGCAGCTCATACAACGCAGTGCAACAATGGAAGCACCGGCAGCACCAGCTCAAGAGACTTTGTACAGACAATTTATGAGAGCAATTATGGCTGTAGCATTTTAGAGGTTTTGGACACTTTTCACACTAACTCTTGGCACGTGCAGTTTGAGCGCAGTTGCATTGACACTACAAGACAATTAATGTCTAAAGCCTGCCAAAGCCCATTAAACCCCCACACAATTTTGGGTCCTAGTTAAAAGCATCTTCTCTATTTTTCAACAGCGTAACAATGTATATGTGCATAGGCATATGTATATCTATCCACTATCACAGAATAAGCTACAGGAGCTGCAGTAGCAGGCAGTCTCATGCTCAGTACCCCGCTGGAGTTGTCTGCTCGCTTGGAGACAGCTGCTTGGTACATGGCCACACAGTTAGTCAGTGGGACGACCTTTGAGTTTTCAGAGCGAATCCGGTTCCTCTGGTTACGTTTCTTTTTTTGCCTTGGTGAGCTTTTTGCTGCCAGCAGCTATGTGACATGGACAGTGAAAGTATGACTCATACACTTGTATTGATGAACAGCATTGTACTACAAGACTACTAGATCGAACTGTCCCCATATAGTGGTTTTGTTCTGCATAATGTAGACAGGCTGTCAGCATATTTTAAATTGTAAATATATTTGAAGAGGATCAGTACATTTGTGTCTGTTTCAGAATGCTGCTACATCTGGCAGTGATTGCAGTCAGTGGTTTACAGTTTTCATAACATGTACACTATGTGAATCTGCTATTGCTGTCATCAAGGCTTCACAGAAAATAATTATAGGCCTCTGTGTAAATGGTTTAGCAACAGCAAAGGCACTGTGGGTATTTTATCGATGTACTGTCTGTAATCAACTTTCTCTAATGAAAAGAATCAAATATATTAATAATACTGGAGCTGTGGCTTTTTCCTGACGTTCCCTGTGGGAAGGGCTTCCCCCTGTTGTTTCTAAGAAGGTATAGCAGGCACTACAGACTAAGCCTCTACCAGACTAGTTTTCCGTGTTTAGCATTTTTGTAAATTGTTTCAAAACAGTATGATAGCAATAATAATGTAAAATACACATTGTAAAAACCTTTGAGTAAAACACTATATCGAGCCTGTTGATGATTTAATATTATTAATCCTTTATTTATACAGGTCTGCCTCTTGAGTCTTAATGTCTCATTTTCAAGATTCAAGACCTGTTGAATAATTTACATTTACACAATAGCACAACAGTAACATTCAATTACAATTTATACAAATTCAACTTAAAAAAAACCTCTTGGTAGAAATGATGTATTATTCACTGTTGATTCAAATGCTGAAACAAAGAACCAGACTGGTGCATGAAGCAAATAGCCTTGTATTATTACAGATTCATAACATCAGAACATATTTTATTATCTGTCGGTCTCTCATAAAAGACCTAATTTTAAAAAAACCAAAATCCATCAACAGTGTGAGGCGATATCTCATGACATGTTCCCTGAGCTCAAATAACAAGAAAGTGAAGTAATCGAGGCCCCATGTCCATGCAAAAATAAATCATACCTATTTTAAACTGGACCACGAAGGGTCGTGTTTCTTCATGAAATGTGGTTAACCAAGAGGTTGAGCTTACATTGAACAAAACTATGTTATTAACTAGTTTATAGGTTAGCCACACAGTTTTAAGTACTTCTGATGTTGGATAAGGTGGATTTTCATATTCCTATACTTGTTAAATTATTGTATTGTATTGATATGCATTTGAAGCATATTGGTTCTGCTTTGTCATCTTCATGTATGCTATCTATAGTTCTATAGTATACCTGTAGTTAGCTATATTTAGCATTTTATGTCACTTTGAAGAACATGTATAATTCACATTAAGATAATTCTCATTAACACTTTCTTGTCCCTTTAGAAATAATCCAGCAACTGCAGTTCAAAAGTTTAGTTTAAAGTGGCACAATAGCCTACCGGTTGAGCAGATACGAGATGAAAAAAGCTCAGTAGAATCCCACACGGTGGCCACTGCACCCCCGGCCTGCAGGGTCTATCCAAACCAATAGCAAATCCCAGTCGGTCGTGGAGACCAGCTCCTATGTTTTCACCTCTGTCCAAAGAGCAGACAGTGACAGCTGATTTTATTTTAGACCCTCCGCCCCCTTTCAGAGGAAGGGTCTGAGCTGTTTTAGGGGGGGCTTAGGCCTCTGTGCGGCTTATGACAAGTCCCCCAAAAATCTATATGGATATACTTCCTGTAACTCTCTTAGACCCTGGTGTACTAATAAATCAGGTCAGCCAGGTTTCATCATCACGGCTTCTATCATGGTGGCTGCACTCCACAACAGCTGTTACTGCCTGTCATGATATGCTCCATCACGCTCACACATCCACAACAAACTGAAGAATCCCATTATCTTTTGCTCCTCATAATCTCCGTGCAGTGCAAAGTGAATGGCAAACAGGTGCAGATTCTAGTGACAGTAAATGATAATGAGAAGAGCCGGCCATGCAGCGTGCTCTGCAGTTGGTCTGAAACAGGGTCAGTGATGTAATGATATTTGTTAAGGGGCGGGGGTCAAAAGGGCCATAAATACGAGAGCACCCCGGAGTGTGGCAGTGCGAGTCCTCATGCTGTATGCAGCAGACGGCGGCGCCAGTCTGGCTCTGGTATGAGGTGGACCTACTCCGGTGTGGACGCTCAGACAGGGCTGCAGGCATCATCAGTGTAACTCATACCAATATGAGCCAATGGACAGAGAATCCAGAATTCTCATCAGAATGTATGGAATCCTTGTACTCAGTTTGGAATCACATGTGCCCAGATTTTGCTTGGTGAACTACAGTTATCAATTCCTACTCTCATCATTTTCTTCTTTTTCATCTCCCTGCAATACCATTATTTTATTAAGCAGAAATATTAAATGTTTGTGCTTAATAAAATAATGTTAAATAAATAAAATAATGGTTCATAAATTTTATGAACCACAAAAATATACAGTGGAGGAAACAATTATTTGATCTTGTGCAAATTTTGTAGGTTTGCCCACTGACAAAGAAATGAACATAATCTATCATTTTAATGGTAGGTTAGAATATTAAAAATAAAATCCAGAAAAATCCATAGAAAAATATATTCACTGATTTGCATTTCATTGTGTGAAATAAGTATTTGATCCCCAGCCAACCATTAAGAGTTCTGGCTCCCACAGACCAATTAAAACACTCCTAATCAACTCCTCACCTGAATTAGCCTCCTGTTTTAGGAGACTGGTTTCCTGTTTCCTTTTAGGAGACTCCTGTTTCCTGTAGACTGGTGTGGGCGCAACCACCTGTGCCTTAACACCAGTAAGACAAAGGAGCTGGTGATCGACTTCAGGAGGAGACCACTACCTCACTCACCGGTGAACATCCAGGGGCAGGACATAGAGACTGTGGACAGTTTCAAGTACCTGGGTGTTCACCTCAACAATAAACTGGACTGGTCCCACAACACCGACGCCCTGTACAAGAAGGGCCAAAGTCGCCTCCACCTCCTGAGGAGACTGAGGTCCTTTGGAGTGAGCAGGCCTCTGCTCAAGACTTTTTATGACTCTGTGGTGGCCTCTGCTCTCCTCTACGCTGTCGTCTGCTGGGCCCCGAGCAGCACAGAACGGGACAGAAAAAGACTGAATAAGCTGGTCAGGAGGGCCAGCTCTGTCCTGGGCTGTCCTCTGGACCGTGTAGAGGAGGTGGCTGAGAGGAGGGTTCTGGCCAAATTCATGTCCATTAAGGACGACACCTCTCACCCTCTGCACCGGACTGTAGAGGAGCTGAGCAGCTCCTTTAGCAGCCGACTGAGGCACCCCCAGTGCAAGAAGGAGCGCTACCGCAGATCGTTCATCCCCACCGCCATCAGACTGTATAATTCTAACATATAGGCCGGACGTGCAATATCTTCCTTTTCATGTTGATGCTTGTTGTTACTATTATCATTATTACTATTTTCCATTATTACTATTATTACGTATTACTATTTGTATTATTTATTACTTACTTTATCCCCTCCCTGCCTGCATGCACTTTTTCCCCTCTTGTCCAAATGTCCTGGAGCTACTGTGGCGAGTAAATTTCTCCTGTGTGAGATCAATAAAGGCTTATCTTATCTTATCTTATCTTATCTTATCTTATCTTTTAACTAGTCACCTGTATAAAAGACACCTGTCCACAGAATTAGTCAATCAACCAGACTCCAAACTCTCCAACATGTGACAGGTCAAAGAGCTGTCAAAGGATGTCAGGGACAAGATTGTAGACCTGGAATGGGCTACAAAACCATAAGCGGGAAGCTGGTTCATGATCATCAGTCGACCTCGTTCTGGGGCTCCACACAAGATCTCACCTCACTGGGTTTCCATGATCATGAGAAGAGTGAGAAATCAGTCTGGGACTACACGGGAGGAGCTTGTCATTGTCAGCTGTCAAAGGCAGCTGGGACCACAGTCACTAAGAAAACCACTGGTAACATTTTACGCCGCAATGGATTAAAATCCTGCAGTGCTCACTAGGTCCCCCTGCTTAAGAACATGTGCAGGCCTGTCTGAAGTTTGCCAATGAACACCTGAATGATTTAGAGAGTGTTTGGGAGAAGGTGGTGTGGTCAGATGAGACCAAAATCGAGCTCTTTGGCATTAACTCAACTCGCTGTGTTTGGAGGAAGTGACTCCAAGAACGCCATCCCCACATGGAGGTGGAAACATTATGCTTTGATGGTGCTTTGGAGGATAACTTCACCGTGTCAACGGGAGGATGGACAGAGCCATGTACCATTAAAATCCTGAGTGACAAACTCCTTCCGTCCACCAGGAAACTGAAAATGGGTTGTGGATTCACACAACACGACAATGACCCAAAACATGTTGCCAAGGCAACAAAGGAGTGGCTCAAGAAGAAGCACATAAAGGTCATGGAGTGGCCCAGACAGTCTCTGGACCTTAACCCTATAGAGAACCTCTGGAGGGAGCTGAAGCTCCGAGGTGCCAAGCAACAGCCACGAACCTTAATGATTTAGACATGATCTGCAAAGAAGAGTGGACCAATATTCCTTCTGATATGTGCACAAACCTGGTCATCAACTACAAGAAATGTTTGATTGCAAACTAGGGTTTTGCCACCAAGTACTAAGTCTATTTAGCTGGAGGCTTCAAATACTTTTTTACACAATGAAATGCAAATCAGAATCAGTATTAAATCAATATTTTCTTTAAAGTTTTTTCTGGATCTTCTTTTTGTTATTCTATCTCTCTATCTTCTATCTAGTGTTAAAATTAACTTACCATTAGAATTAATTAATTTCTTTGTCAGTCGGCAAACCTATAAAGTCAACAGAGGATCAAATACTTATTTCCTCCACGCTATATCTCAATAATATTCAGATTCAGTTTACTGTCATTGCACTTGTACAGCATAGTGAAATTAAATGCAGTTTTAGCATTTCACCTGTGAACAGTCAGTATGCATTAGATAAAAATGTACATATGACAGAATATTATAAAACAGAGGTAGGTATAACAGGAACATATTCTTTCATTACATTTACATTACTGAAGTGCATGATAAAGTGCATAATTTAAAGTGCAAGGCAAAATATATCTCACAGTTGTATCATATCAAAATTACAATTTGAATGGTTTAGCAAATTACAGACAATTATTTAGGTAAAGCAAAATCCTCTGCAAACTAAATATTCAATAATGTAAAAACAAACATATACTGTAAATCTGAAATGCATGCTATTCTAGTTGTCTGTTTATGCTTCAGTTCTCATTATGGCTCCAGGGCATTTTTAAAATGTGAAATTGCATTGCTTATAAATATGAAATAAATCATCAAGCCATACAATTTTCTCAAATCTCTAAAACATTAACTATGTTGTAAGGCAATATTGGTTGTAGAATGTTTTCCCCAAATTCTTGCTTTGTGCTTATTAATACAACAGTTTCTAAAATGCAATCACAGTATCTTATTACCAAGTCTACCTCTTTTTGCGAGAGTATGAAGATGAGAGATCTCATGTTCTTTTCATGAATCTCCGCTTTGTTCAGCACCTGTGATCCGTAGCACAGTTAAGCCACACACAGGGCAAAGAGGCAAGAAGAGGGACGAGGTGCCATTCTTTATGACTTACTGCATCATAGACATTTGAATTTGAGTAAGCAGAACAAGAACAGAACAGAACAGAACAGAACAATACAAACAATTACTTGCACCCCTGTTATTGTAAATGATAAAAGGGCTGCTCCAGGCACCACTCACACACACACACACACACACACACACACACACACACACACCACTTTCATACCAGGTAATGTGGGTGCTGTCTTGCCTCAGGATGCAATGTCAGTTTTTGCCACTGGCACCCCACAGTGTCAGCTGATTTTCCCATCCAAGGACTAACCAGGCCCAGCCCTGCTTAGCTTCTGAGATCTGATGAGCTCAGGCTTTGACAAGGAGGTTTAGCCACAACTTGTTATTCTCAGTAGTTATTATGGCCAAACATAATAACTACTGAGACTGTGACTGAGAGTGTGTTATAATGATAAATTCCTCTGCCATATATTGAATGCAGTAAGAGATAAACAATGAGCTTAGATTCATACATGTGCTGTATTGTTAGTGTGATCTGTACCTCTGCTGTAATTAAATATGACTTCAAAGATGGATGGCTCTTTAAATTACAGCAGCTAATGTAATTACAGCAGAAAGAAGAGAAAAGTCACGCTGGATGATTGACGTTTGTCTGCTAAGTGTTGCCTCGTCACAAAGCAAATCTGATTGCAGGATCATACACAACATTTTGGAGGATGATAATGAGATAATGCCGTATAATTATATCGTAGCGTGATTGAAAATGAGCACAGTCGTTCTCCTCTAGATGTGTGTAATATGATGACAGCTATATTAAGAATTCAAAATACAGTATGGCTGGAAATGAGTCTTGACATAACTGATGCCACTATATCTATATCTTGTCACTAGAATGTTATTTTACAACCCTTTCACAAGCCTCATTCACAGACAGTGTCCTCATACATTTATGTTTAAGAAATGGCTACACAACAAATGGAGATATAGAGATCGACCAATATGGGGTTTTTTATGGCCCATGCTGATACCGATTGCTTGAAATACAGTGGAACTGACAGCCAATAAGATCTGATGATATCTTTGGGCTTAGATGGGCTGATTTTTATTATTTTCCCCAGATTCTGTAATTTAAATTTACTACAAACTCCCCCCACAGGCCCCTTTTTAACCACAAACCTATAAAAGAGCTGTGTAGTCACGTTTTGTGCAATTATCTCTTCATATTAGTGTTAATATAAAGGTTTGGGTTATTTTTTAGGCTGCAGATCAACCAACCAATATATTGCTCTATCTTTAATTGGGGCCAAGCAGCGCTAAGCTGCAAGGCACCTATAGTGTTTCTATTGATTCTTATTGGGGCCAGGCAGCGGTAGCTGCAAGGCACCTATAGTGTTTCTATTGATTCTTATTGGGGCCAAGCAGCGGTAGCTGCAAGGCACCTATAGTGATTGTACTGATTCTTATTATTATTATTGGGGCCAAGCAGCGGTAGCTGCAAGGCACCTATAGTGTTGCTATTGATTCTTATTATTATTATACATTATTCTTCCGCCTCTGGGAGTCTATGGCAACCCCTAGAACCGTCTGGTAAAAAGTTGTGAAATTTGGCATGCACATTCCAGCCAGTCTCCTCATTACCCACAGCAATTTATAGGTCCCCACCCCCAACCCTCTAGCGCCACCAGCAGCTCAAAGTTGCAGGAATTTTCAGGTACATTTCTGTGTGTAACTTTTGAACCGTATGTCCAATTTTCAAAAACTTGGTATCCCTGGACTCCTTGGGCCAAGCCGAATCCAACGCACCCTGTGACGTCATTTTCCGTCAGGGTGGATTTTCCGCCATTTTGAATCTTATGAAAAACACTCAAAATGCTTCTCCTCCCTCAATTTTTGACCAATTTTGCTCAAATTTGGTACATAGCATCTTTGGTCTGAGCCTCATCAGAAATTTACCCTGTTTTTTGATATCTCTTATCGTTTTGTCGTGACAGCCAATCAAACGCGTCCAAAAAGTCGCCAAACAGGAAGTGAGCTCATATCTCGGGAACCCTTCATAGGATTATTTTCAAACTTTTCACAGATGTTCGTGTCCTTCTCAGGATTCCCCACAAAAAATTACAGGTCCCCACCGCAAACCCTCTAGCGCCACCAACAGGTCAAAATTTGAGGGACATTTCTGCTTGTAACTTTTGAACCGTAAGTCCGATTTTCAAAAATTTGGTATCCCTGGGATCCTTGGGCGAAGACTGATCCAACGCATCCCATGACGTCATGTCTGCTGGAATAGAATGTCCGCCATCTTGGATTTTGTGAAAATCAATAAAATTCTTCTGTTTCTACAACTTAACTTGTAATTTCCACAACAAATGGTGTGCACCCACATTCTAGACAGTCTCATGATGCCCTTCAACAAATTTTACATCCCCACCCCCAACCCTCTAGCGCCACCAGCAGGTCAAAGTTGCAGGTACATTTCGGCTTGTAACTTTTGAACCGTACGTCCGATTCTCTAAAACTTGGCCTCGCTGGACTCCTTGGGGCAAGACAAATCCAACGCATTCTGTGACGTCATTTTCCACCAATAAGATTTTCCGCCATTTTGAATTTTATGAAAAACACTCAAAATGCTTCTCCTCCCTCAATTTTGGACCAATTTTGCTCTAATTTGGTACATAGCGTCTTTAGACTGAGACGCATCAGAAATTTACCCGGCGTTTTGATATCTTTTATCGTTTTGTCGTGAGAGCCAATCAAAATCGTCCTAAAAGTCGCCAAACAGGAAGTGAGCTCATATCTCAGGAACCCTTCATAGGATTATTTTCAAATTGTCAGAGGTATTCTAGTCTGTCCCAGGATTCCCCACAAAAAATGACAGGGCCCCAGCTCAAACCCTCTAGCGCCACCAACGGGTCAAAATTTGAGGGACATTTCTGCTTGTAACTTTTGAACCGTAAGTCCGATTTTGAAAAACTTGATATCCCTGGGATCCTCGGGCGAAGACTGATCTAACGCATCTCATCAAATTAGGCCGGGTCGCTGCTTGGCCCCACATTGCTGCTTGCAGCTATATTTATATATTCTTCCGCCTCTGGGAGTCTATGGCAACCCCTAGAACCGTCTGGTAAAAAGTTGTGAAATTTGGCATGCACATTCCAGCCAGTCTCCTCATTAATCACAGCAATTTATAGGTCCCCACCCCCAACCCTCTAGCGCCACCAGCAGCTCAAAGTTGCAGGAATTTTCAGGTACATTTCTGCGTGTAACTTTTGAACCCTATGTCCAATTTTCAAAAACTTGGTATCTCTGGACTCCTTGGGCCAAGCCGAATCCAACGCACCCTGTGACGTCATTTTCCGTCAGGGTGGATTTTCCGCCATTTTGAATTTTATGAAAAACACTCAAAATGCTTCTCCTCCCTCAATTTTTGACCAATTTTGCTCAAATTTGGTACATAGCATCTTTGGTCTGAGCCTCATCAGAAATTTACCCTGTTTTTTGATATCTCTTATCGTTTTGTCGTGACAGCCAATCAAACGCGTCCAAAAAGTCGCCAAACAGGAAGTGAGCTCATATCTCGGGAACCCTTCATAGGATTATTTTCAAACTTTTCACAGATGTTCGTGTCCTGCCCAGGATTCCCCACAAAAAATTACAGGTCCCCACCGCAAACCCTCTAGCGCCACCAACAGGTCAAAATTTGAGGGACATTTCTGCTTGTAACTTTTGAACCGTAAGTCCGATTTTCAAAAATTTGGTATCCCTGGGATCCTTGGGCGAAGACTGATCCAACGTATCCCATGACGTCATGTCTGCCGGAATAGAATGTCCGCCATCTTGGATTTTGTGAAAATCAATAAAATTCTTCTGTTTCTACAACTTAACTTGTAATTTCCACAACAAATGGTGTGCACCCACATTCTAGACAGTCTCATGATGCCCTTCAACAAATTTTACATCCCCACCCCCAACCCTCTAGCGCCACCAGCAGGTCAAAGTTGCAGGTACATTTCGGCTTGTAACTTTTGAACCGTACGTCCGATTCTCTAAAACTTGGCCTCGCTGGACTCCTTGGGGCAAGACGAATCCAACGCATTCTGTGACGTCATTTTCCACCAATAAGATTTTCCGCCATTTTGAATTTTATGAAAAACACTCAAAATGCTTCTCCTCCCTCAATTTTGGACCAATTTTGCTCTAATTTGGTACATAGCGTCTTTAGACTGAGCCGCATCAGAAATTTACCCGGCGTTTTGATATCTTTTATCGTTTTGTCGTGAGAGCCAATCAAAATCGTCCTAAAAGTGGCCAAACAGGAAGTGAGCTCATATCTCAGGAACCCTTCATAGGATTATTTTCAAATTGTCAGAGGTATTCTAGTCTGTCCCAGGATTCCCCACAAAAAATGACAGGGCCCCAGCTCAAACCCTCTAGCGCCACCAACGGGTCAAAATTTGGGGGACATTTCTGCTTGTAACTTTTGAACCGTAAGTCCGATTTTGAAAAACTTGATATCCCGGGGATCCTCGGGCGAAGACTGATCTAACGCATCTCATCAAATTAGGCCGGGTCGCTGCTTGGCCCCACATTGCTGCTTGCAGCTATATTTGGGGCCAAGCAGCGGTAGCTGCAAGGCACCTATAGTGTTGCTATTGATTCTTATTATTGGGGCCAAGCAGCGGTAGCTGCAAGGCACCCATAGTGTTTCTATTGATTCCTATTATTATTATATATTCTTCCGCCTCTGGGAGTCTATGGCAACCCCTAGAACCGTCTGGTAAAAAGTTGTGAAATTTGGCATGCACATTCCAGCCACTCTCCTCATTACCCACAGTAATTTATAGGTCCCCACCTCCAACCCTCTAGCGCCACCAGCAGCTCAAAGTTGCAGGAATTTTCAGGTACATTTCTGTGTGTAACTTTTGAACTGTATGTCCAATTTTTAAAAACTTGGTATCCCTGGACTCCTTGGGCCAAGCCGAATCCAATGCACCCTATGACGTCATTTTCCGTCATGGTAAATTTTCCGCCATTTTGAATTTTATGAAAAACACTCAAAATGCTTCTCCTCCCTCAATTTTGGACCAATTTTGCTCAAATTTGGTCCATAGCATCTTTTGACTGAGCTTCATCAGAAACGTACCCGGTTTTTTGATATCTCTTATCGTTTTGACGTGACAGCCAATCAAATGTGTCCGAAAAGTCGCCAAATAGGAAGTGAGCTCATATCTCGGGAACCGTTTATAGGATTATTTTCAAACTTTTCACAGATGTTCGTGTCCTTCCCAGGATTCCCCACAAAAAATTACAGGTCCCCACCTCAAACCCTCTAGCGCCACCAACAGGTCAAAATTTGAGGGACATTTCTGCTCGTAACTTTTGAACCGTAAGTCCGATTTTCAAAAATTTGGTATCCCTGGGATCCTTGGGCGAAGACTGATCCAACGCATCCTATGACGTCATGTCTGCCGGAATAGAATGTCCGCCATCTTGGATTTTGTGAAAATCAATAACATTCTTCTGTTTCTACAACTTAACTTGTAATTTCCACAACAAATGGTGTGCACCCACATTCTAGACAGTCTCATGATGCCCTTCAACAAATTTTATGTCCCCACCCCCAACCCTCTAGCGCCACCAGCAGGTCAAAGTTGCAGGTACATTTCGGCTTGTAAGTTTTGAACTGTACGTCTGATTTTCTAAAACTTGGCCTCCCTGGACTCCTTGGGGCAAGACGAATCCAACGCATTCTGTGACGTCATTTTTCGCGGGTAAGATTTTCCGCCATTTTGAATTTTATGAAAAACATTCAAAATGCTTCTCCTCCCTCAATTTTGGAGCAATTTTGCTCAAATTTGGTCCATAGCGTCTTTGGACTGAGCCTCATCAGAAACGTACCCGTTTTTTTGATTTCTCTTATCGTTTTGTCATGACAGCCAATCAAACACGTCCTAAAAGTCGCCAAACAGGAAGTGAGCTCATATCTCGGGAACCCTTCATACGATTATTTTCAAACTTTCACACATATTCTAGTCTGTCCCAGGATTCCCCACAAAAAATTACAGGGCCCCAGCTCAAACCCTCTAGCGCCACCAACAGGTCAAAATTTGAGGGACATTTCTGCTTGTAACTTTTGAACTGTAAGTCAGATTTTCAAAAACTTGGTATCGCTACAATCCTTGGGCCTAGTCAAATCAAATGCACCCCATGACGTCATGTTCGCCGGAATAGAATGTCCGCCATTTTGGATTTTGTGGAAATCAATAAAATGCTTCTCCTCACTCAATTTTGGACCAATTTTGCTCTAATTTGGTACATAGCATCTTTGGACTGAGCCTCATCAGAAACTTGCCTGGAGCTTTGATATCTCTTATCGTTTTGTCGTGAGAGCCAATCAAACGCGTCCTAAAAGTCGCCAAACAGGAAGTGAGCTCATATCTCGGGATCCCTTCATAGGATTATTTTCAAACTTTTCAGACTTATTCTAGTCTGTCCCAGGATTCCACACAAAAAATGACAGGGCCTCAGCTCAAATCCTCTAGCGCCACCAACGGGTCAAAATTTGAGGGACTTTTCTGCTTGTAACTTTTAAAGCGTAAGTCCGATTTTCAGAAACTTGGTATCCCTGGGATCCTCGGGCGAAGACTGATCCAACGCATCTCATCGAATTAGGCTGGGTCGCTGCTTGGCCCCACATTGCTGCTTGCAGCTATATTTATTATACATTATTCTTCCGCCTCTGGGAGTCTATGGCAACCCCTAGAACCGTCTGGTAAAAAGTTGTGAAATTTGGCATGCACATTCCAGCCAGTCTCCTCATTACCCACAGCAATTTATAGGTCCCCACCCCCAACCCTCTAGCGCCACCAGCAGCTCAAAGTTGCAGGAATTTTCAGGTACATTTCTGCGTGCAACTTTTGAACCGTATGTCCAATTTTCAAAAACTTGGTATCCCTGGACTCCTTGGGCCAAGCCGAATCCAACGCACCCTGTGACGTCATTTTCCGTCAGGGTGGATTTTCCGCCATTTTGAATTTTATGAAAAACACTGAAAATGCTTCTCCTCCCTCAATTTTTGACCAATTTTGCTCAAATTTGGTCCATAGCATCTTTGGACTGAGCCTCATCAGAAATTTACCCGGTTTTTTGATATCTCTTATCGTTTTGTCGTGACAGCCAATCAAACGCGTCCAAAAAGTCGCCAAACAGGAAGTGAGCTCATATCTCGGGAACCCTTCATAGGATTATTTTCAAACTTTTCACAGATGTCCGTGTCCTTCTCAGGATTCGCCACAAAAAATTACAGGTCCCCACCGCAAACCCTCTAGCGCCACCAACAGGTCAAAATTTTAGGGACATTTCTGCTTGTAACTTTTGAACCGTAAGTCCGATTTTCAAAAATGTGGTATCCCTGGGATCCTTGGGCGAAGACTGATCCAACGCATCCTATGACGTCATGTCTGCCGGAATAGAATGTCCGCCATCTTGGATTTTGTGAAAATCAATAAAATTCTTCTGTTTCTACAACTTAACTTGTAATTTCCACAACATATGGTGTGCACCCACATTCTAGACAGTCTCATGATGCCCTTCAACAAATTTTACATCCCCACCCCCAACCCTCTAGCGCCACCAGCAGGTCAAAGTTGCAGGTACATTTCGGCTTGTAACTTTTGAACCGTACGTCCGATTCTCTAAAATTTGGCCGCGCTGGACTCCTTGGGGCAAGACGAATCCAACGCATTCTGTGACGTCATTTTCCACCAATAAGATTTTCCGCCATTTTGAATTTTATGAAAAACACTCAAAATGCTTCTCTTCCCTCAATTTTTGACCAATTTTGCTCAAATTTGGTACACAGCATCTTTGGACTGAGCCTCATCAGAAATTTACCCGTTTTTTTGATATCTCTTATCGTTTTGTCGTGACAGCCAATCAAACGCGTCCAAAAAGTCGTCAAACAGGAAGTCAGCTCATATCTCGAGAACCCTTCATAGAATTATTTTCAAACTTTTCACATGTATTCTAGTCTGTCCCAGGATTGGCCACAAAAAATTACAGGGCCCCAGCTCAAACCCTCTAGCGCTACCAACAGGTCAAAATTTGAGGGGCACTTCTGCTTGTAACTTTTGAACCGTAAGTCAGATTTTCAAAAACTTGGTATCCCTACAATCCTTGGGCCTAGTCAAATCAAACGCACCCCATGACGTCATGTTCGCCGGAATAGAATGTCCGCCATTTTGGATTTTGTGAAAATCAATAAAATGCTTCTCCTTCTACAAATGTAGTTGGATTGTCTCGAAAAGTGGTTTACAGACATATTCTAGACAGATTTCTTGATTGCCATCAAGAAACTTTAGGTCCCCAACCCCAATCCTCTAGCGCCACCAGCAGATGAAAGTTGGGGTGCATTGGAGAAGGTTACTACGTGCATACTTCTAACAATCTGGTCCATTCCAATGTCTGGCCATGATGTGGCCAGACATTGGAATATTCAGTCCAATTTTAACACTTATCATTAAAAAAAACTGCTAATTTATTCAAACAACCACACTATGCCATTCGAGAATAGCTGAAAGCTACCGGCTGATCTGCCTGACTGTACAGTGGCTGGCTAGCTCAACTGGTAAATCATTGATTTTTCCCCCCGGAGGTTGTGAGTTCGAATCTCCCCCTAGCAAGAGAGGGTTTATGCTGAGTCAGCACTATAGTTATATTTTAAGGTGTAAAACGTTAAAAAACAAAAAAAAAAACGGTAAACTCATAGTTAGTTGTGATGTATTTTAATGTCCAGTAGGGGGCAGCAAAGGTCTTTAGTAGTCTAGTGAAGTCAACTTCTCATTCCGCTCTGCAGAATATAGTCCCACATGAAGCCTAAAAAATTGGCAGGATTTCAAGGCGAGAAGTTTTTGCTGTAAGCTTAGCGTGATTCGTTCTTTTTTTTAAAGCTACAATTTGTGTGGTCTGGAGAGGTTGGAGCGACTTGAAACGAAAACGGGGCTCACCTTACGGCCTAGATTGTACCGCGGACTCGCATGTGGCGTTACACGGCTGCTTGAAGATCTGTTTACTTAGACAGAGACATCATTTTGCTTCGACTGTGCAGAGGTAAGTTGAGCTTTCTGTGGAGTTGCTTTGGAGGGTTTTTTTGTGCATAGAGTGATTGGACATTGATATTAAATGCAGTTGTGTACAATTATGAACGAAGTAATAAATATTGATGCCCGGTTTCAACGTCTCTTTACAATTGCAACAGCTAGCTAGCTTAGCATGCTGTGGTACATGTTCCTATGCAATAGCTAACCGTTTCTTGTAGTGTGTGACTAAATTTGCATGTTTATTTGGATTAGTATCCAGTTGAAGAAGCCAGGGATGAAAGAGTTGCACCTTTTAGCGGACCGCTGCTTTTTTTTTCAGCCGCGTGTTTTTTTTTTCTGAGCATATGCGTTGAGAAAGATTTTTGGTGTGTATATATACGTATAGTTGTGTTTAGTGTCAACAACCGTTACTTGAAAAATGGAACCATCCCGTATTCAGAAACAAAAGTACACGTCTCGTATCAAAAATCTACCGCGTGAGCACATGTGAGCCATGCGCCGTGGCGCATGTAGCTCACATGTGAGCCATGCGCCGTGGCGCATGTAGCTCACATGTGAGCCGCATGTGAGCCGTGCGCCATATGTGCGTGCGTGCGTGCGTTCTCACACATGTGCGTGCTCTCACGTGTGCGTGCGTGCGTGCGTTCTCACACATGTGCGTGCTCTCACGTGCGCGTGCTCTCACATGTTCGTGCGTGCGTGCTCACGCGGTCTTTCACAACAGCGTGTATCACAGGAGCGTACCAACGGGGGTGGAAAAAGTGTCAGTTGAGGACAAAATTATACAGTTGAGGACAAAATTATTACCCCCCCTACAAAATAGTCATTGTTTTAAAAGTATTTTTTATTTATTTGTTAATTTCAGGGACAGTACATATTAATCAACATTTGCATGTAAATATGCCAGAGTTAGCCAAACGGCTAATTTCCATCTGTAGTCCCTTGACAGATGTTAACAAAAAATCACATTACAAAGTTAAAATTCATCATTCTAAAAAGTACATTACAAAGTTAAAATTCATCATTCTAAAAAGTGCATTACTTAAGACAACTGAATTACAAACATTAACCCGCAATCAATAACCAGTCAATTACAAATATTCACTCTCACTCAATCATTTAATCACTTAATAATAATAATAATAAAGGCCAGTGTCCAGCAGGGGGCAGCGAGAGGTGGATGTCTTAATGTTGACAGCTCTGTCTATGAGCCATTGTTTTAACTGTACTTTAAACGAAGTGTATGTGTTGAGGTTTCTGATGGTTGTGGGAGTGGCAGTCCAGTACTGAGCAGCTCTAACAGAAAAGGTAGTTTGACCGAACAGACTTTTCCGGAGGGGGATGATACAGTCCCCTCTCACTGCTCCTCTGGTTCTGCTGTGTTCAGAGGTCCGAGTGTTAATAAACTGTTTGAGTGGAGGAGAAGACAAACCATGGATGACTTTGTACAACAAACATAGATGAGCATATTTATCATGTTTTCCCAGCTGAGTAGGTTATGTTTTTGTAGTATTGGACAGTAGTGGTATGAATGGGGTTTACAGTCCAGAGTCTTTAAGGTGCGTTTGTACAGAGTGTGAATAGGTTTGAGGGCTGTGATAGTAATGTGAGACCAGACAGTTAGACAGTATGTGATATGAGATAGAATCATGGAATGCATAAACATTTTAGCGGCTCTAATAGACATTTGATGTCAACAAAAATAATAACACAGCTTTTTAGACATCCTAGTTATTTTGGGTGCTTACACTATTTCATTTTCCACACAGAAATAAAAAAAAAACTTGGGGAAAACTTAAAATTTCATAGGGGGGGGGGGGCTAATAATTTTGTCCTCAAGTGTATACACGGCTAGTGTAATCTATTATCGACTTGACATAGTTGTACTGTTATAGGCTTATGATGGACCCATTTATTTTGTTGCTTTGGATAACTGTTGCTATGCCATATTTACTATTGTAACAGATTTGAGTGATTCTAATTGAGATGTAAACACATTGTTACTCATTTATTTCTGTTATACTTTTTAATACTGTGATAATGTGCTATACATGAATTGGCTATTGTCTAATAACATGTAACTCTTTTTTTTTTTACTTCAGATGCCGCGTAAAAGCAAGCATTCCCGGGCAGCAGAGAGACGCCATGCAAGCAGACAGCTGTCTTCAGAGGCCCAGCTGTCTGCAGAAACCATTAAGACCTCTGAAGAGGGTGCGCCGCCTCGTAAAAAACGGCTTGCATTTCTGTCTAATCAAGTGTCTGATCAAGTATCTAATCAAGTGTCTAATAACACTGGTTCTAACAAACTGGCTGAACAAATGTCTGAACAAAGCAAAGCAAAGCAAAGTCTTTCAAACAAAGTCAAAACAAAACCTCTTAAACTCTCTCAACTCTGTGACTCTGAGCTTTCTGACACTGTCTGTTTCAATGCTACCAATTCTGCCAGTCATTCTTTTGATTTTCCAGCAAAGCCTGTCCTGGTTGGATCTTTTCATCAAGGTCATTCACAGTTTGGTGACGTGCGCAACAGACAATGCGGTGCAATCAGCCTGACTGCCATTTTGAAGAGCAAAATGACGAGTGTGCTCAGATGGCAGCGCCATGACTTGGATGATGTCTTAATTAAAGGTACGTGTTTATATCGGTCAATGAGAGCTCAGGGTAAAATAAGAGACAATGTTGCAAATCGGGGCTACATTACAGTGACAGAATTACCAAGACAACACAGTGAATGGAATTGTGATTTCTCAATTAACATTGCTGATTCATACACAGATGTTGTTGGTGATGAAAATGACTATGGCCTTAATGATTATGTCATGCCAATTGATGTAGCTTTACAACGCACCCTTTTGAGTAATGATGCATGTTTGTTGACCCTTTCTGCAAGTACATGTGCAATTGTTAAAGAAGGATCATGGTTTGCAGTGATTGATTCCCATGGTAATAGAATTGTTAACCAAAAACGACAGAAGGCAAGTTGTGTTGTGTATTTCAGCTCTGTAGAAAGTCTTCACAGGTACATAATTCAGTTGGCAAGATCGATTGGAAAGAGCACAACATTCGAAATGACTGGAGTTGATGTGACAATGGAATCAGCAAATGAACAGGCAACAGCTGTCATGACCAGTCCAGTTCAAAGCAATGTTCTAAAAGGTAAGAATTTTGCTAATCCAAAACTGACTAAAAGGACACCCAGTAGCAAAGTATCTACAGTACAGGTGAGCACCAGCAGTGAGAGCAAAGCAAGACTTTGTACTGCACAAACAGAAACAAGTGAGACAACAGGCGATGTGCTCATCACTAACATGACAGTTCAGCAGCAATGCTTTAAACCTTTAACTTGCCAGGAACAGGAAGCTTTGTGCAAACGTCTTCAACTGCCCAATGAAATGTTGTCCACTCATGCAACAGTAGAGTTAAACAACATGGGTTGTCCGTGTAAGACACAGACTATACAGCCAGATGGCAACTGTTTCTATCGTAGTCTTGCTTTCAGCATTTGTCAAAATGAAGGAAATCATTTAAAAATCAGAAGGGCTGTTGTTAAACACCTCCAAAAAAACAGTTCAAAGTTTGAAATGTATTTGAGAGACGAATACACATCTGTTCAGGACTACGTCAACAAATCAAGAATATTTTACTGCAACTCATGGGTCACAGAGATTGACATTTTTGCTGCTGCTGACTTCTTGCAATTAGACATCATGACCTACAACAATGGCAGATGGAATGCACACAGGCCTTCAGAACCCTTGTCGAGCAGGACCGGTTGCATTTACTTGAATCACACAGGCAACCATTATGATGTGGTGATATGTGTCAAAAAGGCAGGAAATAGAATTTGTGCTGGAATGTGTGTAGAAAGCAATGAGCTCCCCGATCACAGCGGAACATAAATCTGAAACAATCGGATAATACAAGAAAGCGAAGAAAGGCAGAAAAAGATAAAGAACGGTATGACAACGACAGCAGTTTCAAACGAAGAAAGCTTGCATGTCTTCAAGAGAAGTACAACACAATTGAGACTGTTAAGCAGAAAAAGTGTCAGGATTCCCACAACCGTTTCTTGAAGAATTATCGTACAAACCCAGTGTTTAACGAATCTTTGCTTGCACGTGATCAAAGGAAATATAAAAATGATAAATATTTTCGAGCAAATCGTCTCAAATACTCTAGAATGAAATATCACACAAATGCACACTTTCAGAATGTCGTCCGTAAATACTCTAGAATGAAATATCACACAAATGCACACTTTCAGAATGTCGTCCGTAAATACTCTAGAATGAAATATCACACAAATGCACACTTTCAGAATGTCGTCCGTAAATACTCTAAAATGAAATACCACAAAGACAAATGCTTTCAAAACAAGATTAAGCAGTGCAACAAGAGGAAGTACCGAGAAAGAGAAGGCATACGTCTACTCAAAGTTCAGAGAAATGTGGAGAGAAGAAACGCAGCACAGAAAAACCGACAAGCCATTCATTGTGCCATTGCTAATTTTCGCCAGAATGTCAGCCGAGGTCCTGAATATGTATGCTCAGTCTGTCATAGATTGCTCTTCAGAAAGCAGGTTCTTGAATGTAAACCAGAATACTATGGCAGTAAAAGAGCTGATGTTGCTTCCCTGGCTAAAAGATGCATAACTTTCCAGTATTTACACGTGTGCAATTCTGAATGTCAAAAGGAATGTTGTCTGGCTGAGAGTCCCTCAAGCAAACTCTGGATTTGCCACACCTGTAATCACAAAATTCTTGGTGGTAAACTTCCTGAACAGAGTGTTACAAACAATATGCATTTGAATGAAATTCCAGCAGAACTGAAATGTTTGAATTCCTTGGAACAACATCTTATTGCACGTCATATTCCCTTCATGAAACTTTTGTGTTTGCCAAGAGGTCGTCAAAGGGCATGCCACGGTCCATGTGTCAGTGTTCCTATTAATTCTACAACTGTAACAAATATACTTCCAAGAAACGAAGTGGATGACAAGATGATACGAGTCAAGCTCAAACGGAAACTTTCTTACAAAGCGCACTATGAATATCTCTATGTCCACACCGACCGTGTCAGAAATGCACTAAGGTATTTGATGGCAAACAATAAGTGGTATGATGATGTTACTTTGAATGATGAATGGTTAAATCCTCTGGATGGCAATGATGCATATGAAGTTGACAATGCCGAACAGGAAACAGCTGATAACAGTGACGATGAAAATGCAGAAGAACAAGCAGAAGAAGATTTGACCTACATAAAAGACCAGCCTGGGCTTGTGTCGGACACCTCATTACAACCTGTTGATATCGGTGCAGAAATTCTTGATCAAAATTTTCAGCACATACTGAACATGGCACCTGCTGAAGGCAATAGTCCAGTTAGATTGCTGTCTGACAAAACCAACGAGGCAAAATGTTTTCCTGTTCTATATCCTTTGGGTGGACCTACATTCCATGATGAAAGGGAGTCAAAAATAACATTGGCACGATACCTGAATACACGCATTCTGAATGCTGATGGACGTTTTGCACGCAACACAGATTTCATTTTCTATGCCCAATACATGTCAGAGGTACATCAAGTTGTGTCTAGTGTGTCAGTGGCATTGCGCAAAGGAGATTCCTCGCAAGATGTATCTCCAGACATGTTATTAAACTCTAACTCACTCAGTCAGATGTTGCGGAATGATGAAGGATACAAGTTTCTACGTGGTATTCGTGGCACACCTCCATACTGGATGGCTGTACAGAAAGATTTATTTGCCATGATAAGACAACTCTCCATACCCACATTCTTCGCATCGTTTAGTTCTGCTGATTTGAGATGGCCTGAGATGTTGAACTCCATTCAAAGACTGGAAGGAAAGCAAACACCTGTTGATGATCTTGACTGGTCAGATAAATGTGGGCTCATACGCAGAAACCCTGTTACAGCAGCACGGATATTTGATCACCGCTGGCATTCATTTCTTCGAGATGTAATTTTGTCACCAGCTGCACCTATAGGTAAGATAAAGGACTACTTTTATCGTGTTGAATTTCAACAACGTGGTTCTCCTCATGTCCACTGCCTTTTCTGGGTTGAAAATGCTCCAAAGATTGACAGAGACAGTGATGCTCAAGTGGCAGAGTTCATTGACCGATACATCACATGTCAACTTCCACCAGAAACCGATAAAGAGCTTTTTGAGACGGTGGACAGTGTTCAAAAGCACAGCAAGAGACATTCCAAAACGTGCCGCAAAAAGAACACCGTGTGCAGGTTCCATTTCCCACGACCACCATCAAACCGCACTTTTATCTCAAGAGTCGATTCAGATGAGTCGAATGACAGTGATGAAATTAAATGTGCCAATGCAGTCATGAAGGAAGTGAGATCTGCATTAACTAGACCTGATTTTAATTTCAACACAACTGATGCTTTCTTTGACTCTCTGGGGATAGATCAAAGTGTGTTTGAACAGGCTTACAGTATATGCTCCACAAAGAACAGCATTGTCCTAATGCGAAGTCCTGCAGACATTTGGGTGAACCAGTACAACAAAGACTTGCTTCGTGCTTGGCAAGGCAATATGGACATTCAGTATGTCACAGATGCATATTCTGTTGTTGTGTATATACTGTCATACATCACAAAGGCAGAGCAGGAAATGGGTCTGTTGTTGCAACGTACTCAAAACGAGGCTGTGAATGGCAATCTGGATGCAAAAGCGGCGTTTAAGCAGCTCGGAAGTGTATATCTACACAACAGGGAGGTCTCAGCTCAAGAGGCAGTCTATCGCTTAACACATATGCACTTGAAAGAATGCTCCCGTGATGTGCAGTTCATTCCCGTTGGCGAAAATCCTCTAAGAATGAGTTTACCTTTGCACGTGCTCCAAGCTAAAGCTCGGCAACAGTGTGAAGACAGTACCAGCATTTGGATGACCAATATTGTTGAGAGGTATAAGAACAGACCTCAATCGGAAGAGTTTGAAGATTTGTGCTTGGCAAGTTTTTGTTCCGAGTACAGAGTTCTTCCAAAGTCTCGGGTTCCAGCAGAACGAGATACACACGACATAATAGAGCTCACCAATAACTGTGGCTTTGTGAAACGGAGGACCCGAACGCAGCCTGCTGTTGTGCGGTATCCCAGATTTTCTCCCACCAGAGACCCAGAAAAATACTTCCATTCTTTACTGCAGCTGTTTTTGCCTCACTACGAAGTCTGCCATCTTAAACCTCCCCCGTATGAAACGTATGAAGATTTTTACAACAGCGGAGCAGTTAGATGTGGTGGCAAAGTTCAAACGGTAAAGTCGATTGTGGATTACAACAGAGCTCTATTTGAAAAAGAGAGTGATGAGATTGACAGAGCTAAGCAGTTGCTCGAAACCAACCCAGACTTACAATGTGCCTGGTCCAGAATTGCACCACAAGCAGAGCAAGAGCGTCTTTGTTGTTTGGAGCAGAGAAAAGACAAAGTTGTAGATGAGGAAGATGACGATGACGTTGCAGAACTTATGCCTGACCTGACAGCCAACCCACAGACTGCATGCTCGATGGAGACTAATCATGTGACTATGCCTCGACAAGATGCATTGGTTTTATTACGGTCATTAAACGAGGAACAGTCTGCTATCTTCTATGCCGTTCGCCAGTGGTGTTTGCAGAAACTTTTTGGACAAAATCCTGAACCATTACGATTATTCATTACCGGTGGAGCAGGAACAGGTAAAAGCCATCTGATTAAAGCCATTCATTATGAATGTACAAGGTTGTTGTCACAGATTGCTGAAAGTCCAGAGGATCTCACTGTGCTTCTAACCGCACCCACAGGTGTAGCTGCATACAACATCGGCGCTGCAACAATTCACCACACATTCTCAATAGGTGCAAATGTCCAACTGCCCTATCAGCCTCTGAGCGATGAGAAAGTCAATTCTTTACGAAGTAAAATGGGGAGCTTGCAAGTGCTGATTGTAGATGAAGTCTCTATGGTCGATCACCGCCTTTTGGCCTACATTCATGGTAGATTACGTCAAATAAAACAAACTGGTGATTATTCTCTCTTTGGCAATGTTTCTCTTATCTGTGTGGGTGACTTTTACCAATTGAGACCAGTGAAAGGCAAGGCTCTTTATGCAGACAATAATGGACCCAACCTGTGGGAGAACAACTTTGAACTTGCTGAGCTGACCACAGTCATCAGACAGGGTGAATCATCATTTGCTGAAATACTAAATCGCCTCAGAGTCCGTAAAAAAAATGAAACACTCAAAATGGAAGATGTTCTCAGACTAAAGCAGTGTGAAACTGGAGCAGACTCCACTGACCTTCACATCTATGCCACAAATGCAGAGGTGCAGGAATATAATGTGAAGAAATTGCACGAGACGTGTCCAGATACAGTAAAAATCCTAGCTCAAGATTTTCTGCGAAATCCCAAAACTGGAAGAATGGAAAAGATGACTGGCTTCCACACTAAAGTGTTCAATTCCTGTTTACCTAAATGTGTTCAATTGGGTATTGGAGCAAGGGTCATGCTGAAGAAAAACCTAGACGTGTCTGACGGCCTTGTGAACGGAGCATGTGGTACAGTTGTGAAAATCATCAGAGGTCAAGATGACGGTGATGTTCCTGCAGCCATTCACATTGAGTTTGAAGATCCTAATGTTGGCAAGATTCAGAGATCAAAGTCGAAAAGTGTTGAACGTTCAACAGTAGTGGAAATACAAGAGGACCAAGTGACCAATGCAGGTGGTGTGCGAAGGCAACTTCCAGTTAATTTAGCATGGTCTGTGACCGTCCACAAATGCCAGGGCCTTACAGTTGAAAGAGCTTTTGTATCACTGAAAAAGATCTTCGCTCCAGGTCAAGCCTATGTTGCACTGAGTCGTGTGAAAAGTCTTGATGGACTGATTGTTGATGACTTCAAAGAGTCTGCTATATATTGTGACGAGAAAGTACAGTCAGCCTTGGAAAGCATGCCAAAGTTCAGCTATGGAATGTCTACTTTGGCTAATGTCAACACTGTGTGTACCATTGCACTTCATAACGTACAGAGTTTGAAAGCTCACATTAAGGATGTACAAGCCCATAAAGTATTAACAAAAGCTGATTGCATTTGTTTAACCGAGACGTGGCTGAACACAGAAAGCGGAGAAGAACTGCAACTACCAGGATACCGTTTCAATCACAATCCAAGAGTAAACTGTTATGATGATTCTAATCCAGTGTTTGCAGGGTTGAGACAACAACAAAGAGGTGGTGTTGGCATATTTTATTCTGATGACATTGATGTGCAGGTGTCAATTCCAAACCGATGCAATTTGGAATGCCTATATTTTCAGATGCCCAACGTCAATTTGATTGCTGCTGTTTTATACAGGCCAAGCTCTTACAAGATTGATGCATTTCGACAACAGCTGTTACAGGTCATCATTGAACTTGACAATCACCCTGGTAGGAAACTCATAATGGGAGACTTCAACGAGGACATCTTTGTATCATCTACAATTGCTAAGTTACTAGATCAGCATGGATACCGTCAATGCGTGCAAACAGCCACCACTGAAAAAGGAACGTTGATAGATCATGTGTACTATAAAGGTGCCGGAGATGTTGCTGTTGAGGTTGTGCCAACATACTTCAGTTTCCACGAAGCGATATTAATCTCACTCCAGTAATTGTTTTGCATTGATGGAATGTCATAAGCAGATAAGTATATTCAAGATGTGGTAAGTATATTCAAGATGTGCCAACTTTAGTTTTCACAAAGTGATGTTTGACTCACTCCTATAACTGTTGTGCATCAAAAGAACTTGATGAGCAGGTACGTATATGGCCAGTCAGTGATGATGTGTGGCAGTGGCAATGTTTGTCTTTTTTTTCCCCCTCTTCAGGCTAATATTGTGTCTGCAAATATACAGCATACATTGAAACACCCACTGTGATATTGGTCTTCCTGGTGAATATTTGTCTTGAAATAATGTTAAAGATCCCATGACTTGGTACTTCTTGATGCTTTTATATGGCTCCTTAATGGTTCCCTAATACTGTAAATGAATCCTTCTTCAAAATCAACAGTCGCTTCATGAGTCTAGATAAGTGTCTAAAATGCTTTAGGCCCCCCCACTCCTTTACACAGAAAATAAAATTAAACCACTGGTACACTATATTACCAAAAGTATTCGCTCACCTGCCTTGACTCATACTATGAACTGAAGTGCCATCCCATTCCTAACCCATAGAGTTCAATATGATGTCGGTCCACCTTTTGCAGCTATTACAGCTTCAACTCTTCTGGGAAGACTGTCCACAAGGTTGAGAGTGTTTATAGGAATTTTTGACCATTCTTCCAAAGGCACATTGGTGAGGTCACACACTGATGTTGGTCGAGAAGGCCAGGCTCTCAATCTCCGCTCTAATTCATCCCAAAGGTGTTCTATCGGGTTCAGGTCAGGACTCTGTGCAGGCCAGTCAAGTTCATCCACACCAAACTCGTCATCCATGTCTTTATAGACCTTGCTTTGTGCACTGGTGCACAGTCATGTTGGAAGAGGAAGGGGCCCGCTCCAGACTGTTCCCACAAGGTTGGGAGCATGGAATTGTGCAAAATGTTTTGGTATCCTGAAGCATTTAAAGTTTCTTTCACTGGAACTAAGGAGCCAAGCCCTGTGGCCAGGCCAAGTGATTAGGACACCTGATTCTGATCATTTGAATGGGTGAGCGAATACTTTTGGTAATATAGTGTATTTCAGAGGTCCAGAGGGTTGGATAAGGGACTTGCGAGCATAGAAACACTCGCACGTGCCTCCAGGCAAATTAAAAAAACGCATTTCGCATTGCGTAGCTCCCTGATTTCCAGAGACGGGGGCGTGATTTCCAGAGACAGGGGGTGGACATCCAGACGGTGGTGGAACTGCATTTGCATTTCATTTTTCGTCGTGACGTAACATAGGTGCCTTGTTCAAAATCGCCCGTTTGGGCTGGGTTTTTTTCAAACACAGAAAAGGACCGCAAATGCTCAGTTTAGACATTTCGCAACTTTTAGCCATAGGGGGGGGCCTAAACTGGCTAGGGAAACTCACATTAACGTTCAAAAACCTCAGAAAGTGAAAATTTCATGCCATGGGACCTTTAACAAAAATGTTACATACAAAGTATGAGTATTGGAGTGACTGTATTCTTTGGATCTACAATTTGGGTGATTGTGCCCAAAGTTTGAGGAGATGAGAAAGAGACTCGTACTAATGGTGTGGATAAGCGTTTTAATATACAAGTTAGAAGAAGGAGAAAATGCCTGTGGAGAACATCGTCAGCACTTCCCAGAGGGAGACCAGACACCGAGAGGAGGTCCTTGGGGGGAGTGTCACAACTGACAACCTGACCAGGTGAGGGGGACATTGAACAGTTATTAGTTTTATATGAAAACTTGAGACAATATTAAACACAGATGCTTTCTTTTATTTTCCCCTACTTTACACTTTTTGTTTTTAAACTCTTCATCTGCTGTTTATTGTTGTGCTTTTTTGTGAAGCACACCGACCTGCCTCTGTGTATGAAATGCACTATACAATTAAACTCGCCTTCCCTTGTCTATAGACCTAAACGCAGGTGGCTCAATGGCTCAACGGATGGATCGCGACTGGCAACCTGAGCAACAGTGGTCCAGCCTAGATGGATGTTGGAGAGCATGGGGGCGAGAGACAGTGGTCCAGCCTAGATGGATGTTGGAGAACATGGGTGTGAGAGGTCAGTCCCCAACAAAGATTAGTGAGAAACATTCTTTTCTGGATGTTGTTGCCTTCTGTCAGAGCACCCTCCCTGGAGTCTCTCTCTGTGTCTCTGTATCTCTCTCTCTGTATCTCTCTCTGTGTCTGTCTCTCTCTGTGTCTGTCTCTCTCTCTGCGTCTCTCTCTCTTTTTTCCCACCACCCAGGCCCTATGACTGGGGCATGCAGACATTTTGCAGTATTACTGGTGCAATATGGATTTACGTGATTACCCTGCTCCAGTACCACGTGTCTGATTGCAGTCATACCACATAGTTTTATTAATATTTGTTTGTTGATGTGACAGACAGAGAGGAGGTCCTGTGGGGGGCAGCATCACAACTGACAACCTGACGTGACCAGGTCAGGGAGACAGTGAACAGTGAGTTTTATATCAAAACTTGAGACAATACTGAACACAAATGCCTTCTTTTAATGACAAACTTTTGATTTTGTTTTTGTCTATAGACCTAAACGCGGGCAACTTAATGGCTCAACGGATGGATCGCGACTGGCAACCTGAGCAACAGTGGTCCAGCCTAGATGGATGTTGGAGAGCATGGAGGTGAGAGGTCAGTCCCCAAAAAGATTAGTGAGAAACATTCTTACTTAATCTGCTGTTTATTGTTGTGCTTTTTTGTGAAGCATACAGACCTGACTGTGTGTGAAATGCACTATACAATTAAACTCGCCTTCCCTTGTCTATAGATCTATACGCAGGTGGCTCAATGGCTCAACGGATGGATTGCGACTGGCAACCTGAGCAACAGTGGTCCAGCCTAGATGGATGTTGGAGAACATGGGGGCGAGAGACTGGTCCAGTGTAGATGGACGTTGGAGAGCATGAGGGTGAGAGGTCAATCCCCAACAAAGATTAGTGAGAAACATTCTTTACTGGATGTTTTGGCCTTCTTTTGAAGCACCCTCCCTGAAGTTCTGCATTCACCATGCTGCCTCTTTTCTCTCTCTGTCTCTCTGTCTCCAGGCCCCATGGTTTTACTCGGATGCCCTGCTCCACTATCTCATCTGTCTCAAGTACCATCTGTTTGACTGCAGTCATGCCATCTAGTTTTAATATTTGTTTCTAGAAGTGTTGTGAAAGTTACTTTAAAAGTGGAATTGGTTAGTTACAAATTACCTTGTTTAAAATGTAATTGTAGTGTAACTATTTCAATGATTATAACTAATTTGTTTTTGATTACTTTTATTCACTTTCATTACTTTGTTGGTAAAATTCTTAGATTTATAAACAATGTTTTGTTTAGGCCTACATATTTTTTGCACTACATCTTGGCTTTTATAGGCCTATGTAAACTATACTGTCTATTGTCTTGTTTTGGTGTATCTACTTGACCACTGGAAGTACTATTGTCTATTGTTTTTGAGAGCTATGCCTAAACCAACATCGAGACTGAAAATAAATTCTTTGTATATGCAAGTATACCAATTGTACCTATACCTTTGATTCCCCACAAAAAATGACAGGGCCCCAGCTCAAACCCCTTAGTGCCAGCAACAGGTCAAAATTTGGGGGACATTTCTGCTTGTAACTTTTGAACCGTAAGTCCGATTTTGAAAAACTCTGTATCCCTGGGATCCTCGGGCGAAGACCGATCCAACACATCTCATCGAATTAGGCTGGGTCGCTGCTTGGCCCCACATTGCTGCTTGCAGCTATATTTATTATTATTATTATTATTATACATTATTCTTCCGCCTCTGGGAGTCTATGGAAACCCCTAGAACCGTCTGGTAAAAAGTTGTGAAATTTGGCATGCACATTCCAGCCACTCTCCTCATTACCCACAGCAATTTATAGGCCCCCACCCCCAACCCTCTAGCGCCACCAGCAGCTCAAAGTTGCAGGAATTTTCAGGTACATTTCTGCGTGTAACTTTTGAACCGTATGTCCAATTTTCAAAAACTTGGCATCCCTGGACTCCTTGGGCCAAGCCGAATCCAACGCACCCTATGACGTCATTTTCCGTCAGGGTAGATTTTCCGCCATTTTGAATTTTATGAAAAACACTCAAAATGCTTCTCCTCCCTCAATTTTTGACCAATTTTGCTCAAATTTGGTACATAGCATCTTTGGACTGAGCCTCATCAGAAACTTACCCGGTTTTTTGATATCTTTTATCGTTTTGTCGTGACAGCCAATCAAACGTGTCCGAAAAGTCGCCAAATAGGAAGTGAGCTCATATCTCGGGAACCGTTTATAGGATTATTTTCAAACTTTTCACAGATGTTCGTGTCCTTCCCAGGATTCCCCTTAAAAAATTACAGGTCCCCACCTCAAACCCTCTAGCGCCACCAACAGGTCAAAATTTTAGGGACATTTCTGCTTGTAACTTTTGAACCGTAAGTCCGATTTTCAAAAATTTGGTATCCCTGGGATCCTTGGGCGAAGACTGATCCAACGCATCCTATGACGTCATGTCTGCCGGAATAGAATGTCCGCCATCTTGGATTTTTTTGAAAATCAATAAAATTCTTCTGTTTCTACAACTTAACTTGTAATTTCCACAACAAATGGTGTGCACCCAGATTCTAGACCGTCTCATGATGCTCTTCAACAAATTTTACGTCCCCACCCCCAACCCTCTAGCGCCACCAGCAGGTCAAAGTTGCAGGTACATTTCGGCTTCGAAGTTTTGAACCGTACATCCGATTTTCTAAAACTTGGCTTCCCTGGACTCCTTGGGGCAAGACGAATCCAACGCATTCAGTGACGTCATTTTCCGCGGGTAAGATTTTCCGCCATTTTTAATTTTATGAAAAACATTCAAAATGCTTCTCCTCCCTCAATTTTGGACCAATTTTGCTCTAATTTGGTACATAGCATCTTTGGACGGAGCCTCATCAGAAACTTACCCGCTTTTTTTATATCTCTTATCGTTTTGTCGTGATAGCCAATCAAACGCGTCTTAACAGTTGCCAAACAGGAAGTGAGCTCATATCTCGGGAACCCTTCATAGAATTATTTTCAAACTATTCATATATATTCTAGTCTCTCCCAGGATTCCCCACAAAAAATTACAGGGCCCCAGCTCAAACCCTCTAGCGCCACCAACAGGTCAAAATTTGAGGGACATTTCTGCTTGTAACTTTTGAACCCTTAGTCAGATTTTCAAAAACTTGGTATCCCTACAATCCTTGGGCCTAGTCAAATCAAATGCACCCCATGACGTCATGTTCGCCGGAATAGAATGTCCGCCATTTTGGATTTTGTGGAAATCAATAAAATGCTTCTCCTCACTCAATTTTGGACCAATTTTGCTCTAATTTGGTACATAGCATCTTTGGACTGAGCCTCATCAGAAACTTGCCTGGAGTTTTGATATCTCTTATCGTTTTGTCGTGAGAGCCAATCAAACGCATCCTAAAAGTCGCCAAACAGGAAGTGAGCTCATATGTCAGGATCCCTTCATAGGATTATTTTCAAACTTTTCACACGTATTCTAGTCTGTCCCAGGATTCCACACAAATAAATGACAGGGCCTCAGCTCAAATCCTGTAGCGCCACCAATGGGTCAAAATTTGAGGGACATTTCTGCTTGTAACTTTTAAACCGTAAGTCCGATTTTCAGAAACTTGGTATCCCTGGGATCCTCGGGCGAAGACCGATCCAACGCATCTCATCGAATTAGGCCGGGTCGCTGCTTGGCCCCACATTGCTGCTTGCAGCTATATTTATTATTAAACATTATTCTTCCGCCTCTGGAAGTCTATGGCAACCCCTAGAACCGTCTGGTAAAAAGTTGTGAAATTTGGCATGCACATTCCAGCCACTCTCCTCATTACCCACAGTAATTTATAGGTCCCCACCTCCAACCCTCTAGCGCCACCAGCAGCTCAAAGTTGCAGGAATTTTCAGGTACATTTCTGTGTGTAACTTTTGAACCGTATGTCCAATTTTCAAAAACGTGGTATCTCTGGACTCCTTGGGCCAAGCCGAATCCAATGCACCCTATGACGTCATTTTCCGTCATGGTAAATTTTCCGCCATTTTGAATTTTATGAAAAACACTCAAAATGCTTCTCCTCCCTCAATTTTGGACCAATTTTGCTCAAATTTGGTCCATAGCATCTTTTGACTGAGCCTCATCAGAAACGTACCCGGTTTTTTGATATCTCTTATCGTTTTGTCGTGACAGCCAATCAAACGTGTCCGAAAAGTCGCCAAATAGGAAGTGAGCTCATATCTCGGGAACCGTTTATAGGATTATTTTCAAACTTTTCACAGATGTTCGTGTCCTTCCCAGGATACCCTACAAAAAATTACAGGTCCCCACCTCAAACCCTCTAGCGCCACCAACAGGTCAAAATTTGAGGGACATTTCTGCTTGTAACTTTTGAACCGTAAGTCCGATTTTCAAAAATTTGGTATCCCTGGGATCCTTGGGCGAAGACTGATCCAACGCATCCTATGACGTCATGTCTGCCGGAATAGAATGTCCGCCATCTTGGATTTTGTGAAAATCAATAACATTCTTCTGTTTCTACAACTTAACTTGTAATTTCCACAACAAATGGTGTGCACCCACATTCTAGACAGTCTCATGATGCCCTTCAACAAATTTTATGTCCCCACCCCCAACCCTCTAGCGCCACCAGCAGGTCAAAGTTGCAGGTACATTTCGGCTTGTAAGTTTTGAACTGTACGTCCGAGTTTCTAAAATTTAGCCTCACTGGACTCCTTGGGGCAAGACGAATCCAACGCATTCTGTGACGTAATTTTCGGCAGGTAAGATTTTCCGCCATTTTGAATTTTATGAAAAACATTCAAAATGCTTCTCCTCCCTCAATTTTGGAGCAATTTTGCTCAAATTTGGTCCATAGCGTCTTTGGACTGAGCCTCATCAGAAACGTACCCGGTTTTTTGATTTCTCTTATCGTTTTGTCATGACAGCCAATCAAACACGTCCTAAAAGTCGCCAAACAGGAAGTGAGCTCATATCTCGGGAACCCTTCATACGATTATTTTCAAACTTTCACACATATTCTAGTCTGTCCCAGGATTCCCCACAAAAAATTACAGGGCCCCAGCTCAAACCCTCTAGCGCCACCAACAGGTCAAAATTTGAGGGACATTTCTGCTTGTAACTTTTGAACCGTAAGTCAGATTTTCAAAAACTTGGTATCCCGGGGATCCCTGGGCCAAGTCGAATCAAATGCACACATGACGTCATGTCAGCCGGAATAGAATGTCCGCCATTTTGAATTTTATGAAAAACACTCAAAATGCTTCTCCTCACTCAATTTTGGACCAATTTTGCTCTAATTTGGTACAGAGCATCTTTGGACTGAGCGTCATCAAAAACTTGCCTGGAGTTTTGATATCTCTTATCGTTTTGTCGTGAGAGCCAATCAAACGCGTCCTAAAAGTCGCCAAACAGGAAGTGAGCTCATATCTCGGGAACCCTTCATAGGATTATTTTCAAACTTGTCAGAGGTATTCTAGTCTGTCCCAGGATTCCCCACAAAAAAATTACAGGGCCCAACCTCAAACTCTCTAGCGCCATCAACAGGTCAAAATTTGAGGGACATTTCTGCTTGTAACTTTTGAACCGTAAGTCCGATTTTGAAAAACTTGGTATCCCTGGGATCCTCGGGCGAAGACTGATCCAACGCATGTCATCAAATTAGGCTGGGTCGCTGCTTGGCCCCACATTGCTGCTTGCAGCTATATTTTAAATCTTTGCTTTTTTAAACGAAATGGGGGGAAAAAATAATTATCACTGTTATACAATATTACTATGCATTATTGGTGGTTTTCAGATTATACAACGTGATCACAAATGAACCTGCTTTATGTCATATTTAAAACTCTAAACATTTTCCAAATTCTTCATTGGCATGAATGGGAGGGGCTCAATAATGTAGATAGGACAATACTAATTAATACAGATGAGGGAAAGCTAAAATGAAAATTGTTAAAATGCAAAATTATGTTGTAATACAAGTTCTACGGTTTTGTCAGTAATTGAAAATACTAGGTTCAATATTTGTGAATTTATCTTTTGGATATTTCATGGCAGAGTACAATGTAATCAATAGGGAAACTGGCCCTTGCCCCCCCATTTGGGAGTATGATATTAGACTTAGACAGACTTTATTGATCCACAAGGGAAATTACTTACACACAGTAGCTCACACATCACATTATACAGTGGTCCCTCGCTCTATCGCGGTTCACTTTTCACACCCTCGCTGTTTCGCAGATTTTTTAAAATTTTTATTTCAATTTTTTTTATATAGTGTATCATCATTGTGTTCTGCATCCTGATTGGCTTCTCCTCCGTGTCTCCTGTACAGTACAGAATGTGTTCAGTTTGACACATTTATATAGATGTTATAGAGGGGGGACCCGGGGGACATGAGGACCAGACTGGGACCAGACCGGGACCAGACTGGAACTAGACCAGGACCAGACCTGGAGTAGACCGGGACTAAGACATGAGGACCAGACCGGGACCAGACTGGGACCAGACCGAGACTAGACCGGGACCAGACCGGGATTAGACCAGGACTAACCCATGAGGACCAGACCGGGACCAGACCGGGACTAGACCGGAACTAGACCAGGACTAGACCAGGACTAGACCAGGACTAGACCAGGACTAGACCAGGAATAAACGTGGACTAAACGTGGACTAAACCAGGTCTAAACCAGATCTAAACCAGGTCTAAACCTGGACTAAAGCAGAACTAGACCAGATCTAAACCTGGACTAAACCAGGACTAGACCAGGTCTATACCAGGATTAAACCACTGCATGCGGCTCTTTGCCTTGTTTCGTGTGGCTCTTGTGCCCCCCCCCCCCCCCCCCACACACTTCACTATTAATACATTTTGTTGAAAATCTACAAAAGTTTGAAAAAGCGTATAATGTGTGTGGTGAGCCGTTTACAGCCTTAAAACATGTATAATAATTGAAAAATATAAAGTTGTCCTACTTCGTGGATTTCACTTATTGCGGATTATTTCTGGAACCTAACCCCGAGGGATTACTGTATTACAATAACAAAGAGCAAAAAATATAAAAATGGTGATAAAACTTCTATATATGTAGCATTAAAAAAATAACTATATAAATCTATATGTACAAGTAAAGTAAAAAACAGAAATATTATCATTACATTCTAGATTCTGAAAACCACCAATATACATAAATACCAAAATACTGTATTGATGTGGGACAAAAGCAGGACATAACTGGTTCTCGCTCAAGCATAAACAATCTTTGAAAAAATAATAGCAGAATTTCAAAGTTGTGCTGAAATCTTGCCAGCAGTGTTTTCATTTTAATGCTCTCCCCTGCTGAGACTAGTGTATAGTTCACATCAGTGAGCACCGCACGAAGACCACACAGAGACAACGCCACAGGACGCATGACAATGAGCCACATCCACGCCACACGCCATTACAAGAAGCTGAGGATCACGGGAGCAAGAAATTTATCAAGTATATTTTTATATGCAAATGGGCTTTTGGATAGAAATGGGTTCAAACATTCGTGTTGTACAATGAAGACAATGTAGACAGAGTAATATGGTGGAATGTCGAGAATTTTATAATTGGTTGAAAACGTTGTGAAGCAATCGATGTGAATGACTACATGCTTGGGGGCAGCTGATTCATGATAATTGACTTTGTCCTCTTGCTATTTCCTAATCTGTAGTAACATTGACAGCTGTTGTTGCCTATTTGCTTATATATGAGCAAAAATGCATTATACAGTGGTTCCTCACCTTACGAAAGACCCTACATACGAAAAATCCAAGTTACGAAATGCCCTCACGTTAAATTTTGGTCTCTAGATACGAAAGAAAATTCAAGTTACGAAACGCGAAATCTCAAAAATTCAAATAATAAGCACAACATTATAACATACAGTAGATCAGAAAATTGCGTAATTTAAACGCATTACCGAGGCTAACCATCATTTTGTTGGAAAATGAAAATGTTTTTATGATCTAATTCAACTTAACACCTCTTAAAACCTTAATGTTCTTTTGGTTGTTGACAGATTTGATTAATGTAAATTGAATCCCAGGCTCAGTGGATGATGTCAGGTGGGCTGAGTATTTTAAGACCTGGGTGATGAGGCAGACCCAGCCTCTGTCTCTGTGCAGTACTATGTCGTCAGGTCAAACAGCAGACTTCTTGAATACATACTCTGCTAAAAGGAGAAATGCCAGTCAGTCTGTGTCTACCTGGTGTCAGGAAAACATGTGTGACCCAAGCACAAGTATTACAGCTGGGTCATATGGAAATATATATATATATATATATATATATATATATATATATATATATATATATATATATATATATATATATATATATATATATATATATATATATATATATATATATACACACACACACACACACACACACAGTATATATAATCACGCTTGAAAAAGCATTCATATAAAGAATTCACTTTCATTCACTTTATAATTCTATTTGTTATTTATTCTTTATAGACTCTGATTGGACTCTATACTGCTATTGCTATTACTTTTACTATCTGTATCTACCATATAAAATGAAATAACATCACAGCCACCACACATGGTAGGATTTAATCCGTACACTTGTGTGGGTGACTGGTCTAAAACAAATCACACATACAAGAGCAGTTTAAAAATTTGGGACTTAGGTGGACTCAATATTACTGAAACACAATTTCATTTTTATGTAACATTTTAATCCTAAAATCTTAATTAAATACTAAACCTCAATCGTTATTAAGAAATTGTTCATTATGAGTTATTATGAAAGTCTTAAGGCTAAAAGGTTAAGAATAAAGTTGTATCATATACATTAGATTTTATTTTCTTATTAAAAACACATAAAATGGCTTCCAATATTAATTTAGTATAACAGGATAATTTTACAATTTAACAGGAATTTGATCTTTGTCATTTAACACAAACAACAGCTACCTTTTTTCAGGCCTCACTGCTGTTTTAATCAATGTACTGTGGTAGAAAGTGACGACGTAGAAAAGTAAAAATGCTTAAATCAGCACTACTTATGGAAAGACCATTATACATTTAACTAATACTTTAGTCCTCAAAATTTAATTCATTCTTACAGATTTTCTTCTTTAAAAACGGCCATTTAGAACATTTATTTTTTGCTCTAATGCAGTGCTTCTCAAATAGTGGGGCGGGCCCCCCTGGGGGGGCGTGGCGTGATGCCAGGGGGGGCGCGTATGACCCTGGGAAACATGTTTTTTTGCTGTACTGTACTAGAACTAAGTGTAATTGCACATCAACAACAGTAGTTGGCAGTGGCATTCTCACATGCGATTTACGCACAGTCTCACCATTAACAAAACATCCTCTGTCACAGAAAAAACACGTATATTCCACTGAGTCGTGTCCTTTAGTCCGACAGAAGCTGACGCATCAGTGGCACAAGGAGAGAGCGTTTTTTTTTCAGTGCTTTTAGCTTATGCAAATGAGGTGGTTTTAAGTTTCATTTCTGTAAAACGTAAACAAATGTGCGCAAAGCTGCATTAAAAACACATTAATATTTGAGTCCTCAGTGCAGTCTTTGTTGTAAGTTTCTTTCTTTTTTTTGTTTATAATGTTAATAAAAGGATACAATGGTGTTCTCATAACAATTTTCTAGACAAATAATACTATTTATAGTCGCGCGCAGGAAGGGGGGCATGAAATTTTTTCTTCTTCCTAGGGGGGCGTCACAGAAAATAATTGAGAAGCACTGCTCTAATGTAACAAAACTTCACTATATGGTATCCCCCAAAATTTGGTATCAAAACTAACACTTAACACTATTAAGCCCTAAAAATATGATTATATTTTAATCTTCTTAATCTTCTTAATCTTTTTAATCGTCTTCTTGATACATACTGTAGAAGTATTTACACAAGGTTTGACACGGCAGTGATTTTTTCCAGAATTGCACACCTAAAAATGCTTTGATTGGAGAAACAGTACTAGCGGACACAGACAAACAAATAGTGGCGAAATTGTTCATTATCTGAGAAGCTATTATAGTTGACAAGCTCAGTCTCTCGCGGTCCACCGAAAACATTACTGGATCTAATTTAGAGCAGGCAGGCCGCAAAAAGTCCACCCACATACCTCGAGCACGCTCTGTATCGACTGTCCATCACTTCTGCTTTGAAAGAGAAATTGTGAAATGAACAAACAGCCAAGCGGAGCAACATTTTAGGCTCCAAACCTCATTATATCATCATCTGGTTTGCTGTAAATGTCACACCTGCAGTTTTACACCCTCAGAAAATTCACGATAGAGCTGAGGGAGGCTAGTCTAATGGTGACTGATTAAGTGTAAGAGATAATTTTATGCATATCTTTAGTTTTGTGTCTGCAAATGCTCCCCGTTGCCAGCAAAACCGCAGCTGTGAGGAGGATATACTTCTTAGCTGCTAATCGACGCCACAGGGCTGTGAAAATCCCCTCCTTTGGTGTAGAAATTGTTTGCAAATTAAAGTAGCACCTCAAGGTTTATCTCCCACTGCCTCTTTAGAAATTTAAGCAGAGGACTTCCTAAATCAACCTCCCTTCAGAAATCTAAAGCAAAGAATCAGCTAAAAAAAAAAAGGAAGGGGGAAAAAAAAAAAAGCTAAGGGCGACTTCGAAACACTTTATGGGCTTGAAATCCAATTTGAGCACATGAGAAAATGCTAAACTGGCGTCAGAGGCACAAAGCTGTAAAAACATGTCCATCAAATCAAAGGATGTCTTTAAAGGCCCATATTACACTATTTTCTGATCTGTATTATAATGTTGTTTCCTCATCAAAAACAGACCTGGTGTTGTGTTTTGTTTCATTCACACATGTTTAACACACAAACCCTGCATATTTAGGAGTTCTTCTCTCAAATGGAAAATATTCTGCTCCAAGTTGTGATGTCATGTGGTAATAAAGGAAGTGCTCTACTGTGTTTTTAAACTACATGCACTTTGACTAGAATCAATTAGATGATTTCAGCCCTGGAATTGCTAATAATTACTAAACAGAATTAGGGATGCACCGATGTGAAAATTTTAGCCGATACCGATATCCGATATTAATGTTGCTGTTATCTGCCGATACCGGTATTAAGCAATACCAATATTTTTATTTTATTTTATTATTATTATTTTTAATTCTGAGATAACATTTTATACAGACTGAAAATCATGCAAAATTAATTTTTGAATGTCTTCTTTTATTTTCAAAATGTGTTTTGACTCCTGATTTTTTTTTTATTACAATTTTTTTAAATAGTGTAACATTGTGTTCTGCGTCCTGATTGGCTAAGGGACCTTTGCCGATTGATGTTATAGATGGGGGATGCGGGGGGGGGGGGGGATTAAACCACCGCGTGCGGCTCTTTGCCTGGTTTCGTGCACCTCGGGACCGGGTCCATGGTCCTGAGGAGGAGGCACGTTTTGGACACGGGTCTCGTGCTCGCAGCCCCGGGTGGGATACGCAGTCTCACGCTGGTCATGCTGCTCTATCATGAATTAGAGCACGATGAGCGGGTGCACATGTCCGTGTGCACACTTCTCCGCCCCCCCACGCTTCACTATTAATACATTTTGTTGAAAATCTACAAAAGTTTGAGTGTTTAAATGAGAGAGAAATGTGAGAAAACGTTAATTCGAGGGATTACTGTACTGACAAATATCGGTCGTTAATATCGGCCCACTTTTACACATTGGGCCGATACCGATATGTTAAAAATTTGGCAATATCGGCCGATACCAATGTTAATGCTGATATATCATGCATCCCTAAACAGAATGCAAAAGGTAGCTGTTAACTTGAAAACTACCGCTTCATGACATCACAAGGTGGAACGGAGCATTTTGAGCGTTAGGGATGCAGACAGACTACTGTAATAATGCAGGATTACTCAAACGTATGAATGAAAGAAAAATAAATTCAGGTATGTTTTGATGAGGTACCAACATAGTAGCATAGATTAAAGCTCGTAAGAGTCAGTTTTGTGTAATATAGGACATTTAAAATATCTGTGCTTGCTTTCAAATCCCATATCTCAAACCCACTCTTAAAATCATGCAGGTGCGGTTGCTTGGGGCATAAATATAGAGAATCTTAGCAGACTGTCAAACTAACACTATTTGGATGCTTTAGAGCTGCAAAGATAAGATGATCAATTTGGGCTCCCGACTACTTTACAGTGTTACAGTGAGGGTTGTTAAATGCTTAGACTATATTTGTCACTGATATATTTAGTGTGGGGTGTTGGGGCAGTAGCTTCAGTCGAAAGGTGCTTTCCAACACTATTCAAAGTATTAATAGTCCACCCAAACAGTCAAAATGAAATATTAGTCTTGACAAGTTCAGATTTAGACTTAGACTGTTGCCCCTGCGACCCGATGGATGGATGGAGAAGTTCAGACACTAAATACTATCATATCTTTCTACGGTGCTGGGAATCATAGGGTCCCTCATGATTCAATACAATATTGGATACATTATCACGATAGGGCGATATCTGTGATAATCGATATATTGAGGATGTTAGTCTGTGATAGAGATCGGCCAGTACGGGTTTGTTCGATGCCGATATCGATTGTTTAGAATCCAAAAGCACCCATTAGCCGATAAACTCTGGCAATTTTAATTATTTTCCCCAAATTATGCAGTTTAAATTGACCACACACTCACCCACAGACATTTTTTTTAAACACAAACCTAAATGAGAGCTGTGTATTCACGTTTTGTGCAGTTATCTCTTTGAATAAAGTCTTAATATGATGCTTTGTGTGTATTTTTAGGCAGCGAATTGACCAAAACCAAATATCAGCCTGATATATGGCCAACCGATACATTGGTTTATCTCTAGTCTGTGATATAGGCAACTGCTGTTTTTTAAGAAACATATACATTTTAGCAACAATATTTTTTGTTAAACCACTACTTGCGCAACGTTAATATTAAATACATCTATTTTATTCCTCAAAACAGTATGTCAAGTGTATTGCATAAACAAGTTTTCTTTCACTAAATAAGCAACAAAATTGTTGTGCAGTCACAAAAAAATGCAAAAAGAACCAAAATAATATAGACGATATATAGATACAGCAGCCCAATGCTGTATCACCAAGTATATTATCACAATATATTGATATTTTGATATTTTTGCACACCCCTAATATAGTCCATTCATTAATTCTACTCACAATAAACTCAAAATAAAAGCTAGTATCCGTTTTTGCAACAGCGTGTTTTAAAACACAAATTAAAACAATTATAGCAATATCATTTTTTAAATTGTGTCGCCTAAAGATGACGTAACAGACCCAAACACCTGAAATCAGTCGTTGGTTGTGTAATATCATAGTAATACCAATTAGATGACGACGCTGAAGTACTAAAAAGGCTACCGTACCTTTTTTTTTTTCAAAATAATAAGCCTGACTGGTCTGATGAGCACCTGTTTTAGAAGTCTGATCCAGGGCAGCACTCTGCATATTAAAGACTCTGCATACGATTTCAGTCAAAAATAGACTGAAATAAAGGCAATGACTTCATCACATTTGTTTAAAAACATGTAGCCTTGCTGTGAGAGGCCATCTTTCACAGACATGTCTTATAACGTTCCTGTGAGGAAACCTATGTATCTCCATGGAGACATTCTTTCTTTGTCTGGGACATTCTATCGTAGCATAAAGCTGAGCTATTTCCATGTAGAATGTTCCAAAGTTTAGCTTTAGCTTTCTATGCCCATGCAGTCGTGCAGGTGGTGTGCTCGCTGCCATGAATCGTCCACTGTGCTGCTATTGTTGCTGATCAAAATAAATACTCATCAGACTCTTATGTGGCTTCACACTTTGCCTGGTCTGTCCCTTTAGACCCTGCAGACTCTGCAGAGTAGTTCTTTGAACAAAGCCTGAATAAGCTGTGAGTGTGAGCACCTTGACTCTCCAAAGACAGAGGGATTTCTCCAAAGCTCAAATCTCTCTCCTGCAGCTGTCAAGAGCTGGCCTCTAGGATAAACCTGGTTGTAGAGTTTGATGGACTGTTTGAAAATGACTCATTTGAGGTTCTTTCACAAACAAGATGTCTTATTTATATTCATTTTTTATCTTTGTTCTATGTTTTATGCTTAATTTGCATTTTTATGGTTCTGTCATGCACTTTTTCTTTATTTTATGCACTTTCTGTCTACACCTGTCTCCATGTTCAAAAATACATGTCATCAAAAACATTCATATGTCAATAAACATGTTCAAAGATTTGGATCGCCCGAGCCTTTCTGTGTGGAGTTTGCATGTTCTCCCCGTGTCTGGGTGGGTTTCCTCCGGGCACTCCGGTTTCCCCCATTGTTAAAGAAAATTGTATAATAGTGTCTTTAATGAATTATCAAAGTGTTATATTCTTCTTGAGTTGGTTCATCTCCTGTTGTAAAACCACAGGATGAGATAAGGACAAGGACTGGTCAACTGTTTAAACAAACAATCAATGTGATTACTGATTAGTGAGGAATGTATGCATGGTAAAGATTAACTGTTGTTGTAAGGCTTGGCTTGGTGTTTTTCCGTTTCATGTGATCCTAAATAAAAGGAGGCAACGAGGAGGTGTTCTTTGAGATTTGAGTGTGTGGCCTGGAAGGAGGCAGAGGCGGCTCTGCTTAACAAATGCTACACCTCATTCTCCCTCGTTAACGAGTATAATACTTCTGTGTCTGTTTTCTCATTTGTTCCCTTTTGTTGATGTTTATTAGGAAAAATCCCTGACACCCATCAACCCAAAACATGCTCCATAGGTAACATCCTCCAGCTGTGGTGCTGCCCACTGCTCCTAAATATATGTCACTATAATATATATATATATATATATATATATATATATATATATATATATATATATATATATATATATATATATATATATATATATATATATATATATATATATATATATATATATATATATATTCCCAAAAATGAAAACTTAACAGGCTTTCTCTACAGATTAAATCACCAGACACATACGACTGCAGCTGGTTACACAAAATAGCCTCAAAGACGTGCACAAGCACTGTGTTCAGCAATTACTTTTGCCGCCTTTGAACTCCAGCAAATTTTAATCTCTGATTCTCTGAGTCTCTGAGTGGGCACTTTATGTGAGTTAATTTGCTTTATCCACATAGATGTCAGCATTTCAAAAGCTCCATGATGATTTGTGTGAACTATTAATGAAAAGATTAAAAGCCCTGTCATTCTGAAAGAAATTTAAGTTTCTCCTGTGATTGTTGCACATAATGAGTTCAATTTACTCTTTTAATAGAAGTACTATGTGTACTATACTGTATTATTACCAAGGCAACAAGGACCTGAAACAAAAGGTGTTCTTGAACAGTCAAAATTTCCACAGTACAGATTTGAGTTTGTGCCTTCAGGCACACCTGGATCATAACCCAAATACGTGGCATGACTCGGGTCGAGGAAACCTAACTCTGTTTACCCAAACTCCGGTAGCTCCTCATTTTAGGTAACACGATCCCACACAGGTTACTGTAACTTTACCCTGAAAATGTCATGATTTATGCCTCACTTCCAACATGCAGCTCTTCACTTTTCTACAGTTCCATATCGCTTCATGATAAACAGCATGACTGCACTTTCACAGCATATGGAAGTGTAGTTTCTACAATACAACAAAACACAACACTCACTGTGCTCTGCTCTCCGTGTTTGTAAGGACAGCCTTGCCTCTGTACTGCCCAAGGTTGACATGTGACTGGAATGCATTAAGGCATTTTAAATATTTCAATAGATTTCCCCCACCAATCAGATTTCAGAGCAGTGACCTCTATCTATAAACCAAAGAAATCCTTTAATAACTCACTATATATTGTGCATGTTCCTACTTCTTACAAAACATACTTCAGACACACTTTCTTTGGAAATTGATTCAGTTCATCTTAAAGACGTAAAAACAAGCATGTGATATATGAAGATAGCCTTAAGCCTAAGAATAAATGAGACCCCAAGGAAAGATTCCAAGTATAGCACTTTATTACATGTAGTCTGTTTTCTGAGAAGCCAATAAAACAAAGACACTAATGGCTTTAAACTGGGTCAGTGGGGCAGAGGAACCATGCTTTTAAACTATAAAACCCTTCATCATTAATCAGGTCTACAGCAAATTAACTATGTACCTACCTCATTCTTATACTACTATAATATGTTTAACCAGATATTGAAACTTTGCATTGAAAAACGACTCAAACGTGATGCAAAATATGTTTTCTGCTTGATTAATTTACCATCAACTCCTTAAAGGTCCTGTATTATGCAAATTGATTCTTGTGAGCTTTAAGCCGTGTTAGAATCCCGTTACCTAATCAAAAACAGACCTGGAGTTGCGTTTTGCTTCATTCACACATGTCTGAGTAAACCTATATTTAGTCTCTCTACATCTCCAAAGCTCAAAATGCTCCGTTCCACCTTGTGATGTCACGAAGCTGTAGTTTTCAGGTTTAACAGCTACATTTTTAGTTCAGTTGAGATTGGCAATTCCAGGTCTGAAGTAATCCAAATGATTCTAGTAATGGTGTATGGAGTTTAAAACACAGTGGAGCACTTCCTGTGTTGCCACATGACACAGGTGGAGTGTTTGAGAAAATAACTCAGCCGAATTACGCAGGGTTTGTGTGTTAAACATGTGTGAATAAAACAAAACGTGACTCCAGGTCTGTTTTTGATGAGGTAACGAGATTCTAACACGGCTCAAAGCTTTCAAGAATCAATTTGCATAATACAGGACCTTTAAGGAGTTGCAGAAAACATATTTTGCATCATGTTTGAGCCATTTTTCAGTGCAAAGTTTCAATATCTGGTTAAACATATAGTAGTATAAGGAAAATATTGTAATATGGGCCCTTAAACATTCTTAAAGGTCCCATGGCATGAAATTTTCACTTTCTGAGGTTTTTGAACGTTAATGTGTGCTTCCCTACCCTGTTTAGGCCCCCCCCCCAATCGCTAAAAGTTGCGAAATGTGTAAACTGAGCATTTGCGATCCTTTTCTGCGTTTGAAAAAAACACAGCTCAAACGGGCGATTCTGAACAAGGCAACTTTGTTACGTAACATCGAAAAAAGAAATGCAAATGCAGTTCCACCCCCTGTCTCTGGAAATCACGCCCAGAGAGTTTGGACCACGAAGGAGCTACGCAATGCGAAATGCGGTTTTTTTATTTGCCTGGAGGCACGTGCGAGTGTTTCTAGGCTCGGAAGTCCTTTACCCGACCCTCTGGACCTCTGAAACAGCAGTGGTTTAATTTTATTTTCTGTGAAAATGTGTTTTTTTTTTCATTGAAATTCCTCTCCTTTCTTCCCCCGTGCTTAAAACGCAGAAGTGGGAGACAGCACACAGCGCAGCGAAACAGGGGCGCATTTGGCCCCCCCACACCCGCTCCTCTAACCTATCTATGTCCTTCTCATTTGCATTCAAGCAACAAGGCCCAGAATGAGTCGTTCAGAGAGAGATATTCTGACTCTGACTGTGTAGACTGTATCTTTCTCATCCACTGAGTGTTGATTTTGAAGAAGGATTCATTTACAGTATTAGGGAACCATTAAGGCACCATATAAAAGCATCAAGAAGTACCATGTCATGGGACCTTTAAAATTAAACCATGCCTTAACAAATACAGTATATACACATAAATAAACTAATTACACAACCCTATATGGCTTGCATAACAAAACAGTAACCAAACAATACCAAGGCTCGGTCAATTAGCAAAAAGCACACACCTCTTTGGCATTCATAGCAACAGGACATATATATATAGCCACTGCTTGTCCTATGACATAGTGATGCCTGACACCCAATCTCCGGCACCGAAAGCCACGACGGAAACTCAAAAAGAGACTAAAAATAACTGTCTCAAGTAACAAAAGACTGCGCACCGTTACTCAAAGACAGATGACCTACATTACTTTAACACCATCAAATATTTATATATATCTTGGCAAATTATGGTAAAAGATATTGGTCAGTATTCCATTAGCTGAATGTATGAGAGCGCGTATGACAGATTCTCTAATTTTACTTAATTTGTTGGTGTTATAACTATTTGAAATATAAATTATAGTTTTACACAAATCAAGAAGAAATTTGCAAAGAAAAAATATGTTGAAAAATACAGGAAGTACAGAGTTTTAAAACATATAAAGGATGTGACACTATAGGGAGAATTTTATCCAAAAGTTCGGCACATGCACAGAAAAGAAACATAATTTACATGTGATTTCAACAAAATATGTTTTTTTAATATCTGTATTTGTCAGGTGATCATTTCTGTGTACATTAGACGAGTTTTGCTTGGTAACAGCATTGAAATTCCCTAGTGTGATAAGGAAGTACAATTTTAAACAAAAAATAGCCAAATTGATTGAAGAGTTTACAAAACATAACAAATTAATTTAAAAGAATCAGAGTTTGGCCATTTTTTTAGGTTTCAAATTTTACTTCCTAAAAAAAATTGCCAAATGTTTTGTTGTTGTTGTTGTTGTTTTTCATTCTATAACAGCAACTACAGCAGGCCAAATCTTCTCTATTTGATATTTGAGAAAAAAATTTGTTTCTTACATGTAAATTACTTTTGGACAGAATTCTCCCTACTACGATCTCTCTACTTCCTGTAATTTTTTTCAACTTTTGTTAGCAAATCACTTCTTGATTTGTGTAAAACTAGCATTTATATTTATAACAGGTATTATCTCACCAAATTAAGTCAAAATTAGAGAATTGTAAAAACCTGTTATAAAGACTTTAAAGGTGCACTGTGTAACTTTTCTGGTGGAGGGTCTTTTCTCCACAGAGATGTTGTTGCTTTGTCTAGAATGTTTCACTGTATGGTATTAAAACTTTCATGGAGACCAAATCAGACCAAGTTACAGGTCAGATCTGTGGAGATGCAACCCTGCTCACAGTCAGAATGCCTGTTTTTCCAGGTATTTTATACTACAAAACCTTCATCCCTACCACTATCAGACTGTATAATTCCACTATATAGGCTAAACGTGCCATTTTTTTTTTTAGCATTTTCTTATTTACTTATTATTATTACTTATCTTTTCTACATGCACTTTTTTGTTCTAACTTTCTTTTGCACTAAACTGCCTGGAGCTAATGTGTCAAGTGAATTTCTCCTGTGTGAGATCAATAAAGTCTTATCTTATCTAACGTAGAGCTTATTAATGTCATACTCTGGAACATTCTAATCAGAACAATGACAAATCCATAGAAACAAGCAGGTGATGGACCTTCCACAATGCACCTTTAAGTCAAAGTTAGATAATCATCCAAATGTGTCATATGCACTTTAACTGTATTTAGTAAAATTAGTACTTTAACCTGTCACTTTAAGGTGGTTTAAGTAGAGCTTGACGTCAACGCGAGACCTGGAAATGTCTTGTAAAGGTGAACATTCTCCGTCAGTTCACGTATCCATCCGTCAGGACACATGCTTTTTCACTTGTCAACCTTTGCACACGTCACTTCCAAACTTGTTTACAGCTCTTTCTGATTCTGCTGCCTGCTTCTGTTACAACAACCTGTGCCCTGCTAAGTCACCTCTGATAGGAAGCCCAAGCCCCCTTCACATTTCACACACATGAATTATACACATTCAAATTGACTCACAGATGAATCGATGTTAATTTCTCTAGCAGCTTTTGACAATTCTGATCTGTTATCATAGATCATTAATGGAAATCAAAACAATTTATGTAACACAGGTTCATTTTAATGATTTTTTAGAGATTGTTCCATCTTTCCCTGATCTCTCACTGTTTACCGTTACATGAAGCCCCATGGCAGATTTGTATTTTTGCTTGGAAGAAATGGTGCATTGCTGCTTAGCTGCTGTGTCCCATTAAAAAGCGTTCTGTGTTTCATATAGGTGCATAGTTCTGCTTCTGAAATTTTACTTTTGTATTTTTTTTTTATTAATTTAACATATATATCTTGGACACTATGGTACACTATATTATCTGTCATCATCATAATTTGTCTTATGTAAGCTTATTCGATCGTGGTGAAGTAAAAGTATACAGCTGATATAAAGAGATGTATTGTATGAAAGACTAGCATCTGCTTGGTCCATGTTTTACACTGAGTTTGTCAGAAACAATATTGATGTTAAACACCACACATATGTGGTATGCTGCTGTATGCAGCAGGACCAGCATAAAATGCAAATGCACCACACCAAATGAATCGTTGGCAATGTAAGAGCATCTCTTGCAGTGTAAGCATATTAAAACATAACTTATACCACAGCAGTGACTTTTGTGTTATTAATGGACTGTGAACTTCACAGGGTTAGTCTCATCAGTGTTTTATGATGCTGTTTAATATTATATTATTATAGATTCATTTACATATAATGTGATTATCTTCACTTTGATTTCAGGCGGGTCATTATCTACAGTATCTACATGAGATGAGGGTCTGGCTGGTTTAACTGATACACACTCTATTCTAACACTCATCAAAACAGGACTGTGCATATTCTTGTATGGAGCTATCAGCCACCATGTGGTAGAAAGTGTCATTGCAACACTGCCTAAGTTCATATGACCTGTTGTTGGAAATTCAAAACCAACAGAAAACTTCACCTTACCCCACCTCTGGAGCCAGTCTCCCTGTTCTGTTGTTCATCACTTTGATCGCTTTGTTCACACTCCACTGGCTGCAATCTGACCCTAATCCACAGATCCACAGTGTGTGGAGGTACATACGTGTTATTATTTTTAGTTTTATATAATTCAGAGATGGGGCTATATTGAGAATCTTAAAAATGTTCACTGTTATCTCAGTCTTCACAAAAACTAAAACAACTATACTCTCAGACTCTTCAAAATTTTTCAAGAAATGTACAGCAACATCAGAATCGCAAGTACAAAAAAAGATGTTCACGTTGAGTCATTACACTGACATAACCATAAATGAAAAGTGAATGAACTTTTACTCTATGCCTACGTTCATTCATTACAGTCGTCATGGAGACCTGTCATTCAAATTCATCACTGGTCCGAGGGTGTGACGTGATTGGCTGAAACACAGAGCTAATCATGTATTTCTGCTCTGTGCTCTGAGACTGTCTCCCTCCATCAGGATCATTCATGTTAGACCGATCTGCTCATTGTTCTTCCCACTGTGTAAATGACTGCGAACAATGGATTCTAATCAGATTATCAGAGATTGAACTGCGTTAGCTGAGACTCTACAAGAAACTCCACGTGACTTTCAGCACAAGCTTCGTCCGTTTCTCTGTTAGCGTCGCCGTTGTGTTTGATTGGTATGATTGAATCTATTTAGTTTCATGTTTAGATTTTCAATTGAGTCCTTATAAAACCCCACAAAACTTTGCTTTGTGGCAAAAATCTGTCAAAGTAGTGGATGAAACACAAAAATATAGTGGTATTAAAGAAAGAGTTAAAGGGCCTATATTGCAGAAAATTGACTTATAAGCTTAAAGCCATGTTAAAATCTGGAGTTGTGTTTTGTTTCATTCACACATGTTTGAGTAACCCTTTATTATTAGTCTGCCTACAACACAAAGGCTTAATATGCTCTGTTCCACCTTGTGATATCATCAAGCGGTAGTTTTCAGCTCCTTTTACCCTTTCTTTAGTAGCGATTGGCAACTCCAGGGCTGAAATTATCCAAATGATTCTAGTAAAGAACCTAAAATATGCAGGGTTTGTGTGTTAAATATGTTTGAATAAAACAAAACACAACTCCAGGTGTGTTTGTGATGAGGAAACAACATTATAACATAGATCCGAAAATAGCATAATATGGGTCCTTTAAAGTCTAAACTTCTCCATCTCCGCCTCCACCCTCTGGAACTCACTAATCCTTAATTAAGACAGGGACTTTGTGAACTGTTACTTTGCTCCATCTGTGAACAGGCTAATGATTAATACACTGAAATACTTTTTTACAGAACAACATCCATCTCCTAAACCTGCATGCGAGATAAAGCCAAAAAAACAAAAAAACAAAACACCACCCTGATAGAACACAACATTCACAAACTTAGGGAAACACATTAGTTTGGGTACCACATATTAACCACTAACGAAGTAGTTACTGTTTTTTTTTTTTTGTCTTTTTTTATTTATTTATTTATTTATTTTATTTTAACACTTATATGTTTTTATTTATATAAATATATATTTATAAAAGGTGCACTATGTAACATTTGTAATGATCAGTATGTTACTACATTGTCTAGAATGTTCCACAGTATAGATTAACCCTATCATGAGGGAGCACTACGCTACATTACAGTTCAGTTCAGTTCTGTGGAGAGTCACCCTTTCTCACAGAATTATTGTGTTTTTGAGCAACAGAAACATCCATAATGAATAAACTGAATAGATGGGTTTGTCTAAAGTCATACCATGGAACATTAGAGTAAACATAATAACATACAAGTACTGTAGGTAGCGAACCCTCCATCATCGATTGAATCGATTGTTTTTATTTGTATATTTTTGGCTCAAACTATGAACATGTTAAAAATAAAACCTCAGCATTTGCATTAGTAATAAAAAATACTTTTACTTTTCAGTCCAGTTAAAAAATGTAGTAGAAAGTACAGATATGCATGCTCAAATGTAGTGAAGTAAAAATAAGCAAGTATCCACTTTAAAATCTAAAAAAGTAAAGTACAGATACTGAAAAATTTGATTTAAGTGCAGTACTTTACTACTTGAATTTGTTACATTCCATCACTGTATATAAGTCTGCTTTTTACGCTCAGCTAGGCATTAATATGTGGCCACCAAACATATACCAGTGAGTAAACGTAACATAAAAGCACTCACATGTAAAGCAGAACCTGTGTGGTTTTCTCTCCTGTCCCCGGGGTGGAGAGGAGAGTTTAATTCCAGATGTGTCTAAAGAAGCCTTTTTCAGACCCTCTCATCGATTGGTGCTCACAGGGAGACGTGCTGCTACTCAGTGCGCTGCTCGACCATCTCTTGATTGAATTTCCACTGTGGTGCAACGCTATCGCAGGTATTCTGACCACAGGAGGAGGGGAGGACACAGGTCAGCGCTCTCAACAGGGTTCCACTTTCTATGGTTTCTATGGGCTCCGGGCAGGCTCAGAATCGACAGGCTCCGCACAAAAGGCTGTAATGTGTGTGGAGAGAGGTGCACTTAATGATTCTGATGGTCTTCTGTGCTGTAAAGGCAGAGGCCTGGTACGCACAAACACATAATCACTCCTCTTCGGGGTAAAGGTGTGCACATGGGTGATTTTTGTCATAGTGATAAAAGAGCCCATATTACACTATTTCCTGATCTACAGCTCTGGAAAAAAATAAGAGACCATTACAAAATGATCAGTTTTTCTGATCTTACTACTTATAGGTATGTGTTTGGGCAAAAGGAACATTTTTGTTTGAGTCTATAAACTGCTGACAACATTTCCCCCAAATTCCAAATAAAAATATTATCGTTTAGAGCATTTATTTGCAGAACCGCCGCTATTTAGGACACAAAATATCCCGGAGGCGTTTTGAGTTATTCACAGATTCTGAAAGTGTAGATTCTACGCTTTCCAATGATGTCTTACACATGAAACTCTGACAATATTTGAAGAAGTTGTGGCTATTTGAAAGCATGCACATTGGTTTATGGTTAGTGGAGAAATCAGCTCGTAAAGTTTGCTCACTTTAGCCCTGCTTGCCTAATTTGCGTGACATTATACATGACATGTTCAAAATAACAAAACAGATACATGTTTTCCGACCTCAAACAATGGAAAGAAACAAGATCAAATTCATTTTAAAACAACATAATACTAATGTTTACACTTAAGAAGAGTTCAGAAATCAATATTTGGTGCAATAATCCTTATTTTTAATCACAGCTATCATGCATCTTGGCATGCTCTCCACAAGTCTTTCACATTGTTCTTGGGTGACTTTATTCCACTCCTGGTGCAAGAACTTAAGTAGCTCAGCTTTGTGTTTGTGTTGGAATTCAACGGACGCTGGAATGGAATGGCTGAAATACATGTAGAGATGCTGATTTCAGAAAAAAATGCAGTGGTCATGAACGTTCACACAGTGGCTCCCTCTTTTGTGCATCACTCGAGGAAAAACTAAAACTAAAACACAATAAAATGCTTCTTTATGTTTCCTCCTCACAAACAAACCTGGAGTTGTGTTTTGATCATTCACACATGTTTGAGTAACCCTTTATTATTACTCCGTCTACATCTCCACTGCTCAAAATGCTCTGTCCCACCTTGTGATGTCATGTAGTGGTAGTTTTCATGTTAACAGCTCCTTTTACCTTTTTTTCAGCAGAGATTTCCAAGGCTGAAATTATCCAAATGATTCTATAGAAGGTGTGTGGAATTTAAAAACACAGTGGAGCACTTCTTCGTATTACCACAGGACATCACAAGGTGGAGCAGAGTGTTTCAGTTTGAGAGAAGAACTATGCAGAATTATGCAGGGTTAGTGTGTTAAACAACTCTAGGTATGTTTTTGATGAGGAAACATTATAACATAGATTAATTAAGAGCCTAATCCCTTATTTAGGCTGCTACTCAACCTCAGTCCTTCTAAATCAACTATTTTGGCTAGTTAAAATGTATTTTGTATTGTTAAAGGGCCCGTATTACACTATTTTCTGATCTGTTATGATCCTTTCCTCATCAAAAACATACCTGTAGTTGTGTTTTGTTTCATTCACACATATTTAACACACAAATCCTGCTTATTTAAGTCGCATTATTATCACACTCTGCTCCACCTTGTGATGTCATGCGGTAAAACAGGTGCTCCACTGTGTTTTTAAACTCCATAAACCTTCACTAATGTCATTGCGATAATTACAGACCCAAAATTGCCAATCTGTTCTGAACTAAAGGTGAAAGGTAACTTGAAAACTTCCATTAAATGAAAGAAGTGCACATAACAGATAAGAATTACCATGGGAAAATGGAAGTGATTTTCCTTCTTTACTTATGTTATTATGTATAGATGTAATGGGGGGGGTTCTTCCCCCCACTCCTTCTTGGACAGTTTTGATTGTTCTTTTGTATATTTGTACTACCTTTTTCATTTGACTTTGATATTGTACAGATTGAGAATCCTGAAAAAAATTTAAAATAAAGAAGAAGAAAAAAGAAAAAAAAAGGTGGAACAGAGCATTTACGCTTTTAAAATAATAAAGGTTTACTCAAACTCGTGTGAATGAAACAAAACACAACTCCAGGTACAGAATATTTTTGAGGAAGTAACAGTATTCTATGTGTACGTGGCTTTAAGCTCACAGGAGTCAATTTTGTGTAGTAAATATTGATCTGCAGACTGATTTATTGTCATCTGAAACCCGTATACTCAATGATCAAAACTATGTGTTGTTTTGTGCTCATAAAATGTAGTGAACATTAGTTGTGTTTATGCAGATCCCTGATGGAGAGTGTTGAATGAAGGACACTGGATACTCACGGTTAACCTGAGAGGAATGCATAATTCAGAGCAGCTACAGCCCAGTGTCATGCGCGCTCTGCGGTTTTATCTCCTCACCGCCATCTGGTTACACAGACAACTGCCACTTTCCTTCACAGCAAAACCTAGAAACAAAACAAGAACATACTGATCAATATGTAAATTATGGAAAACACTACATCTTTTTCTTGCTGAAATGTTCAGTAATTTACATACAGAATAGGTAGTAGTGATATAGATGTAAAAGAATCAAAATGAAGCTGGTTGGCTCAGAACCTGCCTTGAATGGAAAGCGTCATTTTCAAGTTCAGGGGTAAATTCTTAAAAGGCTTGTGTGTTATGATGTTGTTTTCTCATCAAAAACAGACCTGGAGTTGTATTTTGTTTCATTCATATATGTTTAACAGACAAACCTGCATATTTAGGTTCTTCTCTCAAGCAGAAAACACTCTATGACGTCATGTGGTAATACAGCAAGTGCTCCACTGTGTTTTTAAACTCCATACATTTTCACTAGAATCATTTGGATGATTTAAGCCCTGAAATTGCCTATCTGTACTGAACTAAAAGTAAAAGGTGTCTGAAAACTACCACGGCATGACATCACAAGGTGGAACAGAGCATTTTGAGCTTTGAAGATGTAGACAGACTAATAATAAAGGATCACTCAAACATGTGAATGAAACAAAACACAACTCCAGGTATGTTTTAGATGAGGTAACAACATTATAACATGGTTTAAACCTCACAAGAATCAATTTGGCAGAATATAGGACCATTATTGTAATTAAAGTTCAAAGTTTAAAGTCAGCTTTACCGTCAAAAACCATATGTACAGGTTACACACACAGGATTTTAAAACTGCAGCGCCACCTAGGCCCACAGTGAACATCAAACATCTGATAAACAAACAATAAACACAATGACTAAAACGTCACTTATACCCGTAGCAAAAGTACAAGACAATAAGCTCAATGACTAAATGATTAAATATGTACAACAAAATCTACAAAAACATTGATAATATTACATTGATATTTAGTCTGTCTTGCAATAGAGTTTTACTAACAATTCTAACAGAATGTATTTTAACTGTGCATGCTTTCACAGAAACATAAATAAATACAAAATCCATAATCCAGTAAGTAAACAAGTCTTTATTTATAGAGCACTTTTCATCCAATAAATGCAACACAAAGTGCTTTACGGTGATTAAAAAGAACATGAACAGAATGGAAAATGCAGATACAATCAATAACAATAGTCACATACACATACGACATTTACAGTGGAAGTAAAGACAACTACTTTTTTGTGAATGGGGGTTTATTGGTTTTGAAAATGCCATCAAGGTGTTAATTAAGTTAAATGTGTGTTTGTTTGTTTGCAGTGAACTCCACCAGGACCTTTTGGATTTTGCATTGTTAGAGCAGATGGAGGCAGGACCGTGTATCATTGGAGGAAGACACAAGACACAAGAGTCAGCAGTACACACAGTGACTAATATTTGTCCTTCTTTGTGCTGATGAAACACAAGCCTTACATAGTATATTAGTGTCACAGAGTATTATAAATGTTTGTGTGTTTTCTCTAGTGCCTCATCCCATCTATTTGACTGCCTCTGTAAAGAGTCACCTTGACTTTAGACCATTTACATGCACAGTGAGTATTGAGGTCGTCCGCACAGTGTAAACCCAGTTCACTAGTGCGTTACCTTAGAGCCTGCCTGACACTTTCTGTTTGTCTGTGTTTAAAAACGTGCCTCTCCTAAAGTATGTCAACATCAAGAGTAAGCATCAGTGCCCCCTCTACTGGTTCCTATGGGGTTTGCAGACTGAGCCACAGCTGCTTCTCAACCACAGAAGGTTAAAAGGTAAAGTGACACCTCCAGGGAATGCACCTACAGCTCTGGAAAAAATAAGAGACCACTGCAAAATTATCAGTTTTTCTATTTATAGGTATGTGTTTGGGGAAAAGGAACATTTTTGTTTGAGATTATAAACTACTGACAACATTTCCCCCAAATTCCAAATAAAAATATTATCATTTAGAGCGTGATAAAAGGAGAAGTTCAATTTGTCAACTGGACAAAGTTTGTTTGGTTGAAAACGTTTCGCCGCTCATCCGAGAGGCTTCGTCAGCTCTGGTTATTGTGCTGGTTAGACACTGCTTATATCTAGCTGCCGGGAGGCTCTCCCTACACTGAAAAAGCTCTGAAAACGATCCCCACTAATCTGTCTCTTTGTTTTGTTGGGGGATCGTTTTCAGAGCTTTTTCAGTGTAGGGAGCGCCTCCCGGCAGCTAGATATAAGCAGTGTCTAACCAGCACAATAACCAGAGCTGACGAAGCCTCTCGGATGAGCGGCGAAACGTTTTCAACCAAACAAACTTTGTCCAGTTGACAAATTGAACTTCTCCTTTCATCATGGATTCTACCTGGACGACTGAGGGACTTTTCACGTATCATTTAGAGCATTTATATGCAGAAAATGACAAATGGTCAAAATAACAATAACAAAAAAGATACATGTTTTTAGACCTCAAACAATGCAAAGAAACAAGATTAAATTCATTTTAAAACAACATAATACTAATGTTTACACTTAAGAAGAGTTCAGAAATCAATATTTGGTGCAATAACCCTTATTTTTAATCACAGCTTTCATGCGTCTTAGCATGCTCTCCACAAGTCTTTCACATTGTTCTTGGGTGACTTTATTCCACTCCTGGTGCAAGAACTGAAGTAGCTCAGCTTTGTGTTTGTGTTGGAAGTTAACAGACGCTGGAATGGAATGGCTGTAATACATGTAGAGATGCTGATTTCAGAAAAAAATCCAGTGGTCTCTTATTTTTTTCCAGAGCTATATGGCTCATATATGTTTAACACACAAACCTGCATATTTAGGTTCTTCTCTCAAGCAGAAAACACGTTTTGATGTCATGTAAACACTAAGTTTGACTGTCCGGAATTAACATTGTAGATATCAACAACTAAATTACTAGGCGTAGTTTAATTTTGGATAGTAGGAATTGTCATTTGAGAAATCTAACATAATTTTGACTAAATGAAATGACAGTTAGAGATATCTGCAATTTAGTTTTGACTAGGCAAAACAGAATTACAGCTATTTGCAATTACGTCATTTTATATATTTTTAAATACATTTTTAATACAATTTTACAACATGTTTTCAGGTTTACCCCCACAACAACCAAAGCCGTCCACAAGCTGCAGCCTTAAGTGCAAAAACAAATAAAAACACACACCAAAACTTCCACATTTACCACTCCAAAAAAGGCCAAAACGAAGAGCGATTTATCTATAATTTCAGTCAGTTTTAGTTTTGTAAACACACAATACAGTATCAGTTATTGTTTTTTTTCTTTTAATTGTCCTTGTTTAGTCCTGTTTTAATCCTGCTTTAATCCTGGTTTAGTCCTGGTTTAGTCCTTGTTTAGTTCTAGTTTAGTCTTGGTTTAGTCCTGCTTTAGTCCTTGTTTAGTCCTAGTTTAGTCCTGATTTAGTCCTGCTTTAGTCCTGGTTTAGTTCTAGTTTAGTCTGGTTTAGTCCTGCTTTTAGTCCTTGTTTAGTCCTGTTTTACTCCTGGTTTAGTTCTAGATTAGTCCTGCTTTAGTCCTGCTTTAGTTCTAGTTTAGTCCTGGTTTAGTCCTGCTTTAGTCCTGCTTTAGTCCTGGTTTAGTCCTTGTTTAGTCCTGCTTTAGTCCTGGTTTTATTCCTGGTTTAGTCCTGGTTTAGTCCTAGTTTAGTCCTGCTTTAGTCCTGGTTTAGTTCTAGTTTAGTCCTGGTTTAGTCCTGCTTTAGTCCTTGTTTAGTCCTGTTTTAGTCCTGCTTTAGTCCTGGTTTAGTTCTAGATTAGTCCTGCTTTAGTCCTGCTTTAGTCCTGGTTTAGTCCTGCTTTAGTCCTGGTTTAGTCCTGGTTTAGTCCTTGTTTAGTCCTGCTTTAGTCCTGGTTTAGTCCTGGTTTAGTCCTGGTTTAGTCCTGCTGCCACACCGGCCCTTTGTGGAACAGTTTGCCCAGGTCTGGTCAAAGGGAATGACTCAGAAATCAGATAGGCGCAGTGTGCCTTTACGCCCGCGAGATGGCGTGCGTAACTGGGTTAAAGAAAAGTCCAGCCCTCAGACGCTGCTCCGCTGTGGAGCCTTTTGGCTGATGTTGATCATAACCTCAATAACCCCAGTATGTTAAACAGGCACAGGAGTTTGCCAAGACAGTTCTTTATTTTACAAGTCTCTTAACGGCGTTGGCATCACTGAGTTAGGGTTATACTGATATTATAAAGCAGTTATTATGCAAAATCATCAGCGAAAGTGATTAAAGGCTACTGTAGAAGCAGAAGGAACATTAAAAAAAATGAAAATACAGTGGACCTGACCAGAATCTCTTAATGGCGATTGGAACATGTGTTTGTGTGATCGTTTTATATCCTCCTGGGACCCGAAGGAAAAAAGAAAGTGTACCTAAATTATCATTAGACCTATTATTATTTTAATTTTCTATTTGGAGGTAAATGAACACCTTAGCGTTTACATTTTGTTAATTTTATTTTTATTCATATTTTTGTAACACGTCCTCTGTAATGGACTGTAACAGTGTTAAATCCATGTTACGTTAACCTAACCTAAACCTAACAAAAAAACATTTTTTTGCCTCAAATTTTTTTAGACTCTTTTTAATTAATTAATTTTTAATGTTTTATTCATGTATTATTTATTTATTTACTTATTTATGTATTTTATTTATTATTTTTTTATGTATTTTATTTTATTTTATTTTTTTTATGCATTATTATTATTATTATTAATATTATTATTATTATTATTATTTATTTATTTATTTTATTATTCTTTTTTTTTTTAATCATAGTGCAGCCACAAACTAGAGTCTGTCTCAAAACTTAAAGATGTCCACTATAAAGGACACAAATGAATGGGTGAGTCTCAGGAGGATATGTCTCCTGTGAATTCATAATGTACAGTAGTCTCCATGAAAGCTTTTTCCAGTGATGATTCTTCTACGAACGCATCCGTGGCACTCGGTACAGCGGTGTGTGTGCGCGCTGCGGCTCGACCGTCGTCTGAGCGCGCTGCGATTGGCCGGCGCGAGTCACGTTGTCCGTGGAGCTGTCAGTCCGATGCTGCACCATTGTTCCCTCAGCAGCCGGAAGGAGGGCTGCATCCGTGCTTCGTGTATGCGACAATTGTACCGGCTACCGCTCCAAACGCGACTCCAAACGCGGGGGTTTGGGTTCCAGCTACACCGCGCTGACCGATCCTCCGCGCTGACAGCTGCGCGTAAATGCGTAAAGGAGAAGAAAGTCCTTAGAGAGAGGGGCGTTATTCACTGTGTGCAATATAGTAACGAAATGAGAGGTGAGTAAAACCAATCTTTTACATGTTCTTTTCATTTAATTACACGTATGTCTACTATAAGACATGAGAACATAATGAGCTGCTACAGTGCCACGCGTTATATACATCTAACAATGGGACAATATGTGTGCTCCATTTGTCTGAACTCTTATGGGCCACTCTTACAAGTCTAACTATAGCCTCATTAACATAAATCTATTGTGAAAATGTAATTACATCAAATTCATTTAAGGTATCGCATGTCATGCTGTATGTCTTTCTAAAAATATACTACTTTTTTTTAAATCCCTCTGTATCTTTGTTATTATAGAAAACACATGCTCAGGTTCAGTGTGCCTCTAGTCATTGTATTGCATTGTGACCAAATGGCTCTCCAACCTTAAGCCATTCACAATGCCAGAACAGCAGTGAGTGGGGGGACCCTGCTGAGAATCAAGCAGAGGAAGCAGAGTCTGTTCCCCCTGCTGCTTTTCCCCAGGGGGATACCACCACCACCACCACCACCACCACCACCAGCACTGCCTCCTCCGGCTCTCCCCGGCTATGAAAGGCAAAGAGGGGCTCACAAAGAGATTAAGATAAATCCCCGTCAATCACGCAGGCGTCGGTGTCAGAATGGTGAAGTTTACATCATGTTTACAGACAAAAACTTCAAAATATACTCGCGGTTCTACAAGCAGAGCGAGCCGTCTTTGTCAATACTGCTCCTGAATCATCATTTCCCACTCACTGACTTATTCAAGCTTTAAAGGTCTTATATTATGCTAAATAGACTCTTGTGAGCTCATGTTATATCACGCTGTTACCTCGCCAAAAACATGGAGTTGTATTTTGTTTCATTCACACTTTTTAAATTTTTAATCCTGTATTATTAATCTGTCTACATCTCCAAAGCTCAAGATGCTCTGTTCCAACTTATGATGACATGTAGTGGTAGTTTTCATGTTAACAGATACGTTTTACCTTTTGTTTAGTAGCGATTGGCAATTCCAGAGCTGAAATCATCCAAATGATTCAAGTGAAGATGTGTGGAGTGGAAAAAACACAGTATTACCATGACATCACAAGGTGGATCTCAGAGTGTTTTCAGTTTAGATAGAAGAACACAGCCTTTATTTAATTAAGCAGGGTTTGTGTGTTAAACATGTGTGAATGAAACAAAACGCAACTCCAGGTGTGTTTGTGATGAGGAAACATTATAACATACTGTAGATCAGACACAGGCCTTTTCATAAATCATCTTTTTTATTCTTTCCACAGAACAGAAGTGGCGTGTTGCGGTTTTGTAATATTTCTTTCTAAAGGTAAGCCCCTCTTCATCTTGTTTACCCACAATGCCAGTCTTTTTTTCACATTAGCATATTGAGTTTGTGCCCGTGAGACATTCAAAGCTTCCACAACTGTTGCCACATGTGCCACAAAGAGCCTCTGATAACCAGATATGATGTGATACAGAGGCAGACAATGGTGTAGAGTCAATAGAAGACAGCTGCTTTACTTTCACTGGAGCTACCTGTGATTGTTCAATAGTATTTTGTATTTTGGGCTGTTATTACTACATGTATGTGAAAAATATCGAAACATTGATATACTGTGATACTAAATTTCGTGATACAGTATCCTTATTGCAAGCTGCTATCGATATATCACCAAGATTTTTTTTTATTTTTTATTTTAGCATTTTTTTTGTGGCTTATTTAGTGGAAGGCAACGTTTTATGAGTAAAATAGATGTATTTCGTATTACTTTGCACAAGTAGCGGTTTACCGATAAAGTAATTGATTCTTAAAAAACAGAAATATCATGTGTAATATATAAATTATAACTTGTATCGTCAAATCATGATAATATTGTGTCATGAACTGTGTATCGTATCGAATCGTAAGGGGCACCGTATCAAAATATATCCAGATACTAAAACAAAGGACGATATATTGTGATTTATCAATAATTACGTATGATATCGTGGTCGAGTAGTCCCGTAGATTTTGTTTAGACTATGGAGGCATAAAGTGTATTTGAATAATTTCATCTCATTCAATTTGTGGAGTATAAATGTTATTATTTCTGCCTATAATTCATCTTTAACCAGTCCTTTTTGAGCAGTGTAGTCTCTTTAATAAGTTTATGAAAATACAATGTTATAGTCCAGTTTATTTTTAGATGATGGGGGAGAATTTTAGACAATGGAGGTCCACTACGGTCTCCTGTATTAATGGGAAACACTGTTGTTTAAGCCTTCACAAGGACAAAATTTGATGATATAATAATGAGATGAGAACGGTAAATGGAACTTTTCATGAAAAAGTTTACTTTAAAAATCAGTTCAGACGCATTTTGAATGGACGCAAGAATCATGCAATGAAGTATCACGATATATCACTGAATCGATATTTTTCTTATACCCCTATTTGTTAGGTATTACATTGTCGGGCTGCAGGTCTATAGTTGTTTAGTCCTTTAACGGTTGATGTTGTATTAAATTGTATTAGTTACCAAATCATTTTCGTTAGATTATGGTGTATAATAAATATATAATACATATGTTATATGGGACAACAGCAGAAAGGAGAAGTTAGTGAGTGAGTTAGCATAAATAGTTGTTTGTTCATGAAATCAGGTGCAGCAGTAGTCTTGTGAGTGCAATTTAGGTCAGATACTGCACTAATCACTCAGTGGGACAAGTCTTTAGTGGATCAAGCATTTCATTAGTCAACTACAGCCCTATTTACATTGTAAATAGCGTGATTTTATTGTATTTTGTTGTAAAATGCTCAGTGTGTAATTTAGGTTGCAACACAAGATGGGGAAATGCTTGAATAAATGAATACTTTGATCCTTTGGTTGTTTAAGTTATACTTGAAACGGTGGCTAAAGGAAAACCAGACTTGTGGACATTTTTAATGTTTTAATGTTTAATGTTTTAATGTTTTAATGTTTTAATGTTGGTGTTATTGTCAATTGTCATTGTTTTATTGTTTTTGCTGTGGTGTCACCTGCCTAGGGACTACAGATGGAAATTAGCATTCTTGCTATAATCTGGCATATTTACACTGCAATGCTGCAAATGTTCATTAATATGCACTGTCCCTATTAAATAAAGAATAAATAAAAATAATAAATAAGTAGATGACAAAGCAGTAATAAAATATTAAACTGTCCTGTGAAAATCTTGAGCTTTGGTAATACAAGTTGACAGGAAACAGTTCTGCATGATCAAATAAGTGTGTTTATCACTCTGAATTTGGTGCGCGCTGTGTGTTGTAGGTTATTGTTCTTTTTTATTATGAGCTCTGCGTCATGAAACAACTGAAGGAGACTTTGGAGAGTAGAGCTTTTAAAAGTCTTAGGTCAAAAATAATGATCTGTTGTTGCTGACTCCCTTAAAGCTTCACAGTGAGTGAACCTGCCCTTTGAGGCCTGTTCAGTGGAATCATTTTATTGCCACAGTATTGTATTTGGTGTTAAGTAGTATCCATAAATTTGTCAGTTTTGCACATTAAAGATACACTGCGTAACATTTCTAGTGAAGTGTCCGCCTCCTGCTTGTCTCCATGGAAATGTTATTGCTTTGTCTAGAATGTTCCACAGTACAGACTAAACCTATCTATCTATCACACGGGAGACAAGCAGGTCACAGCACTACGCTACATTACAATTCAGATCTGTGGAAAGTCGCTCCTATTCACAAAAGGAATTATTGTATTTTTGAGCAAAAGAAACATCCGTAATGAATAAGTGCCAGACGGATATGTTTATATGACATTACAAGTCATACCATGGAACATTCCAGGCAAAGCTTTACTAGAATGAATGCTCATACTGAAAAATATGCACTCTTAAAGGGCCATATTAAGTTATTTTCTGATCTATGTTAAAATAATAATAACAGGTATGTTTTTGATGAGCTAACAGCATTATAACATGGACTAAAGCTCACACGTGTCAATTATGTGTAATATAGGACATTTAAGTTTTAAACAGGGATTAAATTCTGTTTTCAGATTATGCAATGGCTTTTTGTTGCATAATATAGTCTAAATTTTCACATTTCATTACATAGTCCTTTATGTGTCAAAGAAAATACTTTAGTTGCCTTGTTTGATTGTACTTACAGATTGCCATACATTGTAGATCCAACAATTCTACTGTTTTATTTCATTTATTGTTCAATGTATAACTCATTACAGTCTACATAAATTATATTAAAATAAAGCAGATTCAGTAGAATTTCACAATCAAATGAAAAAAAAAAAGTCAATGAGCAGGTGAAGGCGCTAGGCAGGACCCTTATCTCCAACGACAGCACGTTAATTTGCATTCATCTATAAAATTAATACAAGATGGACATTTTACTACATCATACTGAAGAAAAAAAAAAGGCGATTATTCACAATGAGCTAAAACAAAACGCTTTTTTAGCACATAGCAACTGTTCCATTTTACAGTTCAGTATGACCAGTGTTCAGACCATGACACAGCAGCCATAGACAGAAATCCCCTTGTGTACATACGACAACCGTTAACATTTACATTTTTAAATTAGAAATTATATGTTATCACCATCTTGCACCTCCGCTTTTATTCCACATCCTCTTTCTCCCTTTGTTAAGGAAAAAATGAGTCTTCGCCGCGCACGCAATCACACAGACACTGCCATCTTTGTGATCGAGATCTGAAAGGTGAAGGGGGTGGGTGGTGTGTGTTTGGGTAGTGGGGCCTCTCCTTCCTCCTCTCCTCGAACCACTATATTTTCCTCCACTCGATCCATCTGCTTCCTCAATTTATCAGCCCGGCATTCTCAGAGGAGCTGAATTTAATTAGTACATGTGGCTGGGGGTATGAGGACATTGAAACATTAAGTAGATGTATTTACTTGTGAAAAGCGCCACCATTAAGACTGCGCTGATTTGAATAAGAGATCCGGGCATGCTGCTATTACATACTGTAGCGCAGATGGCTAATGCTGATAACACAGAACGCCAGCTCCATAAAAGATTCACGGAGAAGGTGTTATGGTTTAATGGCGGTAAGCAGAGTCCCTGCAGGAGGCCAGTGTGGGTGACTTCTCCGAGAGGAAAAAGGTTCACGATCAATTTTAGATCCTTTTATGTGGAACAACAAGAGTTCGCAGTTTGACGCCAGATCTGGGGGCAGCTTTTATATTTATTGACAAAGGGTTAAGGGTTGCGGTGTTTGATGATGTATCAGGTTCGTCTTCGATTATGCATCTGACAATTACTTAAAGTGAGAAACCGCTCAGTGTTTATTCATTTGACCTTTTGATTGACTTTATTTGTTGATTTGATCTTATGAATCTATAGTTTTTATCCTATAGAGGCTTTTAGTGTAAAGAAAATTGGCTATAATTTGGATTAGGGATGCAAATTATCGATTGATTCATTAATCTATAGTTGATTGACCTTATCGATCGACTTACGATTAACTGATAAGCAGCGTTTTTCACCTGAATTTTAGTGTTTCAATAGGGTCTTTAAGAATATAAGCTATAGTATACATAACACTGAGTCAAAAATATATCATAGTATTATTATATTGTATATTCCTTAATTAATTATTCCTTAGTAAAAAGCAGACAAATGTATTGATGCTGAATAACAAAATACATTCTTTATTGAAAATAAATTGAGGACTGGCTCAGTTGTTGCACTTGCAGCATGGAAATCTTGAAATTAAAAGGAACAGAAGAAATTAAATAACAGAATGTTATTTAGTCTACATATTATGATGAAACCAGTGAATCCAGGCTATTTTTAGGACATTCTCAACATTTATTTTGAACTAAGGCATCAACAATATTTCTCTCCCTTAATCTGTGAAAAGTTACAGTACAAAATATAAATTTCACAGGGCCCCTGGACACAGCATAAAACATTACAGGGCCTCAAACCAGAACAATCAAGAAATTATAAAAGCATGTAAGTTACATGCTTTTATAATTTCAAAAATATATGGTTCTAGGTCTAGGTAGCGCCCTCTAGCGATTAGTTACAATTAATGCATTTTGTTCGGCTTGATCAACAATTGATCAACAATTAATTGTAAGTCGATTAATTGTTGACATCCCTAATTTGGATTTAAAGGTACATTGTGCAGCTTTGATAGGGAGTCTGTCACCTGCTTGTTTCTGTGGATATGTCATTGCTCTGCCCGGAATGTTCCACAGTATGACTTTAAACAGCTCTGCCTTACATTTATTCAATTACAGGTAGTTTTATAGCTCAAAAATACTTAGAAAAACAGGGATTCTGACTGTGAGCGGGGTCGCCTCTCCACAGATCTGACCTGAATGTTCCACAGCTCTGCCTTACATTTTCGTCATTCAGTTACAGGTTTTATAGCTCTTTAATTAAAATGAACCACTGCATGACATCACAAGGTGGAACAGAGCATGACAAATATCTAAAAAGTAAATTAAAAACATTGAACCTGATTATTTCTATTACTAATTAGACCCAAAAACTACAATTTAATAATAATTTTATCTTAAGCTTATATGTATTAAATATGATTGGCTTGGAAATGTAACGTCATCTGAAATCCACCAATATAATGTTAAAGGTGCACTAAACATTTTGGTTTGGGGTCCGTCACGTTCTTGTTACTATGGATATGTCATTGCTCTGCCTGGAATGTTCCACAGTATGACTTTAAACAGCTCTGCCTTACATTTATTCAATTACATGTGGTTTTATAGCTCAAAAATACCTAGAAAAACAGAGATTCTGACTGTGAGCGGGGTCGCCTCTCCACAGATGTAACGCTGTCTGGTTTGGTCTCCATGAAGATAGAAAGGTTTAATACCATATTGCAGAACATTCCAGACAAAGCAATAATGTCTTGATGGAGAAAAGCATTTGACGGACCCTCCAGCAGAAAAGCTACACAATGCAGCTTTAAGTAACAAGCTAAAATACATTGATCTTATTAAAGAAATTAATTAGCATTTGGCTCCAGTGTAGCAATAGGTAATCACATTTCACAGGACCGAAATCAAAAAATGACCTTGCTAAGAAGAGCGACAGATCTACTGTTGTTGTTTTTTTTTTTTTTTGCTATCTGATTCATGAAGGAATAAGATAAGGAGATAGATACCAGTGTGTCTGTAATAAATAATATTTCTGTGGCTGTGGCTCTGAATATTTTGGACAGGTACTGAACATATGGCTGTTCACTATGTTTTGTCTTGCTCTCCATCTGCTAAAAGACGCAATTAAAAACAGTGAAACATGCAGCTAAGGAATACAGTGTAACTCCCTCGTCATCTGCCTACCTGAGACTGGATTAAATCAATACGGGGCTTTTTAAAAAAAAATAAGTTTGCCTTAACATTCAGTTTTTACTTGTTTAAAATGTAAAACTCTAGTAATACCTGTATACTACCTCCGATTTGAGCTTTGTGATAGCACCTTAATATTGTGACTACTTAAAGGTGCATTGTGTAAATTTTCTGGCGGTGCATCCGCTCATTCAGTGTCTCCATGGAGATGTTATTGCTTTGTTTTATTGAATGTGCCACAATATGGTATTAGACTTATTTACATAAAAAAGCATGTGACACTTAGGGCATGTTTACACGAGAACGCTTACGGGTAAAAACGACAAAATGTTTTATCGGAAGTCCCTTTTGTTTAGACAGTGACAGCGTTTTGGGGGCTTAAAAACGCAAAAAACTGAAACCCCCCTCCAAAGTGGAAAACTTGAATACGCTCCACCGTTTTGTCTACACTGCCCAAGGCGCAAAACTCTGGTCAAATCTGCTGACGTTGCTTACGCGTTTACGTAATCATTTCTGGATATTTATATTTATAAAGTAAATTAAGTTAAATAAATTAAATTAAAAAGTTAAGTAAATTAAATTAAGTAAATTAATTAAGGAAGATTCTCTGCATGTGCGTGGACATAGTGATAATGTATCACAGCACCACCTAGCCGCCTGGCATGCATACCCAATCGAATTCCACACACTTTTGCATCACCGCATGCACACAGATTTCCTCCCAAAAACGCTCGTCTAAACGCGGAATAAAAAGTGAAGACGCGACGCCACTTTTGCGTCTTCTGTTCAGACCGTCATCATATAAACATAGCCTAAGTTACAGATGAGATCTATGGAGAGGTGTCCATGTTCACGGTAAGAATGTTTCTCAAGGTATTTTTGAGCAATAAAAACAACTTTAACTGGATGAATGCAAGACATTTAATTGCGTACTGTGGAATATTCCAGACAAAGCATTAACACTAAATCATCTCAGAGACACGAGTTACACAGTGTCATTATGTTGTCTGTAATGATTGAATTTTTGGAGCCTCATGGTGCACTTTGAGCTTTTTGCACTTTTTTTTTTTTTTTTTCCAATTTACAGCTCTGGGAAAAAAATAAGAGACCACTGCATTTTTTCCTGAAATCAGCATCTCTACATGTATTACAGCCATTCCATTCCAGCGTCTGTTGAATTCCAACACAAAAATAAAGCTGAGCTACTTCAGTTCTTGCACCAGGAGTGGAATAAAGTCACTCAAGAACAATGTGAAAGACTTGTGGAGAGCATGCCAAGACACATGAAAGCTGTGATTAAAAATAAGGGTTATCGCGCCAAATATTGATTTCTGAACTCTTCTTAAGTGTAAACATTAGTATTATGTTGTTTTAAAATGAATTTGATCTTGTTTCTTTGCATTCTTTGAGGTCTGAAAACATCTTTTTTGTTATTTTGTCATTTTCTGCAAATAAATGCTCTAAACGATAATATTTTTATTTGGAATTTGGGGGAAATGTTGTCAGTAGTTTATAGACTCAAACAAAAATGTTCCTTTTCCCCAAACACATACATATAAGTAGTAAAATCAGAAAAACTGATAATTTTGCAGTGGTCTCTTATTTTTTTTTATCTATAAATGTCTAATAAACTAAACCTCCTTTGTACTTCTGCTTAGAAAAGTGACTCCCATTTCCTTGCATCAGAAAACAGCTTAAATCACATGCATATTTCTCATTAATACCCACTGTACGCATTTTTTAATTGATTCTTCTCGTTCCCAGCTCCAAATTAAAAACAGCATCAATCCTTTTTACAGTACGAGTGTCGCGTGAACTCATATCAACCTTTTAGATTAGAGACCGGCTTTGTGCATCCCGGCGGGGTTCACGGTTCCAGTTTAGTAGCTTTTGATGTGAGTAGTTTTTTTGTTTTTTTCCTGGCCCTTTTTCTAGCCGAGCTCTGGGTTTACACGGTCAGGACACGGCTCCCTTGAGATGTTGCCATGACACCTTTTCGGAATCTTTTGTCTGGCTGCAGCTAATTAAGAGTTGAGAAGAAAGACATATTTTCCTGTCGTAATGAGTTGTATTTATCAGAGCACAGCATGTCATTACATTGACGCTTTTGTGACACGAGAGCAATTGTTGGCTTAAGTATTATGGCTTTATAATAACCTACTCCCTTTAAGAATGGACATCTGCATTCAAAAACAAAATTGGATTCTTCTGCGCTGTTGTGAGGATGAAAGCTGAAATTAAAGGGCTCATATTACGCTATTTTCTGATCTCTGTTATAATCTGTTCTTTTCTCATCACAAACATAGCTGGAGTCAAGTTTTGTTTCATTTACACACGTTTAACACACACGCTCTGCATATTTAGGCTGAGTTCTTATCTCAAAATGAAAACACGCTGTTCCACCTTGTGATGTCATGTGGTAATACAGGAAGTGCTCCACTGTGTTATTAAACTCCATACCCTTTTGGTAGAACAATTTGGAAAATTTCAGCCCTGGAATTGCCAATTTCTACTGAAGTAAAGGTAAAAGGAAGATGTTAAGATGAAAACTAACCTCTGCATGACATCACAAGGTGGAACAGAGCATGACAAATATCTAAAAAGTAAATTAAAAATTTTGAACCTGATTATTTCTATTAGTGACTAGACCCAAGAACTCACTATTACAACAACAAAAAAACTACAATTTAATAATAATTTTATCTTTAACTTGATATTTATTAAATATGATTGGCCTGTAGAATGTTGAAATCCACCAATGTAATGTTAAAGGTGCACTAAACATTTTTGGTTGGGGGTCCATCCTCCAGCTGAGGTCCTGACCAAGCCTAAGCAGTAAGATCATGGAGATGGGTCCCCGGGCGCAGTCATGTGCTGCCCACTGCTCTTGAATAAAAGATGGGTCAAATGCAGAGGACAAATTTCCCTTCAGGGATAATAAAGGATATAAAATAAAAAAATAAAGTCTGTCACCTTCTTGTTTCTATGGCATTGCTCTGCTTCTAATTTTCTACAGTAAAATATTAAACAGCTCTACCTTACATTTATTCAATTACATGTGACTTTACTGCTCAAACACAGCTCTGGAAAAAAAATACGAGACCACTGCATTTTTTTCTGAAATCAGCATCTCTACATGTATTACAGCCATTCCATTCCAGCGTCTGTTGAATTCCAACACAAACACAAAGCTGAGCTACTTCAGTTCTTGCACCAGGAGTGGAATAAAGTCACCCAAGAACAATGTGAAAGACTTGTGGAGAGCATGCCAAGACGCATGAAAGCTGTGATTAAAAATAAGGGTTATTGTACCAAATATTGATTTCTGAACTCTTCTTAAGTGTAAACATTAGTATTATGTTGTTTTAAAATGAATTTGATCTTGTTTCTTTGCATTGTTTGAGGTCAGAAAACATGTATCTTTTTTGTTATTTTGACCATTTGTCATTTTCTGCAAATAAATACTTTAAACAATAATATTTTTATTTAGAATTTGGGGGAAATATTGTCAGTAGTTTATAGACTCAAACAAAAATGTTCCTTTTGTCCAAACACATACCTATAAGTAGTAAAAAAAAAAAAAAAAAAAACAGGCCTTCTGACTGTGAGTAAGGTTGCCTTTCCACAGATCTGACCAGTGACTTAGAAAGGTTTAATGCCATACTGTGAAACATTCTAGACAAAGCAATAACATCTCCATGGAGAAAAGCATTTGACGAACCCTCCACCAGAAAAGTTACACAATGCACCTTTTACGTACAAGAATGCTATAAATCACTACTTATTTGTCATTTGTTTGGAAGTAAATCACACTTATTTTTTATATTTTGCCTTTTACGCTCGAGACGAGTTGTATTTTATCCTAGTGTTGTTTTACTGCTACTGAGATGCAAATGAGCTTTCGTTCACAGGCTGAGATGTAACAGTAAATCTTCCCTCTCATATACATACATATAACCATGATGGAGGTGAAAATGAAGATCACATCACCTGCCGTATCACACACGCTAAGTCTTGATTAAATTGGAAAAAAAAAAACACAGTCTTTATCGAGCTCATTATTTGTGTCATAGATGTGAAGTGGATTTTTACCGAGATGCTCTTCGTGATAGTAAATTTGGAAATATAGTATTGATATCATGGGCTGCTGTATTGATATACAGCTCTGGAAAAAAATAAGAGACCACTGCAAAATTATCAGTTTTTCTGATTCTACTACTTATAGGTATGTGTTTGGGCAAAAGGAACATTTTTGTTTGAGTCTATAAACTACTGACAACATTTCCCCCAAATTCCAAATAAAAATATTATCATTTAGAGCATTTATTTGCAGAAAATGACAAATGGTCAAAATAACAAAAAAGATACATGTTTTCAGACCTCAAACAATGCAAAGAAACAAGATCAAATTCATTTTAAAACAACATAATACTAATGTTTACACTTAAGAAGAGTTCAGAAATCAATATTTGGTGCAATACCCCTTATTTTTAATCACAGCTTTCATGCGTCTTGGCATGCTCTCCACAAGTCTTTCACATTGTTCTTGTGTGACTTTATTCCACTCCTGGTGCAAGAACTGAAGTAGCTCAGCTTTGTGTTTGTGTTGGAATTCAACAGACGCTGGAATGGAATGGCTGTAATACATGTAGAGATGCTGATTTAAGAAAAAAATGCAGTGGGCTCTTATTTTTTTCCAGAGCTGTATAGCTTTGAATATTTTTTATATATTTGTATATATATATATATATTTTTTACAACTGCTGCTTATTTAGTGGAAGGAAACTTGTTTATACAATGCACTTGACATATTCACTGTTTTGATGATTAAAGGGCCCATATTACACTATTTTCTGATCTGTTATAATGTTTCCTCATCACAAACATACCTAGAATTAACACACAAACCTTGTATATTTTGCTCTTCTCTCAAACATTAGGCACTCTTTTCCACCTTGTAATGCCATGTGGTAATACAGGAAGAGCTCCACTGTGTTTTAAAATTCTTTCAGTAGATTGATTTGGATAATTTCATCCCAGGAATTGCCAATCCTTATTGAACTAAAGGTAGTTGTTCACTTAAAAACTAGCACTTCATGACATCACAAGGTGGCACAGAGCATTTTGAGCTTTGGAGATGTAGACAGACTAAAAACAAAGGATTACTCATGTGTGAATGAAACAAAAAAACACAACTCCAGGTCTGTTTTTGAGGAGGAAACATTCTAACTGTATATAGCTGGAATTGTACATCTTATTTGATATTGAATTTTATATTTTATTACTACTTTTCTATTTAGATTTGATTTGTACATATACATTTATTATCATTATTTTTATGTATATAATTATGTCTCATCTGACACTGGTCTATTGCTCTTTGATTGCTTTTTCCATCTATTTTTTCAATTCCATCTTCTTTTTTATATTATATTTGTTGAGTGAGCTAACGTACCCAAAACAATTTCCCTTGTGGACCAATAAAGTATGTCTAAGTCTAAGTCTAATGTAATATAGAACCTTTAAAACAGACATATTTAATATTAACTTTGCACAAGTAGTGGTTTAACAAAGAAATATTGTCGCTAAAATGTATTTGGTTATCCAAAACCTGCAGTGATTCCCAGCCCTAAAGTACACCACCCCTACTTTTCCAACTATATCAATTAATTTCCATTGGAAGACTATTGCTTTCTTTTAACGCAGACGCATGCTGAGTTGGCCTACTTTATGGAAATTCTCGGATAACTGTTGCAAGCATTTTGCATATGAAAACTCTCTGAGATCTTAACACGGTATTCTCTATATATAAATGATAAGGCTTGTCTGCTGAATGTGAACCCCAACCCACCGCTTCCCAGCCTGCGAGTGAGATAAAAGCAGCCCCTGTCTGTATGAAACGCCTTGGCAGCTCTGTTTCTCCCGCGAACCTGCTGTTGCGAACTTTCAGGTAGCATGGGAAAATACAGCCATAAATAAAATATAATGCTGTGAATAATTTAGGTAACCGTTGTGATTGACACGGAGCCCGGAGTACCTGATTATGCCCCTGCTCGGTGTGACTGGAATTACAGAGAATCAAAACATTAGTCTGAAGGAGGACTTGGTGTTTGCTTTGTTGGCTATAGGCTGAGTTTTGATCGCTAGTCCTTTTAACAAAGCTCTTAAGGTGGTAAATTAGCACGCCTTAAAGATCCCACTTCATCTTGATAAAGAGCTTTCACCCGAACAGCTGGGCTACTACTACATGCTCTAAAAACAAAGCTCTCAGCTTGTGAGAGTGTATGTAAACAAGTGAATGGAATACAATACAGTTTTTTTTAGCAGTTATAATAAAACTTATTTTATTTATTCTTTATTTAATAGGGACAGTGCATATTAATGAACATCTACAACACTGCAGTGTAAATACTCCAGATTATAGCAAAAATGTTCTTTTCCATCTGTAGTCCCTGGGCAGGTGACACCACAGCAAAAACAACAAAAACAATGACAAATGACAATAGCAGCAGTTATACATTAAAACGTTAAAAGTGTCCACAAGTCTGGTTTTCCTTTAGCCCAGGGGTGTCCAAACTTTTTTCATCAAATGTCTAAACACAGATGAAGCAGAGGGCTGATCGAGGGCCATAGACCAGTGCTCAGGACAGTCAATATATGCATGTTTAACACGTTAGAATGAGCTTCAGTCCTTTATTCATGCTCAAGATCCTCAAAACCACACAATAAATATTACATATTGTCTTATCAAGGTAGATTTTCAAAAAACTTGTAGTCAAAAGTTCTGCTCAAGGTAATTTGGGCCAATTCACTTGGAAGCCTGAGGGCCAAGAAAAATTTGTCTGAGGGCCGCATTTGGCCCACGGACCAGAGTTTGGACATGCCTGATTTAGCCACTGCGATTTAAAGTGTCCAGTGTTGGACATATTAAATTGGTAAATTAATATTATTAATACAAAAAAGTAGTAATTTGAATTTATCTGATTTATGATTTTATGTCACTTTTTGGTTGGGGGTCTGTTACCTGCTTGTTTCTATGGATATGTCATTGCTCTGCCTGGAATGTTCCTCAGTATGACATTAAACAGCGCTATCTTACATTTATTCAATTACAGGTGGTTTAATAGTTCAAAAATTACTAGAAAAATAGGTATTCTGAGTGTGAGCGGAGTTGCTTCCCCACATATTTGGTCTGTTTTTGTGATGAAGACCATTATAACATGTCTTAAACCTCACAAGAGTCAGTTTTGTGTAATATACAACCTTTAAGATAACCTATATAATGACAGATTGAGCATGGTTAGATATTATGTCCCCATATGTTAAGGCATCCCTATAGGATTACATACAAACTACTCAAGGACATGCAGACCGTGTTTTGTGTGTGTGTGTGTGTGTGTGTGTGTGTGTGTGTGTGTGTGTGTGAAAATTACAGTGTAGCTTCTTATTTTTTATTTGGCTCCAGTGTATTTTTTTTTTTTAATGTATTTATATATTGTTTGTAAATAATACATAAATCATACAATACCATTGATCAGCACAGTGGGGAAGTGCCGGTCAGACAGAATAGCTTCAGATCACAAACAGGCATTACATGAACACTTAATGAAAAAAATAAATCCAGTCCGTGCACTGTGTTTAGCTCACAGGCCTTGTGTTTGACATGTGCCTAATCAGGACACATGCTTCCTCTATTGTTCTGTGAGGAGGAGGAGCAGATCAATGTTTCCAGCCCCGGTCTACAGCATCGGCACAGGAAGCAGAACAGGCACACTGGGGCTCTCCTCCTTCTGTGTGCAAAGATACAGTATTGTAGCAGTCTATTGAATAAAGTAGGGGTGTACTTTGCAATAAATCTGGTATCACGATATGCCTGTCACGATTCAATATATACAATTACAGCTCTGGAAAAAAAAAAAGAGACCACTGCAATAATCAGTTTTTCTGATTTTACTACTTACAGGTATGTGTTTGGGCAAAAGGAACATGTTTGAGTCTATAAACTACTGACAACATTTCCCCCAAATTCCAAATAAAAATATTATCGTTTAGAGCATTTCTTGGATGACTTTATTCCACTCCTGGCATAAGAACTGTTGGCAGCGTCCTCCTTCCCAGTGATCAGCTGCTGTGGGTGGAACAGCTGTCGGTAAGTTCCACTGCGGACCTCATCTGTGAGGAGTAGAAACCATTACAATTATTCAAGAGCAGACGTTAAATAAGCCTCAAGTGTGACACTGAGCTTTAGGAAAAACTAAAGATACTAATGCAGCTGCAGTCCAGCAATAACAGGTAAAATGAGCGGCCATCAAAATTACCAAGAAGCTACCAAGATGCAATTTGCAACTCTTTCCAAAAAGTCAGAGTTCACAACTTCCAAGATTAGTAAAATATACTGAAACCTATTGAAAATTACTACAATTCAGGGATGGTACCACACATTTTAGTTAGAGTTGTTTTAACATGTCAATTTAGAGCCTTTTATGTTTGCAAGTGCCCACCCCCCAAACCATGTTTGCGTTGCAAACCCCTGAAGTAATTTATAATATAGAGTTCTTGTAGTCTCATTTTGAACACTTTGTGATTGCCATTTGAACATTTTTACATCAAGAGTGAATGCCCTATGAAAACAGCATAAATATTTGGGGGATATGGGGGATCATTGGCCATTCTAGTGGAGGCTAGTGCCCCCTTGCAAGGCCAAAACCTATGCGCAAGTAAAAACTGACAAAACTCGCTACTTATTTCAGAGTTTATTGGAACAATCAGTGATGTTTTCTTTTTTAATTAAGGACTCAAGTTGCTGGATAGCATTTTTTGTCTAGATCTAGGTATGCATCTGGGAAACAGGGTAGGAGAGCTCACATTAACGTTCAAAAACCTCAGAAAGTGAAAATGTCATGCCATAGGACCTTTAAAAAAATAAATAATTAAAGCTGGTCTAAAACAGGACTAGAATGTGCTCAACACTGGACTATATTATGGGTAAACTGGCTATGAACATGAGCTAAAACCACAAAACACTAATCTGATATATATTACCAAAGCCCACAATTGCCTATTTAAGGTTAATAACGTCTAAAATGGAAGAGATCCTGATTAGCAAAAGTAGTCCAAGTACCACAGTTTGAGAACCACTGCAACAGGTGAGGTCATATCAATAAGGTAAGAGTAAAATGTGAAGCTTACCTATCGTACGGGGGAGGAGTCGGCTCTTTCGGAATGTGGCGGTAAACCCAACCTGTGCACTATGCTTTATATACGGTCTATGGTCCTGTACGTAAATAAGGCGCACTGACCACGGCTAATTGGGTCAACACGCGTAATCAGCCCAGAAATCGATTCACTAGATCCCTGACATGAATAATGTTGGAAAGGAAGTACTTTTACGTATTTATTGTGAAGTAAAATTTTGCAAGTTAAGGATTTGTAGACAAAGGTGCTCAGCTGTGACCTAGATATAAACGTTAAGATTGTCCATTTGAATGAGTGAAAAAAACGGTTTGGACTAGTACATAAACAACGTGCGCCAAGGACAATGTTTGGCTTTAACAGAAAATTGAACAAATATTTAGAAATACTCACCATGATTAGTCGATAAAGATGAAAACAAAGATGTGAAAGGAAAAAGAGCAGCGAAAGTTAACTTTCACTGTAAAAACCTCAATGTACAGTGGCCGAGGGGTGCAAACGCGTAGCAAAACCGAAAACGCGCTGCAAAATAGATAAACGATGCAAAGCTCAAAATGATGACCTGCAACAAAAGATCAATGATCAGACTGACTTTGATCAATGTTACACTGAGAGCGCCCTCTTCAGGTTTGGAGCACTTCCGTTGTGTTATGGTGATTATGCATCGTTTTTCATTTGCAGGTGTTTTCAGTTTTGCTACGCGTTTGCACCCCTCGGCCACCGTAGTTATCAATCAATCAATCAATCAATCAATCAATCAATCAAGCAATATTTATAAGGCGCTTTTCATACAAAATTGTAACACAAAGCGCCTATATCAACATCACACTGTTGATATCTTTTTATACTTTATGAATGAAATAAACAAACAAAAATAAAATAAAAAATAAAATCATTATCATCCATCATATCATCTTTGCACTGTTTGCTTTTGCTTTGTGTGCTTATGACCTGCTGTATATAGCTGAGAGATTATTTCTATATTTTATTTTTACTTGTGTATTTATATAATTATGCCTTATTTGACATTTTTGCTACTTATTTAGAATGTATTATTGTCATTTATATATTTTCTCTCTCTTTATTATTATAATATATTGTGAGATGTGAGCTGCTGTGTCCAAACAATTTCCCTTGTGGATCAATAAAGTTTGTCTAATAACAGATAATTAGCTATAACCATTAGGGGTGGGATGAGACACAATGTCCACAAGATGAAATGAGTTTAGGTCCATGAGACAAAATAAGATTTTGAAATAATTTATAATAAAATAATTGTAATCTCGTTTGCAGTTTTGGCCTAACATTTTCTAATTTTTAATATTTTTGTTATAGTAGTAGACCTTCTTTTTGGAATCGCAGAGGAATCCCCGAGAGACGTAATTCACCAGGCCTTTACTCGTGTTATCCAGTCTAGCTGTAAACTGAATGGGAAAAAAATCTCATGAGATAATTTTCTTCATGTGTGCACAGTGTTGTGGGAATTTTATCTCACAAGATCTTGGCCCGTTCAATTTTACAGCTCAAATCCTATGGTATTACATTATTGTATACCCGCAGATATTATCAATAACAATAATGTGTAGTGGATTTTATCAAGGAGGGGTGGAAAATTATTTAGATTTCAATAAAATACATTTAGTTTTTGAAAACATTTCTATACAAAGAGTAAACTGTAAGCCTAAGATCACTTTTTAAAAGCACACTTATACAGATCTGGGGAAAAAAATAAGACACCACTGCAAAATGATCAGTGTTTCTGATTTTACTACTTATAGGTCTGTGTTTGGGCAAAAGGAACATTTTTGTTTGAGTCTATAAACTACTGACAACATTTCCCCCAAATTCCAAATAAAAATATTATAGTTTAGAGCATTTATTTGCAGAAAATGACAAAAAAAAATACATGTTTTCAGACCTCAAACAATGCAAAGAAACAAGATCAAATTCATAATAATACTAATGTTTACACTTAAGAAGAGTTCAGGAATCAATATTGCAATAAGCCTTATTTTTAATCACAGCTTTCATGCTCTCCACAAGTCTTTCACATTGTTCTTGGGTGACTTTATTCCACTCCTGGTGCAAGAACTGAAGTAGCTCAGCTTTGTGTTTGTGTTGGAATTCAACAGACGCTGGAATGGAATGGCTGTAATACATGTAGAGATGCTGATTTCAGAAAAAAAATGCAGTGGTCTCTTATTTTTTCCAGAGCTGTATGTGTTTTTGCAAATTCACTCTTGTTAATGGGTAATTTTTAGTCTTTCTTTTTTTTTTTTGTTAATGGTTAATACACATATACACATGGTTTCTAGGTATGCATTATTATAAAATGTTACCAAAAAAAAAAAAAGATTAAGCAACAGCAGAAGCATCAGGCATGGTCAGACTGCGGCTTTTCTCCGTGTGCTGAGTGCAGAGCAGCCCCGGCCCTCCCCCCTCCTGCCCCTCAACAGCCCCAATCTCCCCTTCTACCCCTCCTCCACAGCCCCCCCCCCCCTTCTCCTCCGTCTGCAGCCTCGGGGCCAGTGTGAGCTCACATAGTGTGCAGAGCCCACGTGAGCGCCTCGTTTGCATAAATCTGTAGATGTCGCTACATGGCCTTAACTGGATTCCTTTGTGTTTAATTGTGCCAGTTTTTTTTTTTTTCCCCCACCACGTGCATATGTGTGGTTCAGACAAAGCTGCAAGAGAGTGAGGATACAATGGATGCTGTTTGTCAGATTTGGTGGCGAAATGCTCATCAATAAGCAGGGAGGATTCAATATAGGATAGGATGGCCCAATATTGGTGCGGACACAACGCGTCACAAATTAAAGGTCCATGACATGGTACTTCTTGATGCTTTTATATGGCTCCTTAATGATCAGCAGCTCATCTTTCTGGCGCCCAGGGGACAGTACTGTGAAGGGTCTTGCCCAAGGACCCAAGGACATTGGCTTGCTCATTGCTGCGGGGGATTTGAACCCAGGTCCCCCGGGTGAAAGTCAAGTGACTTACCAGTTGAGCTAGCCTCATGTACAGACATTTACAGAAAGCAATTTATGGGGTCACCTTTTGTTTACAACCATTTGCAGAAGAGAAACGCAGCAAGATTTGTCATCCAATGCACACAGTATACAGCGGGTCTATGTCATTCACCATCAAACAGAAAATAAATAAATACATTTCTTACAAACTCAATTACACTTGTTAACCTCATGTGCAGTGTATCTGTGTACACTATTTCTACAGATATAGGGGAAATGCAGACTCAGTTTGTTAGCCACGCAATGTACACAACTGAATGTCGCTTAATCTCTAGAGACATAAATCATATTTTATTAAAAACGTAATATGAGTGCCAAATAGATGCAGCGATTATAAGAGGTACAAGTAAAAATCTCATAATAACAGACAACATACAGCTCAGGAAAAAAATAAGAGTCCACTGCATTTTTGTTCTGAAATCAGCATCTCTACATGTATTACAGCCATTCCATTCCAGCGCCTGTTGAATTCCAACACAAACACAAAGCTGAGGCTCTTCAGTTCTTGCACCAGGAGTGGAATAAAGTCACACAAGAACAATGTGAAAGACTTGTGGAGAGCATGCCAAGACGCATGAAAGCTGTGATTAAAAATAAGGGTTATTGCACCAAATATTGATTTCTGAACTCTTCTTAAGTGTAAACATTAGTATTATGTTGTTTTAAAATGAATTTGATCTTGTTTCTTTGCATTGTTTGAGGTCTGAAAACATGTATTTTTTGTTATTTTGACCATTTATTATTTTCTGCAAATAAATGCTCTAAAAGATAATATTTTTATTTGGAATTTGGGGGAAATGTCAGTAGTTTATAGACTCAAACAAAAATGTTCCTTTTCCCCAAACACATACCTATAAGTAGTAAAAATCAGAAAAACTGATAATTTTGCAGTGGAACGATGCTGGATCATCGATTAAGAAAAGATAATTGTCGAACAAAGTATGCCAGTGGTGTTGAAAACAAACAAAGATTGATTGGCAATATGGCGTCTTGAAAATACACGATGAAACATGTGCAAATCACTACAAAAACAACGTCAAGACTTTTAACTACATGGTTAAAAGTCAATCTTCAGGGTCATCGGACTGGCGGGGGTAAAGAGTGCTGTTTTCCCAGAGCCCAGCGCAAGGAATTAATAATTGTGATTGAAATGGAATGTACTTATGAAATGTTTTATAGTCACTATCGGTATTATTGTCTGGAAAAGGAAAGAGGGGCAGATAACATAAGATTACTCTTCTTTCTGCTCCCTTTTATTCCATTTTTTTGTATTATTATCACACTGCTGATGTGTTTTTATACTTTATGAATGAAATAAACAAACAAATTATAAAATAATTTCTAAAAAGGGGCCCTCACAAAGTTTGTAACGTGCAGTTTACATTAGACAACATGTAGTATGGGCCCACCAAGATGATTTGTACCCAGGGCCCAGAATTTGGCGCTACACCCCCGTCAATCTTGCATAATATGTCAGATTTAAAAATTAAAGTTATTGCGTTATTTATTAGGTTGTCAGCTATGTGTTATTAATGCTAAACGCTCAGGTAACAAAATTATTTATACGATGAACACAAGGCATGTTATATTTACTACTTGCACATTTAAATATATATAGAGGTTTTCACAACTTTGACAGATCTCTTGCCAAATATACGACGTAACTGGCAACAGATCTCATTCCTACATCTCCGTTAAAGCGACGCTGCCAAAGACATAACCACCAGTATTACACCTTTTATTGTTATTACTGAATGATGTATTAACAGAAAATACACACATTGCATCTACTCATTTACAGCAAAGTCTGTTCAAAACGCAAAAACAGATGTACATTCAGGCCAATAACGATTTTTGAAGTGCGATATATGGCTTTACCCTAGAACACTTTCGCTATAAAAAGTAAAACTTTTGTCGAGTAATTTTTTACCCGATATAATATATCCAACAAAAAGTACTTGTCATGAAAAATAGATCAAAATATGACAACACATGATAAATTAGAGTGTTTTTTTTTTTTTTTTTCAACTGTGGTATGTGTAACAAAATGGGAAAAAACATAGGAAGACCCTAAAAACATGCTCCAAAATTACTGAAAAATTAGGAATTTGAGAACAAAAAATTCCTAAAAAAAAATAAAAATAAAAATAAATAATAATAATGATCCTGGAAACTTGGTGTTTTGGTGTTTGGTCCACCCATTCCTGGGACATGTGAGACTTCACTGGTGAAGCTCAGACTCCTCGACACATGAACAGTTGCAGGAGAGAGGAACAAAAAATAGTATTTTTTCAGTGGGTAAAAATTACCAGTTGACTAAAATATTGTTTTCACCATAAGAATTCCCTTTGAAATCACCACTTTGTGATATTTATTCATAACCACTGCACTAAATAAGGATAGATACACATTCCAGGACCACTCTTACTTACCTATTCCTTACATCCTCTTACATTAAATTCATTGCATTCTTACATTCCTCTTTCACTATTGCCGGGTGAAAATCACCTGAAAGCCTGTAGGAAAAAGTGGGCTTTGGGGTAGGGAAACACCTACACCTTCAAAGATTCAAAAACAATGGTGCCGCTTCCCAGGGACCCATGACACTCAGAAAAATGCAACATATTGAAAATCATGTAAATACTCGGGTGAAAATCACCCAGTGATAATGCTCTAAGCTTAAAGGTGCACAATCTTTTTGTTTGGGGGTTTGTCACCTGCTTGTTTCTATGGATTCTATGTCATTGCTTTGCCTGGAATGTTCCACAGTATGACATTAAACAGCTCTACCTTATATTTATTACATTTCATGTGGTTTTATAGCTCATAAATACCTAGTAAATCCCACATTCTGACTATGAGCGGGGCTGCCTCTCCACAGATCTGACCTGTAACTTGGTCTGGTTTGGTCTCGAACTCAAACTCTCCACTAGAAACGTTACACAATGCACCTTTAAGTAAATATAGACAATAAATGAGCTCCAATAAAAACACAGCACTTTAAAACACTTACTTTATTACTTAGTTATCAATCATTCATTCATCTTCTTCCGCTTTTTCCATTTTCTGGGTCACGGGGGGAAGTTCATAATTGACCTTTTACAGCTCAAATCTCATCATGTTGCCAAAATAATCAAACAAATCACAGTATTGCAAAGAAAATGTGCACATGATAAATACTGACCTCCAGCTTTTATATATTGGACGATAAGTCGATATTGTAATTATAGTGACAGGCCTATGTACATTTTTACAATCTAATTTCTTTGTGCGGTTGCCATGGTTTCCACATTGACACATGAAAGCAAATGACTGAGAGCAGTGGACCTCTTAAAAACACTGACCTTTTCTGATCTTGTTTAAGAAGCACCGCGCCAAACCTCACCAAACTGCGCCAAACCGTGCCAAACCTCAACAAAACCATACCAAACTGCACCAAACTGCACCAAACCACACCAAACCGTACCAAACCACACCAAACCACACGGCATGGTGGCTGAATGGCTAGCGCTCATGCTTCACAGCAAGAAGGTTCGGGGTTCGATCCCCGTGTCTGGGTGGGTTTCCTCCGGGCACTCTGGTTTCCCCCATCAACCCAAAACATGCGCCATAGGTAAAATCCTCCAGCTTAGGTCCTGACCAAACCGAAGCAAGAAGATCATGGAGATGGTCCCCGGGCGCAGTAATGTGCTGCCCACTGCTCCTAATAACAGGATGGGTTAAATGCAGAGAAGAATTTCTCCTGTGTGAGATCAATAAAGTCACTTCTTCTTCTTAAACCACACCAAACGGTACCAAACAGCACCAAACGTGAGAACGAGCTGTGTGGGATCCTCCACTGACATCATCTGTGTATCCATGTGTGTCTGTGTGTGCATGTCCCTCTGTGCGTATCCATGTGTGTCTGTGTGTGCATGTCCCTCTGTGCGTATCTATGTGTGTGTGTGTGTGTGTGTGCGCGCGTGTGCGTGTGTGTGTGTGTGTGTGTGCGTCTGTATGTGTGTGTATGTGTATACATATCTGTATGTGTGTGTGTACTCATCCAGGCCACAGTGGTTCCAGGGGAGTCCAGCTGAGTCTGGGCCTCTCCCCTGTGCCTGTGTGCCCTGTTTTATCTCTTCCTCTTCCACCGTCTCTGTCCCTCGCTCTCTCCCTCTCCTCCTCCACTCTCTCCACCTCTATCTCTTCTGTGTTCTTGCCCTTTCTTTTTTTGTCTCTCAGTCTCTCGCCTTCTTATGTCTTATCACTCTCTCTTTCATTCTCAGTCCTGCTGTGCTCTCTCTCTCTCTCTCAGTCTCCCAGTCTCTCTCTTGTTCTTCTCTCCTCCTGTCTCTAAAGCTATGTCCACACCACAATGCTCCTGGATTTTTTTTTATGGGGGCTGAAAAAAATTTGCGTCCACACACGTGTCGGATCAGTAAATATTTGTGTCCAGATGAAAACGGAGCGCTGAGTGAAAACGATGTAATACATCTGCCACACCGATATGTGGCGCTGTAAACAGGAAACAGCCAGAGCCACCGGAAACGCAATACTACAAACAAAGTTGTCCCACGAGCTCCTGGTCCTCCCAGGTCTCACCTAAAATCTTCTTCAGGTGGCCCTTCTCGTTGCACAGGGCAGCGGGCTTAAAAGAATCTGACACATGTAACTGTGCATGCATCTCCGCCGGTGTTGCACTGCGCAGTAGATCAAGAGGTTTTGATGCAACAGTGCAAATAATCTTAAAAGCGTCCACAGAACAAACTCAACTCCATTGTCCGCCATGGTTGTTGTTATCTGGTTGTTACCGGCAGAATGCGTGGTCTTCTCTTCTGGTCACGTGATGATGACAGCATCGCGACATCATCGTTTTCCAAAAGATGTGTTTTGCTCGTCCACAAGACAACGCAACCCCGGCGTTCTCAGATTTCTCCGCTCTGGAATCCGTTTTCAAAAAACACAGTTTTCGCCCACAAAAAAAGCCGGCACTGTGTGGACGAAAGTCCAAAACAAATAAAAACTTCTCCGTTTCCACCAAAAAACGTCGTGTGGACAGCCCTGATACCTGCGTGAAATATAAACATCGGTTCATTCTTATCCAATGTTACTAAATAAGAAATTATATTTTTGTGTTGTAGAAATCTAATTATAACTGCTCATTAAGCTGCTTTGCAAGTAAGAAAGTCAGAAACTTGTTTCATAATAAATCTCGATTTCACAATTTTGCAATTTTTTCTAAATCTTGATAATTAAAAACTCAATTAATCCGATTGATTGCCTAGCCGTACTCTCCATCTCTCTGTCCTCCTGTACTCTATCACTCTCTTTGATTCTCTGTCTTTCTCTGTGGCCTCCCTCCCCTCTCTCTCTTACCTCCTCTACCCTTTCGTTCTCCCCACTCCTCCTCATCCTGTACCCCCCTCGCTCCTGTCTGCTGTGCTCTCTCCTTCTCTTTCCCTCTCTCCTTTCTTTCTCTCTATCTCCTCTCTTCTCTCCTCCTTCCCCCTCCTCCTCTCCTCTTGTTTTTCCCTCCTCCTCCTCCTCTACCCCCTGTTTCTCCCTCTCCCTCCTCTCCTCTGTTTCTCACTTTCCCTCCTCCTCTCCTCTTTCCCTCCTCTCCTCTCTTCCTCCTCCTCCTCCTCCTCTCCTCTTTCCCTCCTCCTCCTCTCCTCTCTGTTTCTCCCCCTCCTCTTCTCTTTCCCTCCTCCTCCTCTCCTCTCTCCCTCCTCCTTCTCCTCTCCTCTTTTCCTCCTCCTCCTCCTCTTTCCCTCCTCCTCCTCCTATCCTCTTTCTCCTCCTCCTCCTCTCCTCTCTCCCTCCTCCTCCTCTCCTCTTTCCCTCCTCCTCTCCTCCTCTCCTCTCCCTCCTCCTCTCCTCTTTCCCTCCTCCTCCTCTCTCCCTCCTCCTCCTCTCCCCTCTCCGGCTCAAGGTTGCCGTTTATGGCGTGTGCGACACCGGTGATGGATGAGTTGGAGCTCAGTCTCAGTCTGGCTCTGATTCTTTTGTGCTTTTCAGGGATCTGTTAGGGCTGCAGCTCAGTATATTTCAAAGTTATCACAACGTCGCAGTGAACTCTTTGTCCCGCCCGTCATCTACAACTGTATATTTACATGTCAAAATAATCCTCTTATTTAAAACACGTATTCAGAATCACATCGATATTGTGTGTCGTGTAAAGTAGTTAGTGTTACATGGGCTTAAATTGATTCATTTGCGTGTATTTGTGCGATACTGTGTTGAATGTTTAGTGCTTCAGGGTGGTGCAATTAATTACATTTTAATTGATCAACCAGCGTGGGTCTTTTTAATCGAGAGACTTACAGCTAATCCAATGTCAGTAAATGCATGTGGTTTGGGGTAGACATTTAAAGGTGAAATCTGACTCTTTTGTTGTTAATTGCACTGATTATAATAATATAGAAAGCCAGCAAATATATACAATGGTAGTCTTAATTGATTGATTGATCGATTTTAGATATATTGTACCATTACTATCAATAGTATGCAGTTCTAGTGTGGTAGTAATGATCATTATTAGTGGTGGTAAGGTAAAAATCATGCTACTTGTTGTTATAACAGTCATACTTGCGATGCAGTGATAGTATTAAATTTAGCCTTGTTTAGCTGTAGTGGTGGTGGTGGTGGTAGTATCAGCGGTAGTAGTAGTAGTAGTAGTAGTAGTATCATGCATCTTAGTATTTTAGCGTGTTATTAATTTATTTTACTTTATTTAACCAGGGAAATCCCATTGAGATTAAAAACCTCTTTTTCAAGGGAGCCCTGTCCAAGAGGCAGCAAAAACGACAATTACAACACATTTAAAATGACATTGGTCATTCCAGAATTGGAGGACATTTTGGCGTTAAAATTTTTGAAAAATAAACCTTCACTTTTCTGATTTTCTGCTACATATTCATCAATAATAGGTAATAAACTATTAAATGCTTGATTAGCTCAGCTGACGGTCAATGGTAAAATTTGTATTATATAATTTATATGGTTTATTTATTTATTTACTCTAATAACAGTAACAGGGTTGCAGGTAACAGGGTTGCAAAATCGCGCTAATGTTAGCTTTATCTCAGGAATAGAAGCTAGCTGTTTACCTAGCTGTTATTACTAATCAAGAGGAAACACTTATTTATGCAAATACATAAAGGAAAAAAAAAAGGTCTTATTCTGATCATTTGCATAACAGGGTTGCATGAGGCAGAGTGAGACATTCAATCAAGGCTAACGATGTTATAAAAATATGAAAAATAGAAGAGAAGATAAACCTTTGCTCTGCCTATTCTTTTGGAAAACTGTTTGATGATGTCAAGTCCAGGGGATCATGTGGTTCTGCTTTCTTCTTCTTCTACCAGACTAAAAATGTTCTGGTAACAGGGTTGCGTGCAGGTTGTGGGACACATGTTCCATGAATAATAATTATTATTTGAAATATTATGTCTATTAAAACAAATGTTCCCACAGTTACAAGAGATGGCAATGAAACAAATTATAGAAAAAACAAGAAATTTCAATTCAATTTTAACTGGTTTATTTGAGATTCAATTTGGCCATTAGAGGGGTGGGACAAGAGGAAAATGGCATTTTCCCAGACTTATATGGTATTTTAAAAACTATTTTCAAGCATTCTTTTCTCTTAGTTTTTAGATTTGGTCTCAGGACAAGTAAATTCACTCAGAAACTGTATGTTTTAGTATTTTGTATGTGGATTATTTAATATTTGATGGGTCGGACGTAAAATGTCCTCCAATTCTGGAATGACCCACATACAAATGAGTTAAAACAGGTACAATTTATGGAGGCTGTCTCAAGTGCTCTCCGTCTGGATTTAAAGGCATTCAATGAGATATGTTCCGTTATTGCTTTGTCTAGAATGTTCCAAGGTATAGATTAAACCTAAACCGAAAAGCAGGTTACAGTTCAGATCTTTGGAGAGTTTCCTCTATTCTCAAAAGGAATTATTGTATTTATAAATGAATGAATGCCAGATGGATATTTAACGTCATACCATGGAATATTCCAGGCAAAGCAATAACTCCATGGAGAAAAGCAGGTAGCGGACTCTTTAATGCACCTTTAATACATAAAACATATAAGAACGTATGGAAAGTCAATCACTATGTTTGATACTTTTATATTTTGGTTAGCTATGGTTAGCAGATTTCATTTAGTGTCTTAAAACCACCTTTGTTCAGTAAAATCAGTGGGGAAAAAGCAGTTGTATTTGTCTTCTATCAGCTGGTTCCAGTGGAGTACGCCCCACGACTCGCAGTAAAAGGGGGGAAAAAACTGATATTAGAAAAGCCAGAATGAATAGAAGGATCTGCCAAGCCATCTGGGCCTGTGAATGTGCACTTCAATGCAGTGGAAACATTAGTAGTCTGTCATGAGAACGGCCATATTGAATGGCATTGGAGATTGGCAGAATCAAAGGAGACTGTTACTATGAAATATGTCACCAAGTCCTACCATCAGTCACCAGAAGTAACATGTGATTAGCATTATAGCAGCTCCTAAACCTAACATGTATCTATAGTAATATGGTGAGACACGAGATTTGATCTACGAGAATGAGACAAGATGAGATTTGGACATTTTAATTTAAAAAAAAGCCAAGTGCAATCCAGTTTTATTTTATCTTACGCTATTTTCTAATCTGTGTTATACAGCTCTGGAAAAAAATAAGAGACCACTGCAAAATTATGCATTTTTTTCTTTACGACTTAGGTATGTGTTTGGGCAAAAGGAACATTTTTGTTTGAGTCTATAAACGACTGACAACATTTCCCCCAAATTCCAAATAAAATATTATCATTTAGAGCATTTATTTGCAGAAAATAATAAATGGCTAAAATAACAAAAAAGATACATGTGTTCAGAGCTCAAACAAGATCAAAGAAACAAGATCAAATTCATTTTAAAACAACATAATACTAATGTTTACACTTAAAGCCCCAGTGTGTAGGATTTGTGGCGCATAGGTGGATGGTGCTATTGCACTTTCTGTTTTAGCTACGGCAGACCTCGAGGGTCACTCGGGCGCGCCGTAACGTGGAAAGCTCTTGTACCCGCACACGAGCCGCGCGCCGCTACTGTATAAATAAAACGCGGTCCCGGTTATTTTATTTTTTTCTTTTCTCATGAAAACACACATTCCTGATCATGTACCATGACACTCTACACATCAAATGAAACCTTACAGTCTCCTCTTTTTGACTATGCAATTCATTTCCCTGCACAACAGTCACTCCCCGAGCACATGGGGCTTTTATACGGAAAAGCACAAAACAAGGTTAGCTTACCTTAGAATGCTTTGCACAGGTCAAACTCTGTATTTCACCATAAACTTGCTCTCAATTTGTCCGTAAGGATCCAGCGAATAAAATCCAGTAAAACAATTTAGTCCAAAACACGTGTTAGATCCATTACGACGTCTGATCCGGCAGCATGCTTGTGTTGTTTACCCAAAACCACGAGCCTTGCCGAAGGCGAAGGCGGAGCCCAAATGTCCTTCTGCGGCTCTCGTATTCAAAATGGCTGCCTCTGCATGGGGAAGATCCCCCTTTTATGTGACTATATCTAAGTCCAAAAGAATACCTTGATTTCATGATGGAAGTGAAAAGGCCTGGAAAACAATGTATTTTTGAATGGGTATCTTCAATTTCAGTAATTAACTGGTAAAAATCTTACACACTGTCCCTTTAAGAAAAGTTCAGAAATCAGTATTTGGTGCAATAAGCCTTATTTTTAATCACAGCTTTCATGCGTCTTGGCATGCTCTCCACAAGTCTTTCACATTGTTCTTGGGTGACTTTATTTCACTCCTGGTGCAAGAACTGAAGTAGCTCAGCTTTGTGTTTGTCTTGGAATTCAACAGACGCTGGAATGGAATGGCTGTAATACATGTAGAGATGCTAATTTCAGAAAAAAATGCAGTGGTCTCTTAGTTTTTGTAGCTGTAATGTTGTTTCCTCATCAAAAACAACTGGCGTTGTGTTTTGTTTCATTCACAAACCCTGCAGATTTAGGCTTCCGCTTTTCGGAAAACATTCTGTTCCAGGAAGCACTCCACTGTATTTTTAAACTCCATACACTTTCACTAGAATCATATGGATCATTTCAGCCCTGCCTCTACTGAACTCAAGTTTCAATGAGGACAAATCATGGAATTCTATATTGTTGTATTTGATGTCAATACTGGATTTTCATCACAATTGTTTTTTTTGTGTGTTTTTTTTTCAGCTTTATTGTCAATTCTGCCATATGGTGAATCGAAATTTCGTTTCTCTCTGGCCAAGCAGTGCAAAAAGACAGTGTACAAAGTACAATATAAAGAAAATACAAAAAATTCAAAATCTAAAATTTAAAAGCAGTGCAAAGAATAAATAAATACAGTCATACCTCACCTTACGAAATTAATTCATTCCAGAAGTGGTTTCATAACGTGACTTTTTCATAAGTAGAGTCGCAATGGGGGATTCGGGCGGCTGCGAAGCTGAGCGCGCATCCGAGCGCGAATTATTTATTTATTATTTTTGAGATTTCGCGTTTCATAACTTGAATTTTCTTTCGTATTCAGAGACGAAAATGTTACGTAAACGCGTTTCGTAACTTGGATTATTCATTAGTTGGGTCTTTCGTAAGGTGAGGTATGACTGTACCTATTTACAGAATAGTTACTTACATGTGTAATTGTATTTTATTCTGTCTTATTACAACAAATTAAAATGGCTTTCCTAAACATTAACAATACAAACTTTTAATAATTGGAATTTAACAAAAATAGTCACATTTCGAGGACCTTTGACCCTACAAAAGATACAAGTTTTTTCTAATCATCCTGAAACCCATGGAGTTGATGGATACAATAATGATTTAATAACAGAAAATACTTTGTACTTTGGGGTATTTTTACTACTAATACCACCATACAAACTTACATTTTAAAAGAATATTACACATTTAGTAAAATTATTAGTTTAGGGTCTCACAGTACCAAAAAATTCAAACTTGATTTTACTTTCACAATTTTGATAACACAAAGATAATTAAACACACTTAACTTTTTATTATTATATTTTTTTAATAGACAGAGGATTGGTTGTGGATCTCTTGATTAAAAAGACTCAAATATACATTGATTATTATTATGATGATGATTATTATTATGATGATGATTATTATTATGATGATGATGATGATTATTATTATATAAGTAAGTTTATTGCACAGCCTTATCTATTCATCTATATTTTACACATTTCACATATAAGACGTAACTATAAGACAACCACAACCAAAAATAATTTCAGCAATTATTATTTTCTATTAAAAGATGTTTTCTTGACCTGGACAAAGTTTAATTCCACTGGACGAGTTTCTCTCATATTCTGTGGACTTCCCTGGCTCTTTAAATTCGTGGGCGTTTATGTTCGCACTCGTTCTGTTTGGATCTGCTTTCTCTGCAGACATTTCATACCCAGAGCCATCGTGTCAGCTGGCAAAGTATAACTGTGTGTTTTTTTTAAACGCTGCAACTGCAGAAAAAGACACAGCCTGTTTTTATTTCTCCCATCTTTTTATTTATTTATGTATTTATTTTATTACACACACATTGTTAAAGGAGCACTATGTAACTTTTTGGTTGGGGGTCTGTCACCTGCTTGTTTCTGTGGAGATGTCATTGCTCCACAGTAGGCATTCTTACGGTGAGTGGGGTTGCCTCTCCACAGATCTGATTTGTAACTGGTTTGGTCTCCATGAAGATAAAAAGGTTTAATGCCATACTGTGAAACATTCCAGACAAAGCAATAACATTTACATGGAGAAAAGCATTTGAGGGACCCGGAAAACTTACACAATGCACCTTTAAGAACAAAAGAATGAAACTTTAAACAATAAAATAATGAATAAAACACAAAAACAATAAATAAAGCAAAGCTCACAAATCCTAACCATTTCCCCTTTCCCTAAAAACAAAAAAAAAAACCTAAACATTGAATAAGAAAGACAACATAAAACAAAAGCCAACAAATAAAATAAAATAAAAGGGAAAATTCAATAATAGTTTTAGTATTAGTATAGTAGTATAGTATTTATTTATTTATAAAGACTGAAATATAAGCTAACAAACTAATATAAGAATCAAATTTATTTCAGAACATTAAATTCAAATAAATTACATGGTTAGACGTTTTTATCTAAAATGAGACAGGATATTTTGTTGTTTGTGGACAAAATTCATTCGTTCATTTGTTTTTTCATCTATGTTAGAGTTTATTTTTATTTATTTTACTTTTTTCCTCACTTTTATTCTCCCATCTTCAGTTGTTAAACTTTAACTGCATTTCCATGGCGTTCTGCGACCCGTGTGGCATTTATGTTGTTGAGTAATAAGGTGAATAAAGGCTATTGTGATTGTCATAAAACACCTTAATGAGGTCAGTGATTTTTTTTCCTAAGTTCATTAAGCTGAATGGCAGGTTAAGAGGCGGTGGTAGCGCTGAGATAAAACAGGACATAGACATAGACGTAGTGCAGCACCATGTTGATGTAATTGGCTTGGCGTGCCATTGTGAAGCGATTAGGAGAATGACAGATTTGGTCCTATTCAGTGCAGTGAGTGTAGGCAGAGCACAATACAATTACATAGAGACTGACTGACTACAATGTGAGCTGTCAGTGAGCGAGGAGAACACATTAGCTACTTTTTATCTTAGTCCGGCTTCTTCTTTTAATGCTATTTTGGAGTTAGGATCTTGTATGGCACTGAATTGATTTGATTTGTCGTCTACTGTAGTTCTCTGGGTTTCTTCATGTATGATACAGCTCTGGAAAAAAATAAGAGACCAGCATCCCTACATGTATTACAACCATTCCATTCCAGCGTCTGTTGAATTCCAACACAAACACAAAGCTGAGCTACTTCAGTTCTTGCATCAGGAGTGGAATAAAGTCACCCAAGAACAATGTGAAAGACTTGAGGAGAGCATGCCAAGACGCATGAAAGCTGTGATTAAAAATAAGGGTTATTGCACCAAATATTGATTTCTGAAATCTTCTTAAGGGTAAACATTAGTATTATGTTGTTTTAAAATGAATTTCATCTTGTTGAGGTCTGAAAACATGTATCTTTTTTGTTACTTTGACCATTTGTCATTTTCAGGTTTTTTTTGTCAGTTTCTTTTTAGCTTTATTGTCAATTCTGCCATACGGTGAATCGAAATTTCGTTTATCTCTGGCCAAGCAATGCAAAAAGACAGTGTACAAAATACAATATAAAGAAAATACAAAAAAATCTAAAATCTAGCAGTGCAAAGAATAAATAAATACCTATTTACAGAATAGGTAGTTACATGTGCAATTGTATTTTATTCTGTCTTATTACAACAAATTAAAATGGCTTTCCTAAACATTAACAATACAAACTTACAATATCTCACTTGAGGTTGAGGTCTGAAAACATGTATCTTTTTTGTTACTTTGACCATTTGACATTTTGTGCAAATAAATGCTCTAAACCAAGGGTGTCCAAAATTTTTTCATCAAAGGCCACATATGTAAACACAGATGAAGCAGAGGGCCGATCGAGTGCCATAGACTGGTGCTCAGTACAATGAATAATTGAAATATATGCATGTTTAGAGATATCACTCCTTTATTCATGCTAAGATCCTCAAAATGACAGAATAAATATTAAATATTGTCTTATCAAGGTAGATTTTCAAAAAACTTGCAGTCAAAAGTTCTGCTCAAGGTAATTTAGGCCAATTCACCTGGAAGCCTGAGGGCCAAGAAAAATTTGTCTGAGGGCCGCATTTGGCCCACGGGCTATAGTTTGGACATGCTTGCTCTAAACAATAATATTTTTATTTGGAATTTGGAAGAAATGTTGTCAGTAGTTTATAGACTTAAACAAAAATGTTCCTTTTGCCCAAACACATACCTATAAGTAGTAAAATCAGAAAAACTGATAATTTTGCAGTGGTCTCTTATTTTTTTCCAGAGCTGTATGTGCCTTGCTTAGATCTTAATCTTGTCAAAATGTGAGTCTGTACTTAAATGTCCCATGGCATGAAATTTCACTTTCTGAGGTTTTTGAACATTAATGTGAGCTCCCCTACCCTGTTTAGGGCCTTCCCCCATGGCTAAAAGTTGCGAAATGTCTAAACTGAGCATTTGCGGTCCTTTTCTGAGTTTGAAAAAAACACAGCTCAAACGGGCGATTCTGAACAAGGCAACTATGTGACGTCACATCGAAAAATGCAGCTCCACCCCCCGTCTGGATGTCTACCCACCGTCTCTATAAATCACGCCCAGAGAGTTTGGACCGCGAATGAGCTACGCAATGCGAAATGCGTTTTTTTATTTGCCTGGAGGCACGTCCGAGTGTTTCTAGGCTCGGAAGTCCTTTATCTGAGCTTCTGGACCTCTGAAGCAGCAGTGGTTTAATTTTATTTTCTGTGAAAATGTGTTTTTTTCATTGAAACACCTCTCGTTTCTTCCTCCGTGCTTAAAACGCGGAAGTGGGAGACAGCGCACAGCGCAGCGCTAATACAAGGAACCAGCGGCGCATTTGCCCCCCCCCCCCCACTCGCTCCTCTAACCTATCCCTGTCCTTCTCATTTGCATTCAAGCAACAAGGCTCAGAATGCGGTGTTTAGAGAGAGATTTTCTGACTCTGACTGTGTACATGTGTCTTTCTCATGCACTGAGTCTTGATTTTGGAGCAGGATTCATTCACAGTATTAGGGAACCATTAAGGCACCATATAAAAGCATCAAAAAGTACCATGGCCAACCATACCAAGGCTTGGAAAACAATGTATTTTTGAATGGGTATCGGGTAAATCGGGTAAAAATCTTACACACTGTCCCTTTGAAGGTCCTACATTACACAAAACTGACTCTCGTGAGCTTTAAGTCATGTTCTCATAATGTTCCCTCCTCAAAAACAGACCTGGAGTTGTGTTTTGTTTCATTCACATGTTTGAGTAATCCTGCATTATTAGTCCGTCTACATCTCCAAAGCTCAAGCTTCAGGCTACGTTTATATGATGACGTCTGAACAAAAGACACAAAAGTGGCGTCGCGTTTTCACTTTTTATTCCGCGTTTAGACGAGACATTTTCGGGAGGAAATCTGCGTGCATACGGTGACGCGAAAGTGTGTGGAATTGGGTTGGGTATGCATGCCAGGCGGCTAGGTGGTGCTGTGATACATTATCACTATGTCCACGTACATGTGTAGAATCTTCCTTCTTCTCATCTGCGAACCGAAAAGCAAAACAAAACATGGCTACCAGTAGCAAAAAAATAATTTGTGTGGTCAGACGAAGAAGTTCAACTATTGCTTCAGACCACGTTAAACTACAAAGCAACGAAGGCGCAACAAGGTGTGGACTGGGAGTCCTGCCAAACAAAGTACACTGATATATGGACCGATGTGATGTAAATGCGTACGAGACGTCAGCAGATTTGACAAGAGTTTTGCGTCTTGGCCAGTGTTGACGAAAACGTTACGGCGGAGCGTAGTTTCAGTTTTTTGAGTTTTTAAGCCCCCAAAACGCTGTCACCGTCTAAATGAAAGGCACTTCCTACAAAATATTTTGTCATTTTTACCCGTAAGCGTTCTCGTGTAAACAGACCCTGAGAGAAGAACTCAGCCTAAATCTGCAGGGTTTGTGTGTTAAACATGTATGAATGAAGCAAAACACAACTCCAGATGTGAGGAAACAAGGAAACATTATCACATATATCAGAAAATACCATAATAAGCACATTTAAAGCATAAAAGTGTAAGTGTATAGGAATGCATTTGTTCAATTTAAAAGTCAAACTGAGCTAAACAATGACACTTCTCCTAGAATAACTTCCCCTGTTCTTTGGAGCACGCTCAGAATAGATATCTCCCAATTAACCTGTAAACAGAACTCCAGTATTATTTACAAAATGCTTTGGCAGATTCTGCATGACATCAAGGTCAATAACACTCGCTTATTTGATATAAACAAATAGATTTCATTCGCAAAATTACAACGTAGAAATTGGTTTAATTTGCTTCTGTCACCGGGTCTTTCCTTTCAGTTGAATTTCAATATGCCCACACAAACAGAATCAACTAAGCCGTGTTGTTTATGGCTTCCTGGATTGAAATAAGGACGCCTCCTGTGAGTGAGAGCTAATATAGGTCAGTGGCTTCTCTCGTGCAGTGGTATAAAAATGTCAAACGTCTCCTCCTCTGCATTTCTTTATTTGCATTTTTACGTAATGGAGCGACGCGTTTGTGAGATGTAATATGAATAATTAAAGCGATGGGGATGAGTCAATGATCTGTGATGGGAACACACACGGTAATTCTGCCTGTTACCTTCAGCCCCGTTCGGGAAGCTTTGTTTACGCTAAATTGAATGAACACTTCCCTTTATGTTCAAAAAGTCTTTCTAGTCGTGACACTGAGCTGCTGCTGTTAATTAAAACTAATTAAGCGAAGAGTCTGGTGCACCTAGTCACATTTCCGGTGAGGGAGTTCAGCACCTGCTTGTTTCCATGGAGATGGTATTGTTTTGCCTGGAATGTTCCACAGTATGGCATGAGCACTGGCTTGTTTCTAGAAAATGTCACAATGTAGGGCTGAACGACTGTGGAAAGATATGTAATTCAGGGCCTCTTTACGCTTGCGGGTAAAAACAGCAAATTATTTTATCAGAAGTGACTTTCATTTAGACGGTGATGGCGTTTTGGAAGCTTAAAAAGGCAAAAAACTGAAACCGTCCTCCAAAATGGAAAACTTGAATACGCTCCGCTGTAGCGTTTTCGTCTACACTGCCCAAGACGCAGAACTCTGGTCAAATCTTCTGACGTCGCGTACACGTTTACGTCACCATTTCTGCATATTTATATAAAGTAAATTAAGTTAAATAAATTAAATTAAAAAGTTAAGTAAATTAAATTAAGTACAGTAATCCCTCATTTATCGCGGGGGTTAGGTTCCAGAAAGAAAAAGAAGAAAGAGAAATCCGCAAAGTAGGACAACTTTATATTTTACAATTATTCTACATGTTTTAAGGCTGTAAATGCCTCACCACACACATTATACGCTTTTCTCAGACTGGAATTAATGTTTTCTCACATTTCTCTCTCGTTTAAACACTCAAACTTTCGTAGATTTTCAACAAAATGTATTAATAGTGACGTGTGGGGGGAGACACGGCCCCAGAAGCCCCGCCAGACGCACGAGGAGCACTGCCACGTCCCGGGACGAGGAGCTTACCAACCCCTTGGAGAAGTGCGCGACACGTGCATCCCTCATCGTGGTCAAAGTGACAGAGCAGTGTGACCGGAGCAAGGCCGTGCGTATACCGGGGCTGCGAGCACGAGATCGAACCGCGGGGCCCGGACCGCGTCCTCTCAGCCCGAGCCACAAACCAGCTGCACGAAACCAGCAAAGAGCGGCACGTGGTGGTTTAATCCTGGTTTAGACCTGGTCTAGTCCCGGTTTAGTCCAGGTCTAGACCTGGTCCAGTCCTGGTTTAGTCCAGGTCCAGTCCAGGTTTAGACCTGGTTTAGACCTGGTCTAGACCTGGTTTAGTTCTGGTCTAGACCTGGTTTAGTCCATGTTTAGTCCTGGTCTAGTCTCTTAGCCAATCAGAATGCAGAACACAATGTTACACTATAAAAAAAAGTTACACTATAAAAAAAATTGAAAAAAATTTTTTTTGAAAAAAATAAATAAAAATCCGCGAAACAGCAAAGCCGCGAACAGTGAACCACGATAGAGCGACAAACCACTGTAAATAAATTAAGGAAGATTCTACGCATGCGCGCGGACATAGTGATAATGTATCACAGCACCACCTAGCCGCCTAGCATGCATACCCAATCGAATTCCACACACTTTTGCGTCACCGTATGCACGAAAACGCTCGTCTAAATGCGGAATAAAAAGTGAAGACGCGACGCCACTTGTGTGTCTTCTGTTCAGACCGTCATCATATAAACGTAGCCTCAGATTCTTTTCTGCGATTTGATTGACAATTTTTGTTTTAATAATGGGATTCTGTTCAGAGTTCACATTTAAATACAACCAGGGGAATTGTCATAAAGATTGAACTATAAATCAACACATGAATCATTTATTTCAGACCAGGTTTGTACAATTCTAAACTACAGGGTTATTAGTCATTATGCAGAATATAAGACACTACTGAAGATGCTTTTACCTAGCAGCCGAAACATGTCAAGGTAAATACATCTCCTACTGTATTGTCTTTAAAAAGAACCCAAGAAATAAACATAAAAAAGAAAATATAATGAATGTTTTTAGATCAGGATATTTTGTTGTTTGTGGAGGAAATTATAGTACTTCAAAAACTGCAGCCTTTGTGATTTGCTGTAATTGTGTCCACTGAAATTGTGATTTGATTGCGATTCATTTGGAAACTGTACTATATATTTAATGCAATCATGTGTTTCTATATAGAATAATTCAATAAGAAAAGAACTATACATTACCTCATTCACATGTACGTTGCTCTCGCTTTCCCCACCCTCTGAAACTCAAAAAAAAAAAAAAAAACAGCTCAAAATACCTTTTCCTTATAGCCTAACCCCACCAATGACTGCTCCTCTACTTGTTTTGTGTGTCCTTTTCTTGTTTTTGTGTTGCTTTATTGTGAAGCGTCTTTGAATTACAGTGAAAAGCGCAAACGTATTATTATGATTTTGATTTAAGAGGAAACTGTGTAATACAGAGCAAAAATAGTATCTGTGCACAGCTTGAGTGTCAGGTCTAAAGCAAACTTGATATGAGTTACACAAATGGTTCCTTTACATTGCAGATAAGATGTGGAATTGCATAATGTAACCAACACATGCTGACAAAAGACAGGATTTGCACATTAAACACATATGCCTTTGTCGGGGTATAATAATGAAGCCTACGCTGTTGCATTTGGACGCTTTATAGTTAGTCAAGCCTCTTCTGAAATGAATTACAGTCGTTGAAATGCTTCTTTTTTTTTACCTGCTTTGATAACGTTATATAATTCTTATCTGTCAGGATTAGAGATAGACCGATGTTTTGGTTGATCTGCTGCCTAAAAAATGCACACAAGGCTTTATATATCTCTTAATATGAAGAGATAACTGATCAAACATGACAAGACAGCTCTCTTATAGGTTTCTGGTTTAAAAAAAAGGCTGTGGGTGAGTTTGTAGTCAATTTAGATGACATAATTTGAGTAAAATTATCAAAATCAGTTCTACTTATCAGCCCAAACTACAGCTCTGGAAAAAACTACAGGGATGAAAGAATTCCGCTTTTTAGCGGATCTCCGCTTTTTTTTTTAGCCGCTTGGTAATTTTTTTTTTCGTTGAAATTTTGGGTGTGTATTATATATGTATAATTGTGTTAAGGGTTGCCAACCGTCCGTTGAAAAATGTAATCGTCCCGTATTCAGAAACAAAAGTACATGTCTCGTATTAAACTTCTACATGTGTGCGGGGCCGCGCGAGCTTGCGTGCTCTTCTGGTGCTGCGGACACCGCACGCCCCGAGCTGCGCCGCGAGTGCGCTCTCTCGGCTCGTTATCAGACTTTGATGTCGCAAAATCGGGGTCAGTGCCGTGTTTTGATATCAACTTTCAAATAAAAACCACTACAATTGTTTAAAAATGTGTTTTTATTAAATTTATTAAAGTGACTTTCCGCTTTTTTCATGATTGGCCACTTTCATCCCTGAAACTAAGAGCCCACTGCATTTTTTTTCTGAAATCAGCATCTCTACATGTATTATAGCCATTCCATTCCAGCATCTGTTGAATTCCAACACAAACACAAAGCTGAGCTACTTCAGTTCTTGCACCAGGAGTGGAATAAAGTCACCCAAGAACAATGTGAAAGACTTGTGGAGAGCATGCGAAGACGCATGAAAGCTGTGATTAAAAATAAGGGTTATTGCACCAAATATTGATTTCTGAACTCTTCTTAAGGCAGCAAAATCTTACTTCTTTGCCCTTATTCTCTCACATATAACATACTGTATCATCAGCTGGTTTAATACATCACCCACAACAATAAAACCCATTGAATCACTCTATAAACAAGCTTTAAAAACACTTAACAAAAAACACTACAGATACCACCATTGTCACATTTTGCAGAAATACAAATTAATGACCTGGGACAATCTTATTACATTTAAAAATATCTGTCGAATGTACAAGATTAAACATGGCTTGGCTTTGTTATTTTGACCATTTGTCATTTTCTGCAAATAAATGCTCTAAACAATAATATTTTTATTTGGAATTTGGGGGAAATGTTGTCAGTAGTTTATAGACTCAAACAAAAATGTTCCTTTTGCTCAAACGTACTGTACCTATAAGTAGTAAAATCAGAAAAACTGATAATTTTGCAATGGTCGGCCATCGTTTCTCTGTATTCTATTGGTATTGAGCATGAAAAAAAAACTCCTATCAGGGGAGTGAGGATCAGAATTGCGCTGTGTTGTGGTTATTACAATGTGTTTGGTCCTGCAGACAGTGAGCCTGCAGTGGGGATGCGACAGGAGCAGGGCAGGGCTGGTCTGGGTTCATCGAGGACACAGAGAGGTCTTGGGACACTCGCAGTTGGATCTGACTAGAAAACAAGTGGATGAATAAATAGGCTAGTAAATAATTTGCTTTATTTCTGCCTGAAGAGGTTTCTGTGTACATGTGTTGTTTGCAGTGTCGTACAGTCTGGATCTTAAACCTTCTCTTGTGTACTAGGAAGTGTAGGACCTCACGTTTATATGCGGTTTAATTGAGTGTGAGACATAGACTGGATATATAAATGGACATAACTAACCCGCTAGCCACCACGTTCCAAATAGGAAGCGTTCATGAGGGCGCTTTCGGCTCCATCGGCTCCAATACACTTTATTTATATTTATATAGCACAGACAAATTAAGACAATAAAAGAGACAAATAAAAACATAACAATATATTAAGATAAAACATTGTTAAAACTATAACGTGAATAAAATCTTAACAAAAATTAAATTAAATTAAAGACACAGAGACAATTGGTCGTAAAATGTTTGTATTAACCCGCTCTGCATGATCCTAGTGTTTTTATTTCACTATTTTGTAAATAAAATTCCTATTCTTAATCTAGAACTGGCTCCAAATTCACTCCTGCAAGCCTCTGTGAGCTTCACTTGACACGAGATGTGACGTCACACACTGTAGCCCACATTTTATTCGTCAACGTTTACATTTTCACTTTGTAGTAATTCACAAATATGTCTTTTGGAAATGAATTTGGAAATTTTTTATGTAGGCTATAAAATTGCCTTTCTCTGGTACAGATTTATTGTACAAGGCATAATTTTTATTAAGATATTTCTGTATTTTATTTTTACTTGTAAATACTTTGTGTAATAATGTATTATTTGACATCAGTCTGTTGCTAATTTTGCTTCTTATTTTGAATTTAGTATTACCCTTTATATATACACTGAGACCACTGGAAAATTATCAGTTTTTCTGATTTTACTACTTATAGGTATGTGTTTGGGCAAAAGGAACATTTTTGTTTGAGTCTATAAACTACTGACAACATTTCTCCAAAATTCCAAATAAAATATTATCGTTGAGAGCATTTATTTGCAGAAAATGACAAATTATCAAAATAACAAAAAAAGGATACATGTTTTCAGACCTCAAACAATGCAAAGAAACAAGATGAAATTCATTTAAAATAACATAATACTAATGTTTACACTTAAGAAGAGTTCAGAAATCAATATTTGGTGCAATAAGCCTTATTTTTAATCACAGCTTTCATTTTAATTTTGCATGCTCTTGGCATCCAGGGTGGGCAGCAAAGTAAGAATTTCATTGTACAGGGAAACGTGTTTCTATACTGTGCATATGACAGTAAAAGCTTTGAATTTTGAATGCTCTCCACAAGTTTTTCACATTGTTCTTGGGTGGCTTTATTCCACTCCTGGTGCAAGAACTGAAGTAGCTCAGCTTTGTGTTTGTGTTGGAATTCAACAGACGCTGGAATGGAATGGCTGTAATACATGTAGAGATGCTGATTTCAGAAAAAAATGTAGTGGTCTCTTATTTTTTTCCAGAGCTGTATATATAGGGTATTACTGTAAATATCCACTGTTGCGTTCATTATTGGGTTTGTTATACGTACTTGTTATACTACAAACTGGCTTTCATTTGCATTCAGGACCTTTTGTTTCACATTCTTTGTATTCAGTATTTCATATTCTATAAACGCACGTTATAGTACGGGGAATTCAACCAACAACCCCCTCGCACCTGAAATAACAACACCAAAAAATCTGACCTCAATAATGCTATTGGTCTCAGATGTTTCTATTAAATTTTCCCATGCGCCCCTCCCCCCTCCCCTGGCTGTTCTATTCCCCCCTGTATCCTACCCCCCTCATCTGTTACCCTCTCGTTCACCCACATTCATCAGGGCCTGTACGTTTCCTCCGTCCCCCTCCCTCCTCTCCTCCTATCTCCTCGTCCTCCCTCCTCTGCTCGCTCTGTAAAAATATCTGCAGACTCTCTCCATCCCTCCACGCTCTTCCTCTCTCTCCATCTCCCTCTCTTTCCCTTCTGCCCATGTGATCTCCGAGGCAGACTCGGCTCCGGCTCCAGTCAGCCTTCTGCTTCTCTGCCTGCTGCTGCTAATGAGCCTTTGTGTGGTCTAAAAGAACCAAGAGTTTACCGGCGTACACCTAACCTTTTCTCCCATGGCGTCTGGCAATCTCTGGCTCCGCTAAGAGTCAGCGGCGTGGATCGGGAGCTGAGACCTTTTCGTTTGTCATGATCTCTGTTTCTATTTTTTTTTCTTTAATGATTTGGAGCTGCGTTGAGAAGAGGTGAAGGGTGTCACCGGTGGATGCAGGTCAGTGGGCGCTTGTAGTGGAGAGTGAGTGGTCAATTGCTCAGGACTTGGATACAGATGTTGTGCGTTGAGTCATTTTGTTCAGTCTGATGGAGGTGATCTTGCAACACAGAGGAGTGAGGAGTTGGCAGTGTGACTAAATGATGTTTAATTAACTAAGCGTTGTTAATTACAGGCAACAAAATCAGTTAAAGAGCCCGTATTACGCTATTTTGTGATCTGTGTTATAATGCTGTTTCCTCATCCCGGAGTTTTGTTTGCGTGTTTGTTTCTTTCACACATGTTCAACACACAAACTCTGCATATTTAGAGTTCTTCTCTCAAGCAGAAAACACCCTGCTCCACCTTGTGATGTCATGTGGTAATACAGGAAGTGCTCCGTTGTGTTTTTAAACTCCATATACCTTCACCTTTGGATAATACGACTTTGGATACGAACTAAAGGTAAAATGTAACTGTTGACTTGAAAACCACATGACATCACAAGGTGGAACAGAGCATTTTGAGCTTTGGAGATGTAGACAAAAATAATAATGGTTTAAACCACAACTCCAGGTATATTTTTGATGAAGCAACAGCATTATAGCGTGGCTTAAACCTCACGTTATAAGAATCCATTTTGTGTAATATAGGATCTTTAATTAACTAAGTGTTGGGAAGTAACTGAATACATGTATCAAAAATACATATTCTGAATTCAGATTTTGTTTTTTTTGGATTTTGGATTTTACAACCATAATAAGAAAACACAAACGCAATTGGAACAAAAAATACAGAAGCCTGGGTGACACTTTTGGATATACACTGTAAATTTTCCCCATTATTTCTTCATTTGTGCCTCTTGCAAGCTCAGTCTGTTATTTTTTCCATTAGATAGGCGTCCTTTATTATTACTGATCCTTTGAGGGGACAGAGGTTGTGCTCTAGTTCCTTGTTATTGATTTTTTTGGCAGCTAATGACATCACTTTGAATAAATATACGATACTGCATTGATGAACAGTGTCCTCTGAGCAGTTAAATAGATAAACTAGTTCAGGTGTTAAAGGGACTGAATATCCCAGCACCTGCCCCAGTACATCACAAACTACAGCTCTGGAAAAAAAAATAAGAGACCACTCCATTTTTTTCTGAAATCAGCATCTCTACATGTGTTACAGCCATTCCATTCCAGCAAGGCTGGAGCTACTTCAAAGCTGAGCTACTTCAGTTCTTGCACCAGGAGTGGAATAAAGTCACCCAAGAACAATGTGAAAGACTTGTGGAGAGCATGCCAAGACGCATGAAAGCTGTGATTAAAAATAAGGGTTATTGCACCAAATATTGATTTCTGAACTCTTCTTAAGTGTAAACATTAGTATTATGTTCTTTTAAAATGAATTTGATCTTGTTTCTTTGCATTGTTTGAGCTCTGAAAACATGTATCTTTTTTGTTCTTTTGACGATTTGTCATTTTCTGCAAATAAATGCTCTAAACGATAATATTTTAATTGGAATTTGGGGGAAATGTTGTCAGTAGTTTATAGACTCAAACAAAAATGTTCCTTTTGCCCAAACACATACCTATAAGTAGTAAAATCAGAAAAACTGATAATTTTGTAGTGGTCTCTTATTTTTTTCCAGAGCTGTATTTTCCAAAATACAATAACAACAATACAAATATGATGCATTTTCAACTGTTTTCCCTTTAAAGGTCCTATATTACACAAAATTGACTCTTGTGAGCTTAGCCATGTTAGAATGTTATTACCTCCTCAAAAACATACCAGGAGTTGTGCCTGTTTCATTCACACATGCTCTGTTCCACCTTGTGATGTCATGTAGTGGTAGTTTTCATGTTAAAGATCCCATGACATGGTACTTCTTGATGCTTTTATATGGCTCCTTAATGGTTCCCTAATACTGTAAATGAATCCTTCTTCAAAATCAACACTCAGTGCATGAGAAACAGAGATAAGATGAGAAAGAGTCATAAATATCTCTCTCAAACTCTTTATTCTGGGCGTTGTTGCTTGAATGCAAATGAGGAGAAAAGAGCTGGCCAATAGTAGAGGGTGGGGGCGTGGCCAAACTCTCCGCTCAGAGCTCAGAGCCCACAGCTGATCCATTTCCTTGTTTTTGCACGGGGGGAGAGATTTGAAGCGTTCCATTGAAAAATAAACACATTTCCACATAAAATAAAATTAAACCACTGCTGTTCAAAGGTCCAGAGGCTCAGATAAAGGTCTTAGAAACACTCGGACGTGCCTCCAGGCAAATAAAAAACCCATTTCGCATTGCCTAGCGCATTCGCAGTCCAAACTCTCTGGGCGTGATTTACAGAGACGCTGAGTACAGACAGACGGGGGTGGAACTGCATTTGCATTTCTTTTTTCGATCTGACGTCAATAAGGTGCCTTGTTCAAAATTGCCCGTTTGAGCTCCGATTTTTTGTAACGCAGAAAAGGATCGCAAATGCTCAGTTTAGACATTTCACAACTTTTAACCATGGGGGGGGGGGGCCTAAACAGGGTAGAGGAGCTCACATTAACGTTCAAAAACCTCAGAAAGTGAAAATTTCATGCCATGGGACCTTTAACAGCTAACTTTTATGTTTAGTTCAGTATCGATCGGCAATTCCAGGGTTGAAATGATCCAAATGATGCTAGTGAAGCTGCATGGAGGTTAAAAACACAGTGGAGCGCTTTCTGTATCACCACATAACATCACAAGTGTGTTTTCTCATATTTAGGCTAAGAAAAACTCAGCCTAAATGTGCAGGGTTTGCGTTTTAAAAATGTGTGAATGAAACAAAACAAAACTCCATGTGTGTTTTTGATGAGGAAACAACATTTTAACAGAGATCATAGCGTAATATGATCCTTTATTGTTTGTGGACGAATCTGCGGTTCTAAAAACTGCAGACCTTCACATTGCGTTTTTAATTCAATATAGATGAATCTTGGTGCCCTGTAGTAAAGAACACGCCACTGCAAGAAGAGATTATTGATTACATCTTTCATTCTTTGCTGCATTCCATAAAGTAGGTTTAACTGTAATGGCTGTTGGAGTTTTGAGTGCTTTTACTGTCAAAAGAAAGTGCAGGAGTAATTGTCTGAGTCTTACAACATTTTACAAGACACTGTGTTGTAAAAGAAGACTAATGATGCACCACAGTGATAGGAAGAATACAAGATACAATAAATGCATTTAGTTACAGAATACTGAAAACCTTAAGTATATATAAGTGTATGTAAGTATCAGGCCAGCAAAACATACCTTTATGTCAATCATATGTCAACAAAGCAAGCAATGCAAGTGGAATAAGAATTACTGAAAAAATGTAAAAATAATAATAAATAATAAATTTAATTAAAAAATGAATAAACAATTGAAAAAGAAAAAACGAAAAGAACCATGCTACTGTTTAAATGCTCTAAATGTACATACATTTGTTGTTACTTGTGACAATGACAATCCTTGAATCTTGTATCTTGATACATGGGCTAATCAGAGTACTGTGTTCTGAGTACTTAGAATACTTTTACATTTAGTCGTATATCCATTATAGTGCAAAGACACAACATATGATTAAAAACAGCTTTATGTTTATGCTTTGTATTTGTTATGCGTTTATTTATCACTGATCAAAGAAGGAAAAATCACACTTACCAAATGTGAAATCCATACTGTCTAATAGATATTCCTTTAATTTGAATTTTTACTTCTTTGGAGATTTGGGCTACGTTTACACATACCCAGGTATGTTGAGAAACCAATATTTGTCTCTCTCCGTTTTCCAAAATGAAGCCCCGTTTACACGTACACTGGTATTTTTAAAAACGGATACATTTCCCTTCGTTTGTACCCATCTTTTATACGCAAACTGTGAATTCGCCTCTGAAAACGAAGGAGAACGCGCTGCAAGCCAATCAGAATCACACTTTTGGTGAGTCAGCTGGCTAAAACCATTTATCTTAATTTACATGCAAAAGTGAAACTGGAGTTTTCCAAAATCTCCACTTTTGCTGGAGTTTTTCTAAAGAATTGTTTTCAGAGGAAAAATCTCCGTTTGTGTGTAAACGAAAGGCACAAACGAAGGGAAAAGTCTCCGTTTTTACAGATACCCAGGTATGTGTAAACAGGCCCTATTATTATTATTATTGTTCCTAAAATTGTCATAATGAGAACTATTTTTTATTCCTTACGACCAAAATAATCATAGCAATTTACCAAAAATCTTGACAAGAAATCTACAAAACCTGATCTCGGGTTTTATTGGGGTTTATTTCAACTCACTGTTTTTTAAATTTACAAATGTACAAAAAAATGACTTGTTACAATGGAAACAGTGATCAAAATGTTCTGGAGACATGATAGTAAATCCAGTAGATGCATATGTGTGTGTGATTTAATGGAATCATAAATCACCTTAGTTAATTGTAATTGCTGTTACCATGACAACATCCAGAACCCTTTATGCCTACAAGAATCAGGCTATAGTCCATACAATGGCATATGTATTTTCTTCTTACATCCAGCAGCTCATTACACATAACAGCCCACTTTGTGACTCCAAACCACCTGTTGAGAATGGTTAGAATAAGAAAGAGTAGATTCAGAATGTGTTATTTCTTCCCACTCCATTTTGAGCATCAGTCTTTCATTTTAGACTGAAATAGTACAGACTGAATTCATCTGTGTACTACTGTCTGTTTGGTCTGCTATGTCATCGCTCGAAATAAAGAAAAAGATTACAAAACCAAAACCCCAATTAAGCAACCAAAACATGATTAAAGATATACAAGGCAAAGTAATTGAGAGTGCTTTACAGAATAAGAAACCTAGAATCTAGTAATAGCAGTAATTCTAGTTGTCGGCAGCTTATCAAGAGTCAATGCTGACACTTTAAACACCCTAATTTGATAAACACAATTTGCCCATATTTACATAAGGGCTTTACTTGATTAAGAAAACCCCTCTATTTCACATGGAGAAGCGCTGTGATATGGGAAAGCACTACTTGTGAGAGTACATTATAATCTCCATGGAAACCACTTTTGGTATCAAAGCGTAGTGCAGCATCAGCTGAGGGCGAGGCATACAAATAGGCTGCCAACAATGGCGTCTAATTAGGACCCGGGCTCAGAGATGAACTCAAATTGCTCAGGTCATTTCTGCTGGAAATGTGCTTGGCTGTGTGCCGACGAATGCAAAACAAAATATATTCATATACGTTTTTTCGTGAACGCACTGTTTTAGAAAGTAGAATCCATCATTTTATTCTACAATTCAAGTATGCAGAAATATACTGGTAATTAAATACAAATAGCCCAATAAATAATAGATTGTTTTGATCACCAAAGCATTTACTAAAGGCCACCACACACTAGGGGAGAATTTGCCTGAATTCGGCTGCGATTTGCTTCTTCCTGAGTTCAGGGAAGCGTGACCCGACTTTGTGTCTTCGTGTGAGATTTTAAAGCCGCTGAGCTCCTCATATTTGTGGTGTGAGTGTGACTCTGATCTGCTCTGTCAGATCTTAACCACCAAACACCAGCAAGGCTACGATAACAGACAATAAAACAGAGCGGCAGGGGCAGAAGAGTGATGGACACAGAGGCGCTACATACAAACTTTGGAAATAGAGAAAATAATGAAAAGACTTTAGTACTCACCATCCACATGCACAGATATTGTCCTCTGCAAGTATTGACAGTCCACAAAACCGCGCTATTAATCCAGTTTGAGGCGTTCTTTAAAGGTCCCATGGCATGAAATTTTCACTTTCTGAGGTTTTTTAACGTTAATGTGAGCTCCCCTACCCTGTTTACCCTACCCTGTTGTTTTTGTTTAAGTTATTTTAAATAAATAACTCTTGCTTTTAATACAAATATCTATTCCATTTCATAAAGTAGTTGATTTAACATAATCTCCATTTCAGATAATACTGATACCAGCACCAAACACAGCATTGCTGTGATTTTTGTGAATGGCCACTGGAAGTATTGCATGCAGTCATTCTATAAAACAAATAATCATCATTTAATTTTATAGACTGTTGTTAACATGAATATACAGATACACTCCTGTTTAGCAATCAATAACCTCTCTATCAATAACCACTTACTATAAAATGTAAAAAGACAATTATCAGATTCTCACTAGTGTAATTTTATGTCCATACCAGAGAGTGTATAAATGAAAAATGGATGTAGCTAACACGCTCGCTGCTACGCTCCAAATAGGAAATGAGCATGGGGACAGGTCCAGCTCCATTAACTCTGGCTCCAAATCATTTTATACTGAGAAACTGCAGCCTGTCTCTCTGTAAATGCTGCAGTGAGCCTCGTCATTTTGGCCTTAAAATATTCCTATTAATCCGCTCTACATAATCCTAATGTTTTTATTTCGCTATTTTGTACGCTAAATCCAAATATGGAGCTTAACTCCAATAACACTGGTCTACAAATTTTTGGACTCGATCTGCTTCTGCGATAAAAGTGGCTAAATCTCATTTATATTGATAAGATGAACTGAAAATCAATTGATAACTGTGCTGGTTAGCTAATGTATTCAAGATATTTAATGATATTGTTTTACATCAAAATTGCATGTGTTTATACAATAGATTTAGGCATTTTTGCTTAAAAATTATTTAATATTTATATTTTCAAAATATTTGCACTTCTTTATCTGTCAAGAAATAAACAAGAAATATCTTAAGACATCAGGTGCACACAATTTCGAGGCATCTCTCTTATGCGAAATAAAAAAATATTTGATGTTAAAACTCCAGATATATTAAAATGAATGTATTGGAATGTACAGACAGACTTTCAGATAGAAGTGTTGCTTGTAGACACACTGTACCTTCTGATAAACTACCGTTTTTGCCTTATTTTGCGTAAATTTCCTATTTTGACCCAATACTATATCTTGGAAACTATAGCCAATCAGCACTTCTGACTCACTTTTTCTTTATTAGTGACCAAAACCAAGAAAATTTTTCACTACTTTTGTTCTGGAAGCATTTTGCTTGTAGACCAGTGTAACTGCCAGCCTGGTGAGCTTCATTTGACTGGAGCTGAGTGCTATGGATGATGTCACATAGTCCATTTCTTTACACAGTCTGTGATTCAAACCCTCTCTTCTCCATTTCCACTCAGATGCTTCACATTCCTCAGTTATAGGTTGTAGTTGTTGAATCTGGATGCAGCCCAAAAGCTGGCGGTGCAGTGTCAGCACAGCGTATCCAGCCCCCGGGAACAATGACCCTCCGGGCTGGCTCTGCTATAGACACACGCACGCACGCACGCACAGACACACACACACACACACACACACACACACACACACACACACACACACACTACCTCTGTGTGTGCGGCCACATTTGCATCTGTAATGATTTGATAGCAGAGCGGCAGATGAATGGAGACTCCCCCACAAGCTGCTCTGGCCGATACACAGAGCGGAACTGGCTCGGGAAACGGGCTTGTCTATTCTCATTCCAGCTTCCAAGAGAGACAGCAGTCAGGGAAAAGCTGCCAGTCATCGCTCTGTAGTCGTTTCACCACACTGGTTTTATTTTAAAATGAGATAAGACTTTTGTATTGAGACGACAAACAATTAAAGATGCAGTGTTTTGTTAAACTGAAGTCTGTTTGAATTAAAACAAATCAGTTGGATGCTCAATTGATTGTATGGATTATGTATTGTATTATACCACAGATGAATACTGTCATTGTGTCTTTGGGCAAAACACTTATGCCACCTCACCCCCAGTCGCTGCGTACACTGGTGTGTGAATGTGTGTGTGAATGGGTGAATGGTTCCTTGAAGAACTTTGAAGGTGGAAAAGATGAAAATGTGACTATTTGCCAATATATTCTCCACTATATCCTCCTGAGACCTGCCCATTCATTTGTGTCCTTTATAGTGGACATTGAGTTAACCAGTCGATCTTTTAAGTGTTTTGAGATAGACTCTAGTTTGTGGCTGCACTATGATTAAAAAAATAAATAATTAAATAAATATAATAATAAATGAATGAATAAATAAATAGTAAATCAAATAAAAAGGAAAAAAAAAGGAAAAAAAAGAATAAAATGAAATATAAAATAAAAAAGTAAATAAAATAATAAATAAATAAATACAAATTAGAAATTAATGGGAGTCTACAGTAAAATGTTTTTGAGGCAACTGTAGAAGCTTGTAAGAAATGTCGGTCATCAAAAAAAAAAAGGGTTTTGTTAGATTGTTCATTTCACGTGGATTTAACACTATTTTTAACACTACAGTCCATTACAGAGGATATGTTGCAACATAAATAAAATAAAAATAAAATTAACAAAATGTAAATGATAAGGAGTTCATTTACCTCCAAATAGAAAATCACAAAAAACAAACAAACAAACAAACAAAAAAAACAAAAAAAACAAACACTTTTTTTCCTTCCGGTCCCAGGAGGATATAGTCTAAACATGCAATTTTTTCTATATTCTCTTATTTACTTATTGTATTATTACTTATCTTGTCTGCATGCACTTTTTTGGTTCTAACTTTCTTTGTAAACTTGTAAACTTGTTGTAACTTTCTTTGTAAACTGCCTGGAGCTAATGTGGCAAGTCAATTTCTCCTGTGTGAGATCAGTAAGGTCTTGTCTTATCTTATCTTATATCTGACAGCACACGGTCCTCATAATTTTTTCACAATTTATTCAAAATCACTAAAATTTGAAAAAATAAAACCATAACTGAATAGTTTTTGAATGTCCTTGATCGATATCAGAACTTGTATTGATATCAGTACATAGAAAGAGAAAAATTACATAATTATCTAAAAACTATGTATTTGGTGTGTTATTTTGGTGTGTTATCAAGTATTACGCTTTATCCTTAGTCTTAAAATTGTGTTGTAATTTTTTATATTTCCAGACTAACTGTATTCCCAATTGTATATAAAGAATATATTTGACATTGCAAGCTTGGTATTGCAACAGAATTTGTGAGATTTTTTAAATTTTTATCATCTTGGTGCTCATTTTTTTCCCACAATTGATTCAGAATAACTACAATAATTTACCAGTTTTTGGTCTTAATCCATATCAGAACTAGTGTTAGAAATTAGAAACTGCAAAAATTTGTATTAAATTTACACAATTGTCTAAAAGCAATGCCTTGAACATAGTCTTTTGAATTCAGTTTTTTTTATATATATTTTGAGACTAACTTGTATTCCCAATTATGTATAAAGAAGATATTTGACATAGCAAGCTTGGTATTGCAACAGAACCTTTAGGAATTTTAAATAATCTGGGTGCTCCCAATCTTGGCAATTGATTTAATTTCTTAACCAAATTTTAAAAAGGCAAAACAAAACCATATGGCTGAATAGACGGAGTTACTGTGCTAAAAAGAAAGTCCCAAGTTGCTATTGAATTTTTATTACTTTATCAAACAAGTGCTAATCCGCTCGCATGTAAAAAATAAAGACAGCAGGTTTTATGTGGGCTAATAAATGTCTCTTTATGACTCATTAGGTTTTGTTTTACATAAATTAACTGATGCGTTTTATGATATTTCTTCTAAAGGCCGTGTTTAGTGCAATATTTTACCATTTAAATACCCACTGTATGAATTTAATTGTCACGGTGACCTCTAAAAATGATTGTCTGACCTAAAGAGATAATTGTTTATCTATTGTAGTATACTGTAATATAGTTTGGTTGATTTAGCAGTAAAGTATGATGTAGTATTATTGGTACTTTTCATTGTGTAGTCAAATTAAAAGAAGTTTTTTGTTTGGGGGGTCTGTCACCTGCTTGTTTCTATGGATATGTTGTTTCTCTGCCTGGAATGTTCCGCAATATGACATTAAACAGCTCTATTTTACATTTATTCAATCACAGGTGGTTTTGTAACTGGAAAATACCTCGACAAACATGCATTCTGACTGTGAACGGGGTCGCCTCTCCGCAGATCTGACCTGGAACTTGGTCTGGTTTGGTCTCCATGAAGATAGAAAGGTTTAATGCCATACTGTGGAACATTCCAATAACATTTCCAATAACAACACTTGTTTGATAAAGTAATAAAAATTCAATAGCAACTTGGGGCTTTCTTTTTACAGTAACTCCATCTATTCAGCCATATGGTTTTGTTTTGCCTTTTTTTTTTTATTTGGATAAGAAATTAAATCAATTGCCAAGATTGGGAGCACCCAGATTATTTAAAATTCCTAAAAGTTCTGTTGCAATACAAAGCTTGCTATGTCAAATATCTTCTTTATACATAATTGGGAATACAAGTTAGTCTTAAAACTAGCTGTATACAGCTGGTTGTACATCTTATTTGATATTGTATTTTATATTTGACTACTACTTTCTATTTAAATCTGATTTGTACATATATATATATATATTATCATTATTTTTTATGTATATAATTATGTCTCATCTGACACTGGTCTATTGCTCTTTGGTTGCTATTCCATCTACTTTTTCCCTTTTTTTTTCCCTTTTTTACCCTCTGTTATATATTATATATTATATTTGATGAGTGAGCTACTGTTCCCTTTAAAGACTAAGTTTAAGGCATTGCTTTTCGACCAAAAATTTAATACTAATTTAATACTAATTGCAGTTTCTAATTTATAACACTAGTTCTGATATGGATTAAGACCAAAAACTGGTAAATTATTGTAGTTGTAGTTATTTTGAATCAATTGTGGAAAAAATATGAGCACCAAGATGATAAAAATAAAAAAATCCCACAAATGCTGTTGCAATACCAAGCTTGTTATGTCAAATACGTATATTCTTTATATGCAATTGGGAATACCAGTTGGGAATACCAGGCATTGCTTTTAGACAATTGTGTACATTTAATACTAATTGCAGTTTCTAATTTCTAACACTAGTTCTGATATGGAGTAAGACCAAAAACTGGTAAATTATTGTAGTTGTATGAGCACCAAGATGATACAATTTTTTAAAAGCCCACAAATTCTGCAGCAATACCAAGCTTCTTATGTCAAAAATATGCAATATTATTATAATATATATTATAATATATGCAATTGGGAATACAGTTAGTCTGAAAATATTAAAAATTACAACACAATTTTAAGACTAAGGATAAGCAATAATGTCTACCAGAAAAGTCACACAAAGACCAGTGACCAGAAGCTTGAATTTACATAATTTAAAAAAACCTATAATTTTGAAACAATGTTTTGTTTGACTCTTTTGGTGTGAAACGCTCTTGCACTATCTGGTATTGTACTGTATGAGTTCAAAAGCAAAGCGAGTGGTCCAAAATATTGAAAACGACACTGGCCGTCCCCACAGCTCTCTCATACTCCGCTGATTAGTTTTAGTGTAGTTGATGGATGGGCTTGTCCTTGTTTATTTGTCTAATTGCAAGCACAGTTAATAGCCCTCCAATTGACACCGCAGTGCTCCCCGCCACTTCCATCACAAAAGCTCAGACCGAAGAGCGTAAGCACCAATATTTACCTGCACCTGTGAAACCATTGTAACAAAAAGACACGTCTCATTTAAAAGCACTCGCCATTGTCTGGTGTGAATACAATCTCTGAAAAAGAAAAAGAAAAAAAAGGAACATTGGAACCACGTTTATAATCCTTTTCTGATCATTACTGAATCTCTCCATTTGAGTTGCAGATTTTGCCTCTTCAAAGCGCACCTCTGTCTGTTTTGAAAGCACATTCGGAGTTATTATTTCAGATTGATGCGTGTTTGTGGTGTTTTCTTACTGAGAGACAGATGTTCAAATACAGATTTCAGTGATGCTGGAGCGCGGTGCATTGACAATGGTTTTAATTGAAATCAAATCAAAATACACTTGACTGCTTATTTGGATTCGCATGCTCAGATGTGTTCTGCATGATAATGATATTTCTTGAGATACTTTTGAAGGTTTCATCTTAAATTCATGTCTGTGATGGATGGTGTAGCTCGTACTGTTGTCACAGTAATACTAAAATTTCAAACTTGATTTCAAGACTAAGGAACTGGCTCGATAGTCAATACAAATTCCAAAATAACAATGATAATTTAAAAAAAAAGCTCTTTCTTTAAACAATAGAATGTGATTTCAGCATTAAATAATAGTACTTTCTTATAGTATCTGTGTAATCCAAGTAGTTTCCGTGGTCCACGGGCGTGAACTCGTCTGTTTGCTCTTATACTTGTTCAGATGCAGCTCAAGATTCAAAAAAGGTTCATTTCTGTCCTGTGAATGTGACTTTTTTAGTATTGATACACTTTCGCTATAAAAAGTAACACCATCACTTTTGCCGTGTAATTTTTACCTGATATAATATACCCAACAAAAAAGAAAAATGAGAGAAAAAAAATTAAAAAGAAAAGAAAAATAGATCAAAATATGACAACACATGATAAATTAGAGTGGTTTTCTTTTATTTGCAACTGTGGTATGTGTAACAAAATGGAAAAAAAAAAAAAAAAAACATAGGAAGACCCTAAAAACATTCTCCAAAATTACTGAAAAATTAGGAATTTGAGAACAAAAAATTCCTAAAAAATAATAATAATAATGATACTGGAAACTTGGTGTTTGGTTCACCCATTCCTGGGACATGTGAGACTTCACTGGTGAAGCACAGACTCCTCGACACATGAACAGTTGCAGGAGAGAGGAACAAAAAATAGTATTTTTTCAGTGGGCAAAAATGACCAGTTGACTAAAATATTGTTTTCACCATAAGAATTCCCTTTAAAATCACCACTTTGTGATATTTATTCATAACCACTGCACTAAATAAGGATAGATACACATTCCAGGACCACTCTTACTTACCTATTCCTTACATCCTCTTACATTAAATTCATTACATTCTTACATTCCTCTTTCACTGTTGCCGGGTGAAAATCACCTGAAAGCCTGTAGGAAAAAGTGGGCTTTGGGGTAGGGAAACACCTACACCTTCAAAGATTCAGAAACAATGGTGAAGCTCCCCAGGGACCCATGACACTCAGAAAAATGCAACATATTCAAAATCAGGTAAATATTTTTGCTCGGGTGAAAATCACCCGGCGATAGTTAAATGAGTATGAAACACGAAAACTAGTATTGATTGGTATCGGATTTTTGTGATACTTTTGACAATCTTATATTTTTGTACATTTGCACAAGGAAAATTGCAAGTAAAAGAATTTCAGAAGATTTCAGTTCAGTTTATAGGGCTACACTAACAGTTCGCTGGTCATGATAAAGGGTTATGTATTGTGGGATTTGACCGTGTTCTGAAAGAATATTGTATACATATTAGATATTAAATGAATGTTTTATATGTATAGATTGTACCTATTTTTTCCTCTCCTCTTCCATTGATCTTTCTTTCTAGAGTCTTATGTTCATTTCTCCTATAAGTACAAAAATAACATCTGGCTTCAAATTTGCAATCACTTACAGTCTGGAAAGCAAACACTGCCTCACTGGCAAAGAAAGCTCAGAAGCACCTCTATTTCCTCCACAAACTGAGGAGAGCTGGAGCCCCCCCCACCCATCATGACCACCTTCTACCGAAGCACCACTGAGAGCGTCCTGACCAGCTGCATCACTGTGTGGTACGGGAGCTGCATTGGACAGAACAGGAAAGCCCTGCAGCGCACAGTGAATGCAGCTGGGAGGATCGCTGGTGCCTCTCTCCCCTCCCTCCTGGACATTTTTAACACCCGCCTCACCCGCAGAGCGTCCAGCATTGTGGGTGATCCGAGCCACCCCTCACACAGCCTCTTCAGCCTCCTGCCCCCCCCCCCATACTGGCATAACCTGTATTCCATAAAAAGACGTATCACTCTAGACACTTTAAAAACTGCTGCTAAGGACTACTGTTGCACTGTTGCACATTTACTACTGGAATTTTTACTACTGTTGTACTGTTGTTTACTACTGTTATTGCACTGGAATTACTACTGTTGCACATTTATTTTTATTTTTATCTTAACTTCAATGGACATTCTATTGCACATTACCATTTCACTGCTGTATCTCCCATTGCACATTTTTGATGCACACTGCACATTTTGGACATCTGTAAATAGGTATTTATTTATTCTGTTGGACTGCTTTCAGATTTTAGATTTTAGATCTTAGATTTTAGTTTTTAGATTTAGATTTTTGTCTTAGATAGTTTTTTGTTTTGTTTCATCTTTATATTGTATTTTGTCTTTTTGCACTACCTGGCCAGAGAGAAACGAAATTTCGATTCACTGTTGAACACATATGGCAGAATTGACAATAAAGCTGACTTTGATCCTTGATCTTTGATCTTTGGTTTTTGGTTGATACAAGCTGTAATTTAGATCTCCATCTTCATATAATACCATATTTCGTGTGTTATAATTAACCTTGACCTGTGAATACAAACTATCCATTTCCTCATTCTTTATGTTCACGATCAAATACAAAAGAATATTCTACAGTTAAATAAATATATCGGCTTCCTGTGAGGCAGTTGTAGTGTGTAATTAGCAGCTTCTTCCTTCCATCTCATCCGCGCTGTGCAAAGGTGATCAATCGCCCAGGGAGCATGTGCATAATGTGTGTGTGTGTTGTGTGTGTGTGTGTGTGTGTGTTGTGTGTGTGTGCGCGTGTGCGCGTGCGTCCATGTATGTGTGTATATACTGTATAAAGAATTGAACTAAGGGAGTGGGATGTGTGATGTTGGGATTTGGAGGGAGTTGTAGTGTGTAATTAGTGGCTTCTTATAGGAATAGGAATTTATTTACGGACAAAATAGTGAAATAAAACAGCAGGATCATGTAGGGCGGGTTAAAACGAGCATTTTAAGACCAAAATGACTAGGCTCATTGCAGCAGTTACATAGAGAAGGGTGACAGTATTCCAGTGTAATTCAATTGGAGCCAGAGTCAGAGCCGGAAACACCCCCATGCTCATTTCCTATTTGGAACGCGATGGCTAGCGGGTTAGCGATGTCCATTTATATATACAGTCTGTGGTGTATGTGTGTGTACTGTATGTGTGTGTGTGTGCCTATATATTGAATTATTGACATATCATGATACTGTATTTAGTGATACAGTATGAGCTGCTGTATCGATATATCGCCAAGAGTATTTTTTGGTATCTTGTAGCTTCTTTTTTTTCGCTGCTGCACTACAATTTTGTTGCTTATTTAGTGGAAGGAAACATGTTTATGCAGTACACTTAACATATTCACTGTATACCATATTACCTTTGCACAAGTGGTGGTTTAACAAAGAAATATTAGTATCATGTCATAGTATCATGTGTAATATATCGATTGTTGCATGTATTGCCATATTCTGATAATATCGTATTGTGAACCATGTATCGAGTATCATATTGAATCATGAGGGACCCTGTGATTCTCAGCCCTAGTGTGTGTGTGTGTGTGTGTGTGTGTGTGTGTTGCCAATGTTAAGTATTTTAAAAGGAAAGTAGCATATTCACAGTTAGCCTCCACAAATATCGCAATACCCATGAGATTCATATCGTGAAAATATTGTATTGAGAGATTTGGATATTGTTCCAGCCCTACTGTACTATACTATACTATACTATACTATACTATACTATACTATACTAAACCAGGACTAAACCAGGACTAAAACAGGACTAAGCCAGGACTAAACCAGGACTAAAACAGGACTAAGCCAGGACTAAACCAGGACTAAAACAGGACTAAAACAGGACTAAAACAGGACTAAACCAGGACTAAACCAGGACTAAAACAGAACTAAACCAGAACTAAACCAAGACTAAAACAGGACTAAAACAGGACTAAGCCAGGACTAAAACAGGACTAAACCAGGATTAAAACAGGACTAAAACAGGACTAAGCCAGGACTAAAACAGCACTAAACCAGTATTTAATCGAACCAGTATAATACATTTCATATTGTATTAAATTGACAATACAGGTGATTTTTAACTTAACATATTATCCTGTGTATTATTGAATTATTGAATGATTATATGGACTTTTTGTCATAAAAGCATTTCCATTTAAACAAAGTACCTTCTAATTCTGACCTGCCCTGAAACACCACACCACAGGGATGTCAGTGATGGGGGAGGGCTTAGCTTAATGTCATGCAAATGAGTTCTGAAGGCTTGGAGTTAGAGAATCTTTAACGTGGCTTTTCTCAGCTCGTTCTTTTCAGATGTGCTGTTTCAAATTGCCACAAATTCTTCAAATGTTCTCAGATTTCCATGTGTAAGGCATCGTTGGAAAACTTAGAATCTACACTTTCAGAGTCTGTGAAAATGCCTCCGGGACGACTTGTGTCTGTTTTTTCCATGGCCGGGCACATATGTGTGTGTGTGCTTTACTTAAATTCATTGTTATTGTACAACAACAGCTAAAGAACTACATATGCCATGATCCTTTGCTTCGTTTCAGTCCAATCTACATGAAATAACTGTTATTAAGCACTTTAAAACTTAATTATTGTATAGAGAGATTTGGATATTGTTACATCTCTACTATATATACGTATATATGTGTGTATATGTGTGTGTGTGTGTGTGTGCGTTTTATCACAGGGGGAGGTGGTCTAGGGCCCCTGGCTAATTGAGTGTGTGCAGGATTATGACGGTCCTTGAAGTGGACGTGAAATAATGTGTGCTGTCTGCCTCTGCGCTGTGCTCGTTCAGGTACATGTGGAGCTGCGCTGGGCCATGAGCGGAATACTGAAGAGGAAATTTGAGGAGGTGGAGGCAGCGGCGGCGGCGGTGGCGTCTCCGTGCTCGTCGGTGCGTGAGTCCGATGATGATGATGTGTCCTGCAGTGAGAGCGGGGACAGCAGAGACAGTGTCAACCCTGCAGCCTCGGGCCCATTCACACGTCAGTATTTTACCTTTTCTATCAGGAGACTAGCCAATGTGTGCTAATAATCCCTTAGTTTCATTAGGCCATTTAACTGGACTTCTGTATGAAGCACTGTTCTAAATTTATGCTCAAAATGCTCTGGTCCACCTTGTGATCCAAATGATTCTAGTGAAAGTGCAAGGACTTCCTTTGTTACCACATGACAGCACAAGGTGGAGTGTTTTCTTGTTTAAGAGAATAAGGCTGTGTCCCATTACTCTGTCTTACCCCTTCCTTATTTATCTACGTCTTTGTCTTGCCCCTCGATACCGAACTGAAAGGGCTCGGGGTATGAATGTTCCCCTAAGAAATGGGACACCACTTGATTACCGTTTGCGTCATCATCCCTTGCCTCTACCTGAGCTGCTACGTCTACAGAGGCGACAACAATTGACGCAAAAAACGTAAACAAATGTCAAGCATTATCGGGTACCTCAGCTCGACAAAAAAACTAGCTTGTTTATACATGAAAGTAAAAAAAAAACGATAACATCGGCTAAACGGACATCGCTACAATTAAAACCGCAACAAGTTCACTAAAAGTAACGTAGAACATAAGCGTCATAATTGTAAACCTGCTAAACTTTTAATCGATAATTACAACTGCTGAAAATACATTTATGAGGCTCCTTGGCTGGTCGATGTGACGCTGCCATCCTGATCCCAAAACCTGCCTGAGCTTGTAGGTGTACCCCTTGGTTTCAAGTCTGGTCGAGAGTTTACTTTGTTTCAAGGGGTATGTAGCCCTCGGTCGTGGCCTGAGCCCTTGATCAAAATTAGAATCGGGACACCCCTTGCCCTCACATGAACACGCAAAACCAAGGGGTAGGGGTAAGACGAAGGGGTAAGACAGAGAAATGGGACACAGCCTAAGTCTGCCTATGCAGGGTTTGTGTCTTTAAACATGTACAAATGAAACAAAACACAACTCCAGGTATGTTTTTGATGAGGAAACAACATTATAACATAGATCAGAAAACAGTGTAATATGGGGGCTTTATTTAAATCAACTGTATGTCTGTAACTTTAATTAAACAACCGTGTTTCCAGACAAGAGGTAGACATCTGCAAATCAAAAAGCTTTTACTGATGACAATTCTAATGCTGATTTATTCTTTATTAGAAAAACATTGGATATGAGAGCCATGCTGTTTATGATATAATGTGGCGCTTTGGTGATCAAGACGATTATCCAATTACAATTAGTTTCAATGCTGACATCCAGTTGGTTTGAACATAGAAGGACTCACTCTGATCTGAAGCTTCACTACATAAACCCCAGCACCTGCAGCCAGTCATTAGTCAGTGTTTGTGCTGCTGGAGTACATGCTGTCCATATACTGAGAATGAGGAAAACACAGTATGTGCCCTCTACAGCTCTGGAAAAAAATAAGAGACCACTGCAAAATTATCAGTTTTGGTGATTTTACTACTTATAGATATGTGTTTGGGCAAAAGGAACATTTTTGTTTGAGTCTATAAACTACAGACAACATGTCCCCCAAATTCCAAATAAAAATATTATCGTTTAGAGCATTTATTTGCCAAAAATGACAAATGGTCAAAATAACAAAAAAGAAACATGTTTTCAGACCTCAAACAATGCAAAGAAACAAGATCAAATTCATTTTAAAACAACAGAATACTAATGTTTACACTTAAGAAGAGTTCAGACCTCAATATTTGGTGCAATAACCCTTATTTTTAATCACAGCTTTCTTGCGTCTTGGCATGCTCTCCACAAGTCTTTCACATTGTTCTTGGGTGACTTTATTCCACTCCTGGTGCAAGAACTGAAGTAGCTCAGCTTTGTGTTTGTGTTGGAATTCAACAGACACTGGAATGGAATGGCTGTAATACATGAAGAGATGCTGATTTCAGGAAAAAAATGCAGTGGTCTCTTATTTTTATTCACTGTATTCAATTATAGGTGGTTTGCTGGTATTGCTAAAAAAACCCTAAACAAAACAAAAAACAGAAAAACAGGCATTCTGTCTGCGAGCGGGGTTGTCTCTCCACAGATCCGACCTGTAATTTGGTCTGGTCTCCATGAAGATAGAAAGATTTAAATACAAATTGCACCTTTAAGGCACAGGCAACCCATGTTCAGTTGTGATTGGAGTCCCTTTTTAAAACGGTAAGAATACGAACTACATACAGTTTCTTTAAGAACTACAGTTATAAATGCTTTTTTGAGTACAAATCAATAGATCGAATCCGTGCATGATCTTCTGGGGTACAGGATCTAGACGGTTCCTTTATTAGCATACATTTAGGTCTGCCTTATCTGTATAGCAAGATGCACTCTCCTGTTGGTAATTACTTCATTAAATTAACTTATTAGGTTAAACAAAATTAAGTTATTGATTAAAATAAGACATCATTACCTCTGTGTTTAGTATCAGACTTGTATGTTTTGTTCTTATCTCTGGGCTGGGCTGTGTCAGTGTTGGAAAAGCCACATTTCCTTTTGGATTTCCTGAGCGTATTGATTATATGTTTCAGTCATGTCTGATTTCCTGTATAACACCAGTATTGCAGTCTTTAAAAAATGTGGTATACTATATTTTTTGTTCTTCTGAAATCTCTTTTTGATCATTTTAAATTTTGAACTTAGTCGTAGGTATTGAAATATTCAATCTTTGTGAAAAAACATAGTTACACCCAGACTTACTCCACTGCTGCTTTAAACCTAGTGGTGGAATGTAATGAAATAAAATCACTAAAGTACTATGCTTTAGTAAAAAAAAAAAAAAAAAAAAAAAAGGTATCTGTACTTTACTTAATACTAAATGGTTTCTTTTTAACATTTACTTCATTACATTTGGGAGCAAGTACCTGTACTTTCTACTCTTAGGACTTCTTATACACATTTGTAGTTTGAGCAAACAAATTAAAATTATTCATTTGTTTCGGCTGAACCAAATTCACAATTCTTTATCAAAATCACCATATTTGAAGCTTTATTAGCTCAAAATCTGTTTGAAATACTTTTACTTTTTACACTTTAAGTACAGTTTCAAACAGGTACTTTAATACTTTTACTTAACCCTAGAGAACTATCGTTGGGTGCAAATGTATTTACATGATTTTCAATATGTTGCATTTTTCTGAGTGTCATGGGTCCCTGGGGAGCTTCACCATTGTTTTTGAATCTTTGAAGGTGTAGGTGTTTCCCTACCCCAAAGCCCACTTTTTCCTACAGGCTTTCAGGTGATTTTCACCCGGCAATAGTGAAAGAGGAATGTAAGAATGTAATGAATTTAATGTAAGAGAATGTAAGGAATAGGTAAGTAAGAGTGGTCCTGGAATGTGTATCTATCCTTATTTAGTGCAGTGGTTATGAATAAATATCACAAAGTGGTGATTTCAAAGGGAATTCTTATGGTGAAAATAATATTTTAGTCAACTGGTCATTTTTACCCACTGAAAAAATACATTTTTTGTTCTTCTCTCCTGCAACTGTTCGTGTGTCGAGGAGTCTGTGCTTCACCAGGGAAGTCTCACATGTCCCAGGAATGGGTGGACCAAACACCAAGTTTCCAGTATCATTTTTTTTTTTTTTTTTTTTTAGGAATTTTTTGTTCTCAATTTTTTCAGTAATTCTTTCAGTAATTTTGGAGCATGTTTTTAGGGTCTTCCTGTTTTGTTTTTGTTTTTTCCATTTTATTGCCCATACCTAGGGTGACCATTCGTCCGGATTTCGTCCGGACAGTCCGGTTTTAGAGCTGTCTGTCCGGCCGTCTGTCACGTGTCCTCCTTTTTTACGTTTTGTCCTCCTTTCGTTGCATAAATCGTCATAAATCCCCACCCATTATTTACACTTGCTACTCTGCGATGTTCGCCGTTTCCCAAATCAGAAAGTGCATGGTTCGGAGCGTGGTCTCAGTCTGCAGTCGAGGCGGTGCATACTCGCTCAGCCCTGAGTGCAGTCCGTGGATCACATGGCCATCTGCGAGATGGAACAGGTCCCGCCTCAGCTCAATGAGCCGGGTGGTCTGCTCCTTGTTCCCTAAAGACAAAATATTATTCTATTGCGACTAGTAATGCTTGGAATTCCTGTGCACGACATCCAAAATGCAGAATGTGCGAGCAGTGCACATTCTCAGCGCACATTCTTTGTTTTCCCCGAGGGGAAAAAAACAAACAAAAAAACAAGGTGTCCTCACTTTAGGGCCTTTGTCCTCCTTTTTGGACACAAGTGTCCTCCTTTCCTGTTTCATGCCGGTGGTCACCCTACCCATACCACAGTCGAAAATTTATCATGTGTTGTCATATTTTGATCTATTTTTCATAACAAGTACTTTTTGTTGTGTATATTATATCAGGTAAAAATTACCCAGCAAAAGTGATGGTGTTACTTTTTATAGCAAAACTGTTCTAGGGTTAAGTAGATTTTTTTCATGTGATATTTTTACTTTTAGCTGAGTATATTTTTTTTCTCCAGTATCTGTACTTTTACTTAAGTACCAAAATCACGTACTTCTTCCATCCCTGCCCAAACCTAAACACCATTGTGTACGCAGGAATAGCCCTCTTATTAAACCACATTATCTGGGTGTGTTACTGCGATTAGGTAAATCTCTGGCCACAGTCGGAGTGAGACGTTTACATGCACATCCAGACTCCAGTTGAATGTAACCTGCCTGACAGAATGATGAATCTGCTCATTTCATCTCAGGGAAAACAAATCCGGGGCTCTTTGTAATCAAGACAGCAATAACGGCCTTGCTCTCCACCTGACGTGCATCCGGTATTGTGGAAGCCGAGCGACCGCCTGTGTTCGGAACAGAGAGGAGCAGGGCAGGAGCTGTGGGCCTTTTATAAACCTGCACTGTCTGTCATTAGGAACTGCATTAGAGCTGTGCAGAGTGAATAGGGGAGGTGAGGGAGAGGAGAGAGAAGCTGACTTGTATAATGTAGGAATAGGAGGAAGACGCTGCTAATCGGCTCACAGAAAAGACTTGCTTTCCAATTGTACGTATACTATATTTTTGCACTTTTCAAATCTCATGTTTTGACCATTTTACATTTTGAACTTAGTAGTAGCAATACAGCTCTGGAAAAAAATAAGAGACCACCGCAAAATGATCAGTTGTTCTGATTTTACTACTTATAGGTATCTGTTTGGGCAAAAGGAACATTTTTGTTTGAGTCTGTAAACTACTGACAACATTTCCTCCAAATTGCAAATAAAAATATTATCATTTAGAGCATTTATTACTTAAATAAAAAAATTGTTGGCATCTGTACTTTTTAAAATGGATACTTTTTACAATATCTTTGTACATTTTAAATCTCATTTGTTGATCATTTTACATTTTGAACTTAGTAGTAGGGTACTGCAATATATACAATCTTTGCTAAAAACATAGTAACCCCCAAACTTATTAACAAAGTAGTAAAGTACTGTACTTACCACAGAAAAGTCTTCCTTTCCATTTGTATGTATAATATATTTTTGTACTTTTTAAATCTCATTTTTGATCATTTTACATTTTGAAATTAGTAGTAGAGTATTGCAATATATACAGGACAATCTTCACTAAAAACATAGTTACACCCAACCTTATTAACAAAGTAGTAAAGTACTGTACTGTAGGTATCTGTACTTTTTTAAATGGGTACTTTTTACTTCACTACGTTTATAAAGCTGCACTGTCTGCTATTAGGAACCGCATTAGAGCTGTGCAGAGTGAATAGGAGGGGTGAGGGAGAGGAGAGAGGAGGAGGAAGGTGCTGCTAAACGGCTCACAGAAAATGCTTTCCATATATTTAGTACTTGGATGGGAGACCACTGGGAAAATCAGGTGCTACCGTGGGACGCCACATTCAGGCATGAAAATCTCTCACCCTTCGGCAAAATTTGCTATTTTGAATCCAAAATTGGTGACCTACGTGAATCATGTAGATTTGATGAGAAAGGTTTGTTCTAATATGAGGAGACAGAGCACTTGAGAAACCGTCCACTGACATGTTTAGAAGGATTATCAGATTATCAGACTACGTCCCTTGGCACTCTACTGCAGAATGTCTCCTGCAGAAAGAGCCACTGTTCTGTCTGGGATCATGTCCATGTCTCGTAGGATTTCAGCAGATTTCAGGCTCTCCCAGGGGGGGCGGGGATAGGTGTATCGATTAGGTATGACTGGATGTCCTTTTACTGAAGTTTGAGACGTTTCTTCTTGTCATTTACACACTCACCTGCATTTAACACATTCATTTATATCCCTCATTTGTCCCCGAAGGGAAATTTGTCCTCTGCATTTGACCCATCCTTTATTCAGGAGCAGTAGGCAGCACATGACTGCACCCGGGGACCCATCTCCAGGATCTTGTTGCTTAGCTGGAGAATTTTACCTATGGTGCATGTTTTTTGGGGGAAACCGGAGTGCCCGGAGGAAACCCACCCAGACACGGGAAGAATATGCAAACTCCACACAGAAAGGCGACCCGGGGATCGAACCCGGAACCTTCTTGCTTCTTGTTGTGGCGCCGCACACAGATCATTAAGACATGTCCCACTCACTAATGTTCATTTAGCATCAGAACTTATTTTATCACACGGTGATAAAGTGTTTTAGTGCTGACAACAGCACTAGCGAGCGTTGCGACTTCATGTTAACCGTACAAACAGCGGCGCTTTCTGCACTCAGGCTGAACACACACATCTGCTGTGTTGCCAAACAAATAATCCGTCTATAGGGACATTCCGTAACAGTAATCTGGAGAGTCTCAGCAAATATCCCGCCTGTTCCGCTGCCAAGAGCCAATCATATGCCGAACTGTACGAGCGGCGTTCCAATCATGTTGCAGCTTCGTGCTAAAGTGTTCTTAATAATGCACCAAGCTGTACAAAAACATACACAGAGTTGTAATTTGTTTCATTCACACATGTTTAACACACAAATCCTGCAACAGAAAACACTCTGTTCCCTCTTGTGATGCCATGTGGAAGTGCTCCACTGTGTTTTTAAACTCCACACACCTTCACGAGAATCATTTGGATTATTTCAGCCCTGGAATTGCCTATCTCTACTGAACTAAAGGTAAAAGGAGCTATTAACTTGAAAACATGACATCACAAGGTGGAACAGAGTATTTTGAGCTTTAAAGAGGTCGACAGATGAATAAACCAGGATTACTCAAACATAATGTGAATGAAACAAAACACAACTCCGGGTAACAGTATTACAACACATCTTAATGCTCACAAGAATCCATTTTGTGTAATGTAGGACCTTTACAAAACTATAACATAAATACGACTTACAATTTGAATTAGTTTGAGTGTAATTTATTTCTTCTTCTTGGCATCCACGACTCTGTACACGACCTTTGCTTGTGCCATCGCTGCTACTTTCAAGGGCTCTTCGAGAAGCCTGCCAAATGTAAGGCCAGCCTGACAATGTGAACGTGCACTGGGGCATTTTTCTGAATTTGAATTATTACCATAGCAACACAGTTCTAGATAACCTATCGATCTCAGAGACCTGCCAGGTGGGTCAATATAGTGAACATTATTTATGCCTTCTGCCTGGTTTAGTGAGTGTTCTTTTCTAGACTCGAGGGGTGAAAAAATATGTAATTTATTTTTAAGATATAGGCTGTATACTGTTTGGTTCCCATCTTAGTCTGACCATGCTCTGATTTTTAAAAAATGTGTTAAAGGTCCTATATTATGATATTTTCTGATCTCTGTTATAATGCATCACAAACACATCTGGAGTTGTGTTTTGTTTCATTCACACATGTTTAAGACACAAAGTATATACAGTGAACCCTCGTTTATCGCGGGGGTTAGGTTCCAGAAATAGCCCGCAATAAGTGAAATCCGCGAAGTAGGACAATTTTATATTTTACAATTATTCTACATGTTTTAAGGCTGAAAACGCTTCACCAGACACATTATACACCTTTCTGAGACTGGTATTAACATTTTTCTCTTGTTTAAACACTCAAACTTTTGTAGATTTTCATTAAAATATATTAATAGTGGGGGGGGGGGCACGTGACACGTGGACACGTGCGCGCGGACACGTGTGTTTGTTTTGGTACCACATATCCATGCCATGTGCGAAAGTCGAGTGGAAAGCGACCTGGATATCATTTTGGGCAAAACTCAAGCCAATGCTAACAGTGCCAAACCGCTAACAGACGCCTCTGAGCACCAGTCCTCACCACAAGACCAGGTAAAACCAACCTGCGCTCACAGGAGTTGGTTGCATTTCACCCCGGCTCCAAAATCAGACCGCTATCAATGCGTCGCCAATACTCCACAGCTCTCTAGGACGGGGTCGGGTTCGTTCTCTCAGCGTGACGGGGAAGAGCCACTGTCTCCTCTGTGCGCGCGAGTGTCCTCCCCCCGCTGCGGGCTCCCTCGAATGTGGCTCTCCCCGCTGCGGCTCCCCCGGACGCCGCGCGGCCAGGCGCCAGGCCCGTCCATGTTGATTCTTGGCTCTTCCATGGTCCGGCTCGCACTCAGTCTCTTCCATGGCTCGTGCAAGTAAACAAAGGCCACACCTCCTGTCACCCAGGCGCTCTCGTGAAGGACATCTGAGACTCTGTCCCTACCATCCCTGGTCTAGACCTGGTTTAGTCCTGGTTTAGACCTGGTTTAGTCCTGGTTTAGACCTGCTTTAGACCTGGTTTAGTCCTGGTCTAGTCTCTTAGCTAATCAGGGCGCAGGACAGAATGTTACACTGTAAAAAAAAGTTACACTATAAAAAAAATTGAAAAAAATAAAAAATAAATTTGGAAAAAAAAATCCACGAAACAGCGAGGCCGCGAAGAGTGAACCGCGATACAGCGAGGGTTCACTGTAGACTAATAATGCAGGATTACTCAAACGTGTGAATGAAACAAAACATAACTCCAGGTCTGTTTTTGATGAGGTAACAACATTATAACATGACATAACTCTCACAAAAGTCATGTTTGTGTAATGTAGGACCTTTAATTAGCATTTATGTTAGCAGGTTCTCTTATCTTTTTATTTACATGATGCTCCAACTTTATCCAGCTCTGGGAAAAAATAAGAGACCACTGCGTTTTTTTCTGAAATCAGCATCTCTACATGTATTACAGCCATTCCATTCTAGCGTCTGTTGAATTCCAACACAAACACAAAGCTGAGCTACTTCAGTTCTGGCACCAGGAGTGGAATAAAGTCACCCAAGAACAATGTGAAAGACTTGTGGAGAGCATGCCAAGACGCATGAAAGCTGTGATTAAAAATAAGGGTTATTACACCAAATTTTGATTTCTGAACTCTTCTTAAGTGTAAACATTAGTATTATGTTGTTTTAAAATGAATTTGATCTTGTTTCTTTGCATTGTTTGAGGTCTGAAAACATGTATCTTTTTTGTTATTTTGACCATTTGTCATTTTCTGAAAATAAATGCTCTAAACGATAATATTTTTATTTGGAATTTGGGGGAAATGCTGTTAGTAGTTTATAGACTCAAACAAAAATGTTCCTTTTGCCCAAACACATACATATAAGTAGTAAAATCATAAAAACTGATCATTTTGCAGTGGTCTCTTATTTTTTCCAGAGCTGTATACTGTTTGGTTCCCATTGTGACCATTGTGACCATGCTCTGATTTTCGTTTTAAATGTGTTAAAGGTCCTATATTACGATATTTTCTGATCTATGTTATAATGCATCAAAAACAAACCTGAGTTGTGTTTTGTTTCATTCACACATGTTTAAAACACAAACCTGCATATTTAAGCTGAGTATAGTTCTTCTCTCAAACAGAAAACTCTCTGCAGTCCTGGATTTTCCACTCTCTACTGAACAAAAGGTAAAAGGTAGAACTTGAAAACTAAAGGTGGAACTGTATTTTGAGCTTCGGAGATGTAGACAGACTAATAATGCAGGATTTCTCAAACAGGTGTGAATGAAACAAAACACAACTCCAGGTCTGTTTTTTTATAACATTATAACAACATAATATAACAAAGCACACAAGAGTCAATTTTGTGTAATTGTAGCACCTTTAATTAGCAGTTATGTTAGCAGGTTCTCTTTTTTTTGCATTTTTGTATTTATTTATTTAAGTAAGTAGCCTACATTCTTTTAAAAGTGCAATAACAGAAATAACAACAAGATACATGATGCTCCAATTTTATACTCTTAACAAATTCAGTATGATTTTTTTGGGGATAAAAATAAATAGACTTCAGTGCAGATTAGAACCAACGTCTTATCAGTGGCCATTCATTTGCATAATATCCTCATATATCAGACGCTTATTGAAAAGCTAATAATTTAATATACAGTACTTGCACTGCATGGCACTGCGCATGAATCTTATCTAGTGTGATTGTTTTGGAATGGACTGAAACCATATATCGTTTACAAAGTTAATGGTATAGATTTTATAATGCTGTTTTGTTTTTAATTGCAGCCTGGCAATGTTCCAAACTGAAGCATTAGCGGCCTTAAGTGGACAGTGACTGCTTCATCCTTAAGTGCTGAGTGCCCCACCAGCGTACAGTGTAATCCTAGGGGGATTTTTGAAAGCTTGTAGTCTGCACACAGCCAGTTTCTGCGCCGTTAGCATCCAGAGATACAAACTGAGTCATATTTGCGAGCGTGGAGGCTCTAATATTAGCTGTAATGGGCTTGTTATGTGTCAGCGGGAATGACGTGCGCTCAGCTGACGACAGGGGTTGGCTTTGAAATGAAGAAGCACTCGAATAATCATTGCTAGAATCCAGACTAGAGATAATTGCCTCAAAGTTTGAATGTTGTGAGTTCAATTCCCAGACAGTAGTTTTAATCTTAGGCTTAGACAAACTTTATAGATCCATGAGGGAAATTTTGAAATTCGTGGACACACGCATGTGTGCTTGCTCACACGTCACTATACAGCTCTGGGAAAAAATAAGAGACCACTGCAATTTTTTCTGAAAGCAGCATCTTTACATGTGTTACAGCCATTCCATTCCAGCGTCTGTTGAATTCCAACACAAACACAAAGCTGAGCTACTTCAGTTCTTGCACCAGGAGTGGAATAAAGTCACCCAAGAACAATGTGAAAGACTAGTGGAGAGCACAAGTCTGGGACTAAACCAGGTCTGAACCAAGACTAAAGCAGGGATGAACTTGGACGAAACCAGGTTAAAAAGGGGACTAAACCAGGACTAAACTAGGATTCAACCAGAGCTAAACTTGGACTGAACCAGGGCTAAACCAGGACTAAACCAGGTTAAAAATGGGACTAAACCAGGACTAAACTTGGATTAAACCAGATCTGAACCAGGAGTAAACCAGGGATAAACCAGGACTAAACCAGTTTAAAACAGGGACTAAACAAGGACTAAACCCGGTCTGAACCAAGACTAAACCAGGTCTAAACTAGGACTAAACCTGGTCTGAACCAAGACTAAACCAGGTCTAAACTAGGACCCAAGAACAATGTGAAAGACTTGTGGAGAGCATGCCAAGACACATGAAAGCTGTGATTAAAAATAAGGGTTATTGCACCAAATATTGATTTCTGAACTCTTCTTAAGTGTAAACATTAGTATTATATTGTTTTAAAATTAATTTGATCTTGATTCTTTGCATTGTTTGAGGTCTGAAAACATGTCTCTTTTTTGATATTTTGACTATTTGTCATTTTCTGCAAATAAATGCTCTAAACGATAATATTTTTATTTGGAATTTGGGGGAAATTCAGTCAGTAGTTTATAGACTCAAACAAAAATGTTCCTTTTGCCCAAACACATACCTATAAGTAGTAAAATCAAAAAAGTGGTCTCTTATTTTTTTCCCCGAGCTGTATATTACATATGATATATTCCTAATTCCTTATTTGTACATATACATTTTATTTATTTTTTTATTATTTGACACAAGTCTTTTGCTATTACTTCTATGCATTTAGAATGTATTGTACAATTTCTATTTGTTATTATAATGCTGTAAGCTACTGTGTCCAAATAATAATAATAATGTCCAAGTTTAAGTCTTATATTATAATAACAAAGAGAAAAAATATTTTATAATATTTCTTATTCTCTACAGAGGTGTAGGTAATAGTGGTAATTCTTTAAAAAGGTTCCTTAATCTTTAAAAATAAAATGTGAGTGGGATTGAGTAGCGTGCAGTGACTTTTATGGGTAGGCTAGCAGACTTGCATGAAAAAAATAAGAGACCATTGCAAAATTATGTTTTTCTGATTTTACTACTTACAGGTATGTGTTTGGGCAAAAGGAACATTTGTGTTTGATTCCAAATAAAAGACAGAAAATGACAAATGGTCAAAATAACAAAAAAGATACATGTTCTCAGACCTCAAATAATGCAAAAAAACAAGATGAAATTCATTTTAAAACAACATAATACTAATGTTTACACTTAAGAAGAAATCAATATTTGGTGCAATAACCCTTATTTTTAATCACAGCTTTCATGCGTCTTGGCATGCTCTCCACAAGTCTTTCACATTGTTCTTGGGTGACTTTATTCCACTCCTGGTGCAAGAACTGAAGTAGCTCAGCTTTGTGTTTGTGTTGGAATTCAACAGACGCTGGAATGGAATGGCTGTAATACATGTAGAGATGCTGATTTCAGAAAAAAATGCAATGGTTTTTCCTGTACAGTGAGCAATTCTGGAGTCAAATTCGTGAGACCTAGACCTATATAGTTTATTAAAATTTGAATTGGACTGTATTTGACACCCTGTTTGTATAAAGGGGCTATTTGTGGACTAAAGGAGGAGGGTGGGCTGGGCGTCATTCACAGCTGCTGGGGAAGAGGAGAGGTCAGGGTGAAGTGGCCGTGTGCTGTTATTAGAACAAGAAATGTGCGTTGTTTTTTGCTTTTTTGGGGTTTTTTAAATTGAAAGCAAAACAAAATAAAGGAGGTAGAGTAAAAGGTTTTTCAAAGCAGTATTGCGTTAAAGATCCTATATTGCACCATTTTAAATCTTGTGAGTTTTAAGACATGTTATAATGCTGTTACCTCAAAAACGTACCTGGAGTTATGCACATCTGGCCAAGTTACAGGTCAGATCTGTGGAGAGACAACCCCGATCACAGTCAGAATGCCTGTTTTTCATGTTTTTTTTCTTTGTTAGGTAATTAGGTGATTTTATTGTTCAGAAATACCTTTAAGAGCATGCTTTTATTCCCCAAGTTTCTATATATTAGTCTTTATTTCAAGAGACAATACAGAGACATTAAAGGTGCATTATGTGTCTGATTTACAGAAATAAATTAAACGCAATTACATCGGCCCGTGCCGTTCGAAAAACAATAAAATGGATAAACAGTTTATCATGTCATTATTCCATTTTAGTGTCAAACCAAAATGTCCTCCATTTCCAATATTCAATTCAAAGTTTATTACAAAAGAAAAAACATTCTCAGTGGTATTTGTGAGCTATAAAACCTCCTGTAATTGAATAAATATAAAGTAAAGCTGTTTTATGTCAATATTAAATGGAATATTCAAGGACGAGCAGTGAAATATCACAGTTACACAGTGCAGCTTTAAATCTAATCCAAGCTAGTACAATTTTCCATCTGTTTTTTGTAAATGTTTTGACTTGAAGTAATTACTAGTGTATTTGTGGATCTATTGTTCCGGTCACTTCTCTTCACACAGTAGGACTCTATTTTTCCATTCACTTTTATTGAACCATTTTGCCAGAATAAACCACGTCGTAAATGTCCCTTGTATTTTTAGTCAGGCAGAACAAATGCAACGTTTAGTGGAAAATTGCTAAGTTTTATTGTTTTAAAAGCTCATAATGTTAAAGCCCGAGCTGCAGCGACAACACAGTAAAACCAGCAGTTAATAAAAAGGGAGAAGCAGAGAAGGAGAGTCTGTCTGGGGTCTGGATCTGTGGCGTTCTTCGGATGTGTAGAGACGATTATTTATGCTCCACTATCTCCCGCTCGGTCTCAAACCCCCTGCGACCCCCTCCCATTCCTCTTCTCTTCCTCTCCTCCTTCTTCTCCTCTCCTCTTCCTCCCATCCTCTCTGTCCTCCTCTCTCCTCCTACTCCCTCTTCTTCTTCTCCCTCTCATCATCCTCCTTACTTCCTCTCTCCTCCTTCTCTTCCTCTTTTTCCTCCTCTCCTCCTCCTCCCATTTTTCTCCTCTCCTCCTCCCTCTTCTTCTCCTCTTCCTCCTCCCTCTCCTCCTCTTCCTCTTTCCTCCCTCCTCCTCTCCTTCTTCTCGATCTCCTCCTCCTTCTCACTTCCTCCCCCCTCTTTCTTTCCTCCTCTTCCTCCTCCCCACTCTTTTCCCCTCCTCCCTCTCCACCCCTATTCCTCCTCTCTCTACTACCTCTCCTTCTTCTCTCTTCCTCCTCTCCTCCTCCCTCTCCTTCTTCTCTCTTCCTCCTCTCCTCCTCTTCCTCCTCCTCTTTCCTCTCTCCTCTTCTCCTTCTTCTCCTCCTCCTCCCTCTCTTCCCATCCCCTCTCTTCCCTTCCTCCCTCTCCTCCCTTATTCCTCCTCTCTCTCCTACCTCTCCTCCTCCTCTTCCTCCTCCCCTATTCATCTTCTCTCTCCTCCCTCCTCCCTCTCCTCTCCTCCTCTTCCTCCTCCTCCCTCTCCTCCCCTATCCCTCCTCTTCCTCCTCCTCCCTTTCCTCCTCTTCCTCCTCCCTCTCCTTCTTTCCTCCCTCTCCTCCTCCTCCTCTTCCTCCTCCCCCTCTTCTCCCCTCCTCCCTCTCCTCTCTTATTCCTCCTCTCTCTCCCCCCCCCCTCTTCTCCGCTCCTCCCTCTCCTCTCTTATTCCTCCTCTCTCTCCTCCCTCTCCTCCTCCTCTTCCTCCTCCTCCCTCTCCTCCCTTATTCCTCCTCTCTCTACTACCTCTCCTCTCCTCCTCCCCCCTCTTCTCACTCTCCTCCCTCTCCTCTTCCTCCTCCCCCCCTCTTCTCCCTCTCCTCCCACTCCTCTCCTCCTCCTCTCTTCTTCTCTCCTTAAAATTATGTGGTGAAACACAGGATGATGAAACAGTTCCTGGGAAGGTTGCAGTCAGGAGGATGAGGATGTGGAGTCTCTTTGTGGATCCATCCCGAGAAAGAATGTGCAATATGTGAGTTTTTTTCAGGACAGCACTTCCTCATCGGAAAAGAGAAGTGCTGGAATTTTAAAACTGTGAAAGTGAAAATTTTAAGGAGGTTGAGATGGTTGGAATTGTAGTTGAAAAGGGTTAAAATACATTAGATGTTTATAAATTTACTGAATATTAATTTCAGTTATAAATGATTAGTTTGACTCTCACAAACAGTAATATGCTTAGTGCGTGTTGTAACTAAAATACAGAATATAAAAATATAAGTATAATTTTTGTTATTTATCTTGATTTTTGATTGCATATTTTTACGTTTCTGCTTTTTAACATGTAAATTTTCCAATTATGGGACAAAAAATGTTGTCTGTAACGGTGCATTCTTCATAGAGATGTTATTGCTTTGTCTGGAATGTCTCACAGTGTGGCATTAAACATTTCTATCTTCATGGAGACCTAACTCTGGTTAGGTCTCCATGAAGACCTGTGGAAAGGCGACCCCGCTCACAGTCAGAATGCCTGTTTTTCTAGGTTTTTTAGAGTTATAAAACCACCTGTAACACTGGTCTACAAATTTTTGGACTCGATCTGCTTCCGAGATAAAAGTGGCTAAATCTCATTTATATTAGATGAACTGAAAATCAATTGATAACTGTGCTAGTTAGCTAATGTATTCAAGATATTTAATGATATTGTTTTTCATCAGAATCACATCTGTTTATACAATAGATTTAGGCATTTTTGCTTAAAAATAATATTTATATTTTGAAAACATTTAACTTGCACTTCTTTATCCGTCTCTCTTATGTGAAATTAAAAAATATTTAATGTTAAAACTCTAGACATATTAAAATGAATGTATTGGAATGTGCAGACAGGCTTTCAGATAGAACTGTAGACACACTGTACCTTCTGATAAACTACCATTTTTGCCTTATTTTGTATAAATTTCCTATTTTGACCCAATACTATATCTTGGAATCTATAGCCAATCAGCACTTCTGACTTACTTTTTCTTTATTAGTGACCAAAACCAAGAAAAATTTCATTACTTTTGTTCCAAAAGCATTTTGCTTGTCGCCCAGCGTAATTGAATAAATGTAAGGTTGTAAATGTTAAGGGCTGTTTAATGTTTCTCAGTGGTTCTTAAACAAAAAATATTAGGTAAAAACACGAGCAGAACCAGGTCTAAAATGCTTCTTCTCCATGACTACAGTCGTTCTGAACAACAAAGCAGACGAAAATAGAGATAAAATTGCCTCTAAAATGAGACTGGAATTAAAGTAAAATTGGCATACCACAAATTGAGAACCGCTTTAGACAAAAGATCTCATACAGAACAGTGAGCCGTCCTCCCACACACTGTCGTGTCTCCACAGCTGGCTCCATCCTGAAGCGGGAGAAGCGTCTGAGAAACCGGCGGGTGCAGTTTGAGAACGTGACCGTGTACTACTTCAGCCGGCGTCAGGGCTTCACCAGCGTGCCCAGCCAAGGGGGCAGCACCCTGGGCATGTCCAGCCGCCACAGCTGGGTTCGGCAGTACTCTCTGGGGGAGTTTGCTCTGGAGCAGGAGAGGATCCACCAAGACATGCTACGAGACCATCTCAAAGAGGAGAAGCTCAACTCTATCAAACTCAAGGTGAATATGCTTTATTTTCATTTTATTTTTATTTATTTTTTTTAAACTTTGTGTTATTTATTTTTTATTTTTTTGTTTCTATATATGTATATTTTTTTTCATTATTTTACTTTAACATATTTTTCTAGCAATGCTTTTTTTATTATTATTTATATTTTTATTTTATTTTGTATTTTATATTTTCATTTCATTCTTTTTATTTTTTTATTTCATTATTTTACTTTAACATGCTATTTTTCTATCAATTTTTTTTTTTTTTATTATTATTTATATTATTTTTTTATTTTGGATTTTATTTTTTCATTTCATTCTTTTTATTTTTATTTTATTTTATTTTTACATGCTATTTTTCTATCATTGAAAAATCCATTACTTTGAGAATTGAGTTTCTGAGATAACAAGGCTGAATGCTGCAAATATAACCTTGCATTATTTATGATTATACGGTCCATGAATGTTTGTTAGATTAAAGTCTAAAATTAGATAATAACAGGAGAAAATCAAGGCTGGAGGGAAATTTATTATGAAAATGATAAAATTCATCAAAATGTAATTTACAGTTTACAGCTAATACATTTCTTCTTTGTGTTTGCCTGGTGATAAAAAGCTGCATAATTCTGCGTATTGTCAATTTTCACAATATCAGCTGTCAGTAACTGCATTCACATGAATTCAAATCTCATACATAAATGAATACATTAACTCTCCGATATCAAAATGAGGATCCAAAATGAAATCAGTGAGATGGAATTAAAGGAACTGTATGTGGTCTGTACTGCTGCTGGTTTAAAAATGAGCTGAACCAAACCTGCAGACAGAGGACACATACATAAGTTTTTCTCTTTCTCAGTACAGTCATAAATCACCTTACGAAAGACCCAACTAATGAATAATCCAAGTTACGAAACGCCGTTACGTAAAATTTTCTTCTCTGAATACGAAAGAAAATTTAAGTGACGAAACGCGAAATCTCAAAAATTCAAATAATGCGCGCTCGGCTTCGCAGCCACCAACGTAAATACACTTGTAAATACACTCTCCCAACACCCCACTGGCCTCCCATTGGAGGAAGGAACCAATCAGGCCTTTTACATTGCGTCTCTACTTACGAAAAAATCACGTTACGAAACCACTTCTGGAACGAATTAATTTCGTAAGGTGAGGTATGACTGTATATGGACAGGCCTCATGTGAAAGCTCAGAACCTCCAGAATTCAATCACTGAGCTGCAGAGGCTGCACTAGCACTGGTGTCCACTGTGTTTGTATTAAGAATCTGAAGGTACGGTATGTAGTAGGGATGCACCGATGTGAAAATCTTAGCCAATACCGATATCTGATATTAATGTTGCTGTTATTGCTGATAACCGATATCAATATTATTATTTTTTAAAAATTCTGAGATAACATTTTATACAGACTGAAAATCATGCAAAATGAATTTTTGAATGTCTTCTTTTATTTTCAAAACGTGTTTTGACTCCATAAAGCTTAACTTATTTTATTCACTAAACCCCTGTGAGAAAGTTTAGATAAAAACAAAACACAAGGATGATAAATCCCCATGTCACTCTTAATCTGCATTTCACATGGCTCCCATATCACCACATACACTTCAGGTTTGGGGGCCATTTTGTGTATTGCCAAGAAAAGGAACTACAACACATTTTGTCAAATTACAATAAACTTAAACATGGACAGATACAAGATAAACACAACATTTTATAACCAAGATCCGTGTACAGCTTCACCTTATTAAGGACAGCTCGCAGTGCTCTGCCTGAAGTGTGACAGGACTATTATTTGTTTTTCAAACCAAGGAATTTATAGTACTGACAAATATCAGTCGTTAATATTGGCCCAATTTTACACATCGGACCCATACAGATAGGTAAAAAAAAAAAAAAAAAAAAGGCGATATCGGCCGATACCGATATTAATGCCGACATATCGTGCATCCCTAGTATGTAGTATTTGTAGTAGTATCTTACTGTAACTAGAAACTGAGCAGCTTTTATTAGTTTTGTATCATTGTCATATTGTTTAAACCAATACAATATTTGCAAGCAATTTAATAATTATTATTTGAATTTCAATTCAATTCATCTTTATTACGGACTCATGGTCCATTTTTTAAAAGAGACAAGGACATCGACAATACAAAACAATCAGGCTTGGGGAGTAACAGAATACATGGAACGGCGTTAAGTAAAAGGATACAAAAGAAGTATTTCACTAAAGTTACAAGGAAAAAAGACGTACTCAGATTCCAGGCACATTTAGTGAAAATGGGGATTATTTAGCAGGATTACAATTTGAAAGCATTTTATGTTATTTAGTTTTTTAATTTAAAGCTGGAGATGGAGGGAAATCAGAACAAACTGTCGTACACTATGGCAGTACTATGGAACAAACTTGCACCTGGCATGGCCTTGACCGAGAAGAACGCATTTAGCGGGTGGAAATTTCAACATTATTTTATTTTTAAAGAAGACAAGGGGATTTTTTTCTTAATAAACTGAACTATGTGGTCAACACTTGTGCACTTTCACTGTAGGACTATAAGCTACTGTTCAAATTAGCTTTCCTCAGTTTCTTTTATAATGCACAAAATATGATTGTTTTCTTGTTATTGGATATTTGGTGTTAAAGTCATCCAAAAATAATTGAAAATAATCAACTTACATTACTTTAATATTATGGTTCTTGGTTAAAGTTAAGGGGTAACTAGTAACTGTACAAGAATACATTTCTAAAGTAACCCTCCCAACCCTGAAAACAATAAACATTTATGTTTTTAAAACACAGCTATACTAGTGTCTCCACATGTTGGACTGACATCGTATTGCACCGAGTCTCAAATTTGTCAGTGCCATTATTATTCCATTGTCAGATTTGTTCAGTCTGCAGATAAAACTGTCCATTAAAGTTCTTAGTACAGCCTGCAGAGTGTTCACTCGTGCAGTAACAAACATGTCAGTCGCACTCATCCACCCGCAGAGCCTCATGTAGACACCTGCAGTCTTTGCAAAGTGGCTTTTTTGTAATTAATCCAGAGGTGGGCTGTGGACAGTGGTGAACAATATGATTTAAACAATAACTTTACATCATTTGTACAAGAGCCAAACTTACGCAGAAGAGTATTTGCCTGAGCATAGAGCATCCTAAAAGGCTCCTGCTCCTGAAAAGGATGGGTCAAATGCAGAAGTAAAATTTCTCCCGTGTGTCACTGTGTGTCATTGTGTGAGACCAATAAAGGCTTAATCTAATCTAATCCTACACTGTCTATACATCACCGTCATCATCGTCATCATCATCAACATCTGCCATGTCCGCAGTGATGCCACATAAGAACCCACGATGACATCAGTGTAACAAACACTGTCTTTTCCTTATAAAGCTTTATGTCTGACCTTAACTCATTAAGTCCTTTTTAAGCAACATAAACATCCTGGTATGATGACCATGTGACAGTTATGTGACTCTAACAGGAAGTGGGCTCTCCAAAATGCTGCTATATCCTGCGTGCAAATTTCAAGGAAGCAGCTCATTTTAAAAAGCTTTTTTTTGATACTACAGGTCATTTCAAACACATTTAACAGTATTTAACATAGCCGAAGCACACAGGGGAATCCCTGTTACGCACCACGTTGGGAGTTCCCCTGTTACGCAGTGTGGTGTGTGCTTCGGCTCTGTTTTTCCGCACTGAAAAATAGTTCCCACCCAAAATGACCAAGTCAAGCTCTCGTGTTGATTTGCACATTTATTTGCACTCGATATGAATGCGCACTACACAGAAAGTAATTGGGAAAAGCATTGAGCAAATTAATTCCTTTTGGCCGAAATCTTTCTCTGGCGACGTTAGCCTCCAGTCTAACGCGGAGTAGCTTTTGGCGCACGCGGCGGTCAGTGCTGACAGACTCGGACAATGGCTGGGTGACCAGGAAAACGCTTTCCATCACTTATTTTAGTCTCTGGACTGTGGGGAGATGCCCAAGTTTGACCTGGGGGTGGCATATCCCTATAAAGGGATAGTTCGTTTTTTTTTGTTTTGTTTTTTTTTAAATATGAATCTGTATGGCATCCCCTTCAGCAGTGTTGTGCATTAACACTGACTTACCCCTGACAGTGTCCTCTGAGCCGAGTTCTGCCCCGGTTCTGGAGCTGATGAAAGTAGTTCCGGCAAGTTAGCCGGGACAGTTCATAAAGCTTGTTTTTCTTCTCAAGACCATATTTGTTCAAAAAGTGATATATTTACGTCAGAAAAAAGTTGCACTTAAAATAAGAATGAAAAACCTGATGTGACTTATTTGTCACAATAACACGGTCATGGACAATAATGGTCTGTGATCCCACATCATTTTCCTTTAAGAAATGGGTCTGGGTTCTTATGGGTTAATTTTAGTTGTAACAGTCAACACAGCATTTGACAGGCAAAAGTCAGGATCTCTCATGTGCTTGTCTTCTCTGGTCCGGTCTCTTGGTTGCATTCATAAGTTACTGCATATAAAATGTTTTGTTCAAGCCAGAGGATATCCGGCCTGACTTACATTTTTCAGTCAAATAATACAATTTTTCTATCCAATTCAGAATATGTCACCCAATGTACAATAGTTTTATTTTGTGTTCTGCTTTGTGCTCCTTTAAACACTAAACTTCTCCCTTAAAGGTGCACTATATAACCTGAGGGTCCGTCACCTGCTTGTTTCTATGGAAATGTCATTGCTCTGCCTGGAATGTTCCGCAGTATGACAATAAAACATTTACATTTATTCAATTACAGGTGAGTTTGTAGTTCAAATTAAGCTGAAGATGCTGTGAAACATTCCAGACAAAGGAATAACATCTCCATGGAGAAAAACATTTGATGAACCGTCCACCAGAAAAGAGAAAAGTTACACGATCCAACTTTAAATAGCCTAAATATTACTTTTTGCGGTGTAATCCAGAATACTTCACCCAATATATGTGTTTTTCAGATTTATTTTTTGTTTTGCGTTGTGTTCCTTCAGGCCCTGACCCCCCCTCCCTGTGTGTTATATTTTTTCAGTTGACGAAGAACGGCACGGTGGAGTCAGAAGAGGCCAACTCTCTGACGGCCGAGGACATTTCGGATGACGACATTGACCTGGAGAACACAGAGGTGGACGAGTACTTCTTCCTGCAGCCTCTGACCACCAAGAAGCGCCGTGCTCTGCTGCGCTCGTCCGGGGTCAAGAAGATCGACGTAGAGGAGAAGCACGAGCTCAGGGCCATTCGAGTGTCGAGAGAAGACTGTGGCTGTGACTGCCGCCTCTTCTGTGACCCCGAGACCTGTGCGTGCAGCCTCGCAGGGATCAAATGCCAGGTACAAGCTGGAGATGGGAGATTTAAGGAGCAGTAACTGATTTTAAGTGTCTTGAACATGTGAAAAACAGAGTCCATTTTAAAGAGTTTGCAGTGGTCCAATTAGAGCTGGGCGATATGACCAAAAATTGATATCACGGTATTTTTCAAAAAATTTTACCGGTATCACGGTATTTGACGGTATTTTATTTTTCATGCATGACGAGGTGTTAACCCCATTTCCTAATAATTTAGAGAATAATTACTGCAGAAAATTGGACTTGGTAAAACATATCTGGGTCCAGTGCTTTAATCATCTCCTTGATTTAATGAAAAGATATAGTAGTACTGCGCAGTAAAAAGACTGTTTTATTATCATTATTATTTTTGTTTGTTGTAATATAGAATATTTTGTTGTAATATAATTTTGAGTTGATAAGGGGCAGATATCATAAGCTTATGCTTCTTTCTGTTCCCTTTTCATTCATATTTGAGTTATAATTGTATAGAGGCAATTGTGTTGTTATTTTTGTTTTGTTTTAACAAATGAAATAAAGAATCAGAATCAGAAAGGATTTATTGCCATATGTTTGAACATGTTCACCACATTAGGAAATTGCTTTGGTACTTGGAGCGGAATAAAATAGAATAAAATAAAGTAGAAAACTTAAATTAACAAATTTACAAGAATACAAGGATATAACAGTGCAGGTGCAGGTAATGATCAGAGTGCATGAGTGCAGGGTCATGTTACTGACACAGAGCCGGGGGGCTTGCCTTGGAGGAGCTCTGGGCAGATGGTGTTGAAGGCAGAGCTGAAGTCCACAAACAGGATCCTGGCGTAGGTTCCCGGGGGGTCCAGATGCTGCAGGGTGAAGTGTAGAGCCATGTTGATGGCATCATCTACAGATCTGTTGGCTCTGTAGGCGAACTGCAGGGGGTCTAGGAGGGGGGCTGTGAGGGTCTTGAGGTGGGGCAGAACCAGGCGCTCCAATGACTTCATGACCACAGATGTTAGAGCCACAGGTCTGTAGTCATTAAGTCCAGTGATCTTTGGCTTCTTGGGGACAGGAACACTCTACACAATCTCTACAGAGGTTAGAGGTTGTTACTGCTGATATATCTGCTGATAGTTTGTTGGCCAGGCCCAGTACATCTCTGTGCGTGCACATGGAAAAGTCCAAACCGATTGCAAATGGATTGGGATCGTGTCGGTTGCATGTGCACAGGCAACGGATTGGATTGGGATCCCCAATCCCCCAGGAACCCCTGTCTTAGGCCGATAGCAATCCACTTGGCGTTGCCATGTGCACGATTTCGGATTGGACTGGCGTACTGCGCATGTGCCAGGGATTTCACCCGGAAGGGGTAGGAGTGGTAGGAGGTGCCGAAAGCAACAAGCGCGCACTACTTGCCCGCACTGCGAAATACTGGAAGAGCTCTTCCCGCATCAGACAGCTGTCCTCCACCCCACAATCAGATGGCTCAGGACAGCGTTCCTTCACGGCATCAACAAGCCCCATCTTCCACCATATCTGAACTATGAACATAACGCACAGGGCAATTCCAGAAAAGAAGAAATTTACAGCACACTCGCTTGACTTTACTCTTATTCCTTTATTGGGCTTAGAGCAAAGAACGCGTTTCGCTTTTACAGCGTCATTAGGTAGAATCGAAACGCGTTGTTTGCTCTAAGCCCAATAAAGGAATATGAGTAAAGTCAAGCGAGTGTGCGGTAAATTTCGTCTTTTCTGGAATTATTCAATGTTCCTGTTGTTACCAGCACCTGGAAGCTGTGCATGGAGTTTTGAACTTTTGAAATAACGCACAGGGCACTCTGAGTGGAAGAGACTACAGAATTTAAGATAAGCATTACAAAGACATACAAAATGAAAGTGTGGTTGTGTAATTTCACTACCCCAGACCTTACATAAATGATAAACCCATAGCTACAAATTTAATGCCTTTATTTGTGGCACGAAAGATGCAAGCAACAAAAAACAAAAAGGCAGAACATGATTAAAACAGTGGTGTTCGGTATAGGCCCCGAACGGCCCCAATCCTCGTAATTTTCGTTGTCCTCGATTGCTTGTAATATCAAACGCCGACGACACAGCTTGTGTCGTATTAAAGAAACCAAAAACGGACAACACGTACGCCAATGTTGCTCCGTCGAACTCCTCGAAAGCCATCGCAATATACTGCCAGATAGTTGTGTTTAGGGATGGGCGGATCGATACCAAAGTATCGATATATCGATCCTGATGGAGTATTTAATATGGATCGATCCTGGTATTAAATTATCAATACCAAGTCATGTTTTCTTACTGACTTAACTTTCAGTTTATTTAGTTCAAATTCATATGTGTTTTGTTCATTATTCAACCATTGCCAGTTGTCAGGCACTACTTTACCTTCCGCGTTCTCACCAAACGTGGGGTAGTACGTCACCCCGCGACAGACTCACTGCTGTGAGATTTCAGTCAAAGCGGCGCGGGGCTGCGGGAGCCATGGGAGACCGCAAGCGAAGTGTGGATTTACTTCCACACCGTGGACGACAATGTTGCGAAGTGCAGTGTGTGCAAAAAAATGATCCGATATTGTGGCAATACCACAAATTTTAAATAAACACTTGATCATAAATCATAAACCTCAGCATGACGAAATGCTACTGACCAAACAACGACAGGAGGCTAGTCAGGCAGCTCCCTCCAGCACAGCAGCAACAGCACTCACACCCGAACTCCCACCTTACCCATCTCCCACCCCCCACCCCCCATATTGGCATAACCTGTATTCCATAAAAGACATATCACTCTAGACACTTTAAAAAACTGCTGCTAAGGACTACTGTTGCACTGTTGCACATTTACATTTACTACTGGATTTTACTCCTGTTGCACTGTTGTTTACTACTGTTATTGCACATTTACATTTACTACTGGAATTTTTAGTACTGTTGTTTACTCCTGTTATTGAATTTTACCCCCGTTGCACTGTTGTTTACTACTGTTATGGCACATTGACTACTGGAATTTTAGTACTGTTGTTTACTCCTGTTACTGCACTAGAATTACTACTGTTGCACATTTATTTTTATTTTATCTTAATGCACATTCTACTGCACATGACCAAGTCACTGCTGTATCTTCCATTGCACATTTTGATGCACACTGCACACTTTGGAAATCTGTATATAGTATAGTTTATTTATTATGTTGCACTGTTTTAAGATTTTAGATCGTAGACTTTAGTTTTAACTTTAGATCTCTGTCTTAGATAGTTTTTTGTTGTGTTTTGTCTTCATATTGTATTTTGTACACTGTCTTTTGCACTACCTGGCCAGAGAGAAACAAAATTTCGATTCACTGTATGTTGAACACATATGGCAGAATTGACAATAAAGCTGACTTTGAACTTTGAACTTTGAACTTTGAACAGAGGTCAGTTGCCGAGGCATTTGAGAGAGGGAGAATGTACCCAGGTAACCATCAACCATGTAGAAGACTAAGAGTAGTGTAAAGTAGGCCTATGAAAGGTGACGTGTATACCCCTGACAAAAAATCCTGCCATTTTTGCCAGTAACATCCTGTTATTTTAAGTGGAGTTGTGCACATTTAGTTTCAAATTTATTTTCATTATGTAAGGATACAATTGAGAATACAATTAATTTTTTTCAGATATCTGGTGTTAAGAATGTGTGGAGCTAAGCCCCCTGGTGGAGCTTTGTGAAGCCAAGGTATCTAGTTAGAGCCAGGTTAGTGTTTTTCTGCAGTATTAAAAAATGTATGAAAGTATCGGTATCGATATCGGGATTCTAACCCTGGTATTACTTGGTATCGTATCAAAACAAAAATAACTGGTATCGCCCGTCCCTAAGCTGTGTTGTGTTTTTATAATGAGTAGCTGTCACCCGGAATTAGTTGGACTACAGCGCCACCTAGCGTTGCGGAGCGGGCCAGGTTGCTGACCTGAATCTGATTGCGCGACATGCATGTGCACTCAGATTGACGACAGACCACCCGCCGAGTAACGGGAGAAATCCAATCCAATCCTGATCCGATCCTACCATGTGCATGCACATGGTGGAGGTTTTGAAGCAGGCAGGCACATGACAAGCCTGCAGTGAAGAGTTGAAGATGCCCGTAAACACCGGGGCCAACTCGTTAGCGCAGTGTCTCAAGGTGGCAGGAGAGACACCGTCTGGGCCTTCCGGGCATTCATCCTTCTGAACTGCTTCTTCACATCTGCTTCATGAATGCGAAAGGGTGGAGATGGCTCTGGTGAGGGGGAAGCGGGGGCGGTGGGGGGATAAGTGTCCAGGTAGTCTCTATTGTTGGGACAGTTGGAGGTGTGAGAGCTGCTTGATGGCTCATCAAAACGACAGTAGAAGTCGTTTAGACTGTTGGCTAGGGGCAGATCATCGGTGGAGTGTGGGGTTTTAGGTTTGTAGTTCGTAATTTTCGTAAAACTCCTCCACACAGAAGCCGAGTTGTCCTCTGAGATCTGCTGCTGCATATTGTCCGAGGACTGGCGTCTAGCAGTGCCCACTTCTCTGCTAAACCTGTACTTGGCATTCTTGTAGAGGTCTCTATCTCCACTTCTGAAAGCCTGCCTTTTTTCTAGCCACAGCCGTTTGAGTTTGGGAGCAAACCAGGGTTTGTCATTGTTATAACTCACCCAGGTGCGTGATGGCACAATGCTGTCCTCACAGAAGAGGATATATGAGGTGACAGTGTCTGTGTACTCATCCAAACTGTCAGAAGCAGCTCTCATAGCGTCCCAGTCTGTAGTTCCCAAGCACGTACGCAGCTCCTCCATAGCCTCGCTGCTCCACCTTTTTGTAGTCCTCACGACAGGTTTAGAGTGTTTCAGTCTTTGTCTGTACGCGGGGATAAGATGGATCATTACGTGGTCAGAAAGTCCGAGTGCAGCCCCACTTATCGTGCTGTAACAGTGATCCAGCGTCCTCTCCTTTCTAGTTGGGCATTTGATGTACTGAGGTATTTGGGAAATTCCTGGCTTAGATTGGCTTTGTTAAAGTCCCCAAGAACAATGATGAGATAGTCCGGGTATGTCCGCTCCATACACACTATTTGTTCTGCGAGTGCGCACTGAGCCGCGTGCACGTGCGCGTCCGGTGGGATGTAAACCGCAGCCAGAATGTACGAAGCGAACTCCCACAGACAGTAAAACGGTTTGCAGTGAATGAAAATATATTCCAGAGAGGGAGAGCAGTGCTGCGCAACCCCTGTCACATCTGTACACCAGCCGCAGTTGATGAAAAAACAGACGCCTCCACCTGCGGTCTTGCCGGAGAGAGCGCGATACAGGTGAAACCCCTCCAAATGGAGCGCGCAGTCCGATATGTCGTCCCCGAGCCACGATTCCGTGAAACATAAGACAGGGTGAGGAAAAGTCTCTGTTTATGCTTCTCATCAGGGCCAGCTCGTCCATTTTGTTTCACAGTGAGCGTACATTGGAGAGGAATATCCCAGGTAAGGCTGACCGCGCCTCCTTAGACGCACTAGAGAACCAGCGCGCGTTCCTCTCCTAGAAAGAAAAGAAAGAAGCTCCTTTCTCAATAGGACTAAGTGGTTCCATGTCCAAATGGATAGTAATAGCGTTGGTAATATTGTTCCGTTTGCTTTTCTTGTCGTAGGCGGTCCCCTTAGCAAATGCGTCTTTGAGTGACGTCTGAATCGCTACAACTTTAGCCCGACATTACAGAATGTTTGTTTGATCAGCGTTAGATTTTTTAAAGCCGAAGTACTTCCACACAACTGACACGGCTCCTCTTTTCAGTATAAGTTCACCGGATAATGTTGTTCACTGCTCAGCACACACTCTAGCCATGTTATTGATCCGTGTGCGCCATTAGAGTGGTGCGTGTTGTTAGCATTAGCCTTAGCAGCGTGGGCGCTGCGAGCGGCTCTGTGGACCTGTCCCAATTCCCTTGTGTTCCGCGGAGGTTAGTTCGAGGGCTGCAGCTTTCGCAGCCTTCGGAGCCGCCGAAAAGCGGCTGAAAAAGCAGTGGAGGCTGCAGCCCTCGAATTGGGACACAGCTTACGCTTCCACCGCTCTTGTGGCACTGCAAAACAGTTCCCCGGCGCAACGTTCCGGCGCAACGTTCCAGCGCAACGTTCCGGCGCAACGTTCCGGCGCAACGTTCCGGCGCAACGTTCCGGCGCAACGTTCCGGCGCAACGTTCCGGCGTTCTGTGGTCCCGATGTTTTGTATGCACACGCTCACCGGTATTGCGGTAAATGAAAAATTCATACAGTATTGTTTAAAAAAAAAAAAACACCGGTGTTCGGTATGCAGCGGTATGCCGCCCAGCCCTGGCATGCATAAGGTAAGTGAGGAATAACATTGGACCGTCCAATGTTATTCCTCACTTACCTTATGCATGCCCAGCTTTTACGTACTCCTCACAATTCTCAGAGACCAGTGCGGAGTTTTGAAGTGACAGTAAAGCTAACAACAACTTCTCTTCCTGATTATTGGACAGTAAAACGTTTCATTTTATTATATAAGATGTAGACTGCATCGTTAGCTCTCATTGAGGACCGCAGTTTTTAATGCGCACGTCAGCAGATTTGTCTATTTTCATCTTAGATTAATACTGTAAATTATAATGATCCACGGGTGTCATAGATTATAGCCATATACAGCTGTGGAAAAAATAGACCACTGCATTTTTTTTTTTCTGAAATCAGCATCTCTACATGTATTACAGCCATTCCATTCCAGCGTCTGTTGAATTCCAACACAAACACAAAGCTGAGCTACTTCAGTTCTTGCACCAGGAGTGGAATAAAGTCACGCAAGAACAATGTGAAAGACTTGTGAAGAGCATGCCAAGACGCATGAAAGCTGTGATTAAAAATAAGGGTTATTGCACCAAATATTGATTTCTGAACTCTTCTTAAGTGTAAACATTAGTATTATGTTGTTTTAAAATGAATTTGATCTTGTTTCTTTGCATTGTTTGAGGTCTGAAAACATGTATCTTTTTTGTTATTTTGACCATTTGTCATTTTCTACAAATAAATGCTCTAAACGATAATATTTTTATTTGGAATTTGGGGGAAATGTTGTCAGTAGTTTATAGACTCAAACAAAAATGTTCCTTTTGTCCAAACACATACCTATAAGTAGTAAAATCAGAAAAACTTATCATTTTGCAGTGGTCTCTTACTTTTTTTCAGAGCTGTATTAAAAAAAAAAAAGTTAAATAACGCTACAAAATATTTTTTGACATAAAGGGAGGCTAATTTGAGGATTAGTTAAACAATAATTAGGATAGTTAAACAATATATATATTTAAAAAAATTAGTATTTAACAGTATTTTTTTTTCCTTTGCTACATAATTCTATATATCTTACTTTATATATTTGATGTTTTCTGTGTATATCAAATGTAGAAAGTCGTAAGCGCTTTGTGCTACAATTTTGTATGAAAAGCGCTTTATAAATATTGTTATATTTATAAGACAAGACGAGATACGACACTGGATCCACGAGAACGAAACAAGACGAGATACATTTCACGATTCAGTTTCCCATTTTTCCCTCACAATTTTTTATTGATTTGATTTCATATTTTTGTTTCCATTCTAGTATTGCTTTTTCTACCTCACCAACACGTCCAAACCAAATATACCCATCCCTACTTACTATCTGGACTGTAAAAACCTGGAGGAACAGGTTTCGGTGTTTTATTTTCTTTTTCTATTTACAGCAAATCTCTTTTTGTTGCCCCAATATTAGTCCAGGAAGTTTACTTTGAAACCTTGAGAAGTTTTTACAGTGTTTTTACTTAGTTATACATTTCAGCGTCAGATGTGGAGAGCTCTGACGTTAAACTAAGAACTAATAAATATTCTGAATGAATTATTTAATTTCTCTTGCTTCAGTTCTAATCAAGGCTATTGCTTTTTTCATGACTGGATTTTTTAATCACAGCTTTTTCATTCATTGCAGATCATTAGCAAAAGTGGGAAAGATTTAATAATTTCAGTTGTTTAATTCAGACATTTTGCACCAAGTTGGTTCATGTACAGCAAAAGTGACGTTTATTTCTGCTTATTAAAGACTGACAAATGATTTCAGCTGTAATCCATAATTTAAAAATCTCTATAAGAAGTGTTAGTTAAAGCCATACTGTGGAACATCCAACACAAAGCAACATCGATATACTAGTAGAAGCCAACAGGCCAAGTTACAAATCAAATTGGAATAAATGCTTTTATTTTAGTCTATTTATTGGCTGAAATGTTTCGGAGTGAGGCTTTAACTTTGACTGTGAATCAATAAAGATTTCACTTCAAACTGAACAATAAATATTTACATTTCCACAGTGATTTTGTTTGATGGACATGTTGTAATCATCCTCTATCATCGCCTTAGTACAGTGTGAGGCAGTTTATCAGTTTGATTTGTCATATTAAAGAAGACCTGCTGAGCTTATGTCTGATACAGCTCTGGAAAAAAATAAGAGACCGCTGCAAAATGATCAGTTTTTCTGATTTTACTACTTATAGGTATGCGTTTGGGAAAAAGGAACATTTTTGTTTGTTTGCTGACAACATTTCCCCCAAATTCCAAATAAAAATATTATCGTTTAGAGCATTTATTTGCAGAAAATGACAAATGGTCAAAATAACAAGTCTTTCACATTGTTTTTGGGTGACTTTATTCCACTCCTGGTGCAAGAACTGAAGTAGCTCAGCTTTGTGTTTGTGTTGGAATTCAACAGACGCTGGAATGGAATGGCTGTAATACATGTAGAGATGCTGATTTCAGAAAAAAATGCAGTGGTCTCTTATTTTTTCCAGAGCTGTATAAAGTAAGATATATAGAATTATGTAGCAAAGGGGAAAAAAAGGTTAAATACTGCTACTATATTGTTAAAATATATTGTTTAACCAAATCCTCAAATTAGCCTCCCTTTGTTATGTTTTTTTTTTTTTTCACTAAATAATTCCATATATCTTACTTTATGTATTTAATGTCTTCTGTGTGTATAACAAATGTAGAAAACAAAACACTGAATGAGAGGGTGTGTCCAAACACTGGTCCATCACTGTTAGTGTAACTTTTAAATAAAACTTAAATAAACTGAGAAACAATGAGATTCTCCAACCAAAATGAGGAAACATCTAAGCTTGCACTGCTACTGAAATATTCAGTTTTATATATTTTTTTTGTATCTAAACTAAGACAGAGACTTATCTAGGACTTACTGATCCTAAAGACAAAATGAGGACAACCCACATCTTCTCTTGTTTTCAAATTATTATGAATGAATTATGATTTGTTTTTCTGCAGTAATCTGAGAAAGAAAAGTCTATCTCAGTGGTGGAACATAACGAAGTAAAAGCAAGTACACAGTTTAAGTATCTGTACTTTTATTTAAGTAACGGAGCACTTCATCCACCACTGGCTTTATAAGATGTATCTTCTTCTGATCGTTTTCATGCCAGGAATGACAAGGCACATAATGGAACATGTATTTATGTTAATTGTCAGATTTTTTTTATTTTTTTTAGACTTAGACAAACTTTATTGATCCACAAGGGAAATTATTTGGACCCAGCAGCTCAAACGTCACAATATAATATAATAACAGAGAGTATAAATATAAATGTAAAAATAATGTATCCTAAACAAGTAGAAAAAAAGGGACTGGTGACAAATAAGGCATGATTATATAAACGAACAAGTCAAAATAAAATAGAAAAATAAGTAATAAAAGGGTGAGTTATTGTACAGTTTTAGGGAGTATTATCTGTTACATAAGTGTGCGTTGTTGTACAGTTGTAGGGAGTATTATCTGTTACATAATTGTGAGATTTTGTACAGTTGTAGGGAGTATTATCTGTTACATAAGTGTGCGTTGTTGTACAGTTGTAGGGAGTATTATCTGTTTCATAATTGTGAGATTTTGTACAGTTGTAGGGAGTATTATCTGTTACATAATTGTGAGATTTTGTACAGTTGTAGGGAGTATTGTCTGTTACATAAGATTGAATTGTTGTACAGTTGTAGGGAGTATTATGTGTTACATAAGGGTGAGTTGTACACTTGTAGGGAGTATTATCTGTTACATAAGATGAATTATTGTACACTTGTAGGGCGTATGGTATGAATGTTTTGTTGTTGTTCTCTTTAAATTGATGCCAACAAAATAATGGCATGAGCGATAGATAGATAAATAAATACATACATAAATAAATGTACTGGTCTAGAATGAATAAAACAACCACTGACGATATCTGTCCGGTCTTGTGTCTGTCCGGTCTTGTGTCCAGGTGGATCGAATGTCCTTCCCCTGCGGCTGCACCAAAGAGGGCTGCAGTAACTCCACGGGGCGAGTCGAGTTCAACCCCATCCGCGTGCGCACACACTTCCTGCACACCATCATGAAGCTGGAGCTGGAGAAAAGCCGTGAGCAGCAGCAACAACTGGCCACGCCCACTAACGGTTTCCACGGCGACGCCAACAACGCCAACGCCGCCCTCCTCCAATCGCAGCACAGGTTAGAGTACACTCTATCCGACACTGTGCCGCCGCCCGCCGCCATGCATCTCCAAGCGACGGCGGACGATATGGACGAAGCCATAGACGACGAGGATGACGAAGACGACGACGACGAGGAGGAGGAGGAGGAAGAAGAGGAGAACGACGAAGACGAAAGTAGCAGCGTTTGTAGCGGACTGTCCGACTCGAGTACGCAAAGTTTAGCGAACAGCGACTCCGAGGAGGAAGACGAGGATGACGAAGACGAGCAAAAGACTGAAAACTTTGAGGAAGACTTACCCAACAACACTAGCGTCACGCCGCTAACTTCGATTTTATGTTACAACGACGAAAACCACATTAACGGGAATTCGTATTTGATAAACTCTTCTTCGAACGAGTACTATCAGCTAGCAAACGCAATCCCCAACGGCCAAAGTAGTAGCCAAGTTAGCGAACCTTACGGAGAAGCGTTCGCGGATCAAGCTAGCAACGCAACGCAATTCAATATGTCTGCCGAACAGTACACAAACTTTGCAAATCAAACGGAAGAGCGGTATTCGACCAGCCAGTGTTACGGTCTAACTAACGGGACTCACACAGCGGAGCTCACCACATACGTACCCGATCAAGAAAAGGATTTGAAGAATGGTTTTGCAGAGCAGACCGAGAATTCGAATCATTTCTACCTTAACAATAATACCCAGAATTCCTATAGTGCGACTTGTTTAGCGTCAGAGCCGACCGTGAAAGAGTGTAACGGCCGTTCAGATCTAACTCTGCTCACAAACACGTCTCCGAGCCTCCCTTTACCAGAGCAATGTCCCGAAGTCGCAGCCATCTAGGAGCTCTTTAAAGTCAGTTTACACTAAGTGGCGTTTAAAGGTGCACTGTTTAACATTTTGGTTTGGGGGTCCGTCACCTGCTTGATTCTATGGACATGTCATTCCTTGACCTGAAATGTTCCACAATATGACATTTAACAGCTCTTTCGTACATTTATTCAATTACAGGTGGTTTTACAGCTCAAAAATACTTAGAAAAACAGGGATTCTTACTGCCTCTTCACAGATCTGACCTGTAACTTGGTCTGGTTTAGTCTCCATGAAGATACAAAGGTTCAATGCCATACTGTGAAACATTCCAGACAATTCCAAACAAAGGAATAACATCTCCATGGAAAAAAAGCATTTGACGGACCCTCCTCTAGGAAAGTTACACAATGCGTCTTTAAAGCAGATTCGTCATGGCCTTTTCACATCGTCAGTCCTTAAAGGTAGCTTTTCTGGTAGGGGGTTCGCCACAAGCTTGTTTCCATGAAGATGTTATAGTTTTGCTCGAAAGGTTTCACAATATGGCATTAAACTTATCTGTGTAGCATTTATTCAGTCGCAGGTGTTTTAGTGCTCAAAAATACATGGAAAAACATTCATTCCTACCTCGCCTCGCCACAGATCTGACCTGTAACTTAAGCTGCTGGCATTGCGAGCTTGTCACCGTGGAAATAGACAAGTTTAATGTCATACTTTGGGCTATTTTAGCGAAAGCAACAATATTTCCATGAAGGCAAGCAGGTGGCGAACTCTTCACCAGAAAGTTATAATCCTCAAAGTGATAGAAGGTTTGTTAGGTTAACCCAAGCTGATTTTTGACAATGAATTAATAAAACAAATGTATTTTATCTTAAAATGGCCTACACATTTTTGGACTCGATCTGCTTTCGGGATAAAAGTGGCTAAATCTCATTTATATTGATAAGATGAACTGAAAATCAATTGATAACTGTGCTGGTTAGCTTATGCATTCAAGATATTTAATTATATTGTTTTACATCAAAATCGCATCTGTTTATACAATAGACTTAAGCATTTTTGCTTCAAAATAATATTTATATTTTGAAAATATTTAACGTACACTTCTTTATCCATCAAGAAATAAACAAGAAATATTCTAAAAATTCTTTATTAGTGGCCTAAACCAAGAAAAATTTCATTACTTTTGTTTCGGAATAATTTTGCTTGTAGACCAGTGTTATTAAACAGATTTTAGCTTTGGAATTTGACTAAGGTGACCCACTAACCAGAGGGTAGCCGGTTCAAATCTTGCTCAGAAGTCACAACTGATGAAAACAGGTGTCACTGAAGAAAGAAAGACTCACTCACAAAACGGTTCGACTCGAATCTCGATTCACAGGCTACGATTCGATTCAGGGACGATTCATAAAATTAGTAAACGATTCGATCCGATCCGGTTCGGTTCATTTCGATTCAATACAAATTGACAACTTTTCTCCCAAATGCTTTAAAGTTATTGAGAAGAAAAAGAGAGAAACAGAAATGAAATTTCAAAATAGTATCCTTTTGTTTATTTAGTGTCCAACAGACAATACACAAGGCCTACTGAAAACTGGCAATCCGGTTTGCAAAACTCTCTTCATACTTAATACAACACATTCCTTCCCTCAAGCAACACAAAACAATAAAGTTAGATATCAAAAATAAAAAAACGTTATAAAACAAGCAAGTTGCCTATTAAAGTCAAAAATCAGAATGAATCAGAATGATTAGTGCTTCAGTCACTCATGAGTTTCAGTAACTGTAAAAGTGTAACATATCACTGACAAGAAGATAGATATTACTAGGCAGTTATAGAAAACACTAGAATGTTAAATCCAACATGTCTTTATGTCTGTAATGAACTTTTCTTAACAAAAAAGAAAATCAGAGAAAGCTCTTAACACTGAATAATTAATACTTTCTCTCCATCTCATAACATTTCCTCAGTCTCCTTTGAGACAAAAATCATGTGAAGTACATTTCTATACACACAAATCATAAGTATCTAAATACAGAAATGCACTGATTCTGATTATACATTGTATTTTCACACAAAAGTAAATTAGCCAAGTCAATTTGAGCCCAAATCAAATATACATTGCCAATACATGAATGTTGTCAAAATAAATCACCCAATCCACTAACCATGACAATAAAAACGCTAGTATCATACAATTGTTATGGTCTATAGCCGCCATGCAGACTACTGAGCTCAGTGAAACATCGGACCGACAGTGAGTTTTATCAACGCGACACAACACTGGCACAAAAGTTAACCACGCATACGAGCCATGTCCGTAATAGCGGTAGCGCACCAAATTAACTTAAACAACAGCTCACTAAATGGAAACAGCGTATCTTACCAGTAGCGTAGAGGACCTCCTACAGGATCTCCTGTCCTGACGAGACACATACAAACATTGCTTGCTTCCGCATATAGCCCGTGCCACTCGCATGATTGGCAGTTAACTCATTCACTGCCAGCCTGTTTTCAAAATCTAACCCCTTAGAGTGCCAGAGATTTAGAGCATTTTCACTGATTTTACAAGACTCACAGAATACTGAGTTCTTTGACTATATAAACATGGCACACATCAAAATAAAGTGTCGACTCTCTTCTTTCACCTGGAAAAAAAAATATGTTTCTAACCTTTTCGGTTCTCAAATAACTGATAGTAGAACATAGGGAAGTTTCAGCAAAAACACTGGTTTTTGAGCAAGAAATGGAGAAAACAAGCGTTTAGTTCAAAGAAGGATTTCGAGCAGATCAGTGACTTTGACATCAATATTTATCGATTTAGTGACACCTCAAACATCTAAAATAACAGAGAAAGAGATTTTTGATGACAAAGTACATTTTTTATTTACAAATATAAGAATATAAGGCTCTGTGAATTGAAAATTTGTTCAAATCAATAGTGGCAAGAAATGTTTACAGGATATAATAATATCTTTTCATATAAAATAGAACTTTGTTGAGGCTTTGTCTGAGGCCCAGAGTACAGACCCATAATAAAAACTAATACACACACACACACACACACACACACACACATATATATATGTACATACACACAAGCCCATGCATAAACCTTTACACACACACAGCTACACACGCGCGCGCGCACACGCACGCACACACGCACGCACGCACACACACACACACACACACACACACATATAACTTCATTCATTACAATTACCACACAGCAGCATCACTGCTCCAAGTCAGTAAACTTCTTCTTTGGCGCTGTCGTAGTTCTGATCAGACTTCCTGCTCCGCGCAGCGCACACATGACACGCCCCCTCCTCGGGCACAGCAGATCTCTGCTCAGACCTCGCTGCTTGATCCGGCTTGTCTCTGCGATCCTCTGATCCAGGATCCTGGGTCCCAAGAGCGATCTGATCGCTCCATAGGCGCTGATCAACAGTTATCTGCTTTTCCGGGTTCTCTGGCCTCGCCATCTTACACACATCTATACACACACTGCACTCCTTCTTTCTTCCGCGGCTCTGATTGGCAAATAATGATACAATATCGCCATCTACAGGTTGAGAGGTGTCAATTACACCTTAAAAGTTGCGCCAGGTTGTATCCTAGCAACCCCCGCTGAAAAACGCCTTTGACGTCTATAGACGTCACGGCACTCAACGGTTGGATTCGAGGGGACGTCAATAGACGTCTCCGGCACTGAATGACTTAACCAGCCAATAAGCTTCAACCCCAGGTAAGTGAACCACCCACTTACTAACCCGTGATTTAGCGAACGCAAACATACACAGGGCGGCTTCTGTGCCATGAGAGAGACCGCTCAGGAGCTAGTAAACCGATTCTTGGCCGTAAATCCGGTGCATCGGACCTTTCGTAGTGCATTTGGACCGATCCGGGCTCCGTTGATCGGTACACTCGGATCGCAGAGGTCACAGACCGATAACCGATCCAAATCAGTTAATCTTTACACCCCTAAAAATAACATAGCTTGAATTTGTGGATAAGCAGTGAAAAGAAAGATTCACCAACTGTTCTTGCCCTGTTGCCAGGTGACCATACCAGAGACTAAGATAGCATATTCAGCTTTCACAAGAATCCTCAGGAAACTGAACGAAACAAACTCTAAAACATTGAGTGTCATTTTTTTCCCTCATCTGAATTTTACCTTTTATTTATTTATTTATGTTTGTCAGAATGTTGCAGATTTCCAATTAAATTAAAGGTGCAGTGTAACTTTCTAGCACGGGTCTGTTACAATGAGGTGATATTGCGTTGATTGGAAGGTTCCGCACTGTGGCATTACTGTAAATCAGTTACAGGCGCATTTATCGCTAAGCAAAAAGCCTTGAAACAAACAAAGATTTGACCTGTAACTTGGCCTAGTAGCGTCACTTGTTTCCATATAAATAGTGTGTTTAATGTCATACTGTGGGACATTCCAGGGACAGTAATAACATCTCCATGCAAACAAGCAGGTGACGGACACTCCACCAGAAATGTTACATAGTGCACCTTTGAATTCAGTGCATTTAAGTGTAGAAATTGTCAAAAATACGCTTTGGTTAAAACCCACGCCTCTTATTAAAGCAATGGACCACTCTGCTCATATGTAAATACAAAGCCATAGATTCCAAATCAATAATTTCAATTTCTGAAGCTTCTCCGCTCAACTTCAGTCAAAAAAAGACATCACCGTCCAATGTATCTTGTAATTTCAAATGTAAGGTTCTAGTTTGAGACAGATATTGTACTGTAAATGGAACTTTTCTATGTACTGTAAGTGTCAAATGTGCAGAAAAAAAAAAAAAAATGTTGGTTTATTTATTGTTAGGGAAACACGTGGATAATTCTATATTGTAAATGTTTTGATAAGCATGCCATTGGGAAACCTCGCAGACATTTGGGGGGGAATCGCCATTGTTTTCTATGATATGTGTTGTAACTATTTCTTTTTTTGCTTTTCGGGTTTGGAAAAGCATGGGATGGCCTGGAAAATCCGCTGTTTTAAGAGCTTTGGGTGGGAAAATTTGGTACCGCTTGGACTTTAAAGCACTGATCCGATACAGGAATATAACAAAACAGCACTTTGACATATTATCTTCAAAAGTCATCGTAAAAAACAACAAAAAACATTGGATATAATGCTGAAATTGTCCATAATATTAGTATTTTTAGATCTGATTTTTAACGTTGATTCATGAAGATGTCTATGTACGTGGCTCTGTGCAGTGCAATAGAAAGTGTATTAGATTTTAACTAAACTTTAAGCAGCATCTTCGAAATACGCCGCCGTTGAGGAATAAAGAGGGTAAATACATGCTTAATGTTGACAATCAAATGTTATCGTTACATAATCAGTTACAGTAATGCATTTTGAAATACGGTGGCCCTGAAGGACATGTCACAAAAAACACGTAAAGAGGGGGTATTATGCAAAATTGACTTGTTTATGTTACATTATGTGGAAAACGGCCATGGAAAAACAGTCACAAGTCGTCCCAGAGGCGTTCTGAGTTATTCGCAGATTCTGAAAGTGTAGATTCTAAGCTTTCCAATGATGCCTTACACATGGAAATCTGAGAACATTTGAAGAATTTGTGGCCATTTGAAAGCAGCATATTGTGAAAACGACGAACTGAGAAAAAACGCGTTAAAGATGGTCCTGGTTTAGTCTTGGTTTAGTCCTGATTTAGTCTTGTTTTAGTCCTGTTTTAGTCTTGGTTTAGTCCTGGTTTAGTCCTGTTTTAGCTCTGGTTTAGTCCTGTTTTAGTCCTGGTTTAGTCCTGGTTTAGTCCTGTTTTAGTCCTGGTTTAGTCCTGGTTTAGTCCTGTTTTAGTCCTGTTTTAACCCTGGTTTTGTCCTGTTTTAGCCCTGGTTTAGTCCTGTTTTATTCCTGGTTTAGTCCTGGTTTAGTCCTGTTTTAGTCCTGTTTTATTCTTGGTTTAGTCCTGGTTTAGTCCTGTTTTAGCTCTGGTTTAGTCCTGTTTTAGTCCTGGTTTAGTCCTGTTTTAGTCCTGTTTTAACCCTGGTTTAGTCCTGTTTTAGTCCTGTTTTAGTCCTGGTTTAGTCCTGTTTTAGTCCTGGTTTAGTCCTGTTTTAACCCTGGTTTTGTCCTGTTTTAGCCCTGGTTTAGTCCTGTTTTATTCCTGGTTTAGTCCTGTTTTAGTCCTGTTTTAGTCCTGTTTTAGTCCTGTTTTAGCCCTGGTTTAGTCCTGTTTTAGTCTCCACTTTAGACAGGCCCGCACCATCTCCTTCCGCAACATCAAAGCCCTCTGTCCCACTACCTTCTCTATCAACCTAACATCCGCTATTGCATCTCATCTCCCTGCAGAACCAACCACCTCTGACCTGATAACACATTACAACGGTACTCTGTCCACCTGCCTCAACAATCTAGCACCCATAAAAACTAAATCTGCCACATTCAACCGTTCCGCTCCTTGGTACACCCCAGAATTACATAGGCTCAAAAAACAACGCAGACAGCTAGAACGTCTATACAATAAAGCTGGACTCACTGTTCATCACCAAGCTCTTACTGACCATACAAACCTCTACAGATCCGCCCTTGCTTCAGCTCACACTGCATTTTACTCAGGTAAAATTCACTCAGGTTCCTCAAACTCCCGCACTCTGTTTACCACCATAAACAAGCTCCTCAAACCGCCAGACAATATCTCTCAATCATTCACCACCGAGAAATGCAACGAATTCCTTCACTTCTTCAAATCCAAAATTGATAGCATTCACGAACAACTCTCTACCCCAACACCCTGTCCTGACACACCAGACCCCTCCCCCATAACTGAAATCACTCTCTCTTCCTTGTCACCCATAACAGAATCTGATCTCACCAACTACTTTGTCAAAGTAAAACTCTCCACCTCCCCTTTGGACCCCATTCCATCCACCCTAGTCAAATCATGCTTACCCTGTCTCAGCCCACTTATTCTGGACATCATAAACTCATCACTCATCACCGGCACTGTTCCCTCTGCTCTCAAAGTCGCAGCTGTCATACCAATACTCAAGAAACCTGGTCTGAACCCTGAAAACCCCAATAACTTCCATCACATCTCCAATCTTCCGTTTCTGTCTAAAATTCTTGAACGGTCTGTCGCAACTCAACTTAAACAACACCTTCACTCCAACTCACTGTATGAAAAATTTAAATCTGGATTCCGCACCCACCATAGCACTGAGACCACACTCCTAAAAGTCACTAACGACCTCCTCCTTGCCTCTGACTCCGGTTCTCTCTCCATCCTCCTCCTCCTCGACTTATCTGCCGCCTTTGACACCATCGATCACTCCATTCTTCTCCAACGTCTGCAGTCCACCATTGGCATCACTGGCTTCGCCCTATCATGGTTTTCATCCTACCTCTCGGACAGATCCCACTACATCTCCATAAACAACTGTCAATCACAAACTATCCCAGTCACTCGCGGAGTCCCTCAAGGCTCGGTGCTTGGTCCCCTACTTTTCATTCTATTCATGCTTCCCTTGGTCACATAATTCATCAGCACGGACTCAAATTCCACAGCTACACCGATGACACTCAGCTTTATCTCTCCGCCAAATCCATTACCCCTGCCGTTATCTCGTCCATCACCAAGTGCCTCTCTGCAATAAAATCATGGATGTCCATCAACTTCCTCAAACTCAACTGTAATAAATCCGAAATCATCATTACTGGTCCCAAATCTCTCCTCCCCTCCATCCAGAATTTCACTCTCTCCATTGACAGTCACACAGTCACTCGTTCCCCTCAGATCAGAAATCTCGGATTTATCTTCGACCACACCCTCTCATTCAAGCCACACATCCGCCACATCACCAAGACCGCTTTCTTTCACCTAAAAAATATTCCTCCCTGACCCCATCCGCTGCTGAAACCCTGGTCCACGCATTTATCACATCTAGACTTGATTACTGCAATAGCCTCCTCTACGGACTTCCCTCCTCAGATCTCCAAAAACTGCAATATGTCCAAAACTCCGCTGCCCGCCTCCTCACCAACACCCGCACCAGAGACCACATTACCCCAGTCCTCCCAAAACTCCACTGGCTCCCTATCCCACAGCGCATCCACTTCAAGATCCTCCTCATTACATACAAAGCTCTTCATAACCAGGCCCCCCCATACCTCACTGAACTTCTCCAGCCCCACCGTCCCTCCCGCAGTCTCCGATCAGCTGATTATAACCTCCTCACTCCCACTGTTAACTCCAAGCACCGGACCTTGGGGGACCGAGCCATTGCCACTGCTGCCCCCACCCTCTGGAACTCCCTACCCTTCCATATCAGAAAACAATTCAAGTCACAGCTCAAAACTCATCTTTTCACCATTGCCTTTGACCCACATTAATTTCATTTGTTTTGTTTTGTTTATTTTATATTTTATTTGTATTTTTTATTCCTTTCTGTAAAGCGTCTTTGAATTGTTTTGAAAAGCGCTATATAAATCTTATGTATTATTATTATTTATTATTATTAGTCATGTTTTAGTCCTGGTTTTGTCCTGTTTTAGTCCTGGTTTAGTCTTGGTTTAGTCCTGTTTTAGTCCTGTTTTAGTCCTGGTTTAGCCCTGGTTTAGTACAGTTTTAGTCTTTGTTTAGTCCTGGTTTAGTCATGTTTTAGCCCTGTTTTAGCTCTGGTTTAGTCCTGTTTTAGTCCTGGTTTAGTCCTGTTTTAGTCCTGTTTTAGTCCTGGTTTAGCCCTGGTTTAGTACAGTTTTAGTCTTTGTTTAGTCCTGGTTTAGTCATGTTTTAGCCCTGTTTTAGCTCTGGTTTAGTCCTGTTTTAGTCCTGGTTTAGTCCTGTTTTAGTCCTGGTTTAGTCCTGTTTTAGTCCTGGTTTAGTCCTGGTTTAGCCCTGTTTTAGTCCTGTTTTAGTCTTTGTTTAGTCCTGGTTTAGTCCTGTTTTAGCCCTGGTTTAGTCCTGTTTTAGCCCTGGTTTAGTCCTGTTTTAGCCCTGGTTTAGTCCTGTTTTAGTCCTGTTTAAGCAACCAGTGCTGTTATCTGAAACATGGAGAGGCTTCTTCATGATCTCAACTAGCACATTATGCAAAAAAAAAAATGCTTCTAATGCAATTTTCTCGTGTTCACGAATCCCGACATGTGACCGGTTTTCCCGTGGTAGGTCACATATATCACTGTTTTCTCATTAAAAACACACCTGAAGTGCTTTTAAATGTCACCCACGCATGTTTTAGTAATCTAGTGATCTCTCCAGGACACTATTTGAACCCTTTTACGATTAGCAGTTTCCATTTTTCCATAATTATACAAAGACAAACACAATACAACTTCACAAACCTGATTCGATGTGCATTGTAGAGTGAGAGGAGTGAGAGTTTGGAGCGTCAAAAACAAAACTGAAACTCATTTTACACATTTTGATACGTCGTTTTCCACGAAATATAACATTTTTCAAAACAATATACAAGAATGAGAACTTTGCACTTCAATTTTTTTCGAACGGGTGTGTTGGAGTTGGAGGAGCAACCCCAAAACATACCTGAAGAAAATAATCCCGCACTCCGTTTTACTTGCAAAATAGGTATTTTGCCTGATGAAGGCCTAGTCCTGAAATGTTGCATGTCTTAATAAATCTTACATTTTGCAAGTAAGACGGAGTGCGGGATTATTTTCTTCTCGTAAAACAATAAAGGGTAACATAGTGATCTAAATATGTTGTGTAAACAATGAATGCCCCAAGTGTAATAGCCCTTCTACAAGTAAAATAAATAGGTAGAAAAGATATAAAACCGCTACAAATGCAATAAAGTATATGCAAAATGTTGTTTTGTAATTACTGTTGTGACTTGTCCCTCCAGGGTCACCGTACATGAACCTGAAAAGCCATTACTGATGTCAGAAGTGAAAAGGGGAACGCTACCAAATATGTGTAAATAGCATTATCACAGATTTGATCACTTAATTGGGCAATAACGTCAGCTTTTACATCTGGAAGAATTGTATAACATGTTCTACCTGACGAGATAGAAAACAGAAGAGAAGAGAAAGGTGGTATGATTTTGACAGTTGAATTTCAGTCTCTGCTCTCAGGCATTTGGCAGCATGTACACAGATTGATTGTGCCAAATATACAGAAGAAGAAAAAGCAGGAATCCAAGTATAAGTGTTCAGTTCATTTCCAATATTTATGAGGACTAATATATTCAGACGTGTATTTATATTTATTGTGGTTTACTAAACGTCTGTACGCTTCGCTATCTTCGAGTTGTCTTTCGTTCAATGCTGGTTGTGAGTTGTAAAAGCTTCATGTGCCTGATTTATGTATTTCTATTTGGACTTCTGTGAAACGCATTTTGCACAATGGTACAGTTTTTTTTAAGTGTTCGGTTTTGAGTCGACTCCATTGTTTCATTTTTACCATGTTTTGGAAATAAATTGGATGAAAACTTTGCTCTGAATGAGTTTTCTGTGATTCATCTTCATTCATGGGCCACATCAGAGCAGGAGGTGATCTCTTTGTGTGAAGATCTGCAGCTTTTCTCAGGTCCAAGTGTTGGGACGGTGCGCCCTCTGGTGACCACAAGATCATACTGCAGAACTTTATTTACACAACCACATTTTATTTGATAAAGGTGCAATAATAAGTCACTACTAACGGGGAGGATTCACTTTTGGCTTGTCTCCATAGTGATGTATTTTTGCATGAAATGTTCGACAGTATGGCATTAAACATATCTGCCTTGCATTTATTCAATTACACTCGTCTACAAATGTTTGGACTCGATCTGCTTCTGAGATAAAAGTGGCTAAATCTCATTTATATTGATAAGATGATTGATAACTGCCCTGGTTAGGTAATGTATTCAAGATATTTAATTATATAATAATAATAATAATAATAATAATAATAATAATAATATATTACATATATTGATATATGTTAAAATTCTGGTTTGAACTCTGGTTATAACAGAACTAGTTGCTTGTAGACACACTGTACCTTCTGATAAACTACAATTTTTGCCTTATTTTGTATACATTTCCTATTTTGACCTTGCCTGGAAGAATCCATGACTCATCGCTGTACCAGCGGCGAGTCTGGTAACGCTTGGTCCAGAATGCGCTGCTGTTGCGCTTAGACAGACAGCTAAGTGAACCAATCAGAGAACAGTTAACGGACAGCGACGTGAACCAAGTCGGTAGGAAGCAATGCAAAAACATCTTTTTTGAAAAGAAAGGCCTCTAGAGCTGTCAGCTGCTGTGGTTTTAAGGAATCGATGTGTTTTAGGTCATTTAAGACCAATTTTACAGCTGAATGGAAGGGACGTTGCGGGCAAAGGCGGGTGCACTGACGTCACCATCTTTGAACGAATCAGAATCGCGGAGTCCGTTGTTAACCTGGGGAGCGAGGGTGTCCAAATGGTATCGCGCTGTATATCAAATACAGAGAGATATCATTTGGCTGGCCAGATAAATTTTGACCCAATACTACATCTTGGAAACTATAGCCAATCAGCACTTCTGACTTACTTTTTCTTTATTAGCGACCTAAACCAAGAAAAATGTCACTACTTTTGTTCCGGAAGTATTTTGCTTGTAGACCAGTGTTACAGGTGTTTTATAGCTCAAAATACCTTGAAAAACACAAGCTCTTACCATGTACAGGCTTGCTTCTCCATAGATCTGACCATTAATTTGTCTTCATTTCTTGCCTCCACCAGAAAAGTTACACGGTGCACCTTTAAAATAGCTGAAGAACTGAAGTTTATTTTTCCTTGAGAAAAAAAAAAAAATAACACATTGCCTATGAAAACTTTTAAAAATCTATTTTAGATTAAATTGATTTTTAGAACAGTAAATAAATTATAACTCAAAAATGGCTAGAACAACAGGCGTTCTGACTGTGAGTGGGGTCGCCTCTTCACAGATCTGACCTGTAACTTGGCCTGGTTTGGTCTCCATGAAGATAGAAAGGTTTAATGCCAAACTGTGAAACATTCCAGACAAAGCAATAACATCTCTATTTTAGATTAAATTGATTTTTAGAACAGTAAAAAAAATAAAATAATAACTTAGTAGTAGTGTGTATATATCTCCAGGGGTGATTTGTTTTAAATCAAATACCAAAATTTACACCTAACTTCACTGTGGCTGGTAAAACCTTTGTTTGAGTGTAAATCATTTTTACATTTTGATTAATTCCTTTTTAAAATGCATTTACAAAGAGAAAAAAACACCACCAAAGTTCATCACTAACCAGCGACTTTTAATGTTCACAGACTTCCAAACACCACAAAAACAAAAACTCCGATTTGACAAACACTCCACATCCATCGTAACACTAGTGCCTGCACCAGGAAACAGCAGAGGCGTCCCCCCCTGCACTGCAATAAGGCCCCTTCAGTAGACTCGATATAGGCACTCCATTGGCACAGATATTGTAGAAAAATTGGATCAAATCTCCATAACAAAACATTTTTCATTCAATCTCCATAAACATAATTATTCTGACAATATAAAATGGGACTAAAGGCACTAATGGGGAGCTTTTACATAATTTCAAACATGATATAATTTTCTTTCTTTGGTGAAATGTTTACAGTACAAATGTAGGTGTATGGAAATTATAATTTTGACATATTTTTTCTTAAAACTTTGAAGCTGGCGGTACATTAAAAGTGGAAATTGACACGAGATCCCCTTTTAAACGCGTTATCCACTGTTCCCAGTACATTTTTTTGCAATTTTAGTGTAAAAAATTTGCAGCTTTCTGGTTAAAAATATCAATATAGGTTTGTGCTGCTTTCAGTGGCCGCTGCGATTTCAAGTAGTTGGTGACATCACGTAAGACTGCCCTGATTAAGCCAGGTGTTTCTGATTCCAAACACAAGGCTGAAGGGGCGGAGTTTAAACTGCGGATACCTGTTGGACCAATCACACTGGCCCTTATACCCCCAGAGCCCGCCCCCAGACCTCCTTTACCCACTTAAGTCCTCCAGGAACTGCCCATTTCAGCAGATGGATTTGAAATGTGGTTGTGGACCCGCGTTGACTTTCTTTTATCCAAAACACCATCACAGGCACATCAGGTAAAGTTCAGTAAAGTCCATTTTCTGTCCTCCGTGCACCAGTAGTTTCGCTCCATGTATAAAAATAAGTTAAGAGTGGTCTTCAATCTAAAAAAAACAAAAAACAAAACAAAACAAAAAGCATTTTTAAAAAAAAAACAGCTTTGTCTCGTAGCGGAGGTTCAGACGAATAGCCATTGTTGGAAACGGTCGTCAGGGTTACAAGGCGCGAGCGACGGGTGCTCGTGTCGTGCACTCAGACACAGGTTCAGACCGGGGAGGAAGAACAGCTGATTCTGTGGAGAGATGAAAACAAAAGAATTTACTTACGAAAAATTAATGCACATTCAAAGGTGTACTGTGTAACTTTTTAGGTCAAAAGTGAAACATATTAGCCAGTTTGTATTATTCATGCATGTATAACTAACAAAAGTGGGTAGAGTAGCCAAAATGCATACTCGAAATTAATGTTACTTTAAATAAAAATAACTAGAAAACTGGGTAACAGTCTGGACGTAAAATATTTATGTATTTGATATCTGAGTTAATGTATTTATCTGTGTATTTTATTTATCTTAATGTAATTGGACTGACATAATTAAATAATGCAGAGATTCCAGGATTTTCAAAGACTAGAGATCATTTGGAAAAATACATCATGTGTGAAGGAGCAGTACAAGAAACACAAATGTAATAACAATGTAAAACAAATACAACCAAATACCCAAGCAGAAGTAAAAGTAGAAAGTAAAAAGCAGAAGTAAAATGATGGTGTCTGAAAACATTATGTTGACCTTACCCGTTCTGCTCATGTAGATTTAAACAACCCCTTTATTTTAAAATAACTTTACTCTTACTTATTCTCTACCCACCCAAAATATGTACTTTTAAATTGTATTCTTTGTACCCTCTTTTAGTGTTTAGAAAAGCACTATATAAATAAAATGTATTTTTTTTAATTATTATTATTGTTATTGTTGTTGATGTTGATTTTTTCTTTTTTATATTATTATTATTATTATTATTATTATTATTATTATTATTATTATTATTATTATTATTATTATTATTATTATTTATTTTTTTATTTTTATTTTTTTTATTTACCTGTTTGAGCTCCCACTTCTGCTGCAGCCCCACAGCGCTGTCCCGGCCTTTATACTGACACTCCTCCAGCTTCAGCACGACCCCGTCAGCCCCGTGCAAACACAGCTCCTTCTGGATGTTGTGCCGGATCTCGTGGTGGGTGGAGTACTCGAAATACTGCAGTAAGTACGACACAAGCAAAGGGACGTTAATTACAGGTGGAGAAATTCTGATGATTGATGTTTTTAATGTGTAAAATCCTCCAAAGAAAAGAACGGAAAAGGGTGGAACTGGAGATAGCTAGAGAGACAGATATACTTTATTGATCCTGGAGGAAATTCAAACATTTTTTTTTTTTCTATCGGGCCACATGGAGGTCAAGGCCAGCTTCTATTCTTCAAAACGACACACAAGAAAGCAGCAAATGCACCGTCAACCAACTCCCAAGTAACCCTATATACGAGCTGACATCAAAACCCCAGAAAAGCCCTTAAAGCTGAGACTCTTGATTTATCCTGAAAACCACACAGCGCTAAAGGAAGAAGTGTGCAACTGAATATTTCCTGTGGTCTAGACAACCTCAAAGTTTACATTATACAAGAGGAGAGGAACAAACGGTGGGAACTGCCCGTTTAAACCAATCAGGAATCCTCAAGGTTCTATCCATTTTGTTCTATTTAAATCTTTGATCGCAGCAGGTCTGTAAGCACTGAAGAGCAGCCACGAGGAGTACAAGTAGTAGTAGCAGCTGTAGTAGCAGTAGTAGTAGTAATAATAGTAGTAATAGTAATAATAATAGTAGTAATAGTAGTAGTAATAATAGTAATAATATTAGTAGTAGTAGTAATAATAGTAGTAATAGTAATAATAATAGTAGTAATCGTAGTAGTAATAATAGTAATAATATTAGTAGTAGTAGTAATAATAGTAGTAATAGTAATAATAATATTAGTAATCGTAGTAATAATAGTAGTAATAGTAAAATAATAGTAGTAGTAATAGTAATAATAGTAGTAATAGTAATAGTAATAACAGTAGTAATAATAATAGTAAAAGTGGTAGTACTAGTAATAATAGTATTAGTAATAATAGTAATAGTAGCAGTAATAATAGTAGTAGTAGTAGTAATAGTAGTAGTAGTAATAGTAGTAGTAGTAATAATAGTAGTAATAGTAATAATAATAGTAGTAATAGTAGTAGTAATAATAGTAGTAATAGTAAAATAATAGTAGTAATAGTAGTAGTAATAGTAATAATAGTAGTAATAGTAATAGTAATAACAGTAGTAATAATAATAGTAGTAAAAGTGGTAGTACTAGTAATAATAGTATTAGTAATAATAGTAATAGTAGCAGTAATAATAGTAGTAGTAGTAATAGTAGTAGTAGTAATAATAGTAGTAGTAATAATAGTAGTAATAGTAATAATAATAGTAGTAATAGTAGTAGTAATAATAGTAGTAATAATATTAGTAGTAGTAGTAATAATAGTAGTAATAGTAATAATAATAGTAGTAATCGTAGTAGTAATAATAGTAGTAATAGTAAAATAATAGTAGTAATAGTAGTAGTAATAGTAATAATAGTAGTAATAGTAATAGTAATAACAGTAGTAATAATAATAGTAGTAAAAGTGGTAGTACTAGTAATAATAGTATTAGTAATAATAGTAATAGTAGCAGTAATAATAGTAGTAGTAGTAATAGTAGTAGTAGTAATAGTAGTAGTAGTAATAATAGTAGTAGTAATAATAGTAGTAATAGTAGCAGTAGTAGAAATAATAGTAGTAGTAATAGTAATAGTAGTAATAGTAATAACAGTAGTAATAATAATAGTAGTAAAAGTGGTAGTACTAGTAATAATAGTATTGTAATAATAGTAGTAATAGTAGTAGTAATAATAGTAGTAGTAATAGTAATAATAGTAGTAGTAGTAATAGTAATAACAGTAGTAATAATAATAGTAGTAATAGTGGTAGTACTAGTAATAGTAGTAGTAGTAGTAGTAGTAGTAGTAGTAGTAGTAATAGTAGTAATGGTAGTAGTAATAATAGTAGTAATAGTAATAGTAGTAATAGTAATAATAGTAGTAATAGTAATAGTAGTAAAAGTAGTAATAGTAGTAGTAGTAATAGTAGTAGTAGTAATAGTAGTAGTAGTAATAGTAGTAATAGTAGTAGTAGTAATAGTAGTAGTAGTAATAGTAGTAGTAGTGAGTATATAGAGTTACAGGAGCCATACCTGATTTTTACTGCCTTAAAAATCATCAAAGTTATTCCTCACTTACCTTATGCATTCAGCGCATCCTAATTATTCACTGTTGAGTTTAAAAGTGCTTTTAACGACTTTCAGAGGTCAGAGCAGAGTTTTGCCATTCAAGTAGCATGCCAACAGTAACACTTCCTAATTCTTGGACAATAAAACACTTTAGAATTAGATGCAGATTGTACACACCGGACTTAAAAATCGAGAATCAGTTACCAGTCAGCCAGCGTTTTGAGCCAAGATTTAGGTTAGAAATTCACAATAACCACCCCAAAAATGAATTATAAGGTGAATTTCCACTTGAGTTGCAAATTGAAATTGCAATTTCAACAGAAGGGATTAACAATTTGGAAAGGCTGCAGTTTCTAAGTAACATAATTTCCTCCAGCAAGACCAAAATCTCCCGTCTTATTTTGCGTAAAAACTGTTAACCCTGTAGTTTAGATTTGTAAAAACATGTTCTTAAATGTCATTTGTTTATTAGTTTGTCAGTTCTTATTTCATTTTTGTCAATTCTTCTGGACATGTTTAAAGCTGCATTGTGTAACCTTTCTGGTGGAGGGTCCGTCAAATACTTTTCTTCACTGCTCTGCCTAGAACTGCAAAGATCTCCCTTACATTTATTAAATTACAAGTGGTTTTATAGCTCAAAAATGGCTAGAAAAACAGACGTTCTGACTGTGAGCGGGATCGCCTCTCCACAGATCTGACCTGTAACTTGGCCTGGTTTGGGCTCCATGACGATAGAAAGGTTTAATGCCACACTGTGAAACATTCCAGGCAAAGCAATAACCTCTCCATGAAGAAAAGATACACAATGCAGCTGTAAAATGTGAACTTTGAACAGAATTCTATTATAAAAACTTTTCAATGCTTGTGAGAAAAATCACAATCAGATATTTTTCTTTACACTTTCTAACCTGGTTTCCTCCGAGTCCATGGCAGGGGTACATGATCAGCTGTTTGCCACCTTCGTTGTTCTCCCCGGCATCCAGGCACGTATCCTTCCCCACATTTTTCACCTACACAGAACAGGCCGAGGCGTTTAAAAGAGAGGAAACCGAAAGTAAAAAAAGAAAAACACGCACTGCAAGCTGTCCAAACACCTCAGCTCTCCAGAGGGCTGTGGTGGTCTGGGGGTGGAGCGGGACGAGCAGCGGTCAGCTGTGGTAAATTAAAACAATTTCAATTTTTAGTTTTAGTCAAGATTTAGTCAACCAATTCTTTTTAGTTTTAATCGGCGAAATTCTCAAGCTAATTTAGGTGATTAAATCCGTAACAGTTTTAGGCAGTCAGAAAATATGTTTTAACGTTTTTACTTGTATGCGATTGATTGTACAAACTAGTGTCACGATACTAGAATTTTAAACTGGATCTTGATAGGAAGAAATAAACTCGAAACTCAATACCGATTCTGATACCACAATGATAATTGTCTTTATTTAGACAATAGAATGTGATTTTCAACATTAAATAGTAGCATTTTCTTTTAGATTTCCATTTGGTCTTATATCTGTGTAATCCCTCGGAGCTCCAGGTCTAAACTAGGTCTAAACCAAGTCTAAACCAGGTCTAAACCAAGGCTAAACCAGGCCTAAACCAGGTCTAAACCAGGTCTAAACCAGGTCTAAACCAAGGCTAAACCAAGCCTAAACCAGGTCTAACACCAGGTCTAACACCAGGTCTAACACCAGGTCTAACACCAGGTCTAAACCAAGGCTAAACCAGGCCTAAACCAGGTCTAACACCAGGTCTAACACCAGGTCTAACACCAGGTCTAACACCAGGTCTAACACCAGATCTAAACCAGGTCTAAACCGGGTCTAAACCGGGTCTAAACCGGGTCTAAACCGGGTCTAAACCAGGTCTAAACCAGGTCTAAACCGGGTCTAAACCGGGTCTAAACCGGGTCTAAACCAAGTCTAAACCGGGTCTAAACCGGGTCTAAACCGGGTCTAAACCAAGTCTAAACCGGGTCTAAACCGGGTCTAAACCGGGTCTAAACCGGGTCTAAACCGGGTCTAAACCGGGTCTAAACCAGGCCTAAACCAGGTCTAAACCAGGTCTAAACCAGGTCTAAGCCAAGTCCAAACCAGGTCTAAACCGGGTCTAAACCGGGTCTAAACCGGGTCTAAACCAGATCTAAACCAGGTCTAAACCAGGTCTAAACCAGGTCTAAATCAAGTCTAAACCAGGTCTAAACCAAGTCTAAACCGGGTCTAAACCGGGTCTAAACCGGGTCTAAACCGGGTCTAAACCAAGTCTAAACCGGGTCTAAACCGGGTCTAAACCGGGTCTAAACCGGGTCTAAACCAAGTCTAAACCGGGTCTAAACCGGGTCTAAACCGGGTCTAAACCGGGTCTAAACCAGGTCTAAACCGGGTCTAAACCAAGTCTAAACCGGGTCTAAACCGGGTCTAAACCGGGTCTAAACCAGGCCTAAACCAGGCCTAAACCAGGCCTAAACCAGGTCTAAACCAGGTCTAAACCAGGTCTAAGCCAAGTCCAAACCGGGTCTAAACCGGGTCTAAACCAGGCCTAAACCGGGTCTTAACCAGGCCTAAACCGGGTCTAAACCAAGTCTAAACCGGGTCTAAACCGGGTCTAAACCAGGTCTAAACCAGGTCTAAACCAGGTCTAAACCAGGCCTAAACCAGGTCTAACACCAGGTCTAACACCAGGTCTAACACCAGGTCTAACACCAAGTCTAACACCAGGTCTAAACCGGGTCTAAACCAGGTCTAAACCAGGTCTAAACCAGGTCGATGGGCGTATACTGGTCTATGTGCTCTTATATTTGTTCTGAAACAGCTCCAGATCCTTCTAAAGCTTCAGGAAAGGTTCATTTCTGCCCCGTGAATGTGACGTTTGACAACCCTCGCTCTTCGATTGTGAGTTTGTTTATGGTGTGGTTTGGGGCTCGCTCAAAAATACGACAAACTACGATTTCAGTAAAACAAACGAACACCGGTGGGCGGGTTTGTGACGTACCGAGCCGAAGCGCAGAGGGTGCAGGTCGGGCATGAAGGCCTCGGGGAAAACGTTCTGAAGATACCAGGAGAAGTTCTTACACTGCAGCCTCTGACGGAGCTCCACGCGCTCAGAGATGTCACCAAACGCACCCTGACGACAAAGAAAATAATCAAGACTGAGAAGTTTAACATGGGCTGGTAGAAGAGTTTAATGTGGATATATTACGGCTGAATAATGTGGGAAAATATATAATTGCAATTTTAAAAGAATTCTGTTCAAAGTTCACATTATAAGACACAAGAATTGACAAAAACAGTGAGAAATGAACGGACAAATGAATACAAGAATCACATTTCAGAAAACATTATAGAAATATTAATATTAAATAAATATTATAGAGTGTGATGATGACGCAGGGGCAAGAGACAGATTTCCCGATTGATTACAGCGCCATGAAATATCCAAAAGGTAAATTCACAAATGTTGAATCTGATCATTTCTGTGACTGATTAGACCCGAGAACTCACCACGTTGCAACAAAAATCTGCAAACTGACAATATTCATAGTAGCTTGGCTATTAATATAGTATGTTTAAATCTTAAGAAATTAGCATTGTATTTAGAGCAGGGGTGTCAAACTCATTTTGGTCCAGGGGCCGTATCCAAACCACTTTGATCCCAAAGGGGCCGGATCAGAAAACTCATGGCATATATACTGAGTTTTCTGACTTATTGCTATACCCCAAAAATAGCAATAATAATTGTGCAGAGAAACGCAAAATACACACAAAGCAAAAAATACAGAAGTGATTAACTCTTTTACAAAATATTATTATGAACAACCTGAAACTTTGAAGGGATATGCCACCCCCAGGTCAAACCTGGGAATCTCCCCACAGTCCAGAGACTAAAATAAGTGGTGGAGCGTTTTCCTGGTGAAAAAGACAGCCGAAGCACACACCATGCTGACAGGGGAATCCCTGTTACGCACCAGGTTGGCAGTTCCCGTTATGCAGCGTGGTGTGTGCTTCGGCTATCTTTTTCCGCACTGGAAAATAGTTCCCACCCCAAAATGACCAAGTCAAGCTCTCCGTGTTGATTTGCAGATTTATTTGCACTCGATATGAATGCGCACTACACAGAAAGTAATTGGGAAAAGCATCGAGCAAATTAATTCCTTTTGGTTGAAATCTTTCGTTGGCGACGTTAGACTCCAGTCTAACGCGGAGTAGCTGCAGCTACCGCTGCGGTCAGTGCTGACAGACTCGGACAATGGCTGGGTCACCAGGAAAACGCTTTCCACCACTTATTTTAGTCTCTGGACTGTGGGGAGATGCCCAAGTTTGACCTGGGGGTGGCATATCCCTTTAAGAAAAATGCAATTTCAACACAATGATTTAACATGAACTTGTTTGCATTTCACAGAGTTTAGTCAGGCTTTTGTCTTCATTTGTGCTGCTCTGGTGGGAGGGGCCACGCACAGAGGCGCTGGAGACACTGCTACCCTAAGCTGCGCAGCAAATAGGCTCAGAAAATTTCCAATATTTTAATAGAATATTAAAATATAATTAAAATATTTTAATAGAAAATCAGCTGAGGGCCAGATTAAAGGTCTTGGAGGGCCGGAACCGGGCCCTGGGCCGCATGTTTGACACCCCTGATTTAGAGTATTGTATATTGACTTTTGACTTTAGATTGCATCTTGATTACCTTAATAATATAATAGTCATATTCAAAAGTTCAAAAGTCCATGCGCAGCTTCCAGGTGCTGGTAACAGCAGGAACATTGAATAATTCCAGAAACAAAGAAGTTTACGCAGCTCGCTCTAAGCCCAATAAAGGAATAAGAGGAAAGTCAAGTGAGTGTGCGGTAAATTTCTTTTTTTCTGGAATATAACAGACATAATTTTGTTCCATTAGTTCCAGCCTGAAGGATAGAAAAGGAAATCTGAAGTCTCCAACATGTCACACTGTTCGTTTTGTCTAATTGAATAATGATAAAATGTAAAAACATTTTGGCAAGGGAATCATTTGAAACATTGAGTTTATACAGCATATACATTATTCGCTCAATATTTACGAACCCTTAAGGATTATTGTGAATTTATGGAAAATGGGTCAAGTGGCAAAAATGCCTATGCGCACTAACCCCCTGTGGCCAGTAGAGGGAGCATGGACTGGGCTGAAGCACTTCATAAAAGACTCACACTCAGCAAAAGTGTTCTGTATGCCTATTGTATATAACACTTATAACAGATATGAACAGATGATATTCAGGCTTCACACGTGTCACTTCTTCATGATGTCATTACAGAGGGTCAATAAAGAATGTCATTAAATACTTTGTCACACTAGATGTAATGGCCGTATGATTGGACACATCCCGTCTGTATAAAACAGAACAGTGTCCCGGTGCAGGTCTAAAGGTTTCCTGTCCACTCCACGCCCTTATTAGGACGAGCACTTACAGTAATGATGCGGCTGGGGGCCACATTAGCTCACGGACAGCTGTGTGTCTGTGTGTGTGTGTGTGTGTGTGTGTGTGTGTGTGCGTGTGAGTGAGTGAACGAGGTACAGGCCTGAGGGAGCACCCTTTTATGGCACCCATGGGACCCGCTCCTCCTCCTCTTTAACCATTTAACAGCCTGCAGGACTAATAGCCTACAGTGGAGCTTTGGAGCCCAGAACTAACCCCGTTTGTTGCTGGAGAAACTGTCACACTAGTACTTACAAAATTATCAGTTTGCACAATTTGGACTGTGCAGTAAGTGAGGTTAGAAATGAAGTTTGATAATGGGAATAAACTGATAAAATAATGTTCTACTTGTATGGTTTATTGTTAACCCTAGAGTACAAAACTATTGACATGATTTTCAACATGTTGCATTTTTCTGAGTGTCATGGGTCCCTGAGGAGCTTCACCATTGTTTTTGAATCTTTGAAGGTGTAGGTGTTTCCCCAAAGCCCACTTTTTCCTACAGGCTTTCAGGTGATTTTCACCCGGCAATAGTGAAAGAGGAATGTAAGAATGTAATAAATTTAATGTAAGAGGATGTAAGGAATAGGTAAGTAAGAGGGTCCTGGAATGTGTATCTGTCCTTATTTAGTGCAGTGGTTATGAATAAATATCACAAAGTGGTGATTCAAAGGGAATTCTTATGGTGAAAACAATATTTTAGTCAATTGGTCATTTTAACCCACTAAAAAATTAATATTTTTTGTTCCTCTCTCCTGCAACTGTCCGTGTGTCGAGGAGTCTGTGCCGAACAGGACAGAAAAAGACTCAACAAGCTGGTCAGGAGGGCCAGCTCTGTCCTGGGCTGTCCTCTGGACTCTGTAGAGGAGGTGGCCGAGAGGAGGGTGCTGGCCAAATTCACGTCCATCATGGCACGACACCTCTCACCCTCTGCACCGGACTGTAGAGGAGCTGAGCAGCTCCTTCAGCAGCCGACTGAGGCACCCCCAGTGCAAGAAGGAGCGCTACTGCAGATCCTTCATCCCCACCACCATTAGACTGTACAACTCCACTGTATAGTCCAAATGTGCAATATTGTCTTTAAATACTCTCCTAGTTACTGTTTCTTATTATTATTACTTGGATAACTCCACCGTATGGTCCTATCGTGCAATATCGTTTTCCCAATGTGCAATATTGGTTTTTTCAATACTCCTATCGTGCAATATCGTTTTTCCAATTTTTCAATACTCTCCCTGTCACTGTTTTTATTATTATTATTATTACTATTATTATTATTATTATTCGATTTATTACTTATTTTTTTATTATTACTACCTATCTTTATGCCATTCTTGCCTGCATGCACTTGTCTTCTTGTTCAAACTGTCCCTACCTGGAGCTACTGTGACAAGTAAATTTCTCCTGTGTGAGATCAATAAAGTCTTATCTTATCTTATCTTCACCAGGGAAGTCTCACATGTCCCAGGAATGGGTGGACCAAACACCAAGTTTCCAGTATCTTTTTTTTTTTAATAGGAATTTTTTGTTCTCAAATTCCTAATTTTTTAGTCATTTTGGTGCATGTTTTTAGGGTCTTCCTATGTTTTTTCCCATTTTGTTACACATACCACAATTGAAAATAAAAGAAAACCACTCTAATTTATCATGTTTCGTCATATTTTGATCTATTTTTCATGACCAGTACTTTTTGTTGGGTATATTATATCAGGTAAAAATTACCCGGCAAAAGTGATGGTGTTACTTTTTATAGAAAAAGTGTTCTAGGGTTAAAATGAGTTGACAGAATTTAATTTCTCTTTTGCTGTGGTTCCTACCTGGACGACTGAGGAATTACACAGACAATCTTACTGAACGCTCACAAAAGTAAATGATGTGTAATATTGGACCTTTAAAATATAAATGTCAAATCTAATCACAATCTCAGTGCTCGTCAGTCAGATTGTTTCCCAAATCAACTGTAGTTTTCCGTGTGTTGTGATTGTACCGCATACTCACGGTTTTGGCCATCTGCGCTGCTTGCTGGTTGCGTCGGTAGAAGATCTCTTTGTATCCGTCCATCCAGACTTCGGCGAGGCGGACCTGGTTACGGGCGATGACCTGAGTCCCTTTGGGGAAAGTGTGAGGGCTCTTGGTGCGAAACACATGCCCCACCACAGAACAGGGGATGATTTCCAGCTGACCTCCGCACTGCCACACCTGCAAGACAAAAGCAAGTGTTAAAGGGCTGCTCATTAACATGTTTTATACAAGGTTAGGGTTGGGTAGTTTGTCATTTGTAGTTAAAAACATATGTAACATACCAAGAGATCTTATAAGCAAATCTTAAGGTGCAAATTTATACTTTGCAGCTGATGTTATGTTGTTGTTGCCTCTGCGTGTGATCCTAACTGTACGCCCTGCTCTTTCTGAGGCTTGTGAGCTTTAATCTGAGCTTTATTTCAATTACAATTTGACCGTAAAGACCTAACTTAGTCATTTTGTGCTGTTAAACAAGTCCGTCTCAAATAACATTACTGCATTGCGGGTGATCCCACCCACCCATCCAACTGCCTCTTCAGTCTGCTGCCATCAGGAAGGAGACTGAGGAGCCTCAGGGCCAAGACCAGCAGACTGAAAGACAGCCTCATCCACCAAGCTGTCAGGATGCTGAACTCTCTCACTGCCCTCCCTCCCCCAATGACACTGCTGCTTAAATGACACTTAAATGACACTGACACTGCTGCTTAAATGACACAGACATTGCTGCTTAAATGACTCTTAAATTACACTGACACTGCTGCTTAAATGACTCTTAAATGACACCGACACTGCTGCTTAAATGACACTTAAATGACACTGCTGCTTAAATGACTCTTAAATGACACTGGCACTGCTGCTTAAATGACACTTAACTGACACTGTTGCTTAAATTACACTTGACTGACACTGACACTGCTGCTTAAATGACACTTAAATGACACTGATTCTTAAATGACACTTAAATGACACTGCTACTTAAATGACACTTAAATGACACTGCTGCTTAAATGACACTTAAATTACACTGATGCTTAAATGACACTTACATGACACTGGCACTGCTGCTTAAATGACACTTAAATGACACTGACACTGCTGCTTAAGTGACACTTAAATGACACTGTTGCTTAAATTACTCTTAAATGACACTGCTGCTTAAATTACTCTTAAATGACACTGAAACTGCCACTTGAGCTTTATTACGCTACACATTGTGTGTTTTACCTATTTGTATTATATACAAATTTACTGTACTTTTGCTATGGGTATATGTGATGTTTTAGTCTTTGTGTTTATTGTCTTGTTTATCAGATGTTTTATGTTCACTGTGGGCCTAGGGGGCGCTGCAATTTCAAATCCTTTGTGTGCAACCTGTACATATGGTTTTGACAATAAAACTGACTTTGAACTTTGAACTTCACTCTCACCTCATGTTGAAAATCAAACTTCTAAACCTCTTAAACAACCTTGAACACTTGTAATGATCACATACTCCTGAAAATGTCTTGCTTGAATCCATTTAATGTGTGCATTGTGTTACCACGGTAACGCCTAAACGTTCCCCCATTAGAGATACACGTAGGACACCCCCAGCGCGATGTCACTGCAAGGTATCGGTAAGTCCGCCGTGCATTATTTACATCTAATTTTACAACTTAAAATGCTCTCCGACAATGAGGAAGTGCGTGGTTAGCATGCTAGTTGTTGTTAGCTTTACCGTGATGCCAAAACTCCGCTCTGTCGTCGCGCTGACAGTTGCGAGACAAAAACAAGTGGTAAAATTTAACAACTAAAGCCCACCGCACACGTCAGGATACTTTGCTGGATTTAAGCCCCGATTTGATTCTCTCCGATTTCAGGAATGCGTGACCGGACTTTGGATCTTCGTGTGCAACTGTTAATCCGCTGAGCTCAGGCGTGTGGTGTCAGTGAGATTTTGAGCTGCTCTTTCATATTGTAACCGCAGAAAATCACCGTTACTCCACCAGCCAATAAAACAGAGACAGAGGCAAATAATTAGGGGACTTCATTTCTCGCCTCTCGTAAAGTTACAAAGTTAAACTGCAGCAATCTCATCAATATTAAACATTTTATTATTGAACTATGAACTTTGATGTGGCACCTGATATTTCGGCTTCTTAATCTTTGTATTTTGTTTATTTCACAGTGTCATACATCGTCTATAATTATTGTCTATTGTTTGTTCATGTGGTTGTATTAAATGTCTCATGGTGCACTTTGAGCTTTTTGCACATGTTTTTCTAATGTGATTTTAACTTCAAATGGCAAATAAAATAAAATAACCTAACCATAAGAATATGTCCTTGGTCCTCAGAAAATAACGACACCCAGGCCACAAAATTGTACTTACTTTACTCAGGAAAAGGAGGAAAACTAAAAATGTACAGATATCCTGATGGTTAGACTGACTCCTCCTTATCTTGGACTACGTCATCAGAGGTATAATACTCCCTACAGCAGAAGCGCAGGCAGACTGGACTGTACTAGACCGGAATGGACCAAACTATCACACGGTCTTGAGGGTTCATGTCTCCGGGCGGTGGTGGTAAATAAAGTTCTCCTGATTTTGAACTTCAGTCTCGTGTCTCTTCTCTTCAGCTCAAATACGATTTATTCAAACACTGATCAATAGTTTAGTGGCAGCACTGGATACTGTTCTCAGATATTAGAAAAAAAGTGACTTTTTTTCGCTGAAAACACGCGGTGCCTGCATTATCTAACCGATTTTCTGGGCACAGAAGCGCTGTGCGCTGCGCTTGAATTGCGTAACGAAATTTCAGCGTGAGAAATACCATGTGTGGCGTGTGAGCGTGTGAACACGTCGAATTGCGTGTGTCACACTCTCAAAGCGTGAGACTTGAGAGCCCTGATAGTAGCAATAGTAGCAGTAGTAGTAGTAGCAGTAATAGTAGGAGGGGGGTAGTAGTAGTAGGAGTAGTAGTAGCAGTACCAGTAGCAGCAGTAGTAGTAGAAGTTGTAATAGCAGTAGTAGTAGCAGTAGTAGCAGTAGCAGTAGTAACAGTAGCAGTAGTAACAGTAGCAGTAGAAGTTGTAATAGCTGTAGCAGTCGTAGTAGCAGCAGTAGCAGCAGTAGTAGCAGTAGTAGTAGCAGTAGTAACAGTAGCAGTAGCAGTAGAAGTTGTAATAGCAGTAGCAGTCATAGTAGTAGCAGTAATAGTAGGAGGGGGGTAGTAGTAGTAGCAGTACCAGTAGCAGCAGTAGTAGAAGTTGTAATAGCAGTAGTAGTAGCAGTAGTAGTAGCAGTAGTAACAGTAGCAGCAGTAGCAGCAGCAGTAGCAGTCGTAGTAGCAGCAGTAGTCATAGTAGCAGTAGTAGTAGCAGCAGCAGTAGTAGTAATAGTAGTAGTAATAGCAGTAGCAGCAGTATAAGTAGCAGTAGTAGCAGCAGCAGTAGCAGTAGTAGTAATAGCAGTAGCAGCAGTATAAGTAGTAGCAGCAGTAGTAGTAGTCGTAATAGCAGTAGTAGTAGTAGTAATAGTAGTAGTAATAGCAGAAGCAGCAGTACTGTATAAGTAGCAGTAGTAGCAGCAGCAGTAGCAGTAGCAGTAGTAGAGAACACCACCTTACCCTGAACGACATCTCGATATTCTCTCCACCCCAGATCTCCATTTGCTCGTCATAACTCCCGATTTGGTAGAAATAATCTTTGGAGATGGAGAAGAGGCCTCCAGCAAAGGTGGGAGTCCTGAGATTCACAACAGATCCAGGGTTTTCAATTAGCACGAGACAATAGTGACAAACATCAATGCTGTTAAATTAATTCATCTTTTCTTCAGACTATATTGTAGAACAAAACATGACGGTCAGCAGCAGCAGTAGCAATATTACGTTACCTAAGATTACACTTGCCACCTCTTTTTAGGTATTTAAGTTTTAATTGATATACTTGAGTTTTTCCCTGATATATCTCCCACTTATATTTTGAATGCAGTACTTCGTTTTTTTCATTAAAATTTGCAAAATCAGCAAAATTTGTCTTGCCACTGTACAGATTTTGTATAAGCAACTCTTGAGCTCAAAAACCATTATCTTCAACTCAATGTCAGAATCAGGAAGTGTGTGTTTAGCATGGTAGTTGTGGTTAGCTTTAAAGCGACACCATAAATCAGCTTTGGCCTCTGTAACTTGAAACTTGCAGTGAGTAAGGAATAACTTTGGACCACTGCAACCACTGTTGTTTTCATGTTTTGAAGACATTTATGAAGATTATTCATGGACGTTCTTCCCTCACCTGATCGGATACGTCTCATCCTTTCTCCTGCTCTTCTCGTGGTCGGGCAGACTCTCCCAGCCGAAGGACAGGCTCCAGTCGAAGTTGCCCCGGTTGTGGTTCTGTCCGTACGGAGAGGGCTTCACAAACTCAAAGGTGTTCAGGTCTATGGTGGTGATGTCGGGAGAAACGACCGCTGTGTAGTTCTGCGCGATCCTGGACAGCAGAGGCTCCAGCCAGCCGTGGAAACATTCACCTGCACCGACACATACAGGTGTAATGTGGCCACCTCAACACAAACACACCTGGAGTTGTGTTTTGTTTTATTCACACGTTTGAGTAATCCTTTATTATCGATCTGTTTACATCCCCAAAGCTCAGAATGCTCTGCTCCACCTTGTGATGTCATGAAGATAATAGATATTGGAAATTCCAGGGCTGAAATGATCCAAAACATTGTAGAAAAGAGGAGAATTTATTATTATTATTTTTTTTTTCAAATTCAAAAGTTCAAAGTTCAAAGTCAGCTTTATTGTCAATTCTGCCATATGTGTTCAACATACAGTAAATCCATGATCAAAGGAGAAGTTCAGTTTGTCAACTGGACAAAGTTTGTTTGGTTGAAAACGTTTCGCCGCTCATCCGAGAGGCTTCGTCAGCTCTGGCCCTCATGCTGTTTCGACCCTGTTTATATCTAGCTGCAAAGGAGGAGCCATCTACCCTGAACAAAGCTCTGACCCCTCCCCGCTACTCTTTTGTTTTAGGAATTCCTCTGGCGTCTTGTATTAGCATATCTATCAGCCCTAGGCTGCTCTCACTACACTGAAACAACTCTGAAACCATCAGCTAATCTGTCTCTTTGTATTTCAAATTTCTCTGGCGTCCAATTCCCTATTCAAGACAACGACCCTCTCCACCCCTCTGCAATGGCTTGTCTGTCCTAATGATTCTTTGTTTGAGAATCGAATTATAGATGGGAGACAAGTTGTGTCTAACTCCCCATTTCTGTTTAACGACAGTTAAACAGAAATGGGAAAGTAAATCGAAATGTTGTTTCTTTGGCCAGGTAGTGCAAAAAAGAGTGTACAAAATACAATATAAAGACAAATCCATCTAAGACAAAAATCTAAAATCTAAAAGCAGTGCAAAGAATAAATAAATACCTATTTACAGATGCCCAAAATGTGCAGTGTGCATCAAAAATGTGCAATGGAAGATGCAGCAGTGAAATGTGCAGTAAAATGGACAATAGAATGTGCATTGAAAGTAAAGATAAAAATTAATTTTAAAAATACAATGGTACAAACAATAACAATGCTCGAGGCTTAAGAGTTCAGAGTTCATATTCACAGGGCTCAGCATGTGCAATTTCTGCATTATACAAATATATAGAAATTATCAATATATTTACAATTTATATTTAAAATTCCATACAAATTGCTTTTTTCTTGGCTTTTGGATTTGTGCACTACTTTAAAGAGTTTATATAAGACGACAAGACTGAACTACAACAAATTTGGGTTTCTGGCTAGAAAATTTACAGCAATGGATATTAGACTTAGACAAACTTTATTGATCCACAAGGGAAATTGTTTTGGGTACGGTAGCTCACTCATCAATATAATATGTAATATATAATAATGTATAATATATAACAGAGTAAAAAGAAGAAAAAAAAAGATTTAGAATAGAATAAAAAAAAAAAGATGGAATAGCAACCAAAGAGCAATAGACCTGTGTCAGATGAGACAGAATTATATACATAAAAATAATGATAATAAATATATATGTACAAATCAGATTTATATAGAAAGTAGTAGTCAAATATAAAATACAATTACAGCTGGTATTGTGCAGAGAGAGAAACCTTTATCAAAACTACAAGAACAGTCTTTTAACCCATCTCCTCAAGTGAAAAACCTGGGCGTCATTTTTGACTCTGAGCTGACTTTTATCCCACACATCAAGAACATCACAAAAATGGGCTTCTATCACCTAAAAAACATAGCCAGAGTCCGCCCTATTCTCTCTCAGGCCAATACGGAGACATTGATGCTTTTGTCACCAGCCGTATAGACTACTGTAATGCCCTGCTCTCTGGTTTTCCCAAAAAGAGTATTTCAGGTTTGCAATTATTACAAAATTCTGCAGCACGTGTCCTGACAGGGCCAGAGGGCGGGATCACATTACCCCGGTCTTAAAATCTCTGCATTGGCTCCCTGTGAGTTTCAGGATAGATTTTAAAGTTCTTTTACTGGTTTTTAAATGTCTTAATGGTCTTGGGCCTTCTTATCTTTCAGAACTTATGAACTTATGAACCTTCATGGGCCCTGCGCTCCTCCGGCAGCAGGCTCCTGGTCATTCCTGTCCCTTAGGAGGTGCTGGTGTGGTTGACGGAGCTGCAGAAAGAGCTTGCAGGAGACGTGTCTGAAGAGAGGATGAGGGATTACGTTAAGAACACGCTCAAGTCTGGAAGGGTGGTTCCTGGTTATGGCCATGCCGTTCTGAGACAGACAGACCCTTGTTACAAGATGGCTGCGGGACGGGTGCGCTAGGTCTGCGCGCTCTGTTCTGCCCGAGCGGCGTGGTACCACAGCGAGATTAGTAAATCGGGAAGTTTCAGCTCTCTTGTGCACTGTTCTACTGCTGTGTGGGGACATTCATCTTAACCCCGGTCCTGTGGATTATCGATCCCAAAAGGATGCATTGCTATCAGCTGCTACACCTCACCAAGCGGAGATACCGGTAACCTCCTATTCAAACGCCTCCTGCGTGGGACAACGAGGTAACGCACCAACAAACTCTGCTTCAAACAACATGAAACACGGGGAATTCTTAAAGGGACAGTGTGTAAGATTTTTACCCGTTAATTACTGAAATTGAAGATACCCATTCAAAAATACATTGTTTTCCAAGCCTTTTCACTTCCATCATGAAATCAAAGTATTCTTTTGGACTTAGATATAGTCACATAAAAGGGGGATCTTCCCCATGCAGAGGCAGCCATTTTGAATACGAGAGCAGCAGAAGGACATTTGGGCTCCGCCTTCGCCTTCGGCAAGGCTCGTGGTTTTGGGTAAACAACACAAGCATGCTGCCGGATCAGACGTCGTAATGGATCTAACACGTGTTTTGGACTAAATTGTTTTACTGGATTTTATTCGCTGGATCCTTACGGACAAATTGAGAGCAAGTTTATGGTGAAATACAGAGTTTGACCTGTGCAAAGCATTCTAAGGTAAGCTAACCTCGTTTTGTGCTTTTCCGTATAAAAGCCCCATGTGCTCGGGGAGTGTTTGTTGTGCAGGGAAATGAATTGCATAGTCAAAAAGAGGAGACAGTAAGGTTTCATTTGATGTGTAGAGTGTCATGGTACATGATCGGGAATGTGTGTTTTCATGAGAGAAAAAACAAAACAAAAAACGGGACCACGTTTTATTTATACAGTAGCGCCCGGGTGACCCTCGAGGTCTGCCGTAGCTAAAACAGAAAGTGCAATAGCACCATCCACCTATGCGCCACGAATCCTACACACTAGGGCTTTAATATCTGGCCTCCATGCTAAGTCAGTAGCCACGGCCGTGTCACTCAAGCAGCAACAGATGAAACTTTTTCAGACTGTGAACCACGCGAGCGTACTGTGGAATCCAAAAGGCATTTTCGGAGGATATTTAAACATCCGTAGCGTCGTATCAAAAACTGAACAGGTTGAACATCTGTTAACGAACTCCAATATCGATTATCTTGGAATTTCGGAATCGTGGTTAACTCCAGCTATCCCAATGTCTGTTGTTAAAATTCCGGGCTATTCAGTATACAGACGAGATAGATCTACGGGAAAAGGTGGTGGCATTCTGATTTATGTGAAGGAGAACATACAAAGCAAACTGTTGGACATTGATGACTATAACTTACACTGTGTGGGGATATCCATTACACTTTCACCTGAAATGACATTTTATGTAATTGTGATGTACCGGCCTCCAACTTCTACAAATGAATTTTTTTGTCTCTTTGGATAAAATACTCAAACAATGTGATGGAAAGGAAGTCATATTACTGGGTGACTTCAACTTAAACTGGCGAAATATCACCCAGGAAAAAACTCAAGGAAATCACAAAATCTCTTCAAATGACACAATTGATAAGTAAACCTACTCGTATAACCAAGTCCTCTCAAACGTTATTAGATTTGATTTTTACTAATAAGCCCGAACGAATAACCAGAATTTATAATTTCATCACTATTCCCAACAAATGAAAGTAAAGTTGGGAAGATTATTTCCTTGTTAAAAAGTAGCAAATCAAAGGACATTTATGGACTTGATGTGGGATTCTTAAAAAGAAATAAAGGCTCACTCACTGGTCCATTTACCAACATGATAAATAAGTCTATTCTTGAAGGCGTGTTTCCTGAATCTCTAAAATGTGCCATAGTTACCCCCATTTTTAAATCAGGGGACAAACAAGAAGTTGGTAATTTTCGTCCCCCCAATTGTGTCAAAGGTGCTTGAAAAAGTTGTGGTAGAGCAACTAACAGCACATTTTGACAAAAATTCTATCTTACACCCAATGCAATTTGGGTTTAGACAAAAGCAGTCAACAGATCTGGCCTGTTGCTATTTCCTGGAAGAAATTAGGGCACACGTAGATCAGGGAAGAGTGGTGGGAGCTGTCTTCCTTGATCTACGCAAAGCCTTTGACACAGTGAATCATGAGATACCCCTTAATAAGCTCTATAATTACAATCTTTCAATACATACTCTAAATTGGTTAAGGTCTTATCTGAAGGATCGGCAGCAGTGCGTGCAGGTGAATAATACTCTATCCCCATTTAAAAATATCTCTATGGGAGTGCCCCAGGGGTCCATTTTGGGACCTCTGCTTTTTAGTGTTTATATAAACGATCTCCCTACATGCACTGATATCGATATATTAATGTATGCCGATGATACAGTGCTTTTCACCCATGGGAAAAACGTACAGGAAGTTTCAGAAAAACTAACAAGAGAAACGGAAAAGGTGTCAGTCTGGCTACAAAATTCTTGCCTTACATTAAACATTGAAAAAACAGTCTCGATGCCGTTTACAAACAAGCGCAAATTTTCCCAAATGTTTGAAATATCAGTAAATGGTCAAATTATTAAAAATGTAAATGAATTTAAATATCTAGGTTTAATGATTGACTCCAATATCAGCTTTAAAATCACATAAAAAGACTTGGAAACACGCTCAAGTTCAGTTTAATGAATTTCAAACATATTAGAAATTCCCTAACAACCGAGGCCTTCTTTGCATATTTTAATGCCATGGTAATGTCCCATCTTCATTACTGCATCACCAGCTGGTCTCAGGCCTGTAAAACATCTTTAAACCCAATTGAAACTCCATATAAAAGGGCACTAAAAATACATGACAAAAAATCTCGTCTATACCACCACTGCCCAATTTTGGAGAAATACAAACTGCTGAACTTTCAAAACTTGCTTAATTTTAATCAAATTATAACCTTGTTCAAAATCATTCGTAACACTGCTGCTCCCCCTCTGAAAAAGTTTGTGGTGCTCAGGTCTAGGGGTGCGTATTGGCAAAGAAGTCACGATTCAATTCGAATCACGATTCATATGCCGTGATGCGATACTATCACGATGCATCATGATACTATTGCGATGCATTGCAATATATTCGACATACTTCAGTGAAAATATACCAAAAAAAGAGGATAACTTAAATATCAGTGGCTGTGTATCTGGGTAGTGTCTTCAATTGATACATAACTCTGAGCAACTCAATTCATAACTTAATTTATTGAATAACAAAAACAAATAAACCAAACCAATAACAAAAAAGTTTATAGGATTTTTTTCTAAAACAAAAAATGAGGTAGCTACCATCATAACAAACAATACCCTTTCACAAAGGAAAATAGTGCATAGGATTTATAAAAAAAATAATTAATTGATTAATTAATAATACATTATTAATTAATAATAATCGATTTTTGGCATCAAGAATCGATGCAGTATATTGTGAAAGTTAGTATCGCGATGCATTGTCATGACGATTATTTTGCACTCAGGTCAGAGAGAAGCTCCCGAGCCACACGCTCCACAGTCCAAGGACAGTGCACTGTTCCAAAGTTTAGAACCTCGTTTGGTCAGTCCTCCTTTTCATACAAAGCCATAAGCCTCTGGAACACACTGCCATCTGAAATAGTTTCATGCACAAGTTATGCAATGTTTGCATGTCTGACCAAACGATGGCTTTTATCCAATCAAACATGCACACATTAATGAACTGCGTGAATGCATAAATATGAAATGTATATATGTATATAGTACGTGTGGTTGTGATGTATGCATCTTTATGACTGAGTTTTTGCAAATTGTTTTTATGGTATTTTATTGGTATTTATGCCATTTTATATCAACCTGTCCAGGGACTGCAGGTGGAAATGAGCATATTTGCTATAACCTGGCACAAACATATTACCTCTTTTATGTAGTTCAATGTTTTTATGTGCACTGTCCCTGTCAAATAAACTAATAAACTAAACTAAACTAAATTCCCAAAGTCAGGACACAGACTTACGGAGAGGCGTCTTTTCAGTACTATGGCCCTCGTCTATGGAACTGCCGGAGGACCTCAGGGCTGCAGAGAACGTTCATGTTTTTAAGAGTGGGCTCAAGACTCACCTGTTTAGCTTTGCCTTTGACTGACTTCGGTCGTCTGTTTGCTTGTCTTTTATTTGTTCTTTTGTTTGTTTGTCCATCTCTTTGTTTGTTTGTCTGCTTGTTCGTCTGTTTGCTTGTTTGTCCATCTGTTTGTTTGTTCGTCTGTTTTTTTTGTTTGTTTTTTTTTTCCTCTGGCAGCATGGTGGCTGAGTGGCTAGCACTCATGCTTCACAGCAAGAAGGTTCGGGTTGCCCGTTGTTCTCCCTGTGTCTGGGTGGGTTTCCTCCGGGCACTCCGGTTTCCCCCACCAACCCAAACATGCGCCATAGGTAAAATCCTCCAGCTTAGGGCCTGACCAAGCCTAAATAACAAAACAAAATTATGGGGACGGTCCCCGGGTCAAATATAGAAACAACTTCTCCTGTGCGAGATCAATAAAGGTCAATCTTCTAATCCTTAACCACTGTAAGGCGCTTTGTGTTACAATTTTGTATGAAAAGCGCTTTATAAATATTGTTTGATTGATTGATTGATACAGTTGTAGGGAGTATGATAGTATGAGCGGAGCTGTAGGAGCCTGTTGCAGTATTATCTCCTCTGTCCCTCTATGGCCTGGTGCAGTGGGGGAGCAGGAGTGTCCATGATGGAGAGCAGTTTGTCCTCCTGTCCCTCAGGAGGACACTGGAGGGTATGAAATTTTGATAAGATGAGGAGCAAATTCAACACATTTTTTTTTCTCGCAGGAATACCTTTCTCAAAGACACCAAAAAGTACATGTTTTACATTCAGTTGTAGGTCTGTATCGAGCTTTCTATTCACAAACAGAAATATGTCATTCCAAAAGATTTGAGCGTATGAGCGTTCCCAAAACAGAGGAGAACTTGTGGAGAACTTCCTGTATTGCCACATGACATCACAAGGTGGAACAGAGCATTTTCTGTGTGAATGAAGAACTCACTCTAAATATGCAGAGATTGTGCATTAAACGTGTGTGAATGAAACAAAACACAACTCCAAAACAACTTCAAAAGCTCACACGAGTCAGTTTTGCACAATACAAGACCTTTAAATATAATTATGTTAACTATGTTTTGGAGAAATTTGTGGCTAAAGTGCAAATGACTAAAAATGATTACAAACACTTGCCTAACCTTAATCCATTTATTTGTCTGAACTTTAAGGACTTAGGTGTGCACCAATTTTAGTTCTCACAATGTGCTGAATACTCCCCCGCTCATTTATCATGCTGGACTGCGACAAATGCATGAGGAGACATATTTTAAAGTGCGATCTGTTAAAATGTGAAGGTTTCTTTTGGATGGCCCTCGTCTTTGAGGGCTCACCACAGTACAATAAATTATTCCAGTCATAGAGATTATGTGGGAATGTAGTGCTCGTTTTAACTCCCGATTTGGTAGTTTTTTTTATTAGTAGTTTTCCTTAAAAAACTACTAATAAAAAGACCAAAGTTTATTCAGGTTAATGGACCATTAAAAGGTACACTGTGTAACTGTAATCGGGTGGAGACTATGCTAATGCTTTTCTTAAAATGTTCCACAATATAGCATTAAAGTTATCAATCTCCATGGAGACAACCAGGTAGTGGCACCTGACTGAGTTGCAAGTCAGATCTGTGGAGGGGAGAACCTGCTCATAGAAAGAATGCATGTTTACAAGGTTTATTGATACTTTGCAGTGGGTGTTCCGCATGTATGTGTCTGGCAGAAAGTTCATCAGTTACCATGGTGACACGATGCATACTGTACATTAGCAAACATTGCCAAATAATGTTTTTAGATTGCCTGAAAACTTAAGAATAAATAAATATAAACAAACAAAATACATTTAAACAACACATTTTCAGCAGCCTGTGATCAGAATTATTCATGTTTAGGTGTTTAGGTGATTTTCAACAAAAAGATGAGAGTGACTAACTGAAAACTTTAGGCTAATGCTGGCTAGCTTGTGACTGTAATGTTATTTGTTTAGGGATTTGTTTAACCGCACAGAACGGCTCACCTGTAATTCCAACAAAATCAGCCCTTTTTGGTCAGATTGTGTTGAAATAAAGCTTGGATTTAAGGCTGCGTCCCATTTCTCTGTCTTACCCCTTCTTCTTACCCCTACCCCTTGGTTTTGTGCGTTCATGTGAAGGCAAGGGGTGTCCCGATTCTAATTTTGATCAAGGGCTCGGGCCACGACCGAGGGCTACATACTGTACCCCTTGAAATGAAGTAAGCTCTCGACCAGACTGGAAACGAAGGGGTACGCCTACAAGCTTAGGCAGGTTTTGGGATCAGGATGGCAGCGTCACATCAACCAGCCAAGGAGTCTCATAAATGTATTTTCAGCAGTTGTAATTATCAATTAACAGTTTAGCAGGTTTACAATTATGACGCTTATGTTCTACGTTGTTGCGGTTTTAATTGTAGTGATGTCTGTTTAGCCGATGTTATCGTATTCATTTAACTTTCATGTATAAACAAGCTAGTTTTTTGTCGAGCTGAGGTACCCGATAATCCTTGACATTACATTTACGTTTGTTTGCATCAATTGTCGTCGCCTCTGTAGACGTAGCAGCCAGGTAGAGGCAAGGGATGATGACGCAAATGGTAATCATCCCCATTTCTTAGGGGAACATTCGTACCCCAAGCCCTCTCAGCTCAGTATCGAGGGGCAAGACAAAGATGTAGATAAAGGGGTAGGGGTAAGACAGAGTAATGGGATGCAGCCCAAGTCTATCAAAGAAGAAGAAGCAACTTTATTGATCTCACACTGGAGAAATTCTTCTCTGCATTTAACCCATCCTGTTATTAGGAGCAGTGGGCAGCACATTACTGCGCCCGGGGACCATCTCCATGATCTTCTTGCTTCGGTTTGGTCAGGACCTAAGCTGGAGGATGTTTTGGGTTGATGGGGAAACCGGAGGAAACCCACCCAGACATGGGGAGAACATGTAAACTCCCCACAGAAAGGCCTGGGCGACCCGGGGATCGAGCCCGGAACCTTCTTGCTGTGAAGCATCAGCGCTAACCACTCAGCCACCGTGCCGCTAATTTATTATAATTTCTATCAAAATCCCGCCTTGTCTCAATCTCGTGGACCTTATCTCATGTCTAGTCTTGTCTTGTGAGAATTTGATTAAATAAAAGCAAGAAGGTCCCATGACATGGTACTTCTTGATGCTTTTATATGGTGCCTTAATGGTTCCCTAATACTGTAAATGAATCCTTCTTCAAAATCAACATTCAGTGCATGAGAAAGACACATTTACACAGTCAGAGTCATAATCTGTCTGTCTGAACGACTCATTCTGGGCCTTGTTGCTTGAATGCAAATGAGAAGGACAGAGATTGGGGCAGAGGAGCGGGTGGGGCTCCCCCCAGCGCTGCGCTGTCTCTCCACTTCCGCGTTTTAAGCACTGAAGGCAGAAATGAGAGGCATTTCAATGAAAAAAAAACAAATTTTCACAGAAAATAAAATTAAACCACTGCTGTTTCAGAGGTCCAGAGGGTCGGGTAAAGGACTTCCGAGCCTTGAAACACTCGCAGTTGCCTCCAGGCAAATTAAAAAACATATTTCGCATTGCGTAGCTCCTTCGCGGTCCAAACTCTCTGGGCGTGATTTACAGAGACGCTGGGTAGAGACACAGACGGGGGGTGGAGCTGCATTTTTCGAGCTGACATCAATAAGGTGCCTTGTTCAGAATTGTCCGTTTCAGCTGTGTTTTTTTCTAACACAGAAAAGGATCGCAAATGCTCAGTTTAGACATTTCGCAACTTTTAGCCATTGGGGGGGCCTAAACAGGGTAGGGAAGCTCACATTAACGTTCAAAAACCTCAGAAAGTGAAAATTTCATGCCATGGGACCTTTAAAGGTATAGTCAGCAACATTTTACGCAAAACAATAACAGACAAGCAATCAGCACAAGAAAGTCAAGTAAGTTGATGGTTATATATTCAAATTTTTTTGTAAAATGTATTAGTGTAACCAAGTTAAAGGAGCACTAATTTAAAAAGTGTGTCATTTAGCAATTAAAAGTTATTTGTTAATTCATTAAAATACTACATAAAATAATATATTACATTTGGATCATATATTTAGTCGTTTAGAGTTGTGGAAAAAATAAGTTACAGTAATCCCTCATTTATCGCGGGGGTTAGGTTCCAGAAATATCCCGCAATAAGAGAAATCTGCGAAGTAGGACAACTTTATATTTTACAATTATTCTACATGTTTTAAGGCTGTAAATGCCTCACCACACACATTATACGCTTTTCTCAGACCGGAATTAACCTTTTCTCACATTTGTTCTAGTTTAAACACTCAAACTTTCATAGATTTTCAACAAAATGTATTAATAGTGACGCGTGGGGGGAGACACGGCCCCGGAAGCCCCGCCGGACGCACGAGGAGCACCGCCACGTCCCTGGACGCGATGCGACGAGCACCAACCCCTTGGAGAAGCTCCACACGTGCACCCCTCATCGTGGACAAATCCGTGACAGAGAAACGTGACCAGCGCGACGCCGCGCGGACACCGGGGCTGCAAGCACGAGATAGAACCGCCGCGCCCGGACCGCGTGCTCTCAGCCTGAGCCACAAAACAGCCGCATGAAACCAGCAAAGAGCGGTTTAATCATGGTTTAGACCTGATCTAGTCCCGGTTTAGTTCTGGTCTAGTCCCGGTTTAGTCCAGGGCCAGTCCAGGTTTAGACCTGGTCTAGACCTGGTTTAGTTCTGGTCTAGTCTCTTAGCCAGTCAGGTCGCAGAACACAATGTTACACTATTAAAAAAAAGTTACACTATAAAAAAAATTGAAAAAATTTGAAAAAAAAAAAATTTGAAAAAAAAAATCCGCGAAACAGGGAGGCCGCGAACATTGAACCGCGTTAGAGTGAGGGTTCACTGTACATTGAAGGGTAAAATATTTAATTGTTAAAATGTAATTTAAAATTTGCCTTATTAAGTTAATATGTAAAATGCATATGAATAAATATTATAATTAAAATAGATTAACATGCAAATAGATTAAAATACTAATGTAAATGCTAAATGTAAATGTAATTTCATTATTACTCATATTTGCTTACTTTAAAAGGTTTTTGACCTACTACTACACCTACCTCTACTACTACCACTAATACCCCAACCTCTACTATTGCAACTACTGCAACTGCTACTGCCGCTACTACTACAACTACTACAACTACTACTAATGCTAAAGAAGAGGCTGAAAAAATTCAATAAAAGTCTTAAAGCTGAGTTGAGCCTTGTGTTTCCGGGTTTTTCAAGTGAACCTGCATTCCTTAATTAAAGGTTTGACACTATCCCTGGCTCAGTATGAATGAATAAAGAACAGGTCCAGTCCAAAAAGTACAAAAATGTCCCTCCCTGTCAGTCCCACCTGTCTAGAGTACATGACATTTATGATACCTCAACTCCAAGGTGAAAGAGCCAGCATCTTGGGTTTGTGTTTATTTGGGGGTACCTGAGTTAACAGAAGCGTTCTTGTGTACACAGACTTACAGTGAGCGTCCAGAAAGGTGAGCGTGTCTCCCGTGGCAACCGAGGCTCCCAGGAGTCGAGCGGTGATCAGGCCCTTCCTCTCCTTCTGCCTCACCACCCGCACGATGTTCAACTGCTTCAGGTACTCGTCCAGACGATCTTTTAAAATCTCTGCAAGTACAAACACTCATATTAGACACACAAAAGAGGTTATGGTAAAAGGTGTATTGCGGAACTTTTTGGTTGGGGGTCCGTCACCTGCTTGTTTCTATGGCTGGAATGTTCCACAGTATGACAATAAACAGCTCTACCTTATATTTATTCAATTACAAGTGGTTTTATCACTCAAAAAAACTAGAAAAATGGACATTCTGACTGTGAGTGGGGTCACCTCTCCAGAGATCTGACCTGTAACTTGAGCCAGTTTGGTCTCCATGAAGATAGACAGGTTTAATGCCGTACTGTGAAACATTCCAGACAAAGCAACAACCTCTCCATGGAGAAAAATATTTAACAGACCTTTAAGCCACTGTGCTCGACTTTGATGGGCTAGTTCAGAAATAGTTCATTCTGAAACAGTTTTCAGTGGTCCAAAGTTATTCCTCACTAACCTTACGCTTTAAATAAATCCTAATTATTCACCACGATGAGTTTATAAGTGCTTTTCAAAACTTTCAGAGACCAAAGTGGAATTTTGCCATCGTAGTAAAGCTAACAACAACTGCTTGATTGTTTTATCTTATTGTGATTCCTCTTTCTAGGGTGTTCTCTGTACATCTGGCAAAAGAACTGCAGATGGAAACTAAACTCTTGCTCAACTCTGGCTGTTGTGCTGTTAGTCAATATCCTCCTGGGACCTGAAGAAAAAAAGTGTATCTAAATTATTCTTATTATTTTAATTTTCTATTTGGAGGTAAATGAACACCTTAGCATTTACATTTTGTTAATTTTATTTTTATTCATAATGTCGTAACATGTCCTCTGTAATGGACTGTAATAGTGTTAAATCCATGAGAAGTTAACAACCTAACAAAATCATTTTCTAAAGTTGCCTCAAAAAGTTTTTAAACTTTTAATTTCTTATTTATTTATTTACTTACTTATTTATGTATTTATTTATGTATTTTTATTAATATTTTTGTATGCATTATTTTTTAATTGTATATAATAATAATAATAATAATAATAATAATAATAATAATAATAATAATAATAATAATTATTATTATTAGAGATAGAGTCTATCTCAAAACACTTAAAGGTACACTGTGTAGGATTGGTGGCGCATTGGTGGATGGTGGGTATTGCAATTCCGGTTCTAGCTACAGCAGACCTGGAGGGTCACCCAGGCACGACGTAACGCGGACAGCTCGGCGTACCCAGAGGTGGGTTCACCGGCAGCCGCGCACGAACCGCGCGCACGCGTGAAGCACACCCGGCGCTGTGCACGGGTGGGGGGAATCGGAAACCGGACCGCGGAGGGCGGAGGTCGGTCTGAACCCGGGGTGCGGGCCCGCGCTGCAACAAAGCCCCAGCCACGGTATGTCCTTCTTCTTTTCCTCTTAGATGAAGGTGCTTGCTCCTGCGATGTATGTGCGGAGTAAGTGTGATCCGGAAACATGCTTGTCGTTGTTTATCCAAACGCGTACTATCTCGTGTGAAAACCACGAGCCAGTGCCGACAACTACTATATACAGAAAACGGTGAAGGCCGAGCCCAAAATACAGTATGTCCTTCTGCGGCTCTCGTAATCAAAATGGCTGCCTCTACATGGGGAAGATCCCCCTTTTATGCAGGTATATCCAAGTCCAGCAGAAAACTTTGATTTCATGATGGAAGTGAAAAGGCTTGGAAAACACTGTATTTTTGAATGGGTATCTTCAATTTCGGTAATTAATGGGTAAAAATCTTACACACTGTCCCTTTAAAGATCCCATGACATGGTACTTCTTGATGCTTTTATATGGCTCCTTAATGGTTCCCTAATACTGTAAATGAATCCTTCTTCAAAATCAAGACTCAGTGCATGAGATAGCCTCATGAACACAGTCAGAGTCATAAATATGTCTCTGAAACGCTTTATTCTGGGCGTTGTTGCTTGAATGCAAATGAGGAGGACAGAGACAGGCCAGTGCAGCAGGTGGGGGTGGGGCCAAATACGCCGCTGTTTCCTGGATTAGGGGTGCGCTGTGCGCTGGCCCCACTTCTGTGTTTTAAGAGCGGGGGAAGATATGAGATGCGTTGCATTAAAAAAAAAAAAACACATTTCCAAAGAAAAGAAAATTAAACCACTGCTGTTTCAGAGGTTCGGAGGCTCGGATAAAGGACATCCGAGCCTGGAAACACTCTCACGTGTTTCCAGGCAAATAAAAAAACGCATCTCGGATTTCGTAGCTCGTTTTCGGTCCAAAATCTCTGGACGTGATTTCCAGAGACGGTGGGTAGACATCCAGACGGGGGGTGGAAACCTTTCCGCGTGTGTGACGTCAGAATGTTCCCTTGTTCAGAATCGCCCGTTTGGGCTGTCTTTTTTTCAAACGCGGAAAAGGATCGCAAATCTGCAGTTTACATATTTCGCAACTTTTAGCCATGGGAGGTAGGGGAGCTTACATTAACATTCAAAAACCTCAGAAAGTGAACATTTCATGCCATGGGACTTAAAATATAGACTGGTTAACTCAATGTCCACTATAAAGGACACAAATAAATGGGCCCACACTTTATAATTCGATGCAGAAAGCAGAAAAGCAGGCAGTGGATATATTATGATCTCAACAGCTGCGTACAGAATATTTGTTCTGGGGGAAGACAAATATTGTTCAAATAAATGGGGAATGTGTACTGAAAGGTGAAGAAGCGTATGAAGCTAAAAACAATGTTAAAAGTTTAAAGGATGAAGGGGATTCATGGTTTACAACATAATGATTTATCCATGGGTTTCAGAGTGATGAAAATCTGACATTGTTGCCATGGCAATTGACAATAAACAACCACCATTCCATCTTTTCAGTTGAAAAGTCCAAACCGTTAGCCCATAAACACCGGTCGGAGGTAAGTAATTTGATTTGTGGAGAAGGAGACAGACTAAATATTATGCTGGAATAGTACAATGTGTGCAGACGAAACACAACTCCTGGGAGGGATGTCGTAATAATGATACAAAACGATAATTTTGAAAAGAAATGTCAAATTTGAAATCCCAATTATTGAAAACACAAAAAACAGAAATCCTCAGTTTTCTTCCTTCTAAAATTATTAAATTAAAGGGCCCATATTACAATATTTTATGATCTACCGTATGTTAGAGTGTTGTTTCCTCATCAAAAACATACCTGGAGTTGCGTTTTGTCTTTTTGAGTTCTGCTCTCAAACAGAAAACACCTTCATTAGAACCATTTGGATCATTTTAGCCCTTTTAGGAATTGCCAATCTCTGCTGAACAAAAGGTAAAATGTAGCTGCTTCGTGACATCACAGGGTGGAACAGAGCATTTTGAGCTTTGGAGCTGTAGACAGACTAATAATAAATGATTACTCAAATTTGTGAATGAAATAAAAAACTGTAGCTTGAACTGAAATTACTTCATTTTGCTTCTAAAGTTCTTCTAATATCGTGTCTTGAATATTGACCAAATCATTTAAAAATCTCAAACTCTAGGTACCTTTCTGATGGGGGAAAAAACAGTTAAAAGCCAAAGGTTCTTTTAGCATAACAAGTCTTCAAAGTACAGAGTTGAATGGCACTGCATTGCTTAAAAAGTGCCACAGTAGAGCATTAAACGTATGTATCAAGTTACTGGTCAGATCTAAACCACAAAAACTATTCTAAATCTAAAATACAGTTAAAAAATCATGAGCTACAATAAATAAACCGCACAATGAGACACTTTCGTACTTAGTTTGCAGGCAGGCGATTACATTTTTTTTATCTAATTAATTACAGGATTTGTAATTAATTAATCTAATTAATCGCATTTTAAGAGTGTGTGTGTGAGAGAGAGAGACAGAGAGAGAGACAGAGAAGGAGAGCGAGAGAGAAGAGAGACAGAGAGAAAATAGAGAGAGACAGAGAGAGAGAAGAGAGAGAGATATTGAGGGAGAGAGAGACAGAGAGAGAGAGAAAAGCGAGAGACACAGAGAGAGAGAGAGAGAGACTGACAGAGAGAGAGAGAAGAGAGAGACTGAAAGAGAGAAGAGAGAGAGACAGAGAGAGAAGAGAGAGACTGAAAGAGATAGAGAGAGAGAGAGGGAGAGAGAGAGACTGAGGGAGAGAGAGAGATTGAGGGAGAGATAGAGAGAGACTGAGGGAGAGAGACAGACAGAGAGAGAGAGAAGGGAGAGAGAGACTGAAAGAGAGAGATAGAAGAGAGAGAGACAGAGAGAGAGATCGAGGGAGAGATAGAGAGAGACTGAGAGAGAGAGACTGAGGAAGAGAGAGAGATTGAGGGAGAGATAGAGAGAGATTGAGGGAGAGAGACAGACTGAGAGAGAGACTGAGAGAGAGAGAGAGAGAGAGAGAGAGAGAGAGAGAGAGAGAGAGAGAGAGAGATAGAATCTAGATTTAACTTTTTGGACTGTAGCTTGAACTGAAATGACTTCATTTTGCTTCTAAAGTTCTTCTAATATCATATCCGGAATATTAACTAAATACTTTTAAAATCTCAAACTCCAGGTATATTTCTGATGGGGAAAAAGTTAAAAGCCAAAAGATTTTTTTAAAAAGTGCCTTAAACGCATTAAACGTATGTATCAAGTTACCGGTCAGATCTAAACCACAAAAACTATTCTAAATCTAAAATGCAGTTAAAAAATCATGAGCTACAATAAATAAACAGCACAGTGAGACATGTTTGTACTTAGTTTGCATCTGTATGGAGTCATAGCATTTATTAATTCAACCTTTTATGGCTTAAATTGGATCATATAGTCAAAAAAATAAAATGATATTGTTCCAACTGTCAAAAGGTCTATATAGTAATGACCGTGGCTGTTTTCGGGCAGAATAGAAAAACATAAAAAACTGCTCCTGGTATGTTTTGGATTAGGGAAAGAACAACACCACAACTCAAAGCAGTGGGTTTTGCATATGCCTCTCGTAAACAAATCATCCTGAATTAAATAAACAATAGCTGAAGCGGAGAGGGGCAATTGTCTGCAGCTTTGGAGACAAAGGGGAAGTTATCCACGCCTGTAGAGCCAGAGGAGATGAGGCGGTGTCTCCTATAGCCTCTCTGTGCTCCGAGATGCCACACCTGTTTACATTAACTACAGTGATCCCACTCGGAGGAACAGCTTGGATTCCGCCGGGTTCCTGTTCCCTTTCCCATCCAGAGCCCACACTGAAACTGGACACAGCGTAAAGGTCCTACTGTACATCCCGCAAAACTGACTCTCGTGAGCTTTAAGTCATGTCAGAATGTCGTCCCCTCCTCAAAAACACACCAGGAGTTGTGTTTTGCACCATGTTATTTTAATTTTTCTATACTGTGTTGTAAATATTCTGCTGTGTTCTATATATCGTAGTGCTGTCAGGCAATTAAAAAAATAATCAAATTAATTACAGGATTTGTAATTAATTCATCTAATTAATCGCATTTTAAAGATCCCATGACATGGTACTTCTTGATGCTTTTATATGGTGCCTTAATGGTTCCCTAATACTGTAAATGAATCCTTCTCCAAAATCAACACTCAGAGAAACAGAGATAAGATGAGAAGGAGTAATTTTTGTCACTCTGAACACTCTATAATGGGCGTTGTTGCTTGAATGCAAATGAGGAGAAAAAAGCTGGCCAATAGTAGAGGGTGGGGGCGTGGCCAAACGCTCCGCTCTCTGCTCTGAGCGCTCTCTGATCCATTTCCTTGTTTTTGCACGGGGGGAGAGATTTGAAGCGTTCCATTGAAAAATAAACACATTCCCACATAAAATAAAATTAAACCACTGCTGTTCAAAGGTCCAGAGGCTCAGATAAAGGACTTCCGAGCCTAGAAACACTCGGACGTGCCTCCAGGCAAATAAAAAAACTAGGGCTGGGAATATTAACGCGTTAATCGCGATTAATCGTGATAGAGTTTTAATCGCGAACAATTTTTTTAATCGCGATCAGAGTTTGCCAGCATTTTCCGCAATTCTACCATCCATATGCAGCTCATTTGGTTGTATTAATTAAACTCATTGTCGGTTAAACGTGCTATTTTGAGTTTGCTAGTATTTTGTTCCTTCTACGCATCCATAGGCAGCTCGAGCGGACTTCAATCATTTATTTACAATTTCTCAAAGTAAGCACTATTACTGGTTCATTGTTACTTTTTCCTTTCTCTGCACTTTTTTGAAATAAAAAAAATGGTGAGAAATACTTTGCATTGTGAGTTTAACTTTAGATTCGAACGATCTTACTGCAAGGTATCAATTTTAAACATGCAAAATTAAATCGCGATTAATTGCGATTAACTATGAAATTTCTGAGATTAGTTGCGATCAAGAAAATTAATCGTTTGACAGCCCTAAAAAAAACGCATTTCGCATTGCCTAGCGCATTCACAGTCCAAACTCTCTGGGCGTGATTTACAGAGACGCTGAGTACAGACAGACGGGGGTGGAACTGCATTTGCATTTCTTTTTTCGATCTGACGTCAATAAGGTGCCTTGTTCAAACTCGCCCGTTTGAGCTCCGATTTTTTGTAACGCAGAAAAGGATCGCAAATGCTCAGTTTAGACATTTCGCAACTTTTAGCCATTGAGGGGGGCTAAACAGGGTAGGGGAGCTCACATTAACGTTCAAAAACCTCAGAAAGTGAAAATTTCATGCCATGGGACCTTTAAGAGTGTGTGTGAGAGAGAGAGACAGAGAGAGAGAGACAGAGAGGGAGAGAGAGAGAGAGACACAGAGAGAGAGATTGAGGGGGAGAGAGAGAGAGAGAGACTGGGAGAGAGAGAGAGAGAGATTGAGAGAGACAGACAGAGAGAGAGAGATTGAGGGAGAGATAGAGACACAGAGAGAGAGAGATTGAGAGAGAAAGACAGAGAGAGACAGAGAGAGATTGAGAGAGAGACAGAGAGAGACAGAGAGAGAGAGAGACAGAGAGAGACAGAGAGACAGAGAGAGAGAGATTGAGGGAGAGAGAGAGAGACAGAGAGAGAGACTGGGAGAGAGAGAGATTGAGAGAGAGAGAGACAGACAGAGAGAGAGACAGAGAGAGATTGAGAGACAGAGAGAGAGAGAGAGATTGAGAGAGAGAGAGAGAGAGAGAGAGACAGAGAGAGAGAGAGACAGAGAAAGACAGAGAAAGAGACAGAGAGAGCAATTGAGAGAGAGAGACAGAGAGAGACATTGAGAGAGAGAGACTGAGGGAGAGAGACAGAGAGAGACAAAGAGAGAGAGATTGAGAGAGAGAGACAGAGAGAGAGAGAGAGAGAGAGAGAGAGAGAGAGATTGTGAGTGAGCGAATCCACTTTGCGATTGGGTTTGTCAGTTTTTCTGTGGTCACTTTGCTCATACATTTCCCAAATTCTGCGAGCGTGGTTTGTTGGTTTGTTGGTTTGTTGAAGCTCGCTCACGCTCGCTCTATCACCGGTAATGATGGAACTTGTCCAGACGTGTTTATCGTTCAAATGATCCGTCAGGCTGGAGCAGCTTCGGTGATCGGAAAATTCTTTTTGACAAAAGCTACAAATCACCACGTTCTTGTTGATCGTTCCGTCTTCGTTCCTTTTATAAATAAACTCGCCGTTCAAAGACCCTGACAGCGATTTACTCGCCGCACGCCAAATTTAAAATGCGCATTGAATTGTCACTCATAATTAATTGTGTTTATTTTTATAACGCGTTAAGTTGCAGTGTAATTAGTGAATCAAATTAACGCGTTAAACTAACATCCCTAATATATCGTACTTAAATGTGTGACAATTTGCCTTTGTTTTGTTTTTGTGTTTTTCAACTGAACTGATAAGGAAGCTAATCAATAATTTAAGTTATGTTTTGGAAGACAGGGGTGGGATTCAATAAATTTTCTTCTTCCAACTCCTTTTCACACGTTTGAGTAATCCTTTATTACACTCAACAAAAATATAAACGCAACACTTTTGTTTTTGCTCCAATTTTTCATGAGATGGACTTAAAGATCTAAAATTCATTCCAGATACACAATATTACCATTTCTCTCAAACTTTGTTCACAAATCTGTCTAAATGTGTGATAGTGAGCACTTCTGCTTTGCTGAGATAATCCATCCCACCTCACAGGTGTGCCACATCAAGATGCTGATCTGACATCATGATTAGTGCACAGGTGTGCCTTAGACTGCCCACAATAAAAGGCCACTCTGAAATGTGCAGTTTTGTCTCACAGCAAAATGCCACAGATGTCACAAGCATTGAGGGAGCGTGCAATTGGCATGCTGACAGCAGGAATGTCAACCAGATCTGTTATTTGTGCATTGAATGTTCATTTCTCCACCATAAGCCGTCTCCAAAGGCGTTTCAGAGAATATGGCAGTACATCCAACCGGCCTCACAACCGCAGACCACGTGTAACCACACCAGCCCAGGACCTCCACATCCAGCAGGTTCACCTCCAAGATCGTCTGAGACCAGCCACTCGGACAGCTGCTGAAACAATTGGTTTGCATAACCAAACAATTTCTGCACAAACTGTCAGAAACCGTCTCAGGGAAACTCAACTGCATACTCGTCATCCTCATCGGGGTCTTAACCTGACTCCAGATCGTCGCCGTAACAGACTTGAGTGGGCAAATGCTCACATTCAATGGCGTCTGGCACGTTGGAGAGGTGTTCTCTTCACGAATGAATCTCGGTTTACATTGTTCAGGGCAGATGGCAGACAGCATGTGTGGCGTCGTGTGGGTGAGCACTTTGCTGATGTCAATGTTGTGGATCGAGTGGCCCATGGTGGTGGTGGGGTTATGGCATGGGCAGGCATCTGTTATCGACGAAGAACACAGGTGCATTTTATTGATGGCATTTTGAATGCACAGAGATGCCGTGATGAGATCCTGAGGCCCATTGTTGTGCCATACATCCATGAACATCACCTCATGTTTCAGCAGGATAATGCACGGCCCCATGTTGCAAGGATCTGTACACAATTCTTGGAAGCTGAAAATGTCCCAGTTCTTGCATGGCCAGCATACTCACCGGACATGTCACCCATTGAGCATGTTTGGGATGTGCTTGACCGGCGTATACGACAGCGTGTACCAGCTCCCACTAATATCCAGCAACTTCGCACAGCCATTGAAGAGGAGTGGACCAACATTCCACAGGCCACAATTGACAATCTGATAAAGTCTATGCGAAGAAGATGTGTTGCACTGCATGAGGCAAATGGTGGTCACACCAGATACTGACTTGTTCTGAGTCCCCAGACCCCCAATAAAGCAAAAAAAAAAAAATGCACATTTCAGGGTGGCCTTTTATTGTGGGCAGTATAAAGTACACCTGTGCACTAATCATGATGTCAGATCAGTATCTTGATGTGGCACACCTGTGAGGTGGGATGGATTATCTCAGCAAAGCAGAAGTGCTCACTATCACACATTTGGACAGATTTGTGAACAATGTTTGAGAGAAATGGTAATATTGTGTATCTGGAATGAATTTTAGATCTTTAAGTCCATCTCATGAAAAATGGGAGCAAAAACCAGTGTTGCGTTTATATTTTTGTTGAGTGTATTAGTTTATTTACATCTCCAAAGTTCAAAATGCTCAGTTCCACCTTGTGATGTCATGTAGCAGTAGTTTAAGTTAACACTGCTAAAAAGCTTGGCCAAAATTCAAGATATAAACACTTAAATCTATCAGAAAAAGTAGTTAAATTATCTGTCCACGCAGCAAGACCATTTTACTTACTTTAGAAGTTATCTTAAAATAAACTCCCTCTAGATTAGAATTAATCCAATTTAGAACTAATAAGTAGAGAATAAATCTGAAAACAAGATGAATAACCTGATATAAGTTGCAAAATCTTGGCCAGATCAGAGAAATTTGCAGTGAACAGCTTCATTTTACCAACACATGCACCATAGGTACTCCAGCTTAGGTCCTGACCAAACCGAAGCAAGAAGATCATGGAGATGGTCCCCGGGCGCCCTAATGTGTGTGCTGCCCACTGCTCCTAATATATGTATATATATATATAGGATGGGTTAAAATGCAGAGAAGAATTTCTCCAGTGTGAGATCAATAAAGTTCACTTCTTCTTCTTCTTCTTCTTACCTTTCGTTCAGTAGAGATTGGTATGGAAGTCGACAGAGGCCATATTCATAAGCAATATTTTTTCTCCCTTGTTATCCCGAGATAACGAGATAATTAATTCAAGATCTTGAGAAAACAACACAATTCATTTGTAATCTCGAGAAACCAAACAGTTATTCCGTGATGCCACGTTGTGACAGTCTGACTTCGGGGCTATTTCTCATTCTGAATAGACGCGTTTTTGGTCATTAGAATGTCTGGAATAATAATCGATCAGCTGATAAGGCAATATTTTGATCAGGGGTTGACACAGGGGGAGATTGCATTACGTCTTTTAATTCGGGATAATTTCAAGATTAGTCCGCGGCACCTCCGCAGAAGACTGGCCCGGCTTCCGTCTTTTCGAGATCACGGAATAACTCTTTGTTTTCTCGAGATCTAGAAATAACAGTTTTGTTTTCTCGAGATCTCCAGTTAAGTTTTTCTTTATTAAGGTGGAAAAAAAAATCATTACTAACATGGCCTCTGTCGGCTTCTGTAGATTGGCAATTCCAGGGCTGAAATGATCCAAATGACTCTAGTGAAGGTGTATGGAGTTTAAAAACACAGCGGAGCACAGAGTGTTTTCTGCCTGAGAGAGGAACTCACCTCAACATAGATCAGAAAATGGCAAAATATGTTATGTGTAATGGGACGCTCTGAATGCATAAGGTGAGTAATAACTTTGTTCTGCTTTTTAGTTTTTATTTTATTATTTTGGTGTTTATAATTCTACTTCCTGGTCAGACACAGGCAATGGATACGACATACAGTAGGTAAATATTATTCCTAACTGTGACCTAGCAACCGAGCCAAAATTAAATTATACAATAGCCATGAAAAGGCAAATTAAACTAGAGGACAACACCTTTAATTAGTTAAACGAATATTTAAACTGGTCCTTGTGCGTAAACTGTCTCTGCATTTTGGATGGAATTTCCTGTGACATAAACAGAGGTATTCTGTTTTAGAACTCGGCACGACTTCCTGTTCTTTTCAACTTTATTTCCATAAACTGTCACTTATCTCAAGTCAAACTATGATGAATATTTACCACAGTTATAATCCCTCCAAGCCGAGTAATAAGTATAAAAACACGAAGACCTGTCATCTGCACTTTGAGAAGCCCCAAATTCTCCGTCCAAGTCAAAACACTGATTAATGTAACACTCCAGTCTCTCCCTGGACCTGATGATGTCCAGTTATCCTGTTAATCATTATGTTAGACTCTTAGAAGTTATGAAGGGAAAGCGTTTCACTTGGCAATGACAATATTTGACAAAAGAACACAGCAGATTTGTTGTTTTTTACAGGAGTAGGCTGCAAAAATGCATGTTTTTCTTGTTAAAAATGTGAGGATTCTGTAGTTTTTAGGTTAAATTTAAACTTAATGGTACTATATTACTACACAAAACTCCTGTTAATAGTCTGTCTACATCTCCAAAGCTCAAAATGTTCTGTTCCACCTTGTGATGTCATCCTTTAAGTATCTTTTCAAACACATTTAAAGGTGCACTGTGCAACTTCTAGAGTCGGGTTCATAACCTGATCGTTTCTACAGGAATGTTACTGTTTAATTTTAAAGGTCCCATGGCATGAAATTTTCACTTTCTGAGGTTTTTGAACGTTAATGTGAGCTCCCCTACCCTGTTTAGCCCCCCCCCCCCCCCATGGTTAAAAGTTGTGAAATGTCTAAACTGAGCATTTGCGATCCTTTTCTGTGTTACAAAAAAATCGGAGCTCAAACGGGCGATTTTGAACAAGGCACCTTATTGACGTCAGATCGAAAAAAGAAATGCAAATGCAGTTCCACCCCCGTCTGTCTGTACTCAGCGTCTCTGTAAATCACGCCCAGAGAGTTTGGACTGCGAATGCGCTAGGCAATGTGAAATGCGTTTTTTTATTTGCCTGGAGGCACGTCCGAGTGTTTCTAGGCTCGGAAGTCCTTTATCTGAGCCTCTGGACCTTTGAACAGCAGTGGTTTAATTTTATTTTATGTGGAAATGTGTTTATTTTTCAATGGAACGCTTCAAATCTCTCCCCCGTGCATAAACAAGGAAATGGATCAGCTGTGGGCTCTGAGCTCTGAGCGGAGAGTTTGGCCACGCCCCCACCCTCTACTATTGGCCAGCTCTTTTCTCCTCATTTGCATTCAAGCAACAACGCCCAGAATAAAGAGTTTGAGAGAGATATTTATGACTCTTTCTCATCTTATCTCTGTTTCTCATGCACTGAGTGTTGATTTTGAAGAAGGATTCATTTACAGTATTAGGGAACCATTAAGGAGCCATATAAAAGCATCAAGAAGTACCATGTCATGGGACCTTTAATGTTACCCATACGTTTGGCTACAGGTATATGTGATGTTTTAGTCATGGTGTTTATTGTCTTGTTTATCAGATGTTTTATGTTCACTGTGGGTCTAGGGGGCGCTGCAGTTTCAAATCCTGTGTGTGCATCCCGTACATATGGTTTTTGACAGTAAAGCTGACTTTGAACTTTGTTTTGCTTAGAAAGTTCCACAATATGGCATTAAAATTCTCCATTTATCTCTATGATAGCAACTAGGTCAAGTTACCAGTCAGATCTGTGTAAAGGCAAGCCCACTCACAGAAAGAACACATATTTTTCAAGGTATATTTGGCCCACATGAGCACCCAAAATTAAAAAAATAAACAAATAAATGAGCTTAATGCCATAATGTGCAACATTCTAGGCAAAGCAAATGACATCTCCATGGAGACAAGCATAAAAACATTAATCATTATGTTAGACTCTTAGAAGTTATGAGGGGAGAGAGCGCTTTCACTTTGGCAATGACAATATTTGACAAAAAACACAGCAGAAGTAAGGTGCAAAAATTCAAGTTTTCCTTGTTAAAAATTGAGGATTGTGTGTTTTTTAGGTTAACTTTAAACTTAATGGTCCTATATTACTACACAAAACTCCTGTTAATAGTCTGTTTATATTTCCAAAGCTCAAAATGTTCTGTTCCACCTTGTGATGTCATCCTTTAAGTACCTTTTCAAACACATTTAAAGGTGCACTGTGTAACTTCTAGAGTAGGGTTCATAATCTGATTGTTTCTTCAGGAATGTTACGGTTTTGCTTAGAATGTTTCGCAATATGGCATTAAGATTCTCCATTCATCTCTATGATAGCAACCAGGTCAAGTTACCAGTCAGATCTGTGTAAAGGCAAGCCCGCTCACAGAAAGAACACATATTTTTCAAGGTATATTTGGCCCACATGAGCACCCAAAATTAAAAAAATAAACAAATAAATGAGCTTAATGCCATAATGTGCAACATTCTAGGCAAAGCAAATGACATCTCCATGGAGACAAGCATAAAAACATTAATCATTATGTTAGACTCTTAGAAGTTATGAGGGGAGAGAGCGCTTTCACTTTGGCAATGACAATATTTGACAAAAAACACAGCAGAAGTAAGGTGCAAAAATTCAAGTTTTCCTTGTTAAAAATTGAGGATTGTGTGTTTTTTAGGTTAACTTTAAACTTAATGGTCCTATATTACTACACAAAACTCCTGTTAATAGTCTGTTTATATTTCCAAAGCTCAAAATGTTCTGTTCCACCTTGTGATGTCATCCTTTAAGTACCTTTTCAAACACATTTAAAGGTGCACTGTGTAACTTCTAGAGTAGGGTTCATAATCTGATTGTTTCTTCAGGAATGTTACCGTTTTGCTTAGAATGTTTCGCAATATGGCATTAAGATTCTCCATTCATCTCTATGATAGCAACCAGGTCAAGTTACCAGTCAGATCTGTGTAAAGGCAAGCCCGCTCGCAGAAAGAACACATATTTTTCAAGGTATATTTGGCCAATATGAGCACCCATAATGAAAAAAATATACAAATAGATGAGTTTAATGCCATAATGTGGAACATTCTAGGCAAAGCAAATGACATCTCCATGGAGACAAGCAGGTGACCAGAGCAGTAACATGGTGCAGCTGTAGTTTGGCCTGTTGAGAGCTGTAAAACTAGTATGATTTAATGAATACGTCTAGGCATATTGTTCTATTGATAAATACAAATGTTTTTATAGACTTCCATAATTAATAACTTATTCTATTTAAAGTAATGGCGTCTTGTAAACCTAAAAATACAGAAAATTATAGTGATTCAACTTTCAATCACATTTCTAACTGTCACATTTTAAAACAAAAGTCTCCCATTTCTATTAAACGATCAAACACTTCTCCGCAAATACAAAATTCTTTCCACCTTAACCATCGCGCTTATTCAGAGCACGGCTAGTATTCCTCTGGCTCCGTGTCCTAACCCACTTCACAGTCTCTGCTTCGCTTTCCCACCCAAAGCACTGAAACCGGACCCCATATTAAGTACAGTGCGAGGTGGTCCTGGCGAGTCCTACTCACCGTCCACACTGGCGTCATCCACGAGAATGACCTCTTTGAGCAGAATGGCCGGAGATGTGTGGAGGACACTGTAGACAGTTCTTAACAAGGTGCTCCAGGCCTCATTGTGGAAGACGATGATAACGCTGGTGGTGGGTAAGGGAAGACATCGTTTGAAAGTCTGCTCGATGCATCTGAAATAAGAGAGAAACAAGGGGGTGATTGTGCCGGCCGGGTCCTGGGTGGCACGGCGGTTGGGTCATTACATCCGCGCAGCATCCCAAGTGGGGTGTCTGATTCGGCTTTGGAAATAAAAGGGAGCGTAATTTAGCTGAATAAGTTTGGTTCTAGATTTGGAAGTCATAACCTAGTATAAGTCGAAAAAAAAAAAAAAAAACAACAACTGAAAAATCAACGTTTAAAGGTTCTAAATTACACAAAACTGACTCTTTACGATGTTATAATGTTGATATCTTCTTGAAAACATAACTGGAGTTGTGTTTTGTTTCATTCACACGTTTGGTCTACATCTCCAAAGCTCAAAAAGCTCTGTTCTACCTTGTGATGTCATGAAGACGAAGTTTTCAAGTTAACAGCTACATTTTATCTTTAGTTCAGTCGAGATTGGCAATAGTGAAGGTGTGTGGAGTTTATAAAAAAGTAACAGATGACCTTATGTCCTGTCAATCAGTACATTATTGCACTGTTGTTCTTGTTTCTTGTAGATTTTATAGTTTATTCTATAGTTTACCACCATTTATTTTATTTTGACTTGTACATATACATTTATTTTTGTAATTATGTCTCATTTGACACTTCTTTTTGGCTATACCATCTATTTTTGTTACTCTCTTATTATATTGTGATGAGTGAGCTACTGTATCCAAATAATTTCCCTTGTGGATCAATAAAATTTGTCTAAACATGTCTCAATTCTCAGTGTGCACAGTTCGGAGCGTGGTTTTAAGGGCATGTACGTCACTTCCGGCGCGACGACTGCTGTCCCATTTCGTTTTTGTCCCATGCACAGTTAACACGCGGTCTGAAAACTGCAGTCGTTTCCATGGAAATCGGGGAGTGGACCAACTGCGTGAAAGAGCACACTTCGCTCAGTCATATATCCCAGCATGCACCGCGCGCTACTTCTTCTACGGGAGAAAATAGAGTCGGCGGCTGCATCTGGTAGTTGCGAGACCTGTCGCATTTCGGCGACGCCCATGCGGTCCGTGGTCTGAGTACCCTTAAAACCACGCTCCGAACTGTGCACTCTGAGAATTGAGACACGGCTTAAAGGAAAAGTAACGTTTTTTTACAATCTGAGCCTTCTTTCGGCAATAAAACAAGTAGTTTTACTCACCCATAGCAGTTTGGTGTCAATTGGAGCAGTATCGCAGAACTTATGTTGAGCCGTTCTGTTCTACTAATGATCCCGTATCCGTTAGCGTGAGTGCTCGGGGCACTGATTTGCGGTGTCCAAATAACACAAACTTTAGCACTTCTCAAATCACAGAAGATCGCTGTGTCAGGGTAGACTTTTTGTAGATTCCAACACGGCCTGAAACCCGATATCGCAACAGAAAAGTAAAGTTCAGAGCGGTGTTAGCTTCTTTCGGACTAGCGGTGTTTACAAAACAGCTGAGTTCACGCATGCGCACTGTCCTCTCTGATGACGTCATCAAATGAAACTATAGCTGGATATCGGGTTTCAGGCCGTTTTGGAATCCACTAAAAGTCTACCCTGACACAGCGATCTTCTGTGATTTGAAAAGTGCTAAAGTTTGTGTTATTTGGACACCGCAAAGTAATGCCCCGAGCACTCACGCTAACGGATACGGGATCATTAGTAGAACAGAACGGCTCAACATAAGTTCTGTGATACTGCTCCAATTGACACCAAACTGCTATGGGTGAGTAAAACTACTTGTTTTATTGCCGAAAGAAGGCTCAGATTGTAAAAAAAACGTTAATTTTCCTTTAAGTCTAAAGCCGTTTCCCAATTCAGTGAGTGCATGGTTCGGAGCGTGTTTGGAGGGGGATGTGCGTCATATCCGGCGCGACAACTGCTGTTCCATTTAGTTTTTGTCCCATGCACAGTTAACACCGGTCCGAACACCGCAGTCGTTTCCATGGAAATCGGGGCGTGGACCAAGCGTGCAAACATGCACGCTTCGCATACTCAAAATCCCCAGCATGTACAGCGCGGCAGGATATATGACTACAAAGATGGACTCGCCAGCAACATCAACAGGTGACAGCTGCGACTTCACTATAAAATATATGTACTGGTTCACCTCACCTACAACTATGCTACATGAAACTCTTCATAAACTACACTAAACATGTGTGACGGTAGCCGTAACGACATAGATCACGGCACCTGTATTACCGTTCACATGCTTTTTCCCTTACACTTCTATATTTCCTTTGCTGTTGTAGTGCTGGATATTCTACAGTATAGCCATGTCCCAATTCGAAGTATTACTAGTCATAATAGAGTAATATTTTTGTCTTTAGGGAACAAGGAGCAGACCACCCAGCTAGATGCCCATGCGGTCTACGGACTGCACTCAGGGCTGAGCGAGTATTCACCGCCTCGACTGCAGACTGAGACCACGCTCCGAACCGTGCACTCGCTGAATTGGGAAACGGCTTAAGTTTAAAAACCCGTTGGAGCACTTCCTGTATCACCACATGACATCACAAGGTGGAACAGTGCGGTGAGTGTTTTCTGTGTGACAGAAGAACTCTAAATATTCAGGGTTTGTGTGAATGAAACAAAAAAAACACAACTCTAGGTCTGTTTGTGACGAGGAAACTACATTAAAACAGATCAGAAAATAGTGCAATCTGGGCCCTTTAACCGTGGAAGTTTTTTTTTTACACTATATTTGGTAACTTTCTATGGTGAGGGGTCTGCCACCTGCTTGTCTCCGTGGAGATGTTATAATATATTTATCTAGAATGTTCCACAATACGGTATTACACTTCTATCACACACTCAAACACATTTTAAAAATTTGTTTCGCTAAAAGAAATTTGGGCAAAAAAACCATGCATAGTTCTTACTGAGACCATGGCACACGCTTGTTTCCATGACGACAGCAAAGCTTAATGCCATACGGTGAAACATTCCAGGCAAACCACTGACGTGCAACATCTGACATGCACCTGGTGAATCCTCGACCCTACTGCACATTTAAGAATTTGCACAGTAATTTGAATAAATCTACCACTACCACCTTTTAACATTGAAGTAAAATATTTCGTTTGTTTATGTGACTAGAGAAGACGTTCAACTTTATGTCAGTTTTAGTTTCAGAGGAATAAACCCAGTAATTATAGAGATTCTAACCATAAATCTGCACTATAAACATCTGAACTTTGATTGTTTAAAACTTTAAAAGCCAAATTCTATGATACTTGGCTTTACTCTCTTCAAATTAAACTTAAACTCTTTACAGTAAATGTTAATTACAGTAAAGCTGCGATGTCACATACAGTATACGATCGAGTATGCAGCTATGCTTTCTATCAAGTCGTGTACTGCGGGTCCGGTGACATGTACTTGGACCGGCACGTAGCGTGATTAACCAAACAATTGAGGGCTTGTTTCCCCAGTCACCGCAGAAACCCGACAGATGTGCTTGAACAAAGAAGAGGAATGATGCATCGCTCAAGTTTGGGGACAGAAGAACCCTAAAGGAGTACGGAGGGTAGCACATCAGGTTTAAATTGCCGACCTACCACTCATCTGGATTGTGTCTGTGTGTGAAAAAAGATCATAAGCGCCACTAGAGGGGGTGGTTATGTCACGGTGTCATTTCTGATCTGTGTTATTATGTCGTTTCCTCTTCACAAACAAACCTGGAGTCGCGTTTTGTTTCATTCACACGTTTAACACACAAACACACACATTTAGGGATTTAGGGGGAGTTCTTCTCTTAAACAGAAAACACTGCTCCACCTTGTGATGTGAAGTGGTAATACAGGATGTGCTCCACTGTGTTTTTAAACTCCAAACATCTTCAGTAGAATCATTATTTTGATCATTTCAGCCCTGGAATTGCCAATCTTTACTGAACTAAAGGTAAAATGTAGCTGTTAACTTGAAAACTACCACTTCATGAGTGTAGAATCTCTCAGTCGTCCAGGTAAAATCCATGGCAAAAGGAGAAATCAATTTGTCAACTGGTCAAAAGTTTATTTGGTTGAATATGTTTCTCAGCTCATCCAAGCTGCTTCTTCAGTTCTGGTCAGACGCTGGTTGACACTGCCTATATCTGCCTGAAGGGAGGAGCTAACTACAATGAAACGCCTTTACGTAAAAATTTCGTCTCTGAATACGAAAGAAAATTCAAGTTACAAAACGCGAAATCTCAAAAATTCAAATAATGCGCGCTCGGCTTCGCAGCCGCCCGAATCCCCCGAAACGTAAATACACTTGTAAATACACTCTCCAACAGGGTTTAGGGGGGTATTGGGGGCCTTGGAACGAATCAGGCCTTTTACATTGCGACTCTACTTACGAAAAAATCATGTTACGAAACCACTTCTAGAACGAATTAATTTCGTAAGGTGTGGTATGACTGTACTACACCTACTTGTTTTCAGTTTCTGTTAGGTGAACCTATTAAATATGCAGTGGGAGTGGAGTGTGGGGACATGTTAGCAGAACCATTCAGAACCATAATGGACCTGACCTGCTGCCCTATTGTTTTCTTTGTTTGTTTTGATTTAGGTTTGAGGATAGAGTTATAGATGGGAGACAAATGATGTCTGAGACCTCCATTTCTGTTCAAGGAAGGATTCTACTTCTTGACAACTTCATGACCACTTTATGACATCACAAGGTGAAACAGAGCATTATGAGCTTTGGAGATGGAGACGGATTATAAAAAAACTACACGTGACTGAAACAAAACACAACTCTGGGTATGTTTTTGAGGAGGTAACAACATTCTAATATAACCTAAATCTCACAAATCTAAAGTTTATGTAATAAAAGACCTTGTGTTATTACATTACCAGTTGCTACAGACCTTTAAAGGTGTGTAAAAGCCGAAAGGATAAAAGTAATGAATGATTTGTCAAACTGCCATTAATTAGTTGAACAAACACAAAAAAAACTGTCTGTACATATTAATATATCAAGCAAGCAACTATAATAAAATACCATACAAGTGCCACTAATCTATTTGAATCTAAATACAGAACAAAATAAACCTGTCAACCAGTTACAGTCTACTGTACTGTAGTCATTAGGGTGTGGTACAGATTGACATCAGAATAAATATCCAACGTCTTTGTCAGTTCAGAACAGGCCAGGCCACTTCTGCTTCCACAAATTTGTTGAATATTACTGTAAGTTAATAATGCCACCGTGACATTGTCTGTCTGTTGGGCTACACAATAAAAAGTTAATTACAATTTTAACTGAATTAAGGCACACGAGAAGTCAAATGAAGCTCACCGATAGAGATAAGCGAATGGGCTTTTTTTCCATCCGCAACCGCATGAAAAAAACGTCATCCATCCGCTATCCATTTGCACGCAAGTTTTTTCAGGAATTTTCAAAACCGCGCCCGTCCGTCATCCGCCAACTTATGATAATTCCAAAATTCTTTGCACTGCACAGCCCAATAACGTTCAACCGCTACCCGCCTGAATTTAATAGAAAATATTATTTTTCGTCACGTCATCCACCCGCTCCGCGGTTTAGCCGCGGTGCCCGCGGCTGTAACTGCCATCCGCGCATCTCTACTCACCGAGGCTAGCAGTTATAGGAGCAGAGATCTAGATTTGGGAATTTATTTTTTGGACAAAATAAAAAGAAATTTTGAAATTTCTACAGATGCTAAACCTTACTAGATTAACTCCACAGTCTCACCATATTTCCTTTCAAATTACCGTATTTTCCGTACTATAAGGCGCACCTAAAAGCCTTCAATTTTCTCAAAAGCCGCCAGTGCACTTTATAATCCTTTATAAGCCTTATATATGGATCAATACTGGTTAATCATGGCTACCGTAGTCACCCACTACTGTAGCTTCTATTCTATGCGGTGCGCCCTATATATGAAAACGGTTTTAAAATAGGCCATTCATTGAAGGTGCGCCCTATAATCCGATGCGCCTTATAGTGCGGAAAATATGGTACTACACTTATCTTTATTTTATTTTATTTTTTAATTGAATAATTGCACCTCTTTCTGAAACCATTGTGACAAAGTAATTTCACTTTTGCCAAGACAGAGAACACAATGAACTTTGTGCCCATTTTTGTTGTTAATATTAGAGAAATTGACCAGAGACCAACAAATCTGCACCCAAACTATTAAACACAACATGGATTCCTGTGAGCTTTATGTTAAAATGCCTCATCATAAAAAAAATACCTGGAGTTGGATGTTGTTTGATTCACTCATGTTTGTGTAAACCTTTATTACTCTGTCTGCTTCTCCAAAGCTCAGAATGGTACTTTTCAAGTTAACAGCCATCTTTTACCTTTAGTTCACCAGAAACCGGCAATTCCAGGGCTAAAATTATCCAAATGATTCAAAGTTACGATGTCACGTGAACGCAGCTTATTCATGAGTTTCAACTTTCTGGTCTAAGCAACATTCTGAGAACTTCCCATTCAAAAGATTTAACATTTTGATTTCTAATTGTTAATCGCTATGGCATCGGATCCCCAATTTGTCATGATTCTGGACTAGATTAGTGTAAACCAACCACAAAAGCCCACATACTCTGGTGGCCTCGTGTCCGCTCCGAGGTCCCTGCTCAGTGAGATCCTGTCACTGGCGAACAGATTAAAACAGTGCTTCTCCTCCCCCTTCTCCTTCTCCTTCTGCTCCTCTGGGCTGAGGTGATCGGTGTGGAACGCTTTCCCCGACGCTCCAGGTGCCAGTAGGTTCTGCAGGGGGCGCTCTAGAGCAGGCCTGAGGTCAAACGCAGTGTAATGGCCGGGCAGACATGACCCACTGTCCCCCGTCTCCTGCTGCTGCTGCTGCTGTCTCACCGGAGCTTTGATTTGCATTTTGGGCATAGCGACCCGGAGGTTATTGACGGCTCCCATCACCATCCCCAACATGGAGTCCCGTTTTTCGGCCATGTCTCGTAACCAAGGTTCGTCCTGGCTGCCCGGGGCCCCGACCTCCCACTGGATGAAGAAGACGAAGGTGACGAAGAGGAGGCCGATGAGGGCCAGCTTGAGCGGGTGCAGCCGTCTCCGCAGAATTCGGCGCAGGGAGGTCATGGTGGAAGAGAGAAGAGGGGCCTGGACTCAAGTGGGGAGTCAGCTACAACGAAAAAAAAAAAAAAATAATAATAATAAAATAAATAAATAAATACATAAAATAAATACATAATTTATTATTATTATTAATGTATTTATTTAATTGTATTGTTATTGTATTATTAATAATTACTACTACTAACTACTACTGTTGCACATTTATTTTATGTTAACTCCAATGCACATTCTACTGCACATTACCATTTCACTGCTGTATCTTTCATTGCACATTTTTGATGCACACTGCACATTTTGGACATCCGTATATAGGTATTTATTTATTATGTTGCACTGCTTTAAGATTTTAGATCTGAGACTTTAGTTTAACTTTAGATCTCTGTCTTAGATAGTTTTCGTTGTGTTTTGTCTTTATATTGTATCTTGTACACTGTCTTTTTGCACTACCTGGCCAGAGAGAAACAAATTTTGATTCACTGTATGTTGAACACATATGGCAGAATTGACAATAAAGCTGACTTTGATCTTTGATCTTTGAATAATAATAATGAAATTAAATACATTAATAAATACATTAATAATAATAATAATAATAATAATAATAATAATAATAATAATAATAATAATAATAATAATAATATCATAAATAATACATGGAATTGTTGGCACTGCACAATTGATATTTTGGAGTATCAATTGTACAGAGTTTAAAATAATCTGGAAACAAGAAAAAAAAAGGGGTGGGATTAAATAAATGTTCTTCTTCCCACTCCTTTTTGGGCAAATGGGGCACATTTTTTATTTGTTTTTTGTTTTTGTTATTTATGGTTTTAAAATAATGTGAACTGCTTACTGCCCAAAAACAGCATGGATCTAAACAGCACTTTTTCAGGAGCCTGTGATCAATATGAACGTTAATTTGTTTAGGGGTTTGATTTTCGAGGAAAAAAACGTGAGAGTGACTAAATGAAAAGCTGTCATCTAATGTTAGCGAGTGTGTGGCTGTAATGTTATTTGAGAGGGACTTGTTTAACAGAATACAAAAGAGCTCACCTGTTGTAGTTCAGAGAAATCAGTTCTTTCTAGTCAGATTATGTTAAAACAAAACAGTGTTTACATTTATTACTAATAAAACAATGGTTAACTAAAGAAATTCTTATTCAGTTAAAAATTAATCAACTAAAAGAGGGCGTGATGTGAACGCTCTTAAAATTATTATGCTCTTGTGCAGGTACAATTAAATAAAAGTGAAAAGTCAGATTAAACTGTCATTTAAACTCCAAATAACTCACTCCATGCATTCTCTTTTCTGCTCATTTGTGTTTTGTTTCATTCACACATGTTTGAGTAATCCATTTTTAGTCTGTCTACATGACCAAAACTCAAAATGCTCTGTTCCACCTTTTGATGTCATGCAGTGGTAGTTTTTATGTTAACAAAAACCATTTATCTTTTGTTCAGTTCAGACTGACAATCCCATATTTAACTGGAAATGATCTAAATCAGAGGTCTTCAACGGGGGGTCGCGACCCCTAGGGGGGTCGCGGAGGTACTGCAGGGGGGTCGCGAAATCTTTTGATTTCACTTTAAAATAATATTATTTTATATTTTATAGTGTAAAATACAGTATTAACCTGTGTATCATTTCCTTGTATTGGATGTACCATAACAGAGTAGCAATGGTTATACATGACACTAAGCTCAATTTAAAGGGATATGCCACCCCCAGGGCAAATTTGGGCATCTCCCCACAGTCCAGAGACTAAAATAAGTGGTGGAAAGCGTTTTCCTGCTCACCCAGCCATTGTCCGAGTCTGTCGCCACTGACCGCCGCGGTATCTGCAGCTCCTCCGCCTTAGACTGGAGTCTAACGGCGCCAGAGAAAGATTTCGGCCAAAAGGAATTAATTTGCTCGATGCGTTTCCCAATTACTTTCTGTGTAGTGCGCATTCATATCGAGTGCAAATAAATGTGGAAATCAACACGGAGAGCTTGCCTTGGTCATTTTGGGTGGGAACTATTTTCCAGTGCGGAAGAATACAGCCGAATCACGCAGCACGCTGCCAGGGGAATCCCAGTTACGCACCGGGAAGGGAGTTCCCCTGTTGCACAACGTGGTGCGTGATTCGGCTTTATTCTTCCGCTTTCCACCACTTATTTTAGTCTCTGGACTGTGGGGAGATGCCCAAATTTGACCTGGGGGTGGCATATCCCTTTAATATAAAACACAATTCTATGCCGTATATATAGTAGGGGCCATCTGTTTGGGGGTCCCTGGCCTGAAAACCGTTGAAGACCCCTGATCTAAATGATTCTAGTGAAGGTGTGTGGAGTTTAAAAACACGGTGGTGCACTTTTTGTATAAGCACACGACATCACGAGGTGGAATAGAGCCTAAATATGCAGGATTTGTATGTTAAACATGTGCGAATGAAACAAAACATATAAAAATAAGAGACTGTACCACATTCAGAACATTTAAAACCTGAAATCTGAAACGACAGCTTAAGAGAAATCAGATCTGTGATCACTAATGTTCAGCTTCTATGTAAATGTCAGCGTTGTGTGTCATGATTGTGTCGTATTGTGTGTTTCTATCATGTTTGTCCTGTGAGTTTGTCTATTGTGTGAAGTTGTTTCATGTTGCTTTTATCTTTCTGACCTGCTCGGGACGACAGATGTAAAAGTACCCTCGGGCTAATTCTAGCGTATTTACCAGTATATGTTCATGAATATGCATTGTCCCTTTTAAATAAAAAGAATTAAAAAACACAACTTCAGGTGTGTTTGTGATGAGGAAGCAACATTATAACATAGATCAGAAAATATAAACACCAACTCGATAACCCTAAAGCAGAATTATCCCTAAAAATACTATTCCAAATGAAGTATATGGTTAAAAAACACAAACTGCAATAAATAAATAGCAGAATGAAACACTTTAGTAGTTAGTTTGTATCTATAACGAGTCTTAGAAGTTCATAATTCAACCGTCTAGAGCTCAAATCTTATCATGCAACAGAAAAATAACAGTACAAGGACTAAAATACTAAACTATAAAAAGTCACCAGATAACAGGGTTGGCTAGTTGTCAAAGTGCAGCAGTAGTTCAGACAGAGATAGGCACACTGAATCCTTTCATCACATTACGGTGAGATCTTGGTACGATTTGTTCTGGGTTTAGATAACTTTTAAAAAGGTGCAGTGTGTCACTTTTCTGGTGGAGGGTTTGCCAAATGCTTGTCTCCATGGAGATGCTATTGCTTTGCCTGGAAAGTTTCACAGTTTAGTTTATTGAGCCTTTCTATCTTCATGGAGACCAAACCAGACCATGTTACAGGTCAGATCTGTGAAAAGGAAACCCGCTCACAGTCAAAATGCCTGTTTTTCTAGGGATTTTTGAGCTATAAAAATTGAGTGTAATTGAATAAATGTAAAGTAGAGCTGTTTAATGCCATGCTCTGGAACATTCCAGGCAGAGAAATGACAAATCCAAAGAAACAAGGTGATGAACACTCCAGAAAGGTTCAATTTGTGCCAGTTTTCATGTTATAGCCTATTTTAGACCTAACATTTCTTTTTCCAAAATAGTTAGACTTTCTTCTCAGTCAAAGGTTTTATCATTATGACTTATAAAAATCCAATATAAAAGGCTAAATAAAATCCACATTTACAGCTACCGGAGTTCCACGAATTCTAAAATTTGAGCACAAATAATAATTATGTTGTTTTCATTTTTATATTAAGTGTTGAGCTGGAGAATTTGACTTGTAATTTCTATAATAATTCATTATACAGTTGGAGTACGTGTTAGTGTGCTGTTACATAATCACATCATTTGAGTCTTGGGGCAAGAAAGTGCTTTGTTTTATATCGATCGACAGAACAAATCATTTCCTTCCAAATTCAGACCATATTTACCATACCGAAGTTGTTAAGAGTGCTACGTCAGTGTTAAGTGCCATAAAACCATCCACAGTCCACTCTCTTTACGCACAGACCTCGCAATTCCTTCACAGAAAATTAAAAACAAAAAAAATCCAAAGTACATACCATGAGTCGTTCAACTGTTGCTGATCTAAACTAGTTAAAAGTGTCGTACTAAAATCCACAGGAGGTCACCCATTCCGGACTGGCTGGAGTGCGCGTTCTGGCTGCGAATCCTGACTGGACTTGTCCTCTGTAACAGGACGAAAAAAAAAGGTTTGTTCAAAGCAGCAGCAGCGGCGGCTCCACCGAACTTCCGTCTCGTCGTATCCAGGTGCGCTCCTCTGCTCGCAGGTAGGCTCGGGGAGGAGACATGGAATTGGAAAAGCGCATGCGCACGGCTGAGATCCGCGTGGCTGTGTCCATACCTGAAAATGTAACAGGACAGTTATGTTATGTCACGTCAAACCAGCATCCCCTGTCACATCCTTGATCCTTCCTTCCCGCTTGGTTCAACTGCGGTAGCGAACTTTTACGCACGGTCACGTCTCCGCACTGCCTGGATTAGCGCACTCGTCGCTCCTTGGAGGTGCTTCCACCCCACAAAGGAAGTCATTAATCGCATTGGTTCAACTAGTCATTCACTGGGGCAGTTGCTGGGTGACAAATCACGAAGGAACGCGCGCGTATTCCACTGAAACCAATGAGATCTCCTCGAAAATGTAACACTTGGCAGACACTCGACGCGTTCCAGCAGATCTCACGCGTAAAAACTTAAGCACAAAGACGTAAATCTCACCGAAATCTAAACTAATATCTCCAGTTCGTCTCCACTGGGTGTCCTGAAAGGTTAGGTCGCTGTAGCACATCTAGGGGCGGCTCTCTTCGGTGCTGGTGCTGGTGGTGGTGCCATTTGAAGCGGGGTCTGTTCCCACAGCGCACGCACTTCCTACCCTCAGCGGGCATCCCACTTTTATTGTGTCCATTAAAATGTTCACAGCGTCCTGCTTTCCCCCCGCCCGGTGTGTTGGTGTTTGTCTATGTGGCAAAGGGTTCAGAAAGTAACAGTGATACGTGGATAATGACCAAAGTAACCAGGAATTTGTCAAGTAGTATTAAAATTACTCTAAATCTTTAAAGTAACTCTACTTTAACTTTGTGTATTGAATAAGACTATAGGAGAACTATAATTTATAATTCTGTAATAAAGCAAAAACATAATAAATGTAAAAATAGTAAAAATAATACATCAGGGTCATTCCAGAGTTGGAGGACATTTCACGTCCCACTCATCAAATATCCACATACAAAATACTAAAACATACAGTTTCTGAGTGAATTTATTTGTCCTGAGACCAAATCTAAAAAAAAACCTTCGAAAAGAATGCTTGAAAATAGTTTTAAAAATACCAAATAAGTCTGGAGTACCCTCATAATGCCATTTTCCTCCCACCCCTCTAATGGTCAAACTGAATCTCAAATAAAATTTTAAATAAAATTTAAATTTCTTTTTTGTATTATTTGTTTCATTGCCATCTCTTGTAACTGTGGGAACATTTGTTTTATTAGACATAATATTACAAATAATAATTATTATTCATGGAACATGTGTCCCACAACATGTACGCAACCCTGTTACCATAACATTTTTAGTCTGGTAGAAGAAAGCAGAACCACATGATCCCCTGGACTTGACATCATCAAACAGTTTTCCAAAAGAATGGGCAGAGCAAAGGTTTGTCTTCTCTTCTATTTTTCATATTTTTATAACATAGTTAGTCTTGATTAAATGTCTCACTCTACCTCATGCAACCCTGTTATGCAAATGATCAGAATAAGACAATTATTATTTTTTCCTTTACTTATTTGCATAAATAAGTTTTTCCTCTTGATTAGCAGTACCAGCTAAACAGCTTCTACTCCTGAGGTAAAGCTAACATTCGTGCGGATTTGCAACCCTGTTACCTGCAACCCTGTTACTGTGATTAGAGTAAATAAATAAATAAATCAGCCAAATAAATCATGTAATAAAAATTGTACCATTGATCCGTAAGCTGAGCTAATCAAGCATTTGATAGTTTATTACCTATTATTGATGAATGTGTAGCAGAAAATCAGAAAAGTGAGGGTTTATTTTTCAAGAATTTTAAAGCCAAAACGTCCTCCAATTCTGGAATGACCCATCAAATTTGGATTATGCATTTTTCCACCTGCTTCTTCCATGGAGATGATATTGCTCTGCCTGGAACGTTTTTCAAACACCTCATGTGATCTGACCTGCTTGTTACCATGGAGATGAATATGCCATACTTTGGAACATGCAGGGAACACAATTACATCTCCATAGAAACAAGCAGGTGATTAATATACTCTCTGCTGCACGGTCAGTCAATTTTAAAGGTACACTTTGTAACTTTCCTGGTGGGGAGTCCATCAGCTACTTGTCTCCATGGCTATACTTTGCCCAGAATGTTCCATGGTATAACGGTATTAACCCTGTATCTTGCATTTATTCAATAATAATAATAATAATAATCTTCGCCATCGGCCACTTCGTCCACCAGCATCACTCAGGCACACTCCAGCTTCATAATTAGAGATTTTTTTAAATTAGCTTGAAAAATAGTTCCATAGTGCACCTTTAAGGTAAAATACAACTCTGTATTCAAAGTTTTTTTTATACTGTTATATGGTGATGCAGACATTTTTGTAGTACAGTTAAGTGAGAATGAAGTGGGCTGCTTCCAGGTTGGAGATTTATATTTAAAGGTCAAGACCATTGCCATAGAAATTAACAGTTCTAAACTAAAAATAATAAATATTGTATGGTCAAGGTCCTCAAAATGACACCATGTAACAGAAAGTTTAAACACATGAGTACAGACAAATGTCAAGGTCGTGTTCAGATACAGAGTGTACCAGCACTCCACAAATCAAAGGAGCATGTGTTTTTCCATTACAATGCAAGACTTTTTTTTCTTTCTTCTTTTCATTAAAAAAATATCATTTTAAATTAATTTCTGTGGGAACTGTCCCAACCCTTCATCATTCTGAAACCCACAGATAGAAAAAACAACATAAGATTGGGCCTATTTACTGTAGGACTTCTTTAGAAAGTAGTGAGTAAAAAATAATGTTACTTCAAACTTTGATTAAAAGATTGCAGATTTTGCTTTTATTAAAATACATACGGATTTAGTGTGGTGTAAAAAAGAAACATAAAACCACATTTATTGTTTTGTTTTGAGTTGTACATAAATAAATATAAGCATTCAAGCTACGGATGGCTAAAAAAAATAGGTCTATAATAATATTTATTGATCAAATTGAATGCACAAGACACACTAAAAGTATGGGCAGAAATATGTGCCACCAGAAACTGAATTTGAATCACATAATTTGAAATTGTAGTATGGAAAAGGTTTGAAGTTGACTCACAAAAGAAAATGTGTATATATATAACAAAAATATAATAATATTTTCTCTTTTGTTTGTGTTGGAAGAACGAGCGTGCTCCACTTCCCACTGTTAAGGCCTGAGGGCGGTTCTTGCTTTGTCCAAAATGTCCTTCCTTATTCTTGGGTAATTTGGGTGAGCAGCCAGAACCTAGAAAAAAAAAACTGCAGGATTATACCAGCTTTATTCAATTTTTTACCAAGACAAATCCAAAATAACTTACCTTATGACACACATCTATTGCATCAACGTGTCTCTTTGCTTTCAGGTAATTGAAAGCCAGCTTGTATCCTAAATGAAAAAAATAATTGAAATAGTATCCGTGGGCATGTGTATGCGCGTGTATTTCGCTTTGAAATGTGATTTGCATACCGATAGTTGGATTAGTGCAATTTCCATATTTCCACGCATGTTCATAGTTAAGCGCTGCATCACAAAACGACTGCTCCTTTTCCATGATGTAGCCCAGATATTCATAGGCCTTACAGCAAGACTGGAGATAAAATACACAAGAGCTAAAGTGTCAGAGGTAGTCATGATTAGTACCATGGGAAGGAATCTGTTAAACTGGACCCACCAAAAAAATTACAATCACCTTTATGACACATATTCTACACTCTCCACTGCACAAACTTGGAACAATATTTATTCTTGAATTAAGCGGAACCCTTAAAATACTGAGACTACGGTTTATTCATCAGCCCGTGACCAGCTGCTGAATCATGACCACCAGAATTGTCTGACACTAAATCTGCACTACAGAGTATTTAACTCTTGTATCAACAGTACGCTAACGTAAATATACTGTACATGTACGTGTACATGTACATGTATGTGTACACAGTATAGTACAGGCTGGGGGTTTAAAGGGTCCATATTAAACTGTTTTAATAATAATGTTGTTTCCTCATCACAAACACACCTGGAGTTGTGTTTTGTTTCATTCACGCATGTTTAACACACAAGGAACAGTTTCTTTCCTACAGCTGTTTCCCTGCTCAACTCCACCCCCCGCTGACTCACGCCCCCTCCATCTTCACCTCTCCATCTCTCCCAATGTCTGTGAACTCTACCCAATCCATTGGCACTCCACCCAAACCACATATGTATATGATCAATACTATATATCCTCGGTATATCCTCTGTATATCTCTGTGTTATAGTTCTTCCAGTACATATCTTGTACATATTGTTCATACATATTATATTCACTTATATATTTATAGCACACCTGTATACTTGTTCATAGCTCATCATATATACTAATAGCTCTACTGTCTACTTGTTATAATACATCTGCTTATAACCCCTACACAGATTAACAACAAAGTACTCCCACATGTTCATATTGCCCTATTTATTTGTACATAATTTACTACAACCATACTGTATATATTGTATATACCAGGGGCCGGCAACCTTTACCACTCAAAGAGCCATTTGGACCCATTTCACACAGAAAACACTGGGAGCCACAAAACCCTTTTGAAATTTAAAATGAAACCACACTGCATATAACGGCTTTTTTGCCTTTGTATCATAGAATTACATTTTGAAAATGAATGAACTAAAATAAAATACATTTTAATTAAATACAGTGGTCCCTCACTATATCGTGGTTCACTTTTCATGGCCTCGCTGTTTCACGGATTTTTTAAAATAGTGTATGATAAAAGGAGAAATTCAATTTGTCAACTGGACAAAGTTTGTTTGGTCAAAAACGTTTCGCCGTTTCGTCAGCTCTGGTTCTAGTGCTGGTTAGACCCTGTTTATATCTAGCTGCAGGGAGGAGCTCCCTACACTGAAATAGCTCTGAAACTATCTCCACTAATCTGTCTCTTTGGAGATAGTTTCAGAGCTATTTCAGTGTAGGGAGCTCCTCTCTGCAGCTAGATATAAACAGGGTCTAACCAGCACTAGAACCAGAGCTGACAAAGCCTCTTGGATGAGCGGCGAAACGTTTTCGACCAAACAAACTTTGTCCAGTTGACAAATTGAATTTCTCCTTTTATCATGGATTCTACCTGGACGACTGAGGGACTCTTCACGCATCTTTAATAGTGTATCAACGCGCATTTCTGCGTCCTGATTGGCTAAGGGACTGTAGACCTTTGCCGATTCGTCACTCATTCTCCTCCGTGTCTCCTGTGAGTATGTGACTCTGAAGTGCTGTATGTTTGCAAGTTTTCTCCCCGACAAAACCCGCCAGAGCGAAGCGGCGCCAGGACGAAGAGGCTCGGTCATAAGAACTGTGAAATACACACGAAATACACTTTGGTTTCGTTCTATAATACTGTGCTTTTTTGTTGAAAATCTACAAAAGTTTGAGTGTTTAAACAAGAGAGAAATGTGAGAAAACGTTAATTCCAGTCTGAGAAAAGTGTAGAATGTGTGTGGTGAGGCGTTTACAGTCTTAAAACATGGAGAATAATTGTAAAATATAAAGTTGACAACTTCGCAGATTTCGCTTGTCGTGGGTTATTTTTAGAACCGTGATAAACGAGGGACCACTGTACTGAGCCGCATCAGAGGGATCAAAGAGCCGCGGGTTGCCGACCCCTGGTATATACTGTATATATTGTATATACTGTATATATTGTATATACTGTATATATCGCACTTGCTGCTCCTCGCACTTCTGATTAGATACTAAACCACATTTCATTACCCATATTTATACATGTGTAATGACAATAAAGTTGAATCTAATTTAATATAATCTAATCTAAAAATCCTGCAGATTTGAAAACACCTTGTGATGTCATGTGGTCATACAGGAAGTGCTCTACCATGTGTTAAAACTCCACATACCTTCACTAGAATCATTTGGATCATTTCAGCCCTGGACTGGCTGGTCTCTGCTGAACAAAAGGTAAAAGGAGCTGCTAACTTGAAAAGAACCACTTCATGACATCACAAGGTGGAACAGTATTGTGCAACTTTTCCACAACCTGCTTTTCTCCTTCGATATGTTATTGCTCTGTCTGGAATGTTTCGCAGTATGGCATTCAAAATTTCTATCTTCATGGAGACTAAACCAGGTCAAGTTACAGGTCAGATCTGTGGCGAGGCGACCCCGCTCACAGTTAGAATGCCTGTTTATCTAGGCATTTTTGAACTATAACCACCTGTAATTGAATAAATAAAGTAAAGTAGAGCTGTTTAATGTCATACTGTGGAACATTTGAAGTAGAGCAATGACATGTCCATAGAAACAAGCAGGTGACCGACTCCCAAATGTAAAGATACACAGTGCAGCTTTAAGCCGTGACTCTGCAGTGGAACAGAGTCTCACCTTGTTGTGGCTCAGGCACCTCTTGAGCAACTCTGTGGCCATGTCATATTTCCCAGAGTGGATGTAGATGTCGGCCAAAAGGAGCCAGCTCTTCTCAAACTCGTCTGCGTCCTCCATGCTCCAGCTCATCTTGGAGATTCGTTTGAGCTGAGTCCTGGCCCGCGGCGTCTGTTTGAGCATCATGTAGGCTGTTGCCATGGCGAGCAGAGCGGGCACATGGTCTTTCTGGATGAGACAGGGGAAGGGCTATTTAATAATAAATATAATCATATGGAGAATTTAACTCACAGTGAAATCAGTTACTAGTTGTTTAAAGCAATTATGAACTTTATGTGTATCTCATAGGGATGGAACAATTAAGCTATGTAAAATGAAAACTGGCTCTCAAAAATGGTGTGAATTTTCTCAAAATATATATATAAAAAAATAATACATTTTTCACCAAACAACAATATAATTAAAGAGTAACTGTTTCAAATCTTGGACTTACAGTAATTAAACTATTTTTGTCATTAAATTATAAAATGTAGAGTAATAAATAAAAATAAAAATAACTCTTGGTGTGAAAAGTAATCACTATACACCAATTTATGACTGACCCCTCTGATTTATAAAACTGACGGAATTAAAAGGGGTGTGAAAACTGAAGCGTGAGCGTACTGGACTACCATCACTTCAATATTTACACAGAGGCCAGTGGAACCACCTGTGCGTTCTGTATCTGACTCACTTCATTGTTCGCGATCTCTGTAAACACACTGAGGGCCTTCTCCACGCTGGTCTTCTGTTTGGTGGCTAACAGACAGTAGTTCTCCAGGATACGGAGCTGCAGCTCTCCTCCCGAAGTCTGAGGCTTCAGCTCCTTCAGCAGCTTCTCCGCCGTCCGCACCGCCAGCTGCTCCGACTCCTGCTTCTCTGTGGAGTTACTAAAAATATGCATTCGAGTATTAAAGTCTAAATTGTGCAAGTCTGTTATATGGGTAAAGTTTGTTTGCACTACACTTGATACACGGTAACTAAAGGGATGCATTGTGTAACTCTTTGATTGGGGGTCTGTCACCTGCTTGTTTCTATGGATACGTCATCGCTCCGCCTGGAATGTTCCACAGTATGACGTTGAACAACTGTACCTTATATTTATTAAATTACAGGTAGCTTATATACGGAAGTCGACAGAGGCCATATTCATAAGCAATATTTTTTCTTCCTTGTTATCCCGAGATAACAAGATAATTAACATATTATATTAACAGTTATTTCGAGATCTCGAGAAAACGAAACAATTATTCCGTGATCTCGAGAAAACAACTGAAACGTCTACCACCAAGTTGTGACTGACTTCGGGGCTATTTCTCATTCTGAATAGATGCATTTTTGGTCATTAGAATGTCTGGAATAATAATCGATCAGCTGATAAAGCAATATTTTGATCAGGGGGTGACACAGGGGGAGATTGCATTATGTCTTTTAATTTGGGATAATTTCAAGATTAGTCTAGTTTTGTTTTCCTCGAGATCACGGAATATTTTTCTGTTTTCTCGAGATCTCGAAATAACAGTTTTGCTTTCTCGAGATCACAAATGAATTGTGTCGTTATTAAGATGGAAAATAATCATTACGCACATGGCTTCTGTCGGCTTCCGTATTTAAAACTCAAAAATACCTAGAAAAACAGGCATTGTGACTGTGAGCGGGGTTGCCTTGGCCTGGTTTGGTCTCCAAGATGATAGAAATGTTTAATGCGATACTGTGGAAAATTGCAGACAAAGCAATAACATCTTCATGAAATAAAGTAATTGATTGATTACACAATGCACCTTTAATGTAACCCAGTGTTTTAACAACCTGTAATAATAAAATCTGAATGGAACACACTGTATTTAACAACACACAGTAACATATTTAATTACACAGTCCTTCTGAGTTTGTGTAACAGCCTGAAAAACAACCCACTGTCAGTTACACCGGACTTAAAACAACACTGTACAATTTCCATGGAAACAGAAAGTTAAAACTATTCAGAAGAGTTTCCAAGAAGACTGAGAAGTTTCATGCCAAACTGAAAGATTACAGCCAAAGAAACAACATTCCCATGGAAACAAGCAGAAGGAGGCTCTCCCCTAGGCCAAATAAGAGTCAGGTTAGTGGAAATGCAAGCCTGCTCTTTCTGTGTTTTTCAGTGCAATAAAACTGGCTTTACTTTAGTATATTTTTGGCTAAAAAGGTTACACAGAGGGGCTTTATTGAGGTGGATACAATTTCAAATGTAGTGTAAGAAAGTGTTAAGGATAAAGTAGATTTTGATGTTTCCTTATCAATACCTGGAGTAGTGTTTTTTGTTTTATTCACACAGTTAACACACAAACTGCATATTTATATAAAGTTCTTCTCTCAAACTGAAAACACCTGATGTCATGGAAGTGCTCCACTACATTTTAAAACCACAAACACCTTCACTAGAATCACTTGGATGATTTAAACTCTTTAATTAACAATCTACTGAACTAAAGGTAAAAGGAGCTGTTAACTTGAAAACGACTTCTTCATGACATCACAAGGTGGACCAGAGCATCTTGGGCTTCGGAGACACAGACAGAGTAATAATAACAGGTTACTCAAACATGTGTGAATGAAACAAAACACAACTCTGGGTATGTTTTTAAAGGTCCCGTGGCATGAAATTTTCACTTTCTGAGGTTTTTGAACGTTAATGTGAGCTCCCCTACCCTGTTTAGGCGTCCCCCAATGGCTAAAAGTTGCGTAATGTCTAAACTGAGCATTTGTGATCCTTTTCTGCGTTTGAAAAAAACACAGCTCAAATGGGCGATTCTGGACAAGGCACCTTATTGACGTCAGATCGAAAAAAGAAATGCAAATTCAGTTCCACCACCGTCTGGATCTCCACCTCCTCTCTCTGGAAATCACACCCAGAGAGTTTGGACTGCGGAGGAGCTACGCAATGCGAAATGCGTTTTTTTATTTGCCTGGAGGCACATGCGAGTGTTTCTAGACTCGGAAGTCCTTTACCCAACCCTCTGGACCTCTGAAACAGCAGTGGTTTAATTTTATTTTCTGTGAAAATTTGTTTTTTTTCATTGAAAAGGCTCTCCTTTCCTCCTTCGCGCTTACACACGCGGAAGTGGGGCCAGGCACAGCGCACCGCTAAAACAAGGAACCAGCGGCGCATTTGCCCCCCCCCACCCCACCCGCTCCTCTAACCAATCTGTGTCCTTCTCATTTGCATTCAAGCAACAAGGCCCAGAATGAGGTGTTCAGAGAGTTATTTTTTGACATGTTGTACATGTGTCTTTCTCATGCACTAAGTGTTGATTTTGAAGAAGGATTCATTTACAGTATTAGGGAACCATTAAGGAGCCATATAAAAGCATCAAGAAGTACCATGTCATGGGATCTTTAAGTAAGTAACATTATAACATGGCTTAAAGCTCACAAGAGTCAGTTTTGTGTTTTACTTGCTGCTCCTACCCCATTTCTCCATCCAGGTTCTCAAACACCTCTCCCCCCATGGTGTCGTTGTCAGGGTTGAGGCAGATCTCGATCATGTTGTAGGCTGCGTTCCGGCCCCAGTCGCTGTCCTTGCGCGCCTTGTTAAAGTGCCTCAGAGCGTCGTTAGACTCGCCCGTGTACCTGCACCACAGTGACTCACAGAGCGTGAAACAGGAGCCAGATGTGACCAGAGGAGCAGGCTTACAGGCTCCAGCACACTCACCACAAATACAGGCCTTTGCAGTAGTTGAAGCCCGGCTCCAGCTTGGTCCTGGGGGAGTGTTTTTCAGCTAGCTCCAGAAATCGGGGGATCTCCTCCAGTTTACCAGCTCGCCTCAACAGGTCTACCAGGTGGAACAGAGCCAGGTAGTTGTCTGAAAAAGTACAAGGGTGGAGAGGCCAGTTGTTATAAAACTAGTAGTATTAGAATTTGGATTTATTAGAAATGATCTGAGAGAGAAATACATGAATATAATCAATCTTGTACATATTTTAAAATAGTTTTATTGTAATTATTTAATTATGTAACATGGGTGAGTTCACTTGGTTTCAGCTCAGTTTAGTCAATACTTGGCTTGGATCTATGGAGCTCAACAGTCCCACCCACTTCGAAGTCTGCTCCCGTTCTGGAAGTACATTTTCCATTCATTTTCCCCCATAGAGTTTCCAAAAAAAAAAAAAAAAGTCCAAAAAGCACATTTAAAAGATTCAGCAAAATGCTTTAATAATTTTTTAAAAATTTGCTCAAACAGATTTTAAATAAAAATGTGCTCATTAGTCAAAACGCAGCTGATTACACTGGTCTACAAATTTTTTGGACTCGATCTGCTTCCCAGATAAAAGTGGCTAAATCTCATTTATATTGATAAGATGAACTGAAAATCAATTGATAACTGTGCTGGTTAGCTAATGTATTCAAGATATTTAATGATATTGTTTTACATCAAAATCACATCTGTTTATACAATAGATTTAGGCATTTTTGCTCAAAAATAATATTTATATTTTGAAAATATTTAACTTGCACTTCTTTATCTGTCAAGAAATAAACAAGAAATATCTTAAGACATCAGGTGCACACAATTTCGAGGCATCTCTCTTATGTGAAATCAAAAAAATATTTGATGTTAAAACTGTAGACATATTAAAATGAATGTATTGGAATGTGCAGACAGGCTTTCAGATAGAACTGGTTGCTTGTAGACACACTGTACCTTCTGATAAACTACTGTTTTTGCCTTATTTTGCATAAATTTCCTATTTTGAGCCAATTCTATATCTTGGAAACTATAGCCAATCTTTTTCTTTATTAGTGACCTAAACCAAGAAAAATTTCACTACTTTTGTTCCGGAAGCATTTTGCTTGTAGACCAGTGTCATGCTTGCCTGGAAGAATCCATGACTCATCGCTGTATCAGCGGTGAGTCTGGTAATGCTTGGTCCAGAATGCGCTGCTGTTGCGCTTAGACAGACAGCTAAGTGAACCAATCAGAGAACAGTTAACGGACAGCGACGTGAACCAAGCCGGTAGGAAGCAATGCAAAAACATCTTTTTTGAAAAGAAAGGCCTCTAGAGCTGTCAGTTGCTGTGGTTTTAAGGAATCGATGTGTTTTAGGTCATTTAAGACCAATTTTACAGCTGAATGGAAGGGACGTTGCGGGCAAAGGCGGGTGCACTGACGTCACCATCTTTGAACGAATCAGAATCGCGGAGTCCGTTGTTAACCGGGGGAGCGAGGGTGGAGCGAGGGTGGAGCGAGGGTGTCCAAATGGTATCGCGCTGTATAGGAAATACAGAGAGATATCATTTGGCTGGCCAGGTAAGTGTCATGCCTGGTCAAGCTTTCAACTTTTTTTTCAGAATATCTAAGGGAAAAATGAATGAGAATTTAATTTTCAGAACCGGGGTGGTGGGCAGTCACTGTTGAGCTCCATTCTAGTCAGTTTAGTGCTGGTCTAGGTCCAGTTCTTGTTGTTGCAGTTGCATTGGTGGTAATTCCAACCACTGCAACAACTCATTCCATTAAAGAGGCAATATGTAAAGTTTTAGGTGGGCTGGTCTAGACCTTCTATTCTCCATGGAGATGCCATTTTATCTGGAATGTATTGGAAGTATTTTTGGCAAGTTAATACCATACTGTGGAACATTCCAGACAATAAAATTTCCATGAGACAGCCAGTGTGGGTTTAATACACATTTTTGCAGCCTTATCAGCCTTTTTCTTTAAAAACACTTGGTCGTACCGGGCTTGCGCTCCAGAAGTTGCCTATAGTGAAACACAGCCTTCTCATAGTCCTGCTTCCTGGACATGAGGTTGGCCATCATCTGTGGAGAGAGTTACAGGACAAATGAGTCACTCGGTCACAGTTGGACAGAATAACAGCTCATATAGACGTGATGTGATGCACCAGGGTTGCGTCTTCATTGAACTGGTCATTCATCAAAATCACGCTGCACTGCTCCTGACACGCCTCCACATCGTCCAGGGTCAGGTACAAGCGAGCCAGCTCCAGCATCACCTACAACAGAGGGGCCATTCAGACTCACATGGAAACCACGCCTTCTGGAGGAAGTAACGGATGAAGAATATACGGGGAGATAATTTGGTAGTAATGAATGTTTGATGACCATTTTTAAGTACAGTATATGGAACTGTTAATATAAGAAATGAAAGTAAATACGGCATTTTAATTAACACGGGAATTAAAAATGGCTCTCATCAATTTAACCAGAAAATGCATTAGGCCTGTACAAGTTACTGAAATAAATCGTCATCAATACTTAACATTACTATAAAATAAATAATTTCTTATAATAAAACTTTACAGCATAGTAACATGATAATAAACCAGAAATAGGATGGTAATAAAAGTGTAATTAACACAATAATAAAGTAATTACTGATGAAAACAGGTCTGATTTGTGATTGTACTCCATTTCATGGTATTATGATAAAGTAGTAGTAAAACTGTAAATTACCAGGAAACATAACTAATAATAATTTCCTGAGATCATCAAAATGCTAACTGTAGGCTCTGTTTTGTCTGAGGCTTTGTTAAAGTTTAATCTGATCTTTAATTTGACACAAATTCCCCCATGGAAACTGCAGAACATTTCGCTATAGACATGCATGCATGTATAATAATTTCAAATTCAAATTATTTTTTCTATAAAGACACAGCAGAGCCTACAGTTAGCATCACATCCCCAGGGAATGTTGATGACGTCAGCTGCAAAGTGTCAATATTGTGCAGCCCTAAAGACCAAAGACCAACCACTCACAGGAATCCCTACAAAACATACCCACCATTCAAGTGCATCATTCAGGTGTGGCAGTACTTTTGGGCACCTTTTAGTATTGGATTAGTCACACACACACACACGCACACACACGCACACACACGCACGCACACGCACACACACACACACACACACACTATCGTACAAACACAGGACTTAATGTTGTGTAGAGGCACAGCTGCGAGGACGACAGAGAGCGGCCCTTTCACTGACCTTGCGATCGGTTTCACAATACACAAGCGCCTCTTTGTAGAACTTGACTGCGCGCTCGTAGCCCCGCTGGCTGCTGTAGTACTTGGCGATCTCGGAGCAGATCTCGGCGGCGAGCTGTTTCTGCACTGGGATGGCGTCTGGCTGCTCCATCTGAACGCGCTTCAGCACTTTGGCCTGGACGTCACGAGCCTGGAGAGAGTGAAGGGGACAGTTAATAATAATTATAATAATATTATATCCTATTATTATATCCTATTATTATATCCTATAATAATAATAATAATAATAATAATAATAATAATAATAATAATAATAATAATAATTATTATTATTATTATTATTATTATTTTATTTTTTATTTTTTTTAATAATCTCCTGTCTTGAGCTTGATTACTGGTCAAAAGTTTGGATGCACCATCTCATTCAGTGTTTTTTTCCTTTATTTTTACCACTTTCTACATTTTAGATCTATATGGAAGACATCAAAAATAAGAAGAAAGCTACAGTGGTACCTCACCTTACGAAAGACCCTACATACGAAAAATCCAAGTTACGAAACGCCTTCACGTTAAATTTTGGTCTCTAGATACGAAAGAAAATTCAAGTTACGAAACGCAAAATCTCAAAAATTCAAATAATGCACGCTCAGATGCACGCCCCGCTGTTATCCCCGCTCAAAGAGCACCTTTCTCGGCCTGTTAGTTCACAGTGTCAACCCCCCGGCTCTTGAATCGGATAGAACCAGAGCCAGCCCCGGGGAAAACCCCGCGGTCGTGCCCGCTCAAAGAGCATCTTTCTCGGCCTCTTAGCTCTAGCGCTGAACACGCATGGAGCGCGGAGACAGGAGCACCGCGAGCACGACATAGAACCGCGGCGAACACGCAGTGTGACGGAGCGCCTGTAGCGCCGTCATTCCCCGACCGGCGTCTCTCTCTTGCTCTCTGGCCCCAGCGCGCGCCTAGACTGCAGAGCACAGAGCGCTTCTCCTGGTTTGCGTAACCAGACTCTGATTCAACTGTTCCCTGCCTATAAACTGTTCTCCATGATCTGGTCTCTGTTTCCCTCCCTGGGGCGTAAGAGGGTGCACACTTGGATAGTTGAATCAGAGTCTGGTTACGCAAACCAGGAGAAGCGCTTCGTGCTCTGCCGTCTAGGCGCACGCTGGGGCCAAAGAGCGAGAGCCAATTTTTATAGTTACACTATAAAAAAATGTTACACTATAAAAAAAACCTTGGAACGAATCAGGCCTTTTCCATTGAAATAGCTACTCAACTTACGAAAAATTCACGTTACGAAACCACGTCTGGAACGAATTAATTTTGTAAGGTGAGGTACCACTTATGAAATTATGCAGTAAACAAAAAAGTTAAATAACTCCACTAAAGAAAAGAAAAAAAGTATAATTATTAAATGTATGTATGTGTGTCTTCTTTGATGGTGTGTCCAAAGTTTTGACTGGTAGTGTATATCAAATGATGTACTAAATATATATATTTTTATATTCAAACGCTCAAATTAGTCACTCTTTGCTGTGTCGAGAGCACTACAAACCTTTGGCCTTCTCTCTTTGAGCTTTATGATGGAAGTCTCCTGAAACGGTTTTCACTTCACAGCTGAGCTTCAGGGTCAGGGAATATCGAGGATGCAAAGGATCAAAGCAAAGGGAGGCCATTTTTAAAAGTCTAAAACGTAGAGTTATTTTGAGTTCATTTTTTCTGTGAGAATCTGGAATGTAAATAATCATGGAAATAAAGAAGAAACATAAATAAATAAGTATGTCTGAACTTGACTGGTTTACTATTTGTTTGTATTTGTTCTACAGCTTGACATCAGTCTGGTCCCCTCTGTCCCGTCTCAGGCCAGGACAAACACGATCAGGTAATCAGATTGTTTTTCTCAGTGAAGAAGGAGCTCTTTGGTCACCCGTCATTTACAAACAAAAACAAATTTGTCTCACTTCAGATTAACATAGTTTAATCCTTCGCTCATTGACTCCCCTCATTTTTTCCCTAATATGAACAGACCAAATGCGTCCCTGATTGGTTAATCCACCTGTCAATCACACCCATTTGAAAACAGGGAGCCTCACCACTGACCAGACTCCCATCTTCATAAAGTATAAAAGAAGTGTGTATTCAGGCAACATCATGAGCGGAACAAACTACAGAGAAGCAGTACATAGATGAATACAGTCTGTACAGGTTGAGTACACGACTGACTCGAAATAGAGTGGGAAGAATAAGACTTATTTAACCTGGTGTAAAAACTTTACATAACTACACCAAATTAGCCTTAAAGCAACACCACATTATTTACTGGAGGTGGCGCGTCACCTGCATGACTCCATGGAAATACAAATTAAAATTAAAAAATAGTGCAGAATATTAAAACCAAAGGAACAACATTTTCATGGAAACAAGCAACTAAAAACAACCTCCAAGCCAAATAAGCACCAGGTTTATGAGGATGTAAGACAACTCAGTTTAAAAAAACAAAACAAACAAACATGCTTTTATTCTATTATTTGGCTAAAAAGTTACATGGTGGGGCTTTAAAGAAACAAGAAACTAATATTTTATCAAGAATGATTTAAGCTTAGTAACTCCTAAAAAATTATGCCAGTTTTCTTGGAGCCACGTCATGATTTTGATTATTAGTTGATTGATTAGATAGTTTGGTTTTTTTTGTACAAGAATGGAATTTGCTATTGTTTTGTTTTGTTTTTGTGTTTTTCAACTGAACTGACAAGGAAGCTAAATCAATCATTTAAAGGAGAATTAACGTTTTTTTACAATCTGAGCCTTATTTCGGTAATAAAACAAGTTGTTTTACTCACCCATAGCACTTTGGTGTCATATGGAGCACTTCCAGAGATGCTTTAGATTTCCGATAGCCAAGCGCGAGTTCTAGCCGTAGCTCGGGGCATATAATATATTTCCCGAGCATGTAATATATGCCCCGTGCGGTCTCCAAATAACACAAACTTTAGCACTTTTCAAATCATAGAAGCTCGATGTCTTAGTCTACGATTTCGTTTGAGTCAAAAGTGGTCTGTAATCCGAGATTTAGCCATAGTTTCAAGTAGATGAGGAGGCCAGTGCGCATGTGCGGAGTCACAGCTTATTTCGCTCTCAGCTCCCGGGACCCAAACATGAAACGCAAAGATGTAAATTATGGATAAATCTCGGATTACAGGCCACTTTTGACTCAAACGAAATCGTAGACCAAGACATCGAGCTTCTATGATTTGAAAAGTGCTAAAGTTTGTGTTATTTGGAGACCGCACGGGGCATATATTACATGCTCGGGGAATATAGTATATGCCCCGAGCTACGGCTAGAACACGCGCTAGGCTATCGCAAATCTAAAACATCTCTGGAAGTACTCCATATGACACCAAAGTGCTATGGGTGAGTAAAACAACTTGTTTTATTACCGAAATAAGGCTCAAATTGTAAAAAACGTTAATTCTCCTTTAAGTTATGTTTTGGAAGACAGGGGGTGGGATTCAATAAGCTTTCTTCTTCCCACTCCTTTTCGAGCAAAAACGAATGTATTTGATTGTATATTGGTTACATGTATTTATTTCCTTGTGTTGACCTGCTCGGAATAAATAAGTAAATAAATGAAATTAAATGAATGAAATGAAAATTATCTTCAAAAAGTTCACACTTCACTGTGATTGGTTAAAACCAGCTGTCACTCACTCTCTGAGTCACTCACTCTCTGAGTGAGCTGTCACTCACTCTCTGAGTGAGTGACAGCTGGTTTTACTGATGGTGAGATAGGAGGTGTTGGTGTAAAAAAGTGTCTGTATAGAGTATAGAGCTGCATTAAACCGAAGGGAAAAACAAAAAAAACAAATGCAAAACAAAACAGGGAGTTACATATTAGCAAAATGCACATGTCACTAGTCCAGTATTTATTTACAGTAGTTTTTGCAAAGTGTGTATGAGGCATGGGGCAATAGAGTGACTTGCCTTCTGCAGTGAAAGCAAAGCATCTTCATTCTTGCTCATTTTATTTTTAATCTTGGCCAAAAGGATGAGGTAGCGGCAGTCGTCTGAAAGTCCAGCGAGATCATTCACTAGGGAAGAACCACAGAAAACAATTGGACATGGACAAATGGACAAAAGACATTTAACGGTCATATTTTAAACAAAATGGATTCTTGTGAGCTTTATGTTATAATGATGTTACCTCCTCAAAAACATAACCCTTTGTTATTAGTTGGTCTACATCTCTAAAGTTTTAAATGTTCTGTTTCACCTTGTGATGTCATGAAGCGCCAGTTCTCAGGTTAACAGCTACTAGGGCTGTCAGTTTAATGCCTTAATTAGATTATTTAATTACACTGCAAATTAACACATTATAAAAATTAACGCAATTAATTATGAGTGGCAATTCAATGCGCGCGCATTTTAAATATGGTGTGCGGTGAGCAAATCGCTGCCAGGGCCTTTTTTATAAATAAACGGCAAGTTTATTTATAAAAAGAATAAAGACGGGACAATCAACAAGAACGCGCTGATTGGGAGAATTTTCTGATCACTGAAGCTGCTCCAACCTGACAGATCATTTGAACAATAAACACGTCCGGACAAGTTCCGTCATTACCGGTGATAGAGCGCACTTCACCAAACCACCAAACCACCAAACCACGCTCGCAGAATATGGGAAACGAATCACCAAAGCGACCACAGAAAAACTGACAAACTCAATCGCAAAGTGGGTTAATTCATTCGTTCATTTGCTCGCTCGCTCACTCACTCTCAATCTCTCTCCCTCTCATGAGAATAAAATGTGATTAATTAGATTAATTAATTACAAATCCTGTAATTAATTAATTTTTTTAATCGCCTGACAGCACTAACTGCTACCTTTTACCTTTCGTTGTTTCCTTATTCCACAGAACATTGTCAATATTGGCAGCGCTAACCTCTAGTAGTAACGAAAGGCTAGTGTTTTGTCTGTAATAACAGAAAGAGGACTGACAGGGTTTTGAGTTTTGGAGACAGACTAATAATAAAGGATTACTCAAACTCTAGTTATGTTTTTGATTAGATAACTACATTCTAACATGGTTAAAGCTCACAAGAATCAATTTCACGTAATATAGGACCTTTAAGCCATGGCACATCTAACTTGTATTGTTTGTGTACATTATACACTATCCAACAGTGAATCCTCCAATAAGAAATCTCCAGCAAATGCAGTCAGCGTGGAAGTCAGTTTAGTTTTCACAATGAGTCGCCAAACATCCGTGTGTGTTTAGGACTCCACCTGCATTTCAAACAGGTCCTGTATTATGCTGGATACTTTTGTGCATTCATTGATGTGATTATGATGGTTTTCACATCAGTAAACGTTTTAGTGCGTTGTTTCACTTATGCATGCTTTAAGTAATCTTCCATAAAGCCCCGCTGGATATACTGTATTTTTCACCAATTCATTTCTGATCATTTAGGCGCTCAAATTGCCACAACTGACTAAAATCTGTTATAACATCTATAGATTTTTAGCATGATTTAAAGAAACTGGAGCATGCATTTTTACAGTAAAAAAAAAAAAAAAAAGGTATTTCAATCACAACTGAACCTGGGATGCTAGTTTTCTTTTTAACCTGCAAGTTTTTTTCATTCTCAGTATATGGACAGGCCTCATGTGAAAGCTCAGAACCTCCAGAATTTCCTCTCTGAGCTGCAGCGGCTGCACTAGCACTAGTCGCTGGGGTTTAAGCAGTGACCATTCAGTTCAGACTGGGTCCTTTTAGGTTTGAACCAACTGGATTTCACCAAAGAAACTGGCAACGCAAAGGAGAGACTTGTGTGAGGCTCATTCGGCTTCTTTTTTCAAAATCAAAACACCAAATCCTAAGAATAAATCAGCATTAGAAGTTACACTGGTCTACAAATTTTTGGACTCGAACTGCTTCCCAGATTAAAGTGGCTAAATCTCATATTGATAAGATGAACTGAAAATCAATTGATAACTGTGCTGGTTAGCTAATGTGTTCAAGATATTTAATGATATTGTTTTACATCAAAGTCAAATCTGTTTATACAATAGATTTAGGCATTTTTGCTTAAAAATAATATTTATATTATGAAAATGTTGAAGTTGCACTTCTTTATCCGTCAAGAAATAAACAAGAAATATCTTAAGACATCAGGTGCACACAATTTCGAGGCATCTCTCTTATGTGAAATCAAAAAATATTTGATGTTAAAACTGTAGACATATTAAAATGAATGTATGTGAATGTGCAGACAGACTTTCAGATAGAACTGGTTGCTTGTAGACACGCTGTACCTTCTGATAAACTACCGTTTTTGCCTTATTTTACATAAATTTCTTATTTTGACACCATACTATATCTTGGAAACTATAGCCAATCAGCACTTCTGACTTACTTTTTCTTTATTAATGACCGAAACTAAGGAAAAATGCCACTACTTTTATTCCGGAAGCATTTTTGCTTGTAGACCAGTGTTATTATTAAAACTATATTTTATTTGAACATGTCTATCTCGTATCTGAGAACATGGATAGGTCAGGTTTATGAAATTTAAAATCACAGTCTTACATAGAGTTCATTTAATTAGCTTGACTTTTTTGTAAACCAGACCAGAGGTAAATCCAGCATACACACAGTGAAACAAATAATGAAATGAAGTATCCACATCTGTAATACGTGAAAAGGAAACAAACATCATAATCGTTTGTACCTGGTTCATGATCCAGAGCCTCTTGCACCACCTTCTCGCAGCGCTCATACTGCTTCATTTTCATGAGCAGCTCAGCCAGGTCGTAGCGGAGAAAGTTCTGCTGGCCGCTCTTCAGGGCAGCCTCATAATAGTTTATAGCCTGTGAACAGAATTTCATTACTGGATCATGTGATCATTCTCGTTATCTGACCTGGACGCGTAAACAGCGCAGCAGGAGACAAACCTTGAAATAGTTGTGGGTCTTGACCAAAGCCTTGCCGATTTTACTGGCCAGAGCTCCGTCTTTGGGGTTTTTCTTCAGAGCTTGTTCGTAGATCTCGATGGCCTTTTCTGGCTGGAGATGAGAGGTTTGAGTCAAACAGTATTTCCGTTAACTGCGATGTAATTTAGAGTTTGGTTAGTTTTCGCTTTCCAATAAATAAATAAAAATAAATAAATCCAACACACCCTGCAAGAGTTTAAATAAAAATGTTCAGCAAGTTTAGGTGATACAGATATAATTTTTTTTCCTTATTAAAGATCTGTAGCGTAGATGTCATGTAGAAAGTTAGGACAGTAATTCTTTTAGCTTGCAACAGAAGCAATGATTTTTCCACTTACTTCTTGAATGTTCATGTACGCATCACCCAGTAGGAGATATGTGTGAGGGCTGGGCAGCTTATCCACAATTTCCCTAAAAATATAAATATATGAAATTAGTACAGAATGATCATACAGTGTTTTTTTTTTTTTTTTTATGGCGCTAATATTCATACTCACAATACACAACACAGTGACTATTTAAAGATAGGCTCTTTTAGTTCTATGGGGTATTAACTGCTAACACAAAACATATTTAGATCACCATGATGGCTTTTATTGTTTTAAAAATGCTATAATCACCAAAAACAATGTATTAGCATGTTTAATAAGTTTCCGTTTCATTTTATACTCTAGTCTCACTCCCCCCTTCAGAGCGCTATCACATCACAATGGGCCTCAAAATTCAGACTAAAATAACTATTTTGTTCCTACAGAGTTGAATTTTTGAATTTGTACCCCACAAATTACTCAATACATACACACGGTTTACCCAAAGTGTTCACACAAATTAGCTAAAACTAGAAAATGTGGATGGCTTATAGCACAAAACCATTAATTTCTTAATTTGTGAGAATGTTTGAGTACACCGTGTGCATGAATTACCGGTAAGTAATTTGTTAAGTAATTTGTAGGTATGAATTTTACTACTGACAGCTGCACATAAACCTAATGTTGCACATTATGTGTAAATATGCACATAGCACCTATATTTTTCATAGTGTATATTCTGTAAAGATTGTTTCTATTTGATTATATATATATATATATATATATATATATATATATATATATATATATATATATATATATATATATATATATATATATATATATATATATATATATATATATATATATATATATATATATATATATATATATAATCAAATAGAAACAATATATATATATATATATATATATATATATATATATATATATATATATATATATATATATATATATATTAGAGCTGGGAATATTAACGCGTTAATCGCGATTAATCGCGATTGATCGTGAACATTTTTTTTTAATCGCGATCAGAGTTTGCCAGCATTTTCCGCAATTCTACCATCCATATGCAGCTCATTTGGTTGTATTAATTAAACTCATTGTCGGTTAAACGTGCTATCTTGAGTTTGCTCGTATTTTGTTCCTTCTACGCATCCGTAGGCAGCTCGAGTGGGCTTCAATCATTTATTTACAATTTCTCAAAGTAAGCACTATTACTGGTTCATTGTTACTTTTTCCTTTCTCTGCACTTTTTTGAAATAAAAAAAATGGTGAGAAATACTTTGCATTGTGAGTTTAACTTTAGATTCGAACGGTCTTACTGCAAGATATCAATTTTAAACATGCAAAATAAATCGCGATTAACTATGAAATTTCTGAGATTAGTTGCGATCAAGAAAATTAATCGTTTGACAGCCATAATATATATATATATATATATATATATATATATATATATATATTTTTTTTTTTACATGCTTCTCTTTATCTTATTCATCTATTTTATTTTTTTTGGATACTCTTGGCATCCAGTGTGGGCAGCAAAGTAAGAATTTCATTGTACGGGGAAACGTGTTTCTTTACTGTGCATATGACAATAAAAGCTTTGAATCTTGAATCTCAAAAAAGAATTTGTGGCCTCAAGTCAGATTAATTTGTCACTAATGTCTGTGGGCAGAGCTACATATCAAAAGGATCCATCCACAGTGGAATATATTATTTTTCACTTTATCCCACTAATGAAACCACTGCAGAGCGCATGAGCTTCCTGTTTATGGGCTTGTGGGCTCAGCCTTGTACAAGTGCTAATTGTAAGAATAGTAAACAGCACTCGGGGAAGATCGCAATATTACAATTAATGAAAAATAAAAAACTCAATGAAAAACAACACTTTTGATGAGAGAACTTTAAATGGACACCCAAAGCGCTTTACAACAAGGAACCACTCACCCATTCACACACATTCACACACCAGTGTACGCAGACACTGGGTGGCGAGGTGGGTTAAGTGTCTTGCCCAAGGACACAATGGCAGCGCTCATCTGTGGGAGCTGGAATCATACTTGCCAACCTTTAGATCAGTGGACAAACGCTCTACCAACTGAGCTCCTGCCGCCCTTTCTAACTAACTTCAAACTAGGGATGCACCGATGTGATATCTGATATTGATGTTGCTGATATCGGCTGATACCGATATTAGCTTATACCGATATTTATTTATTTTGAATTCTGAGATGACATTTTATACAGACTGAAAATCATGCAAAATTTATTTTTGAATGTCTTCTTTTATTTTCAAAACGTGTTTTGACTCCTGATTTTTTTTAAATTTTTTTTTCAAATTTTTTTTTATAGTGTAACTTTTTTTTTTTTTTTTAAATAGTGTAACATTGTGTTCTGCTTCCTGATTGGCTAAGGGACCTTTGCCGATTAATGTTATAGACGGGGGACGCGGGGGACGGGACCAAACTGGAACTAAACCAGGACCAGACCAGGATCAGACAGGGACTAGACCAGGACTAAACACGGACTAAACCAGGTCTAGACCAGGTCTAAACAAGGTCTAAACCTGGACTGGACCAGGACTAAACCTGGACTAAACCAGGACTGGACTAGGTCTAGACCTGGACTAAACCAGGACTAGACCAGGTCTAAACCAGGATTAAACCACCGCGTGCGTCTCTTTGCCTTTGCTCTTTTCGGACTGCGTGCCTACCCCTCGGGACACGCAGTCCGAAAAGAGCAAAGGGCTGACACCGATATGTTAAAAATTTGGCAATATCGGCCGATACCGATGTTAATGCCGATATATCGTGCATCCCTACTTCTAACTTTCTAACATGTAGAAAGCTCCAAAAATATCTATTTTGCATAACACCCTTCTTAAATAACATTTGAAATTTGCAATCTCTCCTGTACCTGTAGCAACTAGCGTAGAGCCTCTTCTCTCTCCTGTGGTTCAGATAGATGTCGGCCATCTTCTTCTTGGCCTGGATGTAGTAGGGCTGTTCGGGGGTGATGTTTCGCAGCATGCTCAGGGCAAGCTCGGTGTCTCCTCTCAGCAGGGCCAGGTCTGCATTGGCTATAGTCACACGCAGCTCTTCTGGGGTCCCCGAGAAGGAAATGATCGCATCCTGCATCACTTTAGCCGCCTCGTGCTGAAACGTAAACACTCTGGTTTAGAAGATGACGGCTGCAGTCAAAGGATAATTCATGGCTGCTGTTCAAGAAAGGGAAGCTGTTTTTATTAGGAAATGGATCAGTGAGTAAGACAAGACACCAATACAGTCATCACTATTTGGGGCGTGGATACTTTAGCATGCCATTTTTTTTCATCGACAATTTGTAAAAAATAAATAAATAAGAAAAAAGAGATTGTATTGTTATAACTGACCATAACCGATACAAAGGGTACAATGTATTATTGTATTTTATGAGAAAATTTTGACTTTATACTTAATATATTTTATTAAGTATAATTTAATATATTAATATATTTAATCATGAATTGGATAGTTAGACAGTGATAGTGAGATGTATGTTGTAGCTAAAACTGGCTAACTGACTTTCCTTGTTTTAAATAAATAAAAAGCTGTAGAATGAAATGGGGGAGGAGAGGATAGAGACATTCAGCATTTTGTGGATTTCATTTTTGGACTCTTTATTTTATTTGGTTATTTGACAGGGATAGTCCACATTAATTTCTGTAAATGTACCAGATGCTATTTTTCAACTGTAGTCCCCGAAGAGGTAATAAAATGGTCACCTTAAAGATCCCATGACATGGTACTTCTTGATGCTTTTATATGGTTCCTTAATGGTTCCCTAATACTGTAAATGAATCCTTCTCCAAAATCAAGAATCAGTGCATGAGAAAGAGAGATAAGATGAGAAAGAGTCATACATCTCTCTCTCTGGAACAGTCCATTATGGGCGTTGTTGCTTGAATGCAAATGAGGAGGACAGAAATGGCCTATAGTAGCAAGTGGGGGCGTGGCCAAACTCTCCACTCTCTCCTCTTCAGCTGTGCGCTCTGGCTTCCGCGTTTTTGCGCGGAGGAGGAGATGAGAAGCGTTCCATTGAAAAATAAACATATTTCCACAGAAAATAAAATTAAACCACTGCTGTTTCAGAGGTCCAGAGGGTCGGGTAAAGGACTTCCGAGCCTAGAAACACTCGCACGTGCCTCCAGGCAAATAAAAAAATGCATTTCGCATTGCGTAGCTCCTCTGCAGTCCAAACTCTATGGGCGTGATTTACAGAGACACTGAGTAGAGACACAGACGGGGGTGGAGCTGCATTTTTCGAGCTGACGTCAATAAGGTGCCTTGTTGAGAATCGCCTGTTTGAGCTGTGTTTTTTTCTAACGCAGAAAAGGACCGCAAATGCTCAGTTTAGACATTTCGCAACTTTTAGCCATGGGGGGGGGGGGGGCTAAACAGGGTAGGGGAGCTCACATTAACGTTCAAAAACCTCAGAAAGTGAAAATTTCATGCCATGGGACCTTTAAAACATGTCCAAAACTTTTAAAATTACATTTGTCTAATTTTCAAAACACTTAATTTCACTTCATTTTATCGTTTGATTACTGGGCTCTAAGTGATTGAAATGTGTACCTGTTCACCATTTAGCCACAGCGCCTCGGCTAACTCCAGGAACACAGAGACACAGTCAGCGGTGCTCAGGTCACACTTCTTGCTCCTGGATTTGGAGGAGCCCATTCTCCGCACTCCTGGTAGACTCATGGCCATCTGTAAGGTCTGGATGGCCTCGGTCACCTCACCCATCTTCTTCTGCGCTTGAGCCTTGATCAGGTGGAACAGAGGGTTTTCTCGGATCTGAAGGCGATGAGAAGAGACGGAATATAACGCATAACATCACAGAAAGAACCATAATGCACTAATGTTTGCCTTATCAATATGGATAAGGAAAGATCACCTTCGGATGGTTCTAGGGGGGCAAATATGTTAATGATCGATGAGAATTAAGCTTAGATCTGCGGGTGCAAAGGTATGAGGTATCCAAAACAACAGTGCAAATTGACTTACATTACTATATAATTTGTGATATAAATATATACAAATAATGTTACTAAGAAATAGATTCAACTCGCGATACGGATTGCGATACCATAATGATAATCAAAAACACAATTTCTTTAGACAATAGAATGATTTTCAACATTAAATCATAATGCTTTCTTTTATATTACCATCTCGTCTTGCATCTGTGGTCCAGGTAAGGTTCCATAGTGCTCCATGTGCTCTTAAACTTGTTCAGTACGAGCTCAGATGAGTAGCTAGTTTCAGTAGTAGTTTTATTATTGATTAGTATCTGATTTAATACTTTTGAATATCCTAATAGTAAATGCTCACTAGTAACTGCAACCCATTTTGTAAAGACATGTTTTTGTCACTTGCCTCAAAGTTGTGGCTTAAACAGAGTTCCAGAGATTGTGAACACGAGGTGAAGTTCCCCTGCACCAGGTGAATTTGAGCCATCAGTAAATGAGCATCAGCGAAGGACGGGCACTGCTGCAGACACAGGCTCAGGCTGCTCTGAGCCGCCTCAAAGTCTCCTACGCAGATGTGGAAAATATCAGGTTTCAGCTCAGAACGGCAAATATACAAATGTTTTGTATGTTGGACTAACCCAATTGATATTTGACTTTGGCCATGAGGTAGAGTCCCTGGAGTAGCCCGGGCACAATCTTCACCACAGTGTCCAGGAGAGTGGCACAGCGCTGCAGCTGAGGAGAGGGGGGCTGGCCGGGGGCAGGGGGCTGAAATAACAAGAAAGCACTTTTTACAGGTCTGCTGCTGAAAACTGTAAGACAACCGTGATATGAAAAACACTGTAGCATTTGGGACTATTTACACAAGCTCTGACTGCTAAATGTGTATTCATTTTCAAACTGGCCCCTTTATAAGGGACACAAGTTGTATTGCGAAACAATTTAATCAACCAAACATGGCATGAACTGGCACTCATGTTCATGGACAGAAATGGGTCCAGAACGTAGGTAAAGGGAAATAGTGATCTTGTCAAATATTTAAGGAAAGGAAAAATATGTTAAAAAAAATTTCTTAACTATTGCCCAACTCTATGTCCCTAAATAGATACTGATGGTACCTTAGCAGGACACAGTGCAAGATACTCTTTGACAATGTCCAGGAGGAAGTCAGGGTTGAGCTTCTCAAAGTAGTCCACTCCTAGAGGCAAGCCCTGGAGAGTGGACAGATGAGTGTCCACAGCCTCGTTCAGCAAAGACAGCACCTCCTCTGGGGGGCGCCGTTTCTTCACTGCCAGCACAGCGCGCAGGTACAGCAGCTCCTACAGGAGGACAAGAGAGTGTTTGATCAACTCAGCTGCATGAGGTGAAATAGATACGCGAGTAAGAATTTACCCCTGTTTTCCCGATGGACTGTTGAATCTCAGTCAGAAATTCCAACTGCTGCTCTGCGTCCTGAAGGTGTCCCTCAACCAGCTGGCAATGGATTAGACCTATCGGAATAAAACAAAAAAAAAAGAAGGAAATATTTCAATTCAATCACATTGCACTGCTTAATGGACTACCATCTGTAATTAGACTGGCCGACTCAGTTCTACTGTATTCTCACATATCACCACCAGATGGCATCTACATTACTGCTGTCTGTTAGTCAGTTTTGGCCTGAAGAAGACCAGAGAGGACAGGTGAGTCTGAACAAAGGCCAGGGGAGGGGAAAGAGGGGAGAACAGGTCCCGCCATCTACTGGCAAAACAAACAGACTTGCAGATGATAGCTTTAAGCTCCTGAGCCTTAAAGGCAAATTAACGTTTTTTTACAACCTTCTTTCGGCAATAAAACAAGTAGTTTTACTCACCCATAGCAGTTTGCTGTCAATTGGAGCAGTATCGCAGAACTTATGTTGAGCCGTTCTGTTCTACTAATGATCCCGTATCCGTTAACATGGTGCTCGTATCATATGCTCGGGGCATTACTTTGCGGTGTCCAAATAACACAAACTTTAGCACTTTTCAAATCATAGAAGCCCGATGTCTTAATGTAAGATTTTGTTTGAAGCAAAAGTGGCCTGTAATCCGAGATTTAGCCATAGTTTCGAGTAGATGAGGACGCCAGTGCGCATGCGCGGACTGTACTATCAGCTCCCGGGACCCAAACATGAAACGCAAAGCTGAAAACTATGGATAAATCTCGGATTACAGGCCACTTTTGCTTCAAACGAAATCTTACATTAAGACATCGGGCTTCTATGATTTGAAAAGTGCTGAAGTTTGTGTTATTTGGAGACCGCAAAGTAATGCCCCGAGTACTCAGGCTAACGGATACGCTACAACATAACTTTCACCAAACAGCTCCAAATTACAAGAAAGTGCTATGGGTGAGTCAAACGACTTGTTTTATTACCGAAAGAAGGCTCAGATTGTAAAATAACGTTACTTTTCCTTTAACATGTTGAGGTACCTGTCAAAGCGGCCACACTGGTCTCATCCAGACTCATGGCATTCTTGTACCACTTATTGGCCTCCTTGGTCTTTCCCTGGAGTAACATTTGGTATCCCATCTCTGTGGCAAAGTCTGCATCTCCTGAGCCCACAGAGAAGGCCTTCTCCACCATCCTGAAGGTGTGCTCAAGCACCTTCTCATTACGCCCACACTGAAACAAAGTTAAAGTACTTAGAATGTATTTTATTTATTTTTAGTTAAGTAACATCAAGTCAGTGGATGTGGGAAAATTTGTTCACATAGAAAATTGGACCAAAGAAATCCAAAACCACCAGCCAAATGATGAAACACTACATGGCTTATCAAATGTACTTTGTAAAGGTCAACTTTAAAAAAGCTCCCACTGAATTAATACTGAATCACTTACAAGGCGTGCAAAGGCGAGTGACATCCTGTAGAAGAGCTCAGAGTTCCGTGGCTCCAGAATATCCAGACTGGTGGTGAGGTTGGACAGAAGCTTCAAAGACTGAGCACAGCAACACACAAAACAAATTTACAAATTCTCAAAAACATGAATCATTTTTTAAGATTTTTACAAATTTTACCTCAGAAATATCCCCATCCCTGCATAGCGAATGTAAGGCCAGCATCCGTAGCGCCTCTGGGTTATTTTTATCCCGCTGTAAAAGCCTGAAACATGACACAAGTTCCTGTTAAAGTAGTCCATCTTGTTACTTTTCAATGAGCTTGGATTTCTTTGATTGGTAGTAATGGAATCCTTGATACAGCTGCACTAGTGCGTTAAGCTTCTCGTCTAATAACATTACCAACCAAAATGAATTATCTTTTGACTCCTCTTGAGGACAGGCCAACAACTGCCGTGTTTGGACAACTGGAATAATCGATCTCAGGAAGGCTTAGGAAACTTGGGAGCTGGGAATCCTTAAAATGTAGAAGCTTTTGTTTGGATGGTGTTTAGATGTGGGATAATGCTGGGTGAGTTAACATAAACAAAAGATTAGTTGCTAGGCTCTGGTGTTAGCTGGCTGGATTTGCTCAGCATGGCTTAGCGCAACCATGGTGATGCATTCAAAAGCTAAAAGATATTTGGGTAACTTTGATTTTGAGTTCTTAAAAAAAACTTCTAAAGAGTTCTTAAGTGGAACTAAATCTTAACAGTCAAAAGAGGAAGTTTACCGGTGTGCTGCGTCAACGGTCTGCTCCCAGTCCTGTAGGCTTAGCAGTAGTTTCATCTTCTTGGTTAGCGCAGGTAGGAACGTTGGATAGCTGACAATAACTTGGTTGACCATCTCTAATGCTCCAGAGTAGTTCTGGCGGTATTCATAGTACTGGGCCTGCAATACAATGTAGATAATCTGAATGGTTTATAATCACTATAATACCTGTTATATCCTGTTGTTATATTCGTACATATAAATATGAAAATAGTGAAGCTGCTGCAGTACTCTCTGGCAGGCCTGGACTGGTAACCGGGCATACCGGGCATTTTCCCGGTGGGCCGACGCCCTTCTTTTTTATTTATTTTTATATATTTTTTTTCACTTAGAGACCCACAATTTAGGACTGAACCAGGACTAAACCAGGACTAAATCAGGACTGAACCAGGACTAAGCCAGGACTGAATCAGGACTGAACCAGGACTAAACCAGCACTAAATCAGGACTACATCAGGTCTGAACCAGGACTAAACCAGGACTAAATCAGGACTGAACTAGGACTAAACTAGGACTAAACTAGGACTAAACCAGGACTAAACCAGGACTAAATCAGGACTGAACCAGGACTAAACCAGGACTAGACCAGGACTAAATCAGGTCTAAACCAGGACACAAGGCGCTTTTATGTTACATTTTTTGTATGGAAAAGCGCTTTATAAATAATGTTTCATTGATTGACTGATTGACTAAACCAGGACTAATTATGAGGGGCCGGTCTTAGCCAAAAATGCCAGGGCCATTTTTTTGTCCCAGTCCAGCCCTGCTCTCTGTTGCCATGGTGCCAATGTCCCACTGGCTCCATGACTCTTGCTTACATCTCAACACTAAAAAAAAGTCTGTATGTTCTTCTCCCAGCAGTCACCATGTGTTAGTCAATTGGATGTGGTGGAGTAGTTTTTGTTTCAATTTAAATTTCAAGCAACGTGAAAATTTCGCATATAATTAAATTCAATCTGTCAAACTTAAAACACATAAGACCTTCTCTGACTACAGAATCAGCAAAGGCTTATATGCATGCCATGATATTTATCCACATAACCTACTGTTATACCACATGGTCTCACACTTCAGAGGCTGTTTTGCAGCCACTAAAGTCTCTCTTCAAGAAAACACTGAAAACTTTGGACAAAAATCCTTTACAGTATCATTATTGTAACATCTTAAGTAAGCATAATATTTTGGATTTTGATAGTTATCAGATATTTATGGATGCTTGCCTCATTTTTAAAGTTTTAAACGGGCTTGCTCCTCCTCCCTTATTGGATTTTATAGGTTAAAAAAACCTAGCGACCGAGTGCTCACACATGTAGATTATTCTGACTTTCAGAGATGGGTCTATTGCACCTACATCCTCTTGGTGTAATGTCTATTGTGTATTCTGTTTTCTCGGTTTGTGTGAATGTGTTTTGTTCTTTCCTGCCTTAGGACTACGGATGTAAATTAGCTATTGTGCTAACTCCGGCATATTTACATTGAAGCTCTCTGCTGACATGTTGATTAATATGCATTGTCCTAATTTAAATAAATACAAAAATATGGTGCTAAAAGTTATAACTTGGTCAGTAGCGTTTAGGACCCATCTGCATCCTGAGATACAAGGTAGACATGTTCAGCAAATATGGCTTTTACAACAATCACATTAATTTATTCTTAATTGCAAAAACGTTGGACGTGATGGCCAATGTTTGTGCTATAATTTGGTGTTTTATCCAATCAGACAAGAGAATGAGCCTCTCGTTAGGGTTGCCGGTTTCAGTTATGAAATCCAGTTGGTTTAAACCTGAAAGTCCACTCTCTAATCTGAATCCTCACTACCTAAACCCTGGCATCTGCAGCCAGCCAGCCTTACTCAGTGCTAGTGCAGCCTCTGCAGCTTGTTGAGAGCATTTTGGAAGTTTTGAGCTTTCAATTGAGGTCTGTTCACTGAGAATGAGAAAATCTTGAATGTGTCCTCTATATGCAGGTAACGGACATCCTAGGTTCAGCTGTGATGAAATCAGGAGGAAAAGACTTCAGTTGCTCTCTTTAAATGAATTGTTGTTTAGCTTTTAAACATTTTGAAGCATTCCCCATCTTACCTTTCCCATTAACCCAAAAACATCTGGCTTCTCCTTCAGTCCCTCATCAAAGTACTTCCCAGCCTTTCTGGCATAAGCATCTCTACCAGACGTAAGTTCAATCCACCCTTTTAGGATTACTCCCTGCAAAAATACACAAAATATATTGCAATTACTTGCTAAATATATGCAATTCTTTTTTATTCCTGTGATTAGTCTTACCTCTTTGGATCCATTTGAAATCTTGATCATCCTCTCCACATACTCCCTGGCTTTGTCGTTTCGGCCCAACAGCCATAAAAACATGCCAGCATAATACAGGCTTTTAGGGGAGGCACTTTTACGATCCTCTTTCACTTTGGCATCCAGTTCTTGAATGACTTCTCGATCTGTAATTATTAGAATATTCAGAAAATCAGAATACTTCAGAAAATCATTAGTGAAATATCAAGTTATAACATTTTACTTATGTTGTAATACCTGGGTTGGCCTTCTTTTTCTCAGCGTAGACAAGAGCCATGAGAGAACAGAGAGACACATCCCCACTGTCTCGGATTGTGTCCAGTTTCATCACAGCATCATGAATTTGATCTGGGAATATTGTTATTATTAAATTGATTTCATAAACACTGCAGCACAGTTCTATACTATAAATTTAATTCCAAAGATTATTTCAGGTTGTTATTTGCCAATTATCAGAACTATGTGCAATTATTTCTTCAATAATACAATTATATTTGTATTCAACCTTTTGATTTAAAAAATATGACTCAGCTTTGCCTGAAATGTTCCACAGTTTGACATTAAAGTGACTATACACATCTTCATGGAGACAACTAGGTGGTGCTTCTAGGTCAATTTACAAGTCAGGTCTGTGGAGAGGTTTTTGAGCAATAAAATCACTTGTATTTGAATAAATAAATTAATTAATAAATAAGTTCAGGCCTTTCAGGCAAAGCAATAACATCCCCATGGAGAAAGTTACAAAGTGCACCTTTTATACCGGGGAAAGACATAGGCTTATTTTATCTGGAATCATAAGAAGTAGGATGCTTCATTTTTACCTTGCATTAGAAGAGCATATGCATGGAGGAAGGTGTAAATGGGATCACCGTATTTCCTCTGAGCTGCAGCCGCGGCGATAGCTGCATGATTGAAGTACTTTTCATAGCAGTGATATCGAATTAAAGACTATCAAGAGGAAAGAAAGAAAATATTAGTCCACGTTTCGGGTTGCAGACCGACAGCAGTGACACTGATTAAACTATACCACGATAAATGGGAAAAGGTAAGGTAAGGTTAAGTGAATCCTTACAGTTTCAGGCTAAAGAAAACACCAGAGCGAACTACATTGGTGCGACGCTAGCAAACATGCTAGCTTACCAGTGTTGTCTCTTCTTCCTCCATGTTGGATCAAATGATTATTTTTAATTAAATAGTTCCGAAAACAATGCTTGAAAAGCTCTCGTGCCCTGTTTACATGGGGTTTATTCAGAAGAAGAACGCTGTTTTTACGGTGAACTCGTCGCCATCTTGCCGCTCCGTACCGTTGCCTAGTAACTTGGTAACGCCGCATATAATTTTCTCATGAGTTACCCCTGTGAGGCAAATTTCCATCCAAAACTAGTTTGAAAGAGATAATATCCAAGCATATGATCACAATAACATATTAATTCAGTTATCTTGCGCTGTTATTTCTAGGTAAAATAGAAAGATTCCGCCTTACAGGCAAATATGAGGATTTATTTATCCATTTAGTTGTAGTTTCCCGTTAGCGTCCCTAGAGTTCGCACTCAGTCCAAAGTTGAATAATTTACGTGCCCAACGAGCTCTTCACGTAACTAATTATAATTATAAATCTGGTTATTTATCAAATAGAATTATGATAATAAAACACACACACACACACACACACACACACACACACACACATCTGGAATCTAGTTTTAAATAAATTACCTACCAGACGACATATCTGATCTGGAGATGCAATGTAATGCCTATAAACTATGCCAATGTCCTATATTAAGTAAGTTTTTGACAATGTATCAGTACAATGAATAACCTAATAATGACCTCATCTAGTCTTACCAAGATAAACAAAAGAATTTTATATATATACCAAAACACAAACTTTTTTTTAAAAATCGTCTAAATAAAGCTGTAAACCAAGGGTAACAATCTACTTTGAATATATGAAAATGATGAACTGTGGTTTGGATTTCATTCACAGAACCAAGATTAAAATACACTGTGCTCTTTCTAAGCTTGTGCTGCTGCTGGTAGAGCTTTTATCTACTTTTCAAATATACACTTTACAGGTAAGCCTTTAATGTTGTGGAAAAATCTATGCAACACTTGATTACACATAGAAGGGAAACGATAGGTTTATATATGCTGTGATCTATGATATTATGTGCCATTCAACAAATGTATTTATGCAAAGGGTCAATTGCAGCCAATACACATGGCCCTGGTTCTGTGACATGGGGAGGTCAAGGGGAGGGGCAGGCTGGGGTCGCAGGCTGGCTCTTATGCAAGAATGCATCGACTATTAAACATGAAGCCTAATGTGTCTACTGTCCATAGGAGTGCTGCTGTGTGCAGCTTGGAGCATGGATCCCACTGTTCCATGAGAGACCTTTCCACAGCTCGTCAGATACTATTAAGCACCAACTCTGGCACATAATCATTACTGTGCAGCAGCCATCAATGGAAGAGTAAATCAGGTTCCTATTGAGCTCTGGGCATGTACAGCCATGGGAAATGTCTGCTGTGAGTTCACAGTTTTAAACCCTATTAGAAGGCCTAAAGGTTAATTATATTGTAATTAATAAAAGTCATTGTTGCTTTCTGAATGAAAAAGCAATAAAAATGCAAAATACATTTTCGGTGAATAAGAAGAATAAATTTTGGCATTATCATCTCCTCAAAGACTGATGAATACTGCATGTGTTGTAGCACTTACAAAGAAGGCATGTTCAAAACCTATTAGAGCAAAGACTGTGGAATATGTACCCTCTGGGATGCTCGGCTCTAGTGTTGTAATGGCTGTATCCATTGCGGTTTGTACCGACCATTATTGATCAAAGAGCTATGCTCTGACTAATGAACTCTCATTCCTCTTTCCATAGGCTATATGATGAACAGCAGAAAAATAGTTTGACAAAGAATTGTTCACCTTAATGCCATCTCTTGCTAAAATGGTCCTTAGTTAAACTAGTGCACTAGTACTTGATCTGATTGTATTTGCAGTAAGTGGAGTGTGTAACATGTGATGTGTCTGTGCTCATGTCTGGACTGACTGTAGGTCTATTAGACATGAGGAAGGTGGAACTCACCACTACCTGTAATGGGATTTTCTCGCCATCTCCAGCAAATACAATTACAGCAGTTATGGGCAGCATTCTCAGATTTCGGACTCAATTGTTTTCTCCCCTATGCTTCTTGACGCGGCTGGAAAAGCCCCACTCCAAATATACCACTATACTGTACTATTATGCCTCCATGCAGAGTATTCAGTGTGAAAGTCCAAGCCTTCTCCTGCCCTCTCTTATCTCTTAAGTCATCTGTCTAAACCTGGGCTGTCACATTTGGACTCTACTTAATAATTACAATATTCCACTGTCTTTAAATTATTTAGAAAACCACTAAGCGTTCACAGAAACCACCAGAATGGATTTCTAATTAAAGTTGTGATTTTTCAGTTATTAGGATTAGTATACCACTAGTATATTTGGTTATTAACAACATCTTTATTCTTCTGACTTCCAATGAAATGTGTTATTACAGAGTCCTGCATGCATAGACTAAAAGCATTTCCCATGTGAATGATGTCATCCAAACATTCAGTTTTATGTTAAAATATCAACGTTCTAAACCATGACATGCTTGACATCACATAAACAGGGCCGTAGTATGGAAACACAACAGCAGACTCCAAACATGAGAAGAATGAACCAAACCAAATCCAGAACTGAAGAAATGTAAACAGAGAGCAGCATCCAGAGTCTTCAGTCACATGTCAGATATATGACATGATAAGAGTGAGGTACTGTCTGTAGCGCTGACCACACTTTACACCGGTCTGTCCTCTACAACCAGGGGCCAGTGCAGTACAGCAGCGTGAGGAGTTAGCCACTGTACTGGAGTCACACACATGAACAAACGAAGCACAGGTTTGTCTGTAGGGAAAGGTTCACAGCTCAATTTGGGACTGACATTTTGTTGAGGTGAGATAACATAAAGGGCCTGTACCTGATTTCCTTCTGTTTATATGAGCAAAATGTGTAATGCCAAAGTACAGATATATTGTATAAGCAGCTCTTGAGGTCAAAATAGGTCAGCGGTATGCTGTCTACATCTAATTATAAAGTGTCTTATTGTCCTAGAATGAGGACGTGCACAGTTAGCATGCTAGCTGTTGTTAGTTTCATCGTGATGGCAAAGCTCCCCTCGGAGCTCTGAAAGTTGTGGAAATTGGACCACTGCAAACTTTTTCAATAATGAACTAGTTCTGTTTTTTCACGTTTTTAAAATCAGGTACAGCACCTTAAAGGTGAATCAACTTTTTTTTTTTTACAATCTGAGCCTTATTTCGGTAATAAAACAAGTTGTTTTACTCACCCATAGCACTTTGGTGTCATTTGGAGCACTTCCGGAGATGTTTTAGATTTGCGATATCCGTAATGTGAGTTCTCGGGGCATATGTTTGCGGTCTCCAAATAACACAAACTTTAGCACTTTTCAAATCATAGAAGCTCAAGGTCTTAGTCTACACTTTCGTTTGAGTCAAAAGTGGCCTGTAAACCGAGATTTATCCATAGTTTCGAGCAGATGAGGAGGCCAGTGCGCATGTGCGGAGTCACAGCTGATTTCGCTCTCAGCTCTTGGGACCCAAACATGAAACGCAAAGCTGTAAGACCTCTGGACCATCATGTTTGCAGTACCCACTTCAGTCAGGACGATTGTTTACCAGCAAAGGAAAAGAAAGAAGGCCAGCGGATTCAGCGCACGATTCTGAGAAGTAATGTGAAACCAATGGCTGTTCTCTGCGCTGCTCCTCAAACTGTCTCCGCTTCATTTTTCCGTATCCATTGTCTCCTCATCCGTATACTCCTCTTCAGTCTTCAGTCCTCCATAAGTCCTCTTCAGCCTCAAAGTCCGACTCTTCTGCCATGTGTCGCTCGCAACAGAAAAGTTATGAGCATCTTCTTATCTGCGAAATAAGCTGTGACTGAGCGCATGCGCACTGGCGTCCTCATCTCCTCGAAACTATGGCTAAATCTCGGATTACAGGCCACTTTTGACTCAAACGAAAGTGTAGACTAAGATATTGAGCTTCTATGATTTGAAAAGTGCTAAAGTTTGTGTTATTTGCAGACAGCAAACATATGCCCAGAGAACTCACGTTACGGATATCGCAAATGTAAAACATCTCCGGAACTGCTCCAAATGACACCAAAGTGCTGGTTTTATTACCGAAATAAGGCTCAGATTGTAAAAAAAAAAACCGTTAATTCTCCTTTAAACCAACGTCTAAAGCTGTATATAAGGTTAAACTTTACTTTACTAAACATCAATGTACTGATCATCTGATTGGACAGTACCTCCTGTTCTAACTTTAGCGTTATGGACCCATAGAAAACTGTAGGACATGCATAGTGAGGTTCATGCAGGTCCTGTAGTGTGCAGTGCTCACCAGCTCAACAAAAAACAACCAGAGGAACCTTCAGTGTAAAAAAATATTTAAAAAAAATAATGAATCAAATAATACATTAATCACTGATATAACAGAGGCTCTCCACGGTTTCGCACACAGCCAAAACAGTCTATCAGTTCCCTGTTTTGGTTGAAGCGTCCATTTGGCAAAAGGAGTCCTATATGGTGCTTTTAAAGGCTGTAAACATTCTTGCCAAAGTTTTTTTTTAAAGTTGCATTCATTTAAGTGTCATCCTCTTTGGTCATCACCTCCTTCTCACTATTGTCTTTATCATATTTATTCCCATCTACGTTCGCGCAATTCCCAGGCGTTGGAGAAGTTAGAGAAGGGGAAGTTGGTGCGACGCCATTTTTCTCCGGATTCGCTGTCGTTTTATTTGTGGTGCGGTTAGCGTCGAGATCCGTGACAGTGTCCTCTTGTCCATTGTCCCTCTCCGGCCTGTCCCCCACCTGTCTCTGCGCGTGCTGTCTGTAGGCTCTCTGGATAACTGAAGCAGAGGAATCTTCCAGTTTGCGTCTCAGAGTTGTTGTGATTGGCTCATAGGACACTTTGGACGGATTGGAAGCCATAAAACGCTCTTCCATCTGCCCCCTCAAAATGTCCATCTCTCCACCTTCTCCCAAAACTCTTTTAGTGAACGCGAAGAGGATGTCTAAGCAGTGGATGCGCTCACCACTCACCATGGGTAAATCCATTGACATCAGCTCTAATTTGTTGGGCTTGGGGATGCGCAAAGGTGAGGCCAAGGCATCTGCAAAGTCTGACAGTTTGCTGTATTCCATAAACTGGCTTGCATTAAAATCGAACTTCTCCCAAACTTCATAAAACATCTCGAAGTCATCCTCGTTCAGCGGTTCAGCGCTCTCCTCTGTAGCCACGCCAAAGTTCTCCAAGATCACGGCTATGTACATGTTCACCACAATCAGAAAGCAGATGATAATGTAGCTGACAAAGAAGGCAATTCCCACTGAAGGACTTCCACAGTTTCCTCTCACCTGACTTCCAGGATTCTCTGCCTGTGGATTGCAGTCCTCGTCCTTTTTATTGAGGATTGGGTCTAGTATAAGGTCCCAACCACCCGACGTGGTGATCTGGAATAAGCAAAGCATGCTGTTGCCAAATGTCTCAAAGTTAAAAAGGTCATCGATCCCTGCTTCTTTTTTGACGTATGCAAAGTTGGACATGCCGAAGATGGCGTAGATGAACATGACCAGGAAGAGCAAGAGGCCAATGTTGAACAAAGCAGGAAGTGACATCATCAAGGCGAAGAGAAGTGTGCGGATTCCCTTGGCGCTCTTGATGAGACGCAGGATCCGGCCGATTCGAGCCAGACGGATCACTCGGAACAATGTGGGCGACACAAAGTATTTCTGGATCAGTTCTGCCAGGAACATCCCTGAAGAAGAAAACATCATCTTTAGTACCAGGCAACAGACCATATTACACTATTGTCCATCTGCGAGTTGAAACTGTTCACCGTTAAACATAAATCTTGGCTCAAGATAAAGCAAAGCTGTACAGATGTGTAAATAGTGTTAGAATGAGTGAATGAATCAGCCGAGTGAGTGAATGAGTGAGTGTTACATGTTTTTGCACTGCTGTATTTATATAGACGAAGTTGTATTTTTTTATGTTAGTGTAGAAAAGCTCAACCAGGGACGGGGGTTGAAAATTAGTATTTGCTAAACTCTGTATGCATCACATCACCTGCAAGCTCTGTTCTGTAACTATGTCCGATTGCATTGTCCATTGCATTGTCAAATAAATATATAAATAAATATGAATAAAAAGTGATTCATGTTAATGTTGTTTTCTCATCAAAAACATACTTTGTGTTTTCATTCATTTTCCTACAACTCTGCTCTAACAGTGAGATACAGGACTACATTCAAACCATATTCCATACAACTGTACAACAACTCACCCTTATGTAACAGATAATACTCCCTACAACTGTACAACAACTCACCCTTATGTAACAGATAAACCATGTCAGTATGTCCCGTCAATCATCATTTCTTTGCCCATTCCTTATGACCATTCGTATAGCTGTGATTTTATAATACTGGTATATGTTTTCTGTTTTATTTTTACTTGTACATACAGTATACACTTATTATGCCTTATATGACACCAGTCTCTTGCTATCTTTTTGCTACTTATTTAGAATTTATTATTACCTTTTTTAACTCTTTGTTATTATATTATATTGTTATGTGTGAGCTATTCTGTCCAAGTAATTTCCCTAAGTTTAAGTCCAAGTCTAAGTCACATGTTTAACACAAACTCTGCACATTTAGGCTGAGTACTTCACTCAAACACTCCACGCTCCACTTCGTGATGTCATGTGGTAATACAGGAAGAGTTCCATATACTGTATATAAACTTTAGACAAACTTTATTGATCCACAAGGAAAATTACTTGGACACAGTAGCTCATATGTCACATTATATTACAATAACAAAGAGCAAAAAATATAAATGGTGATAATAAATTCCAAATAAGAAGCAAAGCAAGAGACAGGTGTCAAATAAGGCATAAGTCAAAGTAGTTTTATTACTTATTTTCTATACTATCTCAGCTATATACTAGAGGTCAAAGGAAAACTGCAAAAATGATACGATGATTGATAGGACATAGGGTTATCTGTTCATAAGGGTGAGTTGCTGTACAGTTGTAGAGCATATGGTATGAATGTAGTCCTGTATCTCTCACTATTTGAGCAGAGCAATGAAAACTACCACTACATGACATCAGAAGGTTGACATTTTGAGCTTTTGAGTTGTAGGTAGGTATGTTTTTGATGACGCAACAGCATTATAACATGGTTTAAAGCTCACGAGAGTCAATTTTGTGTAATATAGGACCTTTATCACCCAAACCTCTTAGAAACAATGCCAACGGTCTTACCAATGATGGACAAGATAACCACGATGAAGTCAAAGATATTCCATCCATTGGTGAAGTAGTACTGGCGAAGGGCTATCATCTTAAGCAGACACTCCCCTGTGAAGATACAGATGAAGATGCCGTTGATCACTTGGAGAACATCGGTCTTCTCATCCGATTGGTCTTCTGTCTCCACCATCATGGCCACCATATTGAGCCAAATCAGGACCATAACGGCAATATCGAAAGCTTGGTTTGTTGTTAGGTCAAAGATGTATCCTTGGAGTTTGTTCTGGGGGCATAAAAAAAACATTTATATAGTATAGTAAATGTGTGCTATGGAAAATTGCTAGTGGAGGGACACTTGCTTGTTTCCATGGAGATGCTATTCCTCTACCTGAAATGTCCACAGTATGACATTAAATGTATCTATTCCTCTCTGTTTCTTGCTGAGGGCGGATGCATTTTCCTCCTCTCCCTTATCTGCTACTTGTCTGGTGTTTTTCTCCCGTCTTGTCTCTGTTTCTCCAGTTGGAGTAGATTTTTCGAATCCTAAATTATGGAATTGATAAGCTGGTCCCTCAACACAAATGACTTTTTCACGAAGGAATGGTGGTTAGGGAGAGCCGACATGTCCAAACGGAACTTATGCTGCTGGATACACGCTGGTACGCTTTGCACGAGTGGATCACTGTCTGTCTGGCACCTCTGTTCCTAGACTTATTTGGATTTTTGATGGCAGGACATCTGAATTGGCTGGGGGATGTTCTTCATCTATCGGAAAAATGGAAACTGGCAGCCAATAAAGCCCCGAAGCTGTCGGCTATCATCTCTGATCCCTGACCTGGTGAAGGTATTACATCAGAAGGTGACACAGAGTGAGGAACTGTACCATCTCCAATCTGTGGATAGGACTAGAGAGGTCTCGTGGCCCTGTATGGTGACTTGAAAGTTGGGGGGCCTTGCGGTACCAGGTTTCTGACTAACTGTCCGTTCACTTGAGTCCTAAAGTTAAAATGCATCGATTATTTTCATTTTCCCCCTTGGCCTAATTATCCTCCCAGAAATTCTGCAACAACAGGACCCTTTGTTTTGACTGTCTGCTGCACTGGACACTCCAAGGACGCACAGCTGTGATAATCACAGCTCACTAAGGAGCTGGAATCAAAAGGACATGTTATTAATTCGACTAGGACACACTGACATGTAATCTCTAAACACTCTGCCCTGCCTATATAGTTTTCTGACCTCAGTTAGTTCATTATTATTCTCTAGTTTCCACTATTGTTCTTGCCCTCTCACCACCCTCCCATGTTTACCAAACAAAAAGATGCCCCGTGTTTACCTGTCCCATTGTTTTGTCGTATATGTTTGTGACTATTGTTATTGATTGTCTGTATCTGCATTTCCTACTCTGTTCATGTTCTTGTATCACTGATGAAAAAGGTGGGATGTTAGCGCCCCACGTCAGCTGCTATAAGGTCCATCTTGTCCTGATAGGGGGAAGATGTGGGCCCTTCCATTTCCAAGTCATCTTGTTGTAGCAATACAATGACAAATAAAGCATTCATTCATTATTCCCTCTGAGACAAGCCAGGTCGGATCTGTGGAGACGACCCTGCTCACAGTAATTTGTTGCATGTTTGTCTAGGTATTTTGAGCACCTATAATTAAATAAATGCTAGATATCTTCAGCTCATGGTATACAGTGGAGCATTCTAAAGCAAAGGCAAAGCAACCACACATCCATGGAGACAAGCAGGTGGCAGACCTCACATCAGAAATGTAACGCAGTGCACCTTTAAATGCATAACATTTTGGTGGCTTACCGATGGCCTTGGAATGGGTTTTTGTGGTTTCTTTGAGCCCAGTTTTTTCATAGCGTTGTAATATTTTTTCTGTTCTTCAGTCATAAAAATGTCCTGACCTCCAAAGTGCAGAAAGAATAATATTTTACAATAATTGTATTGTAAGTATGTACTAGGGATGTAACAATAATGGAAATATCGTGATATCGTTTTGTCAAAGGTCTTACAATAATATTGTGGACCACCATAATATATCGAATTATAAGACTCTTTGCTTAAATCAGTGCTTCTCAATTATTTTCTGTGACGCCCCCCCTAGGAAGAAGAAAAAAAAATTCACGCCCCCCTCCCTGCGCGCGACTAGTAATAGTATTATTTGTCTAGAAAATTGTTATTAGTACACCTCGCATAACATTGTATCCTTTTATTAAACATTAAAAACAAAAAAAAGAAAGAAACTTACAACAAAGACTGCACTGTCTTTTTGCACTGAGGACTCAAATATGAATGTGTTTTTAATGCAGCTTTGTGCACCTTTGTTTATGGTTTACAGAAACGAAATTTAAAATCACATGGCCCATTTGCATAAACTAAAGGTGCTGAAAAAAAACCCAAAACGCTCTCCCCTTGTGCCGCTGATGCGTCAGCTTCTGTCAGACTAAAGGACACGACTCAGTGGAATATACGTGTTTTTTCCGTGACAGAGGATGTTCTGCTGATGGTGAGTCTGTTCTGTATATCACGTACTTAAGGTTGCCCCCCCCCTCCCCCCGGCATCACACCGCGCTCCCCCAGGGGGGCCCACCCCACTATTTGAGAAGCACTGGCTTAAATTAATAGTTATGGTGCAGCAATAGCTAAAAAACTGAGAATTACATAAACCATGATCCTTTGCTCCATTATTTCTACATGAAGAAATAACTGTTCTAATCACTTTGGGTTCAATCTTGTCAAGGCATTTTAAGAGGAAAAATAGTGAATTCAGTTTTGGTTAACCCCCGCAAAAGAACACTATAAATATCGTACCATGAGATACATATTGTGAAGAGATATTGTTACATCCCTAGTATTTAATTCAACTATGACTCAGTGTGGATACATATCTTTTTCTTCTGTTGGTTAAAATTGTCTATGATCACACCGATGAACAGGTTGAGGGTGAAGAAAGCCCCACAAATGATGAACACAACAAAATACAGGTACATCTTCAGGTTCTCCTCATACTTCGGCTGTTCCTTTTGCTGGAGAACAAGAACAAAATGTTACACAAACATGGATTGATTAATATTTCTGTATGTAATAGTGTGAAATACCTTCCGAGAATCAACTGCTGCATACATTATGGGCATCCAACCCTTAAACGTTGCCTGTAAAACACAAAATAGTTCTAATTTATTACTACATACACTCAACAAAAATATAAACGCAACACTTTTGTTTTTGCTCCCATTTTTCCTGAGATGGACCCAAAGATCCAAAATTCACTCCAGATACACAACACTACCATTTCTCTCAAACATTGTTCACAAATCTGTCCAAATGTGTGACAGCGAGCACCTCTGCCCCGCCGAGACAATCCACCCCACCTCACAGGTGCGCCACATCAAGATGCCGATCCGACATCATGACCAGTGCACAGGTGCGCCCCAGACTGCCCACAATAAAAGGCCACCCCGGAATGTGCATTTTTTTTTTTTCCTTTATTGGGGGTCTGGGGACTCAGAACCAGTCAGTATCTGGTGTGACCACCATTTGCCTCATGCAGTGCAACTTCTTCGCATACAGTTTAAAGGCTGTTATGGACAAAGAACACAGGTGCATTTTATTGATGGCATTTTCAATGCACAGAGATACCGTGATGAGATCCTGAGGCCCATTGTTGTGCCATACATCCATGAACATCACCTCATGTTTCAGCAAGATAATGCACGGCCCCATGTTGCAAGGATCTGTACACAATTCTTGGAAGCTGAGAATGTCCCAGTTCTTGCATGGCCAGCATACTCACCGGTCATGTCACCCATTGAGCATGTTTGGGATGTGCTTGACCGGCGTATACGACAGCGTGTACCAGCTCCCACTAATATCCAGCAACTTCGCACAGCCATTGAAGAGGAGTGGACCAACATTCCACAGGCCACAATTGACAATCTGATAAACTCTATGCGAAGAAGATGTGTTGCACTGCATGAGGCAAATGGTGGTCACACCAGATACTGACTGGTTCTGAGTCCCCAGACCCCCAATAAAGCAAAAAAAAACAAAAAAAAAAAATGCACATTTCGGTGTGGCATTTTATTGTGGGAAGTCTAAGATCGGCATCTTGATGTGGCGCACCTGTGAGGTGGGGTGGATTGTCTCGGCGGGGCAGAGTCACTGTCACACATTTGGACAGATTTGTGAACAGTGTTTGAGAGAAATGGTAGTGTTGTGTATCTGGAGTGAATTTTGGATCTTTGGGTCCATCTCATGAAAAATGGGAGCAAAAACAAAAGTGTTGCGTTTATATTTTTGTTGAGTATAATAATATATATATTTTATACAGTAGTACTTTCTAGACTTGACTTAGTGATCAGCACAACACAGTAGCTCATGGCATATTATAATAACAAAGACAAATGGTATAAATAATAAATTCTAAATAAGTATCAGAAATATCTAGAGACTGATGTCAAATAAGGCATAATATGTATATATGTATATATACCGTGTATATATATATATATATATATATATATATATATATATATATATATATATATATATATATATACTTGAATTATTGCAATGCATTGCAATATATTCGACATACATGAAAATGTACCCAAAAAAAGAGGATAACTTAAATATCAGTGGCTGTGTATCTGGGTAGTGTCTTCAATTGATACATAACTCTGAGCAACTCAATTCATAACTGAATTTATTGAATAACAAAAACAAATAAACCAAACCAATAACAAAAAAAGTGCATAGGATTTTTTCTAAAACAAAAAATGATCTTCAAAACATTTGCCATTTTGGAGGTAGCTACCATCATAACAAACAATACCCTTTCACAAAGAAAAAAGTGCATAGGATTTATTAAAAAAAATAAACTAATAATTAATTAATGTATTTATTCATATTAAATATTAAATTATTAAATATTAAATTATAAATTAATAATAATCGATTTTTGGCATCAAGAATCGATGCAGTATATTGTGAAAGTTAGTATCGCGATGCATTGTCATGACGATTATTTTTCAAAACTGTTTAGTCTTATTTAGAGTTTTACATAACCTGGCAAAAGACAAACAAATGTTAGTTCAACATCAAGCTGAAATTGCTCCTACAGAAAATAGTTTAGGAGAATGTCAGACTCTGATAATTTCTCAAAATAAATGTGTATTCACTTTTTTTTACATGTTGTTAACAACTATCAATGGAATTCTATGTACTGAAATTGTAAAGTATCTTTTGAGTCTGCCTAAAAAGCACTAGAAAAAAACAGCATTATTATTAAAGTAATAAACTTGCTAGTACAATGTGGAGATATGACAAAAAATACTTCCTCATAGTGATTAATTATTATAAGGGTTTAATTATTAATATTTTACTTTCCTGAACCTCAGAAATGAATTTCCATTTAACACACAAAATCTGCTATTAACCACATGCTGTTCCCTTTTTCAAATAAACAGATACTCACCACTTGCAGCAGTGCGAGGTATCCCAATCCAACATTGTCAAAGTTGATTTTCCATCGTTTCCAGCGTGTTGCATTCCCCTGACTGACACATTCGGTTTCATTGTTGACCTCAGTGTACAGTAAGGGTTTGTCTGTGGTCCGGTTCACGCAGTAGTAGTACTTCCCTGCCAACAGGTTCACCCCCATGATGCTGAAGATGAGCCAGAAGATCAGACACACCAGCAGCACGTTGAAGATGGAAGGAATGGCTCCCAGCAAAGCATTGACCACCACCTGCACAGACAGAGATCTTCTTTTACTTTATGCAAGATGCTAAGAATCGAAAAATACTAATGGTAAAAATCAGGAAAACACACAAATGAATATTCAGCAAACTGACATACAAAAGATTAAAGGACATAGACAGCTGTGTGGTGAAAAGGAGGAATGAATGGGGACAGGGAAAAGAAGTACATATTTTACTCTGTTATGGGTGGTGCATTTAGACATCTATATTATATGTAAAAACAGAAATGATAAAACACCTTGTAGAGGCAGGAGGACTCAACAAAATGTGCTTACTGTAAACAAAAACATAAATAAGTCATGTTAAAGAATGGAGAAGAAATCCAAACAGAACAAAAATGTAGTTTCTGTAATAGTGTTCTTACATACTCATCATGTATAAAATGCACCTCACTGCTTCTTTTTAATGAGAATAATCCACTACTGTGTTAGTGCCATGAATGTGTAGACCACAATATGAAAAATCGAATCAAAGCATGCTGCATTGACTTAATCTGCAGACAGATCCTCTCTAATACTCACATAAGGTTAGACCAGTTTAGACCAAAATTCGATTTCTGTCAGTTTGTAAATGTACAACTCTAGACTCCACACTGTTTATTTGATAAATATACTTTTCTGTCTTGAACATTGTTGCAATCAGTATCAAAGGATGGGTAAATTAAAATAAAGACTCACTAAAACATTTACATGCCGAAAAACGTATAAGTTTGAAATCAAATTCTACAATACCAATATCTTGCCTTGGTACAGAGATGTACTGGGCCTGGCCAACGAACTATCAGATATATCAGCAGTAACAACCTCTAACCTCTGTAGAGATTGTAATAAAGATCAATTAGCAGACATGTGACTGACCACTATGGTACAGGCCTTTATCTGCTTATGTGTTGTAGCAGTGGAAACAAAAGAGCTGGGCAGAGGAGGAGGAAGAGGGAAAAGAAGGAATGCGTCCTACATGCAACACAGTTGTGTTCTTATAGCTGCTCAGATTATGGGTTTGTGTAAGCGAGCGATAGAAGAGTGTGCATGTAAAGTGTCTCTTACCCGCATGCCCTCAAAGCGCGCCAGGGCCCTCAGGGGCCTCAGAGCTCGAAGAGTCCTCAGAGACTTAATGGCACCCAGCTCAGAATAGCCCATGGCATTGGCCACCAGACTGACCAGAGACACCTAGAGCAAACAACAACAAAGATATATTTATATAGATATATTTAATGCTCTTTTACTTGTGTGGTTTAAAAAACACACAAGTAAAACAAGTGTGTGTGTGTGTGTGTGTGTGTGTGAGTGTGTGTGTGTGTGTGTGTGTGTGTGTGTGTGTGTGTGAGTGTGTGTGTGTGTGTGTGTGTGTGTGTGTGTGTGTGTGTGTGAGTGTGTGTGTATAAGTATGCCCCCAGCCCTCCTTCTTTTTCCAGTCATTTCCATCTCTTAACCCAAATCTAAGTCTCCTTACATCCACTATGAGGAAGTCCAGCCAGCACCAGGCGTTTGTGAAGTACTTGGCAAACCCATAAGCAGTCCACTTGAGCAGCATCTCCAGGATAAAGATGTACGTGAAGATCTTGTCCATGAACTCCAGAATAATTTTAATGGTCTTCCTCTTCTCAATGTAGACATCCTCAAAAGCCTGGGAGACAATATGATCAATGACTCTATAAAACAATCATTAAAACATATAATGCAATACTATAATATACCAGGGCTCCACTGCTGAGGAGGATCATCAGGATGATGAAGCTCTCAAACCAGGTGTGTTCCACGATCCGGAAACAGGTTTTCCGCAGAGTCCACCACATCTTACACCAGCCCTGCTCCACATTCACCTGGCAGCACTTGAACTTCTGAACCAGACCTGCTCAAAACACAAACAAAGCTCTTAATTATTACTTATGTATCAATTATATACATACACAGTTCATTTTGTGAGTATCATCTGTAATTACATTCAGCAAAGCAAGCGTCTGGATCCATAAACTCCTCCAGTTCAAAGTCAATGGACTCTCCTCTGTCTCCAGCTGAGCCATTGTCCACTGTGCTCCCTTCAGAGGAGCTGAGCTCGCCATCATCTTCCACATTCTGAAAAACAATCAAGACACACTCAAACTGGGATAAATAATTAGAAAATACTTTCTAATAAAGGTTTCATGCCACAAAAATGACATTCAAAGGCAAAGATAAAAGAGAAGGATATTTATACAAATATACAACAGGGAATCCTGTACAGATTTTGGGCAAGCTTGCTCTCTACACTACAATAAAAATGCTAAACAATTTGATTTCTGAGTAGTTTACAAAAAAATCTAAAAGAAGAAGATTCTAAAACTAACAATAATCTGCTCCTCTAGTCTCCATCTCCAAGGTGTAAAACAGGACTATATCAAGTCTAAACTAGGACCAAACATGTACAAAACAATTGTATGCTGTTACAAAGGCTAGTATTTATCATGTATTTTACTAACACTGTCAACAAAATAAACAATACAGAATAGATTTCAGAAGAATAATGCAGTGAAAGCGTCTGCCGTGTCCGCACTAGTCCAAGTTGTTGTGGAGCTTTCTGCAGGGTGTGTCTCCTAATAGCCACAGAAGAGCACAGCCTGAATGTCTTTCCTGGAGAATGTGAGAGCACTTGTCTGTCCTGGGAGCCACTAATGCAGTGCTCATAATGATAGAAGCATGTTACCGCCAAACACAATTTCAACCTCCTCTAACTAAAACTGAATGCTTCTTTTCACATTTCTAAATCCAAAATGAAAATATAGACATACAAAAAGTAAAAGTTTGTTTTATTTAAACATTTATCCAATAAGTGAAAATTAGGGATGTAGGGATGTAACGATATCCAAATCTCTTGTGTACGATAATTTCACGATATGCATCTCATGGTACGATATTTATTACGATATTTTGTGGAGGCTAACAAAACTGTGAATACGCTACTTTTTCCTCTTATGCCTTGACAAGGCTTAACCCAAAGAACTAAGATTTAAAAGTGCTTAGAGAACAGGTTTTCTTCATGTAGTCTGTGCTGAAATGAAGCAAAGACCTGTCTGGAGCTATAGGTGCTGCTCGTGCGGCAACCAGCAGCAGTGTGAATGAATGAAAAGCGTTTTTAATCGTTTTTAAATGAGCCAGTTTTACTCTGCTCACAGCCGACATTAAGTCTTAAGTTAAGCTTGCTGCTCCACTGCGCCTGACTGAAGATGGAACTATTATTTCTGCTATTATTGGCAACCTCCAGACTCTGCACTAAACGTAGAAGGATTTGGAGTCCCAATTCGGGCTGATCGAGATGCACAACAGTGGACATTAAAGCGGCAACTGCAGTTTTCTTAGTGGCACAGCGGCTTCAGTTTATCTCCCTTTACGCACCGTGTGTTTTTTCCTTGGTGACTTCAACCACGTCACCTGTTAAACGACACTTAGCAGCTTTTCTCAACATAATTATTACCTGTGCTACTTGGGGTAAGAAAATATTGGATCTATGCTATGGCTCAATTAAAGGGGCTTACAAATCCGAGGCAGCCCCCCGCTTGGACCATCTGACCATAACGTGGTATACCTGCTGCCCTCCTACCAGACCGTGCATGAAATCCAGGTTTGGGACGAAGACAGTGTTCTGACTCTCCAAGGATGCTTTGATTGTACAAACTGGTCTGTTTTTGAAGAATCATCAGCCAGTATTAACAAACTGACATGTCGTAGACAGCCATGTCTCCTTTTGTGTTGATAGTGTAATGCCTACAAAAAACTGTCTTCTCCTATCCCAATAACAAGCACTGGGTCACGAAGGAGCTGAAGAGACAGAAGAAATCCATCTTTAAAACAGAGGACAAGAGGACAAGGCAGAGCTTGCTAGAATAACAAAAGTGATCCGCGTGGAGATCAAAACAGTATAAAAGGAAAATTTAATCCAAATTCAATCATACTGATCTCAAATCAATCCTCAAAAAGAATGAAATCTATGACAGGCTTGGAGGAGAAAAGGAAACAAATTTTCTTAAACGGCTTCAACTCTAATTTAGAATTGGCAAATTAGTTGAATAGTTTTTATCCGAGATTTGATTCAAATGATTTTGTGACAAAACTACCAATTTATGAGAGTGAGTAAGGGACAGCTTTTCCTTCACTACTGAATGTGCTGAGATGACTGAGATTAAAATCAACAAGAGCCCTGGTCCTGACAATATATCGGGTTGTATGCTCAAGTCTTGTACTTTCCAATTAAGTGGTATTTTTCAGACAATATTTACCCAGTCTCTCGCTCTTCAGACCGTGCCTGATGTATGGAAACATTCCACTGTTGTTCCTGTGGCCAAATGCACCCACCCTAAGGTTTTTAATGATTTTAGACCAGTGGCACTCACCTCATTGGTCATGAACCCTTTGAAAAGCTGGTGAAGCAGCATATTTCCAACCATGTGCATAAGACCCAAATAGAAGTGATGAAGATTACATTGACCTACATTGACCTTGCTGAATCTCCTCGTGAGGCATGTGGAATCCCCCGCTCAGCTTTTGTTCATAGACTTCTCTTCAGACTTCAATACTATCCAGCCTTATCTGAGGCTGACAAACTGCTCTCCTTTTTTGATTTGGATTTTAACCTTGTTGGTTGGATTGTAGATTTTTTTAAAAATCATGCAGGACACAGTGTGTTAAAGTAAATAGTATCATGTCCTCAAGATTGGATTGTTCCACTGGATTTCCACAGGGTTGCTTGTTAGCATCCTTGCTTTTTATTTTGTCGGTATACCAGTGACTGCAGAAGTGCATTTAATAATGGGCATATGCTGAAATTTGCAGATGATACAGTAATTGTGAGTCTCTTAACAGACAATGAGAGTAGTCATGGACCTGTGGTGGTTGATTTTATTGAATGGTGTGAACACTTTTATTTGTCTATTAATGTGTAAAAGACAAAAGACATGCTGGTAGACTTTCAAACACCCCCCAGTGGCATTCATTCTCGAAAGACTGTTCTCTTTAAGGTAAATAAATTCTTTTTACATCAGTAATGTTCTTATCAGAGTTTTATTGAATCTATCCTTGTATTTTGTATTGTCTGTTGGTTTGGTGCCCTCTCTGTGTCTAGTAGAAATTGTCTTCCTCGGATGGTCAAAGTGGCAGGTAAAATTGTAGTCTTACAGCAGTCCCAGCTGTGGAACATCTACAACAGAAGGGTGATTTGCAAGGCCCAACAAATAATGGAGAGCCCTGACCACCCGTTTTTTGAGGAGTTTAACCTCCTTCTTTCTGGGCGGTGTCTGAGAATGCTCCGGATCAGAACTCAGAGAGCTCAAACTTCCTTTATTTCTGAAGTCATAACTTGGATGAATGCTCTCTTATAGCTTGGATCAGTCGTGGTGAAATGCGGTTACATCTGCTGTTCTTTTTCGCTTATTTTTAAGGGAATCTGCAGTGTGTCTGCATTGTTGAGCTAAGCTTAAGTTGTGGTTAAGTGTATTATTGAATTGTTACGTATGTCTACTGTATGTCTGACACTGCTGCACAACAATTGCCTTCTGGGACAATAATAAAGTTGAAAGTTGAAAGGCTCATGGTCTATGTTGTTCCCTTTGTTTTTTTAGCTACTGCTGCACCATAACTACTAATTTAAGCAAAGTCTTTTAATTCGATATATTGCGATGGTCCACAATAATATTGTCAGACCTTTGATGATACAACATCACAATATTTCAGTTACTGTTACATCCGTGGGTCAGTGTGAGCCCGTTAAAAGGATACAGCAGCAGCACTCAGACATAATGTAATTGCCCCATTGATAGTTTTCCTGTTTATATGTCTTTTCATGAACAGATTGGTGGATATAATACAAAAGCCATAGCGGCCTGAACTTTGGGCTAAGTGCTTTAATCCGACAACTTGTAACATTAATAGCAATGACCAGCACTCAAACTCGCCCCAATCTAATAAACATTAAAACATTACTTTAGGCTAAAATGGAGGAAACTGAGATAAACTACAGTCTTAAACATAGTGGTGTAACAATAGTGCAAGATCACAATTTAGTTTGATGCACAATGCAGGACCTATATTTTCAGTGCATCCAAACCAATTATAAACATGGGGACAAGAGAATCAATAGACTCATGCCTCTGTTGTCAAACCTAAAGGTGCACTGTGTAACTTTTCTGGCAGAGGGTCCATGGAGATGTTATTACTTTGTCCGGAATATTTCACAGTATGCCATTAAACCTTTGTATCATCATGGAGACCAAACCAGACCAAGTTATAAGTTTTGATTTTCAAGGTATTTTTGAGCTATAAAACCACCTGTAATTGAATAAATATGAGGTCAAGCTGTTTAATGTCATATTGTGGAACATTTCGGGCAGAGCAGTGACCTGTGCATAGAAACAAGTAGTTACAAACCAAAAAGTTAGATAGTGCACCTTTAAGTGTGAGTTCCACATTATGATGCTCGCTGTGGATATTGCCACATTTTTGCATTGCAGTGCTTCTAAATGACCAAAAAAAATTGACTTAGACACATCATACAGCTCTGGAAAAAATAAGAGACCACTGTGTTTTTTTTCTGAAATCAGCATCTCTACATGTATTACAGCCATTCCATTCCAGCGTCTGTTGAATTCCAACACAAACACAAAGCTGAGCTACTTCAGTTCTTGCACCAAGAGTGGAATAAAGTCACCCAAGAACAATGTGAAAGACTTGTGGAGAGCATGCCAAGACGCATGAAAGCTGTGATTAAAAATAAGGGTTATTGCACCAAATATTGATTTCTGAACTCTTCTTAAGTGTAAACATTAGTATTATGTTCTTTTAAAATGAATTTGATCTTGTTTCTTTGCATTGTTTGAGGTCTGAAAACATGTCTCTTTTTTGTTATTTTTACCATTTGTCATTTTCTGCAAATAAATGCTCTAAACGATAATATTTTTATTTGGAATTTGGGGGAAATGTTGTCAGTAGTTTATAGACTCAAACAAAAATGTTCCTTTTGCCCAAACACATACCTATAAGTAGTAAAATCAGAAAAACTAATAATTTTGCAGTGGTCTCTTATTTTTTTTCCAGAGCTGTATATGAACAACTATGTATGTCAAACTGTTGCTGTCAAGCACGATATATTGGTAGTTTTCAGGCAAAATGTGATGATGTCATACACTCAGGTGGGGGACAAGAGCCAGATTTCCAGAACCAGATTTATTTTTGCATGTGCAGTATGTTTAAAATATTGTGTTGTGTATGTATGTATGTATGTATGTATGTATGCAATAAATTTAATGAAGAAAAAAACTCCTTTTGATCACATTGTACTTTACCATGAAATATCCAAATGGTAAATTCACAGTTGCTGAACCTGGTATTTTCAATTATTAACTAAACTCAAGAACTCACTGTATTACAACATAATTTTGCATTTTAACTATTTTCATTTTGCTGCCCCCATCTGTGTCAGTTAATATTGGCCTATAGAAGGCAGCGATGTCATCTGAAAACCAGTAACTGCTGAAGTAAATATAGACGATAAATGATAATATTGAAAATTATTTATGCAACTGACACAGTAACTCAACAGCAGAACCATAAAAACTATTCCAAAGCTACAATATCATTAAAAAACCTTGAGCTGCAATAAATAAAGAGCAGAATGAAACACTATTAAATTAAATTTTAAAATTAAATAAAATAACTAATTAAACAATTTCCCTTGTGGATCAATAAAGCTTGTCTAAGTCTGAGTCTAATTGTTTGCATCTATAATGAGTCATAGAAGCTGTTAACCTTTTACAGCTGAAATCTTATCATATAGCCAAAAAAATAACCAAAAACTTCCCAGTAGTGCAAAGAAAATGTTCACATGATAAACACCAACCCCCCTCAAAGTATTGATTAAAATATATTATAAAGTAAAAAGTATCCCTAAAAGTGCAGATACCTACAGTTTTACTTAAGTACAGTACTTTACTACTTTGTTAATAAGTTTTGGTGTAACTATGTTTTTAGCGAAGACTGTATATATTGCAATATCCTACTACTAAAGACGCACTGTGTAACTTCTGGAGGAGAGCCTGTCAAACACTTTTCTCCATGGAGATATTATCTGCAGCTTTCATAGATTGAATGATAAGTCGATATAGTAATTATCGTAAAAAGTTTCTATACAAGCATGCCGTCTCACCATATGATAGGTTGCCAAGTCCGTGGAGGAGCTGGTGAATTCATCCGTGTTTTGGTTGTCAAAGTCGGACTCTCCGGCAGCGATGGGCACGCTTACGGTTAGACTGGGGTTATTTATGAAGGACATGATGGAGTCGTCACTTCTGCTGCACACGATGTACTTGTCCCCCTCCTTGTCCACTCCCGTCACCTCTCCGTTTCCGCTCTTGGAGAACTCTTTGATGGTGTGGTTGGGGACTCCATTTGGCCCCAGACTTTTGTGGAGATCTTCTAGAGACTTCTCCTCCTCTCTATTCTTGTCACCCTGACAGGTGCACGTGCTCCGGAGCAGAGACTTCACGTAGGTGGCAGCGCGCTGGATGCGTGCGATTGCGATCTGGAGGTTGTTGTCGGTGTCATCCTCTGTGGCAGCCAGGTTATCAGCGCTGAAGGAGCTCAGCAGCAGAGCCAGGAACAGATTTAAGACCTTTCAGAAAAAAGATGGGACTCTGTGACCGATGCATGCATCAAAAAAGACAATATGCACAAAGACTTGACCATTGAGCAGAGGTGGGTAAAGCAACAAAAGGAGTACTATAATTTAACTTAATTAATTTATCCATCCATCCATTTTCTTCCGCTTATCCGGGGCCAGGTCGCGGGGGCAACAGTCTAAGCAGGGACTCCCAGACTTCCTTCACCCCGGACACTTCCTCCAGCTCCTCCGGGGGGACCCCAAGGCGTTCCCAGGCCAGCCGGGAGACATGGTCCCTCCAGTGGGTCCTGGGTCTTCCCCGGGGCCTCCTTCCGGTGGGACATGCCCGGAACACCTCCCGAGGGAGGCGACCAGGAGGCATCCGGAACAGATGCCCGAGCCACCTCAGCTGGCTCCTCTCAACGTGGAGAAGCAGCGGCTCTACTCCGAGCTCCTCCCGTGTGACCGAGCTCCTCACCCTATCTCTAAGGGTGCGCCCAGCCACTCTGCGGAGGAAACTCATTTCAGCCGCTTGTATCCGCGATCTCCTCCTTTTGGTCATTACCCAAAGCTCATTCATTTAAAAGGTCAAATGTGTACTAAAACTTTTTGTCACTTATAGACCAACTACAGTTGGGTATTTGACATGCATTGATGCATTGATTTTTTTTTTTTTTACCTTTATAAAGGAATCCTTTTGGAACCCACATGGGTCCACAACTGCACCTGACTGGAGTTTAGGGAAATCCAATATGCCAACACATAATAATGTGTTGACATAAGATAGAAAAGACTTTTATAAATTTAATTAATTTACTCGTGACAGCTGTTGCAGCTCTTAGAAAAGTACAGGTGCGTAATAATAAGTAATTATTTATTTTAATTTTATATAACAATGCACTGTGTAACTGTGTTGAGTCTGCTACCAGCTCGTCTCTATGGAGATGGTGTTGCCCAAAATGTCTATGGGGACACACACAGGAGATGAGGTTTAACACTTAAGTTATAGAATGATATCTTTAAAGCCATATTGTGTAAGATTCTCCATAATTCTCCATAGTGACAAGCAGCTAAAAAACACAAAACTTGCTCTAGTAAACACTCATTTCTGCCTTCATTTCGTGATACAATTTCATAATTTGATAATGTCTTACCACGAGATTCCCGATGACCATCACCATCATGTAGACGATGATGCACATGTGCTGACCTGCTACCTCCATGCAGTCCCACATGGTCTCTATCCACTCCCCACACAGAACCCGGAAAACAATCAGGAACGAGTGGAAGAAGTCGCTCATGTGCCATCGGGGGAGAGTGCAGTCACTGGAGATCTTACACACACAGTCTCTATAATTCCTCCCAAACAACTGCATCCCCACCACCGCAAAGATAAACACGATAATGGCCAGCACCAGAGTCAGGTTGCCCAAGGCTCCAAATGAGTTTGCAATGATTTTGATGAGAGCGTTGAGAGTGGGCCACGATTTAGCCAGTTTAAAAACTCGCAACTGTGAAAAGATGGAAGAGATGAGTGTTAAAGTGCACATACAGCTTGATGTAGCTCGTACAATGGCAAATTCACAGACTGAATCGGAAAGCTGATGTTATCCACATGCATGCAAAGTGAAGTGTATAGTTTTGGTTCTTAAAATATCCTGCAAAATCTATGCTTGGAACTTTTGTTATAAAGCTGTTCCCACATTCACACATGTAATAATCCAGTATATCTGTCTCCCTGTCCGCAGGTAGCAGCCCAGTAAGTACTTTTCAATGTTTTTGATAAACAAACACTGGGTGGGGAGACCTGGGTTAGCAACTGTTTTGTGTACTGTGGTCCAAAGGAAAAGAAATGTTCGGTTGAAGACTTTTTGTCGAAACGTTTATCTAGAAATAAAAAAATTAACACTTATTCATATTTTAATAAAGCATGAAGAAAGACTTAATTTATAATGAACACATAGTTTATTCAAAATGATTCAGGCTTACTAACTACCCCAGTATCCCAATACTCCTTCCTCCTAACCCCTTCCTTTACTGAGTAGTGCCTGAATCATATAGAATAAGGCTGCGTCCCTTACCGTCTTACCCCTAACCCTTGGTTTTGTGCGTTCATGTGAGGGTAAGGGGTGTCCCGATTCTAATTTTGATCAAGGGCTAGGGCCACGACCTCGGGCTATATACCCCTTGAAACGAATTAAGCTCTTGACCAGACTTGAAACTAAGGGGTACACTTACAAGCTCAGGCAGGTTTTGGGATCAGGATGGCAGTGTCACATCGACCAGTCAAGGAGTCTCATAAATGTATTTTCAGCAGTTGTAATTATCGATTAACAGTTTAGCAGGTTTACAATTATGACGCTTATGTTCTACGTTACTTTTAGTGAACTGTTGTTGTGAACTGTGTAATTGTAGTGATGTCCATTTAGCCGACGTTATCGTTTTCATTGAACTTTCATGTATAAACAAGCTAGTTTTTTTGTCGAGCTGAGGTACCCGATAATCCATGACATTTGTTTACGTTTGTTTGCGCAATTGTTGTCGCCTCTGTAGACGTAGCAGCTCAGGTAGAGGCAAGGGATGATGACGCAAACGGTAATCGAGTGGTGTCCCATTTCTTAGGGGAACATTCGTACCCCGAGCCCTCTCAGCTCGGTATCGAGGGGCAAGACAAAGACATAGATAAAGGGGAAGGGAAGGGGTAAGACAGAGTAATGGGCCTAATTCTTAATAAACTATTTGTTTATTTTGAATTAAGCCTCTATTCATTCTGTATTAAGGCTAATTAAGGTGTAGCTATTAGTTTTTCTTTTGAACATCGGCCATCTGAGAGTCATCACTTCTAAACTGCTGTTCCTTGCATGTACACCTCTATAAGATCTGCCGTGTGCGTTTTCTGTTGTATATGAATAAACAAACACTATCGCGTGAGTTATTAGTAGGGATGGGACAAAATCTTGTGCCACAAAATCTCATGAGACAAAATTGCCAAAAGATTGTGCACACATACTAAAAAATTATCTTATCTTAACGTTTGGGTTAAAAAATAGAGTAGATTTTTTGAGAATGCATAGTCCCAAAAAGCAGAGGTACAATGACAGCTGAGATATTAAATAAAGTAAATTAAAAATGGTGAGTCTAAATTTAGGAAGCGAATTGCACAATAGCCTAAATAATTTCTAAATCTCGCCTCGTCTCATTCTAGTAGATCCAGACTCGCGTCTCGCCTCTCATCCCACCCCTAGTTATTAGTAATCAGAATTTCAGTGCTCAAATTCCAGTCACAAATTGCAGGCAGCACAGAGCTGTTGTTTGTCGGCAAGTTTTAATGAATTCAATTCTTGTGCCCAGTGCTGGCCGTCATTTTGTACCAAATCAAGGCTGAGTAATTTATTATTATTCCATACATATACATTACCAAGTCCTAGGCATCTACAAATAGTTTAAATCTGAAATAGTGCATTAATATATCGATAAATAATATTAATATTAAATAATATTAATACAAAAAAATCATTAGTTCCATTCACTGTTCTCATACAATTTTGTTCTCGTGAAGGTGTAGCTGATTATATTATTAGAAATACTTATTGATAAATCATAATATTTCATCCATTGTTTTAGTATGGGGATATATTGTGATATATCAAATCGTGACAGGCATGGGACAAGACACAATTTCTACGAGATGAGACATGTTACGAGATTCGGTCCACGAGAACGAGACAAAACAAGATTCTGATATAATTTTTAGTAAATTAATTTTATACTATTGCTGCCATTGTAGTACTACTTTTTGGAATTTCAGCTTCTGCAAGGAGTTACTCAGCAAAGTTAACCCATTTTTTTTTTATCCAAATGGCAAATGTAAAAACATGACAGAAACTCACAATTGACAATCTTGTGGCAATTTTGTCTCACGAGATCTTGTCCCATCCCTAATATCATGATATGTATTGTTAAGGGCTAGGCGGTATACCACTTCATACCGAATACCGGTGTTTTTTTGTTTTTTTTAATGATATGAATTTTTGATATAAATCCCAATTCCTGTGAGTGTGTGCGTACAAAACGTCGGGAACACAGAGCGGTGGAACGTGGCGCCATGGGACATTGTTTGAGAGGGGGACTGTTTTGCAGTGGCGTGAGAGCGGTGGAAGCTCAGTGTGTGTCAAGCGGTGAACAACATGGACAAAGAAAATGTTACAGACACAGAGGAACTTGTACCGAAAAGAGGAGCCGTGTCAGTTGTGTGGAAGTACTTTGGCTTTAAAAAATCTGGTGCTGATCAAACAACCGTATTCTGTAAATGTTGTCGGGCTAAAGTTGTAGCTGCAGGAGGCGACACGAGCGATCTGCTTCACCACCTCCGTCACAAACATGTCCTGGAATATGAAGAATGCACGAAACTAAGATCTGCATCCTCTTCCACGTCTGCAGGGAACGTTCAAGTTGGCGCTGCAACAAAAAACGCCACTCAGACGTCACTCAAAGACGCTTTTGCTAAGGGGACCGCCTACCACAAGAAAAGCAAACTGTGGAACGATATTACCAACGCTGTTACTGTCCACTTCACCAAAAACATGGTACCACTTAGTACATGAAAAAAAAAAAATACCGTCAAATACTGTGACGTTGACATAATTTTGAAAAATATCAATATATCAATTTTTGGTCATACCGCCCAGCTCTATGTATTGTATCATCAGACTCAAGGCAATGCACATCCCTATTAATACAAAACCTTTAACATCTCTGAATAATGGTGCCTATTGTTTACTTAAAAAAAAAAAAAAAAAAAAAAATCTGGATAGTTATAGAAATGTATTTGGATTTTTTTTTGTTTCAGTTTCACTTTTTGGCAGATAAACAATAAAATAATAAAAAATACATCTTAACATTGGTTGACACCTTACCAGTCGGAAAGCTCTCAGGACATTTATCCCAAGTAGAAGCTCCAACAAACTCAAGGTGACAATAACACCATCAAAAATGTTCCATCCCTGTTGAAAATAGATGTATGGGTCCAATGCGATAATTTTGAGAACCATCTCTGCTGTGAAGATGCTCGTGAACACCTATAAAAACATATGGTATTATTATTCAATATTAATAAAAACACAAATCTAACCATTAAAAGGCCCATATTATGCTATTTTCTGGTCTCTGTTATAATGTTGTTTCCTCATCACAAACAGACCTGGAGTTGTGTTTTGTTTGATTCACACATGTTTAACACACAAACATGCATATTTAGGCTTTGGGAGTTGTCAAATTGAAAACACTCTGTTCCACCTTGTGATGTCATATGGTAATACAAGAAGTGACCTGGAATTGCCAAGCTCTACTGAACTTAAGCTAAAAAAAGGGGCTGATAACTTGAAAATTACACACTACATGACATCACAAGGTGGAACGGAGCATTTTGTGCTTTTGAAATGTAGACAGACTAATAATGCCAGATGACTCAAACATGCCCCTCCTTGAGCCGCCACCTTAACGTGGTGGAGGGGTTTGAGTGCCCGAATGATCCCGGGAGCTATGTTGTCGGGGGCTTTATGCCCCTGGTAGGGTCACCCAAGGCAAACAGGTCCTGGGGGACGGGTCAAACTAAGAGCGGTTCAGAAGCCCTTTATGATGAACATTAGATCAAGGCCAGATATGTCGCCCGGATTGGCATTACCGGGGCCCCACCCTGGAGCCAGACCTGGGGTGGGTGCACGCCAACGAGCGGCTGGTGGCCGGGCCTCTCCCCATGGGGCCCAGCCGGGCTCAGCCCGAAAGAGCGACGTGGGGCCGTCCTCCCATGGACCCACCACCCGCAGGAGGATCCATAAGGGGCCAGTGCGAAGAGATCTGAGCGGCGGTCGAAGGCAGAGGCCTCGGTGACCAGATCTCCGGACATGGAGACTAGCTCTGGGGACATGGAATGTCACCTTGCTGGGGGGGAAGGAGCCTGAGCTTGTGCGGGAGGTTGAGCGTTACGGACTAGATATAGTCGGCCTGACCTCCACACACAGCTTGGGCTCTGGAACCCAACTCCTTGAAGGGGGCTGGACTCTCCATTTCTCTGGTGTTACCCGCAGGGAGCGGCAGCGGGCCGGTGTGGGCCTGCTCATTGCCCCAAAGCTCAGCCGTCGCATGTTGGAGTTCACCCCGGTGAACAAGAGGGTTGCGTCCCTACGCCTTCGGGTAAGGGACAGGTCTCTCACTGTTGTGTCAGCCTATGGGCCAAACAGCAGTGCAGAGTACCCGGCCTTCTTGGAGTGCCTGGGAGGGGTGCTGGACAGTGGTGGGGGACTCCGTTGTTCTACTGGGGGACTTCAACTTCAACAGTGACACGTGGAGAGGGGTGAGAGCAGTGTTCTGTTATTGGACTTCTGTGCTAGCCACGGTTTGTCCATAACAAACACCATGTTCGAGCACAAGGGTGTCCACCGGATGGAGGTCGATGATTGACTTTGTTGTCATGTCATCTGACCTCCGGCTGCGTGTCTTAGACACTCACTGTCAATTGATCACCACCTGGCTTGAGTTGGGTCCGCTGGCGGGGGAGGAAGCTGGAAAGACCTGGCAGGCCCAAGCGTATCGTGAAGGTCTGTTGGGAACGTCTGGCAGAGCCCTCTGTCAGGGGCACCTTCAACTCATACCTCCGGGAGAAGCGTTGATGCGTCCACCCATAGCTGTAGTTGTAAGGTCTGTGGTGCCTATCACGGCGGCAATCCCCGAACTCGGAAATAAGGGATGCCGTCAGGCTGAAGAAGGAGTCCTATCGGGCCTTGTTGGCTCATGGGACCCCTGAGGCAGCTGACAGGTACCGGCGGGCCAAGTGTGCTGTAGCGCGGGCGGTTGCAGAGGCAAAAACTCGGGGTTGGGAGGAGTTCGGAGAGGCCATGGAGGAGAACTATCGGATGGCCTCAAAGAAATTCTGGCAAACCGTCCGGCGCCTTAGGAGGAGGAAGCAGTGCTTCACCAACACTGTTTACTCAAACATGTGTGAATGAAACAAAACACAACTCCAGGTATGTTTTTGATGAACAACATTCTAACATGGCTTAAAGCTCACAAGAGTCAATTTTGCGTAATATAGGACCTTTCACCATTAAATCTACTCACACAATTGCCCACAGTCAGGACAAAGATGAATCTCTCAGACATGGGGTAGTGCTCCATGGCCATAAACAGAGTGTTGAGGACGATACAGACGGTGATGGCCAGGTCTGTGAAAGGATCCATGACAATTAGATGAACCACCTTCTTGACTTTTAGCCAAATTGGGCAGCAATCCCAGATGAGAAAGGTCTGCGCAAAATTGGACCAGCAGGGAGGACACTTCTGCCTCGATTCCTCCAGTTCTGAAGCAAAAATACACAAAAAGGTATACTTAATATTATAGAACATTTAAGGGTTGCGTTCACATGTGCTAACACGCTTTCTGATTATCAGACAATAATACGCTTTATAATTAGATGCAGTCATCATGCAGATCTCTGGAGAGGCGACCCCACTCACAGTCCGAATGTTCTTTTTCTAGGTCTTTTTGAGCTATAAAATCACCTGTAATTGAATAAACGTAAGGCAGAGCTGTTTAATGTCATACTGTGGAACATTCAAGGCAGAGCAATGACATATCCATAGAAACAAGCAGTTGACGAACCCTGAACCAAAATTTTAAGTAGTGCACCTTTAATATAGTAAGTTTGTGGAGCCAATCTTTGACAAATAACGATATAGTACTTATTTCATAAGTTTGTCTATTTCTAGTAAAAACAATAACTCTCCCATCGCGTGAACACAACCTATAATATGATTTTTGATACAGACCTTCCATTGTGCTTGTGATAGCACTGGCCACACTGCAGGTCCGGTCTCTGGTCTGAACCGCATTGAGGAGGTCCATGTGTGGACACTGTTCTCCTCCCACTTGTGTGTCCGCTGTGTCAGGCTGAAGGGAAAGAAGACTCCATTAGAGCTGGAACATATTGTACAGTAATAAAGAATGTTGTGAAAGTGTCCAATCAGCTTTTTAGCATAAAAGCAATTAACCCCAAGTCATAATGGCATGTTATATTGAGATATATGTTATGTACTTCACATCTGTGTGGCATAACTTATAATATTATGAATTTGACAAACAATAACAAGTAGCACACAGTACATACAGTGCACAAAGCTAAGACAATGGTGAGCTGCAGTGGAAAAACAACAAAAAATGACAATGTTTTGGTCTGGCCAGCCATTATAGTCTTATAAACACTGAATTAAATGTACAGCAGCATGTGTGTGAACAAACTTAAGTTACCTGGAGGTTTACAGTTTAAAGTCTTTAAATGTCTCGTCTAGTCTTTAAATGAATATTCATATTTCATATTTATGGGCTTATGAAAAAATTATTTCTGAAATAAAATTAAGACTCAAAATAGCCAAATCTTCCTGAGAATACATATATTTGGGCCTTGTTAAAAATGTTGGGAATACCAAATGCTACAGAGGGGCAGCGGTGCACACTGCTGTTGTGTCCTTTGGCAAGACACTGCATCCACCTTGCTTCCAGTGTTGAAAAGAAATTAGCCCGTGGATATAGTGTCGCCTGTTTATAGCATGTAAGTCATGTATGTTCATCATCTTGTACTCTCCCAGCCAAAAAAGAGAGAGGTGTGTGAGGGAACTGGGGCACTGCTGGCTCTGTTTCAATAATGGAGAAAGCTGAGGGTGGCTGGCCAGACTATGGTGGTATCGAAAACTCAATAAAACCTCACAAGACACTGGACACTGCACAACAACGTGAAATCCAGCAAAAGAAAAGAAGCGATGATGAAAACAGAACACCCAGTATGGCTCAGCCGGACAACACTTCCTTACGTTGCCACCAGGGGGAGCGTCGTACGCTGTCAGCGAAGACATGAGTAAGTCCAAAGGCGAGGGTGGGAGGGAGTCTCCACCCACATGAGTGACTAGGCCATTGCAGCCCATTGAGGTGAGTTTGATGTCGTTGGGAGGGAGAAAGATATGTGGACAGTAGCTGCACTGGCTGATACTGCTGCTCTGACGCTCTCGTCTTTGTGGGAGAAACACTGAGCCCCTCATACTCAGGGCGTCCTCAAATATGCTGTGCTCATCATCCGCAAACTCGTTCTCAGAGCCATTGTCCAGCCCGTGGCTCTGTGTGCTGTACATGCTATTTCTGCTGTTATGTCGCGATGAGAAGAGCGATCCGCGAAAACTCAGAAAGGACTGAGAGAGAGAGATAGGCTTGAGTGGATGGACACAGATATATACATAGAGACAAGACCACAGAGAAAGATGGACATTAGGGAAGAAAGTGTGACAGTGGTACTTAAGAGTGGATAAACATGCACCATGTAACTTTTCTGGTAGTCTTCCACCTACTTTCCTTTATGGAGATGCTATTGGTTAACCTGGAATGTTGAAGTGCTTTTTTGTTCCAAAAAACATGCATTCTTACTGTAACCAGGTTTGTTTCACCACAGATCTGACCTGTAACTTGGCTCAGTGATGTCACCTGCTTGGATGTAAATATAAACTGTCACGCCCCTGCCTGTGACTGGAGTCTCCTGAGTGAGGTGTGGGCGGACTCTGCTAGGAGCCCCTGTACCTCTTCAATCAAGCATCTGCTACAAAGGGCCGGCCAGACTCTGCCAGATCGTTCAGTCTACTAGACGGTGATTTCACTCTCGGAAATATTCTTTTGATTCTTGCCTTGGGGTCCTTTTTTACTTCAGCATTCCGGCTGCCAGCTCCTCCCCTGCAAACCTCCTATCTACCATGGGAAATAAATAGGGATGTCCCGATCAGGTTTTGTAGCTTTTTTTTTTAGCTCAGGTTTTTGTAACTTATTATTTATCTTTCTTGTCAGAAATCTTATTATAAAGAGCTGTAGAGCTTTCTCGGTGAAATAGTGGTGAGATGGCACTTCAAATCGAGGTTCGACGTGCTCCATAAGCATAAGAAATCCAGGGTTCTCTACAAAAGCGAATGGTAGGTCACTCATTGCGATCATTTGTGCTCCTGGCTGTGGTCTCCTGGGCCTTCGCGCTGTCAAGGGGCAATTTTCTCTCCTTTTCAAACTCTCCTGCAGCGTGAGCTGACTCGTCTTTGGCTGGTGCCGTATCGGTTTGTTGTGTTAAATGTCGCCCTTTCCTTTCCACCCCTCACAATCCCAAGTTTACATATCCCACAGTTTGCTATGGCAATGTTGTTGTCATCAACTTTATAGTATTTCCAGACCCAGATGTACTCGCCAAACATTATAGCATTCTTATAGCTCTCATTATAGTGCTCTTCTTATCTCTTCTCTGTACTCGCGCTTTGCGCTTCGAGCTGCTTCCGTGTATTTAACCAATAGCGTGTCATGCCGCACGTGTTGATGTTTCTATGTGAGACTCACCGCATAACCATAGATCTTATCTAGGATATGTTAAAAAATAATAACAATATATACATATATATCTGATCCTGATCAGGAGGTAACGACCGATTCCGATCCGATCCGAAACCACGTGATCGGGGCAGATTTCCGATCACGTGATCGGATCGGGACATCCCTAGAAATAAATCTTGGTTACTTTTGCATTTTTGTCGCTTTGAATCAATTATTTGGGGCCACACCTGTGTAGCCTTAACAATAAATTCTGTGTCAAATACAAGTCAGCAAGGAATAACAGCTCCATGGAAACAAGCGGTGAACCCTCTACCAGAAAAGTTACCTAGTGCGTCGTTAAAGGAAAGATGATGATTTTTGATTTATTAAGTTAATCATCAATGGCAAATGTCTGAAAAAATGAAGGCATAACAAAACTACTATTCCAGTACACACCAGCACTTCATACAAGTCTGTCACTAACATTTTACTACCACAGGAATTTCTTTAGTCCACCAGTTTTACAAACGGGGCAAATACAATATGACTTGCAAATTTTCAAAGTTTGAAAATATTTTCAAACCACACACACACACACACACGCACGCACACAGGGATTAAATTCCTAGGTCTAACCCGATGTGGTTTGGGGAAGTTTGAATATATGAAAATTGGTCGCGAAAGATAAGCCAGTGTCATACCTGGTGAGCAGAGGAGCACTTGCGTTCATAGGTCAGCAGGTTGTCTCCCTCAGAAAAGTTACAGCACATTTTCCTCAGACTGTTTTGGGACTCAGACTTGGGGATCTTCTCGTCCGTTCCTTTGCCCTCCTCCTCTTTCATTTTCCACCTCCTGTTGCGTCGTTCTTTGGCACTTTTGGAGCTGAGTTTGGAGGCGTCTGAGGAGCTCTCTCTGACACTGAACTTCTCACTGCTCTCTCCTTTCTCGGCTGCGGCTGCTGCTGCTGCCTGGGACATGCATAAAAACAAACACTGCGATCGATGGTATTCCACAAGTCATTCGATAGGGCTCTGCAACAATCATTTTTACTGTAAACTGCAATAAATATCTAAAATTACTTAATAGTAGAAACTGGTTAATGACTTCCTGACTAAAACTGATGTTGCTTCCCCCCTCACATTGCGTAGTTTCACCGTATCAAGCAGCACCACAAACTTTACAATACTAGACAAAAATGTACAATCTGGAGCAGCTCTCCAGCTCCTGCCATGATTGACAGGTGGATTAACCAATCAGACAAAAGCATGGTCTGTTTGTGGCTAAATAAACATGGCGGCTTATGGATTAAAAAAAATCAAATTAAAAAGCATGTTGTTATGAATGTAACCCTCCTACAGCTCTGGAAAAAAAGAGACAAAGAGACCACTGCAAAATTATAAGTTTTTCTGATTTTACTACTTAAAAATAGATTTGTTGCATTTTGAATCGATTTGAATCATGATATATCATTGACATCCCTATATATTAATGCACTGTTTCAGATTTAAACTATTTGTAGATGCCTATGACTTGGTAATGTACAGCTCTGGAAAAAAAAACTTATAGGTTACCTGGCCAGCCAAATGATATCTCTCTGTATTTCCTATACAGCGCGATACCATCTGGACACCCTCCATCCACTCTCGCTACTCCGGTTACAAACGGACTCCGCGATTCTGATTCGTTCAAAGATGGTGACGTCAGTGCACCCGCCTTTGCCCGCAAAGTCACTCTTAGGCAGCGGAAGTTCCTCCTCAGTTTTGAATCAAGATGGCGCAATCTCTGATTGGTTCACTTAGCTGTCTGTCTACGCGCAACCGCAGCGCATTCTGTGGATCAAGCGTTACCAGACTCACTCGCTGGTACAGCGATGAGTCATGGATTCTTCCAGGCAAACTTATAGGTATGTGTTTGGGCAAAAGGAACATTTTTGTTTGAGTCTATAAACTACTGACAACATTTCCCCCAAATTCCAAATAAAATATTATCGTTTAGAGCATTTATTTGCAGAAAATGACAAATGGTCAAAATAACAAAAAAGATACATGTTTTTAGACCTCAACAAGATGAAATTCATTTTAAAACAACATAATACAAATGTTTACACTTAAAGGTCCCATGGCATGAAATATTCACTTTCTGAGGTTTTTGAACGTTAATGTGAGCTCTCCTACCCTGTTTAGCCCCCCCCCCCTTCCCCCCTTGGCTAAAAGTTGTGAAATGTGTAAACTGAGCATTTGCGATCTGTGTTTGAAAAAAGACAGCCCAAACAGGCGATTCTGAACAAGGGAACTTTCTGACGTCACACTCAGGGAAAGGTTTCCACCCCCCATCTGGATGCCTACCCACCGTCTCTGGAAATCACGCCCAGAGAGTTTGGACCGCAAACAAGCTACGAAATGCGAGATGTGTTTTTTTATTTGCCTGGAGACACGTGAGAGTGTTTCCAGGCTCGGATGTCCTTTATCCGAGCCTCCGAACCTCTTAAACAGCAGTGGTTTAATTTTATTTTCTGTGGAAATGTGTTTTTTTTAATGGAGAGCGTTTCATATCTTCCTCTGCGCTTAAACGCGGAAGTGGGGCCAGCGCACAGCGCACCGCTAATCCAGGAAACAGTGGCGTATTTGGCCACACCCCCACCTGCTGCACCGGCCTGTCTCTGTCCTCCTCATTTGCATTCAAACAACAACGCCCAGAATAAAGCGTTTCAGAGACATATTTAGCCTCATGAAAACAGTCAGAGTCATATCTCATGCACTGAGGCTTGATTTTGAAGAAGGATTCATTTACAATATTAGGGAACCATTAAGGAGCCATATAAAAGCATCAAGAAGTACCATGTCATGGGATCTTTAAGAAGAGTTCAGAAATCAATATTTAGTGCAATAACCCTTAATTTTAATCACAGCTTTCATGCGTCTTGGCATCCTCTCCACAAGTCTTTCACATTGTGACTTTATTCCACTCCTGGTGCAAGAACTGAAGTAGCTCAGCTTTGTGTTTGTGTGTGTTTGTGTGAATTCAACAGACGTTGGAATGGAATGGCTGTAATACATGTAGAGATGCTGATTTCAGAAAAAAAATGCAGTGGTCTCTTATTTTTTTCCCAGAGCTGTATTTACAGAACAGAAAGTAGGAGGGACCCGCCCATTAGTTAATATATTGCATTTATGTGTTTTATTTTGGTTTATTAAATACAGGACAAAGTAAACCAAAGTAAAATAGCTTTGAATGCAGAAAAAAAAAAAGAGGAAAAAACATTATAACATGATATAAGGGCATAATATGTCTCCTAGTTACTGAGTAGTGCATGTGTATTTATAAATGTTCAAAGATTGGGTACCTCACTGTCTTCTTGTTGCTTCTTCATCTGCTCCAGCATGGCCTGGAACTTCTCCTCTTTCTCTTTGGCCTCGTTTATAGTGGCCTGGCTCTGCTCCTCGTAGGCCATGGCCACCACAGCCAGAATCAGGTTGATCAGGTAGAAAGAGCCCAGGAAGATCACCAGCACAAAGAACACCATGTAGGTTTTCCCCGCAGCTCTCAAAGTCTGAAAAAACACAAAGAGAAAAAGGTCAGTTTTATTTCCTTTTTATTTGAATCTTCTGTCTGCTGCTATAATAAAATCATTTGGCACAGAAGGACAGATCGGCATGGGACAATATTGAAATTCTGTGTCATAATTATTACAGCAAAAACAGAAAAGTACTTTGTTATAAGTAAAAACAACAATGATCTATAAGAGAACATTTTTTTGGCGATTCAATTAGGGATGCACCGATCCAGTTTCAGTTCTGATACCGATATTGACATGTTGGCTTTAAGTATCTGCCAATACTGGATATGAACCGATACCAGTGTAAGGACGGCACTTATTTCCTTAAAAGAGAGTTAATTTATTGCACAAGAGATTGGTCACGATACAATGCACTTTGGATTCAGTGCGATGTAATACGATATAGTTGTAAAAGATTGAATATGGTTCAGTAAAAAACAAAGATTAAATCATGGCTGATGTCCCAGTAGTTGTTATTTTACTAACTGTAATAATAATAATAATAATAATAATAATAATAATAATAATAATAATAATAATAATAATAATAATAATAATAATAATAATAATGCATTTTATTTAAAAGCGCCTTTCAGAACACCCAAGGACACTGCACAAGGTTAAAAATGAATAAAAAGCACAAACAAACAAACAATACAATGAAACATAAAATAAAAATAAAATCAGAGTGGATTGATTGGCTATGAGAGGTAGGACAGTCTGAACAGGTGGGTTTTGAGTCTGGATTTAAAGAGAGGGAGAGAGTCTATATTACGGAGGTTTCTATCTGAGTCCTGAATATTAATTGATACTTTGCAGCTGATGTCTGAATATGATGCTAACCGTAGGTTCTGCTCTGTCTGAGGCTTTACTAGACTTTAATGTGTGCTTTATTTTAACACAATCTGACCAATCAAAGAACTGACTTGGCTTCACCATTTTTGTTTCAAACTCCTAAATGCTCGGATCGATCACAAGCACTTGAAAATGTGTTGTTTAAATCCATTTTGAGTTTTTTCTTGAGTTTTCGGACAATCTTAACACTTTTTTGACAGTGTGCATTGTGTCACCATGTTAACTCCGAAACATTCCACCATTAGAAATACACGTAGAACACCCCCAGCATGATGTCAATAAGTTACATTGGAAACTTTCCAATGTAACTGAAAGAGGCAAGGTTTTTAATGAAATATCCTATGAAATGTCTTAAGAAAAAAAATAGTTTCACACATTACAGTGGTACCTCACCTTACGAAATTAATTCGTTCCAGAAGTGGTTTCGTAACGTGAAAAATTCGTAAGTTGAGTAGCTATTTCAATGGAAAAAGCCTGATTCGTTCCAAGGCCCCGATCCAAGTTTTTTTTTTTTTTATAGTGTTACTTTTTTATAGTGTAACAATGTGTTCTGCGTCCTGATTGGTTTCTCAGACTGGATTTAAACTTTTCTCACGTTTGTCTCTCGTTTAAACACTCAAACTTTCATAGATTTTCAACAAAACGTATCAATATTGAAGTGTGGGGGGAAGCGGGAGGGGGGAGAAAACTGCGCGGACACGTGTGCGCAGCATGACCCGGCGCAGAGCTGACAGCAGGACTAGACCAAGATCTAAACCTGGACTGGACCAGGACTAAACCAGGACTAAACCTGGACTAAACCTGGACTAGACCAGGTGGATTAAAGCGCCGCGTGCGGGTCTATTTCCTGGTTTCTCACGAGTCACAGCTGAGGCGAGCAGAGAGGAGGAGACCGCAGGGAGGAGGGGACCGCAGGCAGTCTGAGTGCATGTGAGCGCAGCTCCTCCTGGTTTAGTCCAGGTTTAGTCCTGGTTTAGTCCAGACCACCGCAGCTCCTCTAGACCTCCTCTAGACCTGGTCAGGTCTAGAGGAGGACCTGGTCAGGTCTAGAGGAGGTCTAGACCACCATGGCTCTTGCATGGCTCTCGCTCACATGCGCTCAGACTGCCTGCGGTCTCCTCCTCGCTGCTCGCCTCAGCTGTGACTCGTGAGAAACCAGGAAATAGACCCACACGCGGCGCTTTAATCCACCTGGTCTAGTCCTGGTTTAGTCCTGGTTTAGTCCTGGTTTAGTCCAGGTTTAGTCCTGGTCCAGTCAAGGTTTAGACCTTGGTCTAGACCTGCTGTCAGCCCCGCGCCGGGTCATGCTGCGCACACGTGTCCGCGTAGTTTTCTCCCCCCTCCCGCTTCCCCCCACGCTTCAATATTGATACTTTTTGTTGAAAATCTATGAAAGTTTGAGTGTTTAAACAGAGGCAAATGTGAGAAAAGTTTAAATCCAGTCTGAGAAAAGCGTATAATGTGTGTGGCTGAGCGCGCATTATTTGAATTTTTGAGATTTCGCGTTTCGTAACTTGAATTTTCTTTCGTATCTAGAGACAAAAATTTACCGTGAAGGCGTTTCGTAACTTGAAATTTTCATTTGTTGGGTCATTCGTAAGGTGAGATACCACTGTATTTAATTTGAGTTGGCACAGAACACATTGAACTTTGCAGCACCTACTAAAAGTCTTTATTAAACCACTAATTTTGTAAGTTAACTAGGAAAAACACCCATTTTACGCATCAAAACAGTGAAAATGTCAAATGTACTGCATAAAAAAGTTTCCTTTCTCCAAACAAGCAACACAACTGTAGCTCTTTCACAAAACAATTTAGTAAAATATACCAGAAAATACTCTTGGCGATATATCGATATAGCAGCCCATGATATCAATACTGTACCATCAAATTAAACAATAGGACATATCGGTATTTCAAGATTTTACACAGACCCCATCCAGGAGTGTTATGTAACTGTTATTTATCCTTCACCCCAAATCAACAGCTTTGTATGAATAAAAACTCAAACTTTATGAGACGTTCTTGGCCAAAATCAGCTTGTAAATATCATATTGTATTCTATATGTATCTAAAATGTAAAAAACAAAACAAACAAACAAAAATTGAATGGGAGGGTCCAAACTTTTGACCGTTGATCAGCTGTTTTTTATCTCAAGTCTGTATGTACTTTTGTAATAACTTCAACTCAAATTCTTTATATAAATAGATAAAAAGGCGGTTATTTTTGTTGCCAATTATCACGATGACACAAAATGTACCGTAAGTAATTACTGTGCTTTTATCGCCAGAATAAACAAGATTATTTGCACCATCCCAAGTTTATTGTCTGTATGCTGATGGCTTTATCTGGGTGGAACATGAATTGCAATATGGCTGACAATAAAGTAAGCTAATAAATGAATGTGGGGGATTATGACAGTCAAGAGGTTTATAATTAAAATTTAAAAAATATATATTTATAACCCTATATATATAACCCTCCCAAACCCAATAAAACGCATACGTTACCAGTCTAAAGTTTGCACTCACCCTCTCATTCAGTGTTTTGTCTATATATTTATTACTTTCTATACAGGAAACATCGAATATATGAAGAAAATAAAAGTGAAACCTGCTATTTTTTTAAACAGGCCTTCACAGGTGAGACATTTCAGTTTGTATAAGCACATTAAACAACTTGGCCGTGCGTTCTGCAGTTTTAACGCACACTGCGGAGGCAGGGCCAACCCCACCCCCCAACCTACCGTACCTAAGGATTCAACAAAAGTTTCTTTCTGCTCTTCCTTCTTGCAAAGTTGTCCACAGGGGCCCTCTGAGTGCCGTCCCCCGTGGCCCAGGGGCCCTCTGATTGCTGCACCCCATAGCCCAGGGGCCCTCTGAGTGCTGTCCCCCGTGGCCCAGGGGCCCTCTGATTGCCATCCCCCGTGGCCCAGGGGCCCTCTGATTGCCATACCCCATAGCCCAGGGGCCCTCTGATTGCCGTACCCCATAGCCCAGGGGCCCTCTGATTGCCGTACCCCATAGCCCAGGGGCCCTCTGATTGCCGTCCCTGCCCCCCACCCACCCAATTTATATCACCCTTCTCTCTCGGTTCTCTTCAGATATGCCCTATAACAGTGTGAGTAGTCATAAGATCCTAGAGAATAGAGGCCCTCTGACATTGCAATTGGCATCAGCATCAGCATCTGCATCCCTTTGGGCCCCCCTTCCGCCGGGCCGCTGGACCCTTGAGCCCCTGAGCGCCAGCCCCACTGGCCCGGTCCGTAATACGGCCCTACGCGGAGGAACACTCCGACTTCACTACAACTCTGTGTTAAAACTGCATAACGCATGGCTCCTCAAGATTGTTTATTTGTCATATGCAGAATCAACACAGGGTCAACAATACAATGAAATGCTTCTTTAATTCTTACTCATAATAACTTCAATTTTCTTTAATAAAAAAGGGCAAAAGGTGGACCTGGATTAATCAGTTACCAGTCAGTTTAAATGTAATCAACAGTGAGATTTTTAATTTGTTTTGTCCTCGCTTCATTGTTTCTTTGTTTGCTCACCACATAATGATCCAGCCTGTTTTTTTTATTTTTTTATTAAACGCTCATTCACGGACCTGTAGCCCATTCATATACTGTTTACTCATATAATCTTTGTCCCACATGGAAATATAGGAGCTGCTGTTTGCGCACTGGCCTGTTTGACCACCATGTCCTATAACTTTTCATTATTGCTCTCTCTTCTGTGAGGGAGGACGGCTTGACGCAGCCCCACCCTGTAGCAGCCATCAGAGCTTCTTTATTTATTCATACGAGAATACATAGTGCTCCATGACCAGCCCGGTAAGAGTCATTCACAGATATTCAAACATGTCACTTTATAACGAAGAAAAGTTTGATTAATGGAATAGTAGAAATCCAACCGTTTCAAAAACAACAGCTCCAACATGAATTTCTCTGATTATAATAGGGTGAGCAGCTTTTCAAAATCAAAAACTGGGACACATCAATAATGTGGTGGTTAGTAATAATAAAATTGTGCAAAAAGCGTTCAAGTAAGAATTATTATTACACATTTTCTTACATTCATATCTGTATTTTGGCACAACAAATGACAATATATGCCCCTCTTTACTTTTTGTGTATATCAGATTTGTCAAAAATAGGGTAATTTCTTGTATAAAACTGGGACAAATCAATGGTTTTGTATAAATCTGCAGGGACAGGGGACACAGGGCACCTGGTCACCCTAGATTATAAGCCTGAAGAGGTTAAAATAATGTGGTACACTGAGTAAGAAATGGTGGGCAAATGTATCGTATTATGTGAGGAGCGCCCGGTCTGCAGAGGTAGTCATGTGACCCAGAGCTTTTCTGTTTAACACACCTCTACACTCACACACTGCGGTTTACTTTTCCCACCCACCTGTTCTTTCAGCCTCAGAGTGAATGACAGACACGAGGTTGACTCTCAAAACAAGAACATAGCTTTAGATACCGCTTAATACAACACAGAGCCGCTAACAGTGATGAAAAGAATACTTTGTAAATTTAGGTTGTAAATATCCTACTTAAAAGTCTGCTTAAATGTCTGCACTGAAGTGAGCTGTTTTCAGTCCCATTGTGAGTATATATGATGTAAATTGTACATATGAACAGTGACAATAAAAGGCATTCTATTCTATTCTATTAACCAAATAATTTGTCCTCCGCAAATAATGACAACCAGTCCACAAAACAGCGCTGTGAATCCAGTTTGAGGCGTTCTTTCAAAGTAAAAAGCCGAGAGTAGTTCATCACGTGTGTTTGTTTACATCCACACAGCACGAGGTTCGAGGTGAAGCTGCAGATTAGCTATAGTGACTCTACTTTTTTTTTTTAAAGATTAAGCCTTTATTGGTCTCACACACAATGACACACAGTGACTCATGGGAGAAATTTGACTTCTGCATTTGACCCATCCTTTTCAGGAGCAGTGAGCAGCCATCTTTTTCGGCGCCCAGGGGGCAGTACCGTGAAGGGTCTTGCCCAAGGACCCACACTGGTTAGCTCATTGCCGGGGGGGATTTGAACCCACAACCCCTGCGGGGAAAGTCAGTGACTTACCAGTTGAGCTAACCAGCCGGTTCCTTTGGACTTCACCGCCAATCTTTTATGCTTTAAATCAGGGGTGTCAAACATGCACCCGGGGGCCAGATCCGGCCCTCCACGACCTTAAATCTGGCCCTCAGCTGATTTTTTATTAACATTTTTTAAATTATATTTAAATTTTCTGTTAAAATATTGTTAATTTTCTGCACCGCTTTTCTGCACAGTTTAGCATAGCAGCTTCTCCAGCACCTCTGTGCGTGGCCCCTCCCACCAGAGCAGCACAAATAAAGACTTGCCTCTTTCCAAATGCTCTTAAAGGACCATTGTTTTGACTGTTGACCGTGACACCCTCATCAGCAAAATGTCAAAAATGAGAAAAGTGGACGCCGAGTGCAGGATTTTCCAAGAAAAATTGACTAATTCCTAATTGTTCACAGAGGTGAATGGGAAACCTGTACGTTTGGTGTATTTGCAACAAGTGGCGATGCTCAAGGAATATACTGTAATCTTAAACGTCCATATAAGACACAGCGTGACGGGGGAACTCCCTTCCTGGTGCGTAAACAGGGATTCCCCTGTCCGCGTGGTGTGTGCTTCGTCTGTCTTTTTCTGCACTGAAAAATAGTTCCCACCCAAAATGACCAAGGCAAGCTCTCCGTGTTGATTTGCACATTTATTTGCACTCGATATGAATGCGCACTACACAGAAAGTAATTGGGAAAAGCATCGAGCAAATTAATTCCTTTTGGCCGAAATCTTTCTCTGGCGACGTTGCCTCCAGTCTAACGCGGAGGAGCAGCAGCTGCGCGCGGCGGTCAGTGCTAACAGACTCGGACAATGACTGGGTGACCAGGAAAACGCTTTTCATCACTTGTTTTAGTCTCTGGACTGTGGGGAGATGCCCAAATTTGACCTGGGGGTGGCATATCCCTTTAAGAATGTTTCTAAAGGTATTTGAGCAATAAAAATACCCATAATTGAATTTGAATGCATTTTCTATAAGTTTAATACCATATTGTGTTACATTACAGACAAAGCAAATCAATAGCATCTCCGTGGTAGTGGACCCCCAATCTGAAAAGACACACGGTGCACCTTTAAGTGTCCTACCTGTTGGTAAAGGTTCTCCCAGTAATCTTGTGTCATGAGCCTGAACAGGGCGAGGAAGGCCCATCCAAAGCTGTCAAAGCTGGTGTAGCCGTAGTCTGGGTTTTTGCCCGCCTTGTAGCAGGTGTACCCCTCTGGACAGTGCCTGCATCACAAGGAGCAGACATTCAATCTGGGAACATTAAACCTGCACATAATGTAGCTATTACTTACCCTGCATCACTGCCATTTCCACACAGCAAAGGGTCTTTTTTTTCTGGGAGATAGTAATAATTACCTGGAGGAGATAGGACATTAGACTTGTGCATAAAAGTCTGTATTGGTGGTTTTCAGATGACATGACAGCATTCTATAGGCCAATATAAATGAATACAGATGCAAAATTATATTGTGACGCAGTGGATTCTGAAAATACCAGGTTCGACATTTCTGAGTTTAACTTTTGGATATTTCTTGGTAAAGTACAATGTAATCAATGGGAAATCTGGCTCTTGCCTCCCGTCTGGAAATTTGATATAATCACATTCATCAAAAACATACCCAGAGGTGTGTTTTGTTTTATTCACACGTGTTTGAGTAAACCTGTTTTTCTTAGTCTGTCTACATCTTCAAAGCTCAAAATGCTCTGTTCCACCTTATGATGTCACGAAGCAGTAGTTTTCATGTTACAGCTACCTTTTACCAATAGTTCAGTAGAGTTGGACAATTACTAGTGCTGTCAGGCGATTAAAAAAAAAACAGGATCACATTTTAATCTCATATCTGCTAAAGGTCCCCAAATAAAGAATTCGAATTCTAGGACATTACAAAATTGTAGTGCTTGATGAATCATTTGAATAAACTAAGAAGTTTGAAATCCAAACTTCAACTAAGATTTGAAATCCACATTTTTATTGGTGAAGTGTGTTTCATGAATTAATTTCAAAAGAAAAGCACATCCCAGCAAATCTGATAGGCTAGGAGCATTATTCAAAAATGGAATACAAATACAGGTAAATAAATAAAATTCAGAAATAAAATAAGGCAAGCGTGGTTTGGTGGTTTGTTGGTTTGTTGAAGTGCGCTCACGCTCGCTCTATCACCGGTAACAGTGGAACTTGTCCGGACGTGTTTATCGTTCAAATGATCCGTCAGGCTGGAGCAGCTTTGGTGATCGGAAAATTCTTTTTTACAAAAGCTACAAATCACAGTGTTCTTGCTGATAGTCCCATCTTCATTCTTTTTATAAAAAAACTTGCCGTTCAAAGGTCCTGGCAGCGATTTCCTCACCTCGCCCCCTGAGTCGAGTCCATGTCAGTTTCCTCCAGGATTTATTTGTTTGATTAGCGACGCAGGTGGAAGTGACGCCACTGCCAAGTCGCCTACAGGTCCTTCAATGGGCCAAATTTAAAATGCGCCCACACTGAATTGCCGCTCAATTAATTGCGTTAATTTTTATAACGCGTTAATTTGCAGTGTCATTAATTAGTTAATTAATAACATGTTAAACTGACAGCCCTAACAATTACATTACCTGAAATTATCCAAATTATTCTAGTGAAGGTGTATGGAGTTTAAAAACACAGTGGAGCACTTCCTGTATTACCACATGACATCACAAGGTGGGACAGAGTGTTTTCTTTTTGAGATGCGTGAAAAGTCCCTCAGTCGTCCAGGTAGAATCCATGATAAAAGGAGAAGTTCAATTTATCAACTGGACAAAGTTTGTTTGGTTGAAGACGTTTCGTCGCTCATCCGAGAGACTTCTTCAGTTCAGTTCTTTTTGAGAGAAGAACTCATTCTTAAAATGCAGGGTTTGTGTGTTAAACATGTGAATGAAGCCAAACAAAACTCCAGATGTGTTTGTGATGAGGAAAAACATTATAACATAGATCAGAAAATAGTGTAATATGAGTTCTTTAAGGTTTGGTTAGAATTGCTTTTGTGAGCTTCTTTACCCAGTGAATCTACGTCCAAATCTGACACTGACACGACACATGCAAATTGGGATTAAACTAGGAAATCTAAATAGGGACTAAAGCAGTAGTAGACAAGCACCAAACCAGGAAGTGTGAATGTATGTATTAAGTAGGGATACAAGATTAATTGTAGTCGAAATGTACAATAAGCAAATCGTAATGGCTTCTAAAGACTTCTAAAATATAAAAACCTGCTAACCCTGTAGTTTAGATCTGTACAAGCATGTTCTAAAATGTGGTTCTTGTACTAATCAGTTCTTATTTCAGTCATTTTGTCAATTCTGTATAATTTGCTGAGTTGAAAATGTGAACAGAATCATATTATTAAAGGTGCATTGTGTAACTTTTCTGGTGGAGGGTCTGTCAAATGCTTTTCTCCATGGAGATGTTATTGTTTTTTCTGGAATGTTTCACAGTAAACCTTTCTAACTTCATGGAGACCAAATGAGACCAAGTTACAGGTCAGATCTGTGTGGAGGCAGAGAAGTTACACAGAATACCTTTAATAGTTAAAGGTGCTCTGTGTAACTTTTCTGTTCTGGGGGTCTGTAATGAGATGGCATTAAACTAATCTATGTTGCATTTATTCAATTGCAGGTATTTTGCTGGTCAAAAATACATGCATTTCTGCAGTAAGTGAGCTCGCCTCTCCACAGATCTGAACTATAACTTAGGGCCTGTTTACACGAGAACACTTATAGGTAAAAACAACAAAATATTTTATCAGAAGTGCCTTTCGTTTAGACGGTGATGGCATTTTGGGGGCTTAAAAACACAAAAAACTGAAACCGCCCTCCAAAGTGGAAAACTTGAATACGCTCCGCCGTAGCGTTTTCGTCTACACTGCCCAAGACGCAAAACTCTGGTCAAATCTGCTGACGTCGCGTACATGTTTACGTCACATCGGTCCATATATCAGTGTACTTTGTTTGGCAGGACTCCCAGTCCACACCTTGTTGTGCCTTCATTGCTTTAGTCTAACGTGGTCTGAAGCAATAGTTGAACTTCTTCGTCTGGCCACACAATTTCTTTTTTTGCTTCTGGTAGCCATGTTTTGTTTTTCGCTGCGCAGATGAGAAGAAGGAAAATGCTCGTCTAAACGTGGAATAAAAAGTGAAGATGTGACGCCACTTTTGCATCTTCTGTTCAGACCGTCATCATATAAACGTAGCCTTAGCCTGCAGGCACTGCAGACTTGACGCCTAACCCTTTGTAACAGACAAGCCTATGATCTGTCAATCATTATATCACTTTGCATTGTTTTCCTCATGACCTCTTGTATATAACTGATATACTGCATTTATATTACTATATTTGTTTTATTTAACTTTACTTGTACACATACATTTATATAATTAAGCTTTATTTGACACCAATCATATTTTTTATATTTTTTACTCTTTGTTATTGTAATATAATGTGATGTGTGAGCTACTGTGTACAAGTAATTTCCTTTGTGGATCAGTAAAGTTTGTCTATTGAAATACATAAGTTTAATGATATACTGTGGGACATTCTAGACAAAGCAATAACATTTCCACGAAGACAAGTAGGCGGTGGACTCTCTACCAGAAAGTTACACAGTGTACCTTAAAACAAACAAACAAAAAAGAAAACAAAAAAGAAAAAACAAACAAAAAAGAAATCAAAAAAGAAAAAAACAAACAAAAAAGAAAACAAAAAAGAAAAAACAAAGAAAACAAAACACAAACAAAAAAGTAACAAAACAAACAAACAAAAAACAAAAGCAAAAACAAAAAATAGAAAAAAACAAACACAAAAACAAACAAAAAAACCAAAAAACAAACAAACAAAAAAGTAACAAAACAAAGCAAAAACAGACAGAAATACAAAAATAAAAAACAACAAAAAGAAAAAAGAAAAAACAAACAAAAAAACAAAACATAGACCAAAAAAATACAAAAAACAGACAAAAAGCAACAAAAAGAAAGAAAAAAGAAAAACTAACAAAAAACTAACAAAACAAACAAACAAACAAACAAACAAACAAAAACACAGACAAAAAAATACAAAAAACAAAAAGAAAGAAAAAACAAAAAACAAACAAGAACAAAAGCAAAAAATACAAAAAACTAACAAAACAAACAAAAAGAAAACAAAAAAAGAAAAAACTAACAAAAAACTAACAAAACAAACAAAAAACAGAAACAAAAACATAGACAAGAAAATACAAAAAACAAACAAAAAACAAACAAAAAACAAACAAAAAACAACAAAAAAGAAAAGAAAAAAGAAAAAACTAACAAAAACTAACAAAACAAACAAACAAAAAACAAAAGCAAAAACAAAGACAAAAAGAAAAACATACAAAAAAAAATAAAAAAGCTAGGCAAAAAGCATCTTGATATTTGAGTGCGGGGTCCAACTCACTGTTGTCCTGGGAGTATGTGGTCCAGTTGAAGTCGGGGGAGTCGAAGCTTCCGTTGGGTGGAGTGATGATGCACTTCTGCCTCAGGTTTCCTCTGAACAGCTGTAAACCGATCAACGCAAAGACACTGAGGCAAAACACCGTGAGAATCATCACATCTGAGAGTCTCTTTACGGACTGGAACAAGGCACCCACAATGGTTTTTAGTCCTGGGAATCACAAATAGAACATTTTATGACAAAGAACTGTTAATAAAAAATATAAATGAATAAAAAAGGTTTACCTGGAATGACTGAAATTGCTTTGAAAGCTCTCAACACCCTGAATGTGCGAAGTGCTGAGAAATTCCCTAGTTTTGCGAACTCTGTAACATAACTGAAGAAAAGAGTTTTATTATATATTATGCTGTATGGCAAACATGACAAATTATGTCAAATTTAGGGAAAATTCTTCCCTTTAGTGCTCTTCAGTGTAGGGCTCAGTCTCAAATACAAAGTTGAAAAAGCTAAGGTTTTTTTGGGCTTTTTCCTTTCTTTTTTTTTGCTGAGAAATGTTCGAAGGTCTGTTCATGATTGAAAAATATAATACAAAGAATTGAGAAAAAAACATATTTATTTATTTATATATTTATTAATAGGTTATATATTTTTTTATTTATTCAAGTCTTTTATTATGTTTTTCATTTACACTGGTCTACACATTTTTGGACTTGATCTGCTTCCGAGATAAAAGTGGCTAAATCTCATTTATATTGATAAGATGAACTGAAAATCAATTGATAACTGTGCTGGTTAGCTAATGTATTCAAGATGTGTAATGATATTGTTTTTCATCAAAATCTCATCTGTTTATACAATAGATTTAGGCATTTTTGCTTAAAAATAATATTTATATTTTGAAGATATTTAATTTACACTTCTTTATCCATCAAGAAATAAACAAGAAATATCTTAAAGGGATATGCCACCCCCAGGTCAAATTTGGGCATCTCCCCACAGTCCAGAGACTAAAATAAGTGGTGGAAAGCGTTTTCCTGCTCACCCAGCCATTGTCCGAGTCTGTCGCCACTGACCGCCGCGGTATCTGCAGCTCCTCCGCCTTAGACTGGAGTCTAACGTCGCCATAGAAAGATTTCGGCCAAAAGGAATTAATTTGCTCGATGCGTTTCCCAATTACTTTGTGTGTAGTGCGCATTCATATCGAGTGCAAATAAATGTGCAAATCAACACGGAGAGCTTGCCTTGGTCATTTTGGGTGGGAACTATTTTCCAGTGCAGAAGAATACAGTCGAATCACGCAGCACGCTGCCAGGGGAATCCCAGTTACGCACCGGGAAGGGAGTTCCCCTGTTGCACAACGTGGTGCGTGATTCGACTGTATTCTTCTGCACTGGAAAATAGTTCCCACTCGGACAATGGCTGGGTGAGCAGGAAAACGCTTTCCACCACTTATTTTAGTCTCTGGACTGTGGGGAGATGCCCAAATTTGACCTGGGGGTGGCATATCCCTTTAAGACATCAGGTGCACACAATTTCGAGGCATTTTTCTTATGTGTAATAAAAAAATATTTGATGTTAAAACTGTAGACACACTGTACCTTCTGATAAACTACTGTTTTTGCCTTATTTTGCATACATTTCCTATTTTGACCCAATACTATATCTTGGAAACTATAGCCAATCAGCACTTCTGACTTACTTTTTCTTTATTAGTGACCTAAACCAAGAAAAATTTCACTAATTTCACTTTTCACAAGAGTAATTTTTCTGTAATGCAGGATTTTTGGCCAGTGTAGTTTCTTCTCTTCTGTAAGTTCATGATAAAACTGAGAAACAAAGTCTAATTTTGTTATGCCAATATGGGTTGTTTTTAGACTATGGGGGAGAATTTTAGACTATGTTTTGTGCTTTGTTTTGTCTAAGTGTGACAAAGATTGAAACAGTTAGGCACGTTTGAAAATGATATTAACTCTTAAATCTCTCACGCTTCACCACCCAAGATTTCATTCCTTTAGAACTTTTAAGGTTCCATCAAGTTTGTGAAAATACTTTTAATGTTGTTTTACAACAAAATCAACGTTCTACTCACGCCATGACAATAACACAGAAGTCCAGCCAGTTCCATGGATCTCGTAGGAATGTAAACTTCCCTATACAGAATCCTCGAGCCAGAATCTTCACCAGAGATTCAAAAGTGTAGATTGCAGTAAAAGTGTACCTGTTAACACAAGGAACATTAGCCATTCATACTGAAGAAGTACAGCTCTGGAGAGACCGCTACATTTTTTTCTGAAATCAGCATCTCTACATGTATTACAGCCATTCCATTCCAGCGTCTGTTGAATTCCAACACAAACACAAAGCTGAGCTACTTCAGTTCTTGCACCAGGAGTGGAATAAAGTCACCCAAGAACAATGTGAAAGACTTGTGGAGAGCATGCCAAGACGCATGAAAGCTGTGATTAAAAATAAGGGTTATTGCACCAAATACTGATTTCTGAACTCTTCTTAAGTGTAAACATTAGTATTATGTTGTTTTAAAGTGAATTTGATCTTGTTTCTTTGCATTGTTTGAGGTCTGAAAACATGTATATTTTTTGGTTATTTTGACCATTTATCATTTTCTGCAAATAAATGCTCTTTATTTGGAATTTGGGGGAAATGTCAGTAGTTTATAGACTCAAACAAAAATGTTCCTTTTGCCCAAACACACACCTATAAGTAGTAAAATCAGAAAAACTGATAATTTTGCAGTGGTCTCTTATTTTTTTCCAGAGCTGTACGTTTAGTGTCAACACTCTACTACAAATGTATGTTGACTTTAAAGGTGCATTGTGTAACTTTTCCAGTGAAGGGTCTGTGGGAATGTTTCACAGTATGGTATTAAACCTTTCTGTCTTCAGGGAGACCAAACCTGACCAAGTTACAGGTCAGATCTATGGAGAGGCAACCCCACTCACGGTCAGAATGCCTGTTTTTCTAGGTATTTTTGAGCTATAAAACCTCCTGTAAAACAATAAATATAAGGTAGAGCAGTTTCATGTCATACTGTGGAACATTCCAGGCAGAGCAATGACATAATCCATATAAACAAGCAGGTGGTGGACCCCAAACTTTTCGATCAACATGAAATAATAAAAATGTGACATAATACAATTATTTAAAGGTCTCCATGGAAACATTATTGGTTTGCCTAAGATGTTCCACAGAATCCAAGAATCCATGTTTATAAAGGTATTTTTTAGAGGAATAAAAGCACCTGTAACTGAAACAAAAATATAGAATATATATATCAGTTTAATGCTATACTGTGGAACAAGACAGAAAGAAGAAAATACACGAAAATGACCCTTTAAAGTCAACAGTTCAATCAAGAACACATAATATCTGGTTCACAGTAAGTAAGTATATGAAAAAAATAAATACATAGAATGCATGTTATAATTCAACATTTAACTTAACATTTAAATTTATTGAGCGAAGGATTTGTATATTTTTAAAAATATATTAATTCAATAGAAACTTACTCTACATTTTTGGCCCATTCCGGGACGTTGTTCATGGTCATAAATACACAGTTGGTGATGATAGTGCACATGATTACAATGCTGAACAATGTGCACTTTGAGTTAAGGAAGAAAATCACAAAGCATAGACAGCAATGGGCCTGTCACGATAAGAACTTTAAAAAGCACGATAGATAAATATTGTGATAAAGAATAACAGTGAGACTACATTTATGCCACTGACTCAGTTCAAATAAAGCAGAATTATCCCATTAAACCATTTTTAAATAGCATCATTAAACGACTTGAGCTGCAACAAATAAATAGCAGAATTTTCAACTCTCTATATCTCAGAGCTGACCAGATTATCACTAAAATAACAAAACTCTTCCCACTTTTACAAAGAAAATGTACCCACGATACATACTGCACTCCAAAATAATAATATTATTATTATTAGTAGTAGTAGTAGTATGAGTAGTAGTAGGAGTAGTAGTAGTAGTAGTAGTAGTAGTATTAGTAGTAGTAATAATAATACATTTTATTTATAAAGCGCTTTTCAAGACACTTAAAGACGCTGTACAGAAGGTAAAATCAGTAATAAAATAGGTAATAAAACAATAAACAATCAGACAAAACATTAAACATTAAGAACCATTAAAAGCAGTTTTAAAAAGGTGAGTCTTGAGCAATTTTTTGAAGGTGGGGAGGTCAGAGCAGTCACGGAGAGGTTGTGGGAGTGAGTTCCAGAGGGTGGGGGCAGCAATGGAGAAGGCTCTGTCTCCCCAGGTTCGGAGCTTGGTCCTGTAGGGGAGGGGCAGGAGGTTGGCGTCAGAGGAACGGAGGGAGCGGGATGGGGTGTGGCGGTGCAGAAGGTCAGAGAGGTAAGATGGGGCCAGGTTATGGAGGGCTTTGTAGGTCATGAGGAGGACTTTGAATTGGATGCGCTGAGGGTTGGGGAGCCAGTGGAGGTTTTGGAGGACAGGATTGATGTGGTCTCGGGAGCCGGTGTGAGTGAGGAGGCGGGCAGCAGAGTTTTGAATGTATTGGAGTTTGTTGAGAGTTTTGGAGGGTAGACCATAGAAAAGGCTATTGCAGTAGTCGATTCGAGAGGTGATGAATGCATGAATGAGGGTTTCAGCAGCAGAGAAAGAAAGGGATGGGCGGAGTCGTGCAATGTTTTTGAGATGAAAGAAAGCAGCAGGTTATGTAGTTTATGTGTTGTTGGTATGAGAGTGTGGTGAGGTTTGGGATGAGTGGGGATGGAGTGAGGGTTGTGTTGTCTATGGTCAGGCTGAAGTCTTGAGTGGATTTGGTGATGTTTTTGGGGCCAATAATGATTAAGTCGGATTCGTCACAGTTCAGTTTTAGGAAATTGTGTTGCATCCATGTTTTCATTTCAGAGAGGCAGTGGGTGAGGGAAGAGTGAGTTGTGGAGTTGATGGATTTGGTAGTTATGTAAAGTTGAATATCGTCGGCATTGCAGTGGAAATGGAGGCCGTGGCGGAAAATGATGCTTCCAAGGGGGAGGAGGTAGAGGATGAACAGGAGGGGACCAAGCACCGAACCTTGGGGGACACTTTGCAATAGGGAAGCGGTGGAGGAGGAGCAGTTGTTGATATGGATGAATTGTTGACGGTTAGTGACGTAAGAGTTGATCCAGGATAGTGCTGAGCTGGTGATGTTGAAAGAGTTCTTGAGACGGGAGAGGAGGATGGAGTGGCTGATAGTGTCAAATGCTGCTGTGAGGTCCAGGAGGATGAGGATACTGGAGTGGCCGGAGTCAGAGGAGAGGAGGAGATCATTGGTGACTTTGAGAAGGGCTGTTTCTGTACTGTGTTGTGGACGGAAACCAGACTGGAATGGTTCAAACAGGCTATTGGATTTGAGATGGGCTTTGAGTTGGGTGGCTATGACTCGTTCCAGGATTTTGGACAGATATGGAAGGTTTGAAATGGGGCGGAAATTTGCAATGTTGTCAGGGTCAACACCGGGTTTTTTTGGGATAGGGGTAATGGCAGCCAGCTTCAGAGACTGCGGGACAGAACCAGTGGTGAGTGAGGAGTTGATGGTTATTGTTATTAGAGGAGAGATGATTGGAAGGCAGTCTTTGATGAGTGCAGAGGGGATGGTGTCGAGTGAACAGGTGGGGGTTTTCATGGTGGAAAGAAGTTTAGAAAGTTCATCTGGACATATAGGGGAGAAATGGGAAAGTAGTAGTAGGAGGAGTAGTAGTAGGACTGGTAGTAGTAGTAGTAGTAGTAGTAGTAGTAGTAGAAGTAGTAGTAGAAGTAGTAGTAGTAGTAGTAGTAGTAGGACTAGTAGTAGTAGTAGTAGTAGTAGGAGGAGGAGGAGTAGAAGTAGTAGTAGTAGTAGTAGTAGTAGGACTAGTAGTAGTAGTAGCAGTAGTAGTAGTAGTAGTAGTAGGACTAGTAGTATTAGTAGTAGTAGTAGTGGAATGAGCTGGAGTACCGCTCGGTCATCAGTGACTTTGTGGACTGGTGTGGGTGAAACCACCTGAGCCTCAACACCAGTAAGACAGGAGTAAGGAGCTGGTGATCGACTTCAGGAGGAGACCACTACCTCACTCACCGGTGACCATCCAGGGGCAGGACATAGAGACTGTGGACAGTTTCAAGTACCTGGGTGTTCACCTCAACAATAAACTGGACTGGTCCCACAACACCGACGCCCTGTACAAGAAGGGCCAGAGTCGCTTCCACCTCCTGAGGAGTGTGCAGGCCTCTGCTCAAGACTTTTTATGACTCTGTGGTGGCCTCTGCTCTCCTCTACACTGTCGTCTGCTGGGCCCCGAGCAGCACAGAGCGGGACAGGAAGAGACTTAATAAGCTGGTCAGGAGGGCCAGCTCTGTCCTGGGCTGTCCTCTGGACTCTGTAGAGGAGGTGGCTGAGAGGAGGGTGCTGGCCAAATTCACGTCCATCATGGACGACACCTCTCACCCTCTGCACCGGACTGTAGAGGAGCTGAGCAACTCCTTCAGCAGCCGACTGAGGCACCCCCAGTGCAAGAAGGAGCGCTACCGCAGATCCTTCACCCCCACCGCCATCAGACTAACTCCACTATATATTCCAAACATGCAATATTTTTTCCATACTCTCTTAGTTACTGTTTTTTATTATTATTATTGGCGGCACGGTGGCTGAGTGGCTAGCACTCATGCTTCACAGCAAGAAGGTTCCGGGTTCGATCCCCGGGTCGCCCGAGCCTTTCTGTGTGGAGTTTGCATGTTCTGCCCGTGTCTGGGTGGGTTTCCTCTGGGCACTTTCCCCCATCAACCCAACCCAGGGAACAGGCAAGTGACACATTTCAGTTTGTAGCAACTGCTCCTCGTTGCTTAATGCTTTTACATATCACTGCTCTGCTGCCGTCGCCATGACGTCACCATAGCAATGGACAAAAACATCCTCAATCCTCAATTGCTCTGAGTAGCATGTAGGGACTAGCTTAATTTAAAACACTGAAATAACTGATATTTGACACATTTAGAGACAGTGGACAAGTTTTTCAGATTCACATTTCAGTTTGTATCCGTGGTATACCTCACCCCCCCCCCACTCTATATATATGTTGTTCCAGCTAGCGTATATGTACTGTATATTCAATGATAAGTCTGTATAGTAATTATCGTGACAGGCCTCAACCATAGCATTGCATAGCACGGTTTAGCAAGAGTTCAATACCCAAAATAATGTATGTATCTTGTAAAAAGGATATGAATGAACTAAAATCCAGATCGATATTCTTCTGAGGGGGTTAAAGGGGCTCAGCAGGTACAAGGCAGGAGTGGCATTGAAGCGAAAAATGACCTTTCCTTTGTTTAACACCATAAAGGTCTGAAAGACAGAAAATTACAACATTAGTGCTTAGACTGACTGACAGGACAAGAGAAACCCCCCCAAAAAAAGAATGGTGCAGTATTGAAACTTGAAGAGCAACGGAAAATGTAGGAGAGAGATGCAAAAAAGGAGCTGTGCCCGTTCTTTTGTATAAGATTAAAGGGCCTGTATTACGCTATTTTCTGATCTAAGTTATAATGTTGTTTCCTCATCAAAAACATACATACGCTGAGTTCTTTTCACAACAGAAAACACTTTGTTCTACCTTGTTCTACCATGTGTAATACGAGATTTTTAAACTCCATACAGCTTCAGTAGGATCATTTGGATCGTTTTAGCCCTGGAATTGCCAATCTCTACTGAACAAAAGGTAAAAGGTAGCTGAAAACTACACCTTCATGACATCATAAGGTGGAACAGAGCATTTTGAGCTTTGGAGATGTAGGTAGACAATAATAACACTGGTCTACAAGCAAAATGCTTCCGGAACAAAAGTAGTGACATTTTTCTTGGTTTAGGTCACTAATAAAGAAAAAGTAAGTCAGAAGTGTTGATTGGCTATAGTTTCCAAGATATAGTATTGGGTCAAAATAGGAAATTTATGCAAAATAAGGCAAAAACAGTAGTTTATCAGAAGGTACAGTGTGTCTACAAGCAACCAGTTCTATCTGAAAGCCTGTCTGCACATTCCAATACATTGTAAAAGGAGAAATTCAATTTGTCAACTGGACAAAGTTTATTTGGTCGAAAACGTTTCGCAGCTCATCCAAGTTGCTTCGTCAGTTCTGGTTAGAGTGCTGATGGACACTGCTTATATCTAGCTGCAGGGAGGAGCTAACTATACTGACATTATTCTGAATCTATCCCACCTCTTTGTTTTCAGCTTTATGTCTTTTGTTTTTCAGTTTCTCTCTGGCGTCTAGTTTAGTATACCCATTCAATTCCAATACATTCATTTTAATATGTCTAGAGTTTTAACATTATTATTATTTTTATTTTTTTTTTTGAAGAGAGATGCCTTGAACTTGTGTGCACCTGATGTCTTAAGATATTTCTTGTTTATTTCTTGACGGATAAAGAAGTGCAAGTTAAATATTTTCAAAATATAAATATTATTTTTAAGCAAAAATGCCTAAATCTATTGTATAAACAGATGCGATTTTTGATGTAAAACAATATCATTAAATATCTTGAATACATTAGCTAACCAGCACAGTTATCAATTGATTTTCAGTTCATTTTATCAGTATAAATTAGATTTAGCCACTTTTATCTCAGAAGCAGATCGAGCCCAAAAATTTGTAGACCAGTGTAATAAAGGATTACTCAATCATGTGTGAATGAAATGGTGTGTTTTTGATGAGGTAACAACATTATAACATGGCTTATAGGACCTTTAAATATGCAGAATTTTTTTTGGAAAAGTATGGTTCTGGATAGCTTCAGCAACAAAAAACAAAAGAAAAAAAAACAAAACATAGATAAAAGATCAAACATACTTTCTGATTGCTGTAGTATGGGTCCAGATCTTCCAGTGGAGTGGAGACCAGACCCTTGGGGGTGTCTCCGTACAGCATAGGCAGAGGTTTCCCGGCCTCCAGGTCCCTGTTGGGCTCCAGGCTGTTCTCCTCATCGTCCTTCTTCTTCTCACCCTTTGGCCTCTTGGCTCTTTCCTCGGCGATCCGGTTCTCGATGGCTTTGAGGGACTCCCGGGTGAATGGGCGGAAGCTATCTGGTCCTGGTGGCACAAGCAGCTGGTCCATCTTTTCATCCTGCACCTTCAGAGTGGACAGCTGACCTCCAGCATGAGAATCCCCTGTGGAAGAACAATATTAGACATTTTAGAACGGTCAAGATCAACAAATTTGAAATGTGATATATTGCTTAAAAATATAAAAATACAGACTGACACAGTAACACTTGCGTTGGTTGCACTGGTTAATTTTTTTTTTTTTTTTTTTTTTTTTTGGTGGAGATGTTATTGCTTTGTCTGGAATGTTCTACAGTTGGTATTAAACCTTTCTCTCTTCATGGAGACCAAATCAAATCAAGTCACAGGACCCTGCTCACAGAATACCTGTTTTAAGTATTTTTGAGCTATAAAATCACCTGTAATTAAATAAATATTAAGTAGATGGGTTTTTTTACTCTTATTTGAGTAATTTCTTGAACCACCACTTTATTTTTCTACTTGAAGCAACTGCACTCTTTCCTCTCACATGGCATATTTTAAACACATCCAAGAGCATTAAAGGTGCACTGTGTAGCTTTTTGGTTCCTTTTTTTTTTTTCCGCTTTCTCCGTATTTTTTGGGTCATGTTGCCCAGATCACGGTGCACCGGCTCCCATGAATCCCCCCGCGGGTGGTGGGTCCACGGGAGGACGGCCCCACAAAGCTTGATGCAAACGCTCTTGATGTGCTTTTGTGTCATGGGGGCTCTTCCAGTGTGCATGGACACTGGGGGCAAGATGGGGTTAAGTGTCTTGTCCAAGGACACAACAGCAGCATTCATCTGTGGGAGCTTGGGAGCTGGGATCGCACCGCCAACCCGTGGGTCAGTGGATCCGACCTCTCAACCCATTGTCGAGAGCGGGATTAAAACCACCAACCTCTGGATCAGCGGACAAACGCTCTACCAACTGAGCTACTGCGACCCCTTGGTTGACAATCTCACATTTTTTAAATTACAGGTGGTTTCAAAGCTTAGAAATACCAAGAAAGGCATTCCGACCATGAGTGGCGTCTCCTCTCCACAGATCTGACCTGAAACTTGGTCAGGTTTAGTCTCCATGAAGATAGAAAGGTTTAACACCATGCTGCGAAACATTCCAGATGAAGCAATACGTCTCCACGGAGAAAAGCATTTGGCGGACCCTCCACAAGAAAAGTTACACAATGTACCTTTAAAGAGAAGACCAAACTGCAAATCTAATACAAGACTCCCAAGAATTTAGTTTGTAAATGTCTAAACAACAAAGTTAGCATTTTGGATTCATAAAAAATAGAAGATATTTAAATGTTTAGTTGTAAGACTTAAAATAAATAAAGTTAATATTTCTTACAACACCAATTTTAGTTATTAACAGCACAAAGATAATTGCTTTGCAGAGTTTGAAAAAACATCACAAGATACAGTAACCCTATGAGACAGAGTATGTTGAAATGACAGGGCCTATATCACATAAAACTGATTATTGTGAGCTTTAAGCCATTTTATACGTTACCTCGTCAAAATCCTACCCGAAGTTGTGTTTTGTTTCATTCATATGTTTGAGTAATCCTGCATTAGTCGCTTTATAAAGCTCAAAATGCTTTGTTCCACCTTGTAATGTCATGTAGTGGTATTTTTCATGTTAACAGCTACATTTCACTTTTTCTTTAGTGGAGATTAGCTATTTCAGGGCTAAAATCATCCAAATGATTCTAGTGAAGGTGTATGGAGTTTAAGATAAGATAAGATAAGATAATCCTTTATTTGTCCCACAATGGGGAAACTGCAGTGTCACAACGCAAGTTTCAGAAACAGTTGGAAAAAGAGCAAGAGAGTTTAAAAACACAGGCTGTATTACCACATGACATCACAATATGGAACAGAGTGTTTTCTGTTTGAGGGAAAAACTCAGCTTAAATATGCAGTTTGTGTGTTAAACATGTGTGATTGAAGCAAAACCCTACTCCAGGTACATTTGTGATGAGAAAACAACATTTTAACAAATATACTGGTCTACAAGCAAAATGCTTCTGGAACAAAAGTAGCCTAGTGAAATTATTCTTGGTTTAGGTCACTAATAAAGAAAAAGTAAGTCAGAAGTGCTGATTAGCTATAGTTTCCAAGATATAGTATTGGGTCAAAATAAGAAATTTATGCAAAATAAGGCAAAATCAGTAGTTTATCAGAAGGTACAGTGTGTCTACAAGCAACAGTTCTATCTGAAAGCCTGTCTGCACATTCCAATACATTCATTTTAATATGTCTACAGTTTTAACATCAAATATTTTTTGATTTCACATAAGAGAGATGCCTCGAAATTATGTGCACCTGATGTCTTAAGATATTTCTTGTTTATTTCTTGACGGATAAAGAAGTGCAAGGATTCTGTTCTGACCGTGAGAGAGAGCGGACGTGTTTTCTCTTTCCTCTTCCTTATCTATTGCTCCGTTGTCTGCGTGCCTCTCTTGTTTTTCGTCATTTTCTCGCTTTTTGGAGCAGATTTTCAAAATTCCTAAAATATGGATGTGATCAGCTGGACCCTCAACACGATTGATACTCTTTTTTCACTGAGGAGTGCCGCTCCGGGAGAAGCGGTGTGTCCAGATGGTACTTTAGCTGCTGGATATGCGAGGGACTCGTATCGTGCGTGGCAAGTCGTATGTCTGGCACCATTGTATCTAGAGGATGTGGAGGATATTTACGTATTCGGATTTCTGATAGCTGGACATCTGTTAATTGGCCTGGGATTGTCCATGATCTATCGCAAAATTTGTAAGCTGGCAGCAAGTAAAGAGTCCCACAAGCTGTCTGCAGCAATTTCGAGCCACTGTGGAGCCGTGGGAGTTCTCGTGAAAGAATTACATCAGAAAGTGGTACAGGTTGAGGACCTTTTGGAAGGATTTCAACTGAAGGAAACATCTTGACTTTTGGATATCATCACGGGCATGGTTACAGAACTGTGTAAAGCCAACGCAGCGCAGTCTGTGTGCCAAGAGGATCTAATGAGATCTCTCGTGAATCTTCATGGCGATATGAAGATGGGGGTCTGGCAAAACCCAAGCTCAATCTAAATTGTTTGTTCACCTGGGTCTCTAAAATGTATTTCATCATGCTAAATTAATCCCTTTGAATAATTATGTCTCCCTGTGAAAATCTGTGTGGCTCCAACGGCTTTGTTTTGACTTCGCCTCCCTGCATGAACACTTCCAAGGCCACAGACGTGGTTTGTTATCATGAACTCTACATAAACATAGCACACACTATTTTGGACTCCACTCATACTGACATGATTGTAAAATCTTCCCTGTCTTTTAGAAAGGTCTGATCTCTGCTCTCGGTTCAATCAATTTCATTGATTTCCAATCTGATCCCCCCACACCCTTCCTTCTCTTGCCAAAGAAAAAGATCACCGTATGTTATATCTCCAATTGTTTTTCTGTCATTACATGTTGTAAAATTGTCACTGATTGTATTGCATCTTTTCTACTCTGCATCTCCCAGTCGGCGGCGCACGCATGCGCAGCGGCCCCTCCCCTAGCCACTCTATCACTGTCCTGCCTGGTTAGTGGGGAAACAAAATTTCGAATTCACTCTATGTACATGTACATGATTGTTTTCGACAATAAAGCAAACTATGACTGACTGACTGAAGTTATTTTCAAAATATAAATATTTTTAAGCAAAAATCTCTATCTATTGTATAAACAGATGTGATTTTTGATGTAAAACAATATCATTAAATATCTTGAATACATTAGCTAACCAGCACAGTTATCAATTGATTTTCAGTTCATCTTATCAATATAAATGAGATTTAGCCACTTTTATCTCGGAAGCAGATCGAGTCCAAAAATGTCTAGACCAGCGATATCAGAAAATAGCATAATATCATCATCATCTTCAGTATGTGGTCTTTCATAATGTCTTTCTTACTTTCCTGTAGATACTTCTCATAAAAAACTCTAAAATGGATACAGCAAATAAACAAAATATTTGTTAATTGTTGGTTAATAATTTGAGGCGTTTTTCTAAGAGTATTTCCAAGTTCCATGAATCTATACATGCCTTTCTCTTTTATCCAGCACAGAGCGTTGTAATGTGAGAAGACCTGTTCACTGTCAAATGAGCTAATTCAAACAGAGAGGCCAGAGGAGGGTGTGGTGGTGAAGACTCCGGAAGTGGGTGAGATAATGAAACCGGCTCCAGGACTGCCGTGCGCATAAATTTCAGACAGCTACGGCAAAATTAGATCCAATTACCTCCCCTTTCTTTAGGTAAAATTAAAAAGTGACATGACAATGATGTATTCCAGGTAAAAATCCTCCTTCCTACTGGTTCATCTTTCAAAACTGATTTTTTCCCCTCGAAGCTAGAGCCTTTGTGGGTGGAACAGATCTATCCTGCTAATAGGCCTGACTGCTTTGAAGATGTGTTAGCCTGAACTATGGCCTATTAAATATGAATGGACTACAGACTGCACGGCACTCTTCCTGCATATGCACCAAGGTGGTCAAAAGTATCAAAAATCAGATACAAATCAATGCTAAAACTAATATCGAAACTATATAATAATTTGAGCAGGTATCGAAACTTAAAAAAGTCATTCACAGGATACAAATGAACCTTTCCTGAATAGTTTTAAGATCTTGAGCTGTATCAGAACAAGTAGAGCTCTGGAAAAAACTAAGAGACCACTTTTTCTGAAATCAGCATCTCTACATGTATTACAGCCATTCCATTCCAGCGTCTGTTGAATTCCAACACAAACACAAAGCTGAGCTACTTCAGTTCTTGCACCAGGAGTGGAATAAAGTCACCCAAGAACAATGTGAAAGACTTGTGGAGAGCATGCCAAGACACATGAAAGCTGTGATTAAAAATAAGGGTTCCTTTTGCCCAAACACATACCTATAAGTAGAATAAGTAAAATCATAAAAACTGATAATTTTGCAGTGGTTTCTTATTTTTTTCCAGAGCTGTATAAGAGCACATAGACTAGTATACGCCCATGGGTTAGGCTTAGGGACTACACAGATATAAAACATAAAAGATAATATAAATATAAAGAATATAAATAAGTACTATGATTTAAGTTTGAGAATCACATTCTGTTGTCTAAAGAAATAGTTTCGTATTGTAATCTGCGCTGACTCTTGGCCTGTCAGGATAATTATTATCATATTATAAATGAAACAATCATTTTTGGAGGTCATTATTCCTATGACATATCCCATAGCTCTGCTTAGAATGTTCCACAATATGGCATTAAACAGATCAACCTTAAATGTATTAAATTACAGGTGACTGTATACAGTAGCTCACAAATACCAAGAAAAACAGGTGTTCTGACTGTGAGCGGGGGGTGCCTCTCCACAGATCTGACCTGTAACTTGACCCAGTTTGGTCTCCATGACGACAGAAATGTTTAAAGCCATACTGTGAAACATTCCAGACAAAGCAATACCAGAAAAAGTTGTACAATGCACCTTTAAGAGCTGTATTCTGCTATTTATGTATACAGTTCAATAATATTTAACAATATCTCACATTTAGAATACTTTTTAAATACTTTTTAAAAATTCTGCTTTATGGTTTGGTTTCAGTATTATTATTGTTATTGTGACAGGCCCATAGAGTGGAAAGTTTTAGGATTCAGACGAGACTAATATGCACAAAGTATAACATGAGAATACTGTGATTGGACTTCCACATTGTGAACGGTGACGTATAAGAAATCAATAGGGAACATGCCCGTCAACAGCCCGCGGCACTGGCCCCACACAGCCCGGGATTACAGTACGCAAGAGGGGGTCGTGTCATCACATACAAAACAAAATACACAGGGTGGTCTTACACTTTGCTATTGCTAATAACTGTGGTTAAACTTGGTCTTTCTTTAGAGGTATATACTATATCCTCCTGGGACCCGAAGAAAAAAAGTGTATCTAAATTATTATTATTATTATTTTAATTTTCTATTTGGAGGGAAATGAACACCTTAGCATTTACATTTTGTTAATTTTATTTTTATTCATATTTGTGTAACATGTCCTCTGTAATAGACTGTAACAGTGTTAAATCCATGTCAAGTTAACCTAACCTAAACCTAGCAAAAACATTTTTTCGGTCGGGTTTACAGTCGCCCCAAAATGTTTTTAGACTCCTTTTTAATTTATTATTTATTTATGTATGTTTTTTTTTTTTTTTTTTTTTTTTTTTTTTTTTTTTATGTTTTATAAAAAAAAATGTATGTAATATTTACTTATTTACTTATGTATGTTTTTAATGTATTTTATTTATATATTTTTTATTTCTATGCATTATTATTATTATTATTATTATTATTATTATTATTATTATTATTATTATTATTATTATTATTATTATTATTATTATTATTATTTTATTTTATTTTAATTTATTTTTTTATCATAGTGCAGCTACAAACTAGAGTCTATCTCAAAACTTAAACGATGTCCACTATAAAGGACACAAATGAATGGGCGGGTCTCAGGAGGATATTACACAAAATGACATAGTGACAGGTTAGTTTTCAAGTTAACGGCTAACTTTTACATTTTGTTCAGTACAGATTAGGCAATTCCTGGACTGAAATTATTCAAATGACTCTACTGAAGGTGTAAGGATTTTAAAAACACATGTGAGAATGAAACAAAACACAATTCCAGGTATGTTTGTGATGAGGAAGCCACATTATAACATAAATCGGAAAATAGCGTAATATGGGAGCTTTAAAAAGAAAGGAAAAAGAAAAAAATATGTGTTATGCTATTGGAATTACAATATAGTATTACAAAGTTAACTGTAATCATTAGCCTTGAATGGGGAAATTGACCAACAGTTGGGATAATATTTCCTAGATCCTTTATCCTCATCTCTAGCAAAAACAGTCTATTTTAAAAACACGAATGCATTTGTTCTTTTGCCTATGTCCAGTGAAAGGATGGATACAAAAGCTGTAAATAATAATTCTTTTGAAAATCAATAAATCCAGCAATGATTCTTTTGATTAATTGATAAATAGTTTACAATGTGGAAAAAATGTGAGATTTAAAAAAAAAAATTGTTAAAATTGTTTTAAATAAAGTTAAAATAATTCATCTTGAGGTCATCTTGATTGAGTATGTGACCCGCCACGGGAAAATGGTCACGTCGGGATTTGTGAACACGAGAAAATCGCATTAGAAGCATGTTTTTTTTCTATGTGCTAATTGAGATTATGTTTCACTCCATGTTTCAAATAACAGCACTGGTTGCTTAAACAGGACTAAAACAGGACTAAACCAGTGCTAAAACAGGACTAAACCAGGACTATACTAGGACTAAAACAGGACTAAAACAGGTCTAAAACAGGACTAAACCAGGACTAAACCAATACTAAAACAGGACTAAAAAGGACTAAAACAGGATTAAACAAGGAATAAACCAAGACTAAACCAGGACTAAAACAGGACTAAACCAGGACTAAACCAGGACTAAAACAAGACTAAAACAGAACTAAAATAGGACTAAAACAAGACTAAACCAGGACTAAAACAGGACTAAACCAGGACTAAACCAGAACTAAAACAGGACTAAAACAGGACTACACCAGGACTAAAACAGGACTTAAAATGGACTAAAACAGGACTAAACCAGAACTAAAACAGGACTAAAACAGGACTACACCAGGACTAAAACAGGACTTAAAATGGACTAAAACAGGACTAAACCAGAACTAAAACAGGACTAAAACAGGACTAAACCAGGACTAAAATAGGACTAAAACAGGACTAAACATTAACTTTAACGTGGCTTTTCTCAGTTCGTCGTTTTCACAATGTGCTGCTTTCAAATGGCCACAAATTCTTCAAATGTTCTCAGATTTCCATGTGTAAGGCATCGTTAGAAATCTTAGAATCTGTGAATAACTCAAAACACCTCTGGGACGACTTGTGTCTGTTTTTTCCATGGCCGGTCACATATTTAAAGACAAAATAAACATACTTTTTCAGAAAATGTAAAATTACTGTCATTTTAATGTAATTACTGCTCATGAAACGTTTTCTCTCAGCACATGACATTTTTATGAATACGTTTTTGAAAGAATGAACCTTTATTCGATTTTTATTATGCTGCGAATTAATCAATTTGTTTCATCTCGACTTTTTGGTTCCTTTCCTCCTAACAATGTGTTTTTTACAATATCGATGCCTGATGTTTTTTTTACTTGCTCAACATCTTTTCTTAAGTGAAATCTGTATTTTTGATGATTTAGACAGGTATAAATGTTAAAAATCACTATATCAGGACCTAGAATCAAACATTTTTAGAGTAGTATTAGATTATTTTTACCATACCACTAATATGCCTTTTAACAGTAACTAGTGATGAGAAGAATATGTAATTTACATTTTAGTTACAGAATACTGAATACCTACTTTAAAATGTATTTTGTAACATATTCTTATACAGGATCCAATCAGAGTACTGTATTCTGAATACTTAAAATACTTTCAAGCTGATTTGCATTTAAATTATAGTGTAAAGACGTAACACAGTATTAAAAACAGCTTTATTTGTTTCACTGTTTGTTGATGCATTTTCTATCACTAATTGGAGAAGGAAAAAGCCTAAATTGTGTAACCAAGCACTGCAATGTATTCCTTTGGTTTTAGAAAAGTACTTATATTTTGAATACCACCAAATGAAAAAGCACTGTACCGAAAATTACTACTTATTATCAGTATACAGCTCTGGAAAAAAAATAAGAGACCACTGCAAAATTATCACTTTTTCTGATTTGTTTGGGCAAAAGGAACATTTTTGTTTGAGTCTATAAACTACTGACAACATTTCCCCCAAATTCCAAATAAAAATATTATCGTTTAGAGCATTTATTTGCAGAAAATGACAAATGGTCAAAATAACAAAAAAGATACACTTTTTCAGACCTCAAACAATGCAAAGAAACAAGATCAAATTCATTTTAAAACAACATAATACTAATGGTTACACTTAAAGGGATATGCCACCCCCAGGTCAAATTTGGGCATCTCCCCACAGTCCAGAGACTAAAATAAGTGGTGGAAAGCGTTTTCCTGCTCACCCAGCCATTGTCCGAGTCTGTCGCCACTGACCGCCGCGGTATCTGGTGCTCCTCCGCCTTAGACTGGAGTCTAACGTCGCCAGAGAAAGATTTCTGCCAAAAGGAATTAATTTGCTCGATGCGTTTCCCAATTACTTTCTGTGTAGTGCGCATTCATATCGAGTGCAAATAAATGTGCAAATCAACACGGAGAGCTTGCCTTGGTCATTTTGGGTGGGAACTATTTTCCAGTGCGGAAGAATAAAGCCGAATCACGCAGCACGCTGCCAGGGGAATCCCAGTTACGCACTACACACAAAGTAATTGGGAAACGCATCGAGCAAATTAATTCCTTTTGGCCGAAATCTTTCTCTGGCGACGTTAGACTCCAGTCTAAGGCGGAGGAGCACCAGATACCGCGGCGGTCAGTGGCGACAGACTCGGACAATGGCTGGGTGAGCAGGAAAACGCTTTCCACCACTTATTTTAGTCTCTGGACTGTGGGGAGATGCCCAAATTTGACCTGGGGGTGGCATATCCCTTTAAGAAGAGTTCAGAAATCAATATTTGGTGCAATAACCCTTATTTTTAATCACAGCTTTCACATTGTTCTTGGGTGACTTTATTCCACTCCTGGTGCAAGAACTCAGCTTTGTGTTTGTTAGGGATGGGCGGATCAATACCAAAGTATCGATATATCGATCCTGATGGAGTATTTAATATGGATCGATCCTGGTATTAAATTATCGATACCAAGTCATGTTTTCTTACTGACTTAACTTTCAGTTTATTTAGTTCAAATTCATATGTGTTTTGTTCATTATTCAACCATTGCCACTTGTCAGGCACTACTTTTCCTTCCGCGTTCTCACCAAACGTGGGATAGTACGCCATCCTGCGACAGACTCACTGCTGTGAGATTTCAGTCAAAGCGGCGCGGGGCTGCGGGAGCCATGGGAGACCGCAAGCGAAGTGTGGAGTTACTTCCACACCGTGGACGACAATGTTGTGAAGTGCAGTGTGTGCAAAAAAATGATCCGATATTGTGGCAATACCACAAATTTAAGTTAATTTAAGTTTTGATGTCTGCGTTGCCATTTTCAACAAAGAATTTTTTTCAGATATCTGGTGTTAGAATATGTGGAGCTAAGCCCCCTGGTGGAGCTTTGTGGAGCCAAGGTATCTAGTTAGAGCCAGGTTAGTGTTTTTCTGGAGTATTAAAAAATGTATGAAAGTATCAGTATCGGTATCGATATCGGGATTCTAACCCTGGTATTATTTGGTATCGTATCGAAACAGTCCCTAGTGTTTGTGTTGGAATTCAACAGACGCTGGAATGGAATGGCTGTAATACATGTAGAGATGCTGATTTCAGAAAAAATGCAGCGGTCTCTTATTTTTTTCCAGAGTTGTACGTATTCTCGGTTCATGTACTCTGCTACTTCCCAGCACTGATAATACCCAAGCGTATTTAATGAGATTAGACATAATATAAACCACATCACAAGCGTTGGCTGAAAGAATGAAAAAAACAAAAAAAAAACAAAAAAAAAAACACTGGGGTTATTTAGGGGTTATTGAGGGGTATTTATTTATTTCACTGAGTTTGCACTTTACTATTTCGCACTTTACAACTATGTGGATGCTCCAAACACACTTTCGTTGTTCTCTCTTGTGCAATGACAATACATACTTGAATACTGAGTAGCAACAGTTCTTTGTATGCAATAAAAAACACACTTCTCAGTAAATATAATATTATCAGACAGAGGCAATAAAACGTAGCCAGTCTGTCCTGCCGCCCGCCATTAAAATCACACATCATCAGCGCAAATTTACTCCAGACTCCTCTTCCTTCACAAAGCTATGCCCCATCATCCACCCGTCACAGATACAAGCTTCAAACGGCTCCACTCGGCCTTATCTCCAGCCTCTCCATCATGACCCTGTATACGCAAGGGGCAAGTACATTTCCTTCGCTCCGTATTGGATTAATATTATATACGGTTTAATATTTGCCATACATCATCGTCAAGTATCTGAGTACGTGTCCATCCGAGGCTCTGAATGAGGACACGGCTTGGAGCTCTGCCACCTGTATCACCTCAAAGTATAATCCCGCTTACAGCTTGTCAAAGATGAAGGCGATGTCAATATTTAATGAGAATTACTCATTTAAAAACCAAATTGTATTGATTTCAGAATCGCCTTATTGCTTTCAGCTTTCAGTCGTTAGTGGCAGATATAAATGTTCCGCTGTAATACAATTAGCCTGGATCATTGATTGGTGCTTAGTGTAATAGTTAGTGTAATAGTGTAATAGGAAACTTTTTAAAATTCTTGTTAATGTTTTGACACTATTAAAAAAATAATACATAAACTTGTAACCAGGTGATGGAAGACAATTGAAAAAAAAGCTGTCATCAGACGTATAATGCTGTCTCTTTTTATTTTTGCTACTGAATTTATTATTACTATTTATATCTGTGATTCTTGTTATCATATTTATTGTGATATGTGAGCTATATGAAGTTTGTCTAAGTCAGGGGTGTCAAACATTATTATTTTATTTTATGATTTATTTCCAGCTTGCCGTTCATTTGTAAACATAAAAAGGTACAGAAGTATACATCCTGCAAAGTCAATTCAATTGATTCAGACATTGAAAAAAAGCAAATAAATAAATAAATAAATAAATAAATAAATTAATAAATTAATAAATTAATAAATTAATAAATTAATAAATTAATAAATTAATAAATAAAATAAATACAATAAATAATAATAATAATAATAATAATAATAATAATAATAATAATAATAATAATAATAATAATAAATGCTTGAAATGGAGTGGGTAGAAGATAAACTTGTTTTTTAACCCACCTCATCTTCATTATTGTAATTATATTTTAATTTTCTATTAAAATATTGGTAATTTTCTGCGCTGCTTTTCTGCACCTATGTTGTGCGTGGCCCCTCCCACCAGAGCAGCACAAATAAAGACTCGCCTCTTTCCAAACGCTCTTAAAGGACCATCGTTTTGACTGTTGACCGTGACACCCTCATTAGCAAAATGTCAAAAATGAGAAAAGTGGATGCAGAGTGCAGGATTTTCCAAAAAAAATTGACTAATTCCTATTTGTTCACGGAGGTGAATGGGAAACCTGTACGCTTGTGTTGAAATTGCATTTTTCTTAAAGTTTCAGGTTGTTCATAATATTATAATATTTTGTAAAAGAAAGAGTTCATCAAATAAAAAAAAGACTTTGCATTTCTCTGCACAAATATTTGGACTTATTGCTATTTTTGGGGGTATATATGGCATGAGTTTTCTGATCCGGCCCCTTTGGGATCAAAGTAGGTTGGATACGGCCCCCGGACCAAAATGAGTTTGACACCCCTGGTCTAAGTCTTTTAATCAAGAAGAAATGTATCTGCAAGCATGCTTTGACCAATCTCACAAGAGGCCCTTAGTGAGTGAGTATTTTTTGTGTGTTTTTGTGTGTCTTAAATAAATTATAAGAAAAACATTGGACACAAGAGTAACATAATCATCATAACTCAGCAGGTGAAGGTGACGGCAAGTTATAGGTGGACGATCTGAAGAAGAATTATTAAAATGGCAAAGGTTGTTTCGGAAAAATAAAAAACTAGAATATTGATTATATTAGACTATAATGTGTTCTCCTTCACGACCTCACGTCACTGAAACTTGAGAGAGGCCCCAGTGTTTCAGTCTTTTAACGTAAATGTGAGAAAGTGTCTAACTGAATCAAAAATGTGAGCACGAACATGTATTTTTCCTTAATTTTATGATTGTATAAATATATTATTGTGTATTTGAATAAACTGTATCGTCTGAATATTGTTACTGGGATAATACAATACATAGTTTTGACCATATTAGGCATAGACGGATCCAACTTCTTCTGTTCCAACACCGATGTCGATACTTTGGCTTTGAGTATCTGCAATATCTGATATCAACCAATACCAGGGCAGAGACTGAAAATAGTAGCATGATAAAAAATGATAAAAATGTGTTTTGTAACTGTATTTATAATTTTAAGTAACTACAAAACAGCTTTGTAAAAATATTACATAGTGTTTTACCAGCGTTGCCCAATAAATCATCATATTAGACTTAGACAAACTTTATTGATCCATAAGGGGAAATTGTTTTGGGTACAGTAGCTCACTCATCAAATATAATATATAATAGAGGGTAAAAATAAATATATATATATATGAAAATAACAACCAAAGAGCAATAAACCAGTGTCAGATGAGACATAATTATACAAATACAGATTTAAATAGAAAAGTTGTAATAAAATATAAAATACAATACCAAATATGATGTACAATCCCAGCTATATACAGTTATTACACCAGTTTATAGATCAAAACGCGATTTCGACTGAATGTCTTGGAACTGATATATACGATCCACCAAAAATGTTCAATATAAGCATCAGTTTACCAGTATCGTATCGGTGTATCCCTAGGCAACACCACCACTCCTACTTCAAATCAGATCATTGTGGAATTCTGCATGTTGGTTTAGGCCTATACTTATTTAACTGACATGTGACTAACAGAGAAATCTGAAGTCAAAAGAAAAGTTGAATTATGAATTATTATATTGAAAAAGTACGGAAGCCGACAGAGGCCATGTTCATAATGATTATTTTCCACCTTAATAATGAGAAAATTAACTCGAGATCTGGAGAAAACGACACAATTAATTTCTGATCTCGAGAAAACAAAACTGTTATTTCGAGATCTCGAGAAAACAAAATTTATTCTGTGATCTCGAGAAAACAAAACTTATTCTGTGATCTCGAGAAAACAAAACTGTTATTTCGAGATCTCGAGAAAACAAAATTCTGTGATCTCGAGAAAACAAATCTGTTATCCCGAATTAAAAGACGTAACGCAATCTCCCCCTGTGTCACCCCCTGATCAAAATATTCCCTTATCAGCTGATCGATTATTATTCCAGACATTCTAATGACCAAAAACACGTCTATTCAGAATGAGAAATAGCCCCGAAGTCAGCCTGTCACAACGTGGAGGTAGACGTTTCAGTTGTTTTCTCGAGATCACGGAATATTTGTTTTGTTTTCTCGAGATCACAAATTAATTGTTTCGTTTTCTCGAGATCTCAAAATAACTGTTTTGTTTTCTCGAGATCTTGAAATAACTGCTTTGTTTTCTCGAGATCTCAAAATAACTGTTTTGTTTTCTCGAGATCACGAATTAATTGTGTTGTTTTCTCGAGATCTTGAAATAAGTGTTTTGTTTTCTCGAGATCTTGAAATAACTTTTGTTTTCTCGAGATCTTGAAATAAGTGTTTTGTTTTCTCGAGATCTTGAAATAAGTGTTTTGTTTTCTCGAGATCTTGAAATAAGTGTTTTGTTTTCTCGAGATCTTGAAATAAGTGTTTTGTTTTCTCGAGATCTTGAAATAACTTTTGTTTTCTCGAGATCTTGAAATAACTGTTTTGTTTTCTTGAGATCACGGAATAATTGTTTTGTTTTCTGGAGATTACAAATTAATTGTGTTGTTAATCTCGATAATCTCGTTATCTCGGGATAACCAGGAAGAAAAAACATTGCTTATGAATATGGCCTCTGTCGACATCCGTAAAAAAGTAATTCAACATTGTCATTTTTCCAGTTCCCTTCTGAGTGATCAGAGTCATTACCCCGGGACGTCCTTAGGGACTGGTTCACTCACGGCTCTTAAGTGCGCACATGTAACTCTTCCCACCGCCTCTTCTTGTGCACTAAACGCTCACTTCTGCCTCATTTGGGCGTTGGCAAAATAGAAAAGGACAATCCACCGCTAAAAAAAAGGTCTCCGTCTGGGAAGATTTATGATAGGAAGGCACAAAATGACAGGGGTACACATGCCAGGCGGGCTGGTGCTGCGCGCAAACAGAGCCCAGTCAGGTCTAATTGAGGAGAATCTAATATGCTGTTGACAGTTATGTAAGCAGGAAGTCATCTCAACTGATGTGGGCTAATAATTACAGGCACGTCAATTAACCACAGGAATACAGGCTACTGTTTACTCTATTTGGTCTCTTATTATGTGTAGGCTTTAGAAAAAATACCTATCCTTTAATATCATATTGCAGAAATATGAGGATATAATGGTAAAAATGTCATCAAAATGAATACAAATCAAAATAAAAAATAAGATAACTATTATTTTTGGTCAAATTTGGGACAAAAACGCATAAAAGCTGTGCGTTTTTGCGCATTTACAACAGATTACGCACACTTGGCACGGACTTACCATTAGTTTTCCATCTTTTCCCTGCGCAGCCACTCAGTGAAAACGCCTCAAAGTATCTGAAAGTTGGAGAAAAATATTTAGAAGAACAAAAAGTAGCGTCCCCAGACAGTATTTGGTTGCTTGTCCGGTAATTCCCAGCTCTTCAACAGTTTGATCCGCCCGTGGTGTGTGCGCGCACTCGTCAAAGACTGAGCCAGAGCTTCCGGATGTTCCAGTGAGGGTTAGGGTGGATGGATGGAGCGGCTGTGCATGTCCTGCGTAATTGTCAGGGGGGGAAAAAAACACGTCAAGTTGCACAGTATCCGAAACTAAAAGCTTTAACCACAAATGTGAATCGCGATCTGGATTAATGTGTGCTAATATCTGAGAGGCCATAGCGGGAAATAATCAGCAAATACAGTATGGCCTCAAAAGCTTCATAAAAACGATTCTATTAAGCTGCAGACAAAATGGTTTCTCAGTAAAACCGGACTTGCGTTTACAAATGATCAATACTTTGTAAATGATTGCGCGTATTACAAGAAGAACACTGACTAATAGGCCCGTGTTGAATATGCATGCAGAATGGACCATCACAGTTGGACATTGGCGCCCTTTAGTGGCTTCAAGACGCACGGACACATTTTGGAACTGACCAGCTTTAGTCTGTAGTTTCTGAAGGATTCTACACACATCTGTAGTTTCAATTACTTCAAGTTTATGTTCCTAATTTTTTAAATACAGAAATTGTTATAAGAGTTATTCCAGAGCTGGAGGACATTTTACATCCCACCCATCAAATATTAAATAATCCACATGCAAAATACTAAAACATACAGTTTCTGAGTGAATTTACTTGTCCTGAGACCAAATCTAAAACAACTAAGAGAAAAGAATGTTTAAAAATAACATTTAAAATACCAAATAAGTCTGGAGTACCTCCAAAATGCCATTTTCCTCTTTTCCCACCCCTCTAATGACCAAATTGAATCTCAAATAAAACAGTTAAAATTATTATTATTTTTTTGTGTGTGTATTATTTGTTTCATTGCCATCTCTTGTAACTGTTGGAACATTTGTTTTAATAGACATAATATTTCAAATAATAATTATTATTCATGGAACATGTGTCACACAACATGCACACAACCCTGTTACCAGAACATTTTTAGTCTGGTAGAAGAAGAAGAAAGCAGAACCACATGATCCCCTGGACTTGACATCATCAAACAGTTTTCCAAAAGAATGGGCAGAGCAAAGGTTTGTCTTCTCTTCTATTTTTCACATTTTTATAACATAGTTAGTCTTGATTAAATGTCTCACTCTACCTCATGAATCCTGTTATGCAAATGATCAGAATAAATTATGGGGATGGTCCCCGGGTCAAATATAGAAACAACTTCTCCTGTGCGAGATCAATAAAGGTCAATCTTCTAATCCTTGACCACTGTAGGGCGCTTTGTGTTACAATTTTGTATGAAAAGCGCCTTATAAATATTGTTTGATTGATTGATTGAAGACAATTATTATTATTTTTTCCTTTACTTATTTGCATAAATAAGTTTTTCCTCTTGATTAGCAGTAACAGCTAAACAGCTTCTACTCCTGAGGTAAAGCGAACATTAGTGCGGATTTGCAACCCTGTTACCTGCAACCCTGTTACTGTGATTAGAGTAAATAAATAAATAAATAAATAAACCAAATAAATCATGTAATAAAAATTGTACCATTGATCCGTAAGCTGAGCTAATCAAGCATTTGAGAGTTTATTACCCATTATTGATGAATGTGTAGCAGAAAATCTGAAAAGTGAAGGCTTATTTTTCAAGAATTTTAAAGCCCAAATGTCCTCCAATTCTGAATGACCCATAAATATAAGCTCCTTACAGCCACCAGTTAGCAGCCAAACTTTTCCTCTTTCATCAGTGCGCGTAAACAGCATCCACGTGGCTAAAGTATCTTATTAAAACCGTGAGAGCTGGTTATAGTCCTCAGTCTACTTTCGCTCTCCCCAGTCTGGACTTAGGGGCGCTGTGGTTCATTTTGAGACCACATAAATTGACAGCGGTCTCCCAAAGTTCATCCAGCCCTGACTGAGATGCGACAGGTTCAGGGAGGAGAGGAGGACACGGCCGGACCAAACCAGGCAGCTCGTCATGGCGCAGGTGAGCTTTACGCACGGATGTTACGTTCTTAAATTCAAACTTTTAAGCGTTTTTGTCTGCTCCTCTTGCCACGAGGAGGTCCGGACTACATTTTAACACTTTGATTTGTATTTATTTGATTATTTTGCAGATAAGCAGTGAAGAAGGGACTGTTTTATTGCAATCCATCAAAACGCAGAGATCTCAAAGTTCCATGATTTCTGCGTCTTTTAACTTCATCAACTCTATAATTGGATCCGGAATAATAGGTAATACAATCCAAATAACCTACTTACGTATACTTTTACCCCCTTACTAGTATTAGGCTATAGTTTAACTTTTAAATAAGTGATTTGCCCATTTGCTTGTTCATGTTGCAGAGTTATTGTTTAGGTGTTTTTTGGGACATTCCTAGCAACACTGGGGAAAACATCTCACATGCTGAAACACTCGGGGTCACTTCATGTCATATGACTAGCGCCTGTTGAGCCCTCTCTCCCCTTTAACCCTTTCATCGTCTTAAGAGCCGCGCTGTGCAGTGGAATTATGACGATCTGGAGCGCAAAGTGTTACAGAGGGATTAGAGGGCTGTTTGAATATGACGCCACACTTTTTCTGCTGCTAAACTCATTTATTATTAGCTCAGAGACATTGGAGCGTGCATATATCCTACCAAATATGTCATCACTGTAATAACCATGGCTTCATTAATGCTACATTACAACGTATTTTCTCTAAATGAAATATTCATTATTTGTTTTGAATAAAACTCACATATACAGCTCTGGAAAAATATAAGAGACCACTGCATTTTTTTCCTGCACTGCATCTCTACATGTATTACAGCCATTCCATTCCAGCATCTGTTGAATTCCAACACAAACACAAATCTGAGCTTTTGTTTATTTATTTATTCTTTATTTATTAGTGCATATTAATGAACATCTACAAGACTGCAATGTTGTAGATGATGCCAAAAATGCTCATTTCCATCTGTAGTCCCTGGGCAGGTAATACCACAGCAAAAACAACAAAAACAATGACAAGTGACAATAACACCAACATTAAAACATTAAAGATCCCATGACATGGTACTTCTTGATGCTTTTATATGGCTCCTTAATGGTTCCCTAATACTGTAAATGAATCCAAAATCAACACTCAGTGCATGAGAAACATAGATAAGATGAGAAAGAGTATTTTTTCTCCCTCAGAACAGGTCATAATGGGCCTTGTTGCTTGAATGCAAATGAGGAGAAAAGAGGGTGGGGGGCGTGGCCAAACGCTCCGCTCTCCGCTGTAGCCCTCAGCTGATCCATTTCCGTGTTTTTGCACGGGGGGAGAGATTTGAAGCGTTCCATTGAAAAATAAACACATTTCCACATAAAATAAAATTAAACCACTGCTGTTCAAAGGTCCAGAGGCTCAGATAAAGGACTTCCGAGCCTAGAAACACTCGGACGTGCCTCCAGGCAAATAAAAAAACGCATTTCGCATTGCCTAGCGCATTCGCAGTCCAAACTCTCTGGGCGTGATTTACAGAGACGCTGAGTACAGACAGACGGGGGTGGAACTGCATTTGCATTTCTTTTTTCGATCTGACGTCAACAAGGTGCCTTGTTCAAAATCGCCCGTTTGAGCTCCAATTTTTTGTAATGCAGAAAAGGATCGCAAATGCTCAGTTTAGACATTTCACAACTTTTAACCATGGGGGGGGGGGCTAAACAGGGTAGGGGAGCTCACATTAACGTTCAAAAACCTCAGAAAGTGACAATTTCATGCCATGGGACCTTTAAACCATTAAAAGTGTCCACAAGTCTGGTTTTCCTTTAGCCACTGTTTCAAGTTGAATTTGAAAGTGTCCAGTGTTGGAGTGTCTCTTATTGATGATGGGAGAGAGTTCCAGAACTTAGTGTCTCTGATTGAGAGCACAGTTTGTCCAAACGTAGTGCGTCTGTGTGGGACCTCACAGTTCCCCCGGGCTGTGGCCCTAGTTCCCATCCCACTGACTCTTTGTTTTAATAAAATCCTGTAGCAGAGGAGGAGCAAGTCCATGTAAAACTTTATGTCTAAAACAGCCATATACTTCAGTTCTTGCACCAGGAGTGGAATAAAGTCACCCAAGAACAATGTGAAAGACTTGTGGAGAGCATGCCAAGACACATGAAAGCTGTGATTAAAAATAAGGGTTATTGCACCAAATATTGATTTCTGAACTCTTCTTAAGTGTAAACATTAGTATTATGTTGTTTTAAAATGAATTTGATCTTGTTTCTTTGCATTGTTTGAGCTCTGAAAACATATATCTTTTTTGTTATTTTGACCATTTGTCATTTTCTGCAAATAAATGCTCTAAACGATAATATTTTTATTTGGAATTTGGGGGAAATGTTGTCAGTAGTTTATAGACTCAAACAAAAATGTTCCTTTTGCCCAAACACAAACACATAAGTAGTAAAATCAGAAAAACTGACAATTTTGTAGTGGTCTCTTAGTTTTTCCCAGACCTGTACGTATATGCATTTTATATCTATAATAGCTACTTTACAATTTACACTATGCAATAAATGCTTGAAGTTTCAAGATGAATCCTTATATTCATTTAGTATCATTGTAAACTAAAGTTCTGCCTGGAACATACAATATTTACAGTGTAATAAACGTATTATGCATGTTTGATACTCTCTTTTGGTAGGTTTGCCATATGCACTGAACCAAGCTGGGCTCCCATTTGGTCTTTTACTGTTGATAGTGGTTGGTTTTATCACAGGTAAGATGTTGTAACTATTCGATTTAAATTATCCAGTGCATTTACTTACTGTTGTTTTTCATTTAATTTTAGACTACACCATTATTCTGTTGATCAAGGGAGGAAACCTGTCAGGGACAAACAGTTACCAGGCACTGGTCCAGAGCACTTTTGGGTTTCCTGGGTTTTTGGTTCTTTCTGTGTTGCAGTTTCTCTATCCTTTTATAGGTACATAATATGTACATTTTGTGAAAAAATAATATTGTCACCTGTGCTGCCCTATAGCTACATGTTTTACTTGGCAGCTGCTTTTCTGTTAAAGGGATAGTGCGTTTTTTTAATGTTAGTCTGTATGGGTTTCCTTCTAAAAGTTATGTGTTATGGTCTTTTTTGGGCGGCAGTAGCTCAGTTGTTAGAGCACTTGTCTAATGATCCAGTGATTGGCGGTCCACTCTCGACGTGTGTGATCCCAGCTCAGCACAGATGAGTGCTGCCGTTGTGCCCTTGGGCAAGACACTTAACCCACCTCGCCCCCAGTGTCTGCGGACACTGGTAGCCCCCATGGCAGAAGATACAAGGCCCGTTGTGACGTGAGCCGTCCTCCTGTGGACCCACCACCTGCGGGAGGATTCATGGGGGCTGGTGCATTGTGTTCTGGGCAGCAGATCTGCTTGGACTACTGCTCCCGCGACCCAGAAAATGGAAAAAGCGGAAGAAGATGAATGAATGAGTTACGTGTTTTGACAGCGGCTTACCTCTGACAGTCTCAGCTGATCCCGGTTCGGCTCGCTTTCTGAAGCCCATGTAAGTAGGTCCGGTAACTTCCCTGGAACATGAAATAAAGCTTGTTTTTCTTCTCAAAACAAAACATTTGTCCGAAAGGTGATATATTTGTGTCCCAAACAGTTGTCCACGAAACATCCAGCAGCGTAGATTGCGGTCGCGTATTGTGTCTCTCGATTCGTATCATTGCGCGCACATTAGCTGTATTAGCCTGTTAACCTTTAGCGGAAGTGTACGGCGGATGCGGTCCGCCGTAAGGGGAAGTTTACAAGTGAACAGGCTAATACAGCTAATATGTGCGCAGTGATACGAGTCGAGAGACACAATACGCGACCGCAATCTACGCTGCTGGATGTTTCGTGGACAACTGTTTGGGACACAAATATATCATCTTTCGGACAAATGTTTTGTTTTGAGAAGAAAAACAAGCTTTATTTCATGTTCCAGGGAAGTTACCGGACCTACTTACGTGGGCTCCAGAAAGCGAGCCGAACCGGGATCAGCTGAGACTGTCAGAGGTAAACCAGTGTCAACACATGTAACTTTTAGAAGGAAACCCATACAGATTAACATAAAAAAGCACTATCCCTTTAAATGAAATCTGCTTTAAACTTTGCTCTTTTCTGTCTTAGCCATGATCAGTTACAATATCACAACAGGAGACACACTCACCAAAGTATTTCAGCGGATACCAGGAGGTATGACAAGATTCAGTGTTATTAAAACATAAACATAATAAAACCGTCTAATGGTTTGTACATTTGTTCTGTTTACAGTGGGTCCGGGTCATATTCTCGCAGAGCGTCACTTTGTCATCCTGGTGATAACTGTCATCTTCACTTTGCCTCTTTCACTTTATCGAAACATCGAGCGACTGGGAAAGGTGCGTGTCGTTAAACAGTTTATCTTTTTTACTTAATGTTCAAAACCCTGTCCTTTTAGGTCTCGTTCTTGTCCATGGTGTTGACTTTAACTGTGCTCATCATTGTCATCATTCGATCGGCCACTTTGGGACCGGAAATGTAATGTAAAATTTATTGTTCCTCAAATATTTTAAATCTAATATGTGAAGGTACAATTTGACATAAATGTGGCCACTAAATTGTCCTCCTCAGTCCTCCTACAGAAGAGGCTTGGGCATTTGCAAAGATTAACGCAATTCAGGCTGTTGGCGTCATGTCCTTTGGTGAGATTTGCAATTAATATGAATAGTTCTTAGAAGAAAAAACAAATCCTTATTCCTTCTGATTATTTAAGTAAAATAATTTAGATTGACAGCTACGGAAGCCGACAGAGGCCATGTTCGGAATGATTCCACCTTAATAAGGAGAAAATTAACTTGAGATCTCGAGAAAACGGCATAATTAATTTGTGATCTCAAGAAAACAAAACTGTTATTTTGAGATCTCGAGAAAACACTGTATCTCCGTGGGTAAAGACAAAGCCGGGCCAGTCTTCTGCGGAGGTGCCGCGGACTAATCTTGAAATTATCCCGAATTAAAAGACGTAATGCAATCTCCCCCTGTGTCAACCCCTGATCAAAATATTGCCTTATCAGCTGATCGATTATTATTCCAGACATTCTAATGACCAAAAACGCATCTATTCAGAATGAGAAATAGCCCCGAAGTCAGCCTGTCACAACGTGGAGGTAGACGTTTCAGTTGTTTTCTCGAGATCACGGAATAATTGTTTTGTTTTCTCGAGCTCACAAATTAATTATCTCGTTATCTCGGGACAACAAGGAAGAAAAAATATTGCTTATGAATATGGCCTCTGTCGACTTCCATAGACACCTCAATAAAGGGAATATTATTATTATTATTTGGATATAATTTGTAAAATATTTTTTCCTCAGCGTTCATATGCCATCACAACAGCTTTCTGATCTTTGGGTCTCTGGAGGAGCCCACTCTGTCTCACTGGACCAGAGTCACTCATGTGTCTGTGGGCTCTGCTCTCGTCATCAGTGCTGCTTTCGCTGTGGCCGGATACGCCACCTTCACTGGTTATACCCAAGGTGCACAGGGCTGTAGACAAAAACTCTATACAGTTATAGTTCACAGTTTAGTTTATTTTACTGTGTGGCCCAGAATTCTGTAATTTTGGTTTCCCTCTTATGGTCAATAATACTGATATCACTGGTCTACAAATTTTTGGACTCGATCTGCTTCTGAGATAAAAGCTAAATCTAATTTATATTGATAAGATGAACTGAAAATCTGTGCTGTTTAGCTAATGTATTCAAGATATTTAAAGGTCCCATGGCATGAAATTTTCACTTTCTGAGGTTTTTGAACGTTAATGTGAGCTCCCCTACCCTGTTTAGCCCCCCCGCCCCATGGTTAAAAGTTGTGAAATGTCTAAACTGAGCATTTGCGATCCTTTTCTGCATTACAAAAAATCGGAGCTCAAACGGGCGAGTTTGAACAAGGCACCTTATTGACGTCAGATCGAAAAAAGAAATGCAAATGCAGTTCCACCCCCGTCTGTCTGTACTCAGCGTCTCTGTAAATCACGCCCAGAGAGTTTGGACTGCGAATGCGCTAGGCAATGTGAAATGTGTTTTTTTATTTGCCTGGAGGCACGTCCGAGTGTTTCTAGGCTCGGAAGTCCTTTATCTGAGCCTCTGGACCTTTGAACAGCAGTGGTTTAATTTTATTTTCTGTGGAAATGTGTTTATTTTTCAATGGAACGCTTCAAATCTCTCCCCCCGTGCAAAAACAAGGAAATGGATCAGCTGAGAGCTACAGCGGAGAGCGGAGCGTTTGGCCACGCCCACACCCTCTACTCTTTTCTCCTCATTTGCATTCAAGCAACAACGCCCATTATAGAGTGTTCAGAGAGAGAAAAATTACTCTTTCTCAGCTTATCTCTGTTTCTCATGCACTGAGTGTTGATTTTGAAGAAGGATTCATTTACAGTATTAGGGAACCATTAAGGAGCCATATAAAAGCATCAAGAAGTACCATGTCATGGGACCTTTAATGATATTGTTTTACATCAAAATCGCATCTGTTTATACAATAGATTTAGGCATTTTTGCTTAAAAATAATATTTATATTTTGAAAATATTTAACTTGTACTTCTTTATCCGTCAAGAAATAAACAAGAAATATCTTAAAACATTAGTTGATTGAATATCTTATGAAAAACAAGCTAACGTATCACATGTGTTACAACAATAATGTGGAGCCCGACTTTTGTCCTGATCTCCATCTTTACAACCAAAGTATTGGTGATCTGCCTTTTTAACCACTGCAGTTATGTCGCGCTTTTGTGATGCAAACGTCACTTTACCACAAACTTAACAGAAGTTTTGTGGGTTGTTCACACAATTTCGAGGCATCTCTCTTATGTGAAATAAAAAAACAAATTTGATGTTAAAACTGTAGACATATTACAATGAATGTATTGGAATGTGCAGACAGGCTTTCAGATAGAACTGGTTGCTTGTAGACACACTGTACCTTCTGATAAACTACCGTTTTTGCCTTATTTTGCATAAATTTCCTATTTTGACCCAATACTATATCTTGGAAACTATAGCCAATCAGCACTTCTGACTTACTTTTTCTTTATTAATGACCTAAACCAAGAAAAATTTCACTACTTTTGTTCCGGAAGCATTTGCTTGTAGACCAGAGTAATATTTGTTTTTGAATTTTATTATCAGAAACCCATGTAGTGATAATAAACATTGATATGACATTGATATGACAACTATTACATGATTAATGTTATGATCTTGTACCACTTTCAGGAGACATATTTGAGAATTATTGCAGGGATGATAATCTGGCCACATTTGGTCGCTTCTGTTTTGGCCTCAGCATCATCACCACTTTTCCTCTGGAGTGTTTTGTCACCCGTGAGGTAAGAAGGAAATTACAAAGAAAGTTTCACGAGATTCTAATTTTAGAATCTAAACCATGGGCCTGGTTAGTTCTGGGATGGGAGACAGCTGAGAATACTCACCACAATTTTACTAATTTTGTGAATTGTATGCGAAGTGCTGCTGCTGCTGCTGTTTGTTTTGTTCTGTATTCTGTTTTTTTATTTACAGTTTTAAACACAAATGAAATGAAACAATGAACTTCAATGAAAACAATGTAAAGTGATTTCAGGAAGCTTATGATATGAACCGACCCCCCCCCCCCCCCCCCCCTTTTTCCCCCCATAGAACTTAACCCTCTCCGATCACCCACCCCCCCCCCAGGTCCTACATAGACATGGATATATACTTACATTACTACAATACTGTTAACTACAGTACTTATTGAAGAAACGTATAGCACAGCAGTTTAAAATACTTGGATTAAGTTTGTGCTTTTACACATTATGTATAAGTAACAATCTGTGTTTTACAATTATTATTTTTTGTACCGGTGGAAACATCCGAAGCAGAAACTAAATGGAAATTTGCTGTGTTCCTGAGAAAGTTATAAAGTTATATTGACTTAAAGGTACAGTGTGTAGGATTCGTGGCGCATAGGTGGATATCGCTATTCCACTTCCTCTTTTGGCTACGGCAGACCTCGAGGGTCACCCGGGCGCGCCGTAACGCAGACAGCTCGCGTTGTTGCGCACACCCAGCGCTGTGCGAACTACGGTATAAATAAAACGCGGCCCCGCGGTCACATTTTTTTTTCTTTTCGCATGAAAACACACATTCCTGATCGTCTACCATGACACTCTACACATCAAATGAAACCTTACAGTCTCCTCTTTTTGACTATGCAATTCATTTCCCAGCACAACAATCACTCCCCAAGCACATGGGGCTTTTATACAGAAAAGCACAAAACGAGGTTTGTTACTTAGCTTACCTTTGAAGGCTCTGGACAGGTCAAACTCTGTATTTCACCATAAACCTGGCCTCAATCTGTCCGTAAGGATCCAGCGAATAAAATCCAGTAAAACAATTTAGTCCAAAACATGTGTTAGATCCAATACGACATGTGATACAGCAGCATGCTTGTTTACCCAAAATACGAGGCTCCCCCCTCCCCTTCCCCTTCTCTCCTCTCCTCCGCTCCCTCAGGCGCGCTGCCTGAGAGCCGCTGCTAGGCTTCTGCTAGCAGCGGCTGAGCAGCTGCTAGCAGGAGCCTAGGCGAAGGATGAGCCCAAATGTCCTTCTGCGGCTCTCGTATTCAAAATGGCTGCCTCTAATATGGGGAAGATCCCCCTTTTATGTGACTATATCTAAGTCCAAAAGAATACTTTGATTTCATGATGGAAGTGAAAAGGCTTGGAAAACAATGTATTTTTGAATGGGTATCTTCAATTTCAGTAATTAACGGGTAAAAATCTTACACACTGTCCCTTTAAGAGTTTTATATATTTGATCACAGAGCCCCACACGGTGTAAAATTTTGATGGTTTTATTCCGTTTTTATTGAAGATTCGTTGTTTGCTGGTCAAACATACGTATTTTATTTTATTTTATCTGTGATACCCCTGCGAAGAGCTTTTCCCAATTTCGTTTTTACCTGACATAATGACAATAAAGATTATTCTATTCAGATGCCATAGTGGGGCAGCAATGTGCACACTGTTGTTGTGTCCTTAGGCAAGACAATCCACCCACCTTGCCTAGTATGACTATAGTGTGTGAGTGTGTGATAGGTGGTGGTCGGAGGGGAGGACTGGGTGGATACAGTAATATCTTACCACTGAGTACAGACTGAATAAATAATTCAGTGTGTTGTAAAGAAGCTGGAAAAGTGCTTTATATAAGACCTATGCATTATTGTCATTATTTTGGCCCATGGAAGCCTGTTTGTGTCTCTGCAGGTGCTGTCCAATGTGATGTGCCACAGAGACTTAACTAGAGCCGAGCATGGGGCCCTAACGTTCCTCATTGTAGCAGTTTGCACGGCCATCTCTGTAGCCTGGGATTGTCTGGGAGTGGTTCTGGAGTTAAATGTGAGTCAAATCTTGTTGATGTCTTATTTTGCCAGTGTTAAAGTTAAAGAGCTCATAAAAATGCTTTTACCATGGAACCAGTGTTATGTGATGCTTTTATAGTGCAATATTGATCAATGGCTTTATACTTCCTGAAACTAACTGTATTTGAAACAGAACTTTTTTCCATCTGCACTTTCCATAAGCTTATTAACACAATTAATTTACATTGCATTTTATACTGTAGTCATTTTATGAGCTCTACATCAGTATTTTGTATCTAAAAGTTTGGTAAAATAAAATAAAATCCATCCATCCATCCATCCATTTTCTTCCGCTTATCCGGGGCCGGGTCGCGGGGGCAACAGTCTAAGCAGGGACTCCCAGACTTCCTTCACCCCGGAAGCTCCTCCGGGGGGACCCCAAGGCGTTCCCAGGCCAGCCGGGAGACATAGTCCCTCCAGCGGGTCCTGGGTCTTCCCCGGGGCCTCCTCCCGGTGGGACATGCCCGGAACACCTCCCGAGGGAGGCGTCCAGGAGGCATCCGGAACAGATGCCCGAGCCACCTCAGCTGGCTCCTCTCCACGTGGAGAAGCAGCGGCTCTACTCCGAGCTCCTCCCGTGTGACTGAGCTCCTCACCCTATCTCTAAGGGTGCGCCCAGCCACTCTGCGGAGGAAACTCATTTCGGCTGCTTGTATCCGCGATCTTGTCCTTTCGGTCATTACCCAAAGCTCATGACCATAGGTGAGAGTAGGAATGTAGACTGACCGGTAAATTGAGAGCTTCGCCTTTTGGCTCAGCTCCCTCTTCACCACAACGGTCCGGTACAACGACCGCATCACTGCCGACGCCGCACCGATCCGCCTGTCAATCTCACGCTCCATCCTCCCCTCACTCGTGAACAAGACCCCGAGATACTTGAACTCCTCCACTTGAGGCAAGGACTCTCCACCCACCCAGAGAGGGCAAACCACCTTTTTCCGGTCGAGAACCATGGCCTCGAATTTGGAGGAGCTGATCCTCATCCCAGCCGCTTCACACTCGGCTGCGAACCGCCCCAGTGCACATTGGATGGCTTTGATGAAGCCATCAGGACAACATCATCTGCAAACAGCAGAGATGAGATCCTGTGGTTCCCAAATCGGATCCCCTCCGGCCCCTGACTGCGCCTAGAAATTCTGTCCATAAATATAATGAACAGAACCGGTGACAAAGGGCAGCCCTGGCGGAGTCCAACATGCACCGGAAACAGGTCCGACTTACTACCGGCAATGCGAACACAGCTCCTGCTCCGGTCATACAGGGACCGAACAGCCCTTAACAAAGGGCCCCGAACCCCGTACTCCCAGAGCACTCTCCACAGGACCCCACGAGGGACACGGTCGAATGCCTTCTCCAGATCCACAAAGCACATGTGGACTGGTTGGGCAAACTCCCATGCACCCTCGAGCACCCGATGGAGAGTATAGAGCTGGTCCAGTGTTCCCCGGCCAGGACGAAAACCACACTGCTCCTCCTGAATCCGAGGTTCGACTATCGGCCAAATTCTCCTCTCCAGCACCCTGGAATAGACCTTACCGGGAAGGCTGAGGAGTCCGGGCCGGGGGAAAGGCCCGGCCACCAGGAGCTCGTTCGCGAGCTCCCACCCCAGGCCTGGCTCCAGGGTGGGGCCCCGGTGACGCCGATCCGGGCGACGTAACTGGCCTTGGTCTTGTATTCATCATAATGGGCTTTTGAACCGCTCTTGGTCTGACCCGTCCCCCAGGACCTGTTTGCCTTGGGTGACCCTACCAGGGGCATAAAGCCCCCGACAACATAGCTCCCGGGATCATTTGGGCACTCAAACCCCTCCACCACGTTAAGGTGGCAGCTCAAGGAGGGGTAAAATAAAATAATAATAATAATAATAAAAGCCAGTGCAGTGAAATATTATTAAAAAAATACTATATTTTATCTATGATTAATTTTACTGTCACTATGTAAAAAACAACTTAACAACAACAAACAGGATGCTCATTTTCTAAAAGTTGCAAATATATTTCAAATATATACAGCTCTGGAAAAAAATAAGAGACCACTGCATTTTTTTCTGAAATCGGAAGTGTTTTCCATCTGCGCTTTCCAAATATGTAGCCTTATTAACATGCATTTACATTGCATTTTATATTGTAGTCATTTTATGAGCTCTACATCAGTATTTTGTAGCTAAAAGTTTGGTAAAAAGTAGCTGAAAGGTGGCGCTGCTCTGCTGGCGACACGGTGAAGGGCACTGCAACCTTCCCTCACCTCCAAGTCAAATTTCTCCCTTGTGGAGACTAATAAAGAAACCTTGAACCTTAAAATTAACAAGAAGTTAAATGGCCTAGTGACAAATAGAAATAATCAGATTAAACATTTGAGTTTACCTTTTAAATATCATGGCAAACTACAATGCAATAAATAGGAAAAACTGTCTCTTGCCCCATCTGAGAGTCTGACATTCACATTCTATAATCTGAAAACCACCACAAAACAAAACAAAACTTTTAAAACTTACTTTTGATTCTTCCAGGGTGCTCTGAGCGCCATCCCACTGATCTTCATCCTCCCCTCGGCTTGTTACCTCAGGCTCTCGCCCGGGCGCTGGTTCCACTCCCAGAACCTGGTGCCCAGTGTTCTGATCGGACTGGGGCTGTTCTTCATGATCACCGGACTCACCATGACGGGGGTCTTTCAGCAGGAGTGTTCACATGGAGTGGAGATGTTTTACTGCACAGATACCAATGCCTCCAGCACTGTATCTCCATAACTTAACTGTTCAAAGACAAACGGAGCTGCTGTTTTTAATAGTAAATTTAATATAGAGTTGTTGTTTTTTTTTTAAACAATAATAATTAATATAATATAAGCCAGTGCAGTGAAATATGCACACATTTTATCTATGATTCATTTTACTGTCACTATGTAAAAAAACAAACAAAAACTTAACAACAACAAACAGGATGCTACTTTTCTAAAAGTTGCAAGTATGAAATTATGTATATATATATAAAGATGTACAGTCATACCTCACCTTACGAAAGACCCAACTAACGAATAATCCAAGTTACAAAGCGCCTTTACGTAAAATTTTTGTCTCTGAATACGAAAGAAAATTCAAGATACGAAACGCGAAATCTCAAAAATTCAAATAATGCTCCCTCGGCTTCGCAGCCGCCCGAATGCCCCGAAACGTAAATACACTTGTAAATACACTCTCCAACAGGGTTTAGGGGGGTATTGGGGGCCTTGGAACGAATCAGGCCTTTTACATTGCAACTCTACTTACGAAAAAATCACATTACGAAACCACTTCTGGAACGAATTAATTTCGTAAGGTGAGGTATGACTGTATCAATATTTTATCTATGATTCATTTTACTGTCACTATGTTAAAAAAAAATACAACAACAACAAACAGGATGCTACTTTTCTAAAAGTTGCAAGTATGAAATTATGTATATATATATATATATATATATATATATATATATATATATATATATATATATATATATATATATATATATATATATATATATATATATATATAAAGATGTAGTATGTAACTTCTAGTGGGGGAATGTTCCACAGTATGGTATTAATATTAGTATTACAGGTGTTTTATTGATCAAGAATGCATTGATAGTTGCATAGTGTGGAACAATTCAGGTGAAGCAACACAATCCTTGAGAAAGGGGGTGTTGATCCCTCCACCAGAAAAGTTACACAGTGCACCTTTAACCAAAACCCCACATTTACTGTATGGAGGTCAAATATGATCAAATAAGTTATTGGTGCAGTTACAATGCAAAGACTGATGTGTATGTGATCCACTGTACAAATGTCTCGTATCTGACAGAAATTGCACTCCATCTTTTGCAATAATTTGTCCAAAAAATAAATCGACTGCACTGGAAATAGCCTCCTTTTGTTAATTAAAACTGCCACAAGATGTCAGTGCAGACAAGCAAAGCAAAAGGAAGTACAACAACTCGCAAACACGCCTTGCTGCTACATTTTATTACGCACAAATCCTTATTTAAATGTAGCTCTGTCATTTCTAACAGAGCATTCATACATATGTCGCTTTACCGGGTCATTTGTGCCATTACGCACGGTTACTTGGAAACTTTACGCATGTGCCAAACTCCTCACCGTTCTGCGAGTAAATAGGAGAGACGCCCCACTTCTTCCAACGCGCCGTGGCCCTGTGGAGATGCAGTCAAAAGTTGGCACAGTCGTCCACGGTGTCAGGAGGGGACCGATTTAACCAGATATGTAGCGACAAAAACCGGAGGAACACGGGTGAACATGCTACACTGGAACGGTTCTGGATAGAAAACGCGTTTTATTACTTTATTTAGGGCTTAACTTTAATGTCAATGTAGCACTGGACTTTTTGTAAACTGATGGAAGTTGACGACAGCTCTGTAAATGTGCGCGCATGGTAAGTTTGGATTTAGCGCACGGCTCGTTTATAAAAAAAAAGAAAAGAAAAAAAAATCGGAAAATGTGATCAGATTCCCGAATATTTTGGATGACCTCATGTGGGATTCGCCCAGATCTGCACTATTTACTCGCCGGTTTCTTTGCAGAAAGTCGAAGTTTGACAGAAAGAAACTGGGCGACTGTGCGTAAAAGGAAAAATGAATTGTAATTTTTGTGTGTTTTTAACCAGCCCGAGGGATTTTGTCAAGCAGATGAGTTTTGTCATGGACGAGCATGGATCCCAGACGCATCCCAGACAGTCTGCAACGAGGTAAGTTTGAGCCACGAGCTGTCAAAGAGAACTTCAATTCACAACACATGGCGTAAGGAACATTTGTTAAGTTATTTTAAGTTTTTGAGACCTTAAATAGCAATGATTCAAACCCCAAACCATGCAAAAGTCTTCCTAATAACACAGTTTAAAAGAAAGTTTGTGAGTTATTTGGGGATTGCCTTTTTGGCCACACATATACTCCCTTATGTAGTTGTCAGCTCATTAGTTAAAGCTGCTCTGTGCAACATTTCTGGTGGAGTGGAGATGTCATACCATTATTTATTTGTTTATTTATTGACCTTTATTTAACCAGGAAATATTCCATTGAGATTAAGAACCTCTTTTTCAAGGGAGTCCTGGCCAAGAGGCAGCAGCAAACACAAAAAACACAGTTACATATTTACACAGATAAGACATAAAAGTTTAAAAACATTATAAAAAAAACAAGTGCAGATTGTGGAATTGGTCTCAAAAAGCTCTCAGTTTGGATTTAAAAGTGCTCAAGGAAATTAAATCAGTTAGTTTCCGGTCTTTCTGTAGCATATTCCATGTAAAAGGTGCAGAGTAAACAAATGCCTTTTTACCCAATTCTGTATCAGCATAAGCAACAGAAAGCAACAAATAGTGTTGTGAACGAAGAGAATACGATTCAGCATTTCTCAGAGCAATTAGGGTGCAAATGTACGAAGGCAGTAGTCCCAATATTCCCTTATAAATGAAAGTGTACCGGTGACTAGTGCTCCGAGTGCCCAGAGCAGGCCATCCCACTCGAGAGTATAAGTCACAGTGGTGAGTGGACGTCTTACAGTTTGTAATGAACCTCAAAGAAGCATGATAAACAGTATCAGTCAACCACCGTGGAACAATCAAGTTGCTTTGCCTGGATTGTTCCATGGTGTGACATTCATTCTGCTGCTCAAAAATACAATATTTCCTTTTGAGAATAGGGCAGACTCTAGACAAAGCGGTATTTTCATGGAGACAAACAGATGGCGGACCCTCCTCTAGAAATAGTATTACACAGTGCACCTTTAAAACAAGACAAAACACACAAGTTATGGATTCAACTTTTTTTTTTTCCAAACAATTGACAGATGTTGATGATTCCATACTGTTAAAGTTTGCTTTTGGCCAATGCATAGAAGTGGGATCATTTTAAATTAAACAAATGAGTAAATATATGATTACAAGTCACGTACATATTTAAAACTTCATTTCTAAAGAATAAAGAATCACAAAAGTTGATAATATATACAATTATTCCATCACACAGTAGTTTTGTGAAACTGAAGTCAGTGTATATTATGTTTTATTGGTTCTCAAACTGTGGAAGTTGTGCTCCTTCTGGTGGCACTGGTGAAGTAAATTTTATCCACATTTTTTTATCCTTTGTGCAGTTTTCTTGTCAGGACTACTGTTGCAATGATGCAGTCCAGTTTCAGACCGGTTTAGTCCTAGTGAGATGTTTGTAAGCCACAGAAAAGAGCACATGTGTGATATTTACCCTTTATCCCATAAGTTGTTTGTTTGATTCCTGCTCTATTGCCATTGTGCACTTTGGCAAGGCACTTTACAATACTTCCATTGTGTATACATGTTTTCTTTCCTTGATATAAGTGCTTTGAGTGCCCAATAATGATGATTTACCCTCAGAACTGCTGTTAAGTTCTCTAAAAGTCAGTGCTGTGTCTTAAAGTTGCACTATGTGGATCGTCTGCTGTTTTCTGCTTGTATCCATGGGGATTACTGGTGGTTATTGCTTTGCCTGTAATGTTCCACGGTATGGCATTTGATTTATTTATCTTGATTTGATTCAATTATAGGTGTACATTCTTACGTCATCTCACCTGCTAACTCCGTGTAGACACATCATGTATTATTATTACTATTTGTCTGCATGCCTGGAGCTAATGTGGCAAGTGAATTTCTCCTGTGTGAGATCAATAAAGTCTTAACTTATCTTAAAGCCATACTGTAAAAAAAGATCAGATAAGATATGCCTTTATTAGTCCCACAGTGGGGAAATTTCAGCGTTGCAACGCACAGATCAAGAACAGCAGGAAAATGTAGCATGCAATAAAACAAGATAATAAATAATGGCTTAAAATAATTTAAATATAGACCTAAAAATAGACTCTCAAGTATAGCTGAATACTGAAAATCCAGGCAAAGCAATTGCATCTCCATGGAAACGACCAGGCAGTAAATATAGATGAACATTTAGACAAACAATAATATCGAAACCAAAACATAAAGCAGAACTATCCCCCCAAAACTATTCTAAATGTACACTACTATAGTAAGTCACAGAAGTGAAGTTATAATCCTAAATTCTATAGCTCAGATCTTATAATAGAAGAAAAAAAAAAAAAAAAAAAAAAAGAAATCTCCTCTACGAAATATGGACGATAAGCTGTTAGTAATCATCATGACAGGCCTAAACGTACCCTCCACCAGAAAAGTTAAACGGCGCACCTTTAAATTCAATATCAGACCAATTTGTATGAGCCTTCCTTTCATTGTCTCTATATTAAACCCTCAAAGCAAATTCCATTCACTCATTACATCCTCGGCACTTGTTGAGGACGCTGCAACCTCTGAACTGTGCTCATTTCCTGCTCACGGGGCTCGCACTGAGAAATTGCCTTTACCACATGTTGGGGTCATGGGAAGTATTTTGTAAGGCAAACACTCGGGCCTCCTCGCTGTCTCTGTGATGGGCTGCTGATTGGTGGACCTCGTGGAAGCCATTGACTCTGTGTATCTGAGGGCAGCGCTGTGTAAAATGATCATCTGTCATGTCCACTGCTCTCAAGGCAACGCCAGAGCGGGCAGATGGGGCAGAAATGAAATGTAAAACTATAGCCCTGTCACCATAATCACTATATCAACTTAGGGTTTATGATAAGCAACATCCCTATACGAGGTACGTTAAAATACACAAAGAAATGCATACATATGTCCGTACTGTATTGAAGAAGAAGAAGAAGACAGACTTTATTCATCCCCGTAGGGAAATTATTTCTCTGCATTTGACCCATCCATCAGGAGCAGTGGGCAGCTTGTCTTTCAGGCGCCCGGGGACCCATCTCCATGATCTTATTGCTCGGCTTGGTCAGGACCTAAGCTGGAGGATTTTACCTGGAGCATGTTTTGGGTTGATGGGGGAAACTGGAGTGCCTGGAGGAAACCCATCCAGACACGGGGAGAACATACAATCTCCACACAGAAAGGCTCAGGCGACCCGGAGATCGAACCCAGACCATGCATGCAAACTCCACACAGAACACACACAGAAAGGTCTGGGAGACCCGGGGATTGAACCCGGAACCTTCTAGCTGTGAAGCATGAGTGCTAGCCACTCAGCCACCGTGCCGCTATTGGTGCTCAAAAGGAGTAGGTAGAATTTTAGAAAACTTATGGAGTCCTACCCCATTCACTATTATATTGACATGTAGTTAACACTTTTAACCTTTTCATTTTTACAATACAATACACTTCAATACATGTTAGATGGGACAATATGATTTTTGTTAATTATACATTGCAGTTCTTTTTTTTTTTTTTTACAAATTAGAATGTTTTTATCACTGTCGTCATTTACCATGTATATTTACTTCAGCAATATATCGCATTTCAAAATGTGTTATTGTGACATTCCTACATACAACACATAAAAATGGATAAAAACTTGAAGTGTAGAAAATGTGTTCAGAAATAAGTTTGTTTGACTTGGCAAAATCAACAAGTAAATCCCAGCTTCTAATAATATGCTGTGTGCCTTTCAGTTCTGTTTTATGCTTTCAAGACTGGCAGTCTTGATGGCATAAAAACCTGCTTGAATCAGACCCCCCAGGATTTCGCGGGCATTTTTTGTGATTGTTGCGGGCTAAAATGCCTGAATTTGCGGGAGCTTTTCCAAAAAGTTGCGATGAAAGTTGCGGTGCTTTTAAGGTTTTTGTTGCGATTTTGTTGCGGGAGGAAGTGAAAGTTGCGATAAATAGTTGCAATTTTCGCTTTTTGTAATTAAAATTGAGTAATATTTTGAATACTGAGTTATTACTGACAAAGAATAATACAAAGACACGCGGTCTTTTGCTGTTATTTTTGTGGGCAAATGGCGCCACAGACATGTTTCTTTGCCATTAGAAGCCGTGTCCCAATTCCCAGGGCGCGTGGCTCGGAGCGTGGTTTGAAGGGCATGTGCGTCACACATTTCGACAGTACACCGGCGCGACAACTGCTGTCCCACTTCTTTTTTGTCCCATGCGCAGTTAACACGCGGTCCGAAGACCGCAGTCGTTAAGCGGTCCGCGGACTGCAGTCGGGGCTGAGCAAGTGTGCACCTCCTTGACTGCAGTCTGAGCCCCCTTCGGGCCGCGCTCCGAGCTGTGTGCTCTGGGAACTGGGACACGGCCGCAGTTTCGTTTTGTCACACGGAAGTAAAGCAGAATGTTGCGGCTTCCAAACAAACCTTTTAGCCGCCGAGAATATGAGGTTGAGTCCTATGGCTCGCAGATTTGTGACGCGCAAAGAGGAGGCTATGGTGACAGATACGCTGAGATCCAGATATACGTTTTGTGCATTTATTACAAAAAGAGCGCACACAGCTATGACAGCGCAGCAGGATGAAATGGAACTCATGAAAACCAGCAGGATGAACAGATTAACGTGAAAGATGAATGAATGGTTTGCGGTCAACAAAAAATACGGCTACACCCCAACCCTGACTCTCTCCTCTGTGTGACAGGTGAGCGCGCGTTTTTACACGCACGCACTTCCGTACGTGCACACACCCACACTCACGTGACCCACCGCCTCTGCCGCATACACACACACACACACAAACGCACCGTGCACCTCATCTCAGTTATGTCTCCTACACAGAAGGAAGTTGGTCGGCGGTCAATACGTCGCCGATGATTGGTCAAAATTAGGAAAAATTGCGGAAAAGTTGCGGTGATTGGTCAAAATTGGTCATCGCTGTACCAGCGAGTGAGTCTGGTAACGCTTGGTCCAAAATGCGCTGCAGTTGCGCGTAGACAGACAGCTAAGTGAACCAATCAGAGATTGCGCCATCTTGATTCAAAACTGAGGAGGAACTTCCGCTGCCTAAGAGTGACTTTGCGGGCAAAGGCGGGTGCACTGACGTCACCATCTTTGAACGAATCAGAATCGCGGAGTCCGTTGTTAACCGGAGGAGCGAGGGTGTCCAAATGGTATCGCGCTGTATAGGAAATACAGAGAGATATCATTTGGCTGGCCAGGTAAGGGGATTGGCTGAAGTTGCGTTGAAGTTGCAAATCGCAACATCGCGAATTCCTGGAGGGTCTGTTGAATTCTTCAGTATTTTGTTCACTTCAGTACATTAAAAAGTTTTTACATTTGATATGGGTACGGGAAATGCCTGGAGGAAAAAATTACTATGCATCTTTCTTGATTTAAAATTGAAATGTACATTTAAAAATATAATAACCTGTGTTAAACATTCTTATGCAACACCAGATGAATCAGGGGTTAGAGTGCAGTCCATATGCAGTAACTAACCCCCCCACACAGTTATAACACACTGGTTAGGGTCTGATTCCAGAAATCTTTATCATGATTGCATAAACAATTTTCATTCTATAAAAAAGCTCTTTAATTATGTATTTGCTTGATGTAAATTATGAAATGCAAAAAATATATATTTTTTTCTTTTTAGGTTTGTATGGGCGTAGATGATGACTAAATATCGTAACTACCGACAGAATTGGATTTATATTTTGTGGCAAGTCCAGAAGGATATCACTCTGTGTTTTTTATACAGAGAGTCTTCAGTCTGGTCACCAGTTTCTGCGCCGTGTCTCAACTCGAGCCAGAACCAAACCTGTTTATTTAATTAGAAAAATGCATATTAATCAGCATATAAGCAGAAGCTGCACAGTAAATATGCCAGAATTAGCTATAGAGCTAAATTGCATCCGTAGTCCTAAGGCAGGCACAGAACACATACATTTATCACAAATATTAAAGACGTACAATATTTACAAAAAAACATTAACATGGACAGGACTGGTTTTGTTTTTAACCTTCTTGAAAGTTTGGTAATTTTCACAGTTTCTAATCTGAGCTGGTAGTGAGTGAATGACTTTACTGGGGATAATGTTATATTCAGACCATTACACTCAGCATTGACTTCAACTGGGCACTAACCAAACCTGTTCATCCAATCAGATTTGTTTATTTCGGTGATCCTTATGAAACAAAGGAGCTCATTGGTCACACATCATTTTGAACAAAGTGACATTTCTCTCACCTCAGATTAACAAAGTTTAGTGCATCACTCTGGGATTCAGGAGAAATTTACAATGTTTTTCCTGTCTTTTTTCCCCCCTTGTAAGCAGTCCTATTTATTTATTTATTGTGGATGGCCCATGTGTGTCTTTTATTGGCTAATCCACCTGTCAATCACTCCCAATTGAAATGAAGAGATTAATGAGTGACCAGACTGGCATCTTTGTAAAGTATTGAATAAGTGCGTGTTCTGAATCCCCGACAAGGGTTTATAGTAATTTCATATGATATAATTTAAGCTCGGCTAAATTTTATGCCTCTTGGCTGCTCAGGGTTCTAGAAATCGTCATCAACCATGAAAACACTATATCAGTCGGCTTTCATAAAGTTGTTTTTTTTTTTTTTTTTCCTGTGTGAGCCTTGAGGGACCCACACTTGAACAGACCGCATGACTGTATGGACTTTCCCACCAGCTTCGCTTCAGGCACCAATATGATGATGTCAACTCATTCTATTGCACTTGTCAAAACTGCAAAGGGAAAAATCTGCTCCAACTCTTACTTTTTATACAAGTTTAGTGACATAAATTAGAGCCGAGGCTGTGATCTTGGACTTCCAACTCCATCCAGCGCTTTCCAACAAAGTGTTCCATAAAAGCCGTGCAGAATTTCCACTTGTATTTTTCCCTCTTTGCAAAAATGGCATACTTCAACATCATATAGAGTTACAGCGCTCTTTTGGTGTGACTAGATGTCTACGTAAATGTTTCTGTGGTCGCATTATTATTTGGAAAAGTCAAACCGCCACCCTCTATAAGCCGGTAGGATGTGGCGGCACTGCACATGTTTTTGGCCCTTCTTGTGGCCAGTAAAGCACTTCTGGTAAAGATCTTGTCACATGCAGTCATATGGATGTGACAGCGCCGTGTGACCCTATAGCGACGATCTGTTTTCCAATTCCTTCTCTCACATCAAAGGAGACTGCTTTTACTGATGAAAATACACTACCGGTCAAACGTTTGGACTCTCATTCAGTGTTTTTTTTTTTCCTACTTTCCTACTAAAGCTAAAGGTGCATTGTGTAACTTTTCTGGTGGAGGGTCCGTCAGACGCTTTTCTGCATGGATATGTTATTGCTTTGTCTGGAATGTTTCACAGTATGGCATTAAACCTTTCTGTCTTCATGAAACCAAACCAGACCGAGTTACAGGTCAGATCTGTGGAAGACAACACAGTCAGAATGCCTGTTTTTCTTTGTATTTTTGAGCTATAAAAACACATGTAATTGAATAAATGTAAAGTAGAGCTGTTTTAAAGTCATACTGTGGAACATTCCAGGCAGAGTAATGAAATGTCCATAGAAACAAGCAAGTGACGGGCCCCCAACCAAAAAGATACACGGTGCACCTTTAAATAACTCTAACTGCTAAGATAAATAAAAATATAATTGAACTTTTTCTTTTTTCTGTACAAAGTAGTAAATATATATATATAAAAAACTTTGAATAAGATGATGAGTCCAAACTTTTGACTGACACACAATATTAGCATTTTTTTTGTAGTATCCTCATAGTTTTTAGTTTAGTGCTGATTGTAGTAATATTGTAATAGTGGCAATTAAAGCTGTATTTCATGTTAGGAGAACGTAGTATAGGCTACTAAGCGTAATTATAGTAGTGTAAATGAGTAGTTTTATACAAGGTACGAGATGCATTTTTGCGAATATCTATTTTTATAGTTGTAACATATAGCACCCGTTGATCATTGTTATAAATTGGACATTTTAAATCGCAATATTCATCTATAATAAACGTAGTAACGGATACAAATCTGCTGACTTGCGCATTAGAAAACTGTGGTGCCCAATGGGAGCCGACGTCACATTAAGCGTCATCACAACAAGGAGCCGTGCAGTTGTGGGCACCGCTGATGGATAGTTCCAGAGCACACTAGCAAGTAGCAGCAGTTTTACATTTGTGAAAAACTGGCTACACAACACTGCCAAGTCCTACACATATCAGCGAGTCAGGAAATAAAACTGGAGAGCAGAGCAGTGGGCGTGTTCTGTGGTGGGGGTGAAAACGGGGGTTGACCAGAGCAATGACGTCTTGAATACATGAGTATAAAGATTACTCAAACATGCATGAATCATTCCAAAAACAACTTCAGATTGTAAATGAGGAGGGGAAACGACAAAAATAAGGTTAAACGTTCCGAAAAGTTGATTTTGTATGACAGTCTGCTTTAACTTTCTTCTCGACAGGAAAAAGTTGTCAGTCATGGTGATTTATGCAACAGATATATTCCCCGTTGCAACCAGAAACACACCGGTATGGGTAATGAAAGTAAGGCTGCGTCCCATTTCTCTGTCTTACCCCTTCGTCTTACCACTACCCCTTTATCTACATCTTTGTCTTGCCCCTCGATAACGAGCTGAGAGGGCTCGGGGTACAAATGTTCCCCTAAGAAATGGGACACCATTCAATTAAAGTTTGTATCATCATCCCTTGCCTCTACCTCACTGCTACGTTTACAGAGGCGACGACAATTGACGCAAACAAACGTAAACAAATGTCAAGGATTATCGGGTAAATCAGCTCGACAAAAAACTAGCTTGTTTATACATGAAAGTTCGATGAAAACGATAACATCGGCTAAACAGACATCACTACAATTAAAACCGCAACAACAGTTCACTAAAAGTAACGTAGAACATAAGCGTCATAATTGTAAACCATGATAATCGATAATTACAACTGCTGAAAATACATTTATGAGACTCCTTGGCTGGTCGATGTGACGCTGCCATCCTGATCCCAAAACCTGCCTGAGCTTGTACGCGTACCCCTTCGTTTCAAGTCTGGTCGAGAGATTACTTCGTTTCAAGGGGTATGTCGGTCGTGGCTCTAGCCCTTGATCAAAATTAGAATCGGGACACCCCTTGCCCTCACATGAATGCGCAAAACCAAGGGGTAGGGGTAAGACGAAGGGGTAAGACAGAGAAATGGGATGCAGCCTAAGTGTCTTGCCCAAGAGCACACCTAGCAGATTGTGGTATGGGAGCTCCTTCAGGTGGTACTTTGATAGCTCTTCAGTATGTGGGTTTAGACTTCATTTTATTCACTTTTTTGTCCATTTGGATAATTTCTTGTTTAGAACTATGGTGCAAATTATGTAATCCACTGTTAGACCTGGTTTAGCTCTAGATTAGATCTGGTACAGTCCTGTCCTATACTTGATATAGATAGTACTCAGATAGTACTCAGTCAAATCTTTTCTTTGGTGGTATTTGGTGTGAAAAGTTTGAGAGCTACTTAGAGTATTTGCTTGGGGCAGGGTTAGAACCAACTATCCAATGGCCGATGGTTGAAACCACTACTTATGTACCTCACGAGTCCTTATTTTATAACTTTCTCTTGAGTAGTTTTTCTTACCTTCATAAACAATGAAAAAAGTGTACGTGTTTGCTTTGAAAATGTATTCGGACACCCTACGCTGTATCAACCCGTTATAATTTTCCTATACTCTTTCAAATTGTATAAGGCTTTCTCGCATGTGCTCGGATCTGTAGGGCTTTATTTGACCATGTTGAACGACGGTGAATGGTTATGTTAATTAAAGGTACACTGCGTAACTTTTCTGGTGGAGGGTTGGCCAAATCTGTTTAGCATCACTTTTTTATTGACCTAAAAAACTTGCATTCTTGCTGTGAGTGGGCCCATTTCTCCACAGATCTGACATGTAACGCCACTTATTTTCTATGCTGGTTAGCTAATGTATTCTAGATATTTAATGATATTGTATGACATCAAAATCGCATCTGTTTATACAATAGATTTAGGCATTTTTGCTTCAAAATAATATTTATATTTAGAAAATATTTAACTTGCACTTCTTTAACCGTGAAGAAATAAACAAGAAATATCTTAAAGGTTCCATGGCATGAAATTTTCACTTTCTGAGGTTTTTGAACGTTAATGTGAGCTCCCCTACCCTGTTTAGGCCCCCCCAATGGCTAAAAGTTGCGAAATGTCTAAACTGAGCATTTGCGATCCTTTTCTGCGTTTGAAAAAAACACAGCTCAAATGGGCGATTCTGGACAAGGCACCTTATTGACGTCAGATCGAAAAAAGAAATGCAAATTCAGTTCCACCACCGTCTGGATGTCCACCCCCTGTCTCTGGAAATCACGCCCAGAGAATTTGGACTGCGGAGGAGCTACGCAATGCGAAATGCGTTTTTTTATTTGCCTGGAGGCACATGCGAGTGTTTCTAGACTCGGAAGTCCTTTACCCAACCCTCTGGACCTCTGAAACAGCAGTGGTTTAATTTTATTTTCTGTGAAAATGTGTTTTTTTTCATTGAAAAGGCTCTCCTTTCTTCCTTCGCGCTTGCACACACGGAAGTGGGGCCAGGCACAGCGCACCGCTAAAACAAGGAACCAGCGGCGCATTTGCCCCCCCCCACCCCAGCCGCTCCTCTAACCAATCTGTGTCCTTCTCATTTGCATTCAAGCAACAAGGCCCAGAATGAGTTGTTCAGACAGAGGGATTATGACTCTGACTCTGTACATGTGTCTTTCTCATGCACTAAGTGTTGATTTTGAAGAAGGATTCATTTACATTATTAGGGAACCATTAAGGCACCATATAAAAGCATCAAGAAGTACCATGTCATGGGATCTTTAAGACATCAGGCGCACACAATTTTGAGGCATCTCTCTTATGTGAAATCAAAAAATATTTGATGTTAAAACTCTAGACATATTAAAATGTATGTGAATGTGCAGACAGGCTTTCAGATAGAACTGGTTGCTTGTAGACACACTGGACCTTCTGATAAACTACCGTTTTTGCCTTATTTTGCAAAAATTTCCTATTTTGACCCAGTACTATATCTTGGAAACTATAGCCAATCAGTACTTCTGACTTTTTCTTTATTAGTGACCTAAACCAAGAAAAATTTCACTACTACAAGCATTTTGCTTGTAGACCAATGTAACCTATGAAAAAAGTGTATTCGGATATTTTGCTTATCGCCATACTGTGAAACATTCCAGACAAAGCAAAAACATCTCCACGGAGAAAGGCATCTGACAGACCCTCCACCAGAAAAGTTACACAATGCACCTTTAACACATGTGTACACTGAATCAACATGATATCAGTAGGTGTAATTTTCCTATACTCTTTCAAAGTGGTTGAGCCTCCCTTGGCTGTGCTCGCTCGGATCTGGCCGGGCTAATTAGACACACCTTAAAGCATGATCTCAGCGGCTGGCTCTGCTCTGACTCAATGTGGAACTGGTTAAAAGTATTGAGAATCCCCACAGCTGTTACCCCGAATGCAGCCGTCCAAGGGTACAGCTGCTCCTCCAAATCCAGCGCCGAGAGTTATGGGTAAGAAAGAATTACAGAGCCCTTTACTTTGATACCGGTCCTTAAGCTAAGTGGTGAGTCCAAACACGCTGACAGCCGTGTGTTTTTTAAGCGACTGTACCACACGTGACCTCAGCTCCAAGGCACATAAGCTGTTTCTCTGTTTCCAGACACAACAGCTTATTCCTTATGAAGAGAGCTGTACACAAGCGTTTTATAATGCATGGCTATAGCTAACGCAAAAGTAAAAGTAGGGATGCACCGATGGGAAAATTTTAGCCGATACCGATATCCGATATTAATGTTGCTGATATCGGCCGATACCAATATTTATTTATTTTAAATTCTGAGATAACATTTTATACAGACTGAAAATCATGCAAAATTAATTTTTGAATGTCTTCTTTTATTTTCAAAACGTGTTTTGACTCCTGATTTTTTTTCTTTTTTTTTTTTTTTTTTTCAATTTCAGTTTATTTTTAAAGTGTAACTTTTTTTTTTTATAGTGTAAACCAGGACCAAACTGGAACTAAACCAGGACCAGACCAGGATCAGACCAGGACTAGGCCAGGACTAAAGGCGGACTAAACCAGATCTAGACCAGGTCTAAACAAAGGCAAAGAACCGCACGCGGTGGTTTAATCCTGGTTTAGACCTGGTCTAGAGGAGGCACGGGTTTGGGCACGGGTCTCGTGTTCACAGCCCTGGACGCGCGGTCTCGTGCCGGTCATGCTGCGCTATCACACACGTGTCCGCGCGCACACTTTGCACACTGTCCTCTGAACCGAGTTCTGCCCCGGTTCTGGCGCTGGCGAAAGCAGGTCCGGCAAGTTAGCGGGGACAGTTAATAAAGCTTGTTTTTCTTCTCAAAACAATATTTGTCCAAAAAGTGATATATTTGTCACAAAACAGTTGCACACGAAAAAGTCAGAAGTCTAAATCGCTTGGTGCTATTTTCTCTCGAGTGGTATCTCCTGTTCACTTGTAAGTGGCGATGTTTACAAGTGAACAGGCTAATAATAATAATAATAGGCGCGCAGTGATACGACTCGAGAGAAAATGGCACCAAGTAGGGCTGTGCAATTAATCGAATTTTTATCACGATTTCGATTTTGGTGTCAAACGATCTCAAAATTCATATAATCGAGTCGAAACGATTATTTTTTCATTTCTCTGTCGAGGGGGCCGCGCACGCGCAATATATTCCCTTCCACGCGGGCCAATGCGCAGCGCAGACTTACTGGCGCCTGCGGCCGCCTGCGAGACGTGCTCACACTAGTTGCTACCAGGAATTGACCAATCACACGACAGGAGTTGCTACCACGATTTGCTGCCAAGAATTGACCAATGACAGCACTAGCTCCTTCCAAGAACGCACACGCTCGCATATGAAGCCAAGAACACAGAAACTACAGAAGACAATAGTAAACGAAGTTAGTACAGGGCTCTCAAGTTTTGAGCGGGGTCATGCGTGAGACTGTGAAGGTGTATGGAGTTTAAAAACACAGTGGAGCACTTCCTGTATTATCTCATGCTATCACACGTGATTTTTGTTTGAGAGAAGAACTCAACTACAGATTCTCACAAAAAATAAAAATAAAAAAATATCCCTTTTAAGCTTTGGAGATGAAAACAGACTAATGATAAAGGATTACTCAAACATGTGACTGAACCAAACCACAACTCTAGGTATATTTTTGAGAAGGTAACAGCATTATAACACAGCCTAAAGAATCCATTTTGTGTAATGCAGGACCTTTTTAAATATCTTGGAAATTGTTAAAAGAGAAAATTGCAGAAGCTTGCAATTCCTAAAGAAACTGTACCTAACCGGCACACTTACTGTTGTAAAAAAGGAGTATAGTTTATGGACTGGCCATAGCTCATGTGAAAGCTCAGAACCTCCAGAATTCGCTCACTGAGGCTGCACTAGCACTGATTAATATTTGGCTGTAGGTGTAGGGGTTTAGGTAGTGAGGATTTAGATCAGAGTTCTTTTAGGTTTAAACCAACTGGATTTCGGCACTGAAACTGAACTGGCAACCCAAATGAGAGACTCATGTGAGATTCATTCTGCTTTCTGATTGGATAATTGTGTTGTTTAGAACCAAAACGCCAAATGACAACATAAACAACTTGTCCAACTTGTTTTTAGAATAAGTCAATGAAATCAGTTGTCATCAGTAAAAGCTATATCTTATTTGAACATGTCTACCTTCTATCTGGGGAGTTAGATCATATTTCAGTTTTTGAGCGATACTTGAACCTCAGCCAAGACATTTCCGTGGAAAGAAATTAAGTCACTATTATGTCACTGTTGTTATAGGGAGAATAGAAAATAAGACATTAGTTTCTGTCAATATTCCCCACCCCTAAGCTGCAAATGTTTAAAGCTTAATCATTTTCAGTTTTTATATTCTACTTACACAGTTTGCAGTGGTCCAAAATGACTCCTCACTTACGTTCTGCATTCTGAGTATCCTAATTTTTCACCGCAATGCGTTTATAAGCACTTTTCACAACTTTCAGAGGTCAGAGCAACAGCTAGCATGCTAATGGTGCACGTACTGATCATCAGACAATACAGCGCTTCATAATTGGCTGCAGATAGTACACAGCAGACTCATTTTGACCTCAAGAACTGCTTATATAATTATATCTAAATGCTCAAAAACATGGGAAAGCATTTGGTTTTATGATTTCTTACAAACAAGAAAAAAAATTGCCATTAAAACGTACACTTTTTATTTTATTTTAAAGGTCCCATGGCATGAAATTTTCACTTTCTGAGGTTTTTGAACGTTAATGTGAGCTCCCCTACCCTGGTCAGGCCCCCCCCCCATGGCTAAAAGTTGCGAAATGTCTAAACTGAGCATTTGCGGTCCTTTTCTGCGTTAGAAAAAAACACAGCTCAAACGGGCGATTCTGAACAAGGCAACTATGTTACGTCACATCGAAAAAAGAAATGCAAATGCAGTTCCACCACCATCTGGATGTCCACCCCCTGTCTCTGGAAATGACGCCCAGAGAGTTTGGACAGCGAAGGAGCTACGCAATGTGAAATTCGTTTTTTTTATTTGCCTGGAGGCACGTGCAAGTGTTTTTAGGCTCGGAAGTCCTTTACCCGACCCTCTGGACCTCTGAAACAGCAGTGGTTTAATTTTATTTTCTGTGAAAATGTGTTTTTTTCATTGAAATTCCTCTCCTTTCTTCCTCCGCGCTTAAAACGCGGAAGTGGGAGACAGCGCACAGTAACAAGGAACCAGCGGCGCATTTGCCCCCCCACCCCCACCCGCTCCTCTAACCTATCTGTGTCCTTCTCATTTGCATTCAAGCAACAAGGCCCAGAATGAGTCGTTCAGAGAGAGATATTCTGACTCTGACTGTGTACATGTGTCTTTCTCATGCACTGAGTGTTGATTTTGAAGAAGGATTCATTTACAGTATTAGGGAACCATTAAGGCGCCATATAAAAGCATCAAGAAGTACCATGTCATGGGACCTTTAAATACAGTTTTACTAGTCACCACTTAAAGGTGCACTATGTAACTTTTTGGTTGGGGGTGCGTCACCTGCTTGCTTCTATGGCTTAGGGATGCACGATATATCAGCATTAACATCGGTATCGGCCGATATTGCCAAATTTTTAACATATCCGTATCGGCCTGATGTGTAAAAGTGGGCCGATATTAACAACCGATATTTGTCAGTACAGTAATGCCTCAAATTAATGTTTTCTCACATTTCTCTCTCGTTTAAACCCTCAAACTTTCATAGATTTTCAACAAAACATATTAATAGTGAAGCGCGGTGGTTTAATCCTGGTTTAGACCTGGTCTAGTCCTGGTTTAGTCCAGGTCTAGACCTAGTCCAGTCCTGGTTTAGCCCAGGTTTAGTCCTGGTCCAGTCCAGGTTTAGACCCCCTCCCGCATCCCCCATCTATAACATCAATCGGCAAAGGTCCCTTAGCCAATCAGGACGCAGAACACAATGTTACACTAAAAAAAAAAATCAGTCAAAACACGTTTTGAAAATAAGACATTCAAAAATTCATTTTGCATGATTTTCAGTCTGTATAAAATGTTTTCTCAGAATTAAAAATAAATACATATCTGTATCGGCCAATATCAGCAACATTAATATCGGATATCGTATCAGCTGATATGTTCACACAAATGTTCACATCGTTGCATCCCTACTATGGATATGCCATTGCTCTGCCTGGAATGTTCCACAGGATATTAAACGGCTCTACTTTACGTTTATTCAATTGCAGGTTGTAGCTCAAAAATACCAAGAAAAAACAAAACAAAACAGTCATTCTGACTGTGAGCGGGGTTGTCTCTCCACAGATCTAACCTCTAACTTAGTCTGGTTTGGTCTCCATGAAGACAGAAAGGTTTAACACCATACTGTGAAACATTCCAGACAAACCAATAACATCTCCATGGAAAGAAGTATTTGACAGACCACTAGAAAAGTTACATAATGCATGTTTTAAATTAACTTTAACCATTAACGTAATTCAACATGGCCATACAATTTAGCATTTTTGTTGCCCTATACTAGTACAAGATTATTTGATCTCCTCTGCCCTCACGAAGCCTACCAAGATTCTCTCCAGTATGCCAAATAAAGGCGTCCATTCATATCCACACACCCACAACATGCAGCAAAATTAAAGTTGCATTAAGCAGTAAGTCTAGCCCCCAGTGTGTCTAAACAGCTTCTGTGAGGAGATGGGTGCAAACAGAGAGAGTGGCTATGATCCAGAGAACAGGGGGAGAATGGGCAGCCTTTGTGACCAGACGAGCCAACGCAATGACCGTAAATACCAAGCGAAGACTCAACTGGACAGGACACTTTGTTCATTTTTAGGCAAATCATCAGCTGTCTCAACAAAAAGGCCACGTTGTTTAACTTTTCCGTCATTATTTATGAATCTTCTGGCTTCTTTTCTTCGCTCAAACATCAGATGGTGACCGTGATAAATGCATTATGTTCCTCTTGCATGTTAAGTCAAAACACACATTTTAAGTAGGCCATTTTAAATCCTCACATTTGCTTTTGATCATGTCACTAATTGGATTAGACTATGCACATCAACATCTTTTTCTCAGTGTTGTTTGAGTTGCTGCTGTCGACAGTGCACTAAAGTACATGTACATTCACATTGTTCAATCAAACGATTTAAAAAAGCATATTGAATTAATTGCATTGACTATTATCACTAAACGGGAGATATATTAAGTCTGGGCCTGCACTTGCCTGTCGCCCACATGGAGCAGGTGGGGCTCTTTTATAGAGAAGCTGTGGAAAGGTCCTCAGGCCAAATGCTTTTATACCTTGTTGTGTCTTGTTTTCTGTTCACATGACGTGAATAATGCACTGAGCACCAATGTTCATCCTCTTAAGTCTCCTGTATTAAGGACACATAATGAATACTTCTCAGCTCTTTCTTTTGTGGCAAATGTCAAATCAAAGCACACACTGATTTAAGATTAAGGTGGTGGAGCGATTTCTGCTCTTTCCTCACAGCGAGAAGGTCATGGGTTTGACTCCAGAGTGGCCCAGGGCATTTCTGTGTGGAGTTGCCTTTGTAAGTTTCCTCTGGGTGCTCAGTTTTCCCCTACCACATGTATAATAGGCCCTCTGGGGCCAGGACTTCCTGAAAAAGAGATTCAAAATCTCAGTGGGACTGGTTAAATAAAGGTCAGTAAATAAAGGAAATGTACAGTTGAAAATATCCCAGAAGCAAACCAGTCTGCCACTGAAGATTTTGCATGTTTTTATGGTAAGTGCCCCTTCTACCTCGTGTGGTGACTATCTGGAGCGGGTGAAGTGTCTCATGTTTGGTTTGTGGCACTGCACTGTTCCACTGTTGTCTCACTCTAATATAGTTTAGTTTCATGTACATTTATACCTGATGTGCCAGTTGTAGTAAAACATATTTCAGTTGTAACAATATTTGTAACTATAATTCATCATTATTTTGGAGGATTCTTATTTGATGACTGAGTTTTTTACTGTAATATTGCCTACCTATCTTTTACACTAACTACAGCCAGTGCATATCTTTTTCTTCTACTTCTTCTTTCTTTACCCCCTCCCGTTGTCCTCTCTCCCCTCGGTGATGCATGGTGGCCTGCCTGTCGCGGTGATACAGTAGCCCTCCTCCCTCCTCACATCGCTCCCTCTTTGTCTCCTCGGAGCGCTCTTCCAGGCCATAACAGTTGCATGCCTCCTACACCAGGCCTCCGCGGCATTCACAGCCACCTCACATGAATCAGGCTTTGTTCTGCGGCCAATAGGAATGTCCCACTTATCTTTTCCAGCGTACCAATGTTTGATGTCACACTATTCCTCTTTGTATCTGACCATGATTATCTGTGTTTGTCTGGGCCAGATTAGATATTACAGTAGCTGGTTGTGAGTGTGGCCAAGAAGCATATGTTTACGTCTGCTGTTGTGTTATGTAACTGGATGGGAATATGCTTTAGCCAAACACTTGGTGTGTATTTACAAAGGTTAATACCGACACAAGGCTTTGAAAGAAATTACATACGCAAAAGTGCAAATCCTATACTTATGACACACACCTGGTTTTGGAGGAGATTTCAGTGTTACAATTAAAGTAATAAAGGTGCACTATGTAACTTTTCTGGTTGTGGTGAGATGTTGCTTTGCTTTGAATATTCCACTGTACTGTGTTTAACTTGTCTGTCTGAACTTGATTTTCATTTTTTTACTGCTCAAAATGTATGCATGTGGAGAGGCGACCCACAGATGTGACCTGAAACCTTTTTTCCCCAGTCTTCATGGAAATACTGTACATTTAATGCCACACCGTGGAACATTCTAGTATGCAGTAGGTTTCTTCCAGAGAAACTTGAGTAGTGCGCCTTTTTAAATGGAAAAATAGTTGCGTACATAGTTACACCTCAAGGCAGTATGAAACAATATTTTCTAGTAATAGTCATTAGGGATGGTCCGATATGGATTTTTGTTTCCGCAGGTACCAGTATCCTACAACAGAGATATTTTTTCTGATGGTTTTTCCAAACATAAAGCCTATTGTGACATTTCATTGCTCTCTTATTTCCATGGTAACTCAACAGTCTGTTTAAAAAGTCATATCTGGGAATGTCACATACACGGGCGAATCTGTAAATGTTTTGGTTGAGGTTCAAATATGACCAATCAGTCACACATGTCCCTCCCTTTACTTTTCCATAAAATGAATGACATTTAACATTACAATGTGGGACTTTTAGCCAACGCTGATCAAAGCATGTTTGAAAACCAAACAGATGTGAATAAGCATTGGTAATACCCCATGCAGTTTAATGAGGCAAAATCTTGTAAAGGCATATTGTTTTTATCATATCTTTAATGATATTGTTGTCATATAGTTCTTTATTGCTCATATGGTATAAATACATGAGCAATGAACAAGTGGCTGTACTTGATATTGTGAAGTTGTTTGTAGTTTCTGTGTAGCTGAGCAAAACACCACAGTACAGCTGTATTGTATAAGCATCTCTTAAGGCCGCTGCGTGCTTTTATCCTCAGAGAATCAAAAAGTGCACTGTTGGCATGCTAGTTGTTGTTAGTGTTATCGTAACAGCAAAACTCTGATCTGCCAAGTTGTGAACCACACTTGTACACTCATCGTGGTGAAGGAGCTCTTTTCACGCTTATGTCACAAAACCAGAAGATGTTTGGAAACATCCTTTGAGCTCTGTTGGCATAGTAACTGACAAAATCTGGGAAAACTGGCCCAGTTTTCTTCATCTAGATGTCATTTTGTTCTCTCTTTTCATTTTAATAAATTACCTATTCATTTCTGTATTATAATTTGTAATAATAATAATTAACCTAATAAAAAAAAAAATGTCATTGTAGAGTTCCGTTAAGTTCGTCAGATCAACAGTTACAACCAGCTGCTTGTAAATGACATCATAGACACAATTAGGCTACGTTTATATGATGACAATCTGAACAGAAGACGCAAAAGTGGCGTTGCGTCTTCTGCGTGCATACGGTGACGCAAAAGCGTGTGGAATTTGATTGAGTATTGATGCCAGGCGGCTAGGTGGTGCTGTAATACATTATCACTATGTCCGGGTGCATGCGTAGAATCTTCATTGTTCTCATCTGCGCCGCGAAAAGCAAAACAAAACATGGTTGCCGGTAGAAAAAAAAAAAAAAGCAGATTTGACCAGAGTTTTGCGTCTTGGGCAGTGTAGACGAAAACACTACGGCGGAGCGTATTCAAGTTTTCCACTTTAGAGGGCGGTTTCAATTTTTTGTGTTTTTAAGCCCCCAAAACGCCGTCACCGTCTAAACGAAAGGCACTTCCGATAAAATATTTTGTCGTTTTTACCCGTAAGCGTTCTCGTGTAAATAGGCCCTTAGAGCCACGCCCCTTGGAAAGCTTTGGCAGGTTGTGAAGACGCTGCTGCTGCTGAATCCACGGTTTTATCACATGCCCAGTGTCGGTAACTACAACGGAAGTCGTCATCATCTTCCAGTAAACGTCAATAGGGCCTATAGTTAGGATGCCCAAAATTACATAAGCCAGTGCACGCAGCTTATGTCCGGTGATGTGAGTTTTCCATATAATTAAAAGTGATGAAGGTAAGAGAGGATGACCCACTGCAAACTACTTAACCTAGTTGCGTTTTTCATGTTTTGAAATCAGTTAAAATCAGGTACAAGTTACATTTTTGGTTTGGAAAAAAGCCCGATAATAAGCTTGTCTCTAACGATCCTAAATCCACTTTGCAGACTTCAGTTCATGTGACCGTGTGGCTGTCCTGTGTGTCTCTGGCCTGGAGCAGACAACGCCGCATTGTTTGTGAATGAAGAGACGCCGTGTGATAGCTATAATTATGAGTCCGAGGCAGCGCAGTCATTCACACCGGGTTGTTTTATCCAAATGTTGCTTCAGAAAGTATGTGTTTGGAGATAATTCCCATGGAGCATCAAACATGAGTCTGTTTTTGGGAATGTGAGATAAGAGGGAGTAATGTACTGTGCAGGGCCTTGGATCGCTGATCTAACCAAACCATGGCTGTTTACAGAGCGCGGAGATCAGGGATTATAGTATTACCCAACTGCACATTGTGTACAGAAATGCAGCAAAAATGTACTCAAGTAAAAGTAGGGCTGCACCGATCCAGCTATTTCACTTCCGTTTTCGATATTATAGCGTTAAGTATCTACTGATTTCAACCGATATCTGTACAGAGACTGAAAACAGCATTTATTTCCTTACAACAAAAATAAAATAAGACAAAACTGATCCAAATGTGTTCTGTAGCTTTTATTTATCCCACAAGTAATTACAGAACAACTTTGTGTCAATAAAAGTTCAAACATTATGAGGCATTCTGGGAGACTATGATCACTGAATAGTCTTGATACATTGATTTATGTGTCCAAACAGGTTATTGGCTGAACCGATATTTGGAAGCTCATATCCAGCAAATTGTTCAGTATCGACACCAATATCTGATACCGTATTTTATGGTACATAGACCTAGTTAAAGATCCCATGACATGGTACTTCTTGATGCTTTTATATGGCTCCTTAATGGTTCCCTAATACTGTAAATGAATCCTTCTTCAAAATCAACATTCAGTGCATGAGAAACAGAGATAAGATGAGAGAGTCATAAATATCTCTCTCAAACTCTTTATTCTGGGCATTGTTGCTTGAATGCAAATGAGGAGAAAAGAGATGGCCAATAGTAGAGGGTGGGGGCGTGGCCAAACTCTCCGCTCAGAGCTCAGAGCCCACAGCTGATCCATTTCCTTGTTTTTGCACGGGGGGAGAGATTTGAAGCGTTCCATTGAAAAATAAATACATTTCCACAGAAAATAAAATCAAACCACTGCTGTTCAAAGGTCCAGAGGCTCAGATAAAGGACTTCCGAGCCTAGAAACACTCGGACGTGCCTCCAGGCAAATAAAAAAACACATTTCGCATTGCCTAGCGCATTCGCAGTCCAAACTCTCTGGGCGTGATTTACAGAGACGCTGAGTACAGACAGACGGGGGTGGAACTGCATTTGCATTTCTTTTTTCGATCTGACGTCAATAAGGTGCCTTGTTCAAACTCGCCCATTTGAGCTCCGATTTTTTGTAACGCAGAAAAGGATCGCAAATGCTCAGTTTAGACATTTCACAACTTTTAACCATGGGGGGGGCTAAACAGGGTAGGGGAGCTCACATTAACGTTCAAAAACCTCAGAAAGTGAAAATTTCATGCCATGGGACCTTTAAAAGTATTTGGTAGGTGAACTAATACTTTGAACTGGGGATATCCTAAAATTATTTCATGAGCCCCAGGCTGAGAGTCATTGGAATAGATTGTAAAAACATAGTTTAACTACTAATTTAACAATATTCTGTTTTGTTAAAACACAGAATGTTCCTATTGAACTTTTTCCCAAGCACATTGTCTAGCATTGTCCTGGAAACGTGAATACTGAAATTTGGAAAAAAGTATTGATCTATGGCAAGCAGGTCTGTTGAGGCACCAGCTCAGTGAAGGTTATGGTTAAAGAGTCCATATATCTTTTTTATTTGATCCATCTTAATACACTTTGCTGGCCTGGCTGTATTTACTAAATCTTTTAGAAATACATTGTTTGTGTTCCAGCTAAAAATTCTAATTGTGTGGAGAACATAGACTGTAAATGGACATGGCTAACCCTCTAGCCCAGGGGTCGGCAACCCGCGGTGCCGGAGCTGCATGCTTCTCTTTGATCCCTCTGATGAGGCTCAGTACAGTGGTCCCTCGTTTATCGCGGTGGTTACGTTCTAAAAATAACCCACATTCTACACTTTTCTCAGACTGGCATTAAGATTTTCTCACAACTTTCGTAGATTTTCAACAAAAATATACAGTATTATAGAATGAAACTAAAGATCCAAACCTGTTTTCAGGCCCTAAACATATTGCGTGTATTTCACAGTTCATCTGACCGAGCCTCTTCGTCCTGGCGCCGCTCGGCTGTCGCGGGTTTTGTCAGGGAGAAAACTTGCAAACATACAGCACTTCAGAGTCACACTGCTTGCAGTTGAACATTTATATAAATTTGGCAAACTGAACACATTCTGTACTGTACAGGAGACACAGAGGAGAATGACGGACAAATCGATAAAGGTCTGCAGTCCCTTAGCCAATCAGGACGCAGAACACAATGTGCGTTGATACACTATAAAAAAAATTGGAATAAAAAAATCTGCGAAACAGCGAGGCCGCGAAAAGTGAACCGCGATATAGCGAGGGACCACTATATTTAATTAAAATTATTTTATTTTAGTTCAAAATGTAATTCTATGGCACAAAGGCAAAAATACATTATATGCAGTGTTATTTCATTTTAAATTTCAAAAGGGTTTTGTGGCTTCCAGTGTTTACTGTACTTTACTGTGTGAAACGGGCCCAAATGGCTCTTTGAGTGGTAAACGTTGCCGACCCCTGCTCTAGAGCCGCTACGTTTCAGGATGTGACCATGGGGGCGCTTTTGACTCCATCAACTTCAATTTTAACTGCTGCAATGAGCCTTGTTTTATTTTGCTATTTTGTACATAAATAAATTCCTATTTCTAATTTGGAACTGGGCCCCAAATTTGTTCCTTTATGAGCCTTTTGAGCTTCATTTGACTGGAGCCAAACACTATTAACTATTATCTTCCTTTATATAATCTATGGCGGAGAAGCAAAACAATAGTGTACATCAGTGCTGTGATCTTCAGAGTCTAATTTTACCTCAGGGCTCAATGATTATTGGTTGAATACTCCGTTCGGGCTCATTTCCTTTGTGCCATTAACCCTCTCCTCCTCATTTCCTGTCGAGCTCCATCCACTGTCCCATTGCAAACAGCGTTGCGATGGAGACAGATAAACCCATTGCTTAGTCTCCATATTGCCATACATGTACTTCTGCACTGCTCCCTCTCCTTTCAGTCATGTGATAACTGTAAACACACATCACACCTGTAGGTTTTAATCATTTTTCTTTAGATTTTTAACACTAGATATGGCGTAACCTCTTGGTACATTGACATAGGAATTTTTGTATTTATTTTACGCACGCTTTTGGTGGGAAGGACGGGCTGTCAAATTCCCATGCTGAAATGATTGGAGCGTTATCGTTTTTTATCAGCACACTCTCACTTAAGCATGCACTGGCTCAAATACCATGATAAGGTGCTGAGTGACGATGTTGGGCTGGAGCAGGCGGAGTCACGAAGCTTGAGTCGCCGTGGTTATGCGCTGAGAAAGGCGAGGGGGGAGGGGGGGTCCCGGTGGAAAGATAAAACAGGACCTGAGCCACAGCTGGCAATTTGGCGAGAGGGGTCAACGGTAGTAAACACAAACGCAATGTGGAAAGGCCATTACTGCATAAGCTGTGTGGGATGGAAAGGGATTAGGGACAAAAAGGCCCCTGTTGCTTTTATGATTGCTAGAAAACAACAGCAGTTTTTTTCCTCATGCTAGCAGAAGGAGGCATGGACTTAGCACCGCAAGTGTGATTAGCCTCACTGTTTCAATTGTTATCCTTTATTAGCTTTTTAATGCGGTGTGTAATGTGGGTTTGACAGGATCCTGCTCATTCTCAGGGTTATCGCTCCCTGATGGATTGTACAGGCTTATAGGCCCAGCCAGATCCATGTGGGCAGTCACTAGCTACTGATATTTACTGCGACACTGACTCGAGTGGCCTTTTGAATGAACTTTAAATGGGAACTTTTTAAGGAAGAAGAAAGAGGAGAGAATTTACCAACATATTCTCTATATCACGGGCCTGATCTTACCTTTAAGGGTCAACATGTGTGTAGAATCCCTCAGTCGTCCAGGTGGAATCCATGGCGAAAGGAGAAATTCAGTTTGTCAACTGGGCAAAAGTTCAGTTCAGAACTGAAGAAGCAGCTTGGATGAACTGCGAAACATATTCGACCAAATAAACTTTTGTCCAGTTGACAAATTGAATTTCTCCTTTTGCCAAACCCTAACCCTAACATTTTACCATTACAATCCTTATATGCTTATAGTTGTGGATTCAAGATTGTTTATTTGTCGTGTGCAGGATCAACACAAGGTCAACAATGTAATGAAATGCTTAGGATCAGAGGAACCCGTTGACTCGCTAAGATAGTCACAAAGTACTAATAGCAGCAATAATAGTACATGGTAAAAAAGTGTTGCAAAATGCAGGGGAAAAGCTAACCAATTAGGGATGCAAATTATCGGTTATTTCATTAACTGATAGTTGATTGACCTTATCGGTCGATTAACGATTAACTGATAAGCGGCGTTTTTCACCTGAATTTTAGTGTTTCAATAGGGTCTTTAAGAATATAAGCTATAGTAACATAACACTGTCATAAATATATCATAGTATTATTATATTGTATATTCCTCAATTAATTATTCCTTAGTAAAAAGCAGACAAATGTATTGATGCTGAATAACAAAATACAGTAATCCCTCGCTCTATCCAATTTTTTTTTTTTATAGTGTAACATTTTTTTTATAGAGTAACATTGTGTTCTGTCCTGATTGGCTAAGAGACTAGACCAGGACTGAACGTGGACTGGACCAGGTCTGAACCAGGTCTGGACCTGGACTGGACCGGGACTCGACCGGGTCTAGACCTGGACTAGACCAGGATTAAACCACCACGTGCCGCTGCTGCTGGTTTCGCCGCGGCTCACGCTCCGAGCCGCAGGCCAGCCGCGTGGGGCTCGGGGCGCGGGCTGCGGCGAAACCAGCAGCAGCGGCACGCATTCTGGGTTAGATCTCGCCTCGCGCGTACACCCGGGGCTGCTGAGCAGTGCCGTTGGCGCCTGCGGTCGGCTGTGAGTCGATCTTGGCGCAGCGCGGTTGCCTTGTTTCATGACCACGCGGGTGCGCATGTCCGCGTGTCCGCGGTTAGCCGTTAATTACAATTAATGCATTTTGATCGACCAACGTCTTAATCGACAATTAACCGGTTAATCGATTAATTGTTGACATCCCTATAACCAATATAATTAAAAAAATATGTAATAAAAATGTAAAATGCAGAGGTACAGGTAGGATTAAATAAGGTGTAAGCAGGGTATTTCACAGATTGCACATAATATAGTATGAGTGTTGCACGTGGGTTATTGCACAGGTAACAGTAGCATTTACAGTGAGGTAGTGACAAACATGATACATTCATATAGAGCAGCAGCAGTAAACATATTATGCATTGGACGGGACAGGATGGGTCAGTTTCCACAAGATGAGATTGAGTCCACAAGAACGAGAGGAGATGAGATTTTAACATAATTCCTAATATATCAATTTTCCAATTTCATCTCCCAGTTTTGGCCTCACAATTTTTTAAAATCTGATTTCATATTTTTGTTTCCATCCCGGTACTGCTCTTTGGAAGAGATGTAACTCACCAATAAGTAACACTTTTTTGTCCAATTCAATTATATAGATATCTCAAGAGATAATTTTTCTCTTGTGTGCACAATATCGTGGCAGTTTTGTCTCGTGAGATCTTGTGGCATGAGATCTTGTACTATCCCTACTGTAGTTAACGTTTTATAGTATGACTGGGTGATATGGTGATACAGGAATCCGATCATGATTAAATTTTAACTAAAAGCTTTTTTGGTGAAATCATAGCTTGATTATTGATTTTATATTCAATGGAGCTCTATGCTGAAATACAGACTTTTCCCTCCTGCTCTTCCCATTGATCAGCGATTGTAAGACTCCCGCTTCCTTCAGGTATTTGAGCTCCTAGTATTTTGTTATTATAAGATATACTTTATTGTTCCAATTATTTGTTGTTTCTCTGCATTTGACCCCTCCTAAACTTCTGCAGGGGCAACTGGTCAAGAGCTGGCAGCCCAACTCTAGATCTTTGCTTAGGCTTGGTCTGAACTACCCAGCCGAAGAATTAGTAAACACTATTGTACTATTGTGAATGTTTAAAGTTGAATGGGGAATGGGGAAACCACCAGTGTGTTTGGAGGAAACCCACCCAGACACAGGGAGAACATGCAAACATGCACAGAAAAGCCCCACTCCATCTAGGAATCAAATCTGGAACCTTCTTATTGTGAGGCAGCAGTGCTACCTCTGTGTTTTTTTTTGAAACATCAAATTTTAAAGGTGCATTGTGTAACTTGTCTGCTGGAGCGTCTGTCACCTGTTTGTGTCCATGGAAATGTGCCTAGAATGTTCCACAGTCAACCATAAACTCTTCATGGCCAAATTACAGGTTAGATTTGTGGAGCGGTGACTTCACTCCCAGTAAGAATACTGTTTTTAAATTTAAACCAAAGCATCAACACCTTCATGGAGACAAACGAGCTGTGGACCCCTGCCAGAAAACAAACACAGTGCACCTTTAATGTTTGGCTATAACTTTTTTAATGGCAGAATATCGTGTAGGGATGCGACAATTTCCAAATCTTTCTTATATTTTCCACAATATTCATCTCACTGTACGATATTTATTGCAGTATTTTGTGGAGGCTAACCAAATTGTGAATATACTACTTTTTCCTTTTAAAGGTACAGTGTGTAGGATTTGTGGCGCATAGGTGGATAGTGGCTATTGCGCTTCCTGTTTTAGCTACGGCAGACCTCGAGGGTCACCCGGGCGCGCCGTAACCCGGACAGCTCGCGTACCCGCGCACGAACGCGTGAAGCGCACCCGGCGCTACTGTATAAATAAAACGTGGTCCCATTCACTGTTTTTTTTTTTTTTTTCTTTTCGCATGAAGGCACACATTCCCGATCGTGTACCATGACAATCTACACATCAAATGAAACATTACAGTCTCCTCTTTTTGACTATGCAATTAATTTCCCGGCACAACAATCACTCCCCGAGCACATGGGGCTTTTATATGGAAAAGCACAAAACGAGGTTTGTTACTTTGCTTACCTTGAAGGCTCTGGACAGGTCAAAAAGTATTTCACCATAAGCTTGGTCTCAATCTGTCCGTAAGGATCCAGCAAATAAAATCCAGTAAAACAATTTAGTCCAAAACACGTGTTGGATCCATTACGACGTGTGATCTGGCAACATGCTTGTCGTTGTTTATCCAAACTCGTTGTGTGAAAACCACGAGCCTTGCCGAAGGTGAAGGCGGAGCCCAAATGTCCTTCTGCGGCTCTCGTAATCAAAATGGCTGCCTCTGCATGGGGAAGATCCCGCTTTTATGTATATCTAAGTCCAACAGAATACTTTGATTTCATGATGGAAGTGAAAATGCTTGGAAAACACTGTATTTTTGAATGGGTATCTTCAATTTCGGTAATTAACGGGTAAAAATCTTACACACTGTCCCTTTAAGGTTTTGCCATAATCCAAATAATAAAGATTTAAAAGTGCACACCATAATCCTGAATCTAAGCAAAAAGGCCTGTAGTTTGATATATTGTGATGGTCCACTATATTATTGTGAGACTTTTGACGATACAACCTCACAATATTATGGTAATTGTTGCATCCCTGATATTGTGTTACCTGCATTCATTAGTGGTCTAACAGAGTTTGAGAAAATCGGCATTACTTTGAGTTAAATATCACCTGCAATAAAAACATGTTTTTACAACCGTTTCGACATTTAAGTAAGCCCTCTTAATGTTTGCTTGTGGCCACATTTCACAGTCAAATTGCTTTAGTCTTAGCCCATTTGTGCTTAATGACATGCCATATAGTTTCCCAACCCCATTGTTTGCTGGAAAACCTTGTCATTTCCACACGCAGTGCTTAGCCAACAAGTTTTCTAACATGATTTTGCAGTGAGTCATTTTTGCAGGGGTTCTTAAGGTGTGGTTGTGAGAACTGGCAGTGCGCTCCCAGATGCTAAACAAACAGTGGAAAAAGTAACAGTGAGAAGGAGTGGGTTAAAGGAGTAAGCAAAAGCAGTACGTATCAAAGTCAAAGTCAACTTTATTGTCAATTATGCCATATGTGTTCGACATACAGTGAATCGAAATTCCGTTTCTCCCTGGCCAAGCAGTGCAAAAAGACAGTGTACAAAATACAATATAAAGACAATACAAAAATCTCAGACAAAATATAAAAGCAGTGCAAAGAATAAATAAATACCTATTTACAGATGTAGTAAAATGTGCAATAGAATGTGCACTGAAAAATAAAGATAAAAATAAATGTGCAACAGTATTGTGGTATGTGTCTTAGTATGGAGTAGTATGTGGTATAGTCTGAGAAATGGCCACTTCTTCAAATACTACTACTATTACTATCACTACCACGTGTTTTGGCAAGACCTGAAATTGAACCTCTGACCCTCTCGCTTTGTGGTACTTTTGGAATCCTCTGACATGTAAACGTAAAGGCATATTTTAAATGTTTTTTGACGACAATATCTTCAATCTATCCATTCATATCAGCCAAAAAGTACTACCGAAACTAACATTTAAAGGTCCTATATTGAGCAAAATTGACTCTTGATGAGCTCTAAGCCATGTTATAATCAAAAACATACCAGAAGCTGTGGTTTGTTTCATTTACACATTTGAGTAACCCTTTATTATAAGTCTGTTTACATCCAAAATTCTTTATTCCACCTTGCGATGTCATAAAGCGGTAGTTTTCATGTTACCTTTTACCTTTAGTCCAGTAGAGTTTGGCCATTTCAGGGCTGAAATCATCCAAATGATTCTAGTGAAGGTGTATGGGGTTTAAAAACACACTGGAGCACTTCATGTATTTCCATATGACATTATAAGGTGGAACCGAGTTTGAAAGAACAACTCAGCCTAAATATGCAGAGTTTTAGGCTGCGTCCCATTACTCTGTCTTACTCCTTCCCCTACCCCTTTATCTACGTCTTTGTCTTGCCCCTCGATACCGAGCTGAGAGGGCTCGGGGTACGAATGTTCCCCTAAGAAATAGGACGCCACTCGATTACCGTTTGCGTTATCATCCCTCGCCTCTACCTGAGCTGCTACGTCTACAGAGGCGACAACAATTGACGCAAACAAACGTAAACAAAGGTCAAGGATTATCGGGTACCTCAGCTCGACAAAAAATCTAGCTTGTTTATATGTGAAAGTTCGATGAAAATGATAACGTCGGCTAAACGGACATCACTACAATTAAAACTGCAACAACAGTTCACTAAAAGTAACGTAGAACATAAGCGTCATAATTGTAAACTATGATAAACTGTTAATCGATAATTACAACTGCTGAAAATAGATTTATGAGACTCCTCGGCTGGTCGATGTGACGCTGCCATCCTGATCCCAAAACCTGCCTGAGCTTGTAGGCGTACCCCTTCGTTTCTAGTCTGGTCGAGAGCTTACTTTGTTTCAAGGGGTATGTAGCCCTCGGTTGTGGCCCGAGCCCTTGATCAAAATTAGAATTGGGACACCCCTTGCCCTCACATGAACGCGCAAAACCAAGGGGTAGGGGTAAGACAGAGAAATGGGATGCAGCCTAAATGTAAAAAATGTATGAATGAAACAAAGCTTAACTCCAGGTATGTTTTTGATGAGGAAACATGATAACATAGATCAGAAAATAGCGCCCTTTAATAGAATAATGCTTTCGCGGAGCTTAATCCCACTTTGCACAGCAGGTTGTTCATTGCGGGATAGACTCGTCTCCCTGATCCTTAAACTGCAGCGTCAGCATGAGTGGAGCATGAACTCGTCCTGAGGCAGAGGCAGAGTTGAGACAAGTTCAAGATTTTATAGTGAAGTCAAAGAACAGCCAGAATCTGTTTGCCTAAAAAACATGGTGCAGGAGTAAAGAATGAATAACAATTAAGTCAAATCCAACAGTTTCTGGAAGAAGAATCGCTGAAATAAAACGCAACAGCTAAATTACATACTTACATATAAGAAACACTTTACTCAACAAATATTTCTCATTGCATATTGAAGTTTATTTGCACTTTTTGGCGCATCAGCGATTGACTTTAAAGCAGCAGCACCACTTTATTTGAACAGTTTAATGCAAAGAGATAACTGCACAAAACATGGCTTCACTGCTTTCTTAAAGGTTTGTGCTACATAAGGGCTAGTGGGTGAGTTTGCAAGAAATTTTAATCACAGAAATTTAGGAAAATACTCCTTGAAAAAACTGTCTAGTATTATTTTTATATATTTTATGCTATTTTCTGATCTATGTTATAGTTGTTTCCATCAAAACATACCTGGAGTTTAGTTTCGTTTCATTCACAAACCCTGCATATTTAAACCAAGTTCTTCTCTTAAACACTCCGCCTTGTCATGTGGTAATACAGGAAGTGCTCCAGTTTGTTTTAAACTCCACACACCTTCATTAGAATCATTTCAGCCCTGGAATTCCCCATCTCTACCGAACAAAAGGTAAAAGGAGCTGTTAACTTGAAACTTCCACTACATGACATCACAAGGTGGAACAGAGCATTTCGAGCTTTGGAGATGTAGACAGTGGACTAACAACACGGGTCTACAAGTTTTTGGACTTGATCTGCTTCTGAGATAAAAGTGGCTAAATCTCATTTATATTGATAAGATGAACTGAAAATCAATTGATAACTGTGCTGGTTAGCTAATGTATTCAAGATATTTAATGATATTGTTTTACATCAAAATTGCATCTGTTTATACAATAGATTTAGGCATTTTTGCTTAAAAATATTTATATTTTGAAAATATTTAACTTGCACTTCTTTATCCAGACTGATTCACCCTCGCTGTGTGAAGGAGAGGTTTCGCAGGTCTTTCCTCCCTGCTGCTGTCAGACTGTACAACGAACACTGTTAACATGTCATTCAACTTTATCTACACTATAATATTCAGCTATACTCGAGAGTCTATTTTTAGGTCTATTTTTAAATTATTTTAAGCCATTATTTATTAGCTTGTTTTATTGCATGCTACATTTTCCTGCTGTTCTTGATCTGTGCATTGCAACACTGGAATAAAGGCATATCTTATCTTATCCGTCAAGAAATAAACAAGAAATATCTTAAAACATTAGTTGATTGAATATCTTATGAAAAACAAGCTAACATATCACATGTGTTACAACAGTAATGTGGAGCCCAACTTTTGTCCTGATCTCCATCTTTACAACCAAAGTATTGGTGATCTGCCTTTTTAACCACTGCAGTTATGTCGCGCTTTTGTGATGCAAACGTCACTTCACCACAAACGTAACAGAAGTTATGTGGGTTGTTCACACAATTTCGAGGCATCTCTTATGTGAAATAAAAAAAATTGATGTTAAAACTGTAGACATATTAAAATGAATATATGTGAATGTGCAGACAGGCTTTCAGATAGAACTGGTTGCTTGTAGACACACTGTACCTTCTGATAAACTACTGTTTTTGCTATTTTGACCCAATACTATATCTTGGAAACTATAGCCGATCAGCACTTCTGACTTACTTTTTCTTTATTAGTGACCTAAACCAAGAAAAATTTCACTACTTTTGTTCCGGAAGCATTTTGCTTGTAGACCAGTGTAATAAAGGCATACTCAAGCATGTGTGAATGAAACCAAAGACAACTCCAGGTATGTTTTTGAGGAGTTAACAGCATTATAAATGGCTTAAAGCTCACAGTTAATCAATTTTGTGTAATATAGGACCTTTAAAGGTCCCATGGCATGAAATTTTCACTTTCTGAGGTTTTTTAATGTGAGCTCCCTTACCCTGTTTATGGTTAAAAGTTGCGAAATGTCTAAACTGAGCATTTGTGATCCTTTTCTGCGTTAGAAAAAATCAGAGCTCAAACGGGCGATTTTGAACAAGGAACCTTATTGACGTCAGCTCGAAAAAAGAAATGCAAATGCAGTTCCACCCCCGTCTGTCTGTACTCAGCGTCTCTGTAAATCACGCCCAGAGAGTTTGGACTGCGGAGGAGCTATGCAATGCGAAATAGTTTTTTTTTATTTGCCTGGAGGCACGTCCGAGTGTTTCTAGGCTCGGAAGTCCTTTATCTGAGCCTGTGGATATCTGAAACAGCAGTGGTTTAATTTTATTTTATGTGGAAATGTGTTTATTTTTCAATGGAAGGCTTCTCATCTCTCCCCCCGTGCAAAAACACGGAAGTGGGTCACAGAGCGGAGCGGAGAGCTTGGCCACGCCCCCACCCCCTACTATAGGCCATCTCTGTCGTCCTCATTTGCATTCAAGCAAAAACGCCCATAATGGAGTGTTCCAAAGTGACATTTATGACTCTTTCTCATCTTATCTCTCTTTCTCATGCACTGAGTGTTGATTTTGAAGAAGGATTCATTTACAGTATTAGGGAACCATTAAGGAGCCATATAAAAGCATCAAGAAGTACCATGTCATGGGATCTTTAAAACACTTGATCTGCTTCATTTTTTGTAATAATGCTAACTTGCAAGATCTTTAAAAATTATTGTAAATGAAAACGTTTGTGTGTTCAAGCAGATTTTGTCCCTCCCACTTCCTCCTCCTCTGCTGGCTCACACACTCCCTCACCCCTCCCTCTTCGTCTGCACAGGGGCAGAGCTGCACCTTTGCTCCCACAGTAGCTGTAACCCATCTGTAAACTCACCGCGACCAAACTGAATCCCGGGTACTCCTCCGACACCAGACCTGTGACGTCACGCTGTGGGCTGGGCTGCACGCTGTGCACCCGTCCAAGTCAAACCAGAGCAAGTTCAGTCTAGGTGCCTACTCATGGACTACAATATGGAAATCATTTGAGAATCCCCTACGGCTAAAAGGTAGGAACTGAGAACCTTGGCTTTGAAAGTAGAAACGCCAGTCTACCACACCTGTGTTTACATTTATTATATAGTGTTTTGGTCCGTGGCAGTTTGGTTGAATGGCGTTAAATGTTGTGTGGGAGGAGACCTTGGTATAGTCTGTCTACAGTTTGGGTTTGGGTTGTGTGTTTTGACTTGAGCCGGGGAGAGTGTGTGTTGCTTCACAGTGGCGTGTCAGAGCATGTGTAGGTGCAGAAGACAGTGCTGTAGTGTAGTGTAGTGTAGCGTGTGTAGTTAGTAGTTGTTGTGTGTGGTTGTAATAATAATGGGTGTAGCATAGGTGGCATTTTTCCAAAGTTTTTTTTTGTGTGTGCACAAAGCAGATGAGTATTAGGCTAAATATGCAGCTATTTAGTTCTGTTCTGTTCCAAATTAAATTCACAATATAATACTGATCTACAAATGTTTGGACTCAGAAGCAGTGGCTAAAACTCATTTATATTGATAAGATGAACTGAAAATCAATTGATAACTGAGCTGGTTAGCTAATGTATTCAAGATATATTAATGATATTGTTTTACATCAGAATTGTATCTGTTTATACAATAGATTTAGGCATTTCTGCTTAAAAATATTTATATATTGAAAATATTTAATTTACACTTCTTTAACCGTCAAGAAATAAAGAAGAAATATCTTAAGACATCAGGTGCACATAATTTCGAGGCATCTCTTATGTGAAATAAAAAAAATTGATGTTAAAACTGTCGACATATTGAAATGAATGTATTGGAATGTGCAGACAGGGTTTGAAATTGCTTGTAGACACACTGTACCTTCTGTTTTTGCCTCATTTTGCATAAATTTCCTATTTTGACCCAATACTATATCTTGGAAACTATAGCCAATCAGCACTTCTGACTTACTTTTTCTGTATTAGTGACCTAAACCAAGAAAAATATCACTACTTTTGTTCTAGAAGTGTTATCAGAAAAGCAAAATGTCTTTCAGATGCAAAGAATTAAATACACAATAAAAAAGTCACATTCACTTTACCTGCTACTTATTTATTTAACCACCACTGTCCATCACTGCACTGTACACAATCATCTGAGTCACTTTATTGTAGTGATATTATATATTACTATACTGGAGTCACTTTAACTGCTGTTTGTTCACTGCTCAGAATCAAAGACATTTATTGTGCAGCGTTCCTGTGCCTTTTAACCTCACAGTGTTGTGTTTTTTAGTTGATTGTACATACTTATTATTATTATTTATCTTAATTTTGATGCATGCTCATATTTTCCTACTGTTTCTGAAACTTGCGTTGTGACACTGCCATTTCCCCATTGTGGGACAAATAAAGGATTATCTTATCTTATTCTCAGGACAGAAATGGACCTTTCTTGGAATAGTTTTAGAATAATCTTGAGCTGTTTCAGTACAAGTATAAGAGCACATGGACTAGTATACGCCCATGGACCACTGTGGAACCTGCCTGGACCACTGAGGGAGGACACGGATATAAGAAAAAAAAGTACTATTATTTAATGTTGAAAATCACATTCCACTGTCTAAAGAATCAGCACTGAATATAAAGTCTATCCCTTAGTATTGAAATAGTTTGGCATTTTAGTATCATGACAACATGTATTTATAAGGTGGGAGTTGTCCGTTAATTCAAAGAGACATCGTCTGATTTCAATAAGCTTCTAATGAAAGGTTGACAGTGACGCCATTTGTCAATATTGGCTGTTCCATTTATTGTAAATATACACAAAGAACCAGAACCAAACGAACCAATACCCGATGTATTGATGTGTGTTTTAACTTCAAATGAAGAGAAAGACGGCAAGAAACTCTAAATTACAACAAATATTATCATGTTTTATCTTTAAGTTTTCAGGCTTTGTGCACAGTTTTAGTTCAACCCAAAAAACAACAAAGTCATTCACGCAGATACTTGCAGCTGGTGTCATCAAAATTCCCTGGGGCTGTGAAGCTACAGTAACTGAGAGCACTACTCTGTCTGAAGCTCTGTCACTCAATTTAGACTTTTAAATTAAAAGTCTAAATCAACATAAATGAGATCTAGATGGAGCTACAAGAGGAGAGCTGATCTGTGTTAAACAAGCCTCGCTCAAGAAGGAGAATGGGAGGGAGAAGGAGGGGACAAAAAAGAAGAGAAAATAAAAATAAAATTATGCTTTAAGATTGTAGTAAAAGACGATGAAAGGAATTGATGGTGAAAATAATATTAGTTAAGTGTAGTGATTAAAAGTGTTTATTAAGAAAGAGAAGGGGAGAAAGAGAAAAAAGAAAGAGAGAGAGAAATGGAGAGAAAAAGAGCAAGAGAAAGAGGGAGAGATAGAGAGAAAAAGAGAGAAAAAGAGAAAAATGGAAAGACAAAAAAAGAGAAAGGGAAGAGACAAAAGAGAGAGAGAGAGAGAAAGAGAGAGAGAAAAGAGCAAGAGAGAAAGAGGGAGAGAGAAAAGAGGAAAGAGATGGAGAAAAGAAAAAATGAGAGGAAAAGAGAGAAAAGAGAGAGAAAAATAGTGAAAGAGAGAGAGAGAGAAATAGAGAGAAAAAGAAAGAGAAAAATAGAGAGACAAAAAAGAGAAAAAGAGAGAGAATAGAGAAAAAGAGTGAGAGAAAAAGAGAGAGAGAAAGAGAGGGAGAGAGAAAAAGAGAGGAAAGAGAGGGAGAAAAGAGAGAAAATGAGAGGAAAAGAGAGAAAAGAGAGATAAAAGAGAGAGAGAGAAAAATAGTGAGAGAGAGAGAAAAAGAGAGAAAAAGAAAGAGAAAAAGAGAGAGACAAAAAAGAGAGAGAGTGAAAGAGAGAGAAAAGAGCAAGAGAGAAAGAGAGGGAGAGAGAAATGATAGATGTATAAGATGGCCTAACAGCTGTGGTTATGCTGCTTTACCACATTATTTAGTTTGATTGTGTTTGTTGTTTGTTTTACATTTGTTGTCGGTATTGTCCTATGTTTTTGTTTATTATTGTATTTTTTAAATACAAAAAAGTGATAAAAAGACAAGAAATCTCGCTCATGTAAAATTAAAATCACAAACTAGCTCACGTCGGCCGACAGCTTTTCAGTCACACTCACCTTTTTGTGTAAATTAGTTCAAACTCCTAAACTGGACCATGAACACTCGTATTGATCACAGACTCCTAAAAATGCTTTGTTTAAATCACTTTTGTGTGTGTTTTTTTTCTTTTTTTCAGACAAACTAAAAACATTTTGGTAGGACGTGTGTATTGTCACCATGGTAACCGATAAACATTCCTTCAGTAGAAATACATACAAATACACCCCCAGCATGATCATGGTCACAGTAAAGTATCAATATCTAAATGTATTAATCCATACTTTTTAGAATGTGAGGCTAAAGTTGCACCTGTCCTCCATAACTCTTGTCTGATATTCTGATATTTTAGTTACTCATTGATCACTGTTACTGATTTACAGCAGTATTTTTATTTGGTTTTGAAGTACTTGTACTGACCTCTAATTGAAAATACTGTGCTCGTGCGGAGTGATCTTCCGTGTGGACGGGCCGTGCCAGCTGGAGGGAGGAATCGTGGAATTTTGGGAATTTGGATATTCTCCGTGTCCATGTGACATAACTCATCTTTTGTACGACTGATTGGAACGGCTCTATCTTTCCACTCCCCACCCTCCCTTTTCTCTCTCTCCAACCCCTCCATCTCTTGCTTTTTCTTTCTCTCTCTCCTCTCCTTCTCTTTCTTGTCTCTCTCTCTCATCCCCACCCTCTCCCTCTCTCACTTTCTCTCTCACTACCCCTCTCCTCTCTCACGCTCTTTCCTTTCTCTCTCTCTCTCTCTCTCTCTCTCTCTCTCTGTGCTTCTCCTCCTTCTCTTTCTCTTTTTCTTTCTCCATTCCCACCCCCTGCTTCTTGCTTTCTCTCTCTGCCCCGCACTTCCTTTCTTTCTTTCTTTCTTTCTTTCTTTCTTTCTTTCTTTCTTTCTTTCTTTCTTTCTCTCTCGTTTCTCTCTTCTGTTTCTTTCTTTCTTCCTTTCTCTTTCTTTCTTTCTTTCTTTCTTTCTTTCTTTCTTTCTTTCTTTCTTTCTTTCTTTCTTTCTTTCTTTCTTTCTTTCTTTCTTTCTTTCTTTCTTTCTTTCTTTCTTTCTTTCTTTCTTTCTTTCTTTCTTTCTTTCTTTCTTTCTTTCTTTCTTTCTTTCTTTCTCTCTCTCTCTCTCTCTCTCTCTCTCCAACCCCTCCATCTCTTGGTTTTTCTTTCTTTCTCTCTCTCCTCTCCTTCTTTCTTCTCTCTCTCATCCCTACCCTCTCCCTCTCTCACTTTCTCTCTCTCTACCCCGTCTCTCTCGCTCTCTTTTCTCTCTCGCTCTTTTCTCTCTCTTTCTCTCTCTCTCTGTCTCTGTGCTTCTTCTTTCTTCTCGTTTGCTCTTTCTTTTTATTTCTCCATCCCCACCCCCTGCCCTCTCATTCTCTCACTTTCTCCATCTCTTGCTTTTTCTTTTTTCTCTCTGCCCTCTCCTTCTTTCTTCTCTCTCTCTTTCTCTCATCCCCAGCCCCTCCCTCTCTCACTTTCTCTCTATACCCTCTCTCTCCCTCTGTCTCCTTCTGTTTCTTCTCTTCTTTCTTCTCTCTCTCTCTCTGCCCCAATTCCTTGCTCTTTCTTTTTCTTTCTCTCTCCAACCCCTCCGTCTCTTCTCATTCTCTCTCTACCTCTCATTCTCTCTCTCTCTCATTCTCTCTCTCTCTCTACCTCTCATTCTCTCTCTCTCTACCTCTCATTCTCTCTCTCTACCTCTCATTCTCTCTCTCTCTCTACCTCTCATTCTCTCTCTCTCTACCTCTCATTCTCTCTCTCTCTCTACCTCTCATTCTCTCTCTCTCTACCTCTCATTCTCTCTCTTTCTCTACCTCTCTCTCTACCTCTCATTCTCTCTACCTCATTCTCTCTCTCTCTACCTCTCATTCTCTCTCTCTCTCTACCTCTCATTCTCTCTCTTTCTCTACCTCTCTCTCTACCTCTCATTCTCTCTACCTCATTCTCTCTCTCTACCTCTCATTCTCTCTCTTTCTCTACCTCTCATTCTCTCTCTCTCTACCTCTCATTCTCTCTCTTTCTCTACCTCTCATTCTCTCTCTTTCTCTACCTCTCATTCTCTCTCTTTCTCTACCTCTCTCTCTACCTCTCATTCTCTCTCTCTCTCTACCTCTCATTCTCTCTCTTTCTCTACCTCTCATTCTCTCTCTCTCTACCTCTCATTCTCTCTCTTTCTCTACCTCTCTCTCTACCTCTCATTCTCTCTACCTCATTCTCTCTCTCTCTACCTCTCATTCTCTCTCTCTCTCTACCTCTCATTCTCTCTTTCTCTACCTCTCTCTCTACCTCTCATTCTCTCTACCTCATTCTCTCTCTCTACCTCTCATTCTCTCTCTTTCTCTACCTCTCTCTCTCTCTCTTTTTACTCCCTCTCTCTCTCTTTTTACTCCCTCTCTCTCTCTTTTTACTCCCTCTCTCTCTCTTTTTACTCCCTCCCTCTCTCCCTCTCTCATTCTCTCTCTCTCTTCATTCATGTCTTCAGTCCTAAAGCATGTGTGGTATTCCGGTATTCTCCTTAAAGCTCCATCTGTTCGTTGTGGTGTATGTGCCTGTGCATCGTATATGTCATTTCTGACTCGCTCTGCAGACATTATGAAGCCCATTCATTTCAGGAGGAGTGGATTTCTGAACGTGTTTCTGATTTAGTTGCACTTGCAGATGGTGTTTGTGGATTTGGAGACGATCAGAAATATTACTAACTGACAATGGTGTGGTAATAGAACATTATATATCACTTGAATGTTTGGCCTGCTGAGATTTCCATTACAGTTTGCAGTCGTTCCGGTGAAAATATGACTGAAAATATATAAATTATGGCATTGTGTTAAAAGTAAGTGTATTATAAGACAAGTTGTGGGTAGACGTCGACAAGAAGCCCAGAGGAAAATGATCATCTTGGGGTTTTTTAGCCGAGAAGTCTAAAGCCAATCATCTGTCATAAAAGCATGTCGTTTGGAGCCGAGTTCAAACTGGCGTATTTTTTCAGTTATCAGGAAATTATTTAATTGCCCCTCGTGGATAAATAAAGCATTTAAAATTGAAATAAAATTGAATTATTATCGAAAGACATTTTTATTTGTTTTTAAAAAGACAAAATGAAATATTATGTGGAGAAAAATTAATACGTTTTTGTTTGTATTGCTCAGACTGATTAATTCATGTGAAAGACGAATGGAGAGAATTCACTACGGCAACCAAAAAGGGACAACCAAAAGTAAATATGAACATTTATTGACAATGGTAGACTTAAAGGGCCCATATTACACTATTTTCTGATCTGTTATAATGTACAGTAATCCCTCGTTTATCGTGGGGGTTAGGTTCCGAAAATAACCCACAATAAGCGAAATCCGCAAAGTAGGACAACTTTATATTTTAGAATTATTCCACATGTTTTAAGGCTGTAAATGCCTCACCACACACATTATACACTTTTCTCAGACTGGAATTAACGTTTTCTCACGCTTAAATACTCAAAACGTTCGTAGATTTTCAACAAAAAAATGTATTAATAGTGAAGCGTGGGGGTCCGCCGGGAGCCCCGCCGGATGTGCACGGGGAGCGGAGACATGAGTCACTGGATCCGCAGGAAGCATCCAACGGCACTGCCACATCCCAGGACGCGGCGCGCACAAACCCCTTGGAGAAGTGCGCGACACGTGCACCCCTCATTGTGGTCAAATCCGTCACAGAGCAGCACGACCGGCGCGAGGCTGCGCGTCCCACCCGGGGCTGTGAGCACGAGATCGAACCGCGGTGCCTGGTCCGTGCCTCCGCCTCGGGACCGCGTCCACGTAGCCCGAGCCACAAAGTGAACACGCACAAACCTCGACACGAACGCAAGAGCCGCACGAAACCAGGCAAAGAGCCGCACGTGGTGGTTTAATCCTGGTCTAGACCTGGTTTAGTCCGGGTCTAGTCCTGGTCTAGTCCTGGTCTAGTCCCGGTCTGGTCCCGGTCTGGTCCCGGTCTAGTTCCAGTCTGGTACACTATAAAAAAATGTTACACTATAAAAAAAAATTGAAATAAAAAAAAAAAAATCCGCGAAACAGCGAGGGCGCGAAAAGTGAACCGCAATATAGCAAGGGACCACTGTAGTTTCTTATCAAAAACGCCCCTGGAGTTGTGTTTTGTCTCATTCACATGTGTTCAACACACAAACCCTGCAGATTTAGGCTTAGGAGTTCTTCTCTCAAATAGAAAACACTCTGTTCCACCTTGTGATGTCATGTGGTGATACAGGAAGTGCTTCACCGTGTTTTAAACTCCATACACCTTCACCAGAATCATTTGGATTATTTCAGACTTGGAATTTGCAATCTCTACTGAATAAATAGAGATAAAATGTAGCTGTTAACTTAAACTACCACTACATGACATCACAAGGTGGAATAGAGCATTTAGCAGGATTTTTCAAAATGTGTGAATGAAACAAAACACAACTCCAGATATGTTTTTGTGGAGGTAATAACATTTTAACATGGCTAAAAGCTCACAAGAATTTAGGTTGTGTAATATAGGACCTTTTTTAAATAAAGTTTTGTGCATTTACTGTGGTGCGATACTGCAGTACTCACTAATACTACTCCCTACCAACAGTTGATATGGTCACGAAGGCTGGGAAAAACAAATATTAAACTCCAACTTTATCTTAACTTCAGCCTGTACCTTTTTGGCACACACAGAGCACTGGAAGAAAGCATCAACTTATCCAAATCAACTTAACTTTTCTTTTAAATGTCATTGTGCCGCTTTTAATTTGTTTTGTTGTAATTGTACTTGCAGAATTACAGTATTAATCCTAAGTCGTGCTCCAGTTAAGCTTTTTAATGGTAGATTAAATACAGCTTTGGGAGAAAAAAAGAGACCACTGCAAAATTATACGTTTTTCTGATTTTACTACTTATAGGTATGTGTTTGGGCAAAAGGAACATTTTTGTTTGAGTCTGTAAACTACTGACAACATTTCCCCCAAATTCCAAATAAAAATATTATCGTTTAGAGCATTTATTTGCAGAAAATGACAAATGGTCAAAATAACAAAAAAGATACATGTTTTCAGAGCTCAAACAATGCAAAGAAACAAGATCAAATTCATTTTCAAACAACATAATACTAATGTTTACACTTAAGAAGAGTTCAGAAATCAATATTTGGTGCAATAACCCTTATTTTTAACATTGTTCTTGGGTGACTTTACTCCACTCTTGGTGCAAGAACTGAAGTAGCTCAGCTTTGTGTTTGTGTTGGAATTCAACAGATGCTGGAATGGAATGGCTGTAATACATGTAGAGATGCTGATTTCAGAAAAAAATGCAGTGGTCTCTTATTTTTTTCCAGAGCTGTAAATTTGAATACATTTTGAAAGTGTGCCATGTGGTTGTAAAAAAAATAAATAAAAATTAATACCCAGATGTTCTCATTTGGGCAGATGTCAATATAATGAACAATAGTATGGCCACGTGGTGAAATTATAGAAACTACAATGTAATTTTCAGCACACAGTAATAAAATATAAAATATCATATGGTGATGATAATTATAATATCAGACTACTATCCCATTTTCATTTAAAAGTGCAATATGTAACTTTTTGGGCCTGAATGTGATACAGGGGGTCCTCGGGTTACGACGTTGATCCATTCTTAAGACGCGTGGTAACCCGAATTTCGTCGTAAGTCGGATTTTGCCTTTGATCTTCCAACCAAAGCACTAATAATCTTTCCATCTCAATAATTAGACCACTACGCTGCTTGGTTATCACTGCGGCTTTCATAGGAGCAGATCAGAGCCCACATCAGGTACTTCCGCCCACATTGGGCAGGCACATGAGGCCGTCTTCTTCTCCCTACAACCACAACAGAGCGTATTCTTCCGCCTTGCGCCGCGCGCCGTTCGCGTTTGTTTACATCTCTTACCACGCTAAACCACGTAAGACGGAATGGCGCGTAATATATATATATATATTTTTTTAATGGGGGCGCGTTCGTAACCACGAAACGTCATAACCCGAGACCGTCGTAACCCGAGGACCCCCTGTATATGGCTGAAATGAATATAGCTGATAAAAGATAACATTGAAACCAAACCACAAAACACAATCAGTTCATGTTTTTCAATGTGTTTTGAGCCATAAGGACGTGTGATTAAAAAAATACTGTGTAATAAATGTTAAATGTTCCTGTAAATAATGTGAATGAGATGTGCTTATGTCTGTGTGTGAACGAGTTTTTGGGAGAGAGTGAGTTTATGAACTTTTGTTTTTACTGAGATTGTTTGAGTGTTATTGTATTGTATTTTATTGGTATTTTATTGTTCTATTGTATTGTATTTTTATTCATTGCATTGTATTTTTAATCATGTAAATCAGGGACTGCAGATGGAAATTAGCTATTTAGCTATAATCTGGTGCAGAACATCTCTGTTTTTATGAACTTAATGTCTCTGTACATTGTCCCTTCAAATAAAGGCTAAACGAAAAAAAAACGAAACGAAAATATTCCACGAAAAAACAATACCATCTCCATGGAGACAAGCAGGTGATGGACCATCCTCCAAAAAAGTTCCTTATTGTGCCCTTTAAATGTTATTTTTTTATCCTAGTATCTCATTCTACCAGACTTAAAGTGCTCGTATTAAGCTATTTTCTGATCTGTTATAATGTTGTTTCCTCATCACAGACAGTGGAGTTTGTGTTTTGTTTCATTCACACACGTTTAACACAAAAATCCTACATACAGTATTGAACCTGAGTTCTTATCTCACACAGAAAACACTGTTCCACCTTGTGATTTCACATGGTAATACAGGAAGTCCTCCATTGTGTTTTTAAACTCCACACACATTCACTACATTAATTTGGATCATTTCAGATGTGGAATCAGATGTGGAATCTTTAAATCACAGACTAGCTCACGTTGGTTGACAGTTTTTGTGTAAATTACATCAAACTCCTAAACTGGACCATGAACGCTCGTATTGATCAGACTCCTAAAAATGTGCTGTTTAAATCACTTTTTTGTGTTTCTTTTTTTTTTTCTTTTTTTCAGACGATCTTAAAACATGAAATGGTAGAACGTGTGTATTGTGTCACCACGGTAACCGATGAACATTCCTTCAATAGAAATACATAGAAATACACCCCCAGCATGATGTCACATGGTAATACAGTGTTCTTAAACTCCACACACATTCACTACATTAATTTGAAGATTTTCAGATGTGGAATTCCCAATCTCAACTAAACTAAAGGTAAAAGGAGCTGTTAAATTGAAAACTACTGCTTCATGACATCACAAGTTGGAACAGAGCATTTTGAGCTTTTGAGATGTACACAGACTAATAACACCGGTCTGAAAATCAATTAATAACTGTGCTGGTAAGCTAATGTATTCAAGATATGTAATGATATAATAATAATATGTATATTATATATATTGATACATGTTAAAACTGTAGACATTAAAATGAATGTATGTGAATGTGCAGACAGGCTTTCGGATCGAACTGGTTGCTTGTAGACACACTGTACCTTCTGATAAACTACCGTTTTTGCCTTATTTTGCATAAATTTCATATTTTGACTCAATTCTGTATCTTGGAAACTATAGCCAATCAGCACTTCTGACTTACTTTTTCTTTATTAGTGACCTAAACCAAGAAATATTCCACTGCTTTTGTTCCAGAAGCATTTTGCTTGTAGACCAGTGTAATAAAAGATTACTCAAACATGTGTGAATGAAACAAAACACAGCTCCTGGTACGTTTATGATGAGGTAACGACATTCTAACATGGCTTAAAGCTCACAAGAGACATTTTTGCGTACTATAGGGTCTTTCAAACCAGGAAAAAAAATTGCCACTTTACAACACAGACACCCCCCACACATACATACAGTACTCTGGGATTTGCCTCCATCTTTCCTCACTTCCCACTCCTCCTCCCCTCCTCTCTTTTTCCTCATGTTTCCTTTACATGACAGAATGACAGTACGCTTGCTGTGTCCCGCTAGCATGTGATTCCGTCTGTCAGCTTGTGTAATTGGGCCGACATGTTGGTGAAAACGGGAACTATAGTCAAGCAGGGGCATGTCCGCAACTCCTCCCAGTGGATCAGGCTCCGAGGCCCGGACTGTACAGAGCTGTCACCTGGATGAAAGATGGCACAGCTGGGTAAAGAGATGGAGGGAGGGGGGCTGGCCTTGGACATGGGGGTGGATGTCTTTTTTTTCCATTGGTGTGTAATAGCCAATACATAGAGCATGTTTACATAATAGATTTGGGAACGGGGAAGTGAATATTTGGGGTTGACAAATAATCAGCTCACTGCATGAAACTTGGACTTTGAACATGGAAAAAAATCCAAATCTGGTCATAAGGTTTAGAGCAGGGGTCTCCAACCTGTAGCTCACAAAGGGATTTCAGAATTATACATATTGTCCTGAAGAACTCAAATTTTATGAATTAAATGCCTATTATCATTTTGATGCCTGACTTTGTGCACTCTAATAACACTGGTCTACAGATTTTTGGACTCGATCTGCTTTTGAGATAAAAGTGGCTAAATCTCATTTATATTGATAAGATGAACTGAAAATCAATTGATAACTGTGCTGGTTAGCTAATGTATTCAAGATATTTAATGATATTGTTTTACATCAAAATTGCATCTGTTTATACAATAGTTTTAGGTATTTTTGCTTAAAAATATTTATATTTAGAAAATATTTTGCACCTTAAGACAGGGCTCTCAAGTCTCACGCATTGAGAGTGTAACACACGCAATTCGACGTGTTCACACGCTCACACGCCACACATGGCATTTCTCACGCTGATTTCTTTTTTTTTTTTTTTTTTTTTCTGTGCCCAGAAAATCGGTCTGTGTGGCTGAGTTTATGCCACTCCCCCTGCTCCGGGCGCACGGTCCGAGCGGAGGCCGGAGCAGACGCGCCATCCCCTGGGCACGTCCTGAGCCTCAGTCCCGGTGACACGTCTCCTCTGAGACGCACCGACTCCGGTCCCGGTGTCTCCGTCTGTGCGTAACGTGTCCCCCCCCGACGGCTTACACGCGGAATACGCGCGGCCCAGAGCCGAACTGCCCATGGTGAGCCGCGGTGAGACGTGGGCCCGGTGCATTAACCAGACTCTTACATGAATCCGTTAAAAATGTCCCGCTCTCCCCGCCCCGGTCCCTCCTCCCCGCCCCTCTCAGCGCGCACTGACAAAGTGCGGTGATGATAAAACAAACTGAGAACCATCAGGTAATAACTTCATTTATATAACTGTCATTAGTTGCTTTGTAGTTTAAGTTTGCTCTTTAGACAAACAGGGCTCTCACACGGCATTTCTCACGCAATTCAAGCCATCCCCCCCGCTCCTCGGGAAAAATTGTTCACAGCACCACCTAGCCGCCTGGCATCCATACCCAGTCGAATTATCGAATCGGAATAAAAAGTGAAGACTCGCACCACGTCTGCGTCTTCTGTTCAGACCGTCATCATATAAATGTAGCCTAAAGGCACAACATAGTAATGAAAAACAGCTTTGTTTGTTTCACAGTTTGTCCGGCATTTCCTATAATCGCTTAGAGAAGGAAAATTACACATGCGCATGCTACATGAGCGCTGTTTTCTATTTTTCTCACTGATTCTATGCGGTTTGAAGCCTAGACTGTGTGATTCATTTGATTTTAGAAAAGTAACACTATTCTGAATAACACCAAATGAAAAAGTAACTTGCCAGGATACAGTTATTCAGAATTAGAATACAGATATGTGTTCTCAGTACATGTATTCATTTACTTCCCCACACTGATCTGGTTTCCGCCCCTTCTGCATTTGAACAGAGCGTAGGAGGGACTGGCTGTCAGACAAGGATTAAGTAGGAGTACCTGCATTGGGAGTTAGGTTTTTTATTAATTATTGTACACTTTATGGTCCCTGTTGGGAAATTTATCCTCTGCATTTGAGCCATCTGTTAATACCACTGGGGCAGCCTGTCAGGAGCATGGGGGCCCATCTCTAAATCTTAAACCTGGTTTGGTCAGGAGGATTCTGGCCTATTGTTCGTGTTGTTTGAGTTGTTTCTTGTTGTGAGGCAAAAGTCTAACCTAACAGTATTACTGCTTTATTTATTATATTTAAAGAATCCGATCGCATTCTGTACATGAGCTCTGGAGAAAGTTGAACATGAACGGGTCCCGAGTAACGGGTCCTTCTTCCTTCTTCCTCGTCTTCTTTCTTCCTCCAGTTCATCCACAAAAGATTAAATTTTACATACAACTCTGCAGCATGAATATTCATGAGGTTTGCTCACAGCCGATAGGTGGAAAAAGAGAACAAAACGGCGCTAATTGTCATGTGAATGGCCAGTTGCGCCAGCCTTGGTAATTGTGGTAATTTACACGTGCCCCGTTTCTTTCCGAAAAACTAGCAGATTTCAAAGACAAAATGTATGGTTTCAAAACAACAAATGCGGTTATCTGAAACATGGAGTGGCTTCTTCATGATTTCAGCTAGCACATTTTACAAAAAAATGAAAATCACAAATTAAAAAAAAAAAAAAAAAAGCTTCTAACGCGATTTTCTCGTGTTCAACAATCCCGAGTTATGCCGGGATTAGTCGTGGCGGGTCACGTGTGAGCCGCCACAGGAAAAGCAGACACAAGTCGTCCCGGAGGCGCTTTGAGTTATTCACAGATTCTGAAAGTGTAGATTCTAAGCTTTCCAACGATGCCTGACACATGGAAATCTGAGAACATTTGAAGAATTTGTGGCCATTTGAAAGCAGCAAATCTGAAAACGATGAGCTGAGAAATTTTGCGTTAAAGATCTGCTTGTGGAACAGAAAGGAACTCATTTGCATGACATTAACCTAGGGTGCACTGCGCAACTTTCCTAGTGGAGGCTCTGCTACCTCCTTGTCTTCATTGAGTTGCTATTGCTTCATTTGGAATGTTCCATGGTATGACATTAACATATCCATCTAGCATTTATTCATTGCGGGTGTTTCTGCTGCTCAAAAATACAACAATTCCTTCTGTGAATAGGGACGATTCTCCACAGATCTGAGTTGTAATGTTGTGTAGTGCTGTATCCTGCTTGTCTCCCTTGTGATAAATAGGATTAATCTATACAGTGGAACATTCTAGACAAAGCAATAATATTTCCATGGAGAAAAGCAGGTGGCGGACCCTCCACTAGAAATGCTACACAATGCACCTTTTAAAACTTGAAAAGAATAGCAGGACTTTTTGTCATTTGTTATTCCTGATTTTATAGTGGTATTATGGAGTTTTGTATTCTTGTTTTTGTGCCTCTTTTGCCTTTATTTATTTATTTTTAATCTCACCTGACAGGGTTGGGGCAAAGTTGCAAATTCCTGTAAGACGCCATGACATCACCATCTTCAACAGAATACCAGACCCCCACTGATATGACGTAATCTGCTGTATTGCTCAATAATGAATGAGCTGAATACTTTGAGAGGCTCTGTGAGACTGTACCAGAAAACAGAAGTGATCAGGGCTGGACTGGGACAAAAAAAATGGCCCTGACATTTTTGGCTTAGACCGGCCCCTCATAATTAGTGGAGCACAATGGACTAATTTATGTTTGTGTTCCCCGAAGCAAAGTATTTTACTATTGTTATGTCTTAGCTGAGGGGAAACCAGGGCGTAACATTTAACGGAAAAATCCCAGCTCCCAAAAACCACCAGCAAACTCGCAGTAACTACACATTCAATGGTTTATTTAAAATTCATCTTGCACACAAGGTCAGGAGAAGCACGTTGGCTGGCTGAAAGGTGAGCGATTTTCATGCCTGTCCATCGCCTAAAAGTCTCAGTATTATCCTTACATTACTATTACTACCTGCTGACCTGCTGTGCCTGTGCTACACTTCCCTGGACACTCTGTCTCTCGGGTTCCCTCGGGTTCCCTGTCCACAGTCTCTGGCTGCTCCTCTTCCTGTCCACCTTCAACCTGGGCTGCAGAGGACGTGGAGGCTCCAGCAGCCCCTCCAGAGAATATGTCTGTTATTTTAGAACATTTTGCAGCGTCTATAGTGAGATTTTTCAAACTTTTAGACCGCAACTTCTCCAAACCCCCCTTTCTGCCACTTCTCCATGTTTCCACGCTCGACACTGAAACTGTCGGGGATCACTGCAGAGAAAGGGGTGGGGCCGCTCTCGTAAGCTTCTATATCCTGATTGGTTTAGTCCACTGTCTATACTGAAGATGGACCAATGGGCCGCCTCCTCTAAATTGTGGGCCTGTCTCTAAGTTAAAGATCCCATGACATGGTACTTCTTGATGCTTTTATATGGCTCCTTAATGGTTCCCTAATACTGTAAATGAATCCTTCTTCAAAATCAACACTCAGTGCATGAGAAACAGAGATAAGATGAGAGAGTATTTTTTTCTCCCTCAGAACAGGTCATAATGGGCGTTGTTGCTTGAATGCAAATGAGGAGAAAAAAGCTGGCCAATAGTAGAGGGTGGGGGCGTGGCCAAACGCTCCGGTCTCCGCTGTAGCTCACAGCTGATCCATTTCCTTGTTTTTGCACAGGGGGAGAGAATTGAAGCGTTCCATTGAAAAATAAACACATTTCCACATAAAATAAAATTAAACCACTGCTGTTCAAAGGTCCAGAGGCTCAGATAAAGGACTTCCGAGCCTAGAAACACTCGGATGTGCCTCCAGGCAAATAAAAAAACGCATTTCGCATTGCCTAGCGCATTCGCAGTCCAAACTCTCTGGGCGTGATTTACAGAGACGCTGAGTACAGACAGACGGGGGTGGAACTGCATTTGCATTTCTTTTTTCGATCTGACGTCAATAAGGTGCCTTGTTCAAACTCGCCCGTTTGAGCTCCGATTTTTTGTAATGCAGAAAAGGATCGCAAATGCTCAGTTTAGACATTTCACAACTTTTAACCATGGGGGGGCTAAACAGGGTAGGGGAGCTCACATTAACGTTCAAAAACCTCAGAAAGTGAAAATTTCATGCCATGGGACCTTTAAAAAAAAAAAAAAAAAAACGGGGACTGTCGGCCCACTGGGAAAATGCCCAGTATGCCCGATTACCAGTCCAGGCCTGGAAGTGATCATGACATGTACCCAGATGTTATTGGCTGGGCTGTATTATTGGTGGTATAGATAGTTTAAAAATAATGTAGTTTTCAAATCATATATAAATCATAAAACTGAGTTGGTAAAGCGTTTGTCTACTGATCCAGGGGTTGGTGGTTCGAATCCCGCTCTTGACGGGTGGACCGCGTGTGATCCCAGCTCCCACAGATTCCCACTGCCGTTGTGTCCTTGGGCAAGACACTTAACCCCACCTCGCCCCCAGTGTCTGTGGACACTGGTAGCCCCCATGGCAGAAGATACATCAAGGCCTGTCGTGACGTGGGCCGTCCTCCCGTGGACTTACCACCTGCGGGAGGATTCATGGGGGCTGGTGCATTGTGTTCTGGGCCGCAGATCTGCTTGGACTGCTGCCCCCGTGACCCAGAAATGGAAAAGCGGAAGAAGATGGATGGATGGATATAAATCAATCAATCATATATACTTACTCATAATGTTATCTTGAACTGTGTTTCATTCACACAAACTCTGCTTATTTAGGATGAGTTCTTTTCTCTAACAGAAAACACCCTGTTCCACCTTGTGATGTCGTGCTAATACAGGAAGCGCTCCAGTTTTAAACTCCAAAAAAAATATGTTGAACTTGCTCCTCATCTTATAAAAATTTCATGTCCATTGCTGTAAATTTTCTAGCCAGAAATGCAAATTTGTTGTAGTTCAGTCCCTCTTGTCCTCTTATATAAACTCTCTAAAATATTGCACAAATCCAAAAGCCATGAAAACAAAAGCTCTTTGTATGGAATTGGAAATATAAATTGTAAATATATTGATAATTTCTATATATTTGTTTAATGCAGAAATTGCACATGCTGAGCTCTGTGAATATGAACTCTTAAGCCTCGAGCATTGTTATTGTTTATACCACTGTATATTACATTGTATGTTTGAAATAATAAAAATAAAAAACTGTTTTAAACTCCATACATCTTCACCTGATTCATTTGGATAATTTCAGCCCTGGAATGATCAATTATTATTATTGAACAAAAGGTAAACAGTGACAGTTTGAGCTTTGGAGATGTAGACAGACTTAATAATACAGGATTACTCAACGTGTGAATGAAATAAAACACAACTCCGGGAATGTTTTTGATGAGGCAACAACGTAACATGGTTTAAAGTTCTCAAGAGTCACTTTGCATCACTAAATCACTATGTTTATATTTATATATCATTTTAATGTTCTGTTCCTCTTTCCCGAAATCCATGTTTGTTTATCTGTTGCGTGCTTCGCTGTCAGATCTAATCTTCTCACATCTAATCCAATTACCTCAGTCTGTGGAGAGTTTTATAATCGCATTTCATTATCAAGTAATTTACAGTGACGCGTACTTTGTCTTGTGTTTTTTTTATCATTACCATCATGTAATACTGCTGGTAATTCAGTGTTTAATTCTTCATTTAGACCCACACAAAGGCAAAATGACAATGCCTTTGGGTAAATAATAATAATAATAATAATAATAATACATTTTATTTATAAAGCGCTTTTCAAGACACTCAAAGACGCTGTACAAGAGGTAAAATCAGTAATAAAACAAGTAACAAAACAAACATGCTGTAATCTGGTTAGAAATTATTTATAATGACCTTTTTTTAATACATTTGAAAGTGGAATTTAAGCTTAACGATGCAGTTTAAAATGGTACATAGATGGCAAGCCTTTGTATGTGCTAAAATTGTATTAAAATCAAAACTTTATTGTATTTATTCAAGTCCCAAACCCTTTCCTTTTTCAGTCTGGCCAGTCCATGCTGCTGTTGTGTCCTTAGGCAAGACACTCAACCTGCTTCACTCTATTTCTGTGTACATTTGCGAGCACTTGTATGTGTATATTAGAATGTGAATCAATCATGAGTGCAGTAACCCTGTACGCGTTCCTATATCCTTATTATTTCTTTATTAGCAACAACTAGCATGCTAACAGTGCACCAGCCTTACTTCCTGGTTTGTGGATGATAAAAAAGTACAGTGGTACCTCACCTTACGAAATTAATTAGTTCCAGAAGTGGTTTCGTAACGTGAATTTTTCGTAAGTTGAGTAGCTATTTCAATGGAAAAAGCCTAATTCGTTCCAAGGCCCCGATACAAGTTTTTTTTTTTTATAGTGTAACTTTTTTATAGTGTAACATTGTGTTCTGCGTAGAGACTGTAGACCGAGGACTAAACGTGGACTATACCAGGTCTAGACCAAGGTCTAAACCTGGACTAAGCCTGGACTAAACCAGGACTAGACCAGGTGGATTAAAGTGCTGCGTGCGGGTCTATTTCCTGGTTTCGTTTCGAGTCACGGCTGAGGCGAGCAGCGAGGGGGACCGCACGCAGTCTGAGCGCATGAACGAGACCCGTGCTCAAACCGTGCCTCCTCTAGACCTGGTCTAGACCACCACGGCTCTTGCATGCGTTCGTTCATGTGCTCAGCCGTGACTCGAAACGAAACCAGGAAATAGACCCGCGCACGGCGCTTTAATCCACCTGGTCTAGTCCTGGTCTAGTCCTGGTCTAGTCCTGGTTTAGTCCAGGTTTAGTCCAGGTTTAGACCAGGTTTAGTCCTGGTCCAGTCCTGGTTTAGTCCAGGTCTAGACCTGCTGGCAGCCCCGCGCCGGGTCATGCTGCGCTATCACATGTGTCCGCGCGCAATTTTCTCCCCCCTCCCCCTTCCCCCCACACTTCACTATTAATAATTTTGTTGAAAATCTATGAAAGTTTGAGTGTTTAACCGAGAGACAAATGTGAGAAAAGTTTAAATTCAGTCTGAGAAAAGCGTATAATGTGTGTGGCTGAGCGCGCATTATTTGAATTTTGAGATTTCGCGGTTCGTAACTTGAATTTTCTTTCGTATCAAGAGACCAAAATTTAACGTGAAGGCGTTTTGTAACTTGAAATTTTCGTTTGTTGGGTCTTTCGTAAGGTGAGGTACCACTGTAGTCTCATTTTGATCCTAAGAGCTGCTTAAGTTGGAGTTGTCATGATACTGAAATTTCTAACTTGATTTTGATACTAAAGAAAAGACTTGATACTCAATACGGATTCTGATGAGAATGTTAATAAAAAACACTTTCTTTAGATGATAGAATGTGGTTTTCAACATTAAATCGTAGTACTTTCTTTTAAATTACCATGAGGTTTTATAGTTTATCTGCGTAATCCCTCAGTGGTCCATGGGCGTACTCGTCTGTGTGCTCTTGTACTTGTTGTGATACAGCTCAAGATCATTCTAAAGCTGTTCAGGTTCATTTCTGGTTTGTAGATTAGGGCTGAATGATTTTAAGAAAAAATTGAATTGCTATTTTTCTGGCAGATGTTGTGATTTCGATTTCATCCATGATTTTTTTCAAATCAAGTTTCAGTGCACATGAACATTTGCAAACGTCACAGAAACTTACATCATACCATTCAAACACTAAATTCCATAACTGTAATGCAAGAATGAAAACTAAAGTCAGTTTATTTCAAATGTAGTCCTGTTTATTAAAAAGAAGCATGCTATACTGTACATAGGCCTGGACTGGAAATTAACAGAACTTACTGTATCTCATTGAATGCCTTTAAACCCAGACTAAGAGCACTTGAGACAGCCTCCATTAATTGTATCTGTTTTAACTAATTTGTATGTCATTTTAATTGGGTTGTAATTGTCTTTTTTGCTGCCTCTTGTCCAGGGCTCCCTTGAAAAAGAGGTTTTTAATCTCTATGGGATTTCCCTGGTTAAATAAAGTCATAATAAAAATAAAATACTACATTGAGTGCTTGAGCAACTTCAGTTATTACAACTGAACTAAAAGAGCATCTATGTCTTAAGTAGCAAAAAAGTCTTTTAACTTAACGTAGTGCAAGGTCAGTCTTTTATGGTTCAAAGGAGCTAGCTTATGAACATCAACAACAGCAGCAGTTAAAGGAATTCAACCTTGTAATAAGAAATCTGTACTTCCTTTTCACAGTAAGTGCAACTGAAAAGTATTGGTAATAAAAAAAAAAGAGTAAAATGACCCTACCTTTTTTCAACTACAAAAGATGTCAGACATTAAAATAGGTGGTCAATCACTGATGGCTGAGCAGCACCAAAATATTGCACAACTATTCTGTAAAAAATATAGCATTATACATAAATTATAGCAAAAACAGTGTTTTAAACAGACTTGCAAACAAACAAAATCAACAATAATACTTGCTTCCCTGACATCACGTTACAGATTTTTAGCCAAGTTTTAGACTTGAGCGCTGACATGTGACAATATTGCCACTGGCACTAAACAATCTCTCTGTGAAATCTCATGTGTGAAATAGTTGACGAAACAAAACCTGGGTCAGTTAGGAGCACTGGAAATAACGCAGCTTGAACGATGTGAAAATTGTGTTGCCTGAGATGGCGATTCTCAGTCTAAAACAATAGATCGTTCAGCCCTATTGATACTTGATTAGTATCTAGCCCTATTGATTAGTATCTAGCTTCAGTACTAGTTTTAGTATTGATTAGTATCTGATTTTCGATACTTTAGATGACCTTTTAACCAGACTGTAATAACTCCACTATATAGTCTTAATGTGGAATTTTTTTCTATATTCTCTTTATTTATTCATTCATTCATTCATTCATTTTCTTCCGCTTTTTCCATTCTCTGGGTCGCGGGGGCAGCAGTCCAAGCAGTGTTCCACTGCCCAGAACACAATGCACCAGCCCTCATGAATCCTCCCACGGGTGGTGGGTCCACAGGAGGACGGCTCACGTCACAACGGGCCTTGATTTATCTTCTGCCATGGGGGCTACCAGTGTCCACAGACACTGGGGGCAAGGTGGGGTTAAGTGTCTTGCCCAAGGACACAACGGCAGCGCTCATCTGTGGGAGCTGGGATCACACGCGGTCAACCCGTCAAGAGCGGGATTCGAGCCGCCCTGGATCACTAGGCAAGCGCTCTACCAACTGAGCTACTGCCGCCCCTTTATTTATGTATTTTATTATTATTATAACTTATCTTGTCTGCATGCACTTTTTTTCAGATTTTCTTCTGCACTAAACTGCCTGGAGTTAATGCGGCAAGTGAATTTCTCCTGTGTGAGATCAATAAAGTCTTATCTTTACTTTCAATGCGCATTCTATTGCACATTACGGCACATTTCACTGCTGCGTCTTCCATTGCAAATTTTGGACATCTGTAAATAGGTATTTATTCTTTTGCAGTGCTTTTCGATTTTAGATTTTTTTGTCCTAGAAGTTTTTGTATTGTCTTTATATTGCATTTTGTCTTTTTTTGCACTACTTGGTCAGAGAGAAACGAAATTTCAATTCACTGTATGTTGAACACATATGGCAGAATTGACAGTAAAGCTGACTTTGAACTTGAACTTTGAACTAATCTGTACTCGAGCAAGACAAACATAACTATAACTTGATTACATGAAAAAATCCTGTACCTCCCCATTAATAAAAACACTGTTGTTTACATAACATAGTGGCGAGTGTGTGGTATGCGTGTAATGTGTGTGTCTGATGTATGCAGCCTAAGGACAGCTGCCTCCAGAGAGCGAAAGGCAAATAACGTGATGCTAGCCATGCACCGGAGCAGACACTGTGACCTTGCATAGCTCAGATTCCTCTGTTTGAATAAGCCTGGCCCCACGTGAGACTTTTACGAACCCCACTTCAGGCCCTCGCCGCCGCAAAAGGACACTAGAATGTAATACGAGCCCACCGCTACAAAAGCACAGTCTGGATATGGAGAATCTACATGGGATTTATCTAATTAGAGTAGTCAGGACAGAATTTTTGTACGGTAATATGTATAATGACCTAGACTGTATATTTACATGCACATAGCTGACTCTAGCCACAGCATTCCGAATAGGAAGTGAGCACGGGGCCGCCTCTGTCTCCGTCAACTCCAATTTAAACTTGAAAAATTGTCACCCCTTTCTCTGTAAATGCTGCTGTGAGCCTTGTCGTTTTGGTCTTAAAATCTCTACTAGCTCTACTGATTTTGGCGTTATTTTGCTATTTTGTCTGTAAATACAGTGGTACCTCACCTTACGAATGACCCAACAAACGAAAATTTCAAGTTACGAAACGCCTTCACGGTAAATTTCTCTAGATACGAAAGAAAATTCAAATAATGCGCGCTCAGCCACACATTATACGCTTTTCTCAGACTGGATTTAAACTTTTCTCACATTTCTCTCGCGTTAAAACACTCTTTCATAGATTTTCAACAAAATGTATTAATAATGAAGTGTGGGGGGAAGGAGGAGGGGGGAGAAGACTGCGCATCTGACACGTGTGATAGCGGCATGTGTGACATCGGGGATCGGGGCCTTGGAACGAATCAGGCTTTTTCCATTGAAATAGCTACTCAACTTACGAATTTTTCACGTTACGAAACCACTTCTGGAACGAATTAATTTCGTAAGGTGAGGTACCACTGTAAATCCAAATTCACTCCTATATCTGATATTCCTGGTGAATAATTTCCTGGGACCCGGCCCATTCATTTGTGTCCTTTATAGTGGACATTGAGTTAACCAGTCTATAAGATAAGATAATCCTTTATTTGTCCCACAATGGGGAAATTGCAGTGTCACAACGCAAGTTTCAGAAACGGTAGGAAAATATGAGCATGCATCAAAACCAAGATAAATAATAATAATAACTATGTACTATCGTTGGTTTATTGCTGGTTTATTGCTCCTTGGTAACTATGTATAATCAACTAAAAAACCACAACACTGTACTTTTAAGTGTTTTGAGATAGACTCTAGTTTGTGGCTGCGCTATGATAATAATAATAATAATAATAATAAATAAATAAATAAATAAATAATAATAATAATAATAATAATAATAATAATAATAATAATAATAATAATAATAATAAATAAATAAATAAATAATAATAATAATAATAATAATAATAATAATAATAATAATAATAATAATAATAATAATAATAATAAATAAATACAATTAAAATTATAAATAAAAATAGGCCTACATAAATAAGTAAACGAATACATAAATAAATAATAAATACAAATATAAATAAAAGAAAAAATAAATAAAAATACATAAATAAATACATAAATAAATAAGGAAGTAAATAATCAAATAAGAAATTAAAAGGGAATCTAAAAACTTGTCACAGATGTTGGTCATTAGGTTGTTAACTTCATGTTATGACATTATGAATAAAAATGAAATTAACAAAATGTAAATGCTAAGGCGTTTATTTACCTCCAAATAGAAAATTAAAATAATAATAATAAAATTTTGATACAGTTTTTTTCTTCGGGTCCCAGAAGGATATAGTTACACATTTTGTGCAATCAGTATTTCAGAAACTTGTGTAAATACGTTGATTTCATATTAGTCAAGAGAATTGATTTTTTTTTTTTTCTTTCTTTTTCATAATTTCTGGTCTGTTTACACTATTTTTCTTCAGTTTTTAACTAGTTAATTAATTTTTTTTTTTTTTTTTTCCGGGGGACACACTTGGTATTATGGCTGTATTTTTTTTTATACAGTTTTTAAAAACATTTGCTATTTTTAGCTGTGTTTAATTTTCTGTCAGTGCATGAGAACTTGTCTGGAGAGTGTCTTCTCTAACTTCTAAATATGGTCCTGTTTATAACATCAAGGTAAAAACAATATCTTGCTTTCAGCTTTTATTCTTTGGTAACATTGGATTAGAAAGGGCAGACTCTCAGCCACCAAATTGTCCTTGCTTCCCTTGGTCAAGTCAAAGTCTAAAGTCAATATTTCGTTCACAATATTTGAGCAAATACAGTAACTTGCATTAAAAGTTCACCATGTAAACGGGAGGGTCTGTCATTGCTTTTCCTTGAATGTTAATGTTTTTTTAGCCAAAAAAATCCCATAAAGCATTCTTGCAGTAAGCTTGGGCACGGTTGTTTACTACTGTTATTGCACTGGAATTACTACTGTTGCACATTTATTTTTATCTTAACTTCAATGCACATTCTGTTGCACATTACCATTTCACTGCTGTGTCTTTCATTGCACATTTTTGATGCACACTGCATATTTTTGGACATCTGTAAATAGGTATTTATTTATTCTGTTGGACTGCTTTCAGATTTTAGATTTTAGATCTTAGATTTTAGTTTTTAGATTTAGATTTTTGTCTTAGATAGTTTGTTTTGTTTCATCTTTATATTGTATTTTGTCTTTTTGCACTACCTGACCAGAGAGAAACGAAAGTTCGATTCACTGTTGAACACATATGGCAGAATTGACAATAAAGCTGACTTTGACCTCTCCACAGATCTGACCTGTAACTTGATGTTGTGGTGTCACCTGCTTGTCTCTATGGAGATAGAAAAGCATATAATACATTGTGCAACATTCAAACAAAGTATTTACAGTGGAGACCAGAAGATGCCAAACCCTCAACCAGAAAAGTGAATGCATCTTTTTATTTAAAGCTGCACCGTGTAACTTTCAGGTTGGAGGTCCGTCACCATGGAGATGTTGTGGCTTTGCCTGGGTTTTTACACAGTATGATATTAAACTTGTCTATTTCCATGGTGACAAGCAACAAGCCAATTTACAGGTCAGATTTGTTGAGAGGTGGGCCACTTACAGTAGAATACATATTTTTAAAGGTTTTGTTTTATTGTAAAAAGCACTATAATCAAACAAGCAAGTTTAATGCCATACTCTGGTACATTCCAGTGAAAGTAATCTCCCTGGCTTATCTCCATGGACACAACCAGGTGCTGGACTCTTACCAGAAAAGTTACATTGTGCATCTTTAGCTAAATAAACCTTCTAAATTTAAATTTAACTAAATTCTTTGATTTGACTTGGTAGTGTTGACATTCAAAAGTCATCACAATATTACTTAGACAAACTTTATTGATCCACAAGGGAAATTGTTTTGGGTACAGTATCTCACTCATCAAACATAATGTATAATATTTAACAGAGGGTTAAAAAAAAATAGATGGAATAGCAATCAAGGAGCAATAAATCAGTGTCAGATGAGACATAATTATACAAATAAAAATAATGATAATAAATAAATGTATATGTACAAATCAGATTTAAATAGAAAAGCAGTAATGAAATATAGAATACATTATCAATCCCAGCTATATACAGTTGTAGGGAGTATTATCTGTTACATAAGGGTGAGTTGTACAGCTGTATGGAGTAGGGTATGAATGTAGTCCTGTATCTATTACGGTTTATTAGCATTCATTTACAAGTCAAGTCATCAGATGCCATTAGTTTCAGATATTAAATAAATGCTTAAATCACAGGAAGCAATAAAATGATGAGATTATTGCTGCACAGAACCGCACTCAAACCAGGGTCAGCTGTGAGTGCTCGGTTTGTCCATAAAGTCGTGGTTCTGTATCTTCTTCAGTCTCTCACATTTGGCCCATTCACTGGCTCCAGGCTAATGAACCACTGGCCCGTCTTGTGACCGGGCTGCAAATGGACTTGAGTGCTTTGATCTAATCGGCTCCGAGCTATTCACATACAAGTGGAGACGAACAAAGAGGATTTGTTTTAAATTCCTGCTGTAATGACCACATTTAGTTACATTTTTATTAAGATAAGATAAGACTTCATTGATCTCACGCAGGAGAAATTTACTTGTCACAGTAGCTCCAGGTAGGGACAGTTTGAACAAGAAAAAAGTGCATGCAGGCAAGAATGGCATAAAGATAAGTAATAATAATAATAAAATAATTAATAATAACAATAACAATAAATAATAATAATAAAACAGTGACAGGGAGAGTTGGAAAAAAAACGATATTGCACGTTAGGACCATACAGTGGAGTTATACAAGTAATAATAATAAGAAACAGTAACTAGGAGAGTATTGAAAAACAATATTGCACGTTTGGACTATACAGTGGAGTTATAGAGTCTGATGGCGGTGGGGATGAAGGATCTGCGGTAGCGCTCCTTCTTGCACTGGGGGTGCCTCAGTCGGCTGCTGAAGGAGCTGCTCAGCTCCTCTACAGTCCGGTGCAGAGGGTGAGAGGTGCCAGTACCCTCCTCTCAGCCACCTCCTCTACAGAGTCCAGAGGACAGCCCAGGACAGAGCTGGCCCTCCTGACCAGCTTATTGAGTCTCTTCCTGTCCCGTTCTGTGCTGCTCGGGGCCCAGCAGACGACAGCGTAGAGGAGAGCAGAGGCCACCACAGAGTCATAAAAAGTCTTGAGCAGAGGCCTGCGCACTCCAAAGGAATTATTAAAACTTAAAGATCATTGTGCACGGTGGCTGAGTGGCTAGCACTCATGCTTCACAGCAAGTGAAGTGTGGAGATTGCATGTTCTCCCCGTGTCTGGGTGGGTTTTCTCCGGGCACTCCGGTTTCCCCCATCAACCCAAAACATGCTCCAGGTAAAATCCTCCAGCTTAGGGCCTGACCAAGACTAAATAACAAAATTATGGGGGGATGGTCCTCGGGTCAAATATAGAAACAACTTCTCCTGTGCGAGATCAATAAAGGTCAATCTTCTAATCCTTGACCACTGTAAGGCGCTTTGTGCTACAATTTTGTATGAAAAGTGCTTTATACATATTGTTTGATTGATTGATTGAATGATTGATTGTGTAACTTTTCTGGGGGAGGGTCCATCAAAACCTTTTCTCCATGTAGATGTTAGTGCTTTGTCTGGAATATTTCACAGTATGGCATTAAACCTTTCTGTCGTCATGAAGACCAAACCGGACCAAGTTATTTTCAAGTTCTATGTGTTTTTGACCTATAAAACCACCTGTAATTGAATAAATGTAAGGTAGAGCTGTTTAGTGTCATACTGTGGAACATTCCAGTTAGAGCAATGGCATATCCATAGAAACAAGCAGGTGACAGACCCGCAGCCAAAAAGTTACATAGTGCACCTTTTAGTGTGTTATTGTGGACATTAATGTTGATATATATGTCAATAATAATATAAACTTGACATCTTGCAAATAAATATGTAGGAATAGGATAAAATCTCATGCCACAAGATCATCAAGAAGATAATAAACATTTTTCTAAATCTCAGTTCATGGACAGGCCTCATGTGAAAACTCAGTCAGCGTTATTGTTAAAGCTGACTCTGATCGGCAAAGAAAGCCAAAGCTAATCCTTAGCACAGTCAAGAACAGATAAATACAATACAACTCAACTCTCAGTCACACAAATCACATGAACACTTACCGTATTTTCCGGATTATAAGCCGCTCCGGAGTATAAGTCACACTAGCCATAAAATGCATAATAAAGAAGGAAAAAACATATATACACCTAACAAAAATATAAACGCAACACTTTTGTTTTTGCTCCCATTTTTCCTGAGATGGACCCAAAGATCCAAAATTCACTCCAGATACACAACACTACCATTTCTCTCAAACATTGTTCACAAATCTGTCCAAATGTGTGACAGCGAGCACCTCTGCCCCGCCGAGACAATCCACCCCACCTCACAGGTGCGCCACATCAAGATGCCGATCCGACATCATGACCAGTGCACAGGTGTACCTTAGACTGCCCACAATAAAAGGCCACCCCGAAATGTGCTTTTTTTTTTCTTTATTGGGGGTCTGGGGACTCAGAACCAGTCAGTATCTGGTGTGAACACCATTTGCCTCATGCAGTGCAACACATCTTCTTCGCATAGAGTTTATCAGATTGTCAATTGTGGCCTGTGGAATGTTGGTCCACTCCTCTAGTGTAACACAAAGCCAGGACTAAGCCAGGACTAAGCCAGGACTAAGCCAGGACTAAGCCAGGACTAAGCCAGGACTAAGCCAGGACTAAGCCAGGACTAAGCCAGGACTAAGCCAGGACTAAGCCAGGACTAAACCAGGACTAAACCAGGACAAAGATTGAATGCATCCTTAAAGACCCACCCCACTCATTGAACCTTCTCAGTACCAAACATAAACATGATTGACTCTCATCTTTCTTCTTCCTTCGCAGGGTGTCCACTAAAAGCAAGGCCCCGTCTCCCCCTGGCCTGGACAAGCTGAATTCCCCAGATCTGTCCCAGTGGTTCCCAGGAAACCCCCCCACCCTCACTATGGACCACAAGGAAAACCGCATGGACCAAGAGCTCTCCCTCACCGTGGTCCTGCCCGGAGGAGTGGAAAAGATGACGACTGTTCCCGGCAGGTACGTAAAAGAAAATGGTATAGAGTAATAGTCATGGCTGCGTGTTTATGGTGGTATAGCTCATTAAGGGCATATTTTCACGCTGCATCATGGAACGGTAATGGAGTTAAGTCACCAAGAGTCTATGTATGTTTTTTTTTTAAATATAAATACATAGATGGAACATGTCTGTGCAATCGCTCAGTTAGCCAGTCGTCTTCACTCTAAAACTCTTACCCAGTTGCCAGAATTTCATTTGATTGGTAATTTTTCTTGTAAATTTTTGACTTTTTATTAGTGTTGACATGATACTTACTTTAAAAAACATGTATTCCAAGGAAAAGGCAATGCAGCACAATATCTAATAAAATAAAAACAGAATGTAACTTTGAACACAAAATAGTGATTTCTTTAATATTATCATGTGGTCTTATACTAGCTCTAATACAGGGGGTCCTCGGGTTACGACGTTGATCCGTTCTTAAGACGCGTCGTAACCCGAATTTCGTCGTAAGCCGGATTTTGCCTTTGATCTTCCAACCAAAGCACCAATAACCTTTCCATCTCAATAATTAGACCACTACGCTGCTTGGTTATCACTGCCGCTTTCATAGGAGCAGATCAGAGCCCACATCAGGTACTTCCGCCCACATTGGGCACGCACACGAGGCTGTCTTCTTCTCCCTACAACCACAACAGAGCGTATTCTTCCGCCGTGCGCCGCGCGCCGTTCGCGTTTGTTTACATCTCTTACCACGCTAAACCGCGTAAGACGGAATGACGCGTAATATATACATATTTTTTTTAATGGGGGCGCGTTCGTAACCACGAAACGTAGTAACCCGAGACCGTCGTAACCCGAGGACCCCCTGTATTGATTTTAAGAAAACAAGATGAAGACTGCACACTTTCTCACTGAATCAGTAAGTAATAATAAATAAAACTGCATTTAATAATGAGACCCAGAATGTCTTAATCTATGACTGGTCTACAAGCAAACTGCTTCTGGAACAAAAGTAGTGACATTTTTCTTGGTTTAGATCACTAATAAAAAAAAGTAAGTCAGAAGTGCTGATTGGCTATATTTTCCAATATATAGTATTGGGTCAAAATAGGAAATTTATGCAAAATAAAGCAAAAACGGTAATTTATCAGAAGGTACAGTGTGTCTACAAGCAACAGTTCTATCTGAAAGCCTGTCTGCACATTCCAATACATTCATTTTAATATGTCTAGTTTTAACATCAAATATTTTTTGATTTCACATAAGAGAGATGCCTCGAAATTGTGTGCACCTGATGTCTTAAGATATTTCGTGTTTATTTCTTGATGGATAAAGAAGTTCAAGTTAAATATTTTCAAAATATAAATATTATTTTTAAGCAAAAATGCCTAAATCTATTGTATAAACAGATGTGATTCTGATGTAAAACAATGTCATTACCTATCTTGAATACATTACCTAACCAGCACAGTTATCAATTGATTTTCAGTTCATTTTATCAATATAAATGAGATTTATCCACTTTTATGTCAGAAGCAGATCGAGTCTAAAAATTTGTAGACCAGTGGAATAAGATCTCTAAAAGGACCTATTTATGTGATTTTCGAGGCCTGTACAAATGAGCATCTAGCTTCAATATAGTTTGTGTTGATTTGTTTTACCACCTACTTCATATTAGTTAGTTTTGACCTGCTACAGCATCATACATGATACTTGTAAACTTTACACTAATTGGACAGTTATTCTAACACCAATTCTAAATTCTAAAAACTGCTGAGGCAAAAGGAGAAATTCAATTTGTCAACTGGACAAAAGTTTATTTGGTCGAATACGTTTCGCAGCTCATCCCAGCTGCTTCTTCAGTTCAGAATAAACTTTAACCAAAGAACCAAATAAACTTTTGTCCAGTTGACAAATTGAATTTCTCCTTTTGCCATGGACTCTACCTGGACGACTGAGGGATTCTACACAAAACCAGCTGAGGTTTATTTAGTGTATTGTCCCGTGGACTTGACTAAGAAAAGTCTGTTTTCCTTGTCTAGCTTTTACTTTTCTATTCAAACCTCACTTGAGAGAATGCCGTCATTGTGTCCCTGAGCAGAACCCCTCTCCCACATTGTCTACTCCAGTTAATTTATTTTATTTTATCAGGAAATCGCATTGAGTTTGCATCACAAGGAAGTCCTGAATACACCCTTAAGCTATAATCAAGGGTCTATTTTTAGGTCTATTTAAAAATTATTTTAAGCCATTATTTATTATCTTGTTTTATTGCATGCTACATTTTCCTGCTGTTCTTGATCTGTGCGTTGCAACACTGGAATTTCCCCACTGTGGGACTAATAAAGGCATATCTAATCTAATCTTATCTTTAAAAACATAACATTTTCAATGAATAAAAATGCATAATCAGATATATACGTAATCATGTTGAACCTATAGTCCACAAAACATTCACTTCAAAGCAACTGCAGATAAGAAAACAGATATTGTGTGTTTAAATTCACTTAAGGGAATTACATGGGTTAGTTATAGTTGGTTTATGAGAATGTTCCATAAATCTAAAACCAGTTTGTCCTTGCTCTGTGTGGATTTAGATTTATGCTCCTGCTCAGGCCAGTGTCTCCTGAGTATAGTAGTATGGTAATGACGGGAGTTGAATTGAATCAGGGAGCTGAGAAACTCGAGGTTTTGCCAGAATAGCTTTGTCAATGAAAATGTGGGTGTGTATAAGTTACAGCATGTGGTTTCTTGCAGCAGCTGGTAAAAACCTGCCAAATCATTGTGTAACCGTTAAGAACTAAAATAAAAAGGAGACATTTCAAGATCTAAAAAGTGTTTTTTATAATAAATTGATATAAATTATAAATGTATGTACTAGGGATGTATCTATAACAAAAATATCACGATATCGTGTCAACAGAGGTCTTGATAATATCGTGGGCTGTCACAATGTATCGAATCACAAGTTTCTTTGCTTAATTTCATTGTTTTATCGTAGCAACAGTTAATAAACATAGGGAACTACAAATGTGACCCGCCACGAGAAAACCAGTCACATGTCGGCATTCGTGAAACCGAGAAAATTACGTTTTAAAGTTTTTTGTTTTTTTGTTTTGTTTTTTTTTCAAAATTTGTGACTTTTGTTTTTTGCAGAACGTGCTAGTTGAGATCATGAAGAAGCCACTCCATGTTTCAGATAACAGCATTTGTTGCGTTAAAAGCATAATTTTGTATTTCAAATTGGCTTGTTTTTCGGAAAGTTCCTGGTTTAGTCCCGGTTTAGTCCCGGTTTAGTCCTGTTTTAGTCCTAGCAGAAATAATATGATAATATGACTCACCCCATAAGAAAGAGAACGCGGTCACCTCCGATGTAACAATTTGCAGCGTTGTCCAATAATTTGCATATCCACGTGTATGCGCGTATCGCATATATCCACGGTCTTTCGGCAACTAAAGTATCCGGAGCTCTGGAGAAACGGATGTATCCCAAACGTGTCCTATGTCAAGGTAGAATTTACAGTCCATTTTTACTGTCCTTATCCTCTTGAAATGCAGCGTAAATATTCATGAAGTTCGCTCACAGCTGATAATGGGCGAAAACAAAACGCCACTAATTGTCACATGAATGGGCAGCAGCGGCAGTATGGTAATTTACACACTCCCCGTTTCTTTCCAAAAAACAAGCCAAATTGAAATACAAAATGTATACTTTTAATGCAACAAATGCTGTTATCTGAAACATGGAGCGCCTTCTTCATGATCTCAACTAGCACATTCTGCAAAAAAAAAAAAAAAAAAAAATCACAAATTTTGAAATAAAAACTTTATACGTGATTTTCTCGGTTTCACGAATGCCGACTTGTAGCAGGTTGTCGTGGCGGGTCACATATCCCATGATTCATTTCAGTGCAAACAACATGAAGAAATATATTTTTACCTTAATTCTTGAGATTATGAGTAATAATTTGCACCAAAGTCTTGTCAAGGTATTTTAAAAGCAATAAGTATCCCATCTACAGTTCTATTAGTTCTCCAAAATATTGTAATAATATCATGCTGTGAGATTCCATGTATACAGGAGTTATCTGAGCAGAGAGATGGTCAGTATAACCTTAGAAGAACAGGCATCTTTGAAAATAAGACCTAAGGAAAAAAAAAGTTACTGTGTTTCCGTTAGAGGGATTAGTATGTGAAACAGTCTTTTTTGAATCATCAAACACCGTAGAAGCCTTTAAAAAGGTCTATAAAGCATTGTGTTTTGAAAGCTGTAGAGCTCTGGAATGAATGAACGATGCATTTAATTTTGTTTGTTTTTATTTTTATTCTGTCTCTTATATATACAGTAAGCTGTAAGTGAAATTGTAAAGGCAAATTTGCTGTTGATACGCTGCATTTCTTAGAATTCTCTCATTGTTTAACAGGATTAGGCTTTGTAAGTACATTTTACTTCAGCCTAAACGCTTTTGGTCATGATCAGTGGGGTTGTGTCTGTTTTTGTAGTGCTGCAAAATAACTGAATAAACTACTAATAAATTAATTTGGATATCGTTACAACCCTGGTATTTACTTCTATTAGTTCTATTGCCCAGAAGAATATAATAAAATGTTGAAGGGCTGTGGGGTGAGGGTTTAAATAAAAAGAATCCAGAGAAATTATCCCAGGATCCCAAGAAATTATCACACGATCCCATACAAAGTATCTCCTGTGAAAGTTTCTTGTATTGAATGAATGATGAAGTAGAAAGGGAAGCAAAGAGCATCATAACCACGCCTCTACCATGTTCCTGGCAGTAGAGGCAGCGGGTGCATAATTAAATTGATTTACTGCCCAGCCAGCTTTCCTTGTTCTGTCCGCAGACTGTCTTTGAGTCTCGGTATGGGCTCTAGTGCTGAATGCAGGTCGGTCAGCTGTTTGTACATAGGAGGAGCTGCTGGAGGACCCTGGAGTTTTATACAGAGCGTTCTCTGTTGGGACAAGAGGTGGCTTCAGAGGCGCCTGACCTCCCTGCAGTTAGAGATGCCAGGTTAATGAGTGCATAAAAGTCCGCCTCAAGTGCGCGCATGAGGAAAATCGGCTCTGCAGCCAATGGAGTGCCACAAGATGCTGTGCATAAAGCTCCGCGCTCTCCACCACGAGCTTTATTTATGTGATCTCCCCACACGTGCTGTGTGAGAGCTCTGATGAAAGCGCAGGGAAGGTGCCAGGTTAACGAATGTGTAAAAGCCGTTCATCTTTAAAGGGACAGTGTGTAAGATATTTACCCGTTAATTACCGAAATTGAAGATACCTATTCAAAAATACATTGTTTTCCAAGCCTTTTCACTTCCATCATGAAATCAAAGTATTCTTTTGGACTTAGATATAGTCACATAAAAGGGGGATTGACCCCATGTAGAGGCAGCCATTTTGATTACGAGAGCCGCAGAAGGACATTTGGGCTCCACCTTCGCCTTCGGCAAGGCTCGTGGTTTTGGATAAACAACGACAAGCATGTTGCCGGATCACACGTTGTAATGGATCTAACACGTGTTTTGGACTAAATTGTTTTACTGGATTTTATTCGCTGGATCCTTACGGACAGATTGAGACCAAGCTTATGGTGAAATACTGAGTTTGACCTGTCCAGAGCCTTCAAAGGTAAGCTAAGTAACAAACCTCGTTTTGTGCTTTTCCGTATAAAAGACCCATGTGCTCGGGGAGTGATTGTTGTGCCGGGAAATGAATTGCATAGTCAGGGCTCTCAAGTCTCACGCTTTGAGAGTGTGACACACGCAATTTGACGTGTTCACACGCTCACACATGGTATTTCTCACGCTGAAATTTTTTAAAGCAATTCAAAACTGTAGCCACTGTTCACAGCGCTTCTATGCCCAGAAAATCGGTAAGTTAATGCAGGCACCGCGCGTTTTCAGCGAAAAAAAAGTCACTCGCGCACCAGTACTGGAGTTGAGCGATCAGCTGTGAGGCGCGAGCAAACTTTCGGGAGTGAGCGCGTTCTTATGGGTGAGTCATATCAGATTATTTCGGCATCTATTTCGGCACTAAACCAGGACTAAACCAGGACTAAACCAGGACTAAACCAGGACTAAACCAGGACTAAACCAGGACTAAACCAGGACCAAACCAGGACCAAACCAGGACTAAACCAGGACTAAACCAGGAAATATATGTGTGTCTACGTGTAAGCGCAGTGAATCAATTGAATTATGCGCCCAGAGACCCCGCCGCCTCTACGAATGCAGCAGAGGCGCGGTTATGAGATACTTTCATAGAATCATGAGAAACTTTCAAAGAATCACTAGCTACTTTTTACAGGATCGCATGATAATTTCTCTGGATCATGTGATAATTTCTCAGAATTCTTTTTATTTAAACCCTCACCCCACAGCCCTTGCGGAGCTCCATACTAATCAGTGTCCACATTTTGCAAACAAGGACTTACTTAGACAGCTTACGTTTTCCCCCTCAGAGTTTACCTAAGATTTCATTATCTTTCTCACAATGTGTACAGTTTACAAACTCCCTTTCTTTGCTGTCGTATGTACTTTGGTCTTGAGAAACAACAGAAGACAATCCTGTGAACAGATTAGGCAGCAAATTCTCCTCAGTGTTTCCAAATCATTCTAAAAAGTGCCTGCATCATTTTTCGCTGCTTTCACACATTCTTAAAGGTCCCATGGCATGAAATTTTCACTTTCTGAGGTTTTTGAACATTAATGTGAGCTCCCCTACCCGGTTTAGCCCCCCCCCCCCATGGTTAAAAGTTGCGAAATGTCTAAACTGAACATTTGCGATCCTTTTCTGCGTTACAAAAAATCGGAGCTCAAACGGGCGATTTTGAACAAGGCACCTTATTGACGTCAGATCGAAAAAAGAAATGGAAATGCAGTTCCACCCCCGTCTGTCTGAACTCAGCGTAAATCACGCCCAGAGAGTTTGGACTGCGAATGCGCTAGGCAATGCGAAATGCGTTTTTTTATTTGCCTGGAGGCACGTCCAAGTGTTTCTAGGCTCGGAAGTCCTTTATCTGAGCCTCTGGACCTTTGAACAGCAGTGGTTTAATTTTATTTTATGTGGAAATGTGTTTATTTTTCAATGCAACGCTTCAAATCTCTCCCCCCGTGCAAAAACAAGGAAATGGATCAGCTGAGGGCTCAGAGCCGAGAGCGGAGAGTTTGGCCACGCCCCCACCCTCTACTATAGGCCAGCTCTTTTCTCCTCATTTGCATTCAAGCAACAACGCCCAGAATAAAGTGTTTGAGAGAGATATTTATGACTCTTTCTCATCTTATCTCTGTTTCTCATGCACTGAGTGTTGATTTTGAAGAAGAATTCATTTACAGTATTAGGGAACCATTAAGGAGCCATATAAAAGCATCAAGAAGTACCATGTCATGGGATCTTTAAAGGTGTATTATGTAACTTTTTGGGTCAAGGTTTGATCTTGATGTTGATGGGAAGGTTTAATACTGTACTGTAACACATTCCAGACAAAGTAATAATGATGAAGAATAGTGTTTGATGGACCCTCCACTAGAAAGGTTACACAATGCACCTAAAAAATCGAGATCTGGACACATAAAAGTGATTTAAGATTTATGACTAATTTTACTTCTCAACTTGCTATTACAGTGGTGCCTCACCTTATGAAAGACCCAACAAACGAAAATTTCAAGTTACGAAACGCCTTCACGTTAAATTTTGGTCTCTAGATACGAAAGAAAATTCAAGTTACGAAATGCGAAATCTCAAAAATTCAAATAATGCGCGCTCAGCCACACACATTATACGCTTTTCTCAGACTGGATTTAAACTTTTCTCACATTTGTCTCTTGTTTAAACACTCAAACTTTCATAGATTTTCAACAAAATGTATTAATAGTGAATAGTGAAGCCGTGACTCGAAACAAAACCAGGAAATAGACCTGCATGCGGCGCTTTAATCCACCTGGTTTAGTCCAGGTCTAGACCTGGTCCAGTCCTGGTTTAGTGTTACACTATAAAAAAATGTTACACTATTTAAAAAAATAGCTACTCAACTTACGAAAAATTCACGTTACGAAACCACTTCTGGAACGAATTAATTTCGTAACGTGAGGTACCACTGTATAAGATGTTGTTTTAAGTTTTAAGGTGTTAGTTGAAACAGTGTAGACCTGAAAAATGAAAAGACTGAACAAGTTGGACTAGTTTTGATGCCCAGTTGGATGTGGGAGTGGCCTGTCGACAGCGGCAGCGTCATCACAAATTATTAAGAGCTTTCCTGTTATATGTAACATTTTAAGGAGTTTTTGTTTTAACGTTTTGTTTAGTGAATTGCTATGCCAACTGTCCTAATTTCTCATAATCCAGAAAATGAAAATGTTTTTCCCCAGAATTGATTCAGTTTAATTCATTATAATTGTGTTTCTAGGCTTTAGATAATGGTTAAAGGAATAATTAGGCCAAATATATATTACACAAACCTCTGATAAATTATTGTAACATTTTTTGCTTTGTATTTTTCAAGTGCATTCATGGGCGTACAGTAGACACTAAGAACAAAATGACCTGTTTTCACATTTATTTAAGTGAGGCTCAGAACTGACTGAGATTGACAGATTCTGTGTGTCTGTATGCACGACTCAAGATCAAGAATCAATCCTTTAAGGCTCTGGTGTAATTGTAATCTGTGAATTATAGATATTGTTACTATGGATGCACTGTTACAATATGACACAGCTTTAAGTACACTGGTCTACAAATTTTTGGACTTGATCTGCTTCCGAGATAAAAGTGGCTAAATCTCATATTGATAAGATGAACGGAAAATCAATTGGTAACTGTGCTGGTTAGCTAATGTATTCAAGATATTTAATGATATTGCATCAAAACCACATCTGTTTATACAATAGATTTAGGCATTTTTGCTTAAAAATAATATCTATATTTTGAAAATATTTAACTTGTACTTCTTTATCCGTCAAGAAATAAACAAGAAATATCTTAAAGGGACAGTGTGTAAGATTTTTACCCGTTAATTACCGAAATTGAAGATACCCATTCAAAAATACAGTGTTTTCCAAGCCTTTTCACTTCCATCATGAAATCAAAGTATTCTGTTGGACTTAGATATACCTGCATAAAAGGGGGATCTTCCCCATATAGAGGCAGCCATTTTGATTACGAGAGCCGCAGAAGGACATTTGGGCTCCGGCTTCGCCTTCGGCAAGGGCTGGTTGTTTTCACACGAGATAGTACGCGTTTGTATAAACAACGACAAGCATGCTGCTGTATCACACGTCGTAATGGATCTAACACGTGTTTTGGTCTAAATTGTTTTACTGGATTTTATTTGCTGGATCCTTACGGACAGATTGAGACCAAGTTTATGGTGAAATACTTTTTGACCTGTCCAGAGCTTTCAAGGTAAGCAAAGTAACGAACCTCGTTTTGTGCTTTTCCGTATAAAAGCCCCATGTGCTCGGGGAGTGATTGTTGTGCCGGGAAATGAATTGCATAGTCAAAAAGAGGAGACTGTAAGGTTTCATTTGATGTGTAGATTGTCATGGTACACGATGAGGAATGTGTGTTCTCATGCGAAAAAACAAAACAAAACAGTGAACGGGACCACGTTTTATTTATACAGTAGCGCCGGGTGCGCTTCACGCGTTCGTGCGCGGGTACGCGAGCTGTCCGCATTATGGCGCGCCCGGGTGACCCTCGAGGTCTGCCGTAGCTAAAACAGGAAGCGCAATAGCCACTATCCAATATGCGCCACAAATCCAACACACTGTACCTTTAAGTCATCAGGTGCACACAATTTCGAGGCATCTCTCTTATGTGATATCAAAAAATATTTGATGTTAAAACTCTAGACATATTAAAATGAATGTATGTGAATGTGCAGACAGGCTTTCAGATAGAACTGGTTGCTTGTAGACACACTGTACCTTCTGATAAACTACCGTTTTTGCCTTATTTTGCATAAATTTACTATTTTGACCCAATACTATATCTTGGAAACTATAGCCAATCAGCACTTCTGACTTACTTTTTCTTTATTAGTGACCTAAACCAAGAAAAATTTCACTACTTTTGTTTCAGAAGCATTTTGCTTGTAGACCAGTGGTATCTACCGATACTCGATATCACCAGTGCAGAGACTGAAAACGGCATTTATTTCCTTTAAACTAAAATAAGACAACACTGAACCAAAATGATCCTTTAAGTACTGTAATTACAGAACAGCTTTGCGGAAATAAAAATTCAAATATTATGAGACTTTCTGGGCCGACTATAACCAGTAAATAATCGTATCCGATCCAACAAGTTTTTCATTTTTGGTGCCGATATCCAATACCTCTATTGTATGAATGCATCCCTGTATTTTTCATAAGTGCATTTCAGTTTGATGCACTGAAGTAAAATTGAAGTTGGAACATTAAACTATTGAAATCATAAAGTTTATATGAATCTGGCTATAGACATTTCTTATTGAGACCATTGAAATATAAATGACTAAAAGTCCTGTACATACCTTTTATCTCCATGTGAAAATACGATCATGAATTGTTGCATAAAGTATCTGGAAATCCACTGCAGTTATTTATTTCCGAGCGTAGGAACCCCGTAGTCTTGAAGATCCATTATCACTATCACGTTTCAGAGTGAATTTAAATAACATGCCTATAACGTATTCTTTCTTCGTTCACAGCAAACCCCTCATGGATCTTTTAGTGACTCTTTGTGCAAAATACCATCTGAATCCCTCTGGACATACCCTGGAACTAGTCACCACCACTCGGCATAACATCAAACTCAAACCCAACGCACTTATAGGGACTTTGGATGCTGAAAAGATCATTATCAAACCCAAAGGAGAAGACAAAAACAAGAAGACAGGCCCACAGATGCCCGAGGTACACAATATTTTATACTAATTGTGTCGATATTTGGGTTAATTGTACTTTTTTGTGTAGATTTTTAAACCTATTTTTGTACTTTAGTGCTATTCTAATCATGTCATTTGAAGGTGCACTATGTAACTTTTTGGTTGGGGGTTTGTCACCTGCTTGTTTCTATGGAGATGTCATTGTTTTGCCTGAAATGTTCCACACTACAAGATTAAACAGCTCTACCTTACATTTATTCAATTACAGGTGGTTTTATAGCTCAAAAATACCAAGAAAAACAAACATTCTGACTGTGAGCGGCGTCGCCTCTCCACAGATCTGACCTGTAACTTGATCTGGTTTGGTCTCCATGAAGATAGAAAGGTTTAATACCATACTGCGAAACATTCCAGACAATAACAGGCATTAATATCTCCATGGAGAAAAGCATTTGACTGACCCTCCAGCAGAAAAGTTACACAATGCAACTTTAAATCATATATATTATGAATTAAATAATTTACCAAGTACAAGTTCCAAGCCACACATGTCTAACTGCTGTCTTCTGATTGGCCAGAACTGGGAATATCCTAATTGATTACAGTTTCACACTTTTTTGATTGATTGGTTTTATAGAAAAACGTGACCTGAAATGCTTTTAAAATTGTGTTAAAAAGTAACTTGTAACTAGTATTCATGCAGACCTTTTATGTGGCCATGAAAAAGTAGACTACTAATTTCAATAGTTAACACCATTATATTTAAAGATGCATTGTGTAACTTTTCTGGTGGAGAGCCCATCAAATGCTTTTCTTCATGATGTTATTGCTTTGGTTGGAATGTTTCACAGTATAGATTTAGGGCCCGTTTACACGAGAACGCTTACGGGTAAAAACGACAAAATATTTTATCAGAAATGCCTTTCGTTTACACGGTGACGGCGTTTTTGGGGCCTAAAAACGCAAAAATCTGAAACCACCCTCCAGAGTGGAAAAGTTAAATACGCTCCGCTGTAGCGTCTCCGTGTAAAGTGCCCAAGACGCAAAACTGGTCAGATCTGCTCACGTCAGTACACGTTTACGTCACATAGATGCGGCAATACAATGAGGAGGACCACCACCGGCCCCTTATCCCGGCTCCAGCGCACCGGTGGCTCCACCGGTCCTGAGCACCGGTGGAGCCGCTGGAGCCGGCCCCTTATCCCGGCTCCAGCGGCTCCACCGGTGCTCAGGACCCGCTGGAGCCGGGATAAGGGGCCGGCTCCAGCGGTCCTGAGCACCGGCCCGCTGGAGCACCCTTATCCCGGCCCCTTATCCCGGCTCCAGCGGCTCCAGGACCCGCTGGAGCCGGCCCCTTATCCCGGCTCCAGCGGGTCCTGAGCACCGGTGGTGGTATTAGCGGAGGAGGACCACCGGCCCCTTACCCGGCTCCAGCGGGTCCTGAGCACCGGTGGACCACCACTACCGGCTCCAGCGGGTCGTGAGTACCGGTAGTTGCGTGCCGCCGCGCCTCGCGCACGGACCGGACGGGGAAGTTGCCCCGGCTCCGGTATACTTGGTTCGAGACCCCGGGGCGGGGGAAGTCTCTTACGGGCAGCTTTGAGAAATAGTGTCTGACGATAGCCGGCCCCCGCTCGGTCCGTGGGATTAGGGGGTACGGTCGCCTGCCATACCCCCGCGGAGGGGCTCCGTGATAAGGCCACTGGGGAGGATACGGTTCGTCTCGGTCTCACCTCCGAGGGGTCGAGCGCGAGCGGCCCGCGCCGCACCGAGCTACCGGCACTCGGACCCGCAGTGCCCAGGAGCCGTCTGACGTGGGTAGAACCAGACAGGGGCCCTGAGATGGCGGGTCACGTATGCCCATCGTTCGAGCTCTTTAAGCGGGCTACATAGTCCGCTAATGTCATGCGTTAGACTTCCACACTTGTGTAAGGGGAGACCCCACAGCCGGTACAGTCGTGGTTAGAAATGTAACTTGACGCTGTTGTGATGTTTTTTTTGTTGTTGTTGTTTTTTTTTTTTTCAGTCCAGCGCCTCCCTTCGCTGGCTTTTGCGTCCACTTTTGCGTCTTCGTATAAACGCGGATAAAAAATTGAAGACGAGACGCCACTTTTGCGTCTTCTGTTTTGATCGTCGCCGTATAAACGTAGCCTTAGGCTGCGTCCCATTACTCTCTTACCCCTTCCCTTTCTCCTTTATCTACGTCTTTGTCTTGCCCCTCCATACCGAGCTGAAAGGGCTCGGGGTACGAATGTTCCCCTAAGAAATGGGACACCACTCGATTACCGTTTGCGTCATCATCCCTTGCCTTAGGGTTGGGTACCGAAACTCGGTATAGGTATGGCACCGGGGCAAACATCAACGGTAGTAACCAGACCGAAATGTAACGTGTTTTTCGGTGCCTCGTTTCGGTACTCGGCCTACGTCATAAATCCATCCGTTGTGGAGATGCGCCCTTTGCATGCAATTAACGGCAGCACGGACACGACAAGCAACAGGGCAGACAGGATCATCATGCTCTATTTCACTCGCTAAGATGCTGATTCGTCTGTGTGCAACAAGCGCCAGAAAATATTTGCGTGCAAAGGCGGAAATACGTAGAATTTATTTAAGCACCTGGCAACACACGGTGTGTATCTTAAAGCAGAAGCGTGCACCGTCTTCCAAAGTCTCCGTGTGTCAACAACGCAAAGCACATCAGGCACGGATAAAACAGACGAGATGGATAAAACTTCTGAGACAGCAGTGGAGGTACTGGATGATGACAGTAGCAGCGTTTATTCTTACTGTGAGTAATTTTAGTACCGACAGAGTTGCGGTCTTATGGTTTGTGTGGAAATGCGTTTGTTGGGCAGACAATTTAGATGTGCAAGTAAATGTTAAACTGTTAAACTGAATGCCCGGTTTTATGTGAAATGGGCTAGCATTGATGGTTAGGCTACTGTGGGAACCATGACGCGACTGGCCACAGAACAGTAGCTGAGCAAGCAGTCAAAAAAAAAAAAAAGTCCGGAGTTTTTTCAATGTGTCGTAACGTTGCCGAAAGACATGTTGGTAAATAAAGGCAGCCAGTGTGAACTGTATAACAAATTTCTTAACAATACTCCATGGCAAAATAAATATTTTCCAAAGAACATGTGGTTAAAATGTGGGCTCTCTAGGTTCAGCTGCTGCTGTGACACCTTTCACCTTGGCAAAGAGGGCCAAGTTATCCAGGGAGAAGGTGGAATCCATCCACAGGGCAGTAACAAAATTTACCATTCAAATCTACCATTCAACATGGTAGAATCTCCATGGTTCAGGTGAAACATTATTTGTATGAAAATAATTATATGTCTGTGAGTTAAGACAGTCCCCTGGAAATTTGCTCGTCTTACTAAATGTGCTCATGTGGTTTGAATTCTGGAGAGAGATGGCATTGGCTCTAAATGAGCGCTACAAACCACCTTCCAGGGATGATATTTGTTTTTGTTTGATTTTGATTTTGTTTCCCTGTGTGCGTGTGTGTTTTTTTCTTTTTAAAGTACCGATTTCGGTACCGTTTAGGTACCGGAACCGTTTTGAAAGTATCGAATTGGTATCGGTATCGAATGAAACCCTTTCGATACCCATCCCTACCTTGCCTCTACCTGAGCTGCTACGTCTACAGAGGCGACAACAATTGACGCAAACAAGCGTAAACAAATGTCAAGGATTATCGGGTACCTCAGCTCGACAAAAAAACTAGCTTGTTTATACATGAACGTTCGATGAAAACGATAACGTCGACTAAACAGACATCACTACTATTAAAACCGCAACAACAGTTCACTAAAAGTAACGTAGAACATAAGCGTCATAATTGTAAACCATGATAAACTGTTAATCGATAATTACAACTGCTTAAAATACATTTATGAGACTCCTTGGCTGGTTGATGTGACGCTGTCATCCTGATCCCAAAACCTGCCTGAGCTTGTAGGTGTACCCCTTCATTACAAGTCTGGTCGAGAGCTTACTTCGTTTCAAGGGGTATCTCGGTCGTGGCTCTAGCCCTTGATCAAAATTAGAATCGGGACACCCCTTGCCCTCACATGAACACGCAAAACCAAGGGATAGGGGTAAGACGAAGGGGTAAGACAGAGAAATGGGACGCAGCCTTAAACTATTGTATCTTCATGGAGACCAAACCAGACCAGGTTACTAGTCAGATCTGTGGAGAGGCAGTCAGAATACCTGTTTTCCTAGGTATTTTGGGGCTATAAAACCACCTGTAATTGAATAAATGTAAAGTAGAGCTGTTTAAAGTCATACTGTAGAACATTCCAGGCAGAGCAATGGTATCCATAGAAACAAGCAGGTGATGGACCCCCCAACCAAATAGTTACACAAGTTAAGAAAAAAAAGGTTACCTAATTTTTTGTTTTTTTCTTAAATAAAGTTTATAAATCTACTTCCTATGACAATGTAGAAGTAATTCCCTAACTGTTACCTAGCAACGATAGTGTAAACAAGGCCAAAACATGTCTAAATAACACAATAGTTATGGTTAGTCTAATAAAAATAAATGACAAGACTTTATTTTGTTAGATGAAAAACGCCTTCCTTGTGCATACATTTTCTCTGTGTTTTGGATGGAGTTTTGGGTGTTGATGACATATGTAGTAGCTGTAAATTTATTCCAACTTTTTTCCACGAAGTTCCACTTAACTGACGTAAAACTATTATAAATATTTATTACAAGTGCTATCCTGGCAAACATGATCCTACAAAACTTTGAAATACAATTTTGGCACCAATTTTGGGGATCCACCACCTTTTTGTATATATGGAAATGTCATTGCTCTGCCTGGAATGTTCCACAATATGACATTCAACAGATTTACCTCACATTTATTCAAATACTGGTGGTTTTATTGCTCAAAAATATGTAGAAAATCAAGCATTCTGACTGTGAGCGGGGTTGCCATTCCACAGATCTGACCTGTAACTTGGTCTCCTTTGGTCACCATGATGAAGAAAAGTTTAGAGCCATACAGTGAGACATTCCAGACAAAGCAATAACATCTCCATGGACCTTCCAGCAGAAAAGTTACACAATGCACCTTTAAAGAGCCGATGACATTTGACCAAAACACAGTTAAGATCATTATATTTAAAATTTAAGATGAAATTTTACTCTCCCAATTTAGCCAATTTATAGGTTTAAAAATTCCTGCTTGTTATTGTTACCTAGCAACCATGATGGCCAAAACTCCTCTAATTAGGGATGCACGATATATCGGCATTAACATCGGTATCGTCCGATACTGCATTTAAAAAAAAAAAAAAAAAAGCATATCGGTATCGGCCGGATGTGTAAAAGTGGGCCGATATTAACGACCGATATTTGTCATTACAGTAATCCGGGGGGAGCTCATCTTGCTCAAATCCGTGATAGCATGACCGGCGCGAGACCGCACATCCCACCCGGGGCTGCGAGCACGAGACTCGTGTCCAAATCGTGCCTCCTCTAGACCAGGTCTAAACCAGAATTAAACCACCGCGTGCGGCTCTTTGCCTGGTTTCAGACATGAACGAATGCAAGAGCACGAAAGCAGGCAAAGAGCCACACGCGGTGGTTTAATCCTGGTTTAGACCTGGTCTAGTCCTGGTTTAGTCCAGGTCTAGACCTAGTCCAGTCCTGGTTTAGTCCAGGTCCAGTCCAGGTTGAGACCTGGTTTAGACATGGTTTAGACCTGGTTTAGACCTGGTTTAGTCCACGTTTAGTCCTGGTCTCGTCCTGGTTTAGTTCGTTTGGTCCCGCGTCGTCCCCCCCCCCCCCCCGCCCGCCCGCGTCCCCCATCTATAACATCAATCGGCAAAGGTCCCTTAGCCAATCAGGAAGCAGAACACAATGTTACACTATAAAAAAAATTGAAATTGAAAAAAAAAAAAAAAACAGGAGTCAAAACACGTTTGGAAAATAAAAGAAGACATTCAAAAATTAATTTTGCATGATTTTCAGTCTGTATAAAATGTTATCTCAGAATTAAAAATGAATAAATATCGGTATCGGCCGATATCAGCAACATTAATATCAGATATTGGTATCGGTTAAAATTTTCACATCGCTGCATCCCTCCCTACCTCTAATGTAAGTAGAGATTTTTATTTGACAAAATCCAGGAAAACACATTTATTTTGTTGAGATGGTGTTCAAAGTATCATAAAAATTGTGACAAACTTTTTGGATAGAATTCTTCCTAGTGTGATATCATTAATAATAAACTCTTTAAGCAGAACTCTCTACTTCAACATTATTTTTCTACTTTTCTTCACAAATTGCTTCTTCATTGGTGTAAAACTATAATTTATATTTACAACAGGTATCGTCCCACCAAACTAAGTCAGAATTAGAGAATCGTAAAAGCCCGTCATGCGCACTTCCAGTACTCCTTCCACTCTTCTTATTGCTACATTTATTTTAATGCCTCCATATTTCTGTTAGGCAACCGTCCGCATGGTGATAAACTACAAGCAGGCGCAGAAGACCATACTGAGAGTGAACCCGCGAGTCCCTCTGGCCCAGCTCCTGCCGGCCATCTGCGAGAAATGTGAATTTGAAGTGGAGAGCACTGTTCTGCTGAAAGATGTCAAATCACTGGCCCCTCTGGATCTGTCTGCGACTCTTAATGATTATGCAATAAGAGAAGTCTACGCGAGAGACACGCAAGGTGAGTCACGCAGGAGGTTTGGGGCTAGAAGTTGGGTTGATTTTGCGTATTAAGAGGCTGATTATTTAATGAAAACACTCTGTACAAATAGGCAGTGGTGGAAGGTAAGTAAGTACTGCACTTAAGTATAAATATTGGGTATTTACTGTAGTTAGTGGATACTTTTTATTTTTACTTCACTACATTTGAGAGCTTGTATGTGTACATTATTGAACTTTTTAATGAAAAAGCTGAAGGATTATTTTTAACACATTTCAAAGTTCAAAGTCAGTTTTATTGTCAAAAACCATATGTACAGGTCGCAGGATTTGAAATTGCAGCACCCCCTAGGCCCACAGTGAACATAAAACATAAAACAAGACAATAACCTTGTCTGATAAACACGACAGTGTAGTTTGAGCAAAAAAAAAAATCTACAAATATAAACGACGAGAAAAAACAACTGTTTCTGTTTAAAAAAAAAACGTAATCAAAATCGCTGCATTAGAAGCTTTGTTACATCTCAAAATCCCTGTGAAATACTTTTGCTTTTTACTCTTTAAGTACATTTTTAAAGTAGATTTTTATTATTATTGTTATTATTATTTATGTATTATTATTATTATTATTTTAATAATAATAAAACAAATATAATAACATAATCATTTATTATTATTATTATTATTTATTTTTTTTATTTTTATTTTTTCAAAACTCCACCACTGCAGTTAGGATTGTGCAATTAGTAGAATTTAAATTAAATCGAGATCTAATAATTTCAAATAATCATCTGATGTTTTTTTTTTTTTAATAGTTTAATCTAAGGCTAAAAGACAAAATAGATGTAATAGATATTGATCTGAGTTGGTGTTTATTTTAGTTGGTTTGAAAAGTTTTGTTTTATATTTTCCCTTTTTGTTTGACTTTTCCAACGCAGTGAATAGAGATACAGATATCAGCCTTTAAATCTCCAGCACAGGTCCATATTTAGCTTGGGCCACCCATCTGCCAAAAGAATGTGCATAAAACAGTGGTGTGAAGAGGTAACTGCACAAAACATGACTACGCTGTTATACATTTGTGGTAAAAAAAATGCTGCGGGTATTATTTTTTTCCTACATTTTCTCTCCAAAACAACATTTATAACAGCATCAATAATTATTATACAATTAGAAGTATATTACCGTTAACATTTAGCTGTTTATTGCACAAACAACATTCTTGTACACCAATGTTGCTTCCAGTTAAAATACTGCTTGTTTCCACCTGTCTTTGCTCATTATCTTTTGTGTGGTTTCAGCGCCTGCGTCTCCAGTGTGTCCTGCCTCACCTGCTTCTCCAGGTACTGTTTTTTAAATGGTGTGACAAGATGATCCCATAATTCCCACGGATATTAGCTTCCTTTGTGTTTGTTTTGAAGGATTGGTCACGCCGGGCAAAGATAAGAATCAGAAAGAGGAGGAGAATAAAGGCCTCTTCAGCATGTTCAGGAGGAGCAAGAAAAGCAAACCAGAAAAGGTAAAGATTCATATTATATTATATTTATTATTAGGGCTGTCAGTTTAACGCGTTAATTACAATAATCAATTACACTGCAAACTAACGCGTTATAAAAATGAACGCAATTATGAGCGGCAATTCAATGCGCATTTTTAATTTGGCGTGTGGCGAGCAAATCGCTGCCAGGGCCTTTGAACGGCAAGTTTATTTATAAAAAGAACAAAGACGCAACGATCAACAAGAACGCGGTGATTTGGAGCTTTTGTCAAAAAGAATTTTCCGATCACCGAAGCGGCTACAGTCTGACGGATCATTTGAACGATAAACACGTCCGGACAAGTTCCATTGTTACCGGTGATAGAGCGAGCGTGAGCGCACTTCACCAAACCAACAAAGCTTGCAGAATTTGGGAAACGAATGAGCAAAGCGACCACAGAAAAACTCTCAATCTCTCTCTCTCTCTCTCTCTCTCTCTCTCTCTCTCTCTCAGTCTCTCTCAATCTCTCTCTCAATCTTTCTCTCTCTCAATCTCTCTCTCACCCATTCACTCTCTCTCAAGCTCTCTCCTCAATCTCTCTCTCTCAAACTCTGTCTCTCGCTCTCTCAAAATCTCTCTCTGTCTCTCTCTCTCTCTCAAAATCTCTCTCTGTCTCTCTCTCTCAATCTCTCTCTCCTCAATCTCTCTCTCTGTGTCTCTCTCAATCTCACTCTCTCAATCTCTTTCTCTCTCTCTCTCTATCTCTCAATCTATCTCTCAATCTCTCTCTCTGTCTCTCTCTCTCTCTCTCTATCTCTCAATCTATCTCTCAATCTCTCTCTCTCTGTCTCTCTCTCTCTCTCTCTCAATCTATCTCTCAATCTCTCTCTGTCTCTGTTTCTCTCTCAATCTATCTCTCGCAATCTCTCTCAATCTCTCTCTCTCTGTCTCTCTCTGTTTCTCTCTCAATCTATCTCTCTCAATCTCGCTCTCTCTCAATTTCTCTCTCAATCTCTCTCTATCTCAATCTCTCTCAATCTCTCTCTCTCAATCTCTCTCTCTGTCTCTCTCTCAATCTCTCTCAATCTCTCTCTCTCAATCTCTCTCTCTGTCTCTCTCAATCTCTCTCAATCTCTCTCTCCTCAATCTCTCTCTCTCTCAATCTTTCTCTCTCTCTGTCTCCCTCTCAATCTCTCAATCTCTCTCTCAATCCCTATATCTCTCAATCTCTCTCTCTCGCTCATTCACTCTCTCTCAAGCTCTCGCTGTCTCTCTCTCTCAATCTTTCTCTCTCTCTATCGCTCTCTCAATCTCTCTCTCTCTCTCTCAATCTCTCTCTCTCTCGCTGTCTCTCTCTGTCTCATTAATTCGATTCATTTTTTAATCACCTGACAGCACTATTTACTATTATTTTGTACAGTATAGTGAGTTTATTGGTTGTATTGGTTGTAAATTAAAGTTGAAGACAGAATTAGCCCACACTAATAACATAAAAGTAGCAATAAACTATGAATAATAACTGCAGATGTATCCTGGTGAAAGCTTCATAAATATCAAAACAAAAGTTGGCTGAACTACGGCATATGGGTTGCCAGAGCGTAAACCGATACTTCAGAACCTCCAGAACTCACTCACTGAGCGTCCGAGCACTGATTGATGATTGTTGCAGGGGTATTGACGATTCAGATCAGAGGGAGTTTTTTAGGTTTAAACCAACTGGATTTCAGCATTTGAAAGGCCCAAACTGTAGATAGTGTAATAATAAAGGATTACTCGCAAACAAGTCGTAACTCTGGGTATGTTTTTGAGGAGGTAAGAACATTAAAAATGGCTTAAACCTCACAAGAGTCATTTTTCTGTAAATTAAGACCTTTAAACAGGCAATTCAAATGACTTGTGTGAGGCTTTGTGATTGTGAGTCTTAACACCAAATGGTAACACAAACACCTTGTGCAATGTTTTTGTAGTTCAGTAAAAGCTACATTTGTTTTCCTCATATCTGGGTCATGTTTTTGAATCATACCCTCCCTTGTAAACATTGTGAGACACTTCTGCAAGAGTACACCACATAACATTTATCCTTTATTTATCAAATATGCATTTTTTTAAGGCCTGTGTATGCAATTTTACACAAAGGTTAATTTCATTTCATTTATTTATTCATTTCGAGCAGGTCAACACAAAGAAATAAATACATGTAACCAGTATACAGTCAAATGCATTTGTTTTTTTGTTTTGTTTTTGTTTTTTGCTCGAAAAGGAGTGGGAAGAAGAAAACTTATTGAATTCCACCCCTGTCTTCCAAAACATAACTTAAATTATTGATTTAGCTTCCGTGTCAGTTCAGTTGGAAAACACCAAAACAAAACAAAACAAAGGCAAATTCCATTCTTGTACAAAAAAACAAACAAAAACCTTTTGATCAGAGACAATAAATTACACATACGGTGTTTCTATCAGGAACATTTAAAGACCACAAAATGTAAATATACCAGCAATGGTAACACAACTACAATAACACACATACACAACGATGGTAAGACAACAGCAGATACCAAAACACAAAACTGATACAGAAAAGTGCTATTTGACGATTCATTTAAACTCGTCTCTCTGTATTCAGACCAGACCATGTCTTTATACAAGAACTTAAATTTGTGAATATTTTGGCAGAGCTTTTGCTGTAAATCCAGAGCATTCCACATTTTTACCCCACATACAGTCACACAGAAACTTTTACGAGTGCTTCTAATGAAGTTTCCATAACCTCTCAAATTATAAATGTTTTCTTAAAGGCAAATTAACGTTTTTTTTACAATCTGAGCCTTCTTTCGGCAATAAAACAAGTAGTTTTACTCACCCATAGCAGTTTGCTGTCAATTGGAGCAGTATCGCAGAACTTATGTTGAGCCGTTCTGTTCTACTAATTATCCCGTATCCGTTAACATGGTGCTCGTATCATATGCTCGGGGCATTACTTTGCGGTGTCCAAATAACACAAACTTTAGCACTTTTCAAATCACAGAAGATCGCTGTGTCAGGGTAGACTTTGAATGGATTCCAAAACGGCCTGAAACCCGATATCCAGCTATGACGTCATCAGAGAGGACAGTGCGCATGCGTGAACTCAGCTGTTTTGTAAACACAGCTAGTCCGAAAGAGGCTAACACCGCTCTGAACTGTTGCGATATCGGGTTTCAGGCCGTTTTGGAATCCACTGAAAGTCTGCCCTGGCACAGCGATCTTCTGTGATTTGAAAAGTGCTAAAGTTTGTGTTATTTGGACACCGCAAATCAGTGCCCAGAGCACTCACGCTAACGGATACGGGATCATTGGCAGAACAGAACGGCTCAACATAAGTTCTGCGATACTGCTCCAATTGACAGCAAACTGCTATGGGTGAGTAAAAGTACTTGTTTTATTGCCGAAAGAAGGCTCAGATTGTAAAAAAACGTTAATTTGCCTTTAAGAGCACATTTTTTTGGCAGTTGTTTGTTAAATGCTTTAAAAAGCATAATCACTGTATAATATTTTACAGGGTCATTAGATTTGAATAACTTTGACTGAATAAAAAGATCATGAGTGTGTTCTAAGAAGCCGACCTTGTGAATGATCCGCACGGCCTTTTTTTGCAGAAGAAATACTGGATTAGTTGAACATTGGTAATTATTACACCAGGATTTACTCAAAAGATGGTGAAAGCTGAAAAAAGTCAGCTGGGCCCTTTAACAATAGTGACCCTTGCCCTGTATCTGAGATTTAAACATGATCCCATCTAAAGCGTGACCTATTGAATACAGCAGAGGGAGGTCTGCGTGCTTACTGTTGCCATTGGTCGCCGTGTTATTTGGAAATCGGGCTCTTATCACTGTCCCTTCGGCGGGTGTTTGTTCTTGTTCTTTCAAAGGCGACTACTGCCAGTGCCCCGTCCTCCCCAGTACTGCCCCAGAGCAGACCACGTCCTCTCAGCATGGCATTACCCAGCACCAACTCCTCTCCGTTTGGATCCGATGCGCCCAAGAAGAGACGCGCCCCCCAGCCGCCCATCCTGGTGTCCCAACAGAGCTGCCCCGCCGACTTTAGCCCCAGACACAGGCTCTACTCTGAACCCTGCTTCAGACTGGACAGCACTGACCAGGTGGGTGGATGTCGATTAGTAATTAACCATTGTAGGGATGTGTAATGTAATGTGTGCAATTTATTTATTTGTTTTTGTTTGTTTATTTCATTCATAAAGTATTAAAAAAAACATCAACAGTGTGATAACAATACAAAAAATTGAATGAAAGGAAGCAGAAGGAAGAGTAATCTTTTTCAGACACATTAACACACTGCAAAAAGCTTGCCCAAAATTGAAGATATAAACGCTTCAATCTATCAGAAAATGACTTAAAAGTAGTGAAATTATCTGTCCATGCAGCAAGATCATTTTACTTGACAACTTCTCTTAAAATAAACTACCTCTACTCTAGAATTAAGCAGTCTTTGGTCTAAAAAGTAGATAATAAATGAAATAAATAAGATAAATAACCTGATATACAGTAAGTTTTAAAATCTTGGCCAGATCAGAGAAATTTGTAGTGCAACGATGGTGGCTATAAAATATTTCGTCAATACATTCCATTTCAGTCACAATTATTAATCAATTGTAAACAGAAAACTTCATTTTTATGCGTAACAACAGTTTTCTTTTTCATACATACACATTACACTGGATTTGATGTATTTTTAAATGCCATTATTGTACTTGATTCTTTGATTTCTTTGTTAAGATTATTCCATAAATGAACTCCTTTCACAGCGATGCTTCGATCCATCACCTCGGTTCTGGATCTTTTGTTTTTTTTTAAACATGCACAGCAAAAAAGCTTATCCAAAATTGAAGATATAAACACTTAAATCTATCAGAAAATGACTTAAAAGTAGTGAAATTATCTGTCCATGCAGCAAGATCATTTTACTTGAGAAGTTCTCTTAAAATAAACTCCCTCTAGACTAGGATGAAGCAGTCTCAGAACTAGAAAGTAGATAATAAAACTGAAAACAAGATGAATAAACTGATATAAGTTTTAAAATCTTGGCCAGATCAGAGAAATTTACAGTGTGTAGGTTCATTTTAAATTGTAGTTCTTGTTCTTGTCTCAAACAGTATTTGAATATTTACAGGTAACACTCTGCACTTTGCTTTATCCGTGACTTTGAGGAGACTTAATTCAACAATATCACACATTTTCAACACTTTTAAGTTTAACAAATAATGGGTTTGATGGCTCTATAATGACTGGAATTCAAAAGGTTCACAATTTTGTTATTTTATTTTTAATGGTATGGACCTGGTAGCAAAGCAAGGGCACTTTATCATTGCTCAATTCAATGATTCAGTGTAGATTAGCATTTGCAGTTGTTTGTTTAGACTGATACTGGTTTAGATATGATAAAAATGATTGTATTAAAGGGTCCATATTAGGCTATGATCTGATGTTGATGGTTCCTCTTCAAAAACATTCTGGGACAAACATTCTCTTTTTTATTCACACATATTTAACACACAAATCCTTCATATTTATGCTGAGTTCTTCTCACAAACAGAAAATACTAGAATCATTTGGATAATTTCTATTACCAATTTCTACTGAACTAAAAGTAAAACGTAGCTGTTAACTTAAACTACCGCTATATGACATCACAATGTGGAACTGAGCATTTTGAGCTTTGTGGAGGATTACTCAAAGAAACGCAACTCTGGGTGTGTTTTTGATGCGGTAACCACATTATAACATGGATTAAACCTCACAAGAGTCAATTTTATACAATATAGCACCCTTTAAAGGCATTTTATACAATATATACCATTTGTACTTGTATAAGTCTTGACAAATTTTGAAGTACGATCTAAAATATCACCATAGACTAGGCCTGTCACAATACTTACAATATCAACTTCATTCAATATACGAAAGCTGGAACGATCATTTTTGGGGGGTCAGTATTTATATTTTTTGTTTATTTTCTTTGCACTACTGAGAAATTTTGGGTTCTTTTTTGGCTTTAACTTCTATGATTCATTACAGATGAAAACTCAGGGCCCGTCCACACGACAATATTTTTTGGTGGAAATGGAAAACTTTTTATTCGATTTGACCTTTCGTCCACACAGCGCCGGCATTTTTGGTGGGCGAAAACCCGGTGTGGATGAGCAAAACGCAGCTTTTGGAAAACGCTGCCGTCGCGATGCCGTCATCATCACGTGACCAGAAAAGAACCCTGTGCGTTTTGCCGCAGATGCAACTACTTCGTCGTTAGTCCAAACAAGAGAGTCTGCTTTTGTGCGTGCATTCGCCATCAGTATTATCTTCTTGTGTTTGTTTGTTTGCGGAAGAGAAAGGACTTTATGCGCATGCGCTCTTTGTAGTACAGTCATACCTCACCTTACGAAATTAATTCGTTCCATAAGTGGTTTTGTAATGGTATTTTTTTTTTGTAAGTAGAGTCGCAATGGGGGATTCGGGCTGCTGCGAAGCTGAGCGCGCATTATTTGAATTTTTGAGACTTCGCGTTTCGTAACTTGAATTTTCTTTTGTATTCAGAGACGAAAATTTTACATAAAGGCATTTCGTAACTTGGATTATTCATTAGTTGGGTCTTTCGTAAGGTGAGGTATGACTGTATTGCGTTTACGGTGGCTCTGGCTGTTTCCTGTTTACAGCGCCACATATCGGTGTGGCATATGTATTACATCGTTTTCACTCAGCGCTCCGTTTTCGTCTGGACGCGAATATTTACTGATCCAACACGTGTGTGGATTCAAATTTTTTTCAACCCGCAAAAAAAAAAATCCAGGAGCGTTATCGTGTCGATGTCGTTTAGCCTCAGTACTTGTTTCATTCTGCTTTTTTAACATTTAGAATCATTTTACTGAGTTTAATCTTCACTTGGATTATTCTGTCAGTGGCATCAGTTTCACCATTATCGTTTATTGTCTGTATTTACTTCAGTGATAGATCAAACTTCAAAATGTGTCCTCATGACAGACTTACATAGAGCAAAATAAAGTGTAGAGTATAGCACAAGGAAGAATTTGAGTTTGTGTATAATCAGCCCCGGAATAATTTTTTTTTTCAACCCTTTTATAGCTCAAAGTTGATTGTAAAATAAAAAGTGACAAATTATTCTCCACAAATGTAACAAAAACGTAAAAACAATACTTATACTGTTCCCCAAGTAGTATTGTCTGTTATTGAATGATAAGTTGATATATTGACACTTTAACTTGTGTTCCTTTGTTTACAAATGCTCTGGTGCAATATTTACATAACCCAGATTTTTGACTATTTTATTTTATGTTGACGGTTTTTAAGGCTTTATTTGGATTCTGTATTTGTTTTTGCTCATATTTTACTTATTCTGTGGTTAACAGTTAAATGTGAGTATGTGTGTATAGTTGTGTTTATTTTGTTATTTTGTTTAGATTTTTTGGTGTTGTGGAGTTTATGTTGTCTGCTGTTTGCTCTACTGTATCTTTTTTGTTGTTGTGACTTTGAGGTCCCCTTTGAAAACGAAATGACGAGACATCTCAACGGGCTTATCCTCCAAGCAAATCCATTTGAACTTTTGAAATATAGTATTACTGTGAGAGACGTAGGTCCTTCCAAATGATAACTGGTAAAAAAAAAAGTTATAGTACTTGTTAGGGGTGGCACGGTTCACAAAATTCACGGTTCGGTTCGTATCACGGTTTAAGGGTCGCGGTTTTCGGTTCTGTACGGTTCTTATTGGTTTCTTTCAAAATACACCTTATATCCATTTATCTTAATAATCCACAATAACAGGATATAACATTAAAAAGGTTATAAGATTATATAATAATCTAATGTAATATAAAATCTTAATACAATGTAATAATCACACAATCTGAATTTGACATGACTTTAAGCCCATTATTGGAACCATCTCTCCAATCTGGTGGCAGTAACTATGTCACCTGCAGTTGAAAAAAACATTTCACTAGATATTGAAGAAACAGAAACAAAAGTACCTGTCTTGTATTAAACTTCTACCGGTGTGCGAGCCGCGCTCCGTCTGGAGCTGCGGACACCGCACGTCAGCGAGCGAGCACGTGTAATGTGTAACATGTATCACAGGGCAGGTTAAACTTCATAAAACATCTGTCCGTGCCTCACTTACCGCCTTTTCACGCTCTCTCCTCCTGTTAGCTTCCCTGATAGCGGGCATAAGCTAGGGAGCTCAATGCCTCTGATTAGAGGCAGCGGCGTGGAAGGGGGGGCATGTCAGAGGCAAGTATACATTGCGCGTTCGTGGAACCGTCAGGTGCGCACCGAACGGTTCGTCGTGACAAGTGAACCGAACGGTTCGTCGGTTTTTCATGAACCGTGCCACCCCTAGTACTTGTAAACGGTTCAGTTGCCGACAAAAAGAACCCTGGTAATATTGTTTCAACGCTGTAATTTTTCACTGGTATAAATAATTGTCGCATCGTTGTGTGTAATACTAAATTTGATTCTATATTTTGTTTGTGTATTCTTTTTATCTCTGCTTAGACTCCTGTTTTAAGTCGTGGATCCTCGACAGATTCTTCACTGAAAAGGACCAAAAGGAAAGCTCCTCCACCGCCGTCCTCCCCTGGCTCAGTGGCACCTGAAACTTCAGACAATCTGCAAGGTGTGGAGCCTGACCTCATTTTTATTTATTATTATTATTATTATTATTATTATTATTATTATTATTATTATTATTATTATTATTATTATTATTATTATTATTATTATTATTATTATTATTATTATTATAGATGTTCATTTTATATCTGCGTTAATAGTTTTATGTTATGTTACAATGTAAGTAAGCCATTTGTTGATTACTGGAGGAGTTATGAAGCTTTGACTTTACTGTACAAGAATAAGTACAATTTAATGCCATCTAGTGGTCTTAACTGAAATGGTCTGTTTCCAAATCATCAGGTTCTCAATAGAAAATGTGACTTAGTTCTTTTTAATTAGTAATTACAATGTAGGTTGGACAGTGCATCTACGCCGTGCGCTTAATGGCCAGATGGTGGCGCGTGCACATCGTGAGGCCCAGTGTCTCATCAGTTTTTGCAAGTTTGCAGTACTATAACTGCTCATTTCGGGACTGTTTGTTCAGAACAGCTTTGCTTTTACATCCTACACCCGACATGAGCTTTTGGAGATCAGATTACAAAACTCCGACTGTTTTAGTAGTAATCTACAACTCATCCCTGAGCTCAGGCATATTACACTGGTCTACAAGCAAAATGCTTCCGGAACAAAAGCAGTGACATTTTTCTTGGTTTAGGTCACTAATAAAGAAAAAGTAAGTCAGAAGTGCTAATTGGCTATAGTTTGCAACATATAGTATTGGGTCAAAATAGGAAATTTATGCAAAATAAGGCAAAAACGGTAGTTTATCAGAAGGTACAGTGTGTCTACAAGCAACCAGTTCTATCTGAAAGTCTGTCTGTACATTCCAATACATTCATTTTAATATGTCTACAGTTTTAACATCAAATATTTTTTGATTTCACATAAGAGAGATGCCTCGAAATTGTGTGCACCTGATGTCTTAAGATATTTCTTGTTTATTTCGTGACGGATAAAGAAGTGCAAGTTAAATATTTTCAAAATATAAATATTATTTTAAAGCAAAAATGCCTAAATCTATTGTATAAACAGATGCGATTTTGATGTAACACAATATCATTAAATATCTTGAATGCATTAGCTAACCAGCACAGTTATCAATTGATTTTCAGTTCATCTTTTCAATATAAATGAGATTTAGCCACTTTTATCTCGGAAGCAGATCAAGTCCAAAAAATTTGTAGACCAGTGATATATTTATTCACATATATTTATAGCACACCTGTATACTTGTTTATAGCTTATCATACTGTATATACTAATAGCTCCACTGTATACTTGTTTATAATACATCTGTTTATAACCCCTACACAGATTAACAAAGTACTCCCACATGTTCATATTGCCATATTTATTCGTACATAATTCACTACAACCATACTGTATGTATTTTATATCTTGTATATACTGTATATACTGTATATATTGTATATACTGTATATATCGCACTTGCTGCTCCTTGCACTTCTGATTAGATACTAAACCACATTTCATTACCTGTATTTTTACATGTGTAATGACAATAAAGTTAAATCTAATCTAATCTAATCTAATCTGAAATAATGTGCTACTTGCTTGTCTCCATGGAGATGTTATTGCTTTGCCTGGAATGTTCCATACTGTGACATTAGACTTTGATTGATCCACAAGGGAAATAATTTGGGTACAGTAGCTCACTCAGCAAATATAAGATATAACAGAGGGTATTAAAAATAGATGGAATAGCAAAAAAGAGCAAGAGAGCGGTGTCAAATGAGACATAATTATGAAAATAAAAATAAAAAAGTGTATATGTACAAGTCAAAATAAAACAGAAAAATAAGTAATAAAGTATAAAATAAAATATATTATTATTAAATGCGTCTATCTAGCTTTTATTCAATTCTCTCTGTGAACAGGTTTGCCTTTCCACAGATCTGACCTGTAATATCGCCTAGTTGTCTCCTTTGAGATGGATTTAGTTTAATCTCTAACGTGGAGCTTTCTAGACAAAAGCAATAACATATTATTTTGTTATTGTTATGGCTGAAATACAAAACGCTTGGGGCAAAATGGAACAAATGTTTTCTACGGATTTCGTATTTGTTCTTTTTCTATTTCTTGCGTATTTCCGCCCCCTGCAGTGACCCACTCGACTTTAGTGACCTCCGACTTCAAATGCGCACAAATCTCCTTACACCTTCTTTTCCTTTCCTTTTCTTTCTGTAGTTTAAATCTCCCTTTGACACACTTTCCTGCCTTTGTCCTAATATGCATAACACATGTAATGGTATTGTCCTAAAGAGGAAAACTCCACCTCCGTCTGCGCACAGAAGTATTTAAATAAACCAATACTTTCTGGGAATTATAATGCAACAGCCCACACTGGAAAAACTTAAATCTAGCTTAGTTAATATTCCTTCAATTAAGACTTTTTAAAATCATGATTTGAGTAAAAATAATCTACCATTTTTGTACTTAAAACATGAAAATACATCTTGTGTAACTTTTCTGGTTGAGTTCCACCACTTGCTTGACTCCGTGTTGTTTTTTTCCTGAAATATTCCCCACTATGACATTTAACTAAACTGTCTCCATGGCGACAAGCAGTACACATCACCAGGCCAAGTTACAGGTCAGATCTGTGGAGAAGTGGACCTGCTCACAGCAATAATGCATGTTTTATGGTAGTTTTGAGAAATAAAAACACCTGTAATTTAATAGGTACAAGATATATTTGTTTAATGCCATACTGTGAGCAAAGTTACACAGTATACCTTTAAAGATGAGAAAAACAGCAACTCTGTGCACTTAAAATAACAAACTAAATCTAACATTGCTTGATTTAAGAAAAACGCATGTTCCATCGGTAGATAATTTTACTTGTCAAGTTGAATCTACTCAAATAACGTAAAAATGCTCTTAATTTAAGTCATTTTAACTTGAGTCATTTTTGATGCAGAAAAGAGGGAGTCACTGTCTGCAGGGAGGTTGTTTTCATTGCACTAATGTCAATATAGATGATAGTATATTCCATTGTAAAATAACCTAAAATGCTTACTTTAAATGAATAAAACGTACCGTAGATATTGCAATATTGCGTGAAGTAATCTGGTTCATTTTGGGACTCTTGGCTCGTGGAGGTCATTACGTTTACGCATTGTTGTGGTTCTTAAAGTACGGAAATCATTCAGTATGTGTTTAATATCCTGATTACCTCCTCGGGACAACAGAAAATACCCTTTGACACCTCACTAGAATCATTTGGATAATTTCTATTGCCAATCTCCACTGAAGTAAAAGTAAAATGTAGCTGTTAACTTGAAAACTACCGCTTCATGACATCACAATGTGGAACTGAGCATTTTGAGGCTTTGTGGAGGATTACTCAAACAACGAAACACAACTCTGGGTGTGTTCTTGATGCGGTAACCACATTATAACATGGATTAAACCTCACAAGAGTCAATTTTTCACAATATAGGACCCTTTAAAGGCATTTTATACAATACATACCATATGTACAGTGGTACCTCACCTTACGAAAGACCCAACAAACGAAATTTCAAGTTACGAAACGCGAAATCTCAAAAATTCAAATAATGCGCGCTCAGCCACACACATTATACGCTTTTCTCAGACTGAATTTAAACTTTTCTCACATTTGTCTCTCGTTTAAACACTCAAACTTTCATAGATTTTCAACAAAATTATTAATAGTGAAGTGTGGGGGGAAGGGGGAGGGGGGAGAAAACTGCGTGCGGACACGTGTGATAGCGCAGCATGACCCGGCGCGGGCTGCCAGCAGGTCTAGACCTGGACTAAACCAGGACTGGACCAGGACTAAACCTGGACTAACCCAGGACTAAACCTGGACTAAACCAGGACTAAACCAGGACTAGACCAGGTGGATTAAAGCGCCGCGTGCGGGTCTATTTCTTGGTTTCGTTTCGAGTCACGGCTGAGGCGAGCAGCGAGGGGGACCGCACGCAGTCTGAGCGCATGAACTAACGCATGCAAGAGCCGCGGTGGTCTAGACCTGGTCTAGAGGAGGCACGGTTTGAGCACAGGTCTCGTTCATGCGCTCAGACTGCGTGCGGTCCCCCTCGCTGCTCGCCTCAGCCGTGACTCGAAACAAAACTAGGAAATAGACCCGCGCACGGCGCTTTAATCCACCTGGTCTAGTCCTGGTCTAGTCCTGGTTTAGTCCAGGTTTAGTCCAGGTTTAGACCTTGGTCTAGACCTGGTATAGTCCACGTTTAGTCCTGGGTCTACAGTCTCTACGCAAAACACAATGTTACACTTTAAAAAAAGTTACACTATAAAAAAAAAAACTTGGATCGGGGCCTTGGAACGAATCAGGCTTTTTCCATTGAAATAGCTACTCAACTTACGAAAAATTCACGTTACGAAACCACTTCTGGAACGAATTAATTTCGTAAGGTGAGGTACCACTGTACTTGTATAAGTCTTGACAAATTTTGAAGTACGATCTAAAATATCACCATAGACTAGGCCAGTGGTTCCCAACCTTTTTTGGCCCGTTACCCCATTTTGACATCACACATTTCTGGCGACTTTTTTTTTGTTTTTTTGATCATATTTCAGTCTCAGCCTCAGTCGCAATATTGTGTCAAATGGTTCGATGTGTCTGAGGCCTCGGAGAAACACTGACCTCTAGTGGACAAATTTAACCACTGCAAACCAACGCACAACCCATGATTTGGATGGGAATGGATCGCTTTTTTCCAGTTGTAGATGTCATCGAAAATGAAACAAATTCCAAAAGTCGCCAGAAGTCACCAAAATCACCACTAACGTCATACAATACTCCTCACTACCCAACATTTTTAAGAAATATTGGTGCATCTTTTATACTGTAGCAGTTTAGTGCTTGTCAAACCGAGGAAGCGAACACTCTGAAGCACTCTGAACCAATCGCAGAGCGGAACATTCGCTGAGCCAATGAAACGCTTCGATACACTGAAGCGATTGACACGCAGAGCGAAGCAGCGGGAGGAGAGACCGACACTTCGACACTTTGGTCACGTGAGCGGCTGCTGCGAGACAGTTTCAGAAAGAACGGAATGTGCTCCGGAGCTCTGTCTCATTTGCCCAATCATTTTGGGGGGTCAATATTTATATTTCGTGTATATTTTCATTGGACTACTGGGAAATTTGGGTTATTTTGGGGGTATAACTTCTATGACTCATTACAGATGAAAACTCAGTACTTTCATTCTGCTTTTTTAAAATTTAGAATCATTTTAGGGGGTTAATCTTCGCTTGGATTGTTGCGGCAGTGGCCTCAGTTTCACCATTATTGTTTATCGTCTATATTTACTTCAGTGATATATCGAACTTCAAAATTTCTTCTCATGACAGACTTGCATAGAGCGAAATAAAGTGTAGATTATAGCACAAGGAAGAACTTGAGGTGGTAGATATTGTGGTAGATATTGTGATATTGCGTGAAGTAATCTGGTTCATTTTGGGACTCTTGGCTTGTGGAGATCATTAAGTTTACGCATTGTTGTGGTTCTCAAAGTACGGAAATCATTTAGTACGTGTTTAATATCCTGGTTTCCTCCTCGGGACAATTGGAAGACCCATGCAAAGTTGGATGCTAAATTGTGCCCACTGCTGTTATTAGTCAGTGTTTCTGGGAAGGCCTACACTGAGAATCCTCTTCCTGTGTTTTCTCAGCGCACAGACTCTAAGGAATGTGTAGTTTGGTTTCAGTAGCCTTGAAACTTGGTCTGACATCCTGCTCTTATAATCCATCTTTGAACTGGAAAATGAAGGAATGTAGTTTTTGTACTAATTTTTAAAACCACCGTAGTTAAGTTCTTGAAACACTCGGATGAAACAGGGTGTTCACTTTTTGTTCAATAAATATGAGGGTGATTTTCCAACTATTAAAGAATGTGTGTCCCAGACAGAAATAAGAAAAACAAAAACACATTTTTTATTCATGCTGCACTTACTAGACACAAAGACGAACTTACAAAAAATGTATGATCAATTACTATTTTCATTATATAAAATCTGGTTTTATATTGAGTGTTTTTGCTATATGTCCTTTGTCCCTTGGTCAGGTTTTGGACTCAGTCCCTCATAAGACTGAAATTAAATTTGATTCAACAGTAACTTCATTGACAAATGGCACAGAAATTCCTTATTTTAATGAAAAATATAATGTGCTTGAAAGATATATTACTATTTTATTTGTTTTTCATAAAAAGAACACCTGTCCCTAGGGATCACTGTCATTTCCACCACAAAATGTAACTTTTAACTTTTTTTTTTTTTTGTGTAAACCTTTGTCTCCTTGAACCACATCAGTTGTGATGTGACAGGAGCTCATGTTAGCATAGCAGCATTAGCTCCATGGAGGGAAGGACAAAATCAAGGTCAAGTTTTGCAAAACCAAGAGTAGGTTTATTGGTCGTCATTTCCAAACACCTCAAATTTCCTTTGAATGTACAAATAATGAGAAAAATACCATTTTATATTGTGTATTTTGAGTATATTTTATGCTAACTCTAAAACAAAGATTAGCATGCTAATATGTCATGACATTTTAAACAAAATGCTAAACATTGTCATTTCCACAACAGTCATTTACATCACTTCATTTATTGTTATTGTTTATTATTATTTATTTCATATTTACTTAGTTGTTATGAAGTAGAACAAATCAAAATATTTCTAAAAATATGTGTTGGATTTTCCGAAAAATATCATGACCAAATTTGACTGTAGTTGGAGAATCACCCATATATAAATGTTCTATACTCTAATAATCTAATAATGTTTCCATAGTAGGGCTGTCAGAAGTACAGAAAATTTGATAATAATCGATACTCAAACTAGTATCGAAACCAGAAGTGGGTGAGTATAGGGGGTAGGTGAAAACAGAAATTTTTAAGCATTCAAGCCTTGTAGGAAAATACAGAGTTACTCCAACATTAATGAGTCAGTTGATATTTACAATTTTGGCCTCAATAGCTCATTCATGTGGAATTATTAACTGTTTAATTTTGCCCCGTTTGTGAAGACGGCCGCCCTCTAACGCAAAGGTTGGCAGTTTGATTCCCGCCACTGACACTGCATACTTCCATTGTGTCCTTGGGCAAGACACTTTTCAATAATTTTAACTTTATTGATATAGAATTTTTCAAAATGTTATTAAGATAGAGATGTATGAAAATGACATTGTCAACTAAAAGACAACAGCAATAGCAAGTTAAACTAAAATAAATTTGCATGTTGTTTAACCCTAGAACACTTTCGCTATAAAAAGTAACACTATCGCTTTTGCCGGGTAATTTTTACCCGATATAATATACCCAACAAAAAGTACTTGTCATGAAAAATAGATCAAAATATGACAACACATGACCACGCTGAGTGGCTAGCGCTCATGCTTCACAGCAAGAAGGTTCTGGGTTCGATCCCCGTGTGGCACGTTGGTATGGCCGTAAGATTTGGGTCACCCGAGCCTTTCTGTGTGGAATTTGCCTGTTCTCCCCATATCTGGGTGGGTTTCCTCCGGGCGCTGCGGTTTCCCCCACCAACCCAAAAACATGCTCCATAGGTAAAATCCTCCAGCTTAGGTCCTGACCAAACCGAAGCAAGAAGATCATGGAGATGGTCCCCGGGCGCAGTCATGTGCTGCCCACTGCTCCCAATAACAGGATGGGTCAAATGCAGAGACAAAATGTAACAAAATGGAAAACAAAAAAAACATAGGGAGACCCTAAAAACATGCTCCAAAATTACTGAAAAATTAGGAATCTGAGAACAAAAAATTCCTATTTAAAAAAACAAAAACAATAATGATACTGGAAACTTGGTGTTTGGTCCACCCATTCCTGGGACATGTGAGACTTCCCTGGTGAAGCTCAGACTCCTCGACACACAAACATTTTTTCAGTGTGTAAAAATGACCAGTTGACTAAAATATTGTTTTCACCATAAGAATTCCCTTTGAAATCACCACTTTGTGATATTTATTCATAACCACTGCACTAAATAAGGATAGATACACATTCCAGGACCACTCTTACTTACCTCTTCCTTACATCCTCTTACTTTAAATTCATTACATTCTTACATTCCTCTTTCACTATTGCCAGGTGAAAATCACCCGAAAGCCTGTAGGAAAAAGTGGGCTTTGGGGTAGGGAAACACCTACACCTTCAAAGATTCAAAAACGATGGTGAAGCTCCCCAGGGACCCATGACACTCATGAAAAATGCAACATATTCAAAATCATGTGAATATTTGCTCGGGTGAAAATCACACGGCGATAGTGCTCTACGGTTAAATATTGAAATTGTTGGCGTTTTGCATCTGTGTATCAAAATAAACCCAAATTCCCTCGCTCTCCTGTTAATATAGTCTACTGGTGACCATGTTTTTACAGCTAGCCCACCTGCTGCCACACTGGAGGAGATAAAGGAGCAAGAGGAGACAAATTCCTCCGCCATGTCTACAACCGCCAGCACCGCACAGGACGAAACTACCCACGATGCATCGCTTGACGTTACACTGCAAACACCGCCCTCGGAGACTGCGATCCAGACGTCTACAGAGAAAATAGAAGAGAACGGGGTAGACATATCCTCAGATGGCAAGTACGAACTATAATCAAGATGTGCTCAAGTCTCTCTTCAAACGTTTGTGAAAAGCATTAGCAACACTTTAAATACTTTTTTTTTATTTGTCGTAGTAACAGCCAACTGCACAGCGAAGTGAACGATTCTGCAAATGTTTTAGAGCTGAGAAACGTGGACGCCGAAGATTTGACTGAACTGCCAGACACGAGTAAGCTATAAAAGAAATTATAATTCTTTCACACAAATTAATAGTGACGTTTTTAATAATATCTATTAACAAAATGACCTCAGCCACGAATAGAAAAACCCCTGTTCATATAATATTACTGTTTCAATAATTGAATAAGACAGGCTTATGATTTATGAACACTGAAACCACAAGATGAGACGATTATAGAAACACCCTGCACGTTTTGGCTAACCATAAAAGTGTCAGAAGTTATTGCTTATTCCAACACACTTTCAATTTCAAGGCTGTTATTGGACCAGATTTTAAGCACAGTATGTCTAAGAGTCTCTTTTAACAAATGCATATGGTTCTTTTCTGATTTAATGTTCTCAGGAATCAACATTAACTAAAAAAATTTTGAATATTTTAGGCCTGTCACACATTTTGAAGTGCGATATATTGCTGGAGTAAATATAGAAGATAAACCAAGTTAGGAAAACCAAATTATGAAGCGGAATCATTCACAAAATGTATTCTAAATGGGGCTAAAAATAAAAAATGCAATGTATAATTAACAGAAAGCAACACTTCAGTAGTTAGTTTGTATCTATAATGAGTCAGAAAAGTCCATAAGTTCACCTGCTACAGCTCAAATCTCATTGTAGTACAGAAAAATAACGCAAAATTTCCCAGAAGTACATAGAAAAAGTACTCCTGATAAATACTGACCCCCAAATACTGTTGTCCCATCTGACATGTATTGAAAAATAAGTCAGTAGGCCTACAGTAATTTTTGCGACAGGTCTAGAATATTTTACGCAATTTATTACAATATCAGTCCAAATAAATTTCCAACAATTGAAATTTTTTTATGTTTTAAATTTTGATGGGACAAGACAAGTTCAAAAACAAGCAAAATGTGGCTTTGAATATTAATTTTAGACAAACTTTATTGATCCACAAGGGAAATTATTTGTATACAGTAGCTCACTCTTCACAATATAACAGAGAGTAACAAAAATAGATGGTATAGCATATGAACATGACTTTTAATTTCATTTATTTATTCATTTCTAGCAGGTCAACACAAGGAAATAAATACTTGTTACCAATATACAGTCAAATACATTTGTTTTGTTTTTTTTGCTCGAAAAGCAGTGGGAAGAAGAAAACTTAACACCCCTGTCTTCCAAAGCATAACTTAAATTATTGCTTTAGCTTCCTTGTAAGTTCAGTTAGAAAACACAAAAACAAGACAAAGGCAAATTCCGTTCTTGTACAAAAAAACAAAAAAAGCTTGATCAGAGACGATAAATTACACATAAGGTGTTTCTATCAGGAACATTTAAAGACCGAATAATTGCCATTTAACACGAAAAAAAGAAACCTTTCAATTAAAAACTAATCTGCAGAGTCTTACAACCAATGTGTTGAACTGTTACTGCAAATAATTAATAAAATACATATGGTTAGTGCTCAGTTGTAGTTGTAAATATCACAAAGCAAAATGCTTCCGGAACAAAAGTAGTGAAATTTTTCTTGGTTTAGGTCACTAATAAAGAAAAAGTAAGTCGGAAGTGCTGATTGGCTATAGTTTCCAAGATATAGTATTGGGTCAAAATAGGAAATTTATGCAAAATAAGACAAAAACAGTAGTTTATCAGAAGGTACAGTGTGTCTACAAGCAACCAGTTCTATCTGAAAGTCTGTCTGCACATTCACATACATTCATTTTAATATGTGTACAGTTTTAACATCAAATATTTTTTTATTTCACATAAGAGAAATGCCTCGAAATTGTGTGCACCTGATGTCTTAAGACATTTGTTTATTTCTTGACGGATAAAGAAGTGCAAGTTAAATGTTTTCAAAATATAAATATTATTTTTAAGCAAAAATGCCTAAATCTATTGTATAAACAGATGTGATATTTTGATGCAGTATCATTAAATATCTTGAATACATTAGCTAACCAGCACAGTTATCAATTGATTATCAGTTCATCTTATCAATATAAATGAGATTTAGCCACTTTTATCTCGGAAGCAGATCGAGTCCAGAAATTTGTAGACCAGTGTAATCAGCTAAAATCTTCTTTATTTTTCTCAAGGTGAGTCGTCCACATGTGAAGACTGCACTGAGAGCATCCGGGTCGACAGCGACACTCTCCCCAGCCCTGCCCGCCTCCTCCCACCTCCTCTGCTCCAGGACGCAGAGACCCAGGCCTCCTCCTCGTCTCCTCCGCCTTCTCCTCCTCCTCCCACCGCTGAGGACTCTGCATCTCCCGGAGAGCACGCGGCCATCGAGGCAACCGGCCAACAGTCCCCCAGCCGACCTCCCCCCAGCACTGCGACGCAAACTACTGGAGAGGATGCACAAGTTCAAACAGAGTCGACCTCACTTCCCATTTCCCAACATCCGGAAAACGTTCCATCAAACACCCCATCTTCTCCGAGTCTGTCCGAATCAGGGAAAAAAGACATGGCCACGCTGACGGATGACTTGGAAGTGAGTTTAAATTTAGCTGCACCTTCTCCGGCTATGGTTCCTTCACCTGAACTTGAATCCAAACCCAAACCTTCTAATGAACTCACGCGAGACTACATTCCGAAAGTAGGGATGACGACTTACACTATTGTGCCTCAAAAATCGCTTGAAAAGTTGAGGTATTTTGAAGTAGCCTTAACACTGGAAGCCCCACCTCCAAATTCGCAAGAAAATCACCAACATATCACTTCGCAAACTGAACCACAAACTGTGCAAGAAACTGTACAATCAGATAAGGAAAAATTGGAGAAATGCAATGCTACTCGCACTACCCAAAGCACTGTAAATGGGAGTATCCAGGAGTCAACAACAACTAACCATGCGTCATCCACTATCACTGCTACAACTACTACTACTACTACTACTACAGATTTGCCCGTAGAGGTCAAAGAAATTAAAATTCCTCCCGCAACCAAGCCTAAACCAGGATCCTTCCGCTTACACCAGCACAAAAAGACACCTGGCTATTATGTAACATCTGCAGCTGAGAAGAGTCAACAAAGTTCAAGCCCGACCAGCCCAAAGTCAGGAAATAAAGAGAAAAAAGCGATCCCATCTCCTCCTCTTTCTCCCTCGCAATCCCCGAAAGAGCCAGTAGAGGGAGGCATCGTCACAACCAGTCCCAAACAGGAGCGGAAAGAACCGGCACTGATCAGGCCGAGTCCGGGCTGGAGCCTAGAGAAGTTGAGGAGTTTTGCAGCACCGAGGCCCTATTCGCCGTCCACGCCGTCGAAGTTTGCACAGGCGGTGTCCTCGGCGGTGAAGAGGAGCCAGTCTCTGACCGGGACTCCGCCACAGTCCCCCAAATCGCCCACGCTCTCTTCGTCCTTCTCGCCGACCCACTCCCCTTCATTTTCACCGGTCAAGAGGGAGTCTCCGCTCCTGAGGTCAAAGGAAAAGGTGAGGTTTGATAGAAATGTTGAGTCTGGTTGAGTTATCAGTGGTGGAACGTAACAAAGTAAAAGTTGTAAAGTACTGTACATAAGTATAAAGTTTAGGGATCTGTATTTACGTTTTACTTTTACTTCACTACATTTGAGCAGGTATATCTGTACTTTCTACTCCATCACATTTTTAAAGTGGACTGAAAGTAAAAGTATTTTTTATTATTGTCTGAGACCTGCTGAAAAGGCTGAGGGTTTATTTTTAACACAAATATATATAAAGAAAAAAAAAATCAATTGGTCAGGTGATCGATTCAAATCTTTATCAAAACCACTACATTTGAAGCTTTAATAGATATAGATAGCGAAATACTTTACTCTTTAAGTTGGTTTGATTTTTTTTTTCTTCCACCACTGTTCATTACGTGTAATATCTATTGCCTGCTATAATTCATTTGAGGAGATAAAAACTTGATATCTATTGAACTATTTGAACTTCACACAACAGTCCCTGCAGTAAAGTGTGAGTGTTTGTGATTCCAGGTGGATGAAACAGAAAAACTCTCCACTTTTGATCATGTACAGCCGGCCCCTGTGATCAGTGGCATAGTGGAAGTGGAAGTGGAAGGAGAAACCAATCTGTAGAGGTGACTTATCTTCGGACAGTATGCCAGCTACTGTAAGACGAGATAAAATATGAAAAATGTATGATAAAATATTATAATTATATTGTCTACACATATTTTTCTGTACTATTATGCACTGTATATATCGTATAATTACTGTATTTCTCACACTTTATAAAGTGACCCTAATTTGAACTGTATCTTATAACTATTTTTGATTGTGTTTTAGATTATTTGCATTTAATGCATTAAAATTCTCATGTGTTAAACTGTAACCCCAAAACAGTTGCTTAAATTATTCATCTGATTTACAGAGTTGTAATTATTTTAATTTAATTCTGAAAATGTACTGGTCATGGTTACAGGCTCATCTTTATGCCGTAAATCCTAAATGTAAATAAAGGAATTTAAATGACAGATAATACACTGATGTAAGCGGTGCACGTGAGTGTGCTGTCGTGAATAAAGCTTCATCATCAGCGTGAGTCTCCGTTACATAAACTTTATTTTCTATTCCACTACATCAGTGCTTCTCAAATAGTGGGGCGGGCCCCCCTGGGGGGGGCGCGGTGTGATGCCAGGGGGGGAGCAGGTGACCCTGGGAAACATGCTTTTTTGCCGTACTGTACTAGAACTAAGTGTAATTGCACATCATCAACAGTAGTTGGCAGTGGCGCTCTCATTGTCGCCCTGGGGCAGAAGTCGGCAACCTTAAATACCCGATATACAGAACAGACTCACCATCAGCAGAACATCCTCTGTCACAGAAAAACATGTATATTCCACTGAGTCGTGTCCTTTAGTCCGACAGAAGCTGACGCATCAGCGGCACAAGGAGAGAGTGTTTTTTTGTTTTGTGCAGTTTTAAGTTTCGTTTCTGTAAAACGTAAACAAATGTGCGCACAGCTGCATTAAAAACACATTAATATACCTCCCTTCCTAGGGGGGGAGTCACAGAAAATAATTGAGAAGCACTGCCCTACATCAAGTTTTTGCACTATTCCACTACATAAAGTTTATTTTCTATTCCACTACATAAAGTTTTTGCACTTTTCCACTGCATAAATGACTCCAGACGTCCCAGACTGAATGCCGCTGTCACTCACCCACGCCTCCCTGCGGCGTGACGTCATGACGTCATGACGCTCCAGAAGGACACCTGTGCTCCACGTGCAGCCGCGCACAGCCAGAGGAGCGCGCGGGGGCTGCAGCATGAGGAGCTCTGACAGCGCACACGCACGGATAACACACGCACGGGTACGACACGCACGGGTAAGGCACGCACGGGTAACACACGCACGGGTAAAGCACGTACGGGTAAGACACGCACCGGTAAGACACGTATAGGTAAGAGACGCACGGGTGAGACAGGCACGGGTAACGCGTACGGGTAGGACACGCACAGGTAAGGCACGTACAGGTAAGAGACGCGCGGGTAAGGCACGCACGCACGGGTAACACACGTACAGGTAAGACACTAGTGTACTCTTCTGTGTGCGTCTAGATCAGACTGGACCGATCATCTGCGTAACGCGCGAGTGCAGGAGATAACGTGTTTAAGTAAAATAATGAAAACATAGGCTGAGCTGAGTACAAATGTTGTGTCAGGCTTTAGGAGCGTGCTCTTTCAATCTTTCACTGACCAAGTATTCAAGTACAGCACAGGCTCCAGTCTAACCAACTTGTAACAAAGAAGTAGAAGTAGTAGAAAGTACTTTGCAGCGTCAGCTGGAGCGTACCTTTCTTTACACGTGACATACTTTCACTGTGCAGTTTAATAAATCTTCCTCAAAATGGCCAGTTTCTTACCCGTGTGGGCTTTGTGTGCTGCAGCCACACCACAGTGACCCCACTACCTCCAGCAGCTGCTATCCTCGGTTAACTCTGCTCAAGTATGTCAGCGAATTTAGCCTTTTAATCACATTAGATCCGGGAGAGGAGGCAAAACAGGACACTGAGGACATGTGGATTATCAAACAACTATATTAAAGCTGGGACAGTTCTTTGCACTTCATACATCTCTTATATATCATATGCATTTATTTAATAACTACGTATTTTTCAGGAATTATTTACTCCATTTGGCTACATTTCTGTTATTTTCTGATCTACGTTCTAATGTTTCTTCATCATAAACAAACCCAGAGTTGTGTTTTGTTTCATTCACAGACATATCCTCCTGGGACCTTTATTATTATTGTTATTTTAATTTTGTATTTGGAGGTAAATGAACACCTCAGCATTTACATTTTGTACATTTTATTTGTATTCACAATGTCGTAACATGTCCTCTGTAATAGACGTCGGGGACATTTTGGTGTTAAATCAATGTAAAGTTAACAACCTAACAAAAACATTTTTTTTGTTGTTGACCAACATCTCTGACAAGTTTTTACAGTCACGTCAAATAGTTTTTGGTCTCCCTTTTAATTTCTTATTTATTTTATTTATTTATTTTTAGTATTTTTAAATTTATTTTTATTTTGTGTTATTTATTTTGTATTTTTTTTTTATTTATTTTAGTATTTATTTATTTTTATTATTATGTATTATTTATTTTTATTTATTTTGTATTTAATTAATTAATTTAATTTATTTTAGTATTTTTTTTATTTATTTTTATGTATTATTTATTTTGACCGACTGGTTAACTCAGTGTCCAGTATAAAGGACACACATGAATGGGCGGGTCTCAGGAGGATATAACTCGTAAACTCTTCTTCTCTAAATCAGAAAACGCTCTGTGTCACCTTGTGATGTCATGTGGTGATACAGTACAGTGCTCCGTTGTATAATTAAACTCCACACACCTTCACTAGAATCATTTAGATCATTTCAGACCTGGAATTGCCAATTTCTACTGAACAAAAGGTAAAAAGAGGGAGGAGTTAACCTGAAAACTACTGCTTCATAACATCATAGACGGTAATAAAGGGTTACTCAGACATGTGTCAATGAAATAAAACACAACTCCAGGTATGTTTTTGATGAACTGACAACATTATAACACGGTTTAAACCTCACAAGAGTCCGTTTTGTGTAATATAGGACCTTAAATGCTATGGTTCGTCTGAGGCAAGACAAGGACATTTTGCACGCCCCACTAATCCCACTGACGAACATCATATAATCCCTAATAAAAACCAGACAGTTGTTGTAGTCATTGTTGATCTTGTTTCGAATCCAAAGCTTATAGATGTGCTAGATATGTAAATACTGACAGACAAAGACGGCCTTGTTTACAGGTTGGTCCACTGCAAACTGCGTGTGTTTGTTTTCATAATTTTAGCCACGTTATTTGCATACAGTGTTCTTTAGCCTATTGGAGACTATTGTGGTACAGGTGCAATGATATCGTCCTCAGATACAAGTTCAGTTCTTCATTTAGCTTCACGTATGAAGTTTTTGACCTAACCTGGAGTAATTCTGAGTGTCCATCTTGGTTTAGTCCTGGCTTAAGCTCTTTTAAAGGTCCTATATTACTCAAAATGGATTCTTGTGAGCTTTAAGTCATGTTATACTGTCAATTATGTCATCAAAACTATTGAAGTCGACAGAGGCCATATTCATAAGCAATATTTTTTCTTCCTTGTTATCCCGAGATAACAAGATAAGATAACAAGATAATTAACTGAAACGTCTAAGATAAGATAAGATAAGATAAGATATGCCTTTATTAGTCCCACAGTGGGGAAATTCCAGTGTTGCAACGCACAGATCAAGAACAGCAGGAAAAAGTAGCATGCAACAGAACAAGATAATAAATAATGGCTTAGAATAATTTAAAAATAGACTTAAAAATAGACTCTGGATTATAGTTGAATATTGTAGTGTAGATAAAGTTGAATGACATGTTAACAGTGTTCGTTGTACAGTCTGACAGCAGCAGGGAGGAAAGACCTGCGAAACCTCTCCTTCACACAGCGAGGGTGAATCAGTCTGTCACTGAAGCTGCTCTCCAGAGCAGACAGAGCGTCCTGCAGGGGGTGAGACTCATGGTCCAGCATAGAGGTGACCTTAGCCAGGACCCTCTTGTCCCCCACCTCCTGCACTGAGTCCAGAGGACAGCCTAGAGCTGGACTTCTTGATGACCTTGTCCAGCTTCTTCCTCTCCCTCTCTGTGATGCTGCTGCTCCAGCAGACCACACCGTACAGGATGGCTGATGCCACCACAGAGTCATAGAAGGTCTTCAGGAGTGGCCCTCTCACTCCAAAAGACCTGAGTCTCCTCAGGAGATAGAGCCGACTCTGGCCCTTCCTGTACAGTGCATCTGTGTTATGAGTCCAGTCCAGCTTATTGTTCAGATGAACACCCAGGTACTTGTAAGAGTCCACTCTCTCAATGTCCCTTCCCTGGATGTTCACTGAGGGGGCAGTAGAGCGGCGTCTGCGGAAGTCCACCACCATCTCCTTGGTCTTCCCTGCATTGATGATGAGGTGGTTCCGCTGACTCCAGTCCACAAAGTCCTGTATTAGTCCTCTGTACTCCACATCGTCGTCATCCTTGATGAGGCCAATGATGGCAGAGTCATCAGAGAACTTCTGCAGGACGCAGCTGTCCGTGTTGTGTCTGTGTGTCTACTACTACGTTTTGACAGTTTGACTTCTGGGCTATTTCTCATTCTGAATAGACGCATTTTTGGTCATTAGAATGTCTGGAATAATAATCGATCAGCTGATAAGGCAATATTTTGATCAGGGGTTGACACAGGGGGAGATTGCGTAACGTCTTTTAATTTGGGATAATTTCAAGATTAGTTCGCGGCACCTTCGCAGAAGACTGACCCGGCTTCCTCTTTACCGACGGAGATACTAGGGATGGGCAAAGAACTACAACATCCAGAATATTTCGTGTTTTGAGACGGAATCATTTGTTTTCTCGAGATCACAAATTAATTGTCATTTTCTCGAGATCTCAAGTTAATTTTCTCGTTATTAAGGTGGAAAATAATCATTACGAACATGGCCTCTGTCGGCTTCCGTATCAAAACATACCGGGGTGGTGTTTTGTTTCATTCACATGTTTGAGTAATCCTTTATTATTAGTTTGTCTACATCTCCAAAGCTTAAAATGCTCTGTTTCACGTTGTGGTGTCATGAAGCAGTAGTTTTCAAGTTAACAGTTCCTTTTACCTCCCCCCCCGTCAATTCCAGGGTTGAAATTAGGTGCACTTCCTGTATTTACATGACATCACAAGGTGGAACAGCGTTTTCGGTTTATAAGAAGAACTCGGCCTAAATATGCAGGGTTTGTGTGTTAAACATATGTGAATGAAGCAAAATTCAAGCATGTTTTAATGAGGAAACAGCATTATAACATCAGAAAATACTTGCGTGGTATGGGACCAGTACATTAGGCACAATACTACAGAAGTTAACACTATGTTAAGTTTGCATTGTTCTAGTTCAACCCTGTGACCTCATCTTTCATAAATGCCTTTAAATGGATAAACACTAAATGACAGAAAAGCAGTGAAGTTTGAAAAGGATTAACCCTGGTGGTGGTGAAGAGGAGGAGCTGGAGCGGGTGAGGAGGCTGATGGTTCTACTGTTGCAGTGGAGATGGGTCAAAGGAGGATTGCTGGCCTCAGAGTAAACTACAAAATATGACCTAGTATGCAAGATGGATGTTTTAGAGCTTTTAACCATGTTGTTTCCCCTCACTATTTACTTACACAAAGTTTGCTATTTGAAGTGATTTGTGCATGTTTGAGAAATCTTTAATAGCTTATTTTCAAGATTCCATATTGCTGATCAATCACTGTTTTCACTGCCCCTGGTATACGGCCCCTACCCTGTACTTACTTCACTCTCTTATTTAATTTAATTAATCTGTGATTAGGATTCTGCAGTGTTGCATAGTAATTTTTGTATAAATTAAAAAAAAAAAAAAAAATTGCTGCTTGCTAGCATGATCTCTAGCTGTCCACTGGAGACGACTTTTTGTTGTGATGACGTTTACAGCGACGTCAGCTCCTACTGGGCACTGCACAAGTTGTTTTAGATTAATATTGGGATTAAAATAGGCAAATTCTAACTTCATGATAAACGGGTGTTACACATTATACCTGTATAGCAATAAGCACAACAGGTGTTCCTTCATAAAAACGAGTCTCTGCACTGATACTGCTTATTACCAATTATTATCACATTCTTAAAGGTGCATTGTGTAACTTTTCTGCTGGAGGGTCCGTCAAATGCTTTTCACCATGGAAATGTTATTACCTGTCACTTTGCCAAGTTACAGGTCTGTGGAGTAGCAAACTCGCTCAGTCAGAATGCCTGTTTTTCTAGGTAATTTTGAGCAATAAGAAACATTGTAACTGAATAAATGTAAGGTAGATCTGTTTAATGTCATACTGTGGAACATTCCAGGCAGAGCAATGACATCCCTATAGAAACAAGCAGGTGACAGACCCTCCACCAGAAAAGTTACCCAATGCACCTTTAAGCCCCATGTATCTGTCAGTAATGAGAAACACCTGACTTTAAACCAGCGCAATTGTGTGATGTCACGAACGACTTGAAATTGCAAAGGAGACTGAGGACAGCACCGTTTGGGTTTAGATGCTCGACCAGAAAGCGGCACATTACATAGTGCTAGTTGCATTAAAATGGCCAGAAATGACTAGAAACACTAGATAATGCTATTAAAACACCATATACACAATTTAGGAGCAAAAAAAGTGGATTTTGAGCTTAGTTCCACTTGAATCAAAACACTCGTAACAGCAGAATAATGACAAAGATCTGATAATGTTTCACTGACCTATAAATATCTCCAATGTTACAGGTGTGGAGTGTGAGGAGGAGGATCTTAATGTTACCCTCCTTTGACTCCCTCCTCTTACTCCTCCTCTCCTTCCTCTTACTCCCTCTTTCTGTTCCTCTCCCTCCTCTTACTCCCTCTTTCTTTTCCTCCCTCCTCTTCCTCCCTCTCTTTCTGTTTCCCTCCTCTTCCTCCCTCTCTTTCTGTTCCTCTCCCTCCTCTTCCTCCCTCTTTCTTTTCCTCCCTCCTCTTCCTCCCTCTCTTTCTGTTTCTCCCTCCTCTTACTCCCTCTCTTTCTGTTTCCCTCCTCTTCCTCCCTCTCTTTCTGTTCCTCTCCCTCCTCTTCCTCCCTCTTTCTTTTTCTCCCTCCTCTTCCTCCCTCTCTTTCTGTTTCTCCCTCCTCTTACTCCCTCTCTTTCTGTTTCCCTCCTCTTCCTCCCTCTCTTTCTGTTCCTCTCCCTCCTCTTCCTCCCTCTCTTTCTTTTCCTCCCTCCTCTTCCTCCCTCTCTTTCTTTTCCTCCCTCCTCTTCCTCCCTCTCTTTCTGTTCCTCTCCCTCCTCTTCCTCCCTCTCTTTCTGTTCCTCCCTCCTCTTCCTCCCTCTCTTTCTGTTCCTCCCTCCTCTTACTCCGTCTCTTTCTGTTTCTCCCTCCTCTTACTCCCTCTCTTTCTGTTTCCCTCCTCTTTCTCCCTCTCTTTCTGTTTTCCTCCTCTTACTCCCTCTCTTTCTGTTTCCCTCCTCTTCCTCCCTCTCTTTCTGTTCCTCTCCCTCCTCTTCCTCCCTCTCTTTCTGTTCCTCCCTCCTCTTCCTCCCTCTCTTTCTGTTCCTCCCTCCCTCTTACTCCGTCTCTTTCTGTTTCTCCCTCCTCTTACTCCCTCTCTTTCTGTTTCCCTCCTCTTACTCCCTCTCTTTCTGTTTCCCTCCTCTTACTCCCTCTCTTTCTGTTTCCCTCCTCTTACTCCCTCTCTTTCAGTTCCTCCCTCCTCTTACTCCGTCTCTTTCTGTTTCTCCCTCCTCTTCCTCCCTCTCTTTCTTTTCCTCCCTCCTCTTCCTCCCTCTCTTTCTGTTCCTCCCTCCTCTTACTCCCTCTCTTTCTGTTCCTCCCCCTCCTCTTACTCCCTCTCTCTCTGTTTCCCTCCTCTGACTCCGTCTGTCTGTTTCCCTCCCCAGCTGCTCCTCTCCTCCGCCAGTGGTAGTGCACATGATGCCTGGGCAGTAGCCGGAGCCCCTGGGCAGTAGCCGGAGCCCCTGGGCAGTAGCCGGAGCCCCTGGGCAGTAGCTGGAGCCCCTGGGCAGTAGCCGGAGCCCCTGGGCAGTAGCCGGAGCCCCTGGGCAGTAGCCGGAGCCCCTGGGCAGTAGCCGGAGCCCCTGGGCAGTAGCTGGAGCTGGACCCCATGACCGATCGGAGCGACGCGCTGGCGGGACTCCACTGCGCTTCCAGGGCTCTGAAAGTGGAGAGCGCCGAGAGCTTTGGGAGAGGAAACCTGAGCAGCCCTGCCATCATCCCCCTGCTCACGGCCGGGGACAGGACCGCGGGGAAGAGGTACGAAACTTGATTTAAAACATAATCTAATTAAGTACTGGCGTTGTAATTAATTCATCTCAATTATTTGCCCCAAAAGCAACATTTATTATATGATTGAATTTTAGTTCATGACACTTAAAGGGATAGTGCGTGTTTTTTTTATGTTAATCTGTATGGGTTTCCTTCTAAAAGTTATGTGTGTTGACACCGGCTTACCTCTGACAGTCTCAGCTGATCCCGGTTCGGCTCGCTTTCTGGAGCCCACGTAAGTAGGTCCAGTAACTTCCCTGGAACATGAAATAAAGCTTGTTTTTCTTCTCAAAACAAAACATTTGTCCGAAAGGTGATATATTTGTGTCCCAAACAGTTGTCCATGAAACATCCAGCAGCGTAGATTGTGGTCGCGTATTGTGTCTGTCGATTCGTATCACTGCGCGCATATTAGCTGTATTAGCCTGTTAACCTTTAGCGGAAGTGTACGGCGGATGCGGTCCGCCGTAAGGGGAAGTTTACAAGTGAACAGGCTAATACAGCTAATATGTGCGCAGTGTAACTGTTTGGGACGCAAATATATCACCTTTCGGACAAATGTTTTGTTTTGAGAAGAAAAACGAGCTTTATTTCATGTTCCAGGGAAGTTACCGGACCTACTTACGTGAGCTCCAGAAAGCGAGCCGAACCGGGATCAGCTGAGACTGTCAGAGGTAAGCCGGTGTCAACATACGGAACTTTTAGAAGGAAACCCATACAGATTAACATAAAAAGAACACACTATCCCTTTAAGCTCGAGCTCTTTTAGGTGCACTCAGGACTTTAGAACCGGGTCCGAGCCCCTAACGCGCGGCACGTTTGTCCGGTGTCTGTTGAACCGTCACTCGAACCGTGACCAGGCATGGCACGTCCCGGATTTGGCCCGGTTGCAGGAGGTGTGCCAAAGTACGGCACAAATGCACACGTACACGCACACGCACGACTTCACTACACGAGCCAGGTGCGATGACGTCACTCACGGGGAAAACGGAGAATAAACCGGACCAAAACACACGGCGAATCTGCGCTTACCTTCAGTGAGGACAGGGGACGGAGACAGAAGTTCCGCAGCCTCGTCTCCTCCATCTGTCCTCACTCCTCCGCTGTTTTTATATCCATAAACTCACGGAGGACGAGTATCGCAGCAGGACTCCTCTCACTGTTTAAGAAATATTTCATGTAAACAAACTGAGCCACGTCATGACGTCATCGGGATCGCGTTGTTTGGCACGTAAACAATTGAATTTCGTATTGCACATAATACTATATTATATTATGTGCAATACGAAATTCTTTTGAGCAGTATTACCACCTGTGGAATACTCTACTTACACCTTATTTAATCCTACGTGTACATTGTATTTTATTATATTTTATTACATATTTTTTATTATATTATTTACTTTTTTCCCTGGTATTTTTATTGCATGCTATTAGTACTTCTCGACTATCTTAGCGAGTCAGCGGTTCTTCTGATCCTAAGCATTTCATTCCATTGTTGACCTTGTGTTGATCCTGCATATGACAAATAAACAATCTTTATCTTGAAATTGAAACTGCGATAAAATGAGTGGATATTTTTAATGCATTATTTTCTTTGTAATTTATTAATCCTAATTAACGCGTTAATGCCCCACCCCTGGTAGAACACAGCAGCCATGTCTCAATTCGCAGTGTGCACAGTTTGGAGTGTGGTTTTAAGGGCACTCAGACTGTCCGCGGACCGCATGGCCGTCGGCGAAATGGGACAGGTCTCGCAACTACCAGATGCAGCTGCTGACTCCATTTTCTCCCGTCGAAGAAATAGCGCGCGGTGCATGCTGGGATATATGACTGCATGCAGTTGGTCCACGCCCCGATTTCCATGGAAACGACTGCAGTTTTCAGGCCGCATTTTAACTGCACATGGGACAGCAGTTGTCGAGCCGGAAGTGACGTATGCGTCATTAAAACCACACTCCGAACTGTGCACACGGTGAATTGAGACACAGCTAGCATCTTTTACACACTGCAAATTCTCTGATCTGGCCAAGATTTTAAACCTCCTATCACGTTATTAATCTTGTTTTCAGATTTATTTTCTACTTACTAGTTCAGAAACTGCTTAATTCTAGTGTAGAGTAGTTTATTTTAAGATAACTTTCTGAGTAATATTATCTTGCTGCATGGACAGATAATTTCACTACTTTTAGACTTAGACTTAGACAAGCTTTATTGATCCACAAGGGAAATTGTTTTGGGTACAGTAGCTCACTCATCAAATATAATATATAACAGAGGGTAAAAGAACAAAAAGAAAAATAGATGGAATAGCAACCAAAGAGCAATAGACCTGTGTCAGATGAGACACAAATATATTAGGGCTGTCAAACGATTAATTTTCTTGATCGCAACTAATCTCAGAAATTTCATAGTTAATCGCGATTAATCGTGATTTATTTTGCATGTTTAAAATTGATATCTTGCAGTAAGACCGTTCGAATCTAAAGTTAAACTCACAATGCAAAGTATTTCTCACCATTTTTTTTATTTCAAGAAAGTGCAGAGAAAGGAAAAAGTAACAATGAACCAGTAATAGTGCTTACTTTGAGAAATTGTAAATAAATGATTGAAGCCTGCTCGAGCTGCCTACAGATGTGTAGAAGGAACAAAATACTAACAAACTCAAAATAGCGCGTTTAACCAACAATGAGTTTAATTAATACAACCAAATGAGCTGCATATGGATGGTAGAATTGCGGAAAATGCTGGCAAACTCTGATCGCGATTAAAAAAATTGTTCGCGATTAAAACTCTATCGCGATTAATCGCGATTAACGCGTTAATATTCCCAGCCCTAAAATATATATATATAAGATAATGATAATAAATAATGAAAATAAATATACTCACCTTTTTAGAACTGCTTTTAATGTTTCTTAATGTTTAATGTTTGTCTGATTGTTTATTGTTTTATTACTGATTTTACCTTCTGTACAGCGTCTTTGAGTGTCTTGAAAAGCGCTTTATAAATAAAATTTATTATTATTATTATTATTATTATTATTATTATTATTATTATTATTATGTACATCAGATTTAAATAGAAAAGTAGTAGTCAAATACAAGTCATTTTTGTCATTTTCTGATAGATTTAAGTGTTTATATCTTAAATTTTGGACAAGCTTTTTCGCAGTGCATGATGAGAATGTAGAGAGGTGAAACTTGGGGTAAAGTTGTCAGTTTGAGCAAAAGACTGAAATATGAACTGAACTTGTCATTTCATGTTTTAGATCTAAACTACAGAATTGGTCGATTTTATACTGAATAAAGCCCTATTTGGACAGGATTAGTTTTACAGAGGGATGTAGAGTAATGTCGGTTTATCACAGGACCTCTGTAATATAAATGACCCCATTCACACAGGACAAGAATTGTCCGTAATATTTATTTGACATGGGAGGAGTTTGTTCACGCTCTGCCGTCACGTATTCGTCGCCTATGCATAAAGCATCAGCTGAAGATAGAGAAGTCATGATTAGAAATATTAGTGAACTATGCAAATTATTGCTTATAATCAGGACTAATAGAGCGTACATTACCTAAAACAAGCAGAAGTTTCATGCCTCTGACGACCGATTTATACTTCTTGGGCTTTTTCATTGGTCGATGTGTGCGTTTGTTTGAGAGTACCGATAGATCATTTCGCTTGCCGGAAAAACAAAGCGCTTCAAGCTCCTCCATGTATGAAAATTGCGGTAAATTATTTCTTTAAACAGATGTGACGAAATATTCATCTTTACCGAGGGTCGCATTCGCACGGGATTAATATTACCTATGCTAATTCCTCCAGACCGTTTTACAGAAGGTGAAACTCGCTGTAAATTTCACAGACATTCTCCGTTATGTTTACGGACATGACCCGTTCGAACAGGACTAAATTCCCTGGTAATTATTACTTCACCCCATGTCACCCCGTAAAACTAATCCCTTCCGAATAGGGCTTAAGACACAATATTTTGTAATAATTTTGTATTTTGTGGGAAATACAACAACTCACCCTTGTGCAATAGGTAATACTCCCTCCAACTATAGCTGGGATTGTACATATTATTTGATATTGCATTTTATATTTTATTACTACTTTTCTATTTAAATCTGATTTGTACAAATACATTTATTATCATTATTTTTATTTGTATAATTATGTCTGATCTGACACTGGTTTATTGCTCTTTGGTTGCTATTTCCATTTATTTTTTGTTACCCTCTGTTATATATTATATTTGATGAGTGAGCTACTGTACCCAAAACAATTTCCCTTGTGGATCAATAAAGTTTGTCTAAGTCTAAATTATGCTACTTTGAAGTTAGCAGATCACAAAGGCAGTGATTTTTTTATTTGATCGCGATTAATCTTGCAGTTTGATTCTGGATTACCTCCCTTTAAAAGTTGTGTTTTCTCATACCAATTATACTACAATTTTTCACGAATCTACTGTATCTTTGATTGTATACAAAAAAGGATTTATCTATTCTGTCTCTAAACCTTTCATGATTTAAGGAAGATTTGTTATCCATGCTTTTTTGGGGAGTTTTTAAGATTGCAATATATGTTTAGGGCTGTAGGCGACTAAAAGAAATCTAACTAAACTAACACATACCCTGTGAATCAATTTCGTAACTAAAAGGGGGTGTGGTGCGACCAAGCTTTCACAATCATTTGGGTCTTGCACAAAAACTACTGTATATACAGAGAAGTACAAGCAAACTGCATCTTCATAAGTGAAAAGGCAGATTAATGGTGCTATATTATTATTATTATTATTAGTTTGGTACATTTCCAAAGCTTACAATGCTCTGTTCCACCTTGCGATGTTCCAGTTAACAGCTGCCTTTTACCTTTTGTTTAGTAGATTGACAATTTTATGGCTGAAATTATCCAAATGATTTAGTGTCTGCCCGCTCTTGTTCCAGAAGCCAATTTTTCATACAGTTCAAAAGTTCAAAGCCGGCATTACGAAGGCTAACCAGCTACGTGGTGACAACCATCTAAAACTTTTTTTTTTTTTTTTTTAAGTTCAAAAAGCACATTTAAAACTCAAGATTCTGCAAATGTTTTAAAGGGATATGCCACCCCCAGGTCAAACTTGGGCATCTCCCCACAGTCCAGAGACTAAAATAAGTGGTGGAAAGCGTTTTCCTGCTCACCCAGCCATTGTCCGAGTCTGTCACCACTGACCGCAGCGCGCAGCTGCAGCTACTCCGCGTTAGACTGGAGGATAACGTCGCCAGAGAAAGATTTCCGCCAAAAGGAATTAATTTGCTCGATGCTTTTCCCAATTACTTTGTGTGTAGTGCGCATTCATATCGAGTGCAAATAAATGTGCAAATCAACACGGAGAGCTTGACTTGGTCATTTTGGGTGGGAACTATTTTTCAGTGCGGAAAAACATAGTCTCTGGACTGTGGGGAGATGTCCAAGTTTGACCTGGGGGTGGCATATCCCTTTAAAGGTGCAGCACGTGTCTTGTTTCTATGGATATGTGTATAGAATCCCTCAGTCGTCCAGGTAGAATCCATGGCAAAAGGAGAAATTCAACACAGACGGGAGAGCCAGAGTGGACCTTCACTGCCGTACATCTCCACCTAGAAGCCACGGGCCACTCCTGTGAGGACAGTGAGGTACAGATCTTGGCCAGAGAAAAGAACTGGTTTGAGAGGGGAGTTAAAGAGGTGATTTTTGTCAAGAAAGAGAATCCTTCCTTGAACAGAAATGGAGGTCTCAGACATCATTTGTCTCCCATCTATAACTCTATCCTCAAACCTAAATCAAAACAAACAAAGAAAACAATAGGGCAGCAGGTCAGGTCCAGAGGTGTGAAAACACCCATTATGGCCCTGAATGGTTCTGCTAACAAGACCCACACTCCACTCCCACTGCATATTTAATAGGCTTATCTAACTAACAGAAACTGTAAACAAGTATGTGTGGTAGTCTCAGAGTAATTCAGAGTAGTTCACTGTAGTTAGCTCCTCCCTTCAGACCGTTATAAGCATCTGTCCAGAACTGAAGAAGCAGCTTGGATGAGCTGCGAAACTTATTCGACCAAATAAACTTTTGTCCAGTTGACAAACTGAATTTCTCCTTTTGCCATTTCTGTGGATATGTCAATTTATTGTTCCTGATCAAAACTTTTTTGTTTTTTTGTACAAGAATAGAACTAACTGAACTAACAAGGAAGCTCAATAATTTAAGTTATGTTTTGGAAGACAGGGGTGGGATTCAATAAGTTTTCTTCTTCTCACTCCTTTTCAAGCAAAAAAAATGTTGAATGTATTTGACTGTATCGGTTGCATGTATTTATTTCTTTGTGTTGACCTGCTCGAAATGAATGAATAAATGAATGAATGAATGAAATGACCTTACATCTATTAAACTACAGGTGGTTTTATAGCACAAAAATGCGTAGAAAAACAGCTATTCTGACTGTGGGTCACCTCTCCACAGATCTGACCTGTAACTTGGTCTGGTTTGATCTCCAAGGGTTAATGCCACAATGTGAAACATTTCTTACAAAGCAACAACATCTGCATGGAGAAAAGCATTTGACAGACCCTCCACCAGAAAAAAATACACAAAGCACCTTTAATAACTTAAGTTTATAAAGTTTCAGAAACAGATTTGAGATAAAATTACAGGTCTTGTGCTCATTAGTCACCACGTAGCTGATTAGCCCCGAGAAAGCTTTCAGACTTTTAATATATATATATTTTTTGGAAAATGTATGAGAAAAATGATAAATTTGCATCCTGAATGAGGAGGTGGGCGGCCGCTGTTGATCTCCATAGTTACAAACTTATTATTTAAAGCATTACCTCAACTATTTGCATTAACACTGGCAACGTGCAGCGAATGTTTAAAGACTGACCTTGTGTGGTGTGTGCTGTGAGTGTACAGGGAACATAATGGCTCTATAATGGTTCTCCTTCAACCCTGTGCAAGTTTCATGTTACACAATACCACTATTTCTGACTGTTTCATGCTATAGTGTAGGTAAGGACACACAAAGAGCCGTTCGCCTTCATTTGCTACAGTTTATTTGACCAGACTAAAGGAAAATTACTGTGTACAGTATTCAAGTTCAGATGTGTGATTTAAAACAAAATGAAGAATTCTCTTTCAGGGGGTTCAACATTTGAGACACTACAACATTTTCAGCGCTTATTAAAACAGGACTTGTATGCATATTAGAACCAAAATATAGTATGGATTTTAAGGTTTGAACTAAAAACTTCCATATTTTTTTTTTTTTAGTTTTTATGCATTAATAAGACCAGAAACCAGACATTCAAACTCTAAAAAAATAAGTTGCTGTATTTATTATTGGCTATAGGATTTGCTTATTGTATTCATAGTAGGCATGTGTAATGTATTGCTGTAGTAAAATAAATACATAATAATAATAATAATAATAATTAAAGCCGCAAGCGGCGTTGGTCGGGACCTCGCACCTGCGTTTGTTCGTCTTACTGAGACGCACAGCCATACGAAATTTCGTGTGCCTGGCACAATTATCTCACTTCCTGTTGGGCGTGGCCATGACATTGTAGATACCCTGTCAGAACAGACCCTGTCAGACCCTGTCAGACCCTGTCAGACTCTGTTAGACCCTGTCAGACTCTGTCAGACCCTGTCAGACCCTGCATGTGGCCTACATGCTGAGGCCTACATGAACCTTCGATGCTTGTCCCCACATTGCTGCTTGCAGCTATATCAGATCAAAGGTACAAAGATCAAAGACCTTTGATCAGGGCGTTGCCTAGCAACAAATACCTCCCATTCATAACTCATCACTCCCATTCAATAAATACCTAATTTTATCGATCCGCCGTATCGTCATATTACCGCCTATTTGAAAATCCTTCGCAATTTAACATCTCCAACGTCTTAAGATTATGTTCACCAAAATTTAAGCCCATCTGAGGTACGGTGTAGGAGAAGTGTTTCAAATTCCATTCTATGTCCAATACCCAAAAATCACACAAAAGCCCAATTATCTCACTTCCTGTTGGGCGTGGCCATGACATTGTAGATACCCTGTCAGAACAGACCCTGTCAGACCCTGTCAGACTCTGTTAGACCCTGTCAGACCCTGTCAGACCCTGTCAGACTCTGTTAGACCCTGTCAGACCCTGTCAGACTCTGTTAGACCCTGTCAGACTTTGTCAGACCCTGTCAGACCCTGCATGTGGCCTCCATGCTGAGGCCTACATGAACCTTCGATGCTTGTCCCCACATTGCTGCTTGCAGCTATATCAGATCAAAGGTACAAAGATCAAAGACCTTTGATCAGGGCGTTGCCTAGCAACAAATACCTCCCATTCATAACTCATCACTCCCATTCAATAAATACCTAACTTTATCGATCCGCCGTGTCGTCATATTACCGCCTATTTGAAAATCCTTCGCAATTTAACATCTCCAACGTCTTAAGATTATGTTCACCAAAATTTAAGCCTATCTGAGGTACGGTGTAGGAGAAGTGTTTCAAATTCCATACCTAACTTTATCGATCCGCCGTATCGTCATATTACCGCCTATTTGAAAATCCTTCGCAATTTAACATCTCCAACGTCTTAAGATTATGCTTACCAAAATGTATGCCCATCTGAGGTACGGTCTAGGAGACCCCCCACTGGGGGTCCCCCAGTGGGGGGTCTCCCAGGGACCCCCAGGTCCCCCAGGGACGAGACTTTGTGTGGTCGTACTGGCAGCACTTTGTGATGCCCGTGCAAAGTTTCGTTTGTTTTGAAGCATGGGAACATGCTCAAAATTGCCCCAGCGTGTATGAACAAGAATAATAATAATAATAATAATACGGAAACAAAGCAACAACAATAGGGACCTTCGTCCCCCTTCGGGCTCGGTCCCTAATAATAATAATAATAATAATAATAATTCATTAGTGGTGTCAGGCGATTAAAAAAATTGATCTAATTAATTACAGGATTTGTAATTAATTAATCTAATTAATCACATTTTAAGAGTGAGAGAGAGATATTGTGAGCAAGCAAGCAAACAAATGAACGAACCCACTTTGCGATTGAGTTTTGTCAGTTGTTGGTTTGGTGGTTTGGTGAAGTGCGCTCTGTCACCGGTAACACCGTGTTTATCGTTCAAATGATCCGTCAGGCTGGAGCAGCTTCGGTGATCGGAATTTTTTTTTTTACAAAAGCTACAAATCACCACGTTCTTGTTGATCATCCCGTCTTCGTTCTTTTCATAAATAAACTTGCCGTTCAAAGGCCCGAGCAGCAATTTGCTCGCCGCACGCCAAATTTAAAATGCACATTTGAATTGCCGCTCATAATTAATTGCGTTAATTTTTATAACGCGTTAATTTGCAGTGTAATTAATTAATCTAATTAACGTGTTAAATTGACTGCCCTAATAATAATAATAATAATTATTATTATTATAATAATTATAATAATAAAATACATCTGATTTGAGTAATCTGATTTCTCTCAGATCATAACGCTGTTCACCTGTGCAGCTTTTGAGAAGGAAAATGATTAAAAAGGAGGCAAACTGTGAGGCAAAGATGTAAGATTTTTATCCATTAATTACTGAAATTGAAGATACCCATTCAAAAATACATTGTTTTCCAAGCCTTTTCACTTCCATCATGAAATCAAAGTATTCTTTTGGACTTAGATATAGTCACATAAAAGGGGGATCTTCCCCATGCAGAGGCAGCCATTTTGAATACGAGAGCCGCAGAAGGACATTTGGGCTCATCCTTCGCCTTCGGCAAGGCTTGTGGTTTTGGGTAAACAACACAAGCATGCTGCCGGATCAGACGTCGTAATGGATCTAACACGTGTTTTGGACTAAATTGTTTTACTGGATTTTATTCGCTGGATCCTTACGGACAAATTGAGAGCAAGTTTATGGTGAAATACAGAGTTTGACCTGTGCAAAGCATTCTAAGGTAAGCTAACCTCGTTTTGTGCTTTTCCGTATAAAAGCCCCATGTGCTCGGGGAGTGATTATTGTGCAGGGAAATGAATTGCATAGTCAAAAAGAGGAGACTGTAAGGTTTCATTTGATGTGTAGAGTGTCATGGTACATGATCGGGAATGTGTGTTTACATGAGAAAAAACAACAACAAAAAAACGGGACCGCGCGGCTCGTGTGCGCGCCCGGGTGACCCTCGAGGTCTGCCGTAGCTAAAACAGAAAGTGCAATAGCACCATCCACCTATGCGCCACGAATCCTACACACTGGGGCTTTAAAGATTGAAAGAGTTATTTTGAAATGTATTTGTACTTTGTCTGCAAATATAGTTACTCTAAATATCGAGTTGTCTGATTATTCAGTCTGATTTTTATTGGCTGGGTAAATGGGCCGACAAGAGCTGCACAATATATCGCTAAAATATATCACAGTGTAGGCGGACGCAATAATCAATATCCTAAGAAAATAAATGCATCACAACAGCACAGAGTTCTCAGTTTGACAGAAATGTACTTTTTTTTGTTTGTTTTTGTGATCAATATAAGCATTCATGGTCCTGACTATAATGTTGTTTGAGAGGGGACTTGTTTAACAGCAGAAATCCGCTCACCTGTTGTTTTTCCATTGAAGTCAGTTCTTCATGGTCAAATTGTGCCAAAACAAAGCTCGGAATAGGGTTGGGCAATATGGACATAAAAGATAAGATCTTGATTTTTTGCTCACACTGGAAGATTATGATTTTAATCAAAGTCTGAGCAGGGACTGTTGGTCTTTCAAACAGGGGAAAGTCTTTATATCTTCATTCTGGAGCATTGCCTCCAGTTAGCTTCACCCCCACAGGGAATGTTGCATTATTGCAGTTTTGATATTATTTTTGGGTTATATTGTGCTAGTGTTGTCATGATACTAAAATTTCACTTGTTTTCAATACTAAGGAATAGACTAGACACTCAATGCTGATTCTGGTGCCACAATGATGATAAAAACACTCAATAAATCAAACTACTTTCTTTATATTCCCATGTGGTCTTGTACAGTGGAGGAAATAAGTATTTGATCCCTTGCTGATTTTTTAGTTTGCCCACTGACAAAGAAATGAACAGTCTATAATTTTAATGGTAGGTTCATTTTAACACTGAGATATAGAATATCAAAAGAAAATCACATTATAGAAGATATATAAACTGATTTGCATTTCATTGAGTGAAATAAGTATTTGAACCTTCCACCCAAAATAGACTTAGTACTTGGTGCAAAATCCTTGTTTGCAGCACAGAGGTCAGATGTTTCTTGTAGTTGATGACCAGGTTTGTGCACATATCAGAAGGAATATTGGTCCACTCTTCTTTGCAGATCATGTCTAAATCATTAAGGTTCGTGGCTGTTGCTTGGCACCTCGGAGCTTCAGCTCCCTCCAGAGGTTCTCTATAGGCTTAAGGTCCAGAGACCGTCTGGGCCACTCCATGACCTTTATGTGCTTCTTCTTGAGCCACTCCTTTGTTGCCTTGGCAACATGTTTTGGGTCATTGTCGTGTTGTGTGAATCCACAACCCATTTTCAGTTTCCTGGTGGACGGAAGGAGTTTGTCACTCAGGATTTTAATGGTACATGGCTCTGTCCATCCTCCTGTTGACACGGTGAAGTTATCCTCCAAAGCATAATGTTTCCACCTTCTTGTGGGGATAGCGTTCTTGGAGTCACTTCCTCCAAACACAGCGAGTTGAGTTAATACCAATACCACGCATCTTAATACCAAAGAGCTCGATTTTGGTCTGATCTGACCACAGCACCTTCTCCCAAACACTCTCTAAATCATTCAGGTGTTCATTGGCAAACTTCAGACTGGCAAACTTCTGCACATGTTCTTAAGCAGGGGGACCTAGTGAGCACTGCAGGATTTTAATCCATTGCGGCGTAAAATGTTACCAGTGGTTTTCTTAGTGACTGTGGTCCCAGCTGCCTTGAGATCATTGACAAGCTCCTCCCGTGTAGTTCCAGACTGATTTCTCACTGTTCTCATGATCATGGAAACCCAGTGAGGTGAGATCTTATGTGGAGCCCCAGAACAAGGTCGACTGATGGTCATGAACCAGCTTCCTGCTTATGGTTTTGTAGCCCATTCCAGCCTTGTGCAGGTCTACAATCTTGTCCCTGACATCCTTTGACAGCTCTTTGACCTGTCACATGTTGGAGAGTTTGGAGTCTGGTTGATTGACTAATTCTGTGGACAGGTGTCTTTTATACAGGTGACTAGCTAAAACAGGAGTCTAATTCAGGTGAGGAGTTGATTAGGAGTGTCTTAATTGGTCTGTGGGAGCCAGAACTCTTAATGGTTGGCTGGGGATCAAATATTTATTTCACACAATGAAATGCAAATCATATATTTTCTATAATGTGATTTTATGGATTTTCTTTTTGATATTCTATTACAGACAGTGTTGGGGAGTAACGGATTACATGTAACGGCGTTACGGTAAAAGGATACAAAATAAAAGTAACTGTAATCCGTTACAGTACAAGAAAAAAACGATGTAATCAGATTACAGGTACATTCATTGAGAATGGGGATTACTTAACAGGATTACAATTTGTGCTGCTGCGTGGTGTTCCGCCATTTCTGCGAGCGGTGTCGGCTGGTCCCTCCTGCCTGCCGCGCTCCCGTGTTTCCCCTCCGCACCGTAGTGTCGTAAACTCCTCTCGGTAGAGCTCCCGTATCCTCACCGTGCAGTCTACAGCTCTTAAGGTAAGCACTGCTACCCTCCACCACTGATAAGATGTAACTTGGCCCAATGCCACCCAGTCGGAAACCAAACGCTTCAGGCCAGTTCTGATTGGTTGAGGGAGGCCCAGAACTAAGGCAGTCAAAAGTTAGTAAATTTGTGCATTTAGGGCAAACTGCTCATCGTTTCTGCGGTATGGTTTTGGCTTTTCGTCGGCATCCATTACGTAATGACGACAGTCGAGTCGTAGGCCGTTTCCCAATTCACCGACGGCACGCTTGTTAGCGTCCTTGGAACGGGATATGCGTCATATCCGGCGCGACAAGGGCCGTTCCATTCGTTTTTTTCCCCCTGCACCGTCAAGACGAGCTCTGAACGGCGCCGTCGTTTCCATGGAAATCGGGGCGTGGACCAAGTGGTCAAACATGCACGCTCCGCACACTTAAAAGCCCCAGCATGCACAGCGCGGGAGGATATATGACTACAAAGACCGACTCGCCAGCGACATCCACAAGTGAGAGTTGCGACGTCACTATAAAATATACGTACTGGTTCTCCTCACCTACAACTATGCTACATGAAACTCATCATAAACTACACTAAACATGTGTGACGGTCGCCGTAACGGCATAGATCACGGCACCTGTATTACCGTTCACATGCTTTTCCCCTTACACTTCTATATTTCCTTTGCTGTTGTAATGCTGGATATTCTACAGTGTCGCCATGTCCAGCGTTTACTCTAAGCTGCGCACTGTTCGCACATTCTCAGCGCACAAGAAAACTTGTGCAGCGCACTGTAAATCAGGGATGAAAGAGCTTTTTATTCAGCCGCGGGGCATTTTTTTTATATCTGCAAAGTGCGAGCCGCGCGGGGGGTGCATTTCGGATGTGGAGTTAGTGTGTTTGCTCAGAAACATTAAAAATTAGGGGGAACATTGGCCATGTCCCAATTCCAAGTATTACTAGTCGCAATAGTATAATATTTTTGTCTTTAGGGAACAAGGAGCAGACCACCCAGCTCATTGAGCTGAGGCGGGACCTGTTCAATTTCGCAGGCGGCCATGTGAGAAACGTAGTGCACTAAGGACAGAGCGAGTGTGCGCCGTCTCGACGACAGACCGACGGCATCTGAGTCTAAAATGTGATCTAGTGGTAAAGTCTTTGCCTGATATCAAGAGACCCGTGTCCAATCCAATGTGTGAAACCTGACAGCATTGCTGGTCTAAAACAGTGATTGTGTAATTTTACAAGCAAGGGTGTCATTGTAAATGTATGAAGTACCGTAATGCAGTTAGCTGGCAGTCAGTGGCTAGAACACTTGACATTGGGAAACTGTGTGAAACCTAAACATGCGCCATAGGTAAAATCCTCCAGCTTAGGGCCTGACCAAAGCATAAATAACAAAACAAATCATGGGGATGGTCCCCGGGTCAAATATAGAAACAACTTCTCCTGTGCGAGATCAATAAAGGTCAATCTTCTAATCCTTGACCACTGTAAGGCGCTTTGTGCTACAATTTTGTATGAAAAGCGCCTTATAAATGTTTGATTGATTGTTTGATTGATTGAAAATCTTACAAGTCTGGTGCAGGCATCTCTTCTTGTGGACCTCCTGTGATTGCCTGTCAGCAATTCTCTCCCAGTTTAGTACTCTTTTAAGGTTCACACTGTCAGTTCTCACAAATAAAATGTTGAACATGGGTTTAATGCTCATTTAAACTTAAGTAATCCAAAAGTAATCCAAAAGTAATCAGTTACATTACTTTGTAAAAGTAATCCAAAAAGTTACAGTACAATTACATTTTAATCAAGGTAACTTGTAACTGTAACGGATTACATTTATAAAGTAACTTACCCAACACTGATTACAGACTATTTGTCAGACATTTCTTTGTCAGTGGGCAAACCTACAAAATCAGCAAGGGATCAAATACTTATTTCCTCTGCTGTATCTGTGTAATCCCTGTGGTCCAGGTACATTCCATAGCGCTTCTGCCTTACCCCTTGTGCACATTGTTGAATCACTGAATGACACAGTTCTCCCTCGGCCTAAAAGTGCATGTCTCACTGTTTGCGTCCCTGCCCACCTCCTGCAGAAGAATAATGTACTTATTGTGTTTGGGAGTCAGACAGTGCAGTCTGTGTCTGAGCCGTGCAGTAGACTTTGTACCTGCAAATACAATTGGCCCGGCCTGTGCATAGCTGTCAATGCGATGCAATGTATTATTTCACCGGGGGAGTTAAAGCGCTGGAATCGGACCAAGCACCTGTTAGACTGAGTAACTGAGTAACTGCTGTGTTTACCCAGCAGTAAAAAGTAGCAGCCACTTTTTGCGCAACATATTCCCTCATGCATTTTACAGTTTGGTTTTATCTGTAATTTTACTTTCAGTGATTAACCATTAACACTGGCTTTATAAAGCTGCCCGACCTCCTTTAAAATCATTCAGTTTTGTTATGGTGTAGAAAGAATACCTATTTTTATTCCAGGTGTTCTTTAAAAATAAATAAATAAATAAAAAAGTACATGTTTTGAGTTGGCATGCAGTGTCTTAATGCTTTGTAGTAGCTGATTTACAATAAAAAAACTGTAATTGTAAAAGTATGCCAATTAAATTAGCAATATATGTTTAAAAAGTAGAATTCTATTTACTTAAAGCCCCAGTGTGTAGGATTCGTGGCGCATAGGTGGATGGTGCTATTGCACTTTCTGTTTTAGCTACGGCAGACCTCGAGGGTCACCCGGGCGCGCCGTAACGCGGACAGCTCTCGTACCCGTGCACGAGCCGCACGCCGCTACTGTATAAATAAAATGCGGTCCCGTTTTTTTTTTTTTTCTCATGAAAACACACATTCCCGATCATGTACCATGACACTCTACACATCAAATGAAACCTTACAGTCTCCTCTTTTTGACTATGCAATTCATTTCCCTGCACAACAATCACTCCCCGAGCACATGGGGCTTTTATACGGAAAAGCACAAAACGAGGTTAGCTTACCTTAGAATGCTTTGCACAGGTCAAACTCTGTATTTCACCATAAACTTGCTCTCAATTTGTCCATAAGGATCCAGCGAATAAAATCCAGTAAAACAATTTAGTCCAAAACACGTGTTAGATCCATTACGACGTCTGATCCGGCAGCATGCTTGTGTTGTTTACCTAAAACCACGAGCCTTGCCGAAGGCGAAGGCAGAGCCCAGATGTCCTTCTGCGGCTCTCGTATTCAAAATGGCTGCCTCTGCATGGGGAAGATCCCCCTTTTATGTGACTATATCTAAGTCCAAAAGAATACTTTGATTTCATGATGGAAGTGAAAAGGCTTGGAAAACAATGTATTTTTGAATGGGTATCTTCAATTTCAGTAATTAACGGGTAAAAATCTTACACACTGTCCCTTTAAAGAATTTTAACTTTTAATAATAATAATAATAATAATAATAATAATAATAATAATAATTACACCCTAATTGTAAAACCCTGCTTTTCTATCATTTTTTAAATTTATTTATTTACTGTATACTGAAATAGGTACTGAGACTTTTTTTTTTTTTTTGTAATAAACTTTGATTTGAATATTGGAAATAGAGGAAATTTTGGTTTGACACTAAAATAGATTAATGAAATACAGATTGTTTATCTATTTTATTGTTTTTCATTGAAATGCAAAAGAATGAACAGCGCGGCGATGTAATTGCATTTAATTTATTTCTGTAAATCAGACACATAATGCATCTTTAATGTCTCTGTATTGTCTCTTCAAATAAAAACTAAAAAAACAACAACAACAAAATAAAAGATAAAATATACAGTAAACAAGAATTTTAGACTGAAATACAAACTGAGAAAATACAAGAATCCCATGCATTTCAGAACAGGTTTGTAAAGGTCAAAACTACAGGTACGACCGGATATTTCTGTAAAAATTCTCTGCGATTTTGATTCAGTTGCAGTATATTGTGTTTTACAACAAAACTATCAACATTTCTGCTATAATTTTTTTATGTGTGGTAAAATTGTTGAAAAATTCTGTATAAAAATGAACTTGATCACCTTTAGTATCCAGCTCCACCATAGTAAAATTAAAGGTTTTTAAGAGGGTAAACTTTCCAAAAGCTAGTATATTCCAGTGCTTGTCTAGCAGTTAAAATCTTATCTGTCAGAACGGGGCGTGTTGTCTGGAGCTCTGAGGCAGGAGGGCTCCGTGTTCTGTTTTTATCACCATCTTCATATATTTTACTAGTCATTCCTGCACATAAGAACAACTAATTATAGCTCATAAAATTGTTACAGGTTTTACTGCTGTTTGACAAGACAGGGGAGTCTTTGTCTGTGTGCGTACGAGTGTGAAGTAACATCACACGGAGATGTTATCAGGCTCGAGATGTAACTGTTGATAACTCGAGAGCGGTGCAGTGGGTTAAGCAGGGCACAATCGTTGCCATTGTGAGACTCTTTATCTGTGTCGCTTTCTCCGTTTATCATGATGTAGTTGTAGGTGGTTGGAACTTGAAAGGGAATCTGGTCTACAAACCTGAAGGTTTGGGGGGAAAATTGAGCAAGTCGCAGGTTCGAATCCAGACCAGAGCGAGAGCAAATGAACAGATTTAATTTTTAAACTTGCTTATTTTAAAATCAGTTATTTTAAAATAAGCTTATTTTAAAATCAGTTATTTATCTAATGTTTTGTCATTTTTCAGGGAAATGATTAAAAACTTTGTCCAAACTACTAATATTTGTCCATTTAAAGGTACTTATGCAATTATTTCCCAATTATTTCCCTTTTGCACTCACCATAAAAAGTGTTTCTGCCGCCCACTTGCGGCCCTGCTGTGGGATGGTCTGTGGCCATAGTAATGGGAGGTCCGCTGGTTCTGGCTATATTGAGAAAAAAGGTGTAAGAAACAAAAACATCGATTGATAATGGCATGTGCATTTTTCAGCGCATCTTACCATTGTTTGTGTTGCTGGTGGTAGAAAGAAGGAAGAGGAGGGTTTGATGAAGGTCTGATGGCAGACGAGGTCTGCGGAACAGCGGGCGGGCATGAGACTGTTACAGGGATATGTGTCTATGGAACCTGTGTCTCTAAATGAAAGAATATTATTATTACGTTTTAGTGAAATAAAGTTGCATAATTATGACAATTTAATTTGCATGTACTTAATTTTCAGTTAAATAAAATGATATTATTACCTGAGGGAGTTTCCTCTGCAGACAAATTTGGCTTGACCACATGTGAGCCCCCAAATCTCTGCTTTTCAAGCTGTTAAAAAAAGGGTCATTGTCAGTCAAATTTATGGGTCTAAATCCTGCACCACTGCTGCAGATATGCGTGTGTGTGTGTATGTGTATGTGTGTATCTATGTGTGTATCTATGTGTGTGTGTGTATGTGTGTATGTATGTGTGTGTGTGTGTGTGTGTGTGTGTGTGTGTATGTGTGTGTATGTATGTATGTATGTATGTATGTATGTCTGTATGTATGTATGTATGTATGTATGTATGTATGTATGTATGTCTGTCTGTCTGTCTGTATGTATGTATGTATGTATGTATGTATGTATGTATGTATGTATGTATGTATGTATGTATGTATGTATGTATGTGTGTATGTATGTATGTATGTGTAATAACATGCTGCTAATCATGGACAAAGTCAGTCTGGGTCTTTTGGACTGCTCATTGCTCCTGGGGATAGATGGTGTGTGTCTTTTTGAAGGAGTGGACAGCTCACTGCTGGAGGTGAAGGGTGTGGGTTCTGCACTCAGCTCTCTGCTCCTGGAGGTGGAGGGTGTGGGTTCTGCACTCAGCTCTGTGCTCCTGGAGGTGGAGGGTGTGGGTTCTGCACTCAGCTCTCTGCTGGAGGTGGAGGGTGTGGGTTCTGCACTCAGCTCTGTGCTCCTGGAGGTGGAGGGTGTGGGTTCTGCACTCAGCTCTGTGCTCCTGGAGGTGGAGGGTGTGGGTTCTGCACTCAGCTCTCTGCTCCTGGAGGTGGTGCAGGACGAGTCTAAGCCAGGGGTGGCATCCACTTTAGGTGGCAGATTACCCTGTGATAAGTGCATGAAGATATACCAGACAAATAGTAGGCCTATTTAGGACAATAATACACTCAACAAAAATATAAACACAACACTTTTGTTTTTGCTCCCATTTTTCCTGAGATGGACCCAAAGATCCAAAATTCACTCCAGATACACAACACTACCATTTCTCTCAAACATTGTTCACAAATCTGTCCAAATGTGTGACAGCGAGCACCTCTGCCCCGCCGAGACAATCCACCCCACCTCACAGGTGCGCCACATCAAGATGCCGATCTGACATCATGACCAGTGCACAGGTGCGCCCCAGAATGCCCACAATAAAAGGCCACCCCGAAATGTGCATTTTTTTGCTTTATTGGGGGTCTGGGGACTGAGACCAGTCAGTATCTGGTGTGACCACCATTTGCCTCATGCAGTGCAACACATCTTCTTCGCATAGAGTTTATCAGATTGTCAATTGTGGCCTGTGGAATGTTGGTCCACTCCTCTTCAAAGGCTGTTATGGACGAAGAACACAGGTGCATTTTATTGATGGCATTTTGAATGCACAGAGATACCGTGATGAGATCCTGAGGCCCATTGTTGTGCCATACATCCATGAACATCACCTCATGTTTCAGCAAGATAATGCACGGCCCCATGTTGCAAGGATCTGTACACAATTCTTGGAAGCTGAAAATGTCCCAGTTCTTGCATGGCCAGCATACTCACCGGACATGTCACCCATTGAGCATGTTTGGGATGTGCTTGACCGGCGTATACGACAGCGTGTACCAGCTCCCACTAATATCCAGCAACTTCACACAGCCATTGAAGAGGAGTGGACCAACATTCCACAGGCCACAATTGACAATCTGATAAACTCTATGCGAAGAAGATGTGTTGCACTGCATGAGGCAAATGGTGGTCACACCAGATACTGACTGGTTCTGAATCCCCAGACCCCCAATAAAGCAAAAAAAAAAATGCACATTTCAGGGTGGCCTTTTATTGTGGGCAGTCTGGGGAACACCTGTGCACTGGTCATGATGTCGGATCGGCATCTTGATGTGGCGCACCTGTGAGGTGGGGTGGATTGTCTCGGCGGGGCAGAGGTGCTCGCTGTCACACATTTGGACAGATTTGTGAACAATGTAGTGAGAAAATGGTAGTGTTGTGTATCTGGAGTGAATTTTGGATCTTTGGGTCCATCTCAGGAAAAATGGGAGCAAAAACAAAAGTGTTGTGTTTATATTTTTGTTGAGTATATATTCTATATCATGTCTAATACTGCTTCTTTTTTTTTTTTTTTTTTTAAAGAAATGTAGGATAAATGATGGCACCTTATGAAATCCACATGAGCATGTATGAAGTGTGCTCCAGAGTGGTCTGTCTACCCCTACTTGAAAGCAGAGGGCACTTGTCTGAAATCATAAACAAATACAGTATTATGCATATAACTAGTTTGTGTGCCAGAAGTCCATACATATACACAGTATTACGTTAAAAATGTATAATTTGTATTAAGTGAATCCTCTACTTGTTTTATCTGCACACAGATAACATGGAATATCACCAACAGTTCCATATTAAATGCAATAAAGTTGAATCACTCTCGTACATCTCATACCATCTTTTTTGTCTGGGAGCAGGTCTATTGCTGTTTGTCTACGACGTAATTACCAATGAATTAACGTAATCACTACGTAGTGTCTGGTAGCTATTGAAACAATTAAACTAAGGAACTGCATTGATGAAATATGTACAACTCACCTGTTTTCTCAGTACGGTGACGTTACGGAGCTATTAGCGAACTTTTGAGAGCGGCGAAGCACATGGGATTGGTGTCAACAGTGAGCCGAAGATAGAAAGACGGCAAGATGCACTACGCACATCGATTGGCTTGCAAATGATAAACACGTCTGGACAAGTTCCATTGTTACCGGTGATAGAGGGAGCGTGAGCGCACTTCACCAACTCTCTTCACCAACGCACTTCATCTCTCTCTCTCTCTCTCTATCACTCTTAAAATGTGATTAATTAGATTAATTAATTACAAATCCTGTAATGAATTAGATTAATTTTTTTAATCGCCTGACAGCATTATTCCATACTGTATGCATAGGTGTGAAGAATCCCTCAGTCGTCCAGGTAGAATCCATGATAAAAGGAGAAATTCAATTTGTCAACTGGACAAAGTTTATTTAGTCGAAAACGTTTCGCAGCTCATCCGCGCTGCTTTGTCAGTTCTGGTTCGAGTGCTGGTTAGACACTGCTTATATCTAGCTGCAGGGAGGAGCTAACTATACTGAAATTATTCTGAAACTATCTCACCTACCGTATTTTTCGGACTATAAGTCGCACCAGCCAAAAAATGCATAATTAAGAAGAAAAAAAACATATATAAGTCGCACTGGAGTATAAGTCGCATTTTGGGGGAAATTTATTTGATAAAATCCAACACCAAAAACATACATGTCATCTTTATTTATTTATTTTAAAATAAAAATAAAATAGAGAACAACAGGCTGAATAAGTGTATGGAATACTAACGTTACATGACAGACATGCCTGATAATGTCAGTAACGACGTAACATATTAAGAGTTATTCAGATAACTCTAGCATAAAGAACATGCTAACAAGTTTACCAAACTATCAGAATATGACTTTCTTTTCAGTGCCATTTTTGTTTAGCCCTTCTCAGTTGTATTTAGAACGGCAGTGTTGAAATTATCAACACAGGCCTATGGCGCCCTCTTGCGGTTTAGTGTGAAAATTACATGTGAAATGATATAATAATATAATTTCACATGTAATTTTTCCACACATAAGTCGCTCCGGAGTATAAGTCGTACCCATGGCCAAACTATGAAAAAAACAGCGACTTATAGTCCGAAAAATACGGTATTTGTTTTGAGTTTCTGTCTTTTGTTTTTCCAATTTCTCTGGCGTCTAATTTAGCATACCTATTCAAACCCTAATGGGTGTTTTCACACCTCTGGCCCTGACCTGGCTGCCCTATTGTTTATTTTGTTTGTTTTGACTTCGGTTTGAGAATGGAATTATATATGGGAGACAAATTATGTCTGACTCCCCCATTCCTGTTTAAAGAAGGATTCTCTTTTTTGACAAAAATTGCCTCTTTAACTCCCCTCTCAAACCAGTTCTTTTCCCTGGCTAAGATCTGAACCTCACTGTCCTCAAAGGAATGGCCCGTGGGTTCTAGGTGAAGATATACGGCAGATGATGGACCACTCTGGCTCTCCCGTCGATGTTGGTACATTCTCTTATGAAGTGTCTGTTTTGTTTCTCCAATGTAGCGCTCACTGCAGTCTTCACTACACTGAATGGAGTAGACCACATTGCTTTGTTTGTGGCTCGGTGTTTTGTCCTTTGGGTGGACCAGTTTTTGTCTTAAAGTGTTTGTGGGTTTGAAATAAACTGGGATTTCATATTGTCTGAAAATCCTCTGTAGTTTTTCCAAAACGCCGGCCAGGTAAGGAATCGCTACCCCTTTCCTCCTGGGTTCGGGTTCTCTGTTGTCTTGTTTCTTGCCCTTGTCACTCTTGGTTTTGTTGAAAGCCCATTTAGGATATCCACAAACAGAGAGGGCTTCCTGCACATGTTTCCGTTTTCGACTAAATAAACTGTGCCCAGTTGACAAATTGAATTTCTCCTTTTATCATGTATGCATAGGTCCATTCCTCATTTATGCATTCTGAGCATTCTAATTATTCACCATGATGAGTTCATAAGCGCTTTTCCATCACAGTAATTCTAACGGTGCACTTCCTGATTGTCCTAGGATAAAACATTTTATATTTGGATGCAAACAGCACACAGCAGCAAGTGCACCTCTTTAAGTAGATCCTGGAAAAATATCCTATCCTATTTTGTACAAAACCTGCGAGCTCTGCGGTTTCAGACCCCTATAAACATGCATGGGATTCTTGGATTGTAGCAGTTCATATTACTAGTGCTGTCAGGCGATTAAAAAAATCATCTAATTAATTACAGGATTTGTAATTAATTAATCTAATTAATCGCATTTTAAGAGTGAGAGAGAGAGCGAGAGAGATTGTAAGGAGGCGATCGAGTGAGCGAATGAATGAACGAACCCACTTTGCGATTGAGTTTGTCAGTTCATGTGGTCGCTTTGCTCCTTCATTTCTCAAATTCTGCGAGCGTGGTTTGGTGGTTTGTTGAAGTGCGCTCACGCTCGCTCTATCACCGGTAATGATGGAACTTGTCCGGACGTGTTTATCGTTCAAATGATCCGTCAGGCTGGAGCAGCTTTGGTGATCAGAAAATTCTTTTTGACAAAAGCTACAAATCACCGCGTTCTTGTGGATCGTCCCGTCTTCGTTTTTTTTAATAAATAAACTCGCCGTTCAAAGGTCCTGGCAGTGATTTGCTCGCCACACGCCAAATTTAAAATGCGCATTGAATTGCCACTCATAATTAATTGCGTTAATTTTTATAACGCGTTAATTTGCAGTGTAATTAATGAATCTAATTAATGCGTTAAACTGACTGCCCTAATAATAAATATAATATAATATGAATCTTTACCTTTTGTGGTTTGCTTTTTTTGCTGAACATGCTGAAGAGGCCTTTATTCTAAACTGACAGCCCTATTTAATACATTTTCTATCTACTTTTCTATCTAATACATCTACTTTTCTATTTAAATCTGATTTGTACATATACATTTATTACCATTATTTTTATTTGTATAATTATGTCTCATCTGACACTGGTCTATTGCTCTTTGCTCTTCCATCTATTTTTTTTTACCCTGATGAGTGAGCTACTGTACCCAAAACAATTTCCCTTGTGGATCATAAAGTTTGTCTAAATCTAAGTCTAAGTCTAAACAATATCTAGGGATGCACTGATCCACCTTTTTCAGTTCTGATATTGTTTAACTTATGGTATCTGCCGATATTCACTGATACCAGTGTAGGGACAGAAAATAGTACAATTTCCTTAAAACACAGTTAATATATTACACAAGAGATCCAATTATGTTGTGCAACTTTTATTTATGCTTCACATCACGACTGAACCCGTCATATGAATAAAAGTACAAACCTTATGAGATGTTCTTGGCCAAAATAGCCTTTAAATAGTCTTGTTACATCTAATTAAATGCCCAGCCAGGTTATCATCATGAAACTGAAAACACGGGTCTACAAATTTTTGGACTCTATCTGCTTCCGAGATAAAAGTGGTAAAATCTCATTTATATTGATAAGATGAACTGAAAATCAATTGATAACTGTGCTGGTTAGCTAATGTATTCAAGATATTTAATGATATTGTTTTACATCAAAATCGCATCTGTTTATACAATAGATTTAGGCATTTTTGCTTAAAAGTAATATTTATATTTTGAAAATATTTAACTTGCACTTCTTTATCTGTCAAGAAATAAACAAGAAATATCTTAAGACATCAGGTGCACACAATTTCGAGGCATCTCTCTTATGTGAAGTTAAAAAATATTTGATGTTAAAACTCTAGATATATTAAAATGAATGTATGTGAATGTGCGGACAGGGTTTCAGATAGAACTGGTTGCTTGTAGACACACTGTATCTTCTGATAAACTACCGTTTTTGCCTTATTTTGCATAAATTTCCTATTTTGAGCCAATTCTATATTGTGGAAACTATAGCCAATCAGCACTTCTGACTTACTTTTTCTTTTTTAGTGACCTAAACCAAGAAAAATGTCACTATTTTTGTTCCGGACGCATTTTGCATGTAGACCAGTTTATCCAATAAAGCAAATTTCTCAGTACTTGTGCATCCCTAACAATGTCTGATCATGACATTACACCATTCAAAGCACATTATATCCTAACCCCCTTTTACTCTTTCACTTGTAGAAGCAATGAAGAGGAAGAGGACTCCTTCTCTGTCGCTCCTAACCCTTTTCCGGAGCTCCTTCCCTCCGCCCTCTCCCCCGTCGTCTCCAAATGCCTTCTACCTTGGACTAAAAACAGTTCAACTCAGGTAAGCCACGTTCGTTCTAACTGATGGCTCAAAAATGAACTGTGCTGAGCTTTGTTACCCAGTGATTAGGCCTGTCATGATAACGCATTTTGAACTGTCATGTGGTGCACAAGTGAATGTGGATGATAAATGAAAGTATTCCTCTGGCACAATGACAAAAAAAGCAAATTTGAACCACAAAAGCAGTTCATTCTTAAAGGTGGATTGTGTAACTTTTCTGCTGGAGGGTCCGTCAAATGTTTTTTTCCATGGAGATGTTATCGCCTTGTCTGGAATGTTATTATATTATATATGGTCTTAAACCTTTCTATCTTTATGGACACAAAAACCAGATCAAGTTAGAGGTCAGATCTGGGGAGAATACCTGTTTTTTTTGAGCTATAAAACTGCCTGAAATCGAATAAAAGTAAGATAGAGGTATTTAATGCCATGCTGGGGAATATTCCAGGCAGAGCAACGACATCTCCATAGAAACAAGCAGGTGACGGACCCCCCAGACCAAAAAGTTACATAGTGCACCTTTAAAAATCATGAGCTGCAATAACGAAACATCAGAATCAAACACTTTAGTACTTAGTTTGCATCTGTAAAAGTTGTAAATGTTTTTAATTCAACCGTTTATGGCTTAAATCTGATCATAACGGTACTCAAAAAATAACCATCATTTTCCCAGGAGTGCAAAGAAAAAGCACCCATGATAAATATTGACCCCGAAACTAAACTAAGCTTTAAATCGATATAGAAACGATGGTGACAGGCCTTTGGGTCAGACGTGTAATTGTAGAGAAATGCATAGTTACATGATGTTTGGCTGCGCGCCGGTGAAGGGACGGTAGAACCTGTTGTGCAGGTTTGAGGTTTGGAGACGGGCTGCGCTGAGTTGATAATGTGGTGTCAGCACGCTCTAATAATCCACAAGCACGGAAGGCACTTTGTTCTGATGACAAATTTGAACTGCACTGGCACGGTGCTCAGACCTGCCACAGTGTGAGTTTGAACGTCACCGTTGGCTAATGTAAAATTAAAACGGATTATTCTACGGTTGGACTAATGTTTTTATTGGAGCACAAGTCACCGTGACTGCGTTTCCAAACATATAAAAAACAAAATGCATAACAAAATGCAGCGTGGTTGCCTGGTTACAGGAGCTGCCGTCTTCTGAGTCATGACAGTGTTAATCCTACAGAGGACACACAGTGATTGGTTTGACTTGACCTGAGATGCTCTTTCTCTGTTATTTAGCTGTTTGCTGTACGCAATTTTGTTATGTCTAAAAGTTGCCTCAGTTTTTGCCAGACTGCTGCACTGAAGCTGAAAAAGAACGATCGCTTAAGTCCTGCTACTTTTAATACTGGACAAGTGTAATCTTTTCCAGAGTTGTTCACTAATGAAAATTAGACGGTACTGGGCAAGTTACACTGGTCTACAAATTTTTGGACTCGATCTGCTTCCAAGATAAAAGTGGCTAAATCTCATTTATATTGATAAGATGAACTGAAAATCAATTGATAACTGTGCTGGTTAGCTAATGTATTCAAGATATTTAATGATATAATAATATATATAAAACTTTAAAAACTTAAAACTTAAAAAGCGGAAGAAGATGGATGGATGTTAAAACTGTAGACATATTAAAATGAATGTATGTGAATGTACAGACAGGCTTTCAGATAGAACTGGTTGCTTGTAGACACTGTACCTTCTGATAAACTACCGTTTTTGCCTTATTTTGCATAAATTTCTTATTTTGACCCAATACTATATCTTGGAAACTATAGCCAATCAACACTTCTGACTTACTTTTTCTTTATTAGTGACCTAAATAAAGAAAAAGTAAGTCAGAAGTGTTGATTGAACCAAGAAAAATGTCACTACTTTTGTTCTGGAAGCATTTTGCTTGTAGACCAGTTTTATTGATCTTAAGGCATTGGGCGATGTTGTCACCTTGGAAAGAGTATTTAACATTTTGTAACATTTCTTAAAGGAAAATTAACGTTTTTTTACAATCTGAGCCTTCTTTCGGCAATAAAACAAGTAGTTTTACTCACCCATAGCAGTTTGGTGTCAATTGGAGCAGTATCGCAGAACTTATGTTGAGCCGTTCTGTTCTACTAATGATCCCGTATCCGTTAACATGGTGCTCGTATCATATGCTCGGGGCATTACTTTGCGGTGTCCAAATAACACAAACTTTAGCACTTTTCAAATCACAGAAGATCGCTGTGCCAGGGTAGACTTTGAGTGGATTCCAAAACGGCCTGAAACCCGATATCCAGCTATAGTTTCATTTGATGACGTCATCAGAGAGGACAGTGTGCATGCGTGAACTCAGCTAGTCCGAAAGAGGCTAACACCGCTCTGAACTGTTGCGATATCAGGTTTCAGGCCGTTTTGGAATCCACTGAAAGTCTACCCTGGCACAGCGATCTTCTGTGATTTGAAAAGTGCTAAAGTTTGTGTTATTTGGACACCGCAAATCAGTGCCCCGAGCACTCACGCTAACGGATACGGGATCAGTGGTAGAACAGAACGGCTCAACATAAGTTCTGCGATACTGCTCCAATTGACAGCAAACTGCTATGGGTGAGTAAAAGTACTTGTTTTATTGCCGAAAGAAGGCTCAGATTGTAAAAAAACGTTAATTTGCCTTTAAGATTATATCTTCCATTTGAGAAAACGGTTAACTACACCTTCCAATTAGTTATTTAGTTTAGCTTTAGAGCGCCCTCTGCTGTCAGCAATGGGAATGAACATTTAGAAAGTAAAATATGAAGAAGTTTATTGTGAATACTATTTGATTCCTGGATGCGTCTGCAGGAGAAGTCTGGACTTTTAACTGTGATGCAACAATTTGGGCTAAATGCAAACGGAGCATTTTCCTTTGCTCAGAGAAGATGACTTTGGATTAACGGATTAATGAAGCTAAATAACAACTCCAGGTATGTTTATTATGATGAGGGGGCGTCATAATAAACAATGAGAGACCGGGGATAAAAATCTTGTGTTATAACTGAAAAACACGGCTCTTCTTAAGTGAGTCGGCCCTTAGTACAGAGCTGCCACTAAATACTAGCACATATTTAATTATTTCATTGCCAAACTGTCAGAAACTCTACATACATGCACACCTAAATGATTGTTGATAATATTTAGTTAGATTTTCAGCAAAGTACGTTTGTTTAATTCTCTTATTTGTTTGCTTTTAACCAGTGGTGAAAGTAAAGCGGTGCGCACCGGAACGCAGCACTGGTATAAAATTCACAGCCGGTACGCAGCACCGCTAAGAGAATATGGTTAATGGTGGCCAAAACCCACATTTGAAAAAAAAAGTAAGGTGCTGTGGAAGTTGTGGTTGTAATAAGACACCCGAAAACTTTTCACATTTTAGACTCAAGAAAGGTGAGTCGTTTTATTAACACACAAGAATATCGGAAAAAGGAGCTGCGCTAGAACACAAAAGCAGAGTGTCAAAAGTCACGCCTTTCTTAAATGGACCGCAACTATTATTAGAAGCAGTGAATTTATAACCAAGTGCTTAACCAAGAACTGAGCAAAACCCGCATGGCAATGCTGTAACAACACAGTTAAGAAGGTGAATTATGCGTACATTCATGAGTGCACAACAGTGCGCTATTTAAGTAGAAAACACAAACAACCACACTATGCCATTGGAGAATAACTGAAAGCTACCCAACACTCTCGTGCAGAGATATCTGCAGTCTGTTAAGCAAGGATGGTCAACACTTATCTGACTGTAGCCGTGAAAGTAGCCTAAACCATTGCGAGGCGGTGCTGTGCACTGGTAGAAGATTTAAGGCCGGCGCGCTGCCTGCACCTGTAAGAGAGGGTTTATGCTGACTAAAAACACTTAGTAAATTAGTCATTTTCCCTGTTTAATAAGAAAACATATATGTGCACATTAGGCAGCACCATTTACGTAGGCCCACAAAAATATGAAATAATTAAGTATATTAAAAAAGTTATTAATCTATGAAAAAGGTGTAAAACGTAAAAAAAAAAAACCCTGGGTAAAACGAGTGTTTTTTTTTTTTTTTTAAACGGTAAAGTGATGCACTGGACATTATAGCACCTGTAAGAAATGAAAACTACTTTCACCACTGCTTTTAACACAGATCACGCCTTACTGACAAATTATTGTTCAGTTATTCTCTTTAAAGGGCCTATTTTCTGATCTATGTTCTACTCTTTCCTATTTCTTTTTGTTACATTCATGTTTAACGCACAAATCCCGCATATTTAGAGTTCTTCTCTCAAACGAAAAACACTCCACCTTGTGATGTCATGTACTCATACAGGAAGTGCTCCACAGTGTTCACTTGGATGATTTCAACCCTGGAATTGCCAGTCTACTGAACGGAATGTAAAAGGTAGTTGTTAATTTGAAAACGACCACTACATTTTGAGTTTTGCAGATGCAGACAGACTAATACTAAAGGATTACTCAAACATGTTAATGAAACAAAACTCCAGACTTGACTTAAAGCTCACAAGAGTCGCTTTTGTGTAATATAGAACCTTTGCCCTATATTATCATAACATATACATGAAATCCTAACAGCATAGCTCAGTCCATACGAGTTATACTACATTTAATTCCAGTATTCGAGGCGTGTGGTTCGTGAGCTTATGCACATCCTAAAAAGAGATCACATGATTGTAATTATAACTCAGAGCTACCAATTACATGTCAGGGTCTGGTTTTCAAATGAATAGTGGTGTATAGATTTTCCTACACTGCTCCATTAGTTCTGAACCGGATCATTTTAGATGGCGATCTCCGCTGCACTTGATTTGATATGTCAGTATTTGTGGTGTCAGTGACTCATGGGCACATTTGTAAGTCGTTTTTCCTCATCATATTGTCAAACATTAATACTTCGGGTAGACTTTCTAGAATCTGAAAACGTCTGGATTTCAGTTGGAGGGGAGGAGGAAGCCTAAATGTATAAGTGAGGCAATATTTTGATAATAATCGTTTTATTTATTTATTTATTCTACAAATGAAAACAGACAGACTCAACTTGTTCTTTTTTTATTGAAATAATGCAGCATAATCACATAAAAATATATAATGTTGCCAAATATTAGGAAAAAGAGAGCCAGGGTTTTGAGAACGCTCTTTGGGTCGTGACCGCCATTAACTTGGAGTGATATGTGTACCGTACTTAGACTATAAACCGCACCAACCAATTTTGTAAAAAAAAATAAGATTTGTAGATATATAAGCCGCACCTGACTATAAGTCGCAGGTGTCCACATTGTAACTTGAGATACTTACACAGAAAGATGGTACACAAAAGGATAAAAAAAAAAAAAATTATTAACGTAAATACTGGTATGTGCTTTTTTCAAACAGCGCTTACGGCAGTAACACGGCAGAAACACAGCAGTTAAACAACTTTAAAATGGCCAGCCTGTAGCCTCTGGAAGCCTTAAAATAAAGTTTCAAGTTTAACTTTAAGGGTAAACTCAATCTCACGGAACTGTTGATACCTGTACGAGATTTTAAGTGGCTAAAACAAGGCTTCATTAATTCATGAACTCTCGTCACTTACGAGGGCCATTCAAAAAGTTCTAAGACAAATGCCATAAATTCAAATGAGTCGAACTAGTTCAACAGAATGACCTTGAATTGTACCGCTGATGACTGATAAACACATTCGACAAGTTTTGGCATTCTAGCTTTGTTATTCAAAGAGTTACGTTACATATTGCACAACCCACTTTTTTGACCCTCCAAAATGAGCCAATTTGAAGTCCGAGCAAACATTACATTTCTAACAAAACTTCAATGGAAACCTAAAGAAATTATTGAAGCTTTGCACAATGTTTATGGATGTTTTTTCCTATTTCCAAAGTTCAAGGAACATGTAAAAGGAAGAAGATTTCAGTCCATACTTGAAGCGAAGAGGGTGGTTGTGACCTGGTTGACTAGACAAGCTCCAGAATTCAATCAAACAATCAATCAAACAATATTTATAAGGAGCTTTTCATACAAAATTGTAACACAAAGCGCCTTACAGTGGTCAAGGATTAGAAGATTGACCTTTATTGATCTCGCACAGGAGAAGTTGTTTCTATATTTGACCCGGGGACCATCCCCATGATTTTGTTTTGTTATTTAGGCTTTGGTCAGGCCCTAAGCTGGAGGATCTCACCTATGGCGCATGTTTAGGTTGGTGGAGGAAACCGGAGTACCCGGAGGAAACCCACCCAGACACGGGGAGAACATGCAGTCTCCACAGAGAAAGGCCCGGGCAACCCGAACCTTCTTACTGTGAAGCATGAGTGCTAGCCACTCAGCCACCGTGCCACCAGGAAAAAAAAATAAAAAAATTCTATCAATTCTATCAAGAAGGAATTTTTTGGTGGAAACATCGCTTGCAGAAGTGTATTGACTTAGGTGGATGTTATGTAGAAAAATAATTGTGTTACTTTCAAAAAAAGTAAAGTTGTTTTTTAATTTGTCTTAGAACTTTTTGAATGACCCTCGTATTGTCACCTACCAGAAGTAGAGCTCGGGTTACGCGCTACATTCGCTGTCTTGATAAAGAATTAATCCATACATAAGCCACACCTGACTATAAGCCGCAGGGTCCGAAGTGTGAGAAAAAAGTAGCAGCGCATAGTCCGAAAAGTACGGTAGCACTCGCTGAAAGAATTCGGAAAACACGGAACATCATGGCGACTTGGTTAAATCCAGCTGATAGAAAAGCAAAGACATCTTCCCTGTCCACAAAAGCACAAAACACACACCTTCCACATGTTTTTCACAAAGAAAATAGTCTGTACTGACACTAAAATAGGCTGAAGTTCATCTGTTAGCGTTGCTATCTTTGATTTTGTTGGTTTGGACGCTTCACCTTTGGATTCCACACAAATCTCAGTGCTGCCCGTCATATCCGAAGGCTGGTTTTCCTCACAGAGACATTAGAGGGAGACGATAGACGCTTCCATCACCTCGAAAATACATATTATATACTGGGTCTTTGTAAGTCCCCGTGATAGTTATAATGCGATAATAGATCCTATTGAGAAAACATTAATCGTACAAAAGTGCAAAATATCTGCTGATTCTACTGTTGAATTCTTTGTTCCTACTCAGTAACTATGGGCTTTGTAGATGATTTTTGTGAAAATAAATCTAAAGAGTTTGGATCTTAGGCGTTTATCTTGGCACTTCTTGTTGAGTGGGAGGAAAATGATGACTTCATACTTGAGTCTGGAGCTCATGTCCTTCACCTCAGACTGACAGTGACTGTTGTCCTCTTTCTCTCCTGGGGCTGTGGTGGAGGAGAGCGAGATCTGTGTGGATTTGCTGCTTTCTTTAATGAGTGCACCAATAATCCTCAGGTTTCCACAAGAGCAAACTGACACTCTGATATTAACCCCTTCTTAACCGCAGCCTGCTCGGGTACTTGGAAAACACACAAAAAAGACTTGGTTGGTAATTACATATTTGGTGCATAGTTTACTAAAATTATATTCCCTTACAGTTCACATAATGAGAATAGTAAAATGGTTTACAAAAGTGTACCATCTCAGAATCAGGTGACTCAGGTGAAACAGGTCAAGTTCATATCTGTGGAAAGGCGAGGCCACTCACAGGTTTGTTTTTCAAGGAGTATTTGAGCTATAAAATTAATCTTTAAAGGGGCCATTATTGCACCATTTTCAAATAAGAGACCACTGCAAAATTATCAGTTTTTCTGATTTTACTACTTATAGGTATGTGTTTGGGCAAAAGGAACATTTTTGTTTGAGTCTACAGTAATCCCTCGTTTATCGCGGGGGTTAGGTTCCAGAAATATCCCGCAATAAGTGAAATCCGCGAAGTAGGACAACTTTATATTTTACAATTATTCTACATGTTTTAAGGCTGTAAATGCCTCACCACACACATTATACGCTTTTCTCAGACTGGAATTAACATTTTCTCACATTTGTCTCTAGTTTAAACACTCAAACTTTCATAGATTTTCAACAAAATGTATTAATAGTGGCGAGGGGGACGTCCAGGGACGTGGCAGTGCTCCTCGCGTGTCTGGCGGGGCTCCCGGAGCCGTGTCTTCCCCCACGCGTCACTATTAATACATTTTGTTGAAAATCTATGACATTTTGAGTGTTTAAACTGGAGACAAATATGAGAAAATGCAGCGCGAGGCCACGTGTACACCGGGGAGATAGAACTGCGGCGCCCGGACCGCGTGCTCTCAACCCGAGCCACAAACCGAACACGCACAAACGAACGCAAAAGCCGCACGGAGTGATTTAATCCTGGTTCAGACCTGGTCTAGTTCTGGTCTAGACGTGGTTTAGTCAATGTTTAGTCCTGGTCTAGTCTCTTAGCCAATCAGGACGCAGACCACATTGTTACACTATAAAAAAAAAAAAAGTTACACTATAAAAAAAAAAGAAAAAAAAAGAAAAAAAAATCCGCGAAACAGCGAGGCCGCGAAGAGTGAACTGCGATAGAGCGAGGGTTCACTGTATAAACTACTGACAACATTTCCCCCAAATTCCCAAAATTTTTTTATCATTTGGAGCATTTATTTGCAGAAAATGACAAATGGTCAAAATAACAAAAAAGATACATGTTTTCAGACCTCAAACAATGCAAAGAAACAAGATCAAATTCATTTTAAAACAACATAATACTAATGTTTACACTTAAGAAGAGTTCAGAAATCAATATTTGGTGCAATAACCCTTATTTTTAATCACAGCTTTCATACGTCTTGGCATGCTCTCCACAAGTCTTTCACATTGTTCTTGGGTGACTTTATTCCACTCCTGGTGCAAGAACTGAAGTAGCTCAGCTTTGTGTTTGTGTTGGAATTCAGCAGATGCTGGAATGGAATGGCTGTAATACATGTAGAGATGCTGATTTCAGAAAAAAATGCAGTGGTCTCTTATTTTTTTCCAGAGCTGTGTGTTGTTTCCTTATCAAAAACATACCTGGATACACACAAACCCTGCACCCACAAACTCCCCACACCTTCACGAGAATCACTTGGATAATTTCAGACCTGGAATTGTCAATCTCTACTGAACACAAGGTAAAAAGAGCTGTTCACTTGAAAAACAGTGCATAGAAAATAGAGCATGTTGAGCTTTGGAGATGTAAACATACTAATAATAAAGAATTACTCAAACTTGTGTGAATGAATCAAAACACAACTCCGGGTATGTTTTTGGTGCGATAACATTATAACATGGTTTAAAGCTCACAAGAATCCATTTTGTGTAATATAGCGAAACAAAAGACGCACAATGTCCAACTCTAAAGCTGTTTTCTGTCACACTCCTCATGTCAGGGGTCACGACCTTTCTCCCACAGCCATTCCACAAACCCATGACATCAACATCCCAGCAGCCCGACCCACCCCCACCCCTCCCACCTCCGCCGCTCCTCCTCGCTCGCATTGTGTCATCTTTTCTAAGCCATCTCCACTTATCTGATAATAATAATCTTGCCTTCTTTGACAGAACTTGATTATACAATGAGGAGTCCAGGAAAATGTCTGCGTCGTCTGTCATTGTGGCGAACTGGTGCGAGTTTTCGGTTCACCGCAGGTCCCTTGAATGAATCATGGCGTTGCTGGAGAGAAGTGTCGTTGACATGGCTTTGTTTTGCAGCGAGGCTAAAGAGGCATGAGAAATGAGCTTATCTGAGAGCGCTGTTGGCCCACTGTTTTCAGTGTCACGGCCCATTTCTACATGAAAACCACAGTGTCATGACAGCTCCACTATGTCAGAGGAAAGGTCTGAAGTCAGCAGAACAGTCACTGAGACAGGAAATATACTTCCAAACATTGTAATTACATCTATGGGCCAATGATCTTTCCAAGTCTGTGTTATTTGAGGTAACAATATCCCAATGTCATGGTACAGTGTTATCACATAATATGTACAATATTGTATTCCTTTTGTAGCATAAAAATAGTGACCTTGTCCTTCTGTGCACCACATAGAAATACTTACAATACAGATATTACAATTAGCAACAGTATCTGTAATTTTAGTTGTTTTATTTATATTACAGTGGTCCCTCGTTTATCGCGGGGGTTAGGTTCCAGAAATAACCCGTAATGAGTGAAATCCTCGAAGTAGAACAACTTTATATTTTACAATTATTATACATGTTTTAAGGCTGTAAACGCCTTAAAACACTGGAATAACAATTCCAGTGTTTTAAGGCGTTCTCACATTTCTCTCTCGTTTAAACACTCAAACTTTCGTAGATTTTCAACAAAATGTATTAATAGTGAAGCGTGGGGGATCCGCCGGGAGCCCCGCTGGACGTGCGAGGGGAGCAGCACGACTGGCGCAAGGCCGGGGCTGCGAGCACAAGATCGAACCTCGGCGCCCGGACCATGCCTCCCCCTCAGGACCGCGTCCTCGCAGCCCGAGCCACAAAGCGAACACGCACAAACGAACGCAAGAGCCGCACGAAACCAGCAATGAGCCGCACGGGGTGATTTAATCCTGGTTTAGACCTGGTCTAGTCCAGGTCTAGACCTGGTTTAGTTCTGGTCTAGACCTGGTTTAGTTCTGGTCTAGACCTGGTCTAGTCCCGGTCCCCCCTGCATCCCCCATCTATCAATCGGCAAAGGTCTACAGTCTCTTAGCCAATCAGGACGCAGAACACAATGTTACACTATAAAAAAATGTTACACTATGGAAAAAAAATAAAAAATAAAATCAGCGAAACAGCGAGGCCGCGAAAAGTGAACCGCGATAGAGCGAGGGACCACTGTATTTCATTATTTACAATATTTCAGCTCTTTTAAAAAGCATAGTTAAATATAACATTATGATTGTGATTTGTATTTTTTCATTGTTGGAAAATCAGTAAAAAACGATGTTCTTTTTGTAAATTTTGAATGTCTTAAAATAGTTTTTAAAATGTGAAAAAAAGTTTTTTTTCAACCCTTTGTCTGAAGATGTCAGCAAAGACAGTGCAACTAGTTTTGTGTAGATCAGGATAAGTATAAATCTTTGATCATTTATATGAGATCCAGGGTTTTTGTGGTTGGCCTGAAATAGAAAAGTCTTGTTTCAGTTTCAGATAGACTTTTACGACAGGTCCCTTGGCAGAGGTTTTCCCTCTCTTGGCTTTATTATTACAGCAATTTACTTAACTTGTTTTATTTCTAAAATAGATAAAGAATGTGTACCTTTTTAACTCATGGGAATGCTGACTAACATTTGAAGATGGTGTGTATATATAAATCTTTGAGTGACCTCTTTTACTGCACATACAATAAACATACCCGTTCTTTTTAAACTAATATTGCTTTATTTTTATTGATGAAGGACATAGAGTAGGGTGTGTCCAGTCTCCATGGTGGGCAGTGCACATTACCAGAACTAAAATCACATTGAGGCCATATTTATTCCAGTCAAATGAGTCATAACTGATGCTATTACATCTGTGTATGTGCCTCCAGAGTCCACGGTGCAGAGTTCTAGTCTCCATGTGGTCACCATTGACAGACGTGAATAATTTATAAAGGATGACTGCATCATGCCCTCCCTGTTATTCTTGCCCACTGGACTAAATGTTACACACACAAAGCTATGACTGGTTTTAAATCACAACTTGCAGAAATGTTTAGTCTGACCAAGTTGTTTTAAGCTATCAATATTATTAGTATTGCATTAAAGTGGACGTATCATACATTATTTTGACCTCAGCATTGTATTTTATGTTTCAGGACTTACAATGTTTGGAAAACCCACTTTTGTTCTGAATAGTGTTTAGTGTTTCAAAACTCAGCAGACATTTAGCAACAGGGGTGTCAATAAGTCCAGTGATGTTTAATGGATGCAGGACACATCCGGGTTTTAATGATTTCTTAGCACTGAAATAAATACCTCGTAAACAGGATTAATGAAACGAAGGTGAATGAAAAACATGTTGTATTATAGTAAGTCGAATTACCTCGCTAAGTGTCTGTGTACAAAACCTGGCAGAGGCACAAGATCAGTTCAAGTGAAGCAAGTTGGAAACAATGGGAGTTGACATTAAAGTTGATTAGCTGCTTAGTGAAGGCAATTTGGGTGGATCAAGGTAATTTGCCACTTAGTGTTAACGTCAAATGCTCTTATTATTTCAAACCCAGTGTAATGTTCAAACAAGACTGGACTGTCATTTTTATCATCTTTCATTTAAGGTGCATTGCAACTTTTCCATTGCAACCTGCTTTGTTTAATGTGATACCGTGGAGAAAAGCAAATGACGGGCCCTCCACCAGAAAAGCTGCGTAATGCACCTTTAACGGACACATAATTAAAGCCACATAAATTCCCTTTTAAACATACAGCTCTGGAAAAAATAAGAGGCCACTGCAAAATGATCAGTTTTTCAGATTTTTACTACTTATAGGTATGTGTTTGGGCAAAAGGAACATTTTTGTTTGAGTCTATAAACTACTGACAACATTTCTTCAAAATTCCAAATAAAATATTAAAGTTTATGTTGCTTTTTTTGTCTCCATGAAATAATATAGGCTAAATGGCATTATGGAACTAAACCAGGACTAGACCAGGACTAGACCACGACTAGACCACGACTAGAACACAATTAAACCAGGACTAGCAGTGAAATAAACCAGAACTAGACCAGGACTAAACCAGGACTACAAGTGAACTAAATCAGGACTAAGTCAATACAGTGATGACTAAACCGGGATTAGCACTGGACTAAAGCAGGACTAAACCAGGACTAGAAGTGGACTAAACCAGGACTAGAAGTGGACTAAATCAGTGGACTAAATTCCAAATAAAATATTATCGTTTAAAGTATTTATTTGCAGAAAATGACAATGGTCAAAATAACAAAAAAGATACATGTTTTCAGACCTCAAACAATGCAAAGAAACAAGATTAAATTCATTTTAAACAACATAATACCAATGTTTACACTTAAGAAGAGTTCAGAAATCAGTATTTGGTGCAATAACCCTTATTTTTAATCACAGCTTTCATGCGTCTTGGCATGCTCTCCACAAGTCTTTCACATTGTTCTTGGGTGACTTTATTCCACTCCTGGTGCAAGAACTGAAGTAGCTCAGCTTTGTGTTTGTGTTGGAATTCAACAGATGCTGGAATGGAATGGCTGTAATACATGTAGAGATGCTGATTTCAGAGCTGTACTTTAACCTTGGGAATTACACACACATTTTTAACTTAAAATAATATACATTTGGAAAATATACTTAGCCTCTGTTTCTAATGAGGCATTTAGGCGTTGGAGCTCCCTCTGCTGTCAGCGATGGAAATTAACAATGGCAAAGTAAACAAATGAAGTCCTTCGGCCATGTAAATGTCTTTCACCATAGCACGAGTCAGGTCATGTTTTCTGGGCTTAAATAACTGCTTAGAATAAGTCAAGCGTTTTATCTATGATGCAACTAAACAGGCAAAATGCAAACAGAGCCTTTTTGAGTGCTCAGACTTGATGGATTATATGGATTTCTTACGTTATAATGTTGTTTTCTCATCAAAAACGTACCTGGAGTTTTGTTTTGTTTCATTCACTCACGTTTAACACACAAATCCTGTATATTTAGGATGAGTTGTTCTAGTTGGTGTAATATGAGACCTTTTAATTCAGCAAAAATACACTGTACACAGTAACGCTCCACTAACTGCACAGATAAGACTATAACATAATTACCCTTGCGTATATCTCAGAAAGACTTCCACGCACGGTTAAATCCCCCGGTAGTTACATGGGCTTGCTACTTTTGGCACGCCCGTAAAAGGGGGTCTCGATTGGACAAAGACCGGTCAAGGACAGTGCGTCTGCTGTAGTGTCTTTGTTATGGGAGCACTGGAGACTGCGTTATCACGGTGGCTCCATTAATTCCACTTGATTTTAGCTGCACGCCGATAAGTGCTAGCGTCTGGTTGTCTCTGTCTCACAAATCACCGAGCTGTGTTGCAGATAAAGAGCGAGAGAGGCTGCGGGAGGGAGCTGTGTGTTCTCTGAGGGATAGGTCTAGTGACAGAAGAGACCTCTCCTCACTTCAGAGTAGCTGCAAGATTAATCACAATTTCAATGGACGCAATTAGCGAATCACAAAGATGGATATTTTGGAAGTAAGGCAAGGCAAGTTTATTTATGTAGCACAAATCGTATTCAAAGTAATTCAAAGTGCTTTACAGAAGAAGAAACGTATTAAAATCATAATGCAAATCAAAACGTAAATAATCACTATACAAGTAACAAGAAAAGAGGAGATATCCCGTCTCATCCTGCATTAAAACTTCTAACCTTGTAGTTTCGATCTGTACTGACATGTTCCAGGCCTGGACTGGTAATCGGGCATATGGGCATTTTCCCGGTGGGCTGACAGTCCTAGGGGCTGATGCTGTTTTTGTTTTTTTTACTTAGAGACAGGTCCACAGTTTAGGGGAGACGGCCCATTGGTCCATCTTCAATATAGACAGTGGACTAAACCAATCAGGATATAGAAGCTTGCGAGAGCGGTCCCACCCCTTTCTCTGCACTGATCCTCGCCAGTTTCAGTGTTGAGCGTGGAAACATGGAGAAGCGACAGAAAGGGGGTGTGGAGAAGTTGCGGGCTAAAAGATTTAAAAATCTTGCTATAGACGCTGCAAAATGTTTGAAAATAACAGACATATTCTCTGGAGGGGCTGCTGGAGCCTCCACGTCCTCTGCAGGTTGAAGGTGGACAGGGAGAGGAGCAGCCAGAGACTGTGGACAGGGAACCTGAGGGAACCCGAGGGAACCCGAGGGACAGAGTGACCAGGGAAGTGTAGCACAGGCACAGCAGGTCAGCAGGTAGTAATGTTAGGATAATACCGGGACTTTTAGGTGATTGACAGGCATGAAAATCGCTCACCTTTTGGCAAAATTCACTGTTTTGAAGCCAAAACAGGTGACCTATGTGAATCGTGTAGATTCTATGAGAAAGGTTTTTTTGTGTGTGTGCAAGATGCATTTTAAATAAACCATTGAATGTCTAGTTACTGCGAGTTTGCTGGTGGTTTTTGGGAGCTGGGATTTTTCATTTAAATGTTGGGCCCTGGTTTCCCCTCAGCCAAGACGTAACAATAGTAAAATACTTTGTGTCGGGGAACACATACATAAATTAGTCCATTGTGCTCTGCTAATTATGAGGGGCCGGTCTAAGGCAAAAATGCCAGGGCTGTTTTTTTTGTCCTAGTCGAGCCCTGACATGTTCTCAAATTTGATTCTTGTATTAGTTCATACTTCAGTCTTTTTTGTCACTTCTTCGGTTTACTGTTGTGACAGAAGCAACCCTTCCTCGCGTCAAAGTAGAGTTGCAAGACTAATCGCATTTTTAGGAACACTATTAGGAAATTGCAATGTTGGATCTTTTTGGAATACAGTGAACCCTCGTTTAGGTTAGGTTCCAGAAATAGCCCGCAATAAGTGAAATCCGCGAAGTAGGACAATTTTATATTTTACAATTATTATACATGTTTTAAGGCTGTAAACGCTTCACCAGACACATTATACACCTTTCTGAGACTGGTACAGGGGGTCCTCGGGTTACGACGGTCTCGGGTTACGACGTTTCGTGGTTACGAACGCGCCCCCAGTAAAAAAAAATGTATATATTACGCGTCATTCCGTCTTACGCGGTTCAGCGTGGTAAGAGATGTAAACAAACGCGAACGGCGCGCGGCGCACGGCGGAAGAATACGCTCTGTTGTGGTTGTAGGGCGAAGAAGACGGCCTCGTGTGCATGCCCAATGTGGGCGGAAGTACCTGATGTGGGCTCTGATCTGCTCCTATGAAAGCGGCAGTGATAACCAAGCAGCGTAGTGGTCTAATTATTGAGATGGAAAGGTTATTGGTGCTTTGGTTGGAAGATCAAAGGCAAAATCCGGTTTACGACGAAATTCGGGTTACGACGCGTCTTAAGAACGGATCAATGTCGTAACCCGAGGACCCCCTGTATTAACATTTTCTCACATTTTTCTCTTGTTTAAACACTCAAACTTTTGTAGATTTTCATCAAAATATATTAATAGTGACGCGAGGGGAGACACGTGACATGCGGACACGTGCGTGCTGACACGTGCGCGCGGACACGTGTGTTTGTTTTGGTACCACATATCCATGCCATGTGCGAAAGTCGAGTGGAAAGCGACCTGGATATCATTTTGGACAAGACTCAAGCCACTGCTAACAGTGCCAAACTGCTAACAGACGCCTCTGAGCACCAGTCCTCACCACAAGACCAGGTAAGACTAACCTGCGCTCACAAGGGTTGGTTGCATTTCACCCCGGCTCCAAAATCAGTCCTCCCCGGAGTTCGGGGCATGGCTATCAATGCGTCGCCAATACCCCACAGCTCTCTAGGACGGGGTCGGGTTCGTCCTCTAGGCGTGACGGGGAAGACCCACTGTCTCCTCTCTGCGCGCGAGTGTCCTCCCCCCGCTGCGGCTCCCCCGGCCGCGCGGCGTCCGGCCCAGGCCCGTCCGTGTTGATTCTTGGGTCTTCCATGGTCCGGCTCGCACTCAGTCTCTTCCATGGCTCGTGCAAGTAAACAAAGGCCACACCTCCTGTCACCCAGGCGCTCTCGTGAAGGACATCAGAGACTCTGTCCCTACCACCCTGCGTGACCATCCCTGGTCTAGACCTGGTTTAGTCCTGGTTTAGACCTGTTTTAGACCTGGTTTAGTCCTGGTCTAGTCTCTTAGCCAATCAGGACGCAGGACACAATGTTACACTGTAAAAAAAAGTTACACTATTAAAAAAAATTGAAAAAAAAATTGGAAAAAATTGGAAAAAAAAATCCGCGAAACAGCGAGGCCGCGAACAGTGAACCGCGATAGAGCGAGGGTTCACTGGACATTTTTCCCCCCTCCACAAACAAAAAAATATCCTGTCTGCACAAAAACTCTAATCCTGTAGTTTAGCGCTGCATTAACATGTTCTGAAATGTGATTCTTGTATTAGTTTGTCAGTTCATATTTCAGTGTTTTTGTCAATTCTTCTGTTTATTGTTGGTCACATTTTCATATTTTCACCTTCAAGGCACATCAAGGAATCAGTCATAGGTATGTGTTTGGGCAAAAGTAACATTTTTGTTTGAGTCTATAAACTACTGACAACATTTCCCCCAAATTCCAAATAAAAATATTATCGTTTAGAGCATTTATTTGCAGAAAATAACAAAAGGTCAAAATAACAAAAAAGATATTATGTTTTCAGACCTCAAACAATGCAAAGAAACAAGATCAAATTCATTTTAAAACAACATAATACTAATGTTTACACTTAAGAAGAGTTCAGAAATCAGTATTTGGTGCAATAACCCTTATTTTTAATCACAGCTTTCATGCGTCTTGGCATGCTCTCCACAAGTCTTTCACATTGTTCTTGGGTGACTTTATTCCACTCCTGGTGCAAGAACTGAAGTAGATCAGCTTTGTGTTTGTGTTGGAATTCAACAGACACTGGAATGGAATGGCTGTAATACATGTAGAGATGCTGATTTCCGAAAAAAAAAAAAAAAAAAAAATGCAGTGGTCTCTTATTTTTTTCCCAGAGCTGTATTTAGTTTAGTTCTTCTCAAACTGAAACACAAACTGTTCCACCTTGTGATGTCATGTGGCTTCACTGTCTTTTTCACTAGATTCATTTGGATGATTTTGACCCTGGAATTAGCAATCTCTACTGAACTAAAAAGATAAAATGTAGCTGTTAACTTGGAAACTACTGCTACATAACATAAAGTGGAAAAGAGCATTTTGAGCTTTGGAGATGTACACAGATTAATCATAAAATGTTAGTCAAACAGTTGTGAATGAAACAAAACTCAACAACTAGGCATGTTTTTGAGGAGGTAACGACTTTATAACTTGGCTTAAAGCTCACATGCATCAGTTTTGTGTAATACAGAACCTTTAATATTATATGGTTATACACTGTGTGGCTTAGTTGCTAGTATTCTCCTTAGCCCAACCAGTGCTTAGTATTGTTGTGTCCTTGGACTAGAGACTTGACCCACTTTGCATATGTAAAAATGGGATGTGTTATTAACGAGGGATAACGGCAGTGGCAGTGGTCGGGTTGGAATTTAAACCAGGGTCGCTGACTATGGAAACAGCTGACCGCCATCGAGCGTGGAGCCAGTGAATAACACACTAAACACATTACAAAACATTGTGTAATTCATTAAATCATTATCGTCATTACCAGCAGTAGTGGTTGTCAAGGAGTTCAGTGGCTCTTGTTTATTTGTTGAATATTTGTCCTTCTCTGCTACTATGGGCCTTAAGCTGGGTACTGGGTACACACTAAACAAGTTAAAGGGCAACGGTCTGGAATAGTGATGCACCGATCCAGCTTTTTCAGTTCTGATACCGATTCTGATACTACAGCTTTTAGGCTGCGTCCCATTACTCTGTCTTACCCCTTCCTCTACCCCTTTATCTAGTCTTTGTCTTGCCCCTCGATACCGAGCTGAGAGGGCTCAGGGTACGAATGTTCCCCTAAGAAATGGGACACCACTTGATTACTGTTTGCATCATCATGCCTTGCTTCTACCTGGCTGCTACGTCTACAGAGGCGACAACAATTGACGCAAACAAACGTAAACAAATGTCAATGATTATCGGGTACCTCAGCTCGACAAAAAAACTAGCTTGTTTATACATGAAAGTTCGATGAATACGATAACATCGGCTAAACAGACATCTGTAGGAGCCGTTTCGTGCATTCTGTGGGTGCGGGAGCCATTTTGTTTTTGTTTCTGTTTTCTGTTCTCAAGATGGCTTCCTGTCCCGCCTTGATGTTCAGGAAATGCATCCTGATTGGTCCACTTTGATCCTTTGTTCTTTGATCTTTTATCTTTGATGCTATCTGGTATATAACCACTCACAGCACACATCTCCACACACAGAAGACAGAGGACACGGAAGGCACCACACCAAGACACATACACACACAAGGGGAAACGACTATGCTACGTAGGTAGTGTGGATAAGAAGCCGCGGTCTGGTGGCCAGGAGGATACACCGAGATCATAGAGTATTGGATGAGCCGAGATGACGGGGTATTAGGACGTCCTGGACCACAGAAGCTACACAGTCTTTTAAACGTCACGTAACAACGTGGGACATCACGTAACAAGGAGGTCACGTGAAACGTCACGTAGGGAAGTCAAGAACGACATTTAAGTAGCACATGAGGACGTCATGTGGTCGTCATGTAACGCCGCCGAGCCCTTGATCAAAATTAGAATCAAGACGCTCCTTGTCCTCACATGAACGTGCAAAACCAAGGGGTAGGGGTAAGACGAAGGGGTAAGACAGAGAAATGGGACGCAGCCTAAGAGTCTGCCAATACTTGATAGCAGCCGATACCAATGCAGAGACTGAAAACGGCATTTATTTCCTTTAAAATTAAAAAAGATAAGACAAAACTGATCGAAATGTGTTCTATAGTTACTTGAAAGATAAATAACAGCTACATAATTATACACATTGTATAAATCCATCCATTTTCTTCCGCTTATCCGGGGCCGGGTCGCGGGGGCAACAGTCTAAGCAGGGACCTCCAGACTTCCTTCACCCCGGACACTTCCTCCAGCTCCTCCGGGGGGACCCCAAGGCGTTCCCAGGCCAGCCGGGAGACATAGTCCCTCCAGCGGGTCCTGGGTCTTCCCCGGGGCCTCCTCCCGGTGGGACATGCCCGGAACACCTCCCGAGGGAGGCGTCCAGGAGGCATCCGGAACAGATGCCCGAGCCACCTCAGCTGGCTCCTCTCCACGTGGAGAAGCAGCGGCTCTACTCCGAGCTCCTCCCGTGTGACCAAGCTCCTCACCCTATCTCTAAGGGTGCGCCCAGCCACTCTGCGGAGGAAACTCATTTCGGCTGCTTGTATCCGCGATCTCGTCCTTTCGGTCATTACCCAAAGCTCATGGCCATAGGTCAGGGTAGGAACGTAGATTGACCGGTAAATTGAGAGCTTCGCCTTTTGGCTCAGCTCCCTCTTCACCACAACGGTCCGGTACAACGACCGCATCACTGCCGATGCTGCACCGATCCGCCTGTCAATCTCACGCTCCATCCTCCCCTCACTCGTGAACAAGACCCCGAGATACTTGAACTCCTCCACTTGAGGCAAGGACTCCCCACCCACCCAGAGAGGGCAAGCCACCTTTTTCCGGTCGAGAACCATGGCCTCGGATTTGGAGGAGCTGATCTTCATCCCAGCCGCTTCACACTCGGCTGCGAACCGCCCCAGTGCACATTGGAGGTCCCGGTTTGATGAAGCCATCAGGACAACATCATCCGCAAACAGCAGAGATGAGATCCTGTGGTTCCCAAACCGGATCCCCTCCGGCCCCTGACTGCGCCTAGAAATTCTGTCCATAAATATAATGAACAGAACCGGTGACAAAGGGCAGCCCTGGCGGAGTCCAACATGCACCGGAAACAGGTCCGACTTACTACCGGCAATGCGAACACAGCTCCTGCTCCGGTCATACAGGGATCGAACAGCCCTTAACAAAGGGCCCCGAACCCCGTACTCCCAGAGCACCCTCCACAGGACCCCACGAGGGACACGGTCGAATGCCTTCTCCAGATCCACAAAGCACATGTGGACTGGTTGGGCAAACTCCCATGCACCCTCGAGCACCCGATGGAGAGTATAGAGCTGGTCCAGTGTTCCCCGGCCGGGACGAAAACCACACTGCTCCTCCTGAATCCGAGGTTCGACTATCGGTCGAATTCTCCTCTCCAGCACCCTGGAATAGACCTTACCGGGAAGGCTGAGGAGTGTGATTCCCCGATAGTTGGAACACACCCTCCGGTCCCCCTTCTTAAACAGAGGGACCACCACCCCGGTCTGCCAGTCCAGAGGTACTGTCCCCGACCGCCACGCGATGTTGCAGAGACGTGTCAGCCAAGACAGCCCTACAACATCCAGCGACTTGAGATACTCAGGACGGATCTCATCCACCCCCGGGGCCTTGCCACTGAGGAGCTTTCCAACCACCTCAGTGACTTCAGCCAGGGTGATGAGTGAGTCCGACCCCGAGTCCCCAGCCTCTGCTTCCTCCTCAGAAGACATGACGGCGGGATTGAGGAGATCCTCAAAGTATTCCTTCCACCGTCCGACAACATCCCCAGTCGAGGTCAACAGCTCCCCACCCACACTGTAAACAGTGTTTGTGGAGCACTGCTTCCCCCTCCTGAGGCGCCAGACGGTTTGCCAGAATTTCTTTGAGGCCGTCCGATAGTCCTCCTCCATGGCCTCTCCGAACTCCTCCCAACTCCGAGTTTTTGCCTCTGCCACCACCCGGGCTGCAGCACGCTTAGCCCGCCGGTACCCGTCAACTGCCTCAGGAGTCCCACGAGCCAACAAGGCCCGATAGGACTCCTTCTTCAGCCTGACGGCATCCCTTACTTCCGGTGTCCACCACCGGGTTCGGGGATTGCCGCCGCGACAGGCACCACAGGCCTTACGACCACAGCTACGGGCGGCCGCATCGACAATAGAGGCCGAGAACAGAGCCCATTCGGACTCTATGTCCCCAGCCTCCCCCGGAATCTGGGAGAAGCTCTCCCGGAGGTGCGAGTTGAAGGTGCCCCTGACAGAGGGCTCTGCCAGACGTTCCCAACAGACCTTCACTACGCGCTTGGGCCTGCCAGGTCTTTCCGGCTTCCTCCCCTGCCAGCGGACCCAACTCACCACCAGGTGGTGATCGGTTGACAGCTCTGCCCCTCTCTTCACCCGAGTGTCCAAGACACGCGGCCGGAGGTCAGATGACACGACAACAAAGTCGAGCATCGACCTCCGTCCTAGGGTGTCCTGGTGCCACGTGCACTGATGGACACCCTTGTGCTCGAACATGGTGTTCGTTATGGACAAACTGTGGCTAGCACAGAAGTCCAATAACAGAACACCACTCGGCTTCAGATCAGGGAGGCCGTTCCTCCCAATCACCCCTCTCCAGGTGTCACTGTCGTTGCCCACGTGGGCGTTGAAGTCCCCCAGGAGAACAACGGAGTCCCCGGTCGGTGCACTGTCCAGTACCCCTCCCAGGCACTCCAAGAAGGCCGGGTACTCCGCACTGCTGTTCGGCCCGTAGGCCGACACAACAGTAAGAGACCTGTCCCTGACCCGAAGGCGCAGGGACGCGACCCTCTCGTTCACCGGGGTGAACTCCAACACACAGCGGCTGAGCCGTGGGGCAATGAGTAGGCCCACACCGGCCCGCCGCCGTTCCCCGCGGGCAACGCCAGAGAAATGGAGAGTCCAGCCCCCTTCAAGGAGTTGGGTTCCAGAGCCCAGGCTGTGCGTGGAGGTGAGGCCGACTATATCTAGTCGATAGCGCTCAACCTCCCGCACAAGCTCAGGCTCCTTCCCCCCCAGCGAGGTGACATTCCATGTCCCCAGAGCTAGTCTCCATGTCCGGAGAGCTGGTCGCCGAGGCCCCTGCCTTCGGCTGCTGCCCAGATCTCTCTGCACCCGGCCCTTATGGATCCTCCTGCGGGTGGTGGGTCCACGGGAGGACATATAAATAAATGTTCAAATATTCTGAGACTTTCTGGGCCAGCTATGACCAGGAAATAGTCTTATTACATCAATTTACAGGTCAGACCAGAATATCGGCTGAATCCATATCTGGAAACGAATATCTGATCCAGCAATTTTTTCAGTATTGACGCTGATATCAGATACAGTATCGGATCGGTGCATCCCTAGTTGTTTCCCTAGTTCTCCAATCTTAGTCTATTTTTTTGTTGCTACTTATAATGCACCACGACAGAGAATCAAGTGTCTGGGATAGTGTCATTTAGTTTCCCATGATTCATTAACAATATAAACACACTTGCTGCTCTCAGCACTCTTGCACTTTACAAATTGCACTTCACTTATTGCACCTTACATATTGCACATTTCTATCTATTTCTATTTATTGTTGATGTTTGTACACTTCATGTCCATGAGTGTAGCTGTGTGTTTGTGTGTTTTAGGTTAAATTGCACATTTGGCGTCTGGTGAAATGCAGTTTCAGTCCTCTGTGTAATGTTACATAGTGAATTGACAATAAAGTACACTTTGACTTTGACTTTGACTATAGCTGATTGGATGAAAAAAAGGTACCCTATCAGGAACTTTTGCATTAGTTATTACCCGGAAAAATGCTATGCAAAATGAATAGATTTAGAGTTGGTTTGTTTTTTTTTCCTCATTATTTAGCCGCTTTTTCTATACAATGTATTGTGCAAAGAGCATTTAATGTGACTAGAGTAAATTAAAATGTAGGGATGTCAAAAGTATTGAAAGTCAGTTAATTGATACAGAAACTAATATCAAAACAAGATACTCATTTGAGCAGGTATTGATACTAAAACATTCCATTCCATGAACATTCCATGTTAATGACATCCATAAACAATCTTTCACACACTTGCTGCTCTCAGCACTCTTGCACTTTACAAATTGCACCTTCACTTATTGCACCTTACATATTGCACATTTCATTCTACCTCAAACTTTCCTCCTTGTTTAAGTGTATATGTTTACCTGTATATCTTATGTCTATTTATTGTTGATATCTGTGTACACTTCATGTCCATTAGTGTAGCCGTGTGTTTGTGTGTGTGTGTGTGTGCGTGTTTTTAGTTTAAATTGCACATTTGGTGTCTGGTGAAACACAATTTCAGTCCTCTGTGTAATGTCTGTTACATAGTGAATTGACAATAAAGTAAGTCACATTCACAGGACAAAATGAACCTTTCCTAAATAGGATCTGATGATGACAATGAAAACAGAAAACAAACAAACAAATAAAAAAAATCTTCATTCTCTTTAGACAGTAGAATGTGTTTTTCAACATTAAATAATAGTACTTCCTTTTGTATTACCATGTGGTGTTGTAATGTAGGTTCCACAGTGGTCCATGGGTGTATACTAGTCTATGTGCTCTTATACTTGTTCTGAAATGGCTCAAGATCATTCTAAAGCTTCAGGAAAGGTTCATTTCCGTCCTGTGAATGAGACTTTTTTAGTATCAATACTTCCTCAACTGAGTATCTACTTTCTGTATTAGTTTTAGTATGTATTAGTATCTGATTTTACTTTTGAAACCCCAGTGTGTATGGATAAATGCATTTCACAAGTGCGTCTAAATCAGGCCAGTGCACTGTCAGCTGGCCCTTCTGTGAGCTGGAAAACCCCGGCCAGTCGCTCATGCTGCACTATGATAACAGCGTGTAACGTGTTTTGCATACATGCATATGGACTCACCCTGAGAACATCCTCCGGCTCGGGTTTGTCAGGGCTGCATATCTGAACGGAGAGAAAAGTGGAAAAAGCTTTTACATTTTCAAGGACACAGGAGGAGTTAGGGCAGCGGGGAGGGAGTTTCTCACACATAGCTTGCGAAGGATCAGCTCCAGTAGCTTCCTTATGGTTATTAATAGAAGCCTCCAAGTGTTCAAGTTAGTTACTAGTCGAGTTATTCGATTTCACCTGCGAGATTTGATCTATGATAATCTGTCTTTGGTTATTATGTAATTTTTTTTTCTTCGCGTATCCAAAATTTGAAGCATGAATTTCCATGCGAGAAGAGTTACCCTGCCTGCCATCACTCCACTGTGTCTGCAGAAACGGGTAGGAATCTAGTTCAAAATGGAACTTCCTTTGCCTTTGCTCATTCATAGATGTTTAAATGTCGCATCAGTTATGTTTTTAATGTCAGTCTAGTCCTTTTAGCAATATATGTTATCGTAAATAATCGCTGGTTTGGGTTAAACTTTGAGAAATGAATGGGTTATTAGGGATTATTAGGAAATGAGTCACTTTGGGTGTCATTTTCTATTTTGTAACATTGCGAGATAGGTCCAAAAGTCTACACGTTTGTGCAAAAAAGTACAGCAAACGATGCTTCTGTATAAGAATTACAAGTGGCAGTTTTTGAAGTCTGAATTTGACTTGATTTGAGTCAAGGTCGCAACATTAGAATTCTGTAGCATTTCAAGATGGACGTAATGCCTTGGTGGAGGTCTTTGCATGTAGTTTTACTTAAAGGTGGATTGTGTAACTTTTTTGTTGAGGCTCTGTTACCTTTTGTTTTTATGGATCTGTCATTGCTCTGCCTGGAATGTTCCACACTATGATTTTAAACAGCTCTACCTTACATTTATTCAATTACAGGTGGTTTTATAGCTCAAAAACACCTAAAAAACTCATCTGGTTTAGTCTCCATGAAGACAGAACGCTTTAATGCCATACTGTGAAATAATATATTCTAGACAAAGCACCAACGTCTACATGGAGAAAAGCATTTGACGGACCCTCCACTGGAAAAGTTACACAGTGCACCTTTAAACCAGCGTAACTGTCAATATTGTATTTTAATCATAATAACCTTGCTGTCAATAGAAATCATGAGACTATAATAGTGACATTTTATGAAACTTTATGCCACTGACACAATAATAAAGCAGTATAATCCCAGCAAACCATGTTTAAATAGACAGAATCATTAAAATGTATGAGCTCCAACAAATAAATAGCAGAATAAACCAATAATTTGCGATAGCACTGACTTATTCAACCCTCTACACCTCAAATCTTATTTTATTACAACAAAAATACCCCAAAATCTCCACACTTTTACAAAGAAAATGTACACACTTTAAATATTGAGCACCAAAATACTGTATATGGTTCCAGCTTTCATATACGGAACGATAAACCGATATCGTAATTATCCTGACAGGCTTATTATGTAGTCTGTAGGAGTTTGTATAAGAACGTACAGTGTGCTCTAAAGCTAAATCCTAATTGACAGTAGTTGCAGCCCCGTGTTTATCTTGGCGGTGCTTGGCTGCCTTGTTTGTCATGCTGACAGTCACAGTACTTGTCAAAGCGAAATGTAAACGATCCCAGCGGGTCAAATACACAATGTAGTGTCAAGCTGTCTGACAAATATAGCACCTACTTGCCATGCCTAGTTACATAAGCACGAGTCTGTACCCGTGTCTTTACTGGGTATAAGAAAACCCCTGGCTCCTTTTCACTTTTCAAAGTAGTTCTTGGCTTTCGCGCAAGCTTATCGCTGCTGTTTGATAACATTTGCCTACCATACTATTTTATCATCCCAGCTCGGCTTTATTCCTTCCAGATGTATCTTTGGCAATTTATAGTGTAGTAGTGTTGTTACAATGCTAATATTTCAAACTCGATTTCGATACTAAGGAGCAGAGTTATTATTTCTTTCCTTCTTTCTTGTAAATGTTTTTAGTAGTTGCAGAAATGAGGATCTAGTTTTGGTACTAGTTTTAGTTTCGATTAGTATCTGATTTCACTGGTCTACAAGAAAATGCTTCTGGAACAAGTAGTAGTAGTGACATTTTTCTTGGTTTAGGTCACTAATAAAGAAAAAGTAAGTCAGAAGTGCTGATTGGCTATAGTTTCCAAGATATAGTATTGGGTCAAAATAGGACATTTATGCAAAATAAGGCCAAAATGGTCGTTTATCAGAAGGTACAGTGTGTCTACAAGCAACTAGTTCTATCTGAAAGCCTGTCTGCACATTCACATACATTCATTTTAATATGTCTAGAGTTTTAACATCAAATATTTTTTGATTTCACATAAGAGAGATGCACCTGATATCTTAAAGGGATATGCCACCCCCAGGTCAAATTTGGGCATCTCCCCACAGTCCAGAGACTAAAATAAGTGGTGGAAAGCGTTTTCCTGCTCACCCAGCCATTGTCCGAGTCTGTCGCCACTGACCGCCGCAGTATCTGGTGCTCCTCCGCCTTAGACTGGAGTCTAACGTAGCCAGAGAAAGATTTCGGCCAAAAGGAAATAATTTGCTCGATGCGTTTCCCAATTACTTTCTGTGTAGTGCGCATTCATATCGAGTGCAAATAAATGTGCAAATCAACACGGAGAGCTTGACGTGGTCATTTTGGGTGGGAACTATTTTTCAGTGCGTAAGAATACAGCCGAATCACGCACCACCTTGTGCAACAGGGGAACTCCCTTCCCAGTGCGTAACTGGGATTCCCCTGGCAGCGTGCTGCGTGATTCGGCTTTATTCTTCCGCACTGGAAAATAGTTCCCACCCAAAATGACCAAGTCAAGCTCTCCGTGTTGATTTGCACATTTATTTGCACTCGATATGAATGCGCACTACACAGAAAGTAATTGGGAAACGCATCGAGCAAATTAATTCCTTTTGGCCGAAATCTTTCTCTGGCTACGTTAGACTCCAGTCTAAGGCGGAGGAGCTGCAGATACCGCGGCGGTCAGTGGCGACAGACTCGGACAATGGCTGGGTGAGCAGGAAAACGCTTTCCACCACTTATTTTAGTCTCTGGACTGTGGGGAGATGCCCAAATTTGACCTGGGGGTGGCATATCCCTTTAAGATACAGTATTTCTTGTTTATTTCTTGATGGCTAAAGAAGTGGAAGTTAAATATTTTCAAAATATATATTATTTTTAAGCAAAAATGCCTAAATCTATTGTATAAACAGATGCGATTTTGATGTAAAACAGTATCATTAAATATCTTGAATACATTACCTAACCAGCACAGTTAATTTTCAATTGATTTTCAGTTCATCTTATCAATATAAATGAGATTTAACCACTTTTATCTAAGCAGATCGAGTCCGGAGTTTCAATACTTTTAAAAAACGTAGTGTAGATAGTACTCCTAACTTGGCGGTTTTATGTACTCTTCTCCAATGTAAAAGATGCAGCTGGCTGGTTCAGTTCAAGGCAAAATCGGAGTAGTCTAATTGGGAAAAGGCTCATACTGTCCCGTCCTTGAGATAAGACACCCTAATGGGGGACTTTATGTTCAGCAAGGCTCAGGATATATTTAAACCTCCATACAGAATCCCCCCCGCTGGAGCGTCTTGTCTTTTATCCACAGCACATGATCTTCGTGTTCCTCATCCCTCACAGCGCTGCCTCGACCCTCCTGACTTACCGCTTTAGACAGGCCCGTCAACAGAAAATTGTTGGCCCGGGGCAAGAAGCCGCACATGACTTTGTCGACTCCCCTGACTGTAGATCATATAATGTGTCCTTAGTCTAGGGTCTGTTGTAATAGGTGTGGATGGTAGGGGATGTGGGAATGTGACAATGTCCAAATCTTGTGGTAAGGTTTTGTCAAAGCGTTACTAATCACTGTATACTGTATTCAAAAGCCCACTACTGTAGCTGATTATACAGTTATACTTGATTTTTAAACAATTTGCAGCAGCCCAATTTATTCCACAACACATTTCTAGCATCCTAATTTTTCACCACAAAGAGTTTATAAGCACTTTTCACAACTTTCAGAAGACAGAGTAGAGTTCTGCCATTACATCACAAACAGTAGCACAGGTCCTGGTTTGCGGAAGGTAAAACAGTTTATAATTAGAAGCACACAGCTCTCTCATTTCTACCCAAAAGAGCTGCTTTGACAATATGCGCTTATATGGGCTTAACACTACTCAGCTACATGGACAAATATCGAGTACAGCCACTTTAATCACCAAAGAGAGAGATTTTTGTGCAGGTTTACATTATCGCCACTGTCCCAAATAACCATATTCTTGTTTAGCTCCAGAAGGTCACTGCCTTGCTCTACATGATTCAAGATTCAAGATTGTTTATTTGTCATGTGCAGGATCAACACAAGGTCAACAATGCAATGAAATGCTTAGGACCAGAAGAACCCATTTACATGCTAAGGAAGCCGAGAAATCCTGAGGTTTTAATATACAACCTTCTTGTTGTGAGCACAGACTGCTCACAACAAGAAGGTTCAACTTTTCATGTTCATCCAGCTAAGGTAGTCCAGACCAAAACTACCTTAACATTTGGTAATGGGTCCCTGGACGCTGCAGTGTGAATGGTCAAAAGCAAAGAACATTTTTAGTGTAACATCTGTGTAACATCTGTGTAACCTACGCAGGTCATTTATTAGACAAGCTGTTGCAAGGGATCATTAAAGGTCCTATGTTCCACAAAATTGACTTTTGTGAGCTTTAAACCATGTTACAACATGGTGAATGAAGCAAAGCACAACTCCTGCTATGTTTTTGATGAGGAAACAACACAACCTAGATCAGGAATAATGTAACATGGGCCCTTTAACCAAATTTGAACTGTAGCTTTGTAAAGTTTCCAGAAATTGGATAATAAAGATACTTTTTACAGAAATTGTTAAGTTGAAAAACGTTTTTAATGGACAAAGTTGGAGGTCAGACTCTGTGGGGAAGTAAAATCTCTGTGGTGTGTGGGGGTGAAGTGAAGATTGCGAGGCTGAGGAGGTGGACAGATTTGCTGCCGTGGTGAAGATAACGTGGATTGCAGCACATGACTGACCTGACCGGAAGAAGAGGGGAGAGTTTATTTATAAAAAAAAAAAATGACTAGCAGACAGTTAGGTCAGCTGAATGTAGATCACAGGGCTTGGTTGACTTCACAATAACGTGCACTTTGGAAATAAAGAATCTCATTAACTGTTAATAACTTCTTCACAAACACGACTGAATTTAAAGAGGGTTTGTTTAAATTGTGCCCCTCCCTCATCTTAAATATACGTCATGGTTACAGGTCTATTGTTATAAAGCAAGCAAGTAAATAATGCATACCCTGAGGCCTAATAATGATCATTTGACAGATTTATTGCTGTGTTCTCTTACAAAGCCTATTGTGAGAGCCACTGTTTTATAATGTAATGTAATGTAATATCATAATACAGTGTTCATTTCACTGATACACAAACAAACACAAAAAGTCATGAATCTTAATCCAATTTCAATCAACTCCCTAGGATTGTTTTATCATCTTGCAGTGTAATGGGTCAAACATTTTATAATCTGTCTAGAGAAACATTAGGAAAAGTTTTTACCGCAGCTAGATTTTGTGCTCTTGCCTCACAGCAACAAGGTCCTGGGTTCGATTCCAGGGCACAGCACCTTTCTGAGTGGAGTTTGCATGCTCTTCCTGTGCGCGTATTGTTTCCCTGTGGCTGCTATCGTTAAAAAACATGGACTTCTCTGAAAAAGCTATTCCAAATCTCAGTGGGACTTTCCTGGTTAAATAAACGTCAATACATTTTATCTAAACAATAATGTATTTGCATTAAAGGTGCATTGTGTAAATTTTCTGGGGTCCATCAAATGCTTTTCTCAATGGAGATTTAATTGCTTCATTTGGAATGTTTCACAGTGTGGTATTAAACCTTCCTATTTTCATGGAGACCAAACCAGACTAAGTTAAGACTTCCAGACACAGCAATGAGATATCCATAGAAACAAGCAGGTGACGGACCCCCAACCAAAAAGTTACATAGTGCACTTTTGAGTTGAATATTACCAGAATTGAAATGAAAATTATTTGTTCCCATAAAATAATAGTACATTCAAGGATGGTTGGGAAAAAATAATCTCCCAGTATCAAGATTATTAAGCATGAATTGAACTGTATCTGAGGCTACGTTTATATGATGACGGTCTGAACAGAAGAAGCAAAAGTGGCGTCGCGTCTTCACTTTTTATTCCGCGTTTAGACGAGCGTTTTCAGGAGGAAATCTGCGTGCATACGGTGACGCAAAAGTGTGTGGAATTTGATTGGGTATGCATACCAGGCGGCTAGGTGGCGTTGTGATACATTAACACTAAGTTAGATATAGAATCTTCCTTCTTCTCATCTGCGCCGCGAAAAGCAAAACAAAACATGGCTGCCGATAGCAAAAAAAAAAAAAAAAATTGTGTGGTCAGACGAAGAAGTTCAACTATTGTTTCAGACCACGTTAGACTACAAAGCAACGAAGGCGCAACAAAGTACACTGATGTATGGACCGATGTAACGTAAACGCGTACGCGACGTCAGCAGATTTGACCAGAGTTTTGCGTCTTGGGCAGTGTAGACGAAAACACTATGGTATTCAAGTTTTCCACTTTGGAGGGCGGTTTCAGTTTTTTGCATTTTTAAGCCCCCAAAAAACCGTCACCGTCTAAACGAAAGGCACTTACTACCCGTAAGCGTTCGTGTGTAAACAGGCCCTTATAGGACTTGAATGTTGAAATCAAGTTCTGTAAGTTAGGTTTGCTTGGTTTGTTTATTGGGCAGCACTTCAAACAATCTAAAGATGCACTATGTAACTTTTCGAGTTGGGGGTTCGTCACCTGCTTGTTTATGTGTATACTGTATGTCACCGCTCTGCCTGGAATGTTCCACAGTATGACATTAAACAGTTCTACCTCACATGTATTCAGTTACAGGTGGTTTTATTGCTCAATAATCCCTAGAAAAACAACATTCTAGCTGTGAGTGGGGTCGCCTCTCCACAGATCTGACCTGTAACTTGGTCTGGTTTGGTTTCCGTGAAGATAGAAAGGTTTAATACCATACTGTGAAACATTTCAGACGATGCAATAACATCTCCATGGAGAAAAGCATCTGCAGGGCCCTCCACCAGAAAAGTTTCACAGTGCCCCTTTAAAACATATTAGATCTATATACATTTTTCAGTAAAAGGTTGGGACTGTATTCGGAATTGTTATCTAAAGAATCGAAATTAAATCATTTGAACATAAATCTTTCACAAATTTCATAACTCTTTCATAATCTTTCATCTCTATTTTTGCAACCACAATGCTCTCACTATATTTAAACACGTTTTCAACTACATTTTCGTCATTTGATTTATTAGAACTGCTCAAATAAAACTTCCAAAGCCTCTTCAGTCACTCTTATCTCACAGACTTCGCTTATCTTTGCTCGTAAAATATAACGATTTCATAACTCTGAACCTTCATTTTGAGCTTTCCGCAGTGCAAACACAGCCCCAGCCACCTCACATCTGCATCGGGCCATACATCAGCGGCCCCGCCCTCCTCTCCTCCTCTCCTACTCTCCGGTGAAACGTGATGCCGACATGATTTGATTTGGCTAAGTCCCAAGGCAGCCACTTCCTTATGGCAATGCAGCTCTCTACTTATCAGCCCCAGTGCAATGTAAATATCATTGTTTGATAGTTTACTCACTTTGCTGAGTTGGCGGGTTTTGAACTGTGGAGCCTGAGGTTAATTTTGATCACAAGTGTGTCTTTATTGTATTTAGAGGTGGATAAAAAGATAATGTGATTTTCTAAGAGCATAGATTAAAACATTAATAGTCATTTAATACTGTATCTTTATGCCTTAAAACTACCATTTGTAATTAGACTGGGTGTCCCGCCCCTGTTGTATTCTCACATATCACCACTAGAGGCTGTCTACGCTACTGCTCTTTAATAGTGTGCTAGATTTGGCCTGGAAGAAGAAGACCAGAGAGCACAGGTGAGTCTGAGGCTACGTTTATATGATGACGGTCTGAACAGAAGACAAAAAAGTGGCGTCGCATCTTCACTTTTTATTGCGCGTTTAGACAAGCATTTTCGGGAGGAAATATGTGTGCATACGGTGACGCAAAAGTGTGTGGAATTCAACTGGGTATGCATGCCAGGCGGCTAGGTGGTGCGGTGATACATTATCACTACGTCTGTGTACATGCGTAGAATCTTCCTTTTTCTCATCTGCGCCGCGAAAAGCAAAACAAAACATGGCTACCGGTAGCAAAAAAAAAATTGTGTGGTCAGTTGAAGAAGTTCAACTATTACTTCAGACCACGTTAGACTACAAAGCAACGAAGGTGCAACAAGGTGTGGACTGGGAGTCCTGCCAAACAAAGTACACTGATATATGGACCGATGTGACGTAAACGCGTACACGACGTCAGCAGATTTGACCAGAGTTTTGAGTTTTGCGAAGGTGTATGGGGTTTAAAAACACAGATGCTCTCCCTCTCTCTTACCCAATTTCTTTCTTTCTCTCTCTCTCTCTCTCTTACTCTCTCTCTAACTCTCTTACTCTCTCTTTTTCTTCCTCTCTTCCTCTCTTTTCTCTCTTGTCTCTCTTCTCTCTCTCTTACCCATCTCTCTCTTGTCTCTCTCTTACCTTCTCTCTTTCTCTCTTCTCTCTCTCTTACCCTTTCTCTCTCTCTCTTGTCTCTCTTTATCTCTCTCTTGCTCTCTCATGATGTGATGATTCTAGTGAAGGTGTACAGTGTTTAAAAACACAGTGAAGCACTTCCTGTATTACTACATGACATCACAAGGTGGAAAAGAGTGTTTTCAGAAAACACAACTCCAGGTTTGTTTTTGATAAGCAAACATTATAACATGGATCAGAAAACAGTGTAATACGAGCCCTTTAAAAACCCAGTATCAGTCCATTTTGTGTCATAATTTTGACTGTAACTGGATTCAACTAAAAAGAACTTGATTCTAATCTAAAAAAGCCTTGACATGTATTATCACATTGAGCAGTGGTTTTGTGGGCAGTGGATGTGCATACAGGAGGTGTGGACTACAGGCGGTGGTAGTGAAGCAGTCCGCTGGGCCTGATGTCATCGTCGGTATGGATTTATTAATGGCTCCTCGGTGTCTCCGCTCGCCGACCTCCTCCCGCTCGCTCTGAAGGGGCCTGGCTCATCCTCTAAGCTCCAAATCACACGAGTCGTAGGGCTGCATGCATGAAGACGCAGCCAAGAGCTTCTACGGGGCTGTGATTTTAAAAGTATTTGAAGTTTTTAATGGGATATGGTCGTTACTTTGGCATGAATACAGCTCAGTTATACTCTTATCTAGTGACTTGTACGTTTTTAGTATGAATTTTCTGATTGGGTTTTGTATTTAAAAGGTGCACTCTTGAGCTTTTCTGGTTATCGATAGCCATCGTTGTGTCTTCATGGAGATGCCATTTCCTAGCCTGAAATGTTCCACAGTATGGCATATATTCAATTGCAGGTGTTTTAATTGCTCAGAATTATCATTAACATTTAGGGTGCGTCCCGTTACTCTGTCTTACCCCTTCCCCTACCCCTTTATCTACGTCTTTGTCTTGCCCCTCAATACTGAGCTGAGAGGGCTTGGGGTACGAATGCTCCCCTAAGAAATGGGACGTCACTTGATTACCATTTGCGTCATCATCCCTTGCCTCTACCTCTCTACAGAGGCGACAACAACTGACGCAAGCAAACGTAAACAAATGTCAAGGATTATCGGGTACCTCAGCTCGACAAAAAAACTAGCTTGTTTATACATGAAAGTTCGATGAAAACGATAACGTCGACTAAACAGACATCACTACAATTAAACCCGCAACAACAGTTCACTAAAAGTAGCGTCGAACATAAGCGTCGTAATTGTAAACCTGCTAAACTGTTAATCGATAATTACAACTGCTGAAAATAGATTTATGAGACTCCTTGGCTGGTCGATGTGATGCTGCCATCGTCTTGTAGGCGTACCCCTTAGTTCCAAGTCTGGTTGAGAGCTTAGTTCGTTTCAAGGGGTATGTAGCCCTCGTTCGTGGCCCTAGCCCTTGATCAAAATTAGAATTGAGACTCCCCTTGCCCTCACATGAACGCGCAAAACCAAAGGGTAGGGGTAAGACGAAGGGGTAAGACAGAGGAATGGGACGCAGCCTTAGAGCAGCGTCATCTCTCCACAGATCTGTCCCGTAACTTGTGTCTGCATATGAATAGATATGTTTAACGCCGTACCGTGGAACATGCCAAACAAAGAAATAACATCATTATATTATTGCTCCATAAAAGTTACATATTTCATCTTTAAGTATACAATATGTTGGCCATCTTGTTTCACTGACGCGACAAATCTGGAAAATGACATGAATGAGTTTCTGCTGCAGGCGTAAGTGATGTAGCGTTTTGTTTTAATTTACTTTTATGTATTTTTACTGAAATACTAGGCTAATTTTTTCCTTTTTGAATAATATTTGCAACAAGGGGCCTAAATTAAATGCATAAATAAAGCAGCAATTATATAAGTTTGTGATTATAGTGTTTGTGGCGAAGTATTTTCCTCTTTTACTGTCAAAGGAAGAGCGACTTTGCATGAGTTTATGTCATTTGGCAAGACACTTAGCTTCCATAGCCCATTCCAGTCCTTGTAATGTGACTGTTGACAGTAATGAGATGCCCTGTCAGTTCTGCTCTGACAACCAGACACAAAGAAAGCAAATGAACTGTAATCGCTGAATTTAATTTTTCCTTGTACATACTGTATATATTTGTATAATTATGCCTTATTTGAGACCAGTGCTGTTTTTCGTATTTATTTGGATTTATTATTACCATTTATACCATTGCTCTTTGTCATTATAATATGTTGTGATGTCTCAGCTTCTGTGTCCAAATAATTTCCCTTGTGGATCAGTAAAATTTGTGTTTGATTTGAGTTTAAGAACAAATTTGGTTTAGCGAAACCACATAATCATTTCTCTGGTTCCACTCCCTTGTGTCAAATTAACCAAACTCACACATCAACTTTGACATTTTAATAAACTCCCTTTTGCAATACTGTATTACAGGAAGCTTGACCAGTTTTCTCCTTTGCAAATCTCTCCCTCTTTTTATCCTCTATCTCTCCCCCTCTCTTTGTCTCTCTCTTTGTCTCTGTCTCTTCTATCCCTCTCTAGTTCTTCTCTCTTCTTATTTCTCACTTTGTCTTTCCCTCTTCTCTCTCTTTTTCTCTTACTCTTTTCTCTCTTCATACTTCTCTCTCTCTTACTCTGCATCTCTCTTATACTCTCTCTACCTCTCCTCTGTCTCTCTTACTCTCTCGCTCTTCTCTCCTCTCACTTCTCTTTATCTCTGGATCTATATATAGCTCTCTTACTCTGTCTTCTTACTTCTCTCTCTTACCCTCTATCTCTCTCACTCTATTACCCTCTCTCTGTGCTTCTCTCTCTCTCTCTGTCTCTCTTTATCTCTTTCTTACTCCCTCTCGCTCTCTCTATCCTCTATCGCTCTCTCTTCCTCTCTCTCTCTAACTCTCTCTTGTCTCTCTTTATCTCTCTTTATCTCTCTCTTACTCTCTTCTTTCTCTATTGCTCTCTCTCTTACTCTCTCTCTCTAACTCTCTTCCTCTCTCTTTCTTTCTCTCTCTCTCTCTCTCTATCTCTCTCTTACTCTCTCTCTGTTTCCCTCTATCTCACCCTCTCTTTCTCATCTCTCTTTATCTCTCTCTTACGCTCTCTCTCTATCCTCTATTGCTCTCTCTCTTACTCTCTCTCTCTAACTCTCTTACTCTCTTTCTTTCTTTCTCTCTCTCTTTCTCTCTTTTCTCTCTTTTTCTCTCTCTTACTCTCTCTCTCTCTCTCCCCCCCTCCCTTACTCTCTTTCTCTCTTCTCTCTCTCTTACCTTCTATTTTGTCTCTCTCTCTTACCTTCTCTCTTTATCGCTCTCTCTCTTTCTCTTACTCTCTTGTCTGTCTTTATCTCTCTCTTACTCTCTTTCTCTTACTCTCTCTTTCTCTCTGTCTGTTACCCTGTCTCTCTTGTCTCTTGTCTCTCTCTCTTACCTTCTCTCTTTATTGCTCTTTCTCTCTTTCTCTCGCTCCTCTCCCTCTCTCCCCTCCGTCCTTTATGTACCCACTCTCCTGCACTCGTTTGTCTTCAGTTTAGTTTGTTTCCCTCCGTGGGCTCGGTGTCTCTGTGCTTATGGGTGTGTGAATAGACCAGGCCGGGGGTTGGTTACAGAGCGTGTGACTCTCTCTCTCTCCCTCTCTCTTTCTCTCTCTCTCTCTCTCCTCCTCCACCTCCTCCCTCACTCTTTGCCTTGCTCTGCTCCAGAAAGTAGGTGATCCAGAGTCGCTCCAGATCTCCGTATAACATGACCACAACATCTTTAGTTGAATTAGTTTAGCGTTTTTATTGTTTTGCGATGCTTTGTACACAGCCGTATGTCGGCTTCAGTGCGTGTCTTCACTCACAGCGGTGCCCTGAGCAGACGTGGCGGGTAAGTCCTATTTCACATGGATTCATTTGATTAACATTGAAGCCCAAATAAAGTATTAAAGTACATTTGGTAGGTAATATTTGCATACTTCTGTACTCTGTTTTTATATGCAGTACAAGTAAGTTAAGAGTAAAAATGATATTTGAACATTGAACATCTATTTTATTTAAAGCTGCACTGCACAACTTTTCCATCACCTGCTTGTCTCCATGGAGATGTTATCGCTTTTTCTAGAATGTTACACAGTATAGACGAAACTCTTATCTATGACAAGAAATACAAGCACTACAGCACTACGCTTCATTACAACTCAGATCTGTGGAGAGTCGCCCCATTCGCAGAAGTAATTATTGTATTTTTGAGCATTAGAAACACCAGTAATGAATAAATGCTAGATGGGTATGTTTAATAACCAAAAGTTACGCAGTGCACCTTTAGTACAAGTGATATTTGGATTATGTTTGTTGTTTAAATTAGATGCACTGTTGTGTGGGTAAATAACAGCTGGGGACTTCTTATCTGCGCTTGTTTTGCATTGTTAGTTTTTGTTGTGGAATTTGGCGTGATAGAAAAAAATGTGCATCAAAGGAAAACATTTTGAGATGGTGAAATTGTGTAAAGTTCTTAGTAGTTGTGTTTTTTTAATTGTGTAAAGTTCTTAGTAGTGTAAAGTTGTGTAAAAATTGTGTAAAGTTCTTAGTCAGGGCTCTCAAGTCTCACGCTTTGAGAGTGTGACACGCAATTCGACGTGTTCACACGCTCACACGCCACACATGGTATTTCTCACGCTGAAATTTTTTTAAGCAATTCAAAACTGTAGCCACTGTTCACAGTGCTTCTGTGCCCAGAAAATCGGTAAGTTAATGCAGGCACCGCGCGTTTTCAGCGAAAAAAAGTCGCTCGCACACCAGTACTCGAGTTGAGCGATCAGCTATGAGGCCGATCGCTCACAGCTGATCGGCCTGTTCGCCGATCAGCCGTGAGCGAGCTGCGTGATATTTACGCGGCATTTCCAAGAGAATAAGAATCCTTAAATTGCTACGTTAATGCTACGTAAGTAATTATTGAATTTGTTATAAAATAATTTCCATTTTAACAAAGTACCTTCTAATTCTGCCCTGCCCCCCCCCCCCTGGAAAATATGTCATGACATATTTTCTCAGGAAAAAAAGTTGTTAGTCATGTAAACTTGTGTAAAATTTTTGTAAAGTTCTTAGTAGTTGTGTTTTTTATTATGTAAAGTTCTTAGTAGTGTAAAGTTGTGTAAAAAATGTGCAAAGTTGTTAGTAGTTGTTTTTTTAATTGTGTAAAGTTGTTAGTAGTGTAAACTTGTGTAAAATTGTGTAAAGTTCTTAGTAGTTGTGTTTTTTATTATATAAAGTTCTTAGTAGGGATGTCAACAATTAATCGACTTACGATTGATTGTCGATCAAGACGTTGATCGAACAAAATGCATTAATTGTAATTAATCGCTAATCGCGGACATGCGCACCCGCGTGGTCACGAAACAAGGCAACCGCGCATCGCGCTGCGCCAAGCTCGACTCACAGCCGGCCGCAGGTGCCAACGGCACTGCTCAGCACGAGATTGAACCGCGGCGCCCGGAATGCGTACTCTCAGCCCTAGCCACAAACCAGCCGCACGAAACCGGCAGTGGCACGTGGTGGTTTAATCCTGGTTTAGTCCAGGTCTCGACCTGGTCCAGTCCTGGTTTAGTCCAGGCCCAGTCCAGGGCCAGACCTGGTTTAGTTCTGGTCTAGACCTGGTTTAGTCCACGTTTAGTCCTGGTCTAGTCTCTTAGCCAATCAGGACGCAGAAGACAATGTTACACTATAAAAAAAAATGTTACACTATAAAAAAAAAAAAAAAAAAAAAAAAATCAGCAAACCGCGATAGAGCGAGGGATTACTGTATGTGTGTGTTGTTATTCAGCATCAATACATTTGTCTGTTTTTTACTAAGGAATAATTAATTGAGGAATATACAATATAATAATACTATGATATATTTATGACTCAGTGTTATGTTACTATAGCTTATATTCTTAAAGACCCTATTGAAACACTAAAATTCAGGTGAAAAACGCCGCTTATCAGTTAATCGTTAATCGATCGATAAGGTCAATCAACTATAGATTAATGAATTAATCGATAATTTGCATCCCTAGTTCTTAGTAGTGTAAAGCTGTGTAAAAATAGTGTAAAGTTCTTAGTAGTGGTGTTTTTTAATTGTGTAAAGTTCTTAGTAGTGTAAAGTTGTGTAAAAATTGTGTAAAGTTCTTAGTAGTTGTGTTTTTTATTATGTAAAGTTCTTAGTAGTGTAAAGTTGTATAAAAATTGTGTGAAGTTCTTAGTAGTTGTGTGTTTTTTTTTGGTTTTTTTTTAAAGTTGCACTGTGTCACTTTTCTGCCAGAAGGTCCGCCGCCTGCTTGTCTCCATGGAGATGTTCTTGCTTTGCCTGGAGTGTTTCACAGTTTGAGATTAAAGTTATTAGATTATGTTGAATGAATCTGAGTGCAGGTGTTTTTATTGCTGAAATGTACCTTGGAAAAACATGCTGTGAGTGTGTTTGCCTCTCCACGGATCTGACTTTACTGCTTTACTTTAGTTTGATGATATTGGAATTTTGGAATTTCAGAAAGGCCAGTGTTAACGGTCAGTGTGTGATAATGTTTTGGAGAGACAGCATTTTTACCACAATAAGCAAAAAAAATAAAAAATAAAAAAATAAAACATACAAATTACTCTTATGTCCTTATTATTTTAGTCCCAAGTCCTTAAGGAGTTTACTTTAACAGAACTGATCCGACTGTCCCCACATTTGTCTGTACTACAATATGTTCATCTCCATATTCAATGGAAAAAGACAATATTAATAAAACCTCCTGCAGTATTTCTCATTCTGTCATAAAAGTTTTATCAATCCATAAATCCAACTTTACTATTTAAGCAGATTGTGATTGTAATGGTAAGAGCGGAGGCGACTTACAGTTCCTTTAAAAACTCCACTGGTTTAACATTAGACTGAAACTCAAAACTGTGTGAGCTCTATTAATAAAGTGACCTACCAAATCTTCCATATTGGTAAGTTGGCTCTCATCAGATTTATACAGTACGTGTAGCCCTCTTAATCTGTATTTCCACTAAAATAGGCTAAAGTTCGACTGTCGCTGTCACTGTGTTTGTTTTTGGTTGGTTCGCTGCTGGCTTCTGCCCAAAACACTGTGCTGCCCTGTGATTGGTCAGTCTCCACACCGCGAACGCTTCATCTTGGTGCACAGGTTACTATATTGCTGTCGTGAATCTAACATTTTGCTAATTGTCTGTTTTAGGTAATTAAAGTGTACAATGAAGACCAGAGCAGCCGCGCCGTGGAGGTGCCCAGTGACATCACAGCGAGAGATGTGTGCCAGCTCTTTGTCCTGAAGAACCACTGCATCGATGACCACAGCTGGACCCTGTTTGAACACCTGTCCCACCTGGGGATAGGTACGCTCTGCACCTCTGCTCCTCCACACTGTGTGACAGGAGAGCAAATATTATTACAGGGATAGTGACAGAGGGGCGGCTATATACAGTATGACATCCTGAAAAGTACAAGATTGACTAAAAAAACATTGCCATTGTGATATTTAATATCAAGCCTTTTTCTTAGTATTGTTCCCTTAATAGTTTGAAATGTTAGTGTCACGGCAACAGGTACTGCACTACCTTGCAAATTTAAAGCCACAGTATGTAACCTTTTTGCCAAAAAATAGACATAAAAGCATGTTTGCTCATTTGTTTGTATCGCAATGAATAACGTGTCCTTGCTATAAGCGGGCTTGCATCTCCACAAACCTGATTTTTCTGTGGCCTGGAAGAGGGCCTCCTGCTTGTTTCCATGGAAATGATGTTGCTTTGGCTATAATGGCAAAAGGAGGAATTCAGTTTTTCAACTGGACAAAAGTTTATTTAACTATAAATAAACTTGTCCAGTTGACAAATTGAATTTCTCCTTTTGCCATGAATTCTACCTGGACGACTGAGGGATTCTACACACAACTTTGGCTATAATATAACACAGTATGGTATAAAACTAACCATTTCCATGGAGAATATTCTGCCTTGCCACCTCCAGAAAGCGACATACTGCACCTTTAAGCCGTGCACGTACAGTGTAATTCACTTGTTAATGGCAAAAAATTTAAATCAGATTATCAGCAGGCATAATCTGTATCCAAGTGTTGGCATTAAGTGGCTTTTGTTGAGGTATTATGTGCCACTCCTTCAGCACTAAAGTAGCTCGGATAAAAGCTATGGGGAGAAAGTAATAAAAATGCCTTATACAGTGCACAGTCTCTAATATAAGTGAGCACATTTTAGATTATACCATAAAAACTATTCTAAATGTACAATATTGTTACAAATAAAAACACAAGATGCAACAAATAAACAGCAGAATGAAACACTACAGTATAAGACTTAGTTTGCACCTGTAATGAGTCACAAGTTCATAATTTAACCGTCTACAACTCAAATCATATTGTATAGGCAAAAAACAATTCCCTAGTAGTACTGTACAAAGTTAAAGTACACATGATAAATACTGACTCAAAAAATATTTTTTTAAATCAATATAGTAATTGTGAGAGGGCCCAACTGTGGGCAGCTCCAATAGGATGTCCCATACTGTATATACTGTAGGTAGTATAGGAACAGTTCAGGAACACATTGTAATCTTTACCAAATCACTCCACACCATACCATGCCTGCTCATGAGGTTTTTTTTTTTTTAATGATTTTATTTATTAAAGGTCCTATATTATGCAAAATTTACCTTAATGTACTTTTAGGCATGTGATAATGTCAAAAACACACCTGGAGTTTTGTTTGTTTTGTTTCATTCACAGATGTTTGAGTAATTCTTTATTATTAGTCTGTCTACATCTCCAAAGCTCAGAATGCTCTGTTCCACCTTGTGATGTCATGAAGCGGTAGTTTTCAAGTTAACAGCTCCTTTTTACCTTTAGTTCTGTAGAGATTGGCAATTCTAGGGCTGATCAGTAAGTTGTTTTATCTCTTTCGTGGAACCAGTAGCATGCCTCGTCTTGTTTTGTGGCAGTTCTGTTAAGTTTGGTTAGTTTCGTTCATTTGCCATTTGTAGTGAGGAACCACGTTGGAAAAACATGTCAAAAAGCCCAAAGTTTAGTCATTACTACCATAGTACCGAGGCAGCTTGCCATTCCAACCTTCCATCTATGTTTAAAAGTGCCCATATTACACTATTTTCTGATCTGTGTTATAATGTTGTTTCCTCATCAAAAACAAACCTGAAGTTGTGTTTTGTTTCATTCACACAAATCCTGCATATTTAGGCTTTGAGAGTTCTTCTCAAACCGAAAACACTCTGTTACAAGAAGATAAAAGAAGTGCACTGTGTTTTAAACTCCATTGGAATTGCCAATCTCTACTTAAAGGGATATGCCACCCCCAGGTCAAACTTGGGCATCTCCCCACAGTCCAGAGACTAAAATAAGTGGTGGAAAGCGTTTTCCTGCTCACCCAGCCATTGTCCGAGTCTGTCGCCACTGACCGCCGCGGTATCTGGTGCTCCTCCGTCTTAGACTGGAGTCTAACGTCGCCAGAGAAAGATTTCGGCCAAAAGGAATTAATTTGCTAGATGCGTTTCCCAATTATTTTCTGTGTAGTGCGCATTCATATCGAGTGCAAATAAATGTGCAAATCAACACGGAGAGCTTGCCTTGGTCATTTTGGGTGGGAACTATTTTCCAGTGCGTAAGAATACAGCCGTATCACGCAGCACGCTGCCAGGGGAATCCCAGTTACGCACTGGGAAGGGAGTTCCCCTGTTGCACAACGTGGTGCGTGATACGGCTGTATTCTTACGCACTGGAAAATAGTTCCCACCCAAAATGACCAAGGCAAGCTCTCCGTGTTGATTTGCACATTTATTTGCACTCGATATGAATGCGCACTACACACAAAATAATTGGGAAACGCATCTAGCAAATTAATTCCTTTTGGCCGAAATCTTTCTCTGGCGACGTTAGACTCCAGTCTAAGGCGGAGGAGCACCAGATACCGCGGCGGTCAGTGGCGACAGACTCGGACAATGGCTGGGTGAGCAGGAAAACGCTTTCCACCACTTATTTTAGTCTCTGGACTGTGGGGAGATGCCCAAATTTGACCTGGGGGTGGCATATCCCTTTAACTAAAAAGTCAAAGGTAGCTGTTAACTACCACTTCATGACATCACAAGGTGGAATACAGCATTTTGAGCTTTGGAGATGTAAACAGACTAATAAAAGGTTTACTCAAACGTGTGAATGAAACAGAATACTGCTCCAGGTATGTTTTTGAGCAGGTAACAGCATTATAACATGAATTAAAGCTCACAAAAGTTAATTTCGCGTATTATAGGACCTTTAAAAACTACCTACAGCATACAGCTCTGGAAAAAAATAAGAGACCACTGCAAAATTATCAGTTTTTCTGATTTTAATACTTATACGTATGTGTTTGGGCAAAAGGAACATTTTTGTTTGAGTCTGTAAACTACTGACAACATTTCCTCCAAATTCCAAATACAAATATTATCGTTTAGAGCATTTAGTTGCAGAAAATGACAAATGGTCAAAATAACAAAAAAGATACATGTTTTCAGACCTCAAACAATGCAAAGAAACAAGATCAAATTCATTTTAAAACAACATAATACTAATGTTTACACTTAAGAAGAGTTCAGAAATCAATATTTGGTGCAATAACCCTTATTTTTAATCACAGTTTTCATGCGTCTTGGCATGCTCTCCACAAGTCTTTCACATTGTTCTTGGGTGACTTTATTCCACTCCTGGTGCAAGAACTGAAGTAGCTCAGCTTTGTGTTTGTGTTGGAATTCAACAGACGCTGGAATGGAATGGCTGTAATACATGTAGAGATGCTGATTTCAGAAACAAATGCAGTGGTCTCTTATTTATTTCCAGAGCTGTATATATAGAGCTATATATATATAGCTGTATATATAATGCAAGGTGCTACATCACTCTCCATTTTGACATCTGGTGGTTACCTCCTGCTTTACCAATGCTCCGAGTGGCCCTTGAATCCTCACTGTTTACTCGCATACAAAGCCCTTTAAGTTCTGATCAAACAAAAGATTTTCATTATTTAAGAGTAGGCTTAACCTCGAGGAAAAATACACAATAATAATGACTTTGAGACAACACCCCGATGGTTACGTTATACTTTAATACACGAGATTAATGAACAACTTCTTTCCTCGAAGTTATGCTATTAATCAGAGCGTAAACCCAATGACCTGCCTCTTTTGTGAAATCATTGTACTAGAAAATCTCATCTCTCTTATGTATAGTTTGGCCGGGGCTTTTGATCTGTGGGTGGCTTACGATGTTCTGGTAACACACATTACATAACTCACAGTGTTGATAAACCATGCAAGCAATACTTAATGAACAGTTTTATATTAAAGGTGCATTGTGTTTTTTTTGGTGGAAGGTCCGTCAAATGCTTTTCACCGTGGATATGTTATTCCTTTGTCTGGATTGTTTCAGAGGAAAGGTCAGAATTGTCATGTAGAAACAGAAGGAGAACCCAAAATGCAGGACTGCCGTTCAAGTTCTTTAATAACAAAGAAAGAACTGACCAAGGCTACGTTTACACATAGCCGGGTATGTTGAGAAACGAATATTTGTCTCCCTTCGTGAGGCCCCGTTTACACGTACACTGGTATTTTTAAAAACAAAGACATATCCCTTCATTTGTACCCATCCTTTACACGCAAATGGCAAATTCGCCTGTGAAAACGAACGCTCTGCAAGCCAAACAAAATCGCACTTTTGGTGTGTCAGCTGCCTAAAAATCTCACTTTACATGCAAACGTGAAACCAGAGTTTTCCAAAATCTCCACTTTTGGAGTTTTCCAAAATCTCTGTTTGTGTGTAAATGAAAGGCACAAATAAAAGGAAAAGTCTCGGGTATGTGTAAACAGGCCCTAAAATCCAAAAATCCAAACTGGACATGACTAATAATGACAGTGGACCAACAAAGGACAGAGGAGAACACAGGTATAAATCCACACAGACGCAGGTGTAACACATTAGGGCAGAAAAAACAATCAACAGACAGGAAGTAAAACTAAAAGTAACAAGCTGACAGGACAAATGTCAAAATAAAACACTAAGCGCACACTACACTAAAGGAATAAGATACACCAAAATATGTATCAACAATAACTCCAAAACATGAACAATGATAAGAATACCTGTTTTTCTAGGTATTTTAAGATATAAAACCACTGTAATTGAATGAATATAAGGTAAAGTTGTACTGTTGAACATTCCAGGCAGTGTAATGACCATAGAAATAAGCAGGTGACAGACCACGAACCAAAAAGTTAGTGCACCTTTATGTGTGATTCAGGATTAGTAGCTAATTGATTTACAGGCTAGGGTAATAATTAAGTGGTAATTAAGCTTGAATCATTCTTAAAGGAGAATTAACGTTTTTTACAATCTGAGCTTATTTTCGGTAATAAAACAGATGGATAAATCTCGGATTACAGGCCACTTTTGACTCAAACGAAAGTCTAGACTATGACATTGAGCTTCTATGATTTGAAAAGTGCTAAAGTTTGTGTTATTTTGAGACTGCAAACATATGCCCCAAGAACTCACATTACGGATCTTGCAAATCTAAAACATCTCCGGAAGTGCTCCAAATGACACCAAAGCGCTATGGGTCAGTAAAACAACTTGTTTTATTACCGAAATAAGGCTCAGATTGTAAAATCGTTAATTCTCCTTTAAAGCCCGGCCATGTAACTTTTTATCAAAGAAAAATAGACTTAAAATATACTTTTTTGGTGTTTGATTGCTCTGAAAACATGAGAGAAGGACATGCAAGTTCACTGTCAGAGCACAATGGAGCACCTCTTGTATCACCACATGACATCACAAGGTGGAACAGAGAATGGAGAAAAGAACTAAGCCTAAATATGCAATATGAGTTTTTTTGTTAATCACATTATAACTTCCTATAAACTAAAAAGTCTTAAAGCGTTCTTATGGCTAATTAAGATGTTTTTATTGTTTGTTTTGGCAGAGAGAACAATAGAGGACCACGAGTTAGTGATGGATGTTATATCAGGATGGGGTATGGACTCAGACAGTCGCCTTTACTTTAGAAAGAATTACGCAAAATATGAATTCTTCAGGAAACCACTGGTAAGTTAGTGACCCAATTCTACACCACATTTTGACTCCACATTAGCAGAAATTATAACTTTCGGAACACGGTGTAATCTTTACTCCATACTGCTAATATGTTTTTTTTTAAAATTATTATTATTAATTATTTTATTTATTAATCTAGGGATAGCCTAAGGTCATTTTCACACCTGCCTTGTTTGGTTCATTTAAAATGAACCAGAATTCGTTTGCTCCTTTGATTCGGACCTTTTGGGCTGGTGTGAATAAAAAACAAAAATCTCGATCCGGAACAAACAAGCGAACCGAGACCACCTAAAAAGCTCAGTCTCGGCACGGTTCCATTCGAACCCTGGTGTGGTTCTTTTGAGGTGAGAATGCAGACCGGACTCAATCCGACACAAGTTGGTTTTTTGTACTTAAAGGGACAGTGTGTAGGATTCGTGGCGCATAGGTGGTTACTAGCTATTCCACTTCCTCTTTTGGCTATGGCAGACCTCGAGGGTCACCCGGACGCGACGTAGCGCCGATATCGCGCGTGCCCGCGCACGAACCGCGCACGAACCGCGCACCGCTGTATACATAAAACGCGGTCCCCCGTTCACTTTTTTTTTTTCTTTTCGCATGAAAACACACAATCCCGATCATGATTCATGACAATCTACACATCAAATGAAACCTTACAGTCTCCTCTTTTTGACTATGCAATTCATTTCCCTGCAAAACAATCACTCCCCGAGCACATGGGGCTTTTATACAGAAAAGCACAAAACTTAGCTTACTTAGCTTACCTTTGAAGGCTTTGCACAGGTCAAACTCTGTATTTCATCATAAACTTGGTCTCAATCTGTCCATAAGGATCCAGCGAATAAAATCCAGTAAAACAATTTAGTCCAAAATACGTGTTATATCCATTACGATGTGTGATACAGCAGCATGCTTGTTTACACGAGGCTCCCCCCTTCCCCCCTCCCCTTCCCCTTCTCTCCTTCGCTCCTGGCTGCATATGGGAGCAGAGGAGCGAAGGAGAGAAGGGGAAGGGGAGGGGGGAAGGGGGGAGCCATATGCAGCGCGGCTGTGCAGCTGTTAGCAGGAGCCGAGGCGAAGGATGAGCCCAAATGTCCTTCTGCGGCTCTCGTATTCAAAATGGCTGCCTCTATATGGGGAAGATCCCCCTTTTATGTGACTATATCTAAGTCCAAAAGAATACTTTGATTTCATGATGGAAGTGAAAAGGCTTGGAAAACAATGTATTTTTGAATGGGTATCTTCAATTTCAGTAATTAACGGGTAAAAATCTTACACACTGTCCCTTTAACGAGCTCCCGTCGTATGTCGAGCATTATGGGAAACCGAGGCTGACGAAACGAAACGAAACTTGCGAGGCTTACTTACATTTTGCGTGAAGAGCAAGAGTCAGAACTTGATGCGCGCACATGAGCGCTGTCCTCCGTAGCCGTCTTGTCCTGTGTCTTCGTCGTTTGGAAATTTATTCTAAAATAGTGCAAACCTCACGATGCTGCTCAAACATTTGTGTGAACTGTAAAAACTGAGCAAACCATATCGCTAAGGCAAGATTGAAAACAGCACGTAACACCATGATTCTCCTCCTTCACGTGTTTGGACACAGCTCATTTTTGTCCAATGGCTGAGGAACCTTAGTACATGTGGTTTTGTTTATAGATGTTGGTCCACTTGGGGAAAAACTGCAGTGTGAAAGCGAACCGCACCAAAATAAAAAAAAAATATATAAAAAATTTGGTCCGGACCAAAGCAAGTGAACTATCGGACTTTCCTGGTGTGAAAACGACCAAAAATCTTCTCAGATATAATTCAGATGAAGATTGTGTAGACAAAACAAATAAAAAAGTGAACTGAACTGCATAGTTTGTGTATTATAAATGACGTCAAACCTCTTGGTGCTTTCTCATGGAACCAATATCGTGCCTCGTCTTGATTTGCGGCAGTTCTGTTCAGTTTGGTTTGTTACGCTTATTTGCCATTGGTAGATAAAAAAAAAACACATTAGAAAAACATGTGTTAAAGGGTCAAACAGTTTATCTGACATTGTTATGGGCAGGATTTTTTCCCCGGACACATGGTCTCGATATCCAGTGAAACTAACGGCCTGGTGGATCACTCGCAGCTAATAGAGGTAAGATACACTGTTATATTGGATTATGTTACGATTTTTACTTTTCTGGAGTGCCTAGATTTAGTCTTGTCCTGATCTTTATACTTTTATTTATTTTCTTTTATTTCTTCTTCTTATTTTCTTCTTCCTTTTAGACCTTTCTGAACTCCAGTACTTGTCCGGAGATCCACGGACACCTCCACGCCAAAGAGCAGGGCCGCAAATCCTGGAAGAAGTTTTATTTTGTGCTCCGAAGATCTGGCCTGTACTTCTCAAATAAAGGCACATCAAAGGTAACTAAGGCTACGTTCAGACTGCAGCCTGAAGTGACCCAAGTCCGATTTTTTTGCCCCTATGTGACCTGTATCTGATCTTTTAATGACAGTCTTAACGACACAGATCAGATTTTTTTAAATGTGACCCAGGCCACTTGGATATAAGATAAGATAAGATAAGACTTTATTGATCTCACGAAGGAGAAATTTACTTGTCACAGTAGCTCCAGGCAGAGACAGTTTGAACAAGAAAGAAAAGTGCATGCAGGCAAGCATAAAATAAAGTAAGTACCGGTAATAATAAAATAAGTAATAATAATAAAACAGTAATTAGGAGAGTATGGAAAAAATATTGCACATTTGGACTATATATTATAGTTAGTCTGATGGCGGTGGGGATGAAGGATCTGCGGTAGCGCTCCTCCTTGCACTGGGGGTGCCTCAGACGGCTGCTGAAGGAGCTGCTCAGCTCCTCTACAGTCCGGTGCAGAGGGTGAGAGGTGTCGTCCATGATGGACGTGAATTTGGCCAGCACCCTCCTCTCAGCCACCTCCTCCACACAGTCCAGAGAACAGCCCAGGACAGAGCTGGCCCTCCTGACCAGCTTATTATGTGCTCCTAAAACCGATACATATCCGATCTTTTGACATGCGACTTCAGTCTGAACGGTCAGGTTGCATTCAACCGACCTACACGTCATCAACAAGTGAGAGTGGTACAAGTAGACGCTCACAAATGTACACAAATGTTCTTCTCGTCATATGAAAATTGCGTATGAAGTCCATGTCAGTGAAGCAGCAAAGCACATAGCAATCCCACCACTCTCAGCACCAACACATTCCTTTCTACGGATGTGGCTGCCACTGCCCCACAAAACGCCAAGGCCAAAAACCTTCTCCTTCTCAATCTTGTCCTTAAAACAAATAAGTTGTACTGTACATGTTCTGGCTCTGGTACGACAGCAACTTTAAAATCGCCAGGCGCTCAATGCTAGTGTCCATGTTTAGGCAACTTCGACACACTGGAGATCACATACAAGTCACATTTACTTGTAAATGTGAACAACCTCGCAAAAAAATCGGATTTCACAAAAAAATCCAAATTGAGCTTTAAGCCCTGCAGTCTGAACATAGCAAATGTTGATTATTTGCAGTGACATTACGGTGGGGGTGTTCTGCATGTGTGTGTATGGCAGAACATTCAACAGTTACCATGATGCTACGATGCTCACATCTGCAAACACTGCCCAAAAAAGTTTTAAGCTGGCCTGAAAACTCAAGAAAAAATGCTGAATGGATTTAAATAGTACATGTTCAGGAGTCCGTAATAAATAAAGGGTCCTGATTGTAATGTTATTCGAGAGGAGCTAATCTCATCTGTCGTATTTCCAGCTAAGACAGTTCTTTGTGGTGAGATTGTGTGAAATTAAAGCTCAGACATCAGCTGCAAACTATGAAAAGATCCTCCTGACAAGACTATAATCCACTTCTTACTGCCATATTAAAATAGCTGGATTTGGATTTTGTAATGCGCATTGCACAAAATGGTATGCTGGCACGGCAGGCTCGCTGGCACCATGGCAACATGGTCCACCTCCTGCGCGCGGCGGTCCACGGCTTCGTTTGCACGGCCGCTCGGTGCTCTGAGGTCACGGGGTAATGTGCTGCTCTGTGCCAGGGCCAGAGGAGAGCTCTGAGCTGGATTTTCCTTAGGTCGGCTGGCCTTCCCCTCTCCTCTTCTATTCTCTTCTCTTCTCTCTCTCTCTCTGTCTCCTTTTCTACCCCTGCCCCCTCGCCTCCTTTCTCTCTCTCTTCCACTGTCTCTTTCTCCCTCTCTCTCTGTCTCTCTTCACCCTTCATTCTCTATCTCGTGCTCTCATTTACTCTTTCTCTCTCCCCCTCTCTCTCCCTTTCTGTTTTCCACTGTTTCCTATTTCTCTCTACCCCCATCTCTCTCTCTTCACCTCTCCCCTCGTATGTTGTTCTTTCTCTTCCTTTCCCTCTTTCTCTCTAACCCTCGACCTTCCTCTCTTTCTGTGTCCTCTGCTGTCTCCAGCTGTCTCCACTGTTCCCTGCTTCTCTCTACCCCATCTCTCTCTCTCTCTTCACCTCTCCCTTTCTGTGTTGTTCTTTCTCTACCTCTCCCTCTTTCTTCTCCTTCTTTCTGTCTACCCCTCGCCTCTCCTCTCTCTGTCTCTCTTCAGCTCTCATTCTCTGTCTATTTCTCTTTCTCTACTCCCCTCTCTCCCTCTCCCTTTCTTCCACTGTTTCCTGTTTCTCTCTACCCCATCTCTCTATCTCTCTTCACCTCTCCCTTTCTGTATTGTTTTCGCTTTACCTCTCCCCCCTCTCTCTCTCTAGTCCACTCTCTGTCTCCCACTGTGTCTTTCTCCCCCTCTCTGGCTCTCTTCACCCTTCAGTCTCTATCTCGCTCTCTCTTTTACTCTTTATCTACTCCCCTCTCTCTCCCTCTCGCTTTCTTCCACTGTTTCCTGTTTCTCTCTACCCCCATCTCTGTCTTTCTTCACACCTCCCTTTTTGTGTTGTTCTCTTTCTCTTCCTCTCCCTCGTTCTCTCTACCCCTTGCTGTTTCTCCCTCTCTCTCTGTTCTCCGCTGCCTCTTCTCTCTCTCCTCTTTCCTTTTCTGTTTTCCACTGTCTCTTGTCTCCCTAACTCCTCCTCCCTCTCTGCCTCGCTCTCTTTTTCTCTACCCCATCTCTCTCTTCACTTCTCCCTTTCTGTTGTTCTTTCTCTTCCTTTCTCTTCTCCCTCTTTCTCTCTAACCCCTTGCCGTTCCTCTCTCTCTGTCTTCTGCTGCCTCTTCTCTCTTTCCTCTTTCTCTCCCTCTCTCTCTTTTTCTCTGTTTTCCACTCTCTTGTCTCTCTAAACCCCCTTCCCGCTCTGTCTCGCCTCTCTCTCTTTTTCTCTATTCCTCCATCTCTCCCTCTCTGCCTAGCTCTCCCACTCTCCCACTGTTACTCTCTCTACTAGTCCCTCTCTACCCCCTCTCCATGCTCCCCTCTCTCTACCCCTCTTTCTCTCTCCCTCTTACTCTCACCCGTCTCACCCTCTCTCCTCTCTCTGCTTCTCTCTCCCTCTTTTCTCTCTCTCTTCCTCTCCCATCACCACTCTCTCTCTCTAACCCCAAACTCTATCATTCATCACCCTTCTCTCTCTCCCTACCCCTCCCTCCCTCTCATCACCACTATCACTCCTCTCTCTGCCTCTCTCTCTCTCTCTCTCCCTCTCTTGTCACTCTTCTCTCTCTCCTTCCTCCCCTTCTTTCTCTCCCTCTCTCATCATCCTTCTCTCTCCTCACCACTATCACTCCTCTCTGCCTCTCTCTCTTCCTCTCTCATCACCCTTCTCTCTCTCTCTCTCCACCCCTCCTTCCTTCTCATCACCACTATCACTCCTCTCTCTGCCTCTCTCCCTCTCTTGTCACTTTTCTCTCTCTCCTTGCTCCCGTTCTTTCTCTCCCTCTTTGTCTCATCACCACTATCAGTCCTCTCGCTCCCTCTCTGGTCACTTTTCTCTCTCTCCTCCCTCCCCTTCTTTTTCTCCCTCTTTGTCTCATCAACACTATCACTCCTCTCTCTGCCTCTCTTGTCACTTTTCTCTCTCTCCTTCCTCCCCTTCTCTCTCTCTCCTTGCTCCCTTCTCTCTCTCTCCTTCCTCCTCTTCTCTCTCCTTCCTCCCCTTCTCTCTCTCCCTCTCTCTCTGCTGACAAGTGGGGTTTATTCCGAACCGGCCACCAGCCAAGAACACCTCCTCCAGCTGCTTTCATTTCCTACAGACACACTACTGCTTTTGTTGAACTATTACTCTCTCTCTCTTTTTTTTCCTTTTCAAAATTCACCCTTTTTTCGTCACATTTTGTCCGTCTGCGGTTCGGGCTAGACACATCAGCAGTCATTCATCAACAAGACGGGTTTATGGAGTTTACAGGAGGTGAGGGAGTGTCTGCCGGTGTCACACGAAGGCCAAACAATAGCCGTCTTTGTGAAACTCTGTATCAACTAAGGCGGCTAAAAATACACAGAGTCCTATCAACAGGGCTAAAAATAGAAAATAACAAAAAGTTATCTGAGATGTCTGACCACAAAAATGATTCTTGTGAGCTTTAAGATGTTAGAATGTTGTTGCCTCCTCAAAAACACACCTGGAGTTGTGTTTTTCAGCTACCTTTTACCTTTTTTATTTAGTCGAGATTTGCAGTTCCATGGCTGAAATTATCTTAACTATTCTAGTGAAGGTGTATGCAGTTTAAAAATACAGTGGAGCACTTCCTGCATTACAACATGACATCACAAGGTGGAACGCAATGTTTTCTGTTTGAGAAAATAACTCTAAATATGCAGGGTTTTTGTGTTAAAAAATCAAAAAAGTCAAAAAACAAATATGTTTTTTGATGAGGAAACAACTTATTATAAGGTTATAAGTCACATGAAAGATGGAAAAAGTTGTGAAATTATTTATCTTGATGTCATTTTTTTACATCACAAAAACCTGGCATTTGAACAGGGATGTAGAGGTGACTGTAGATCAGAAAACAGTGTACCGGTAATATGGGCCCTTTAACTTGCATTTGAAAATTTTCTGCAAGAACGCAATGCTCCCGAATAGTGTTGACGCAATAATAAAATTTCAAACTTGATTTCAATACCGAGTGTAATTAATTAATCTAATTAACGCGTTAAACTGACAGCCCTAGAAATTTATTTTTATAATAATAAAGATAATTACATTTTTCTTTGTGTCATTTTCGCAGGAGCCTCGGCATCTCCAGTTCATCGCCGACTTCAGTGACAGCGATGTTTACACCGTTCTGTCGGCCAAGAAGGTGCACGGAGCTCCCACGGACTTTGGCTTCTGTGTCAAGGTGCGATTCCAGCAGTTATGATCCAAACCTGATTCCATACTTGGTCTCATCTCCATAAATCCTTCCTCCTCTCCTCAGTCTTCAAAGGCCAGCTGTGTGAGGGAGCTCCGGCTGCTGTGTGCGGACGACGAGCCCACGCGGACATGTTGGATCACCGCCATGAGGCTTCTAAAGGTCTGCTCATGCTAACAGCGCTAATGTCGTGTGTGTGTGCGTGCGCTAAAGGGAGCGATAGCACAGGCAGGCTTGATTAGCATTCCCATAAGACTTCATTTGTCATAGTTTATATAGACAAAGTCATTTCCAAGTGATTTCATGTACCATTTTCAACCGGAAATTTTGATGTACATGAGCAAACGCGCTGGCAAGCTGTGTGGAATCCTCGGAGAAGAACAGCTGACGTATTTCAGTGTTTTTTCAAAGTAATTTATAAGTGGGCTTAAAGGTGCTGTACCTGATTTTTACAGTCTTAAAAACATGTTTTTTTAAATGGTTTGCAGTGGTCCAAAGTTATTCGTCACTTACCTTATGCATTTAGAGCATCCTAATTACTCACAGCAATTAGTTTGTGCATGTTTTTATAACTTTCAGGGGCCAGAGCTGAGTTTTGCTGTCATGGTAATGCTAACTACAACTTGTATGCCAACAGTGCACTTCCTAATACTCAAACAGTGAATGCTTTAAGTGCCAAATTCAAGTACAATTCATCACCATTGGAGAGCAGATACACTATATTGCCAAAAGTATTCGCTCACCTGCCTTGACTCGCATATGAACTTAAGTGACACCCCATTCTTAGTCCATAGGGTTTAATATGATGTTGGTCCTTTGCAGCTATAACAGCTTCAGCTCTTCTGGGAACTCTGTCCACAAGGTTTAGGATTGTGTTTATGGGAATTTCTAACCACTCTTCCAGAAGCGCATTTGTGAGGTCACACACTGATGTAGGACGAAAAGGCCTGACTCTCCGCTCTAATTCATCCTAAAAGTGTTGAATCGGGTTGAGGTCAGGACTCTGTGCAGGCCAGTCAAGTTCATCCACACCAAACTCTCTCATCCATGTCTTTATGGACCTTGCTTTGTGCTCTGGTGCACATGTCATGTTGAAGAGGAAGGGGCCATCTCCAAACTGTTCTCACAAAGTTTGGAGCATGGAATTGTCCAAAATCTCTTGGTCTGCTGAAGTATTTAGAGTTTCTTTCACTGGAACTAAGAGGCCAAGCCCAACTCCTGAAAAACAACCCCACACCATAATCCCCCTCCACCAAACTTTACACTTGGCACAATGCAGTCAGACAAGTCCCGTTCTCCTGGCAACCGCCAAACCCAGACTCTTGGTGATGTATGGCTTGGATGCAGCTGCTCGGCCATGGAAACTCATTCGATGAAGCTCTCTACACACTGTTCTTGAGCTAATCTGAAGGTCTTGGAGGTCTGTAGCGATTTACTTAAAAAAAAAAAAAAAAAGTGAATTGTTTATAAAAATCACTACATTTGACAATTCAATAGTTAACAAAATCTCTAGTCTGAAATACACTATTAAGAATAATTTCTTGAAAGTATATATATTTTTTTAAATAATAATGATAATACGTATTTAAATAATTAATACTTACTACTTTTCACTGATTCTAAAATATCTTGTTCTGTCTACATTTCTTTCAGTATGGGATGCAGCTCTACCAGAACTTCCTACAGCCACACCAGAAACAAAAAGTTTCACCAATGGTACGTGTCACTGATGTAGATGTTAGATAATACTGTGAGTAGACAGGACCCAGCTGGACTTTACTGCAGTGTTCCTGAGCCAGTCCTCATAAAACTCTAGTTTGAATGGACACTACCAATAAAAGTCAGAAGATGGAATCAGATACACCAAAAATTGGATGTAATTATTGAGTTAACTCTTGTATTTGGAAGATAAAGTGCAATATAAATACAGTCAAAAGTTTGGGCCCATCTTCTCATTCAGTGTTTTGTTTCTTTTTTCTTATGACTTTTTAGATACATAAAGAAGACATGAAATATATGAAGAAAGATGTATAACTTGATTGTAATTTAAGGATTTGGTTTGGTTATTAAATATGTTTTATTTGCATTTTCTTTGCTACATGTGTCATTTCATATATTTGATATCTTCTGTATGTATATCAAATGTGAAAATAGTACATGTATAGAAAAAACATTGAATGAGTCCAAACCTTTGACTGATTGTGTATATATATATTGTTTTATAGATTTTTTTTTAGTATTTCCAGGTTAGGACAAGACTGTTAATAAAAAATATAAAAATAAATATATGAAAACACACAAAATTCACAAAATATACACAATTCCAGACCAAAATAAATAAGTCAACCAACAGGAAAAAAAATAGACAAAAACAAAAATGACTAAATACATAAATAATGAAAAAAGTAATAAGACATGCAAAAAGGACAATATATTTTTAAATATTTTTATCTCAGTATTTTGTCTTTAATTTTTGTCTTTGCCACATTAGCTAGGTAAGGTAGGTATTTTTTTGTTTGTTTTTGTTTTGCATAATTTACCTAATCAAAACTTTTACAGGTTGAATAGACTAGATTACTCACATTAGATATAACTACTTACCAGTGTTGGGAGTAACTCATTACAAAAGTAATTAATTACTATAATGCATTACTTTTTGGTGTAACGCAGTAATGTAACGCATTACAGGGAAGAAAATCAGTAATATATTACTCGTTACAATGCCAGTAACGCACATTACAATGCATTTTTAACCTGCTTTGTTTTTGTGGGTTTTGCGTTTTCTTCATACAAAGTTCGCGGATCACCGCGAGATCAGCGAATCTGATAAGTCCGCGCAGAACATTACATTTCATACAAAGTTCCGCAAGATCAGCTAGTGATATAAAAGTCCGCGCAGACCATTCCATTTCCTTTTACTTCGTCTCGAACTGGCAGACTGACAAAGGATGACAGAACCAGAAGAATCAGATAGTGTTAGCTCCTTTTCAAGATGGGCATACGCCCACTACTTTCACTTCGTTCAAAATAAGGACTCCAAGAACATTTTAGTTAAATGCACACTGTGTGTGAATCCCAAACCTCTTTCCACGTCGAAATGCAGTACAAGTTGCCTGGAAGAATCCATGACTTATCGCTGTACCAGCGAGTGAGTCTGGTAACGCTTGATCCACAGAATGCGCTGCGGTTGCGCGTAGACAGACAGCTAAGTGAACCAATCAGAGATTGCGCCATCTTGATTCAAAACTGAGGAGGAACTTCCGCTGCCTAAGAGTGACTTTGCGGGCAAAGGCGGGTGCACTGACGTCACCATCTTTGAACGAATCAGAATCGCGGAGTCCGTTTTTAACCGGAGGAGCGAGGGTGGAGCGAGGGTGTCCAAATGGTATCGCGCTGTATAGGAAATACAGAGAGATATCATTTGGCTGGCCAGGTAACAGTACAAGCAAATTGACGAAGCACTTGCAGAGGTGCCATAGCACCACGGAATTAGTCAGGAAAGGAGGGGATGGGACAGGGAACGATACAACCCAGGTGAAAGTCATGACACATGAGAGATTTGCACTGTAGATTGCCAAATCCTTATTTCCAGTCATTTTGGCGAGAGTAACTAAAGTAATGCAAAAGTAGTGTAATGCCTTACTTTTTATTTAGAGTAATATTGTAATGTAAGGCATTACTTTAAAATGACAGTAACAAGTAATAAGTAGTGCATTACAGTTTTTGAGTAACTTGCCCAACACTGTTACTTACATGACATTTCAATAGTCTGATAACTCCAGAAATCAGATTATGATCAGATTTCAGATGAGACGATGCTGCTGAACTATTTTTAGCCCAGCGCTGATGTCAGAGCAGTGGAAAAGTCCCTTTGTCTGGAGTCAGGACCTCAAGTGTCTGTCTGGGGCACAAGTGGTCACATGATAACAGCTACGACCAGCGCTCGAAAGAAGAGATAATAGAATAGTTTGATGTTTCACTTCCCCCGTTACACTTACGAATACAAAATACTATAAAAATACCTGCTTTGTCAGAATGTGAGTAAGTGTAGGGATGTCATGATGTGAAATTTTAGTATTAACATTATTATAACATATCACATTAAATTTTTTTGAGTATTCATTCACAATTAATGACCAAAGAACAGTGAAATCCATTTATTTTCAACCACGCTGTCCAGTAGAATAGACTTAGACTGACGAAATGTAGTATGGTCACATATTACATACAGCAAAGGTCCTGTTTGCCAAATAATTTCCCTTGTGGATCAATAAAGTTTTGTTTAAATGGGCAAGACACCTAACCGGTCTCACCCGCAGTGTTTATATAAACTGGTGTATGAATGTGTGCGTGAATGGGTGAATGGTTCCTCGTAGTGTTGTAACGACGTCTGTGTAGTCCCTCAGTCGTCCAGGTCGTATCCATAACAAAAGAATATTCACTTCTGTCAATAGAATACAAGTTTTAAGATAGAAAACAAACATTTCACCCCTCACCCATATGTTAAATACAACTCTGGAAAAAAAAAAAAGAGACGACTGCATTTTTTTCTGAAATCAGTATCTCTACATGTATTACAGCTAGGGGTGTGCAAAATAATCGTCATGACAATGCATCGCGATACTAACTTTCACAATATACTGCATCGATTATTGATGCCAAAAATCGATTATTATTAATTAATTATTTATTAATTAATTATTAATACATTAATTCTTAGTTTATTTTTTTAATAAATCCTATGCACTTTTTTTATTTGTGAAAGGGTATTGTTTATGATGGTAGCTACCTCCAAAATGGCAAATGTTTGAACATCATTTTTTGTTTTAGAAAAAATCCTATGCACTTTTTTTGTTATTGGTTTGGTTTATTTGTTTTTGTTATTCAATAAATTCAGTTATGAATTGAGTTGCTCAGAGTTATGTCTCAATTGAAGACACTACCCAGATACACAGCCACTGATATTTAAGTTATCCTATTTTTTTTGGTACATTTTCACTGAAGTATGTCGAATATATTGCAATGCATCGCAATAATTCAAGTATCGTGATGCATCGTGATAGTATCGCATCGTGGCATATGAATCGTGATTCGAATTGAATCGTGACTTCTTTGCCAATACCCACCCCTAATTACAGCCATTCCATTTCAGCGTCTGTTGAATTCCAACACAAACACAAAGCTGAGCTACTTCAGTTCTTGCACCAGGAGTGGAATAAAGTCACCCAAGAACAATGTGAAAGACTTGTGGAGAGCATGCCAAGACGTATGAAAGCTGCGATTAAAAATAAGGGTTATTGCACCAAATATTATTAGCTCAATAGCTACTTTACATCCGTTGTCCTAAGGCAGGTGAGAACAGAAGAACATTTAGAGAAACACGTAAAAGAAACAGAAGTGCACATAGACATGATGGCACGTTAACAACAGTAGACCATTCTCTGAGTTTAAAAGGCTCCAGGAAGAAGAAAATCTATCTGTGTGAGCAAGTTTGATTATTTTTCAACCAATGTTTCAGCGTATTTTTGAAGTTTGAGAAGGATCCACAGTTTCTGGCGTGAGCAGGTAATGAGTTCCATGACTGTGATTCTCTGATAGACGTCACCATTTGGCCAAATTTGTCCCTGCGTCTCTGTATGTTATAGTCTCCTCTGGTCAATGCTCTCGTGTTAACTTGGTTAGTAGTTGTTTTTTTAATTGACTTCTGAACTCTGTAAACATTAGTATTATGTTGTTTTAAAATGAATTTGATCTTGTTTCTTTGCATTGTTTGAGGTCTGAAAACATGCATCTTTTTGTTATTTTGACCATTTGTTATTTTCTGCAAATAAATGCTCTAAACGATAATATTTTTCTTTGGAATTTGGGGGAAATGTTGTCAGTAGTTTATAGACTCAAACAGAAATGTTCCTTTTGCCCAAACACATACGTATAAGTAGTAAAATCAGAAAAACTGATAATTTTGCAGTGGTCTCTTATTTTTTTCCAGAGCTGTGTGACTCAGGGACAGTTCACACTAATTCAGTCTGCCTAGAAAACAAACAGAAATTGTGAAAAATAGCTGTTAGTTTAAGTGTAGTTAGTTTCTCCCTGCAGACAGATGTAAGGCAATGTCCACCAGTGTCTGACCAGAACTGAAAAACTGTTGTCATACTGTTGTAATACTAACATTTCAAAGTCAAAGTCAAAGTCAATGTCAGTAAAGTTTTATTGTCAATTCTGTGTTCGACATACAGTGAATCAAAATTCCGCTTCTCTCTGGCCAAGCAGTGCAAAAAAATACAGTGTACAAAATACAATATAAAGACAATACAAAAACTATCTAAGACAAAAATCTAAGAGCAGTGCAAAGAATAAATACCTATTAACAGATGTCCAAAAAAGTGCAGTGTGCATCAAAATCTGCATTAGAATGTGCATTGAAAAATAAAGATAAAAATAAATGTGCAACAGTAGTAATTTCTTAGCAGCAGCAGTTTTTAAAGTGTTTAGAGTGATATGTTTTTTTTTTATTTTTTTATTTTTTCAAACTCGATTTGGATACTAAGGTATAGAATTGATACTAAATACTGATTCCGATACCAAAATGATAATAAAAAACACTCTTTAAACAACAGAATGTCATTTTCAACATTAAATCTTAGTACTTTCTTTTATATTCCCATGTTTTCTTATATCTGTGCAAACCCTCAGTGGTCCAGTTAGGTTCCACAGTGGTCCATGGGCGTATACTCGTCTATGTGCTCCTATACTTGTTCTGAAACGGCTCAAGATCATTCTAAAGCTTCAGGAAACGTTCATTTCTGTCCTGTGAATGTGACTTTTTTAATTCAGTATTGATTACCTGAGTTTCGATACTTTTGACAACCCCAGTTCCATTTATATTTATATTCAGCTATTATAATTTTTGTGGTTAGTCTATTTCTCTGTGTTTGGGGTCAACAGTACCAGCAGTTGGTGTTACGGGAGTCACAATGTCAAAGTTTGTGAAGCACTAGTTTAAAATGTCTGAACCTGCACAGCACAGAGGGGGTGTGTTATGGGCAAAGTCCAGTGTCTGTCCCAGAATAGTCCAGACTGTACTGGGGGCCGTGTGCAGTTCTCAGGTGTATTTTTAGACGCAGACATGCAAATGAAGCCCCTCTGCTATTTTAATGCTGTGATTAGCTCCTCCTCTCACTGTTCGGTCACAAGTCAGCAGCCTCCAGCGATACACAGAAAAAGATACAACAGTTGACTCGAATGGCTGCAATGTTTTTTCTTAATTTTTTTATTTATTTTATTTTTACATACAGCTCTGGAAAAAATAAGAGACCACTGCCAAATTATCAGTTTTTCTGATTTTACTACTTATAGGTAGTAAAGGAACATTTTTGTTTGAGTCTATACACTACTGACAACATTTCCCCCAAATTCCAAATAAAAATATTACCGTTTAGAGCAGGGGTGTCAAACTCATTTTGGGGCGTATCCAACTTACTTTGATCTCAAAGGGGCCAGATCAGAAAACCCATGGTATATATACCCCAAAAATGGCAATAAGTCCAAATATTTGTCCAGAGAAACTCAAATCTATTACAAAAGTCTTTTTTATTTGATCAACCCTTTCTTTTTCAAAATATTATGAACAACCCGAAACTTTAAGATTTCAACACAATAATACAGGTTTCCCATTTACTCCATGAACAAATAGGAATTAGTCCATTTTATTTGGAAAATGCTGCACTCGATGTCCACTTTTCTCATTTTTGACATTTTGCTCATGAGGGTGTCACGGTCAACAGTAAAAATGAAATGATGGTCCTTTAAGAAAAAGATAATTTGTGCTAATATGCTGGGCTGTGCAGAAAAGTGGTGCAGAAAATAAATTACCAATATTTTAAAAGAAAATTTAAATATTCATAAAATATTTAAATAGAAAATCAGCTGAGGGCCAGATTAAAGGTCTTTGGGGGGGGTTTAGAGCATTTATTTGCAGAAAATGACAAATGGTCAAAATAACAAAAAAAGATACATGTTTTTAGACCTCAAACAATGCAAAGAAACAAGATCAGATTCATTTTAAAACAGCATAATACTAATGTTTACACTTAAAGGGACAGTGTGTAGGATTCGTGGCGCATAGGTGGTTAGTAGCTATTCCACTTCCTCTTTTGGCTATGGCAGACCACGAGGGTCACCCGGGCGCGACGTAGCGCCGACAGCTCGCGTAGCCCGCGCCGCTGTATACATAAAACGCGGTCCCCCGTTCACTTTTTTTTTTCTTTTTGCATGAAAACACACAATCCCGATCATGATTCATGACAATCTACACATCAAATGAAACCTTACAGTCTCCTCTTTTTGACTATGCAATTCATTTCCCTGCAAAACAATCACTCCCCGAGCACATGGGGCTTTTATACAGAAAAGCACAAAACGAGGTTAGCTTACCTTTGAAGGCTCTGCACAGGTCAAACTCTGTATTTCATCATAAACTTGGTCTCAATCTGTCCATAAGGATCCAGCGAATAAAATCCAGTAAAACAATTTAGTCCAAAATACGTGTTATATCCATTACGAGTGTGATACAGCAGCATGCTTGTTTACCCAAGGCTCCCCCCTTCCCCCCTCCCCTTCCCCTTCTCTCCTTCGCTCCTCCGCTCCCTCAGGCAGCGCGGCTGAGCAGCTGTTAGCAGGAGCCTCGGCGAAGGATGAGCCCAAATGTCCTTCTGCGGCTCTCGTATTCAAAATGGCTGCTTCTATATGGGGAAGATCCCCCTTTTATGTGACTATATCTAAGTCCAAAAGAATACTTTGATTTCATGATGGAAGTGAAAAGGCTTGGAAAACAATGTATTTTTGAATGGGTATCTTCAATTTCAGTAATTAATGGGTAAAAATCTTACACACTGTCCCTTTAAGAAGAGTTCACAAATCAATATTTGGTGCAATAACCCTTATTTTTAATCACAGCTTTCATGTGTCTCTCCACAAGTCTTTCACATTGTTCTTGGGTGACTTTATTCCACTCCTGGTGCAAGAACTGAAGTAGCTCAGCTTTGTGTTTGTGTTGGAATTCAACAGACGCTGGAATGGAATGGCTGTAATACATGTAGAGATGCTGATTTCAGAAAAAAAATGCAGTGGTCTCTTATTTTTTTTCCAGAGCTGTATAAATAGATTTGATTTGACTAGAATTTATAAACTTTGCAATAATCCATTTTGCCATAACTTAGTCAATTGTCTTAAAATGTTTGTATTAACCTGCTCTACACAATCCTGATGTTTTTATTTAGCTATTTTGTCAGTAAAATCAATTTCTATTCCTAATATGGAACAGTGGAACAGTTTATACAGTCTGTGGTTCAGAGCCAAATATGAAGTGTCTTGCAAAAAGACACAATGGCAGTATTTTAGTAGAATTGTCAAAGTTATTAATACCCAGATAGTAATCAATACTAAATCTAGTATCAATACTAGACTAGACAAGTATTGCTGAAAAAAAGGCTTAACTTTTTAAAATGTATCAATACTGAAAAGAATTTACAGGAAATATTTTTAGAATAAATCTTAAAGAAACTACAGTTTATTGCAGGAGTGTCAAACTCATTTTGGTCCAGGGGCTGTATCCAACCTATCAATCAAAGGGGCCGGATCAGAAAACTCATGGCAAATATACCCCAAAAATTGGAATAAGTCCAAATATTTGTGCAGAGAAACGCAAATCTATTACAGAAGTCTTTTTTATTTGACGAACTCTTTCTTTTACAAAATATTATAATATTATGAACAACCTGAAACTTTAAGAAAAATGCAATTTCAACACAAGCATACAGGTTTCCCATTCACCTTCGTGGACAAATAGGAATTAGTCCATTTTTCTTGGAAAATCCTGCACTCGCGTCCACTTGTTTTCCACACATTTTCTGATGAGGGTGTTACGGTCAACAGTCAAAACGATGGTCCTTTAAGAGCGTTTGGAAAGAGGCGAGTCTTCATTTGTGCTGCTCTGGTGGGAGGGGCCACGCACAGAGGCGCTGGAGATGCTGCTCTGCTAAACTGTGCAGAAAATTACCAATATTTTAATAGGAAATTAAAATATAATCAAAATATTTTAAAGGTCCCATGGCATGAAATTTTCACTTTCTGAGGTTTTTGAACGTTAATGTGAGCTCCCCTACCCTGTTTAGCCCCCCCCTATGGTTAAAAGTTGTGAAATGTCTAAACTGAGCATTTGCGATCCTTTTCTGCGTTACAAAAAATCGGAGCTCAAACGGGCGAGTTTGAACAAGGCACCTTATTGACGTCAGATCGAAAAAAGAAATGCAAATGCAGTTCCACCCCCGTCTGTCTGTACTCAGCGTCTCTGTAAATCACGCCCAGAGAGTTTGGACTGTGAATGCGCTAGGCAATGCGAAATGCGTTTTTTTTATTTGCCTGGAGGCACGTCCGAGTGTTTCTAGGCTCGGAAGTCCTTTATCTGAGCCTCTGGACCTTTGAACAGCAGTGGTTTAATTTTATTTTATGTGGAAATGTGTTTATTTTTCAATGGAACGCTTCAAATCTCTCCCCCGTGCAAAAACAAGGAAATGGATCAGCTGTGGGCTCTGAGCTCTGAGCGGAGAGTTTGGCCACGCCCCCACCCTCTACTATTGGCCATCTCTTTTCTCCTCATTTGCATTCAAGCAACAACGCCCAGAATAAAGAGTTTGAGAGAGATATTTATGACTCTTTCTCATCTTATCTCTGTTTCTCATGCACTGAGTGTTGATTTTGAAGAAGGATTCATTTACAGTATTAGGGAACCATTAAGGAGCCATATAAAAGCATCAAGAAGTACCATGTCATGGGATCTTTAATAGAAAGTCAGCCAAGGTCCCCGGGCTGCATTTTTGACACCCCTGGTTTATTGAGTTGGAAATCACATTCTATTGTCTACTAAAATAATGTATTAAAATATACGTTATTGTGGCATCTAGTATCAAACCTTTCGCTTTCACACAAATAAAGTTTGAAATTTTAGTCACATAACATCGCTAGTAACCATCTTGTTTTCTGTGCCTCCTCATTTCACCAAAATAAACTAATAAAAACATGTGGGTGTTATTTTTTTCATGAAGTTCACTAATCATTCCTCACTCAAACACTAGAGGGCAGTGCTTCCCCACGAATCAGCAGAACACGGCCCTCTATCCCAGGCTGGAAAAGAGGCAGAAGCACATTTGATTTGACTGAAAATCCCGCTGTGGTTTGTATTGACTTTGTTGTGTGTTTCAGAGGAGCATCTCGGAGAACTCACTGGTGGCCATGGACTTCTCAGGACAGAAGAGCCGTGTGATCGAGAACCCCTCCGAGGCCCTGTCTGTGGCTGTGGCGGAGGGACTGTCCTGGAGGGTGAGCCAAAACCACACCTTACTACTACTGTACAATCAATAATAGTATTGATTGTAATTATAAATAGAATACAGAACAAGTAGAATTGCAGGTTTAATTTAGTTCCTCCCTCTGCTTGTAGCATTAGAGCAGAGATTTACGTATTTATGTATTTATTTATGTTTTTCTGCATTTATTCATTATTATATATATATATACTTTATTCTTATATATCCCTGCTATTTCTATATATGTTTTTAGTAAATTCATTTATAAAGATTCATATATTAGACGTTTTTTGGCCGATATGTGGGGACGATTTTGTTTTGTTTTTGTTTAATTTTTTTTCAAGTCTTCAACTAAATCTTTATGCATTTACTTTTTATACATACGGAAGCCGCTGGCTGGCCGATACAGACTTAATGCCGATACCAGATACGCTAAAAAGAGCAAGAATCGGTCCTATATATCGGTCTATCTCTACATATAAGTCAAACATCAGAGGACTAAGAGTAGAAATGATAGCTTTTAAAATTAGATCTCTTTATTTTATTTTATTTATATATTTACTATATATATTTATTGTAATGTTTACAGATTTTAGTGTTTTCTTTTATTTTTTCCCTTTAATGAATAAATAAATTCATTTTTCTTCTCAATTTCCCCCTAAATAGTCCTAAATAGCTTACCATTATTCATGCATTTATTGGTGAATTCAAATAAACTTTCACATTGTTATTAAGGATTTAAGTCAGAAATATTATGTTATTAGGGATTTTATTTATTTTTATTTCACTAATCGTGTATCATATTTGGCTATAAATAATCACATTTGTAACTTTTGGTTCAGAAGAAAAGCTGTCACCGTCTCAGTGGTCATGGCAGTCCCTCCTCCTCAGTCTCCAGCTTAGGTTTGTCACACGTTCATTTTAACTCGAACTAAACGATAAATAATCACTAATAATAATCAATATTTCTGATTATAGCTCTCCACATGAGCCAGCCCTGGTTCCACAGTAAACTGTCCAGAGAAGAGGCTCAGAGGCTCATCACGCAACAGGGGCTCATTGATGGGTACATTTTATCTCATTACACCTTTATTTTTATTTACTTTTTATTTACTGGATTTTAAATGACTATACTGCAGTTTTTTTGTTTTAGTCCTAATAATATAGCCTAGACAAACATTTAAGGGTGATTCTCCCAACTATTAAAGAATTTGTGTCCCAGAATAAGAAATAAGAAAAACAAAAACACGTTTGTCATTTTTTTATTCATGCTGCACTTACTAGACATAAAGATGAACTTACAAAAAATGTGTGATAGATAAATTATTATTTTTATTATAGAAAATGTGTTTTTATTTTATTTTATTTGTCCCTTGGCCAGGTTTTGGACTCTCAGTCCTTCATAAGACTGAAATTAAATTTGATTCAACAGTAACTTCATTGACAAATGGCACAGAAATTCCTTATTTTAATGAAAAATATCATTAGTATTTTATTTATTTTTTCATAAAAAGATCACCTGTCCCTAGGGATCACTGTCATTTCCAACACAAAATGTAACTTTAATCTTTTTTTAAACCTTTGTCTACTTGAACCACATCAGTTGTGATGTGACAGGAGCTCATGTTAGCATAGCAGCGTTAGCTCCATGGAAGGAAGGGAAACAAGAACAAAATCAAGGTCAAGTTTTACAAAACCAAGAGTAGGTTTATTGGTCATCATTTCTAAACACCTCTGTAGGAGCCATTTCGTACATTCTGTGTTCTGGAATATTCTGTTTTATAACAGCACTTCCTGTCCCGCCTTCAGGTTCAGGAAAGGCATTGTGATTGGTCCACATTTATCTTTGTTCCTTGTTCTTTTATCTTTGATCTCACCTACTATAAAATACAGACGTAGGGACCACACTGACACAGAGAGGACACAGACACCGAAGAAGGCACACCAGAAGACAGAAGACACACCACACCAAGACACATACACACACACACAAGAAGAACGACGTTAAGTAGCGCATGAGGACGTCAGGAGGTCGTCATGTAACGCCGCATAATTGTCACGTAATAGTGTAACATCGGACGTCTCCCGGGTGACAGACGGGATACGCAACGCTCCAAGCAGGGCTCTCAAGTTTTGAGCGGGGTCGTGCGTGAGACTGTAATTTCCGAGGAAGGGGACGGGGGGGTGCGAGTGAACAATTTTTCCCGCTTGAATTGCGTGAGAAATGCCGTGTGAGCGTGTGAACACGTCGAATTGCGTGTTGAGAGCCCTGTTTGTCTAAAGAGCAAACTTAAACTACAAAGCAACTAATGAGAGTTATAATAAAAGTTATTACCTGATGGTTCTCAGTTTGTTTTATCATCACCGCACTTTGTCAGTGCGCGCTGAGAGGGGCGGGGAGGAGGGACCGGGGCAGGGGGGAGCGGGACATTTTTAACGGATTCAAGTAAGAGTCTGGTTAATACACCGGGCCCGCGTCTCATCGCGTCTCACCGCGTCTCACCATGGGCAGTTCGGCTCTGGGCCGCGCGTATTCCGCGCGTAAGCCGTCGGGGGGGGACACGTTACGCACAGACGGAGACACCGGGACTGAGGCTCAGGACGTGCCCGGGGGACGGCGCGTCTGCTCCGGCCTCCGCTCGGACCGTGCGCCCGGAGCAGGGGGAGTTTTTTTCGCTGAAAACCCGCAGAGCCTGCATAAACTAAGCCACACAGACCGATTTTCTGGGCACAAAAAAAAAGAAAAGAAAAAAAAAGAAATCAGCGTGAGAAATGCCATGTGTGGCGTGTGAGCGTGTGAACACGTTGAATTGCGTGTCTCACTCTCAATGCGTGAGACTTGAGAGCCCTGGCTACAAGGCACATACGGACAGCAAGGAAGGACGTCGAATAGCATCGTCAACAATGCAACATAGGGTGAATCCTGTCGGGAACCAAGTAGTACAAGGAAGCCCGGTCTCCCAGTGACAGGCAGGACCACTATACGACACACAAAGACGTCAAGAAGGACATCAAAACACAGACAGAGCCTAACACAACACGCATAGGAAAACCACAAGCCTCAGAAATTCATCTTTCCATTTCCCTCTTTATTCACCTTATTTGTATCCACTCTGTATGACCTTCACTTTAGTAAAGATAGAAAAGACAAACCTTTTGATTCAAGACTCTTTAATTACATTACGTGACGCGTCGGAAAGAAACTTCAAGAAACACCGAGGCCGAGGCTAGTGAGGCGGTTCGCTGCACTCACAACCTCATATTTCCTTTGAATATACAAATAATGAGAAAAATACCATTTTATATTGTGTATTTTGTATATTGTGTATATTTTATGCTAACTCTAAAACAGAGATTAGCATGCTAATATGTCATGAGATTTTAAAATAATCATTTCCATCACTTTATTTATTGTTATTGTTTATTATTATTTATTGAATATTTATGTAATTTCATTACAACCACTATCAGTTAATGTTTCTACACATTGTGAAGTAACAAATCAAAATATTTCTAAAAATATGCATTGGATTTTCTGAAAAATATCATGACCAAATTTGACTGAGAATCAACCTTAAAAGTTATGATTATATGTGGCACTTCAGTACAAAGGTGATGTATTAATACCAATAAAAAGTAAATAAAAAATACCCAATACATACTAAATCATGTAAACCATATAGTAAAAGCTAAAATAAATAACATTAGAAAAGCTCTAGAAAAATAACTAAACCCACTATTTTGGAATAAACTATGTACAAGGCTCGTCTTTCACACAGATTTGAAAAAGTCCTGTGTTTATTTATACGGTTTCTTTGTCACTTTTGTTAGTGAGAAGTGTTAGGATGAAATGGTAGAAAAGAGTCCCTCGTTTTAAAAGGCTGAACGGCTGACCTTGTTGCTATGGGTTACTCATCATTTCACAGCCTCTGATTGGTCGAAGGAAAACTCAAGGAAAAGTATTATTTCCTCAGTGTAGTGCTGTATGTTTCCTCAATGTATTTTTCCCTTTTATTCCTTTCTTTTTGCTTTTACACTACTGTGATAACCTGTACTGTTTATGTAGAGTTCTGCTTTTTTTGGAATGAAAAGGCAAAATGAAAACAGGTCAGTGGAGTCACATGAGAAATGCATGATAAACGGAGAAATTCAATTTGTCAACTGGACAAAGTTTGTTTTGTATTCCGTAATACAAAAGAGACAGATTAGTGGAGATAGTGTCAGAGCTATTTCAGTGTAGGAGCTCCTCCCTGCAGCTACATATAAACAGGGTCTAACCAGCACTAGAACCAGAGCTGACGAAAAGTTTTCGACCAAACAAACTTTGTCTAGTTGAGAAATTGAATTTCTCCTTTTATCATGGATTCTACCTGGACGACTGAGGGACTCTTCTCACATGAGAAATGCATGTTTTATATTAAGTATTTCAATTGGAAACTACTACTACCACAGCTCATTTTCTAATATTCTTTATTATTTACAGCAAACATTTATATGTATTCATCCTGTTTTTACTAATAATGATGAATAAAAAATAAAATGAACAAATTGTATGAAATTTAAAGCAGCAATATTACATTTAATTGCCATTTTTGCTGCAAAAATATCTTGAATGTTTGTTTGGTTACATCATTTTTATCAGATAATGTCTAAAGAAAGCATTTTAAAAAGTAAAACAAAAAAAGTCTCTTTGCACAGAAATGTTTCCAAACTTAAAATGTATTTTAGTGCAATTAAATAATTCACTTGACAATTTTACAAACTGAACTCCTCAGATATTTGAACACAAAAACATGATTTCTTTTTCAGTGTGTTCCTTCTTCGAGACAGCCAAAGTAACCCAAAGACATTCGTCCTGTCACTGTGCCACCAGCTCAAAATCAAACACTTCCAGATACTTCCCGTGAGTCTTTTTTTATTTTTATTTTCCTCACAAAAACAAACATCTGCCAGGTTTGAGTATTTTCTCATAATACATACATTATATTTAAAGATCCTGTATTCTGATCCATGTTGTAATGTTTCCTCTTCACAAACATCTGGAGTTGTGTTTTGTTTCATTCACATATATTCTGCATACTTTTGAGAGTTCTTCTCTCACACAGAAAAATCTGATCCACCTTGTGATGTCATGTGGCAATACAGGAAGTGCTCCACTGTGTTTTTAAACTCCATACACCTTCACTAGAATCATTTGGATCATTTCAGCCCTGGAATTGCCAATCTTGACTGAACTTAAAGTAAAAGGAGCTGTTAACTTGAAAACTACAGCTTTGTGACATCACAAGTGGGAACAGAGGATTCTCAGGAGGATCCTTGGGGATATAGTCAGACTAATAAAGGATTACTCAAACATGTGAATGAAACAAAACACAACTCCAGGTGTCTTAACATGTGCGTAATTTTGTCTAATGCAGTGGTTTTTAACGTTGGAGGTACTGAACCCCAACAGTTTCAAATGCACATTCACCGAACCCTTCTTTATTGAAATATAAAATGATTCCCCCCCCCCCAAATTCAAAACATGGGTATATGTTTTACTGGTGCACAAAATGAACCATGCATTAACATCACTGTGTTCAAAGAACAAAACCAATACAATGCGTGAATTCACAACAAATTACACAACTTTTCACAAAGACATGACCTTTTTAATACTACCACACTGAAATGGTTTTAATTTTTAACCTTATGTATTCCAATAATGAACTTATTATATTTATGCCATTTATTATTTTTAACATTTTAACACACACCCATCACCTAATTTCCACCAGGTTACAATAATAATGAATATTTACTGCAAATCTGTCTAACGATTTCTCACGAATCATATGAGTCGGGTGTGTGTGTTGACCTCCGCCGAACCCCTGAGACCCTAGAGTTTGATCAAATCCAGGTTAAGAACCACTGGTCTAGTGTTTTTATTCTGATGAAGTTTATAATTTGACTTCCTGGTTAGACATGGGTAGCAAATATGTCACATGTAGAAGTAATTCCAGTCCTGTTACCTGTAACAATTATGAACAGACAAACAAAACTAGATGTGTCAGAAAAAAAAAAGGGTTTCTTGCTCAAAGTTTTGGCATTTTGGATAAAATTTCCTGTGCTGATGGCATAGGTAGAGACGTTCTAGAATAGAATAGAAGTCTTTGTTGTCACTATACAAAGTGAGATGTCGTGTGGAGCAGCCGACAACAGATGCATAATAGACACAGTATATAAGAATAGAATAAAATAGATTAATAGATTAAAAATGATTTCAATTACAATATACACAATATACACAAGTAGAGCTGTCAAACAATATGAAAAACAATATGTACATTTACACTATATTGCACAGTAGAGTGCGTTTTAAATCTCACCATTTCTGGTATTTTTGTATATTTTTTCTCAACTTTTTTTCTACAAACTGTCACTTAAACAGTGTAAAACTATAATAAACATTCACCCCAGGTACTTTTCCACCACAAAAAGTAATAATTAGAAAAACATGAAAACCTGCCGTTGAAATATTTGCCCTGATTTTTGAACAGGTGGACGAAGAGGGAGAGCTCTTCTACAGCCTGGACGACGGCCACACCAAGTTCTCCGACCTGATCCAGCTGGTGGAGTTTTACCAGCTCAACCGAGGCGTGCTGCCTTGCAAACTCAAACACCACTGTGCCCGAGTGACCCTGTGAACTCTGACCACTGACCCCAGACACTACCCCTCCCAGAGACTCACCCGTGCTATTCGCTAACATCTAACTCTACTGGAGTGCCTTCAGGATGCACAAAACCCCTCTACCAACCACTGTAATTGTAAATGTTTTTTTTTGTTTTTATTTTTGTTTCTGCAGAAGTGAAGCGCCAGGCCTGTCACGATAAAAAAAAAAAAAAAAAAATACATTGAAATATTGCTACAAAAAAGTATACTAAATGATCATTTTACTACTTTACTACTACTAAAACTACTTTATGTCACTGTCACACAAAAACCCTCGCAAGATAAACCCAGGAAACCTTTCTCTAAGTTAAACCATATTCTAAAAATTCTAAATAGTGTAATTAAACACACTGTACCTGCTTTTTACTCTTTAAAATGAACTAATTCTGATTTTACATTTTTTAAATGTGATGCTAACAGTAACTAGCATGCTAACAGCACACTTCTTGACTCTGGGACAATAAAACACTTTTAAAATTATTCGCTAATGTGTCAGATGTAAATTAACTGACCAACCGCAGCTCAAATGGCAAAAGGAGAAATTCAATTTGTCAAGTGGACAAAAGTTTATTTGGTCGAATACATTTTGCAGCTTGGATGGACTTTGCCATAGATTCTACCTGGACGACTGAGGGATTCTACATTCAGCTCAAATACTCTCACATCACAAAAAATCCCACCTAGTGCAAAGAAAAGGTATATACGATAATTATTTAAAAATATTTTAAAATGTGAAGAGACAAAACTAATTAATTTTAAACGGTTTGAAGTGGTACAGTTATTTTTAATTGTTTAATTACTCACCATGATGAGTTTATAGCTCTGGAAAAAAAATAAGAGACCACTGCAAAATAAATGATTTTTTCAGTTTTTCTGATTTTACTACTTATAGGTATGTGTTTGGGCAAAAAGGAACATTTTCTTGGGTCCTAGTTTAGACTTGGTTCAGACCGGGTTTAGTCCTTGTTTAGTCCCTGTTTTAACCTGGTTTAGTCCTAGTTTACTCCTGGTTCAGATCTGGTTTAATCCTAGTTTAGTCCTGGTTTAGTCCCATTTTTAACCTGGTTTAGTCCTGGTCTAGCCCTGATTCAGTCCAAGTTTAGGTCTGGTTGAATCCTAGTTTAGTCCTGGTTTAGTCCCCTTTTTAACCTGGTTTAGTCCAAGTTCATCCCTGCTTTAGCCTTGGTTCAGACCTGGTTTAGTTCTAGATTAGACCTGCTTTAGTCTTGGTTCAGACCTGGTTTTGTTGTAGTTTAGACCTGCTTTAGTCTTGGTTCAGACCTGGTTTAGTTCTAGATTAGACCTGCTTTATCCTTGGTTCAGACCTGGTTTAGTTCTAGATTAGACCTGCTTTAGCCTTGGTTCAGACCTGGTTTAGTTCTAGATTAGACCTGCTTTAGCCTTGGTTCAGACCTGGTTTAGTTCTAGATTAGACCTGCTTTAGTCTTGGTTCAGACCTGGTTTTGTTGTAGTTTAGACCTGCTTTAGTCTTGGTTCAGACCTGGTTTAGTTCTAGATTAGACCTGCTTTAGTCTTGGTTCAGACCTGGTTTAGTTCTAGATTAGACCTGCTTTAGTCTTGGTTCAGACCTGGTTTTGTTGTAGTTTAGACCTGCTTTAGTCTTGGTTCAGACCTGGTTTAGTTCTAGATTAGACCTGCTTTATCCTTGGTTCAGACCTGGTTTAGTTCTAGATTAGACCTGCTTTAGCCTTGGTTCAGACCTGGTTTAGTTCTAGATTAGACCTGCTTTAGCCTTGGTTCAGACCTGGTTTAGTTCTAGATTAGACCTGCTTTAGTCTTGGTTCAGACCTGGTTTTGTTGTAGTTTAGACCTGCTTTAGTCTTGGTTCAGACCTGGTTTAGTTCTAGATTAGACCTGCTTTAGTCTTGGTTCAGACCTGGTTTAGTTCTAGATTAGACCTGCTTTAGCCTTGGTTCAGACCTGGTTTAGTTCTAGATTAGACCTGCTTTAGCCTTGGTTCAGACCTGGTTTAGTTCTAGATTAGACCTGCTTTAGTCTTGGTTCAGACCTGGTTTAGTTCTAGATTAGACCTGCTTTAGCCTTGGTTCAGACCTGGTTTAGTTCTAGATTAGACCTGCTTTAGTCTTGGTTCAGACCTGGTTTAGTTCTAGATTAGACCTGCTTTAGTCTTGGTTCAGACCTGGTTTAGTTCTAGATTAGACCTGCTTTAGTCTTGGTTCAGACCTGGTTTAGTTCTAGTTTAGACCTGCTTTAGTCTTGGTTCAGACCTGGTTTAGTCTCAGGCTTGTGCTCTCCACAAGTCTTTCACATTGTTCTTGGGTGACTTTATTCCACTCCTGGTGCAAGAACTGAAGTAGCTCAGCTTTGTGTTTGTGTTGGAATTCAACAGACGCTGGAATGGAATGGCTGTAATACATGTAGAGATGCTGATTTCAGAAGAAAATGCAGTGGTCTCTTTTTTTTTTTTTCCCGGAGCTGTATGTAGCTGTAAACCTAACAACTAGCATGCTAACGTGCACTTCTCAGAAAATAAAACATGTTATAATTCGATGTCGACAGTACACGGCGCACTAAGAGCTGCTTATACAATATATCTATAGGGGGGCAAGACAGATTTTGCTCAAATCCAAGGAAAAAAATCAAATCATTTAAAGGGGCACTGCGTAACATTTCTAGTGGACGGTCCGCCACCTGCTTGTCTCTATGGAACTGTTATTGCTTCGTCTAGAATGTTCCACAGTACAGACTAAACCTATCTATCACAAGGGAGACAAGCAGGTCACATCACAACGCTAGATTACAACTCAGATCTGCGGAGAGTCACCCCTGTTCACAAAACTGAACAATAGAAACACCCGTAATGAATAAATGCTAGATGGATATGTTTAATGTCATACCACGGAACATGCCAGGGAAAGCAATAACATCTCCATGGAGACAAGCAGGTAGCGGACCTTCCAGCAGAAACCCTTTAAAGGATAAGTGAATATACAGTAGTAATTATCGTGACAGGCCTGAGAGACGTTAGCGGGGGCACTTGTGTCTGTTGGATGTTTTTCATTTGGCTGGAAGTGTCCAAGGACGACGGCGGTTAATGTGTGGGCTCGAAAACTGCAGCTCCAACACTGAAAAAAACAAGAGCAGAGTGTTTTCAGCGTCGACAGCGGAGAGAGAGATGGAGGAAAACACGTCTACATTGTCTACTGCAGCTGCCAGCGCAAAGCTACGGTGGCCCTGAAGGAAAACAAGAAACGGGCAAGCAAATTTTAGGTAAAAGATGACAAAAAAAATTCAAAGTGCAATAAAATGTTGTGGAAATGTTGCAAAAAATGTTGCAAGAAATGTTAAAAAGCACATATTATGAAAAAAAAATGAAAGAAAATTACAAAAATACAAACATTTATTAATTAAATTTTTTGGTTTTCATGTGATTTTTTTGCGGTTTCAAGACTCCACATATTAAGTTAGCAAAATTTATAAAGCTACTTGAATTGAAGTGATATTAATTTTGTTTTTAAACTTTTTTTTGGTCATGTTTTTCCTATTTCTTTTGCCTTTAACCATTGCATGACTCCTCCTTCAGAGCCACCTTTACACCACTAATGTTTTTAGAGCTCGGAATTTCACACAGAGTCTTCCATAAACGTTAATTATTTTACTTTACAAGTGATTTTATTCAGGTATCTTGGGTAACGGCTTTCAACCTCAGGAACTGTCACGATACTGAATGAGTTTTTTTGTAACTCTCTTGTCAGAAATACCGTTAAAAACACAGGCCTACAATATAAAAGTGCGTTGTGTACGTTTTTGGTTAGGGGTCCATCGCCTTCTTGGATCTTCTTCTCATTGCTCTGCCTGGAATGTTCCACAGTATGACATTAAACAGCTTTTCCTCACATTTATTCAGTAACAGGTGGTTTTATTGCTCAAAAACACCTAGAAAAACAGTGACTGGGTTGTCTCTCCACAGATCTGACCTGTACAGTAACTTGGTCTGGTTTAGTCTCCATGAAGATCGAAAGGTTTAATATCATACTGTGAAACATTCCAGACAAAGCAAGAACATCTCCACGGACGGACCCTTCACCGGAAAAGTTACACAATGCAGCTTTAAGCCCCCGTGATGAGTTGTCAAATCCATATCTGAAAACACTGAATTATTACAAAAAATACATCATGTACAAATGCAACATTATCTGTATAAAATGTTCTGTTTTAAAGCAATACGGTGATATGTTTTTTCTGCAGTTGTGTTCTTCCATTGAAACAAATTGTATCAGAAGAGTTGAACTAATGTCATGGACTGCAATTTTCTATAAACATTTGTGTTTTTAATGTGGGACCTTGTACGATTTATTACCAGGAAATACAGCTCTGGAAAAAAATAAGAGACCACTGCAAAATTATCAGTTTTTCTCATTTTACTACTTATAGGTATGTGTTTGGGCAAAAGCAACATTTTTGTTTGAGTCTATAAACTACTGACAACATTTCCCCCAAATTCCAAATAAAAATATTATCGTTTAGAGCAGGGGTGTCAAACATGCAGTCTGGTGTCCAGATCCGGCCCTCCAAGACCTTTAATCTGGCCCTCGGCTGATTTTCTATTAAAATATATTAATTATATTTTAATTTTCTATTAAAATATTTTCTTTGCCTCTTTTCTGTGCAGTTTAGCACAGCAGCGTCTCCAGCGCCTCTGTGCGTGGCCCCTCCCAGGACTATTGTTGTGACTGTTGACTGTGACACCCTCATCAGGAAAATGTCAAAAATGAGAAAAGTGGACGCCGAGTGCAGGATTTTCCAAGAAAAATTGACTAATTCCTGTTTGTTCACGGAGGTGAATGTGAAACCTGTATGCTCGGTGTGTTTGCAACAAGTGGTGGTGCTCAAAGAATATAATCGTAAACGCCACTACGAGACACGGCATTTCGAACAATACAATAACTTGAACGGAGAATTGAGAAGACAGAAGATAAACTAATTATTGCTGGGACTGAAGAAACAGCAGTCTGTAATAGATTTGTGTTTCTCTGCACAAATATTTGGACTTATTGCTATTTTTGGGGTAAATATGGCATGAGTTTTCTGATCCGGCCCCTTTAGGATTGGATTGGATACGGCCCCCGGACCAAAATGAGTTCGACACCCCTGGTTTAGAGCATTTATTTGCAGAAAATGACAAATGGTCAAAATAATAAAAAAAGATACATGTTTTCAGACCTTAAACAATGCAAAGAAACAAGATCAGATTCATTTTAAAGGTCCCATGACATGGTACTTCTTGATGCTTTTATATGGCTCCTTAATGGTTCCTTAATACTGTAAATGAATCCTTCTTCAAAATCAACACTCAGTGCATGAGAAACAGAGATAAGATGAGAAAGAGTCATAAATGTCACTCTGGAACACTCCATTATGGGCGTTGTTGCTTGAATGCAAATGAGGAGGACAGAGATGGCCTATAGTAGGGGGTGGGGGCGTGGCCAAACTCTCCGCTCTTTCCTTTTCAGCTGTGCGCTGTGACCCACTTCCGTGTTTTTGCGCAGAGGGAGAGATGAGAAGCGTTCCATTGAAAAATAAACACATTTTCACAGAAAATAAAATTAAACCACTGCTGTTTCAGATATCCACAGGCTCAGATAAAGGACTTCCGAGCCTAGAAACACTCGCAAGTTCCTCCAGGCAAATAAAAAAACGTATTTCGCATTGTGTAGCTCCTCCGCAGTCCAAACTCTCTGGGCGTGATTTACACAGACGCTGAGTACAGACAGACGGGGGTGGAACTGCATTTGCATTTCTTTTTTCAATCTGACATAACAAAGTTGCCTTGTTCAGAATCGCCCGTTTCAGCTCTGATTTTTTCTAACGCAGAAAAGAATCGCAAATGCTCAGTTTAGACATTTTGCCACTTTTAGCCATGGAGGGGGGGGGCTAAACAGGGTAGAGCTCACATTAACGTTCAAAAACCTCAGAAAGTGAAAATTTCATGCCATGGGACCTTTAAAACAGCATAATACTAATGTTTACACTTAAAGGGATAGTTCGGGTTTTTGGATGTGAATCTGTATGGCATCCCCTTCAGCAGTGTCATGCATTAACACTGACTTACCCCTGACAGTGTCCTCTGAGCCGAGTTCTGCCCCGGTTCTGGCGCTGCCGAAAGTAGGTCCGGCAAGTTAGCGGGGACAGTTAATAAAGCTTGTTTTTCTTCTCAAAACAATATTTGTCCAAAAAGTGATATATTTGCGTCACAAAACCGTTGTCCACGAAAAAGTCAATAGTCATAATCGATTGGTGCTATTTTCTCTCGAGTCGTATCACTGCGCGCTGCTCCCAGCTGGACAACCGTACCTGTTTGTGTTTTAATACTCGGGAAGTAAAATATCTGACTATGACACCGACGAGGAGGACGTTAGCTTCAGCAAAAAGCCAGAGTATGAACCTGAATATACAGATGTAGAAATTAGGCAGAGGGAGTTGGAACAGGAAGGGAGAGAAAAGTGTTTGAGGCTGGAGCCACTGCTCAACAACAACAACAACAACTGAAAAAGTGTTGTGTTCGTGTGTTGTGTTCAGTGATACGACTCGAGAGAAAATAGCACCGAGCGATTATGACTTCTGACAACTGTTGTGATGCAAATATATCACTTTTTGGACAAATATTTTGTTGAGAAGAAAAACAAGCTTTATTAACTGTCCCCGCTAACTTGCCGGACCTACTTTCGTCAGCGCCAGAACCGGGGCAGAACTCGGCTCAAAGGACAGTGTCAGGGGTAAGTCAGTGTTAATGCACGACACTGCTGAAGGGGATGACATACAGATTCACATAAAAAAACAAAAACAAACTATCCTTTAAGAAGAGTTCAGAAATCAATATTTAGTGCAATAACCCTTATTTTTAATCACAGCTTTCATGCGTCCACTCCTGGTGCAAGAACTGAAGTAGCTCAGCTTTGTGTTTGTGTTGGAATTCAACAGACGCTGCAATGGAATGGCTGTAATACATGTAGAGATGCTGATTTCAAAAAAAAAAAAAATGCAGTGGTTTCTTATTTTTCCAGAGCTGTATTTAGTATAACAGTCTTATCAAGTGCGTAAATAGAGCATGCGGTTAAAAAAAAAAAGAGGACATTAAAGCCACGCTAAGTGTAAAAGTACACAAGTATGGGTCTATAAGCGCCCCGCGGGGGGTGTTTGCGAAGACAATATGTTTTTAATGAAAAAGTGGCACGTAGTTATATTTAGACGCACGTAGGGGGCGCTCTATCCTTGAGCTGTCAGCGGTGATGTAGTGATTCACCGGGAACACTTTGTAATAAACAGGGGACTGTGTGTGGACTGTATTGTTAAAAAAAAAAAAAAGAGAGAGAGAGAGAGAAAAAGGTAAAATTATATAAAATTTCATAGTTTATAAATTTACAGTAATTGTTTAACACTAATAATTTGAATTATATTGAATTACTGTATTACATATTTTTGCTAATTACTACTATTAACAATATAAAAAAAATAAACCATAACGGGTGAAATGAAAACATAACACTTATATTACTTTTACAGCCAAATAACTAAAAATCATTATCTCTCATGATAAACATGTATGTAATTGGGTACTTTAATTACAAAATGTCAGTTTTGCGATGCTGCTTTTTACAATATCAATTTATTTGTGATTAGCATAATGATTTATACATTTCTGTCTATTAAAAAAACTATTATTATTGCCTTAATTTACACTTACATCAGACACCAGATTAAAATGAACTGGATTTGGATCTAATCTTTGTCTTTTGAACCAGATGTTTCCATTACCTGCCACCACCACTAGATGGGAGTATAAGCACTGTATTTTCTGTTGCTGCCGTAAAAGAAAGTAATGAAGAAAAGTTTTAAATATTGAAGATGAACAATAATTTATTTTATCACAAATTATCAAAAGTAACTAAACATGATCATGTAATTAAAGTTGGAGGATCTGCTGTCTGTTTCTATGCAGATGGTTTTACTTTGCGTGGAATGTTCCAGAGTGTGCCTTTAAATGTATCTTCAATCTTCCAGAACGGGTTATAGGTTAGATCTGTGGAGAGGCGACCCTGCTATAGTAAGAATACATGCTTTTTAATGTATCTATTTTATAGCAATAGAAGTGAATAAATGCAAGATACTTCAAATGCCACACTGGGACATTCCAGGCAAAACAATAACAAGTAGAAAAGTTACACCGTGCAGCTTTAAACTGGACAATGATTATGTCAATGTTTTCATAATGTTGTTTTAACCACTTTTTCACCTCCTTCTCCTCTTCCAGAGTTCAGCCCTGCCTCTTCTTCCTCCTCCTCAATCTCTTCCTCCTTTTCCTCCTCATCCCCCTCTTCCTCATCTTACTCTCCCTCATCATCCTCTCCCTCTTCTTCCTCCTCATCCCCCTCATCCTACTCTCCCTCCTCTTACTCATCTTCCTCTCCCTCCTCATCCTCTTCACCCCCTCCCTCCTCACATGTCCAGCGGAGTTCAGCCCAGCCTCCTCTTCTTCCTCCTCCTCCTCAATCCCTTCCTTCTTTTCCTCCTCTTCCTCCTCATCCCCCTCTTCCTCATCTTTCTCTCCCTCCTCATCATCCTCTCCCTCCTCCCTCTTCTTCCTCCTCATCCCCCTCTCTCCCCTCTCTCCCTCCTCCTCATCCTCCTCCTCATCATCCCCTCTCCCTCCTCATCCCCCCTTCCTCCTCTCCCTCCTTTTCCTACTCATCCTCCTCTCCCTTCTCTTCCTCATCCCCCTCTTCCTCCTCTTCCCTCCTCTTCCTCCTCTCCCTCCTCATCCCCCTCTTCCTCATCTTTCTCTTCATCCTCCTCATCCTCTTCCTCCTCATGTCCAGCGGAGTTCAGCCTCTTCTTCCTTCTCAACCCCTTCCTCCTCTCCCTCCTCATCCCCCTCTCCCTCCTCTTCCTCATCCCCTCTCCCTCCTCATCCCCCTCTTCCTCCTCCTTCTGTCCCTCCTCATCCTCTTCCTCCTCTTTCTCTCCCTCCTCTCCCTCCTCTTCCTCTCCTTCCTATCCCTCCTCTTTCTCCTCATCACCCTCTTCCCCCTCTTTCTCTCCCTCCTCATCCCCCTCTTCCGCTCCCTCCTCTTCGTCCTCTTCCTCCTCCTCTTTCTCTCCCCCTCTCCCTCCTCTCCCTCCTCTTCCTCTCCCCCCTCTCCCTCCTCTCCCTCCTCTTCCTCTCCCCCCTCTCCCTCCTCTCCCTCCTCTTCCTCTCCCCCTCTCCCTCCTCTCCCCCTCTCCCTCCTCTTCCTTCTCTCTCCTCTCCCTCCTCTTCCTCTCCCCCTCTCCCTCCTCTTCCTCTCCCTCCTCTCCCTCCTCTTTCTCTCCCTCCTCTCCCTCCTCTTCCTCTCCCTCTCCCTCCTCTTTCTCTCCCTCCTCTCCCTCCTCTTCCTCTCCCCCCTCTCCCTCCTCTTTCTCTCCCTCCTCTTCCTCTCCCTCCTCTTCCTCTCCCCCCTCTCCCTCCTCTTTCTCTCCCCCCTCTCCCTCCTCTTCCTCTCCCTCCTCTTCCTCTCCCTCCGTCTCCCGGTGCGTCCTCTGCTAAATGTTGTTTTGGATGTGTTCCTGAATCTCGTCATTGATCGGAGTTTGGCTTCAGGGGTGGAGATGGCAGCTGGGAGAGTCTAGTCTGCGCTTCCCGAAATGAATTCATCTTCCCGTTTGCACGAAAATACCGTACAAATAAATAAATAAATAAAAATAAATAAACAAACAGCGCCTCGTGGACACCGCTGTTCGGTGTGTCCAGGTTTAACGCTGTGATCTGAAATGCCCTTTGGTTTGGTTGGAATTATGAGGCGTTTTGGGGCCGTGTTATGTTTAAAGACCTTGGTTTGAGAGGCAGAGTCGTGGGTAGGACTGGGATATGAGTCACAGTTTGTTAAAGGGGAGCCCTGTAGTGGAGGTTAGCGTAAATATGTTTTATTTTCTCTGCCAAATGGACAGTAATAACCGGTAACTCACAAACAATGTTTTTTAGTTGCCGTAATTTTTCAGTCCTGAGGCTGGAACTGGCTGCCCATTGTCGGAGGTGGTAACATGGTAACAAAATCAGATTTAAAAATATATATATATACAACCTATATTAAAAACATATTATTATTATTATTATTATTATTATTATTATTATTATTATTATTATTATTATTATTATTATTATTATTATTATTATTATTATTATTATTATTATTATTACTTAGACAAACTTTATTGATCACAAGGGAAATTGTTTTGGTACAGTAGCTCACTCATCAAATATAATATAATAACAGAGGGTAAAAAAAATAGATGGAATAGCAACCAAAGAGCAATAGACCAGTGTCAGATGAGACATAATTATAAAAATAAAAATAGGCTAATGATAATAACTGTATATGTACAAATCAAAATTAAATAGAAAAGTAGTAATAAAGTATAAAATACAATATCAAATAAGATGTACTATGTCATTAAATAAATATGTATGTATATGTAAATATTTTACATTTTTCAGGCTTGTAAACAACTTCAGAACAACTTGGTCTTGGTCAGTCATTGCATCACTTAATGTTTCTGATCATACTATGTAAGTTTGGTGGAGGAAATCATCGTTTTGTCTTAAATGTTTCAGAGTACGTCATTAAATTTGGCATTTCTATTGACAGTAGCTGCTAACTTTGAAGAGGAATATCGTAGTAGTAAGATCAGCTCGTAATAAAATGAATTATGATGCTTATAATGAAAATGTATGAACTTTAAAAACATGGAGGAGCACATCTTGTTAAACTCTTTTCACCTTATTCTGCCCCGCCTCTTTTGTCACTCCTAAACCTCGCTTTCTTGTGGTTGAACAGGGATCCCATTCATTTCAATGAGAATTTGGTCAATATTTTGCATCTTAAGTATGACATAAAGTCGGTTTGTGTGTATAAAATGTTCAAAGTTCATGTGCACTGATTCTCTGGGAGGCTTTAAAACGGCTTTATTGAATCTGATATTAGGATCTGCAGCCCCATACAAAATAATACAACCTCAACGATTATGGCGGTGGCCCTGGCAACCTCGGAATAAGGTGCATTTAATACAACAGATTAAATTAGATTGGGAAACAACATGGATAAAATCACAAAACCAGCAACTCCCAATAGAATAAACCCACAGGATATTAACATTAGCCTTCTTCACACTTCACTTATTAAACACAATAACTCAAACACAGGAGCAAAACCAGGACCTCTGCCTCACAAAATCTTGCAACTTTCAGCTCTGCCTGGAATGTTCCCCAATATAACGTTAAACAATTTACCAGCCAGTCTACGTTCCTACCCTCACCTATGGTCATGAGCTTTGGGTAATGACTGAAAGGACAAGGTCGTGGATACACATGGCCGAAATGAGTTTCCTCCGCAGAGTGGCTGGGCGCAACCTTAGCGATAGGGTGAGGAGCTCAGTCACACGGGAGGAGCTCGGAGTAGAGCCGCTGCTCCTCCACGTTGAGAGGAGCAGCTGAGGTGGCTCAGGCATCTGTTCCGGACGCCTCCTGGATGCCTCCCTCGGGAGGGGTTCCGTGCATGTCCCACCAGGAGGAGGCCCCGGGAAGACCCAGGAGACGCTGGAGGGACTATGTCTCCTGGCTGGCCTGGTAACGCCTTGGGTTCCCCCCGGAGGAGCTGGAGGAAGTGTCCGAAGTGAAGGAAGTCTGGGAGTCCCTGCTTAGACTGTTGCCCCAGCGACCCGGCCCCGGATAAGCGGAAGAAAATGGATGGATGACATTAAACAGCTTTACCTTACATTTATTCAGTTTCAGGTTTTATTTCTCTAAAAATACCCAGAAAAACAGACATTCTGACTGTAAACGGGGTTGCTGCTCCAGAGATCTGACCTGTAACAGAAAAGTTTAATACCATATTGTGAAACTTTCCAGACAAAGCAATAACATTTCCATGGAGAAAAGCATTTGACAGACCCTCCACTACAAAAGTTACACAACGCAGCTTTAAACCACCTACAGATGGTGGGTTCCATTGTACGAACACATCCTCTGTCTCTAACGCATTACTTACCGATAATTGCCCAGACAGACCGTGCCCTATACGTCGCCACGGTAACCCCAGCTATATTTTTCCCCCAAAACCTCCAAATACTAAGTGCCAGACTTTCTTAATTACAAGTATAGCACACACCCTAGCTACAATTTCTGCGTTTTATAATCAATTTTCCGGCAAGAATTCTCTGAGGAGTTCACAGACAGTCGGTAAATCTCAACAGGCAAGACAAACGCAACCAAGGATTTTGTTTTTTTCCACCCGTAAGTCCTATTTTTAAATCCAAAGGGAGGAGTGTGCATTTTGTAGCCTGATTATAATGTAAAGTAGCTCAATTAGAAGTGGCAGTAGACTGGAGAGTTAGCGTAGCGGACATAGAGTGATGAATGCGTGTGTTACTGTGTATTCTACAGGGAGCAGGCTCACGAGGACCCCACGGAGATTCAGCGTGTTTTTATTTAACTATGAGGTTTTATTGTGTCAACATAATGGGAGATAACAATAGAGAGTGTACAATGGCTGTGTGATGTTCCGTTGTCTGCCACTGGTGAGTGTGTATGTGGTAAAGTTTAAATACAACTTTCTGAACGTTTCTCAATTTAAAGATGCATTATGAAACATTTCTGGTAAGTGGTCCACCACCTGCTTGATGATAATGCTTTGTCTGGAAAGTTCTGCGCCCTGGCATCAAACTTATTACAGGTGATTTACAGCTCTGGAAAAAATAAGAGACAATTTTTTCAGCCATGTATTACAGCCATGCCATTCCATTCCAGCGTCTGTTGAATTCCAACACAAACACAAAGCTGAGCTACTTCAGTTCTTGCACCAGGAGTGGAATAAAGTCACCCAAGAACAATGTGAAAGACTTGTGGAGAGCACGCCAAGACACATGAAAGCTGTGATTAAAAATAGAGTTGTCATTTTCTGCAAATAAATGCTCTAAACCAGGGGTGTCGAACTCATTTTGGTCCGGGGGTTGTGTCCAACCTACTTTGATCCCAAAGGGGCTGGATCAGAAAACTCATGGCAAATATACCAAAAATAGCAATAAGTCCAAATATTTGTGTAGAGAAATGCAAATCTATTACAGAAGTCTTTTTTACTTGATGAACTCTTTCTTTTACAAAATATTATAATATAAACAACCTGAAACTTTAAGAAAAATGCAATTTCAACACAAGCATACAGGTTTCCCATTCACCTTCCTGAACAAATAGGAATTAGTCAATTTTTTTTGGAAAATCCTGCACTCGGCATCCACTTTTCTCATTTTTGATATTTTACTGATGAGGGTGTCACGGTCAACAGTCAAAACGATGGTCCTTTAAGAGCGTTTGGAAAGAGGCGAGTCTTTCAAAGTTCAAAGTCAGCTTTATTGTCAATTCTGCCATATGTGTTCAACATACAGTGAATCGAAATTTTGTTTCTCTCTGGCCAGGTAGTGCAAAAAGACAGTGTACAAAATACAATATGAAGACAAAACACAACAAAAAACTATCTAAGACAGAGATCTAAGTTAAAACTAAAGTCTACGATCTAAAATCTTAAACAGTGCAACATAATAAATAAACTATACTATATACAGATTTCCAAAGTGTGCAGTGTGCATCAAAAATGTGCAATGGAAGATACAGCAGTGACTTGGTCATGTGCAGTAGAATGTGCATAGGAGTTAAGATAAAATAAAATAAATGTGCAACAGTAGTAATTCTAGTGCAGTAACAGGAGTAAACAACAGTACTAAAATTCCAGTAGTCAATGTGCAATAACAGTAGTAAACGACAGTGCAACGGGGGTAAAATTCAATAACAGGAGTAAACAACAGTACTAAAAATTCCAGTAGTAAATGTAAGTGTGCAATAACAGTAGTAAACAACAGTGCAACAGGAGTAAAATCCAGTAGTAAATGTAAATGTGCAACAGTGCAACAGTAGTCCTTAGCAGCATTTTTTTTTTTTTTTTTTTTTTTTTTTAAAGTGTCTAGAGTGATAGGTCTTTTTTATGGAATACAGGTTATGCCAATATGGGGGGTGGGGGGTGGGAGATGGGTAAGGTGGGAGTTCAGCCTCCTGACAGCCTGGTGGATGAAGCTGTTTGAAAGCCTGGTGGAGTGGGCCCGGAGACTCCGGTACCTTCTCCCCGAGGGCAGGAGGCTGAACAGGCTATGTGCGGGGTGGCTCGGGTCACCCACAATGCTGGACGCTCTGCGGGTGAGCCGGGTGTTAAAAATGTCTAGGAGGGAGGGGAGAGAGACACCAGCGATCCTCCCAGCTGCATTCACTATGCGCTGCAGGGCTTTCCTGTTCTGTTCAGTGCAGCTCCCGTACCACACAGTGATGCAGCTGGTCAGGACGCTCTCAATGGTGCCTCGGTAGAAGGTGGTCATAATGGGTGGAGGGGCTCCAGCTCTCCTCAGTTTGCGGAGGAAATAGAGGCGCTTCTGAGCCCTCTTTGCCAGTGACACAGTATTCACTGTCCAGGAGAGGTCCTCACTGATGTGCACCCCCAGGAATTTGGTGCTGCTCACCCTCTCTACAGCAGCACCATTGATGGACAGTGGGGGGTGCTGGGTGGGGCCTCTCCGGAAGTCAACAACAATCTCCTTGGTCTTTTCAACATTAAGAAGGAGATTGTTATTGCTGCACCACTGGGTCAGAAGGCTCACCTCACTCCTGTAGTTTGTCTCATCGTTATTAGAGATGAGACCCACCACAGTCGTATCGTCCGCAAACTTCACTATGTGATTGGTGCTGAACGCTGGTGAGCAGTCGTGGGTCAGCAGAGTGAAGAGCATCGGACTGAGCACACAGCCCTGGGGGGCTCCTGTGCTCAGTCTAATGCAGCTTGAGGTGTTTCTGCCGACCCGCACTGCCTGTGGCCTCTCACTGAGGAAGTCCAGCAGCCAATTACACAGTGAGGTCTGAAGCCCCAGGTGGTCTAGTTTGATAATGAGCTGCTGTGGGATTATAGTGTTGAATGCTGAACTGAAATCTATGAACAGCATTCTCACATATGAGTCTTTATTGTCTAGGTGGGTGAGAGCCGGGTGAAGTGCAGAACAGATTGCATCCTCGGTAGAGCGGTTGGCCCGGTATGCAAACTGGTATGGGTCTAGGGTGGGGGGAGGGTGGATTTGATGTGTGCCATGACTAGCCGTTCAAAGCACTTCATGATGATGGGGGTCAGTGCAACAGGGCGATAGTCATTAAAAGTGGCCGGAGTGGGCTTCTTTGGCACGGGAACGATGGTAGTGGTTTTGAAGCAGGAGGGAACGACAGCCTGGCTCAGAGAAGCATTAAAGATGTCTGTGAAGACATCCTTGAGCTCCTCTGCACAGTCTTTCAACACACGACCAGGAATGTTGTCCGGGCCTGCAGCCTTGCGGGTGTTGATCCTGGAGAGTGTCCTCTTCACGCTGGCTGCAGACACACACAGGGGCTGGTCGTGGGGAGGTGGTGGAGTTTTTTGGGGCCGGGTGTCATTTCCTGCCTCAAACCGTGCAAAGAAGCTGTTGAGGTCATTGAGCAGGGTGATATTATTGTCACAGGTCTGTGGCAAGGGTTTGTAATCCGTGATGTTCTGGATGCCCTGCCACAGACTCCGTGTGTCCCTGCTATCTCTAAAGTGTCCGGTTATTTTCTGTGTGTATTTGTGTTTGGCTTTCCTGATTCCACGGGACAGGTTGGCTCTTGCTGCCCTCAGATGGGGGACATCCCCAGCTCTGAAGGCAGCGTTCCTGGCTCTCAACAGCCTGTGAACCTCCCCTGTCAGCCATGGCTTCTGGTTAGCCCTGGTGGTGATGGTTTTTGTGTGTGTGACATCACCAATGCATTTGGTGATGTAGGAGGTCACAGTGTCTGCGTACTCCTCAATGTCAGTGTGATTGTTGTATGTGGCGGCCTGTTTGAACACTGCCCAGTCTGTTGTACCGAGGCAGTGCTGTAGTGCAGACGAGGCCCCCTCTGGCCACACCTGGATCTGCTTCAGAGCCGGCCTAGAGACCCTTACACGGGGTCTGTATGCCGGTCTGAGCACAACAGAGATGTGGTCAGAGAGGCCTATGTGGGGGAGGGGGTAAGCCTTGTATGCTCCCCTGTGTGTAGTGTAAACCATGTCCAAAATGTTGTTTCCCCTGGTTGGGAAATCAACATGCTGATGCATTTGTGGCATGACAGTTTTGAGGTCTGCATGATTGAAATCCCCGGCAAGGATAAAAAATCCGTCCGGGTGAGCAGTCTGTTGCTCGCTAATAGAGTTATACAACTCATACAGTGCCTCCCTCCTATCAGCGCTGTTCGGTGATGGGGGGACGTAAACAACCACTAGCAATATTGCCGTGATTTCACGCGGGAGATAAAAAGGCCGGCACTTCAGAATCATAAACTCCACTAGGGGTGCTGCTCTGGTGGGAGGGGCCACGCACAGAGGCACTGGAGACGCTGCTATGCTAAACTGCGCAGAAAAGAGGCTCAGAAAATTACCAATATTTTATTAGAAAATTAAAATACAACTAAAATACTTTAATAGAAAATCAGCTGAGGGCCAGATTAAAGGTCTTGGAGGGCCAGATCTGGCCCCCGGGCCACATGTTTGACACCCCTGCTCTAAACGATAATATTTTATTTGGAATTTGGGGGAAATGTCAGTAGTTTATAGACTCAAACAAAAATGTTCCTTTTGCCCAAACACATAACTATAAGTAGTAAAATCAGAAAAGATACTTTTGCAGTGGTCTCTTATTTTTTTCCAGAACTGTATTGTGCAAAAAGGCAAATGCAAAACTGATATTATAATGCTGTTGCCTCATCAAAAACATACCTGGAGTTGTGTTTTGTTTCATTCGCACAGTTCGAGTAATCTGTTATTATTAGTCAAAATGCTCTGTTTCACCTTGTGATGTCACCTTGTGATGGTACCGTTAAGATGACACACTGCGCTTTGTTTGGACACATGTAGGACTGTGCTGTTTGTACTTTTCTCAGCTTGCTGTTTTCAGATGTGCTGCTTCAATTGGCCACAAATTCTTCAAATGTTCTCAGATTTCCATGTGTAAGGCATCGTTGGAAAGCTTAGAATCTACACTTTCAGAATCTGTGAATAACTCAGAACGCCTTTGGGACGACTTGTGACTGGTGCAGAGTGCAGTTGTGACAAATGAGCACCTGCGTTGTTAAATAACAGTTAGGTTTGCAGTATTTACGCTTTGTCACGCAGATGTCGCTATGGTCGTGCTGCTGGTCCTCCAATAACTCTGTGGAGGTGTGTCTAGCCCTGCCCCCATGTTCCGAGCGCAGGTCCAAATCGTGCCAGACTCCCTCGGAGGGTAGTACCTCCAGCGGTCAACTTAAGACGCCTAAAACTCCCTATACTGACCTTATGGCTTTAGTGCCAAAAAGAGACCACTGTGTGAGACCTGTTGAAATCCACTCAAGTAAGTTATCCATACATTTTTTCCATAGACTTTTCAAAAAAATTCAAATTAGGCATTGCAGAGGGTAACCAGCTCTGACCTATGAAACTAAGGAAAGCCACTTATAAATTCACTGAATAATTACGATGCTAGAAATGCGTTAAGATCATGAGGAATAAGTTTAAACCACTGCAAACAGTTTGAAACATTTTTAAAACTGCTGCTAAGGACTACTGTTGCACATTTATTTTTATTTTTATTTTCAATGCGCATTCTATTGCACATTTTGACGCACCATGCACATTTTGTACATCTGTAAATAGGTATTTCTTTGCACCTCTTTTATATTTTGTCTTAGATAGTTTTTCTATTGACTTTATATTGTATTTTGTACACTGTCTTTTTGCACTGCTTGGCCAGAGAGAAATGAAATTTCGATTCACTGTATGTCAAACACATATGGCAGAATTGAGAATAAAGCTGACTTTGAACTTTGAAATGAACTATCTGTTCTTCACTTTTTTAAGACAGTAAAAATTAGGTTCAGCTCCTTTATGTCTCTTCTTGTTTAACTGTAATCATTATTAAGACAAAAGATTTCAAATATTATGTCTTGTTAGAGGTTTGCTGCGTGCCTGTGCGCTGTGTTGTTGCTCACAGCGGGGCCCCTGTCTTGTATTCCGGGGCCCTTCGGAGCCCTCTCATGTGGAGGAGTGAGGCCTGACCTTGGAGCCGGAGGATGGAGGGAGGGTCTGTAGAGGGAGGCGTCCCACTGAGACTGTGTCCTGATAATCCGCCTCAAAGACACAGCGCTACATCAATACATCCAAAAAAGGAAGAGGAAGGAGATGGAAGGGAGGTATGTTTTAGACTTAACAGAAAATGGAAATTAAATACAGGATATTTCTGGATTTTTTTAGGTTTACATTATTTTCCAAATTGTAACAAAAATTTTGAAACATCCAGGAAAAATCATCCAGGAAAAGAAATGTAAAGCTGGTATTTTTTTTTGTCATTCCATACTGTAGTTATATCATTGTAGCATTACTTTATATTTTTATATATGGGAAATGCTGGAGGGACTAGGTCTCTTGGCTGGCCTGGGAATGCTTTGGGATCCCCGCAGAGGTGCTAGAGGAAGTGTCTGGAGAGAGGGAAGTCTGGAAGTCTCTGCTTAGACTGCTGATCCCAGATAAGCGAAAGAAAATGGATGGATGTATGGATATAGGGATTTCTAGTTGGCCCACTTCATTCATACTGTGAACACGGTGACCTCTCCACAGATCTGACACGCACCTGCTTGTCTCCATGGAGAGTTTATGCTTTACAGTAGAAAATTCCAGACAAAGCAATAACATCTCCATGGAGACAAGCCAAGCAACTGTCGGACCCTCCACCAGAAACTTAGAGTGCACCTTTAATGCTCAAAATGAGTCAAAACCCTATGCCATTTTAGTTTTCCCTTTAAAAGCACCATTTCGAAAAGGTTAGACCAAACATGCGGCCCGGGAGCCAGATCCGGCCCTCCAAGACCTTAAATCTGGCCCTCGGATGATTTTCTGTTAACATTTTTTAAATTATATTTACATTTTCTGTTAAAATATTGTTAATTTTCTGCGCCGCTTTTCTGCACAGTTTAGCATAGCAGCATCTCCAATGCCTCTGTGCGTGGCCCCTCCCACCAGAGCAGCACAAATAAAGACTTGCCTCTTTCCAAACGCTCTTAAAGGACCATTGATTTGACTGTTGACCGTGACACCCTCATCAGCAAAAATGAGAAAAGTGGAAGCCAAGTGCAGGATTTTCCAAGAAAGAATTACTAATTCCTATTTGTTCACGGAGATGAATGGGAAACCTGTACGTTTGGTGTCTTTGCAACAAGTGGCGGTGCTCAAGGAATATAATCTTAAATGTCACTATGAGACACAGCATGTCCAACAATACAATAACTTGAACGGAGAATTGAGAAGACAGCAGATAAACGAATTATTGATGGGACTGAAGAAACAGCAGTCTGTAATAGATTTGGGTTTCTCTGGACAAATATTTAGACTTATTGCTATTTTTGGGGTATATATGGCATGAGTTTTCTGATCCGGGCCCTAGTAGGTAGGCTGATCCGGGACAAGTAGGTTGGATAAGGCCTCCGGGCCAAAATGAGTTTGACACCCCTGGGTTAAACCATTCGAAAGATGGACTTTTTGGTTTAAATAGCCATTTTTAATTACAAATCCATCATAATTTGCTCACTACTCCCCCTACTGGCCGTGGAGTATAGGCCCAAATTCATCCCAGTCACAATCGTAGTAACTGCCTAAAATTGTTGCTTACTTCCCCAGTAAACCTCCCTTGCTCCCGTGCCCCTTCCTCTCTCACAGACTAATGCACAAATGCACTGATGTTTGGAGAGCTCAGCAGGAGGCCACTTCTTCTCTGATGTTTTAGGAAATCAAAAGTCCGACGGAGAAGATGGAAAAGACAGGGTTAGTGCGGGGGAGGGGCCGGAGTGTGGACAGGAGGTGGACATGTCCGAAGAGTGAGGCTGGAGATGTTTGACAGAACAAGAGAAGAAGCGAACAGAGTGAACTGTGGTGGGCCGAGAAGTCAAAATACATGACATTCTGATACTTTTCTGTTGTTGTGTTGTGTGCGCAAAAGTTAGTTCAGAAAATATGGGGTTTCTTGTTTGGACATTTTTGGTTTCATGCAAGGAGTATCAAAAAACAAAACAAAACAAACAAAAAAAATATATGAATTCTGTTCTTTAAGCTAATAAGCCTTCTATTACTTCGATGTAATGGTAAAAAATGCTCAGTTAAATAATAATTCAATCATCATTTCCTCCAACCACCACCAGAGGGCAGACATTTTTGGTTTAGTGCAAGGAATACCAAAAAACAAACAAACAAACAAACAAACAAACAAACAAACAAAAACATACAAAGCATTTATTCCAAGTTTTCTGCATCAACAGTTCACAATGCCAAGACTTCCCTCTCCCAAGACACTTCCTCCAGCATGTAACAGGTCTTCCGCAGGGTCATGTGGAGGAGTAGTGGCTCTATTCCAAGCTCCTGCCAGATGACTTCCACACAATCAGCTTTTGATTGTCCAAAAAAACATTTATTTGCTTCTTGTGGCCTAGTTATACAAATAAATAACAGTTATTTTTAGTGCTGTCGGGCGATTAAACAAATATAATCTAATTAATTACAGGATTTGTAATGAATTAATCTAATTAATCGCATTTTAAGAGAGAGAGAGAGAGAGAGAGAGAGAGAGATTGAGAGGGAGAGACTGAGAGAGAGATTGAGAGAGAGATTGAGATAGAGTGAGATAGAGATTGAGAGAGAGATTGAGAGAGAGTGACATAGAGATTGAGAGAGAGAGCGAGAGATTGAGAGAGAGATAGAGAGAGATTGAGAGAGTGAGAGAGAGACTGAGAGAGAGGGATTGAGATAGAGGGGAGAGAGATTGAGAGAGAGAGAGAGGGAGAGAGATTGATAGAGAGAGAGAATGAGAGAGAGAGGGAGAGATAGAGACAGAAAGATTGAGGGAGAGAGATTGAGAGAGAGATAGAGAGAGACAGAGATTGTGAGTGAGCGAATCCACTTTGTGATTGAGTTTGTCGTTTTTTTAGCTGTCGCTTTGCGCAATCATTTCCCAAATTCTGCGAGCGTGGTTTGGTTTGTTGGTTTGGTGGTTTGGTGAAGTGCGCTCACGCTCGCTCTATCACCGGTAACAGTGGAACTTGTCCGGACGTGTTTATCGTTCAAATGTTCCGTCAGGCTTCGATGATCGGAAAATTCTTTTTGACAAACGCTCCAAATCACCGCGTTCTTGTTGATCGTCCCGTCTTGCCGTTCAAAGACCCTGGCAGCTATTCGCTCGCCGCATGTCAAATTTAAAATGCACGCATTGAATTGTCACTCATAATTAACTGTGCCAATTTTTATAACGTGTTAATTTGCACTGTAATTAATTAATCTAATTAATGCATTAACCTGACAGCCCTAGTTATTTTGTTTTTTAATCTAGTTTGACATGACATTTTCACCTCTCGAACTACACTCTCTTGCCCTTCCATCCTCCGTCACACTCCATCTTTTCAGTTCCAACTCTCTTCTTTTATTCCCCCCACAGCAGCAAAACCACTAAACACCTCAACCCCTCCGTCTCCTCTTCTTATCACTGAAAAAATCTCCATCACAAACAAATCTGATCAGTCGAGTCACTCAAAGCAATTGTTTAAAAATAAACTTCAAAACTCGACATGATGCATCACCCACCTAAAGCCACTCAAGGTTATACAACTCCAGTGATTCATAGTACTTTCTTTTTCTTTTCTTTTTACACATTTTTTTTACACAATAGGTCAGAAATTCTCACAGCGCATTTCAAATTCCTTTTCTCATTTACATTCTACACGGGTCCATTTCTTCTCGGGGCAAGAAGAAGGATTTCGGAAGTGCTCCATTTTGTTCAAGTCGGATTTCGGATACAGCGTGCATATGTTGGGATCTGCGCGGTCAATCGATGAATAACCTGGAGTGTTTTGTTTCGCATTGGCAGCGGATGGAAAGAGGAAAAAAGAGACAGGGAAAAGAAAAAAAAAGTGAAAGAGAGGAAGAGGATGAGGACGAGGAGAGGGGAGAGAGGGAGAGAGGATTTCCCCAATGGATTCCACGCTGGTCAAAAATATTTGCAATGCCAGGAGGTGTTTTGAGGCATGTGTGGAAAAAAATTCAATATGGCGATGACCTTATTGTGTGTGTGTGTGTGTGTGTGTGTGTGTAGACGGGGAAAGGGGAGGGAGCTATCTCAGTGCCAGGTTCACGCCGACGCCGATACTAACTGTCGATTTCACATTATGCTAATCTATGCCAGAGTCTGTGTTATCTGTGCGGTCTTTATTGAAATCTTTTGTTTTAATTTACAGTGTCGGAAAAAGGCCAAGCTGCCACAGAAAGGAGAATTTTTGCGCGTCATTTACAAATAATAGTGTTGAATAAATTACGATGTTGTTTAGAAATATCTTCACAGTATCATGGAGGTGTTCCTGTTTATAGAAAATGCATCATGTAATTATTATTATTATGTGCCAGTGATCAAAATGGAAATGGATTTTGACTTTTCCAGATGTGTATTTTAAGTGAAACTGAATGCATTTTCTTTGCCTGGTTAATTTATCTTGTTGTGATTCATTGTGTTTTATTTTATTTCTATTATTTGATCAATTTACAAAACTTCTAATACTGTTTTTTTGTGTACATGCTTTTGTATTAATTGTGGTTGCTGGATTTTACCATTGGGTTTACATAAAGAGAATATTCCTCGCTTATTTTAGTCATTTTTTATACTTGAGTAGCTTTAAAGGTGCATTGTGTAACTTTTCTGGTGGACCAAAGCAGACCAAAGTGCTGTACAACATTAAAAACAAGATAAAAAAAACAATAAACATCATACAAATAGGTCAACAAAGCATGTTACACCATTAAAATATTAAAATAAAACCATTAAAATGTTTCACAGTATGGCATTAAACCTTTCTATCTTCATGGAGACCAAACCAGACCAAGGTACAGGTCAGATCTACGGAAAGGCGACCCCGCTCACAATCAGAATATATGTTTTTTAAGTATTTTTCAGCAATAAAACCAAGTGAATAAATGAAAGGTCTGACCTTATACTGGCAGATCAATAACATATCCATAGAAACAAGCAGGTGATGGACCCTCAACCAAAAAGTTACGTAGCGCACCTTTAATATAGCATGAACAAAGACTGAATAAATGATGAACAGATAGTTTATTAAGAATGATTCAGGCTTAGTAAATCTTTAAGGGGTTAAGAGTCAATCGTAATTACTAAATCATCTGAATCATCTATATACTATAAACTTAAATTTGTTCATTATTAAAAGTGCAGTTATTATAAAGTCTTACCTAAATTAAAAAAAAAAAAAAAAAGATTTAAAAAGCTGCAGCTCATGCACAAAAATAATATAGTATACACATATACACTGTCCTGCTAATAAGCTTACCTCAAATATATGAAATTAAAATGGTGATCTGTTATATAATACTTCAGATTTATGGCAGATTCATTTACTAGCAAGTACTACTGAGTGAAGTCCTCGATTTGATAACATTTCCATTCGATACAGTATCAGAAGTTGCCATTTTCCATCGCTCACTTCCTCCACTCCCCAGCAGAGGGCAGACAGGCTCCGGAGCAGCTCGAGCTCATTAGCTGATTAGAGCTCTCTTGTTGTGAGTGTTTTGAAGACAGTCCTCGTGTCTGTTCATTATTCCACATCAGGGTTGTGTTCACTCACTCCTCCAGTCAAGGGCCCCCATTTACATCCACACAGCACCCAAGGGCCCCCATTTACGTCCAACTAGCACCCAAGGGCCCCAGAGGAGATGGAGCGGTGAAGCAACTAGTGAACTCATTTACTGTTTACTTTGTACTGTTAAAAGTATGAGGCCTGTCTGGGAATAGATAACTATATACCGATTAAAAAGATTTGGATTTTTAAAAATATGTTTTTGTATACAGTTTTCAATATTGTTAACAATTAATACTGTATTTACATAACTTATAATTACTTTTTTTTAGCAGTACACTTACTTGGTTAATTATAATGTTTTTTGTACACAGTTTACAGCATGCTTTTTGTTGACATTTACATGTTTTTTACAATTTGCCTTTTTGTATACAATTTATTATACGTTTTTGTTTACAATTTATATGTTTTTGTATACAATTTGCCTTTTTGTATATGATTTACATGAACCCTTTTTTGCACATTTTACTACATCTGCAAATAGGTATTTATTCTTTGCACTGCTTTTAGATTTTGTCTTTTTGTATTGTCTTTATATTGTATTTTGTACGCTGTCTTTTTGCACTGCTTGGTCAGGGAGAAACGGAATTTCAATTCACTGTATGTCGAACACATATGGCAGAATTGACAATAAAGTTGACTTTGACTTAAAATGCAAAGGCTTGTATAAAGTATGATGACATTGGGAGTAACATACAGTTGTGTGTAAAATCCCTCAGTCGTCCAGGAAGAATCCACGGCAAAAGGAGAAATTCAATTTGTCTACTGGACAAAGGTTTATTTGGTCGAATACGTTTCTCAGCTCATCCAAGCTGCTTCTTCAGTTCTGGTCAGACACTGGTGGACACTGCCTATATCTGCCAGAAAGGAGGAGCTAACTACAATGAAATTACTACATCTCTTTGTTTACAGTTTCTGTTAGTTAGGTAAGCCTTATGAATATGGAATGAGTGCAGGGTCTTGTTAGCAGAACCATTCAGGGCATAATGGGTGTTTTTACTGAAAATACCCATTACAGCTCTGAATGGTTAGTGGCAGTTTGAGTAATTTCATTGTAGTTTGCTCCTCTCTTCAGGCAGATATAGGCAGTGTCCACCAGTGTCTGACCAGAACTGAAGTAGCAGCAAAACGTATTTGACCAAATAAACTTTTGTCCAGTTGACAAATTGAACTTCTCCTGTTATCATGGATTCTACCTGGACGACTGAGGGACTTTTCACGCATCTTAAGAAAAACTACGAGCCCAACATCATTGGACTGGTAAGAAAGCTGGAAAAGGGCACAAGAAATCTAGCTGAGAAGAGGAATCATCTACGCTTTAATCTTAGATGTCGACAGGAGCAACTTATTCCCAAGGTTCTACAAAAGAAAGCACCGGAACCAGGACTTAGGGCAGACAGGTTAACCCAGCGTTACCTGAGAGGTATACTTAGCCTGAGAATTAGCCGTCTCAATTATGAAATTGATAACTTAAAATTTGAAATAGAAAGCTTACTAAACAAAATAACGGGTCTAGTGCCAAAAGAAAAAACTTTGTCCAGTTGACAAATTGAACTTCTCCTGTTATCATGGATTCTACCTGGACGACTGAGGGACTTTTCACTCATTCATCTTTACCACATGAACAATGACGTCAAAAAGAAAAAAATCAGATACTAATAATCAAATACTAAAATTAGTATAGAAACTCCTTTGAGTGGTTTACAGTGAACCCTCGCTGTATCGCGGTTCACTCTTCGCGGCCTCGCTGTTTCGCAGATTTTTTTTTCCAATTTTTTTTTTTTTTCAATTTTTTTTATAGTGTAACTTTTTTTTACAGTGTAACATTCTGTCCTGCGCCCTGATTAGCTAAGAGACTAGACCAGGACTAAACCAGGTCTAAAGCAGGTCTAAACCAGGACTAAACCAGGTCTAAACCAGGACTAAACCAGGTCTAAACCAGGACTAAACCAGGTCTAGACCAGGGATGGTAGGGACAGAGTCTCAGATGTCCTTCACGAGAGCGCCTGGGTGACAGGAGGTGTGGCCTTTGTTTACTTGCACGAGCCATGGAAGAGACTGAGTGCGAGCCGGACAAATGGAAGAGCCAAGAATCAACATGGACGGGCCTGGCGCCTGGCCGCGCGGCGTCCGGGGGAGCCGCAGCGGGGAGAGCCACATTCGAGGGAGCCCGCAGCGGGGGGAGGACACTCGCGCGCACAGAGGAGACAGTGGCTCTTCCCCGTCACGCTGAGAGAACGAACCCGACCCCGTCCTAGAGAGCTGTGGAGTATTGGCGACGCATTGATAGCGGTCTGATTTTGGAGCCGGGGTGAAATGCAACCAACTCTTGTGAGTGCAGGTTGGTCTTACCTGGTCTTGTGGTGAGGACTGGTGCTCAGAGGCGTCTGTTAGCGGTTTGGCACTGTTAGCATTGGCTTGAGTCTTGCCCAAAATGATATCCAGGTCGCTTTCCACTCGACTTTCGCACATGGCATGGATATGTGGTACCAAAACAAACACACGTGTCCGCGCGCACGTGTCCGCGCACACGTGTCCGCGCGCACGTGTCCGCGTGTCACGTGCCCCCCCCCCCCACTATTAATATATTTTAATGAAAATCTACAAAAGTTTGAGTGTTTAAACAAGAGAAAAATGTTAATATCAGTCTCAGAAAGGTGTATAATGTGTCTGGTGAAGCGTTTTCAGCCTTAAAACATGTAGAATAATTGTAAAATATAAAATTGTCCTACTTCGCGGATTTCACTTATTGCGGGCTATTTCTGGAACCTAACCCCCGCGATAAACGAGGGTTCACTGTACAGAAGAAATTATATAACCTTTTATGAATTAGTTTTCAAATGGCCTTCATTAATATCAATCAATCAATCAAACAATATTTATAAGGCGCTTTTCATACAAAATTGTAACACAAAGCGCCCTACAGTGGTCAAGGATTAGAAGATTGACCTTTATTGATCTCGCACAGGAGAAGTTGTTTCTATATTTGACCCGGGGACCATCCCCATGATTTTGTTTTGTTATTTAGGCTTTGGTCAGGCCCTAAGCTGGAGGATTTTACCTATGGCGCATGTTTAGGTTGTCCATCTAACACATATTTTTGCTTCATGTTTTGAAATTTTAATATCAGGAAAACTATTGGGCACCATAAACACCGTAGCGGGGGGGATTTGAACCACAAACCTTTATATAATCATCCAAGTATTTCTCCTAACTGCACTTCTGTTACAAAGACGTCTTTCTATTCAAAGACGGTAAAACGCATCAGTAAACACAGCTCTAGTATATAGAGTATATAAGTTGTGAATGTACAGCAGAAGACAATGACTGTGAAGTGTGCAGTGAAGTGAAACAGATTTGACACAGACGTCTAACAGCTCACATAGAAAAACATTTGTGAGTAAAATGTCTGACAGGCAGTGAATGCACCACGAGACTGTACACACCAATTATACACAGGGTGTGACTGAGCTGTTTAACTTGCAGTCGGAAATCTGCGTTTGTTTATCTATATGGAATAGGTGCTGTTTACATCTAATTATAAAGCATTTTTATAATCCACAAACCTGAAAGTGCACTGTTAGCATATTAGTTGTTGTGACAGTGACGGCAAAACTTCGCTCTGGTGAAGCTGAAAAGTGAGTATAACTTATTGCAGTGAATAATAATAAACTATAAACATTTTAATACTTTTAAGTTTAATAAAAATAAGGTTCTTCTTTAGACCGTCACCCACTTCCACCCCGTGACATCATTAGGTGGTAACCCAGGTTGCTCCTCCATCTTTTAAAAGGTTCTATTATTGCAAAACTGACTCTTGTGAGCTTTAAGCCAGGATGTGTTGTTGTTACGTCTTCAAAAACGTACCTGGAGTTGTTTTAGTCTGCACATCTTCAAAGCTCAAAGTGCTTTCTTCCACCCCGTGTTATCTCGAAACGGTAGTTACTTTTAACCTTTTGTTTAGAGGCTTGAAATCCCAAGGCTGAAATTATCCAAATGATTCTAGTGAAGGTGTGTGGAGTTTAAAAACACAGCACTTCCAGTTTTGAAGGTGGAACATGGAGTGTTTTCTGTTTGAGAGAAACCTAAATCTGCGGGGTTTGTGAGTTAAACATGTGTGAATGAAACAAAACACAACTGGGGTATGTTTGTGATCAGGAAACAATATTATAACATAGCTCAGAAATGTATGTAGAATCCTTCAGAAACTAACATTAACGTATGCTTCATTTTTCAATCAATCAATCAAGATTTTAATCAATCAAATCTTACAATTTTTGTAGCATAATTTAACCTTAATAATATACACTTTGCATTTTGTAACTTTTCTGGTAGAGGGTCTGTCAAATGCTTTTCTCCGTGCCATGGAAATGTTATTTTTTGCCTGGAATGTTTCACAGTATGGCATTAAACCATTCTATCTTCATGGAGACCAAACCAGACCAAGGTACAAGTCAGATCTGCGGAAAGGCGACCCCGCTCGCAGTCAGAATGCCTGTTTTGTTGGCGCTTTTAGCCAATGCAGGAATCGAAATCAGATCCAGCTCCTTTAACATCGCATCGCTTTAGACCAGTGCTTCTCAAATAGTGGGGCGGGCCACCCTGGGGGGGCGCAGTGTGATGCCAGGGGGGGGCGCGTGTGACCCTGGGAAACATGCTTTTTTACCATACTGTACTAGAACGAAAGTGTAATTGCACATCAACAACAGTAGTTGGCAGTAGCGCTCTCGTTGTCGCTCTGGGGCAGGGTTCGGCGACCTTAAATACGCGATATACGCACAGAACAGACTTGCCATCAGCAGAACATCCTCTGTCACAGAAAAAACACATTATATTCCACTGAGCTTTAGGTTTATGCAAATGGACCATGTGGTTTTTAAGTTTCGTTTCTGTAAAACGTAAACAAATGTGCACAAAGCTGCATTAAAAGCACATTAATATTTGAGTCCTCAGTGTAAAAAAAAGTTCTTTCTTTTTTTGTTTTTAATGTTAATAAAAGGATACATTGTTATGCAGAGGTGTACTAATAATTTTCTAGACAAATAATACTATTAATAGTCGTGCGCAGGGAGGGGGCCATGAAATTTTTTCTTCTTCCTAGGGGGGGCATCATAGAAAATAATTGAGAAGCACTGCTTTAGACTGTCCCCCTCTTCCACCTTATGACATCATTATTTGGTATTGTTTCATTCCCACATGTTTGATAAATCCTGAAACACACAATGGAACACGGAGGTCATGGAATCATCCCGTTTCTTAAAGAAGGATGAGACCAGCGTGTTGGTACTGTCGCGGTGTTGGTACGGTGTAATTTGCTGCTGGCATGTCCAACATCTGCCTCTCCTCCGTGAGAAACGCCAAACTCTTTTCTACACACTTTACAGAATGCTTTCATTTCATCGCGTAGGGCTTTATGGGTACTTCCCCACCCACTCCTCCGGTACCTGCATTGACGCTTTTGCTTTTTAGCTGCATGTTGGGGTTTTGGTACACCAGCTATGTCGAAGGAATGAAAATGAGCTTATCATCGGTGGATATTTGTGCCTAATTGTAGAACGTCAAAAAAAGAAACAAAATAGATTGTAGCCAGGAAATCGACTCAACCTCTCTACAGTTTTTGATGTTTATCAGAAAATAACTACCGTATTTTCCGCACTATAAGGCGCACCTTCAATGAATGGCCTATCTTAAAACAGTTTTCATATATAAGGCATTATAAGGCGCATAGAATAGAAGCTACAGTAGTGACTGACTATGGTAGCCATGATTAACCAATATTGATCCATATATAAGGCGCATCGGATTATAAGGCGCACTGTCGGCTTTTGAGAAAATTTAAGGCTTTTTAGGTGCGGAAAATACGGTACTTAGTATTCTGTTTGAGTGTATTTTTTGGGACATTTAGGGCCGGATTCGGAATTCGGGACATCTTAGAAGTTTTTCATCTGGTTACCCTAGCTGCATCTGTTGCCTCTGTGTGTGTGTTGACACTTTTAGCTAGTGCAGAAATAACAAAAGAAAAACAGTGCATCTTTAGACTGTCATTATTATTATCACTATTATTATTATTATTATTATTTTGTTTCATTCACACATTTGGGTAATCCTAAAATGTATGCTTCAATCATCTTTCTAGCATATTTTAACCTTAATAATATACATTTAACAATTTACAACAGCAGCATATGTCCCCTCTGTGTTTGCTGACGCTTTAGCCAGTGCACGAATCAAAATCAGGTGCAGCTCCTTTAACATCGCATCTTTAGACTTGTGACATCATTAGGTGGTAATCCAGGTTGCTCCTTGTGATGTCATGAAGCGGTAGTTTTCAAGTTAACAGCTAACTTTTACTTTTTATTTAGAGATTTACCACCCCAGGGCAGAAATGATCCAAATGATTCTCGTGAAGGAGTACAGAGTTTGAAAGCCTAAATATACAGAGTTTGTGGTGAGGAAACAACATTATAATGTAAAATGGGCCCTTTAATGTCCACAAAGAGACTAAAATGTATGCTTCAATTTTCCTTAATCAAATATTGCCATCTTTCTAGTATAGTATAAAATGAACCCTAGAGCACTATCGCCGGATGATTTTCACCAGAGCAAAGTATTTGATTTTCAATATGTTGTATTTTTCTGAGTGTCATGGGTACCTGGGGAGCTTCACCATTGTTTTTGAATCTTTGAAGGTGTAGGCGTTTCCCTACCCCAAAGCCCACTTTTTCCTACAGGCTTTCAGGTGATTTTCACCCGGCAAAAGTGAAAGAGGAATGAAGAATGTAATGAATTTAATGTAAGAGGATGTAAGGAATAGGTAAGTAAGAGTGGTCCTGGAATGTGTATCTATCCTTATTTAGTGCAGTGGTTAAGACTAAATATCACAAAGTGGTGATTTCAAAGGGAATTCTTATGGTGAAAACAATATTTTAGTCAACTGGTCATTTTTACCCACTGAAAAAATACAATTTTTTGTTCCTCTCTCCTGCAACTGTTCATGTGTCGAGGAGTCTGTGCTTAGCCAGGGAAGTCTCACATGTCCCAGGAATGGGTGGACCAAACACCAAGTTTCCAGTATCATTATTATTATTATTATTTTTTTTTTTTAAGGAATTTTTTGTTCTCAAATTCCTAATTTTTCAGTAATTTTGGAGCATGTTTTTAGGGTCTTCCTCTGTTTTTTGGGGTTTTTTTCATTTTTTTACACATACCATAGTTGAAAATAAAAGAAAACCACTCTAATTTATCACATGTTGTCATATTTTGATCTATTTTTCATGACACATACTTTTTGTTGGGTATATTATATCGGGTAAAAATTACCGGGCAAAAGTGATGGTGTCACTTTTTATAGCAAAAGTGTTAATAACATATGTTTAAGAAGTAAGCCTGTTTAATAATTTAGAACAGAAAGCAACCTACCCATTTGCAGCAGTATTCTCGCTGCATATGCCGTATATGTAGCCTCTGTTTGCTGACGCTTTTAGCCAGTGCAGGAATCAAAAGCGACACAGCTTCTATCCGCCCAAGTCATTTAAACAAGCGCCCCCCGACTGACTCTGACCGCGACGATGGACCACGGTTAGTTATTTCAGCTGTGGCTAAAATATCATAGCAATTACTCTACCCGCCACCTCTGCTCGCCATTACCCATAAACAAGTTGTGATCCCTGCGTCCGGCTAGATTGGCGCGCACAAAGCTAGCATTTCTCTCCTTTTAGTGCCGCATTCGATTCAGGGGGTAGGTCACGGCCGCATTTTTCCGCATCACATCTTGCGTCTTTAGCAAAAAAAAAAAAAAAAAAAAAAAAAATAGAAAGAGAAAAAATGCTATCTTATAGTCTGAAATCTTCCTCCGTTCCAGGTCAAAGTGGAGCTCTTTTGAGAAAGGCTAAGAATACACGCTAGCTTTAAATGAAAGGTTTTTTTTTCATCCTTCACAAAAGCTAGCTAGCGTCGCTCTCTTAAAACGTCTGACCAGAGCAGAAAGCAATATTCGTCGGGGAAAAGGAGAAATAAAAAATGTTACGAAAAAGTGTGGAAATACGGCTACACCTGGTCCACTGCTTTTGTGCGAGGTAAGCTCTACGTAACATTCAATTAACGAAAGGACAGGCGCTAAGGTCTGCGCTTTTCTGATTGACAACTGGCTGCATTCAAGCCCGCATTGAAAAGAAGTAAACAAAATCTCGCCATCTCTAAACATGTATTTTGAAAAGAGGAATAAAAATGTCTCGGTTATGAAGACATTAGACAGGAAGAATGTGAAGAGCACAATGTGTAAAATTAAAAGGGTGAAGGATGCTGGGAGTTGAAATTGACGGTACGTTAATAACCTGCTTTGGACAATAAAGTAAATTTGGTGGATTTAAAGGGGCGGCTGCAAATTTTGAAGTTTAAAGGGCACATATTACGGCATTTCCTGAGCTATGTTGTAATGTTTTCTGGTTACAAACATACCTAGAGTTGAGTTTTGTTTCATTCACACATGTTTAACTCACAAACCCTTCGTATTTAGACCGAGTTCTTCTCTCAAACTACTTTCCTGGAATTGCCCATTTCTAGTGAACAAAAAAAGGCAGCTGTTAACTTGAAGATTTCCTCTTCATGACATCACAAGGAGGAGCTTTGGAGATGTAGAATGACTAATAACAAAGAGTTACTCAAACATGTGTGAATGAATGAAAACGCAATTCCTGGTGTGTTTTTAATGAGATAACATGGCTAAAAGCTCAAACGAGTACATTTTGTGTAATACATGACCTTTAATTTTGGATTTGTGAAAACTAGTTAACTAATATTCAAAGTAAAAAAGCAGTGTGGTACCATGAATAGTGTGAATATATCTCTTTTTGGTAAGAAATGGTGAAATGAAAACACCAGGATCATGTAGAATGGATTAAAATGAAATAAACATTTTAAGATCCATTTACAGCTCTGGAAAAAAATAAGAGACCACTGCAAAAGTGGTCAGTTTTTCTGATTTTACTACTTATGTGTTTGGGCAAAAGAAACATTTTTGTTTGAGTCTATAAACTACTGACAACATTTCCCCCATATTCCAAATAAAAATATTATCGTTTAGAGCAGTGTTTCCCAACCTTTTGTCTTGTGTACCTCCTGAGCCTTTTTGTCATACCTCGAGTACCCCCCTCACTCATACATGTTGCTAATTCTCCAAAAGTAGAACGTGACACAACGTTTTATTAAATGAAAATCATTTCATTTCATCTCCTTAATTTGAAAATTTAATTCTCAGGCATTTTCTCTCTTTTCTTTAACTCAAATTTACTCAAATTAGAATTAAAAAATTCAAAAAATCTCCCCCTGTGCCTGGCAGCGACACTGTCATGTACCCCCTGCAGTGTGCTCACGTACTCCTAGGGGTACTTCTACCCCTGGTTGAGAAACACTGGTTTAGAGCATTTATTTGCAGAAAATGACAAATGGTCAAAATAACAAAAAAGATGCATGTTTTCAGACCTCAAACAATGCAAAGAAACAAGATCAAATTTATTTTAAGACAACATAATACTAATGTTTACACTTAAGAAGAGTTCAGAAATCAATATTTGGTGCAATAACCCTTATTTTTAATCACAGCTTTCATGTGTCTTGGCATGCTCTCCACAAGTCTTTCACATTGTTCTTGAGTGACTTTATTCCACTCCTGGTGCAAGAACTGAAGTAGCTCAGCTTTGTGTTTGTGTTGGAATTCAACAGACGCTGGAATGGAATGGCTGTAATACATGTAGAGATGCTGATTTCAGGGGAGAAAAAAAAATGTAGTGGTCTCTTATTTTTTTTACAGAGCTGTACAATCTATAGCCTGATTTTCTGCATGGTGATAGTAAGAAACGTTACACGGTGCACCTTAAATTTTCCATCTACACCTCTGTTAACATATTTCTGTGTATTTATTTTGACCATATGCTGAATTGTTTTGCTATACACTCTCCGGTATATTCTGAAACGCCTGAAAAGCTCAAAATCGAGAGCTCAGACAGTATTTGACATCTTTTTGACGACTCGTATCTGAGCGCTACGCGAGATAAAAAGGAGGACGCTATTGTAGTACACACACAATGAATCCTCTCCCAGCAGAGACTATAGAACATTCACTGTGCTAACAAAGTGTAACAAATAAAACAGACATGTAGAGCTGTCAGGGAAATCACAAAGACAAATGATAACACACTCAAAACTTTTATTGTGACGTTTTGTTGCATCAATTGTCAGTTTCTTTAATTAATGTTGGTGAAAACAAATCCACATATTGAGACGTGAAATGCTGACTTGACAGCTGTAAAGGTACACTATGTAACCTTTTTGGTGGAAGGTCTGCCATCTGTTTGTCTCATTCCACAGTATGGCATTAAACATGCTTATTTCCATGGCTACAAACTTCAGACTACAGACTTCATCAGACTAAGTTAGAGGTAAGATCTATGAAGTGTAGTCATGCTGAAAATAGCCATGCTGCTAATTGACAATTGAAAATGTTTCACTCCCTTGGTTGCCAGCAGGGGGTGCCCAAAACAATCAAACAAACAAAAACAAAACAAAATATATACGTCAATGTTCACAGGATTTTTCAAAAAGATGCACTGTGTGTCTTTTCTGGTCGAGGGCCCGTCAGTTACTCCATGGAGATGTTATTGCTTTACCTCCAATATTCTAAAGTGCGGTATTCAACTTTCCAGTCTCCATAGAAACAAGCCGGAGATGCCACCAGGCCACTTTACAGGTGAGATCTGTGAAGAGGTGACTCCACCCACAGTAAGACTGCATGGTTGTAAAATAAGAGACCACTGCAAAATTATCAGTTTTTCTGATTTTACCACTTATAGGTATGTGTTTGGGCAAAAGGAACATTTTTGTTTGAGTCTATAAACTACTGACAACATTTCCCCCAAATTACGTTAGTAGGTCCGGTAAGTTCGCGGGTACAGTTAATAAAGCTTGTTTTTCTTCTCAAAACAAAACATTTGTCTGAAAGGTGATATATTTGCGTTCCAAACAGTTGTCCATCAAAAATCCAGCAGCGTATTTCGCATTCGCATATTTCATCTCAATTCATATCACTGCAAGCATATTACTTATTATTAACTATTATTAACTTTTAGCGGATGTGTACGGCGGATGCGGTACGGTGACATTCCCCGTAAACGAATGTTAACAAGTGAACAGGCTAATAGAGCTAACTTGGGCGCATTGATACGAATCTAGAGAGAAAATATGCGAATGCGAAATACGCTGCTGGATTTTTCGTGGACAACTGTTTGTGACGCAAATATATCACCTTTTCGGTTTTGTTTTGAGAAAAAAAACAAGCTTTATTAAATGTACCTACGAACTTACCGGACCTACTTACGTGAGCTCCAGAACGCGAACAGAACTGGGCTGAGCCGAGACTGTCAGAGGTAAGCCGGTGTTACCGCACGACACTTTTAGAAGGAAACCCATACAGATTAACATTTAAAAAAACCCCCGCACTATCCCTTTAAGAAGAGTTCAGAAATCAATATTTGGTGCAATAACCCTTATTTTTAATCACAGCTTTCATGCGTCTTGGCATGCTCTCCACAAGTCTTTCACATTGTTCTTGGGTGACTTTATTCCACTCCTGGTGCAAGAACTGAAGTAGCTCAGCTTTGTGTTTGTGTTGGAATTCAACAGACGCTGGAACGGAATGGCTGTAATACATGTAGAGATGCTGATTTCAGAAGAAAAAAAAAAGCAGTGGTCTCTTATTTTTTTCCTAAGCTGTAAGTTTAATATTGTGGAACATTATAGACAAAGCATCTCCATGAAACCTGAAAAGTTACACAGTGCATCTTTACAACAATTTGGGGCATTTTTGCACACATTCACATTTCATAAACACAAATCCAGATATGTTGATGATGGAAAAAACATGGTTAAAGAGTATAAAGGAGAATTAATCTAATATAGGCCATTTAATTAAAGATACTCTATGTAACATTTGTAGAGAAGGGTCCAACATTTGCTTTTCTCAATTCATGGAAGTTATATGTAATCAATTATGTGTTTTATTAGCTACAAATCAAATCTCCACTTTGACACTTTGAAACGCATTTCACATTTTTCCTGCCAATGGTTCTGTTGTGTATGCTTTTAAATCAGCACTATTTAAAGAATCTCACCTGCTTTTCCCCCATGGAGACACATATTTAATGCCATACTGCGGGATATTTATGTATGTATTATTTTAAACCTCCTTTAATAAAATAGCAAGTGCTTCTTATCGATCCCCTGGTGTACAAAATGGAAATGTGACAGATCAGGATTCAGCTTAGTGAATCTGTTTGTGAATTTAAGGCCAGAGGTTGAAAAAAAAAGTAAAATTAACGTAATTTTTATTAACTGATCTTGTTTTGTCTTCGCTCGTTACATTGTTTTGAGAAAGGAAAAAGTTGTGACGGCTTGGAGTCTGATGCCGTATTGTGTAAATGAATACAGATGATTAGAGGGATATGAAAAATACGAAGATGCAATCAGAGTTTTTCACACGGAGGCACTAACTGGTCATTACAGAGGCACTGGTCACCTGATTGTCCAGTTTTTTATGCTTTTTTAATGCATTAGGTGCTCTACTTTACAGTTTTGTTTTTATTTTTTGTATGTGTTACTTTAATTTCTACATTTTCATTTAAACAAAACCTTGAAACCTTTAGATCACATTTCACATTACTTCAATCAATTTACTTACCTTTTTTTTTTTTTACCATTTACTATTTCTTTCAGTATTATTAAATGGATGAATTGATTTGTGCATTTTTGGCTAACCTACTCTGGTCCGACCTCTGTTTTCACTTTTTAAAGGTCCCATGGCATGAAATTTTCACTTTCTGAGGTTTTTGAACGTTAATGTGAGCTCCCCTACCCTGTTTAGCCCCCTCCCCCCCTTGGCTAAAAGTTGTGAAATGTGTAAACTGAGCATTTGCGGTCCTTTTCTGCGTTTGAAAAAAACACAGCTCAAACAGGCGATTCTGAACAAGGAAACTTTCTGACGTCACACGAAAAATGCAGTTCCACCCCCCGTCTGTATTTCTACCCACCGTCTCTGGAAATCACGCCCAGAGAGTTTGGACCGCGAATGAGATACGCAATGCGAAATGCGTTTTTTTATTTGCCTGGAGACACGTCAGAATGTTTCCAGGCTCGGAAGTCCTTTATCCGACCCTCTGGACCTCTGAAACAGCAGTGGTTTATTTATTTTTTCTGTGAAAATGTGTTTTTTTTCATTGAAACGCCTCTACTTTCTTCCTCCGCGCTTAAAACACGGAAGTGGGGCCAGCACACAGCGCACCGCTAAAACAAGGAACCAGCGGTGCATTTGGCCCTCCCCACCCGCAGCTCTGACCTATCTCTGTCCTTCTCATTGGCATTCAAGCAACAAGGCCCAGAATGAGGTGTTCAGAGAGTTATTTTTTGACCATGTCTGTGTAAATGGGTCTTTCTCATGCACTTGATTTTGAGTCTTGATTTTGAAGAAGGATTCATTTACAGTATTAGAGAACCATTAAGGAACCATATAAAAGCATCAAGAAGTACCATGTCATGGGATCTTTAAAAGGCACCCTATGTAACTTTTCTGGAGAAAGATCTACCATCTACAGCTCTGGAAAAAAATAAGAGCCCACTGCATTTTTTTCTGAAATCAGCATCTCTACATGTATTACAGCCATTCCATTCCAGCGTCTGTTGAATTCCAACACAAACACAAAGCTGAGCTACTTCAGTTCTTGCACCAGGAGTGGAATAAAGTCACCCAAGAACAATATGAAAGACTTGTGTAGAACATGCCAAGACGCATGAAAGCTGTGATTAAAAATAAGGGTTATTGCACCAAATATTGATTTCTGAACTCTTCTTAAGTGTAAACATTAGTATTATGTTGTTTTAAAATGAATTTGATCTTGTTTCTTTGCATTGTTTGAGGTCTGAAAACATGTATCTTTTTTGTTCTTTTGACGATTTGTCATTTTCTGCAAATAAATGTTCTAAACGATAATATTTTAATTGGAATTTGGGGTAAATGTTGTCAGTAGTTTATAGACTCAAACAAAAATTTTCCTTTTGCCCAAACACATACCTATAAGTGGTAAAATCAGAAAAACTGATAATTTGGCAGTGGTCTCTTATTTTTTTCCAGAGCTTTACTTCTGTCCCTGAAGATGTTATTGCTTTGCCTGAATGTCCCACAGTTTGGCATTAAAGGACCCAAATTAAGCTATTTTCTGATCTTATAATATTGTATCCTCATCAAAAACATACTCAGTTTTGTTTCGTTTCATTCACACATTTAACACACAAATGCATATTAAGGGATTGCAAAAAACACTCATGTGGTAAAACAGGAAGTGCTCCACTGTGTTTTTAAACTCCATACTCCTTCATTAGAATCATTAGGATAATTTCAGCCCTGGAATTGCCACGCTCTAGTTAACTAAAGGTAAAATGTAGCTGTTAACTTAGCTGCAAACTAGCTTCATGACATCACAAGGTGGAACAGAGCATTTCGAGCTTTGGATATGTAGACAAACAAATATTACTCAAACAAGTGTGAATTTTTAAATTTTTTTTAAAAAAGGCATGTTTTTGAGGAGTTAACAACATTATAACATGTCCAAAAGCTCACAAGAGTCACTTTTTGCATAATGCAGGACCTTTAAACTTATCATTTGTTTAAGTACAGCTGATAATGACATCTGCTTATCCCCATGGAGATAGAAGGGCTTAATGTCATACTGTGGAATATTCCAGGACAAACAATTAGGCTACATCTGCGTGGAAACAAGCCGGCGGCGGACATTAAAATAGAAAAGTTACATTATTCACCTTTATGTGTGAATTTTGCACTAGTAATTCAAGTGTAGCATATTCATTGTGATGTTGTTAGTGACCTTAACAGATTGATCTGTCTGTAGTGTGTTAGTCTGTTGCCATGGCGCTGCAGTGTGGTGTCTGTTTATTAACTGAGGTGCATGAATATTAATTAATGATCACAAGTGAAACCGGGAAGTGTGCATAATATTTCCATCCATTACATGTCTATTGTGATGAAAACAGACAGCTCTCATATCTCTGTCTGCGGAGAGTCACTGAGACACATTTAATAATACAAAAAAACTTAAAACTTTCAGTTTCACTTTCATCTCTGCAAGTAAGCCTAATTATATTGATTAAACACTTGTTATTGATTAATTTTATTATGCATCAATAGCAGTGCTGCTGACTGCTACTGGTCCAGGAATTGCATTTATTATCGTAGAGAAATACAAAATAATCTTGCTGTTAAAATATTATACAAAGTAGGTCGGTTTGTGTAAAATTGTTTCCATTGTTTTCACTAAATACAATATTGCAATGTCTGTTATTAGACATTTTCAAAATAATCTATACATGGGATTCAACTTCCTGTATATAGACACCATTTTGAAAACTTTTCAGCCTTCAAAACACAGTATATTTGAATTAGGATTGTTAAACACTATGGTAATGGTGCTCATTTTCAACACTCTATTCATGGGATTCAATTCCCTGTATATAGGCGCCATTTTTAATACTTTTCAGCTTTCAAAATCGTAGAATATTGATAATCACTATGGCAACGGTGCTCATTTTTCATCACTTTTTTTCATGGAATTCACCGTCCTGTATATAGCCTCCATTTTGAAGACTTTTCAACATTAAAAAGACAGAATATTTGATAGGATTGTTAAACACTATGGTAACAGTGCTCATTTTCATCACTCTATTCATGGGATTCAATGCCCTGTATATAGGCGCAATTTTTAATACTTTTCAGCATTCAAAATCGTAGAATATTGTTAATCGCCATGGCAACAGTGTCAATTTTTTCAACACTCTTTTCACGGGATTCAACTTCCTCTATACGGACACCATTCTGAAGACTTTTCAGCATTCAAAAGACAAAATATTTGATTAGGATCGTTAAAGACTATGGTAACAGTGCTCATTTTTCAAAACTCTATTCACGGGATTCAACTTCCTCTATATAGACACCATTTTGAAGACTTTTCATCATTCAAAAGACAGAATATTTACATTTGGATTGTTAATCGCCATGGCAACCATGCTCATTTTTCATCAATCTATCCACGGGATTCAACTTCCTGTATATAGCCATCATTCTGAAGACTTTTCAACATTCAAAAGATAGAATATTTGAATTAGGATTGTTAATCACTATAGCAACGGTGCTCATTTTTCATCACTCTATTCATGGGATTCAACTTCCTCTATATTTGAAGACTTTTCAACATTCAAAAGACAGAATATTTGATCGGACTGTTAAACACGACGGTAACGGTGCTCATTTTTCATCCCTCTGATCACCACTGATGTAACATTACACAACACCGCCGCACTCTTTCCCACATCCACGCGAAGAGATCATTTTCACTTGATATCTATATTACAGAGCCGCGTGTCTCGCTGTAATAAAGCCATCAACACTTTTTGTAATGATCATAATCTGTCCTCAAACATCCTCCGTCTCTCTCTTTCTCTCTCTCTCTCTCTCTCTTTCTCGGCTTCTCGCCATCTCCTCTCCTCTGTTCGTCTGGCTCCATATCTGGGGACGGGGCTGCTGGCTGTCTGTTCGGGTGATTGACACGGGCCCACATTAAGAGGTGCTTTTGGAAATTAGTCCGTGGAGACCGGTCCCTCTCCCGCTTCCCTCCCCCTCACCTCACCCCTCTCCGATCTCCATCCGCCGCTGCCTTCTTGAACCCGCGCCGGCTCATTGGTATGCGGACGCGGACGCTTCCACCCGGCCCGAGCGTCGCGACTATTGGCCCCCGCGACACGTCAGCGCCCGTTGAGATCCCGCCAACAATATGCAGCGGCGCACGCGGTCTCAAATTACAAAGGGCCCAATTAATAACCACACACTTGCTCCATATTTTAAACGAAGGGAGAAGAAGAAGAAGAAGAAAAAACGTCTATCACGAATTTATAAATGGATATTCTCAAACGCACCTCGCCGAAATGAACTTTGTGTGTTAGTCTGTAGATTTTTTTTAATGATGGGGAAGGCTTGACCACTCGTTCACCCCGGTCTTAATTCACTATTATGGGCAGATGTGTAAAAAATACATAGTAATAGGACCACTAAGGGATGGACATGAAATTTGAATGAGGCTGTCTTGAAGGAATAGGCGGAGAAAGAGTGAGAGAAGCGCTGGTTTGCACACAGGTTTGACCCCATAAACCTCTCTGCAACAATATCATTTGGATGGTGATTTAATTTTGGGAGTCTGCACTGCAAAAATGTAACACTGAGAAAGTATTGAACTGCAAAAACGGTGGATTTGGGTTGGGTGCTGCTAACAATTGTGGGATTTGTTAGAAATTGGTAGGTTTTGCTTTCTTTAGGGTTAGGATTGTACTTGTGTTTTTTTTAAACCAAGCTTCAATGGATAAGACAAGTGTAATAGGGGTGAAGAGTAGGGAGAGGCATTCAGTAAAGAATCTTACACCTCTGAGCCCAACTTGTACTGTAACCAAGGCGACCACTGTACAATATTTGGACATTTCCTGGATTTCTGGATGTCAAGAACCTTTAATTAAGCTACAGAATGGATTAATTTTGATCATCATTATACTACTTTTAATAGACCTGCCATTTACTAGTACTGTTACTAATACAAAATATTATGCCAGGATTTCTTAAATATTTCATAAACAATGCATTTCTATGTCTTAAGTTATATGGAGAAAAAAATTAAAATCAGTTTTTAATTTGAAGGATTTAAAAAAATAAAAAAAATTACACATATATTTGACATGACGTAAAAGTTGTTCATGTTTTGGGTTGCCGTGCAGATTCCACAACAGTCAAGTTCGTGAACTCTCTATGATATAGACTTAGACTTAGACAAACTTTATTGATCCAGAAGGGAAATTGTTTTGGGTACGGTAGCTCACTCATCAAATATAATATATGATATATGACAGAGGGTAAAAGAACAAAAACAAAAATAGATGAAATAGCAACCAAAGAGCAATAGACCTGTGTCAGATGAGACACAATTATATACGTAAGATAATGGTAATAAATATATATGTGCAATCAGATTTAAATAGAAAAGTAGTAGTCAAATATAAAAGTATCAAATATCATGTTCAGTAGCAGCTGTATACAGTTGTAGGGAGTATTATCTGTTACATAAGGGTGAGTTGTTGTACAGTTGTATGGAGCATGGTATGAATGTGCTCCTGTATCTCTCGCTGTTTGAGTGGAGCTGTAGGAGCCTGTTGGAGAATGAGCTCTGTTTGCCTGGATGCAGAATACACACTTCTTCAATACTTTACGAACATGTGAGTCTGGTCACTCGGTGAATCTCCCAGAGTTCACAGGGGCGTGAGGTGGATTAGCCAATTATATTAGTTACCACATAGCTGTTAGTCTCTGTGATGCTTTTAAACATTTAATATTTGATGTCTGTGATGTTGATGTTAATATATAATGTCTAAGCAAAAAATGAATGGAAATTTTACTTCTGGAACAGGAACGGACTTCGAAGTGGGTGGGACTGTGGCTTTTACAAGGAAAAACAAAGGGGGGGAAAAACTGACACATTACAGATTTCTGCAGACTCAATGAGCAAAAAAAAAAAAAGTTTGGTTCATGTTTATACTAATATATCATTCTGTGGGCAAGTCTTACATTACATTACATGTGGGCTCATATTACACTGTTTTCTTATGTTATAATGTTGTTTCTTCATCAAAAATATAAAGTTTAACACACAAAATCTGCATATTTAGAGCTTCTCTCAAACTGAAAACACTCTTTTCCACTTTGTGATGTCATGTGGTAACACAGGAAGTGCTCCACTGTGTTTTTAAAGATCCCATGACATGGTACTTCTTGATGCTTTTATATGGCTCCTTAATGGTTCCCTAATACTGTAAATGAATCCTTCTTCAAAATCAACACTCAGTGCATGAGAAACAGAGATAAGCTGAGAAAGAGTAATTTTTGTCACTCTGAACCCTCTATAATGGGTGTTGTTGCTTGAATGCAAATGAGGAGAAAAAAGCTGGCCAATAGTAGAGGGTGGGGGCGTGGCCAAACGCTCCGCTCTCTGCTCTGAGCGCTCTCTGATCCATTTCCTTGTTTTTGCACGGGGGGAGAGATTTGAAGCGTTCCATTGAAAAATAAACACATTTCCACAGAAAATAAAATTAAACCACTGCTGTTCAAAGGTCCAGAGGCTCAGATAAAGGACTTCCGAGCCTAGAAACACTCGGACGTGCCTCCAGGCAAATAAAAAAACGCATTTCGCATTGCCTAGCGCATTCGCAGTCCAAACTCTCTGGGCGTGATTTACAGAGACGCTGAGCACAGACAGACGGGGGTGGAACTGCATTTGCATTTCTTTTTTCGATCTGACGTCAATAAGGTGCCTTGTTCAAAATCGCCCGTTTGAGCTCCGATTTTTTGTAACGCAGAAAAGGATCGCAAATGCTCAGTTTAGACATTTCACAACTTTTAACTATGGGGGGGGGGGGCTAAACAGGGTAGGGGAGCTCACATTAACGTTCAAAAACCTCAGAAAGTGAAAATTTCATGCCATGGGACCTTTAAAATCCATATACCTTCACTAGAATCATTTGGATAATTTCAGCCCTGGAATTGCCAATCTCAACTGAACTAAAAGTAAAAGGCGGCTGTTAACTCGAAAACTACCACTTCATTACATCACAAATTGGAACCGAGCATTTTGAGCTTTGAAGATGTAAACACACTAACAATAAGTAATCAAACAAAACACAACAGGTATGATTTTGATGAGGTAACAACAATATACCATGACTTGAAGCTCACAGGAGTCAATTTTGCGTAATATAGGACCTTGAAGTTAAAAGTGTTCCCACTATTACCTTTAGGCATGAATAAGTTGGAAATTGACACATTCTATTTTCTATATTTGAGTATCCCTTGTCACAAATGAACAAATCCTGCCAGTTCACCTGAAAATGCATAGGTTATATAGTTTTGTCTTGCAAACCTCTTCATATTTCCCCTTTTAGCCGATCACACTGGCCTCTTTTCCAATAATCCTGGATCTGTGGCGGTGGTTTGCGTCAGCACCACTCAGCCCTCTGCTTTGACGTGTTCATTTAAACTGGTTAATCAGATGTGAATATGCAAAGCGCTTCCCGGGGCCTGCCTTTGTGATGCTAATAGGACGCAAACAAAGGTACCGGCGTATGGTTCTGATACAGCAGAATCCTAGAGGTGTGATCCCCCTTCATATCTCATTTTCATATGAAAGACGTACGCTCATGTTCCTTCAACCCCATCTTAATAGACTCCCGATTTGGAAAAAAGGGGGTGGACATTTTGAGGTATTATTTCAAGTGTAGTGAATATCTAAGTATCTGAGCTCGGGTTTTGAATAGTCCGTGTTCTAGCCTGAGAGCTGGAGGTGGGTGGTGGAGTTGTAGGAGGTTTAAGTGACTGAATAAAGGCAATTTATGGAAAGTGGTCCATTACACGTTATATTACCTGTTTTTATTGCTGCTAATATTTTTCACAAGCTTGGAGGGTATTGGGTAAACATTGTTGGCATGATAAGTGGACTATTTAGTAGAGATAGTAGAGATGCGTAGTAATTTATGTGAAATTACTGCATTTTTCATTAAAGATGCTGTTAATTAGAAAAGTTAATGTAGTGAAGAGATCCATTATAAGATGATCAAGTTTTTTTTCTAATTCTGAAATATTTGTCTTCCAATCTCAGCAGCATACATTGTTACTGTGACTGGGCTTGCCTTGCCACAGATCAGACATGTTTTATGCCATACTGTAGAACATTCCAGACAAAGACAAACAGATTCATGGAGACAAGCATGTCACAGTTACAGGATGAAACTCTGCTTAAGTGTTTCACAGATTATTCGTAAGTGCAAAGATCAATCACCGTATTTGTGCACTTACTGATAAAAATTAGCAATTAGCGTAGATAAACTGCATCATAATTACGGTATGTTCAGAATGCAGCCTGAAGTGATCCAAATCTGACTTTTTCTGCCTCTATGACAGTGTTTCCCAACCTTTTTTTGTCTTGTGTACCCCCTGAGCCTTTTTGTCATACCTCGAGTACCCCCTCACTCATACGTGTTGATAATTCTCCAAAAGTAGAACGTGACACAACGGATTATTAAATCCATCCAACCATCTTCTTCCGCTTTTCGATTTACTGGGTTGCGGGGGCAGCAGTCCAAGTAGATCTGCTGCCCAGAACACAATGCACAAAGATTATTAAATGAAAATCATTTTATTTCATCTCCTTAATTTGAAAATTGAATTCTCAGGCATTTTCTCTCATTTCTTTAACTCAAATTTACAAAAAATTCAAAATCTCCCCCTGCGCCTGGCAGCGACACTACCAAGTACCCCCTGCAGTGTGCTCACATACCCCTAGGGGTACTTGTACCCCTGGTTGGGAAACACTGCTCTATGAGACCTGTATCTGACCTTTTAATGAGTCTGAATGACACAGTCCACTTATGTGGTCCTAAAACCGATACATATCCGATTTTTTGACATGCGACTTCAGTCTGATCGGACAGGTCACATTCATCTGACCTACACGTCATAAACAAGCAAAAGTGGTACAAGTAGGTGCTCACAAATGTACAAAAACGTTCTTCTCGGCATACAAAAATTGTGTAATAGTATGAAAGTGGTGTGAGTGTGAGTGCTGGAGGTGGTCGGAGGGGCCGATGGCAGCCTTTTGAGACCAAATCAGATTACACTGGTGTCAACTAGCATGCTGACACACACTGCAGTTTACGCAGTATATCTGTTCTAGGGCAAGACAAAAGTTGCTCATATAAATGGGAAGAAAGAAAAAGAAAAAAAAAAAAGAAAAAAAAAATCGACCTCTAACTGAACATTCACAAAACAAGGATTCAAATAGCCACTTTTGCTTCTTCCAACACGTAGCAGAACACAAAGTAAAATCTGTCGTAATTATCGAATGGCCTTCTGCGGATGTGATTTAGTTTGAAAAAGTTGTGAGGGATGTACGAGCTCCAGCGTGCGTGGCCACTTAACCGAACTCAAGCGCATTAGCCACCCATGACTTTTACTGCCAATCCAGCGCTCCGTACCTCCCATTAAAATTTCACAGGTCAAAAATTTAAAAGCCAGTTAAAGAAACGTTCTTTTTCATTACATGTGACACCAAAATGAGTCGGGTCGGGCCCCACAGCGTAATGGCGAGGTAATTAGAGAGCTTAGGTTTGATAAAGTGTGACTGTGAATCTGTGTTGTGCTAATTAATCAATATTTTAATTATTAGACCTTTTAACGAGCGTTTGGCTGGATTCCTGGGGATGGTGGCTTTTTCTGTCTTCATTAGGGACTACACAGGTTTCAGAAGAATGGCCCTGACCTCAGCTAACACAAAATGGCGTCACACAAAGAGAGGGATGTACGCTTAACTTTTTGAATGAGCATTTTGGTCTGGTCACTGGAGACATGGAACCTCATTCAGTTCTTGCCTGTAATTATTATTTAGGGCCGTTATTATATTGTAGAAGAGTTTGAGGAGATGAAAAAACTATACGATATGTTTTTTATAATACAGCTGTCTGCACTGCTTCGATGGCGAGTCAGTCCCAGCCAACTTTTAAGGGTCTAGAACCAGATTAGAAAAATGCGAGCCAGCGTCCAGTTTTGGTGAGGTCCAATCACAGCAGAAAGAAGAAATACTGAAATACACTGAAATACAGAAGAAATACACAGAAGAAATACTCAGTTTTGTTACTTAAGCAAAAGTACAGAAAACAGAGCAAAAAATATTCAAGAAAATGTATATATGAAAAAAAAAATCTACTTAGATAAAAGTATTAAAGTCCGGTATAAAAATGTATTTTTATACCAACTGGTTTATTACGCTTTAGTTGCTACTCCATCTATTTTTTGTTACCCTCTGTTATATAGAGTATTATATTATATTTGATGAGTGAGCTACTTTACCCATACAATTTCCCTTGTGGATCAATAAAGTTTGTCCAAGTCTAAGGCTGCGTCCCATTTCTCTGTCTTACTCCTTCCCCTACCCCTTTATCTACGTCTTTGTCTTGCCCCTCGATACCGAGCTGAGAGGGCTCGGGGTATGAGTGTTCCCCTAAGAAATAGGACGCCACTTGATTACCGTTTGCATCATCATCCTTTGGCTCTACCTGGCTGCTACGTCTACAGAGGCGACAACAATTGACGCAAACAAACGTAAGCAAATGTCAAGGATTATCGGGTACCTCAGCTCGACAAAAAAACTAGCTTGTTTATGCATGAAAGTTCGATGAAAACGATAACGTCGGCTAAACAGACATCACTACAATTAAAAACGCAACAACAGTTCACTAAAAGTAACGTAGAACATAAGCGTTATAATTGTAAACCTGCTAAACTGTTAATCGATAATTACAACTGCTGAAAATACATTTATGAGACTCCTTGGCTGGTCGATGTGACGCTGCCATCCTGATCCCAAAACCTGCCTGAGCTTGTAGGCGTACCCCTTCGTTCCAAGTCTGGTCGAGAGCTTACTTCGTTTCAAGGGGTATGTAGCCCTCAGTCGTGGCCCGAGTCCTTGATCAAAATTAGAATCAGGACAGCCCTTATCCTCACATAAACGCGCAAAACCAAGGGGTAGGGTTAAGACGAAGGGGTAAGACAGAGAAATGGGACGCAGCCCCAAGTCTAAGTATTTAAAAAGTGTAAAAGTAAAGTGTAAAAATATTTCACAAAGATTTTGTGGCAAAAGGGGAAATTCTACCTGGTTTCTACATGGACGACTGAGGGATTCTACACACACACGAAGATTCTGACATGTTATAAGTTTTAAAGTCTAGTGACTTTGATAAAGATTTATGCTGAATTTCGTTCAGTAGAAACCACTGAACCAGCAGTTTTTCCTGCTCTGATATTTTTTTTATTTCTTTTGTCCTTGTAAGCCCCATATTTGTTTTGATACGGGCAGAGCATGCATGTCCCTGATTGGCTAATCCATCTGTCAATCACACCCATCTGAACAGATTAAACAGTGACCAGACTCATATCTTCGTAAAGTATTGGAGAAGTGTATATTCACAATCCCAACCAGTTTGCAGCATTGATCTCCTCTCGAATATTCTCATATCATTCACAACAAAATCGTATTTCTCACTTACTTTACAGTGTTTAGTGCTTTGCTTATTGATTTTTTTACAGAAATCCGTGGTTTTCTTTACATTTTGTTTCTTTTGACACAAACAGACCATGCGTTTCTGTGATTGGTTAATCCGCCTGTCAATCACATCCATAGAAAATCAAAAATCATCTCTGTATTATCTAAGTAGTAAAAGCGTGTAGACTTGCCCCATCCACATCACTTTCCACTCAAGTTGTAATTCCATCTGTACACTGAACATGAATGACATCCTCAGACGTGCACTGTGGACAAGACACTGGCAGAGTTGAATCTCGAAAGATAATGGAGGTTAATTGTAATAATAGGGCATGCCTTATTGTTTATGCAGTTGCCATAGTAACAGACTATGTACATGTAGCATGTACAGTGCTGCAATATGAATCAGGCACAGATGGGAGTAGTAGTAGTAGTAATATTAGTGGTAGGCTAGTTCAGAAGATCATGGTTCGGCTTGGAGGAAAATGGGGTATTTAATGAGACAAACACACAGGGCGGTAGTGTTTAGCTGTGGTATTATTTACAGTGGGCAGACAGACAGTATTTACAACATATGCACATACGGAAAATTCTGTTCAAAGTAATTGATGAACGAGCTCAACGCGTTATAGTTTGTAATCCAAGCACATGAGCCGCAACAAAGTTCATATGTTCCACAGGGGTCACGCAAAAGGTATTAAAAAAGATTTTTCCAGAGATATGACAAAGTTCATTAAAGGCCCAAGTGCCCACAGCAGGGAGCAGTGGGTGTGTGTGAGAGTGTGTGTGAGGTGGAGCGGCTGCACCTCCTACCGCACTGGCAGATACTTGTACTCTGAGTTCTGTTCAGGCTCTAGGCTTTAGCTCGCCATCCAGTGTCTGGAGTTCCTGGAGTTTCCAGAACCTGGCCTGTGCAAAACAGGACCAGCATCAAGTAATACAATAATTCATTATCTCAGCCAAGTCAATTTTCCCAATATCATAACATTTTGTCATAATAGTCATAATAATAATTGTACATGTATAAATATTTGTCATCAAGAGTACTCCGTATCTCCCATTGATAATAGGCAACAATTAATATTAGATCAGCTTTAACAGTGTCAGCAGACCATTTTATCATAATTCTAATTTGTTGTCAATATAAATTCAGGAAAATGTCAATGCAAATGTCTGCATAAGTTAAAATACATATAGCCATATAGCACCTTTAACAGCAATCACACATGAATGGGACAAGTGCCGCTGCGCCAGCACCAGCGGACAGGTCCCTCTGCACTGAATGGGAGCGCTAGCATTAGCATCAGACCCCCCAGGATTTCGCGGGCATTTTTTGTAATTGTTGCGGGCTAAAATGCCTGAATTTGCGGGAGCTTTTCCAAAAAGTTGCGACGAAAGTTGCGGTGCTTTTAAGGTTTTTGTTACGATTTTGTTGTGGGAGGAAGTGAAAGTTGCGATAAATAGTTGCGATTTTCCCTTTTTGTAATTAAAATTGAGTAATATTTTGAATACTGAGTTATTACTGACAAAGAATAATACAAAGACACAGAGATCATAGATATGGTCCTAAAACAACCTTACCAACATCGAAAATAATTTACTACTAGGAAGGGAACTGTTTCGCCCGGTCTTTTGCTGTTATTTTTGTGGGCAAATGGCGCCGCAGACATGTTTCTTTGCCAATAGAAGCCGTGTCCCAATTCCCAGAGTGCACAGTTCGGAGCGTGGTTTGAAGGGCATGTGCGTCATTTCTTTTTTGTCCCATGCGCAGTTAACACGCGTTCTGAAGACCGCAGTCGTTTCCATGGAAATCGGGGCGTGAAAAAGCACGCTTCGCACACTCATCTATCCCAGCATGCACAGCGCGCTACTTCTTCTACGGGAGAAAATGGAGTCGGCGGCTGCTTCCCGTAGTTGCGAGACCTGTCGCATTTCGCAGACGGCCATGCGGTCCGCGGAGTGCACTCAGGGCTGAGCAAGTGTGCACCGCCTTGACTGCAGTCTGAGCCCCCTTCAAACCACGCTCCGAACTGGGGACACGGCCACAGTTTCGTTTCGTCACACGGAAGTAAGGCAGAAGGAAGTTGGTCGACGTGAGTTCAATACGTCGCCGATGACTGGTCAAAATTGGTAAAAATTGTGGGAAAGTTGCGCTGATTGGTAAAAATTGCAACACCGCCCTGAAATCACGGGGATTGGTTGAAGTTGCGTTGAAGTTGCAAATCGCAACATCGCGACTTCCTGGAGGGTCTGTAGCATATTAGCTCCAACATTAGCATGTTAACATTAGCTCCAAACAAAGTTAGCGCTCAACAGTTCTGCTTCATTAAACACACACAGCGCTGACATTGACAGTGACAGTGCTTCATCATGAATGCAAGAGGCATCTACAAAGGTTGGCAGCACAACAGTTACTTTAGAGAACTTTAAAGTCAAACAGTAACTTTAAGAGCGATAATCGCAGCCCAGCTCCACCCGGGACCGAGCGACCGAGCAACCGACCGACACCGACACACACACAGAATAACAGCGCGGCGATGTTTTAAAAGAGCTGACACACCAAGTCTCGCGATAGTTGTGAACAGCCGTGGGTGGACATGTAGAGACGGGCCAGGGGGAAAAATACCTGAGTTACACACACCTTTGCAGAGATGGATACCAATCAATGAAAAAAAATGGAGGGTCAAATTTATAAAAAAAAAATTAATGTTAATTTTGACAATAAAACAGGTTTGGAGAAGCTATAGTCAAATATATATATATATTTTTGGATAGTTTTTCAGTTTTTATTTTACATTTTTCTTGTTGACAAATTGAATTTCTCCTTTTGCCATTTTTCTTGTTACTTGTGCTTTTTAAATGTGCTCTGTGCAACATTCAGGGTTTGTCACCATGACAAGTCAGTCACCATGGAGATTTTTTTTCACAGTATGATATTAAACGTTTCCATGGAGACAAGCACCAAGCCAGTTCTGCCCGAAGGTCCGATCTGTGGAGAAGTGATCGAACCTGAGAGGTGATTGGTGATTGGTCTCCATGATGATAGAATTGTTTAATGCCATACTATGGAACATTCCAGAGAAAGCAACAAGAACTTCATGGAGGAAAGCTTTTGATGGACCCTCCTCCAGAAAAGTTACATAGTGTATCTTTAACAAAAAGTGCACCTTTAATGCCCTATTACATTACAGAACATGTTAAGTCACTATACAAAGATTCAACTCAAATTCAAAAGTTTCGACCTAGTATTATAATGTCATCTAAAGCGGTGTGTTCAAAGACTATTGGACAATCACTGCACAAAAGACAGAACATTCCTTGGTGGTTTTTGAAGTTGTAAAGAAGAAATTTCTTGTTCAGCGGGTCATTCACACAGTGTGCTTGGAGGTCACGGGTGGTGCACTTATAGAAATGGTTTTCAATGGAAGTACAGCACCCAGAAATGTAGCTTCAAATGAGATATTGTGGCAAGTTACAAAAGAGAAAAGTTAAGAAATATCAGAGTCAGTTTGGTGGACTTAAATCATGGAGGAATCTGTATTTGATGGAATGATGAGAGAAGACAGAGAAGCATCGCAAAATCAGGTGCTGTGAAGTGGAAGAACAAGCAATGTATGAGGAGATGTTATACATGTCAACATGCAGAGTTTCAATAAAACCATATCAATATAGCAAGTTATATATACTCAGGTACATTTACTTGAGGAACATTTTAATTAAAGGTCCTATATTACGCAAAATTGACTCTTGTGAGCTTTAAGCCGTTAGAATGCTGTTACCTCATTAAATACCTGTAGTAATACCCACAGTTGTGTTTTGTTTCATTTACAGATGTCTGACTAAAAGACATTGCGTTGGTATTGCGTCTTCGCTTTTTATTGGTCACATGGTCATGGTCACATCTTTATATAGCGCTTTTCCACTAGCCTGGGAATTCCCAGGCCGCTTCCGTTCGTTTCGAACTGGAAGGCGGCCTGGCAGCTCGTCCAAGCGAGAGTCCCAGATTTAGGTCCCCAATCAGAGAGCGGGGAGGGGCGGCAAGACGGTGACGCGTACTACGTGACAAACGGAAGCTTGTAGTTTGAACTGACAACTGACATGATTGGCTATGGACTTACGTATACGCTCAATGATAGACATTCATAATGCCCAATAAACGGCCGTTGGCAATCGCTAACCACACCTCCGCTACAGGATTTTTCGAAGCGAGCTCCCAGACCCATATCTCACTTGTGATATGGTCAGGTGTTAACCAGACTACTTTTCCACCTTCAAGGCACCCAAAGCACTTAACAACAAGGAACCACTCACCCAATCACACACATAATCACACACACACTCACACACGAGTGTACGCAGACACTGGGGGCGAGGAGGGTTAAGTGTCTTGCCCAAGGACACAACGGCAGCATTCATCTGTGGGAGCAGGAATCGTACCAACCAACGTGTGGGTCAGTGGATCTGACCGCTCAACCACTGATGTTTCTTATGTCAAGAGCGGAATTTGAACCACCAACCTTTGGATCAGTGGACAAACACTCTACCAACTGAGCTACTGCCGCGTTTAGATGAGTGTTTTCGGGAGGAAATCTGCGTGCATATGATGACGCAAAAGTGTGTGGAATTACATGATCACTATGACCGTGCGCATGAGTAGAATCTTCCTTCTTCTCATCTGCGCCACGAAAACCAAAACAAAACATGGCTACCGGAAGCAAAAAAAAAATTGTGTGGTCAGACGAAAAAGTTCAATTATTGCTTCAGACCACGTTAGACTACAAAGCAACAAAGGCGCAACAAGGTGTGGACTGGGAGTCCTGCCAAACAAAGTACAGTGATATATGGACCGATGTGACGTAAACGCGTACGCGACGTCAGCAGATTTGAGAGTTCTGCATCTTGGGCAGTGCAGACGAAAACACTACGGCAGAGTGTATTCAAGTTTTCCACTTTGGAGGGCGGTTTCAGTTTTTTGCGTTTTTAAGCTCCCAAAACGCCTTCACCGTCTAAACGAAAGGCACTTCCGATAAAATATTTTGTCGTTTTTACCCGTAAGCATTCTCGTGTAAAAAGACCCTTAGTCTGTCTACGTCTCCAGATCTCAAAACGCTCTGTTCCACCTCATGATGTCATGTAGTGGTAGTTTTCAAGTTAAATGCTACCTAACAGCTTACCTTTTATACAGTAGAGATAGGGAATTCCAATGTTGAAGTTATCCAAATGATTCTAGTGAAGATATATCAGTTTAAAAACACACTGGGGCAGTTCATGTATTACTGTTTTCTGTTTGAGACAAGAACTTATTACTTGAGTATAGTATTTGCCACAAATACTTTTAAACTTCTTGGGCTACTGCTTCTTATTATTATTTTGAAGTAATGGCATTCTTACTTATTTTGATGTTTTTGTGATGATATGTCCACCATGTGATAAGCGTTAGGTACTCATACTTGGTTTTCAACATCTGTCACAATACTTCCTGTCTCAATACTTTCTTCAAATAGAGAAAGACAAAACTATACTAAACTAATACTGGCTAATCGAACATAGCCTACTTATTTCTAGATCCACACACCTCTGGCCTGTCAAGCTCCTCTCCCCCCTGTTCTCCACCACCACTGTGTACACAAGGCTCTGAGCTCATCTCCAGTTGGGCTGCACTAAAATCTGGAAATAATCATCTTTTCTAGAAAACACTTCAACCACCCCGCTGGAGCCCTCTGCCTCTCCAGATTGGATTCAGCCTCGTAATCCCAAGTGGCACCCCCTCTGTGTGTGTGTGTGTGTGTGTGTGTGAGGGGGGGGGGGGGCACCTGCTGGGCGCTATAAATATAAAAAAGCCCAAGTGCCAGGGTGAGTTTGTACAGTGGGGTCCAGCGGGGAGGCTCCGTGGAGGGGTAATGCGGACTGAAAGCTGCTGCCTTCTTCTTCTTCTCTTCTTCTGTGGGTGAATCACAAGTCTGACAGAGAGGACTGATATGAGCCCGCAGATCAGCTCTGACTGCAAAGGGGGTATTATGAGAAAAGGTTTGGAGTTTTCTACCAGGTTATGATGTTGTTCCTCCATTAAAAACATGTCTGAAGAGGTTTTATGTGTCATTCATGCGCTATGACAATGTATAAGGCTCAGCTCACAAGCCTATGAAGGGGTAATGAGCGGAGAGCAAAGGGAGCAGGAACCCAGAGCGCAAACACAAAACTGTTTTCATTATAGCATTTTCAAAATAATAAAAGAAAACATGGTGATCTAAATATGTTATATTACACCTAATACCCCAAAGAAGTGTAATATGCAATCTTTAAATGAATTGATATTGTGAATGTTAGAGTGCTTTCGGTCTCATCCTGGTTTGGTTCTAGTTTGAGCCCGGTCCTGATATAGACTTGGGCTGCATCCTATTACTCTGTCTTACCCCTTCCCCTACCCCTTTATCTACGTCTTTGTCTTGCCCCTCGATAACGAGCTGAGAAGGCTCAGGGTACGAATGTTCTCCTAAGAAATGGGACACGACTCGATTACCGTTTGCGTCATCATCCCTTGCCTCTACCTGGCTGCTACGTCTACAGAGGCGACAACAATTGACGCAAACGTAAACAAATGTCATGGATTATCGGGTACCTCAGCTTGACAAAAAAACGAGCTTATTTATATATGAAAGTTCGATGAAAACGATAACGTCGGCTAAACAGACATCACTACAATTAAAACCGCAACAACAGTTCACTAAAAGTAACATAAGCGTCATAATTGTAAACCTGCTAAACTGTTAATCGATAATTACAACTGCTGAAAATACATTTATGAGACTCCTTGGCTGGTCGATGTGACGCTGGCATCCTGATCCCAAAACCTGCCTGAGCTTGTAGGCGTACCCCTTCGTTCCACGTCTGGTCGAGAGCTTACTTCGTTTCAAGGGGTATGTAGCCCTCGGTTGTGGCGCGAGCCCTTGATCAAAATTAGAATCGGGACACCCCCTTGCCCTCACATGAACACGCAAAACCAACGGGTAGGGGTAAGACGAAGGGGTAAGACAGAGAAATGGGACGCAGCCTTGGTTTGTTTCTGTCCGAGTCCTGGTTACTTCTGGTTTAGTCCTGACTAATCCAGATTTAGTTCTTAGTTTAGCCCCAGTTTAGTTTTGTGTTTTGTTTCAGTAATCCTGGAGATTTATTAGTCTGTCTACATCTCCAAAGCTCAAAATGCTCTGTTCCACCTTGTGATGTCATGTAGTGGTAGTTTTCAAGTTAACATCTATCTTGTACCTTTTAGCTCAGTAGAAATTGGGCAAGTCCAGGTCTGCAATCATTCAAATAATCCTCGAGAAGGTGTTTGGAGTTTGTTTGTATTACCTGTATGACAAAAGGTGGAACAGAAACCTTTCCTTCGAGAGCCTAAATATGCAGAGTTTGTGTGTTAAACATGTGAATGAAACAAAACACAACTCCAGGTGTGTTTGTGATGAGGAAACAACGTAATAACATAAATCAGAATATAACGTAATATGGGCCCTTTAAGCTAACACTGGGAGTTTTTACATTTTCCTGCTGATAAAAGACAAATTTAACATCTACATTTGTGCTCATATGATAACATACAGCTCTGGAAAAAAATAAGAGACCACTGCATTTTTTTTTTTCTGAAATCAGCATCTCTACATGTATTACAGCCATTCCATTCCAGCGTCTGTTGAATTCCAACACAAACACAAAGCTGAGCTAGTTCAATTCTTGCACCAGGAGTGGAATAAAGTCACCCAAGAACAATGTGAAAGACTTGCGGAGAGCATGCCAAGACGCATGAAAGCTGTGATTAAAAATAAGGGTTATTGCACCAAATATTGATTTCTGAACTCTTCTTAAGTGTAAACATTAGTATTATGTTGTTTTAAAATGAATTTGATCTTGTTTCTTTGTATCGTTTGAGGTCTGAAAACATTTATCTTTTTTGTTATTTTGACTATTTGTCATTTTCTGCAAATAAATGCTCTAAACGATAATATTTTTATTTGGAATTTGGGGCAAATGTTGTCAGTAGTTTATAGACTCAAACAAAATGGTTCCTTTTGCCCAAACACATACCTATAAGTAGTAAAATCAGAAAAACTGATAATTTTACAGTGGTTTCTTATTTTTTTCCAGAGCTGTAAGTGAAATGTTTGTATATCAGAATCATCCAGGCAGCTCTATTCATCGTTTTACCGCACTGTGAGCAGGAGGACACAGCCATGCTTTAGAAATCCGATGGTATTTTTCAGTGATAGAATGAACTCATAACAACTAGTCCTTTCCAAGAAGTGCACATGTCGTACTATAGAAAGGAATAGGTTTAATACTTTTCTTAATCCTCACATCTGACCAGGTCACGTTGCTCCAGGTAATACAATTTAAACCCCACGCGCTCAGAGAAATACATAAATGCACAATATCAAATGTTTTTCCTTGAGATAAGAAATCGACAAGAAGCAACAAACTATACACACACACACACACACACACACACACACACAGTACCATGTAACATCAGCAGTGGTGAAAGAAGACTCGGTTTTGTTACTTAAAGGTGCACTGTGGGGCTCCGTCACCTGCTTGTTTCTATGGAAATGTCACTGGTCTTTCTGAAATGTTCCACAGTATGACATTAAACAACTCTACCTTCTATTTATTCAATTAGAGGTGGTTTTAGAGCTCAAAAGTATCTAGAAAAACAGGTATTCTGACTATGGCTGGGATTGTCTCTCCACAGATCTGACCTGTAACTTGGTCTAGTTTGGTCTCCATGATGGTAGAAAGGTTTCACTAGCAAGGACCAAGCCACGACAATGAAATACGATAAAGATAATTGACGTTTGACGGCGGGTAGACGTGATGGCTGAGGGGAGACTTAGGGTGGGGGCTCCGTCTCCAATCCAAAATGGTCTCCCAGCTGAATCGGAACCCCCCCTCCTTAAAGATGATGTCTTTGGGCTGAAGGATGGACGAGAGACACGGGATCGGAGGGAGGGGGTCAAGAGAGTGGACATGGATGGTTTTGTCGGGATAGGCTATATAAATAGGGCTTCTGGGTAATTGAAGGCGTGGTCGAGATGAGCTGTGGTTGGCTGGAGAGATGGTTGACGCATGGACCAGTTAATCATATTAACTCCATTTAATGCCATACTGTGAAACATTCCAGACAAACAAATAACATTTCCATGAAGGAAAGCATTTGACAGACTTTCACCAAAAAATGCACACAATGCACCTTTAACCCTAGAGGACTATCGCCGGGTGATTTTCACCCGAGCAAAAGTATTTACATGATTTTTGTTGTATTTTTCTGAGTGTCATGGGTCCCTGGGGAGCTTCACCATTGTTTTTGAATCTTTGAAGGTGTAGGTGTTTCCCCAAAGCCCACTTTTTCCTACAGGCTTTCAGGTGATTTTCACCTGGCAATGTAATGAATTTAATGTAAGAGGATATAAGGAAGAGGTAAGTAAGAGTGGTCCTGGAATATGTATCTATCCTTATTTAGTGCAGTGGTTATGAATAAATATCACAAAGTGGTATTTCAAAGGGAATTCTTATGGTGAAAACTATATTTTAGTCAACTGGTCATTTTTACCCACTGAAACTGTGCCTTTACCAGGGAAGTCTCACATGTCCCAGGAATGGGTGGACCAAAGACCAAGTTTTGATCTATTTTTCATGACAAGTACTTTTTGTTGGGTATATTATATCGGGTAAAAATTACCCAGCAAAAGTGATGGTGTTACTTTTTATAGCGAAAGTAGTCTAGGGTTAAAGAGTCTTGTATAACTTTAATTCCCCTTTTAAACATGCTTTTGGTCATGTTTGGATTCGTATTTCAGATTTTCCTATTTAAAATAATAAATAATAACACTTTTTAACTATACCTCTATTTTCATTTAGGCTTATAGGCATTGGACCTCCCCGGCTGTCAGTGATGGGAATGAATGAACAGATGAAGTCCTTAGGCAATGTGAATGCTATGTTAATAGAGCTGTGCATTTGTTGGAAAACACAATTTGACCACAGAATGAGTCTGGTGATGGATTGTGGGCTTAAAAAACTCTTAAAAAGTCAAAATGTTTACACAACAGACTGGCCAAGATGTGAGAAGAGCATTTTTGAGTGCTGCTTATCTACAGCTCTGGAAAAATACTGCAAAATTATCAGTTTTTCTGATTTTTACTACTTATAGGTATGTGTTTGGGCAAAAGAATGTATTTTGTAACATAATCTGATACATGGTCCAATCAGAGTACTGTATTCTGAATATTTAGAATACTTTCACGCAGAGTTGCATTTAAATTATAGTGCAAAAACGCAACATTTGACCCTTTGATTTGTTCTGATTTTAGATGATCGAACCACAGCTGCTAATTTGTAACACATGTCCCTCAAATACAGAAGACATCTCCTCTTGTTATTTTCGTAACATTCAGAACAAAATACAGCTCTGGAAAAAAATAAGAAACCACTGCAAAATTATCATTTTTTCTGATTTTACTACTTATAGGTATGGGTTTGGGTAAAAGGAACATTTTTGTTTGAGTCTATAAACTACTGACAACATTTCCCCCAAATTCCAAATAAAATATTATCATTTAGAGCATTTATTTGCAGAAAATGACAAATAGTCAAAATAACAAAAAAGATACATGTTTTCAAACCTCAAACAATGCAAAGAAACAAGATCAAATTCATTTTAAAACAACATAATACTAATGTTTACACTTAATAAGAGTTCAGAAATCAATATTTGGTGCAATAACCCTTATTTTTAATCACAGCTTTCATGCGTCTTGGCATGCTCTCCACAAGTCTTTCACATTGTTCTTGGGTGACTTTATTCCACTCCTGGTGCAAGAACTGAAGTAGCTCAGCTTTGTGTTTGTGTTGGAATTCAACAGACGCTGGAATGGAATGGCTGTAATACATGTAGAGATGCTGATTTCAGAAAAAAAATGCAGTGGGCTCTTATTTTTTTTCCAGAGCTGTAGATGGATAAAAAAGTTAAAATGAAACTGTGGACATTTCCAGGCAAAGCAACATCTTTATGGAGACAAGCAATATACCCTCTACCAGCCAAGTTACCTAGTAACTTTAGGCTCTTTTCAGGTTCATCATCAGTATGCATGGTCTCTATACATATATACATTTTAAACAACACATTTCCCCTTAATACAGCATGCAAATATATTAATTCCAACTACTATTCACTGTAACTATGATCTCCATAAATACATAATTATATTGTATTCTAATCTTTAAAGGGACAGTGTGTAAGATTTTTACCCATTAATTACATAAATTGAAGATACCCATTCAAAAATACAGTGTTTTCCAAGCCTTTTCACTTCCATCATGAAATCAAAGTATTCTTTTGGACATAGATATAGTCACATAAAAGGGGGATCTTCCCCATATAGAGGCAGCCATTTTGAATACGAGAGCCGCAGAAGGACATTTGGGCTCATCCTTTGCCTAGGCTCCTGTTAGCGCCTGCTCAGCCGCGCTGCCTGAGGGAGCGAAGGAGAGAAGGAGAGAAAGGGAAGGGGAGGGGGGAAGGGGGAGCCTCGTGGTGTTGGGTAAACAGAGAAAGGGAAGGGGAGGGGGGAGCCTCATGGTTTTTTGGTAAAGACAGGCTGCTGTATCACACGTCGTAATAACACGTGTTTTGGACTAAATTGTTTTACTGGATTTTATTCGCTGGATCCTTACGGACAGATTGAGAGCAAGTTTATGGTGAAATACAGAGTTTGACCTGTGCAGAGCCTTCAAAGGTAAGCTAAGTAACAAACCTCGTTTTGTGCTTTTCTGTATAAAAGCCCCATGTGCTCGGGGAGTGATTGTTGTGCAGGGAAATGAATTGCATAGTCAAAAAGAGGAGACTGTAAGGTTTCATTTGATGTGTAGAGTGTCATGCTACACGATCAGGAATGTGTGTTTTCATGCGTTTTTCATGCATTTTATTTATACCGTAGTTGTCGGCGAGAGCTCGCACAGCGCCGGGTGCGCGCGGCTACGCGAGCTGTCTGCCTTACGGCGCGCCCGGGTGACCCTCGAGGTCTGCCGTAGCCAAAAGAGGAAGTGGAACAGCTACTAACCACCTATGCGCCACGAATCCTACACACTGTCCCTTTAATAGCTTCATGTGAGTCTATATCTGTAAATCTAGTAAGATCTTTATGTCTCAGACCAGTGCTTATAACTATTTTCTGATTGGGACTAAAATGTGAAACTGAATTAAGATAAAATTAAAATTATGCAAAACTTTAGAGGACAGGAGTGCTACTTGGATGGGTAGAGATTATGGAAAATTGTCCCATGGTGCTCTTCGGTGTAAGGACTTTCAGCTTAAAGGGTCCATGATATGCTTTTTTCACACATTTTCTTCAAATCTCTTGTTTCTTCATCACAAACATGCGGAACCAGGGAGGGCTCAGGGAAAAATCTTTTTTGAGGGGTGGCAAGAAAGTGTGCGCTCACTTTGCAAAGCGTGCCCTCCTTTTATTAAGTTCCGCGTTCATGTAAGTAGAGCGTGTGGTCAGTTTACTAAATCGAGTGCGCGTTTAAATATAAAATGCACCTAAATCGTGCACCCTGGTTTACTAAACCGTGCGCTCGCTGTATGAAGTCGTGCCCTCGTCTATCTAAAACGTGCTCTTGTTTAAATTTGCTCAAAATGTGTACACGAGATGTATAAAATGTGTGCTTCTTTTTGAAATCGTGGCCACGCTTTAGTAAATCGTGCTCACGCGGTATATAACGTGGGCACGACTCAATTTTAGCGAGCACACAGTTTTAGTAAGACGACTCCACGATTTAGGTAAACGAGCGCGCTCTCTATTTACACAGACTCGCGACTTAATAAAATGAGGACGCAATTTCAGAAAACGAGGACACACTTTGCAAAGTGAGCGCGCGCTTTATTGACACCCCCCAAATAAGATTTTCTGTGAGTCTTTACGGACTCCATGTGTTTTGTTTCATTCACACGTTTAACACACAAACCCTGCATATTTAGGCTGAGTTCATCTCTCAATCAGAAAACAATTTGTTCCACCTTATGATGTCATGTGGTAATACAGGAGCTGCTCCCCTGTGTGTGTGTTTTTTTTTTCCTTTTTAACAGCTTCACTAGAATCATTTGGATCATTTCAGCCCTGGAATTGCCACTCTCTGCTGAAATAAAGGTAAAAGGAGCTGTTAACTTCAGCATTTTGAGCTTTGGAGATGTAGACAGACTAATAACAAAGGATTACTCATGTGTGAATGAAACAAAACACAAATCCAGGTATGTTTTTGAGGGGGTAACATTATAACATAAAGCTCACAAGGGTCAATGTTGCCTAATATGGAACCTTTAATAAAAATAGGGGGGGAAGGGGATGTGATCAATCAGTTAAAACATCATGATTTAATCTGTATATAAAACAACATTATCTTTTAATTTTGCATTATATCCTGATTCATAAAGATTTGTAGTTTTTTATAAAAACAATTCAAAACTGCTTTTCTATTTTTCTTATAGACACCACCACCCCTCCGAGAGCTCCTACCTGTGTGTTAAACATGTCTTCTCTTACTCTGCGCTGGAGTTTGTATCATTGTTTAGCCTTGCTCTCCCTCCGCCTGTTGCCTCCCCTCTCTCCCCTGTGTCCCGCAGTACCACTGTGCACCGCCAGGCCTACGTGTTCTTTCCAGATGATCTCCTCTGGATTTCCAATTTGCAGCGCGCCAACCATTCCCAGCTTCACGCGGCCGTCAAAACACTGCTGACAGCTCTATCTGACGCTCGTGTCAGTCGAAGAAGAGGAAAAAGAGGATTCGTGTCAGTCGTAAAGAAAAAAACACAAAGCAAAGTGGAGCAGAGCAGTGGAGATGTCCGTGTAGAGATGGCCATCTTCAGCATCTGTCAGAGAGGGGAGGGGGTGTGGGAGACGGGGGGCTGGTTAGCGCCATGAAAGCAGAAATGTAAACGGTAGTAAAGATGGAGTCTAAGGCTAGTAAAAGAAACATTATCAGAACAGGTTGTTTCAGAAGGAAAAAGAGAGAAAACATCGTGCACACCAATATCCACATCCTATATTGTGGTCTTGTCCTGGTAAAAGGAATAGTGCTAATTGATTCTAAACTCTAATTTTAACTTTGCTTATTCCAAACAAAAGCTAATGCCTTATTTACACTACTGCGCCATGTCTGTAGAATACAAAAATACAAAAATATGCAAGGAGTCTAATTGTGATGGATGCTATGAATGATTTTGTACCAGCTGTTTATATCCACAGAAGGTAAACACAGAGAAACAGTTTTCAACGGAACTTTACTGTATCAAGGCAGAAACTTTCATTCCTGCATTTCTGGTAGACTAAAAACGGAGACTGACATCAACACCAGCTCACTTAGCTAACCAAAACTTTATTTGTAGGGGGATTTCAGTTTGGTATGGCATAATCATAGACTGTATATAAATTTACATAACTAACCCACTACCCGGCATGTTGCAAATAGGAAGTGTTCATGGGGGAGCTTCCGGCTCCATCAACTCCATCCACTGTTTCCAATTGCCATTGTTTGTATTAACCCACTCTACATAATCCTGGTGTTTTATTTAAAGGCAAATTAACGTTTTTTACAATCTGAGCCTTCTTTCGGCAATAAAACAAGTAGTTTTAATCACCCATAGCAGTTTGCTGTCAATTGGAGCAGTATCGCAGAACTTATGTTGAGCCGTTCTGTTCTAGTAATGATCCCGTATCCGTTAACATGGGGCTCGTATCATATGCTCGGGGCATTACTTTGCGGTGTCCAAATAACACAAACTTTAGCACTTTTCAAATCATAGAAGCCCGATGTCTTAATGTAAGATTTTGTTTGAAGCAAAAGTGGCCTGTAATCCGAGATTTAGCCATAGTTTCGAGTAGATGAGGACGCCAGTGCGCATGCGCGGACTGTGCTATCAGCTCCCGAGACCCAAACATGAAACGCAAAGCTGAAAACTATGGATAAATCTCGGATCGGATCTTACATTAAGACATCGGGCTTCTATGATTTGAAAAGTGCTAAAGTTTGTGTTATTTGGACACCGCAAAGTAATGCCCCGAGTACTCAGGCTAACGGATACGCTACAACATAACTTTCACCAAACAGCTCCAAATGACAAGAAAGTGCTATGGGTGAGTCAAACGACTTGTTGTATTACCGAAAGAAGGCTCAGATTGTAAAATAACGTTACTTTTCCTTTAACTATTTTGTCCGTAAATAAATTCCTATTCCTAATGTGGAAAAATTCGCTCCTACAACCGCTAGCCTCGTAAGCTTCATGCGACTGGAGCCAAACGCTATGGGTGACGTCACACTCCCTTAGTCCCTTTGTCTGTATACAGGCTATAACAGGATGTAGCATTACATGGCATAGCATGACACTGAGTAGCATAAAGTAGTGTAAAATCACCTCTCCAAATGAATGCCCTGTTACAATAAATGAGCTTTGTAACATCAAACATAAGGTTTCTGATCTGTGAGGATCTGTGATATTAATGTACTCTATAGAAAACAGAAAATCAGTTTACAGGTGGCACTGTAACCCTCAGGCACATGTAACAGCATCAAACAGCCTCTTCTTATGTCCATGCATGAGATAGAGAGAGAGAGAGAGAGAGAGAGAGGGGATGGGCCTGCCCCTCTTTCTGATGTTCCCAGGAGGACCCCGCTGTGAAAACCACAGGGCAGCACAAATGTAGAAAACCTGCTCAGCGCTGGATTACAGCTCCTTGTGCTGCAGCTCTCTGGGAAAGCACATCTGTCAAAACAGGAATAACACACAGGCTCAGGCTGGACCTGCTCCACTCACCACACAGGGTTATTAGCTCTATATTATGTCCATATATTATTTGTATTTTCTGAAAGACTGTTCATAAACAATTTTTTTTTTTTCCCATCAAAGTGCACACAAAGGCATGTCATAAGGTGTGGTTACAGTTCAGAGGCCCTGAGATAAATAATAAGATTAGTTCACTATGGCGACCGCCTGTAAAAGGGGAGCAGCTAAATGAGGGGAAATTTGCAGTATTTTTATTTATTTTATTTTTATTTAGTTATCCTTTATTTATCTCTGTAGGGAAATTATTATCTGCATTTGACACATCCTTTCAGGAGCAGTGGGCACTGTAAAAAAAAAAAAAATCAGTTGTTTTTACGGAAATATACTGGCAGCAGCAGTCGCCACAATAATCCTGTTAAAAATACATGTATGTAAACAGCATTACGGTACAACTTGTACATTTCATTGGGATTCCATGTACAATTAATGATATCTAAATGTAAATTTTACAGGTATGCAATGTACAATAATCAACACATAACTGTTAATTTTTCGGATATTCAATGTATCAATAAACAATGATTTCATGAACATTTCACCAGGATTCAATGTAAAATAAGAAGTTTTAGGATGTTAAATTTACAGGTTGTAATGTTTACATACAGTATGTAACCTACTGTATTTTTAACGGGATTATTCTGGCAACCACTGCTGCAGTATTTTTCGGTAAAAACAACGGGACATGTACACAAGTATTACAGTTTTACTTTTTATCAGCTGTGCTTCAAATTACTTTTAAATCTTAAAGGAGAATAAACATTTTTTACAATCTATTTCGGTAATAAAACAAGTTGTTTCACTCACCCGTAGCACTTTGGTGTCATATGGAGCACTTCCAGAGATGTTTTAGATTAGCGATTAGCGATTAGCAGTTAGCGTTCTCGGGGCATAGAGCATGTAATACAGGGCTCTCAAGTCTCACGCTTTGAGAGTGACACATGCAATTCGACGTATTCACACGCTCACACGCCACACATGGTATTTCTCACGATGAAATTTTTTTAAGCAATTCAAAACTGTATCCACTGTTCACAGTGCTTCTGTGCCCAGAAAATCGGTAAGTTAATGCAGGCACCGCGCGTTTTCAGCGAAAAAAAGTCACTCGCACACCAGTACTCGAGTTGAGCGATCAGCTGTGAGGCCGATCGCTCACAGCTGATCGGCCTGTTCACAGATCAGCTGTGAGCGAGCCGCGTGATATTTACGCCGCATTTCCAAGAGAATAAGAATCCTTAACTTGCTACGTTAATGCTACGTAAGAAGGAACTGTCGCCTCGGGACACGGGATAAGTTCGGGATATGTCCTTTTCTCCGGAGCTCCGGATTATTAAAGACCGTGACACGTGCATACATGGATACGAGTGACCGCGTTCTTATGGGTGAGTCATATTATCAGATTATTTCTGCATCTATTTCGGCACTAAACCAGGACTAAACCAAGACTAAACCAGGTCTAAACCAGGACTAAGTCAAGACTAAACTAGGACTAAACCGGGTCTAAACCAGGATTAAACTGGGACTAAACTAGGACTAAACCAAGACTAAGCCAAGACTAAACCAGGTCTAAACCAGGACTAAACCAGGTCTAAACCAGGACTAAGCCAAGACTAAACTAGAACTAAACCGGGTGTAAACCAGGATTAAACTGGGACTAAACTAGGACTAAACCAAGACTAAGCCAAAACTAAACCAGGTCTAAACCAGTACTAAACCAGGACTAAACCAGGTCTAAACCAGGACTAAACCGGGACTAACCCGGCACTAAACCAGGACTAAACCAGGTCTAAACCAGGACTAAACCAGGTCTAAACCAGGACTAAGCCAAGACTAAACCGGATCTAAACCGGGTCTAAACCAGGACTAAACCGGGACTAAACCAAAACTAAACCAGGTCTAAACCAAGATTAAGCCAGGACTAAAACAGGACTAAACCAGGTCTAAACCAGGACTAAGCCAGGATTAAACCAGGACTAAACCAGGACTAAACCAGGTCTAAACCAGGACTAAGCCAAGACTAAACCAGATCTAAACCGGGTCTAAACCAGCACTAAGCCAAAACCAAACCAAATCTAAACCGGGTCTAAACCAGGACGAAACCGGGACTAAACCAGGTCTAAACCAAGACTAAGCCAGGACTAAAACAGGTCTAAACCAGGTCTAAACCAGGACTAAACCAGGACTAAACCAGGACTAAACCAAAACTGTGTGTGATAACATATTATCCAGTGCATTATTGAATTATTGAATGATAATATGGACTTTTTTGTTATAAAAGCATTTCCATTTTAACAAAGTACCTTCTAATTCTGCCCCCCCCCCCCCCCCCCCATCCCCGGAAAATATGTCACATAAATGAAAAAATTCACCATCCCCCCTGGTTTCATTTAACAACTCGACTACTGCTCTCAACCCATCTAACTAAACCCATCAACTAAACCAGGTCTAAACCAGTACTAAAACAGGACTAAACCATGTCTAAACCAGGACTAAACCGGGACTAACCCGGCACTAAACCAGGACTAAACCAGGTCTAAACCAGGACTAAACCAGGTCTAAACCAGGACTAAGCCAAGACTAAACCGTATCTAAACCGGGTCTAAACCAGGACTAAACCGGGACTAAACCAGGACTAAACCAAAACTAAACCAGGTCTAAACCAGGACTAAGCCAGGACTAAAACAGGACTAAACCAGGTCTAAACCAGGACTAAGCCAGGATTAAACCAGGACTAAACCAGGTCTAAACCAGAACTAAGCCAAGACTAAACCAGATCTAAACCGGGTCTAAACCAGCACTAAACCAGGACTAAACCAGGTCTAAACTAGGACTAAACCAGGTCTAAACCAGGACTAAGCCAAAACTAAACCAAATCTGAACCGGGTCTAAACCAGGACGAAACCGGGAATAAACCAAAACTAAACCAGGTCTAAGCCAAGACTAATCCAGGACTAAAACAGGTCTAAACCAGGTCTAAACCAGGACTAAACCAGGACTAAACCATGACTAAACCAAAACTGTGTGTAATAACATATTATCCTGTGCATTATTGAATTATTGAATGATAATATGGACTTTTTTTTGTTATAAAAGCATTTCCATTTTAACAAAGTACCTTCTAATTCTGCCCTGCCCTCCCCCGGAAAATATCACATAAATGAAAAAATTCACCATCCCCCCCTGGTTTCATTTAACAACTCTACTACTCTACTCTACTACTACTTATTACTGAAATGAGACTCAGATTGTAAAAAACAGATGGGCTGTAACAAACCACACTAAAAAAATATATATATATATATTCTTTAGATTTACTTAAAAGCATTGCGTCAAGCAGTTGCACACAACTACATTGAGTAATTGTTGTAAAGCATGCTTATATAGTATGGACTTAACATACTTCAATAGGATCTATGTAGCTGGATTAAATATATGGAAACTATTTTCATTACATAGTTAATACTCAACCTTACTGAATTAAAAATACGTAATTGTATTGCGTAATAATTACTCAGTACATGATCTTATTGCTTAGGCTTGGTCAGTAGGATTTTTCCTATGGAGCATGTTTTGGGTTGATGGGGGAAACCGGAGTACCCGGAGGAATCCCACCCAGACACGGAAAGAACATGCAAACTCTACACAAAACGACCCGGATAAATAATTTTATTCAAACAAACAATAAACCAAGTTGTAAAAACAGGCTCAAATTAATTTTCTATTTTCTGCTTGTTCATATAAAATCTTTACTGCATCTTTGTACTGTGTTAAACTTAAAAGGAGAAGGTGCAGACAGGTTTACTGGACGACAGCAGTGTTCTGTGATGCACGGCGCTCACGGTGCAGCCTATGAAACCATTACAAGTGGTGCATTTAAAGTTGTGACAGTTCAAGGCAGCCGTTGGTCATAACATATTCAGACTGTTCCAGAGCGAGGTCAGCGTTAGAGTGGCTCTCCATATCCACACTGCCCATCTCATCTGGGACCTCCGCAGCAGACAAAGCTCAGCCATGACTTGTCTAGACGCCCGCTCCTCGTCCTTAGCGCGTCAACTCTGTAACCGCTGCGTTGAAATAAATCTATTACCGAGAGTGAATCAAAAGCCACCTTGCATTCCTCACCTCCTCCTCCCTTCTCTCCACAATCCCATGCATCTGCTTTGTGCTTCTTACATTGCGCGGCGTATAAGTGTGTGATGTGGACTTGGCTGATTGACCTGCATTCCAGCGCGGGACCCCCTCTCTGCTCTCACACCTGGGGCCCCCTGTGCTCTGTGCTGCTGTCAGTGGTGCGTGGTGGTGCTGCTCGATTGATGACAGCCATTCACTGATGAAGCTGTATTCATCATTCCTGTCCAGGGCTGAACTGACCAGATGGACCCAGGCTATCCATCCTCTGTCAGGGACACATCTGCTCCCCGTGTTGTTCAGAGTACTAACAAGTCACCTGCTCCCTCTCCGGCTGGTGTCAGGAGCACAGCCACCAGGTAAAGATACTAAAGCTAATCCTGATACAGAAAGTTTGACTGTTTGTCTCCAACGCTCAAAATGCTCTATTCCATTTCATTCATTTTCACATTAACAGCTCCTTTTACCTTTTATTCAGTAGAGATTGGAAATTCTAGGGCTGAAATGATCCAAATGATGATTAAAAATACAATGGTTTTACTATGAGGGAACTGCAAACTGTACTATGATCAGTGTAGGAAGTAACTGAACACATGTACTGAGAATACGTGTTCTGAATACACATTTTATAGTACAGTTATAGTATAAGTAGCACCAGCCAAAAAAAAAAAAAAAAGCGTAATGAAGAAGAAAAAAACACATATAAGTTGTATTTTTCTGTATTTTTCAGACTATAAGTCGCACTTTTTGGGGGAAATTTATTATAAAATCAGAGACCAGGAACCAGGATTTCAGGCATGTAGGCCACCCAAACCATGAAAAAAAGTGCGACTTATAGTCCATAAAATGCGGTGAATGTATTCTGGTTACCTGGCGAACCAGAACCACAAAACTTTACAAAGACGAGTGGGTCTGGAGCTGTTGTCTGTTTCCCTGATTTCAGACAGTGTAATTGACAGGTGGATTAACCAATCACATAAAAAACAAACATGGCTGCTTAAATAAAAAAGGAGAAAAATCTACATAAAGGACTGAAAAACACGATGGATTTTTACATAATCAACAATCGAAGTACCAAACTTACTTATAAATAAAGTTTGATTAATTATTTCAGGTAAAAGAAGTGAACTATTTTGTTCTGAATGTTATGAAAGTAATAAAAGGAGATGTCTTCTGCATTTGAGGGACACGTGCTACAAATTAGCAGCTGTGGTTGGATCATCTAAAATCAGAACAAAGGATGAAATGTTGCATTTTTACACCATAATTTAAATGTAATTCTGCGTGAAAATATATAATATATATAATAAGTGTTCAGAATACAGTACTCTGATTGGACCATGTATCAGATTATGTTACAAAATACATTTTAATTCAAGTATTCAATATTGTGTAACTAAATACATTTATTAGAGTTCCAAAAAGAGGTTTATTACACACTTGCTTGACTTTATCCTTTATTTATTCTTTATTAGGCTAGAGCAAAAAATGCGTTTCGCCTCTACAGCGTCATCAGGTTCGCCCGAATAGTCTTAAAGTCATAATTCTTTTTTTGAATACAATATATAATGCATATACAGGGGGTCCTTGGGTTACGACGGTCTCGACTTACGACGTTTCGTGGTTACGAACGCGCCCCCATTAAATTTTTTTAATAATATTACGCGTCATTCCGTCTTACGCGGTTTAGCGTGGTAAGCGACGTAAACAAACACGAACGGCGCGCGGCGCACGGCGCACGGCGGAAGAATACGCTTTGTTGTGGTTGTAGGGCAAAGAAGACCAATGTGGGCGGAAGTACCTGATGTGGGCTCTGATCTGCTCCTATGAAAGCGGCAGTGATAACCAAGCAGCGTAGTGGTCTAATTATTGAGATGGAAAGGTTATTGGTGCTTTGGTTGGAAGATCAAAGTCAAAATCCGACTTACGACGAAATTCGGGTTACGACGCGTCTTAAGAACGGATCAACGTCGTAACCCGAGGACCCCCTGTATACAGTAGAAAAACAGAGCCATATCATCCATTTTACACATTATAAAAAATTATCAAAACATCACAAGCAAACATTACAACACGCAGACCAGTGCAGAGCTTCCTGAATTGGACGTCAAGGTGTCTCCCATACACAACACAAATCTATTTACGCACCACACAAGCAATATTTACGGATTATTACGGATTATTTCCAAAAAAACAACTCAAATCCTGTGTTTCCTCACATTTATTATAGTATTCTTCCCATCAAGAGTAACACCTGCTTTACTTATTTTGAAATACGTCAAGGTAAGGTACTTTATTGTCCCTGCAGGAAGATTTGTCCTCTGAAATGGACTCAGTGAGAGGGTCATAACAGAGGAGTAAGCAGAGGAATCAAAACTTTGCTAAATCTGAGTGAGAGAAAAGCACAGACATGTCTCCTCCTGCATGTTTTAAAACAAAATGGTATGTATTTTTACTCAAATAGGGTGAAGTACATCTGTCAGTGTCGCCAGGTTTGTTTTGGTGCGTTGATGCTGCTTTGTGATTGGTCCAGTCTCCAAAGCACTGGTGAGTCACACTTAATTGCATTCAGAGCGGTACAGGTTTTTTTTTCACAGTGAGTTTGCAAACTCATATTGCAAGCTTTTAATAGTAAACCCGCCAAGACACAACAACAACAACGAAATTAATCCTGGGATCTTGCTGCTGTAAGGTAAAAATACTAGCTGAGTCACTGTGCTACTGTTGGTACAGCGTTTGGCCACTTACCAGAAGAGTAGCCTCTTGTGTCTAGTTCATGAGAAAACCAGATCACCCTGACAAAATTTACAAAAATAAAATATAGATAAATAAAATAAAATATCTAAAAAAAACCACACACACACACACACACAATGGAACTCTTCCTGTATTACCACATGACATCACAATCTGAGTCAATAAGGGAATACAATTTAAACAACAACTGCACTCACACTCACTGACGCAGTTTTCAAAAAGTTGTCGGCAAGTTTATGTTCAAGATTTTACCATTTCCTTCCAAAGATCTTAAAGCTGCTTTGTGTAACTTTTTCGGTGAAGGGTCTGTCAAATGCTTTTCTCCATGGAGATGTTACTGCTTTGTCTGGAAAATTTCACGATATGATATTAAAGCTACCTTTATATGATGAAGGTCTGAACAGAAGACGCAAAAGTGGCGTCACGTCTTCACTTTTTATTCTGCGTTTAGACAAGCGTTTTCGGGAGGAAATCTGCGTGCATACGGTGACGCAAAATTGTGTGGAATTCAATTGGGTATGCATACCAGATGGCTAGGTGGCGCTGTGATACATTATCACTATGTCCACGCGCAGGCCAAAACATGGCTACCGGTAGCAAAAAAAATTGTGTGGTCAGACGAAGAAGTTCAACTATTGCTTCAGACCACGTTAGAATACAAAGCAATGAAGGCGCAACAAGGTGTGGACTGGGAGTCCTGCCAAACAAAGTACACTGATATATGGACCGATGTGGTGTAAACGCGTACGCAACGTCAGCAGATTTGACCAGAGTTTTCCGTCTTGGGCAGTGTAGACGAAAACGTTACGGTGGAGCGTATTCAAGTTTTCCACTTTGGAGGGCAGTTTCAGCCTCCAAAACGCCGTCACCGTCTAAACGAAAGGCACTTCCGATAAAATATTTTGTCGTTTTTACCCGTAATAGTTCTCGTGTAAACAGGCCCTAAATCCTTCTAGCTTCACAGAGACCAAACCAGACCAAGTTACAGGTCAGATCTGTGAAGACGCAACTCCACTCACGGTAACAAAGTTTTTCTAGGTATTTTTGAGCTGTAAAACCACCTGTAGTTTAATAAATGTGTCCCACCACGGAAGCTGAGGGCGCATGTCGGCATTACAGATTCTCAGGAAATGCGTTTTTTAAAATATTGTCAGATTTTCACATGTAAGACATCATTGGAAAGCTTAGAATCTGTACTTTCAGAATCTGTGAATAACTCAAAACGCCTCCGCGACGACTTGGTATTGGTTTTCCTGCGGTTGGACCCAAATGTAAGGTAAAGCTGTTTAAAGTCATACTGTGGAACATTCCAGGCAGAGCAATGACATATTCATAGAAAAAAGCAGGTGAAGTTACATAATGCACTTTAACCAGCGCAAAAAAAAAAAAAAAAAAAAAAATTAAATCTAGTTAGCAAACATTCTGAAAGCTTTGTTTTTATGGAACACGTCTGGATCACTGAGGGATTACACCAAAACCACAGTACTTTACGATGTCTTAAAAAATCTATAATAAACTCAAAACTCATAGTCTTTACCTGAAAAGAACTTTACTTTTGCGATGCCAATCTTTAGCGAAAAACTGCACAAACTTGTCTCCTCACCTTTCAAACACAGTGAATAGTGTACACAAAGTTACACGGTGTGCTCTTGTATCCTTGTACCATTTGTTGATTCTAGCTGTGCGATGAATATCCGAACCCACAAAGCCATTATTCTTTCAGGGTTCCCCGCTGTTTTTGACCATGTAACCTCCAGCCCGCACACAGCTCCCCATTATAAACTTTCCACACGAGAAGAATGCGTCCAGCTGTGAGGTTTCAGTGGTCATCAGAGGTGTATGTGCTTGTATAGAGTTTTGCATAGCTCTCCTCTCACTGTTAGCACAATGTTAAAGATGGGCTGCTGGAGATCCACGGGGAGTACGGGTATTGTCTGGGAAGTTTATTTTATTTTTTCATATGTTAGGGATCTTGTGTTTACTCGAGTTTCAAATTCAGACCAAATTCAGCCACTGTTGCACCTAGTATTTATAGAATACAGGTGATGATGCATTTAATAGGTACAGTTATGGATGTTTCTTTCTTTAATTCTTTTGTGACTTTATTATGACTTTACATTTTTATCTTTTTTTTCTTTATTTCTCAGAAAATGTTCAAAATTCGACATCCTTAAAAACCCGAAGGCACAAAACGGCACAAAGCAAAAAAAAAAAAAAAAAGTGTTAAAGAAGAATTAACGTTTTTTACAATCTGAGCCTTATTTCGGTAATAAAACAAGTTGTTTTACTCACCCATAGCACTTTGGTGTCATTTGGAGCATTTCCGGAGATGTTTTAGTTTAGCTATCTCCGTAATGTGAGTTCTCGGGGCACATGTTTGCGGTCTCCAAATAACACAAACTTTAGAACTTTTCAAATCATAGAAGCTCGATGTCTTAGTCTACACTTTTGTTTGAGTCAAAAGTGGCCTGTAATCCGAGATTTATCCATAGTTTCGAGTAGGTGAGGACGCAGTGCGCATGTGTGGAGTCACAGTTTATTTCACTCTCAGCTCTCGGGACCCAAACATGAAACGCAAAGCTGTAAATTATGGCTAAATCTCGGATTACAGGCCACTTTTGACTCAAACGAAAGTGTAGACTAAGACATTGAGCTTCTATGATTTGAAAAGTGCTAAAGTTTTTGTTATTTTGAGACCGCAAACATATGCCCCGGAACTCACGTTATGGATATCGCTAATCTAAAACATCTCCGGAAATGCTCCATATGACACCAAAGTGCTATGGGTGAGTAAAACAACTTGTTTTATTACCGAAATAAGGCTCAGATTGTAAAAAAAACGTTAATTGTCCTTTAAGGAAGTAAAACCACTTTACTTTTTCTAAAAAAAAAAAATTTCTGATTCAATTTTTGATTTTTCTCCCCCGCTCCACTCAAACTACATGGTCAAAAATGTGAAAACTGAAAAGATTACATTCAGTTTATTTATCCCATTGGCCATTAGGGACATACGGATGAGATGAAAACAAACATGCAGCCCCAACATTTAATTTGACGTCACTGATTTCAGAGCATCAGCGCTGTAGAGCCCTGGGTTAAACTTTGATTTCATTCATTTTCTTCCGCTTTATCTGGAGGGCAACAGTCCAAGCAGATCTGCCGCCCAAATCTCAACGCACCGGCCCCCGTGGATATTCCTGTGTCCACGGGAGGATGGCTCCACGTCACTTGACACAACCGGCCTTGATGTAACTCTCCTGTCATGGGGACTCTCTAGCAGTGTGTGTGTGGGGTTAAGTGTCTTGCCCAAGGACACAACGGCAGCACTCATCTGTGGGAGCTGGAATCGTACCGCCAACCTGTGGGTCAGTGGCTCTGACCGCTCAACCAACGAGCAGGATTTGAACTACCAACCTTTGGATCAGTGGACAAACACTCTACCAAGTGACCTACTATGACTTCAAATTAGTTTTAATCGTTTTAATCTTTTTTAAATCGTTTTAATCTTTTTTTTTTCTGCAGCCCTTGGTTGGCTTGGCATGTTAACAAAAGTTCAAAAGTTTAAAACTCCATGCACAGCTTCCAGGTGCTGGTAAAAGCAGGAACATTGAACAATTCCAGAAAAAAAAGAAGTTTACCGCCCACTCGCTTGACTTTATTCTTATTCCTTTATTGGGCTTAGAGCGAACAACGTGTTTTACTTCTACAGCGTCATCAGGTTCATCCGTGTAGTGCCAGGTGTGACTAAATTTCAGATTTCAAGTATTTATTGTCATTGCACAAGAGAGAACAACGAAAGTGTGTTTGGAGCATCCACATACGTAGTTGGAAAGTGCGAAATAGTAAAGTGCAAACCCAGTGAAATAAATACCCCACAATAACCCCTAAATAACATTAAGCATTTGTAAACATTTGTAAACATTTGACATCAGTACAGCAGTATTGGCAGCAGCATCAGGGCATGTAATTAATATTATCATTAAAGTGCATTAGAGAGCAGGGCCATTCAGCAAATACCATCCGGTCACATGCTCCTTTACTTAAAGTAATATTTTTTTTGAATGCAATATATCTTACATACAGTGCTGCTCATAAGTTTACATACCCTGGCAAAATGTTTTGTTTCTTGGCTATTTCTCAGAGAAAATGAATAACACAAAATGTTTTCTTTCACTCTTGGATAGTGATTGGCCAAAGCCATTTATTGTGAAACATCTGTGTTTACTCTTTTTTAAACCACAATGACAACAGAAACAGCCAAGAAACAAAACATATTGCCAGGGTATGTAAACTTATGAGCAGCACTGTATATATATGTAAGAAGAAGAAAAAGATTGACTTTATTGATCTCACACAGGAGAAATTGTCCTCTGCATTTGACCCATCCTGTTATTAGGAGCAGTGGGCAGCACATTACTGCGCCCGGGGACCATCTCCATGATCTTCTTGCTTCGTCTTGGTCAGGACCTCAGCTGGAGGATTTTACCTATGGAGCATGTTTTGGGTTGATGAGGGAAATTGGAGTGCTCGGAGGAAAACATGCCAACTCCACACAGAAAGGCCTGGGCGACCTGAATCTTACGGCCATACCAACGTGCCACACGGGGATCGAACCTCCGCCACCGTGCCGCCAATGTAAGATTATTATATATGTTAACAAAGGCTTTTTAATTACTTCACACTTTTTATATTTTTTTAGTTATTTAGTTAGTTTGTTCTAGAGCAAATTCTACATTTTTTTCCTGTTGGAACACCTTGATAACAGCCACATCTTTGTTTATGTATTGGGTAGGAGGCCTTTAAGTTTATTATAGAAAAGCCGACACCAGTATTTACACAAACCTTCCCCATTTCAAAAACCTCAGTAAAAAGGTGTCTTGTTATTGTAGACTCATAGAATAAAGTTCCCAGTTCATGGACTTAATCATTTCGGTGGTCTGTATTCAGGTCTTACACTGACACACAGAAGAGCCCTCCACTCTGATTCACACTATTGATCCTCAGCGTTCTCACTGTCAACACATCTCTTCATCTGTCCTCATTATTAGCCCCGTTATTAGCATTAGGACACAAAAGGTTTAAAGTGGTTCTAACAGATTTTTGTTGGAGTTGAGACCACAGATTGGACAGAGAAGTGGACTAAGGGAGTGTAAGTCTATGGTTGAGACAGATTTGCCCCATACAGATATGATATATTGTATAAGCTGCTCTTAGGGTCATATTAATTATAAAGAGTTGTATCATCCAAGAACCAGAAAGTGCGCTGACAGCATGCTAGTTGTTGAAGGCTTTACAGTGATGGTAAATCTCTGCTCTGCCTTAGAAAGTTGTACCCCCCCCCCCCCGCTTACATTCAACCCAATGAGTGATTAGAACGCTAGAAATGCATTCAGTAAAAGAGGAATTAATTTGGACTGTTGCAAACCTTTTATTTAGTTCTGTTTTTTAAGTTCCAAAACTGTAAAATCAGGTATTTAAGCCTTTTTAAGCAACACACTTCACAATCCAAACATTTTAAATAAAGTGTATAGTATTGGCTGAAGGTATTGTTTGGAAAGTAAAAGTGTGTGTGTTAATGCAGACCTGTTATGCAAAATTTACATTTCATAGATTTTAAGCATGTTACATTTATTCCCTCCTTCATTTCCCCTATTGTAAGTTTTAGGCTATTTGGAGTGATTAAGCATGTTTGACCATCTTTAATTGCTTATTTTCAAGATGTCCTTCTCCAATTTTACTTTATTAATCTATGATACACACACACAAAAAATAAATCCACTGCTCAATAATGTGATCTGCAGATATCCATCAGAAGTGCCGGCATTTACAGTAATGTCAGCTACTTTTTAAAATACTTTTATAGTTTTTATTTTTATTTTTTAGATAAATATTGTGATTTAAAATGTGCGAACTATAACATAATGATCTACAGGTGTTGTAGATTAGCTATAAACGATAGGCTCAAGCACAATATGTGGGTCATTCCAGAATTGGAGGACATTTGGGCTTTAAAATTCTTGAAAAATAAACCTTCACTTTTCTGATTTTCTGCTACATATTCATCAATAATAGGTAATAAACTATCAAATGCTTGATTAGCTCAGCTTACGGATCAATGGTACAATTTTTTATGATGTATTGATTGATGTAGTGCAACCCTGTTACTCTAATCACAGTAACAGGGTTGCAGGTAACAGGGTTGCAAATCCGCACTAATGTTAGCTTTATCTCAGGAGTAGAAGCTGTTTAGCTGTTACTGCTAATCAAGAGGAAAAACGTATTTATGCAAATAAGTAAAGGAAAAATTAATAATTGTCTTATTCTGATCATCTGCATAACAGGGTTGCATGAGGTAGAGTGAGACATTCAATCAAGGCTAACTATGTTATAAAAATATGAAAAATAGAAGAGAAGACAAACCTTTGCTCTGCCCATTCTTTTGGAAAACTGTTTGATGATGTCAAGTCCAGGGGATCATGTGGTTCTGCTTTCTTCTTCTTCTACCAGGCTAAAAATGTTATGGTAACAGGGTTGCGTACATGTTGTGGGACACATGTTCCATGAATAATAATTATTATTTGAAATATTATGTTTATTAAAACAAATGTTCCCACAGTTACAAGAGATGGCAATGAAACAAATAATAGAAAAAACAAGAAATTTTAATTTAATTTTAAGTTTTATTTAAGATTCAGTTTGGTCACAAGAGGAAAATGGCATTTGGGAGGTACTCCAGACTTATTTGGTATTTTAAAAACTATTTTCAAGCTTTCTTTTCTCTCTCTTTTTTTGGATTTGGTCTCAGGACAAGTAAATTCACTCAGAAACTGTATGTTTTAGTATTTTGTAATATTTGATGGGTGGGACGTAAAATGTCCTCCAATTCTCGAATAACCCATGTGTTCTTTCATGTGATATAGAATTTCACTTTAGTATTCAACAAACATGTACAACACAAATATTGAACAAAAAGTAAAAAAAACCACACATTTTCTAATACCTTTCCTCTTCTTTCTCCAAATGGTGTGAAAAACATTTAGCCTCACCTTATGGCAGTTCTGCTGAGTAAAGCTAATTTCTTGACAGGTCAGGAGTTTGCACATCCATGACTTTCAAATACATATAAGCTCCGCCCCCTCCCCCATCACCACGTCCTGCAAGATCGGCAAGAATCATGTGACCTTCACCATGGCGCCGGGCCAGTTCTGACGGACCCCTCCAGACCAGTGTGGACCTGTTCATCTGCTGATCATTGTGGTTCAAAACACAACTTAGTAAAGAGACGTGAAACAGAACGTGAATGTATTATAGTATTATTAGTATTATTAGTAGTATTATTATTATTATTATTAGTATTATAGCGTATCATAGTAGATTCCAGTATAATGCTCCACAGGGCGTTTCTACTCTATGAACTCACTATTCACATGTAACAGGGCCCCTCATCCAATACGGGGCCCAAACTGAACATTATTACGCTTTGTGTGTGTTATTGGCCTTAAACATGCTCTTGAGTGTCTTTCGTATCTCATGAACTTAAAATAATGGCTTTATATATATAAAACGCACGCGTTACTTAGCACCAGGATTAAGTGTTAGCACGCCCTCTACTGGCAGCAGTGGGAAAAAGAAAACCAACAAGAGCTAGTCATTAAGCAACATGCCCTAATACACATATGATTAGTGTGTAGTTGTAATTAATGATATTTGACCGCAGAAATAATGATATTTGAGTGTAGAAATGGCGATGATTCATGGACTTAAAAACAGCACAAGCTCTGAATATCTGCCTATGATGTCATAATCCAGGAAATTTAAACAGAGGCTCAGAGGGAGAGGACCTCGCAAATAGAATTAAACAAATGGTGAATGAAGGACTATTTTGACTGGAAAACAATCTTTTGTTCATAAAATGAATAAATTCTTGTAAACACTGCAGTCGACCACAAGTTCCACCAGTGGGACTGAAGGATGAGTCAAAAGCAAAGGTTTGAACAACTTAAGCTGTCATAAACCAGAGCCAAAAGCATTTGTTTTCTTCTTTATGCTGCCTAAAAAGTGCAAGGGTTTCCTAGGAGGATTCTCTCCAGGTCGAAGCAAGGCTGATTTTCTGCTTCTAACCCTCCAAAATACGTCCAGAAAAGAAGAAATTTACCGCACACTCGCTTGACTTTACTCTTATTCCTTTATTGGGCTTAGAGCGAACAACACGTTTCGCTTCTACAGCGTCATCAAAATACGTATTTAACAACAAAACATTGAGTAAGGTTACTTAGTTGTGATTGAATACAGATTTCCAAAAATGTTAAATATTTGTCTATTTTGACATTAGAGGAAAAAAAACATTCTCTTTAAAAAGGGCCCATATTACGCTATTGTCGGATCTATGTTATGTTGTTTCCTCATCACAAACAGACCTGGAGGTGTGTTTTGTTTCATTCACACATGTTTAACACACAAATCCTGAAGACTCAGGGCCCCTTCACATGACAATGATTTTTGGTGGAAAAAAACAAGAAGTTTTTATTCGTTTTGGCCTTTTGTCCACACGGTGCCGGCGTTTTGGGTGGGAGAAAACGGGTTCCAGAGTGGAGAAATCTGAGAACGCCGGGGTCGCGTTGTTGTGTGGACGAGCAAAACGCAGCTTTTGGAAAACGATGACGTCGCGCTGGCGTCGCGACGTCATCATCACGTGACTGGAAGAGAACCCCGTGCATTTTGCCGGTATGCAAATGCTCTCTTTGTAGTATTGCGTTTCCGGTGGTTCTGGCTGTTTCCTGTTTACAGCACCACATATCGTTGTGGCAGATGTATTACATCAAACAAACAAACAAACAAACAATATTTATAAGGCCAGGGCTCTCAAGTCTCACGCATTGAGAGTGTGACACACGCAATTCGACGTATTCACACGCGCCACACATGGCATTTCTCACGCTGATTAGTGTTTTTTTTTGTTTGTTTTTTTTTGTGCCCAGAAAATCGGTCTGTGTGGCTAGTTTATGCAGGCTCCGCGCGTTTTCAGCGCCGCCCCCTCCCCCTGCTCCCCCGAGCAGGGGGAACAGGGGGAGGGGGGGACGGCGCGTCTGCTCGCCGTCCCCCGGGCACGTCCTGAGCCTCAGTCCCGGTGCCACGTCTCCTCTGAGACGCACCGACTCTGGTCCCGGTGTCTCCGTCTGTGCGTAACGTGTCCCCCCCGACGGCCTACGCGCGGAATACGCGCGGCCCAGAGCCGAACTGCCCATGGTGAGTCGCGGTGAGACGCGATGAGACGCGGTGAGACGCGGGCCCGGTGCATTAACCAGACTCTTACATGAATCCGTTATAAATGTCCCGCTCCCTCCTCCCCGCCCCTCTCAGCGCGCACTGACAAAGTGCGGTGATGATAAAACAAACTGAGAACCATCAGGTAATAACTTCATTTATATAACTCTCATTAGTTGCTTTGTAGTTTAAGTTTGCTCTTTAGACAAACAGGGCTCTCAACACGCAATTCGACGCAATTCACACGCTCACACGGCATTTCTCACGCAATTCAAGCGCCAAAAATTGTTCACTCGCACCCCCCCCGTCCTCGGAAATTACAGTCACACGCACGACCCCGCTCAAAACTTGAGAGCCCTGATAAGGCGCTTTTCATACAAAAATTGTAACACAAAGCATCGTCTGGATGTGGATATTTACTGATCCGACACGTGTGTAGACCAGGGCTCTCAAGGCTCACGCATTGAGAGTGTGACACACGCAATTCGACGTATTCACACGCGCACACGCCACACATGGCATTTCTCACGCTGATTAGTGTTTTTTTTTTTTTTTTTTTTTTTTTTTTGTGCCCAGAAAATCGGTCTGTGTGGCTTAGTTTATGCAGGCTCCGCGCGTTTTCAGCACCGCCCCCTCCCCCTGCTCCCCCGAGCAGGGGGAACAGGGGGAGGGGGGGACGGCGCGTCTGCTCGCCGTCCCCCGGGCACGTCCTGAGCCTCAGTCCCGGTGCCACGTCTCCTCTGAGACGCACCGACTCTGGTCCCGGTGTCTCCGTCTGTGCGTAACGTGTCCCCCCCGATGGCCTACGCGCGGAATACGCGCGGCCCAGAGCCGAACTGCCCATGGTGAGTCGCGGTGAGACGCGATGAGACGCGGTGAAACGCGGGCCCGGTGCATTGACCAGACTCTTACATGAATCCGTTAAAAATGTCCCGCTCCCTCCTCCCCGCCCCTCTCAGCGCGCACTGACAAAGTGCGGTGATGATAAAACAAACGGAGAACCATCAGGTAATAACTTCATTTATATAACTCTCATTAGTTGCTTTGTAGTTTAAGTTTGCTCTTTAGACAAACAGGGCTCTCAACACGCAATTCGACGTGTTCACACGCTCACACGGCATTTCTCACGCAATTCAAGCGCCAAAAATTGTTCACTCCCCCCCCCCCCCCCCCCCGGTCCTCGGAAATTACAGTCACACGCACGACCCCGCTCAAAACTTGAGAGCCCTGGTGTAGACACACATTTTTTTCAACCCGCATAAAAAAAACCCAGGAGCGTTGTCGTGTGGATGTAGCCTGAGTTCGTCTGTCACACCGAAAGCACTCTGTTTCACTTAGTGATGTCATGTGCTACAAGAAGTGCTCCACTGTGTTTTTAAACTCCTTCACTAGATTAATTTGGATAATTTCAAGACCTGGACATGACAGGTGATAAAAGGTTGCTGTTAACTTGAAAACTACCACTTCATGACATCATAAAGTAGAACATTTTGAGCTTTGGAGATGTCAAACGCGTGAATGAAACAAAACACAACTCCAAGTATGTTTTTGATGAGATAACATTATAATGTCTTAAAGCTCAGTGTCAATTCTGATTAATATTCAACCTTTAAAAAATAATTGCATTTGTCCAACTTTACATGAGTTCACATTACCGTAGCAGTAATCTTTTAAAAGTTGAATAAAACAAAACAATCTTAACACGCATTTACCACGGCCTATCTTCATTTATCTGAAGACATCTTAACAGAACTCATAGGAATGACATCAGATAATAACTCTCTTACAGCGCTACATACAGGTCAGGGTCGCTCTCTTTTTCTCCCATTCATCAAGGAAGAATTAAGGTGATTTGCAGATTATTTGTAATTAATCTCATTTGCACAGGTAAGGGTGCTTGAGCTGTGTTTGTGTTGATTGTGGCTGATTGATGCTGACCCCAGAACAGACAAACTCATCAGCTAATTGCAGAAGGTCTATGTGGAGGTCAGGGGAGTGGAGAGAGGGGGACCTGCTCTGGTATGTACAACTCAGGGGGAAATTACTATGCATTGTCTCACTGTCTGTAGTATCCGGCTGTATGGGGTTCAATAGAGTGTAACAGCATAGAGCGATACCAAGATAACTTTTGTCATGTTTTCTTCTTCAAACATCTTGCCTATTAAGAAAACAGTCGCCGAATATGAATGTTGATTAAAATTAAAACGTGCACTCTGTAACTTTCGGGTGGAGGGTTTGCTTGTCTTTACGGAGATGTTATTACATTGCACATGTAAACAGCACAATCTAATTTCTAACTGATCTTTCTGATTTCTCACAGTAGATTTTGCAATTTACATGTCATTTAAGTAATCTTAAAGGCACAGAAATCAGATTATAGTCAGATTTTGATGTGCATGTGAACAAGGTCATGTTTTCCAGTATAATTTTTTAGGAATAAATACACCTGAATGAGTGAATGAATGATAAAATAAGTTTAATGCCATGCTGTGGAACAATTAAGGCGAAACAGTAACATTTCCATGTAGAAAAAGAAGCGGCGGACCTCCTGCTAGAAACGCTACATATGAAATTAAGGAACACTCACAAGATTAAATTTAACCTCATGCATGTCCTCTGGTTTTATAATGAAAATTATAAACACACAGTTGACTCTCCCTCTCCTAATAACATGAATTTTAAAAGTTTGAATGTTGTATATTTTTTTTTATAGTCAACTAAAAACCTTGACTGTATTTTAGTTGATTATTATTATATATTTTGTATCTTTTATTCAGCCATAAATATTATAATATAAAGCTCTGCAAAATATTGATTTCTGAACTCTTCTTAAGTGTAAACATTAGTATTATGTTGTTATAAAATGAATTTGATCTTGTTTCTTTGCATTGTTTGAGGTCTGAAAACATGTATATATTTTTGTTGTTGTTATTTTGACCATTTGTCATTTTCAAATAAATCAAATCAAATCAAATCAGCCTCTCTTCACCTACCACCAACTGTTACGACCCAGCTCCGCTAGGAAAAGGGTAGTAACAAAAACCGAGGTGAAAAAATTGTACAAATTAGGTAATAATCTAATGAACAAGGTTGTAAAAAGCAAAATAACAAACGTTGTCTAAAATATATACAATATAACCTAAACTAAGACAAATAACAAGTTTTGTGCCAAAGCTTTTGTGCCACATAGGTCTATACAAAAAAAACAAAAACAAAAAAGGAGTGACTAAGGCTACGTTCAGACTGCAGCCTCAAGTGACCCAAATACGATTTTTCCGCCCCTATGCGACCTGTATCTGATCTTTTAATGACAGTCTGAACGACACAGATCCGATTTTTTCAAATGCGACCCAGGCCACTTGGACATGTGGTCCTAAAACCGATACATGTCCGGTTCACATCTTTTGACATGCGAATACAGTCTGAACGGTCAGGTCGCATCCATCTGACCATCAACAAGTGAGAGTGGTACAAGTAGGCGCTCACAAATGTACACAAATGTTCTTCTTGTCATATGAAAATTGTGTATGAACTCCATGTCAGTGAAGCAGCAAAGCACATAGCAATCCCACCACTCTCAGCACCAACACGTTCCTTTCTACGGATGTTGCTGCCACTGCCCCACAAAACGCCAAGGCCAAAAACCTTGTCCTTCTCCTTCTCAATCTCTTCCTTAAAAGAAATAAGTTGTACATGTTCTGTCTCTGGTACTACAGCAACTTTAAAATCTCCAGGTGCTCAATGCTAGTGTCCATGTTTAGGCGACTTCCGTAAACACTGAGCACGCTCGCTGCATGTGATCTCGCGGGACACTTTTGGGGCGTTTAAAGTTCACACTGGAGATCACATACAAGTCGCATTTAATTGCAAATGTGAACGACCTCGCAAAAAAATTGGATTTCACAAAAAAATCCGAATTGAGTTTTAAGCCCTGCAGTCTGAACGTAGCCTAAACTAAGGGACACATAAAACAAAAACTAAATCACAAACCGAATCGAGTGACAATAAAAAAGACACAATGTCACACATACTAGTACAAATCAAACTAGCTTGACACAAAAGAGACACGAGTGGGACTGTGGATGGAAATTAGCACTGTGCTAAATCCAGCATATTTACATCGGTTTGTGTGATCTTATACAAATTGTATGTTCATTAACATGCATTGTCCCTTCCAAATAAACAAATAAAAAAAAAAAAAAAAAAAAAAGAAACACCCAAAATTGCAAACGGGCCACAAATCTTCTTAAATAGGGGGAGGAGGCTACAGCTGAGGCGGGATTGGCTAAGTGTAGATGTGCCCCACCAATCAGGGACCAGGGTTCTCACAGCAGACATCAGGAGGGACATCCAAAAGAAATTAAGGCTCTGTCCCATTTCTCTGTCTTACCCCTTCGTCTTACCCCTACCTGTTGGTTTTGTGCGTTCATGTGAGGGCAAGGGGTGTCCCGATTCTAATTTTTGATCAAGGGCTCGGGCCACGACTGAGGGCTACATACCCCTTGAAACGAAGTAAGCTCTCGACCAGACTTGAAACGAAGGGGTACGCCTACAAGCTCAGGCAGGTTTTGGGATCAGGATGGCAGCGTCACATCGACCAGCCAAGGAGTCTCATAAATGTATTTTTAGCAGTTGTAATTATCGTAATTTCAAACCCACAAACACTTCAAGACAAAAATTGGTCCACCCAAAGGACAAAACACCGAGCCACAAACAAAGCACTGTGGTCTACTCCATTCAGTGTAGTGAAGACTGCAGTGAGCGCTACACTGGAGAAACAAAACAGCCACTTCACAAGAGGATGTACCAACACAGACGGGCGTGCCAGAGTGGACCGTTATCTGCCGTACATCTCCACCTAGAAGCCACGGGCCACTCCTTTGAGGACAGTGAGGTACAGATCTTAGCCAGGGAAAAGAACTGGTTTGAGAGGCTATTTTTGTCAAAAAAGAGAATCCTTCCTTGAACAGAAATGGAGGGCTCAGACACAATTTGTCTCCCATCTATAACTTTATCCTCAAACCTAAATCAAAACAAACAAAGAAAACAATAGGGTTAGCCAGGTCAGGTCCAGCGGCGTGAAAACCCCCATTATGGTCCTGAATGACTATGCTAAACAAGACCCCAGACAGAAACTGAAAACAAATAGGTGTGATTGTTTCATAGTAATTTCATTGTAGTTAACTCCTCCCTGCAGCTAGATATAAGCAGTGTCCACCAGGACTCTAGCCAGAACTGAAGAAGTAGCTTGGATGAGCTACGACACATATTCGACCAAATAAACTTTTGTCCAGTTGACAAACTGAATTTCTCCTTTTGCCAAGCTAGTTTTTTTGTTGAGCTGAGGTACCCGATAATCCTTGACATTTGTTTACGTTTGTTTGCGTCAATTGTTGTCGCCTCAGTAGACGTAGCAGCTCAGGTAGAGGCAAGGGATGATGACGCAAACGGTAATCGAGTGGTGTCCCATTTCTTAGGGGAACATTCGTACCCCGAGCCCTCTCAGCTCGTTATCGAGGGGCAAGACAAAGACGTAGATAAAGGGGAAGGGTAGAGTAAGAGTAATGGGAGCAGCCTAAACACACAAATCAAGTCAGAGAACTGGAGTTCCTGGGGCTCTAACACCTAGCATCTTCACCCCATTCATGTTACACCTGCCAAACTGCCAATTCAATGCACTCCTACCATGATAAAACATTTTGGGCTTTTTCTTATATATTTGGTGGTGGACTTGTCAGACTTTATAGTAGCTGTGAGCATGATCTTGAATACACAGGTGAGAATACGTGTCAGTTTAGACAGAGGAGCTCCAGAGACAGGCGTTCTAATGGAGAATGGGGCTGTAGAGAGGGTGATATTGATCGTTCTGAGCAAACCGCCATTACGACTGTGAGGCGGGAGCAGTGGGCACAACGAAAGGAAGAAAGAAGGATGTAAAACAGAACTTATGGTCAACAGTCACAGCTACCACAACTTAAAGTGACATGTTTAAGTGTTTGAAGTGATGGGAGAGGGATGGAGGGAGGGAGAGAGAGAACAGAAAAGGAAGGAGAGAGGCTAGGGGGAGGTTTCAGGTGAGAGAGTGAAGGGCAGAGAGATGGTGTGGAAAAAGAGAGGGACAAAAGGGAGAAGGAGAGAGACAGAGACAGAGAGAGAGAGAGAGACAGACAGCGAAAAAGAGAGAGACAAAGACAAACACAGAGAGAGAGAGAGACAGACAGAGAGAGAGAAGAGAGGGAAAGAGAGAGTCAGAGAGAGAGAAGAGAGAGAGACAAAGACACACACACACACACACACAGAGAAAGGGAGAGAGAGTGATAAAGACAGAGAGAGAGAGAAAGACACACAGAGAGAGAAAGACAGAGAGAGAGAGAGAGAGAGAGAGGGAGAGAGAGAGACAAAGAGAGACAGAGATGAGAGAAAGAGAAAGACAGACAGAAAGACAGAGAGAGAGAGAGAGAGAGAGAGAGAGACAAAGACAGACAGAGATGAGGGAAAGAGAAAGACAGACAGAAAGACACAGAGAGAGATAAAGACAGAGAGAGAGAGAGAGAGAGAGAGAGGGAGAGAGAGAGACAAAGAGAGACAGAGATGAGAGAAAGAGAAAGACAGACAGAAAGACAGAGAGAGAGAGAGAGAGAGAGAGAGAGAGAGAGAGAGAGAGAGAGAGAGAGAGAGAGAGAGAGAGAGACCTGACCTTTCCCTATACAGAGAAATGTATTCAGGCTCCTACCTGCAGCATTGCTCCAATTACACACAAACTAAATTGGAACAGACTCAGCTGCACTTCCATGTATACACTGTGTGTATAGATGGAAAAGGCTTTATTTGTATGTATATATTGTATATATGGCACAAATTAAATAAACAAATTAAATAAAATAACATAGCAAACAATGTAGAATAGAATTGTATGTTAATTTGTAAAATATTTCCTCTCTATTTTTTTTTACTCAACATAATAAAGAAGTTGTCATTTTCTAATCTTGACAACATCTATGCCAACAATAAAAATAGTTAAAACTAGGATCTATGAACTTATTACTCAAGTTAGTCAATTTATCTAAGTTTAAAGTAACACATTGTATTAGCTTAGCTTTTATTTGAACTGCTCTGTTAAATCACCCCCCCCCCCACACACACACACACTCTCTCTCCTATTTTAATGTCACCATAAACTGTTCTTGTCTGCCGTTGGTGAGATATTGCGTGGCCCTCGTGCTCTCCTCGCTCCATCAGCATTCCGCTCAGCAGTTTGCAATTATAATGAATATTAATGAGTGTTTTCTCATACATAATATTCTCATAATGACTGCACAAAGTAAACGCAGCCCTGCTAAAACCACCATTTATCATAACTACAAGGCTCAGGGGCTAGACTGTCAGCACATCAGCTCCGAGAGACAGAGCTTTCAAATGGATGGGAGAAATCTGAGCTAGTCATTTACTGTAATGCTTGTTTATTCATAATGGTAACACTTCATTTCAAGTAGAGCTGAATGTGGATTATCTTGATCAACAACATAGAAGCATGAACAGATGAGTGAACAGGGGATGTTGGTAGATAAATGTAATATGTCTTTTATTTTCATCTGCAGCTCTGGAAAAAAATAAGAGACCACTGCAAAATGATCAGTTTTTCTTATTTTACTATTTAATTACAGAGTTTACAGTTCTATGCACCATTTTTATGTTAATTACAGTGTTTCTATCATTAAATAATGATACACAAATGTGACATGGTTTGGGAAGTGTGAATTTGGTATCCTACAGCTCTGGGAAAAAAAAAAAAAAAGAGACCACTGCAAAATTCAGTTTTTCTGATTTTACTACTTATAGGTATGTGTTTGTTGCCTGGAAGAATCCATGACTCATCGCTGTACCAGCGGTGAGTCTGGTAACGCTTGGTCCAGAATGCGCTGCCGTTGCGCTTAGACAGACAGCTAAGTGAACCAATCAGAGAACAGTTAACGGACAGCGACGTGAACCAAGCCGGTAGGAAGCAATGCAAAAACATCTTTTTTGAAAAGAAAGGCCTCTAGAGCTGTCAGCTGCTGTGGTTTTAAGGAATCGATGTGTTTTAGGTAATTTAAGACCAATTTTACAGCTGAATGGAAGGGACATTGCGGGCAAAGGCGGGTGCACTGACGTCACCATCTCTGAACGAATCAGAATCGCGGAGTCCGTTGTTAACCGGGGGAGCGAGGGTGGAGCGAGAGTGTCCAAATGGTATCGCGCTGTATAGCAAATACAGAGAGATATCATTTGGCTGGCCAGGTAAATGTGTTTGGGCAAAAGGAACATTTTTGTTTGAGTCTATAAACTACTGACAACATTTCCCCCAAATTCCAAATAAAAATATTATCATTTAGAGCAGACCCGGGCATTTCAAGGCCCAGGGGCCAAATACGGCCCGTGAGCCGACTCTGACCAGCCTGCGAAAGGTTGCTTGAAATTAAAAAAATAAAACCTACTTTCAAAATTGTACATAATGCATTTGTACTGATGATCATCTGTTGGACTTCACATCTCCACCTCAAACATGAACCTGACTTTGATGCACTTGTTAAAGCTCAACAGAGGCGAGATTTCTCTCAATGATCAAGAAAAAAACAACAACACTTAAACATGCTAACTTTTACTTTTTTGACTTTGACTTTGGCAGTTAGACAAAGAAATGTTGTGACATATCTTGGATTATATTATTTGGCAAACAAAGACATTGTGGTGTCTTAATACAAACTTAAGAAAGTTAAACTCAGAAAGCATTGTGGGGTTAATGTGACTGAAAAAGAGTTACAAATGTTTCACTTTTTGAATTATTTTACTGAATAAATTCAGTTTTTATAAAATCTCACTCTCTCATTACTTAATAATAACACAGAACTTACCAGCTTCTGTAAACAATGCCATTTACTAATTCAACATAGAAATATAATTAATAACCAGACTTCAAATTTTGCCCCGGCCCTCCACAATATTTTCTGTTTCTCATTTGGCCCCTGGGGAAAAAATAATTGCCCTCCCCTGGTTTAGAGCATTTATTTGGAGAAAATGACAAATGGTCAAAAAAAGAAACAAAAAAACCAAAACAAAAGAATAAAAATAAAATAACAAAAAAGATACATGCTTTCAGACCTCAAACAATGCAAAGAAACAAGATCAAATTCATTTGAAGACATGATTCAAGATTCAAGATTCACAAACATAATACTAATGTTTACACTTAAAGGGATAGTGAGTTTTTTAAAATGTTAATCTGTATGGGTTTCCTTCTAAAAGTTACGTGTGTTGACACCGGCTTACCTCTGACAGTCTCAGCTGATCCTGGTTCGGCTCGCTTTCTGGAGCCCACGCAAGTAGGTCCAGTAACTTCCCTGGAACATGAAATAAAGCTTGTTTTCTTCTCAAAACAAAACATTTGTTAGAAAGGTGATATATTTGCATCCCAAACAGTTGTCCACGAAACATCCAGCAGCGTAGTTAGCGTTCGCATATTGTCTCTCTCCACTCGTATCACTACGCCCATGTTAACTCTATCAGCCTGTTCACTTGTAAACTTCGGCGTAGACATCCGCTGAAGGTGAACAGGCTGATAGACTACTTACGTGGGCTCGAGAAAGCGAGCCGAACTGCGATCAGATGATAGTGTCAGAGGTAAGCCGGTGTCAACACGCGTAACTTTTAGAAGGAAACACATACAGATTAACATTTTTTAAAAATGCACTATCCGTTTAAGAAGAGTTCAGAAATCAATATTTGGTGCAATACCCCTTATTTTTAATCACAGCTTTCATGCGTCTTGGCATGCTCTCCACAAGTCTTTCACATTGTTCTGGGTGACATTATTCCACTCCTGGTGCAAGAACCGAAATAGCTCAGCTTTGTGTTTGTGTTGGAATTCAACAGACGCTGGAATGGAATGGCTGTAATACATGTAGAGATGCTGATTTCAGAACAAAAATGCAGTGGTCTCTTATTTTTTTCCAGAGCTGTATCTTTTTATTGTGCTTCATTTACACCAGTTTCATTCATCCAAAGCTGTCTTCTTTTTGCATTTTGCCCAGATTGTTGCATCACAGGCAAAAATCCAGGCTTCTCCTGCACAGTTTTTAAATCAATAAATCATCACCATGAGTCAATCTGCAGCCAAATGGTATTCTCAGCAAACACATGGCAAAACTATTAGCATTGTTCTTCCCCACTGCTGACAACAAAGGGAGTTCTAATGGCAAAAGATTTCCTTGAAAACTGTTTTGTTTCATTCACACATGTTTGAGTAATTCTTTGTTATTAGTTTGTCGACATCTCCAAAAAATCTCTCTCAAAATGCGTTTTCCACTTTGTGATGTCATGAAGCGGTAGTTTTCAAGTTAGCAGCTACCTTTAACCTTTATTTTTTTGAAATAAAGGTTGGCAATTCTAGGGCTGAAATTATCCAAATGATTCTAGTGAAGGTGTATAGAGTTTACAAGCACAGTGGATGACATCACAAGGTGGAACACACTGTTTTTAGTTTATGAGCAGAACTCAGCCTAAGCATGCAGGATTTTTATGTTAAACGTGTGAATGAAACAAAACACAACTCTGGGTATGTTTGTGATCAAACAACATTATAACTTAGATCAGAAAATAGTGTAATATATGTAATATGTGTAGTATGAAAGTGGAGTGTGCGTGAGTGTTGGAGGTGGTTGGAGGGGCCGATGGCGCAGATTGGCAGCCTCGCTTCCGTCAGTCTGCCCCAGGGCAGCTGTGGCTACAGAAAGTAGCTTACCACCACCAAGTGTGGAGTGAATGAACAATGAACTCTATAGCGCTTTGGGTGCCATGAAAGGCGATATATATAAATGCAATGAATTATAAGCGTCTTTGAGTTGTTTTGAAAAGCGCTATATAAATCTTATGTATTATTATTATTATTATTATTATTATTAATATGGGCCCTTTAAATATACTATAGGCTGAAATTATAAACAAAATTAATCATACAGCTCTGGAAAAAAAAATAAGAGACCACTGCATTTTTTTCTGAAATCAGCATCTCTACATGTATTACAGCCATTCCATTCCAGCGTCTGTTGAATTCCAACACAAACACAAAGCTGAGCTACTTCAGTTCTTGCACCAGGAGTGGAATAAAGTCACCCAAGAACAATGTGAAAGACTTGTGGAGAGCATGCCAAGACGCATGAAAGCTGTGACTAAAAATAAGGGTTATTGCACCAAATATTGATTTCTGAACTCTTCTTAAGTGTAAACATTAGCATTATGTTGTTTTAAAATGAATTTGATCTTGTTTCTTTGCATTGTTTGACATCTGAAAACATGAATCTTTATTGTTATTTTGACCATTCGTCATTTTCTGCAAATAAATGCTCTAAACGATAATATTTTATTTGGAATTTGGGGGAAATGTTGTCAGTAGTTTATTGACTCCAACAAAAATATTCATTTTGCCCAAACACATGAGTAGTACACACATAAGTAGTCAAATCTGAAAAACTGATCAGTTTGAGCTGTATATCCAATTACAAACACATAATCCCCCACTACTTTCGTACAAAATAATTAAACATCATTAACCAACTACAGCATGCCTTCTTAACGATACCACTGCTTACTCCCTTACCTGCCAGATAGCCAAATCTTGTTCATTATTTGAGTGGGAAAACCCTGCTGTACGAAGTCTGGGTTAGAAAAGCTCTTGTGCGTGCTGTAAGTGGCTCTTAATCACAGCGCAGTCACTGAAGCTGATAAAGGCTGCGCATTAATGAAACAACCTTGACATAAGAGTATGACAGGTACACAGCCAGTCTCCGCAAGCCGGCCCGTGCCCACTTCTAATTACACCATCCACTCCGACTGCGCTTTTGCAGTTCGTTAAGGTCATTTTGTTTCAGATTAATTTAAAAAAGAAGCAAATTAAAATGTCTGTAAAGAGTAAGCAGCATCCACTCTGAACCTGACTGGTCGTGTGGTCAGTGACAACGTAGCAAAGCAAAAGAGAGTTTAAAAAATATGTGTCAAAAAAAAAGGAGTGCAGTGTTGGGAAGTAATTAAATATGTGTACCAAATATATTCAGAATACTACAAAAGATACTGTTTTATTTGGCGGTTACTAAAATCAAAGAAATACAAGGTGGCGTTTGATTACATAGTTTGAGCTTCAAATTGCAGTTTTGCAGATCTTGTGGTGAGTGGGTGAGTTTTTGCATAATTTGTGATAAATAATGGTGCAATATTGCAGATTTTAAAAACCTCTGTTGCGCTTTTACACGATAATATAATCCAACTCAATATGAAAGTGTTTAAAGTAGAACATAACACTGAGGGACTTGGCTTCCGTCTGTAACATACACATTTTTCAAAAAGCCAATGTAATACTTCGCTCACAGAGTTATATTTTAAAAGTAAGTTTTCTTTACTGCCCTCAGGTCATTGCAATGTTCAAAGATATTTCAAATCTTTTATTCCCACTGCCTTTCGTCTTTTAAATTCTACATAGATGTAATGTCTTTATATTGGGTGCTTCTTAGACCTCAGAGCACCTTTTAGTTCAGAATCGCTCCACGTATTCAATGTTTGTTTGTCATTATGTATTTCTGAATCTGACTGAACAAAGTAAGAAAAGAAAAGAAAGAAAAATAGAAATAGAAAATGTAGTTTAATGGAAGTATCCGGTAACTAAACCTTGGATGCAACATACAGCTCTGAAAAAAAATAAGAGACCACTGCATTTTTTTTTCTGAAATCAGCATCTCTACATGTATTACAGCCATTCCATTCCAGCGTCTGTTGAATTCCAACACAAACACAAAGCTGAGCTATTTCGGTTCTTGCACCAGGAGTGGAATAAAGTCACCCAAGAACAACGCACTGCAAAAAGCTTATCCACATTTTAAAGCAGAATTAACGTTTTTTTTACAATCTGAGCCTTATTTCGGTTATAAAACAAGTTGTTTTACTCACCCATAGCACTTTGGTGTCACTTGGAGCATTTCCGGAGATGTTTTAGTTTAGCGATCTCCATAACGTGAGTTCTCGGGGCCAAATAACACAAACTTTAGCACTTTTCAAATCATAGAAGCTCAATGTCTTAGTCTACACTTTCGTTTGAGTCAAAAGAGGCCTGTAATCCGAGATTTAGCCATAGTTTCGAGTAGATGAGGACGCCAGTGCGCATGTGCGGAGTCACAGCTTATTTCGCTCTCAGCTCTCGGGACCCAAACATGAAACGCAAAGCTGTAAATTATGGATAAATCTCTTAAAGGTCCCATGGCATGAAATTTTCACTTTCTGAGGTTTTTGAACGTTAATGTGAGCTTCCCTACCCTGTTTAGGCCCCCCCTCCCATGGTTAAAAGTTGTGAAATGTCTAAACTGAGCATTTGCAATCCTTTTCTGCGTTGCAAAAAATCGGAGCTCAAACGGGCGATTTTGAACAAGGCACCTTATTGACGTCAGATCAAAAAAAGAAATGCAAATGCAGTTCCACCCCCGTCTGTCTGTACTCAGCGTCTCTGTAAATCACGCCCAGAGAGTTTGGACCGCGAATGCGCTAGGCAATGCGAAATGCGTTTTTTTATTTGCCTGGAGACACGTCCGAGTGTTTCTAGGCTCGGAAGTCCTTTATCTGAGCCTCTGGACAACAGTGGTTTAATTGTATTTTATGTGGAAATGTGTTCATTTTTCAATGGAACGCTTCAAATCTCTCCCCCGTGCAAAAACAAGGAAATAGATCAGCTGTGGGCTCTGAGCGGAGAGTTTGGCCACGCCCCCACCCTCTACTATTGGCCATCTCTTTTCTCCTCATTTGCATTCAAGCAACAACGCCCAGAATAAAGAGTTTATGACTCTTTCTCATCTTATCTCTGTTTCTCATGCACTGAGTGTTGATTTTGAAGAAGGATTCATTTACAGTATTAGGGAACCATTAAGGAGCCATATAAAAGCATCAAGAAGTACCATGTCATGGGATCTTTAAAATAAACTCCCTCTAAACTAGAATGAAGCAGTCTCAGAACTAGAAAGTAGATAATAAATCTGAAAACAAGATGAATAACCTGATACAAGTTTTAAAATCTTGTATATACATTAGTATTATGTTGTTTTAAAATGAATTTGATCTTGTTTCTTTACATTGTTTGACGTCTGAAAACATGTATCTTTTTTGTTATTTTGACCATTTGTCATTTTCTGCAAATAAATGCTCTAAACGATAATATTTTTGTTTGGAATATGAGGAAAATGTTGTCAGTAGTTTATAGACTCAAACAAAAATGTTCCTTTTGCCCAAACACATACCTATAAGTAGTAAAATCAGAAAAACTTTTAATTTTGCAGCGGTCTCTTATTTTTTTTCCAGAGCTGTAGTATTATAAGCAGTTCCCAAACTGAGAGTCAAGGCAAGTGTAAAGTCAGAAGTGGCCAGTCTTACATTTGGCACTTATTTTAAATCATAGATGTCAATAGCACAATTGGATATCTAAATATGAATCCAGAAGGCTTTTCACTGGTTGAGACAGACAAACCAGCGTGCTGTCTCACATGCATAAATGTTTTTTTAGTGCTGAAAAAAAAACTGGGACTAGAAATACTGTCAGAGCTTTTGCACACGCTAACACAACCACACAGTGATCGATCAAAAACAGATTGGTACCCGTAAATACGCAGCTAATCACCGCCACACCCTCACGAGCCATCAGTCATTCCCCAAAATACCCAAAGTCCTCCTCTCCACCGCCTCTCCCCCCTCGTCTCCTCCACCGCTGTGTCCTTCAGACGACTGTAGACCGGGGACAGTGCTCTGACAGAGTCTGTGCTGTAGTGTGCACGGCGTTGTTGTGGTGAGAGAGTGAACTCAACGCTGTGACTGATCCATCACCCAGCAGCTCCTGTCTCTACCCCAGCACACGGACTGCACACAGGCTGCACACAGACCGGCTCTCGGGCTGGTTCAGGGGCCAGTCCGGGGCCCCTGCTGCTGGAGCCCGGGGTCTGCTCGGCTTTCTCCACTGGCTCTGGGCCAAAAATAAAAAGCTGCCACCACCGTCCTTCACCCTGCAGCTCCGGTGAATGTTGTTTTGTTAGCAACTTTGTCAGATGGGTAAATGGTTGTCTCTTTATAATAAATAACAGATGTAACAGAGGTTGAATTATGAACATACAGCTCTGGAAAAAAAATAATAGACCACTGCTTCTGATTTTACTACTTATAGGTATGTGTTTGAGCAAAAGGAAAATTTTTGTTTGAGTCTATAAACTGCTGACAACATTTCCTCCAAATTCCAAATAAAAATATTATCATCTAGAGCAGTGTTTCCCAACCTTTTTTGTCTTGTGTACCCCCTGAGCCTTTTTATCATACCTTGAGCACCCCCTCACTCATATGTGTTGATAATTCTCCAAAAGTAGAACGTGACACAATGGATTATTAGATGAAAATAATTTTATTTCATCTCCTTAATTTGAAAATTTAATTGTCAGACATTTTCTCTCTTTTCTTTAACTCAAATTTACTCAAATTAGAATTTTAAAAATTCAAAAAAAATCTCCCCCTGTGTCTGTCAGCAACACTGCCGAGTACCCCCTGCAGTGTGCTCAGGTACCCCTAGCGGTACTTGTACCCCTGGTTGGGAAACATTGGTTTAGAGCATTTATTTGCAGAAAATGACAAATGGTCAAAATAACAAAAAAGATACATGTTTTCAGACCTCAAACACCGCAAAGCAGGGCTCTCAAGTCTCACGCATTGAGAGTGTGACACACGCAATTCGACGTGTTCACACGCTCACACGCCACACATGGCATTTCTCACGCTGATTTCTTTTTTCTTTTTTTCTTTTTTTTTGTGCCCAGAAAATCGGTCTGTGTGGCTTAGTTTATGCAGGCGCCGCGCGTTTTCAGCGAAAAAAACTCCCCCTGCTCCGGGCGCACGGTCCGAGCGAGGCCGGAGCAGACGCGCCGTCCCCCGGGCACGTCCTGAGCCTCAGTAAGTTGAGTTGCTATTTCAATGGAAAAAGCCTGATTCGTTCCAAGGCCCTGATCCAAGTTTTTTTTTTATAGTGTAACTTTTTTTTTATAGTGTAACACTGTGTTCTGCGTCCTGATTGGCTAAGAGACTGTAGACCCAGGACTAAACGTGGACTAAACCAGGTCTAAACAAGGTCTATACCTGGACTGGACCAGGACTAAACCTGGACTAAACCAGGACTGGACACCAGGATTAAAGCGCCCCGTGCGGGTCTATTTCCTGGTTTCGTGCTAGCTCTGCCGGTGTACCTCACGAGTCACGGCTGAGGCGAGCAGCGAAGAGGGGAGGGATGTGCCTCCCCTCGGGACCGCACGCAGTCCGAGCGCATGAACGAACACAGGCAAGAGCCGCGGTGGTTTAATCCTGGTTTAATCCTGGTTTAGATCTGGTTTACACCTGGTCTAGAGGAGGCACGGTTTGAGCATGGGTCTCGTGCTCGCAGCCCCGCGCCGGGTCATGCTGCGCTATCACACACATGTCCACGTGCAGTCTTCTCCACCCTCCCCCTTCCCCCCATACTTCACTATTAATACATTTTGTTGAAAATCTATGAAAGTTTGAGTGTTTAAACGAGAGACAAATGTGAGAAAAGTTTAAATCCAGTCTGCGTATAATGTGTGTGGCTGAGCGCGCATTATTTGAATTTTTGAGATTTCGCGCTTCGTAACTTGAATTTTCTTTCGTATCTAGAGACCAAAATTTAACATGAAGGCGTTTCATAACTTGGAATTTTCATTTGTTGGGTCTTTCGTAAGGTGAGGTACCACTGTATTAGGATAAAGTTTAATAAGTTAAAAATAGAGTGCTAGTTTTTAGATAGGACTTAAAGGGATAGTGCGATTTTTAAAATGTTAATCTGTTTGGGTTCCCCTCTAATAGTGTCGTGCATTAACACTGCCTTACCGCTCACCACGTTGTCTGATCCCGGTTCTGCTCCAGTTCTGGAGCTCAGGAACGTAGTTCTGGTAAATTAGCCAGGACAGTTAATAAAGCTTGTTTTTCTTCTCAAAACAACATTTGTCCAAAAAGTGATATACAGTAATCCCTCATTTATCGCCGGGGTTAGGGTCCAGAAATAACCCGCAATAAGAGAAATCCATGAAGTAGGACAACTTTATATTTTACAATTATTCTACATGTTTTAAGGCTGTAAATGCCTCACCACACACATTATACACTTTTCTCAGACTGGAATGGACCTTTTCTCACATTTCTCTCTCGTTTAAACACTCAAACTTTCATAGATTTTCAACAAAATGTATTAATAGTGAAGCGTGGGGGCTCCGTTGGGAGCCCCGCCGGACGCATGAGGGGCGCGGCGACGTCCTCGCAGCCCGAGCCACAAACCAGCCACACGAAACCAGCAAAGAGCGGCAAGTGGTGGTTTAATCCTGGTTTAGACCTGGTCTAGTCCCGGTCTGGTCCTGGTCTAGTTCCAGTCTGGTCCCGGTTCCCCCCGCGTTCAAAACAAGCTTTATTAACTGTCCTGGCTAACTTACCGGAACTACATTTACGAGCTACGAAATCACGCACCACGTTGTGCAACAGGGGAACTCCCTTCCCGGTGCGTAACTGGGATTCCCCTGGCAGCGTGCTGCGTGATTCGGCTGTATTCTTCCGCACTGGAAAATAGTTCCCACCCAAAATGACCAAGGCAAGCTCTCCGTGTTGATTTGCACATTTATTTGCACTCGATATGAATGCGCACTACACAGAAAGTAATTGGGAAACGCATCGAGCAAATTAATTCCTTTTGGCCGAAATCTTTCTATGGCGACGTTAGACTCCAGTCTAAGGCGGAGGAGCACCAGATACCGCGGCGGTCAGTGGCGACAGACTCGGACAATGGCTGGGTGAGCAGGAAAACGCTTTCCACCACTTATTTTAGTCTCTGGACTGTGGGGAGATGTCCAAATTTGACCTGGGGGTGGCATATCCCTTTAACCTTTTTTTTATAATACCCAGAGATTTTTAGAAACAAATTCGCAATGCATTTTAAAACATCAAACAATCAATTTATTATCTAAACTTTTGTGCTTTAATGAAGGATTTAAAATATTGTTGTTCTTAAATAATTATGTAACAAAAAGACATCCTGTACCTTTTAATCAGTTACCATATTTACTTGTATGTTTATAGCAGTGCTTCTCAAATAGTGGGGCGGGCCCCCCTGGGGGGGCGCGGTGTGATGCCAGGGGGGGCGCGTGTGACCCTGGGAGACATGCTTTTTTGCCATACTGTACTAGAACGAAAGTGTAATTGCACATCAACAACAGTAGTTGGCAGTAGCGCTCTCGTTGTCGCTCTGGGGCAGGGTTCGGCGACCTTAAATACGCGATATACGCACAGAACAGACTTGCCATCAGCAGAACATCCTCTGTCACAGAAAAAACACGTTATATTCCACTGAGCTTTGAGTTTATGCAAATGGACCATGTGGTTTTTAAGTTTCGTTTCTGTAAAACGTAAACAAATGTGCACAAAGCTGCATTAAAAGCACATTAATATTTGAGTCCTCAGTGCAAAAAAAGAGTGCAGTGTTTGTTGGAAGTTTCTTTCTTTTTTTGTTTTTAATGTTAATAAAACGATACATTGTTATGCAGAGGTGTACTAATAATTTTCTAGACAAATAATACTATTAATAGTCGTGCGCAGGGAGGGGGGTGTGAAATTTTTTCTTCTTCCTAGGGGGGGGGCGTCATAGAAAATAATTGAGAAGCACTGGTTTATAGGAAGGCTATGACGGCTTGAACACTCTTACCCACATAAAAATAAAGTACCATAAATCTGTACTACACAAATCTGTCAATTCCAACTTTGTTATGAGAAACTTCCCACTTACTAAAACTTGTATAGATTGAAATAACAATAAGCAGCCTCATTATTTCTCCCTTGCAGACGACAGGACCGTGATGTAGAGCAGATTTGAAGACGGCCCTGATCATCTGCTGTAGCCTATCTGTCACATCCACAGTCGCTCTAGCGCTGTTCCTCTGGTGTCAAAGCTCTCCAAACCAAGCAGATGGTGCAGGCTGGCAACAGAAGGCCCCACAATCACGGATCATTTGATTGGAGATCTGATTTAATTATCCAACCAAGTGTCTCATCTTGGAGGGGAGTCAATCCGCGTCGGCCTACTGTACAATATGTGTAAGCAACTGTTACAATGGTCTGTTAGTAAGAGATGAGAGGACGGAGCGCTGACGAGGAAGGAGCGTTATGGGGGGTTGAAATACGTTGTGAGCTTCAGAGTTAGCAAAGAAAGAAAGAATAAATAATTAATATACAGCTCTGGGAAATAAATAAGAGACCACTACAAAATTATGAGTTTTTCTGATTTTACTACTTATAGGTATGTGTTTGGGCAAAAGGAACATTTTTGTTTGAGTCTATAAACTACTGACAACATTTCCCCCAAATTTCAAATAAAAATATTATCATTTAGAGCATTTATTTGCAGGAAATGACAAATGGATGGACAAAAAGATACATGTTTTCAGACCTCAAACAATGTGAAAGAAACAAGATCAAATTAATTTGAAAACAACATAATACTAATGTTTACACTTAAGAAGAGTTCAGAAATCAATATTTGGTGCAATAACCCTTATTTTTAATCACAGCTTTCATGCGTCTTGGCATGCTCTCCACAAGTCTTTCACATTGTTCTTGGGTGACTTTATTCCACTCCTGGTGCAAGAACTGAAGTAGCTCAGCTTTGTGTTTGTGTTGGAATTCAACAGACGCTGGAATGGAATGGCTGTAATACATGTGGAGATGCTGATTTCAGGAAAAAATGTAGTGGTCTCTTATTTTTTTCCAGAGCTGTATAATGATTGCAAGATTTTAATATCTGTTTTCAGTCTTTTATACATTTCCACCCTGCATACGGACCTACCAAACCAGTGGTGGATGAAGTACTTAATTTTGTTACTTAAGTAAAGGTACAGATACAAAAAAGTATACAGAGCTCTGGAAAAAAATAAGAGACCACTGCATTTTTTTTTTGTTTTCTGAAATCAGCATCTCTACATGTATTACAGCCATTCCATTCCAGCGTCTGTTGAATTCCAACACAAACACAAAGCTGAGCTACTTCAGTTCTTCCAGGAGTGGAATAAAGTCACCCAAGAACAATGTGAAAGACTTGTGGAGAGCATGCCAAGACGCATGAAAGCTGTGATTAAAAATAAGGCTTATTGCACCAAATATTGATTTCTGAACTCTTCTTAAGTGTAAACATTAGTATTATGTTCTTTTAAAATGAATTTGATCTTGTTTCTTTGCGGTGTTTGAGGTCTGAAAACATGTATCTTTTTTGTTATTTTGACCATTTGTCATTTTCTGCAAATAAATGCTCTAAACGAAAATATTTAAATTTTAATTTGGGGGAAATGTTGTCAGTAGTTTATAGACTCAGACAAAATGTTCCTTTTGCCCAAACACATACCTATAAGTAGTAAAATCTGAAAAACTGATAATTTTGCATGCTGTCTCTTTTTTTTTCTTTCCCAGAGCTGTATTTGAAAAAGTATATTAAAAAATCCACTTAAGAGTGTTAAAGTACCTGTTTAAAAATGTACTTTAAGCGTAAAAAGTATTTTGCAGAGATTTTTAGAACAATTACAGTATGAAATGTAGTGATTTTGAAAAATAATTCAGAATTCTTCTTTTTTTTTCTAGCTGCTTTTGTGTATTTGTGTATTTGATTTGCTCAAAGTTGAAACTCAGATTAAATGCGCTAGTCTCCACCATTTCAGCAGCTCTCAAACCATAAAGAAAAATACTTTTTACTTATGTAGTGTAATAGGAAGTACTGATACCTGCTTTCAAATGTAGTTAAGTTAAAGTACAAAGTATCCACTATAAAATGTACTTAAGGAAAATACAGATACTTAAAATTTGTACTTTCACTTTTGAACTTTGTTACCTTCCACTACTGCACCAAACCAACCAAGCACAAGAACAGACAACCACCCCAGAATTTAAACTAGAATGTGAACTCACTTTCACTCCACACATACAGACATCTACCTTCCAGCAGAAACTGAACCCTCACACATATTAATTGAGCCTTCCCACCCAAACAAGTGCTAACGCCCAGAATATGAACTGACTTACCCATAATGATCCCCTGACTTGACTAGCCTACTCAACATAATAAACATTAAAAAAAATAATTTAAAGGAAAAGTAACGCTATTTTACAATCTGAGCCTTCTTTCGGTAATAAAACAAGTCGTTTGACTCACCCATATCACGTTCGTGTCATTTGGAGCTGTTTGAAGAAAGTTATGTTGTAGCGTATCCGTTAGCATTTGTATTCGGGGCATTACTTTGCGGTCTCCAAATAACACAAACTTTAGCACTTTTCAAATCATAGAAGCCCGATGTCTTAATGTAAGATTTCGTTTGAAGCAAAAGTGGCCTGTAATCCGAGATTTATCCATAGTTTTCAGCTTTGCGTTTCATGTTTGGGTCCCGGGAGCTGATAGCACAGTCCGCGCATGCGCACTGGCGTCCTCATCTACTCGAAACTATGGCTAAATCTCGGATTACAGGCCACTTTTGACCACACGAAATCGTAGACTAAAGACATCGGGCTTCTATGATTTGAAAAGTGCTAAAGTTTGTGTTATTTGGACACCGCAAAGTAATGCCCCGAGCATATGATACAGCACCATGTTAACGGATACGGGATCATTACTAGAACAGAACGGCTCAACATAAGTTCTGCGATACTGCTCCAATTGACAGAAAAATGCTATGGGTGAGTAAAACTACTTGTTTTATTGCCGAAAGAAGGCTCAGATTGTAAAAAAAACGTTAATTTGCCTTTAAAAGACATCCCACCCACTATATACTTAACACATTCCATCAAGCACATAAATGTACCCCAGAATTTGAACGGACCAATCCCACACACCTGATTTCAAAACAAAAAAGGTCACATCCAACTTTTTTACTGACCCATCTCATCCAGGCTGGATACTGACCCATTTAGATAAGCACCCCCAGAATTTGAACTGGCACATCCCAAAAATTATGCATTCTGTCTTACCCATCTCACCCAGAATACATTATTACACTACAAATTTGTAAGTTTTTCATATTTCTAAGTGTTTAACCATGTAACTTGTGACCAAACCTGTCCAGCATAGTGAGAAAGATACTTTATTGATCCCGAGGGAATTTCTACTGCGCATTTCAGTCGTCTTTGTGTCTCAGTCAAAGGTCTCAGTGTAGTTTTATATGAGGACTGGTCAGGGAGGGTCAGCAGATCCTCCAGGGGGCGCTAGGTGAGCACAACAGGAAAGGCCTTGTTCTTGCTCCGCTCTGGTGTTTCATTTGGTGACGAAACATTCCATCAAAGTATTTCCTCTGGAAGGTCTTCTGCCTTCGAAGACATAGGCTTATTTTTCTCCAGCAACTAATCAATCCCATCAAACAAATCACCTATCACACCCAATTTCCCATTTCCCATGACCTGAGCATTATGGGTCATATCAGTGTCTTGAGAATTACAAAATATGAAGTTATTGTGAGTGCAGCGAACCGCCTCACTAGCCTCGGCCTCGGTGTTTCTTGAAGTTTCTTTCCGACGCGTCACGTAATGTAAATAAAGAGTCTCGAATCAAAAGGTTTGTCTTTTCTATCTTTACTAAAGTGAAGGTCATACAGAGTAGATACAAATAAGGTGAATAAGGAGGGAGATGGAAAGGTGAATTTCTGAGGTTTGTGGTTTTCCTATGCGTGTTGTGTTAGGCTCTGTATGTGTTGTGATGTCCTTCTTGACGTCCGTATGTGCCTTGTAGCGGTGCGTATCCCGTCTGTCACCCGGGAGACGTCCGATGTTACATGACGACCACATGACGTCCTCATGTGCTACTTAAACGTCGTTCTTGACTTCCCTACGTGACGTTTCACGTGACCTCCTTGTTACGTGACGTCCCACGTTGTTACGTGACGGTCAAAAGACTGTGTAGCTTCTGTGGTCCAGGACGTCCTAATACCCCGTCATCTCGGCTCATCCGAGCCACTCTATGGTCTCGGTGTATCCTCCTGGCCACCAGACCGCAGCTTCTTATCCACACTAGCTTCGTAGCGTAGTCGTTTCCCCTTGTGTGTGTATGTGTGGCGCCTTCCGTGCGCTCCTTCTGTCTTCTCTCTTCGTGACTGAGACCTCTGTCTGTGTGTGGTGCATATAGCAGATGGCATCAAAGATAAAGAACAAAAAATAAAGATCAAAGTGAACCAAATAAGGGCGTGTTTCCTGAACATCAAAGTGGGACTCTCGTCCAATGAGAAAACAGATATGTAAAAAACTCATAAGATGGCCGAAACGCACATAGAACTCACAAGATGGCGGCCTAGCATAAAACACACATAAATCGGCTCTTACAGGCCATATAAAAATAATTTATTAAGTAAAATATCAAACCGAAATTACAAGTTGTGATTTTCATTTGTGCCTCTACTCAACTCTCTCATGGGTACAACAAAGGCAGCAGGACAATGAACCGAAATTACAATCATGTCCGACTCCTCTCCGTGATTTGAAGAGGTAAATTAAATGGTGTTGTGTGCTGTAGTTTGCAATGTAGAAAAAAACAAAATGAGACGCATTTAACATTCACGGACAAAGCTGAAAAAGTGACAATCTCCCGTCTCCATGGAGATCGGTAATGTCCGCGGATCATTGTGTAGACTCGTGTGGGCAGGCTTAATGCAGATAGGATGCCATTATTATTTTCTGTATCCTAATGACCATCATTATGCATGGACACTGATTGAATTCCATTTGTTACCTGCGTTTGAGCCTGAGTGGAATAATTACCTTTTAAGTATCGCTATTAAAATTCATGCACGGATGTTCGGCTTCCTTTAAAAATAACTTCTTTGAATAGAAAAGTGGCTGTAATGCGACAAGTCTAATTACATATGGGGCTTATGGTGGCTTTTTAAGTTTGTCTGTAAGTGGAAGTGATAGAAAAGGAAGCTGCTCTGTTTCTATCAATGCAGCTCAGTCGCTTAATATTTAATTAAAATAGATCGGCGGTTAAGTGAGATCAATACGGCAGACGCTCTGAGGGGCTTTTTCACCCTCTACTGTCGCATACGAAATATATGTCTTAATATGTCTACTCTTCTGCAAGGTTTATGTAGTTATGTAAAAGCTTTTTAGTAGAAAATAACATGACAAACAAGTATAATTTTTATTGAAAATAAGCCATATAAATTAAGCCATGAATGCTTGTATTGATCACAGTCTCCTAAAAATGTGTTGTTTTAATCCATTTTGCATTTAAGCATCTTAAAACTTTTTTGGTTGTTTGATAATGTGTTAACTGTGTCACTGCTGAACATTCTGCAATAGACTTTCATGCAGAACCCCCCAGGGTCATGTCACAGCAAAGATTCAATAGGTAAAACTGAGCTGGAGGGCAGGTGAGTTCTAGAACTGAGCTATAATTTGTTTTTGAAAAACGAAGCACTTTGTGCTTTTGTGGACAAGGAAGATATCTGTGCTTTTCGCTCTTGGATTTAACAAAAGTTTCTTTTTTCAGCCTGTTGTTGTGATGCTTTGACCAGTCAGTGTGATGTCTCTGTTTGACCGCTCCGATCAGTGGTTCTGATCACATTCAGAGAGAGCCATCTCAGACTGATGTGCAGAACTTAATGTAGAGGACTACACATATCTGGCCAGAACCAGGCTAAATATTGGTAAGAATTGAGAAGACAAAAGCCTTTGAGGTGGGGATGAGACAGACACAAGCAGGGGAGTAGACAGTGCCGAGAATTGGACCTTCATACTTCATTCAAAAAGAAGGGGGCCTAAGTGAGGATTTTTCCCCGGCCTCCCTATTGTCTCTTGATGGGCCTGGTTAGCAGAGTTGTTTAAAAACTGAGGAGGTGATGGAGGGAATCGTGCTGTTGTTGATGTTATGATGGAGCTGGAAATGAACATTTGGAGACACAAATGAACCTGGCTGATTGCTCCATAAATAGCTGTGGACATAAGTTGAAGAAAAGTTACTGTATTGTAAAGGTTCTGATGGGTCTGCGAAAAGTTCTACTGATGAGAGCGTTATAGGTTTAAATATGTTTGTTTAAAACTATGGTAAAGATTGAGTTGAAAAAAATGCTTTCTTACTGTCTGGACATTTTTCACTTGGTTAGAGGAAATTTGAAAGTTTTGCAGTCCACTGAGTAACTTATATTTGGTCAAAACTTTGCTCTAAAAATATCTGTCATCATCATGCATCCCCAACTATACCTCAACTTTTTTTTTCTCCTCCATTTTATTCCTTCCATTCACCACCCACCAACTTGTACAATCCACTTTACCTTAACCACAGTAACCCGTGTTTACATCTGGGGTAAATAAGACTTTGTGCTGTGCTAACACAGCCATCTCTGTCTCCAGCGCTCCGCTATAGCGCTTGTGAATGGATCCCGGCTAACCTAATCCATCAATGACAGATTAGTGCTACAGCCACTTCCACACACATTAAAGGGGGACAAATGCAGAATTGCCAGAGAACAAGACGGAATTTTGAAGCCAAGAGTGGGACTTCTGGGTGATTTATCAAAGTCAGAGCCGGTGAGGGGAGAGGCGCTCTGAATTAGCCTAGCCTAGCACACGGAGTTTACTGTAAATCAGGCTGGTTTTATTGCCCGATTCGGAGGTGTATCCTTCGTGGACGCTATTCACTTCAACACCGGGCCTATTAGGATTAGAGTCAGACCGCGAAAAGACTGGATACACAATAAATCAAGGCAATCATTTCTCAATTTGGTGGATGTTTCTTCATAGGTGGTAATGTATTTCTGTAGTAAAATGTTATAGTGCGTGAAATGACAAGGGTTTAACTAGAAAGGATTTGATTCAGTCTATAGGATAACACGGAATATAATATCACTCTTGGATGAGTGGGTACAAATATAGGTGCACCTGATCATGTTGGCCCTATCCTGCAATCACAATAAACACAAAGACAGTTTAGTACAGGTAATGGAGCACTCTGCCCCCTAGCCTAAGCTATTCAACACGATACAATGACTTCACACCGAGGGGATGATGATGCAGAGAAACCAGAGATGCATTTTGGTTTATAAACCGGTGCAATAAGATGATTTACTGTCCAATTTTGGCCTAAAACATCTAAGAATATTAAACTTGTATTTTTATTAAGCTGTTTTGTTGCAGTGAGAATTTAAAGGAGAATTAACTAATTAATTAATTTTTTTACAATCTGAGCCTTATTTCGGTAATAAAACAAGTTGTTTTGCTCACCCATTGCACTTTGGTGTCATTTAGAACATTTCCGGAGATGTTTTAGATTTGCGATATCCGTAACGTGAGTTCTCGGGGCATATGTTAAACTTTAGCACTTTTCAAATCATAGAAGCTCAATGTCTTAGTCTACACTTCCGTTTGAGTCAAAAGTGGCCTGTAATCTGAGATTTATCCATAATTTACAGCTTTGCGTTTCATGTTTGGGTCCCGAGAGCTGAGAGCGAAATAAGCTGTGACTCCGCACATGCGCACTGGCCTCCTCATCTACTCGAAACTATGGATAAATCTCAGATTAGAGGCCACTTTTGACTCAAACGAAAGTGTAGACTAAGACTTTGAGCTTCTATGATTTGAAAAGTGCTAAAGTTTGTGTTATTTGGAGACCGCAAACATGTGCCCCGAGAACTCACATGATGGAGATCGCTAATCTAAAATATCTCCGGAAGTGCTCCATATGACACCAAAGTGCTATGGGTGAGTAAAACAACTTGTTTTATTACCGAAATAAGGCTCAGATTGTAAAAAAAAACGTTAATTCTCCATTAATAATAAACAAACTTTTAAGATAAATTTAAGATAAACAAAATCATCAATCATCTTAAGCTGTGTCCAACCTTTTACTTAGTTATTTGTTGCATCATATTTTACTTTATTTAAGCATAATGTGAGTGTGCAGTAGAATAGAGAGCGCTGGGCCAAATCCTTCCACTGTCCTGCTGTCCTGCTGACACAAGGACATAAGCCCAGATGAGACACAAACACTGGACACACCACTCTGACCTCTATAGGCGCACATAGTTCTTTAAATATCTGCTCCTGGACATGTTATATATAGCGATAGAGGTGTTATTATCTGCTTGCATTTATCATATTGCATGCTTCTGCACAGATCTCACCTAAAACATGGCTCGTTTCCATGGAGATAGATACATTTAACCAGAAAAGTAACATAGTACAGCTTTAAGTTTGGATAATCATCTTCACTGATCCAAAATCAGAGCACGAAACCCTTAAACAATGACATGTGCATGGAACTAAACAACCAATTCATGTGATAATTAACAAACTCGTTTCATGAAAAGTATTCCTCATATTAGGCCATTTCTAATTTGAATGGGAAGTTAACAAATCTGGAAAAAGACAGTGGAGATCTCTATAACTATCAGCTCGAATAATGTCCTCTCCATGTCCTGCCGAATGGGAAGGATTTCTCCAAAGAGCTCATGTCAGAGGAATAAACATGTTTCAGAGAGAGAGAGAGACAGAGAGATGGAGAGAGAAGAGGGAACGAGACAGACAGAGAGAGAGAGAGAGAAAGAGAAAAACAGACAGAGAGAGAGAGAGGGGGAGACAGAGAGAGAAGAGAGAAAGAGAGGGAGAGACATGGAGAGAGATGAGGGAAAGAAAGAGACAGAGAGAGACCAAAAGAAAGACAGAGAGAGGGAAACGGAGAAAAAGACAGAGAGAAAAACAGACAGAGAGAGGGAGAGACAGGGAGAGAGAAGAGGAAAAGAGAGAGAAAGACAGGGAGAGAGAAGAGGGTAAGAGAGAGACACAGAGAGAGGGAGAGAGAGGGAGGGAGAGAGTGAAACAGGGAGAAAGAGACAGAGAGAAAAACAGAGAGAGAGAGAGAGAGAGAGAGAGAGAAAGGGAGACAGAGAGAGACCGAGGGAGAGAGAGAGACAGACAGAGAAACAGGGAGTGAGAGACAGAGAGAAAAACAGAGAGAGAGAGAGAGAGAGAGAGAGAGAGACAGACTGAGAGAGAGAGAGAAGAGGGCAATAAAGGGGGGAGCAGAGAGAGGCAGGGATAGAGAGAGAGAAAGAAAAAAAGAAAAAAAGAGAGACAGGGAGCGGGAGACACACACAGAGAATGGGAGCGACAAAGAGGGTGAGAGGCAAAGAGAGACAGAGAGAGAGACAGAAAGAGAGAGCGAGCGAGAGTGAAACAGGGAGAAAGAGACAGAGACAAAAACAGAAAGAGAGAGAGAGAGGGAGACAGAGATAGACCGAAAGAGGGAGAGTGAGACAGAGAAACAGGGAGTGAGAGAGCGAGAGAAGAGAGACAGGGAGAGAGAGAGAGACAGAGAGAAAGGGAGAGACAAAGAAGGTGCGAGGGAAAGAGAGACAGAGAGAGAGAGAGAGAGAGAGAAAGAGGATGGAAAATAGAGAGAGAGAGAACATGAAAGAGAGAGAGAGTGAGAGAGAGAGAGACAGAGAAAAAAAAACAGAGAGAGAGAGAAAGAAAAAGAGGATGGAAAATAGAGAGAGAGAAGGTGAAAGAGAGAGAGAGTGAGAAAGAAAGACAGAGAGAGAGAGAAAGAGGGTGGAAGAGAGAGAGAGAGAGAGAGAGAGAGAGAGAGAGAGAGAGAGAGAGAGAGAGAGAGAGTGAGAAAGAGAGAGAAGTGAAGGCTGAGTCCATACATTACAGTGTGGACCCCCCGCCCTCCCGTCGCTCTGATATGAGCCACAGTCCCTGTTCGTCTGCCGGAGGATCCCAGTCCTGCGACTCAAGGCTGGGCACGTAACAGAGGAAATCCTCCTAAAGTGTGTGTCAGACCGGACCAGGCACATGTGTGATTGATTATAAATAAGATGGGAGGAGAAAAGAAGGACTGATAGCAACAGGCCGGGATACTGAAGGAGTGTAGTGTATAATATAAGGCTGAGAAATAGATGGATAACTACTTTAAAGGGCTTTATATAGTTTATTGCACAATAAAATCGCTTTCTTTACTTAATTTCAAATCGCCAACGTAGAATTGAGAGTTTAAAGGTCCTGTATTATGTAAAATGACTCTTGTGAGCTTTAGGTCATGTCACCTCATCGAACACAGATCTGGAGTTGCGTTTTGTTTCATTCACACATGTTTGAATAATCCTGTATTCTTAAATCTGTCCACATCTCCAAAGCTCAAAATGCTCTGTTCCACCTTGTGATGTCATGAAGTGGTTTTTAAGTTAGCAGCTCTCTTTTACTTTTAGTTCAGTAGAGATTGGCAATTCCTGGTATGAAATTATCCAAATGATTCAAGTGGTGTATGGAGTTTAAAACACAGGGGAGCACTTCCTGTATTACCAGGTGACATCACAAGGGGGAACAGTGTTTTCTGTTTGAGAAGAACTGGGTTTATGTGTTAAACGTGTGTGAATGAAACATACAGTTCAAGGTGTTCAAGGATGAGGAAACAACAGTACTGTATATCAGAAAATAGCAGAATATTTAAAAACAGGTGCCATTTAGTTAAAGACACAATGTGTAACTTTTCTATTAGAGATCCACAAACTGCTTGTTTTTATGGAAAAATATTATTGCTTTGCCTGAAATGTTTCACAATATGGCACTGGAAAATTATCAGTTTTTACAGATTTTACTACTTATTGGTATGTGTTTGGGCAAAAGGAACATTTTTGTTTGAGTCTATAAACTGGCTTGGGGAGTAACGGAATACAACGAACAGCATTAAAGGCAAATTCATGTTTTTTTTTTACAATCTGAGCCTTCTTTCGGCAATAAAACAAGTAGTTTTACTCACCCATAGCATTTTTCTGTCAATTGGAGCAGTATCGCAGAACTTATGTTGAGCCGTTCTGTTCTACTAATGATCCCGTATCCGTTAACATGGGGCTCGTATCATATGCTCGGGGCATTACTTTGCGGTGTCCAAATAACACAAACTTTAGCACTTTTCAAATCATAGAAGCCCGATGTCTTAATGTAAGATTTCATTTGAAGCAAAAGTGGCCTGTAATCCGAGATTTAGCCATAGTTTCGAGTAGATGAGGACGCCAGTGCGCATGCGCGGACTGTGCTATCAGCTCCCGGGACCCAAACATGAAACGCAAAGCTGAAAACTATGGATAAATCTCGGATTACAGGCCACTTTTGCTTCAAACGAAATCTTACATTAAGACATCGGGCTTCTATGATTTGAAAAGTGCTAAAGTTTGTGTTATTTGGAGACCGCAAAGTAATGCCCCGAATACAAATGCTAACGGATACGCTACAACATAACTTTCTTCAAACAGCTCCAAATGACACGAACGTGATATGGGTGAGTCAAACGACTTGTTTTATTACCGAAAGAAGGCTCAGATTGTAAAATAACGTTACTTTTCCTTTAAGTAAAAGGATACAAAAAAAAGGTAAGTGTATTCCGGAAAGAAGACGTACTCAGATTCCAGGTACATTTAGTGAAAATGGGGATTATTTAGCAGGATTACAATTTGAAAGAATTTTAGGTTATTTAGTTTTTTTCATTTAAAGCTGGAGATGGAGGGAAATCAGAACAAACTGTCGTACACTATGGCAGTACTATGGAACAAACTTGCACCTGGCATGGCCTCGACCGAGAAGAACGCATTTAGCGGGTGGAAATTTCAACATTATTTTATTTTTAAAGAAGAAAACAGGATTTTTTTCTTAATAAACTGAACTATGTGGTCAACACTTGTGCACTTTCACTGTAGGACTATAAGCTACTGTTCAAATTAGCTTTCCTCAGTTTCTTTTATAATGCACAAAATATTATTTATTGTTTTCTTGTTATTGGATATTTGGTGTTAAAGTCATCCAAAAAATATTATGGTTCTTGGTTAAGGTTAAGGGGTAACTAGTAACTGTACAAGAATACATTTCTATACAACCCTGTCTATAAACTACTGACAACATTTCCCCCAAATTCGAAATAAAATATTATCGTTTAGAGCATTTATTTGCAGAAAATGACAAATGAATAAAATAACAAAAAATATACATGTTTTCAGACTTCAAACAATGCATAGAAACAAGATCAAATTCATTTCAAAACAACATAATACTAATGTTTACACTTAAGAAGAGTTCAGAAATCAATATTTGGTGCAATAACCCTTATTTTTAATCACAGCTTTCATGCGTCTTGGCATGCTCTCCACTAGTCTTTCACATTGTTCTTGGGTGACTTTATTCCACTCCTGGTGCAAGAACTGAAGTAGCTCAGCTTTGTGTTTGTGTTGGAATTCAACAGACGTTGGAATGGAATGGCTGTAATACATGTAGAGATGCTGATTTCAGAAAAAAAATGCAGTGGTCTCTCTTTTTTTTTTTTTCCAGAGCTGTATAACCTGTACCTTGGCTTGGTGGCATTACTTGCTTGTCCCTGTGGAGATAAATTTAACACTGTGGAACATTCCAGGCAAAGCAAGAACATTTCCAGAAAAAGTTCCATAGTGCATTCTTACTGCAGTTATCCAATATTATGAGTCTGATAGGAATTGTGCAGCAGAATGGATGGAGCTTTGTGTTTAAAAAAAGTCACGTTTTTACCTCCTCTTTGAATTTGGCTCCAGCTGCAGAGCGCATGCACAGTGTGGTCACTACAGCAGCTGTCCAGTTTGGAATTCCAACACGGCAGAGGCAGTGGCTGGTCCCCCCCTCCGATTACTGGAACTGGTTTCAAGTGACAATCGGTGTTTGTGTAATCCTTCCATGGACTCTTTACGCACAGGCCTCGTGATCCATCCTGCGCTTTGACACCATTAAAGCACGCAGCACCCATGTCACACAGGTAAGCCGGCCTGGTTTATCAATCATGGAAGCAACAGTTTAAGGAAATATGAGTTTTACAGCATTGCATTTGAATCCACAGCTCTGCAAAAAAATAAGAGACCACTGCTTTTTTTTCTGAAATCAGCATCTCTTCATGTATTACAGCCATTCCATTCCAGCGTCTGGTGAATTCCAACACAAACACAAAGCTGAGCTAGTTCAGTTCTTGCACCAGGAGTGGAATAAAGTCACCCAAGAACAATGTGAAAGACTTGTGGAGAGCATGCCAAGACGCATGAAAGATGTGATTAAAAATAAGGCTTATTGCACCAAATATTGATTTCTGAACTCTTCTTAAGTGTAAACATTAGTATTATGTTGTTTTAAAATGAATTTGATCTTGTTTCTTTGCATTGTTTGAGGTCTGAAAACATGTATCTTTTTTGTTATTTTGACCATTTGTCATTTTCTGCATTTAAATGCTCTAAACGATAATATTTTTATTTGGAATTTGGGAGAAATGTTGTCAGTAGTTTATAGACTCACACAAAAATGTTCCTTTTGCCCAAACATACCTCATCTTGTAGTGATATTATATATTACTGAACTGGAGTCACTTTAACTGCTGTTTGTTCACTGCTCAGAATCAAAGACATTTATTGTGCAGCGTTCCTGTGCCTTTTAACCTTACAGTGTTGTGTTTTTTAGTTGATTATACATACTTATTATTATTTATCTTAATTTTGATGCATGCTCATATTTTCCTACTGTTTCTGAAACTTGCGTTGTGACACTGCAATTTCCCCATTGTGGGACAAATAAAGGATTAGGCCTATCTTATCTTGTTTATGTTTATGTTTATTTGAGCAACTTGCAGGTTCCATTTAAGAAGAATAAGAAGAATAAGAAGAAGAGAGACTTTATTCATCCCCGTAGGGAAATTATTTCTCTGCATTTGACCCATCCATCAGGCGCAGTAAGCATAATTTCACAAATACGAACTCAAAATACAAACTTATGTCACATGCCTCTGCAGTTCCTTTTGCTCAAAATGGAGCAGATGGAAGTATAGACATATTTACTCCTGCTCCATACCTCTTATCTTATCTTATCTTATCTTATCTTATCTTATCTTTATCCGGGCGCAGTAATGTGCTGCCCACTGCTCCTAATAACAGGATGGGTTAAATGCAGAGAAGAATTAAATGTAAAGAAGAATTTCTCCTGTGTGAGATCAATAAAGTCACTTCTTCTTCTTCTTATCTTATCTTATCTTATCTTACCTATAAGTAGTAAAATCAGACAAACTGATAATTTTGCAATGGTCTGTTATTTTTTTCCAGAGCTGTATATCTGAAACATCCACACAGTCCAGCGCTGAACACAAAATGTGTGTTAATTTTGTGTTCCTTTCTTAAATAACACCCCCTTCTTGGCGAAGTTTCCGCCGCATAAAAGTTGACCCCAGGCGGGCCCTTAATAGACAGATCGCCTTGTCATTGGGGCGAGTAATCTATTTGGAAAAGTGGAAAGGAAAGGAGGGAGAGGAGAGGAGAGAGAGAGAGAGAGAGGGGGGCGCGCACCACGCCGTTTTCGCTTCTTCCTCTAATGGGGCGGCGTGCACAATGTGTGTTTTATGTCATCCGCGGCGGCTCGGCTCGCACGCCTTCCGTCCTGCGCTCGCGTCGCCAACTCGCGCAAACAAGTGACAAGCAGCAGCAGCAGCAGCAGCAGCAGCAGCCTGGTTGGCGGAGGAGGCAGCAGCGGCGTGAGAAAGCAGCGGTGCTCACTACCTCTCCTCTCCTCTAAACGTCCACGCGATCTCCTCCTTTCCTTTCCTCTCCTCTCCTGCGTCCGTCGTTGCGTAAAAACCACCGTGCGTAAAAATCGCGCCCGTGCCATACCGTACCTCATACCTGGAGACGCGGAACAAAACAAAAAACCGGGGAGCCGTGGCGTCCAGTTCGCCGTGAAAAGTTGTGAAAATTGGAAATGTGAGAAGAAGCCAGGACACGAGAAGTGGGGCTGCGAGGACCTGAGGAGGCGCGAGCTGTTCTGTTCTGTGGAATTTCGCCTCGTGAAAATTCCTCGTGCTGCTGCTGTTTTTCCAACCATCTCCTCTTGTTTTTTGGCGTGAAGACATGATCACGAGCAGCGCGATATATGGTACGTGGGAATTTTCTCTCGTGTTTATTCATTACTGTTCATTTTGTTTTGTTTTGTTGTTATTGTTTTAGCGATAAAAGGTTTTAGGATTCAGATGAGGATTACGCATGGCATGTTGTGATCGGGTTTGTGCGTGCACGTGTAGCTCCAAAAGTTTATTATGATTCACTAAGCGGATTCCAAATCACAAATGAATACTAATTTACATTTTTTGGGCATTTGTAGATAAATTACAGCAATTATTATCACACAAATCAGCCTTGTTTGAAAATATTTCTCACAGTTTCTATTATTATTGTCAAATGTAGCCATTGGAACATATGGCAGCTTATTTTTTATTTTTTATTTTTTTGTCTTTTTCCACAATGTTTAATGATGCCTTTAATATCCAAATAGTTACAAAACAGCAGCTGTATTTGTTAAGTTACAAAAACTCACAATACAGGCAAAAGCACAGATTTTTTACATGCATAACAACACAATATGTGAATTATGAATTCATATTTTTACACAAAACACAAAACCTTCCACTGATCTCTGCTTATAATGAATCATTTAATAACTTAAAATGCACAATTTGCCCCTCATTTAACACTTTTAAATGACTGAATTCCAGTGTTAATAGTACACTGCTTGTATTACTGTTACTTTTTAGAATATTTTTACATTTTGTACAGTATAATTTCTAATATTTACTAGAAATATTTATAATTTTAGAGTTTAACTAGTTATTTGGAGTTATAGCAGGACTTAACCACTTTTATATTATTAATATGTCTGCATGTTTTTAAAAATATAATTTAAGCTGAACTTGCAGTAGCCGTGATAACAGTCTTGGCTGGCACATTTTCATTTTACGATACATGGTAAAGTTGACATGAAATTTAATGTCAGCTGTAACGTCTTATAGTGCTGGCTTAAAGTCCAGTTCTGTCTGTAATATTATTCCATTGCATTTCTAGTAAAAGTGTTCTCAAGATTCAACGTTTTTATTACAATATTTGGGTTAAAAGTTGCATATTTTTAAACAGGGCTTTCTCTCTTTGTCTGGTAATGTCCAATATGTTTGGAGTGATTATATTTTCTTATGACTGAACCCGAAATTGCAAATTGACCTAAATTTTCATTCTTTCAGTACATTTTTTTGTGGCGTTTGAGAAAGATCTGGCATTAACAATGGAACAGCTGAATAGAAACACCAAAGTCAAAGTCTTTCTCCCATATTCCCCATATAATATTTACCAAAACAACTCCAGGATACATGCATAGTTTTATTGTTTATTATTAAATGATCGAAAAATCGAGAAAATTCAGGAGACGTACTCACACCAAGTTAACATTTGTAAGTGTGGATGACTTAAACATGTCAGTTTTATTGTAAGTTCTGTTTCTTTTACGTTATTACAATCGTATAAATACAGAAAAATCACTTTTAGTAGCACATTATCACATGCGTTCTGTAAATGTAAATGTAATAGTCATAGTTTTTTGTATTTATTGTATGCAGTATAGAGTTTGTTTATCATCATGACAGAATCGTGTTAAGAAAAGTATATGTGTACTATATGGGACAAAAGGGCAAATGTATGTACTTTCTTTTAAAGTAATTGGAATGTGAAATAACTGTATACATTTATCAAACAGACATACAGATAGCAATAAGGGAAATGGGTGCATATGATTGTTTAAAGTACTATATTAAATTGCTTGTATTTGGGTTATGAGTGCAATACATATAAAGTATGTAGGTCTTTGCGATTGCGTTTTGAAATTTTAAATCCATTTTTATCTTTAAAGACATTGTAAAATAGATGTAATTTTGTGTTATGCATTCGTATACAAGTGAGTAGCAGCAGAGTAAAGTGTAATGATAAAATTTGGCAGTCACTACAAACAAAATCTCTATACGTTTTTAAAAAGTTTTCAAAATTTCCCAAATAATTTCCGGTTTTGTCAACATTTAGCTGGTGTTGAAGCTACACCACCTCTGCATATTCGCTCTGAGAGGAAATTAAACATCATTTTTTTGTCAACTCGAGAGTGTTTTCACTAAAAACGTAATATAAAAATCAGGCGTGATCGTACGATATCGTGGGAGGGAGGTTACATTAGCGCATTAATACGGTAATATTAGAAATGCTCATATATTCACATTGAGCGCTCAGTTTAAAGGGACTGAAGCCTAAAATGCAGCTTCATTTAAAAAAAAGTGGAAGCTATAACATTCGTAATAGCGTATAAAAGCGTATTATGAGGACAAAGAGGTATGCGAGTATGACAAATGCGGTAAAAAGAAATGAAAAGAAACATTTCATTAGTAATATTGTAAGTTTTGGGCAAAATTTTGAATTAAATGTTTTTGCAAATATGTGAATTCTGGCATTTTTTTTTTTTTAAACTCAGACTACGACAGCTATTATAATAACACCTTATAAAAATAGCAGGCTGTATATAGGTTTTCAGCAGTTATTCCAGGTTTAAGAAATTTCTCTGTAAAAGCCGGAGTCACTTATAGATGGTAAACACTGATAGTATTGTGTGTTTGGTATTTTAAGTGCTATGTCTGTATATAATAACAATAACAACTTGGGAACAAAAAGAAAGTATAGCATTAGCATTAAAAAAAACAATTACACACATTTTATAACTGAATTTGGTCACCGAGTTGTGTTACATGCAGACAGACAAAAAAATAAAAAAAATAAATGATGCATATTTACTCATGATAAAACTATATTATAACTATATGGCAATGATGTAAGATTTTAAATGCACCTTTACTGAATATCCTATATGTTTATTGCATGCATTTCACTTCATATAGTCTTCCAGTCCAATTATATTATATTATTTGACCAAACTTACTATATTGTCTTGATACATATACATACAATTATAATATGCAGCTATTAATTTTGAAAAATGGTAGAGTTTTGTATTTTCTTTCCTTTATCTGGCTCGTGCTAATTAACACATGTCATTTGAGGTTACTTATCAGTTGTTTGTGTGTGTGTGTGTGTGTGTGTGTGTCGAAGAGAGAGAAGGAAAGAGGGAGAAAGAGAGAGAGGATGGGTGGGAAGTGGTCCTGACTCATCCAGAGGTGAAGGTGGTCCCTGTTTAACCCCACGTGCCCCTTTTCACACTTGTCCTGGTTTGGTCCTGGTTTGGTCCTGATGTCGACTTGGTTTTTATCTTGTTCTAGTCCTGGTTTAGTTCTGAGCAGTGACGTGCACAGGGGGGTTGCTCAGGTTGCCCGGGCAACTGCCCCTATGCCCTCCTGGACTGCCCTTCCAATTCGAAAAAAATTAAAAAATAAAAATAAAAATAATAATGGCAACAAAAACAAAAAATCGCCACTCAGAATATTTTTCATAAAATAAAGGCAGCCTCATTCACTTGCATTCGGACACCGAGAGTGAAAGTCAGGAGGGGGAGTGGCTCTGTTTACATACACGCGACCGGCGCCTGACCCGAGCCTCATGCGGAAAGAAATTGTTGCGGTTGTCTTGACGTTGTCGTAATAGGCGAGAGTGAGATGTATAACAAATGATCACCATGAAGGTTTATGAATTGAATAAAAATGTTCATAAATACATGTTCAGCTTGCCACGTTTAGCCTAAATAATCAGACAGCTAACTAGCCTGCAGACAAGCAACCCGTCATTTAAACAGGCTGCTAACTAAGCTACATGTCTGCAGTTTGTAACATTTCATTTTAGCAGCAGAATGAATGATGGCAGTAATGCATCACATGAATTCTGTCATTCAAAATGGTTAAATGACCAAATCTTATTATTATTTTGTGTGTTATGTTCAGTGAAAGGTTGGAGGTTGGAGGGGGGTGGGGGGAGGGTGGGGGGGTTGTTTTGCCCTTTCTTCAGGCCAGAGCAACTGCCCCTCAAAATTCCTGTGCACGTCCCTGGTTCTGAGTTAGTCCCTGTTTCGGCGCATGTTCACACGTCGTTGAGAGAGATTTTAAAACAGTGAAATGTCATAAATTATTATTGGAATACATTTTTAAGTTTGAATTTGGAATAGTCCGTTTGAAAAAGCACGAGTGACTAATCTGGAAAATGTCTGAATGTGTCTGTAACGATTCATCATTTCTGTAGTTTTAAACTTTGCGAATCGTGTGTGTTTAGAGCAGACCTATTATGCAAATTTGACAAATTTTGACTGTTTCCCCTTCTCTTTTCCCCTCTCGAAGTTGTATTTCGAGTGATTCGTGCGTGTTTGAGCGATCTTTAATAACATTTTCAAAACGCCATTTTGCCGATCAACCCGTTTTCACCAGCACCTGTACACACCCACTGCTCTGTTCTTACTTCATTCTCCAATTTTATTTTCGTAATCGGTGATACACGTAGGATTAAGCAGCTTTGCGTACTCATTTTGGTACAAATGAATTTTTTAAAAAATCGTTTTGCTTTGTTGTGATCACGTTTACGGCGATGTCAGCTCCCGTTTGGCACCGTAGTTTTCTAACGCGGAGATCAGCGGACTTGTTTCTTTTATTAAGTCGTTTTAGATGAATATTGCGATTTAAAATGTTAAAATTATAACATAACAATCCACGGTATCATAGATTATAGCAGACACAAGCATAATATGTCGCTTTATGTCACTTTTCTGACTCCCTGCTTGTCTGAGATGAAATAGCTTAGCCTAGAATGTTAAATTTGTCCGTTTCAGGTTTATTCATGTACATATATCCTTAACGGGTCGCCTCTTCATAGATCTGAACTGTAATCTGACTATGTGAAGTCACCAGCTCGTCTCCAGGAAAGCCTGTACGATTAATGCCACACTGTGAACTTTTGTATCGCAAGCAATAACACCTTCGCTAACTTACTTCTCTAACGTTGTCAATTCAATAATAATAATCAATAATAATAATTTTGGATCTGGATCTGATCTGAGGAGTGTGTGAAGTGCGTTAAAATGCATTTCTTGTGGACAGACGTTACTGAACAATTTGAGAAAAATGTCTAATTGTGATCTTTTTTGGGGATTTACGTTTCAATAATGAGATTCGGTTCAAGGTTCACATTTTTAAAGCGTTAAAGAATCGATAAAAGACTGAAATCTGAACTGAAAACAAAAGAACTAATCCAAGAATCACATTTCAGAACATCTACAGGGTTATAGTCGTTTTTATGTAGAATAAGATCAGATATCGGATATTTTGCGGTTTGAGGAGGAAATTTTGGACATCTTCCTGGCTTTTCCGGTTTTAATTTCTTCTTAATGTTGCATCTAGAGATGGACAATATATCAACGCTGTTATCGATATTCGCCGATATACTGAATTGTTTTTATATATTGATATCGGTCCAATTATGTGACGTGTAAGCGGCTCCAATCTCTTTATTCTTAGTTTTCCTGCAGTGCATCCGATATTTCTTACACTTGTGAGTTACAATTGAAATAAGAGTGTAGCTAATTGTGAACTTAATTATAATTTGTACACCTTTTTGTGTATTTTTTGTGTATAAAATATGAGATATCTGCCACTACAGAAAGATTAAAAAGTACATTGAAAAATACATTGAAAAAAATTAATATTGGTTCATCGGTTTCTAGCCTCAGTAGCACAATTTGCTCATTTTGATTATTCAAATTTCGATCTAATTGTGACACGTTTTGATCGGATTTCAGCCACTACAGAAAGAGTAAACATCGAAAAATACATTTAACATCGGTATCAGTTTCTTCTACATACCGTACACTGCAAATTCTCTGATCTGGCCAAGATTTTTAAACTCCTATCAGGTTATTAAGCTTGTTTTCAGATTTTTTTTATCTACTTACTAGTTCAGAAACTGCTTAATTCTAGTGTAGAGGTAGTTTATTTTAAGAGAACTTGTCAAGTAAAATGATCTTGCTGCATGGACAGATATTTTCAGTACTTTTGAGTAATTTTCTGATAGATTTAAGTGTTTATATCTTAAATTTTGGCTTTTTTTTTTTGCTGTGTATGCATAGATTCTCTAGAAATACGACCTGCAAAACGAATCCCTGTCAATTCAGAAGATGTTTGTACAAATCTAAACTACATTTTACAAGTTAGACATTGTTATTTGTTGTTTGCAGAGGAAATGGTCTCGCTTAAAGAATCGCAGTCTTTACAGTTTGTCATTTCGATTATTCAGATTTCGTTTATTCAGATTTCAACTCGTTTGTGACTCATTTTGCGGGCCTCGTGAGCGACAGGTTCGGTTGGACTGTTATGAGACGAAGGACCGTGAATCCTTGACCCCCCCCCCCTCCCTCCTCCTCCGCCAGCCTTCCCTCCCCCCCGCCGCCTCCCCCGCCGCCTCCTTCCTCCCTCCCTCCCTCCGTCTCATTTAGACACTGTCTGCTCACATGTTTTTTTTCCTCCGTCTGAGTGACAGCATATGGCACAGAGGAGAGGATGGGTCGCTCACACCAGACGTAGGCTTATGTGTGTGTGTGTGTGTGTGTTGCTTGGTTTTACTCGCCTTTTCTGAGAGTTCCGTAAAAAAGAAGAAATGTTTTATCTTGTATGTATTTGTTATCTGCTATTTAAAATCCTTCAAAAACAAGTTGTCCTTACACTGGTCTACAAATTTTTGGACTGGATCTGCTTCCGAGATAAAAGTGGCTAAATCTCATTTATATTGACAAGATGAACTGAAAACTAATTGATAACTGTGCTGGTTAGCTAATGTATTCAAGATATTTAATGATATAATAATAATATATATATATTATATATATTGATATATGTTAAAACTGTAGACATATTAAAATGAATGTATGTGAATGTGCAGACAGGCTTTCAGATAGAACTGGTTGCTTGTAGACACACTATACCTTCTGTACCATTTTTGCCTTATTTTGCATAAAATTTCCTATTTTGACCCAATACTATATCTTGGAAACTATAGCCAATCAGCACTTCTGACTTTTGTTCCAGAAGCATTTTGCTTGTAGACCAGTGTATAGTTTTTGTATTGTCTTTATATTGTATTTTGTACACTGTCTTTTTTGCACTGCTTGGCCAAGGAAAAAAAATTTCGATTCACTGTATGTTGAAGACAATAAATTTGACTTAAAAAAAACAACAACAAACAAACCCTGATTTAAAGTAGTTTTAATGTCTAAAAAAACTGGACAAAAGTATTTTTTATTTATTTATTCTTTTATTAATAGGGACAGTGCATATTAATGAACATCTACAACATTGCAGTGTAAATACTCCAGATTATAGCAAAAATGCTCACTTCCATCTGTAGTCCCTGGGCAGGTGACACCACAGCAAAAACAACAAAAACAATGGCCAATAGCAGCAATAGCAGTGACAATAGCAGCAGTTAAACATTAAACGTGTCCACAAGTCTGGTTTTCCTTTAGCCGCTGTTTCAAGTGTAATCTGAAAGTGGCCAGTGTTGGAGTGTCTCTTACTGATGATTTTGTCTAAATGTCAAATGGACAAAAGTCTTTTTAATACTACTACTACTACTACTACTACTACTACTACTACTACTACTACTACTACTACTACTACTAATAATAATAATAATAATAATAATAATAATAATAATAATAATAAATAAATAAATAAATAATAATAATAATAATAATAATAATAATAATAATAATAATAATAATAATAATAAATAAATAAATAAATAAATAAATAAATAAATAAAAATAATATTTGTCTAGTTGACAGAATTAAATTTGCAGTGGTCCAACGTTATTCATCACTTAACTTATTTCAAAGCATCCTGATTATTCACGGTGATGAGTTTATAAGTGCTTTTCACTACTTTCAGAGACCAGAGCTGAGTTTTGCTGTCACGGTAACGCTAACAACAACTACCATGCTAACGTGCACTTCCTGATACACAGTAAAACAGTATATAAATAGATGCAGACGGCAGACAGCAGACCTCAAGAGCTACATATTATTATAAAATACTGAGAATACTTATATTATAAAATATATCTGTATTGGGGCAAGATTCATTTTCAAATACATAAGTACAGGTTTTAGGAGAGTTTAAAATTAACTTATTTTTAAAGAAATGGAAAAAAATAAGACCAAATAAAAGAAATGTTGTCAGTAGTTTATAGACTCAAACAAAAATGTTCCTTTTGCCCAAACACATACCTAGTAGTAAAATCAGAAAAACTGATCATTTTGCAATGGTCTCTTTATTTTTTTCCAGAGCTGTAGGATACTAAATTCACACTTCCCAAAGCATGTCACATTTGTGTATTATTATTATTTATTGATAGAAACACTGTAATTAACATAAAAACGGTGCATAGAACTGTAAACTCTGTAATTGTGGACTACAGACTAAAGAGGAGTCAGTTAAGAGTTGTTTATGGTAATTGTTGGTACAAAAGTGATATTATCATATTATTAAAGTTGTTGTTGTTTTCCATGTAATAAAGGAAACTTCATCTTGCCACAGTATACATAACATAATTAATCCATAATTAATCCAGAGAGCACACAGCGGTCTCATTCTGACCCTAAAAGATTGCTTTTATTGTCCATAAACAAGGAAGTAAAGCTGGTGAACTGTTTGCATGCTAGTTGTTCTTGTTTGTTGTGGTGTAATTGGCCTCTGAAAGTTGTGAAAAGTTTATAAATTCATTCCAATGAATAATTAGGACTCTTGAAATACATAAAAAAAAGAATATTAGGAATAACTTCTGTAAACAATTGTAATAAATTCTGTTTTTTATCACTTTTTGCTGTGACTGCCAAGTGACTTTGTACAGCCCACAAGCCCTTCCAACTTGATTTCTAAAGTAAAACAAAATGAATAAAATAAAATACCAAAAAACTGCACCATTGCCAATACCACTTGAATACATTTCCTCCAATACCACGAGGCCTACATGCTTTTTAATGCACCAACCCTATTCTCAGAAGGAGGCTGTCGCTAACTCACTAAATCTATTACATTTCATTAATATTTTAACAACATGGTCAGTTTTTATGTCTTTCACACACTCTAAACTGCCCCAAACCCACTTTATTTTATATTCAGACTTGCTAGACATCACCAGGCCTCCTATAAGTCTTATATATTCCTTAGTTTTCAGCCCATATATGTCACACACATTATTTACATTTGTGGTTAAAACTGCACATTTTCCTTGTTGTACTCAGACATTGTTCCTCATGCACTTGCATAGGAGGAGCAGGCAGCCTGGGTCCGCTGGGGATTGTCTATTCTGGCCTATCCCCAGGTGGACTCCAGCAGGTTTAGTGCTAAGGTTTATAATGTGTGCTGCTATAGGAGATTCATGTGCACGCATACATCTGTAATTATGGTACAGAGCCACAGAGGAAACAGCACAAGAATCAGCACCTGAATCATGGCCCTGTTTCAGTGTTTACTGGTAAATTACATGTAATGTTCATTTGTATGAGTGCGCAATTTCAGATGCAAGTTTGCTAATGCTGCATAGATGTCAAAATTTGTAATTAATGTTTTTTTTTTATTAAATACTAACCTGGCCCACACCAGATTGTGAGTTCTGCACGTCATCAATCTGGAAGGAGAAAAGGTGGAGCGTTGTGGCAAATATTTGAATCTTAATCAGACCTGGGCAAACTGTTCCACAAAGGGCTGGTGTAGCTGCAGGTTTTCTTTCCAACCAAGCAGCAGCACACCAGACTCATTTAAAAGGATATGCCACCCCCAGGTCAAACTTGGGCATCTCCCCACAGTCCAGAGACTAAAATAAGTGGTGGAAAGCGTTTTCCTGGTGACCCAGCCATTGTCCGAGTCTGTCAGCACTGACCGCCGCGGTATCTGCAGCTACTCCGCGTTAGACTGGAGTCTAACGGCGCCAGAGAAAGATTTCGGCCAAAAGGAATTAATTTGCTCGATGCGTTTCCCAATTACTTTCTGTGTAGTGCGCATTCATATCGAGTGCAAATAAATGTGCAAATCAACACGGAGAGCTTGACTTGGTCATTTTGGGTGGGAACTATTTTTCAGTGCAGAAAAAGAAAGCCGAAGCACGCAGCACGCTGCACGCTGAAAAATAGTTCCCACCCAAAATGACCAAGTCAGCAGCGTAGTTAGCATTCGCGTATTGTCTCTCTCGACTCATTATCACTGCGCCCATGTTAGCACATTAGCTTGTTCACTTGTAAACTTCGGCCTGGTGGATCGCATCCGCAGTAGACATCCGCTATCCCTTTAATCACCTGATCTCAGTCTTCAGACAGTTGAAGGTGTGCTCTTGGTTGGTTGGAACAAAAACCTGCAGCCACACCGGCCCTTTGTGGAACAGTTTGTCCAGGTCTGATCTAAATGGTTGACAGTGGAACAAGCCGAAAAATCGAACTTTTGTTAGATCCAGAAGAGAGAAACCGTCATGACTTTGTGAATGTTTTGCTTTGCAGTAAAGTGCTGGTTGTCACAACAAAGAAAAATGTCAAAGAGTAATTGACATGTTATCAGTCAGTAATGTACAAAAACAAACTACAATGTCAACTTTTAGCAGTATTTCAGTCTAAATCATTCACCTTTCAGCACATTCATATGACAGAACAGAAACTGTAAACAAATAGGTGTGATCGTTTCAGAGTAATTTCATCGTAGTTTGCTCCTCCCTGCAGGCAGATATAGGCAGTGTCCACCAGAATCTGACCAGAACTGAAGAAGCAGCTTGGATGAGCTGAGAAATGTATTCGACCAAATAAACTTTTGTCCAGTTGACAAATTGAATTTCTCCTTTTGCCAAACATTCAGATGAGAACACACACTCCCCTACCTCCACTGCAGCAGCAGAACCACCAGCCCCTCATCTTCTCCTTAACTCCTCTTATCACCACTAGTGTCTAGCCTTTGGACATCAGATCTTTTACCCAACAAATCCAGTTTTTTTCCCCCTTAACACATCCTGCAAAATAACAATGAACCTAACATTTTCTCTTGTGTACATAAACATAAGCACTTATCACAGTTGTCTTCGTGTTTAGATATCTCCTTTATCCACAGAATCCACTGGGGAGGAGCTGTACACACAGACTACAGCGCGTGACAGAAGCCTCTTCATTAGCACTACTCCGATTATTTACCGCTCCTGTGTGTGGATCCCCTCCTCCCCACGGGCCCAGTGCATTTAAGCGCCGCACAATGGCCTGATGGGAGATGAGCTGCTGTTCTAACATCTCTTTACAGCAGTGGAGGGGTAACCTTGGCGAGGAGAAGAGGGGTCCATTTTCAAGGTGCTTTTGTCACTCCGAGTTGAAAAACTGAATTTATGTTCTGTGGAGAATGAATGTGATGTGGATGGTGTAGGGTCACAGTGGTCATCAGAGTTCATTAGACTGGAGTTATACAGTATTCATATCGCAGCCTGCTGTGAACTGAGTTGTGACTTTTTTGTTTATAGATAATCATATTTATGTACTGCAGCCAGGATAGACTGTTTTGATGATTAACTGAAGTGTATTTTTAAGAGAATGTGCATGCAGTAGTTTATCTGAGTAATGCTGTTGTAAATATATATTTGCTCCTTTTAAAACAGTCATATATTGCATTGTGCATTATACTGATTATCACATGTATCACCAGACTGTGATTATGGCGTGTGGAACTGTGAGCGACCCTGTGATTTCCCTCCTTTATAATGACACATTTTCTCATTGAGAATATGTAAAGGAACAGAGTGATGGGTTGTGATGAGCCGTGGTGTTGTCTGTGAGTAAAAGTCACAGACGTGTCTATGATCAGTATCAGCTCTGCGTTTGGCTCAGTGTCTGTGGAGCAGCTTCATGTTTTGCAGAAGTGCACACAGAGGCTGAGGAATATTTCGATTCACTAGCCTTCTGTTCTCTTCTACTGTATTCCCTGATTTTCAAGCCGTCCTGTCCTGGAGTGGGGTCATTTGTCCCATTGCATTTGACCCATTCTTCACTGTTACTCTGGTAACCGGTGTAGAGCAGTGGAGTAAACTCACCTAGAACTGCAAACTCTGCACAGAACTCTGCTATCCTGTGCTATCCTACAGTAGAAGTAACAGTAGAAGTATGTTTCTACTGCTGTAGAGAATATGTACTTCTACTGTTATAGAGGATATATACTGCTACTGTTGAAGTATATATTCTCTATAACAGCAGAAGTATGTATCTATAACAGCAGAACTACGTATCCTCTATAACAGCAGAAGTATGTATCTATAACAGTAGAAGTATGTATCCTCTATAACAGTAGAAGTATGTATCTATAACAGTAGAAGTATGTATCTATAACAGTAGAAGTATGTATCCTCTATAACAGTAGAAGTATGTATCTATAACAGTAGAAGTATGTATCCTCTATAACAGTAGAAGTATGTATCCTTTATAACAGCAGAAGTATGTATCTATAACAGAAGTACGTATCTTCTGTAACAGTAGAAGTATGTATCTACAGTATAACAGCAGAAGTATGTATCCTCTATAATAGAAGTATGTATCTATAACAGTAGAAGTATGTATCCTCTATAACAGTAGAAGTATGTATCCTTTATAACAGCAGAAGTATGTATCTATAACAGAAGTACGTATCTTCTGTAACAGTAGAAGTATGTATCTACAGTATAACAGCAGAAGTATGTATCCTCTATAACAGAAGTATGTATCTATAACAGTAGAAGTATGTATCTACAGTATAACAGCAGAAGTATGTATCCTCTATAACAGAAGTATGTATCTATAACAGTAGAAGTATGTATCCTCTATAACAGTAGAAGTATGCATCTATAACAGCAGAACTACGTATCCTCTATAACAGCAGAAGTATGTATCTATAACAGTAGAAGTATGTATCCTCTATAACAGTAGAAGTATGTATCTATAACAGTAGAAGTATGTATCTATAACAGTAGAAGTATGTATCCTCTATAACAGTAGAAGTATGTATCTATAACAGTAGAAGTATGTATCTATAACAGTAGAAGTATGTATCTATAACAGTAGAAGTATGTATCCTCTATAACAGTAGAAGTATGTATCTATAACAGTAGAAGTATGTATCCTCTATAACAGTAGAAGTATGTATCCTTTATAACAGCAGAAGTATGTATCTATAACAGAAGTACGTATCTTCTGTAACAGTAGAAGTATGTATCTACAGTATAACAGAAGAAGTATGTATCTACAGTATAACAGCAGAAGTATGTATCCTCTATAATAGAAGTATGTATCCTCTATAACAGTAGAAGTATGTATCCTTTATAACAGCAGAAGTATGTATCTATAACAGTAGAAGTATGTATCCTCTATAACAGTAGAAGTATGTATCCTTTATAACAGCAGAAGTATGTATCTATAACAGTAGAAGTATGTATCCTCTATAACAGCAGAAGTATGTATCTATAACAGTAGAAGTATGTATCATCTATAACAGAAGTATGTATCTATAACAGCAGAAGTATGTATCTATAACAGAAGTACGTATCTTCTGTAACAGTAGAAGTATATATCTTTTATAACAGCAGAAGTATATATCCTCTGTAACAGTCGAAGTGCAGTGGTCCATCCCAGACTAAGGGACTAAAGCTAATGTTCTGACACCTCCTCTGTTCATTCCTGGAGCTCTCGGGAGGACTCGTGTTGACTTAACATGGTCCAGAATGAGCTGTTCCACTGGACCTCCCCTCACTGCCAAACCCACTTCCGCTGTGCTGTGTCAGGAGAGCGGCCCCAGCCTCATTTGGGTTTTATTTTAGAATAGTAAATTACACATTACACAGGTTCATGTAGAGTTCAGGCGTCTCCATTATCACATTTACAGAAACAATCGCAATGAGTAACAATGTCAAGTTTGTGTAAAGGTTATGCAGCTTTAATTTGCAGATTTTTTGGATTGAGTTTTTTAATAATTAGTTGCAATATTTAACACTGTATGTACTAGAAAATTATGATTTTAGGATGCCAAAAACTCATCCAAGTATCTGTGTACTTAGGACGATACTTGTTAAAGGGATGCAGCTTAACTTTACAACTTTACGAGCCTTTAATGAGTTTAATCATTATTTTCACCATTCTCTGAGTTTGTATCTTGCACCTCTGCGTCCGTCACTCCGTCTGCTCCTGATGCTCTGTTTTATTGGCTGTTGCCAGGGTGATGTTCTGTGGTTACGAATTTATGCTTCGAGAGAGCAGCTCGGAGTCGCTCCACCACACCCACGAGGAGCTCCGCAAAGTCGGGTCAGCTGGGGAGAAGGAAGTCGAGTCCTAAATCTGGCAAATGATCCTGCAGCGTGTGGCGGGCTTTAGAGCGATTATAAGTTATTGTGCGTTAATTCTGACCAAAGATGCTGCACCAAAATGAAGTTAATTTTGGTTCAGATATGATTCTTATGGAGTGTTGATTCTTATGGCTTGCGTTCGAATGATCAGTTGTTGCGCTCTGTTCCGTTTGTTCGCACAGAGTTGGGGAAAAAAGGGCTTTTGTCTTCTCTGCCCCCTCGACATGGAACGAGCTGCAAAAGGAATGGAAATGAACGGAACTTATCTCGTTGAATGGCTTTAAATCCAGACGGAGAGCACTTGAGACAGCCTCCGTAAATTGTATGTTTTAACTAATTTGTATGTCATTTTAATTGTGTTGTAATTGTCTTTTTTGCTGCCTCTTAGCCAGGGCTCCCTTGTAAAAGAGGTTGTTAATCTCAATGGGATTTCCCTGGTTAAATAAAGTTAAAGAAAGATATGATATGTAACTTTCCTGTTAGAGGTCAGCAAGTTGCCTGTCTCCATTTTATTGTTTTACCTCACGTGAACGTGTGGCCTTAAACATATCCATTTTACATTTATTACAGGCGTATTTATTGCTCAAAAATACCCTACAAAACTGCATCCTCACTGTACTTACATCGTTAGAGCACGGTCACCTCTCCGCAGATCTAACGTGTAGCTTGACCTATTATCACCATTTGCTTGTCTCCATGGAGATAGATACCTTTAATACATCCTGTCGTACTTCCAGGCAAAGCAAATCACCTCTCCGTGGAGATGGGCAGGTGGGACCCTTTTGTACGGGAGTGCCTGGGACCTTCTCGCTGTGAGACTGAAGCACTAACCACTCTGCCACTCTGCCCCCTGGTCAGGTCTCTATTGAAAAGGGGATGCTCAATATCAATGGGATTTCCTGGTTAAATAAAGGAAGAATTAATACATATTTTTTTGTTTAGATTGTGGACATTTTCTGTAACATTAAATTCTCAAATACTAGATATACAAAATCCCCTCTGTATATTTTTAGTATAAGGTCGTTTTCACACCAGGAAAGTCCGATAGTTCACTTGCTTTGGTCCGGACCAATTTTTTTTAAATTTTTTTTTATTTTGGTGCGGTTCGCTTTCACACTGCAGTTTTTCCCCAAGCGAACCAACATCTATAAACAAAAGCACATGTGCTGAGGTCGCTCAGACACTGGACAGAATGAGCCGTGTCGGTGTCCAAACCCGGAAGGAGGAGAATCATGGTGTTACGTGCTGTTTTCAATCTAGCCTTAGTGATATGGTTTGCTCAGTTTATACAGTTTGCACAAATGTTTGAGCAGCATCGTGAGGTTTACACTATTTTACAATCAATTTCCAAATGACGAAGACACAGGGCAAGACGACTACGGAGGACAGCGCTCATGTGCGCAACAACTTCTGACTCTTGCTCTTCACGCAAAACGTAAGTAAGCTTCGTAAGTTTCGTTTTGTTTAGTTTTGTTTAGTTTCATAAGCCTCGGTTTCCCATAATGCTCGACATACGACGGGAGCTCGTTAAGTACAAAAAGCCAACTTGTGTTGGATCGAGTCCGGTCTGCATTCTCACCTCAAACAAACCGCACCAGAGTTCGTATGGAACCGTGCCGAGACCGAGCTTTTTAGGTGGTCTCGGTCCGCTTGTTTGCTCCGGATCGAGACTTTTGGTTTTTATTCACACCAGCCCAAAAGGTCCGAATCAAGGGAGCAAACGAACTCTGGTTCGTTTAAAACGAACCAAACAAGGCAGGTGTGAAAACGACCTAATATGTCAACAAAAGCAGCAGCACGTTGAAACTTGCTCTTTTCATGTTTCTGTTTTGAATGTCTCAAAAATTGTACATTAGAAGTTTCAAAATGGTATCTCTAAATTGTAAAAAAGTAATGTGGCTCTTTTGAAAGTTCACACTGCATTGTGTTTGGTTAAATCCAGCTGTCACTCACTCAGAGCCATGAAAAAGCCGTCCAATAAGAGAAGCAGTGAGACAGAGTGGATGTGTGTGAGCCATAGACTGTATAAAGAAGTGGACTAAGCCGGTGTGACCTCACCCATAGCGTTCAGCTCCACTCAAATGAAGCTTGTGATGCTAACTACTATGGGGCGAATTTGGAGTGAGTCTCTATATTAGGACTAGGATTTTTTGCCTCCTGCACCGCCACACCCCATCCGCACCAACCTCCTGTCCCTTCCCTACAGGACCAAGCTCCGAACCTGGGGTGACAGAGCTTTCTCCATTACTGCCCCCACCCTCTGGAACTCACTCCCACAACCTATCCGTGACTGCTCTGACCTCCCCACCTTCAAAAAACTGCTCAAGACTCACCTTTTTAAAACTGCTTTTAATGTTTCTTAATGTTTAATGTTTGTTTGATTGTCTATTGTTTTATTATTTATTTTACCTGTCTTGAAAAGTGCTTTATAAATAAAATGTATTATTATTATTATTATTTTAACAGACAAAAGAGCAGAAAAATCCCAGGATCATGTAGAGCAGGTTAATACGAACATTTTAAGACCAAAATGACGAGGCTCACAGCAGCAGTTACAATATTCCAATGGGAGCCAGGGTCAGAAGGAGCTGGAAGCTCCGCATGTGAATTTCCTATTTGGAATGCAGCAGCTCGTGCGTTAGCTATGTCCATTATACAGTCTATGGCAAAAGGAGAAATTCAATTTGTCAACTGGACAAAAGTTTATTTGGTCGAATAATTTTCACAGTTCATCCAAGCTACTTCTTCGACCAGAACTGAAGCAGCAGCTTGAATGAGCTGAAAAACATATTCGACCAAATAAACTTTTGTCCAGTTGACAAATTGAATTTCTCCTTTTGCCGTGGATTCTACCTGGATGACTGAGGGACTCTACACATATACAGTCTATGGTTGGAGTATAGAACTTCGAGAGAAAATGAGTAAACATAGCAGATCGTCACAGGGATCAGATCATGATTCATTGTCCAAAACATTTGTGTGTAGGGTTAGATTCTCCGACTAACTATATACAGTGGTACCTCACCCTACGAAAGACCCAACAAACGAAAATTCCAAGTTACGAAACGCCTTCACGGTAAATTTTGGTCTCTAGATACGAAAGAAAATTCAAGTTACGAAACGCGAAATCTCAAAAATTCAAATAATGTGCGCTCAGCCACACACATTATACGCTTTTCTCAGACTGGATTTAAACTTTTCTCACATTTGTCTCTCGTTTAAACACTCAAACTTTCATAGATTTTCAACAAAATGTATTAACAGTGTGAGCACCCGCGCCGCGCTGAGACCCGTGCTCAAACCGTGCCTCCTCTAGACCTGGTCTAGAACCAGGTCTAAACCAGGATTAAACCACCTGCGTTCGTTCATGCGCTCGGACTGCGTGCGGTCCCGAGGGGAGGCACATCACCCCCCACGCACGCAGTCGCTGCTCGCCTCAGCCGTGACTCGTGAGGTACACCGGTGCTGCTGCTAATAGCAGAGCTAGCACGAAACCAGGAAATAGACCCGCACGCGGCGCTTTAATCCTGGTGTCCAGTCCTGGTTTAGTCCAGGTTTAGTCCTGGTCCGGTCCAGTCCAGGTATAGACCTTGTTTAGACCTGGTTTAGTCCACGTTTAGTCCTGGGTCTACAGTCTCTTAGCCAATCAGGACCCAGAACACAGTGTTACACTATAAAAAAAAGTTACACTATAAAAGCAAACTTGGAACGGGGCCTTGGAACGAATCAGGCTTTTTCCATTGAAATAGCAACTCAACTTACGAAAAATTCACGTTACGAAACCACTTCTGGAACGAATTAATTTCGTAAGGTGAGGTACCACTGTACTAAAAAACACAGTTATAGACAGAACTCAAGCCATTTCAACTCAAGAGATTCATTGTGTACGCTGTTGTTGAGTGTGAATAAGCACTAACTGGCAATTTACATTTCATATACATCTGGAGTCGTGTTTTGTTTCATTCACACATGTTTGGGTAACCCTTTATTATTAATCTGGCTACATTCCCAAAGCTCAAGCTCCCTTTCGTTCAGTAAAGATCGGAAATTCCAGGGCTGAAATGATCCAAGGTGTATAGAGTTTAAAAACACAGTGGAGCACCACATGACAAGATCACAAGCTGGATCAGAGTGTTTTCCATTTGAGAGAAGAACTCAGCCTAAATATGTAGGGTTTGTGAGTGTAAAAACAACTCCGGGTGTGCTTTTGAGGAGGAAACGACATTATAACGTAGATGGTCTAATATGGGCCCTTTAACTTATACTTTTATTTCAGATTACGCACTAAATACGCCATCCCTGCGCTTGTAATGTTGCCATGTCCAGCCCTGGAGCCGGACTTTGCTCTTATTTTCCTCCGCTGTCCGTTTCGGGTTTACCAGACCCTCGTGTCCACTCACTCTGCTCTGGCCGTCCATATGCACCAGTGCTGTTTTCAGATGGTGTTTGCGAGCTCTGCCTCTCCCACATCTTTAAATGGGTCCCTCGGGTGCTCTGCTGTTGTTTCCATTATTCATCTGAAAAAAACGCCGGGCCGTGCAGCGGGGAGAGGGGCCGGCCGAGGCTGGAGGGGCCACAAACATTTTGGTCAGAAGAATGGCTGAAGACAGGAGTATGCAAATTGTGGTTGTATACCCCGGGAGCATGTGATTGGGGAGGCAGGGGGGGTCCTGTCAGATTTGCAGAGAGAGTGGGGTACGAAATAGTGGAAAAAATACGTAGTTTATGTATTTTTAAAGATCCTGTTTTGTGCAAAATTGACATGCTGTTATTGAATGCTGTTACTTCATCAAACACATACCAGGAGTTGTGTTTTGTTTCATTCACACGTTTGAGTAACCCTTTATTATCAGTCTGTCTACATCTCCAAACCTCAAAATGCTCTGTTCCACCTTGAGATGCCATGAAGTGGTAGTTTTCTTTTGTTCAGTAGATTGGCAATTCCAGCGCTGAAATCATCTGAATGATTCTAGTGAAGTGTATGGAGTTCAAAAATACAGAGGGAGCACTTCCTTTATTTAATCAGAGTGTTTTCCATTTCAGAGAAGAACTCCTAAGAAGATGCAGGATCTGTGTGTTAAACATGTGTGAAACAAAACACAACTCTAGGTCTGTTTGTGTTGAGGAAACAACATTATAACATAGACCAGAAAACAGCATAACATACAGCTCTGGAAAAAAATAAGAGACCACTGCTTTTTTTCCCCCTGAAATCAGCATCTCTACATGTATTACAGCCATTCCATTCCAGCGTCTGTTGAATTCCAACACAAACACAAAGCTGAGCTACTTCAGTTCTTGCATCAGGAGTGGAATAAAGTCACCCAAGAACAATGTGAAAGACTTGTGGAGAGCATGCCAAGACGCATGAAAGCTGTGATTAAAAATAAGGGTTATTGCACCAAATATTGAACTCTTTTTAAAGATCCCATGACATGGTACTTCTTGATGCTTTTATATGGCTCCTTAATGGTTCCCTAATACTGTAAATGAATCCTTCTTCAAAATCAACACTCACTGCATGAGATATGACTCTGACAGTCTTCATGAGGCTAGATATGTGTCTAAAATGCTTTATTCTGAGTGTTGCTGCTTCAGTGCAAATGAGAAGGACAGAGAGATTGGCTAAGGAGCGGGGGGGCGGGTTTCCCCCGCTGGAAGCGCAGCTCTGCACCGCTGTCTGCTCGCTTCCGTGTTTAACACAGGAAGACAGATGGGAGACTTTGCAATGAAAAAAAGCATATTTACACAGAAAATAAAATTAAACCACTGGTATTTCAGAGGTCCAGAGGGTCGGGTAAGGGACTTGCGAGCCTAGAAACACTCGGACGTGCCTCCAGGCAAATAAAAAAACGCATTTCGCATTGCGTAGCGCATTCACAGTCCAAACTCTATGGGCGGGATATACAGGGACGCTGAGCGGAGACAGAGGGAGGGGCTGGAGCTGCATTTGCCGATCTGACGTCAAAAAGGTGCCTTGTCCGAACTCGCCCGTTTCAACACTGGTTTTGTGTAACGCAGAAAAGGACCGCAAATGCTCAGTTTAGACATTTCGCAACTTTTAGCCAGGGGGGGCTAAACAGGGTAGGGGAGCTCACATTAACGTTCAAAAACCTCAGAAAGTGAAAATTTCATGCCATGGGACCTTTAAGTGTAAACATTAGTATTATGTTGTTTTAAAATGAATTTGATCTTGTTTCTTTGCATTGTTTGAGGTCTGAAAACATGTATCTTTTTTGTTATTTTGACCATTTGTCATTTTCTGCAAATAAATGCTCTAAACGATAATACAGTCATACCTCACCTTACGAAATTAATTTGTTCCAGAAGTGGTTTCGTAACGTGATTTTTCTTAAGTAGAGTCGCAATGTAAAAGGCCTGATTCGTTCCAAGGCCCCCAATACCCCCCTAAACCCTGTTGGAGAGTGTATTTACAAGTGTATTTACGTTTCGGCGGCTGCGAAGCCGAACGCACATTATTTGAATTATTGAGATTTCGCGTTTTGTAACTTGAATTTTCTTTCGTATTCAGAGACGAAAATTTTACGTAAAGGAGTTTCGTAACTTGGATTATTCATTATTTGGGTCTTTCGTAAGGTAAGGTATGACTGTATATTTATTTGGAATTTGGGGGAAATGTTGTCAGTAGTTTATAGACTCAAACTCAAAATGTTCCTTTTGCCCAAACACATACCTATAAGTAGTAAAATCAGAAAAACTGATAATTTTGCCGTGGTCTCTTATTTTTTTTCCATTGGAGGATACAGATTTGTGCACTGAGGAGTGAGTTTACACGATTTGAGCTCTGATTTGGCTGTTATTGGTTTAATTCCATACCATAATGTTGTGTCCAGATGGTTGTCCCACATTCTTGAATGTGTTGATATAATAGTGGGTCTGGTGTTGGTTGAAAACACTATCCGTGGCTTTTAGAGTGATGAAAATTAGGACCGTTGCCATAGTGATTTACAACAACAAAAACATTCTCTTTTAAACTGCTAAATATTAAATAGCTATAACAGGAAGCTGAAAAATGAATAGGTGCCTTTTAAATTTGCAGAAAACTGAAGGAACACTCAGTATACTCCTCAGTATACGCCTCAACAAAGAAATACTCAAGTAAAAGTATCACATGAAAAAATCTACTTAAAAGTATTAAAGAACCTGTTTAAAAATGTACTTAAAGAGTAAATAGTATTTAGCAGAGATTTTGAGGTCTAATAAAACATTAAATGCTGAATTTTGTTCAATAGAAACACTTGAAATTATATTTTATTCCTCACTATTTTTATTTGTATATTTGCGTTTGCTCAAACTATAAACAAAAATAAAGTCATCAGCCTTTTTCAGTCCTTTTCAAAAATTTAGTAGAGTAGAAAGTAAAGATACAAGCTCTTAAATGTAGTAACGTAAAAATATCCACTTTAAAATGTACATAATTAAAGTACAAGTACAGTACTTACTACATTTATTTTGTTACATTCCACCACTGGATCTCCATAATAAAATGAGTTCCTACCTCTGTGCACCCTTGTTTTTTATATTTCTCGGATAATACTAGACTTTGCATGCATTTTTCATACACAAAACAATGTCAAAATGCGTGTATACAGAGTCAGCCTTAAGCAAAGCTCCACAGCCCTGGGAGTTTGGGAGAAGACGTGTCATTCTGTCAGTCGGACCCATAACGCTGCTCCCCAGAGGCACCTGAGGGACCCATACACCCCCACCCTCCTCCTCTCGGTGACGACGCGCTGGGCACAGGACAGTGTCAGGACGTGTATGTAGAGCAGTGACAGATGAGTGGAGACATGTGGCCTACAGACAGTCCCACCACTGCTAACGCTAACGCTATCACAAAGAACAGGCAGTACAGCTCTGGAAAAAAAATAAGAGACCACTGCGTTTTTTCCTGAAATCAGCATCTCTACATGTATTACAGCCATTCCATTGCAGCGCCTGTTGAATTCCAACACAAACACAAAGCTGAGCTACTTCAGTTCTTGCACCAGGAGTGGAATAAAGTCACCCAAGAACAATGTGAAAGACTTGTGGAGAGCATGCCAAGACGCATGAAAGCTGTGACTAAAAATAAGGGTTAATGCACCAAATATTGATTTCTGAACTCTTCTTAAGTGTAAACATTAGTATTATGTTGTTTTAAAATGAATTTGAGCTTGTTTCTTTGCATTGTTTGAGGTCTGAAAACATGTATCTTTTTTGTTGTTTTGACCATTTGTCATTTTCTGCAAATAAATGCAATAATATTTTATTTGGAATTTGGGGGAAATGTTGTCAGTAGTTTATAGACTGAAACATAAATGTTCCTTTTGCCCAAACACATGCCTATAAGTAGTCAAATCAGAAAAACTGATAATTTTGCAGTGGTCTCTTATTTTTTTTCCAGAGCTGTATTATGCATCTTTCCTGTTCCACGTCCTCTTTTTTCACACTAGACTTGCAGATCCAAACGCACCGCACACACTGACGACAGCTCCGAGACGTGCATGAAACAGATGTAAATGCTGTGGCCCGAGCAGGCAGGGCTGGAGCAGTGAGGACGACCGCTTTCTCTGTTTGAAGCTTTAAACTCGTAGCTCTCTCCAGGCTGTTTTGGGGGTCGCCTGGGTTACTGTGTCACTCCTCGCGGCCTCACCTCACCCCTCCCTCCGCAAACAGAAGTGCAGCGTCACCCGGCTCGGAGCTGAGCGAGTGAGAGCGAGAGAGGGAGCACTCAAGGGCCCCACACATGTGGATTCTGCTCCGGCGTTTGACCTACAAGAGATGTTATTTCATGCATACCCCAATGAAATCCTTAGCAAAGCTGTTGATGTCTTATACTGCTGTTAGATTCATGAGGAGAGTGTAGCTAGAGGCATGTGTGTGTTTAAGTGTGTATATATACAATCTGCTACAGAGGAACTGTTCACTATGCGGGAGCCAATGGTGTGCTAAAGTGGAGCCAGTAGCAAAATGGAGGACTTCTTTTTGTGTGTGTGTCTTTTGCAAAACAATACAGAAGCATATAACTTATAGAAACATACAGCTCTGGAAAAAAATAAGAGACCACTGCAAAATTATCAGTTTTTCTGATTTTACTACTTATAGGTATGTGTTTGGGCAAAAGGAACATTTTTGTTTGAGTCTATAAACTACTGACAGCATTTCCCCCAAATTCCAAATAAAAATATTATCGTTTAAAACAGGGGTGTCAAACTCATTCTGGTCCAGGGGCCATATCCAACCTACTTTGATCCCAAAGGGGCCGGATCAGAAAACTCATGGCATATATACTCCAAAAATTGTCCAAATATTTTTGCAGAGAAATGCAAATCTATTGCAAACTGCTGTTTCTTCAGTCCCAGCAATAATTTGTTTAATCTTTAATCTAATAATCTTCTTCAGATATACTCGAGAGTCTATTTTTAGGTCTATTTTAAAATTATTTTAAGCCATTATTTATTATTTTGTTTTATTGCATGCTACATTTTCCTGCTGTTCTTGATCTGTGCGTTGCAACACTGGAATTTCCCCACTGTGGGACTAATAAAGGCATATCTTATCTTATCTGTCTTCAATTCCCCGTTCAAGAAATTGTATTGTTTGAAATGCCGTGCCTCATAGTGGCGTTTAAGATGCAAACATACCAAGCATACAGGTTTCCCATTCACGTCCGTGAACAAATTGGAATTAGTCAATTTTTCTTGAAAAATCCTGCACTTCGTGTCCACTTTTCTCATTTTTGACATTTGGCTGATGAAGGTGTCACGGTCAACACTCAAAACGATGGTCCTTTAAAGGTCCCATGGCATGAAATTTTCACTTTCTGAGGTTTTTGAACGTTAATGTGAGCTCCCCTACCCTGTTTAGCCCCCCCCCCCCCATGGTTAAAAGTTGCAAAATGTCTAAACTGAGCATTTGCGATCCTTTTCTGCGTTAGAAAAAATCAGAGCTCAAACGGGCGATTTTGAACAAGGAAACTTATTGACGTCAAATCGAAAAAAGAAATGCAAATGCAGTTCCACCCCCGTCTGTCTGTACTCAGCGTCTCTATAAATCACGCCCAGAGAGTTTGGACTGCGGAGGAGCTACACAATGCGAAATACGTTTTTTTATTTGCCTGGAGGCACGTCCGAGTGTTTCTAGGGTCCTTTATCTAGTCCTTTATCTGAGCCTGTGGATATCTGAAACAGCAGTGGTTTAATTTTATTTTCTGTGGAAATTTTTCAATGGAAGGCTTCTCATCTCTCCCCCCGTGCAAAAACACGGAAGTGGGTCACGGAGCGGAGAGCTTGGCCACGCCCCCACCCCCTACTATAGGCCATCTCTGTCCTCCTCATTTGCATTCAAGCAACAACGCCCATAATGGAGTGTTCCAGAGTGACATTTATGACTCTTTCTCATCTTATCTCTGTTTCTCATGCACTGAGTGTTGATTTTGAAGAAGGATTTATTTACAGTATTAAGGAACCATTAAGGAGCCATATAAAAGCATCAAGAAGTACCATGTCATGGGACCTTTAAGAGCGTTTGGAAAGAGGTGAGTCTTCATTTGTGCTGCTCTGGTGGGAGGGGCCACACACAGAGTGTGTAGAGTGTGTAGGTGGAGACGCTGCTATGCTAAGATGCACAGAAAAGAGGCGCAGAAAATTACCAATATTTTAATCGAAAATTAAAACATAATCAAAATATTTCAGTAAAAAGTCAGCCGGTCAGCCGAGGGCCAGATTAAAGGTCATGGAAGGCCGGATCCTGCCCCCGGGCTGCATGTTTGACACCCCTGATTTCGAGCATTTATTTGCAGAAAATGACAAATGGTCAAAATAACAAAAAAGATACATGTTTTCAGACCTCAAACAATGCAAAGAAACAAGATCAAATTCATTTTAAAACAACATAATACTAATGTTTACACTTAAGAAGAGTTCAGAAATCAATATTTGGTGCAATAACCCTTATTTTTAATCACAGCTTTCATGCGTCTTGGCATGCTCTCCACAAGTCTTTCACATTGTTCTTGGGTGACTTTATTCCACTCCTGGTGCAAGAACTGAAGTAGCTCAGCTTTGTGTTTGTGTTGGAATTCAACAGACGCTGGAATGGAATGACTGTAATACATGTAGAGATGCTGATTTCAGAAAAAAATGCAGCGGTCTCTTATTTATTTTCCAGAGCTTTATTATGGTTTATTACAGAGACTCTTAAATAGCTTAATCAACTCTGTGATTTGATTTCTTATTTGCAACATTAAGTGATGTTAAAATTCAAGACGCATTTCAAGAATATATAGTTTTTTAATCTTATGTCTAAAACTTAAAATAATGTGATTTTTGGGAAATGGAAAAATTTGGGTAGATTTTTTTCAGCATTTTTTAGACTTAGACTTAGACAGACTTTGATTGATCCACAAGGGAAATTGTTTTGGGTATAGTAGCTCACTCATCAAATATAATATATAACAAAGGGTAAAAAAAATAGATGGAATAGCAACCAAAGAGCAATAGACAAGTGTCAGATAAGACATAATTATAAAATTAAAATAATCATAACAAATGTATATGTACAAATCAGAATTAAATAGAAAGTAGTAATAAAGTATAAAATTTGAAGATGAAAAAAAATAAAATATGTAAGCATTAAACTTTTAAAATTTTCCTTGTATTTTTGTAGATTTTCTTTTGTTTTCTACAAATAATCTGAAATTGAATGGGGAGTGACATTCAGAAAACTGTCAGATTACCAGAAATAATTCTCACAGCCGCCAGTGCTGGCAAGAGTGTGTGAGGAAATGAAATCTAATCTAACACACAGCTATTATCAACATGACACTGACAGGTGACAGATGTGAAGGCTGCTTCGTAGGGGTGGGGCGACGTACAATTTCCAAAATACGAGGTGAGACATGAGATTGCATCGACGACAACAAGATAAGACGAGATTTTGATGTTCTTTGATAATAAATAAATTGTTCAATGCAATTCACTATTTCGGTCTCACAAGATTTGATTTACTTTAGGGTCATTCCAGAAATGGAAGACATTTTGGCTTTAAAAATCTTGAAAAATAAACCTTCACTTTTCTGATTTTCTGCTACATTTTCATCAATAATGGGTAATAAACTCTCAAATGCTTGATTAGCTCAGCTTACGGATCAATGGTACAATTTTTATTACATGATTTATTTGGTTTATTTATTTACTCTAATCACAGTAACAGGGTTGCAGGTAACAGGGTTGCAAATCCGCACTAATGTTAGCTTTATCTCAGGAGTAGAAGCTGTTTAGTTGTTACTGCTAATCAAGAGGAAAAACTTATTTATGTAAATAAGTAAAGAGAAAAAAATGGTCTTATTCTGATCATTTGCATAACAGGGTTGCATGAGGTAGAGGGAGACATTCAATCAAGGCTAACGATGTTATAAAAATATGAAAAATAGAAGAGAAGACAAACCTTTGCTCTGCCCATTCTTTTGGAAAACTGTTTGATGATGGCATCAAGTCCAGGGGATCATGTGGTTCTGCTTTCTTCTTCTTCTTCTACCAGGCTAAAAATGTTCTGGTAACAGGGTTGGTGCATGTTGTGGGACACATGTTCCATGAATAATAATAATTATTTGAAATATTATGTCTATTAAAACAAATGTTCCCACAGTTACAAGAGATGGCAATGAAACAAATAATCAAAAAAATAATAATAATAATAATTTTAACTGTTTTATTTAAGATTCAATGTGGTAATTAGAGGTGGGACAAGAGGAAAATGACATTTTGGGTGTACTCCAACTATTTTCAAGCATTCTTTTCTCTTAGTTTTTTTTTTGTTGTTGTCTCAGGACAAGTAAATTCACTCAGAAACTGTATGTTTTAGTATGTGGATTATTTTGTATGTGGATTATTTAATATTTGATGGGTGGGACATAAAATGTCCTAAAATTCTGGAATGACCCTTAATATTTTACTTTAGCACTGCTTTTGCTCCTACAGCTTCTCAAGAAATGTAAATCACCAGTAATTAACTCCATGTTTGTACCCAATCTAAATGTAAAAACATGGGGGGAAAAAATACGAGATTTTCACACATTTTCAGCCTCTGTGCACAATCTCGTGGCAATTTTGTCTCGCGAGATCTTGCGGCATGAGATCTTGTCCCATCTCTAGTGCTTAGGTTTGAATTCAAAGCAAAATGGCTTCATCAAGTTTGCTAATTTAGTGAAAAGAAAATCTGGTTTTATATTATTATTCAGTCCAATCCAACTTTATTTGTGTAGCACATTTTACAAACACAATGTCCCCAAAGTGCTGCACGGATAGCATGAAAATAAATAAGTAAGTCAAAAAATACAAAAATACAAAAATTAGCAAATAGAAAAATAGCTAATAAATCAATAAAAGACAGTCAGAGGACCACACAATTCTCATGGTGTATTAAAAGCAAGTGAGACTTAAAAGAATCGACTGAATGGGCGCTCTTAATGTGAGGAGGGAGAGCGTTCCAAAGTTTGGGGCCAACCACAGAAAAAGCCCGGTCACCCCGACTTTTGAGTCTCGTTTTTGGAACGACAAGTTGGAGCTGGCCCTCAGATCTCAGAGTGTAGGGAACAGTGAGGTCTGGCATGTACGCTGGGGCCGTCAAGTGCTTTAAAAACAAACAATACCATTTTAAAATCAGCTCTAAAATGAATGTGGAGCCAGCGCAATGAGGAGAAAAAAGGTGTGATGTGTTCTCTACGATGTGTGCCGGTTAAGAGACGTGCTGAAAGTTTAGTGTACAGCTCTGGAAAAAAATAAGAGACCCCTGCATTTTTTTTTTTTCTGAAATCAGCATCTCTACATGTATTACAGCCATTCCATTCCAGCGTCTGTTGAATTCCAACACAAACACAAAGCTGAGCTACTTTAGTTCTTGCACCACGAGTGGAATAAAGTCACCCAAGAACAACGTGAAAGACTTGTGGAGAGCATGCCAAGACGCATGAAAGCTGTGATTAAAAATAAGGGTTATTGCGCCAAATATTGATTTCTGAACTCTTCTTAAAGGGACAGTGTGTAAGATTTTTATCCATTAATTACTGAAATTGAAGATACCCATTCAAAAATACATTGTTTTCCAAGCCTTTTCACTTCCATCATGAAATCAAAATATTCTTTTGGACTTAGATATAGTCACATAAAAGGGGGATCTTCCCCATATTAGAGGCAGCCATTTTGAATACGAGAGCCGCAGAAGGACATTTGGGCTCATCCTTCGCCGAGGCTCCTGCTAGCAGCTGCTCAGCCGCTGCTAGCAGGAGCCTAGCAGCGGCTCCCGCTCCCTCAGGCAGCGCGCCTGAGGGAGCGGAGGAGAGGAGAGGAGAGAAGGGGAAGGGGAGGGGGGAAGGGGGGAGCCTCGTGGTTTTGGGTAAACAAGCATGCTGCTGTATCACACGTCGTAATGGATCTAACTCATGTTTTGGACTAAATTGTTTTACTGGATTTTATTCGCTGGATCCTTACGGACAGATTGAGGCCAGGTTTATGGTGAAATACAGAGTTTGACCTGTGCAGAGCCTTCAAAGGTAAGCTAACAAACCTCGTTTTGTGCTTTTCTGTATAAAAGCCCCATGTGCTTGGGGAGTGATTGTTGTGCTGGGAAATGAATTGCATAGTCAAAAAGAGGAGACTGTAAGGTTTCATTTGATGTGTAGAGTGTCATGGTAGACGATCAGGAATGTGTGTTTTCATGCGAAAAGAAAAAAAAATGTGACCGCGGGGCCGCGTTTTATTTATACCGTAGTTCGCACAGCGCTGGGTGTGCGCAACAACGCGAGCTGTCTGCGGTACGGCGCGCCCGGGTGACCCTCGAGGTCTGCCGTAGCCAAAAGAGGAAGTGGAATAGCGATATCCACCTATGCGCCACGAATCCTACACACTGTACCTTTAAGTGTAAACATTAGTATTATGTTGTTTTAAAATGAATTTGATCTTGTTTCTTTGCATTGTTTGAGGTCTGAAAACATGGATCTTTTTTTGTTATTTTGACCATTTGTCATTTTCTGCAAATAAATGCTCTAAACGATAATATTTTTATTTGGAATTTGGGGGAAAGTAAAATCAGGAAAAAAACTGATAATTTTGCAGTGGTGTCTTTTTTTTTTTTTTCCCAGAGCTGTATGTGCTATTTAACAGAACAGACCGCCTGTAGTGTTTGACAGACATCTTGAAATCAGAATCTTAACTGGATTTGAAGAGCAGCAGGTTGTGTGCCAAGAAATACACAATAAGTGAGTCTGGTTTACTCAAACGCACACAGCCAGAGGTGGTTTTTGGAGCAGACTGAGTCAGACTCATGTGAGCCCAGTCCAGGTTTGACACACAACTGCTTCTATGGGGCGGCTGCAGGGAGAGTTTGAGTTTGTAGGATTGTATTTAATATTAACTGCAATACTAAATATTAGACCTGTACTTTTAATAGGAGGAAAATGTGTTGTGTTGTTTTAAAGGTGATCAATGGTAGTGAAAACTTAAAGGTGCTATATCCTCCTGTGACCCGAAGAAAAAAAAGCGTATCTAAATTATTATTATTATTATTACTATTTAAATTTTCTGTAGCATGTACATTCTGTTAATTTTATTTTTATTCATAATGTCGTAACATGTCCTCTGTAATGGATGTCGGGGACATTTTGGTGTTAAATCCATGTGACGTTAACAACCTAACAAAATTTTTATTTATTTATTTATTTTTGTGGATGACCAATATCTCTGACAAGCTTCTACAGTCGCCTCAAAAAAGTTTTTGACTCCCGTTTAATTTCTTATTTATTTATTCATTTATTTATTTATTTATCTATTTATTTATTATGTATTTACAGTGCCGTGAAAAAGTATTTGCCCCCTTCCTGATTTCTGTGTTTTTTGCATATTTATCACTCAAAACATTGTCAGATCATCAAACCAATTTTAATATCACACAGAAACAACCCAAGGAAAGACAAAATTCAGTTTTTGAATGATGATTCCATTTATTAGTGCACAAAAAAAATCTAAACCTATCTGGCCCTATGTGAAAAAGTAATTGCCCCCTTAATCTAATAGCCAGTTGAGCCTCCTTTGACAGCAATAACTGTAACCAAACGTTTGCGATAATTGGTGATGAGTCTTTCACACCGCTGGGGAGGGATTTTGGCCCACTCTTCTATGCAGAATTGTTTCAATTCTGCCATATTGGAGGGTTTTCTTGTATGAACTGCCCGTTTAAGGTCACACCACAGCATCTCAATCGGATTTAAATCCGGACTTTGACTTGGCCACTCCAAAACCTTAATTTTGTTTTCTTTGAGCCATTCAGAGGTGGACTTGCTGGTGTGTTTTGGATCATTGTCCTGTTGCATGATCCAAGAGCGCTTGAGTTTGAGGGCACGAACTGATGGCCGGACATTCTCCTTCAGGATCTTCTGGTAAACAGCAGAATTCATTTTTCCGTCAATCACAGCAAGTTGTCCTGGTCCTGAGGCAGCAAAGCAGGCCCAGACCATCACAGTGCCACCACCATGCTTTACTGTGGGCACCATGTTCTTTTTATCAAATGCTGTGCCATTTTTACGCCAGATGAAACGGGCTGCAGACCTTCCAAAAAGTTCAATTTTAGACTCATCGGTCCACAAAATGTTTCTCCAAAAGTCTTGAGGGTCATCAAGGTGCTTTTTGGCAAAGGTGAGACGAGCCTTTGTGTTCTTTTGTGAAAGCAGTGGTTTTCTCCTGGGAACTCTTCCATGGATGCCATTTTTGGCCAGTGTTTTTCTAATGGTGGAGTCATGAACACTGACCTTAACTGAGGCCAACGAGGCCTGTAGTTCTTTCGATGTGCGTCTAGGTTCTTTTGTGACTTCCTGAATGAGCCGTCGTGGCACTCTTGGAGTAATCTTAGTTGGTCGACCACTCCTGGGAAGGGTTGCAACTGTTCCCAGTTTCCTCCATTTTTGAATAATGGCTCTGACAGTGGTTCGCTGGAGCCCCAGAGCTTTGGGAATGGCTTTGTAACCTTTTCCTGAATTATAGACTTCTATCACTTTTTTTCTCATTTGTTCTTGAATTTCTTTGGATCGTGGCATGATGTGTTTGTTCTTGAGATGTTGTAGCCAACTTCACTTTGTTTGACAGGAACTATTTAAGTGATTTCTTGATTCAACACAGGTGGTGACAATCAGGTGTGGGTGTGGCATGTAGAACTGAACTAAGTTTTCTCAAAACTGTGGTTAGTCACAGTTAGTTTGTGATTTAACAAGGGGGGGCAATTACTTTTTCACATAGGGCCAGATAGGTTTAGATTTTTTTTGTGCACTAATAAATGGAATCATCATTCAAAAACTGAATTTTGTCTTTCCTTGGGTTGTTTCTGTGTGATATTAAAATTGGTTTGATGATCTGACAATGTTTTGAGTGATAAATATGCAAAAAACACAGAAATCAGGAAGGGGGCAAATACTTTTTCACGGCACTGTACTTATGTATTTATATGTATGATTTATTATTATCATTATCATTATTATTATTATTATTATTATTATTATTATTATTATTATTATCATTATTATTATTATTATTATTATTATATAATATATAATATTATAATTTATTTATTCATTTATTTATTTATTTATTATCATAGTGCAGCCACAAACTAGAGTCTGTCTCAAAACTGGTTAACTCTATGTCCACTATAAAGGACACAAATGAATGGGCCGGGTCTCAGAAGGATATTACACCAAATTGACTTTTGTGAGCTTTTAGCCATGTTAAAATCAAAAATATACCTGTAGTTGTGTTTTGTTTCATTGTTTATTATTAGTTTGTCTACATTTCCAAAGCCGAGAATACTCAGCTCCACCTTGTGATGTCACAAAGCGGTAGTTTTCATGTGAACAGCTGCCTTTTACCTTCAGTAAATGATCCAAATGATTCTTGTGAAAGTGTACGGGATTTAAAAACACAGTGGAGTACTTCCGCTATTACCCAATGTGTGAATGAAACAAAACACAACTCCAGTACGTTTTTGATGAGGAAACAATATTATAACATAGGTCAGAAAATATAGCACAATATTGGATCTTTAAAGGTCTATTGTGTAACTTTTCTAGTGGAGAGTCCGCTACCTGCTTATATAAGAGCACATAGATGAGTATATGCACATGGATCACAGGTATAAAGCCACATGGTAAAATAAAAGAAAATACTATAATTTAATGTTGAAAATTACATTCTATTGTGTAAAGAATTACTATTTTCAATTATCACCCTCGTATAGGAATCAATATTAAAGGAAAAGTAACATTATTTTACAATGTGAGCCTTCTTTCGGTAATAAAACAAGTCGTTTGACTCACCCATATCACGTTGGTGTCATTTGGAGCTGTTTGGTGAAAGTTATGTTGTAGCGTATCCGTTAGCGTGAGTACTCGGGGCATTACATTGCGGTCTCCAAATAACACAAACTTTAGCACTTTTCAAATCATAGAAGCCCGAGATTTCCGAGATTTATCCATAGTTTTCAGCTTTGCGTTTCATGTTTGGGTCCCGGGAGCTGAGAGCACAGTCCGCGCATGCGCACTGGCGTCCTCATCAACTCGAAACTATGGCTAAATCTTGGATTACAGGCCACTTTTGCTTCAAACGAAATCGTAGATTAAGACATCGGGCTTCTATGATTTGAAAAGTGCTAAAGTTTGTGTTATTTGGAGACCGCAAAGTAATGCCCCGAGTACTCACGCTAACGGATACGCTACAACATAACTTTTACCAAACAGCTCCAAATGACACGAACGTGCTATGGGTGAGTCAAACGACTTGTTTTATTACCGAAAGAAGGCTCAGATTGTAAAATAACGTTACTTTTCCTTTAAGTATCAAGTCTATTCCTTAGTATACATTTGAATAACCTAAAATTTATTCTACTTTATTTAGTATTTTTATGCTACATCACCCTCACTTCTTTAAACGCTGACACTGCCCACTCAAGTTTACACAAAGTTTACCATCAAATTTGCTATCGGTCCTTGAGATGCGTTCGGGTACCGCTGGGAAATGCGATCCATGCTCCGTGATGAGTTCATGATCCATTGACTGCATCTTTTCCGAAGTGCCATTGTCCACAGAGCGCTGGACACTTGAACCCCGGGCCTGTGTGTATTGATGAACCAGATTTGTTTCCTAATAGAATTGTGTGTCATTAATTAGCTTTTAATTGGGTGAGCCGTGAACATGCAAATGCAGCACAATGTGGAAGAATCACGGCTTTAAATAGAACAGAGCTGCGCGGTTAGCTTATGGAAATGTATTATGGGATATTTAGTCATTTTGGGTTGGAGGTCCATTCTTGTTTCTATGGAGATGTCATTGGTCTGCTTTGAATGTTCCACAGTGTGACAATGAACAGCTCTACTGTACATTTATTAAATTACAGGTGGGTTTATAGCTCAAAATACCAAGAAAAACAGGTGTTCTGACTATAAGATCTGTCCTGTAAACTGGTCTGGTTTGCTCTCCATGAATGTAGAAAGGTTTAATGCCATACTGTGAAACATTACAGACAAAGCCATAACATCTACATAGAGAAAAGCAGATGACAGACCATCCTTCAGAAAAGTTACACACTGCATCTTTAAATATAATGTAGGCTTGTCATATTTAAAAAAAACAAACAAAAAAACATGAAAAACAGAACTAGTTCATTAAAAATTGTTTGCTTTCCTAATGCATCGTGTGAGACAGAGCTCAGCCTAAAAATGGCACCTCGTCTGGGGGTGAGTAATGAGGAGAAGCAGCATCATGGTGATTTTATTGCTTCATCTGGAATATTCCACAGTATAGCATTATATGTTTGCTATTTAATTACAGGTGCTTTTATTGCTCAAGAATAAATCACATAACCTGCATTTTTACAGTGAGCAGGGTTGAATCTCCACTGATCTGATCTGTAATTTGTCTCCATGGAAATAAGCTATCTTTAACACCGTACTGTGGAATATTATTTTCGCTGAAAATATTTTATTGGTTTGATTACCACAATCTCACACATAAAATGAATCAGAAATAAGTTGTATCAATCCTTAGTCTTATTAAAGGGATAGTGCGTTTTTGTTTTTTTTTGTTTGTTTTTTTTATGTTAATCTGTTTGGCTTCCCCTTCAACAGTGTCCTGAGATTAACACTGACTTACCCATGACAGCGTGATCTGGTCCCGGTTATCCTCCGGTAACGTAGCTCGTAAATGTAGTTCCAGTAAGTTCGCGGGGACAATTTAATAAAGCTTGTTTTTCTTCTCAAAACAACATTCCTCTGAAAAGTGATATATTTGCATCCCAAACAGTTGTTCGCAAAAAATCCAGTAGCGTATTTCGCATTTGCATATTTTCTCTCTAGATTCGTATCACTGCGCCCACATTAGCTGTATTAGCCTGTTCACTTGTAAACATCCGTTTATGGCGGATGTCACCGTACCGCATCCGCCATACATATCCGCTAAAAGTTAACAGGCTAATGCAGCTAATATGCACACAGTGATACGAATCGAGAGAAAATATGCAAATCCGAAATACGCTGCTGAATTTTTAGCGGACAACTGTTAAGGACGCAAATATATCACTTTTCGGACAGATGTTGTTTTGAGAAGAAAAACAAGCTTTATTAAATTGTCCCCGCGAACTTACCAGAACTATGTTTATGAGCTACGTATCACATCGCGCTTTCATGGGTAAGTCAGTGTTAATCTCAGGACACTGGTGAAGGGGAAGCCATACAGATTAACATAAAAAAACAAAAAAAACAAACGCACTATCCCTTTATTAAGACTGAGAATTGATACCATTTTTTTGATTAATTTTATGTGTGAGATTGTGGTAATTAAACCAATAAAATATTTTCAGCTAAAATAATATTCCACAGTACGGTGTTAAAGCTTATTTCCATGGAGACAAATTACAGATCAGATCAGTGGAGATTCAACCCTGCTCACTGTAAAAATGCAGGGTATGTGATTTATTTCTGAGCAATAAAAGCATCTCAGGACACTGTTGAAGGGGAAGCCATACAGATTAACGTAAAAAAACCCCAAAAAAACAAAAACGCACTATCCCTTTAAAGCATGAAGAAAGACTTATAACATTTTAGCCAAAGTGTTTGGTTTTTGGTTGTTGCAAAAGCATCTCCACAAACATGACTCTGATTTGGCCTGGAGGAGGAAGGAACCAAAGAAACAACAAGCAAACAATGAACAATATGGAAACAAGCAGGGGACTTGTTGCTCCTTTGGCTTTAATCTTCTACATTATGGCATGGAGAATGTTCTGAAGTATGCCTTTAACTTTCTGTTTCCATGATATTATGCAGGTGACGTACTTCTCCCCAGTAATCTGATCATTTGTGCCCTGGTAAACCTACTAAATATTTTTCTGGCTCTTAATATTGTAACACAAAAAACCTCCATGTTAAAGTCTTTCTGAACCAGCTTGCCTGTTCAGACTGAAGACTGCGATTGTGCTCTTGCTGTTTACTAGTGGGCGAACCAATCTGGTGCTATAGGCCTTTCCCTGTAAAAGTTCCATTGTTGCAGCCCACTTCACTGCAGTAACTTTATTACAGTACAGCGCTGAGATTTCGATTCTGTGATGACCCTGCAGAGCTGGAGTGCTCTCATTTCACCTCGTGCTTGGTCCGAGTTAGCGCGCTGACCTGTGGAGTGGCCGGCGGATAGCGTACAGGGCTGTCACCGCGGAGACGACCAAATGCACCCTCTCTGTGAGCAGGTAGCTTCAATTAGAATGGCTTTGATGGGGAGGAAACAACAGAGGAGCTGTGCTGTCTGGGTAAAAATCTTTTCACTTTTGAACTTCCTGCGAATGGAATAGAAAGCGGTGTGTTTGTAGAGTTGGTTTGAAAGAAGACCGTTAACATGCCTACGCTAGACTCCTTTATTGGTTGTTTAAATGTTGTATCCGGAGCTGTGTAATTTATCATATTTATAATTGTGATTGTGAGCTTTAAGATATGTTATAATCTCATTAAAAACATACATAGAGTTGTGTTTTGTAATCCTTTGTTACACTGGTCTACAAGCAAAATGCTTCTGGAACCAAAGTGGTGAAATTTTTCTTGGTTTAGGTCACTAATAAAGAAAAAGAACATCAGAAGTGCTGATTGGCTATAGTTTCCAAGATATAGTATTGGGTCAAAATAGGAAATTTATGCAAAATAAGGCAAAAACGGTAGTTTATCAGAAGGTACAGTGTGTCTACAAGCAACCAGTTCTATCTGAAAGCCTGTCTGCACATTCCAATACATTCATTTTAAAGGGACAGTGTGTAAGATTTTTACCCGTTAATTACTGAAATTGAAGATACCCATTCAAAAATACATCGTTTTCCAAGCCTTTTCACTTCCATCATGAAATCAAAGTATTCTTTTGGACTTAGATATAGTCACATAAAAGGGGGATCTTTCCCATGCAGAGGCAGCCATTTTGAATACGAGAGCCGCAGAAGGACATTTGGGCTCCGCCTTCGCCTTCGGCAAGGCTCGTGGTTTTGGGTAAACAACACAAGCATGCTGCCGGATCAGGCTCGTAATGGATCTAACACGTGTTTTGGACTAAATTGTTTTACTGGATTTTATTCGCTGGATCCTTACGGACAAATTGAGAGCAAGTTTATGGTGAAATACAGAGTTTGACCTGTGCAAAGCATTCTAAGGTAAGCTAACCTCGTTTTGTGCTTTTCCGTATAAAAGCCCCATGTGCTCGGGGAGTGTTTGTTGTGCAGGGAAATGAATTGCATAGTCAAAAAGAGGAGACTGTAAGGTTTCATTTGATGTGTAGAGTGTCATGGTACAGGATCGGGAATGTGTGTTTTCATGAGAAAAGAAAAAAAATTAATAACTGGGACCGCGCGGCGCGCGCCCGGGTGACCCTCGAGGTCTGCCGTAGCTAAAACAGAAAGTGCAATAGCACCATCCACCTATGCGCCACGAATCCTACACACTGGGGCTTTAATATGTCTCTGTCTATGGATTTCACATAAGAGAGATTCCTCGAAATGGTGTGCACCATCTTAAGATATTTCTTGTTTATTTCTTGATAGATAAAGAAGTGCAAGTAAAATATTTTCAAAATACTAACGAATAATCCAAGTTACGAAACGCGTTTAAGTAAAATTTTCATTTCTGAATACGAAAGAAAATTCAAGTTACGAAACGCGAAATCTCAAAAATTCAAATAATGCGCGCTCGAATGCGTACTCTGCTTCGCAGCAGCCCGAATTCCCCATTGCGACTCTACTTACGAAAAAATCACATTATGAAACCACTTCTGAAACGAATTAATTTTGTAAGGTGAGGTATGACTGAATAAATATTATTTTTAATCAAAAATGCCTAAATCTATTGTATAAACAGATGAGATTTTGATGTAAAACAATATCATTAAATATCTTGAATACATTAGCTAACCAGCACAGTTATCAATTGATTTTCAGTTCATCTTATCAATATAAATGAGATGTAGCCACTTTTATCTCGGAAGCAGATCGAGTCCAAAATTTTGTAGACCAGTGTAATTTGTCTGTTTACATCTCTAAAGCTCAAAATGCTCTGTTCCACTTTGTGATGTCATGAAGTGGTAGTTTAAGTTAACAGCTCCTTTTACCTTTGGTTCAGTAGAGATAAGAGGCAATTCCAGGGCTGAAAATATCCAAATATTCTAGTGAAGGTGTGTGGAGTTTAAATACACAGTGGAGCATTTCCTGTATTACCTCATGACATAACAGAGTGTTTTCTATTTGAGAGTAACTACATATGCAGGTTTGTGTGTTAAAACATGTGTGAATGAAACAAAACACAACTCCAGGTGTGTTTTTGAAGAGGAAGTAAAATTTGAATATAGATCAAGAAATAGTAATATAATAATAATAAAAATGTTGTAATCAAAATACAATGTTACATCATATTTCAGCTAAGTGATTAATAATTTGACTTAGAACAGATTGGGGGTGTCATAAACTTTTAGTTTGCCTGAGATCCAGAACACACACAATACTCCAGTGCTTAACAAAGATGTGATTCTGGACATAGGTGAAACTCCCAGACTTCAGATCCGAAACAAATATGGCTGCTTACGAGGGCAAAAGAAATGAAAAAATATCAGGGGACTTGAAAACACTGGATATTTCTGCAGAATCAAATGAGCAAAGAACTTTACTTGTTCTTCTGAGATGAGAGAAATTTGATTTTGTTTCTAAATATAAAGTAAATACATCTTATTTGATATTTGTATTTTATATTTTATTACTACTTTTCTATTTAAATCTGATTTGTACATATACACTTATTATCATTATTTTTATGTATATAATTATGTCTCATCTGACACTGGTCTATTGCTCTCTGGTTGCTATTCCATTTTTTTTTTTTTTTTTTTTTACCCTCTGTTGTACATTATATTTGATGAGTGAGCTACTGTACCCAAAACAATTTCCCTTGTGGATCAATAAAGTCTGTCTAAGTCTAAATAACAGATGACCGATGAGCTCCTTCATTTCACATCATTGAAATCAGATTGGACGATCAGGTTCTGGTTTGAGACGCAACAGAGTGAGGGAGGACCAGACTGATATCAATTTGTATAAAAAAAACAAAAAAAAAACATTTGTCAGACAAACATGTAGCTGTTTACGTAATGGCTATAATGTAAAAAAAAAAGAGCGAACTCAGACTGTTCATATTGAGTCTTTCTCTGGGTAATGGACTTTCGAGGAGCACAGTGTGAACTATAGGAGCTGTTGGTCAATGGGCTGTTATGTACAGGGTCACTCCAGCCCTTCCTCTGTTCAAGTGTGAAAGTAATCCCAGAGGAACCAGGAACCAAGTCGAGACAGGACCACATCATTCTCCTGCAGGCTCTGTGTGCGCTCTGGTAACACAACTAACACCACAGAACTACATTTAATATGCAACACAGAGCAATGTGAGGCTCAAGGCTGTCTGGGATTCAGAGAAAAAGTGTATAGAGTAGATAAATCTTTTTGTTCCTGTTTAATGTGCATTATGGAGGTATAGAAACACTTTTGATACAGTCTGCTTATACCGTCTGCTTATGTACTTAAAGCACATTTATTCTACAAAATCGACATTTCAAAGCTTTTACCCATTTACCCTCTCAAGGTTGTTTTTGGAATGATTTGTGCATATTTGATCTTATTATATGAGCAAACTGTAAGCTCTTATTTTCAAGACATCAGTCCCAGTTTCCACCAGCATTGGCACACGCCCACTGCTACTTTGTTCTGCAATTTTATTTTCTTAATCTGTGATATGTACAAGATTCTGCAATGCTGCATAGTTATTTTGGTATAAAAATGGGGGGAAAATCAACTTCCTGGCTCTTTGTTGTGGGAAAAAAAAAAACATAAAAAAAGATAGGTGGTCGAGTGGCTAGCACTCACAAGCCTCACAGCAGGAAGGTTCCAGGCTCAGTCCCCGGGTTGCCTGGGTCTTTCTTCCTGCGTCTGGGTGGGTTTCCTCCGGGCACTCCGGTTTCCCCCATCAACCCAAAAACATGCTCCATAGATTAAAAAAAAAAAATCCTCCAGCTGAGGTCCTGACCAAGCCTAGCAACAAGATCACAGAGAAGGGTCCCCGGGCACCCCATGTGCTGCCCACTGCTCCGGAAGGATGGGTGAAACGCAGAGGACAATTTCCCTACAAGGATAATAAAAGTACTACAAAAAAAATAACGTTTATGGTGACGTCAGCTCCCACTGAGCACCGCAGTTTTCTAACGCAGAAGACAGCGGACTTGTTTGTTTTATTAAGTTGTTTTAAAGATCCCATGACATGGTACTTCTTGATGCTTTTATATGATGCCTTAATGGTTCCCTAATACTGTAAATGAATCCTTCTTCAAAATCAACACTTAGTGCATGAGAAAGACACATGTACAGAGTCAGAGTCAAAAAATAACTCTCAGAACACCTCATTCTGGGCCTTGTTGCTTGAATGCAAATGAGAAGGACACAGATTGGTTAGAGGAGCGGGTGGGGGGGGTGGGGGGGGGCAAATGCGCCGCTGGTTCCTTGTGTTAGCGGTGCGCTGTGCCTGGCCCCACTTCCGCGTGTGTAAGCGCGAAGGAGGAAAGGAGAGCCTTTTCAATGAAAAAAAAACACATTTTCACAGAAAATAAAATTAAACCACTGCTGTTTCAGAGGTCCAGAGGGTTGGGTAAAGGACTTCCGAGTCTAGAAACACTCGCATGTGCCTCCAGGCAAATAAAAAAACGCATTTCGCATTGCGTAGCTCCTCCGCAGTCCAAACTCTCTGGGCGTGATTTCCAGAGACAGGAGGTGGAGATCCAGACGGTGGTGGAACTGAATTTGCATTTCTTTTTTCGATCTGACGTCAATAAGGTGCCTTGTCCAGAATCGCCCATTTGAGCTGTGTTTTTTTCAAATGCAGAAAAGGATCGCAAATGCTCAGTTTAGACATTTCGCAACTTTTAGCCATGGGGGGGGGGGGGGCTAAACAGGGTAGGGGAGCTCACATTAACGTTCAAAAACCTCAGAAAGTGAAAATTTCATGCCATGGGACCTTTAAATGAATACTGTGATTTGAAATGTACAAATATAACATAATGAACCAGGAGTGCCATAGTTAACATCTCCATTCACCAAAAGTTACATAGTGCACCTTTATCTATTGTGTTGTTGAAATCTCACAGAGCAAGATTGTCAATATTTGTTGGGTTAAAAAAAATCAAATGTTACAAATTGTGTATAAAACAGTTTTTTCAAAAGATCCCAACCTCTGCTTCTGAACGAGTAACTGAAATTTAACTTCATAGTGAAATATTTCTGGTAAATTTTGTGATTTGTTTGTCAATTTTTGCACCGCTAATACCAGATTTTCCACACTGAAATACATTTTCATCCACAAAATCCATCTTGACGTTTCACAGTTTGATGTAGCTTTTGGTGTCCGTTTATAAAAAGTCTCTCAAATATGATCAGAGTGTACGAACGTAATGAGCTCCTATTTAATTCTGGGCGCTGACTAATTGCTGGAGCGTATAGAAATCACACAGGCTTTTCGAAGACAGTTTAGAGCCGTCATTTACATCAATAGGGCCATTTGTGCAGTTAAAGCTGTGTATTCAGAGTGGCATTATAAGATCTCCTCATTACAGATTGAGCTTTGAAATGCTAATAAAACACTTAAACAGATGAATGCTGCTGTAGAAATATTTAAACTTGTGAACATGTGTTTTCTGGGCTGTTCTTTGTATTGATGTTGTAATACAGAAGGTTTAAAGATCAATTTTTATAGTTAAAGGTCCTAGATTATGCAAAATTGACTCAAGCGACCATGTTACAATGTCATTCCCTCATTAAAAACATACCTGGAGTTGCGTTTTGTTTCATTCACGCATGTCTGTCTATATTTTCAAAGCTCAAAATGCTCTGTTGTACCTTGTGATGTCATGAAGCAGTAGTTTTCATCTCCTTTTACCATTTGTTTAGTAGAGATTGACGATTCCAGAATTAAAATCATGTGAAGGCGAATTGAGTTTTTAACACAATGGAGCACTTCCTGTATTACCACGTGACATCACAAAGTGGAACAGAGTGTTTATATGATGACGGTCTGAACAGAAGATGCAAAAGTGGCGTCGCGTCTTCACTTTTTATTTCGTGTTTAGACGAGTGTTTTCGGGAGGAAATCTGCGTGCATACGTTGACGCAAAAGTGTGTGGAATTCGATTGGATATGCATCCCAGGCGGCTAGGTGGCGCTGTGATACATTATCACTATGTCCGCGCACATGTGTAGAATCTTCCTTCTTCTCATCTGCACCGCGAAAAGCAAAACAAAACATGGCTACAGGTAAAAAAAAAAAAAAAGTGTGGTCAGACGAAAAAGTTCAACTATTGCTTCAGACCACGTTAGACTACAAAGCAACGAAGGTGCAACAAGATGTGGACTGGGGATCCCGCCAAACAAAGTACACTGATATATGGACCGATGTGACGTAAACGCGTACGCGACGTCAGCAGATTTGACCAGAGTTTTGCGTCTTGGGCAGAGTAGACGAAAACGCTACGTCGGAGCAAAATCAAGTTTTCCACTTTGGAGGGCAGTTTCGGTTTTTTGCATTTTTAAACAGCCAAAACGCCGTCACTGTCTAAACGAAAGACACAATTTTTTGTTGTTTTTACCCGTAAGCCTTCTCATGTAAACAGGCCCTAAATGCCTAAATATGCAGGGTTTGTGAATGAAACAAAACAGACAGTAACTCCAGGTTTGTTTTGATGAGGAAACAACATTATAACATAGATCAGAAATAGTGCAATATGGGTCGTTAAGTAAGGGAATGTTCCACAGTATGGCATTAGACCGATCCAGGCCAAGTTGCCGGTCATATCTGTGGAGAGGTGACACAGTTCAGTGTTGAATAAATGCAATACAAAAAAAGTTTAATTCCAATTTGTGGAACATTCAAGACAGGCAGGTGTCGGGCGCTCCACCAAAAAAGTTACATAGTCCATCTTTAAATTTATGCCTGATTATTACCAATGCTTATTTGTAGTAAATTACAAATATACATGTCTGACAATGACAATAATGTTTATGTTGAGAGCGGGATTCGAACCAGCGGACGCTCTTACCAACTGAGCTACTGCCGCCCAAGATAATAATGTTACTTCAAAATAACATGACTCAAGTAGAAATACAAATGAACCAATCGTAAATTACGCAATAGAAGAAAAGATTTGGCAAAAGTACTGCTCAAGAATAATGTTACTTCAGGATATTACTCAAGTTGAAGTACAAAGTAGTGGTCCATGAAATTACACAAGTAAGAATAAAAAGTATTTGGCAAAACTACAGTACAACTCAAGTAAGAGTAACTTAAAGAGTAACTGTTGGGACGTAACATGTGATTGATAAATTGACATTAATGTAATTGGAAAGACAAAACATTCAATAATACACAAACTGGTCATTTCAAAGGACAGACATATCGAAATGAGCGGTGCAAGAAACACAAATGATCAAATCATTTCAACTTTAGCATACTGTAGCAATGCTCTTATATATTTTTATTTGATTGATTATGATAAAAGGAGAAATTCAATTTGTTGACAAATTGAATTTCTCCTTTTATCATGGATTCTACCTGGACGACTGAGGGACTCTTCACGCATTTGATTGATTGTATTTGATGAAAACTTAGATTTAGACTTAGATTTAGACAAACTGTATTGATCCACAAGGGAAATTGTTTTGGGTACGGTAGTTCATTCAACAAATATAATAAATAATATATAACAGAGGGTAAAGGAAAAAAGCAAAAAAAGAAGATGGAAATGAAGAAATAGATGGAAATAGCAACCAAAGAGCAATATACCAGTGTCAGATGAGACATAATTATAAAAATAAAAATAAAGATAATAAATGTATATGTAAAAATCAGATTTAAATAGAAAACTAGTAGTCAAATATAAAAATACAATGTCAAATAAGATGTACAACTTTAGCTGCATTTTTATAACACTGTATTTTTCTAGTATTTGTAAAAATAAATTGTATATTTTTATGTTCATTCATTTTCTTCCGCTTTTCCTTCTATATTTTTATGTAAAAAAACACAATTCTCATTCTGAACCACACATTGGCATATGAAGAAATATAGCAGCTTAAATAAGGCTAAAAACAATTTCTTATCTAGCTTGAATGGAGTGGAATCTTAGTAGAGGCAAAATTAAAACTTTACACGGATATGGACTTTAAAAACTTCCTGGATTTCCACTTAATGACATCACAAGGTGTAACCAATGTTTGAGTTCTGGAAATGCAGTATTAGAACTTATAAAAGTTGTCTTATCGTGTATCCCCATTGCTCAGCACTTATCTTGTTTTCACACTTAAGTAGGGATGTCCCAATCCGATCACATGATCGGAAATCGTTCCCGATCACGTGGTTTCGGATCGGAATCAGACGTTACCTCCCGATCAGGATCGGATATAAATGTATATATATTCTTATTCTTATTTTTTAACATACCCTAGATGAGATCTATGGTTATGCAGTGGCACAGAGTGACTCCACATTGAAACATCAACACGTGCGGCATGACACGTTATTGGTTAAATACACGGAAGCAGCTCGAAGCGCAAAGCACGAGTACAGAGAGGAGATAAGAAGAGCACTATAATGAGAGCTATAAGAATGCTATAATGTTTGGCGAGTACATCTGGGTCTGGAAATACTATAAAGTTGATGACAACAACATTGCTATAGCAAACGGTGGGATATGTAAACTTGGGCTTGTGAGGGGTGGAAAGGAAAGGGCGACATTTAACACAACAAACCGATACGGCACCAGCCAAAGACGAGTCAGCTCACGCTGCAGGAGAGTTTGAAAAGGAGAGAAAATTGCCCCTTGACAGCGCGAAGGCCCAGGAGACCACAGCCAGGTTAGCACAAATGATCGCAATGAGTGACCTACCATTCGCTTTTGTAGAGAACCCTGGATTTCTTATGCTTATGGAGCACGTCGAACCTCGATTTGAAGTGCCATCTCACCACTATTTCACTGAGAAAGCTCTGCAGCTCTTTATAAGATTTCTGACAAACTACATGTCCTACATCCGTGACACCCAGAAAGATAAATAGTAAGTAATATAATAATAATAATAATAATAATAATAATAATAATAATAATAATAATAATAATAATAATAATAAATATAAGTGTACTTTTTTATGTATTATGTAAGTATCGGATCGGGACTCGGGATCGGCAGATACTCAAAATTAAATGATCAGAATCGGATCGGAGGGCCAAAAAACCTGATCGGGACATCCCTACACTTAAGTAGAATCTTGGCCAGTATTTGCTCACTTTTCCGCCCGAGGAGTGGACGTGAGCAGAATAAAAGCCAAAGCTGCTGTACTGATGTTTACACTTGAAAATCCACAGTAATCATCCATAATTAGAAATACTTGTCATGTCATGCACTGGTTCAGCCGGGGCTATTGTGTTCTAGCAAGACCGCTACTGCAGCTTCATTCATTACTCCATGCTAAATGTGGTAGATTTCTGTACAAAACAACAACAACAAAAAACCCATGTTGTTAGCATAATCATAAAAGATTTTGAAGAGCTTGTTATGACTGGTTTTGTAAAGAGCAGCTAAACATTTTTAATGGGGACAAATTTGTACTGATTCAAATGAAGCCGTGTTTTAGCTTAGAGTAGTGTAGCTTCCAGGCTCTCCCCTTAAAATTTAAGTCCACACAACAACAACAACAACAACAAAACACTTATAGTAGTTCAAATGACTTTATGGATTTGAGTTGCTTTTACTAGATTTATTTACCTATTAAATTCAGCTTAGTTTAAAATCATCTAGGTTGGTTTGTAAACATTTAAAATGTGACTAATCATCTAAAGTGCGCCAAAACTAACTATGGGCCTGTTTACACGAGAAAGCTTACGGGCAAAAACAACAAAATATTTTATCGGAAGTGACTTTCGTTTAGACGGTGACGGCGTTTTGGGGGCTTAAAAACGCAAAAAACTGAAACCGCCCTCCAAAGTGGAAAACTTGAATACGCTCCGCCGTAGCGTTTTCGTCTACACTGCCCAAGACACAAAACTCTAATCTTCTGACGTCGCGTACGTGTTTATGTCATAATTTCTGGATATATAAAGTAACTTAAGTCAAGTAAGTTAGATAAATTGAATTAAAATTAAATTAAAATGTGAAGTAAATTAAATTAAGTAAATAAATTGAGGAAGATTCTACACATGCTCGCGGACATAGTGATAATGTATCACAGCGCCACCTAGCACTGGCATGCATACCCAATAAATTCCACACACTTTTGTGTCACCGTATGCACGCAGATTTCCTCCCAAAAACGCTCGTCTAAACGCGGAATAAAAAGTGAAGACGCGACGCCACTTTTGCGTCTTCTGTTCAGACCGTCATCATATAAACATAGCCTATATTTCAACCAGAACTGGTAAACTGGGCGGTACCTGGAGAAGGGGCGGGGTCTGGAGGTGTAAAGAACAGTCTGATTGGTCAACCAGGTTTCCACATTTGAAACTCTGCCCTTGCAGCCGGGTGTCAATCAAGGCAGTGTTACGTGATGTCACACAGCACTTGAAACAGAAGTGACCACTAAAGGCAGCACAAATTTAGATTTAGACGTTTTTGACCAGAAAACTCTAAATGTACCTTTTTTTTTTTTTGCACTAAAGTTGCCAGAAAAGAATCAGGAACACCATATGCACAGTTATGCACATATTTAACAATGAAAATAATCGATTTCCTTTCTCTTTAACCAGTAATGTTTTTTAGATTCTATTCTATATTTTACAAGATGGTGGTAAATGTGCTTGTAAATACCTTGCTTTTGTGTGCGCTTTTTTTATTTAATTCAGTATTACAGTTTTGTCTGCTGGCCATCTATGGATCATGTATTGTTTTCTTATTTAAAGGTCCCATGGCATGAAATTTTCACTTTCTGAGGTTTTTGAACGTTAATGTGAGCTCCCCTACCCTGTTTAGGCGTCCCCCAATGGCTAAAAGTTGCAAAATGTGTAAACTGAGCATTTGCGATCCTTTTCTGCATTTGAAAAAAACACAGCTCAAATGGGCGATTCTGGACAAGGCACCTTATTGACGTCAGATCGAAAAAAGAAATGCAAATGCAGTTCCACCACCGTCTGGATCTCCACCTCCTGTCTCTGGAAATCACGCCCAGAGAATTTGGACTGCGGAGGAGCTACGCAATGCGAAATGCGTTTTTTTATTTGCCTGGAGGCACATGCGAGTGTTTCTAGACTCGGAAGTCCTTTACCCAACCCTCTGGACCTCTGAAACAGCAGTGGTTTAATTTTATTTTCTGTGAAAATGTGTTTTTTTTCATTGAAAAGGCTCTCCTTTCTTCCTTCGCGCTTACACACGCGGAAGTGGGGCCAGGCACAGCGCACTGCTAAAACAGGGAACCAGCGGCGCATTTGCCCCCCCCCCCCCCCCACCCGCTCCTCTAACCAATCTGTGTCCTTCTCATTTGCATTCAAGCAACAAGGCCCAGAATGAGTTGTTCAGACAGAGAGATTATGACTCTGACTCTGTACATGTGTCTTTCTCATGCACTAAGTGTTGATTTTGAAGAAGGATTCATTTACAGTATTAGGGAACCATTAAGGAGCCATATAAAAGCATCAAGAAGTACCATGTCATGGGATCTTTAACAATGAAAATAATCGATTTCCTTTCTCTTTAACCAGTAATGTTTTTTAGATTCTATTCTATATTTTACAAGATGGTGCTAAATGTGCTTGTAAATACCTTGCTTTTGTGTGCGCGTTTTTTATTTTATTCAGTATTACAGTTTTGTCTGCTGGCCATGTATGGATTATGCATTGTTTTCTTATTTAAAGCCAATGACGATTGTTAGTGCAGTATGTGGTAATTCTACTGACATTTTACAGTATGTTATAAAATGTGATACCTATTTGTAAGAACACATACAAATTTGATGTAAATATTTTCAGATTTTGACTATTTTTATGATTTCATTAAAGTAGTTTCTCAGTTACAGTTTTTGAAGAAATAATTGTAATAGGACTAACATTCTTTCAAGTGTATTTATTTTACTCGTGCTTACTTTTTAAAAACAAGTCAAACATTCAAAAAGGTTAAAAAAAATGACTTCAAAATGACTCAAATCAAAATATAAAAAAAATACTAGAATTTATCATATTTATTTGACAATTCTTTTTCCCTCTATTTTAGCTCACAACATTTTGCACCACTCCTTGCCTTATGCTCTGTGGGTCTCACACACCCCGACTCCCATCCATGCACAAATACTGGAAAACACGCTTCCTCCTCTCCGTCCTCCCCCTCTCTCCTCTTCCCTCGCCGTAATGAATACAGAATTGTAGTTGCGCTGGTCCAATTTAGGCAGTGGGAGATTGGTTCTCCTCCGCACCGGACCAGCCACTCTTGTTTACTTAAAAGTGGACCTGGGCTTCCAGATTAATAGTCCCCAAAAAGGTCATCCTCTGTGGCGGGGGATGAAGAGCAGTGGAGCAGAAATGAAAACATGGCAAAGCACCATCCCCTCTCCGACAAGTCAATACAACATGTTTTAGACTCTAATTGGAGTTATTAGAAGATCTGAAATGATCTCAGTGTCATGGTAATTTTTTTTAACTATAAAGTGCAGTGACTGTGCAGATAATATAAGTCTGATAAAACATTGGTTTATAATGGGGTATTATGCAAATTTGAGTTTGCAGCTCAAAAGCAGTGGTAATGTTTTGACTTGATTTGTAAAGTGCAGGCTTGTCAAACGTATCAAAAAACAGATACCAGTCGATACTAAAACTGGTATCCAAACTAAATACTCATTTGAGGAGGTATTGCAACTAAAAAAAGGTCACATTCACAGTACAGAAATGGATCTTTCCTGAAGTTTTAGAATGATCTTGAGTTGATTCAGAACAAGTATAAGAGCACATAGACGAGTATACGCCCATGGACCACTGTGGAACCTACCTGGACGAGTGAATTACACAGATAATATCTGTCTAATTCACCACATTGTAAAATAAACAAAAATACTAACGATTTAAAGTAGTGCTGTCAGGCGAAAAAATTACTCTAACTAATTGCAGAATTTGTAATATCTGATTAATTGAATTTTAATCTTGTGAGGAAAGAGATTGAGAGAGAGAGAGAGTGAGAGGCAACCCACTTTGCGATTGAGTTAGTCAATTTTTCTGTGGTCGCTTTACTCATTCGTTTCCCAAATTCCGTGAGCGTGGTTTGGTGGTTTGGTGAAGTGCGCTCACGCTCACTCTATCACTGGTAACAATGGAACTTGTCCGGACGTGTTTATCGTTCAAATGATCCGTCAGGCTGGAGCAGCTTCGGTGATCGGAAAATTCTTTTTGACAAAAGCTACAAATCAGTGCGTTCTTGTTGATCGTCCCGTCTTCGTTCTTTTTATAAATAAACTTGCCGTTCAAAGGCCCTGCAGCGATTTGCTCGCTGCACGCCAAATTTAAAACTTGCGCATATTGAATTGCCACTCATAATTAATTGCATTCATTTTTATAACATGTTAATTTGCAGTGTAATTTATTAATCTAATTAACGCATTAAACTGAGCCCTAATTTAAAATTAAAAATCACATTCTGTACTTTTAATTATCATTGTGGTATCATAATCAGTATTGAGAATCAAGTCTATTCCTTAGTATTGAAATCGAGTTTGAATTTTATGATGATGACGACATTAGTTAGGTGCACTATGTAACGACTTTGGCGAAGGGTCCAACATCTGCCTGTCTCCATGGTGATCTTATTGCTGAGAATGTTCCTCAGTATAGCATTAATGGGGAATGAGCAGATGAAACCACCTGTTCACAAGTTACTATGAGCAACCCCGCTCACAGCAGGTATGCCATTTGAAGGTAATGTTCCACAATATGGCATTATACAAATCCGTTTATATCATTACATTTTTTATTGTGCAGAAAATACCGCAAAGTGAACTAAACACTAATACTTTCTTCCCTCGCTACCACTAGGTAAATTTGCATCTTAAGACTACGTTTATATGACGACAGTCTGAACAGAAGACACAAAAGTATGTCCGTGTGCATGTGTAGAATCTTCCTTCTTCTCATCTGCGCTGCCAAAAGCAAAACAAAACATGGCTACAAGTAGCAAAAAAAAATTCATGTAGTCAGATGAAGAAGTTCAACTATTGCTTCAGACCACGTTAGACTACAAAGCAGCATAGGTGCAACAAGGTGTGGACTGGGAGTCTTGCCAAACAAAGTACACTAATATATGGACCGATGTCACGTAAACACGTACACGACGTCAGCAGATTTGACCAGAGTTTTGCGTCTTGGGCAGTGTAGACGAAAACGCTACGGCGGAGCGTATTCAAGTTTTCCACTTTGGAGGGTGGTTTCAGTTTTTTGCATTTTTAAGCCCCCAAAACGCCGTCACCGTCTAAACTAAAGGCACTTCCGATAAAATATTTTGTAGTTTTTACCCGTAAGCATTCTCGTGTAAACAGGCCCTAAATGTAAGTCTGTGCTGCCTTTAGTGGCCACAGGAAATACAAGTAGTTGGTGACATCACATAAGACTGCCCTGATTAGAGTCAGATGTTTCAAATTACAAACAACTCTAATTTTGACTCAGTGGACGCAAATACATTTAAAACCATATGGCGGAACATTCCAGACAAAGCAATAAGATCTCTATTGATTTCTGACCCTCAATTTAAAAAGTTACACAATGCCCCTTTAATATGACATTGGTTTTCAGCCTTTGCTTATCTTCTTCTGCGGTGTTCAGCATCTATAATGTTACTTCTAATCGCTATTACTGTGAGGGCATTTACACTATTTTCAGTCACGTATGGAAGAGCAGGACTTTTTCAAATCCTGTGGTGATTATAATTGAAAGTGCACGGCCTGTACAATGGCAAAAAATCGCTTTGAGAAACACTTTGATACGACCTGCGCTTCTGCCTGTAGATAATCTCCCTGGATGGTTTTCATTTGTACCGATAGTGCACATCTGAAGTACTCTCCTGTGCAGTACTTTGATTGTCCAGAGTGGTCCATTGTTTGACTCGGATTAGGCCTAATAAAAGAAACTCTCTCAATAAGCTCCACGCAATTTTGTTATTGACAAAATGTGTTCAAAGTGGTAAAGAAGTGTGTGAATGGTCAGTACAAGAGCTGTTCTGCGCTCCTCTTGTGTGCACACAGCTCTCACACTGTCAGAGTCTATCGTAAAACGTACAAGGAGATGTGTGCGGCGGTCAAACGGAAACTGTCAATCATCACAGGCTCTACTAGAGGAAAGCAGCGTTTGGTTAAGGTCTTTCATTTTCATTTTGTACTGTGAAGCTTTTATTTTAGATTTAGCTCTTTGTAAAACACAAATAATACAATATAAACAATACAAAAACACTGGAATAAAACTGGATTAGCGACTTGACTGGTAACAAGCAGCAGATATACATTTCCATATACTTTCTTTGTTGAATTGATACGTTTCTGACCCTGAGTTTAGGGTGGAAATAATGGGCAGGTGTAAACAGGAATTTTTCAGATCATTTCACAACTTTTAACTGATATTGATAGAACACCAATAAAACAGGATTACAATGGAATGAGTTCTATACTTTGACTAAACAGTAAAAGACAGAGGTAGGGCCTGTTTACACGAGAACGCTTACGGGTAAAAATGACAAAATATATTATTGGAAGTGCCTTTCGTTTAGACAGTGATGGCGTTTTGGGGGCTTAAAGGAGAATTCACGTTTTTTACAATCTGAGCCTTATTTCGGTAATAAAACAAGTTGTTTTACTCACCCATAGCACTTTGGTGTCATATGGAGCACTTCCAGAGATGTTTTAGATGTTTTATGCTCGGGGCATATAATATATGCCCTGAGCATGTAATATATGCCCCGTGCGGTCTCCAAATAACACAAACTTTAGCACTTTTCAAATCATAGAAGCTCGACGTCTTAGTCTACGCTTTCGTTTGAGTCAAAAGTGGCCTGTAATCCGAGATTTAGCCATAATTTACAGCTTTGCGTTTCATGTTTGGGTCCCGGGAGCTGAGAGTGAAATAAACTGTGACTTTGCACATGCGCACTGGCCTCCTCATCTACTCGAAACTATGGCTAAATCTCGGATTACAGGCCACTTTTGATTCAAACGAAAGCGTAGACTAAGACATCGAGCTTCTATGATTTGAAAAGTGCTAAAGTTTGTGTTATTTGGAGACCACACGGGGCATATATTACATGCTCGGGGCATATATTATATGCCCCGAGCTACGGCTAGAACTCGCGCTACGGCTATCACAAATCTAAAACATCTCTGGAAGTGCTCCATATGACACCAAAGTGCTATGAGTGAGTAAAACAACTTATTTTATTACCAAAATAAGGCTCAGATTGTAAAAAATTCTGTAATTCTCCTTTAAAAACGCAAAAAACTGAAACCGCCTCCAAAGTGGAAAACTTGAATACGCTCCGCCGTAGCGTTTTTGTCTACACTGCCCAAGACGCAAAACTCTGGTCAAATCTGCTGACGTCGCCTACACGTTTACGTCACATCGGTCCATATATCAGTGTACTTTGTTTGGCAGGACTCCCAGTCCACACCTTGTTGCGCCTTCGTTGCTTTGTAGTCTAACGTGGTCTGAAGCAATAGTTGAACCTCTTAGTCTAACCACACAAATTTTTTTTGCTACCAGTAGCCATGTTTTGTTTTGCTTTTCGCGGCGCAGATGAGAAGAAGGAAGATTCTACGCATGTACACAGACATATTGATAATGTATCACAGCACCACCTAGCCGCCTGGCATGCATACCCAAACGAATTCCACACACTTTTACGTCACTGTATACACGCAGATTTCCTCCCGAAAACGCTCATATAAACGTGGAATAAAAAGTGAAGACGCGATGCCACTTTTGCATCTTCTGTTCAGTACGTCATCATATAAACGTAGCCTAACGGCTGAAGTGTGTTGTTAAGTCAGTGTATTTGCATGCAAGATCCTGGAAGATCTTGATTTTTGCAACCTGTGCTGATCTAATGAAAAAGATTTTCAGTAAAAGAGCGACTACTGTATACATTTTCCACAGTATCTAGCTGACAGCCCACCATAGCTCTTTTTGATGATAAAATGTCATTATGTGCACTGCTGGATTTATTGTTGGAAATTCATTGACAAATATATGGACTCTGCAAACTTTTAGAGCCAAAATTAAAAAAAAAAATCTTAAAATACAACCAGTTTAAGATATATTGTATGTTTACCTGTTGTGAATGGACTGTACAAGGCTTTAACCACGACTAAACCATGACTAGACTCGTGAGATAGAATTGCCACATTTTACTAGAAATTATTTCCAAATCTTGTGGAAATTGTGACGACCCATCCCTATAGTAAACACTAAATAACTTTTTGGGTAGACAGCCTTAGTAGTGGACTATCTACCCAAAAAGTGACATAGTGTGTTCTAAAATTATAGTTTGTAGATACATGTTTATCTGCATATACAGCTCTGGAAAAAAAAAAAAGAGACCACAGCATTTTTTTTTTTCTGAAATCAGCATCTCTACATGTATTACAGCCATTCCATTGCAGCGTCTGTTGAATTCCAACACAAACACAAAGCTGAGCTACTTCAGTTCTTGCACCAGGAGTGGAATAAAGTCACCCAAGAACAATGTGAAAGACTTGTGGAGAGCATGCCAAGACGCATGAAAGCTGTGATTAAAAATAAGGGTTATTGCACCAAATATTGATTTCGGAACTCTTCTTAAAGGGATATGCCACCCCCAGGTCAAATTTGGGCATCTCCCCACAGTCCAGAGACTAAAATAAGTGGTGGAAAGCGTTTTCCTGCTCACCCAGCCATTGTCCGTGTCTGTCGCCACTGACCGCCGCGGTATCTGGTGCTCCTCCGCGTTAGACTGGAGTCTAACGTCGCCAGAGAAAGATTTCGGCCAAAAGGAATTAATTTGCTCGATGCGTTTCCCAATTACTTTATGTGTAGTGCGCATTCATATCGAGTGCAAATAAATGTGCAAATCAACACGGAGAGCTTGCCTTGGTCATTTTGGGTGGGAACTATTTTCCAGTGCGGAAGAATACAGCCGAATCACGCAGTATGCTGCCAGGGGAATCCCAGTTACGCACCAGGAAGGGAGTTCCCCTGTTGCACAACGTGGTGCGTGATTCGGTTCGATTCATATCCCTTTAAGCGTAAACATTAGTATTATGTTGTTTTAAAATGAATTTGATCTTGTTTCTTTGCATTGTTTGAGGTCTGAAAACATGTATCTTTTTTGTTATTTTGACCATTTGTCATTTTCTGCAAATAAATACTCTAAACTATAATATTTTTATTTGGAATTTGGGGGCAATGTTGTCAGTAGTTTATAGACCCAAACAAAAATGTTCCTTTTGCCCAAACACATACCTATAAGTAGTAAAATCAGAAAAACTGATAATTGTGCAGTGGTCTCTTATTTTTTTCCAGAGCTGTATGTGTAGGGTGACATCAATTAACCTTATTTTGTGCATGTGCAATTTCTACTTGTGTTAAAATCAAACCAATGAACACATCTCTAGCTGTAGTTCTGTTATCACACTCTCCTCTCTGATATGGCTTCATTGCTTCCTATACACTGACAGGCCTCTCTGCTCCAGCCCAGTGTGACCAGCAGATTCCTGGGCGTGCTGCCTTGGGCTTTTCTCTCCGCGGTTCTTTTTTCTTAATCATTAGCTTGGATGCTTGACAAGTGTGTGAGCCATAGCATGGATCTCTTTGACTAAAACCTTGTAAATTAACACAATTAGTGCAGCATCATCCCGCTAATTAGCTGGCAGCGTGGTGTGTGGCGACGCGCTAACGTCTGGGAGGTAGTCAGATGGGAGCGCGGGGCTTGTGAGGAGAGCCGGGTTTGTAATGGGCCCGTGGACAATAGCTGTTTGTTGCTTAAAGCCTGTCTGTGAGACTTAACCCGCTGGAAGAGAGACAAAGGAGAAGAGCAATGGCCGCCGGGGAGAGGAGCAAGGACTGTACCAAACACAAAGTTAGGAGGGTGGGGAGTGGACCGAGTAAATGAGCATGTCTGTAGAGCTTTATTTTTGTTTATAGGGCCCATATTATACTATCTGATTTAACTTATAATGTTGTTTCCTCATCTCAAGTATACCTGGAGTTGTGTTTTGTTTTATTGTTTCATTCACACATGTTTAACACACAAATTTTGCATATTTAAGTTGAGTTCTTCTCTGAAACGGAAAGCACTCTGTCATGTGGTAATACATGACAATCCATACTCTTTTACTAGAATTATTTGGATGATTTCAGCCCTGGAATTTCCGATCTCTGCTGAACAAAAGGTAAAAGGTTACACTTAACTTGAAAATGACCACTTTGTGACATCACAAGGTGGAACAGAGCATTTTGAGCTATCAAGATGTAGACTGATAATAAAGAATTACTCAAACACGTGTGAATGAAACAAAAGGCAATTTTAGAGGAGGTGGAGGAGGTGACCACATGCCAAAAAGCAAGAGTCAATTTCGCGTATTGATTCAAGTCATTTTTTATTTAGTCTTTTCAAAAGCAAAATTAATACAGATTTTAGTACTGACTTCATGAAAATAAAAAAATACAGGCTTTTAATATGCTCTTAATTAATTTGGTGGGATTATAACTACTGTAAATATAAATATTTTTACACAAATCAAGAAGCAATTTGCAAAGAAAATGTTAAAAATGTTAAAAATATGTTGTATGTAAAAAAAAAATAAAAAAATGTTATATAAAGTTTTATCTTAAAATTACAGGAAGTTATGTTTTAATATTGATGATATACTGAAAATTTTCTCCAAACATTAGGCACAACTTACTTATTGTTTTTTTTCTGATTAAACATTATTCACCAAAAAAGGTTTATTTATATTTGTATTTTTTATTTCTATGAAATTTTGTAGTGTGATGTCACGATTTCCAAACAGGAATTTTATATATATAGGAATATACATATATATATATATATATATATATATAGGAATTTTTATATATATATAGGAATTTTATATATTATATATAGGAATTTTTATATATTTTATATAATTTTTATATATATATAGCTGACGAAGCCTCTCGGATGAGCGGCGAAACGTTTTCAACCAAACAAACTTTGTCCAGTTGACAAATTGAACTTCTCCTTTGATCATTCATTCATAAAGTATAAAAAGACATCAACAGTGTGATAATAATATGAAATTGAATGAAAGGGAGCAGAAAGAAGAGTAATTTTATGTTATCTGCTCCTTCTTCCCTTTTCCAAACATTAACACCGATAGTGACTATAAAACATTTCATCGATACATTCCATTTCAATCATAATTATGAATCAATTGTAAATATTATTTCATTTTTTTATTAATAAATGTAAACCACATGTCTTACATTTTGTATTACACTTATTGTACTAAACCTGAGCTTAAACCTATGTAGACCACTGTTAATAAAGTCCATATAATTACACAAAACAATATAACGCTTAAAACCTTATTTACACATGTCTGACTGCACATACTGTAGCTGCTAATAAAAGACCAGTGCATCCCTCCTCCTCCTTCTGTCTCTCTCCCTCCCTCCTCACTCCCTTTCTCTCCCTCTCCCTCCATCTCTGCAGTGGCGCTGGACTGTGCAGGATGTAATTCATGCTGGGCTCAGACTTTGGTGTGATGAAGGCACCGGAGCACTGCCAGGAAGATTGCTTTGGCTCTGTCTCCTACGCTCTGTATGAGAGAGAGTGAACGTGAGAGGAGGAGAGAGAGTGAGAGAGATGGAGGGAAAGAGTGAGAGGGGAGAGATAGAGAGAGGGAGAGGGGGGTAGAGGGAGAAAGAAGGAGGGTGGGGGAGAAAGAGGGAGATGCGGAGAGAGATAGATGGATAGAGGGAGAGAAACAGAAAGTAAGAGGGGCAGAAAGAGAGAGAGAGAGCGAGTGAGCGGGATTATAGAGTGACCCTCCTTGCCTGTGTCACTCGCTCAGCACTGCAGAATTACAGCCTAACCAGGTGTAGCTTTCACTGCTCACTGTAAAGAAGGAGGTTAGAAGACACGTGATGTGTAGTGTGTAAACTGTTAGCTTAGATAGTCTCATGTACGTATGGGTGACAAAAGGAGACAAGAGGAACTTGTACACTTATTATTGTACATGGACAATTTCCAGATACCCCAAAAATATGGATAAGAAAAAAAAAAAAAACATCCTTATATTGATCAATCCCAATTTTCAGTTAGATTTTTTTATTTTGGATCATTAAAACAAACAGAAGTAGATTTAGAAATAGAGAAACAATACAGACTTTACATCAGTCATTTGACCCAAATGTCTGGACATAAAGCTTCACTTTATGTCCAGTACCTGTTTCATGTGAAGTGTGATTTTACTTACCTTGAATTATTTAATACCACGTGATACCATTTATGAAATAGCTTTTTTATGAAAAGCTTTGTGATGTGTAATTATATGGCTGACTTAAGCTAACATGAGGGTGTCTGTGTGCCTCAGGTGTGAAGATGCAGTGGACCCCAGAGCACACCCAGTGGGCGGAGCAGCACTTTGACATCTCCTCCACCACACGTTCTCCAGCGCACAAAGTGGAGTCGTACCGCGGCCACCTGCAGAGGACGTATCAGTACGCCTGGGCCAATGACGACATCTCCGCTCTCACCGCCTCCAACCTGCTCAAGAAGTATGCTGAAAAGTACTCAGGCATCCTGGAGGGGCCCGGAGACAGGGCCCTGCTGTGCTCCTACTCCGAGAGCTCCACCGGACTCATGAACGGACGCAAGGCCGACAATGAGTCCTGGCAGGAGGGGATTTACCCAATGAACTGTGCTCCAGATGTTATATCTGTGAGCAAAGCAGGCATGACAGCTGCCCTGCCCCCCTCTGAGGCCTCTGCGAGCATGGGCAGCTCCCCTGGGGTGGCCAGCAGCCTGTCGGAGCCCTGTTATTCCAGCAGTAACTGTGGGAGCCACACAGCCACTACCCTGCACTCAGGCCTGGGCTCTCAGGAGTACAGCTCCAGCTACAGCGCCCCCTACCTGCACTCTTACAGTGGGCAGAGCACCCCTGCACTGCCCTCCCCTCACCCCTCTCCTCTGCACAGCTCTGGACTGCTCCAGCCTCCTCCTCCTCCCTCTTTAGTCCCCAGCTACAACACTGGCTCTCCAAACCTGCCCAACTACAATTATCCTTCTACAGGCTATTCCTCTCAGAGTGCAGTGGGTCCCGGCTACAGCCCTGGGAGTGCCCCCCCTCCTTCTGCTTATCTGACATCCGGTCTAGCTGCCCCCACACCCATTCCTCCCTCCACCCTACCCGGCTACACCTACCCCTCCCACAGCCACACCCCCCTTACCCCTACCCTTCTGAACGGCAGTGCGTCCGGCTCATTAAAGCGAAAGGCTTTCTACATGAGCACACATGGAGATGTGGACTCCAACTACGCTCACTTCAACTACAGCCAGCAGCGCTCTGCACACAGCCCCATGTACAGGGCCCCTGACAGCAGCGTGCCCGACTCCACTCGAGCTAACTCCTTTGACAGGGGCACAGAGGGCTTTAAAACGAGCAAACAGCCCTCTGATGCTCAGAGGAAGTTCAGCGGAGCTCCAGGCAGAGCGCTGACTCCTCCCTCTTATGGATGCACGAAGGGCTCCGGCCCTGACCACGGACCTGAGGTTTACAGCTCTGAGCTGGGCTCTGTCTCTTCTGTCCATGCTGCAGAGGAGCAACTCAAGAACAGCGACTCCAGCCTGGTGGAGCTGGTGAGCACAGAGGTACTGCAGCCGGGGCCCCCTGTGGACTGGAGTGACATTGCAGGTCTGGAGATGGTCAAAGCCACCATCAAAGAGGAGATCCTGTGGCCGCTGCTAAGGCCGGACATGTTCAGTACACTGTCCACTTTACCTCGCAGCCTACTGCTCTTTGGACCTCGGGGCACAGGGAGGACTCTGCTGGCCCGCTGCATGGCCAGCCAGTTGGGGGCAGTGTTCCTGCGCCTGAGCGCCTCAGCTCTGGTCACTAAATGGTTAAGTGAAGGGGAGAAGATCCTGCAGGCCTCCTTCCTGATGGCACGGTGCAGGCAGCCGGCTGTGCTCTTCATCAGTGACATAGAGCTGCTGTTATCGGCTCAGCTCAGTGAGGACAGTCCAGTGAAGAGTCTGAAGAGTGAGCTGCTGCTGCAATTAGACAGTGTCCTGAGCTCTACACAGGACCATGTGCTGGTGGTGTGCTCCTCCAGTAAACCTGAGGACATCCCTGAGGCCCTGAGACGATACTTCACTAAGAGACTATTAGTGCCTCTGCCCGATGGAGCGGCCAGACACCAGATGATCAGCACTCTGCTGGCTCAGCACAACTACTGCCTGAGTGAGAAGGAGCAGGCTCTGCTAGTAAAGCGGACTGAGGGCTTCTCTGGGCTCGATGTAGCACAGCTCTGTCACGAGGCTGTGGTGGCTCCTCTTCATGGCATCCCCCCCTCTGAACTGTCCAACATGCACCCCAGCCAAATGAGACCCGTGGCCTACCAGGACTTTGAAAATGTATTCTGCAAATTTCAACCCAATATATCTCAGAAAGAACTGGACATGTACACAGAGTGGAACAAAATGTTTGGTTGTAGTCAATGAAAAACACTAAAACCATATGTGATGTAAACCTGTGCACAAATACAGACACTGGTCACACGGACAGTACAGCAAAGTGAATGTCGTCTTTGGCTTTAGAACACTATTAAACTCTGGTGTGGTGAATATGAAATGCTTTATATGGCTGACGCCATACGACTATGACTCATTGAAGACACACCTGTTTTGTACATACTAATATAAATAGAAACATATATATAATTCTGCAGATTTTGAGATTTAGAGGCGAACAAGTGCCTACGGTGGTGCTGATTTGTGATATTTTATAATACAAAGCTTTAAAATAACTTAAAAAGTGGTTTCCCTCATTGCATCATTGTTCTACAGTCTGTTTAGTGCTCCTGCATACATTTGTGTTTGAAGTCACCGTTATTGGTTGATTTGTACATCATTATGTGGAAGTTGTGTGTTTCAAAAACGTATTACAGTGATACAAATGACAATTCACTGCACAGTCTCTGCCAGGACCTACCATTTCACATAGACTCCAGAATAAAACTAAAAATTCAACAACGTGACAGCAGAATCTCTCTTATAAAGCTCCTCATTTCAGAACTCAGGTAACAGCCCCACTTAGTCCTATCAAAGCAGTAAGGCGTCTCAAAGTGTGGTGTTCGTACAGTAGTTCATCATGACATGAAAAAGAAACATATAACAACATTTGGATTACAGATGAGAGATTTGCCTTTGAAACCAACAAGCCCATATCTTAAATTGTATCCCGAAGGCTGTCGTGTACTGCAATTTTCCACCAAACCGTTCTATCTATGGTATAGTTTAGTTTAGCGAGCAGACTGCAGCGCTCAGCCTGGCCAAAGGTGGAGACAAAGATCTGGGTGGAGACAGCATAAGTAGCTGGGAGCGTTGTCCTTCCTCTGCGCTCTGTTTTATCACTAATGAAAGCACAGGATTACACAGCTCTCCTCGTGGATCGCTGCATTATCTCCAAAGGACAAATTTACTCAAAGCCAAATGTCAGGGTAAGTTATGAGGATACAGAACTTACAGCGGTGGGGATTTCTACTCTACGCCCTGCACTTGAAGGTAACACTGCTTTGACAGACCTGTGAGAGTTGGGTTCATAGACCTAGCCTCTCTTCTACATTGAAAAAGTTGCCCCTCTCTCTGTAACTTCTGCTGTCAGGGTCATCATTTTGGTCTTAAAATGTTCGTATTAACCCGCTCTAGATGATCGTTTTTGTTATTTTGTCCATAAATCAAGATATGAATATAAATAACAGACAAATCAGGCGTCTTCTTTCGCCAAGGTCGCTCCCGCTAGCATTAGCAACAGGTTTGATCGACAGCAAGAATGGGCGTTACCTTCAACAGCCTTGCTCCAGATTGGCTCTATAACCGCAAGCCTTGATGAGCTTCATTTGACTGGATTCGAACACTATGCGTGATGTAACACTTTGTCCACTTCTTTATACGATCTATGTTTCGGTTGGAACATGACAGCACAGACCGCAGGGACGTAATGACATGACTCTTTAAACGGTTGGCTTGGTTACTAAAAAAACAGCTAACATTGAGTTTACCGCCTCATAAAAGCGTGGGCGAGTTTTAGGTTTGCAGGCCCAATATTTGCGTTAAGATGACTTTGCTAAAACATATTGTTAGTACAGAAAAAGTTCCAACTGTAGACACCGTTTCTGAAACTGTGATATTTTGAGTACCATTTAAAATGTTCTGGATGGCAGTAAAAACCCACATTTCAAAAACAGTGTCCAGATAAAAGCTTTCATGGAGCGCTCCAGAGTGAATGAGGGATTACATCAACTAGTGCAGAGGGTTATTGCTGCCAACTGAGCAGAATTTAAACCTGGGCTGTGTCACTTTTACAACGAAAACCCATCTTCTTTTAATTTTTCCCATTTTCCAAGTTACAATAGCCCATTTGTTACTTTGTTGTGACCTATATCAACATTTCAATGTGTATTTTAGCCATCAAAATTTTACCAAATAGTGTCAAATTATGTTTTTTTTTTTTTGACAGCAGCGCATTTATTCATACAAAGAAATTTCCTTTAAAAATCCATGTTAAAATGTGTTTTGTTTTATTCACATGTTTGAGTAATCGTGCATTATAAGTCAGTTTATATCTCCAAATTTCAAAATGCTCTTTTCCACCTTGTAATGTCATGTAACGGTAGTTTAAGTCAACAGCTCCTTTTACCTTTAGTTCAGTAGAGACTGGAAATTCCAGTGCTGAAATCATCCAAATGATTCTAGTGAAGGTGTGTGGAGTTTAAAAACACAGTGAAGCACTTCCTGTATTACCACATGGAAGTGTTTTCCATTTGAGAGAAGAACTCGGCCTTAATATGCAGGATGTGTGTGTTAAAGATCCCATGACATGGTACTTGATGCTTTTATATGGCTCCTTAATGGTTCCCTAATACTGTAAATGAATCCTTCTTCAAAATCAACACTCACTGCATGAGATATGACTCTGACAGTCTTCATGAGGCTAGATATGTGTCTAAAATGCTTTATTCTGAGTGTTGCTGCTTCAATGCAAATGAGAAGGACAGAGAGATTGGCTAAGGAGCGGGGGGGTGGCCGGGTTTCCCCCGCAGCTCAGCGCAGCTCAGCGCAGCTCAGCGCAGCTCGTCTCCTCTCTTCCGTGTTTAACACAGGAAGACAGATGAGAGACTTTGCAATGAAAAAAAGCATATTTACACAGAAAATAAAATTAAACCACTGGTATTTCAGAGGTCCAGAGGGTCGGGTAAGGGACTTGCGAGCCTAGAAACACTCGGACGTGCCTCCATGCAAATAAAAAAACTAGGGCTGTCAAACGATTAATTTTCTTGATCGCAACTAATCTCAGAAATTTCATAGTTAATCGCGATTAATCGTGATTTATTTTGCATGTTTAAAATTGATATCTTGCAGTAAGACCGTTCGAATCTAAAGTTAAACTCACAATGCAAAGTATTTCTCACCATTTTTTTAATTTCAAAAAAGTGCAGAGAAAGGAAAAAGTAACAATGAACCAGTAATAGTGCTTACTTTGAGAAATTGTAAATAAATGATTGAAGCCCGCTCGAGCTGCCTACGGATGCGTAGAAGGAACAAAATACTAGCAAACTCAAAATAGTGCGTTTAACCGACAATGAGTTTAATTAATACAACCAAATGAGCTGCATATGGATGGTAGAATTGCGGAAAATGCTGGCAAACTCTGATTGCGATTTAAAAAATTGTTCACGATCATAACTTACATTAATCTAATCGTGATTAACGCGTTAATATTCCCAGCCCTAAAAAAAACGCATTTCGCATTGCCTAGCGCATTCACAGTCCAAACTCTATGGGCGGGATATACAGGGACGCTGAGCGGAGACAGAGGGAGGGGCTGGAGCTGCATTTGCCGATCTGACGTCAAAAAGGTGCCTTGTCCGAACTCACCCGTTTCAACACTGGTTTTGTGTAACGCAGAAAAGGACCGCAAATGCTCAGTTTAGACATTTCGCAACTTTTAGCCAGGGGGGGCTAAACAGGGTAGGGGAGCTCACATTAACGTTCAAAAACCTCAGAAAGTGAAAATTTCATGCCATGGGACCTTTAAACAAGTGTGAGTGAACACAACTCCAGGTCTGTTTATGACGAGGAAACATTATAACATAGATCAGAAAACTGGTAGCATTAGTCATATAAGGCAAAACGTCTATTCTGAGGCTCAGACCACCACACCAAGCAATGAGTCACCTGAATGTATAGTACAACCCCCATTATAGAGCAAACAGAAGGTATTAAAGCTAGGTCCTATCTTTTCAAATAGTTTTGTGCTCCATTATAAATCTGACTCAATTAAAAACATCTAAATACCTCCACATAAAGCAAACTCACCTTGTTTACTGTCATATCCTTTGCCAATTTGCCAAACCATATAATAAAAACCAGTACAGAAATACTGTAGCAGCAACAAAACTAAAAACTAAAACCCCAAAAGCAGTTTTTTTTCCACCAAATTGTGCACTATAGTTTTTTTTCCCTATTCTGTGTCAAAAATGAATTCTTATTTTTTTAAATATATTTTTTTCATCTCTAAAATCACTTTTTAATCAAGTTTGCTCCTGATCACTCTGTATTCAAATATCATAAGTACAGTGGTCAAGTCTGTTGAAACTAAAAATTAGCTTAAGATTAAAAATCAGAAGTGTTTGGAGAATATTTTGCACTTATTGATTGAAACATAAAGAGGTTTTCAGTGAGGGGAATGTTAATGTGCTCTAAAGCGCGCTGCTGACCTTGTGAACGCAAATTAAAACTACTACAGTGGACATAAGAACACTTTTGTCATGGTCAAGTTATATTTTTCCTTTCTTCTTTTTTGTCTTATCTCGTAAAATGTCAAACAGTTATTATGTGAAATTGGGCAAAATAACAGTGACCCCAATTGAAGAGAGTCTAATTTTCACTTGGAAATACAGTAGCAAGTCCGGTCAACTGTAAATCTGTTCTTTGTTCACACTGTAGAGAGGGCAGTATCTGGACAGATTAAATTCTATAATTATTCACTCCATAAATGTTTTTTCCAAGACAAGAGGTTACATGTCAACTTAAAACTGTCCGTGTCCTTGCTTTTGACCTGTAACATGACCTGTGGGCGCCACTTGCTTGTCTCTGTGGAGGTAGATAAGTTTTATGGATAAACGAAAGAAGCAGGTAGCACATGCTCCACCTGACCACAACATTTCCACTGTTAACCTGCAATGCCATATGCAGACACCTCTGGTCTTCTTCTGGTAGACCAAAGCTGACACACTATCAGCAGTAACATAGATGACATCTAGCAGTGATATGTGAGATTAGCCAATATACAGCTCTGGAAAAAAATAAGAGACCACTGCAAAATTATCAGTTTTTCTGATTTTACTACTTATACGTATGTGTTTGGGCAAAAGGAACATTTTTGTTTGAGTCTATAAACTACTGACAACATTTCCCCCAGATTCCAAATAAAAATATTATCGTTTAGAGCATTTTTTTTTGGCAGAAAATGACAAATGGTCAAAATAACAAAACTGATACTTGTTTTCAGACCTCAAACAATGCAAAAAAACAAGATCAAATTCATTTTATAACATCATAATACTAATGTTTACACTTAAGAAGAGTTCAGAAATCAATATTTGGTGCAATAAGCCTTATTTTTAATCATAGCTTTCATGTGTCTTGGCATGCTCTCCACAAGTCTTTCACATTGTTCTTGGGTGACTTTATTCCACTCCTGGTGCAAGAACTGAAGTAGCTCAGCTTTGCGTTTGTGTTGGAATTCAACAGACGCTGGAATGGAATGGCTGTAATACATGTAGAGATGCTGATTTCAGAAAAAATGCAGTGGTCTCTTTTTTTTTTTTTTTTCCAGAGCTGTATTTACACATGATAACTTTAAAGTTTTTCAGTTTTAGCTTCAACTTGGTTTATAAAATGTAAAACCTCTTTTAAAATCTTTAAAATCCTCATAATGACTTACTGTGTATTTAAATACCGAAGGCCCAAACCACAGTGAAAGCACACCGAAAACAACTGCGACGCCAACTCAAATAAATGTATTGTGTTCAAATCTGTTTCTGATCCATGCTTGTAACCATTTCTACCTCATTGATTGTACAGTAAGTTCCGTCATTTTGAATGTGCTCCGTTTACGAATAAAAACTTTGAAAAAAAAAAAGAACAAAAAAAACCCCTGAACAATAAGAGGTGTGCCCTTGGATCGGAGCGGTCTACCTCAAAACGTCTTGACACTGGCAGTACACAAACGAAGGCACCTTGAAAAGACGGAGAAGTACACGCTATTTTATACGATTAAAGTACTCTGAACTACTGCAAGGTCTCCAACATCACCGGTATTAAGAAGCGCTTTAATGTTTCAAGGAATCCTCAATCAGTGTGGATGTATATGCCCATTGTATTCCCATGCAAGTCCGAGGGCACAGGAACGCAATTTGTACTTTTTCATATTATACGTGTAAAAATGTCTGACCTGCACATTGATGTAAGTATTGTATATTCTGTTAATGCTATACAGTAAAAGCACCAAGTTTTTATGTGTGTGTGTGTATCGCCCCAAACTGGACGGTCAGTTCATGTAGTTTCATTTTACGGTACAGGAAAAAAAAAGTGATGGAAATTCTGGAATAAAGATGTTTTTTGGATGCATTTTGTACTTGATTAAATTTACAATGGTGTGAATAAAGTCTGGAGCATTTTTCTTGTACAAAAACCCATCAATTATTTATAATAGCAGGCTTGTAATAAAACAAAGTGGAGGTTAATGAAGCTGCGGTACGGTTGTCTGGTGATTTTATTTGATAAGGTGCGTACATTCTTAAAACATGCACATGCAGAGGTAACTTGTAATGCTATTTAATGATTCATTATGTCGTCATTAACCTAAAACCTCAATGATTTAAAAAGTATGTTGGCTAACTCCTTTTAAAGACAAACAATACTGAATATCTCAAACTAGCTCATGTTAAAGTTTTTAAAATTATTATACTTAATTAATCTAAAAGTCAAATCAACTTTTATTTCATTTTTATTTATTTGTAGACCTAATGCAATTTATATCAGAAGGAAATTGTTCCCTCTAATTGGGGATGCTGAAGTCCAGAATGACATCTCTGTATTGAAGAAAAAAAAAAAAAACACCTCAAGACCCATCTGTTTAAAGCTGCTTTTAATGTTTAAATTATTTGCTATTTTTATTTATTTAGTTTTATTTTTGACTGTTTTATGGACTTATTTTATTGTATTGCTCTGTGAAGCGTCTTTGAGTGTCATGAAAAGCTCTATATATATCAAATTTATTATTATTATTATTATTTAGTATACAGAGGGATCGCTGTCTGGTTAATACACCATCCGTCGCACCTCAAGCCAGATTCAGACTCAACTGGCCAATCAGATTTGTTTATTTCAAGGACATGAGAAACTGAGAAGATCGCTGGTCATCCATCATTTTCAACAAAACATTTCTCTCACCTCAAATGAACAGAGTTTAGTGCTTCAGTCTTGCCTTGGATCCAGAATCCCCTCTTCTTCAGTACTTTACGAAGATGTACTGTATGTCTGGTCACCGGTGAATCTCCCCGTTTTCACATGGGCGTGATTGAAACGTGGTCCATCTGTATCGTAAAATAAAGGAAACAATGATCACAGGAGCCTGAAAAACGTAGCAAGTTTCTGCAGAATCAGTTCGTCTGTTTATCTGCGATGAGAGAAATGTTATTTTATTTGTAAATGAACAATGAGTAGGTGACCAATGAGCTCCTTCATTTCACATACATCAGTGAAAAAAGCTAATTTGGCTGCACAATCATGTTTGGCTGTGCTTGAGACAAACCAGAGAGCATGTGGACCAAACAGATACAAATCTGTATGAAAAGTACAGACAGATAACATTCTGGATTTGTCAAGCAAGTTTCATTCATTGATTCTACAGAAATCTGCAGTGTTTTTCAGTCCTCCACCCCAATATGTGTACCAGTGATTGGCTACACATCATGTCATTCATGCTTGTCTGAACTCAGGGGATTCACCGGTGACCAAACTCACATCTTTATTAAGTATCTTTAAGTGTGTATTCTGGATCCCAGGCATGGAAGTATTTTTTACGACAATGTAGACAAGTTGATATGACCACCAATGTATTTGTGACCGGCCATGGAAAAACAGTCACAAGTCGTCCCGGAGGCGTTTTTAGTTATTCACAGATTCTGAAAGTGTAGATTCTAAGCTTTCCAACGATGCCTTACACATGGAAATCTGAGAACACTTGAAGAATTTGTGGCCATTTGAAAGCAGCACATTCTGAAACGAACTGAGAAAAGCCGCGTTAAAGATGGTCCTGGTTTGGTCCTGGTTTAGTCTTGGTTTAGTCCTGGTTTAGTCCTGTTTTAGTCCTGTTTTAGTCTTGTTTAGTCCTGGTTTAGTCCTGGTTTAGTCCTGGTTTAGTCCTGTTTTAGCCCTGGTTTAGTCCTGTTTTAGTCTTGGTTTAGTCCTGGTTTAGTCCTGTTTTAGTCTTGGTTTAGTCCTGGTTTAGTCCTGTTTTAGTCTTGGTTTAGCCCTGGTTTATTTCTGTTTTAGTCCTGGTTTAGTCCTGTTTTAGCCCTGGTTTAGTCCTGGTTTAGTCCTGTTTAAGCAACCAGTGCTGTTATCTGAAACATGGAGTGGCTTCTTCATGATCTCAACTAGCACATTCTGCAAAAAAAAAAAAAAAAAAAAAAAATCACAAATTAAAAAAAAAACAAAAGCTCCTAATGCGATTTTCTCGTGTTCACAAATCCCGACATGTGGGAGGTCACCTTTTTGGGTTTGTCCACAGACTGACATTTACAGACAATAATCTTGATGTAATTTAACTTATATGGGTGAAGGTCTGCTGCCTGCTCTTCATGGAGATGTTATTGCTGTACCTGGAATGTTTCCCAGTGCAGTTCTATGGAGGATTTTTTGTTTCAAATTGTCAGTGATAGCATTATAGAGATGCAGCAGCCTTGTAATTATGATGACCAAAAAAAAAAGAATGAAAATGACAATCCATCAACTGCTACCTCGTTATCTATTGGCTGTTAGGTTGTCAGTCAAATTCCCTGCGTCTCTAGTGTAACTGTCTCGCCAGCACACGGATTACGTGGTTTACATTTGCCTCTCACGCATTCCACAGACACAAGGCGCTGTTTACTCAAACAACACAGCGGTTCTTAGCAGCTTTTTCCAGCTGTAGCTTCCTCGCACTTAGCATAAAGTTTGTTGCGATGGCAGTCAAGAATCCACTACCAGTTAGCCACCAAAAAAGTCGTTTTTCGAGGTTGCTGAAAGAAGAAAAGGAGTGAAGCCAAACTGAGGTGATTCTCTTGAGATTCCTTCCAGCGTTGACCTGCACTGAAGCAGAAGGTCTAAAGACTGAACCGTTGGTCACTAAAAGACTTCTGGACAGGAAACTTCTGCTTATCATTTGAAAATGTGCGGTGAAGTTTACAGCTAGTGAGGCACAGTGTAGGCTCAAAAATGATGATGCTGTTCTTTACAAACACATAAAAATCACACTAACTACTAAAATCATTGTGTTTTAATAAATGATTTTGTTTACACACAAAAAGGAAGAAAGAATTTTAAAAATACTGAATGTAAATGACAAATCGCAGTCTTGGACCCAGAGCGTTCACACTAAACATGAGCGACTTAAAGGAAAATTAAAGTTTTTTTTTACAATCTGAGCCTTCTTTCGGCAATAAAACAAGTACTTTTACTCACCCATAGCAGTTTGGTGTCAATTGGAGCAGTATCGCAGAACTTATGTTGAGCCGTTCTGTTCTACTAGTGATCCCGTATCCGTTAGCGTGAGTGCTCGGGGCACTGATTTGCGGTGTCCAAATAACACAAACTTTAGCACTTTTCAAATCACAGAAGATCGCTGTGTCAGGGTAGACTTTTAGTAGATTCCAAAACGGCCTGAAACCCGATATCGCAACAGAAAAGTAAAGTTCAGAGCGGTGTTAGCTTCTTTCGGACTAGCGGTGTTTACAAAACAGCTGAGTTCATGCATGCGCACTGTCCTCTCTGATGATGTCATCAAATGAAACTATAGCTGGATATCGGGTTTCAGGCCGTTTTGGAATCCACTAAAAGTCTACCCTGACACAGCGATCTTCTGTGATTTTTTAAAAGTGCTAAAGTTTGTGTTATTTGGAGAGCGCAAAGTAATGCCCCGAGCATATGATACGAGCACCATGTTAACGGATACGGGATCATTAGTAGAACAGAACGGCTCCAACATAACTTCTGCGATACCACTCCAATTGACACCAAACTGCTATGGGTGAGTAAAACTACTTGTTTTATTGCCGAAAGAAGGCTCAGATTGTAAAAAAACGTTACTTTTCCTTTAACAGTGAGCTATACTCCATAATCTAAGGGAGAGCTTGGTTGTGGGTAAATAATGCTATATTTAAATATTTCAAGCATGTATGCATTTATTTATTCTTATTGACACTGAGCAGTTCTTTATTCCCAAAAGGACAGCCTCCCCTGACTGCACGTTACCATCTCCACTCGGTTCCAAACGTGGCGGCTGCGTTGCTCCTTCAGTCGCATGTACTTCCCTTTTATGACGTAAAGGGCGACCAAGGCAAATTTTCGCCTTTCAAACAGAGAGTCTAATTTGCGCATCTGAAGCGGCGTCAAGCGAATGTTTCAGCGGCCAAACCAGAAATTGGCAATGATTGAACATTATTGGACCATCTTCATCGGTAGGTTGCACTAGGCCTACACACTCCCTTGAAAATTCTGTATTTCAGGAGCACTAAATCTACAACAATATGACTGGAGTGCTACACATATTTTCAATCATTTCATTCAATAACCAATGACTTTTCAATCATTTCTCACACAATACCTCATCTCCAGCAGAAATATTATAAATTGAACTATGAAGTGTAAGAACCATGAGTGTGAAAGGCTCCTGTAGAGAGGTGTCCTTGCTTTGGTAGGTCAGGCAAACAGAGCATTCAGCAAGGGCCAAACATGGAGCACATTATTACTCATTACCGCAGACATCATTAGACTAAGGTCTTAAGGGAACATGGTCAATTTGCTTTCCAAAAATATCAGGCCGGTTTGTTCATTTTAGGGACCTGCTGGAAAATTAAATGGAAATGTAAATCCAGCCTTGAAGACAGTTTTCTATCTCGTTTCAAGCACTGGGCACGTTTACATGGTCAGTAAAAATCAGATAACTGGAATCAGATAACCCAATAATTACTAGTAGATGATTTTTGGTGTGTGTTTACATGCAAGAGAGAAATCTGATCTCAAACACACCTTTATTTTTGTTGTGCAAATCACAGTCTGTCTCCTTTAAATCTCGGAAATGAAGCTTCCAATCTGTGCCCTCAGCCCTACGCCAACACATACCACATTTATACTAGTCAGTGTGAGTGAAGTGTCTTGCCTAAGGACACAGTGCCGGTTTTTGTCACTGATACCCCACTGTGGCATCTGGTATTCCCAGTGGTCTCCCATCCAAGTACTATCCAGGCCCTGACTGCCAGATCAGACTTTAACAAGGAGGTTTGGCCACACAATCAGTTACATCAGTTACATAGAATGGTCCACGTTTCCGTTGGGGGATCTATCACCTGCTTCTCCATGGAGATGTTATTGCTTTGGCTGGAATGTCCCACAGCATGGCAACGTATCTTATTTAATCAATTACATGTGTTTTTATTGCTAAAAATACCCCAAAACATGTAGTCTTACCATCATTGGGGTCGACTCTCCACAGATCTGACCTGTAACTTGTCCTGGATGCCTGCTGCTTGACTCCATGGGGACATATAGTCGTTAAATACAGTCATACCTCATCTTACGAAATTAATTCGTTCCAGAAGTGGTTTCGTAACATGATTTTTTTGTAAGTAGAGTCGCAATGGGGGATTCGGGTGACTGCGAAGCCGAGCGCGCATCCGAGCGAGCATTATTAGAATTTTTGAGATTTCGCGTTTCGTAACTTAAATTTTCTTTCGTATTCATAGACGAAAATTTTACGTAAAGGCATTTCGTAACTTGGATTATTCATTAGTTGAGTCTTTCGTAAGGTGAGGTATGACTGTACCAGGAAGATGAACATTCCAGGCTTAGCAATGGCATCTCCATTGAGGCAAGCAGAAAAATTACACATGTTTCAGATAGTGATACATTTTGTACGTTTATGAACACATCGCGAACATGTTTATGAGCACATCTTATGCTTCTCTTAAGGCTTGACAAAGCACATAAACACAGTTACATTAGTTACAAATACAATCTGCATATATTTGACCATAAAGGAGAAACAGTTGATAAGAGAGCGCCAAAGTTGCTTCTATGCTAAGCCCAGACCCATGATTATTAGTGTGCATTTGGTAAATAGCGGACATCCACTCGTGCTGCTTCATTTGCATTCTGATGAAAGTGGAGTGGCTGTGCGAACCCGGGGTTATCTGTGGCGCCGACCAATCAGACGCGGCTGCTCGAGAGGGTGGGCCACGGACCTCTCTCCAATCACTTCCTTCATAACAATTAAAATATGCAAAGTGATCATTTTCCTTAAGTAGCCTTAAACGTGCGGCCTATCTAAGTGTGAGCAAAATTGCCTAAAGCTTGTGGTTCAGGAGGGGGGATATATTATGCAAATGCAACAACGGACTCTTGAAAGCCTCATTTTCCCCGTAATAAGCATAGTGTTTCATTTAATTCCTGCCTCTTATTAAAAATGACAGTTCTTTTGCTCGTTCTGATGGTTATATCTGACACAAACCCGCGCGACACGAGCGGCTAAAGCGTTTTTAGATGATGGTTACATTGGCCAAGTAATTATGCACTCCAGTGTCCAGAAATAAGGTTTAATTACACAGTGATCGCCGGTGATGGACAGTGGCGAGTGGTGCGCGACGCCAGAGCGCAATCCATCAATGCCAAAACTCCGCGCCGCTTTTTAATTCCTCCTTCATTTGCATCATAACCCCCGCGACAAGTTGCACGGAACGCCGCTAAATGTTAATAGGAGCTGTCTGTCCGGCTCAAAATGGACGCTTAAACCATTTCAATTCTTTTCTCTTCCTGGTTCAATCCTCGCAGCATAAATAGTCGTCCGGACAGAAGAATCGCGGAAGACACAGCACGGTCAATGTGGTGCTAATTGGGAGCAACGTGGTAAGTTTTATCTCCCAAGCGTTAACGGACAAGTTTAATTCCTGCGGTTAGTGAAGTGTTAGTATAGGCATTTTAAGACGCGCTCCAAAGCAAGGCCCCGATGTCGTACCTAATCCCAATCCTTAGAGACTGCAAAGTGATGTTTTTATTAATTGAAAATGATTATTGGCTCAGATGTGTTTCCGCACTTTTATAAGGTCGATTGGAGCCAAGTTGTTCCATTATCAAGTCATCTTCTCGCTATATATTCTTTATTAAATGTGGGATGTCCCAAAGCACTGCAGCAGGGTCAAATGCACACAGCAGCACCCACTTTAGACCAAATAGGGTACTTGACTCGGGAAAAAGTGATTTTTTTTTAGCGTAATAAGTTGGAAAATGGCGTGTTTTGTAGTCATGACCATCCACAAAAGAGAACGCAACATCCCGGTCTTAGATACTTACAATGTGACCTCGCTAATCCCCAGGTATTTCAGGCAATTTTTATCTTGATTTGAAAAAATAATGAGATGTATGGAAACAGAGAGAAAACATTCAGCAGACAGACTTTGACCCATGAATATAATTAGAATCAAGAGCAGGGTGTGTGTGTGTGTGTGTGTGTGTGCGTGTGTCCAACAAAAACACTTAAACCACTGAAATTTCCACTCGTATTGACGCAATTGTCAATAAATGTGTTGTAAATTTGTGGAGTTTTTGTTGCCAATTTCTCATGAGTGAAGTTACATGTTTTACTGCAGCGCTTTATAAAGTTTGATTGATGGTTTGGGGAAAAAAATGGTTATATCATAAACATCTTTAAAATCATACTTGTAATTTTGCCTTTTTTAATGAGCCTTTTTTTGTTTCCGCACATGTGTTAATAATCCTGCATCTTAGCTTTTATCCTATGAATTCTCCAAAAACTCCTGACATCATCAGGCGGTAATTCATCAGATTCATCCTGATCATTTAAAGAGGTAGTACCTGATTTTCACACACAAAATGCTCATATCCACATGCATTCATTTTGTGACAAAGTGAAATGTAGCATGGGCTGCGCAGTGTGGTCATCCATAGCGGTGTTTACATCCAGATTGGTGAGAATTACTTTATTTTTAACTACAGCTTTGGAAAAAAATAAGAGACCACTGCAAAATTATCAGTTTTTCTGATTTTACTACTTATAGGTATGTGTTTGGACAAAAGGAACATTTTTGTTTGAGTCTATAAACCACTGACAACATTTCCCCCAAATTCCAAATAAAAATATTATCGTTTAGAGCATTTATTTGCAGAAAATGACAAATGGTCAAAATAACAAAAAAGATACATGTTTTCAGACCTCAAACAATGCAAAGAAACAAGATCAAATTCATTTTAAAACTACATAATACTAATGTTTACACTTAAGAAGAGTTCAGAAATCAATATTTGGTGCAATAACCCTTATACATGTAGAGATGCTGACTTCAGAAAAAAATGCAGTGGTCTCTTATTTTTTTCCAGGGCTGTATACAGAAAACATGCAGTAGTTTCCCACAAATATACAAAACAACACAGTACAACTTCACAAACCTGATGTGATGCACAGTGGTTTCATAAGCAAAATTCGCACTGATTGTAATCAGAAAGCATTCCAAACAATAAAAGGTAACATGGTGATCTAAACAGTGTAATACTTCTTAGAAGTGTAATACCCCTCTTTAAGCATTTGTCTTTAACACTCATAGCTACTTTTTCTAACCTCTACAAAACTGTCACAATGAAGTAAAACCGAATGAAATATCGGTTAGTTGGAACTAGAAGAGGTGGGCTGATTCATGCTGTTCAGTCACTCTCACCTTTTTTAAAGAAAACACCTAAACAGGACTGTGCATGCTCATATTGACTGCAGGCTCCTGAAAATGTGTTTAAATCCATTTTCTATTTTTTTACGAGTTTTCAAATAATCTACACTTTTTGGGGGGTGTTTCCTACAGTAATGTGTGCAGTGTGTTGCTGCGGTTACTGCTGAACATTCTGCCAAAGAAATATATGCAGAACACCCCAGTGTGATGTCATTGCAAAGTATCAATAAATTCAAATACTGTCTGGGTAGCTGTTGTTGTTGTTGGTTGTTGTTGTTGGTTGTTGTTGATTGTTGTTGGTTGTTGTTGTTGTTGTTGGTTGTTGTTGTTTGTTGGTGTTGGTGGTTGTTGTTGTTGTTGGTTGTTGTTGTTGTTGGTGGTTTTTGTTGTTGGATGTTGTTGTTGGTTGTTGTTGTTGGTTGTTGTTGGTTGTTGTTGTTGGTTGTTGTTGTTTGTTGTTGGTGGTGGTTGTTGTTTGTTGTTGGTGGTGGTTGTTGTTGTTGTTGGTTGTTGTTGTTTGTTGTTGTTGTTGGTTGTTGTTGTTGGTTGTTGTTGTTGTTGGTGGTTGTTGTTGTTGTTGGTTGTTGTTGTTTGTTGTTGTTGGTGGTTGTTATTGGTTGTTGTTATTTGTTGGTTGTTGTTGTTGGTTGTTGTTGTTGTTGGTTGTTGTTGTTGTTGGTTGTTGTTGTTTGTTGTTGGTGGTGGTTGTTGTTGGTTGTTGTTGTTTGTTGTTGTTGTTGATTGTTGTTGTTGTTTGTTGTTGTTGTTGTTGTTGTTGTTGGTTGTTGTTGTTGTTGTTGGTTGTTAGTTGTTGTTGTTTGTTGTTGTTGGTTGTTGTTGTTTCTACTTGCAGTTTTCATTGTCAATATACTGTATGTTTGTTGAGATAAACATGCTGCCTAGCCCTTGAGAAAAATATGAACTTTTTATTTAAACTATGGAACTCTGTTGGAGGGCACGTAACCACTGCTTGTCTCCATAGCGTTGTTTTTGCCCCACACCTGGAATGTTCCACAGTATGGCATTAAACATACAGTATATCTCTTGGAGACAAGCAGCTGAATCCACCACCAAGTCAAACTGCAATTAATTACCAATTAAAACATATCATGTAATTGAATGAATGTAAAATAACATGTACGTAAGTGATCTAAACAGTTTAATACTCCTTAGAAGTGTTTGTCTTTAACATTAATAGCTACTATTTGTAACCGGCACAAAATTATTACGATGAAGTAAAACTGAATAAAATAGCAGAAGAACAGCTAAAACAGATCATTTATAATTTTCTCCTTTACTTAAATAATCCTGAGTTATTGGAACATCTCATCAAATCTATCTTGGAAGAATTCTCCATCCAGCCCGTGCTACCTCCTCTTGTTTCTGTACTCATTAACACCCAGCCTACACTACGGTTTCCTGTGCATTTTCCTTCTCTAGCTGCAGCAGTGGTGGAGGAGAGAAGATCTGCCCTCCCAATGAGCCTCAGGTCAACGTTTTCACATCCGCAGACAGGAGCCCCGCAAAAAATCCCTCCCAATCACCTTTATTTATAGCCGGCTGTGTCCAAGAAGTGTCTCTCCATTTCACCATCAGATAACAAGCTGTGATCGCACCTGAATGTCTTCCACACAGATATGTTTAAAGTGTGTTTGAGCCTGTGAACTGTAATATGCTTGTACAATTGAGGGACACTTGGAAAAAATAACTATAATTCATGTGATGTTAGTTTTTCAAATTGTGCAAAGTGGAATTGTCGATTTGAAAATGGGGATTGCTTTTCCGAGGAACAAACAGACTAAGTGAGCCAGGAAATCTATGACATGTACGGTACAAATAGTGCTTCCTTGTTAGCTTGTATTGAAGAACAATGTCAAAATGCTAAAGCTTCTTAACGTTAAAGGTCCATACTATTTTCTGATCTATGTTATATTGTTTCCTCATCAAAAACAGACCTGGAGTTGTGTTTTGTTTCATTTACACATGTTTATGACACAAACCCTGCATATTCAGGCTGAATTCTCCTGTCAGACTGAACCAACAGTTGGTTATACCCAGTGACGTGTGGTGAGGTTTACAGCTGGTGAGGCAAAGTGCAGTAGGCTCAATATTGATGGGCACTAAACTGCTTATATTTTCTTTACAAACACATAAGAATCACCTTTACTAATAAAAGCATTTGCCGTACTTTGTGTACTATAGTGCGCACCTGACTATAAGCCGCACCAACGAATTTTTTTTTTTAAATTAAGATTTATACATATATAAGCCGCACCTGACTATAAGCTGCAGGTGTCCACATTGTAACTTGAGATATTTACACAGAAAGATGGTACACAAAAGGATTTTTAAATTTTATTTTAATTAATGTAAATACCGGTACGTGCTTTTTCCAAACCGCGCCTAAGGCAGTAACACAGCAGAAACACGGCAGTAAAACAACTGTAAAATGGCCAGCCTGTAGCCTCTGGAAGCCTTAAAATAAAGTTTCAAGTTTAACTTTAAGGGTAAACCCCCTGAACTCAATCTCACAGAACTGTTGATACCTGTAGGAGATTTTAAAGGTCCCATGGCATGAAATTTTCACTTTCTGAGGTTTTTGAACGTTAATGTGAGCTCCCCTACCCTGTTTAGCCCCCCCCCCCCCCCATGGCTAAAAGTTGCGAAATGTCTAAACTGAGCATTTGCGGTCCTTTTCTGCGTTACACAAAACCAGTGTTCAAACGGGCGAGTTCGGACAAGGCACCTTATTGACGTCAGATCGGCAAATGCAGCTCCAGCCCCTCCCTCTGTCTCCGCTCAGCGTCCCTGTATATCCCGCCCATAGAGTTTGGACTGTGAATGCGCTACAATGCGAAATGCGTTTTTTTTATTTGCATGGAGGCACGTCCGAGTGTTTCTAGGCTCGCAAGTCCCTTACCCGACCCTCTGGACCTCTGAAATACCAGTGGTTTAATTTTATTTTCTGTGTAAATATGCTTTTTTTCATTGCAAAGTCTCCCATCTGTCTTCCTGTGTTAAACACGGAAGAGAGCAGATAGCTGCGTCGAGCTGCGCTTCGAGCGGGGGAAACCCGCCCCCCCGCTTCTTAGCCAATCTCTCTGTCCTTCTCATTTGCACTGAAGCAGCAACACCCACAATAAAGCATTTTAGACACATATCTAGCCTCATGAAGACTGTCAGAGTCATATCTCATGCAGTGAGTGTTGATTTTGAAGAAGGATTCATTTACAGTATTAGGGAACCATTAAGGAGCCATATAAAAGCATCAAGTACCATGTCATGGGACCTTTAAGTGGCTAAAACAAGGCTTCATTAATTCATGAACTCTCGTCAGTTATTTACCGTACTACATTCGCTGTCTTGATAAAGAATTAATTCATACATAAGCCGCACCTGACTATAAACCGCAGGGTCCGAAGTGTGAGAAAAAGTAGTGGCTTATAGTCCCAAAAGTACGGTTTATAAACATATATTTTCAGTCACAGAACCTGACTGAAAATAATCTGTGGACAGAATTGCCACATTAGGCCTATAGATAATGTGTTTACTAATGATTTCCTTAGTTGTAAAAAAGGCTCAGTGCAGTGAAATGTGACACCATCTAGTTTAAACTTCTAGTCCATATTTGTGTAGTAAATGTGGATGTCCCCGCAGAGACAGAGACACAGATGAGAGGACAGCCTTACCTCGGCTCTGGACAAACGCAGTTTAATGTTATTAACTCACTAAATGTGCTTCTTCATGCACAAGATTATTTGTCTTGATGATAAGAAGACAAAGCACTTGAAAACAGTTCATATATGTTATTTGATAAGTTTAAATGGAGAAACAGTGAGGCAGCGCTGAATGAACACACCCTGTGCAGTGGGTATGTGGCTGCGCTGTCAGCAAGTACTGGATGTCCCAGTGTTCGCTTTTTTAAACCACAGAACTCATCATAAAATCACAAGAAATCACCAATAATATGGGAAATAACCAGCTATATCATATATAATGTAAGTATTTCTTATTGACACTGAGCAGATTTTTTTTAACCCCAAAATGAAGCACTGCCTCACCTGCCTCCTCTGACCGCACGTCGCTGGTTACACCTTGTGATGTCATGTGATAATGCAAGAAGTGCTCCACTGTGATTTTAAACTCCATACGTATTCACGAGAATCATTTGGATAATTTCAGTCCTGGAATTGCCAATCTCTACTGAACTAAATGCAAAAGGAGCTGTTAAATTGAAAACTACCGCTTCATGACATCACAAGGTGGAACAGAGCATTTCGAGCTTGGGAGATGTAGACAGACTAATAATAAAGGGTTACTCAAACAAGGGTTACTCAAGGTTTACTCAAACAAAACACAACTGCAGGTATGTTTTTGATTAAGTAACAGCATTATAAATGGCTTAAAGCTTACAGGAGTCAATTTTGTGCAATATAGGACCTTTAAGCAAACAGATGTAGCTATCGTGAGCAACAAAAAACGAACTTCCATATCGGTATACAATTGTTTCCTCATTTCATGGTTTTATAAAGACATACTGTAGGCAAAAGACAAATAAATGCTTTATTGTCAGCATTAGCTTCACTAGTTACATACAGCTCTGGAAAAAAAAGATCAGTTTTTCTGATTTTACTACTTATAGGTATGCGTTTGGGCAAAAGGAACATTTTTGTTTGAGTCTATAAACTACTGACAACATTTCCCCCAAATTCCAAACAAAAATATTATCATTTAGAGCATTTATTTGCAGAAAATGACAAATAGTCAAAATAACAAAAAAGATACATGTTTTCAGACCTCAAACAATGCAAAGAAACAAACAGAGCAAATATAGTAGGCCTGTCAGTCACAATGTTGAAACTGAAAATCTACACAGAATGAACCAACTAAGAGTCCCATGGGTAATGTTTAAAATGATATACTTCTAAGATAAACTAGATTTTTATAAATGCATAAAAAAGACTCATTTTGGATACCATTTGCCAAACTACATGCACTCACACTTCATATTACTATTAAACCAAGAATGTTAATATTAATTGTATCCACTATTATGGAGGACAGTGACACAGTGGGTTACGAGATGTTTGTTTATTCACTCACATTGTCAACTTCAGTTAGCAATGTTTTCTATTAAAAGGGGGGAGGAGGGGAGTCTATGTCTACCTTGTTCCCCTGGGCCCTAAAAAAGTCTGTCAACAGCCCTGATTACTGGCTATGAAAAGGAGGGCATCCAAAATAAACATAAAACAAACAAAAACTTCCATGTCGACATACAATTGTTTCCTCATTTCATGGTTTTATAAAGACATACTGTAGGCAAAAGACAAATAAATGCTTCATTGTCAGCATTAGCTTCACTAGTTACATACAGCTCTGGAAAAAAAAATATATACGTTTTTCTGATTTTACTACTTATAGGTATGTGTTTGGGCAAAAGGAACATTTTTGTTTGAGTCTATAAACTACTGACAACATTTCCCCTAAATTCCAAATAAAAATATTATTGTTTAGAGCAGGGGTCTTCAACGTTTTTCAGGCCAGGGACCCCCAAACAGATGGCGAACTGGGCCAGGGACCCCCTACTATATATACGGCATAGAATTGTGTTTTATATTAAACTGAGCTTAGTGTCATGTATAAACATTGCTACTCTGTTATGGTACATCCAATACAAGGAAATAATACACAGGTTAATACTGTATTTTACACTATAAAATTATATTATTTTAAAGTGAAATCAAAAGATTTCGCGACCCCCCTGCAGTACCTCCGCGACCACCCTAGGGGTCGTGACCCCCCTGTTGAAGACCTCTGGTTTAGAGCATTTATTTGCAGAAAATGACAAATGGTCAAAATAACAAAAAAAGATACATGTTTTCAGACCTCAAACAATGCAAAGAAACAAGATCGAATTCATTTTAAAACAATATAATACTAACGTTTACACTTAAGAAGAGTTCAGAAATCAATATTTGGTGCAATAACCCTTATTTATGTGTGAGAGCGTGTCTGGAGTTAATGCACACCTATCCCCCTGTGTTCCCTCTACCACTGTTCATCATATTTCACATGGTATCACCCGCACACTACTGCACTGACTCTGTATTCCTAAGTATTTGAATCCTGCTGCTGTCAGAGACTATACTGGACCCTGTGCAATATGACTCTACTGTGCAATATAGTGTAAATGTACATCTTCATATCTTTTTTCATATTTTACTTGTGTATATTGTATATATTGTGCAAATCTAACTCATTTTTTAACATCTATTTTATTCTATTTTTATATAGTGTGTCTATTATGCATCTGTTGTTGGCTGCTCCAAATGACATCTCACTATACTTCTATTCTATTCAATTTTTAATCGCAGCTTTCATGCTCTCCACAAGTCTTTCACATTGTTCTTGACTTTATTCCACTCCTGGTGCAAGAACTGAAGTAGCTCAGCTTTGTGTTTGTGTTGGAATTCAACAGACGCTGGAATGGAATGGCTGTAATACATGTAGAGATGCTGATTTAAGAAAAAATGCAGTGGTCTCTTATTTTTTTCCAGAGCTGTAGAGTCAATGTGATGATGGGTAAGTAAATTCAGTCTTTCCGTCCATCTTGACCTTTTCCCAAATATGCTAATAACTTCTGGCTCCTTCGATTCCAGGTTTCATGACCCATCACAACTTTATATGAGCCACTGGCCCATTAACTTCCATAATAAAACCCTAAACCCTTTCATGTGTCGAAATAACAGCCATAATTTTATTTAATTTCAATGATGACGAATAGTGTCAAGTTTAATTATGGACATTGACACGATCTTGTAAGGGAAATTTTGGGTGCGAAATGTCACCTCAAATTAGCCAGACTGTCAATTTTCAGTTCTCGGTCCTCGGAACTTGGAAGACTGTGAAGCCCCAGTAGAGCTGTAACTGGCCTGGATGGGTGGACGGATCTTTAGTCCGCCTTAACCCCTGGCTACGAACAAGAGCCGCTAATGGGCTAGCAATGACGGGCTAGCACATGTCATGGCAATCACTGGAAACATACACCATCACTCTTTCAATTCCAGCTCGCTAACGTCATTATCCGGCGCGTATCTTCCTGGTTTCGTGACAGTTCGAGCACGGAGGAGAAATGCAAATTGATTTCATATCAGCGGTGGCATTTTTCTGGGCCCCACGTGTAACATAGGCTGTCATTTCAAAGGGTCGAGATATGAAAATCGCATAGGAAAAATGTCAAAGTGAAAAGAAGGGAGCGCATAATTGACAATGTGCTGTTTACTCAGATCGTTGGCCCGTAGAACAAGATAGGGCCTAATGCCACATTGTGATCGGGCAGTTTAAGAGGGCGCCATTGTGATTGTGATGGGGATGGAGGGTGAGATGAGAGGTGTATGCAGTTCAAGTGAGTCTATTGTGGTTGTCAGTCAATTTCCATTTCATTTTTCAGTGTGAAATAGTGTAGAAGTGTGTTGTGATGGACTACTGATGTCCATGTGTTTTGTGAGGTAATCAGGGGTGTTTTTAAATTATGATTTTATATGTATTTCAAGGATCATAAAAACTTGTTTTATTGTTCAAGGTGCATTATGTTCATTTTCTGATGGGAGGGTTCATAGGGTATATGAAGAGGGGAGACAATTTTTTAGTCATTTTTATTTTTAATATAAATTTATGCTGAATGTATCACTCTTCACCCCCGTTTCACCTCACTTAAAGCCACAGTATGTAATTTTTTAGACAAAAATAAAAGCATGTTTGTTTTTTGTTTGGCTTGCATCTCCGCAAACCAGAATCTCATTTGTCCTGGACTAGAACCTCCTCCTGCTCCATGGAAATGTTGTTCTTATGGCTATAACCTTTCACAGTATGGCATAACACATATCCACCTCCATGGAGAATGTTCCATAGTATAGTTTAAATGTTTTATTTCCATGGAATCCTGCAGGTGACGTACCACCTCCAGAAAGTTACATACCGTACCTTAAAACAAAGCCCATAAACACAATACTCTGTAGTATATGCAATAATAGTAGTAGTAGTAGTAGTAGTAGTAGTAGTAGTAGTAGTAGTAGTAGTAGTATATGCAATAATAGTAGTAGTAGTAGTAGTATATGCAATAATAGTAGTAGTAGTAGTAGTAGTATATGCAATAATAGTAGTAGTAGTAGTAGTAGTAGTAGTATATGCAATAATAGTAGTAGTAGTAGTAGTAGTATATGCAATAATAGTAGTAGTAGTAGTAGTAGTAGTATATGCAATAATAGTAGTAGTAGTAGTAGTAGTAGTATATGCAATAGTAGTAGTAGTAGTAGTATATGCAATAATAGTAGTAGTAGTAGTAGTAGTATATGCAATAATAGTAGTAGTAGTAGTAGTAGTATATGCAATAGTAGTAGTAGTAGTAGTATATGCAATAGTAGTAGTAGTAGTAGTATATGCAATAGTAGTAGTAGTAGTAGTAGTATATGCAATAGTAGTAGTAGTATATGCAATAGTAGTAGTAGTAGTAGTAGTAGTAGTAGTAGTAGTAGTAGTAGTAGTAGTAGTAGTAGTTGTTGTTGTTGTTGTTGTTGTTGTTGTTGTTGTTGTTGTTGTTGTTGTTGTTGTTGTTGTTGTTGTTGTTGTTGTTGTTGTTGTTGTTGTTAATAATAATAATAATAATAATAGTAACTGGTAAGATTTCAAAATCAATTCCAACCACTTTGTATAAAACAAATCTTTTCTATTACTGATATAATGGCTCAGTATTGTTTGATAACCAAAATACCAACCTTAAATGCAATGTTAACTAGATTAAATGAATTATTATATCAGATGTGTCTAATAATGTACAAAATAATCCCCCTCTTGAAGGCCTGTGGCTGCTGTCACGCGCCTCTAAGAGCAAAGCAGATGATTTCAGATGGAGTTCAATACCAGTGGAGAAGTGAAGAATCTGATGACATAAGCAATCTGTGCACATGAACAGGAAAAGTTTAAATCACAAAAAGCCCAAATGACTGCCTCAGGTGCTGGTTCTCTCCCTCTCTCTGTCAGTCTCTTTCTTTCTCTCTCTCTTTCATACCAGCCCCCGTCTCTCTCTCCTATTTATTCTTTATCTTTTTCTTGTTCACTCTCTCTCTCTTCCTCTCTCTATCTTGCTCTCTCATTTACACTCTTTCACCCCACCTACCTCTCTCACACTCTGTCTCATTACCCCTTCTCTGTCTCTTGCCCCTCTATAATTTTCTCTCCCTTTCACCCTCTTGTTTCCACCTATCTCTCTCCTGCTCTCTCCCTCTGTGTCTCTTTTCTCTCTCTCTCCCTCCCTCTCTTGTTTCCACCTCTCTCTTTCCTGCTCTCTTCTTAACCCCTCGCTTGACTGCCATCCAGATGTCTCAGCGTTATAGAATCATATTTAATGACTGACAAATGCTGTGTTTTATGCCCAATCACAGCTCCAGTGATGGACATGTCATTGTCACAGCATTACACACACACACACACACACACACACACACACACACACACACACACACACACACACACACACACACACACACACACACACACCTGTCTGTCATTCTGCACTGACTCATCACCTCCCGTCTCTCACCAAACGCCTGTTTTCTGTACCTAAACGTTTGTCTTACTCATTATTTTTCATGGACCGGTAACTCCAACTACACTCTGATCTGATTTTTGTCTTGTTTGTCCAAAGAACTGATCAAACATATGTGTTTAAGCAGGTCAAAGAGCCAAAAGTGAGACCCGGGTCTAAGAGACAGTCAGGGGTAGTAAGTTAGCATTAGCATGAAAATTAAAGCTATACTACTGATTAGGTATAATTACTAAATTACTAATTACTAAAAGCACTAACATGCATATAACTGTGCTTTTCAAAGTTCAAAGTCAGCTTTATTGTCAAAAACCATGTACAGGTTGCACACAGGATTTGAAATTGCAGCTCTCCATAGTCCCACGGTGAACTTACTTTGGCAAGTACTCGTAGATTTCAGAATGATGGAAAGTAAGCACTGTTGCCATAGCAATTAACATTTCAAAATGACATGCTTACATATCTTTGGTCAAAATGGTGCCTATAAAAAGGAAGTCCATATACTCTTTCTTTGAGCATTTTGGAGTGCTATAGAGTTGAGCAAATTGTACGAACATGTGAAAAAAAATAAAGAAATCACTTGACTCACTAACTTGGAGATTCCATAGCGATTACTTTGCTGGAATGTTCCATAATGGCATCAAACGTATCTCTTTCCATGCAGAAAAGCAGGGGACGCCACAAGGCAAATTACAGGTCAGATCTGTGGATTTGTGTTTTCAAGTTACTGAATAAATGAGACCAGACACGGAAAAAAAACAGTCACAAGCCGTCTCAGAGGTGTTTTGAGTTATTCACAGATTCTGAAAGTGTAGATTCTAAGCTTTCCAACGATGCCTTACACATGGAAATCTGAGAACATTTGAAGAATTTGTGGCCATTTGAAAACAGCACATCTGAAAAGAACGAGCTGAGAAAAGCCACATTAAAGATTCTCTAACTCCAGGCCTACAGAGTTCATTTGCATGACATTAAGCAAAGCCCTCCCCCATCACTGACATCACTGTGGTGTGGTGTTTCAGGGCAGGTCAGAATTAGAAGGTACTTTGTTTAAATGGAAATGCTTTTATAACAAAAAGTCCATATAATCATTCAATAATTCAATAATACACAGGATAATATGTTAAGTCAAAGTCACCTGTATTGTCAGTTTAATACAGTACAATATGAAATGCATTATACTGGTCTAGTTCTGGCTTAGTCCTGTTTTAGTCCAGGTTTAGTTCTGTTTTAATCCTGTTTTAGTCCTGTTTTAGTCCTGTTTTAGTCCTGGTTTAGTCCTGGTTAGTCCTGTTTTAGAACATTCATTGCAAGAAAATCCCCAACATTGAGAACCAGGTAGCTGACTCTCCACCAAATAACCACAGTGCACCTTTATTGTCTCTGCACATTGTCCCTTAACTAAACCATCAACCACCACTCACACATGCACAATTATACAGCCAAAATGAGTGATGTGTGATGAGTGTTGTGCCCAACAACACAACAAAAACATCTGCAACACTGGTCTACAAGCAAAATGCTTCCGGAACAAAAGTAGTGAAATTTTTCTTGGTTTAGGTCACTAATAAAGAAAAAGTAAGTCAGAAGGGCTGATTGGCTATAGTTTCCAAGATATAGTATTGGGACAAAATAGGAAATTTATGCAAAATGAGGCAAAAACGGTAGTTTATCAGAAGATACAGTGTGTCTACAAGCAACCAGTTCTATCTGAAAGCCTGTCTGCACATTCACATACATTCATTTTAATATGTGTACAGTTTTAACATAAGAGAGATGCCTCGAAATTGTGTGCACCTGATGTCTTTTAAGCAAAAATGCCTAAATCTATTGTATAAACAGATGCGATTTTGATGTATAACAATATCATTAAATATCTTGAATACATTAGCTAACCAGCACAGTTATCAATTGATTTTCAGTTCATCTTATCAATATAAATGAGATTTAGCCACTTTTATCTCGGAAGCGGAGCAAGCCCAAAAATGTATAGACCAGTGTAATCAACATCAATTCAAACACTTACAGAAATGTGTAATATTATTTGAAACCCAGCTAGCATAACGGCACACAGCACAGCCCCACACCCACATTTCATTGACTGGACCCATTCCCATGACTGGAGGAGAAAGAGAGGCTTTATATTTCGTGCTGTCAAAATGTTAGGTCATTCTATCAAGGCCGAGCCACTTGTGCACAATGGCATAGTGAGCCTTGTGTTGAAAAGAGAAAAGAGTGGGAGAAAGAACTGATCTATTCACTGCAAGAAAAACCTGCTCCCAAAGACAGCACAGAAAATTACTGTTGCATTTTTATTTTTTTTTTACTTTTATTCATACAGTAAATATGAGAGCTATGCCTTTCCGATGTGCATAATAGTGAAGTGACCGAATGTGATCATAACAATCTCACTTCATTTCTTAAATAGAAAGAATGTGAAGCTATATTTTTTCATACACTGAGCATCTGGGTAGGAATTTTGTCGGATAATTTCTTTGCTTTTTGGTGGAATTTCTGAAAAGTGGAATTAATTGAGTTTAGCAAAAAGACACACAAATAAAACCTATGATAGCAAGGACATTCTGTGGGTATTTATCACAAACAACTTGTAACCTGCGCATTACCTTGAAATGTAATGGAAGATGAAGTGTAAGAAAATAAAACTTGGCATGCTTTGTTCTCTCGAGTGTTATTGAAAAAGAACATGAGTAAACTTTTAAAAATTTGATTAATGTGATCTTTCTGTGAAGTGTCAATGTTGTTTTAGCAGTAGCATTAGTTTGTGATTACACCCACACTAATTTTGTAATGGAGAAAGACGAAATTACTTTTGTTAAAGGTGCACAGTGTAACATTTGTAGTGTAGGGTCTGCCATCTGCTTGTCTCCATGGAAACTAGAATGTTCCACAGTATAATCTAAACTGATCTATGAGCAGGTTACAGTACGACGCAACTACTAGGGTAGCCACCGGCATGAAACAGGAAAGGAGGACACTTGTGTTCAGAAAGGAGGACAAAGGCCCTAAAGTGAGGACACCTTGTTTTTGTTTTTTTTTGTTTTCCCTCGGGAAAAACAAAGAATGTGCGCTGAGAATGTGCACTGCTCGCACATTCTCAGCGCACAAGAAAACCTATGCAGCGCACTGTAAATCAGGGATGAAAGAGCTTTTAGCGGATCTCCGCTTTTTATTCAGCCGCGGGGTCATTTTTTTTTTTATATCTGCAAAGTGCGAGCCGCACGGGGGGGGTGCATTTCGGATGTCGCGCACAGGAATTCCAAGCATTACTAGTCGCAAATGAATAATATTTTGTCTTTAGGGAACAAGGAGCAGACCACCTGGCTCATTGAGCTGAGGCGGGACTTGTTCCATTTCGCAGACGCCCATGCGGTCCCCAGACTGCACTCAGGGCTCAGCGAGTATGCACCGCCTCGACTGCAGACTGAGACCACACTCCGAACCGTGCATTCGCTGAATTGGGAAACGGCGAACATCGCAGAGTAGCAAGTGTAAATAATGGGTGGGGATTTATGACGATTTATGCAACGAAAGGAGGACAAAATGTAAAAAAGGAGGACACGTGACAGACGGCCGGACAGACAGCTCTAAAACCGGACTGTCCGGACGAAATCCGGACGAATGGTCACCCTAGCAACTACACTACATTATGATTCAGATCTGTGGAGAGCCGTCCCTATTCACAGAAGGAATTGTTGTATTTTTGAGCAACAGAAACACCTGTAATGAATAAATGCGAGTTTTCACATGACGTCATAAACCGGAAGTTGGCCATGTTGGAGATATTCGAAACAAAGCAAACAGTGCATTTATGCCGCAAAGTTAAAAAAAAACTAAAAAAAAAGCAAAATGGTCAACTATTGTCGAGTCTTAGGGTGTCACAATAGATCGGACAGAGAAAAACACCTGCAGTTCTATCGTTTACCTAAAGTAGTGACCAACCAGGGTGAAAAGACAGAACGATTATCAAAGGAAAGGAGGCGATTGTGGATTGCCAGTCTCAAACACAACTCAGATGGGAAAAATCACGACAACATTTGTATATCCTCACCTCATTTCACAGCTGGTAGATTTTTCATACTGTGCATTGTGATTGCTATCGTCATTTTTTAGGTCCATGCATCAGTAACTTATTAAACTTTGTTAGTTGTAAATACTGGTACATGTTCATTTGCTTCATTAGCCCCTACAGTCAATTGTATTCCAATGTTAATATCTTAATCTTTGCAAAACGTGAATAATAAAAAGCAATATACTGGTACTTAAACACGTTACACATGTAATACAAGTATGCAGACCTTTACCGTCACAATATGTTCGTTTCTAATTTTCCACACTTTGTGCTCTTGTACCAGCCACAAACAAACTGGTTGTTGCTTCCAGACCTTTAGAGCTCTGAAGGTCTTGTGCTGTATAAGGGGTTGGGGAGAAGACCAGGTACAGTAGTTGACAATATCGGGATCGCTTACAGCGCAGAATTGACAAATCGCCACTGTCACTGAACAAACTTGAATCTATGTCATATGGATTTTCTTGCCCAATTAATTTGAGTTTGTTCACATAACGCTCCTTTTCTTTGGCATTCATCTTATCTCTATACAGCTGGTCAACTGTATCAGAAGTTTTAGATTCTGATGTGGAAGGTTTATTGTGAAATTTTGAGTTTTTCTGCATGGTTGCTTTATAAGCGTGTTTAATTTGACTGTGCAATATCTCCAACATGGCTGCACATCAACCCGATTTTCCGGGTTTGTGAAAACGCTCTATAGACATATTTATTTATATGTCATGCCATGGAACATTTTAGTGAAAGCCATAACATCTACATGGAGACAAGCAGCCCCCCCCCCTCTTCCCATGAAGTTCACCAATACCAATTCATACTCACAGGCTTTAGACAGTAAAGGAACACTGATTTTTTTGAACATTACACTAACTAAACAGGTTTTTCAACTGGAGATCATCATAACACTGGGTTGACAAACTATTAGTACATTGCAGTGACATCATACTAAGGGGAACTGCAATCTATGTCTATGGAAGAACGTTCAGCAGTTACCAAGGTGTCACAATGCACACATAAGCAAACACAGCCTGAAATGTTTAAGACTGTCTGAAAAATGTCAAGAAAAAATACAAAAAGGATTTAAACACCACATTTTCAGGAGCCTGTGAGTAATATGAGCGTTCATGGTTCTGTTTTGGTGTTTGATTTTCAACAAATAGATGAAATTGACTAGGTCTGAAATAATGGTTTGGTAATGCTAGCTTGTAATTTGAGAGGGGCCTTTTGACAGCCCACCTGTTGTATTTCCAACTAAGACAGTTCTATATGGTCAGATTGTGTTAAACCTCAAATAAAATTCAAATTTGAAGAGCAACAAAGATTTAGGCTACGTTTATATGATGACAGTCTGAACAGAAGACACAAAAGTGGCATCGCGTCTTTTTATCTAAACTTTTTATTCCACGTTTAGATGAGCGTTTTCGGGAGGAAATCTGCGTGCATACAGTGACGCAAAAGTGTGTGGACTTCGATTGGGTATGCATGCCAGGCGGCTAGGTGGTGCTGTGATACATTATCACTATGTCCGCACACATGTGTAGAATCTTCCCTCTTCTCATCTGCGCCGCGAAAAGCAAAACAAAACATAGCCATGTAGCAAAAAAAAAATTAGTGTGGTCAGATGAAGAAGTTACCACGTTAGACTACAAAGCAATGAAGGAGCAACACGGTGTGGCTTGGGAGTCCTGCCAAACAAAGTACAAAGTGATATATGGACCGATGTGACATAAATGCATCCGCGATGTCAGCAGATTTGACCAGAGTTTTACGTCTTAGGCAGTGTAGACGAAAACGCTGCGGCGGAGCGTATTCAAGTTTTCCACTTTGGAGGGCGTTTCCAGTTTTTTGCATTTTTAAGCCCCCAAAACCCAGTCACCGTCTAAACGAAAGACACTTCCGATCAAATATTTTGCTATTTTTACCCGTAAGCGTTCTCGTGTAAACAGGCCCTTAGACAGAGGAGTACCTTACTATATTCAACTGAACCTGTACCTCCACCAATGTTCCAGATATTGAAAACACAGTAGCTGACCCAATCTGTTTATAGTATCTTAAACACAGGCACCATATACCAGCAGAATCCTGATGGTGACTTGAAAGCGCAGTGTAATGTGGGAACGTGCTCTTCGTACCTGCTTTAATTCACCTCACCATCATCAGGAGTCTGGGGGCGGCCTCCCTCAAAGCTCCAGCCTTTGAAAGTCCCCAGGCTCGGGAGCGCACTAAGCCCACTGCAGTTTGACCAAAGAGGGGAGCATCGCCACGATAAAGCCCCCCTCCTCCTCCATCGCTCACAACCAAATCTCTGCACAATCTCACTCTTCATCGTCGGCCGCTGTGAGGAAGAATACAACAGCTCTGGTAAAGAGAAAAGATGATTGTAAAAAGGTTTCAAAGGTAGTCTACTGGACAACGTTCTGGAAATTAAGATGTTTCAGAAGACATGATCAATAGCTTTCCAGATGACTAGATATTGGAAATGTTTATGGACTGGATATCACTTCAGTCGATATCATTTCATTCGATATCCTGTTTGAGTCTATACATTTGTGTAGTAAAATGATTTACTGGACAATGTTGGCCCAAACACCTAGCAATATTTTTCGAAGTTCTTCTGTATGTGTGAAGAATCCCTCAGTCGTCCAGGTAGAATCCATGGAAAAAGGAGAAATTCAGTTGGACAAAAGTTTATTTGGTCAAATATGTTTCGCAGCTCATCCAAGATGCTTCTTCAGTTCTTCAGTTGAATTTCTCCTTTTGCCATAGATAACGGTTACAAAACACATTTATATATACATATTTTTACCATACACCGTGTGTTTAAAGGAAAAAATATATAATTTTACTTTTAGTCTGAGCTCCACTATTAGTTGATATCAACTATCAGCAGATACTTATTAAAGTATCAGCATCGGTATTGGAAGGAAAGGTCAAAAGGTCTTCATAGAAAGATCTTGATTTCTTGCATTCATTTCTTAATTTGCTCATGATCATATCCGTTGTATGGAGCACAAACAATATATCAATTCATGACAAAATAACATACACGAGAAAACACTTTTGTTCATCAATATAAAGCAAGAATCCCTTTCAAATAGGCACCAAGTTTACTAATGATTTTCTTTTCTTCAGCTTGAAGCAATAACCCAAATTTAGGTACTTGTTTCTGCTCAAACAAAACATGAAATTCATCTGTCACCAAATTACTTGAACATACTTTACAAATCCTCATTGATCTCTCCAGGGCTTTGTATCTGCCAGTGAACTTGGATACTGGTGTTGTTAGTCAGTATTTAAGACTTTCACATAATAAATATTTTTTAAATTTATATTGTAATTTCAATTCTACATAAAGGATGACATTTCCCAGATTTGGCCTTGACACTTTTGTATGTAAGATGAAGTTACGGTAAAGTTTATATGACTACACCTTTGACACCTTTTCTACAATGGATCACTGCTGGATGAATGAGTAGTTTAACTGAAATAGAAGAAAAAAACATGTTAAGTTTGATAAACATGCTCCAGGTAAAATCCTCCAGCTTAGGTCCTGACCAAGCCTAGCAATAAGATCATGGAGATGGGTCCCCGGGCGCCTGAAAGAGGAGCTGCCCACTGCTCCTGAAGGATGGGTCAAATGCAGAGAAATAATTTCCCTACGGGGATGAATAAAGCATGTCTTCTTCTTCTTCTTCTTCTAGAACTTTGTATCAATGCAAATTTTGGATGCTCTTCTTTGCCTGTATACTTTGTTTTACTCTCACGAAACTAAACAGGGACCACCCGCTCAGGATCTGGAAGTAAATACATACCAAAGTCATTCATTCCTAAATTAAAATATTAAGAGTTTAAAGGCATTGTGGAGCCTAACCAGCTTTAAATCCATCCATTCATCCATCTTCTTCTGCTTATCTGGGGCCGGGTCGCGGGGGCAACAGTCTAAGCAGGGACTCCCAGACTTCCTTCAGGGGGGAACCCCAAGGTGTTCCCAGGCCAGCCGAGAGACATAGTCCCTCCACTGTGTCCTGGGTCTTCCCCAGGGCCTCCCCCCGGTGGGACAGACCTGAAACACCTCCCGAGGAAGGCATCCAGGAGGCATCCGGAACAGATGCCCGAGCCACCTCAGCTGGCTCCTCTCGACGTGGAGAGTGGAGCAGTGGCTCTACTCTGAGCTCCTCCCGTGTGACTGAGCTCCTCACCCTATGACCATAGGTGAGGGGAGGAACGTAGATCGACGGTAAATTTAGAGCTTTGCCTTTTGGCTCAGCTCCCTCTTCACCACAACGGTCCGGTACAGCGACCGCATCACTGCCGACGCTGCACCGATCCGCCTGTCAATCTCACGCTCCATCCTCCCCTCACTCGTGAACAAGACCCCGAGACACTTGAACTCCTCCACTTGAGGCAAGGTTTAAATCCAAAAAGCACACTTAAAACGCAAAAGTTTATTTAATTTTTGTAATTATTTGTTGGAACAGGGACAGCACACATTAATAAACACTTCCGTAAATAGTAAATACATTATTCATTATCACCCGAAATGTAATTGTAAGGTAAAGAAACTTAGTAGTGTCCAAGTGGGTCTATGTGAGAAGTTAAGAAAAAATGTCATAGGCACTGTACCTGTTACCTTAAAAACAGAACTTCATTTTAAACAGCAATGCTAACCACACACTTCCTGATGCTTGGATATTAAAACGCTTTATAATTAGATGCAGACAGTACACAGCTGACTTATTTTGAACTTAAGAGGTGCTTGTACAATATCTGTACAGGGGCAAGACAATTTCTCAACAATGGAAAAAATCAGGTACAGGCTCTTTAAAGGTGCATTGTGTCACTTTTCTGCTTGTTTCTACGTTGAATGTTCCACAATATGGCATTAAACAGCTCTGCATTACATTTATACAATTACAGGTGGTTTTATAGCTCAAAAATACTTTGAAAAACAGGGATTCTGACTGTGAGCAGGGTTACCTCTCCATAGATCTGACCTGTAAGTTGGTCTGGTGTGGTCTCCATGAAGATAGAAAGGTTTAATGCCATACTGTGGAACATTCCAGACAAAGGAATAACAGAAAAGTATTTGAAGGACTCTCCATCCAAAAAGTTGCACATTGCACCTTCAAGATTATAACTCGCACATTGATTTTATTTTTCATTTTTGTCAAGTTTATAAAATCATAGCTTGTACTCCTGAAGGACAAACTGCCCACACACTTTGAGTTAATTTAATTCTGATAAACAAAATCAAGTTTCACCATCAAAACCATTAATTACATGTTATTCATTCATGTCCTTCTTCCTGACGGGCTAAAGGTTGCTAGGTTTTAGTTTTAATAAAAGTGAGTTTGACAAAAGTCGTGGTGGAGTGGGTGTAGAAGCCTGAAGAGTTAAATCTCAAATGCTGAAATCTTGGCCCAGCCCAGTTTTGGCTGCAGAACTCCTCGTGCCTTCAGGTCCTACTGTAAAGTCTATCTGCCTATTACTTGGAGTTGTATTGGAAATGTGGCATCGCAATCCATAAATGTAAATTCCCCCCACCTCATTTGTAATGATAATATATTGTTTGGATGATTCTTGATTTTCCCGTGGAAAAAAAAGACATGTTTATATAAGCTGGTGGGTAGAAATTATCGATTGAGGATTCAGCCTCATACATATTCATGATGGAGTATGATTTTGAAATCGAAACTTGCACAAATCTGTTTTCCAGTGGCATCAATATTGTGCTTTGCAGTTGTGTGGTGTGGAGAGTTAGAGCCCCAAACTTCTGTCACAAGTATGCCTCGCTTTAGTTTTATTTTGTTCACAATTTTTTTTTAAGTTTTCAGATGATGCCAGAATGAAGGACATTCTGTTAAAATAAGTTAAGTACAGCTCCAAGTTTAGATATTTTTTGACATAGACAGACAATTTCATCTGATGTCATCAACATTCCCTGGGGGTGTGATGTTAAAGGAAAAGTAACGTTATTTTACAATCTGAGCCTTCTTTCGGTAATAAAACAAGTCGTTTGACTCACCCATATCACGTTCGTGTCATTTGGAGCTGTTTGAAGAAAGTTATGTTGTAGCGTATCCGTTAGCATGAGTACTCGGGGCATTACTTTGCGGTCTCCAAATAACACAAACTTTAGCACTTTTCAAATCATAGAAGCCCGATGTCTTAATGTAAGATTTCGTTTGAAGCAAAAGTGGCCTGTAATCCGAGATTTATCCATAGTTTTCAGCTTTGCGTTTCATGTTTGGGTCCCGGGAGCTGATAACACAGTCCGCGCATGCGCACTGGCGTCCTCATCTACTCGAAACTATGGCTAAATCTCGGATTACAGGCCACTTTTGCTTCAAACGAAATCTTACATTAAGACATCGGGCTTCTATGATTTGAAAAGTGCTAAAGTTTGTGTTATTTGGACACCGCAAAGTAATGCCCCGAGCATATGATACAGCACCATGTTAACGGATACGGGATCATTACTAGAACAGAACGGCTCAACATAAGTTCTGCGATACTGCTCCAATTGACAGAAAAATGCTATGGGTGAGTAAAACTACTTGTTTTATTGCTGAAAGAAGGCTCAGATTGTAAAAAAAAATGTTAGTTTGCCTTTAACTGTGGGCACTGCTCTGTCTGAATCTTTGTTACTGAAGTTAGACTTTAATCTGAGTGAACCACAGCAGGTGAGCAGATTTGTGCTGTTGAACAAGTCCCTCTCATGATAAATGATCATGAATGTTCATATTGATCGCAACATGTGTTGTTTAAATCCATTTTGTATTTTTTATTTTATTTTTTTTACGTTTTCAGTCTAAAAACTTATCAGACTGTGTTTGCTAATGTGTGCATTGTGTCACTATGGTAACTGCTGAACATTGTTCAATAGACATATGTATATGTAGAACCTCTCCAGTGTGACATCACTCTCAGATTGAACTGATCTAACAATTAGATACATGTGCAGAGAAACTCAAGTGTAAATAACATATGCTTATGCTTGGTCAGGGGGAAATGAAATTTTGGTCTTCTGTGTGTCTTGTACATATGGTTTTTTGACAATAAAGCAAATTATGAAACTATGAATAACGCAAAAATTGACTACAATTAGATTTTTTTGTAATTTTGAGAAATGTTAAGTATTCAAGTATCCACATTTTGAGAATCAATACTCTTCAATACCTTGTCAGTCTCAGCCTACAGCAGTGCCTTTGACTTAAAGCTACTGCTATAAGTGCAAAGGGCATTTTTTCTCAATTAGAAAAAATAAATAAATACAGACCCTTTAAGCATTTACTGCAAACCACTGTCCTCTCAGTTTTAGTTCTTTTACCTGTTGGCTCTTGGTTACACTACCCTGATCCTGCCTCTCTAGTAAAGATGAGCCGAGTCTATTCTGAGCACATTCAAAGGCTGGGGACCACACGCCCCTTGTGACTTCATTATCATGCTCACGTTATCCCCGGACCACCGAATTTGGAACGCAAATGAATTAGTCAGAATTAAGAAGGCTCTCAAACCCCTCCAAATCTCCTCTAAAGATGAAAGCTATACCACACTGCCCCATTGGTATACCGTGAGAATAGAATGCTTGCAGTTAATGTAGCCTATAACATCTCCTGACCGCTGGTTTGGTCACAGGGGAAAGAAAGTGGAAAAGGGTCCAGGCGTTTGAATTGGTCATTGCTGTAGATTAATTATAACACTGGCACTTGGGCGCGTTGATCCCTGGGTACACACAGTTCCTCTTATCCGTGACTCTCTGTAGCCTTCAAAGGGCTCTCCAAAGCGGGCAAGACTGAACCAGGGCCAGGTGAGGACCACGCCACAGATCCATGGTGACCGCACGGCACACATTTCAATAAGGTGTTTGAAAGTGATGGTTTTCGATGGGGGAATCTTGAAGTCTTAAAGGTGTTGTATGGAAAATAGAGTGTTTTTCATCGCAATTTTTTTTCAATATTCATTCAAGTATGTTTGTGTGTGTTTTGTTCTGTTCATAATTTAAACATGTCCCCAAACATTAACATTTGAGAGAATACATAATATGTTTTTTTGTTTTGTTTTATTTCTTTGAGTTCTTGCATATTTAAGCTGTTATCAGAGCAGAAAAGGCTTACTTCCACTTTGTGATGTCATGCAATGGTTTTAATCTGCTGTTAATCTCAATTTTACTCTGGAAATCAGTGCTCATTTTGACAAACATATGTACAGCTCTGGAAAAAAATAAGAGACCACTGCAAAATTATCACTTTTTCTGATTTCACTACTTATAGTTATGTGTTTGGGCACAAGGAACATTTTTGTTTGAGTCTATAAACTACTGACAACATTTTCCCCAAATTCCAAATAAAAATGTTATCGTTTAGAGTATTTATTTGCAGAAAATGACAAATGGTCAAAATAACAAAAAAGATACATGTTTTCAGACCTCAAACAATGCAAAGAAACAAGATCAAATTCATTTTAAAACAACATAATACTAATGTTTACACTTAAGAAGAGTTCAGAAATCGATATTTGGTGCAGTAACCCTTATTTTTAATCACAGCTTTCATGCATCTTGGCATGCTCTCCACAAGTCTTTCACATTGTTCTTGGGTGACTTTATTCCACTCCTGGTGCAAGAACTGAAGTAACTCAGCTTTGTGTTTGTGTTGGAATTCAACAGACGCTGGAATGGAATGGCTGTAATACATGTAGAGATGCTGATTTCAGAAAAAAATGCAGTGGTCTCTTATTTTTTTCCAGATCTCATTTGTGTTTTCATCTTTTGAAAACTTGTCCATTTTATTTAAGGAAAATATCAGTACTTTTGGTTGACTCAAATATATATTTTAGTTATAGTTTTAATTAAAAAACAAAACAAAAAACAAAACAAAACTGAATTTTAGCTGAAATTTGTGCCTGTTTATTTCATTTTATTTAGTTTACTCAACAAAAAATAAGAACAAAAATACAACGAAAATATTTTAGAAGGCAAAATTACACTGCTAACAATTTATCTACGCTTTACAACAACTATGCTACTTAACACCACTGACCATTTTCTGACCATAAGCACCAACACATGAATACTCTCCCTCCTCCTCTCTATCCCTCCCTCCATTTCTCTTCTCTCTTCCATCCATCCATCCATCCGTCGGCCATGCCTCCATAACAGACTGCAGAGGCTGGCTCCCTCCCTGGGCCCATCCAGCCTCACCACTCGCCCTCGTCCCGGACATCAAATGACCAGCCCGCCCCCCTGAGCAGCTCCCCCTCCTCTCTCCCCCTGGTCATCAGCCGGTCCAAGACGCAGAGATGAGGGGAGGAAAAGAGGAGCAAGAGGGGGGAGAGAAGGGGACATCTGCCCGTCTGAGGATAAGGGACAGACTGGCCCGCACGCCGTCTGTCACACCCCTCCTTGTTATTCTGGGGAGAGCGCCGATCTGATGCGCGCCATTGTTTGGTTAGCAACATAGACATGCAACAAAATGGGACTGTTGAGAGTGGAGGATTACCATAAAGTACATTGATTTGTGAGAGGAGATGATGTCTTTACAAAAAATACACATTTAGTTGACCAGTGTTCTAGATTTTTTTTAATTTTTTGGTCAAATACATGGAAAAGAAATGAGCTACAGGCCCTTTAATTGACACTTTCATTCATTTTTAGCATGCTACACTGAACAACATCAATCAGATCAGCCACATATGACATACAGCTTTGGAAAAAAATGAGAGATCGCTGCAAAATTATCAGTTTTACAGGTATGTGTTTGGACAAAAGGAACATTTTTGTTTGAGTCTATAAACTACTGACAACATTTCCCCCAAATTCCAAATGAAAATATTATCGTTTAGAGCATTTACTTGCAGAAAATGACAAATGGTCAAAATAACAAAAAAGATACATGTTTTCAGACCTCAAACAATGCAAAGAAACAAGATCAAATTCATTTTAAAACAACATAATACTAATGTTTACACTTAAGAGGAGTTCAGAAATCAATATTTGGTGCAATAACCCTTATTTTCAGTCACAGCTTTCATGCGTCTTGGCATGCTCTCCACAAGTCTTTCACATTGTTCTTGGGTGACTTTATTCCACTCCTGGTGCAAGAACTGAAGTAGCTCAGCTTTGTGTTTGTGTTGGAACTCAACAGACGCTGGAATGGAATGGCTGCAATACATGTAGAGATGCTGAGTTCAGAAAAGTTCAGTGAGTTCAGTGGTCTCTTATTTTTTTTACAGAGCTGTATACTTAAAGCATGAGGTATCTTGCTCAGAGGCACAACAGTATGCACTTGTTGTCTAATCCTAAAAATGAAATTGAAAATGAAACTGAAATTTAATTAATACACTCCATTCATCCATTCATATTTAGTATGAAGGCGTTGCCTGGGATCCAGAATACACATTTCTTCAGTACATGTACATATATGAAGATGTGAGTCAGGTCACCCCAGCATCTCCCAGAGTTCAGATGGCCGTGACAGGCGGATTAGCCAATCAGGGACATGGCAAAGGAGAAATTCAATTTGTCAACTGGACAAAAGTTTATTTGGCCGAATTCGTTTTGCAGGTCATCCAAGCTGGTTCTTCAGTTCTGGTCAGTTTGCAGTTAGCATTTGGTCAGTTCTGGTGCACCAAACTGTCTGAAGGGAGGAGCTAACTACAATGAAATTACTATGAAACTATCACACCTATTTGTTTTCGGATTCTGTTAGTTAGGTAAGCCTATTAAATATGCAGTGGAAGTGGAGTGTGGGTCTTGTTAGCAGAACCATTCAGGGCCATAATGGGTGTTTTCACACCTCTGGACCTGACCTGCTGCCCTATTGTTTTCTTTGTTTTGATTTAGGTTTGAGGATAGAGTTATAAATGGTAGACAAATGATGTCTGAGACCTCCATTTCTGTTCAAGAAAGGACTCTCTTTCTTGACAAAAATAGCCTCTTTAACTCCCCAATCAATCAGGGACATGCATATTGTGTCTGTATCAAAACAAACATGTCTGCTTATGAGGAAACCTCGTCACATTTTTATATAGCGCTTTTTTCACCTTCAAAGCACTTAACACCAAAGAACTACTCACCCATTCACACACACTGGGGTGAGGTGGGTTAAGTGTCTTGCCCAAGGACACAACAACAACATTCATCTGCGGGAGCTGGGATTGCACCGCCAACCTTTTGATAAGCAGACAAACACTCCAACTGAGCTACTGTCGCCTCTTCACTGAAAAACACTGATGATTTCTGCAGAATCAATAAGTCAAGCACTAAAGTCTGTTGATCTGAGGTGACAGAAAGGTGATTTGGTTCAAAACAATTGACAACCAATGCGCTTCTTTGTTCCACGCGTGTCATTGAAAAAACAAATTTGATTGCACAGTTGTGTTCTATTTTGGCTCTAGACGCACACTGATATCCCTCTTATTTAAGAAAAATACCGAGACACCTTTCTGGACTCCACTCAAATGAACTACAGTGGTTTTGGCACATTAACTCAAACTATATTAGAAACCAGCTATTACACAACAAAAAGTACAATCTTTAAAATTGACATGATTTAGCTTTGTTTTGTCAAATTTCACTTACAACAACAACAAAACATTGCTTCACTTCTAATGAGAAAAAGATCCGATTTTCGAATCCACACGTCAACACAACTCTAATCGAGACAAATCTATTAACTCAGATTTTGTACAGTGTGATCACATCATTACCAAATTCACACAACTGTATTTGTTCTCATTATGCTCAGTTAAACCGAGACACCATCACCTGCACACGGTCATTAGTATCAGGAAGTAACCCTCCCTCTCAGCTGGGCGCAGATGTAAACATGTGCTCTTATGATTGCTTTAATGATTATCTCAGTCTAATTACATGCAGTGTAGTGTTTGGACCCATGGCAGAAGGAGCAGGATCAATACTGGAACATTTGCATAAAAATCTATTGGACACTCTGCTCGCCTTCGTATTATCACCTCTCTGTAAACTGCGTTTTATTACTTTCCAACATAATATTTCATTTCTAGTTCAGTTAAACATATGTTACAAATTAGTTTTTCAAAATATCCTTTAAAAAAAATAAAAAGTCACTGAAATTGAACTTAAATGTATTTTATTTTACCCTGTTCAAACTCCATGGGCGTAAAAGAAAGGATGCATTTATGTGACCTACACTGTGCCAAGATAAAAGTCCTATATTAAACAAAACTGACTTGTGAGCTTTAAGGCATGTCATAATGTTGTTATCGCCTCAAAAACATATGGAGTTGTGTTTTGTTTCATTCACACGTTGTCTTTTTACATCTCAAAATGAGCTCAAAACGCTCCATTCCACCTTGTGATGTCATGAAGCGGTGGTTTTCAAGTTAACAGCTACTTTTTACCTTTAGTTCAGTAGAGATTGGCAGTTCCAGGGCTGAAATCATCCAAATGATTCGAGTAACGGTGCATGGAGTTTAAAAACACAGTGGAGCGCTTCCTGTATTACCGCATGTCACAGCGTTTTCAGATTGAGAGAAAAACTCAGCCTAAATATGCAGGGTTTGTGTGTTAAATGTTATGGTTGTGACGAGGAAACAACATTATAACATACAGCTCTGGAAAAAAATAAGAGACCACTGCATCTCTACATGTATTACAGCCATTCCATTCCAGCGTCTGTTGAATTCCAACACAAACACAAAGCTGAGCTACTTCAGTTCTTGCACCAGGAGTGGAATAAAGTCACCCAAGAACAATGTGAAAGACTTGCGGAGAGCATGCCAAGACGCATGAAAGCTGTGATTAAAAATAAGGGTTATTGCACCAAATATTGATTTCTGAACTCTTCTTAAGTGTAAACATTAGTATTATGTTGTTTTAAAATGAATTTGATCTTTTTTCTTTGCGTTGTTTGAGGTCTGAAAACATGCATCTTTTTTGTTATTTTGACCATTTGTCATTTTCTGCAAATGCATGCTCTAAACCAGGGGTCTTCAACGTTTTTCAGGCCAGGGACCCCCAAACAGATGGCGAACTGGGCCAGGGACCCCCTACTATATATACGGCATAGAATTGTGTTTTATATTAAAGTGAGCTTAGTGTCATGTAAACATAAACATTGCTACTCTGTTATGGTACATCCAATACAAGGAAATAATACACAGGTTAATACTGTATTTTGCACTATAAAATATAAAATAATATTATTTTAAAGTGAAATCAAAAGATTTCGCGACCCCCCCCCTGCAGTACCTCTGCTCTAAACGATAATATTTTTATTTGGAATTTGGGGGAAATGTTGTCAGTAGTTTATAGACTCAACACAAAAATGTTCCTTTTGCCCCATACCTATAAGTAGTAAAAATCAGAAAAACTAATAATTTTGCAGTGGTCTCTTATTTTTTTTCCAGAGCTGTATCAGAAAATAGCATAACTTAGGCACTTTAAGTCTCATAAAAGTTTGAGAATATCTTGCCTAGCTCATTGTAATACATCACCACATACTCTAACAAACAACTTGAATTTCAATACCAAAAACGCCCGCTGCTTCTTGTGACCCTCTTTTTTCACAAACCCATTTCAGCTTTTACCACCCCCGTCTCTGTATAAATAACCCTATATGCGTTTGCCTACCGCGTGGCCGCCCAAGTAACCCACCCATACCTCCTGCTCCACTGTGGGGCTGGTTCAGACAATGTCCCGTAATTACTGCTGGGCTGATACGTCTCCACATTTGTTTATGAGCCCCCCAGAGTCCAGTGTAAATAGATAGTGTGTTATAGCAGCTTGGACCCCCCTCCTCCGCCTGCTGCTCACTTATTGAACGGACCCAACCAAGGAGCTATGTTAAATGTGATTGTTTTCCATTAGCTACATCCTGCCTCATACCTCACCAGTGCCGTGGCAATTACCCAGCGCTGCCATGCTACATAACCTTCATTAGCTGACTGCATGGGGAGTCCTGCAGATCTACTACTCAATGTACATGTTTAAAACTTGTTTGCTTGTTTTATTCAGTGCTCTGGATCTATATTGATGACAATTTAGTGAGTTTTTGACAGACTTTACAAAGAAGTGGACTAAGGGAGTGTGGCGTCACCCATAGCGTTCTGCTCCAGTCAAATGAAGCTCACTAGGCTGGCCGTTATAGGAGCGAATTTGGAGCCAGGTGCGTATTAGGAATAGGAATTTATATTTAAGGACAAAATACCAAAATAAAAAACACCAGGATCATGTAGAGCAGATCAATAGTGATTCTCCAACTCCAGTCAAATTTAGAAATATTTTTCAGAAAATCCAATACATATTTTTAGAAATATTTTGATTTGTTCTACTCATCACATAGAAAGAAGTAGAAACATAGAAACATTAACTGATAGTGGTTGTAATGAAATTACATATTAAATAAATAATAAAAAACAATAACAATAAATAAAGTGATGTAAATGACTGTTGTTGAAATGACAATGTTTATCATTTCTTTTAAAATCTCATGACATATTAGCATGCTAATCTCTGTTTTAGAGTTAGCATAACATATATTCAAAATACACAATATAAAATGACATTTTTCTCATTATTTGTACATTCAAAGGAAATATGAGGTGTTTGGAAATGACGACCAATGAACCTACTCTTGGTTTTGCAAAACGTGACTTTGATTTTGTTCTTGTTCCCCTTCCTTCCATGGAGCTAACACTGCTATGCTAACATGAGCTCCTGTCACATCACAACTGATGTGGTTCAAGTAGACAAAGGTTTAAAAAAAGTTCAAAGTTACATTTTGTGGTGGAAATGACAGTGATCCCTAGGGACAGGTGTTCTTTTTATGAAAAATAAAATACTAATATATCTTTCAAGCACATTATATTTTTCATTAAAATAAGGAACTTCTGTGCCATTTGTCAATGAAGTTACTGTTGAATCAAATTTAATTTCAGTCTTATGAGGGACTGAGAGTCCCAAACCTGGCCAAGGGACAAAGGACATATAGAAAAAACAAAAAAACACTCAATATAAAACCATATTTTACATTTTTTGTAAGTTCGTCTTTGTGTCTAGTAAGTGCAGCATGAATAAAAAATGACAAACATGTTTTTGTTTTTTCTTATTTCTGCAGGACACAAATTATTTCTGGAGAATCACCCTAATACGAACATTTTCAGACCAAAATGACGAGGCTCGCTGCAGCTGTTAAAGAGAGAGGGGTGACCATTTTTCAATGTAAAGTCAATTGGAGCCAGAGACGATGGAGCCAGAAGCATCCTCATGCTCACTTCCTATATGGAATATTTGCCTAGCAGGTTAGTCCATTTTATATATAAATGTCCATTTATATATACAGTCTATGGATCTGTAGAGAGATGAACTGACTCACAGTAAGAATGTATGGCGTTCAAGGTAGGAACAAAATCTGTAATCAAATAAATTTCAATGTTACACTATGGAAGACTGTAGGCAAAGCAACAATCTCTCCATGGAGACAAGCTCAGAACATGTCCTTGACTGCTGCAGGAGTTAATACCCAGCATGCTGTGTTCTTCTCAAGTTTAACTTAATTGTGTGAGCAAAGAAACCAACTAGAAACCAAAAGCTTCAACAGTCCAAAATCTGCCTGTCTGAGGGACACTGTAGTGGATATTGACACTTTGCAGCTGATGTCATGAACTTTCCCTGGGGGTGTGATGCTAATGTAGGCTCTGCTCTGTCTAAAGCTCTCTTACTCAAATCAGACTTTAATCTGATCTTACATTTTAACACAATCTAACCATGAGGATCTGATTTAGTTGGAACTACAACAGGTGAGATTATTTGTGCTGTTAAACAAGTCCCTCTCAAATAGCGTTACAGTCACAAACTAGCTAGCATTAGTCAAACAAATGACTCACACCCTAATCCAGTCAGTCTACTTTGAAAATCAAACACCTGGATTTTCAAACTGGACCATGAACGCTCATATAGATCAAAGGCTCCCGAAAATCTGTTGTGTAAATCCATTTGGAGTTTTCAGACTTAGATCTTAAAAATTCTTTGCCAGTGTTTGCAAATGCATGCATTGTGTCTCCATGGCAACTGGTCAACATCCCAACAGAGATACTCTGCATGTAGAGATACATCCAGAACCCCCACATCATGATGTCATTGCAAATTATCAATACCAGAGTTCAAGTCTGGACTGACACTATGGGCAGTCACTCACAATGGCTGTTTTAACATGAACAAACATGGGTTTCTCTGATTGGTTAATCAGTCTGCCAATCACACCAATCAGACATTGGGGAAATACTTCAGCTCCTGTAAAAAGTATTGCTAAAGCACGAGGTCATGGTTGGCCAGGCAACGGAGTTCAATAGAAACTTACCACCACCAATGTGGAGTGAATGAATAATGGTCTATAAAGAGTCTGAGTGTCCAGAAAAGCGCTATATAAAACTGATGCATTATAATCAGTGTAATCAAACAGTTCCAATTGATGTACTTGAATCATCGCACAGCCGGGCCTTACAAACATTAACAAGGTCAAACTAAACTTTCCACAATACTCAGTTACTGCAAAATAGAAAATATTGGTTGTTATGTATTAGAGGTAAAAACTTGTCCATGCATTGACCTATCCTCAGATATTCTCAGGATTCTGCCATTGACTTAAGAAGTGGGCTAAGGAAGTGTCATCCATAGGGTTCGGGCTCCAGTCAAATGAAGCTCATCGAGGCTACTGGTTATAGGGGTGAATAGGAGTTCCATATTTTGAATTCCGACCACAAGAACCATACAAACTAAAGAGCCAATTTGGAGCAAGCCTATCAAACAAACCTGTTGCCAACTCTAGCTGGAGCGACCTCAAGGAAAGACTGCCACTGATTTGCCTGTTATTAATGATCATATCTTGATTATAGACAAAATAGTGAAATAAAAACACCAGGATCATGTCGAGTGGATTAAAACAAACATTTAAGACCAAAATGACGAGTCTGGCAACAGCAGTCACAGAGAGAGGGGTAATCTTTTTTAAGTAGAAAGTGGATTGAAGCAAGATTTCATGAAGCCGGAAGCGCCGAAGTGCTCACTTCGTATTTGGAATGCTGCCACTTCCGTTTATATACACTCTATGGGCTCTGTAAATGTGATTGAGGATCTAGCCCAAAAAACATGGAATTCTCATTTTCATTTAAAAAAAAAGGTACCCCAAAAATCTTTTCACAACAAGAACATGCAAATCCCAAAGATTGAGCATGTACAGTATTACATGTATGTACAGTACTATTGATTCAACCTGCAGGATTTGTTAGTTATTCACACAAAATTAGTTTTTAAATTAATTTATGATTGAGATGGGACAGGATCGTGCAATTTTAAATGTGCAAATGCTAACATTATAATCCGCAGGTGTCATAGATTATAACTATACAGCAGGCTCAGGCTGCGTCCCGTTACTCTGTCTTAGAGGTAAGATCGGGCCTAAAAAATCCAGCCCGACCCGACTCGGCCCGCGGGTATTAAAGCCCGACCCGGCCCGAGCCCGACCAATTAACTTGATTTGCAGGCCCGAGCCCGAAGCAAACCCGAAATTTCATATTTTATTTGTGAGGGGCGTTTTTTTGAAACAAATGATAATATAGATGTTTGACGATCATCAATTTTGCTAGTACAGCTGTTTAAATGCCTGCTCAGCGTCGAATGTTCCCCCTAATGTTTTATGTGTCTGAGCAAACACACTAACTGAGCGCTCCTTGGACCCCTGTGCGCGACATCCGACATGCACCCCCGGTACACGCGGAAAGAGCTGCGCGTGCTCGCGGCTTGCGCGTGCTCGTGGCTTACACCGGTAGAAGTTTAATACGAGACACATACTTTTGTTTCTGAATACTGGACGATTCCCCCGTATTCAGATGACCCCGCGGCTGAAAAAAAAAAGCGGAACTCTTTTATTCCTGCGCTGCATAGGTTTTCTTGTGCGCTGAGAATGTGTGAGCAGTGCGCAACTGCACAGGCGCGGAGAGGGAACGTCGAGGTGCCAGTCTTTTTGCTCTCGTATGAAAGCAAAGCGCCACATTGACTACATTCAGCGAAGCCAACACAAGTTTCTGTAGCATTTTCAACAATCAATTTGAAGCTTTTCCACACCTCACTCTTACCGGTGCGTGTTTGTCTTTTCAGTTCTCCTGTCTTTAGTTTATCCTTAACTTCTTGCTCCTCCATATTGGGGATTCCAGGTCAAAATAGATGCGGACTTGCGGAGGGGAAGATTATTAAGAGCGGCTCCTGTTTAATAGTTAAATACCTTACAGCGCCTTCTCTGTTTTATCCAAATTATTTATTTTAAAACAAGTATTCCTTAGTTTAGTATCCACACATCGTTTTATTATACATTTTTATAAACATATATTTATTTTTTAAAAAAGTCAGCGAGAGAGAAGCCCGGCCCGAGCCCGACCCGAAGCAATGATTGACATTTTAGGCCCGACCCGACCCGAATTTCGGGTCGGGTCAGGTCGGGCTCGGGCTCGGGCTTAAGATCTTACCTCTACTCTGTCTTACCCCCTTACCCCTCGATACCGAGCTGAGAGGGCTCAGGGTACGACTGCTCCCCTAAGAAATGGGACACCACTCAATTACCGTTTGCGTCATCATCCCTTGCCTCTACCTGGCTGCTACATCTACAGAGGCGACAATAATTGACGCAAACAAACGTAAACAAATGTCAAGGATTATCGGGTACCTCAGCTCGACAAAAAACTAGCTTGTTTATACATGAAAGTTCGATGAAAACGATAACGTCGGCTAAACAGACATCACTACAATTAAAACCACAACAACAGTTCACTAAAGGTAACGTAGAAAATAAGCATCATAATTGTAAACCTGCTAAACTGTTAATCGATAATTACAACTGCTGAAAATACATTTACGAAACTCCTTGGCTGGTCGGTGTGACGCTGCCATCCTGATCCCAAAACCTGCCTGAGCTTGTAGGTGTACCCCTTCGTTTCAAGTCTGGTCGAGAGCTTATTACGTTTCAAGGGGTATGTTGCCTTCGGTCGTGGCGCTAGCCTTTGATCAAAATTAGAATCGGGACACCCCTTGCTCTCACATGAACGTGCAAAACCAAGGGGTAGGGGTAAGACGAAGGGGTAAGACAGAGAAATGGGACGCAGCCTCAAGCACAATACTGTATGTCTTCTTTAATACAGAACCCCTTAACTTACACATTAAAACGACGATTAACTGGCAGGAGTGGGATTTGAACTGACAACCTTCTAATTATTAAGACAAAAATGTAAAAACAAAACCTTTAAAAGTTGCATCTGGCCATGAGCATTTGTGTTATCGTAAGTAGAAGAACTGTAAGTAAAAATCCCCTCACAGTTTGAAGCCCATCTCCACATACATCTCAAACGGACAGCGCTGGAACACTTTGGTGATAATTGCCCAAATGTTATTGCACAGACGCGCCATTTGTAAGGCAGATATTTAGCCTCGGAATGGACCAGAACAGCATGCTTTGTGCACACTGACAGGTAGAGCAAGGCACCCTGGGAGCTGTAGTAATATAAACGCCATTTCTCTGCGGCGTCCTCGCTCTTCTTCTAATGTCCCTCTAATAAAAGCGAATCCGGAGTTGACCGCGCAAATAAGACCTAGCGCTACCGGACATCTATTTTAGCCCCCAAGAGCAACATTACGCAAGCCTAATGGGCGCTCCCGGCTTCATTACGATATTAATTCTCACAATTTCCGAAGTAGCTCTATCTGTAATCTGACAAAAAGTGGCTGCTACTAAGACTACTTATTGTTAGCGTTTTTTATTTTTTTATTTTTACTAGTGTGTGTTCCAAAGCCTATTGTTATTCTCATATTGGGTTTTACAGAGGAGAGAAATTTGATAATAGCCGGTGTCCTTTGAGAGCCAGGCCAATGGAGGAGCGCTGCCAGCAGTGGAGTCCATCTGAGCAGGGAGCATATGGCGGGATCGGGCTAAGTGCTGGAGACGGGCGACTGCCAGACACTTTAGATGTCATTTGGTTGTGTTTTTTTTTTTGTTTTGTTTTTTTGTCATACGCACATAGCCTCGTCCCACCTGAGCAGACCAGTCAGTTGGTCTTTTGCTTTGGTGACAGTGTGCCGAGTATGAGAATGGGTGATTTAGCACTAATAAAGGTTTGCAGTGATTATTTAATTCCATTGATTTGGCTAAATTGCCTTTTTTGTACACATAGTACCTCTTCCTTCTTGAGAGCTGAAACTGGTCAGCACGTGCACCCACATAACTGAATTTGATAGGCACGCCATATTGGAAGTGGTGAATTAGCCGTAATGGAATCGAGTTGGCTTTGAGGTTGTTGGTTTTTTTTTTGTCATTAATGAAATCATAGACAATTTATCTTAAAACAGATTAAACATGAGTGATCCTAACCTGTGTGATTTTAAAAAGCATAGATTGTGTACATTGCTTTTTACTTTTCTTATACAGCTCTGGAAAAAAATAAGAGACCACTGCAAAATTATCCGTTTTTCTGACTTTACTACTTACAGGTATGTGTTTGGGCAAAAGGAACATTTTTGTTTGAGTCTATAAACTACTGACAACATTTCCCCCAAATTCCAAATTAAAATATTATCGTTTATCGTTTAAATGCTCTAAACTTTAGAGCATTTATTTGCAGAAAATGACAAATGGTCAAAATAACATATAAGACATGTTTTCAGACCTCAAACAATGCGAAGAAACTAGATCAAATTCATTTTAAAACAACATAATACTAATGTTTACACTTCGGAGTTCGGAAATCAGTATTTGGTGCAATAACCCTTATTTTTAATCACAGCTTTCATGTGTCTTGGCATGCTCTCCACAAGTCTTTTACATTGTTCTTGGGTGACTTTATTCCACTCCTGGTGCAAGAACTGAAGTAGCTCAGCTTTGTGTTTGTGTTGGAATTCAACAGACGCTGGAATGGAATGGCTGTAATACATGTAGAGATGCTGATTTCAGAAAAAAATGCAGTGGTCTCTTATTTTTTTTTTTCCCAGAGCTGTGTTTACTTATATCATCAAACATGACGTGACTATGACTGGAGGAGTTCTACCCCACCCCCTCATCCCGTCCTCCAGTGTATCTATAGACTAATGTTTCTTAACCCGCATCATTTTAAAGCCCTACTTTTATAAATTAATCTATCTTATTATAATACTTGCTCAAATAACTCCAGATAGAGTTAGAGAATTGAAGCTACTGTACTCACTCTTGCCGCAGACTCTTTGCAGGCAATAATATATATATATATATTTTAGAGAAAGAAATAAAAAAATAAAATAAAAAAATAACACAGACGTACTGTCAAATTTTATTCCACAAATGAGAAGAAAAACATGTCTGGGCGATAAAGGGCCTTTACTTGATTTGAATTTCTTCTGGTCAAGGTAAATCCCAATGTATTGAGACTGAAAGTCAACTATGTATTTTGCAAAGCATTTTGTAGGATAATAACTAACAAAAGCTACAGACAGGGACATGAAGCACAAAGTCGGTAGAGAATGACATGAACTATGTGAAAACAACTACTTCAGACTATCCCAGACAGTTGTTTGTGTTGGATTAAAAGTTCAAACTCAAACACATTCCTGACTCAAGGTTTAAAATCAGACACAGTTCCTTTAAATTCACCAATTCATCATTTAATTACGTTCCCAATTTATTATTCCTTTAAATGAAACCTTTTTTAGATTTTTTTAAACAATGTAAACTTTGGTCTCTGGTGCAATCACGATCATAATACATCATAGCAGTTCCCATATACTAAATATATTCTTCAATACCAGTTTCAGTACTTTCTCAGAAGCTAATTCACTACCTCCACTTCCCCCTTGTACCAGACTTTCCTTCCATCTCCGATATCACAGCAATTAAACCTTAAAGCTCCGCACTGCTCTGATCCTATCGTACCTCTCATGCTGTATCACCCCATCATACGGGCTCTTCTTAGTGGATATCAAAGCTCTGCGCAACGAATTAGAAAAATTTTAAATGCAAAGGAATCTACCGTTTCAAACAGCTCAATTCGAAGTCTGGAGATTTTTTTTTTCCGTCTTCCGAGAATTCCATTTCAACAAGATAACATGGAGGAGAGGGAACACTGACAGTTTGAAGTGCACGATAATAGCTATTAAAGACCATGAAAAAGACGAGAAAAGAAAGGGAGAGATGAGACGAAAATGGTTAGCTATTAAACGGACATAGTGCTTAAAATCTGCTACGGAATGAGAACTTTCTTCATTGTATTGGAAGTTCAGACAGTAACAGTTCAGCAGGGCAGACTAAATAATCCTTGACGGAGACTCCCCATTCGAAATCCTATATTAGCCGGCCAGTTTTGAATGTAAATATGCCATTACGCTGTCATTACCGCGATCAGGCTACACGGCTCGTAGGTCAAACCAGCCGCTGTTAATTTTGCATTTTTTTCCCCCCATTTCTCGTCTTCCTTTTGAAATGTTAATAAGTTTCTATTAGTTAATGTGGCATGACTAAAATTCAAATTAGACATCATTTATTTTAATGTGTGTAAAACTAGCTCGTCGGGCTGTTTAGTAATGGTCTCCTGCTGAATGTAACAGTGAGCATGGGGGTGATTCGCATTGGCAGAGCAGGCAGGTCTCAGTTGGATATGTTGGAGTACTGTCTGTAAAAGTTGTGAAGAATTTGGTCTCTTTAATCATGAAGAGGAGTAACGTAAATTCACAGTTATTCTGTTCAAATATTGTTTTTATTTTTGTTGTATAAGTGAAATTTAAAGCAACTGTACTATATGTAGCCTGTGTTCTTAGTTTTACAGGTGCAAAAATCACAAATGAACCTGGGATGCCAGTGTCTTAACCTGCATATTGAGGAAACATCAAGTTTTTCCTACAAACTATGGGTGCGTCCCATTTCTCTGTCTTACCCCTTCCCCTACCCCTTTATCTACAGCTTTGTCTTGCTCCTCGAGGAATAGGAGTACAAATGTTCCCCTAAGAAATGGGACACCACTCGATTACCGTTTGCGTCATCATCCCTTGCCTCTACCTGAGCTGCTACGTCTACAGAGGCGACAACAATTGATGCAAACAAATGTAAACAAATGTCAAGGATTATCAGGTACCTCAGCTCGACGAAAAAACTAGCTTGTTTATACACGAAAGTTCGATGAAATCGATAACGTCGGCTAAACAGACATCACTACAATTAAAACCGCAACAACAGTTCACTAAAGGTAACGTAGAACATAAGTGTCATAATTGTAAACCTTCTAAACTGTTAATCAATAATTACAACTGCTGAAAATACATTTATGAGACTCCTTGGCTGGTCGATGTGACGCTGCCATCCTGATCCCAAAACCTGCCTGAGCTTGTAGGCGTACCCCTTCGTTTCAAGTCTGGTTGAGAGTACTTCGTTTCAAGGGACACCCCTTGCCCTCACATGAACACGCAAAACCAAGGGGTAGGGGTAAGACGAAGGGGTAAGACAGAGAAATGGGACGCAGCCTATGTCTCATGTGAAAGCTCATGCATAGGCTGCACTAGCACTGATTCATGTTTGGGTGTAGGTGCTGGGGTTTAGGTAGTGACCATTTAGATCAGAGAGTCCTTTTAGGTTTAAACCAAGCAGTCATTTCAGCACTGAAACCTGCAAACCAAGTGAGAGACTCATGCGAGGCTCATTCTGCTATTTCCTTATGAACCATTGGCTATTTTATCTTTTAAAGGTCCCATGGCATGAAATTTTCATTTTCTGAGGTTTTTGAATGTTAATGTGAGCTCCCCTACCCTGTTTAGGGCCCCCCCCCTTCATGGCTAAAAGATGCGAAATGTCTCAACTGAGCATTTGCGGTCCTTTTCTGCGTTAGGAAAAAAAACAGCTCAAACGGGCGATTCTGAACAAGGCAACTATGTGACGTCACATCGAAAAATGCAGCTCCACCCCCCGTCTGGATGTCTACCCACCGTCTCTGTAAATCACGCCCAGAGAGTTTGGACCGCGAATGAGCTACGCAATGCGAAATGCATTTTTTTATTTGCCTGGAGGCACGTGCGAGTGTTTCTAGGTTCGGAAGTCCTTTATCTGAGCCTGTGGACATCTGAAACGGCAGTGGTTTAATTTTATTGTCTGTGAAAATGTGTTTTTCTCATTGAAATGCCTCTCCTTTCTTCATCCGCGCTTAAAACGCGGAAGTGGGGCCAGCACACAGCGCACTGTGGGTAACAAGGAACCAGCGGCGCATTTGTCCCCCCCACCTGCTCCTCTAACCTATCTCTGTCCTTCTCATTTGCATTCAAGCAACAAGGCCCAGAATGAGTTGCTCAGAGAGAGATTTTCTGACTCTGACTCTGTACATGTGTCTTTCTCATGCACTCTTGAGTCTTGATTTTGGAGCAGGATTCATTTACAGTATTAGGGAACCATTAAGGCATCATATAAAAGCATCAAGAAGTACCATGTCATGGGACCTTTAAACAGGTTTACTAAACTTAGACTTAGACAAACTTTATTGATCCACAAGGGATATTGTTTTGGGTACAGTAGCTCACTCATCAAATATAATATATGATATGTAACAGAGGGATAGCAACCAAGGAGCAAAAGACCTGTGTCAGATGAGACACAATTATATAGATAAAATAATGATAATAAATATATATGTACAGTCAGATTTAAATAGAAAAGTAGAAGTCAAATATAAAATACAGTATCAAATGTGATGTACATTACCAGCTGTATACAGTTGTAGGGAGTATTATCTGTTTTATTTTATTTTATTTAACCTTTATTTAACCAGGTAAAATTATGATTGTCTGTTACATAGACAATCATAATCACTCTTTTGTCTTTAATTATCTCCTGTATATGATTGTATTTTTTTTTCTTTGGTGATTAATTTCACCACTGTGACAAAAATTAAGAAATAAAAGCAGCGTTATCTGGTTGTTTTGCTAATTTCATGAGTTAATATTATGGAGTTGGTGATGCTCAAACTTGCAAGTGCAATTTAGAGTCCAAAGTCTAATGGAATATGCAACTTTATACTGTATACAGGAACATCAGCATTAACGTCCACAAGCAAAAAACAAACAAAAAAAAAACAAAAAAACAAGTCTAATAAATTGGTTATTTATAGGCATTGTATATGTCTTGGCATTGTATGTCATTCATCACATATAATTAAGCTAATGAATCACGTATGTTAATTTCAATGACGATTATGCATTTCTGTATAAACTGAATGGCCAACTCTCCACTTGAATCAGTCTGTGAAACGCTCACATGTCTCTGGGGTGTGTGCAGTGTTAGTCTGTAATTACACCTGATTAGCACTGAGCTTTTTCCGGTCAGACTGTGAGACCAGGTCAATGGGAGAAACTACACAACATAAGACCATTTCAACACATTGGAGACACAACTGACAGCATGGATCTTCCAGCCTGGCGAGCCTGATATCCTTCTAAGTTTTGGACAATCACAACAGCTGTAACAGTTACATACAAAATCAGAACGGAATCTATAACTTCTTTTACCTCACCAAGAGTTTACTACTTCAGGTATCGATTGCCGTTTCTGTCATTTTCTTTTTAATTTCATAAACTGCCATGTTTTTTGCCATTAACAGATCATGCATTTCTCTTGGTTAATCCACCCGTCAATCACACCCATCAAAAATCGTGAAGACAGTTTTATATAAAAGCAGATAGCCCATTATGTTCATATGGTTGGGTAAGACTTGCCTGGGATCCAGAATACACACTTCTTCAATACTTAACCAAGATTGAGTCTGGTCACTGGTAAATCTCTCGTTTTCAGATGGGTGTGATTGACAGGTGGATTAGCCAATCAGGGGATAAACATGTCCATTTTGTCTGTCCATTTTGGATAAAAATAAAGGAAAAAAAATGTCAGAGGACTGGAAAACATTGCAGATTTCTGAAGAATCAAGGAGATCAGTGAGCAAAGCACTAAACTGTGAACTTGAAGTCATTTGCAAATCATAGATAACCAATGAGCTCACATGTGTAAAAAAAAAAAAAAATCGGGCTTTATTTGATCAGACTTGAGATTCGGTGGAGGGCATGGGGGCGAGACTGACATTGAGCAGTATATAAAATAGAGATATTCTGGATTTTCAGGCAAGGTTAAAGGGATAGTGCATTTTTTAAATGTTAATCTGTATGGGTTTCCTTCTAAAAGTTAAGTGCGGTAAGACTGGCTTACCTCTGACAGTTTGCGCTCAGCCCGGTTCTGCTCGCGTTCTGGAGCTCAGGTAATTAGGTCCGGTAAGTTCGCGGTAAGTTCGTAAGAAAAGCTTGTTTTTCTTCTCAAAACAAAACATTTGTCCGAAAGGTGATGTATTTGCGTCCCAAACAGTTGTCCACAAAACATCCAGCAGCGTAGGTAGCATTTGCATATCTCGTCTCGACTGTGCGCCTATTACTTATTATTAGCCTGTTAACCTTTAGCGGAAGTGAACGACGGATGCGGTCCGTCGTAAGGGGAAGTTTACAAGTGAACAGGCAAGAGGCAGCTTACGGGAGCGCAGTGATACGAATTGAGACGAGATATGCAAATGCGAAAATACGCTGCTGGATGTTTCGTGGACAACTGTTTGGGACGCAAATATATCACCTTTCGGACAAATGTTTTGTTTTGAGAAGAACAACAAGATTTATTACGAGTTCCCGCGAAGTTACCGGACCTAATTACCTGAGCTCCAGAACGCGAGCAGAACCGGGCTGAGCGCAAACTGTCAGAGGTAAGCCGGTGTTACCGCACGTCACTTTAAGAAGGAAACCCACACAGATTAACATTAAAAAAAAAACGCACTATCCCTTTAAGACGAGTGTACCTCATTTGAGTGTTTTGTTCAAGGTATAGAAATAAATGCATATGTATCTATTTAGCTTTTTCCCTTTGTGACAGGAAATGTTGCATTTCAAATCTTCCAACTTGTTCCGTGTGACTGTGGGGTGAACAAGTGCTTGGAATAGTGAATGCAAAATTTTAATCTCTTTAAATTTGAACAACAATCTGCATGAATGTATAAGTCAAGCCTTAAAAGCTTCATTCTAAATTTGACCCATTTTGCATGTATATTCGGACAGAACGGGCAGCTGTGTTTGCATTAATCTACGTCCACTTAGCTGTAGCGTGTGATGGTCCGCATGTGGCAGGCGCGTGGAGAGCTGGAGAGGGCCGAGCTTGGAGCCCAGCTGATGGGGAACATCTGGGTGATTGTAGGGAGCACTCCCACATCATGGCGGCCGGCCCAAATTCCACAGTGCCCTCCGAAAAGACGGCTTTGACCTCGGTACAGCTGCCAGGCCTGCAGAGAGCAGACAGGCCAGGAGCGGCGGGTGCTGGACACAAGCTCAGAGTTAGATGGAGCTCAGAGTCCAGCCAATGATTCAACATGTTCAGCTACCAGCAAGTGACAAGAGCTTTTGGGCCGGTGACGGGAGAGCTGTGCCATGACAAGTTTAGTCTGTGGTGAGGAAGTTGGACTGAGTCTTCAAACAGCTGGAACTTTAACTTTGGTTTAACAGATTTGTTTTTTTGTTGTTGTTGTTTTTTTCACATTTTTGGTTACATTTTGTTTTTGTTTTTTAATGCATTACTTTTTAAAGGTCCTATATTGTCCAAAATTGATTTTAGTGAGCTTTAAGTCATGTTAGAATGTTGTTACTCCTCAAAAAATATACCTGGAATTCGAGAAACTTTGTGTTTTCTTCTAATAAGACAAATGTAAAACGCTAAAAAGCTTTTGAAATCAGGAAGCAGGGTGCACAGACCATCAATAGAGACAAGGAGGCATTTACCTTGGCTCACACATGGGATTCACTTCTCCAGAGACCACCACGCGACGGTAGGCGTGGTCAGTCTAATATAGCTCCCAAATCCATCAAAATGAACATGCCTAGAAACAGTTCATAAAACATGTCACAGCAGTCAAGATTTCAAGATTCAGGATCGTTTATTTGTCATATGCAGGATCAACACAAGGTCAACAATGGGTTGAAATGCTTAGGATCAGAAGAACCGTTGCCTCGCTAAGATAGTCAAGAAGTACTAATAGCATGCAATAAAAATACAAGGGAAAAAAGTAAACAATATAATAAAAAATATCTAATAAAATATAATAAAATACAAAGGTACAGGTAGAATTAAATAAGGTGCAAGTAGAGTATTTCACAGTATTGCACGTGGATTTCGTATTGCAGCTGACACCTCTGACGAAGACGGAAGTGCTACCACTAAACATGCGTCAGCTAAATAAGCTCTTTTTACATTATTTATTTATTTATTACTATTAAGTTACTTAATTTTACCTGATAAAACCTCAAATTGGTTATTGTCCTATTATCTTCCCAGTTATCTAAAAGGTCCCATGACATGGTACTTCTTGATGCTTTTATATGGCGCCTTAATGGTTCCCTAATACTGTAAATGAATCCTACTTCAAAATCAACACTCAGTGCATGAGAAAGACCCATGAACACAGTCAGAGTCAAAAATATGCCTTTGGAACACTTTATTATGGGCGTTGTTGCTTGAATGCAAATGAGGAGGACAGAGATAGGCCAGTGCAGCGGGTGGGGCGTGGCCAATTTCTCCGCTCTTTCCTCTTTAGCGGTGCGATGTGCGCTGGCCCCACTTCCGCGAGGAAGATATGAGACGATTTCCATTGAAAAATAAACACATTTCCACAGAAAATAAAATTAAACCACTGCTGTTTCAGAGGTTCGGAGGGTCGGATAAAGGACATCCGAGCCTGGAAACACTCTCATGTGCCTCCAGGCGAATAAAAAACGCATCTCGCATTGAGTAGCTCGTTCGTGGTCCAAACGCTCTGGGCGTGAGCTCCAAAGAGTGTGGGTAGAAACACAGACGGGCGGTGGAACTGCATTTGCATTTTTCCTGGAGTGTGGCATCAGAAATCAGCCTTGTTCAGAATCGCCCGTTTGGGCTGTCTTTTTTCAAACGCAGAAAAGGATTGCAAATGCTCAGTTTACACATTTCACAACTTTTAGCCATGGGATGGGCCCTAAACAGGGTAGGGGAGCTCACATTAACGTTCAAAAACCTCATAAAGTGGAAATTTCATTCCATGGGACCTTAAAGGCCTGCTTACGCTATTTTCTGATTTATTTTATAAATGTTGTTACCTCCTCAGAAACACACCTGGAGTCGTGTTTTGTTTCATCCACACATTTAACACAAAAATTCTTCATATTTTAGGCTTATTTAGTACTTCTCTCAAATTGAAAACACTCTGTTCTACCTTGTGATGTCATCTGGTGATATAGAAGTGCTCCACTGTTTTTAACTCCATGCACCTTCAATAGAATCATTTCAATAATTTAAAGGGATAGTGTTGTTGTTTTTTTTTTTTTAAATGTTAATCTGTATGGGTTTCCTTCTAAAAGTTACGTGTGTTGACACCGGCTTACCTCTGACAGTCTCAGCTGATCCCGGTTCGGCTCGTTTTCTGGATCCCACGTAAGTAGGTCCGGTAACTTCCCTGGAACATGAAATAAAGCGTGTTTTTCTTCTCAAAACAAAACATTTGTCCAAAAGGTGATATATTTGCGTCCCAAACAGTTGTCCACGAAACATCCAGCAGCGTAGTTAGCATTCGCATATTGTCTCTCTCGATTCGTATCACTGCGTGCATATTAGCTGTATTAGCCTGTTCACTTGTAAACTTCCCCTTACGGCAGACCGCATCTGCCGTACACTTCTGCTAAAGGTTAACAGGCTAATAAAGATAATATAATAATAATAAGATCAGCTGAGCATGTCAGAGGTAAGCCGGTGTCAACACACATAACTTTTAGAAGGAAACCCATACAGGTTAACATAAAAAAAAAAACTTACCATCTGTTTAAGCCCTGGAATTTCCCATTTCTACTGAATTTAAGATAAAAAAGGGCTGTTAACTTGATGACTATATCTTTATGACATCACAAGATAGAACAGAGCATTTTGGCCTTTGGAGATGTAGACACACTAATACTAAATGTTACTCAAACGTGTGTGAATGAAACAAAACACGACTCCAGGTATATTTGTGATGAAGCAACAACATTATAACATGCCATAAAGCTCAGAAGAGTCAGGTTTGCTTAATACAGGACCTTTAACAGAGTCCAAATTGCATCCAGCTTCACTAGAATTACATTTGCACTCTGTATAACGCGCATAAATAAACAACAGTCTCATCTAATTTTCCAAAGTACTGTTAGATGAGATATTTTACAACTATAATGTCATTAGTATTCATGCAGATGTTAATGAACTTCTGAAAAGACCTGCCCACTTATTTGATTCATTACAGTAATGAATGCAAGGAATGATCAGATAATGTGTTCCTGTGTCCTTGATGTGCGATGGGAGTATTAGACTGACTTAAAAGGCTCACAGGTGTGGCTAAGCTCCCCTAATCTGCACCGCAATTCTACGCTCCCAAAACTGTAGCAGAAAAAAACTGAAAAAAGTGCCACAGATTAAAACACAAAACACAACGGAGTCAAGTTCATTTGCATTGGATTCCTCTTTTCAGACGCTTAAACTGCTTATTCAAGGATATCTCTTAAATAAGGCCCAAATATGCGGGTGAAACCAATTTACCAAGTGGCCACCGATGACGTTGGTCCAGTGATTTATATTGAGATTCAGGCCTGTGTAAGCTTCTTATCTCCGCGCTGAAGTCCGCAGATATGGAAATACAATAAATGTGATGTTTTAAAGACTGGCTTATACTAGTTAATTACAAAACCATTTTAAAGTGAACTTAGAGGACGTAATAAGTGTTCGTATACAGTGGAAGTGAATGTCTGCTGAAGAGGGTCGTGAGATGTTATTCTAATGGTGTTCTAAGGCAGGTTCCTAAAAAAGTGAATCAAAATGAAAGACTTTTTGAAATAACTTTTCTTCAATTTGTGTTAAACTGGTGTTACTTAAAGTTGGGACTAGACGTACAAGTGACGATTAAAACTAAACTCCCAATCGTTAATATAAAGTGTCACAATAAAACTGTTAGGCACACAGTACAGTTTTTGTATAGCAAATAAACTAATATAATGTAAATTAGCTAACAACCTAAATTACTTGTGTAATTGGGATTATTTTGAGAGTGAAGATCTCCTCTTCCTTCAACCAACAATCTAGTCTTTCAATTTAGTTATAGTTGGCTAAAATTGATCCACCTATGGGTTTAAAGGTGTAAAGGTACATGGAATTAAAATTAAAATAAATCTGGAACAACATCCCAGCTGCAATAAGAGACTCTACCAGATTCAGTACATAAAAACATAAAACCAATCTGAAACGATGGCTTAAAGGAGAATTAACGTTTTTTACAATCTGAGCCTTATTTCAGTAATAAAACTCACCCATAGCACTTTGGTGTCATATGGAGCATTTCCGGAGATGTTTTAGATTAGCGATATCCGTAACGTGAGTTCTCGGGGCACATGTTTGCGGTCTCCAAATAACACAAACTTTAGCACTTTTCAAATTATAGAAGCGCAATATCTTAGTCTACACTTTCGTTTGAGTCAAAAGTGGCCTGTAATCTGAGATTTATCCATAAATTACAGCTTTGCGTTTCATGTTTGGGTCCCGAGAGCTGAGAGCGAAATAAGCTGTGACTCCGCACATGCGCACTGGCCTCCTCATCTACTCGAAACTATGGATAAATCTCAGATAACAGGCCATTTTTGACTCAAACGAAAGTGTAGACTAAGACATTGAGCTTCTATGATTTGAAAAGTGCTAAAATTTGTGTTATTTGGAGACCGCAAACATGTGCCCCGAGAACTCACGTTACGGAGATCGCTAAACTAAAACACCTCCGGAAATGCTCCATATGACACCAAAGTACTATGGGTGAGTAAAACAACTTGTTTTATTACCGAAATAAGGTTCAGATTGTAAAAAAACGTTAATTCTCCTTTAAAAGAAATCAGATCTGTGCGCTAATGTTCTGCTCCTATGTAAATATCAGTGTTGTATGTCATGATTGTGTCTTATTGTGTTGTTTCTATCATGTTTGTCCTGTGAATTGTCATTGACAGTTTGTCTATTCTATGAAGTTGTTTCATGTTGTTTTTATCTCTCTGACCTGCTCGGGACTACAGATGTAAACTAGCCTTTGGGCTAATTCTGGCGTATTTAGAATACAATAGAATAGAATAATCTTTATTGTCATCATGTCAGGTAAAAACATAACCTGACATGACACAAATTGGGAAAGGCTCTCCGCAGGTGTATCACAGATAAAATAAAATAAAATACATATGTTTGACTGGCAAACAATGAATCTTCAATAAAAACAGAATAAAACAAACGGTATGTTCATGAATATGCAGTGTCCCTTTTAAATAGAAAGAAAGAAAAGAGAAAAAAAAAGAATAAAACCATGTTCTTTCTGTGAGTGGAATCGCCTCTCCAATAACTTGACCTAGAGACATCTCCTACTTCATTGCCTTGGAAACTTAACACCATACTGTGGAACTGAGGCAAAAGCAACTCATTCCATTACCACCTGAAAAGTTACATAGCACACTTTTAAACCACTCTTGCGTACCTGGTAGATACTTTACACCACCAAAAACTGAATGACACTTTGCACTGACTGTTGAAATGCACTGAGGACTACAGCCTGGTCCAGACTGCGTTACCGTGAAGCAGAGGACAATGCGGACACCATCAGTCATGTGGAAGAGCTTAATTACCTTACAGAAACACAAACGAATGCGCCTCCTTAATTGCGTCCTGATAGCAAACGCACAAATGCACACACAGAACATTACACACAGCTTGTTGAACAGAGGAATTCAGCGCTATCTCCAACACGCAGACAATGCACACTCCAGCCCACGGTGAAAGAAGCTACAGACACCCAACATGTCATCACATGCTAATGCGCTACTCTGCTAATTACAAATTTAACATGCGCCGTAGAACTGGTGTCAGGCCAAACTGTTATTTATCAACAAGGCCTCTAAGTAGATCTGCTAATGAGCGAAGACAAGAGTTTGGATGTTTACTTCTATGTTGAGTAAGAAGCATATGTGATTATTTGGAAGGGTTTCAGATCAAATAATTGGTTGTTAAAGGTCCTATATTGACTTCTGTGAGTGTTAGACTTAGACAAACTTTATTGATCCACAAGGGAAATTGTTTTAAGCCATATTATAATGCTGTTACATCCTCAAAAACATATACAGAGTTAACATCTACCTTTTTTCAGGGCTGAAAGCATCCAAATGATTCTAGTTAGGTATTAAGGAGTTCAAAAACACAATGGAGTAATTCCTGTATTACCACATGACATATGTCAGTTTCATAAAAATGGGTCAGAAGGAGGTCTGAAGGAAGGCATAGTCGAAATTGAGGTTATTCAGCATTTTAATGTCAAAATAGCAGAATACAAACAAAATGGTGACATCGGGCATCTTCAGCATCCATGTTACCAGCTTAGCAGAGAGACGTGAAGAGGGACCTCCCCAGTGGGGGCAGATCACACACACACACCCCCACACACACACACAAACACCACAAGGGTCTGTCTTTAAATACAGTACAGACTGTTGAATATTTATGACATCAACAACAGCTAACCTATAGGAGAATAGTTAAGCTATGCAGACCATGTAAAGAACTCCCCAGCTTTAGCTAAGAAGACCAGTTTTCCCAATAGTCAGCCAAAATATTGATGGATAGGGAGCAGGTGATGTCAACACAGCCCAGGATAGTCTATGTAGGTATCAAGTTACACTTCGCTGTTCACAGAACACAGGGTTAAAACACAGAAGAACCAGGTGAAGTATACAGAGATATGTATGCAGATCACAGTTTTCATATGTAAGTACACATGTAAATTAAATATGAGATCCCACACATCACAAGGTGGAACAGTGTTTTAGAGAAGAGCTCAGTCTAAATATGAGTGTGGAAACAATATTACAGTATAACATAGATCAGAAAATGGGCTAATATAGGTCATTTTAGAGGAGATGGAGTGAATGGAGTGGACTGCAGATTTTTTTTTTTAAAGAAAAGAGATTTACCACTTCCAAACATTATACTATAGGACACCTTTAACTTGAAAACTTAAAATGTTAAAAAACATATAACTGAAATCGCCTTTGGAGTTGACACAATTAATATCCTGTCTTTTAGAGGGAAAAAAGTCCCAGTAGTTTAGACCATTAAAAACATTTGTTCTGAAATGTGAGAATCATGTACAAGTCTTCTCTCAAATGTAATGTTTAAAATGTGCATCCATCTTGAGATGTGAGTGCTAACTTTGACCTTTTTTCAGTAGAGATTGGCAATTCCATGGCTGAAAGTATCCAAATGATTCTAGTAAAGGTATATGGAGTTCAAAAACACAGTGGAGTAATTCCTGTTTTACCACAAGACATCACAAGGTGGAACAGAGAGTTTTAGAGAAGAGCTCAGTCTAAATATGCAGACTTTGAAAAAACAGTATAACACAGATCAGAAAATAGCTTCATATAGGTCCTTTTAGAGGAGATGGAGTGAATGGAGTGGACTGCATCTTATATAAATTTTGGATACGTTTTTTTCAACCAGGGGTACAAGTACCCCTAGGGGTACTCGAGCACACTGCAGGGGGTACTCGGCAGTGTCGCTGACAGGCACAGGAGGAGATTTTTTGGAATTTTTTTATTCTAATTTGAGTAAATTTGAGTTAAAGAAAAGAGAGAAAATATCTGAGAATTACATTTTCAAATTAAGGAGATGGAATAAAATGATTTTCATTAATAACCTGTTGTGTCACGTTCTACTTTTGGAGAATTATCAACACGTATGAGTGAGGGGGTACTCGAGGTATGACAAAAAGGCTCAGGGGGTACACAAGACAAAAAAGGTTGGGAAACACTGGTTTAGACCTTTAAAAACATTTGTGACCCACCACGCTTAAAGCACACATCACCACGTCACATGTCGGGATTCATGAACACAAGAAAATAGTTTTGTTTTTTTTCAAAATGTGTGATTTTCTTTCTTTTTTTTTTTGCAGAATGTGCTCGTTGAGATCATGAAGAAGCCACTCCATGTTTCAGATAACAGCATTGGCTGTTTTAAAAGCATACATTTTGTCTTTGAAATTGGCCTGTTTTTCGGAAAGAATTGGGGTGTGTGTGTAAATTACCATAATTACCCACGCTGGCGCTCCTAGCCATTCACATGACGATTAGCGCTCCTTTTGTTTTCTTTTTCCACCTATCAGCTGTGAGCAGCTCGTGAATATTTACAGTTTCTAAACCAGGACTAAACCAGGCCTAAACCCGCTCTAAATCAGGTCTAAACCAGGACTAAACCAGGACTAAACCTTAGAATCTACACTTTCTGAATCTGTGAATAACTTAAAACGCCTCCGGGACGACTTGTGACTGTTTTTTTTTTTTCTTTTTTCCCGTGGCTGGGCACATTTGTTCTGAAATGTGAGATTCATGTACAAGTCTTCTCTCAAACTTAATGTTTACAATGTGCACTGCTCCTTGTTGTATAATCCTTACATGTTATTTCTTCTTTTCACATGAAGTAAAGCGGTTATAACTTTCCTTGGACCAGGGCCCCCCTATTGGTTTAAGAGGCCCACATACTTTATCTTTTCATACCTACAGCCGGCCCTGTACCGCAGAGAAGCTCCCCTCACCTGTGTACGCTCCCCTGTGGTCACTGGGTGTTCACTGTAGCGGACGGCAGACACACACCGGCTGATTAGGCTCTCCGTCTCCCCCGGTAAACACACACACACACGCACCAAGATGAATGAGCAGCTCTCCTCACCGACTACAGCCACATTTATTTAGGAACAGAGGGGAGAGTTTTGGAGGTGAGTAATAGTCCCAGGCAGCGGTGGGCACCCGGGCTGAGCTGAGCGGACAGGAGGACCACCACCGGGGCATCTGACAGTGATGTAGAGGCTGGCCACGTGCCCACAGATCCATCTCCGGGTTTACTGAGAGAGAGGAGGTGAGATAGTGTACAGGTGTTTGAACGTGAGGAGTGGAGGATTAAGGAGTGAACAAATGGGTTATGTTTAAAATGGGTCAAAAGTGAAACCGAAAATGGAAAATTAAAAACCCTGAGTAAAGCCAGGAAAAAAGAAATATACTTACCATTGACATAACTTACATGCATGAGTTATAGTTGAATAAATTGTCACCAAATATTTTAAAATAATACTTTTTTCTTTTTAATAATTTAGTTTACAAAATTAAAAAAATCATAATTTAAAAAATACATATTTTATTTTTTTTTACGATCGATTACTGATACTTTTCAATTATCTTTCATTATCTTATAATGCCAAACTAACTAAAAATGTAACATCTACTGTAATGACTGGTCAGAAAATTATTAAAATTACAGTACAGTAATTACAGTTCAATGCTCCCTACAACTGTATATAGCTGGGATTGTACACCTTATTTGATATTGTATTTTATACTTTATAAAATCAATAAAGTTTGTCTAAGTTTGTCTTGTTACAAATTGTGTTATCAAAGTCAAGTTTTAACCAAGTTTAGGTAAGTAAACAGACATTTTAAATAATAAACAGCACTGTATCTTAATTTTTTCCCCCCAACTGTTTGGAAATTTCAGTTTGAATTTACAAAAATCCTATGAAGATTTGTACAAGTTCTTTCGCCGCTCAGACTCGGCAATAACTCCATAAACGTCCCTGTGATTCTGCCCCCTCCCTCCTCCTCTGCTACACTCGGTGCATTACCTGTCACTCTCCCTGCTCTCCCCCAGGGGCCCCCTCTCTTCACTGGGGCCCTCGGGGGGTCCTCGTGACAGCCACATGTACACCAGGGCAGGGCTTTGAGGACTGGGACGTGTTTAGTTTATATTTATGTATTCAAGCTGCCCTCTGCTGTCTGCAAACCTAATAACAGCCCCAACAAAGAGCGCACAGGCAGGAGCAGTGTCGTGTGATGTGGTGTATGTATTGTCTATGCATTGTCTTTGTATTGTCTTTGTATTGTCTTTGTATTGTCTTTGTATTGTCTTTGTATTGTCTTTGTGTGAGCAGACGTGCTGTTATCTGCTCAGCCGTGGAGACTTTTAACACTGTCACGTGCAGTACGAGCAATGCAAGAAGTGAGGGCTTTTATATGAAGCAATGCAGGATTCACTGGAAAAGAAGAAAAGAGGGAATATTGGATTTATTTTTTATTTTTTTGTATTTTTTGTATTTTTCATTTTATTTGCATTGTTTGTTATTTTATTTTTATATATTTTTTTCTTATTTTTCTTACTGTATTTATATATTTTTTGTTTGTTTTTTTTATGCCAAAAGATACTGCAATACACATAACTTGCACAGTGTAGTACAGACAGAAATAATGCATGAATAATTTATATTCAATTAATGAGTAAAATTAAATATTCAGTTAATGAGTAAATAATGACAGCGAGTAATTGAGTCTGAAAAATACACTGTTTTTTAATTGTACATTTGCTTACAGTTTTAATAACCACAAATGTTATGTTTTGTTAAATCAGTAAATATTAAAATAATGTAATGGATTTTGAATTAAGAATTGCAAACAAAAAACACTGAACCTAGCTTATATTTGTTACAAAGTATAGAAAATCTTGTGAAAATATTTGCTAAATTTTCTTAATTATTTTCAAAACACTGCTTTAAGTAACTACAACTTTATTGCCATTTGTTGACCGTACACAACAAAATGCCGTCAAATTCGATATTTCAAAATTTGTTAATTTACACTTTTCCCCAACATTTTCTGAAATGTTTGCATTTTAAGACCCTTGATCTAAACTTGAAATTTTGAGTTTTATCCTAAACACATTAAATTCTGCTTCGTTCACGTCAAATTGACCTTCTCGTCTTGTGCTCCTCTCCTTCTAAACTCCATTTCTCCTCTATTATCTGTTACAATCCACACTTAACACCGCAATTTGTCTGCATCCCATTCACGGCTAATCTTTATTTCATCGCTTCTTTCCCTCCGCTGACCTCTGACCCCTGAAAATGAATTGATGCATTTTTCCCCTCCGTTTTTTTTCTGCGCCGACAATTAGATTATTACTGCGATTTCCTTAACTAAAAGAAAAAAAAAAAAAAAGTAGCGCGACGTGAATTGAAATGAGCGCGTAGAATGCTAGCAGCTCGTATGCTAAGTAGGGCAATGCGATTTCCCCTCGGTATTAGCATATCAGATTTCTGTTACCTACTGGAGACAGGTCCGTGTTGAGTTGTAAAAAAAAAAAAATCGTAATCATATTTTCAGAGTCAAGTGGATGTTAATGCCCCATTCCCTTCATAAACCACAAGAGCGTTTCTTCTTTTACATCTTTTAAAGGAAAATTGTACACTTTAACCTCGGCTTTGAGACAGCTGTCCACATGGAATACGCCGCAGTCCACAAAGATAATCCTGACGGCTGATAAGACGGACAATTTAACATAATTATTAAGCACTGGTGTGAATAGTAACCAGTCATTTAAGCATATTATGGGGTCTTTAGCTTGGCACAGGACGGGTTTTCTATATTTGAAGGCAATAGAAAAGAGATAGAGAGGCAAGTGTGTATAAGCAATCTACAGGAACCTTCCGTAACTGCTCATTTGTTGTTTCTTCTATTCTCATTGTGATTGGTAAAAAAAATACTTGCTAGTTTTCTTTCTTTATTTATTTATTTGATTTATTTCACAGGGACCATGTACAGGGGCATTAATCAAAATCAATGACGAGATGCTTTGTACCAGACTATAGACCAGAGGTGTCGAACATGCGGCCCAGGGGCCAGATCCGGCCCTCCAAGACCTTTAATCTGGCCCTCAGCTGATTTTCTATAAAATATTTTAATTATATTTAAATTTTCTATTGAAATATTGGTAATTTTCTGCAGCAATTTTCTGCTTTTCCCACCAGAGCAGCACAAATAAAGACTCGCCTCTTTCCAAACGCTCTTAAAGGACCATCGTTTTGACACCCTCATCAGCAAAATGTCAAAAATGAGAAAAGTGGACGCCGAGTGCAGGATTTTCCAAGAAAAATGGACTAATTCCTATTTGTTGACCGAGGTGAATGTGAAACCTGTACGCTCGGTGTGCTTGCAACAAGTGGCGGTGGTCAAGGAATATAATCGTAAACGCCACTACGAAACATGGCATTTCGAACAATACAATAACTTGAACGTAGAATTGAGAAGACAGAAGATAAACTAATTATTGCTGGGACTGAAGAAACAGCTGTCTGTAATAGATTTGTGTTTCTCTGGACAAATATTTGGACTTATTACTATTTTTGGGGTATATTTACCATGAGTTTTCTGATCCGGCCCCTTTGGGATCAAAGTAGGTCGCAGTCCTTGAGACACACAACACGACAAAACATTAAACACAGCATAAAACATTGCATTTCATAAAACATTTCACAGTTCATCAAAGATACATTTTTCATTAGGTAAAATGCATTCCCCTTCACTTTCCCATCCCCTTCTCAGGTTTGTCTTAATGCTGACAGGTTTGTATTCTTAGGAAATGTTGATCGACTCCTACGCAAAATCGTTTGAAGTCTTTGCACAAACCAGATGCCCTTCCGTACTCAACTCAATTTGACCTATGTTGCTCACTGCTCCTGAAAAAAAGGATGGGTCAAAGGCAGAAGTCAAATTTCTCCCATGTGTCACTGTGTGTCATTGTGTGTGAGACCAATAAAGGCTTAATCTTAATCTTAAGTAACTGTATTCATTTTTACTCAAGCGCAGTATGCAACTTTCTGGAGATGACATGTCACCTGTATGTTTCATTAGAAATAGAAAGTTTCCATGGAGATAGATAAGTTATATGCCATACTGTACAATGTTCTTGCCACGAGGAACATTTCTATGGAGACGAGCAGGAGGAGGTCATGCTCCGGGCCAAATAAGAGTCAGGTTTGTGGAGATGCAAGTCCACTCAGAGTCACGCAGGTTTTTAAGTGCAATAAAAACATCCAAAATGAAGAACATGCTTTTATTTTAATCTACCTTTTGGCTAAGTTACACAGTAGGGCTTTAAATAGGTAAACAGCTCTGGAAAAAAAAAAAAAAACTGCATTTTTTTTTCTGAAATCAGCATCTCTACATGTATTACAGCCATTCCATTCCAGCGTCTGTTGAATTATTATTATTATTATTCCATTCTTGCCTGCATGCACTTTTCTTTCTTGTTCAAACTGTCCTGGAGCTCCTGTGGCAAGTAAATTTCTTCTGTGTGAGATCAATAAAGTCTGATCTTATCTTATCTTATTCCAACACAAACACAAAGCTGAGCTACACATACCTATAAGTAGTAAAATCAGAAAAACTGATCATTATTTTTTTCCAGAGCTGTATATAATGGCATAGACAGTTTATAACACTGTGATTAGATTAAATCATCAAGTACTGCATTGTGCACTGAATAAAATTGTGAGCCATTATCACACCACTTTAGCCTCCAACAAGTCCTTTATTCTGTCCCTTCACTGATTCGTTAGCCTACCTGGATATGAAGGGTACACCGTTGTTGCGTTAATGCAGTGCTTCTCAAATAGTGGGGCGGGCGCGGTGTCATGTCAGGGGGGGCGCGTGTGACCCTGGGAAACATGCTTTTTTGCCGTACTATACTAGAACTAAGTGTAATTGCACATCAACAACAGTAGTTGGCAGTGACGCTCTCATTGTTGCTCTGGGGCAGGGGTCGGCAACCTTAAATACGCAATATACGCACAGAACAGACAGGATTTTTTGTTTTGTTCTGTTTTTTCAGCGCTTTTAAAAGCACATGGCTTATTTGCATAAACTAAGTTTTGTTTCTGTAAAACATAAACAAATGTGCCCAAATCTGCATTAAAAACACATTAATATTTGAGTCCTCAGTGCAGTGTTGTAAGTTTCTTTTTTTGTTTTTAATGTTAATAAAGGATACAATGTTATGCAGAGGCGTACTAATAACAACTTTCTAGACAAATAATACTATTAATAGTCGCGCGCAGGGAGGGGGGCCTGAAATTTTTTGTTCTTTCTAGGGGGGGCGTCACAGAAAATAATTGAGAAGCACTGTGTTAATGTGATGTTATCCATCTTTCCTCTGTCTGAAGATGGGCATTTTTGTGTTCTTTAGTCTTCACTAGAGCAGCTGTGGCTAAAAGAGCACCTCACCACTACAGGGCGTGGAGTGAATGAATAACGCACTGTGTAACTTTTCTGATGGAAGATTATCTGCTCGTCCTCCTGGAGATGTTATTGCTGAAACGTCCCATAGCGTGAAATGTACCATAACATGTCTGTCCGTGGAGTAAAGCAGGTGACGCTACTGGACCAAGTTATAGGTCAGATCTGTGGAGAGTAAGAATGAATGTTTTTCAAGACAATAAAAAAAATCTCCTGTAATTGAAGAAATGCAAGTTATACAGCTCTAGAAAAAAATAAGAGACCACTGCAAAATTATCAGTTTTTTCTGATTTTACTACTTATAAGTATTTCCCCCAAATTCCAAATAAAAATATTATCATTTAGAGCATTTATTTGCAGAAAATTACAAATGGTCTAAATAACAAAAAATATACGTTTTCAGACCTCAAACAATGCAACGAAACAAGATCAAATTAATTTTAAAACAACATAATATTAATGTTTACACTTAAGAAGAGTTCAGAAATCAATATTTGGTGCAATAACCCTTATTTTTAATCACAGCTTTCATGTGTCTTGGCATGCTCTCCACAAGTCTTTCACATTGTTCTTGGGTGACTTTATTCCACTCCTGGTGCAAGAACTGAAGTAGCTCAGCTTTGTGTTTGTGTTGGAATTCAACAGACGCTGGAATGGAATGGCTGTAATACATGTAGAGATGCTGATTTCAGAAAAAAATGCAGTGGTCGCTTATTTTTTCCAGAGCTGTACATGTTTAAGCAATACTGATGAATATTTTAGGCTAAGCCAGAGGTCGGCAACCCGCGGCTCCGAAGCCACATGTGGCTCTTTGATCCCTCTGATGCGGCTCAGTACAGCGGTCTCTCGTTTATCACGGGGGTTACATTCTAAAAATAACCCACGATAAGCGAAATCCGCAAAGTCGTCAGCTTTATATTTTATAATTATTCTCCACGTTTTAAGGCTGTTAACGCCTCACCACACACATTCTACACTTTTCTCAGACTGGAATTAACGTTTTCTCACATTTCTCTCTTGTTTAAACACTCAAACTTTCGTAGATTTTCAACAAAAAAGCACAGTATTATAGAACGAAACCAAAGTGTATTTCGTGTGTATTTCACAGTTCTTATGACGGAGCCTCTTCGTCCTGGTGCCGCTTCGCTCTGGCGGGTTTTGTCGTGGAGAAAACTTGCAAACATACAGCACTTCAGAGTCACACTGCGATCCAACATTTATATAAATTTGGCAAACTGAACGCATTCTGTACAGGAGGCACAGAGGAGAATGACTAGGTCTACAGTCCCTTAGCCAATCAGGATGCAGAAATGTGCGTTGATACACTATAAAAAAAATTTGAATAAAAAAATCCGTGAAACAGTGAGGCCACGAAAAGTGAACCACGATATAGCGAGGGACCACTGTATTTAATTAAAATGTTATTTATTTAATTCATTCATTTTCAAAATGTAATTCTATGGCACAAAGGCAAAAAACAAACAAACCCAAAAAACATTATATGCAGTGTTATTTCATTTTAAATTTCAAAAGGGTTTTGTGGCTCCCAGTGTTTTCTTTACTGTGTGAAACGGGTCCAAATGGCTCTTTGAGTGGTAAAGGTTGCCGACCCCTGGACTAAGCAATATCTTCTCCATGGAGACCCTCCTCTCAAAAGTTACACAGTGCACCTTTAAGCATCTATGAATCCGTACAAAGCGCTATATAAATGAATGAAAACATCAAAGTTTAGCCACACACTAAACTATTTAATTCACATCAGCAATTAACTTTAATGTAAGTCTTTTTTAACATTTGTTGGGTTAAAGTAGTAATATTGCACTTTATATTGCACTTTATATTGCAAGTATAAACTCATAAATACTGCAGTTTATTTACCAATCCAAACTGTAACCAAAATCTAAAAATATACACTCAACTCACAACACAGAGCAACACAATTACTCAAACATCATTAAATTTAGATTCATTTTTGCCATTATAAAAGATAATTGTTCGCAAAAGTCATTCCCATAATAAAACCACTGCGAGAAAATGAGAGGTGAGGCGCTCCCTAAACAAACGCTGTTGACCAACACTATTATTACCTTGGTGCTAATTACTTTTCAGCTTTTTGGTTTAATTGCTTCAATAAAAAATAATCTATAACGCTTTTTTAATTACGCTTTGCGGGTGACCTATGTAAAGCCAATTTTATTATGTTGCCACGGTAATTACTCTGTCATAGTCTGGGTACGCGGCAAGTGTGCTCAATTTTGCCTTTTTTATTTAGTTGTTTTGCATAAGAAAAATATGTTTCTGAAAAAGTCTATTAATTACGCAAATTAAAGATTGCTTGCTGGGGTATCAAGTAGTGATTACTTTGATTAAATAGCTTAGCATTTTAGTATGTTCCTCATAATAAACATGGTAATTGTAATGATTTGTCCGTCTTGCAAATGGCGTAGCTAACCGTTATTGTCGCACATAATTGCTTTTTAGTCCCATTTGGTTGATCATGCGCTACATTAGCTGTAAGTAATTCCTAGCATCTTTTTTGACTAGCGCCTTGTCGGTGGCTTTCATTAGCGTGCTGCGCGGTGATGGCTACACTGCACATTAGCGACGCAGCCAAATGGTGTGCTGGTTAAGAGCTAGTCAATTAGTGCAATAAAGTGTAGCAGGTACAGCAGGAGGAGCAGGGTTTGAGAGGGAGATGTGTCCGCCTGGGCAAATGCGTGTTAATGGTTTAATAACAAAACAAGGTGATTTGGGGCAGAATAACATTGTTTAGATTTGTATTGGATCGGACTATTGCTTCAGCTACAGTAGAAACCTAGAAACAGGCCTGTCGACAGAAATTTGGAGTCCAGGGGTAAGAAACCTTACAGCGGCACCCGTCTACTGCCCTGCCTATACATACATTGGTTCATATACTATAAGCAGAGATAAGATAGGAAAGAAAATTGCCACCACCAATATTTCTACAAAATGACTTGTTGGTGCAGCTGTTTTGAAATAATGATATGGAATTAGTCTAAAGCTGCGTCCCATTTCTCTGTCTTACCCCTTCGTCTAACCCCTACCCCTTGTTTTTTTGGGGTTTTGTGTGGTTTTGATCAAGGGCTAGGGCCACGCCCGAGGGCTACATACCCCTTGAAACGAAGTAAGCTCTCGACCAGACTTGGAACGAAGGGGTACACCTACAAACTCAGGCAGGTTTTGGGATCAGGATGGCAGCGTCACATCGACCAGCCAAGGAGTCTCATAAATGTATTTTCAGCAGTGGTAATTATCGATTAACAGTTTAGCAGGTTTACAATTCTGATGCTTATGGTCTATGTTACTTTTAGTGAACTGTTGTTGCAGTGGCCGATTAGCCGACGTTATCGTTTTCATGTACTTGAACTTTCATGTACAAACAAGCTAGTTTTTTTTTTTGTCGACTTGAGGTACCCGATAATCCTCGACATGGCAAGGGATGATGACGCAAACAGTAATCGAGTGGCGTCCCATTTCTTAGGGGAACATTCGTACCCCGAGCCCTCTCAGCTCGTTATCAAGGGGCAAGACAAAGACGTAGATAAAGGAGTAGAGGAAGGGGAAGGAGTAATGGGACAGAGTAATGGGATGCATTGTGCTTTTTTTGTACCCTAGTAATGCTCAGTGTCACTTCTGAGCGTTGGTAGGCTCTTTGGTCTCGGTAGACTGACAAAAGTGAGGCTGCCAATCAAAAATCAAAGCACTCATTCACACAACACTAGGCGAAGTATCTTGCTCAAGGACACAACAGATTTACCTCCTTTAGGATAAATAAAGTATCTATCATCCCTTCACACTGTTTTGGTTGAAGGTGGGATTGAACCCGCGAGCTCTTTTACAATTGCATATCAGCTAAAACATTTCTGTATATTGTCATCTGTGCAGAATAAACAACTCAAACAGGAGACATTTACATTGAAGTGAATGGTTAAATCTTAAATTAACAGTTAAACTAATAAGAGTTACAGATGTGAAATACACAGCAAAAACTAGAATCTAGTAGTCTGGTTAACACCTGACCATATCACAAGTGAGATATGGGTCTGGAAACTCGCTTCGAAAAATCCCGTAGCGGAGGTGTGGTTAGCGATTGCCAACGGCCGTTTATTGGGCGTTATGAATGTCTATCATTGAGCGTATACGTAAGTCCATAGCCAATCATGTCAGTTGTCAGTTCAAACTACAAGCTTCCGTTTGTCATGTGGTACGCGTCACCGTCTTGCCACACCTCCCCCGCTCTCTGATTGGGGCCCTAAATCTGGGACTCTCGCTTGGACGAGTTTCCAGGCCGCCTTCCAGTTCGAAACGAACGGAAGCGGCCTGGGAATTCCCAGGCTAAGAATCTAGCCAAGTTAAAATTACATTAGAGCTTAAATGAAGAAAGTTGTATCATGATTTGGGCAAATTTCACTTGACAAGTAAAATAATCTATCAATGGAAGACTTTTTGTATTTAAAATATGAAAATACATCTCGCTACATTTAAGAAAAACAACAACTCCTTGCACTTAAAATAAAGAATACATGAAGAAATACACGCAGATCATTTTACTTGTCAAGTTGAATCTACTCAAAGTAAAATGTTCTTAATTTAAGTCATAATCAGTAATTTTCAGTGAAAGGGTTGAAGACTTGAAAGCGGACGTTTTTTCAGAGAAGCAACAATACAATAACTAATGACTAGCATGCAATAAAAATGATGGAGTATGTCACCTTCTGATTGGATCCATGGGTCCTTAATCCAAATTCTCTTAGCGATGTAACTTTCAGAGGAACAGATTTTATGAGAACAGGATTATGAGTATATTTAGCAAAGGAACTTCAAATAACAACACTAAGTAGAGTGCTTTGTATCGTGGACGCCTCGCCCCTCCAGAGACCTGGCTCATCTCTTATAAATAGCAGAAAAAGAGCAATAACCCGCTGCAGCCATTCTCCGCTTTCATTAAAGCACAATTTCTCTTTGGAATTCCCCAGACCTGCTGTAATCTATTGGCCTGGGAAGAAAATACTAATCAAATCCAAGAAATCGTACAGGTTTTATTTAAAAATATCTAATTGTAGTTTTTTGAGACTTCTTTAAGCACTAGTAACAAAGGCACACTATATAGTTACACAGGTGGATGTAGACTCTAAAGCAGGGGTGTCAAACTCATTTTGGTCCAGGGGCTGTATCCAACCTACTTTGATCCCAAAGGGGCCGGATCAGAAAACTCATTGCTATTTTTGGGGTATATATGCCAAATATTTGTGCAGAGAAACACAAATCTATTACATTAGTCTTTTTTATTTGATGAACTCTTTCTTTTACAAAATTATAATATTATTAATAACCTGAAACTTTAAGAAAAATGCAATTTCAACACAATGTTTTAACCTAAACTCATATGCTTTTCACAGAATTTAGTCATGCTTTCATTTTGCTCCTGAAACTTGGCATCTTTTATCCTGTATCCTGCATCAATATCAGGCACCGTGTCCTGAGGAGCTGCCAACTTCAGAATGTCATTCAAGTGTTTGTGTGTTCGCTTTGAGCACAGCTTTGTTTTATTAATGTTCATTACTGAGAAAACCTGCTCACAAGGTAGGTAGTCCCAAACATGCAAAGCAGAAAAGAGGCACAGAAAATTATGAATATTTGAATAGAAAATTAAAATATAATTAAAATATCTTAATAGAAAATCAGTCGAGGGCCAGATTAAAGGTCTTGGCGGGCTGGATCTGGCTCCCGGGCCACATGTTTGACACCCCTGCTCTAAAGCTAAATACCAGTGTTTTATTCTGTAGAGCTCCTCCATGTTTTTAAAGTCCAGATTTACTGTATTCTGATTATTTACAGTCTTATTATATTATATTACAAAAATTAAAAAAAAAAGATTATTAAGTGCGATTCAGTCTCAGTAAGTAATTAATTTAAGGTAATCATGTAACTTTCAGGAGGTAGCATTCTTCCATAGAAATGGGAAAGTTCGGAACATTTGACAGAGATAGAAACGTTTTCTGCCAAACTGTGAAACATTGTAGCCATAGGAACAACATTTCTGTGGAAACAGGGAGGCCATCCTCCAGGCTAAATAAGTCAGGTTTGTGGAGATGCAAGCTCACTCACGGTAATTTTTTAAAATCTTCCATCCATCCATCTTCTTCCGCTTCTACATTTCTGGGTCACGGGAGCAGCAGTCCAAGCAGATCTGCCGCCCAGAACACAATGCACCAGCCCCCATGGATCCTCCCGCTGGTGGTGGGTCGGCCCATGTCACAGCTGGCCTTGATGTACTTCTGCCATGGGGGCTACCAGTGTCCGCAGACACTGGGGGCAAGGTGGGGTTAAGTGTCTTGCCCAAGGACAAAACAGCAGCACCCATCCATGGGAGCTGGGACTGCACACGACCAACCCGTCAAGAGCGGGATTCAAACTGCCAGCCCCTGGATCAGTAGACAAATGCTCCACCAACAGAACCACTGCCGCTCCTAATTTTTAAAAATGTTTTTCAGGGCAAAATATGTCTATATTTTAGTGTAGTTTGTGGCCAAAAATGAGAACTTCGCACTTCAATCTCTTCAGACGGGTGCAATATATATATATATATATATATATATATATATATATATATATATATATATATATATATATATATATATATTTTTTTTTTGCCTGATGAAGGCCTAGGGCCGAAACGCTGCATGTCTTAATAAATTTCTCATTTTGCAAGACGGAGTGCAGGATTGTTTTCTCCTCAAGTGTAGTTTGTGGCAAAAAAAAAAAAGTTGCATACTCTGGCTTTAAGGGGTTACGGTATTAAGTAAATAAATTTGCTAGTGTTATATTCTTTGAAACATAAATACCGGTATTGCATAATGAAGATTAAAAAAAAAAAAAAAGTACCTATATAGCGAGTAGAGTAATTTCCACTCCCCTATAGCTCCAGTGAAATCCTTCCATCTTTGTTCTGTATGCCTTAAACAAAAGCCTTTCTGGAGCTTTGGGACTGCCGTGGGACTGCCCTAGGACTTCCCTGGGACCTGGGGGGTGGAGGGGGGGGTGCTCTTCATGCCGCTGTAGCCAGAGACCTGCCCGGAGCATGGACAATTACAGCGCTCCCTGGTGGCTCTTTGCTCTGTGTGCGCCTGCTGGACTGTGAGGGTAAGTGGGGGCGGGTGGAGGACCGAGCTTGGCCGGGCCAGAGGCAGTGAGCCGGGGGAAGGCCAGTCTCTGCGTCCCCCCAGGAGGCCGGAGCTGCAAATGGAGCGAGGGCTTTTACCTGAGAAGCAGATGGACGGAAAGAAAGACCAGTGGTTCAGACGAAGATGAAACCAGTAAAGATGTGATTGAGGCGTTTGAAGAAATAGGAAAATGTAGAACTATGCTTTGACACTTTCAGGGAGAGTCCAGCTGACAGTGAAAGAAAGTCGTGGCAAGACCTGTATAATACTTGTGTAAATTCTCTTATGTGGCATAGCTAATATTTTTTGAGAATATGATTAAATGTGCTCTTTGTAATTCAAGTGTAACTTTTTGTCTCCATGTAGATGTGATGGCGTCTAGAATGCGTTGCATGACGTTGCCTGAAAGCTGTACGTGCTCACCTTTTGGCACCAGAAATATTCGCCATTTAATAGTGGAATGGTGTGTATAAGCTTTCATGAATGTTACGTAATGTGGGAGGGGCGAATGGGGGTATATAGGTGCACTCTGCAGGTCTGCCAGAAGTCTTGTGTTGGTTATAGTGGAGGTAACGTGCACAGAGAGAAAGAGAGCGAGCGAAACACTGAAAGACTTAAAGACTGAAAGACTTAAAGACTGAAAGACTTAAAGTGGAAGTGCAGTCTTTTCACCATACCACTGTAAATATTTTTTCACGCACATTTGACACCTTTTTTGCACTGTGGGAGAGCACAATAAACCACCTTGAAAAATCCCGCCACAACAAGAACACCATGATTTGGAGCTTTTGTCAAAAAGGATTTTCCGATCACTGAAGCTGCTCCAGCCTGACGGGTCATTTGAACAATAAACACTTCCGAACCAGTTTCATTGTTACCGGTGACAGAGCAAGCGTCAGCGCACTTCAACAAACCACCAAACTATGAATTTGGGAAACAAAGTTTTTTGTTTTTTTTTGTTTTTATAAAATCAGAAAAACTGATAAACTCAATCGCAAAGTGGGCTGTCTCTCTCTCTCTCTCTCTCTCTCTCTCTCTCTCTCTCTCTCTCACTTTCACTCTTTCTGTCTCTCTCTCAATCTCTGTCTCTCATGAGATTAAAATGCGATTAATTTGATTAATTACAAATCCTGTAATTAATTAGATTAATTGTTTTAATCGCCTGACAGCACTAGTTTTTAGACAGTATTTAGCATGAGAGCTAACGTTAGTTTAGTGGATTAGCTCAACCCAAACACACAATTTGACTCACCGCAGAAAATCTTATTGCAGGGATGGGTTACATCAGGTTACCAGTGAGAACTGAAGTTTTAACAGAGAAAAGATTATTTTAAATATAGCTGCAAGCAGCAATGTGGGGCCAAGCACCGAAGGTGCATGTAGGCCTCAGTATGTATTATCGTTTTGTCATGACAGCCAATCAAACGCTACGTTATAAGCAGAAATCTCTGACAGGGTTTAACAGGGTCTAACAGGGTCTGACAGGGTCTGACAGGGTCTAACAGGGTCTAACAGGGTCTAACAGAGTCTGACAGGGTCTAACAGAGACTGACACGGTCTAACATGGTCTGACAGGGTCTAACAGAGTCTGACAGGGTCTAACAGGGTCTAACAGAGTCTAACAGAGTCTGACAGGGTCTAACAGGGTCTAACAGAGTCTGACAGGGTCTGACAGGGTCTAACAGGGCTTAACAGGGTCTAACAGGGTTTAACAGGGTCTAACAGGGTCTGTTAGCCAGGCTTCCCAGGCTCCCAGGCTTCCTATGAAGGGTTCCCGAGATATGAGCTCACTTCGGCTAGATCAAAGACACATCAAAGACAGATCAAAGGTACAACGCAGAAAATTCCTAAAAATTCCTGCAACTTTGACCTGCTGGTGGCACTAGACGGTTGGGGGTGGGGGCCTATAAATTGCTATGGGTAATGAGGAGACTGGCTGGAATGCGCATGCAAAATTTCCCACAACTTTTTACCAGATGGTTCTAGGGGTTGCCAGAGACTCCCATAGGTAGAAGAATAATGTATAATAATGAGAATCAGTAGAAACACTATGGTGCCTAGCACCTTCGGTGCTTGGCCCCAAATATACTCCTTAATAATACCGACCCAACATCAACATGTGTTTAGCTGCCACGTTTCTTTCCATTTCTGTGCACTTGACGTTTTTGCGGGAGCAACTGGACAGTATTACAGTATTAACCCTAGTGCCATCTACTGGCTGGCTGTAACTAAACTGTGGGCAATTTACCAGCATGTACTGTGGCAGTAAAAAAATAACAATAAACAATGAATATTAATATTATTAGTATTAATATTAGTAGCAGGCCCTGTTCTAGAATTGCCATGGCAACCATTAGGCTCCCTGGCATAGGGGATTCTAATGGTTGCCATGGCGCTTTGTTGCTAGGCAGCACTTCAAAGGAAAAGTTCAAAGTTCAAAGCACAAAGCTTTGACTTTCAAAGTCAAAGTTGACTTTTTGAGTGGGAGTCACTTCTTGGTCTGACAGAGTCAAACGCGTTCAGAAGAGACAGACGATATATGTACAGACGTATATTAATATTAGTGCTGTCAGGTGAATAAAAAAAATTAATCTAATGATTAATTACAGGATTTGTAATTAATTAGTCTAATTAATCACATTTTAATAATTTTTAGGTGGTTTATTGTGCTCTCCCACAGCCCAAAAAAGGTGTCAAACGTGCGATTTATAGTGGTACAGTTAAAAGACTGCAGACTTTAAAGTATTTGGCTCACTCGCTCTCTTTCTCTGCACGTTACCTCCACTGTAACCAAGACAAGACTGTTGGCAGACCTGCAGAGTGCACCTATATATATATTCCCCCTCCCATATTATATAACATTCATTGGAAAGCTCATTTACACCATTCCACTATTACATAGCGAATATTTCTGGTGCCAAAAGGTGAGCAGGTACAGTAGCTTTCATGCAACGTCAGTAAATAATATACAAAGCTTCAAATATACAGAGAATACAAATAATTGCCCGTGCAAATTACTCATGGCTCACATGACCCCCGGAAACTGGGACTGAAACTGAGGATTTAAACTACCGGCGCGAATGTGTAGATCGCACCGCGGGAGGAGGGAGAAAGTGGCAGCGCGCGGGTGAGTGATGAATCAGGTTTAGATTTGAATGGGCAAAATTGACGCTTCTAAGTGTTCACCTTTAGTTGCGGCAGAACACGTTAGAGAGGTTATGGGGATTTAGTTTATGGTTGATAATGAAAAGGGCGCATGGAGCAGCAGATAAGGAAACAGGCACGTGCGTCTTCATGTGCTCTCCAAGGACAACACTCCGTCACATTTTTATAAATAAAGTTGCCGTTCAAAGGCCTCGCACGCCAAATTTAAAATGCGCGCACTGAATTGCCACTCATAATTAATTGCATTCATTTTTATAACATGTTAATTTGCAGTGTATTTAATTAATCTAATTAACGCATTAAACTGACAGCCCTAATTAATATTAATATTTATATTTTTTTAAAGGTATACAAAGATTTGAGATCGTCCAAACAGATATGGAAGTCTCCAGACCTCAAACTTCCACCTCCTGGTGGAGCAGGTGGAAGAAGAGGATGACGAGGAACAGATTAGAGATTCTTTCACCTTCAGGTGGAGGAGGTGGAAGAAGACGACCTCCTCCACCTCCTCCTCCTTGTCCTCTTCTTTTACCTCCAGGTGGAGGAGGTGGAAGAAGACGACCTCCTCCACCTCCTCCTCCTTGTCCTCTTCTTTTACCTCCAGGTGGTGGAGGTGGAACAAGACGACCTCCTCCACCTCCTCCTCCTTGTCCTCTTCTTTTACCTCCAGAGGACGAGGAGGAACAGGTTGAGAAGGTGGAAGAAGAAGATGAGGAGGAACCGGTTGAGAAGGTGGAAGAAGAGGACAAGGAGGAACCGGTTGAGAAGGTGGAAGAAGAGGACAAGCAGAAACAGGTTGAGAAGGTGGAAGAAGAGGACAAGCAGAAACAGGTTGAGAAGGTGGAAGAAGAGGACAAGCAGAAACAGGTTGAGAAGGTGGAAGAAGAGGACAAGCAGAAACAGGTTGAGAAGGTGGAAGAAGAGGACGAGCAGAAACAGGTTGAGAAGATGAAAGAAGAGGACGAGGAGGAACAGGTTGAGGAGGTGGAAGAAGAGGACGAAAAGGAACAGGTTGAGAAGGTGGAAGAAGAGGACGAGGAGGAACAGATTAGAGATTCTTCCACCTCCAGCTGGAGGAGGTGGAAGAGGACGACCTCCTCCACCTCCTCCTCCTTGTCCTCTTCTTTTACCTCCAGGTGGAGGAGGTGGAACAAGACGACCTCCTCCACCTCCTCCTCCTTGTCCTCTTCTTTTACCTCCAGATGGAGGAGGTGGAAGAAGACGATGACCTCCTCCACCTCCTCCTCGTCCTCTTCTTTCACGTCCTGGTGGAGGAGGTGGAAGAAGACGAGGAGGAAGGACAAGGAGGAAGAGGTGAAGGAAAACTTTTGGTCCCGTCTGAGAAGACTGTTTTCCATCCATCCGTCCATCCATCTTCTTATGCTTTTCCATTTTCTGGGTCGCGAGGAACAGCAGTCCAAGCAGATCTGCCGCCCAGAACACAATGCATCAGCCCCCATGATTCCTCCGGCGGGTGGTGGGTCCATGGGAGAAGAATTTTTGTCTGAGAAAATTTGAAATGAGGATGGATCTTCTGAAAGTAGATGAAGAGGAGGAAGAGGTGGATGAGGTGAAAGAGGAATAGTTGAAGCACAAGAGGTGGCCCCGTCTGAAAAAATGTGAACCGAAGCTGGAAACTGTGGAAGAAGAGGACGAGGAGGAACAGGTTGAGGAGCTGGAAGAAGAGGACGATGAGGAACAGATTAGAGATTCTTCCACCTCCAGGTGGAGGAGGTGGAAGAAGACGACCTCCTCCACCTCCTCCTCCTTGTCCTCTTCTTTTACCTCCAGATAGAGGAGGTGGAACAAGACGACCTCCTCCACCTCCTCCTCCTTGTCCTCTTCTTTTACCTCCAGGTGTAGGAGGTGGAAGAAGACGACGACCTCCTCCACCTCCTCCTCCTCGTCGTCTTGTTCACAAGAACAAGAGGTGGTTCCGTCTGAGAAAATTTAAACTGAGGTTAGAAACTGTGGAAGAAGAGGACAAGGTGGAACCGGTTGAGAAGGTGGAAGAAGAGGACGAGAAGAAACAGGTTGAAGAGGTGGAAGAAGAGGACGAGGAGGAACAGATTAGAGATTCTTCCACCTCCTGGTGGAGGAGGTGGAAGAAGAGGACCTCCTCCACCTCCTGTTTCACGCCGTGGTGGAGGAGGTGGAAGAAGACGAGGAGGAAGGACAATGAGGAAGAGGTGAAGGAAAACTTTTGGTCCCGTCAGAAGACTTTTTTCCATCCATCCATCCATCCTTCCATCCATCTTCTTACGCATTTTTGGGTCGCAGGGAATAGCAGTCCAAGCAGATCTGCCGCCCAGAACACAATGCACCAGCCACCATGATTCCTCCAGCGGGTGGTGGGTCCACAGGAGGAGAATTTTTGTCTGAGAAAATTTGAAATGAGGATGGATCTTCTGAAAGTAGATGAAGAGGAGGAAGAGGTGAACGAGGTGAAAGAGGAAGAGTTGAAGCATAAGAGGTGGCCCCGTCTGAAAAAAATTGAACGGAGGCTGGAAACTGTGGAAGAAGAGGATGAGGAAGAACAGGTTGAGGAGGTGGAAGAATAGGACGAGGAGGAACAGGTTGAGGAGGTGGAAGAAGATGTCCTTGCTGGAAGCCAGGAACCCAAAAAACATACTCCATAGGTAAAATCCTCCAGCTGTGGTCGTGACCAAGCCTAAGCAGTAAGATCATGGAGATGGGTCCCTGGACGCATTCATGTGCTGCCCACTGCTGTTGTAGAACTTGTTCTACAATGCAGATTCTCGGCTGATGGCTTGAGAAGTTGACTGGGGGTGAGAAGTTCACAAAGCTGGACCTCAGTCACGCATATCAACAAGTCACGCTCAATGAGGGTTCAAAGCCTTATGTCACAATTAACACGCACAAAGATCTGTTTCCAGCCATTTTTCATGATGGAGAGTCTGGTGGCAGGCATCCCGAACGTGGCAGTGAACTTGGATGACATCCTTTTGACAGGACGGAGTGACCTCGAGCACCTGGAGACCTTGAATGAGGTCCTACGATGGCTATGAGAGACAGGTCTTTGACTCAAGCGCAACAAGTGTGCCTTCATGGAGTGCAAAGCTGAGTTCCTCAGACACACAGTGGACGCCTCAGGGCTCCACCCTCTGCCAAACAAGGTAAAGGCCATACAATAGGCACCCGCACCAACCAATGTCACAGAACTATGTGCATACCTAGGCCTATTCAACTATTACAACAGATTCTTGCCAAATTTGTCTACATTGTTAGCTCCCCTACACAAACTGTTACGAAAAGAAACACAGTGGCAGTGGCCAGAGGAGCAGGAGAGAGCGTTTGAGGAGTCTAAAAGGCTCATGCAGTCGTCAGAGATGTTAGTGTATTATGACAGCCATAAAGACTTGATACTGTCATGTGATGCGTCGCTTTACGGAGTAGGGGTGGTGTTGTCACATCGCATGCCAGACGGGCAAGAGTAACCATTCGTCTTCATGTCAGGAACACTCACGACGGCGGAATCAAACTACCCTCAATTAGACAAAGAAGGACTGGCAGTGATGTTTGGCATCCAGCGCTTTCGCAAGTACTTATATGGGAGGAAGTTTGTCCTTTGCACAGACCACAAGCCCTTGTTGTCACTCTTCAGTGAGGTGAAAGCAGTGCCTCAAATGGCATCCCCTCACATTCAACAGTGGGTGGTGACCTTGAGAGCATGAGTACGAGATCCTCTATAAGCCAGGTAAACAACACAGCAATGCAGATGCCTTAAGCCGACTCCCGTTACCTCCGTTACCACCCACCAAGAGAGAGCACGAGGATCGTGTGCTGATGATGGAGGAGGTGACACTCGTGGCAGAGCAGGAAGTGAGCCAGTGGACATGCAAAGACCCTGTGCTGTCCAAGTCAGGCAGTTCGTCCAACAGGGCTGGCCGTCACAACACTCAGACCCAGCTTTCCAGCCTTATGCGGTGAGAAAAACAGAGTTAAGTGTACAAGACGGGTGTGTGTTGTGGGGGTCACGTGTGGTGGTACCTCCACCAGGTCGTGAAGCATTGCTAGGCCAACTACATCATGGTCACCCAGGCATCAGCAGAATGAAAGCATTAGCCCAAAGCTACTTCTGGTGGCCAAAGTTAGATGCTGACATTGAATTGGTACTGAAAAGATTTAGCACCTGCCAAGAATATTGCAACTTACCAGCTTCAGCACCACTTCACCCTTGGAAATGGCCCAGTAAACCGTGGCAGAGGCTACACACAGATTATGCAGGGTCATATGTTCCTGATCCTGATGGATGCCTATTCCAAATGGATGGATGCTTACTCCGTAACCTCAGCAACTTCAGCAAGCACGACTGAATGTCTGAGGGAGGAAGAGCTTCAGCCATCAAGGATGGCTTGAGATGATTGTTTTTTTATTTATTTATATCACTTATTTGTCCTCTGCATTTGACCCATCCTTTATTCAGGAGCAGTGGGCAGCATATGACTGCGCCCGGGGACCCATCTCCATGATCTTATTGCTTAGGCTTGATCAGGACCACAGCTGGAGAATTTTACCTATGGTGCATGTTTTGGGTTGATGGGGGAAACCGGAGTGCCCGGAGGAAACCCACCCAGACACGGGGAGAACATGCAAACTCCACACAGAAAGGCCCGGGCGACCCGGGGATCGAACCCGGAACCTTCTTGATGTGATGTGAGGCGTGAGTGCTAGCCACCATACCGCCACCATTGTGTCAGATAAGGGTTCATGTTTTGTCAGTGCTGAATTTAAAGAATTCATGAGTAAGAACAGTATCGAACACATCACCTCAGCCCCTTACCATCCTTCTTCAAATGGCTGTGCCGAATGGGCAGTCCAAACATTCAAGTCTATGATGAAAAAGGCAGGCGAAGGCAGCATGCAAACAAAAGTGTCAAGAGTGCTGTTCAGTTACCGCATCACTCCCTCAGTCCACCACGGGGCTGTCACCTGCCGAAATGTTGCAAGGAAGGAAATTAAGATCAACATTAGATCTAGGACATCCGGATTTCAGAGCCAAACTGGAACAGAAACAGTGCAGTCAAAGAAACAACATGACAGGCAGTGATCACACATAACTTCAGTCATGGGCCAAAATGGATTCCAGGTTGTATTACCAAATTCACAGGACCATTTCCTAACATGACCTTGTAAGACACTGGTCTTACAAGGTCATGTTAGAAAATGGAACTGTAGTGCGAAGGCATGTGGACCAGACCCTGGCAAGGCCTAAAGGCAAGGACTTAATAGGACGTCTGAAGAATCCCTCAGTCGTCCAGGTAGAATCCACGGTAAAGGGAGAAATTCAATTTGTCAACTGGACAAAGTTTATTTGGTCGAAGACGTTTCACAGCTCATCCAAGCTACTTCGTCAGTTCTGGCTAGAGTGCTGGGGGACACTGCTTATATCTGCCTGAAGGTAGGAGCTAACTACAATGAAATTACTATGAAACTATCCCACCACAAGTCCCCAGACAGTAACTGAAAACAAAGAGGTGGGATAGTTTCATAGTAATTTCATAGCTCCTCCCTTCAGGCCAATATAAGCAGTGTCCCCCCAGCACTCTAGCCAGAACTGACGAAATAGCTTGGATGAGCTGTGAAACGTCTTCGACCAAATAAACTTTGTCCAGTTGACAAATTGAATTTCTTCCTTTACCATGACTTAATAGGACCCAAAATCCCTGAACCAACCACAGTGCTTATGTCATCAGCTGATCCGACTGCTGTGTTCAAGAATCCTGCAGCAGTGGAAAATAGCTGTGTTCCAGAGGGAAATCTGCAAGACACCGCGAAACCACCTGTGTCATGCATTCCGTCCCTAGTTGCAGTGAACGAGACACCAACCCAACAAACAGCTGCACCTGCTCGACGGTCCCAACAGACTGTGTCTAAACCTACTTACCTGAAGGATTATGAGTGCTGATTGAAACGCTTTGAAAAAAAAAATGCATTGATTGTAATTTTGTGTTATGATTATACTCATTATTATAAGCGGGTGACACTGTTAAATGTGAAGGTTGTTAGTTTTGTAAGGCTACAGAGTAATTTAGTTAATTTCTGATTTATGTGTTAAAGGGGAAAGTAAAAACTTCAGGGGGGAGGAAGTAGTGTATGAGATTTATGTTACAACAAATGTCCACAAGGTGGCACTATAGGTTTTAAGTAACTATCAAGCAGGCTTACAAGTTGTTGAATAAGTGCCTTGCAGTAGAACAGTTGTATTCTACATAGCTGCAGTGTGTTCAGTAAAAGGACTAAATCTACAACCCTGTGTCTGTGCATTTCTTCAAAAACAAGGATATTACAGGGATATAAATAAGGTGGCTGCTCGTTTTCTCTCTCTCATCTACTGCTCGCTGTCTGCGTGCCTTTCTCTTGTTTGGTCCATATTTCTCCTGTTGGAGTAGATTTTCGAATTCTAAATTATGGATTTGATAAGCTGGTCCCTCAACGCAATTGGCTTTTTTTCATGAAGAAATGTGGGTTTGGGAGAGCCCATCGGAACTATTTACTATTTGGATTTTTGATGGCAGGACATCTGAATTGGCCGAATCGCAGAATTGGGATGACTGGCAGCGGACAACGAGCCCCCGAGCTGTCGGCTGTCATTTTACACCACAGTGGAGCCGTTGAAGACCAGGGAAGGTCTACATCAGAAGGTGACACAGATTGAGGAACTGTACCATCTCCAATCTGTGGATATCCCACTGACGCTCGGATACTATTACGAATATGGTTGTGGAACTGTGAGAAACAAGCGGCTCAGTCTGCAGTCATCTACGTGCCAGGAGGGAGGACTGGAGAGTCTCAACGGCCCTGCTTGGTGACATGAAGTTGGGGACTTTGCAGAACCAGGTCTCGGACCAATTGTCCGTTCATCTGAGTTCTAAAGTGTATGATTATGTGCATTTTTCCCTAATTAATTATTCTTCCGGAATCTCTGCGACAACGGGACCCTTTGTTTTTTTTACTCTGTTCTCTCGCACTCAACAGTCCCAAGGTCACAGCTGATAACAACGGCTCACATGATATCAAAAGAACATAACATAAATTGGCTAGGTCACGATGACATGTATTTATAAAAACACTTTGCCTTCTCACATAGTCTGCCGCCTCTGTTTGTCAATAATATATTTCCCTGTTTTCCATCTTGTTTTTCCCCGTAATTGTATTTCCTAGCAAAAAAAGACCTCAATGTTTACCGTTCCACTGTATTATGTCATATGTGTTTGTGACTACTGTGATTGTATTTGCATTTTCTATTCCGTTTATGTTCTTGTATCGCTGAGGAGAGAGGTGGGACGTTAGCGCCCCCATGTGGGCTGCTTTAAGGTCCATGGACCCGTCCATTTCAATCTCATCTCGTTGTTTACAATGACAAATAAACATTTCCATCCGTTTCCATTCCATGAGGAGGAACAGGCTGAGGAGGTGGAAGAAGAGGATGAGGAGGAAGAAGAATGTCAGCTTCTGTCATCTGATTGACAGAGTGATGACGAGGTGAATCCATTTGAGGACTGTGATTTCTCCATAGATACTTTGATACAATTGGCAGTTATTTCTGCGGCTAGTCTAATAATCATCCCAGAAACTTCATCCACTCTTCTGGGAGGTGTCAAAAGTGCTTTGGTTTCCCCACAGGTGAAAACAGTTGCCAAACACCTGCTGTACGGATCAGCATATTTCTGCCTGTGGGGATGTGTTACAGCCTTTTCTTTAGCTTTTTCTTCACCTCTACAAGGAAATTAGTGCTGAAGTGGCAGCAATCTTCAACTACTCGTACGCCACTGAGACAGGGCAGTAGAACTCATCGCAGGCCCAAATTCTGTTGGAGCTGCGATGAGATAGTGCGTTTCGAAATACTGCGTAGATCAGTATTGTATTTTCAATAGTATTGCTCTACAGGGGCGGTGTTGTGTATTGTGTGTTCTATCAGAGATGACCAGGATATAAAAAGGTTCAAATTGACCCAGCGAGTACAAAGAAGTGACTATCCAAGACATCTAAAGAAGCGCCAGTTCCAGTGAACGATACATTTCCAGAATGTGTTGCGGTAACTTTCTTCCCTATGGACCATAGTCTCTGTTCTAGCTGTCGTGGAGAGCAGACACGTTTTCTTTTTCCTCCCTTATCTTGCTCTGTCTGGTGTTTTTATTTCTCTTGTGTCGTCTTTTTAGTGCCGGGCCGGAGAGCCGGACAGTCCCGACGTACCTGGCAACGCTATTCCTAGACGTGGAATGATTTACTATTGGAATTTTGATGGCAGGACACCGGAATTGGCCTGGGGGATGTTTTCTGACCCATCGGAGAATTGGATGCCGGCAGCGGACAAAGAGTCCTCGAGCTGTTGGCTTTCATTTTACACCACAGTGGAGCCGTTGCAGACCAGGGAAGATCTACATCAGAAGGAGACAGAGATTGAGGAATGTATCATCTCTAATCTGTGGAAACCCCCCTGGCACTCGGATACCATCACGGACAATGTTTGTGGAACTGTGCAGAACAGCGGCTCAGTCCGCATTCATTCATACGTGCCAGGAGGGGAGGACTGGGAGACGCACAGCCCTGCTTGGTGGCGTGAAGCTGGGGGGCCTGGCAGAAACCAGGGTTATGGCTAATTGTCTGTTCGCCTGGGTTCTAAAAATGTATAGATTATGTTAAATTATTCCCCCTTTTGGTGTAATTAATTTCCCATGGAAAATAGGATTCAACTGGACTCTTTGTTTTGACTCTGTGCACCTTCTGCACAAACACTTCCAAGTGTAGCCCTGTCTATTTAGTAATGTTCGCCTCTGCTTCAGTTTTCAATCAATTTCATCAATTTTTATGAACTGCTCCCCTTCTCCATCCTCCCGTTTGTCACCAAAAAAACGTTGTGTGTTTTACCTGTCCAATTGTTTTGTCGTAATATGTTTGTGAATATTGTCATTGATTGTACTGCATCTCTTTCCTTCTGTTATCTCCGAGTTGGCAGAGTGCCCATGCGGTCCTGGCCGCCCCGTATCACTGTCTCTGCTTGGCCAGGGGGAAACGAAATTTCGATTCACGTGTCATGTACATATGGTTTTTCGACAATAAAGCAAACTATGAACTAAAGATGATTGGACATCTATGGAGACATCTGGTAGCACAAACCTTCCTTCCAAGGACTGAGAGATTAAATAAGACAGAAACATTAAATACAACATATATTGCCTTTGTGTGATTTTTTTTTTTTTGCTTTTTTGTGTTAGTAGTAGTGGAGCTATGAATATAATACTGTAACAGTCTATGGACCAGTTATTCATGATTTTAATTTATTTGTTTGAGAATTAAAGGGCCCATCCATATTACAATACATCACAAACAGACCTGGAGTTGTCTTTTGTTTCATTCACACACAAACCCTGCAAATTTAGGCTGAGTTCTTAATTTAAAAACACTTAATTCCACCTTGTGATGTCATGGGGTAATACAAAGAGTGCTCCATTGTGTTTTTAAACTCCATACACCTTCACTAGAATCATTTGGATCATTTCAACCCTGGAATTGCCAGTCTCTACTGAAGTAAAGGTAAAAGGAGCTGTAAGAGCCATTTTTGTGTGTTTTCTATACGTGCCGCCATTTTATGAGTTCTATGCGTGTAGGCGGCCATCTTATGAGTTTTCTACATATCTGTTTTCTCATTGGCTTCCTGTCCCGCCCTGAGGTACAGGAAGTGTTTTCTGATTGGTTCACTTTGATGTCCAGGAAACATGACCATATTTGGTCCACTTTAATGCTTTATTCGTTGATCTTTTATCCTTGATCTTGTCTGGTATATAACCACTCACAGAGAGGACACAGACACCACAGAAGACACACCACACCAAGACACATGACACACACACACACGAAGAAAGAGACCACGCTACGTAGGTAGGGTGGATAAGAAGCCGCGGTCTGGTGGCCAGGAGGTTACCTCGAGCCAAGAGTTGGCGGGGTATAAGGACGCCTCGGGCCACAGAAGCTACACAGTCTTTTGACCGTCGCGTAATAACCACGCAAGAGTGTAACATTGGCCGTCTCCCGGGTGACAGACGGGAACGCTACAAGGCACATACGGACGGACGTCGAGGTAGGACGTCGGGTAGCATCGTCACGTAAGAACATCACGTGGGACGTCACGTAACAGCCGCAGGTAGCAAGTAAGACGGATTCCCGTCGGGAGCCGAGAAGCGAAGAAGCACGGTCTCCCGAGTGACAGACGAGAAAACACGACAGCAAAGAACAACCAGTAGCACCGTCGACAACGCAACGTAGGGTGCAACGTCGGGAGCCACGTCGGGAGCCACGGAGTACAAGGAAGCCCGGTCTCCCAGTGACAAGCAGGAGCTCACCGCTATACGACACGCAAAGACGTCAAGAAGGACATCACCACACATACAGAGCCTAACACAACACACATAGGAAAACCACAAGCCTCTGAAATTCATCTTTCCATTCCCTCTTCATTCACCTTATTTGTACCCGCTCTGTATAAACTTCACTTTAGTAAAGATAGAAAAGCCAAACCTTTGGATTAATTTACTTTACGTGACGTCTCGGAAAGAAACTTCAAGAAACACCAAGGCCGAGGCTAGTGGGTCGCATTGCCGCACTCACAGGAGCTGTTAACTTGAAAACTACCAATTCGTGACATCACAAGGTGGAACAGAGCATTTTGATCATTGGAAATACTACTTATAATAAAGGGTCTATCGAATATAATTTGTGTCACCACATTTTGAATTTGAAATACTGTTAAATTTCTCACTTTAAAATTTTGTTTGAATTATTTTTATTCTGCATGTCTGAAAATGTACACATATAATTTCATAACCAGTGTTGGGCAAGTTACTCAAAAACTGTAATGCACTACTTATTACTTGTTACTGTCATTTTAAAGTAATGCCTTACATTACAATATTACTCTAAATAAAAAGTAAGGCATTACACTACTTTTGCATTACTTTAGTTACTCTCGCCAAAATGACTGGAAATAAGGATTTGGCAATCTACAGTGCAAATCTCTCATGTGTCATGACTTTCACCTGCATCCAGGAGGTTTTGGGAGCCTGCAGACTGTATCGTTCCCTGTCCCATCCCCTCCTTTCCTGACTAATTTCGTGGTGCTATGGCACCTCTGCAAGTGCTTCGTCAAATTGCTTGTACTGCATTTCGACGTGGAAAGAGGTTTGGGATTCACACACAGTGTGCATTTAACTAAAATGTTCTTGGAGTCCTTATTTTGAACAAAGTGAAAGTAGTGGGCGTATGCCCATCTTGAAAAGGAGCTAGCACTATCCGATTCTTCTGGTTCTATCATCCTTTATCAGTCTGCCAGTTCGAGACAAGTAAAAGGAAATGTAATGTTCTGCGCGGACTTATCAGATTCAGTAGCTGATCTCGCGGTGATCCGCGAACTTTGTATGAAGAAAACGCAAAACCCACAAAAACAAAGTAGGTTAAAAATGCATTGTAACGTGCATTACTGGCATTGTAACGAGTAATATATTACCAGTTTTCTTCCCTGTAATGCGTTACATTACTGCGTTACACCAAAAAGTAATGCATTACAGTAATTAATTACTTTTGTAATGAGTTACTCCCAACACTGTTCATAACATATAAGTGTTTAAAATTCAATATAAAAAAAATCACCTTTTAAATATTCAGCACACATATTTTTAAGCCATCATATTCAACAGTCAAAATTCAGAGTGTAAAAATTCTGTGGAAAAAAAAAAATCACAGCAAAGATCCAAGATGCCAAGGCAGAAGCAATCGATCCTGTGTGAACCGATCTAACTTAGTAACAAACAGGAAATGGTGCAGTGAAGCAATCTGATTGGTCAGCATTCGCCTCATCAAAACCTCATCTCTTTTACTGGTTAAGTGTAAACCCCGCCCACAGATGAGAACCATTAGGAAGCAGTAGAGTTGAACGATTTTAAAGGGACAGTGTGTAAGATTTTTACCTGTTAATTACTGAAATTGAAGATACCCATTCAAAAATACATTGTTTTCCAAGCCTTTTCACTTCCATCATGAAATCAAAGTATTCTTTTGGACTTAGATATAGTCACATAAAAGGGGGATCTTCCCCATATAGAGGCAGCCATTTTGAATACGAGAGCCACAGAAGGACATTTGGGCTCATCCTTCGCCTCGGCTCCTGCTAACAGCTGCTTAGCCGCGCTGCGTTTGGGAGTGAAGGACAGAAGGAGAGAAGGGGAAGGGGAGGGGGAAGGGGGGAGCCTGTGTAAAGAAGCATGCTGCCGGATCACACATCGTAATGGATACAACACGTATTTTGGACTAAATTGTTTTACTGGATTTTATTCGCTGGATCCTTATGGACAGATTGAGACCAAGTTTATGATGAAATACAGAGTTTGACCTGTGCAAAGCCTTCAAAGGTAAGCTAAGTAAGCTAAGTTTTGTGCTTTTCCGTATAAAAGCCCCATGTGCTCGGGGAGTGATTGTTTTGCAGGGAAATGAATTGCATAGTCAAAAAGAGGAGACTGTAAGGTTTCATTTGATGTGTAGATTGTCATGAATCATGATCGGGATTGTGTGTTTTCATGCGAAAAGAAAAAAAAAAAGTGAACGGGGGACCGCGCTTTATGTATACAGCGGTGCGCGGTTCGTGCGCGGGCACGCGAGATTTCGGCGCTACGTCGCGTCCGGGTGACCCTCGAGGTCTGCCATAGCCAAAAGAGGAAGTGGAATAGCTAGTAACCACCTATGCGCCACGAATCCTACACACTGTCCCTTTAAGAAAAAATCAAATTGCAATTTTTCTGGCAAATATTGTGATTTTGATTTCATCCACAATTTTTTTCAAATCAAGTTTCAGTGCACATGAACCTTTGCAAACATCACAGAAACTTACATCATACCATTCAAACACTAAATTCCACTAAACCAGGGGTTGGCAACCTGCGGCTCCGGAGCCGCATGTGGCTCTTTGATCCCTCTCATGCGGCTCAGTACAGTGGTCCCTTGTTTATTGCGGGGGTTACATTGTAGAAATAACCCGCGATAGGCGAAATCCGTGAAGTAGTCAGCTTTATATTGCGTGTATAAATATGCGTGTATTTCACAGTTCCTCTGACCAAGGCGCCTGGCACCTTTCCTGGTTTACACCAGATCATATCGGAACGAACAAAAGCAGCCTGGGATTTCCCAGGTTACCTGGTGCCGCTGCACTGTTGCGAGTTTTGTTGGAGAGAAAACTTGCGAACATACAGCACTTCAGAGCAGTAACGGACTGGGATCAAAAAACGGCCCTGGCATTTTGCACCTACAAGCGGCCCCGTAGACCGTGGAATGGGGGAGGGGTTCTACAGCTCTGCACCATGCGCACCGGTCACACGGCTCCGGGAGTCCGGCTGGATGCACGAGGGGCGCGGAGACATGAGTCACTGGTTCCGTAGGGAACGCCTCTTTTTGGGTCTGTTGAAGCCAGTTCTGAGTCTGTCCCTGGTCTTCGCATTGTTCCTCATGTTCCAGAGAAGGACACACTAGGGCTGAAAGTGGAGCCTGGTTCAGCTCGGACTGCTTCTCATTCAAACAAAGAACTGTAGTGAGAACGCATCCGTGCGCTCTCAGGTGTCACACTGCTCGTGATTGAACATTTAAATAAATTTGGCAAACTGAATGCATTCTGTACTGTACAGGAGACAGGGCACGGAGGAGAATGACTGACAAAAATCAGAATGCAGAACACAATGCACGTTGATACACTATAAAAAAAATCTGCGAAACAGCGAGGCTGCGAAAGGTGAACCTCGATATAGAGAGGGACCACTGTATTTAAATAAATGTATTTTATTTTAGTTCGTTCATATTCAAAATGTAATTCTAAAAAAAAGCCGTTATATGCAGTGTTATTTCATTTTAAATTTCAAAAGGGTTTTGTGGCTCCCAGTGTTTTCTCTGTGAAACGGGTCCAAATGGCTCTTTGAGTGGTAAAGGTTGCCGACCCCTGCACTAAACTGTAATGCAAGAATGAAAACTAAGGTCAATAATTTATTTCAAATGTAGTCCTGTTTATTAAAAAGAAACATGCTATACATAGGCTGCATTGAGTGCTTGAGCAACCGCAGTTATTACAAGTGAAGGAACTAAAAGAACATCTATGTCTTAAGTAGAGCAAAAAAGTCTTAAAGTGGTGCAAGATCAGTCTTTTATGGCTCAAGGAGCTTGATTGTTGTATTTTATAACAAACGTATAAAATACAACTCAACTTAAAAATTAACTTAAATATAGCAATGCTAAATATAGTGATGCTAATTGCGATAGCCTTTCTGTAGCCTTTGTAACATAAACTAGCCTTATGCTAACAGTTTGTCAGCTAACAACAGAGGGGAAGCATATACCTCTTATTAGGGCTGTCAGTTTACACGTTAATTAGATTAATTAATTACACTGAAAATTAAGTCGTTATAGAAATTAACGCAATTAATTATGAAAGGCAATTCAATATCTGTATCGATCTGTTGCGCTCCGCGCACCGAACCCTTTTCATTATCAACCATAAACTAATTCCCATGACCTCTCCAGCTCTTTCTGCCGTGACTAAGGGTGCACACTTAGAAGTGCCAGTTTTGCCCATCCAAATCACGCTAAACTCGATCGTTCACTCACCCTCGCGCTGCCGCCTTCTCCCTCCTCCCGTAGTGGATTCTGGTAAACCCAGACACATCCGCACTGGGTGTTTAAATCCTCCAGTTTCGCGGGTTCCGGGAGTCATGTGAGCCATGAGTAATTTGCACGGGCAATTATTTGTATATTCTGTATATTTGAAGCTTTGTATATTATTTATTGACGTTGGATGAAAGCTACTGTACGTGCTCACCTTTTGGCACCAGAAATATTCGCCATTTAATAGTGGAATGGTGTATATAAGCTTTCATGAATGTTACGTAATGTGGGAGGGGCGAATGGGGGTATATAGGTGCACTTTGCAGGTCTGCCAGCAGTCTTGTCTTGGTTACAATGGCGGTAGCGTGCACGGAGAGAAAGACAGCGAGCGAAACACTGAAAGACTTAAAGGAAAAGTAACGTTTTTTACAATTTGAGCCTTATTTCGGTAATAAAACAAGTTGTTTTACTCACCCATAGCACTTTGGTGTTATATGGAGCACTTCCAGAGATGTTTTAGATTTGCGGTTAGCCTAGCGCGACTTCTAGCCATAGCTCGGGGCATATAATGTATTCCCCGAGCATGTAATATGCGTGCGGTCTCCAAATAACACAAACTTTAGCACTTTTCAAATCATAGAAGCTCGATGTCTTAGTCTACAATTTAGTTTGAGTCAAAAGTGGCCTGTTATCCGAGATTTAGCCATAGTTTACAGCTTTGCGTTTCATGTTTGGGTCCCGGGAGCTGAGAGCACACTCCGCACATGCGCACTGGCGTCCTCATTTACTCAAAACTATGGCTAAATCTCGGATTACAGGCCACTTTTGACCAAACGAAATCATAAACCAAGACATCGAGCTTCTATGATTTGAAAAGTGCTAAAGTTTGTGTTATTTGGAGACCGCAAACATATGCCCCGAGAACTCATGTTATGGAGATCGCAAATATAAAACATCTCCGGAAATGCTCCATATGACACCAAAGTGCTATGGGTGAATAAAACAACTTGTTTTATTACCGAAATAAGGCTCAGATAGTAAAAAACTTTACTTTTCCTTTAAAGAGTGAAAGACTTAAAGGGGAAGTGCAGTCTTTTCACCATACCACTGTAAATATTTTTTCACGCACGTTTGACACCTTTTTTGCACTGTGGGAGAGCACAATAAACCACCTTGAAAAATCCCGCCACAACAAGAACGCCATGATTTGGAGCTTTTGTCAAAAAGGATTTTCCGATCACTGAAGCTGCTCCAGCCTGACGGGTCATTTGAACAATAAACACTTCCGAACAAGTTTCATTGTTACCGGTGACAGAGCGAGCGTGAGCGCACTTCAACAAACCACCAAACTATGCTCGCAGAATTTGAGAAACAAAGTTTTTTTTTTTTTTAAATCAGAAAAACTGAAACTCAATCGGAAAGTGGGCTGCCTCTCTCTCTCTCTCTCTCTTTCTGTCTCTTTCTCAATCTCTGTCTCTCACGAGATTAAAATGCGATTAATTTGATTAATTAATTACAAATCCTGAAATTAATTAGATAAATTTTTTTAATCGCCTGACAGCACTAGTTTTTAGGCAGTATTTAGCATGAGAGCTAATGTTAGTTTAGTGGATTAGCTCAACCCAAACACACAATTTGACTCACCGCAGAAAATCGTCTTTTCTTTGTTAAAACTTCAGTTCTCACTGGTAACCTGATGTAACCCATTTACATCAGGTTACCAGTGAGAACTGAAGTTTTAACAAAGAAAAGACGATTTTGAATATACTCCTTAATAATATCGAACCAACATCTCAACATGTGTTTACCTGCCTGCCACGTTTCTTTCCATTTCTGTGCCCTTGACGTTTTTGCGGGAGCAACTGGACAGTATTACAGTATTAACCCTAGTGCCATCTACTGGCGGCTGGCTGTAACTAAACTGTGGGCAATTTACCAGCATGTACTGTGGCAGTAAAGAAATAAAAGTAAACAATGAATATTAATATTATTAGTATTAATATTAGTAGCAGGCCCTGTTCTAGAATTGCCATGGCAACCATTAGGCTCCCTGGCATAGGGGATTCTAATGGTTGCCATGGCGCTTTGTTGCTAGGCAGCACTTCAAAGGAAAAGTTCAAAGTTCAAAGCACAAAGATTTGACTTTCAAAGTCAAAAGTTGACTTTTGAGTGGGAGTCACTTCTTGGTCTGACAGAGTCAAACGCGTTCAGAAGAGACAGACGATATACGTACAGACGTATATTAATATTAGTGCTGTCAGGCGAATAAAAAAATAATAATCTAATTAATTACAGGATTTGTAATTAATCTAATTAATCGTCAAGGTGTCAAACGTGCGATTTATAGTGGTACAGTGAAAAGACTTCCCCTTTAAGTCTTTAAGTCTTTGGCTCACTCGCTCTCTTTCTCTGCACGTTACCTCCACTGTAACCAAGACAAGACTGTTGGCAGACCTGCAGAGTGCACCTATATATATATTCCCCCTCCCATATTATATAACATTCATTGGAAAGCTCATTTACACCATTCCACTATTACATAGCGAATATTCCTGGTGCCAAAAGGTGAGCAGGTACAGTAGCTTTCATGCAACGTCAGTAAATAATAAACAAAGTTTCAAATATACAGAGAATACAAATAATTGCCCGTGCAAATTACTCATGGCTCACATGACCCCCGGAAACTGGGACTGAAACTGAGGATTTAAACTACCGGCGCGAATGTGTAGATCGCACCGCGGGAGGAGGGAGAAAGTGGCAGCACGCGGGGGAGTGATGAATCAGGTTTAGTGTTATTTGGATGGGTAAAACTGACGCTTCTAAGTGTTCACCTTTAGTTGCGGCAGAACACGCTGGAGAGGTTATGGGGAGTTAGTTTATGGTTGATAATGAAAAGGGCGCATGGAGCAGCAGATAAGGAAACAGGCACGTGCGTCTTCATGTGCTCTCCGAGGACAACACTCGGTCACATTTTCATAAATAAACTTGCCGTTCAAAGGCCTCGCACGCCAAATTTAAAATGCGCGCACTGAATTGCCACTCATAATTAATTGCATTCATTTTTATAACATGTTAATTAGCAGTGTAATTAATTAATCAAATTAACAAAACTGACAGCCCTAATTAATATTAATATTTATATTTTTTAAAGGTATACAAAGTTTTGAGATCGTCCAAACAGATATGGAAGTCCCCAGACCTCAAACTTCCACCTCCTGGTGGAGCAGGTGGAAGAAGAGGACCTCCTCCACCTTTTCCTCCTCGTCCTCTTCTTCCTCCTCGTCCTCTTCTTCCACCTCCTGGTGGAGGAGGTGGAGGAGGTCGAAGCAGAAGACCCCCACCACCTCTTCCTTCTCATCCTCTTCTTCCACCTCCTGGTGGAGGAACAGGAACAGGTTGAGAAGGTGGAAGAAGAGGATGACGAGGGACAGATTAGAGATTCTTTCACCTCCAGGTGGAGGAGGTGGAAGAAGAGGACCTCATCCACCTCTTCCTCCTCGTCCTCTTCTTCCACCTCCAGGTGGAGGAGGTGGAAGACGACGACCACCTCCACCTCCTCCTCCTTGGCCTCTTCCTTTACTTCCAGGTGGAGGAGGTGGAAGAAGACAACCTCCTCCTCCACCTCCTTGCCCTCTTCCTTTACCTCCAGGTGGAGGAGGTGGAAGAAGACGACCTCCTCCACCTCCACCTCCTTGCCCTCTTCCTTTACCTCCAGGTGGAGGAGGTGGAAGAAGACAACCTCCTCCACCTCCACATCTTCCTCCTCGTCGTCTTGTTCCCAAGAACAAGAGGTGGGCCCGTCTGAGAAAATTTAAACCAAGGTTAGAAACTGTGGAAGAAGAGGACAAGGTGGAACAGGCTGAGAAGGTGGAAGAAAAGGATGAGGAGGAACAGGTTGAGGAGGTGGAAGAAGAGGACGAGGAGGAACAGGTTGAGAAGGTGGAAGAAAAGGATGAGGAGGAACAGGTTGAGGAGGTGGAAGAAGAGGACGAGGAGGAACAGGTTGAGAAGGTGGAAGAAGAGGAAGAGGAGGAACAGGTTAAGAAGGTGGAAGAAGAGGACGAGGAGGAACAGGTTGAGAAGGTGGAAGAAGAGGACGAGGAGGAACAGGTTAAGAAGGTGGAAGAAGAGGATGAGGAGGAACAGGTTGAGAAGGTGGAAGAAGAGGACAAGGAGGAACAGGTTGAGGTGGTGGAAGAAGAGGACGAGGAGGAACAGTTTGAGAAGGTGGAAGAAGAGGACGTGGAGAAACAGGTTGAGAAGGTGGAAGAAGAGGACGAGGAGGAACAGGTTGAGGAGATGGAAGAAGAGGACGAGGAGGAACAGGTTGAGAAGGTGGAAGAAGAGGACGAGCAGGAACAGGTTGAGAAGGTGGAAAAAGAGGGCGAGGAGGAACAGGTTGAGAAGGTGAAAGAAGAGGACGAGGAGAAACAGGTTGAGAAGGTGGAAGAGGACGAGGAGGAACAGGTTGAGGAAGTGGAAGAAGAGGACGAGGAGGAACAGGTTGAGAAGGTGGAAGAAGAGGACGGGGAGGAACAGGTTGAGAAGGTGGAAGAAGAGGATGAGGAGGAACAGTTTGAGGAGGTAGAAGAAGAGGACGAGGAGGAACAGGTTGAGAAGGTGGAAGAAGAGGACGAGGAGAAACGGTTTGAGAAGGTGGAAGAAGAGGACGAGGAGGAACAGGTTGAGGAGATGGAAGAAGAGGACGAGGAGAAACAGGTTGAGAAGGTGGAAGAAGAGGATGAGGAGGAACAGGTTGAGAAGGTGGAAGAAGAGGATGAGGAGGAACAGATTAGAGATTCTTCCACCTCCTGGTGGACGAGGTGGAAGAAGAGGACCTCTTCCTCCTCGTCCTCTTCTTTCATGTCCTGGTGGAGGAGGTGGAAGAAGACGAGGAGGGACAAGGAGGTAGAGGTGAAGGAAAACTTTTGGTCCCGTCTGAGAAGACTGTCCATCCATCTTCTTACGCTTTTCCATTTTTTGGGTCGCGGGGAACAGCAGTCCAAGCAGATCTGCCGCCCAGAACACAATGCACCAGCCCCCATGATTCCTCCCGCGGGTGGTGGGTCCACGGAAGGAGAATTTTTGCCTGAGAAAATTTGAAATGAGGATGGATCTTCTGAAAGTAGTTGAAGAGGAGGAAGAGGTGGACGAGGTGAAAGAGGAATAGTTGAAGCACAAGGTGGCCCGTCTGAAAAAATTTGAACCGAGGCTGGAAACTGTGGAAGAAGAGGACGAGGAGGAAGAGATTAGAGATTCTTCCACCTCTTTGTGGAGGAGGTGGAAGAAGAGGACCTCCTCCACCTCTTCCTCCTCGTCCTCTTCTTTCACGTCCTGGTGGAGGAGGTGGAAGAAGAGGTCCTCCTCCACCTCTTTCTCCTCGTCCTCTTCTTTCACGTCCTGGTGGAGGAGGTGGAAGAAGAGGTCCTCCTCCACCTCTTTCTCCTCGTCCTCTTCTTTCACGTCCTGGTGGAGGAGGTGGAAGAAGAGGTCCTCCTCCACCTCTTTCTCCTCATCCTCTTCTTTCACCTCCTGGTGGAGGAGGTGGAAGAAGATGACCTCCTCCACCTCTTCCTCCTTGTCCTCTTCCCCGTCTGAAAAAATTTGAACTGAGGCTGGAAACTGTGGAAGAAAAGGACGAGGAGGAACAGGTTGAGGAGGTAGAAGAAGAGGATGAGGAGGAACAGGTTGAGGAGATGGAAGAAGAGGACGAGGAGGAACAGGTTGAGGAGGTGGAAGAAGATGTGCTTGCTGGACGCCAGGAACCCAAAAACATGCTCCATAGGTAAAATCCTCCAGCTGTGGTCATGACCAAGCCTAAGCAGTAAGATCATGGAGATGGGTCCCTGGGCGCACTCATGTGCTGCCCACTGCTCCTGAATAAAGGATGGGTCAAATGCAGAGGACATAAGGGATTGTAGTGTATGAGATTTATGTTACAACAAATGTCCACAAGGTGGCACCTATAGGTTTTAAGTAACTACCATGCAGGCTTACAAGTTGTTGAATAAGTGCCTTGCAGTAGAACAGTCGTGTTGTACATACACTGCCTGACAAAAGTATTAGGACGATTGTGTATTTCTGAACTTTCATAATGATAAGACATATTCGTAATGACAACAAATCAAATTATTGATATATTAAAGCAAATTCCATCATTTGTAAAGGCATATTATTGCAAAAATGTAACAATATCAAGTTAAATAGCTTTTTCATCAAAATAACCACCTTTGGCCTTAATCACAGCTTTACAAATTCAAGGCATTCTGTCCAACAATTTACCAAGATATCCATCCTCTATAGTTTTCCACTCATCCTGAAGACATTTCCACAGGTGTGTCGGATTCCTGGAGTGTACTTTAATATCCAAATAATCCCACACTTTTTCGATGGGTGCCCATGTCATAACCTGCAATTAATGACGCTGTTCACACGTCTCCAAATGACCCTTACACAGTTTGGACGAGTGCTTTGGGTCATTATCTTCTGGAACCAGAAGTTTCGTCCAGAGTTCAGAAATACACAATCGTCCTAATACTTTTGTCTGGCAGTGTAGGTGCAGTGTGTTCAGTAAAAGGACTAAATCTACAACCCTGTGTCCACGTATTCCTTCAAAAGAATTTCTCCTGTGTGAGATCAATAAAAGTCACTTCTTCAAAACGAAGGATATTACATTTGGCAATGAGGAAACTGGTGAGCTTGGAGAGAGTTGTTGGAGAAGAAAACGAGAGTTCTACAACGCAGATTCTCGGCTGATGTCCGACGACGGGGAAACAGACGGTTCGAGAAGCTGTGGTGGAAGCTGATGATAATCAGAGCCATGCTAACCGGAGTGGTGCTAACGACGGTGAAATGGCTACATCCATGGTGGGAACACTTACTGCTTTTGACAGTCAAAAGCAGACTTGAGAGGAGTATTGTGAAGTTTTGGAGCACTTCTTTGAAGCAAATAGAATTGACGCAGGAAGAAAGCAGGCAATACTGTTGATCTCAGTGGGTAGCAAAACATACAGCGTAATGAGAAACTTGCTAAGCCCAAAGAAGCCTGTTGAAAAGTCATTCACGCAATTGACTACATTGCTCCAGTCACATTACAACCCAAAGTCCAGTGAAATTGTCCAAAGATTCAAGTTTAATTCAAGGATAAGAGGGGCAAATGAGACTCTGTTAGAGTATGTGGCTGTGTTAAGAGAATTGGCACAACATTGCAATTATGGATATAAGCTGAAAGAGATGCTAAGCGATAGGCTCGTGTGTGGAATTGTGGATGATCGCATGCAAAGGAGATTGTTGGCAGAGACGGCGCTAACATTCGACAAGGCCTTGGGAATCACACAAGCCATCGAGACAGCGAACAGAGATGTACGGAAAGAAGAAATTTACCGCACACTCGCTTGACTTTACCCTTATTCCTTTATTGGGCTTAGAGTGAACAAGGTGATGTACGGGATTTGCAACCTAAGACGATAGACTACAGTAAGCAAAAATGTAACACCACATAAAGTGCATGTAAGACTTAAAGGGCAAAACAAGGGTGGTCCAGTAGCATGTTATAGGTGTGGTGGTGAACACTTGGCACGGGACTGAGGGAGTTAGATATGAACTATGTATATGTCAATAAGCTGGAGCAACCTCATCTCAACTTTGCAGCAGGTGTTAAAGCAGAAGGAAGAGGTATTCAAGGAGGAACTAGGGACCTGGAGAGGCCCGTCAGCGAAAATATACATCAAAGGGGAGGTGGCGCCAAAGTTCTACAAGCCCAGGCCAGTGCCCTATGCCATGAGAAAGAAAGTCGAAACGAAGCTGGAGAGGCTCACAAAGCAGGGCATAATTGGGCCAGCAAAGTTTTCAGAGTGGGCTGCGCCAATAGCGCCGGTGTTAAAGCCTAAATATTGGGTGCGCGTTTGTGGGGACGACAAGCTCACAGCAAACTTAGTCTCCAAGTTAGAGCAGTATCCAATAACAAGATTGGAGGACTTATTTGAGAAGTTGACTGGGGGTGAGAAGTTCACAAAGCTGGACTTCAGTCACGCATATCAACAAGTCACTCTCGATGAGGCCTCAAAGCCTTATGTCACAATTAACATGCACAAAGATCTGTTTCCAGCCATTTTTCAACGGATAATGGAGAGTCTGGTGGCAGGCATCCCGAACGTGGCAGTGTACTTGGATGACATCCTTTTGACAGGACGGAGTGACCTCGAGCACCTGGAGACCTTGAATGAGGTCCTACGACGGCTATGAGAGGCAGGTCTTCGACTCAAGCGCAACAAGTGTGCCTTCATGGAGTGCAAAGCTGAGTTCCTCGGACACACAGTGGACGCCTCGGGGCTCTACCCTCTGCCAAACAAGGTAAAGGCCATACAACAGGCACCCACACCAACCATTGTCACAGAACTACGTGCATACCTAGGCCTACTCAACTATTACAACAGATTCTTGCCAAATTTGTCTACATTGTTGCTCCCCTACACAAACTGTTACGAAAGGAAACACAGTGGCAGTGGCAAGAGGAGCAGGAGAGAGCGTTTGAGGAGTCTAAAAGGCTCATGCAGTCTTCAAAGGTGTTAGTGCATTATGACAGCCATAAAGACTTGATACAGTCATGTGATGCGTTGCTTTACGGAGTAGGGGTGGTGTTGTCACATCGCATGCCAGACGGGCAAGAGTGACCATTCAGCTTCATGTCAGGAACACTCACGGCGGCGGAATCAAACTACTCTCAATTACACAAAGAAGGGCTGGCAGTGATGTTTGGCATCCAGCGCTTTCACAAGTACTTATATGGGAGGAAGTTTGTCCTTTGCACAGACCACAAGCCCTTGTTGTCACTCTTCAGTGAGGTGAAAGCAGTGCCTCAAATGGCATCCCCTCACATTCAACAGTGGGTGGTGACCTTGAGAGCATGAGTACGAGATCCTCTATAAGCCAGGTAAACAACACAGCAATGCAGATGCCTTAAGCCGACTCCCACAACACTCAGACCCAGCTTTCCAGCCTTATGAGGTGAGAAAAACAGAGTTAAGTGTACAAGACGGGTGTGTGTTGTGGGGGTCACGTGTGGTGGTACCTCCACCAGGTCGTGAAGCATTGCTAGGCCAACTACATCATGGTCACCCAGGCATCACCAGAATGAAAGCATTAGCCCGAAGCTACTTCTGGTGGCCAAAGTTAGATGCTGACATTGAATTGGTACTGAAAAGATGTAGCACCTGCCAGGAATATTGCAACTTACCAGCTTCAGCACCACTTCACCCTTGGAAATGGCCCAGTAAACCGTGGCAGAGGCTACACACAGATTATGCAGGGTCATATGTTCCTGATCCTGATGGATGTCTATTCCAAATGGATGGATGCTTACCCCGTAACCTCAGCAACTTCAGCAAGCACGACTGAATGTCTGAGGGAGGAAGAGCTTCAGCCATCAAGTATTGCCTGAGATGATTTTTTTATTTATTTATATCACTTATTTGTCCTCTGCATTTGACCCATCCTTTATTCAGGAGCAGTGGGCAGCACATGACTGCGCCCGGGGACCCATCTCCATGATCTTATTGCTTAGGCTTGGTCAGGACCACAGCTGGAGAATTTTAACTATGGTGCTTGTTTTGGGTTGATGGGGGAAACCGGAGTGCCCGGAGGAAACCCACCCAGACATGGGAGAACATGCAAACTCCACACCGAAAGACCCGGGCGACCCGGGGATCGAACCCGGAACCTTCTTGATGTGATGTGAGGCGTGAGTGCTAGCCACCATGCTGCCACCATTGTGTCAGATAAGGGTTCATGTTTTGGCAGTGCTGAATTTAAAGAATTCATAAGTAAGCACTGTATCGAACACATCACCTCAGTGCCTTACCATCCTTCTTCAAATGGCTGTGCCGAATGGGCAGTCCAAACATTCAAGTCTATGATGAAAAAGGCAGGTGAAGGCAGCATGCAAACAAAAGTGTCAAGAGTGCTGTTCAGTTACCGTATCATCCCTCAGTCCACCACGGGGCTGTCACCTGCTGAAATGTTGCAAGGAAGGAAATTAAGATCAACATTAGATCTAGGACATCCAGATTTAAGAGCCAAAGTGGAACAGAAACAGTGCAGTCAAAGAAACAACATGACAGACACGGACCAGAGAGAAGTTTTCAAGTAGGAGATGCAGTGATCACACATAACTTCAGTCATGGGCCAAAATGGATTCGAGGTTTTATTACCAAATTCACAGGACCAGTGTCTTACAAGGTCTTGTTAGGAGATGGAACTGTAGTGTGAAGGCATGTGGCATGTGGATGACAAGGACTTAATAGGACGTGTGAAGAATCCCTCAGTCGTCCAGGTAGAATCCATGGTAAAGGGAGAAATTCAATTTGTCAACTGGACAAAGTTTATTTGGTCGAAGACGTTTCACAGCTCATCCGAGCTACTTCGTCAGTTCTGGCTAAAGTGCTGGGGGACACTGCTTATATCTGCCTGAAGGGAGGAGCCAACTACAATGAAATTACTATGAAACTATCCCACCACAAGACCCCAGACAGAAACTGAAAACAAAGAGGTGGGATAGTTTCATAGTAATTTCATTGTAATTAGCTTGGGGAGGAAGTAGTGTATGAGTTTTATGTTACAACAAATGTCCACAAGGTGACACTATAGGTTTTAAGTAGCTATCAAGCAGGCTTACAAGTTGTTGAATAAGTGCCTTGCAGTAGAACAGTTGTATTCTGCATACACTCAACAAAAATATAAACGCAACACTTTTGTTTTTGCTCCCATTTTTCATGAGATGGACTTAAAGATCTAAAATTCATTCCAGATACACAATATTACCATTTCTCTCAAACATTGTTCACAAATCTGTCTAAATGTGTGATAGTGAGCACTTCTGCTTTGCTGAGATAATCCATCCCACCTCACAGGTGTGCCACATCAAGATGCTGATCTGACATCATGATTAGTGCACAGGTGTACCTTAGACTGCCCACAATAAAAGGCCACTCTGAAATGTGCAGTTTTGTCTCACAGCAAAATGCCACAGATATCACAAGCATTGAGGGAGCATGCAATTGGCATGCTGACAGCAGGAATGTCAACCAGATCTGTTGCTCGTGCATTGAATGTTCATTTCTCCACCATAAGCCGTCTCCAAAGGCGTTTCAGAGAATATGGCAGTACATCCAACCGGCCTCACAACCGCAGACCACGTCTAACCACACCAGCCCAGGACCTCCACATCCAGCAGGTTCACCTCCAAGATCGTCTGAGACCAGCCACTCAGACAGCTGCTGAAACAATTGGTTTGCATAACCAAACAATTTCTGCACAAATTGTCAGAAACCGTCTCAGGGAAGCTCAACTGCATGCTCGTCGCCCTGATCGGGGTCTTAACCTGACTCCAGATCGTCGCCGTAACAGACTTGAGTGGGCAAATGCTCACATTCAATGGAGTCTGGCACGTTGGAGAGGTGTTCTCTTCACGGATGAATCTCGGTTTACATTGTTCAGGGCAGATGGCAGACAGCGTGTGTGGCGTCGTGTGGGTGAGCGCTTTGCTGATGTCAATTTTGTGTGTGGCCCATGGTGGTGGTGGGGTTATGGTATGGGCAGGCATCTGTTATGGACGAAGACCAGAAGTGCATTTTATTGATGGCATTTTGAATGCACAGAGATACCGTGATGAGATCCTGAGGCCCATTGTTGTGCCATACATCCATGAACATTACCTCATGTTTCAGCAAGATAATGCACGGCCCCATGTTGCAAGGATCTGTACACAATTCTTGGAAGCTAAAAATGTCCCAGTTCTTGCATGGCCAGCATACTCACCGGACATGTCACCCATTGAGCATGTTTGGGATGTGCTTGACCGGCGTATACGACAGCGTGTACCAGCTCCCACTAATATCCAGCAACTTCGCACAGCCATTGAAGAGGAGTGGACCAACATTCCACAGGCCACAATTGACAATCTGATAAACTCTATGCGAAGAAGATGTGTTGCACTGCATGAGGCAAATGGTGGTCACACCAGATACTGACTGGTTCTGAGTCCCCAGACCCCCAATAAAGCAAAAAAAAAAAATGCACATTTCAGGGTGGCCTTTTATTGTGGGCAATCTAAGGTACACCTGTGCACTAATCATGATGTCAGATCAGCATCTTGATGTGGCACACCTGTGAGGTGGGATGGATTATCTCAGCAAAGCAGAAGTGCTCACTATCACACATTTAGACAGATTTGTAAACAATGTTTGAGATAAATGGTAATATTGTGTATCTGGAATGAATTTTAGATCTTAAAGTCCATCTCATGAAAAATGGGAGCAAAAACAAAAGTGTTGCGTTTATATTTTTGTTGAGTGCAGCTGCAGTGTGTTCAGTAAAAGGACTAAATCTACAACCCTGTGTCTGCGCATTTCTTCAAAAACAAGGATATTACAGGTATATAAATAAATAAATAAATATATAAATAAATATAAATAAATATAAATAAATATAAATAAATAAGGTGACTGCTTGTTTTCTCGCTCTCTTATCTACTGCTCGCTGTCTGCGTGCCTTTCTCTTGTTTTTGTCCATATTTCTCCTGTTGGAGTAGATTTTCAAATTCTAAATTATGGATTTGATAAGCTGGTCCCTCAACGCAATTGGCTTTTTTTTCCATGAAGAAATGTGGGTTTGGGAGAGCCCATCGGAACTATTTACTATTTGGATTTTTGATGGCAGGACATCTGAATTGGCCTGGGGGATGTTTTGTGATCCATCGCAGAATTGGGATGCCTGGCAGTGGGCAACGTGCCCCCAAGCTGTCGGCTGTCATTTTACACCACAGTGGAGCCGTTGAAGACCAGGGAAGGTCTACATCAGAAGGTGACACAGATTGAGGAACTGGATCTGTGGATATCCCACTGACGCTCGGATACTATTACGAATATGGTTGTGGAACTGTGAGAAACAAGCGGCTCAGTCTGCAGTCATCTACGTGCCAGGAGGGAGGAATGGAGAGTCTCAACGGCCCTGCTTGGTGACATGAAGTTGGGGACTTTGCAGAACCAGGTCTTGGACCAATTATCCGTTCATCTGAGTTCTAAAGTGTATGATTATGTGCATTTTTCCCTAATTAATTATTCTTCCGGAATCTCTGCGACAACGGGACCTTTTTTTTTTTTTAACTCTGTTCTGTCGCACTCAACAGTCCCAAGGTCACAGCTGTGATAACAACGGCTCACACGATATCAAAAGAACATAACATAAATTGGCTAGGTCACGATGACATGTCGGCCTATTTATAAAAACACTCTGCTTTCTTACATAGTCTGCCGCCTCAGTTTGTCAATAATATATTTCTCTGTTTTCCATCTTGTTTTGGAAATGGAATGGAAAGCTTTATTGTCATTATAAACAAGAACCTTCTAAACAACGAGATGAGATTGAAAAGGACGGGTCCATGGACCTTAAAGCAGCCGACATGGGGGCGCTAATGTCCCCCCTCCCGTAATTGTATTTCCTAGCAAAAAAAATACCTCAATGTTTACCGTTCCACTGTATTATGTCATATGTGTTTGTGACTGTGATTGTATCTGCATTTTCTATTCTGTTTATGTTCTTGTATTGCTGAGGAGAGAGGTGGGACGTTAGCGCCCCCATGTGGGCTGCTTTAAGGTCCATGGACCCATCCATTTCAATCTCATCTCGTTGTTTACAATGACAAAAACATTTCCATCCATTTCCATTCCACAAGGAGGAACAGGCTGAGGAGGTGGAAGAAGAGGATGAGGAGGAAGAAGAATGTCAGCTTCTGTCAGCTGATTGACAGAGTGATGACGAGGTGAATCCATTTGAGGACTGTGATTTCTCCATAGATCCTTTGATACAACTGGCAGTTATTTCTGCGGCTAGTCTAATAATCATCCCAGAAACTTCATCCACTCTTCTGGGAGGTGTCAAAAGTGCTTTGGTTTCCCCACAGATGAAAACAGTTGCCAAACACCTGCTGTACGGATCAGCATATTTCTGCCCGTGGGGATGTGTCTTCAGCTCTACAAGGAAATTAGTGCTGAAGTGGCAGCAATCTTCAACTACTCGTAAGCCACTGAGACAGGGCAGTAGAACTCATCGCAGGCCCAAATTCTGTTGGAGCTGCGATGAGATAGTGTGTTTCTGCAGCTCATCTGAGCTGCAGAAACACTACGTAGATCAGTATTGTATTTTCAAATATTGTATTGATCTACAGTGGCGGTGTTGTGTATTGTGTGTTCTATCAGAGACGACAAGGATATTAAAAGGTTCAAATTGACCCAGCGAGTACAAAGAAGTGACTACCCAAGACATCTAAAGAAGCGCCAGTTCCAGTGAACGATACAGTTCCAGAATGTGTTGCTCACCGGTAACTTTCTTCCCTATGGACCATAGTCTCTGTTCTAGCTGTCGTGGAGAGCAGACACATTTTCTTCTTCCTCCCTTATCTTGCTCTGTCTGGCGTTTTTATTTCTCTTGTGTCGTCTTTTTCACGCCGGTCCGGAGAGCCGGACAGTCCCGACGGAAACTTGCTGCCGAGGGATGCCTTGTGTACCTGGCACCGCTATTCCTAGATGTGGAATGATTTACTATTGGAATTTTGATGGCAGGACACCTGAATTGGCCTGGGGGATGTTTTCTGACCCATCGGAGAATTGGATGCCGGCAGCAGACAAAGGGTCCTCGAGCTGTCAGCTTTCATTTTACACCACAGTGGAGCCGTTGCAAACCAGGGAAGGACTACATCAGAAGGAGACAGAGATTGAGTAATGCATCATCTCCAATCTGTGGAAACCCCCGGCACTCGGATACATCACGGACAATGTTTGTGGAACAGTGCAGAACAGCGGCTCAGTCCGCATTCATTCATACGTGCCAGGAGGGGAGGACTGGGAGACGCACAGCCCTGCTTGGTGGTGTGAAGCTGGGGGGCCTGGCAGAAACCAGGGTTATGGCTAATTGTCTGTTCGCCTGGGTTCTAAAAATGTATTATGTTAAATTATTCCCCCTTTTGGTGTAATTAATTCCCCATGGAAAATAGGATTCAACTGGACTCTTTGTTTTGTGCACCTTCTGCACAAACACTTCCAAGGTCACAGCATGTAAACACTCTGCCCTGTCTATTTAGTAATATTCGCCTCTGCTTCAGTTTTCAATTTCATCAATTTTTATGAACTGCTCCCCTTCCCCATCCTCCTGTTTGTCACCAAAGAAACGTGTGTTTTACCTGTGAAATTGTTTTGTCGTAATATGTTTGTGAATATTGTCATTGATTGTACTGCATCTCTTTCCTTCTGTTATCTCCGAGTTGGCAGAGTGCCCATGCGGTCCTGGCCGCCCCGTATCACTGTCTCTGCTTGGCCAGGGGGAAACGAAATTTCGATTCACGTGTCATGTACATATGGTTTTTCGACAATAAAGCAAACTATGAACTAAAGATGATTGGACATCTATGGAGACATCTGGTAGCACAAACCTTCCCTCCAAGGACAGATTAAATAAGACAGAAACACTAAATGCCACATATATTGCCTTTGTGTGATTTTTTTTTTTTTTTTGCTTTTTTGTGTTAGTAGTAGTGCTATGAATATAATACTGTAATAGTCTATGGACCAGTTATTCATGATTTTCATTTATTTGTTTGAGAATTAAAGGGCCCATCCATATTACAATACATCACAAACAGACCTGGAGTTGTCTTTTGTTTCATTCACACACAAACCCTGCAAATTTAGGCTGAGTTCTTAAATTAAAAACACTTAATTCCACCTTGTGATGTCATGGGGTAATACAGAAAGTGCTCCATTGTGTTTTAAAACTCCATTATATAGAAATATAAACATACTATATAGAAATATAAACATATATTATATGACATTAGCAGACATCGGACCAAGTCACACATGTGCAAGTCTCAAGTAAGTCTCAAGTCTTCACCTTCAAGTCCCAAGTATTTTTTTCTTGGGCAAGTCAAGTCAAGTCACAGGCTATGTCAAGTCAATTCAAGTCCTGTAATAGGTCAAGTCAAGTCCAAGTCAAGTCTCCTTTGGCGTATTGTAGTAATTTTAGCTGTAGAATCTGATCTTAATAAAATGAAAGGCAATATATAAGAAAGTGTAAGTAATCACTGGCTAATGTGCCCAACCTGTTATCAAATATTTGTATTGTAAATACTCATGTTCAGTAAGATACATCATAGACTCAAACAAAACAGTGATAATGTAATTATTAGTTATTTATTGGCAAAAGTGATCTGTACATCGAAAACCAAACTGTTTCACATGTTTTCAACATTGTTTCAGTATTGAGTTGAAACCAATAACAGCTCAAACAAACTTGTATTAAACTTTGTTACACTCCCTAACTCACTCTGTCCCACACACGCACACGCACACACGCACACGCACACACACACACACACACACAAGTAGCTATCCTTTTACAAAGTAACAATAACAACTAAAACAAATACTAACTTACAGTAAATTAAACTGTCACATTTCTTTGCTCTTTTCTCTCATTTCTCTCTCACACGCTTTCTGTCACTCACACTCACACAGTATATCCTAAAGTCATTCCCTTTTTGTGAGGAAACAAATAATAGCTAAAACAAATAGCTTATTAATATTAAACTTTGTTACATTTCTCCTCTCTCTCACACACACACGCACACACACACACAATTCATTAATCTATAGTTGATTGACCTTATCGATCGCCTTACGATTAATTGATAAGCGGCGTTTTTCACCTGAATTTTAGTGTTTCAATAGGGTCTTTAAGAATATAAGCTATAGTAACATAACACTGAGTAATAAATATATCATAGTATTATTATATTGTATATTCCTCAATTAATTATTCCTTAGTAAAAAACAGACAAATGTATTGATGCTGAATAACAAAATACAGTAATCCCTCACTCTATCGCGGTTCGAGGATTTATTATTATTTTATTATTTTTCAATTTTCTTTTTATAGTGTAACATTTTTTTTATAGTGTAACATTGTGTTCTGCGTCCTGATTGGCTAAGAGACTAGACCAGGACTAAATGTGGACTAAACCAGGTCTAAACCAGAACTAAACCAGGTCTAGACCAGGTCTAAACCAGGTCTAAACCTGGACTGAACCTGGATTAAACCAGGACTGGACGAGGTCTAGACCTGGACTAAATCGGGATTAAACCACCACGGGCCACTCTTTGCTGATGTCGTGCGGCTGGTTTGTGGCTGGGGCTGAGAGTACGCGGTCCGGGCGCCACGGATCGTTTTGAATTGCTGGCAAATTTTCTGGCAAATATTGCGATTTCATCCACGATTTTTTTTCCAAATCAAGTTTCAGTGCACATGAACATTTGCAAACATCACAGAAACTTACACCATACCATTCAAACACTAAATTCCACTAAACTGTAATGCAAGAATGAAAACTAAAGTCAATAATTTATTTCAAACGTAGTCCTGCTTATTAAAAAGAAACATGCTATACATAGGCTACATTGAGTGCTTGAGGAACCGCAGTTATTACAAGTGAAGAACTAAAAGAACATCTATGTCTTAATTAGAGCAAAAAAGTCTTAACTTAAAGTGGTGCAAGGTCAGTCTTTTATGGCTCAAGGGAGCTTGATTGTTGTATTTTATAACAAACGTATAAAATACAACTCAACTTAAAATTAACTTAAATACAGCGATCCTAAATATAGTGATAGAATAGAATAGAATGCCTTTTATGTCACTATTCATATGTACAATTTACATCATACATACAATGAGATTGAAAGCATCTCACTTCAGTGCAGACATTAAAGTACAATATATACAACACAGCAGGATATTTACAACACATTATGGGTAAAAGAACACAGTAATGGTAATAAAAAAAAATAGTGCAAAAAACAAATTAGTGCAAAAAAAGTCCTGTACTACGCATTAATCGCCAGGTTATTGCAAGTCTTGCTCATATATAGCAGTAAGGGTGGCACATTACAACCATTTATACACACACTAGAGAGTCTCTACATTGCAGAGGGAGATATTTCACATAATTCAGTTTAGCAAATTGTACTGCATTAAATATTATCAACAAGCTATAGCATTCTGTTAAGTATTGCACCACAGGATATTACACTGTAATTAGGTATTGCACAACAACATGTGGATATGCTACAAAACCCAGTTCAAGATATGACACAGTAATAAATATTGCCCAGGTGGATATGCTACAAAAACTATATTATTACACTGTAATAAATATTGTCCAACAAGATACACTCAACAAAAATAAAAACGCAACACTTTTGTTTTTGCTCCCATTTTTCATGAGATGGACTTAAAGATCTAAAATTCATTCCAGATACACAATATTACCATTTCTCTCAAACATTGTTCACAAATCTGTCTAAATGTGTGATAGTGAGCACTTCTGCTTTGCTGAGATAATCCATCCCACCTCACAGGTGTGCCACATCAAGATGCTGATCTGACATCATGATTAGTGCACAGGTGTGCCTTAGACTGCCCACAATAAAGGGCCACCCTGAAATGTGCTTTTTTTTTTTTTTGCTTTATTGGGTGTCTGGGGACTCAGAACCAGTCAGTATCTGGTGTGACCACCATTTGCCTCATGCAGTGCAACACATCATCTTCGCATAGAGTTTATCAGATTGTCAATTGTGGCCTGTGGAATGTTGGTCCACTCCTCTTCAATGGCTGTGCGAAGTTGCTGGATATTAGTGGGAGCTGGTACACGCTGTCGTATACGCCGGTCAAGCACATCCCAAACATGCTCAATGGGTGACATGTCCGGTGAGTATGCTGGCCATGCAAGAACTGGGACATTTTCAGCTTCCAAGAATTGTGTACAGATCCTTGCAACATGGGGCCGTGCATTATCTTACTGAAACATGAGGTGATGTTCATGGATGTATGGCACAACAATGGGCCTCAGGATCTCATCACGGTATCTCTGTGCATTCAAAATGCCATCAATAAAATGCACCTGTGTTCTTCGTCCATAACAGATGCCTGCCCATACCATAACCCCACCACCACCATGGGCCACTCGATCCACAACATTGACATCAGCAAAGCGCTCACCCACACGACGCCACACACGCTGTCTGCCATCTGCCCTGAACAATGTAAACCGAGATTCATTCGTGAAGAGAACACCTCTTCAACGTGCCAGACGCCATCGAATCTGAGCATTTGCCCACTCAAGTCTGTTACGGCGACGATCTGGAGTCAGGTTAAGACCCCGATGAGGACGACGAGCATGCAGTTGAGCTTCCCTGAGACGGTTTCTGACAGTTTGTGCAGAAATTGTTTGGTTATGCAAACCAATTGTTTCAGCAGCTGTCCGAGTGGCTGGTCTCAGACGATCTTGGAGGTGAACCTGCTGGATGTGGAGGTCCTGGGCTGGTGTGGTTACACGTGGTCTGCGGTTGTGAGGCCGGTTGGATGTACTGCCATATTCTCTGAAACGCCTTTGGAGACGGCTTATGGTGAAGAAATGAACATTCAATGCACGAGCAACAGATCTGGTTGACATTCCTGCTGTCAGCATGCCAATTGCACGCTCCCTCAATGCTTGTGACATCTGTGGCATTTTGCTGTGAGACAAAACTGCACATTTCAGAGTGGCCTTTTATTGTGGGCAGTATAAGGTACACCTGTGCACTAATCATGATGTCAGATCAGCATCTTGATGTGGCGCACCTGTGAGGTGGGATGGATTGTCTCAGCAAAGCAGAAGTGCTCACTATCACACATTTAGACAGATTTGTGAACAATGTTTGAGAGAAATGGTAATATTGTGTATCTGGAATGAATTTTAGATCTTTAAGTCCATCTCATGAAAAATGGGAGCAAAAACAAAAGTGTTGCATTTATATTTTTCTTGAGTGTATATTACACTGTGTTAAGTAATTGCACAACAGGTGGATGGGGGAGAGTGGGGGACAGGAAAATGGAGTAAGTCAGTGCATGTGAGTGTTCAAAGTGGTTGGGAAGAAGTTTTTGAGTCTGTTAGTCCTTGCTTTGATGCACCTGTGACGCCTTCCTGAGGGCAGCAAGTCAAAGAACTGAGAGCCGGGGTGGAAGCTGTCCTTGATGATGGGGAGGTGTAGATGCCCATCAGGGAGGGAAGAGGGCAGCCTATGATCTTCTGCGCTGTCTTGTCCGCCTTGGTGCAGCTGTCGTACCACACAGTGATGCAGTAAGTCAGCAGGCTCTCAATGGACACATGGTAGAAGGTCAGTAGCAGGCTGGGGTCTAGTTCTAATCAGGGGTGTCAGTGTGGGAGGGGGTGGGAAAGTCAGAGGAGGTGGTGGTGGTGGAATGAGTGGGTGAGGGCAGGGCTGGGGCCACAGAGTGCTGTTGTTGTTCAAAGCAAGCAAAGAAGCAGTTTAGCTCCTCTGCCAGCTGCGCACTCTGGTCCTGTGCTGTTGTTTGGTGGCTTCTGTAGGAATTGATTTCCTGGATGCCCTGCCACACCTCTTGTGTGCTGTGGCTGGACAGGTGGGATTCTATTATCCTCCTGTGGTCCATCTTGGCTTGTTTAATTCCTCTTTTCAGGTCAGCGCGGGCAGTCGTGTAAAGGGCTCTGTCGCCTGACCTGAAAGCAGAGTCACAGGCTCTGAGGAGTGCACGGATTTCTTTGGTCATCCATGGTTTCCTGTTAGGAAAAACCTGAATGTCCTTATCCACTCTCACAATGTCAATACAGAACTTGATGTAGTCCAGTACTGACCCTGTGAATGTCTCCAGCTCCTGGTGTTCATATATGTCCCAGTCTGTCCCTTCAAACCAGTCCTGCAGTTTGGATATTGCATCATCTGGCCAGATTTTAACTGTTTTTGTGGTGTGCCTGGCACTGCGTCTGAGGGGGGTGTAAACTGGGGGGAGCAGGAGGGAAAGATGGTCTGACTGTCCGAGATGGGGGAGGGGTATGGCTCTGTATGCATGTTTGATGTTGGAGTAAACATGATCCAAAGTGTTCTCTCCTCTGGTTGAACACTTGACATGTTGGTAGAATTTTGGAAGTACAGTCTTTAAGTTGGCCTTATTAAAATCTCCTGCAATTATGTGAACACCGTCGGGGTGAGCCCGCTGGTGTTCATTGATGGTGTTCAGCAGAAGCGAGAGTACGGTGTTTACATTAGCGTCTGGTGCTAATCGAGGTAGCCTTTCTATGGCGTTTGTAATGTAAACTAGCCTTATGCTAACAGTTTGTCAGCTAACAACAGAGGGGAAGCATATACCTCTTATTAGGGCTGTCAGTTTAACACGTTAATTAGATTAATTAATTACACTGCAAATTAACACATTATAAAAATTAAAGCAAATAATTATGAGCAGCAATTCAATGTGCGCATTTTAAATTTGGCGTACAGGGCCTTTGAACGGCAAGTTTATTTATAAAAATGTGACAGAGCATGTGAAGACGCGCGCGCCCGTCTCCGTATCTGTTGCGCTCCGCGCCGAACCCTTTTCATTATCAACCACAAGCAAATTCCCATGACGTCTCCAGTGCGTTCTGCCGTGACTAAGGGTACACACTTAGAAGCACCAGTTTTGCCCATCCAAATCACAATAAACTCGATCATTCACTCACCCTCGCGCTGCCGCCTTCTCCCTCCTCCCGTAGTGGATTCTGGCAAACCCAGATACATCCGCACCCGTAGTTTAAATCCTCCAGTTTTGAGGGTTCCGGGAGTCATGTGAGCCATGAGTAATTTTCACAGGCAATTATTTGTATTCTCTGTATATTTGAAGCTGTGTATATTATTTATTGACGTTGCATGAAAGCTACTGTACGTGCTCACCTTTTGGCACCAGACATATTCGCCATTTAATAGTGGAATGGTGTATATAAGCTTTCATGAATGTTACGTAATGTGGGGCACATGGGGGTATATAGGTGCACTTTGCAGGTCTGCCAGTAGTCTTGTTTTGGTTACAGTGGAGGTAACGTGCATGGAGAGAAAGACAGCGAGCGAAACACTGAAAGACTTAAAAGGGGAAGTGCAGTCTTTTCACTGTACCACTGTAAATATTTTTTCACGCACGTTTGACACCTTTTTTGCACTGTGGGAGAGCACAACCAACCACGTAAAAATGCTTATCCCAACTAAGCCTGAGTTCTTGAAGAATCCTGCCACAAAAAAGAATGAGGACAGGATTATCAACAAGAACAGAGTGATTTGGAGCTTTTGTCAAAAAGGATTTTCCGATCACTGAAGCTGCTCCAGCCTGACGGGTCATTTGAACAATAAACACTTCCGAACAAGTTTCATTGTTACCGGTGACAGAGCGAGCGTGAGCGCACTTCAACAAACCACCAAACTATGCTCGCAGAATTTGGGAAACAATTTTTTTTTTTTTTTTAATCAGAAAAATTGATAAACTCAATCGCAAAGTGGGCTGCCTCTCTCTCTCACTCACTCACTCTCTCTCAATCTCTCACAAGATTAAAATGTGATTTAGATTAATTCATTACAAATCCTGTAATTAATTAGATACATTTTTTTTAATCGCCTGACAGCACTACTGAAAATACATTTATGAGACTCCATGGCTGGTCGATGTGACGCTGCCATCCTGATCCCAAAACCTGCCTGAGCTTGTAGGTGTACCCCTTCGTTTCAAGTCTGGTCGAGAGCTTACTTCGTTTCAAGGGGTATGTAGCCCGAGGTCGTGGCCTGAGCCCTTGATCAAAATTAGAATCAGGACCCCCCTTGCCCTCACATGAACACGCAAAACCAAGGGGTAGGGGTAAGACGAAGGGGTAAGACAGAGAAATGGGACGCAGCATTAGGCCTGATGCCTTTCCTCACAACCAGCCCTTATTGTAGACTGAATGGACGATGTAGGTGAAGTGTCTTGCCCATTGACACAACAAGAGGGTGTTATTATTTCATGTATTATAAGAGGACTTTCAAATGAGAAATTAATACTAATATTTAAAACTTAGCCACAATCCTATTCAGCCAATCTAAAATCCTAAAGGTACACTATGAAACTTTTATGGTGGAGTGTCCGCTACATGTTGGTCTCTATGTAGATGTTATTGCTTTACCTTTTCTATTTTGCATTTATTCAGTTTATGTGGTTTTATTGCTCAAAAAGACCTTGGATGTTTTCAGTGTATCTACACAGATATGAACTGTACCTTGGCCTGGTTACGTCACCTGCTCGTCTCCATGGAGCGAGAAATGTGCAAACATTTCTGGACAAAGCAACAAGCAACATCTCCATGGAGAGGTGACGGACTCTCCACCTGAAGAAGAAGAAGTTACTTTATTGATCTCACACAGGAGAAATTCTTCTCTGTATTTAACCTAGTCTGGTTAACACCTGACCATATCACAAGTGAGATATGGGTCTGGAAACTCGCTTCGAAAAATCCCGTAGCGGAGGTGTGGTTAGCGATTGCCAACGGCCGTTTATTGGGCGTTATGAATGTCTATCATTGAGCGTATACGTAAGTCCATAGCCAATCATGTCAGTTGTCAGTTCAAACTACAAGCTTCCGTTTGTCATGTAGTACGCGTCACCGTCTTGCCACACCTCCCCCGCTCTCTGATTGGGGCCCTAAATCTGGGACTCTCGCTTGGACGAGTTTCCAGGCCGCCTTCCAGTTCGAAACGAACGGAAGCGGCCTGGGAATTCCCAGGCTATATTTAACCCATCCTGTCATTAGGAGCGGTGGGCAGCACATTACTGCGCCCAGGGACCATCTCCATGATTTTGCTTCGGCTTGGCCGGGACCTAAGCTGTAGGATTTTACCTATGGTGCATGTTTTGGGTTAATGGAGGAAATGGAGGCCTGGGCGACCCGGGGAACGAACCCGGAACCTTCTTGCTGTGAAGCATGAGCGCTAGCCACTCAGCCACCGTGCCGCCAACAGTTAGGATTAGGGTTACACAGTTACACAGTGCATCTTTACTTGAATATATGCCAGTTTACACCAAAGTTTTCCAAAGAGTTTTTACTCAAAGACAAACTTTAACTACTACTGCTCTTTATAGTACCCTTAAACACATGTTGATTTGTGATCCGTCTTAACAAAAACACAGCGCACTACATTACATCCTGGATTCATCACCTCTCTGGAGAACTCCTTCTTTAAAAAACACGAAAAAGAGCAACAATCTGCCTCAACCATTCTCCACTTTCATTAGAAGCACAATTTCTCTTTTAAATTCCCCAGACTGATCGGGGGTTGTAATCCATTGGCCCTGTGAAATATAGAGCATGTAGAATCACCTTATTGTACGACATAAAGTGAGCCGTCCCAATGCGCCCAGCCTCTAATTACCGCTGCATGCCTCTGAATGTAAGGCCCAAGTTAGCGCAAATGGGAAAGCAACTCGGCGGCGCGCTTTTTAGTCCCATAATGTATTACCGACCTGCTACCGGCAATCAGCGAAAGGAACATTCAAATGACCAAAGTGCGGACAGGGGGAGCGGTAAGGAAGTCGCACGCCGTGATTTAAGATATTGGCCCTAATGAAACTGACCGATCCCAACCCTGATCCGAATGCGATGCGGAGAATTAAGGGCAAGAACAGGTCAGAAAAGTACATATACCGAGGGCAAAGGGAGCAAATGAAATGCACAGACTTCGAAGCAGGTGTTTACTTGTGTCGAGGTAAACATGGAACACGGTAGAGATGTGGGGTGTCGGTAAAGATGATATAATCAATTTTTGTTGTTTGTTTTGTAGTCTGGGAGTGTGTTCCAGGCCACACACAGCTTCACCTCTGGCTCCCGAGTCCCACTGTTGAACGGCTGGTTAAGAGGAAGTAAACAAGAGGATACAATGTAAACGGCATATAGGGCAAAGTAGGTGAGATTTGTCGGGATTGCAAATTGCAGTTGTATTCTATGTAGATTTTTGTGGCGTGTCTTAAGTGAGCTCCTCTTGTGTTTTGCTTCTTTTAAATTGGATGTTATAAATTAGGTTTGGAACAATAAGCGTTTCAACTTTACATGCAAGTATGTAAAATATTAAAGGGGCTATAATACGATATTTTCAGATCTATAGCTCTGGAAAAAAAAGAGACCACTGCAAAATTATCTGTTTTTCTGATTTTACTACTTACATTTTTGTTTGAGTCTATAAACTACTGACAACTTTCCCCCCAAATTCCAAATAAAAATATTATCGTTTAGAGCATTTATTTTAAAAAAAATGACAAATGACAAAAAAGATACATGTTTTCAGACGTCAAACAATGCAAAGAAACAAGATCAAATTAATTTTAAAACAACATAATACTAATGTTTACACTTAAGAAGAGTTCAGAAATCAATATTTGGTGCAATAACCCTTATTTTTAATCACAGCTTTCATGTGTCTTGGCATGCTCTCCACAAGTCTTTCACATTGTTCTTGGGTGACTTTATTCCACTCCTGGTGCAAGAACTGAAGTAGCTCAGCTTTGTGTTTGTGTTGGAATTCAACAGACGCTGGAATGGAATGGCTGTAGTACATGTAGAGATGGTGATTTCAGGAAAAAAAATGCAGTGGTCTCTTATTTTTTTCCAGAGCTGTATGTTATAATGTCGTTTCCTCGTCACAAACATACCTGGAGTTATGTTTTGTTTAATTCATACATGTTTAACACACAAATTCTGTGTATTTATGGCGAGTTATTCTCTCAGAAAACAGTCTATTCCACTTTGTGATATCATGTGTTAATACAGGAAGTGCTCTACTGTATTTTTAAACTCCACACACCTTCACTAGAATCATTTGGATGATTTCAGACCTTGAATTTCCAATCTCTACTGAACTAATGGTAAATGGAGCTGTTAACTTGAAAACTACCACTGCCCTTCTTGTCTCCTGTATATAGGTATGATTTTATATTTATTTTACATTTTATTACTTTTTTTTTTTTTTAACTTGTAAATACACGTTTATCATTTTTATTTTTATAATTATGTCTCCATCTATGTCTTTTTGTTACTTTGTTATATATTATATTATGATGAGTGAGCTACTGTATCCAAATAATTTCCCTTGTGGATCAATAAAGTTTGTCCAAGTCCAAGTAAGTTTAGATGACATCAGAAGATGCAACAGAGTATTTTGAGATTTGGAGATGTAGACAGACTAATAATAAAAGATTACTCAAATGTGTGAATGAAACAAAACAACTCCAGGTATGTTTCTGAGGAGGTAAAAGCATTATAACATGACTTAAATCTCCTAAGAGTCAATATTGGACCTTTAAATTGTTCCCTGTGACTGATTTCTCCCCAGCTTTCACAAACCCATTTGAGAAAAATCTTAAGCTTTCAAAATAAGTCTGCCGGGTGCTGTCTGCATCCAATGGGGAAACATTTTATTATTCGATAATCAGGAAATGCACAATAGCAGGCTAATTGTGGTTAGCAATATGTCAGAAAAATCACCTTCTCTGAAAACACAAACAAACTCAGTGAAGAACCACCGCAAAACACGTACTTAAGTTTTACTTGCAAGGGGAGACAGACACCGAGCAGAATGGTCAGTCGCCTTTTTATTATTATTTAGTGTCTATATTCTAGATATTATTATTATTTAGTGTTTTATGTTCGCACCTTATCACCGAGACAAGTTCCTAGTTTGTGAATTGTGTTCACTTGACAATGGCAATAAAAGTCTTTCTGATACACACAGATGGGTGTACACAAATATATAAATTTCACATGATAAAACAACGTGACTTCTTTCCCAGAAACTCAAAACCTTGTCATTTAAAGGAGAATTAACGTTTTATACAATCTGAGCATTATTTTGGTAATAAAACAAGTTGTTTTACTCACCCATAGCACTTTGGTGTCATATGGAGCACTTCCAGAGATGTTTTAGATTTGCGATAGCCGTAGTGCGAGTTCTCGGGGCATGTAATATATGCCCCGTGCGGTCTCCAAATAACACAAACTTTAGCACTTTTCAAATCATAGAAGCTTGATGTCTTAGTCTACACTTTCGTTTAAGTCAAAATTGGCCTGTAATCCGAGATTTAACCATAGTTTCGAGTAGATGAGGACGCCAGTGCGCATGTGCGGAGTCACAGCTTATTTCACTCTCAGCTCCCAGGACCCAAATATGAAAAGCAAAGCTGTAAATTATGGATAAATCTCGGATTACAGGCCACTTTTGACTCAAACGAAAGCGTAGACATTACCAACCTAAAAGTTGTGAAAAGCACTTCTAAACTCACCATTGCAAATAATTAGTACACTCAGAAATGGTTCAAATGAACTAATTCTGTTTTTCACGTTTTTAAGCCTGAAAAATCATGTACAGCGCCTTTAAAGTCAAACCATTTCTGAACACCATAAAAAAAAACCCCATCTTGTCTCTTACCTATAAACCTAAAAGAACAAAGCGAGAAGACAACAAAAGAAAAGCTTTGGACTCAAACTTTGCGCCGTGTAAAGGTTGAAAAACACAAAAAACAAGAGGTAGTAGAAAGAGGAGAGCCTATGGAGGTGGAAGATGAGGAGATGGAGACAGCTCCTAGTGATGGCTGCTAACTGATCCCAGAGTCGGTGATTGACAGCCCCTGACCACCGCGCGCCTGGCCCTGGCTCTCCACACTGCTGAGCACAGCGGGCAGCGTGAAGGCTCGCACCGATTCCCAATAAAATGGACATTACGGGGGATAAACAAGAGGCAGGAGCGGCAGTAGCAGAGGTGAGTGTTGAGCACGTAGCACTCTCTATCACACACTGTTCCAGGGTTCACTGACTGGGCACTGTTCCACCACAGCAATATAGAGCCACTCACGGACAACCATCTTATTGAGAAAGCTCCGATGACCACTGGTGTGTGTTTGTGTGTGTGTGTCAAACAGTGCAGAAACACAAGCACAGAAGTATGTGGTAGCAATAGTTTTATTTACAGAGGCAGTTTGTGATCTTTTTGTATTGGAGTGAAAACATAATCTAATAGTGTAGAGGAGCCGTTTTGTGAAATATGCCTAAAAGGGTCCATATTACACTATTTTCTGATCTATGTTATAATGGTGTTTCGTCATCATAAATGTACAGCTCTTTAAAAAAATAAGAGACCACTGCATTTTTTATTGAAATCAGCATCTCTACATGTATTACAGCCATTCCATTCCAGCGTCTGTTGAATTCCAACACAAACACAAAGCTGAGCTACTTCAGTTCTTGCACCAGGAGTGGAATAAAGTCACCCAAGAACAATGTGAAACATTTGTGGAGAGCATGCCAAGACGCATGAAAGCTGTGATTAAAAATAAGGGTTATTGCACCAAATATTGATTTCTGAACTCTTAAGTGTAAACATTAGTATTATGTTTTCTTAAAATGAATTTGATCTTGTTTCTCTGCATTGTTTAATGTCTGAAAACTAGTGCTAATTAATAACAGGATTTGTAATTAATTACGGGATTTGTAATTAATTAATCTAATTAATCGCATTTTAAGAGCGTGAGATTGTGAGTGAGCGAGCGAGCCCACTTTGCGATTGAGTTTGTCAGTATTTCTGCGGTCGCTTTGCTCAATCGTTTCCCAAATTCTGCGAGCGTGGTTTGTTGGTTTGTTGGTTTGGTGGTTTGTTGGTTTGTTGAAGTTCGCTCACACTCGCTGTATCACCAGTAACAATGGAACTTGTCCGGACGTGTTTATCGTTCAAATGATCCGTCAGGCTGGAGCAGCTTCGGTGATCGGAAAATTCTTTTTGACAAAAGCTCCAAATCACTCTGTTCTTGTTGATAGTTCTGTCTTCGTTCTTTTTATAAATAAACTTGCTGTTCAAAAGCCCTGGCAGCTATTCGCTCGCCGCACGCCAAATTTAAAATGCGCATTGAATTCCCACTCATAAATAATTGCGTTAATTTTTATAACGCGTTAATTTTCAGTGTAATTAATTAATCTAATTAATGTGTTAAACTGACGCCCATGCTGAAAACATGTATCTTTTTTGTCATTTACCTATAGGTAGTAAAATCAGAAAAACTTTTTCCAGAGCTGTATGGTACATTCATTGAGTAACAGGAGAAAAGCACTTCTTGATTAACATATTTCCTGATCATTTAAATAAATCTGGTCAGTATTAGACATAATGAAACTGCATGGCCTAAATCCCAAATATGTTTATCTTTGCAAGTCAGTCCTGATAGTTCTGAACTTTGCACAGTTCTGTTCTTTTCATCCACAGATCCTACCATTCCTCTTTTCTTGTGAGCTCTCTATTACCATCAAGGCATGTTACATCTTCAACCGTCCATAGCCATGACAATTTGTTTTTTTTTTATCCAATCATCAACAGCGCTGTAAACAGTCTGAGCGTGGATTACTGTAGTGGAAAATGAACGCATATGCCCAATTTGCATTTTAATGAACAGCCATTATTACGCAAAACCATCCCGGCCACATCAAGCGACAATAAAGTGGACAGTTATTACAGCTATCAAATATTTAATTACAAACCCGAAATTCGACGTTTAAAGACGGCATTCAAATGGAGCACTTTTGCTTATTGTTTGTTCTGGATATCCGCTAATTTATTTAAGAACATTCGCAATTTGATTTCACTAAGACGTACGCGGAGAACCATGCGGAAAATTTATGCGCGGCAAAGTTCATCGGCTAACAAAACACAGCTCAATTAAAGGGGAGGTAATGGCGTCGTCTGCTGTGGTGATAATAAAGGTTCCTTAAAGTGGGGGCCCGTCCGCAGTCATGCTATGTAATTTACTTAATGCATTTCCCCGGCGATCTTTAAAACACTTGCGTATTCAAATTCGCCATCATAATCTCTATGACAGAAGACATTAATTTTCGGCGTCCATTTTCCCTGTGAAGTCTTTGATTAAAATTTCACATGTTGTAATGAGGCGGTGAGCATTTCCTAAACAGCAATCGCTAACCGCTAACAGTTCGCCGTACTAATTCTTGGCCAACACTGTCAAAACTGTTCAAGGGTTGAGGGTAGCTTTATTTACATGCTAATGGAGATACATTTTGTGTGAATTGGTCATTAAAGGGTTATTTTCTCATGTTTTATTTTGCTTTGACACTACAGACTTTAGGACATGTTTAAATAAATCAGCTTTCATGTGGTCATATTATTACTGCATCAAAGGGAGAAATTTAGCTGAAAGCAGGGGGCTTGAGTCAACATTAGCATGATATTACTAGCCAAAACCCATGTGTGTATGTTTGTGCACGTGTGTGTACAGGACTAAACCAAGGACCAAAACAGGACTAAACCAAGAACTAAAACAGGACTAAAACTGGACTAAAACAGGACTAAACCAAGACTAAACCAAGGACTAAAACAGGACTAAACCAAGGACTAAACTAGGACCAAAACAGGACTAAAACAGGACTAAACCTAGATTAAACCAAGGACTAAAACAGGACTAAACCAGGACTAAACCAAGGACTAAAACAGGACTAAACCAGGACCAAAACAAGACTAAAACTGAACTAAAACAGGACTAAACCAAGGACTAAATCAGGACCAAAAGAGGACTAAAACAGGACTAAACCTGGATTAACCAAGGACTAAAACAGGACTAAAACAGAACCAAAACAGAACTAATCCGAGGACTAAAATAGGACTAAACCAGGACCAAAACAGGACTAAACCAGGACTAAACCAGGACTAAAGCAAGACTAAACCAAGGACTAAAACAGGACTAAAACAGAACCCAAACAGGACTAAACCGAGGACTAAAACAGGACTAAACCAGGACTAAACCAGGACTAAAGCAAGACTAAACCAGACTAAAACAGGACTAAACCAAGGACTAAAACAAGGATTAACATGACTAAACCAGGACTAAACTAGGCCTAAAACAGGACTAAACCAGTACCAGTACCTTCTAAATCTGATCTGCCCTGAAACACCACAGTGATGATGATCGACAGGGGGAGGGCTGAGCTTAATGTCGTGTAAATGAGCCCAGAAGGTCTGGAGTTAGAGAACTTCACGAGTGGTTTTCAGAGCTTTCTAAAATCCAGTGTGCTGCTTTCAAATGGCCACAAATTCTTCAAATGTTCTCAGATTTCCATGGCATTGTTGGAAAGCTTAGAACCTACACTTTCAGAATCTGTGAATAACTCAAAACACCTCCAGGACGACTTGTGACCGTTTTTCCGTGGCCGGGCACAAAATGTTTAACACGCAAATCCTGTAAACGTAGGCTGTGTTCAGCTCTGTTCCACCTTGTGATGTCATGCGGTAATACAGGGAAGTGCTCCACTGTGTTTTTAAACTCCACACACCTTCACTAGAATCATATGGATGATTTGAGCCCTGGAATTTCCAGTCTTTACTGAACAAAAGGTAAAAAGTTAGCCGTTAACTTGAAAACTACCGCTTCATGACATCACAAGGTGGAAAAGAGCGTTTTGAGCTTTGGAGATGTAGACAGACTAATAAAGGATTACTCAAACATGTGAATGAAACAAAACAACTCCAGGTATGTTTTTGAGGAGGCAACATTATACCAGCCAGTCCAGTTTTTGTAATATGGGACCCATAAGAATACAGCACAAAAGGGGAGGGACAAACAACTTCTTCTCAACAAATTTGTGGTTTCAGGTTTTCATATTTGGGAACTTTAATTAAGCAATAGATTATGTTTTGAAAGCAGTGTTCACTTAAATGATTCCCCTGAGAGTGCGGGTAAACACAAAGATCCTATCATGCCGTTCGTCTCTGTAATGGATGTGAAAATTAGAGATGTAAATGGATGGAGTTGGGTTTTTTTTCGAGGCTCATGGGAATATTTAGCGGATAAAGACTAGACTTATGTAACCTTATGTCTGTGCGTTCATTTCGGGGGGTTGGAAATGGCTTTGGTGATTTTTCAAGGACAAACATACAAACAGTGGTTCATGTGGGTTTAAAGGTAACAGAGATGTGTTATTGTTCTGGGAGCTGCTGAGTGATCACTTACAAAAGGAAAATAGACTCTTATGCTATTAGCTCGTCACAGTCACACAAAAAATGGATTACATTTCTATTCTAATCAAAATACGCTACAATTTCTTTCAAACCAAAATGTTAGAAGACAATACATATTTAAATACTTTGCTCATCTCGTTTTAATACTAGTTTTATATCGATAATGATTTGGTTCTACAGAAAATGGTCACCTGAAATTTTTTGTTTCGTTTTTAACTGTATATTTTTTAGGGCTGGGAATATTAACGCGTTAATCGCGACAATTTTATTAATCGCGATCAGAGTTTGCCAGCATTTTCCGCAATTCTACCATCCATATGCAGCTCATTTGGTTGTATTAATTAAACTCATTGCCGGTTAAACGCGCTATTTTGAGTTTGCTAGTATTTTGTTCCTTCTACGCATCCGTAGGCAGCTCGAGCGGGCTTCAATCATTTATTTACAATTTCTCAAAGTAAGCACTATTACTGGTTCATTGTTACTTTTTCCTTTCTCTGCACTTTTTTGAAATAAAAAAAATGGTGAGAAATACTTTGCATTGTGAGTTTAACTTTAGATTCGAACGGTCTTACTGCAAGATATCAATTTTAAACATGCAAAATAAATCACGATTAATCGCGATTAACTATGAAATTTCTGAGATTAGTTGCGATCAAGAAAATTAATCGTTTGACAGCCCTAATATTTTTGTTTAATCGGAACAAAAAAAAAAAAAAAACATGAAATCACAGCACTTTAAAGGTTTGCTCACTTGAAATGATTACTATTGTCAAATTCATTTTACAATCGAGGTCCCCAAGTCCATTGCATGGCTATTTTGGGGGTTTTGGCCTGAAATGTAAGGCTTTTTACAATGAATGTTCTTGCTGTTTTTTCTTCATCAAAACAGTCAAAAGTCTGATATTTTATGAAGAATATAAAGTGAGTGAGTCTTTCAGCTTACAACAAGAAGGTTTGTGGTTCAATGCCCAAACTGGTTATCATTTATACACACAGAAATACCAATGAGTTCACACTTTAACCGGTCCCATATTATCTACATGTATGTTATGTTGTTTCCTCATCACAAACAGACCTAGAGTTGTGTTTTGTTTCATTCACACATGTTTAACACACAACATATGCATATTTAGGCTGAGTTATTCTCTCAAACAGAGAAAACTCTGTTCTACTTTATGGTGTCATGTGGTAATACAGGAAGGGCTCCACTGTGTTTTTTAACGCTATACAACTTCACTAGAATCATTCGGATCATTTCGGCCCTGGGATTGCCACTCTTAACTGGATGAAAGGTAAAAGGAGCTGTTAAACTGAAAACGAACACTGCATGACATCAAACTTTTATTGTATTTCTGTAATGTTATTGTACATTTGTGTAATTTTTAATGTGTAACTTTTTATGTGTAACTTTTTAAGTGTATTTTCTTTTAGGATGCCTTTTTGACATCTGGCAAAGGGACTACCGATGCAAATTAGCTCTTATCAGCTAACTCGGGCACATTTACATTGTTTTGATGTTGATTAATGTGCATTGCCCCTTTTCAAATAAATAAATAAATAAATAAATAAATAAATAAATAAATAAATAAATAAATAACATCACAATTCGGAACAAAGCAGATGTAGACAGACTGATAAAACTTACTTGTCAACTTTACTGTCAATCTGCCATATGTGTTCGACATACAGTGAATCAAAATTCCGTTTCTCTCTGGCCAAGCAGTGCAAAAAAGACAGTGTACAAATTACAATATAAAGACAATAGAAAAACTATCTAAGACTAAATCTAAAAGCAGTGCAAAGAATACATAACTATTTACAAATGTCCAAAAATGTGCCGTGTGTATCAAAATGTGCAATGGAAGATGCAGCAGTAAAATGTGCAATAGAATGTGCATTGAAAATAAAGATAGAAATACATGTGCAACAGTAGTTCTTAGACTCCTCAAAAAGGATTCATCCAACAGCTAATGTAACATGTAAAAACACAACTCCAGATCCGTTTTTGAGGATGTAACAGCATTATAACATGGCTTAAAGCTCAACTGTATGTAATATGGGACATAACCTAACCCTAACCAACATAACAAAGATTACATGTAAACCATTAGAGCAGCAACACAAAATCTGGTATCCACGGTAACATTACTTCACAAATATAGCTCTGGAAAAAAATAAGAGACCGCTGCAAAAGTTTTTTTCATTTTGCTACTTATAGGTATGTGTTTGTGCAAAAGGAACATTTTTGTTTGAGTCTATAAACTACTGACAACATTCCCCCAAATTCCAAATAAAATTTTATCGTTTAGAGCATTTATTTGCAGAAAATGACAAATGGCCAAAATAACAAAAAAAGATACACGTTTTCAGACCTCAAACAGTGCAAAGAAACAAGATCAAATTTAATTTAAAACAACATAATACTAATGTTTACACTTAAGAAGAGTTCACAAATCAATATTTGGTGCAGTAACCCTTATTTTTTATTACAGCTTTCATGCGTCTTGGCATGCTCTCCACAAGTCTTTCACATTGTTCTTGGGTGATTTTATTCCACTCCTGGTGCAAGAACTGAAGTAGCTCGGCTTTGTGTTTGTGTTGGAATTCAACAGACGCTGAAATGAAATGGCTGTAATACATGTAGAGATGCTGATTTCAGAAAAAAATGCAGTGGTCTCTTATTTTTTTTCCAGAGCTGTATGTAGTACATGTAGTGGGGTTTTGTCACTGTGTGCGCCTTTAGGCTTGAGTGAAAGTTCAGCATGTACAACTGTTCCAGAGTGGGATGTTCCATTTACAGAAATATAGTGACCCATGCTCCACAACGCTGTCGCCAGGGAACAAAACATAACTCTACGGAAATCAAAGTTTTCTGCTCTAGTGGCAATGCTCGCAGGATTCCACATACAACATTGTAAATTACGTTAAAAATGCACTATGTAACTTTTCTGCTGCCTGTTCCCATGGTGATGTTATGGCTAGGCCAGCAATATTCACAACATGGAATTACATACTGTATATCCATCTCCTTGGAGGCAACACCGCCAGAGCAAGTTACATGTCAGATCTGTGGAGATGCAAGTCCGATTCTACTAAGAAAGTATGTCTATCAAAGCATTTTCAGCGATTAAAAAAATAAACGTAACCTAAATCTAGATAGAGAAGTAAATAATAATATATTGTGGAAAATTTCAGGAAAAGCAATGCCATCACCATGTGCACGACAAAAGAGATAGAAAAGTTACCCAGTGCACGTTTAATTTTAGGTCTGAGTTTAGATCAATCAATAAGGGTCAAGAATCTACATGAGATTAAACCAGGACTAAAATTCTGATAATTTAGAATAAAGGGAAATACATTTTGTAGTTAAACAAAAGAATATAAATATTTTACAGTCAAGATTAGTTTCCATGTATTATTTTGTTTTGTACACTACAAATACAGCTCTGGAAAAAAAAATAAGAGACCACTGCATTTTTTTTCTGAAATCAGCATCTCTACATGTATTACAGCCATTCCATTCCAGCGTCTGTTGAATTCCAACACAAACACAAAGCTGAGCTACTTCAGTTCTTGCACCAGGAGTGGAATAAAGTCACCCAAGAACAATGTGAAAGACTTGTGGAGAGCATGCCAAGACGCATGAAAGCTGGGATTAAATTAAGGGTTACTGCACCAAATATTGATTTCTGAACTCTTCTTAAGTGTGTGAAGAGTCCCTCAGTCGTCCAGGTAGAATCCATGATAAAAGGAGAAATTCAATTTGTCAACTGGACAAAGTTTGATTCTCAAACCAAGTCAAAACAGACAAAAGAAACATTAGGGCAGACAAGACAGGGCCAGAGGTGTGGAGACGGTCGTGAGGGTGAATAGGTATGCTAAACTAGACGCCAGAGAAATTCGAAAAACAAAAGAAACAAATAAGTTGAGATAGTTTCAGACCTATTTCAGTGTAGTGAGCTCCTCCCTGCAGCTAGATATAAGCAGTCTCGAACCAGCACTAGAACCAGAACTGACGAAGCCTCTCGGATGAGCGGCGAAACGTTTTCGACCAAACAAACTTTGTCCAGTTGACAAATAGAATTTCTCCTTTTATCATCTCTTCTTAAGTGTAAACATTAGTATTATGTTGTTTTAAAATGAATTTGATCTTGTTTCTTTGCATTGTTTGAGGTCTGAAAACATGTATCTTTTTTTGTTATTTTGTCATTTTCTGCAAATAAATGCTCTAAATGATCATATTTTTATTTGGAATATGGGGGGAATGTTGTCAGTAGTTTAGAGACTCAAACAAAAATGTTCCTTTTGCCCAAACACATACCTATAATTAGTAAAATCAGAAAAACTGATCATTTTGAAGTGGTCTCTTTTTTTTTTCCCAGAGCTGTACATTACACAATCTTATTCCAGTGTATTTGTATTTACAAAAATGCTCATCAGTCCAAAACGGCCTCATTGAGCAGCCCAAACAGAATAGCTTGTTCTAACTCCTCCCTATGGCCACATTAGAATCCATTACAGCGTGTTACAGACATCAGTGAGAGTGAATGGGGAAAGATGGCACTCCTCTGGCGCCCTGCCCAACAGTAACCAAGGCCATTCTGCGCCCATGTCACCAGTTTGTCTCACATGCCTCCCAATCACCCATAATGCACCTCCACAAATAGAACTGGCAACTGCTCCCCTATTGTCCAGACTGGTCACTGAAAAGCACCCGTCAGTCACTTTGCAATAACAGGCAATAGACGTAAAACACTTTGTACATTAGCGGACTGAGGCTAGTTCTGCTCTGCATTCACAAAAGCAGGTGTGAATAGTACTGTGTTCTGTTGACAAGAGGAGCTAATGAAATAAAGGTTAATGCCAACAAGGATAAAAAGAAATGTTGGCTGCAGAATAATGCGGATGAGGAAAGCAAGAATTTAACAGAATTGACTCTTGTGAGCTTTAAGCCATGCTGTATTGTTGTATCTCCTCAAAACTACAATACCTAGAGTTGTTTTCTTTCATTCACAGGTTTGAGAAATCCTTTGTTAGACTGTCTACATCTCCAAAGCTCAATAAATTACCTATTCCACCTTGTGATGTTATGAAGTAGTAGTTTTTAATTTAATGGTTACCTTTAGTTCAGTAGTGGCAAATCCGGGGATAAAACTATCCAAATGCTTCTAGTGAATGGGGTAGAGTTTAAAAATAGTGCATTTCTTGTATTACCAGTGTTTTCAGTGTGAAAGAAAACCTTAAAGGGACAGTGTGTAAGATTTTTACCCGTTAATTACTGAAATTGAAGATACCCATTCAAAAATACATTGTTTTCCAAGCCTTTTCACTTCCATCATGAAATCAAAGTATTCTTTTGGACTTAGATATAGTCACATAAAAGGGGGATCTTCCCCATGCAGAGGCAGCCATTTTGAATACGAGAGCCGCAGAAGGACATTTGGGCTCCGCCTTCGCCTTCGGCAAGGCTCGTGGTTTTGGGTAAACAACACAAGCATGCTGCCGGATCAGACGTCATAATGGATCTAACGTGTTTTGGACTAAATTGTTTTACTGGATTTTATTCGCTGGATCCTTATGGACAGATTGAGAGCAAGTTTATGGTGAAATACAGAGTTTGACCTGTGCAAAGCATTCTAAGGAAAGCTAACCTCGTTTTGTGCTTTTCCGTATAAAAGCCCCATGTGCTCAGGGAGTGATTATTGTGCAGGGAAATGAATTGCATAGTCAAAAAGAGGAGACTGTAAGGTTTCATTTGATGTGTAGAGTGTCATGGTACAGGATCGGGAATGTGTGTTTTCATGAGAAAAGAAAAAAAAAAAAAAAACCGGGACCGCGTTTTATTTATACAGTAGCGCCCGGGTGACCCTCGAGGTCTGCCGTAGCTAAAACAGAAAGTGCAATAGCACCATCCACCTATGCGCCACGAATCCTACACACTGGGGCTTTAAATATGCAGGGTTTGTGTGTTAAACATGTGTGAATGAAATAAAACAAAACTCCAAATATGTTGTGAGTACAGTACCATGAACAGTTCCAGACTTTTGAATTCCGGCGTTGTTTCCAAACCCTGGAATACAGTATAGGCCCTTGAATTTCAGAGCTCTAAGGTCGTCTATGGGAATATATTTGACAAATTTTGTTCATTGCAAACCGAAATATTAATCTCAAATGGCATAATAGTTCCCGTCTCAAAAAATGTCTCAACACGAACCCTATGCAAATTGGAATAATTAAGTAAGCATAAAGATGTGGGTGGGGATAGGGGATAGGTGAAAACAGGAATTTTCTGAGCACTTCAGCCTCAAATAACAGCATGAATCCTTTGAAATACAACTGAAAAAACAAACAATGAAGGCCCGGCATTATACAGCTCTGGAAAAAAATAAGAGACCACTGCATTTTTTTTTTTCTGAAATCAGCATCTCTACATGTATTACAGCCATTCCATGCCAACATCTGTTGAATTCCAACACAAACACAAAGCTGAGCTACTTCAGTTCTTGCACCAGGAGTGGAATAAAGGGTTATTGCACCAAATATTGATTTGTGAACTCTTCTTAAGTGTAAACATTAGTATTATGTTGTTTTAAAATGAATTTGATCTTGTTTCTTTGCATTGTTTGAGGTCTGAAACGTATCTTTTTTTTGTCATTTTGACCATTTGTCATTTTCTGCAAATAAATACTCTAAATGATAATATTTTATTTGGAATTTGGGGGAAATGTTGTCAGTAGTTTGTAGACTCAAACAAAAATGTTCCTTTTGCCCAAACACATACCTATAAGTAGTAAAATCAGAAAAACTGATAATTTTGCAGAGCTGTAGATTTAAGATTTTACTATCATTGTCATACAAAACCATAACGCTAGGTTTAGAGCATCAAACACTACATAATTTACTATAACCCATGAAAGTTGAATTTGTATAATATATCTGCTTTAAGGCATAGGCCCCCCTACACTGCCTGACAAAAGTATTAGGACGATTGTGCATTTCTGAACTTTCATAAATAATGATAACAAGACATATTGGTAATGACAACAAATCAATTTATTGATATATTAAAGCAAATTTCATAATGTGTTAAGGCATATTATTGCAAAAATGGGGACTCATCACAGTGTAGGTCTAACTCAGGTCTAAACCACGACTAGACTAGGACTATCGTGCTAATACTTTTGTCAGGCAGTGTAACATTACTATTACAACTCGATGAATAGAGCACAATATCCCCCAAATCCAATGTCAAGGAGACCTCCATTCAAACCAGCTGAGAAATGTTGAGCCCATCCATTGTAATTCACTTAAGACCTCTGAGTGCTCCGTCATTAGTCCACGGGATGTAAATGGCCGCACCGTAAACACCAGCAGCGGGGGTCCATCCTGGAGACTGATTGGCCGTTGCCGCGGTGACATGCCAGTGCATCAGCCCCGGCGAGTCTCTGCGTATCACCCCGACTAATCAAGGGCTCACTCTTCGCAACCGCCAACCTGGCAACCCATCCATTCATCAGTGACCCGGGTTAAACGCAAATAAAAACGCATTAACGTCATGTCACACTGAAAGTCTGACTGTGTATTGATTCCGGCCACATATATCTTGTTTTCTTGTCTGCGACTAGTGAATCAGACTTGACCCTCAAGGTTAAACAACGTTGTAGCACTTGGAGCATGGATCCCAATAGCTGTATGAGCTTTAAATCATGTAGTCTGTCCATCTCTAAAACTCAAAATGCTCTCTTCCACCTTGTGATGTCATGTAGTGGTAGTTTTTAAGATAACAGATACCTTTTATCTCTTGTTCAGTAGAGACTGGCAATTCCAAGGCTGAAAGTATCCAAATTATTCAAGTGAAGTTGAATGGCTAGGATAACTCGAAATAACATTGGGAGGTTTTGTGTGTTAAACATGTGTGAATCAAAACACAACTTCAGGTATCTTTTTGATGAAGAAACACTATTAAAACATCAGAAAATACAGTATATTGAGTATTTTCTGGTTGAGTACAACACCAGGAGCAGTACCAAACTCAGGTTAAACGCAAATAAAAACACACTGATGTTATGTCACACTGAAAGTCTGACTGTGTATCAGTCTCTGCCACATATATCTTGTTTTCTTTTCTTTCTTTTATTTATATTCTTATTAAGAAATCACAGTTTGCTCATACAATATTTACAAATCACATCATTTTTCTTCCCATTACATTTTTCTTATTTTCAAAACAAAACAAAAAAACAAAAAACATCTTAATAATAAGTGTCAAATCCAGAGATTATCAAAAATGAAATAAAGACAAACAATTAAAAGGCAATAATCATCGTGGTGATGAAAGAAAAAATAAAATAAAGGTAAAAAGCGCTACTAGTGAATCAGACTTGACCCTTAAAGGTGCACTGTGTAACTTAATTGGTGGAGGATCCGTCAAATGCTTTTCTCTATTGACATGTTAGTGCTTTGTCTGGAAGGTTTCACAAGTATTAAACCTTTCTATCTTCATGGAAACTAAACCAGACGAAGTTACAGGTCCGATCTGTGGAGAGGCGACCCCGCTCACAGTCAGAATGCCTGTTTTTCTAGGTATTTTTGAGCCATAAACCACATATAATTGAATCAATGTAAGGCAGAGCTGTTTAATGTGATACTGTGGAACATTCCAGGCAGAGCAATGACATTCTGCGCGTTGCTGCTGTTTTTACATAGCAGGTGACAGACCCTCAACCAAAAAGTTACATCTTACATCTTTAAGCAAATTGTAGAGCTCGGAGCGTGGATTCCAATAGCTGTATGCCCTGTCTGGCTTTTTCTAATTGCCAGCAATCACCGGACAATATGGCGGTTTGGGTGAAGAATTGTGGGGTGCGGTTTTCTGGCCCTAACAAGGATGTTTCAGCAGCCAAAACCCATCAGCAGTGCATGTGAATGAGTCAGCGGGTGCCCATGAGTTACAACCTGGATTAATTGGCGTAAAGAGGATCCAACATGGCCGACGCCAGATCACATTAGGCTGATGGGATTTGACTGGGTAGACTTTAACAAAGGCAAATCCCCAGTTAGGCCCGCCCAGCGACAATACAGTGTCTAGAGCCAAAGAGAAATGAATTGAGATGTCTAAATTTAACTACAGCTCTGGTTTAAAAAAAAAAAAAAAAAAGAGACCACTGCTTTTTTTCCTGAAATCAGCATCTCTACATGTATTACAGCCATTCCATTCCAGCGTCTGTTGAATTCCAACACAAACACAAAGCTGAGCTACTTCAGTTCTTGCACCAGGAGTGGAATAAAGTCACCCAAAAACAATGTTAAAGACTTGTGGAGAGCATGTGCATTGTTTGAGAAAAAACATGCATCTTTTTTTGTCATTTTCTGCAAATAAATGCTCTAAACGATAATATTTTTATTTGAAATTTGGGGGAAATGTTGAAAACTGATCATTTTGTAGTGGTCTCTTATTTTTTTCCAGAGCTGTATAGTGTAATTGGTGGTTAATAAACAAAAACTCAAGTTCTCTTAATTAGTTTGATAATGGAAACTATGTTTTATTATTACTTTAGGGCTTGCCTGTATAAAGTGACTTAAAGGTCCTGTTAGTGTATCACTCATACTTGGTCTCTTTTTATGTTGTATGGTGAATGTTTCTATGGTGCTTATGTTGCTGTGTTGTCTCGTCTTTGTGTTAAAGCATGTGATCCTCTATCCCAAGGCAAATTTCTCCCACGGGAGACAATAAAGGATTATCTCATTTAATTGCACTACCTAAAATGGAAGTCACATCTACACTCCACAAGAGCAGCGCTTCGGTTTTTCCTACCATGCAGTTTAACGCCTAAATTGCATGATCATGTACCTCCATGCATTCCTTTAATTTTAGAAAAGACTATATTCTGAATACAGTACTACAGTTAGTCTATATTTGTTTTGTGACATGTGTATTTTGTTACATCCAAGCACTGCATGTACCAAAACCCTCATTATAATTATATGTAGAGATGGTTAGTACTCAATATCAATATGGCTCTGGAAAAAAATAAGAGACCACTGCAAAATTATCAGTTTTTCTGATTTTACGACTTATAGGTATGTGTTTGGGCAAAAGGAACTTTTTTTTTTTTGAGTCTATAAACTACTGACAACATTTCCTCCAAATTCCAAATAAAAATATTATCGTTTAGAGAATTTATTTGCAGAAAATGACAAATGGTCAAAATAACAAAACAAAAAAACATGTTTTCAGACCTTAAACAATGCAAAGAAACAAGACCAAATTCATTTTAAAACAGCATAATACTAATGTTTACACTTAAGAAGAGTTCAGAAATCAATATTTGGTGCAATAACCCTTCTTTTTAGTCACAGCTTTCATGCGTCTTGGCATGTTCTACACAAGTCTTTCACATTGTTCTTGGGTGACTTTATTCCACTCTTGGTGCAAGAACTGAAGTAGCTCAGCTTTGTGTTTGTGTTGGAATTCAACAGATGCTGGAATGGAATGGCTGTAATACATGTAGAGATGCTGATTTCAGGAAAAAAAATGCAGTGGTCTCTTATTTTTTTCCAGAGCTGTATTTACTGAGTTACATTTACTTTTTTCAGTATAGTACTCCTACTTGAGAAACTGTTTTGGCTACTCTTCCCACTCTGTCCCACAGTCTACAAATGACAAAAGTTTTATTTTGACAGTATAAAATGATAGGAACATTTGTTTCTTGCACCTTATATACAGATATGATTCAGCTTTTCCAATTTTTGTGTTATATTCTCTGAAAATTGTGTCCCACCAGATTCTCAGGAAATGTGTTTTTTGTGTGTTTTTTTTTCTTCAAAAATTTGTGATTTTCGTTTTTTTTTTTTGCATAATGTGCTAGTTGAGATCATGATGAAGCCTCTCCATGTTTCAGATAACAGCATTAGTGACGTTAAAAACTACATTTTTAATTTCAAAAATGCTTGTTAGGCAAGGAGGGCTGAAGATACCAAACTCTGAGAGGCCGTTTCTGGAATTTCTGGGATCTGCTATGGCTGCTTTCAAATAGAGATAACTTTTTAAAATATTGTCAGATTTTCACCTGTAAGACATCATTGGAAAGCTTAGAACCTGTACTTTCAGAATCTGTGAATAAGTCAAAACGCCTCTGCGACGACTTGGTATTGGTTTTCCTGCGGTTGGACACAATTGGCAGATTTTGTCCTTCCACTTTAAATTATAAATCAAATGTCACGTCCTGGTAACTATTAACTGGGGATGGTCCTCGGGGTCAAATGTAGAAACAAATTCTCCTGTGTGAGATCAATAAAAGTCAGTCTTCTAATCCCTAATCACTGTAAGGCGCTTTGTGTTACATTTTGTATGAAAGGCGCTTTATAAATATTGTTTGATTGTTTGATTGATTGATTGAACTGAGTAGTAGTTATCATGAATACTCTGTACTTCTGCATGAGTAATATTATTTACCAATAACATACTCTTACGATTTTTGGCTGCTCTACCCACCTCTGATTACATGTTATCACAGATGACGTGTAGTGTAATATAAAGTGTGATCAAAAACTCAATCTTGATCAGGATTCATAATTTTATGCAAGAACTATAATTTACAATGTAGTTATAAAACCCACAGACCATGCACCGTGATTGATAATGTAAAGTCAATTTATCTAGTGTTCCCAGTCACCAACCTGTGGCGGTCCCTGCTGGCCCTTCTTTTTAATAAGTCATGGGGCCACCAGGTGCTAAATGGCTTCATCTTTCAGAAGTATATGAAATCCATTTGTTTGCGAGCGGAGGATTACCATGGAGAGCGTAATTACATTATTACAGCTTATCACCGTTATCATCATTTATCTGTGTGGCAGCGGGAAAAACACACTCAAATACCAAAGTGTCCCCAAGAGATGAGAGCCTGATCCGACATGACGAAAACTAAATGTTTAATTACAAACAACAGAAAGATGTCAAACAACAGATAAAAATAAAGTTGTGTGATTTTTAAGTGAGAAACAGGAATGACTTTGGGAAAATTAAACGAGGACCCTGAAGTAAAATTTGTAGTTCAGTTTTATGGCCAGGACTCAAAAGAATGTAACAAATAAATGTGAGAAGGACAACGGCAACAGTTTTAACCATTTTGTGGGCATTTGTTTGTAAATTATCAATAATAATAATGTTTAGGTTTCTGTTATGAGTGCATATGAGTCATGCTGGGCTCTAAAATATTGTGGAATTGCAACAAGTATATAGAAGTATATAAAAGTTATAAAATGGAAGGTTCATGTTGTGGCCTTGAGGTTGTCCCAGGCATCAAAGGGTGAGGGATGGGTCAAATGCATGAAGCAAATTGCACTGATAATGACCTTAAATGTACTTCTTACAAAATTATAAAATGTTCATTTGTAGACATTTTGGAAATACAGCAAAATACAGAAAAAAATAAGAGACCACTGCAAAATTATCAGTTTTTCTGATTTTACTACTTATAGATATGTGTTTGGGCAAAAGGAACATTTTAGTTTGAGTCTGTAAACTACTGACAACATTTCCCCCAAATTCCAAATAAAAATATTGTCGTTTAGAGCAGGGGTCTTCAACGTTTTTCAGGCCAGGGACCCCCAAACAGGTGGCGAACTGGGCCAGGGACCCCCTACTATATATACGGCATCGAATTGTGTTTTATATTAAATTGAGCTTAGTGTCATGTATAAACATTGCTACTCTGTTATGGTACATCCAATACAAGGAAATAATACACAGGTTAATACTGTATTTTACACTATAAAATATAAAATTACGGTATATTATTTTAAAGTGAAATCAAAAGATTTTGCGACCCCCCTGCAGTACCTCCGCGACCCCCCTAGGGGTCGCGACCCCCCTGTTGAAGACCTCTGGTTTAGAGCATTTATTTGCAGAAAATGATAAATGGTCAAAATAACAAAATAGATACATGTTTTCAGACCTCAAACAATGCAAAGAAACAAGATTAAATTCATTTTAAAACAACATAATACTAATGTTTACACTTAAACCTCACCTGGTACCTCACCTTACGAAAGACCCAACAAACGAAAATTCCAAGTTACGAAACGCCTTCACGTTAAATTTTGGTCTCTAGATACGAAAGAAAATTCAAGTTACGAAACGCGAAATCTCAAAAATTCAAATGATGCGCGCTCAGCCACATACGCTTTTCTCAGACTGAATTTAAACTTTTCTCACATTTGTCTCTCATTTAAACACTCAAACTTTCATAGTTTTTCAACAAAATGTATTAATAGTGAAGTGTGGGGGAAGGGGGAGGGGGGAGAGACTGCGCGCGGACACGTGTGATAGCGCAGCATGATCCGGAGCGGGGCTGCGAGCACCCTCCTCTAGACCAGGTGTAAACCAGGTGTAATCCAGGTCTAAACCAGGATTAAACCACCGCGGCTCTTGCATGCGTTCGTTCATGCGCTCGGACTGCGTGCCGTCCCGAGGGGAGGCATATCTCCTCCCCTCCTCGCTGCTCGCCTCAGCCGTGACTCGTGAGGTACACCGGTACTGCTGCTAATAGCAGAGCTAGCACGAAACCAGGAAATAGACCCGCACGCCGCCTGGTGTCCAGTCCTGGTTTAGTCCAGGTTTAGTTCTGGCCCAGTCCAGGTATAGACCTTGTTTAGACCTGGTTTAGTCCACGTTTAGTCCTGGGTCTACAGTCTCTTAGCCAATCAGGATGCAGAACACAGTGTTACACTATAAAAAAAAGTTACACAATTTAAAAAAACTTGGAACAGGGCGTTGGAACGAATCAGGCTTTTTCCATTGATATAGCTACTCAACTTACGAAAAATTCACGTTGCGAAACCACTTCTGGAACAAATTAATTTCGTAAGGTGAGCTACCACTGTATTTGGTGCAATAACCCTTATTTTTAATCACAGCTTTCATGCGTCTTGGCATGCTCTCCACAAGTCTTTCACATTGTTCTTGGGTGACTTTATTCGACTCCTGGTGCAAGAACTGAAGTAGCTCAGCTTTGTGTTTATGTTGGAATTCAACAGACGCTGAAATGGAATGGCTGTAATACATGTAGAGATGCTGATTTCCACTAGCCTAATTCACTAATGTAACATAGAATAAAATAATAAATTAAACTGACTTGTTCAGATTCAGACATTTTAATCCCACCAGGGGCAATTAGTTTGAGCAGTAGAAAAAAAAGTGACAAACATTCAAGACATGGAGCGGTTCTGTAAAAAGAGGAGCTCTGCGGGCTAAGAAGCACCCAATAAAAAAAGACATTACATCTACATAAAATTTGAAAGGCGGATTGTAGTAGGAATTCAAAGGATTTCAAACACCTCTCTGATTAACTGTATTGTTGAAAGGCTAAAGTTACATTCAAATGTGATTGTAAGATGTCTTTTATGACTACAACGGGTTTTTACAACATTTGGCTGTAGAAAAGTACTAGAGAAACTGTTTTCGGCAACAGTCAAGTGGAGGACAACAGAATCTAACCGTAAACTGAAGGGGAAGCAGAGGTGGGAGGGGTGGCAGGAGGTTCACCCCGCTGCCAGGTACACTCACACAGGGGACAAACTTTACCCCAGTGTGCCCCAAGCAAAACAGCTCAGAACAGAGAGCAAAACACAGCAGCCATCCAGGATCACAAAATGAAAAAGATCCAACAAAGGCTTTAGTCCATATCAAGGCTACAGTAACTTAACATGCAGTCCAAGAACACTGCTGGGATCAACACTTCGCTCAGACTGCACCTGGAGTAAATCCGGATATTGTGTTGGAGCAGTTTTCTTGCAGAGTGGCACTCACATGGAGAGGTGCTTTGCCGTTGTGGTCACAGGCATGAAAACTGCACTCAGAACCACATGTTCAGTAGTAGATCAGAGTCTGTGGATCTGGAGTTTGGCAAAAGGAGAAGTTCAATTTGTCAACTGAACAAAAGTTTATTTGGTCGAATACGTTTCACAGCTCATCCAAACTACTTCTTCAGTTCTGGCTAGAGTGCTGGTGGACACAGCCTAAAACTGCCTGCAGGGAAGTGCTAACTACAATGAAATTACTCTGAAACGATCACACCTATTTGTTTTCAGTTTCTGCTAGTTAGGTAAGCCTATTCAATATGCAGTGGGAGTGTGGGTCTTGTTAGCATAGTTATTCAGGGCCATAATGGGTGTTTTCACACCTCTGGACCTGACCTGCTGCCCTATTGTTTGTTTTGATTTAGGTTTGAGGATAGAGTTATAGATGGGAGACAAATGATGTCTGAGACCTCCATTTCTGTTCAAGGAAGGGTTCTCTTTCTTGACAAAAATGGCCTCTATAACTTGCCTGGAAGAATCCATGACTCATCGCTGTACCAGCGGCGAGTCTGGTAACGCTTGGTCCAGAATGCGCTGCGGTTGCGCGTAGACAGACAGCTAAGTGAACCAATCAGAGATTGCGCCATCTTGATTCAAAACTGAGGAGGAACATCCGCTGCCTAAGAGTGACGTTGCAGGCAAAGGCGGGTGCACTGACGTCACCATCTTTGAACGAATCAGAATCGCGGAGTCCGTTGTTAACCGGGGGAGCGAGGGTGTCCAAATGGTATCTCGCTGTAGCAAATACAGAGAGATATCATTTGGCTGGCCAGGTAACTCTATAACCATTTAGGCTATTTTTGTCAAGAAAGAAAACCCTTCCTTGAACAGACACTGAGGTCTCAGACATCATTTGTCTCCCATCTATAACACTATCCTCAAACCTAAATCAAAACAAACAAAGAAAACAATAGAGTTAGCCAGGTCAGGTCCAGAGGTGTGAAAACACCCATTATGGTTCTGCCAACAAGACCCACACTCCACTCCCACTGTAGTCTGGTTAACACCTGACCATATCACAAGTGAGATATGGGTCTGGAAACTCGCTTCGAAAAATCCCGTAGCGGAGGTGTGGTTAGCGATTGCCAACGGCCGTTTATTGGGCATTATGAATGTCTATCATTGAGCGTATACGTAAGTCCATAGCCAATCATGTCAGTTGTCAGTTCAAACTACAAGCTTCCGTTTGTCATGTAGTACGCGTCACCGTCTTGCCACACCTCCCCCGCTCTCTGATTGGGGCCCTAAATCTGGGACTCTCGCTTGGACGAGTTTCCAGGCCGCCTTCCAGTTCGAAACGAACGGAAGCGGCCTGGGAATTCCCAGGCTACTCCCACTGCATATTGAATAGGCTTACCTAACAGAAACTGAAAACAAATAGGTGTGATAGTTTCATAGTAATTTCATTGTAGTTAGCTCCTCCCTGTAGTTATAAGTAGTGTCCACCAGCACTCTAGCCAGAACTGAAGAAGCAGCTTGGATGAGTTGCAAAACGTATTCGACCAAATCAACTGTTGTCCAGTTGACAAACTGAACTTCTCCTTTTGCCCTGGATTCTACCTGGACAACTGATGGACTCTACACACATCTAAACAATAATTATTTGGAATTTGGGGGAAATGTTGTCAGTAGTTTATAGACTCAAACAAAAATGTGCCTTTTGCCCAAACACATACCTATAAGTAATAAAATCAAATAACTGATAATTCTTCAATGGTCTCTCATTTTTTTTCTAGAGCTGTATATCTGGAATCTTTAGAGTCTTCATATGATTGTATAGCTCGAGTCTGTAGATCAGAAGTCTGTAGAGCTAGAATCTGATCATCTTTAGATCTGGAGTCTGTTGATTTGGAGTTTGTAGATCAGGAGTCTGTAAATAAGGACTGTATATATCTAAAGTCAATATATCTGGAATTTGTATATATTGAGTCTGGAAATCAGGGGTTTGGTTATCCAGAGTTTCTGTATCTGGTATCTGTATAGCTTGAGTCTGTAGATTAGGAGTCTGTAGATCTAGAGTCAATCTTTATTCTGGATCTGAAGTCAGTTGATTTAGGGTCTATAGATTAGGAGTCTGTATACAGCTCTGGAAAAAAGTAAGAGATCACTGGAAAATTAGCTTTTTACTACTAAAAGGAACATTTTTGTTTGAGTCTATAAACTACTGACAACATTTCCCCCAAATTCCAAATAAAAATATTATTTAGAGCATTTACAGAAAGACAAATGGTCAAAATAACAAAAAAGATACACGTTTTCAGACCTCAAACTATGCAAAGAAACAAGATTAAATTCATTTTAAAACAACATAATACTAATGTCTACACTTAAGAGTTCAGAAATCAATATTTGGTGCAATAACAATTTTTAATCACGGCTTTCACATTGTTCTTGGGTGACTTTATTCCACTCCTGGTGCAAGAACTGAAGTAGCTCAGCTTTGCGTTTGTGTTGGAATTCAACAGACGCTGCAATGGAATGGCTTTAATACATGTAGAGCTGATTTCAGAAAAAAAAATGCAGTGGTCTCTTATTTTTCTTCCAGAGCTGTATAAGGAGTTTGTATATCTAGAGTCTACCCCAGGAAATTGTTTATCTTGAGTCTCGAAATTAAGAGTCTGTAGATTAGTTTTGTTTTTTGTTTTTCTGTAGATCAAAAGTCTGTAGATCTTCAGTGTCTAGATCCGGGGTCTGTAGATCTGGATTAAGTCTGGAGCCGACAGGGGGAAAGACAGGGATGAAGACGGAGCAAAATGAGGGAAAAAAGGCCCGGCTAATGACCAGCTCTTATGCATCAGTGCACGTACTAATGAGCTTCCAGGGAGCGTGCTGGCAGGGCTGGAATGAGAGGCTGACATTCAGTGTATGTGTGGGTATGTGTGGGTATGGGTGTGTGTGTGTGTGTGTGTGTGTATGCGCGTGTGTGTGCGTGCGTGTGTGTGTTTTGTTTTTTCTGATTCCAATGCATAGATTATTGAAGTACTTGTCAACTTGAAATCCACATTTAAGTGCATTAACAGACCTGTGTGTTGTGAATAATAATGTATTATTCAAATGACTACGCAATAATAAAGATATAGCAAAAAGAACATTCAGAGAGACTACAAAATAGGGCAATTTAACAAAAATGTAGCCTATTAACAGGAAAAAGCTATTTGACTGGGATCCATGAATACATTACATTACAATATTGTTTTCAGAATTTACTAACACATCCAAGTTCAGTAGAAATGTTTTAAATATAGTTAATGTTTAAAGAAATAAAATATAAAAACCAAAAGAGGGCTAAATTGGCATTTTCACAATATAGATTAAGTTCACCAAAATTGCAACAAAACAGCAAACATTTACAGCTGTACAACTTGCCCTTATTTAACAGATAAGCCCGTATCCTGTCAATCATCACATCTTTGCACCGTTTTATTTACAAACTCTTATATACAACTCTGATATACTGTATTCATATTACTATGTGTTTTTTACATTTACTTGTACATATACATTTATATAATTATGTCTAATGTATGTCTTATTTTATTGCTACTTATCTAGTTAAGTCAAACGTTCAAAGTCAACTTTTTTGTCAATTTTTGCCATATGTGTTCAACATACAGTGAATCGAAATTTAGTTTCTCCCTGGCCAAGAAGTTCAAAAAAGACAATGTACAAAATACAATATAAAGACAAGACAAAAACTCTAAGGACAAAATCTAAGAGCAGTGCAAAGAATAAATACCTACAGTATTTACAGATGTCCAAAAATGTGCATCAAAATGTGCAAGAGAATGTGCATTGAAAAATAAAGATAAAAATAAATGCGCCACAGTAGTAAAATTTAGAAGTTTTATTACATTTTTATATTTTGTATTACTCTTTGTTGTTGTAAAATGTGATGTGTGAGCTACTGTGTACAAGTAACTTCCCTTGTGGATCAATTAAGTTTGTCTAAGTCCAAGTTTAAGTCCAAGCCCAAGAATAATGATTAAAACTACAATAATAAAGCATTTTAATGGTAAAAGCAGTTACTTTGTTATTACCATGTGATCTTATAGTTCTAATAATTAAAGATCATTTTAACTATCCAGGAAAGGTTAAATTCTGTCCTATATATGTCTTTTTTTATTAAAACTTTTTCAACTGACTAGTAGTAGTTTTCATAAGAGTTTTAGTATTAGAATCTGAATCTTTTTTTGATTCAGATTTGATTTTGATAATCGTATTTGTAACGCCCTAATTCACATTACATTTGCGTTTGCATTTTTTTGTCATCTGATTGAATGTAAGCCCTAAGCACACTTCTATCTATTTGTGTGAGAACAGAACGAAGAGCCAGGCCCACCGCTGAGCCCCCTGCCTCCCTGCTCACCGCTCCGCTCTCAGCCACTAATGAGGACTGGAGCCTGGTCCGAGCCGGAGTGCACCTGCCAAGCCTTCAGAGCTGCTCCTGCCGGCCGGTGCAGACAGGAGGGGTCAGGCGCATTCCTCCGCTCTTAATAATTTACATCATATTGATTTCCTCCGCATTTGGACACTCGCACCTGCACTCACACTTTTTCTTCTCAGTCCAGAATAAGCTCAAAGCACCAGAGAGGAGGGGGGGGGGGGGGGGGGGGTAGTGTAACCCGGGTTTCCAAAGCAGTTTAACGCGGCATTGAGGCATTGAGGATAATAGACTGAAGAGGACTGTGCTACATCTTATTTTAACTTCTAGGTACTGAGGGGGAAAAAAATCGACTTTAATTACACAAAACTAACTCTTGAGCTTTAACCCATGTAAGAATGTTGGTACCTCTTCAAAAACATATCTGGAGTTGTGTTTTGTTTCTTTCACATTTCATTCTTTTTGTTCGAGTAATCCTTTATTCGTCTGTCTGCATTTCCAAAGCTCAAAATGCTCTGATCCACCTTGTGAGGTCATGTACTGGTAGTTTTCAAGTTAACAGCTACTGCTCTCCTTTTGTTTCGTAGAAATAGAAAGCTCCAAGGCTGAAATTAAGGTCGTTTTCACACCTGCCTTGTTTGGTTCATTTAAAATGAACCAGAGTTCATTTGCTCCTTTGATTCGGACCTTTTGGGCTGTTATGAATAAAAAACTAAAATCTCGATCCGGAGCAAACAAGCGAACCAAGACCACCTAAAAAGCTCGGTCTCAGCACGGTTCCATTCGAATCCTGGTGCGGTTCGTTTGAGGTGAGAATGCAGACCGGACTCGATCCGACACAAGTTGGCCTTTTGTACTTAACGAGCTCCCGTCATATGTCGAGCATTATAGGAAACCGAGGCTGACGAAACAAAACGAAACTTACGAGGCTTACTTACATTTTGCGCGAAGAGCAAGAGTCAGACCTTGATGCGCACACATGAGCGCTGTCCTCCGTAGTCGTCTTGCCCTGTGTCTTCATCGTTTGGAAATTGATTGTAAAATAGTGTAAACCTCACGATGCTGCTCAAACATTTGTGCAAACTGTAAAAACCATATCGCTAGGACTACATTGAAAACAGCACGTAACGCCATTATTCTCCTCCTTCCGTGTTTGGACATGGCGCTTTGACACGGCTCATTTCTGTCCAATGGCTGAGCGACCTCAGCACACGTGGTTTTGTTTATAGATGTTGGTCCACTTGGAAAAAAAAAGTGCAGTGTGAAAGCGAACCGCACCAAAATAAAAAAAATAAAATAAAATTTGGTCCGGACCAAAGCAAGTGAACTATCGGACTTTCCTGGTGTGAAAATGTCCTAACAGTATGATTCTAGTGAAGGTGATTGGAGTTGGTAAACATGTAAATGAAACAAAACGCAATTCCAAGTATGTTTGTGATGAGGAAATAACAGAACAGATCAGAAAATAGCATCATATGAGCCCTTTCATACTGTTTTGAAATTGTAATGTCCTGCATTGTCCGCAGTGTGGTTCCTGACAATTTGCTGAATGTCTCTCCCCGCACTTCACCCTCATTTCATGCCGATACTGTCAAATCAAACCTATGGGTCTAAGAATATATAAATGAAATTACAGATTTAGAATAATATCATTAGACAAAATGCTCTGATCCACCTTGTGAGGTCAGGTAGTGGTAGTTTTTAAGTTAACAGCTAGTGCTTCCTTTTTGTTTTATAGAAATAGAAGCTCCAGGGCTGAAATTAACAGGATGATTCTAGTGAAGGTGATTGGAGTTGACGTCAGTGGTTGAGCGGTCAGATCTACTGACCCACAGGTTGGTAGTATGATTCCAGCTCCCGCAGATGAATGCTGCCATTGTGTCCTTGGGCAAGACACTTAACCCACCTCGCCCCCACCGTACACTGGTGTGTGAATGGGTGAGTGGTTCCTTGTTGTAAAGCGCTTTGGGTGCCTTGAAGGTGGAAAAGCGCTGTATAAAAATGTGACCATTAATATTAGCTCAAGCATACACAAAACTAAATACTGCTTAGTTTGTACTGTTAGATAAAAATCTCAATGTAATGAAACAACGCTATCATACAGCCACACTTTTGGCAGACATAGGTAAGTGACATCTCATTTACGTTGAGCATTTGATTTTCAGACATTCAGGGGCATCAGACTGGGAAGGGGGGTAAAGGGTACTGTTGTTTACCCAGGGCCCAGTGCACGGGGGGGCCAAAATTACTCAAAAGTACTTTGCTCTCCAGCACACTGAAGCTCCAGTGCGTTTCACATTCTCCTCATTATAGACCAAAACAATGAAACCAGTCCACTATAAAAGGGACCATAGTTTGTGTCATCTGTTGATTTAAAATAAGCACGTAAACGTCCACATATGCCCTGGCTGTTTCTTAGCTTGTGCAGTTGAATGCCTCTCCTAGACTGAGCCTAATATAAATCGTACTGGGCTGCAGATGTGTCATTGTGATATGAGACCCACAACATTGCAATCGAAGTTTCCGCGTTTTCCGCATTTTGAGAAATTGTTTTAAGAATAACATTAATACATTCGTCTTATAGCACTTTGTCACTTTGGTGCAAACTGACGAAAGCAAGGCTGCCAATCTGCACCCTTCCGCTCACCACCAGCACTCACACTCACCATGTTCATACTAGGCAATGTGGGTAAAGTGTCTTGCCTAAAGACACAATGTCAGTTTTTCCCCACTGGTGCTGCATTGTGGCACCTGATTTTCTCAGTGGTCTCACGACTAGCCGGGGCCAGCCTGTTAAGCTTCTGAGATCTGACAAGATCAGACAAGGTTTTAAACTGGACTAGGGCAATTATCCAGTTTTCCTGGCATGCATGTAAACGTAGTGAATGTGAAACAAATGTGTCCAAACTTTTGACAATCAAGATGTCTTTGTCACACAGGACAATGGACAATCTTCAGTGAAAGTCCAGCTTATCAGTACTTAGTTTAAAAAGTTTCAGACGTCATTAAGTTCCTCTCATTAACATGCAGCACCTATAGCGTGTAGCATATCTCTATATTCCAACAACTCATGTACGGAAAAGGCAAGAATGGAGCTAAATGATGTGCTTTGCAGTCTGCTTAACCCCTAATCAGACTTGGAGGGGACATTAGTATTCTGCCTTTGTCAATAGGCTGATCTGTGTACGCTGCACTTGAAATATTCATCAGTGCGGAACATAAGACTTCTCCTGGCTGTGATTTATAATTGAGAGGATATGAATGTTACATAGGTATGGCCACAGATTCCCCCTCGCCAGAACTACTTTGGATCATCGGTGGCACACTTAAGAATGACTTTTAGCACGCTCCGGCCTTTGCTTCATTGGAGAGGCTGCTTCAAAGTGGCACACGGACACTTCTCATTACAAAGGAAGAAGAGGCTCGTCATAATTATCATGTCAAATTCAAGGCTCTGTGTATGTAGAAATACTCATCTATAGCCTGGTGAACGTTTAACAATAGTTTAACTTTTAAAATATAATTTAGATTTTTGGGAAATAAAAATGCATTTCCAGATGACGCCACAACAACAACTGTATTTTGTAAAGCTCTTTCATATTCCTCTTTAGCCTCCAGCTCAACGTCCGACAACCTTAAGCATTAAATACATGTTTACGCTCAGATTCCATCAAATTGTTAAACATGATGTGGAGTTGGACTCACCAACACAGACTTGCTGAACACAGGCTCATTGATCACTCTCTCCCCGCTCCAGCAGTGTCCGGCTCATGTGGTCAGTAGTGACGCAGAGGACAGCAGACCCACATCCTTCTGCCTCAAGAGCGCCAGGACCACAGCAATCTGAGGAACACCAGGAAACAAAACACTTTAGGATTCACCGGTTTAGGATTTCTGGTAAAAAAATATATATAAATATAGTGATTGTTATCCTCACTTTGTCTGGACAAACTTTACAAGCAATACCCAAGTGTCAATACGTTTAAATTACATTACAAAAATATGGTCTGGTCACAGTATATGGAGTGTCTAAGGTAATTTCATCACTGTCTTCTGCAAAACTAGTTCTGCTGGAACATCTATCATTGTATGTGCTTTTCCTTACCTTATGGTACTTGCTTTCTCTTACAATCGCTGGTATGTGCTTTTCTTACCATTGCTGCTAGTATTCAGGTCCTCTATCCTTAAATAAATGGTTACTTGTCTCCAAGTAAAAAAGAAAGAAGATTTCATAACAGTTAAGTGATTTGATAAGTGATTTGATAACATAAGTGATTTTTCTTTTCTTTACCCCTCCGGTCGTGTTCGCCTCCAGCCCCCTACTTTAGTGTTCCCGGTCAAAATTGACCGGTCTGTTTTAACTGCTCTTAAATTAGCACAATTTTTTTTTTTTCAACACCAATTTTTTTATTAAACATGTTTTAGTTGAGAACAATGTTTCAAAGTATTATCTAACAACAATTTATAGAAGTAAACATTAAATAACATCAGTTAAAATACAATTGGGCACTGAAAATGAACTACAAAATGAACATATAATACAAAAACTAAATGGAAAACCAAACACCAAACTCAACAGGGTGTGTGTGTGTGTGTGTATGTGTGTGTGTGTGTGTGTGTGTGTGTGTGTGTGTGTGTGTGTATATGTGTGTGTGTGTGTGTGTTGTGTGTGTGTGTGTGTATTCATGCACATGAGTGGCATGTGACACTCAGGTCAGAGTGGGCCTTACAAACATAAGCATGACATTAGCAGCATGTCAGGCTCATTTTGATGTCTCTACGGGCACAGAGGCCACAACGCTTCCTTTTCTGCCCATGTCCTTGTTGGGGGAGAGCAGTTGGGGCTGGAGCTTGCATGCTCCTAACCAGACTGGCGGAGGCTGGTGTGCGGGGAAGGTGCTGGCGTCGCTGTGTAAGAGGAGTCACCAAAGCTTTCCCCAGCTCTGCGAGGAAAAGTCTCCTCTTGAAACTTTTCCCCTGATTCCAGGTTGGGTCGCTGTCCACACCACATACGCGTTGAAAGCTGACACATCCAGGATGTTGTGGAACAGTGCCACAGGCCAGCGAGCCGCCATCCGCTTACAGGTGTATGTACCAGTAAGCTGCAATAAAGGAACAATACATAATAAGAGATTAGGAACAATATTCAATCTGTCATACACAAAATGCTATGATTCACCTAGATAAAAATAAAATAAAATGCATGATGAGACTTTACATTACCTTATCAAGACAGTCAGCGCCTCCCTTGTTCTTGTTGTAGTCCTGGATCATCAGGGGCTTCCTGTCCTCTGTGGTGCTGACAGCGGTGTCTTTGTGTACTGTGCTCATCAGGATGACATTTCTGTTCTTCTTGGGAACGTATGACACAAGAGTGTGAGTGTCAGTGAATGCAAATTGTGATGAGAGTGCCTGTCTTCCTCTGGTCAATACCAGCGCAGGAGGAAGTTCTGGCTTGTTCTTCCTCACTGTCCCTACCATGGTGAGCTTCCTTTTCAGTAGCTCCTGACCAAGAGCATGTGATGTGAGGAAGTTGTCACATGTGATATTGTGCCCTTGGAGACCGGTTGTCATGTCCAGCACAACACGCATACCCTGGTTTGTGTATGTGTGTGTGTGTGTGTGTGTGTGTGTGTGTGTGTGTGTGTGTGTGTGTGTGTGAGTTGGGGCAGTGTGTATGGGGATGTTTTCTGTATGTTGAATGAATTTACTCTGGATACCCATTCATTTCCTATGGCGGTCACTTTTGACCGGGAACACCACAGGTGTAACAAGGTTGATTAAAACACTCAAAATTGAACGAAACAGGTGATCATCACTTTTATATGTTCAAGTCCACAGTGTGGAGGATATCATAAGGTCTTGAGGTAATCAGATGAAAAACATAATATTTATGAGTATTATAAGTTGTAAAACGGTCAGATTTGACCCGAACACGACAGGAGGGTTACTTATGTTAATATGTATACATGTAATGGGGGTGGGGTTAAATAAGTTTTTTTCCCCCACACTCCTTCTTGGTCGTTACAATTTTAGTTGTTCTTTTGTATATTTGTACTACCTTTTTCATTTGACTTTGATATTGTACATCTTGAAAAACAAATATTCCAAGACAAAAAAAAAAAAAAAACATTATATGAGTGCCAATGCCAGTCTGGAGAGCTCTCTTGTTCTTTATATGGGGGTGATGAACTACACCTGTTGAAAAGACATGATTGTGTTCAGTAGCGTAGATCTTATGGTTCTACAGGGGGTTCTAAATTGAACTCTCTCAGATCAGGAATACAGTGGACTGCTTTAAATGTTGATTTTCCTTAATGAAACAAATACTAGACAGTTCTGAAGCCACTGTGACTCAAGTGACAGACGGCAACAAAAGTGCCAGGGTCTAGTTTCAAACCAGCAACTTTTTCATTTTGAGTGATGTCCCTTCTAAACTATGGCAGATGTGCTGAGCGGGATTCAAACCCCAGTTTGCAGAGCTCAAGTCCAGTGTCTTATGATTTTAAAAGATGAACAGGTTAAAAATAGCTATAGTTGCACCTTTATGTAGAAATATAAGTAAGTAAACTTTAATTATATAGCTCTTTTCACAGGTTAAAAAAAAAAATCACTTTACAGAGAGCAAGTACGCCAGAAAACAGTAAAAATGGGTCACAGGACTTAAAAGACACTTTGACTCCATCTTCTGGTTATTTGTATATCCTACAGAAGTGCAGAGAAATCCAGCAGGGAATGCTCTTTTCATGACAGTCGGTGACCACCGGCCCATTTGTGTCCTTTATAGTGGACATTGAGTTAACCAGTCTATCGTTTAAGTGTTTTGAGATAGACTCTAGTTTGTGGCTGCACTATAATTAAAAAAAATAAAATTAAAAGAGAGTCCAAAATGTTTTTGCAGTGACTTAAGAAAATTTGTTTTTGTTAGGTTGTTGACTTCACATGGATTTAACACTATTACAGTCCATTACAGAGGACATCTTACAACATTATGAATAAAAATAAATGTAAATGCTAAGGTGTTCGTTTAGCTTAAAAAACAAAGGAAAAAAAAGAAAATTCAAATACTTTTTCTTCGGGTCCCAGGAGAATATCCATTTTTTTTTTATAAATACAGTACTTCAAAAACTATATAAGTGGCATGTGAAAAGCAATAGCAGGAAAGAGAAAACATCTGACAAATGTGAAGAGGTGTGAAGTGTAATTTTTGATTGGTGTTAAGGAGTTGAAAGGTGTGAAGAAAAGAGAAAATCCAAGAGCAAATACATCATGAAGCGCTCATCTTCAATAAAAGAATGCTCTGGAATCTGAGGAAATGTGTTCAGATTCATTTGGATTTCACTGAACATCAGCGTTGTTTATGTGTCTACTAATGTGCACAATAAATTAGTGAGACAAAGTAGGTTTGAGGTCACATTGTCCCATTATTTTTCTTAAAGGTCCCATGGCATGAAATTTTCACTTTCTGAGGTTTTTGAACGTTAATATGAGCTCCCCTACCCTGTTTAGCCCCCCCCCATGGTTAAAAGTTGTGAAATGTCTAAACTGAGCATTTGCGATCCTTTTCTGCGTTACAAAAAAATCGGAGCTCAAACAGGCGAGTTTGAACAAGGCACCTTATTGACGTCAGATCGAAAAAAGAAATGCAAATGCAGTTCCACCCCCGTCTGTCTGTACTCAGCGTCTCTGTAAATCACGCCCAGAGAGTTTGGACTGCGAATGCGCTAGGCAATGCGAAATGCGTTTTTTTATTTGCCTGGAGGCACGTCCGAGTGTGTCTAGGCTCGGAAGTCCTTTATCTGAGCCTCTGGACCTTTGAACAGCAGTGGTTTAATTTTATTTTCTGTGGAAATGTGTTTATTTTTCAATGGAACGCTTCAAATCTCTCCCCCGTGCAAAAACAAGGAAATGGATCAGCTGTCGGCTCTGAGCGGAGAGTTTGGCCACGCCCCCACCCTCTACTATTGGCCATCTGTTTTCTCCTCATTTGCATTCAAGCAACAACGCCCAGAATAAAGAGTTTTCAGAGAGATATTTATGACTCTTTCTCATCTTATCTGTTTCTCATGCACTGAGTGTTGATTTTGAAGAAGGATTCATTTACAGTATTAGGGAACCATTAAGGAGCCATATAAAAGCATCAAGAAGTACCATGTCATGGGATCTTTAATTTGCCAAACAGAACTAAATAACTTGACATAACCCTACCTGGGTTCTTGTTTTGTTAAATTCTCACACAAAACATTGTTAATTTAAATATACTTTATTTGCTTCATTTCAATTAAACACATCCATATTTGTAAAACTTACCTGGTCCACCACAGGGTCCAGACAAAGAAGGGGCGTGCCCAGTGTCAGCCATTTTTATAACCTTTGGCTGAGGTCATGGGCCAGACCATGTGGAGAGGGGGGACTGTTTGCTCTCATTTGTGTTTTTCTAGATTTCTGTATTTTGGTTTATATTTGGTTTAAGTTAACTTGTGTTTACAGCTTTATGTTGTGCTCTGTGATGGACTGAAACCTGTAAAACTATCAATCAATATCTGCCAATGTTAAACACCTGTACAGACACATAGACTGACCTGGTGGGCGGTCCTAACCCACAGATGAGGTATAAAAGCCGTTGGTTGAATTCTTGGGAGACATCTGTGTTGTCATGTGTGTGTGGTTGTGTGATAGTTACTTGTTTTCTGTCTGAGTTAACAGTTTATTTTGCAATTAAGTTATTTTACCATTAGACTTAAATTTAGACAAACTTTATTGATCCACAAGGGAAATTGTTTTGGGTAAGGTAGCTCACTCATCAAATATAATATATGATATATAACAGAGGGTAAAAGAAAGAAATAGATGGAATAGCAACCAAAGAGCAATAGACCTGTGTCAGATGAGACACCATTATATACATAAAATAATGATCATAAAATATATATGTACAAATCAGATTTAAATAGAAAAGTAGTAGTCAAACACAAAATACAGTATCAAATATGATGTACCGTACCAGCTTTATACAGTTGTAGGGAGTACAGTATTATCTGTTACATAAGGGTGAGTTGTTGTACAGTTGTATGGAGTATGGTATGAATGTAGTCCTGTATCTCTCACTGTTTGAGCGGCGATGTAGGAGCCTGTTATCACAAATTTTATTATTTTTTTATTATTTTGTATTATTTTACTATCACAGTTATTATTTTATTATCAAAAAGGCAACCCCCACATGTGCCAAGCTACACAGAATACTTAGACTTAGACAAACTTTATTGATCCACAAGGGAAATTATTTGGACACAGTAGCTCACAAATCACAATATAATAGAACAAAATATATGGTAGTAATAATAAAGTGTAACTAAATAGCAAGAGACTGGTATCAAATAAGGCATAATTATATAAATGAACGGTATATGCACAAGTAAAAATAATCTTACATCCACATTCCCTGCTTACTAAGTAGGGAGTGTGGATGTTTCTAATCCAAAAACGTTAATTTTCTCTTTTTTTGTACAAAACAAGTGTCGTGTGTGTGGTTGTTTGATAGTTACTTGATTTCTGTCTGAGTTAACAGTTTATTTTGCAATTAAGTTATTTTAAATGCACAACCGAAGTGATCATATATTAATAAAATGTGTTTGGTAAAAGACACTTTTTGTTGTAAGTCTTCCTCCTAGTTTGACCACATTGGGACAGCTTTACATATTATAGGTTTGGACATTTGAAGGAGCATTTCCTTGAGTTTTTTTTTATTCAACATGACACAACTCACTAAAGTACTATATTGTGTCTAGGCTACTGAGAGAGCACATGATTCTCAGTAGTCTGATTGGTAAGGACATTTTAGCTATCCCAAAACACTGGAACACTCCCAACGGTCCCACATACAAACCTATTTCTACATTAATTCTTAATCAAGGCTACTATAATAAAAAGACCCATAAATTCAGCGATCTTTATTTAAAAAAAGAAGTCTACTTGTGTGTTAAACTTTAAGCAAGAGTGTCCTCTAGTGTTTCATTTCAAACACTGTCATAATTTAAGCTATGGTATTTACTGACTAACTTTTTCTTTAATTTTCAATTCTCATTTCAAAGGTCAGAATGATTATAATTTGTCCCTAGAATTAAATAATAAATGGCTGTTCTATCGCTAGCGTCAAAACCTCCACCAAATATAGTATGCACTGTCAAGAAAAAAGGTCGCACTCTTCTTCTTAAACCCATTTTTAGTCCTATACTGTCCATGCTGAGTGCGGAATCATGTGAATATCATTTTTTTCAGTTTGATTGAAAATACAGCTCTGGAAAAAAAAATAAGAGACCACTGCAAAATGTTTTGATTTTACTACTTTATAGGTATGTGTTTGGGCAAAAGGAACATTTTTGTTTGAGTCTATAAACTACTGACAACATTTCCCCCAAATTCCAAATAAAAATATTATCGTTTAGAGCATTTATTTGCAGAAAATGACAAATGGTCAAAATAACAAAAAGATACATGTTTTCAGACCTCAAACAATGCAAAGAAACAAGATCAAATTCATTTTAAAACAACATAATACTAATGTTTACACTTAAGAAGAGTTCAGAAATCAATATTTGGTGCAATAACCCTTATTTTTAATCACAGCTTTCATGCGTCTTGGCATGCTCTCCACAAGTCTTTCACATTGTTCTTGGGTGACTTTATTCCACTCCTGGTGCAAGAACTGAAGTAGCTCAGCTTTGTGTTTGTGTTGGAATTCAACAGACACTGGAATGGAATGGCTGTAATACATGTAGAGATGCTGATTTCAGAAAAAAATGCAGTGGTCTCTTATTTTTTTCCAGAGCTGTATGCAGGGTTTGTGTGTTAAACGTGTGTGAATGAAACAAAACACAACTCCAGGTCTGTTTTTGACGAGGAAACAACATTATAACATAAATCAGAAAATAGTGTAACCTTTCCTTTCCGTTCTTATCTTCTAGGCTACCCCAGTCTACAGATGAAAAATCACCAAAGAAGTTCATCGAATAGGCTTATAACTTTGGTCAGGCTGTTAACTGGTTACACCTTAGGTAACCAGGGGGAAAAAGTTGTCATTTATTTGCTTAGTCTACTTACTAATGAAGGAAATGCTCTCAATTTTCATCATTTTACAGTTTAGCTTCAAAAACTTTCATGTAGAGATGCTGATTTCAGAAAAAACATGCAGTGGTCTCTTTTTTTTTTCCAGAGCTGTACACACATGAAATCAAATCGCAAGTCTTTTTCTCATCATCACTGTTGTATAAAAAGCACAAATCACATTTCACAAGGGGAGCCCGCTGAAGAGACACATGAAACAGGAAAGCCTTGGTCTGGTATCTTGTCTTAAAATAAATAAAACCACAGAGCACAGGTTCTATTACAGTAAGGGTGCTTGGGAGTGTATAGTGCTCTTTTGATCATAACATTATACTTTTGATTTTAGGCCGACTACAACCACTAGACAGGTGCAAGTGTCGAACCCAGATACCACAGATGAACTTGTAAATAACTTCAAAAGACACCATCATTCCAACCAAGGTAAAAAAAAAAAAAAAAATAATAATAATAATAATAATAATAATAATAATAATAAAAACATTTCCTAATGGCAAGCCTTGGATAAAGAAGAGGTGGCACGGTGACAGCAAAAAGGTTCCAGGTTCGATCCCCCGGGTCGCTCAGGCCTTTCTGTGTGGAGTTTGCATGTTCTCCCCCTGTCTCCTGTCTGGGTTTGTTTCCGCAGGGCACTCCGGTTTCCCCCATCAACCTAAAAAACATGCTCCAGGTAAAATCCTCCAGCTGAGTGCAAATGCAGAGGACAAATTTCCCTTCAGGGACAATAAAGGATATAAAATAAATAAATAGAAGCTAAAGAGGATTTGCATAGGAAATATGAGGCCCTTCTGAATGGCAACGACATGTGGGAGGCAAATGAAGAAAGAAAACCTGGGATATGGTGATCACAAAGTCTAAATTTTATAACAAACAGTACAAATAAATGAAGTAATATCTGGAATTATACCTTTATTTGAAATAAAATAAAGTTAACAAAACTAAGGAAATTCCTGCATGTACCAAGCTACACAGAATAGTTAGACAAACTTTATTGGGCACAGTATCAGAATCAGAATCAGAAAGGTTTTATTGCCATATGAGTGAACATGTTCACAACATTAGGAAATTGCTTCGGTACTTGGAGCGGAATGTAAACAAACACTAAACATGCAGCAAATAAAATAGAATAAAATAAAGTAGAAAACCAATAAGCTATAATATGACACTAAATTTACAAATTTACAAGAATATAACAGCGCAGGTCAGTAGCTCACAAATCACAACATATTATAATAACAAAGAGAAAAAATATATATGGTAATAATAAAGTTTAACTAAACATACATCCACGTTCCCTGCTTACTAAGTAGGGAGCGTGGATGTTTCTAATCCAAAAACGTACATTTTTTTTGTACAAAACATCAAAAGAACCCAAGAAGTTAATGGATGTATCTAACTGAATTGTATAATTGAAATTAATAGGTTTAAGCAAATAAAATATCTTTAAAGTAACTTGTGTATGTGCTGTGGACTATAACTAAACAAAGACTAAACAAAACAACCCGGGATCATTGTGTCAAGCAGTTTAGTTGGTTATGAAAAAACTTATGGGTAATGCGTGAAAAGTCCCTCAGTCGTCCAGGTAGAATCCATGATCAAAGGAGAAGTTCAATTTGTCAACTGGACAAAGTTTGTTTGGTTGAAAACGTTTCGCCGCTCATCCGAGAGGCTTCGTCAGCTCTGGCCCTCATGCTGGTTAGACCCTGTTTATATCTAGCTGCAAGGGAGGAGCTAACTACCCTGAACAAAGCTCTGAACCTATCCCAGCTACTCTCTTTTGTTTTACGAATTCCTCTGGCGTCTTGTATTAGCATATATATCAGCCCTAGGCGGCGCTCACTACACTGAAATAGCTCTGAAACTATCAACTAATCTGTCTCTTTGTATTTCAAATTTCTCTGGCGTCCAATTCCCTATTCAAGACAACGACCCTCTCCACCCTGACGAGCTGACGAAGCCTCTCGGATGAGCGGCGAAACGTTTTCAACCAAACAAACTTTGTCCAGTTGACAAATTGAACTTCTCCTTTGATCTTATGGGTAATGAATAAATGTGTAAAATTTAATTAAGGTGAGTTTAAAGGCTCTATATCGGGGGTCTTCAACGTTTTTCAGGCCAGGGACCCCCAAACAGATGGCGAACTGGGCCAGGGACCCCCTACTATATATACGGCATAGAATTGTGTTTTATATTAAATTGAGCTTAGTGTCATGTATAAACATTGCTACTCTGTTATGGTACATCCAATACAAGGAAATAATACACAGGTTAATACTAATACTGTACCCCCCCTAGGGGTCGCGACCCCCCTGTTGAAGACCTCTGCTCTATATTATGTCAAATTGACTACTGTTAGCTTTTAGTCATGATACAATGTTGTTACTTCATCAAAAATATCGGAGTTGTTTTTTGTTTTCATTCACACATGTGTAAGTGTTAAGTGGTCTTTATTAGTCTGTCTACATCTCCAAAGCAAAGATAACAGCTCCTTTTACCCTTTGTCTAGTAGAAATGGGAAATTCCAGGGCTGAAATCACGCAAATTATTCTAGTGAAGGTGTATGGATTTAAAGAACATAATGGAGCACTTCCTGTATTACCACATGACATCACAAGGTGGAACAAAGTGGTTTCAGTTTGCGCGAAGAACTCAGTATAACTAAATATGCAGAGTTTGTGTGTTAAACATGTGTGAATCAAACAAAACTCCAGGTCTGTTTTGGATGAGGAAACATCATAACATCGATCAGAAAATGGTGTAACATGGGCCCTTTAATGTGAAAATGCCAACTTTGTTATAATATTTACATTTTGAAAGTTAAATCATTTGTAAAACGCTCACCAGGCTGTAGATGACTATTTCTAAGTACAGCTCTGGAAAAACAATAAGAGAGCACTGTATTTTTTTCTGAAATCAGCATCTCTACATGTATTACAGCCATTCCATTCCAGCGTCTGTTGAATTCCAACACAAACACAAAGCTGAGCTACTTCAGTTCTTGCACCAGAAGTGGAATAAAGTCACCCAAGAACAATGTGAAAGACTTGTGGAGAGCATGCCAAGACGCATGAAAGCTGTGATTAAAAATAAGGGTTATGGCACCAAATATTGATTTCTGAACTCTTCTTAAGTGTAAACATTAGTATTATGTTGTTGTAAAATGAATTTGATCTTGTTTCTTTGCATTGTTTGAGGTCTGAAAACATGTATCTTTTTTGTTATTTTTGACCATTTGTCATTTTCTGCAACTAAATGCTCTAAATGATAATATTTTTATTTGGAATTTGTGGGAAATGTTGTCAGTAGTTTATAGACTCAAACAAAAATGTTCCTTTTGCCTAAACACATACCTATAAGTAGTAACATTTTGCAGTGGGCTCTTATTTTTTTCCAGAGCTGTAGATACAGTCAGAGGGCCTTGAATTGGACATGATAATTATGACGAGCCTTTTCTTCGTTTGTAATGAGAAGTGTCCGTGTGCCACTTTGAAGCAGCCTCTCCAATGAAGCAAAGGCCGGAGCGTGCTAAAAGTCATTCTTAAGTGTGCCACCGATGATCCAAAGTAGTTCTGGCGAGGGGGAATCTGTGGCCATACCTATGTAACATTCATATCCTCTCAATTATAAATCACAGCCAGGAGAAGTCTTATGTTCCGCACTGATGAATATTTCAAGTGCAGCGTACACAGATCAGCCTATTGACAGAGGCAGAATACTAATGTCCCCTCCAAGTCTGATTAGGGGTTAAGCAGACTGCAAAGCACATCATTTAGCTCCATTCTTGCCTTTTCCGTACATGAGTTGTTGGAATATAGAGATATGCTACATGCTATAGGTGCTGCATGTTAATGAGAGGAACTTAAAGGAAAAGTAACTTCTTTTTTTTTTTTTTTTACAATTTGAGCCTTATTTCGGTAATAAAACAAGTTGTTTTACTCACCCATAGCACTTTGGTGTCATATGGAGCACTTCCAGAGATGTTTTAGATTTGCGGTTAGCCTAGCGCAACTTCTAGCCATAGCTCGGGGCATATAATATATTCCCCATGCTCCAAATAGCACAAACTTTAGCACTTTTCAAATCATAGAAGCCCGATATCTTAGTCTACAATTTCGTTTGACGCAAAAGTGGCCTGTAATCCGAGATTTATCCATAGTTTACAGCTTTGCGTTTCATGTTTGGGTCCCGGGAGCTGAGAGCACGGTCCGCGCATGCGCACTGGCGTCCTCATCTACTCGAAAGATATCGGGCTTCTATGATTTGAAAAGTGCTAAAGTTTGTGTTATTTGGAGACCGCAAAGTAATGCCCCCAGAACTCAATTTAATGGATACGCTACAACATAACTTCTATGAAACTGCTCAAAATGACACCAAACTGCTATGGGTGAGTAAAACTACAGGGGGTCCTCGGGTTACGACAGTCTCGGGTTACGACGTTTCGTGGTTACGAACGCGCCCCCATTAAAAAAAATATGTATATATTACGCGTCATTCTGTCTTACGCGGTTTAGCGTGGTAAGAGATGTAAACAAACGCGAACGGCGCGCGGCGGAAGAATACGCTCTGTTGTGGTTGTAGGGAGAAGAAGACAGCCTCGTGTGCGTGCCCAATGTGGGCGGAAGTACCTGATGTGGGCTCTGATCTGCTCCTATGAAAGCGGCAGTGATAACCAAGCAGCGTAGTGGTCTAATTATTGAGATGGAAAGGTTATTGGTGCTTTGGTTGGAAGATCAAAGGCAAAATCCGGCTTACGACGAAATTCGGGTTACGACGCGTCTTAAGAACGGATCAACGTCGTAACCCGAGGACCCCCTGTACTTGTTTTATTGCCAAAAGAAGGCTCAGATTGTAAAAAAAAAACAAAAAACTTACTTTTCCTTTAATGACGTCTGAAACTTTTTAAACTAAGTACTGATAAGCTGGACTTTCACTGAAGATTGTCCATTGTCCTGTGTGACAAAGACATCTTGATTGTCAAAAGTTTGGACACATTTTTGCTGATTGGCAGTTTGAAAATTATATTATCGATGTTTTATGGTATACTGTTATGCATTATGTAACTTTTCTAGTTGGGGTCGGGCCTGCCCTCTGTGTTTCTACAGGAGATGTTATTAATTTACCTGTAATGTTCCACAGTTGTTCCACAGTATGGCATTAGACATATTTATCTTGGAATAAATGGCTCAAAAGCATCTGAACACATTTTATTCAATTAGATGGAAATATGGGGCCTAATCTTTGACAATTTTAAGGAGGTTTAAAAATTGAAATACAAATTTTGTACAAAATACTCCCAGTGTAACTCTTTTTTTCACCCTGGGTTGATGTGGGGGGAAAAAAGTCACTGGAAAGTAGAAAAGTACACAGTCTGTAATATCTGTGCGCGAAGAGAAGAATTGTCATCTCAACATTCACCACTAAATGTCACCGATAACACCAATAATATTTGCAACACCAAATCATTTTGGGTCTAAAATTAAATGAGGAAAAATGGAAATAAAGATGCAATACTTCATTCTGTAAAAACATTTCATTTGTTTAATTCAAGCCTTGTGTTAGAGCTTTATTAGATTTGGATAGATCAATCAAAATTAAACTATATACATGTAACCAGCCAGAAAAATATGCATTTGTTGAGTTTTAATTTAGCGTTCACCTTTCTCATTCAAGATAAAAATAATTTGAGGCTATTTTTGAGTATATAATGACATTTCATTAGCCATCTGAACAAATGTATAGTGTAATGTGCAGCTTTGCCCACAAGATGTCAGTACACAACTAACACATCTTCCAAAACTCAACCTTTCTTTTTTCTTCTTGTCTTTTTTCTCATATCATTTACATTTTACAGTAGTTCCCAGTTTAGTCTACCTACTTCTTGATGAATTAGCCTATAGATCATTTCAATTGACCTTTCTCATCTATCGATCTCATGCATTTTTTGCTTAGGTAGGCAATACTCTTAAAATTAAAGGATTTTATAGTTATTACCAAGATTATGGGCAGTATGCAGCATAATAGAACCTCTTCAGCTCCCTCCATTAGGCACCCGTATTTAACCCTACAGCGCCCTTTACGTGCTCTATAAGGACATTAAAATCATAAGTCACGTGTGTGCTATATTTAGCCGCTGTCAGTGATACAGTTACAGGGAAAAGATCAGAGAGAAGCGCACCGTAACACCGGGGAATATTCATTAAAAATCTAGAGGCTGCCAGTGGTGCAAAACAGAGCTCACCCCTCCGAGGGAAACGAGCGCCCTCGTTTTAATAGAGGATAATTAGGTGTGATTTTATTTATTTATTTATTTATTTATTTATTTATTTATTTATTTATTTATTTATTGGGGCCAAGCAGCGGTAGCCGCAAGGCACCTATAGTGTTGCTATTGATTCTTATTATTATTATATATTCTTCCGCCTCTGGGAGACTATGGCAACCCCTAGAACCGTCTGGTAAAAAGTTGTGAAATTTGGCATGCACATTCCAGCCAGTCTCCTCATTACCCACAGCAATGTATAGGCCCCCACCCCCAACCCTCTAGCGCCTTGGGCCAAGCCGAATGACGTCATTTTCCGCCAGGGTAGATTTTCCGCCATTTTGAATTTGATGAAAAACACTCAAAATGCTTCACCTCCCTCAATTTTGGACCAATTTTGCTCAAATTTGGTACATAGCATCTTTGGACTGACCCTCATCAGAAATATCCTTAGATTTTTGGATATCTCTTATCGTTTTGTCGTGAGAGCCAATCAAACGCGTCCGTAAAGTCGCCAAACAGGAAGTGAGCTCATATCTCGGGAACCCTTCATAGGATTATTTTCAAACTTTTCACAGATGTTTGTGTTCTTCCCAGGATTCCCCACAAAAAATACAGGTCCCCAGCTCAAACCCTCTAGCGCCACCATCAGGTGAAAATTTGAGGGACATTTCTGCGTATAACTTTTGAACCGTATGTCCAATTTTCAAAAACTTGGCATCCCTGGACTCCTTGGGCCAAGCCGAATGACGTCATTTTCCGCCAGGGTAGATTTTCCGCCATTTTGAATTTGATGAAAAACACTCAAAATGCTTCACCTCCCTCAATTTTGGACCAATTTTGCTCAAATTTGGTACATAGCATCTTTGGACTGACCCTCATCAGAAATATCCTTAGATTTTTGGATATCTCTTATCGTTTTGTCGTGACAGCCAATCAAACGCGTCCGTAAAGTCGCCAAACAGGAAGTGAGCTCATATCTCGGGAACCCTTCATAGGATTATTTTCAAACTTTTCACAGATGTTTGTGTCTGTCCCAGGATTCCCCACAAAAAATTACAGGTCCCCAGCTCAAACCCTGTAGCGCCACCATCAGGTGAAAATTTGAGGGACATTTCTGCTTGTAACTTTTGAACCGTAAGTCCGATTTTCAAAAATTTGGTATCCCTGGGATCCTTGGGCGAAGACTGATCCAACGCATCCTATGACGTCATGTCTGCCGGAATAGAATGTCCGCCATCTTGGATTTTGTGAAAATCAATAAAATTCTTCTGTTTCTACAACTTAACTTGTAATTTCCACAAGAATTGGTGTGCACCCACATTCTAGACAGTCTCATGATGCCCTTCAACAAATTTTACGTCCCCACCCCCAACCCTCTAGCGCCACCAGCAGGTCAAAGTTGCAGGTACATTTCGGCTTGTAAGTTTTGAACCGTACGTCCGATTTTCTAAAACTTGGCCTCGCTGGACTCCTTGGGCCAAGTCGAATCCAACGCATTCTGTGACGTCATTTTCCGCGAAGAAGACTTTCCGCCATTTAGAATTTTATGAAAAACACTCAAAATGCTTCTCCTCCCTCAATTTTTGACCAATTTTGCTCCAATTTGGTACATAGCATCTTTGGACTGAGCCTCATCAGAAATTTCCCTGGATTTTTTGATATCTCTTATCGTTTTGTCGTGACAGCCAATCAAACGCATCCTAAAAGTCGCCAAACAGGAAGTGAGCTCATATCTCGGGAACCCTTCATACGATTATTTTCAAACTTTTCACACGTATTCTAGTCTGTCCCAGAATTCCCCACAAAAAATTACAGGACCCCAGCTCAAACCCTCTAGCGCCACCAACAGGTCAAAATTTGAGGGACATTTCTGCTTGTAACTTTTGAACCGTAAGTCAGATTTTCAAAAACTTGGTATCCCGGGGATCCTTGGGCCAAGTCGAATCAAATCCACCCCATGACGTCATGTCAGCCGGAATAGAATGTCCGCCATCTTGAATTTTATGAAAAACACTCAAAATGCTTCTCCTAACTCAATTTTGGACCAATTTTGCTCTAATTTGGTACATAGCATCTTTCGACTGAGCCTCATCAGAAACTTGCCTGGAGTTTTGATATCTCTTATCGTTTTGTCGTGAGACTCAATCAAACGCGTCCTAAAAGTCGCCAAACAGGAAGTGAGCTCATATCTCGGGATCCCTTCATAGGATTATTTTCAAACTTTTCTCACATATTCTAGTCTGTCCCAGGATTCCCCACAAAAAATGACAGGGCCCCAGCTCAAACCTTCTAGCGCCACCAACAGGTCCAAATTTGAGGGACATTTCTGCTTGTAACTTTTGAACCGTAAGTCAGATTTTGAAAAACTTGGTATCCCGGGGATCCTTGGGCGAAGACTGATCCAACGCATGTCATCAAATTAGGCTGGGTCGCTGCTTGGCCCCACATTGCTGCTTGCAGCTATATTTTATTTATTTATTTATTATTTTTTAATATATAAGGACCTTAGATTGTAAATATCCTATGTGAAATTTTAGCAGCCTAAAATAGTGTGGCTCAAAGAATAGACAAAAAATAGACACGTGCCACATAATACCGTAATAAATTTTACTTTATATTTTTTATTCTATTTATTTATTTATTTACTTACTTACATATTTATCCATCCATTTTCTTCCACTTATTCGGGGCCGGGTCACTGGGGCAACAGTCTAAGCAGGGACTCCCAGACTTCCTTCACCCCGGACACTTCCTCCAGCTCCTCCAGGGGAACCCCCCGGCTGCGGGGGGACCCCCAGGCTGGCCCCCCCCCGTGTCCTGGGTCTTCACTGGGGCCTCCTCATGGTGGGACATGTCCAGGAGGCGTCCGGAACAGATGCCCGAGCCACCTCACCTTGTGATGTAATGAAGAAGTAGTTTTCAAGATATCTTTTACCTTTAGTTCAGTAGAGAATGGCAATTCCAGGGCTGAAATTAACCGAATGATTTCAGTGAAAGTGTAGAGAGTTTAAAAACATTCCATCCATCCATCAATTTTCTTCCGCATATCCGAGATCGGGCCACAGGGGCAACAGTCTAAGCAGGGACTCCCAGACTTCCTTCACCCCAGACACTTCCTCCAACTCCTCCAGGGGGACCCCAAGGTGTTCCCAGGCCAACCGGGAGACATAGTCCCTCCAGCGTGTCCTGGGTCTTCCCCGGGGCCTCCTCCCGGTGGGACATGCCCGGAACACCTCCTGAGGGAGGCATCCAGGAGGCATCTGGAACAGATGCCCGAGCCAACTCAGCTGTTCCTCTCGACGTGGAGAAGCAGCGGCTCTACTCCGAGCCCCTCCCGTGTGACTGAGCTCCTCACCCTATCTCTAAGGGAGCGCCCAGCCACTCTGCGGAGGAAACTCATTTCGGCCGCTTGTATCCACGATCTTGTCCTTTCGGTCATTACCCAGAGCTCATGACCATAGGTGAGGGGAGGAACATAGATCGACGGTAAATCGAGAGCTTTGCCTTTCGGCTCAGCTCACCACATTATTAAACTTCATGGCCTAAGCATCTTTTTCATTTCAACATAACTCTGTTCTCCAAATGGAAATGTGTCACAAGAAATTTAATACAACAAAATAACTCTATTATGTCATTATTTTATTGCCTCAGATGACAACTATTACAACTTTAACAGAACAAAATAATTTCAGATTAAACTTATTTATCTAGGTGTAGGTTCCTGTGACGTGGGATAATCAGGAGGGTGGCACACTGCAGATACTGCTCTGGGGATAAACTAGGGCTGGGCCATACGGAGCAAAAAATATATCTCGATATATTTTCTTATATCTCGATGTATGATATATATCTCGATATCTGTACAGAAAAAATAACCCCCCAAAAACTACTGCAAAAACAATATGCCAAATTCCACAAGGTCTTTTTTTATTGAAATGCAATTACATTTATTGAAAGCTTACCCAATCCACTGAGGATTTAGGGAAATTTGAAGGGTTCATACACAAAAATGGCCCAAAAAAAAATTCTGCGATATTTCTGGCAGAGCTGACCCTTCAATTATTGGTCCTTAGGGTCAAAGTTAACAAAAAAAGATTAAAAAAAAAAAAAAAAAAAAAAAAGTATAGCAGACCATGTCAGGTTGAACCCATTTTATTGAGCTTTTGAGACTTTGGCTCCCTGACTATATGTTCATTGTTTCAGAGCTTTTTCAGCCTACTTGGAAAGATTTGGAAGTCTCCAGGTACAGCCGAATCACGCAGCACGCTGTGCAACAGGGGAACTCCCTTCCTGGTGCGTAACAGGGATTCCCCTGGCAGCGTGCCAGCGTGCGGAAGAATAAAGCCGAATCGGCTTTATTCTTCCGCACTGGAAAATAGTTCCCACCCAAAATGACCAAGGCAAGCTCTCCGTGTTGATTTGCACATTTATTTGCACTCGATATGAATGCGCACTACACACAAAGTAATTGGGAAATGCATCGAGCAAATTAAGTCCTTTTGGCCGAAATCTTTCTCTGGCGACGTTAGACTCCAGTCTAAGGCAGAGGAGCTGCAGATACCGCGGCGGTCAGTGCTGACAGACCTGGACAATGGCTGGGTGAGCAGGAAAACGCTTTCCACCACTTATTTTAGTCTCTGGACTGTGGGGAGATGCCCAAATTTGACCTGGGGGTGGCATATCCCTTTAAGAAGAGTTTAGAAATCAATATTTGGTGCAATAACCCTTATTTTTAGTCACAGCTTTCATGCGTCTTGGCATGCTCTCCACAAGTCTTTCACATTGTTCTTGGGTGACTTTATTCCACTCCTGGTGCAAGAACTGAAGTAGCTCAGCTTTGTGTTTGTGTTGGAATTCAACAGACGCTGGAATGGAATGGCTGTAATACATGTAGAGATGCTGATTTCAGAAAAAAATGCAGTGCTCTCTTATTTTTTTCCAGAGCTGTATGCAGGGTTTGTGTGTTAAACGTGTGTGAATGAAACAAAACACAACTCCAGGTCTGTTTTTGACGAGGAAACAACATTATAACATAAATCGGAAAATAGTGTAACCTTTCCTTTAAAGACATCTCTCATCCGTTCTTATCTTCTAGGCTACCCCAGTCTACAGATGAAAAATCACCAAAGAAGTTCATCGAATAGGCTTATAACTTTGGTCAGGCTGTTAACTGGTTACACCTTAGGTAACCAGGGGGAAAAAGTTGTCATTTATTTGCTTAGTCTACTTACTAATGAAGGAAATGCTCTCAATGTTCATAATTTTACAGTTTAGCTTCAAAAACTTAGCCACAATTTGCTATACTTTTTCCATTCTCTCTCTCCACTTACTTTGACCCAGCCCGGTGACCGACCTAATGACAATAACCATTTAAGTCAACTCCGTAATTCTGTTTGAAGAATTACGATGACAATTACGGGACAGTGGCGGTAATGGGGCAGGCCGGTTGTCATGGTAACCCCAGATCGAGGAAAGGGATATCTAAATGGACCAATCAATCCACCACAAACGCTCTAATGAAGTAGTCCTCTCTTAAGTGGACCCAATTGGACACTTCCACTCGTCCAATCTGGTGAACAGCGCTGTCTTTTGGAGCATTTGTCAGTTTCCATTTTTCTATGTGAAAGTGAGAAGAAGACATTTTGTAATCCGTCTTTTCTGGATGCGCCTCGTCACAGGGCTGCCAACACAAGTGCTATTTTTATTATTGTGACAGAAACGGAACTAATCATGCCTTCCTCAAACAATTAACTATGGTTAGAGCTGGCAGTAGCGGTGAGGCGTTTAGGGACCAGGGGACATTTGGGTTATGTGGAAAGAGAAACCAACACATTTTCAGAGTGGAGTAAAGGAGTAAAGGTGATATCTCCAGCATCCTCTTAGGGCTTTTTCCATGGTCGTAAGTGCTCTAAAATGTTTGGTAAACGTACACTCCACCATGGTCCCAGCTGAGTGGTAAAGTTACTAACGTGGAACTGAACACGGCTGTTGATGTGGACTAATGATGAATGGACGAGGGAAAAGGGAAGACTGTCTGGCTGTAGTAGCTCAGTTTGTCGAGAGATGTGTGTCCACTATTTGAAGGTTCGAGCATCATTACGGACACTTGTACAGCTCTGGAAAAAAATAAGAGACCACTGAATTTTTTTCTGAAATCAGCATCTCTACATATATTACAGCCATTCCATTCCAGCTTCTGTTGAATTCCAACACAAACACAAAACTGAGCTACTTCAGTTCTTGCACCAGGAGTGGAATAAAGTCACCCAAGAACAATGTGAAAGACTTGTGGAGAGCATGCCAAGACGCATGAAAGCTGTGATGAAAATTGATTACTGAACTCATCTTAAGCGTAAACATTAGTAATATGTTGTATATTAGTAATATATCTTGTGTCTTTGCATTGTTTGAGGTCTGAAAACATGTATCGTTTTTGTTATTTCGAGCATTTGTCATTTTCTGCAAATGCTTTAAACGATAATATTTTATTTGGAATTTGGGGGAAATGTTGTCAGTAGTTTTGCCCAAACACATACCTATAAGTAGTAATCTCTTATTTTTTTCCAGAGCTGTATCATTGAAGCGAGAAATGTCCAAAATCAGGACTGCAGCTGATGATTATTTTAATAGTTGGCTAGTCAGCAATTAATTCACTGGTGGCTCGGGCATCTGTTCTGGGCACGTCCCACTGGGAGGAGGCCCCGGGGAAGACCCAGGACACGCTGGAGGGACTATGTCTCCCGGCTGGCCTGGGAACGCCTTGGGGTCCCCCCGGAGGAGCTGGAGGAAGTGTCCGGTGTGAAGGTAGTGTGGGAGTCCCTGCTTAAACTGTTGCCCCCGCAACCCGGTCACGGATAAGCGGAAGAAAATGGATGGATGGATGGGCTTTTTCATTTTGAAGGCATTTAATATCAAGGAACCACTCACCCATTCACACACACATTCACACACCACTGCACGCAGACCCGAGGAGCAAGGTAGGATAAGTGTCTTGCCCAAGAACACAACAACAGCATTCATCACACAGCCAACCAGTTCGCCTTTTTCAACCACCTTTCCAGTATGAATATAATAAACTGGCAGCCATATTTCTGTCAGTCTGCCCCATGACATCTGTGGCTTCAAAGTAGCACCACAAGTCCTGAAAAAAAAAAACAATTTCTGACGCTTCTGCTCCTTTTATCAAATTGCATTTCTTTCACTGCCAAGCGTTTATCTTTTAGCATCTTTGTGACAGCAGCCATTCTGCTAACCAGTTTTTTAAACGCTCTCATGACACTCACAATGAAAAATTACACATTTCTATCAAGTTAAAAAAAATATAACTGCAGTATAAACAGAATAAACTGTTACACCTGGGGCGGCAGTAGCTCAGTTGGTACAGCGTTTGTCCGCTGATCCAGAGGTTGGCGGTTTGAATACCGCCCTCGACAATGGGTTGAGCGGTCGGATCCACTGACCCACGGGTTGGCGGTGTGATCCCAAGCCCACAGATGAGTGCTGCTGTTGTGTCCTTGGGCAAGACACTTAACCTCACCTCACCCCCAGTGTCTGTGCACACTGGAAGAGCCCCCATGACACAAAGTACATCAAGGCCGGTTGCATCAAGTGACGTGGACCCACCACCCACGGGGGATCCATGGGGGCCGGTGCGCTGTGATCTGGGCAGCGGATCTGGACTGTTGCCCCCGTGACCCAAAAATACAGAGAAAGAGGGGGGGGGGACTGTTAAAACTGTCTAAGGTAAAAAGCTGTTAAAGTGGGACTGAACACCTGAACTCCTCTCACATCCACGAGCTGCTAAACTGTACTAAAGGAGAAGAAGAAATACCATGTTTTTGTACTCAGAACCACTTGGCTTCAGGACAGTCTGGATGCATTACCATCTAATGATGTCACCAGATGCAACCAGATATTTTGAGTGGTGAAACAAAACAACCTATTACGCAGGCTTACTCAAGCGTGTGAATTAAATCTATCCATCTATCTATCTATCTATCTATTAAAACACTATATTCACAGTTTAGTAGCAAAAGCTATTTAAAAGCAGGTTGTTTTACAGTTTGCTTCTCACAACTATCTTGGACCTGCAAAGTCGCCATTTGCTTACACATTATCACCCCCCTCCCATGCTGCTGAAATACAAACTCCTGCACCAAAATGTTCTTCAGCAACTCCTAAGCCTGTCACGATAATTACCAAATCGACTTATCGTTCAGTATATGAAAGATGGTCCAATAAGCTTTAGGAGTGTATAAATATCATTTGTACTTTTTCTATGTATTACTGGGGAACTTTTACTTTTACCGGCTGGTTAGCTCAACTGGTAAGTCACTGACTTTCCCCCTGGGGGTTGTGGGTTCAAATCCCCCCCGGGCAATGAGCTAACCAGTGTGGGTCCTTGGGCAAGACCCTTCACGGTACTGCCCCCCGGGCGCCGAAAAAGATGGCTGCTCACTGCTCCTGAAAAGGATGGGTCAAATGCAGAAGTCAAATTTCTCCCGTGTGTCACTGTGTGTCATTGTGTGTGAGACCAATAAAGGCTTAATCTTAATCTTACTTATTTTTCTGTACGACATGAGATGTGAAAGGTGGAATGCATAACTTCTTCTACAAACTAGTGTTTCATTCTGCTATTAATTTATTCCTGCTCATGTTTATTTCATTTTATTTATCTTCTACTTTATTCTTTATTCTATTTCTTACTTTATTTCTAAACTTTGTTATCGTGACCAGCCTACCAACTCCCCTCATGGCTAAACACAATCCCTTACATCACAATCCCTTACATCACAATCCCTTACATCACATCCATTCAAGAATCTTGTGTATAAATATATTTTTTACTTTTTCTATATACTACTGGTACTTGTACTTTTAGTAATTTTTCTGTACGACATGAGATGTGAAAGGTGGAAAGCATAAGGGTCATTCCAGAATTGGAGGACATTTTGGCTTTAAAATTCTTGAAAAATAAACCTTCACTTTTCGGATTTTACATATTCATCAGTAATAGGTAATAAACTCTCAAATACTTGATTAGCTCAGCTTATGGATCAATGGTACAATTAATTTTTATGATGTATTGATTGATGTAGTGCAACCCTGTTACTCTAATCACAGTAACAGGGTTGCAGGTAACAGGGTTGCAAATCCGCAATGTTAGCTTTATCGCAGGAGTAGAAGCTGTTTAGCTGTTACTGCTAATCAAGAGGAAAAATGTATGCAAATAAGTAAAGGAAAAAAAAAAAAAAGTTCTTATTCTGATCATTTGCATAACAGGGTTGCATGATGTAGAGTGAGACATTCATCTGCCCATTCTTTTTGGAAAAATGTTTGATGGTGTCAAGTCCAGGGGATCATGTGGTTTACTGCTTTCTTCTTCTACCAGGCTAAAAATGTTATGGTAACAGGGTTGCGTGCATGTTGTGGGACACATGTTCCATGAATAATAATTATTATTTGAAATATTATGCCTATTAAAACAAATGTCCCCACAGTTACAAGAGATGGCAATGAAACAAATACAAAGAAAATAAAGGAATTTAATTTTAACTGTTTTATTTGAGATTTTGACAATTTGGCCATTTGAGGGGTGGGACAAGAGGAAAATGGCATTTTGGGGGATACTCCAGACTTATTTGGTATTTTTTAAAACTATTTTCAAGCATTCTTTTCTCTAACAATATATATAATATACAAACTAGTGTTTCATTCTGCTATTAATTTATTCCAGCTCATGTTTATTTCATTTTATTTATCTTCTACTCTATTCTGTATTCTTTTTCTTACTTTATTTTCTACTTTAGGCCTCAGTATTATTGTTTACCATCTACATTTTCTTTAAAATTTGTTATCGTGACCGGCCTACCAACTCCCCCAATCTTGGCTAAACACAATCCCTTACATCACCTTCCATTCAACTCTCTGGACGCAGCCTGGATTCCCGCTAAACAGTATCTGCTATCAGGCCTGTTAAATGATTCATTTGGATCAGGAGGTCACTGGAGAGATTGGTTTTAATTGGCATCATTTTATCTATTGGTCATAAATAATTCAGGAAAACTGCTGTTGCTGGTCCAATTGAGTGGCGTGGAATGGGCTTTTAATAGGGGAAATAGAAAGAAGTCCTCATTATCTGGTGTCGGTTGTAATCCAGGATGAGAGCACCAGTTCAGAACATACAACTGTACATGTCAGGCCTGTCAGCATGTATGTTATTTAATGGGTTTTAGTGATTATTTGGGTTCATTACATGTTTTGGAATATACTTACAGATGTCTTAGCAAAATTGATTTCATATTAAAATGATCAATGGCCAACTGTTCAGCTAATGGTGCTATTTTTGATGTCTTTTCGGGTCATTTTGGGGGAGGGAGATGCTTGTTGAATGTAAGATCAATCCAGGTGAGCTAAAATGAGCTTTTATTATGTTATTTTCTGATCTACAGGTTGTTATAATGGTGTGTCCTCATCACAAACACACGTGGAGTTGTGTTTTGTTTCATTCACAAATGTTTAACACACAAGCCCTGCAAATTTACACTCTCGAACAGAAAAACAGAAAAACAAACTCCACATATGCACAAAAATTACATCTTTTTGGGAAAATATTGTAACAGTAATGGGAGAAATACTAGGCTGAGTCATGTATTTGGGACTGTCGCAAGAAGGACCTATTCAGACCGAAGACTTTTATTTGTTTAAAATCATGCTGATGGCCGGTAAGAAAGCTGTACCGAGGAACTGGCTAAAAAGTGCCTCATTGGAACTGAAACCGTGGATGGAAATAATTAAGGGAATTTATTTGATGGAAAGAAATACTTACAATTTGAGGTTGAAAGCAAGTCAATTTGAGAAAAGATGGTCCAAATGGAAGAGAAATGTATAGTTTTTTGTGGGTTTTTTGTGTGTGTTTTGCATTTTTTTTGTAGAACCTATACCTTTGTTTTAAAAAAAGCATAAATAAAAAGTAAAAATTTTAATTAAAAAAACTCCACACACCTTCACTAGAATCATTTGGATGATTTCAGCTCTGGAATTCCTGATCTCTACTGGACTAAAGGTAAAAGGAACCGTTACATCACAAGGCGGAACATCATGAGAGTCAATTTTGTGTAATATAAATATATATATTTAAAGTGCAAACATCTTTATGGTTATGGTTAGATGGAAATTACATTTAGCCAGGTTAGCTCTAATCTTTTTTGTTACTGATTCTTTGCAGCTGATGTCATCAACATTCTCTGAGGGTGTGATGTTAACTAGAGGCACTACTCTCTTTGAGGCTCTGTTAGACTTTAATTTGAACTTTATTTTAATGTATTCTGACCATAAAGAACTCTGTTATCTTTAACTACAACAGATTAGTCAGTCTCACCTTTTTAGCTCTATTTTTTCTTCAATTTTCAGACCAGCTTAACTTTTTTTTGGCAGTGTTTGCTGATGTGTACATTGTGTCACCATGGGAACTTCTGAACACCCCACATGCAGAACCCCCCAGCGAGTGATTTTGTTTTGGTTACCTAGGAGACAAGCTAACCCATTTGGACTTGTTTAGTATAAAACTAAAGATAAAAATCAAAGTTTGTCTTTTTTGTCATCTAAAAAAGCTTAACGGCATTATTCCAAACGTATTTAACATTTTTTGCACGCCTTAGGCTTGTTTTTTATGTTTTATTGTTTATAATATTGTAAATGTATGTAAAAACAAGTGCAGTCTGGATATCTAGGAAGACAAAATCACAGGGTTTCCAGCAGAGGACAAATTCATTAGATGACCTCTTGGCTGCATTACCACCTAATGATGTCACCAGATGCAACCAGATAGTTTGAGCGGTGAAAGAAAAACAACCTACGTATTAGGTTTAATTAAGCGTTTGAATTACCGTAAATAAAACACAACTCTTTTTTGATGAGGAAACAACATTATGACACAACAAGAAGCACAAAATGTTGATTAACAATAACAAAGGCATACAAAGGAAAGTTTAAAAGTTTTAAAGTGCATATGTCAGGTTTTCACTTATTAGTATCTATGGTGAATATTTATCGTAGTTTTACATCAGTTAACTCTTTCACTGCCAGCCTGTTTTCAAAATCTAAGCCTGTAGAGTGCCAGAGATTCAGAGAATTTTCACTGATTTTACAAGACTCACAGAATACTGAGTTCTTTGACTATATAAACATGGCACACATCAAAATAAAGCCTAGACTCTCTTCTTTCACCTGGAAAAAAAATTATGTTTCTAACCTTTTCGGTTCTCAAATAACTGATAGTAGAACATAGGGAAGTTTCAGCAAAAACACTGGTTTTTGAGCAAGAAATGGAGAAAACGAGCGTTTAGTTCAGAGAAGGATTTCGAGCAGATCAGTGACTTTGACATCAATATTTATTGATTTAGTGACACCTCAAACATCTAAAATAACAGAGAAAGAGATTTTTGATGACAAAGTACATTTTTTATTTACAAATATAAGAATATAAGGCTCTGTGAATAGTGCCAAGAGATGTTTACAGGATATAATAATATCTTTTCATATAAAACAGAACTTTGTTGAGGCTTTGTCTGAGGCCCAGAGTACAGACCCATAATAAAAACTAATACACACACACACACACACACACACACACCTACACACACACACACACACACACATATATATATATATGTACATACACACAAGCCCATGCATAAACCTTTACACACACACACAGCTACACACGCGCGCGCGCACGCACGCACACGCGCACGCACGCACGCACACACACACACACACACACACACACACAACTTCATTCATTACAATTACCATACAGCACCATTACTGCTCCAAGTCAGTAAACTTCTTCTTTGGAGCTGTCGTAGTTCTGAGGAGACTCCCTGGTCCGTGCAGCGCACACAGGACACGCCCCCTCCTCGGGCACAGCAGATCTCTGCTCAGACCTCGCTGCTTGATCCAGCTTGTCTCTGCGATCCTCTGATCCAGGATCCTGGGTCCCAAGAGCGATCTGATCGCTCCATAGGCGCTGATCAACAGTTGTCTGCTTTTCCGGGTTCGCTGGCCTCGCCATCTTACACACATCTATACACACACTGCACTCCTCCTTTCTTCCCCGGCTCTGATCGGCAAATAATGATACAAGATCGCCATCTACAGGTTGAGAGATGTGAATTACACCTCAAAAGTTGCTCCAGGCCGTAACCTAGCAACCCCCGCTGAAAAACGTGTTGAACGTCTATAGACGTTCTGGCAATCAACGGTTGGGTTCGCCCGAATGTCTATAGACGTCTCCGGCAGCCAATGAGTTAAGTGGCAATTTGTGAAGATCTGATGTTGTAAAATGCAGTAGTTCTACAAAAGAATCCAAATCAACACAAAAAGTCAACTTTGCATAATTGCAAAATTGATTATACTGCCTTAAAGCAATTGTGCAAAGTTGACTTTTTAGATGTTTTGTTATAGTTCTTTCCCCTTCACATTTAGCCACAAGTTGTATTAGGATTGATTCATGCATATTTTAGCTATTGCTTATTTGTAAGAAGCTGTTACCTTGAAAAACTGCAACTTCATGACATCACAAGGGGAAACAGAGCATTTAGAGCTTTGGAGATGTAGACAGACTAATAATAAAAAGTTACTCAAACATGTGTGAATGAAACAAAACTCCAGCTATGTTTTGGAGGAGGTAACAGCATTGTATAACATGATTTAAAGGAAAAGTAACGTTTTTTACCATTTGAGCCTTATTTTGGTAATAAAACAAGTTGTTTTACTCACCCATAGCACTTTGGTGTTATATGGAGCACTTCCAGAGATGTTTTAGATTTGCGGTTAGCCTAGCGCGACTTCTAGCCATAGCACGGGGCATATAATATATTCCCCGAGCATGTAATATGCCCCGTGCGGTCTCCAAATAACACAAACTTTAGCACTTTTCAAATCATAGAAGCTCGATGTCTTAGTCTACGATTTCGTTTGAGTCAAAAGTGGCCTCTAATCCGAGATTCAGCCATAGCCTACAGCTTTGCGTTTCATGTTTGGGTCCCGGGAGCTGAGAGCACACTCCGCACATGCGCACTGGCGTCCTCATCTACTCGAAACTATGGCTAAATCTCGGATTACAGGCCACTTTTGACCAAACGAAATCATAGACTAAGACATCGAGCTTCTATGATTTGAAAAGTGCTAAAGTTTGTGTTATTTGGAGACCGCAAACATGTGCCCCGAGAACTCACATGATGGAGATTGCAAATCTAAAACATCTCCGGAAGTGCTCCATATGACACCAAAGTGCTATGGGTGAGTAAAACAACTTGTTTTATTACAGAAATAAGGCTCAGATTGTAAAAAACGTTACTTTTCCTTTAAAGCTTACAAGAGTCAATTTTATGGAATATAGGACCTTTAAATGCAAGATCCTTATTTTCATGCTGTGGAACATTCCAAGAAGAGCAATGAAATACAGCTCTGGAAAAAAAAAAAAGAGGCCACTGCATTTTTTTTCTGAAATTAGCATCTCTACATGTATTACAGCCATTCCATTCCAGCGTCTGTTGAATTCCAACACAAACACAAAGCTGAGCTACTTCAGTTCTTGTACCAGGAGTGGAATAAAGTCACCCAAGGACAATGTGAAAGATATTATTGCACCAAATATTGATTTCTGAACTCTTCTTAAGTGTAAATATTAGTATTATGTTGTTTTAAAATGAATTTGATTTTGTTTCTTTGCATTGTTTTAGGTCTGAAAACATTTGTTATTTTGACCATTTGTCATTTTCTGCAAATAAATGCTGTAAACAATAATATTTTTATTTGGAATTTGGGGGAAATGTTGTCAGTAGTTTATAAACTCAAAAAAATATGTTCCTTTACGACCTATAAGTAGTAAAATCAGAAAAACTGATCATTTTGCAGTGGTCTCTTATTTTTTTACAGAGCTGTATTCATAGAAACAGGCAGGTGGCGGACTCCCAACTAAAAAGTTACATACTGCACCTTTAGATAAACATTAAACATTAGATAATTGAAAATGAGCTTTTCTAATTCTGCCCTACAGTTTGTCTACATGTGCGCGTATCCGACCTGCTGTACACTGTGATGATTCAGCAGAAATAAGGCGGACGTGGCCCTGCTGAGGCCTGAAGCTCTCTGTGAGATGACTTTGGGTTTATTTGTGGGTGGTGCATATGGTCCTGGAGCCTGGAGACTGCAGCTGTGATCACAGTAGCCTCACAACGTGCTACTTCTGCAGAAAGTGAGGAGTCCCTGAATAAAAGAGAACAATGAAAAAGGTATGCAAGTTTCAATGTAGTGTTTTTGGAGTAAGAGGAAATACCTGTATTCGAGAAATGCATGGCGATCATTTTTTTTATATATGTTTTTTTTAAATCTATTACGAAGTGTGCCACTATTTTAGGCCTTAAACAATACATTTTTGTCATGAATACCCTTCTGTAGACACATTAAAAACAGAGGTGGGTAGTACTTAAAGGGCCCATATTACACTATTTCCTGATCTATGTTATAAAGTTGTTTCCTCATCACAAACACACCTGGAGTTGTGTTTTGTTTCATTTACACATGTTTATCTCAAAGACTTTGCATATTTAGGCTGAGTTATTCTCTCAAACAGAAAACACTCAGTTCCAACTAGTGATGTCATGGGATGCTACAGGTAATGCTCCACTGTGTTTTTAAACTTGAGGCAAGTGGAGGAGTTCAAGTGTCTCGGGGTCTTGTTCACGAGTGAGGGGAGGATGGAGCGTGAGATTGACAGGCGGATCGGTGCAGCGTCGGCAGTGATGCGGTCGCTGTACCGGACCATTGTGGTGAAGAGGGAGCTGAGCCAAAAGACAAAGCTCTCAATTTACCGGTCAACCTACGTTCCTACACTCACCTATGGTCATGAGCTCTGGGTAATGACCGACAAGATCGTGGATACAAGCGGCCGAAATGAGTTTCCTCCACAGAGTGGCTGGGCGCTCCTTTAGAGATAGGGTGAGGAGCTCAGTCACACGGGAGGAGCTCAGAATAGAGCCGCTGCTTCTCCACGTCGAGAGGAACAGCTGAGGTGGCTCGGGCATCTGTTCCAGATGCCTCCTGGATGCCTCCCTCAGGAGGTGTTCCGGGCATGTCCCACCGGGAGGAGGCCCCGGGGAAGACCCAGGACACGCTGGAGGGACTATGTCTCCCGGTTGGCCTGGGAACACCTTGGGGTCCCCCTGGAGGAGCTGGAGGAAGTGTCTGGGGTGAAGGAAGTCTGGGAGTCCCTGCTTAGACTGTTGCCCCTGTGGCCCGATCCCGGATATGCGGAAGAAAATGGATGGATGGATGGATGGATGGAATGTTTTTAAACTCTCTACACTTTCACTGAAATCATTCGGTTAATTTCAGCCCTGGAATTGCCATTCTCTACTGAACTAAAGGTAAAAGATATCTTGAAAACTACTTCTTCATTACATCACAAGGTGGAACAGAGCATTTTGAGGTTTGGGGATGTAGACAGACTAATAATAAATGATTAATCAAAAATGGGTGAATGAAACAAAACACAACTCCAGGTATGTTTTTAAGGGGGTATTACACTTCCATGTTGCATTTTATTGTTTGGTTTTATTGCTTATAACAAATGGAAGTAATATTGTCTTCTTTTCTAGGCATGGTTGGTTCACTTCCAGGATGGACTACCACCTAATGATGTCACTATTTGCAACTAGGTATGTTGAGTTCTGCAGAAAATGACAGGCTTTTCTCAAGGGGGTGTGAATTAAACAAAACTCCACATATGTGTGGATGAAGAATCAACATTATTATACAATTAAAAGCTCAAAATGTTATTAACAATGAACAGTGTATACAACCTTGGGGTTTTCAGTGTATTTTTGTAGTAAAGGGAAGTACTTGTATTTCTGAGAGAGGGAGTCATGGGATTAAGTGATATTGCAAAAGTCACATTGCGGAGTACTCACAAGGTTGTCATTTTTCTCAATATTTCTTTTAATACATCTACGGAAGGTTACTCAGAGAAAAAATGTTTGTAGCCTAAAATAGTTGTTAATAAATTCAAAGAAAAATGCTACTTCCTCAATTACATATGTACATTTATTTGAATTTTTATGTTACCTACCCACCGTTTAAAAATAAAGGCAAATGTCAAGGTATCATAGTTTAAAAGGCTACTTCATGGCTTTAATATTTATTAGGCCTTGTTATTTCATATTTTATTGTTTATAATATCATAACTGTGGTAAAACAAGTGGAAGTAATGCAATTTTGATTTCTAGGCACACTCAAGGACATGTTTGCAGGCAGCTGGAAAATTGATTACATCACATTCTGGATGGATTACATACGTGGATGCAAACCACATATTTTATTCAATTTACTCAAGTGTATGTGAAAGAAACATCACATATGTTTTGTATAAGGGATTAAGATTAATATTAATACGCAACTTGAATAAAAGATCAAAATGTTTATTTAAATTCTAAAGAATCTTTTCTGGTACAAGTCCAGCACCTGGTTGTGTCCATGGAGATATAATAGGGAGATTGTTTTCCCTGAAATGCACCGCAGTATGACATTAAACTTGTATATTATTTAATTATTCAGCTTTGGAAAAAAATAAGAGAACACTGCAAAATTATCAGTTTTTGTGATTTTACTACTTATAGGTATGTGTTTGGGCAAAAGGAAGATTTTTGTTTGAGTCTATAAACTACTGACAACATTTCCCCCAAATTCCAAATATAATCGTTTAGAGCAGGGGTGTCAAACTCATTAAATGAGTTTTGGTCCGGGGGCCGTATCCAACCGACATTGATCCCAAAGGGGCCGGATCAGAAAACTCATGGCAAATATACCCCAAAAATAGCAATAAGTCCAAATATTTGTGCAGAGAAACGCAAATCTATTACAGACTGCTGTTTCTTCAGTCCCAGCAATAATTTGTTTATCTTCTGTCTTCTTAATTCTCCGTTCAAGTTATTGTATTGTTCAACATGCCTTGTCTCTTATGGCGTTTAAGATTATATTCCTTGAGCACCGCCACTTGTTGCAAACACACCAAGCATACAGTTTTCCCATTCACCTCCGTGAACAAATAGGAATTAGTCAATTTTTTTTGGAAAATCCTGCACTCGGCGTCCACTTTTCTCATTTTTGACATTTTGCTGATGAGAGTGTCACGGTCAACAGTCAAATCAATGGTCCTTTAAGAGCATTTGGAAAGAGGCAAGTCTTCATTTGTGCTGCTCTGGTGGGAGGGGCCACGCACAGAGACACTGCTATGCCAAACTGAGCAGAAAAGAGGTGCAGAAAATTACCAATATTTTAATAGAAAATTTAAATATAATTAAAATATTTTAATAGAAAATCAGCCAAGAGCCAGATCAAAGGTTTTGCAGGGCCGGATCCGGCCCCTGGGCCGCATGTTTGACACCTCTGGTTTAGAGCATTTATTTGTAGAAAATGACAAATGGTCAAAATAACAAAAAAGATGCATGTTTTCAGACCTCAAACAATGCAAAGAAACAAGATCAAATTCATTTTAAACAACATAATACTAATGTTTACACTTAAGAAGAGTTCAGAAATCAATATTTGGTGCAATAACCCTTATTTTTAATCACAGCTTTCATGCGTTTTGGCATACTCTCCACAAGTCTTTCACATTGTTCTTGGGTGACTTTATTCCACACCTGGTGCACAACTGAAGTAGCTCAGCTTTGTGTTTGTGTTGGAATTCAACAGACGCTGGAATGGAATGGCTGTAATACATGTAGAGATGCTGATTTCAGAAAAAAACGCAGTGGTCTCTTATTTTTTTCCGGAGTTGTAGGTGTTGTTTACAGTAGAACAATACCTTAAAAAATACACATTCTACTGTAAGCGGGCACATCTCTCCATGGATTGGACCTATAAATTGGCTTGGTGCTTGTCTCCATGGAAATAGTTAAGTTTAATATCATACTGTGTAAAATTCCCGGCAAAGGAACATCTCCACAGTGAGACTCTCCACCCAAAATATTACACACTGCACCTTGAACATTATATAGGACTTTTAAAAATACGCCTGGAGACTGCAGCCCTATTGCAGCTGCTATTTCAGCAGAAACCGACTCCCCAAACAACCGCGGAATACACCTGACCCCAACAATGAAAAGTGTATACCAGCTTGAGGTTTTCAGTGTAGTTTTTATAGTAAAGGGAAGTACGTGTATTCCTCAGAGAGGGAGTTGAGTCACATTTTGAAGTACGCACAAGGTGGCCATATTTCTCAATATTTTTTTTACAGTTTATCATAACGTGGCTATTTTTGGCTGCAAACTATATAGTATTTGTCATGAGTAACCTCTGTAGATGTGTTAAAAAACAGAGGAGGGAAGTACTAACATTTACTTGAATAACTTTTTAATTTTTTACCATAATTTTTACTCCTAAAGTGACATTATTATTGACAATACGAAATGATTTGAACATTTGTGGTTCATGCAGATTCAGTTTTTCTAATTCTTGTTGTATATTCTGTGAAAATACAATTTTAATGTTTTTCTGCTTTATTGTTTTGTCAAAGGAACAAATTCCAAAAAAAACAAAAACAAATTATAACTCAGACGTTATATCCAGTTACAATTCTTTTTATTTGAGTAGCAGCTTCCTCAAATACTTTTTACTCTTATTTTTGTAATTTATTCAACCAATATTTTGTAGTAGGGATGTCAACAATTAATCGATTAACGGTTAATTGTCGATTAAGACGTTGGTCGATCAAAATGCATTAATTGTAATTAACCGCTAACCGCGGACACGCGGACATGCGGTTGCCTTGTCATGAAACAAGGCAACCGCGCTGCGCCAAGCTCGACTCAGCCGACCGCAGGCGCCAACGGCACTGCTCAGCAGCCCCGGTGTAAGCGCGAGGCGAGATCGAACCCGGAATGCTGCTGCTGGTTTCGCCGCAGCCCATGCCCCGAGCCCCGCGCGGCTGGCCTGCGGCTCTGGGCGCGGGCCGCGGCGAAACCAGCAGCGATACGTGGTGGTTTAATCCTGGTCTAGTCCAGGTCTAGACCCGGTCGAGTCCAGGTCCAGTCCAGGTCCAGTCCAGGTCCAGACCTGGTTCAGACCTGGTCCAGTCCACGTTCAGTCCTGGTCTAGTCTCTTAGCCAATCAGGACAGAACACATGTTACACTATAAAAAAATGTTACACTATAAAAAAAATGTTACACTATAAAAAAAAAAAAAATTGGATAGAGTGTGGGATTACTGTATTTTGTTATTCAGCATCAATACATTTGTCTGCTTTTTACCAAGGAATAATTAATTGAGGAATATACAATATAATAATACTATGATATATTTTTGACTCAGTGTTATGTTACTATAGCTTATATTCTTAAAGACCCTATTGAAACACTAAAATTCAGGTGAAAAACGCCGCTTATCAGTTAATCGTTAATCGACCGATAAGGTCAATCAACTATCAGTTAATGAATTAACCGATAATTTGCATCCCTATTTTGTAGTAATATTATGTAAAAGTAACAATTGTCTTTGATCAAAGGAGAAGTTCAATTTGTCAACTGGACAAAGTTTGTTTGGTTGAAAACGTTTCGCCGCTCATCCGAGAGGCTTCGTCAGCTCTGGTTATTGTACTGGTTAGACCCTGCTTATATCTAGCTGCCGGGAGGCGTGTCTGACAATGACAAAAGCTCTGAAAACGATCCCCCTAATCTGTCTCTTTGTTTTTCAAATTACTCTGACGGCTGTTTCGACCCCCTATTCAACGTCTAACGACCCTCTCCACCCCTCTGCCCTGGCTCTGTTTGACTGGTCTAAGAATCCCATTATAAATGGGAGACAGGTTATATCTCACTCCCCCATTTCTGTTTAATGACGGATTCTCTTTTTTGACAAAAATAGCCTCTTTAACTCCCCTCTCAAACCAGTTCTTTTCCCTGGCTAAGATCTGAACCTCACTGTCCTCAAAAGAATGGCCCGTGGCTTCTAGGTGAAGATGTACCGCAGAAGCCGGTCCACTCTGGCACGCCCGTCTGTGTTGGTACATCCTCTTGTGAAGTGGCTGTTTTGTTTCCCCAATGTAGCGCTCACTGCAGTCTTCACTACACTGAATGGAGTAGACCACATTGCTTTGTTTGTGGCTCGGTGTTCTGTCCTTTGGGTGGACCAGTTTTTGTCTTAAAGTGTTTGTGGGTTTGAAATAAACTGGAATTTCATATTGTCTGAAAATCCTCTGTAGTTTTTCCGAAACGCCGGCCAGGTACGGAATCGCTACCCCTTTCCTCCTGGGTTCGGATTCTCTGTAACCCAGGAGGAAAGGGGTAGCGATTCCGTACCTGGCCGGCGTTTCGGAAAAACTACAGAGGATTTTCAGACAATATGAAATTCCAGTTTATTTCAAACCCACAAACACTTTAAGACAAAAACTGGTCCACCCAAAGGACAGAACACCGAGCCACAAACAAAGCAATGTGGTCTACTCCATTCAGTGTAGTGAAGACTGCAGTGAGCGCTACATTGGGGAAACAAAACAGCCACTTCACAAGAGGATGTACCAACACAGACGGGCGTGCCAGAGTGGACCGGCTTCTGCGGTACATCTTCACCTAGAAGCCACGGGCCATTCTTTTGAGGACAGTGAGGTTCAGATCTTAGCCAGGGAAAAGAACTGGTTTGAGAGGGGAGTTAAAGAGGCTATTTTTGTCAAAAAAGAGAATCCGTCATTAAACAGAAATGGGGGAGTGAGATATAACCTGTCTCCCATTTATAATGGGATTCTTAGACCAGTCAAACAGAGCCAGGGCAGAGGGGTGGAGAGGGTTGTTAGACGTTGAATAGGGGGTCGAAACAGCCGTCAGAGTAATTTGAAAAACAAAGAGACAGATTAGGGGGATCGTTTTCAGAGCTTTTGTCATTGTCAGACACGCCTCCCGGCAGCTAGATATAAGCAGGGTCTAACCAGTACAATAACCAGAGCTGACGAAGCCTCTCGGATGAGCGGCGAAACGTTTTCAACCAAACAAATTTTGTCCAGTTGACAAATTGAACTTCTCCTTTGATCATGGATTCTACCTGGACGACTGAGGGACTTTTCACGTAACAATTGTCTTATTTGAGTAATTTCTGGCAGCTGTAGACACCCTTTTTTACCTCTTACATATGGGACAACGTTTAATATAGATAAAAATAGATGTAGCATGAATGACTAGTTGAGATTTTAATGTGTTTTGGTGTGAGTTTTGATAGTACTAGTTTTGATAGTACTGAGTGGAGCATGTTCAGTAGAGTTAGCTTTATTACAGTAGATCTGCTGTAACCTTATATGTCCCCATGCCCCTATCTTTATAAACTATTTTAGTCCCTCGCTTTGTAGCATTTTATTAGCTGCTCTAAAAACTGCATAACCTCTAATCGCTGTTCTTACTAGTTACACAAACAATTTATGTAATGTCCTACTTTTTGCCAGGTCATGTTTTGTTTTATTTTTGCTCACTCATTGCAAATGCTGCAGTGTAATAACTAGAACAACAACATCCTGGGTTCAAATTCACACAACTTCAGGGCTAGTGTAAAACTTATATTATTCCCACCCAAATTTCCACCCAAAAGTGTATATTAAAAGTGCATTATGTAACTTTGCTGGATGGGAGTATGCCGCCTGCTTGTCTCCATGGAGATGATATTGCTTTGTGTAAAATCCTTCACTGAATGACACTGAATTTATCAATCTTGTATTCATTCAATAACAGATGTTTTTATTGATTTAAAAAATATATATTGAAAAACATTCTTGCTGTGTGTGGGGTCGCCTCTCCACAGATCTGACCTGTCACCTGGTTGTCTCCAAGGAGATATTTATTTAGTTCATGATGTGTCTCCCCAAATTCAGAGGGACGTGATTGACAGGTGGATTAGCCAATCAGGGAAATGCGTGCTCTGTATCAATATAAATATGGCTGCTTACTAAGAAAAAAGAAAATAGTAAAGGACTGAAAAACATTGGGAATTTCTGCCATACCTTCCTCCAGAAAAGTTACATAATGCACATTCAAATAAATAATAATATCCATCCATCCATTTTCTTCCGCTTATCCGGGGCCGGGTCGCGGGGGCAACAGTCTAAGCAGGGACTCCCAGACTTCCTTCACCCCGGACACTTCCTCCAGCTCCTCCGGGGGAAGCCCAAGGTGTTTCCAGGCCAGCCGGGACACATAGTCCCTCCAGCGTGTCCTGGGTCTTTCCCGGGGCCTCCTCCCGGTGGGACATGCCCGGAACACCTCCTGAGGGAGGCGTCCAGGAGGCATCCGGAACAGATGCCCGAGCCACCTCAGCTGGCTCCTCTCAACGTGGAGAAGCAGCGGCTCTACTCCGAGCCCCTCCCGTATGACTGAGCTTCTCACCCTATCTCTAAGGGTGCGCCCAGCCACTCTGCGGAGGAAACTCATTTCGGCCGCTTGTATCCGCGATCTCGTCCTTTCGGTCATTACCCAAAGCTCATGACCATAGGTGAGAGTAGGAATGTAGATTGACCGGTAAATTGAGAGCTTCGCCTTTTGGCTCAGCTCCCTCTTCACCACAACAGTCCGGTACAACGACCGCATCACTGCTGACGCTGCACCGATCCGCCTGTCAATCTCACGCTCCATCCTCTCCTCACTCGTGAACAAGACCCCGAGATACTTGAACTCCTCCACCCACCCGGAGAGGGCAAGCCACCTTTTTCCGGTCGAGAACCATGGCCTCGGATTTGGAGGAGCTGATCCTCATCCCAGCCGCTTCACACTCGGCTGCGAACCGCCCCAGTGCACATTGGAGGTCCCGGTTCGATGAAGCCATCAGGACAACATCATCTGCAAACAGCAGAGATGAGATCCTGTGGTTCCCAAACCGGATCCCCTCCGGCCCCTGACTGCGCCTAGAAATTCTGTCCATAAATATAATGAACAGAACCGGTGACAAAGGGCAGCCCTGGTGGAGTCCAACATGCACCGGGAACAGGTCCGACTTACTACCGGCAATGCGAACACAGCTCCTTCTCCGGTCATACAGGGACCGAACAGCCCTTAGCAAAGGGCCCCGAACCCCGTACTCTCAGAGCACCCTCCACAGGACCCCACGAGGGACACGGTCGAATGCCTTCTCCAGATCCACAAAGCACATGTGGACTGGTTGGGCAAACTCCCATGCACCCTCGAGCACCCGATGGAGAGTATAGAGCTGGTCCAGTGTTCCCCGGCCAGGACGAAAACCACACTGCTCCTCCTGAATCCGAGGTTCGACTATCGGTCGAATTCTCCTCTCCAGCACCCTGGAATAGACCTTACCGGGAAGGCTGAGGAGTGTGATTCCCCGATAGTTGGAACACACCCTCCGGTCCCCCTTCTTAAAGAGAGGGACCACCACCCCGGTCTGCCAGTCCAGAGGTACTGTCCCCGACCGCCACGCGATGTTGCAGAGACGTGTCAGCCAAGACAATAATTAAATAATAATAGTTTCCCTCATAATCCAATAGTAACTTAGTTGAGCATTTGTCCACTGATGATGATGTTGGCGGCACGATCCCTGCTCCCAGAGATGAATGCTGCTGTTGTGTCCTTGGGCAAGACACTTAACCCACCTCGCCCCCAGTGTCTGCGGACACTGGTTGCCCCCATGACAGAAGTACATCAAGGCCTGCGTCAAGTGACATGGAGCTGTCCTCCCCTGGACCCACCCTCCCATGGGCGGCAGATCTGTCTGGACTGTTGCCCCCGCGACCTGAATTACGGAAAAGAGGAAGAAAATGGATGGATGGATGGATAATCCAATAAGCAAAAATAGAAAGAAATAGAAGAATCATCCACCTGCTGCTCTGAATTCTTAAACCATCGTGTCAGCATCAGATATGAAAAAAACAAACAAACATGGTTGATTTAATCTGAATGTTGAACACCTCAAGATATAAGAAATGCAGTTGTTTCATTAACAAATTTACTTTTAAATAAATCTGTCTAAGTCTAAGTCTAAATTTTAACAGAATAATAAAAATCTCAAAAGAAAATGAGTTATAAATGTGTCAGGCCACTGCTGTTTGGAGGTAAGGGTGTGTTTGTGGCTTATTTAACACACGTTTTAAATAAATACACGACTGCAGTGGGGACCAGACTGATATATACAGAGACATACCATTCTGGATTTGCCAGGCAGTCATTGCTATGGAGACAAGCAGGTGGTGTACCTTAATCCACAAAAGTTACATAATAATAGTAGTTTTCCACATAATCCAGTATCCAAAAATAGAAAGTCAAATTTTGTCCCATAATCTACCTAATAGGAGAAGAGTGAAAAACCTAGATTCAGAACTGAGGTTATGGAGCGAAGTGTCACCGTGAAAGGAGTTCATTTATGGAATAATCTTGACAAAGAAATCAAAGAATCAAGTAAAATAATGACATTTTAAAAATATTTAAAATCCAGTGTAATGTGCATGTATGAAAAAAACAGTTGTTGTGCATAAAAATGAAGCTTTCTGTTTACAATTGATTAATAATTATGATTGAAATAGAATGTATTGATGACATGTTTTATAGTCAATATTGGTGTTATTGTCTGGAAAAGGGAAGGGGGCAGATAACATAAGTTTACTCTGCTTTCTGCTCCCTTTCATTCAATTTTGTATTGTTATCCCACTGTTGATGTCATTTTATACTTTATGAATGAAACAAACAAAAATTAAAAAATAATAAAAAATAAAAAGTGTAATTTTGAGTAAACACATTCATCCCCCAAAATAGAATAGAATAGAATAGAATAATCTTTATTGTCATTATGTCAGGTAAAAACATAAGGAAATTAGGAAAGGCTCTCTGCAGGTGTATCACAGATAAAATAAAATAAAATATGTATGACCGGCAAACAGCAAATCTTCAATAAAACCAGAATAAAACAAACAGCAGCAGCAGCACAGTAACACTGATCTGAACCAGATTAAACTATTGTAATGTCAAATTTCAAAGTGCATTGAGGTTATTTTTTCCTCATTTATTTTTTTAACCCGTCGTGGGGCAGATGGCGAGCCCGTGGCATATGGGGTAAAGCAAAGCAGCAAAAAGCAGTCTCGGCAGCACCGGTGGTTTTCACTAGTGGATTATTCTGTAATGGTTTACTATACACGTGTAAGCTCTGTGAGGAGAGCGTGGGCCAGGACAGAGGGAGGGGAGATAGAGGGAGAAAGAGAGGAGGGGAGGAGAGAAAGAGAGAGAGAATAGCAGAGAGAGGGGATAGAAAGGGAATAGGCAGAGGGGGCAAAAGGAGGAGAGGGGGGACAGTGAGAGGGGGGAAAGGAGATGAGAGGGATAGAGGGAGAGAAGGGGGGAGCAGAGAGGGGGATAGAGAGGGAGAGAGGGGAAGGTGAGATAAAAAGAGAGAAACCGTGGCAGAGAGAGGGAGGAGAGGGGTAGGGATAGGGGGAGGAGACAGAGGAGGATAGAGAGGGGGGTAGGCAGAGGGGGCAAAAGGAGGAGGAGAGAGATGGAGAGAGAGATGCATAGAGAGGGGGAGGAGAGAGAGTGAGAGGGGGAAAAGGAGGTGAGAGGCATTGAGGGAGAGAAGGGGGAAGCAGAGAGGAGGGGGAGGAGAGGGATAGAGGGAGAAAGAGAGAAAGAGAGAGAGAATGGGATGGAAAGGGGATAGGCAGAGGGAGCAAAAGGAAGAGGAGAGAATGGATAGAGAGGGGGAGGAGAGAGAGTGAGAGGGGGGGGAAAGGAGGTGAGAGAGATAGGGGGAGAGAGGGGAAGGTGAGAGAAAAAGAGAAACTGGCAGAGAGAGGGAGGAGAGAGGTAGGGATAGGGGAGGAGACAGAGGAGGATAGATAGAGGGAGGAGAGGGATAGAGGGAGAGACGTGAGAAGCACAGAGGGGAAAGAGGGGGGAGAAAGAAGGGAGAGAGTAGAGAGAGAGGGCCGGGTAGCGTGAGTTTGGGATTAGGCCGCGACTCTGGCACGGCTGCTGTTTATTCTCAAATCGCTCTCATTTCTCCAGATTAAGAGCGAACAGTGAACACATGAATGACACGAGGAAAAGATGAATGGGTAAACGGCTGTGGTCTAAACAAGCAGACAAGAGCATTAGTGCGGATTTGCTCTGCCTATATAATGTGGGATTGTACGCAGCAAATAGAGCAATATAGATACATAGTTCTAATTTAACCGTGCTAACAATGCTATGTAATCTGCATTTAATCTGTTTTGGATGTCACTTAGCATTTTATATAAACAATAGCATGATTCAAAATAGGACCATGGATGACCATTTTTCTAAATCCTAATGGTTTTTTGTTTTTTTTTTACAATTTACAATTTATTATAACGTGGCTATTTTTGGCCGCAAACTATATAGTATTATTTGTCATGAGTAACCTCCCTAGATGTGTTAAAAACAGAGGAGGGAAGTACTAACATTTACTAACAATAGCTTTTTTTTTTTTAAATTTACCATATTTTTACTCCTAAAGTGACAAAAGCTTATTGATAATAAGAAATTATTTGAACATTTGTGGTTCACGCTGATATGATTCAGTTTTTCAAATTCTTGTTCTTTGGGGGGGAAAAAAAGTATGTGTTTTTGTGCTTTATTGTTTTGTCCTTCATTCCAGTTATATTCAGCTACAATCCTTCTTACTTGAGTAGCTTATACTTTTTTTTTTTTAATGCATAGTTATCTATGACCAAATGTACTACAATGGTGTAACCTATATTCAAGTAAAAAAAAAAAAAAAAAAAAAACTATTATCATGGCAGTAGATGAGGGTACAAGGGGGTATGTTGTCCTGGGCCTCAGGGTTTTAGGGACCCAGAATTGGACCTCCTACTTTATACTAGAGGGGGGCCCTTGTAAGGCGTCCTTCCCCGAGCTGCCAAATTTCTGTCCACGCTTGTTCATTATTACAGACATAACAGCTGTGAGCTCTGTCCCCCCAGATTTGTAATACTAAATTGTGTCACTAGATGGAGTGAAGAGCTACTCCAATTTTGAGAAATGTTGCAATTAAAAAAACTACTGTTGAGAATGCTGAGGTGATGAAGCACAGACATAGAATTGGTTTTAGATATTAGCAGGCTATCTAGGCATTTGCATGGGACCCCATATCAACTAGGGGGCCCCCCAAGACCAGAATCTTTAGCCTCAAGATAGTAGAGCATTGAGTTGATTTCCAAGTGTTTGTAGATAATATAACAGAAATATAACATGAATAAGATGTTTTTTTTTTTTTAATATAAATTAATCGATAGCATAAAATACATTAAAAAATGACTTGTAAATATGTAAGGACATCTGCAGGTTATGTGATGTTAGTGGCTCATATAACACATCTCAAGTCATGTACACTACTACAGTTTGGAAAAGAAGGGGAATCTAATCTTATGAATGGCCCTGGATATACAAAAGACCAAACAACATATATGCATTTTTATAACATGTTACTGACCATCAGAATTAGAAGGTACTTTGTTAAGATGGAAATGCTTTTAGAACAAAAAGTCCATATTATCATTCAATAATTCAATAATGCACAGGATAATATGTTATCACACACAGTCTTGGTTTAGTCCTGGTTTAGTCCTGGTTTAGTCCTGGTTTAGACCTGGTTTAGACCTGTTTTAGTCCTGGCTTAGTCTTGGTTTAGACCTGGTTTAGTCTTGGTTTAGTCCTGGTTTAGTCCCAATTTAATCCTGGTTTAGACCTGGTTTAGTCCTGGTTTAGTCTTGGCTTAGTCCTGGTTTAGACCTGGTTTAGACCTGGTTTAGTCCTGGTTTAGTCCTGGTTTAGTCCCGGTTTAGTCCTGGCTTAGTCCTGGTTTAGACCTGGTTTAGTCCTGTTTTAGTCCTGGCTTAGTCTTGGTTTAGACCTGGTTTAGTTTTGGTTTAGTCCTGGTTTAGTCCCGGTTTAGTCCCGGTTTAGACCTGGTTTAGACCTGTTTTAGTCCTGGCTTAGTCTTGGTTTAGACCTGGTTTAGTCTTGGTTTAGTCCTGGTTTAGTCCCAATTTAATCCTGGTTTAGACCTGGTTTAGTCCTGGTTTAGTATTGGTTTAGTCCTGGTTTTGTCCTGGTTTAGACCTGGTTTAGTCTTGGTTTAGACCTGGTTTAGCCTTGGTTTAGTCCTGGTTTAGTGCCAAAATAGATGCAGAAATAATCTGATAATATGACTCACCCATAAGAACGCGGTCATTCCCGACAGTTTGCGTATCCATGTATGCACGTGTCATGGTCTTTAATAATCCGGAGCTCCGGAGAAAAGGACATATCTCGAACTTATCCCATGTCCCGAGGCGAGAGTTTCTTCTTACGTAGCATTAACGTAGCAAGTTAAGGATTCTTCTTCTCTTGGAAATGCCGCGTAAATATCACGCGGCTCGCTCACAGTTGATCGGCGAACAGGCGCAAACACAACAGCGGTAGTCGTCATGATTGGCGGGAGCGCGATCAGTGCGTAATTATGCTGCAACACGATTGGAAGCCGGAGCGCAGTTCGGCCTATGATTGGCTCTTGGCACTGGCTATTTTGACTTAAAGACGGCGAATTTCGCCAAAAGTTGAGGGATTTTCATGCCTGATTGATAAAATGCCACAAGGGATGGAAGAAGGGATGACTGTTTTAGAAGAGGGATGATTTTTACAATTTTTTCCCACAGGGGGATGCCACCTCCCCCATCCCCCCTCAACTCGAGTACTGAGTATTAGAAGAAAGTTCCAGGGGTTTAGCTTCAGTCTTTTAGCATCCGCTAGCCAAGGTGCTCTCAGTGGAATTAGTAGTGAAGTTAATCAACTTGCTACAAAGACTGTTTCTTGTTATTTGCTTGAGATTTGAACATTTGTTATTCAGAAGAGCTAACAGACTGTAAAGTAACCTTTGGACATCTTTCCAGACCGGACTCGTGTGTGAGGGACGTGACCGCGCCGCCATTTTGGGACACGCCATGGCCTTTTTCATGCCAATCAACGAGGCATTGAACTACAAAAACAGGTACCTTTAAATGTTTTGTTTGGCTCATAGAGTGAAGCGACCATTCAGTTTTAGGCCTCACCGCTCCCAAGCACCACACAGGCCTGCACCTATAGGGTATATAACTGCATTATAACCTGCTCATGAGTGTGTGAGTGGAGCGTTTTCACAAACCTGGAAAATCGAGATGATGACCCGGATGTAGAGCCATGTTGGAGATATTGCTCACTCAAATTAAACATGCTTATAAAGCAGCCTTGCAGAAAAACTCAAAATTTCGTGATAAACCTTCCACATCGGAATCCAAAACGTCTGATACAGTTGACCAGTTGTATAGAGATAAGTTGGATGCCAAAGAAAAGGAGCGTAATATGAACAAACTCAAATTAATTGGGCAAGGAGATCCATATGAGATGGATTCTGCTGCTGTAAACTCTTCCGATATTGTCAACTACCTGCTTTTTTTCCCAAGCCCTTATACAGCACAAGACCTTCAGAGCTCTAAAGGTCTGGAGTAGAGATGTGCGGATGGCGATTACAGCCGCGGGCTAAACCGCGGTGCGGGTGGATGACGTGACGAAAAATAATATTTTTTATAAAATTCGGGCAGGTGGTGGTTGAACAACCATGGGGCTGTGCAGTGCAGAGAATTTTGGAATTATCATAAGTTGGCGGATGACGGAGGGCGCGGTTTTGAAAATTCCTGAAAAAACATGCGTGCAAATGGATAGCGGACGGATTACTTTTTTTCATGCGGTTGCGGATGGAAAAAAAGCCCATCCGCGCATCTCTAGTCTGGAGGCAACAACCAGTTTGTTTGTGGCTAGTATGAGAGGACAAAGTGTGGAAAATTAGAGACAAGCGTATTGTGATGGCAAAGGTCGGCATACTTGTATTACATGTGTAACGTGTTTAAAGGTACACTGTGTAAGATTTTTACCCGTTAATTACCGAAATTGAAGATACCCATTCAAAAATACAGTGTTTTCCAAGCCTTTTCACTTCCATCATGAAATCAAAGTATTCTGATTCGATATAGTCGATTTCACCTGCATAAAAGGGGGATCTTCCCCATGTAGTGGCATCCATTTTAATTACGAGAGCCGCAGATGGACATACTGTATTTTGGGCTCCGCCTTCGCCGTTTTCTTTATAGCTGTCGGCACTGGCCCGTGGATTTCACACAACGAGATAGTACGCGTTTGGATAAACGACAAGCATGTTGCCGGATCACACTTACTCTAGCTAGTCAGGTCCTAAACGTCTGTTGCTCCAGTCAGGTCCGAAATGTCTGTGGCTCCAGTTTCATATCACAAACTTCTTGTAGTACTTTCTGGCTACAATATACACCTTCGCTATTATAGCCTTGTGTGAGCCTCATTTTTGTTACTTCTAGCGCTTCGAAGTTTTTGTTAGCAGATGCGCCAAGCATTACAAGGCTCAGTGAGGCGCAGTTTTGTTCTCGAACACGGTTCTCGGTTACGCGTAGGGCTGGGCGATTAATCGAGATTTGCGATATCTCGAGATGTTTTATGAAATCGATTAAAATTTTTGGCATATCGAAAATCTCGAGAGTAAGATTTCGCCACTCTGCTTATTTTCCTGAACTGTGTTGTGAAGCTATCCGCCCCGCCTCCTTCTTGCGTTTGCGTTTCACTCTGTCTCGTGGTTCCCCCTCCCCTCCCCCTCCCCTCGCGTGTAAGCCGCGTGTGTTTGTTGATAACTTATCCAACATGGCGGCACCCACAGAAGCGTCCACGAGAGAATTCATACCAAAGAAAACAAACAGCTCCACCACCACCACTTCTAAGAAGACACAACAAACAACGCTCCAAACATCTTTACCCTGGTGTCTACCCTACGGAAAAACAAGTGCAAGGTGGGTCAGCATTACGGAGTCCATTGCCTTCCATATCGCAAAAGACATGACGCCCATAGCGGTTGTTGAGCGACCGGGCTTCATACGAATGCTAAAACGCTTGACCCTAGATACAATCTACCTAGTCACCACTTTTTTGCGAGACAGAAACCTTAGCAACATTGTCAGTGCGGTACAGAGCAAGCAGTGGCTGAGGATGCAGTGTTTTGGGCACAGGCTGCATTTGGCGATCGGTGAGTTTTAATCTCTCTCTCTCTCTCTGTCTCTCTCTGTCTCTGTGTGTGTGCGTGTGTGTGTGTGTGTGTGTTGCCAGTGAGTGAAATATTTGAAAAAAATGGATGCAGAATAATGTGCTAAGTTAAAGCAAATACACACACACACAAATATAAAATGTACTACAGTCACAAAACACACGAGAATTCATGGATTGAGGATCTATTAATCTATATTTAAAAACAATTAATTTAATGTGTGCTTTTTCACTTGGCTACGAAATGAGGGATTGTTTTTGTCTTTTATCTTAAATGTTAAAGACGCACTTCATAAGAACTGTCTACCCTCAGGCTTTATGTTTACAATTAAAATAAGGCAATATACTACTTCCTTGTTTTTTCCTACTTCCTACTACTTCCTTTTTTTCCCCCTTGCATAGATATCGAGATATATATCGTATATCGAGATATAGCAAACACATATCCAGATTTTTTTTTTCTCCATATCGCCCAGCCCTAGTTATGCGTTGCTTGCGCATACCGCCACCTACTGGTTCCTGGGAGATTCTGCGACTTATTACTGTTCTGTATGACCCTCGAAGTCTGCCGTTGCTAGAACCGGAATTGCAATACCCACCATCCACCAATGCACCACCATGATCCTACACAGTGTACCTTTAAGTACGTATATATTGCTTTTTATTATTCAGGTTTTGCAAAGATTAAAATATTAACATTGTAATACAATTTACTGTAGGGGCTAATGAAGCAAATGAACATGTACAAGTACAAGTATTCACAACTAACAAAGTTTAATAAGTTACTGATGCAAGGACCTAAAAAATGACAAATAAAGATAGATAGCAATCACAATGCACAGTATGAAATATCTACTGGCTGCAAAATGAGCTGAGCATATATGAATGTTGTCGTGATTTTTCCCATCAAAGTTCTGTTTGAGACTGGCAATCCACAATTGCCTCCTTTCCTTTGATAATCGCTCTGTCTGTTCACCCTGGTCGGTCACTACTTTAGGTAAGCGACAGAACTGCAGGTGTTTTTCTCTGTCCGATCTATTGTGACGCTGAGGACCTGACAATAGTTGACCATTTTGCTTTTTTTTTTTTTTTTACTTTGCAGCATAAGTGCACTGTTCGCTTTGTTTCGAATATCTCCAACATGTCCGACTTCCGGATTATGACGTCACGTGAAAACGTTCTATACAAAAGAGAGACAACTTACATGTGTTTAATACATGTCAACATTTACAATTTGATCTGTTAAAGTCAGTTCCTTTAAAATTTACTAGCTCAGTAAATGTGTTAATCCATTCACTGCGTATGATTAGAGAGTGGAACATGGGACTAGAGCAGTAAGTAATTAGATTTCTATACATTTTGATTGTAGTTTAGAGTTAGTAAGAGCCTCAGGGACCCTTACCTTGTTACATTGGGTTTAGGTGGACAACACAAGCCTGTGAGATGAACACATGACACAACTAAATTTGTTCCTCAAGGCCCAGTGATTAAAAGAAATAAAAGAAATAAGAACAATAATAAATAAGCAATATTAAATAGTACATTAAGAGCATTTAGCAGTTCCAGTAGACAAGTACAAGTAAGATGGCAAGATAAGAAGCAAGATAGATTGACAGCCTAAGCAGGAAGTCAGTGTGGACTGTTCAAAAGTATTAGAATGACACATGCTTACAGTTGTTATGAAAGGCAATATCACTAAACAGATTTTTCGTGACAACCAAAGCTTTGTTTGTATACATAAATGTGTGCAAATCCAAATGACAGTATATTACATTTTTCATTTATGCCCCTATTTTCAACAGAAATAGCCTAATTTGTACCCTTAAACTGTTCTGTGACTTTAGCACTGTGAAACTGAGCATCTTGTCACCTTCTATCTTGTGACTCAAATTACATTCACATTTGAACAGAACTCCCTTACAAAAGGCATTCAAGTCCACACATCGCTGTTACTTTTTCAAAAGACTGACTCCTGGCCTGTTACATTATTAAAATTCAACTAATATCTCATCTCTTCCGCCTGACATCAGCCTATTGTATATTACACCTCACGATCACATAGAGTTTACTTATTTATACGAGGGCACCGTGCCAGCATATACTTTACAATGTCAAAAGAGCATTCAGATCATTCATTGCTCTTCTTTGCTTTCTACAGACTCGCAGTCCTGAATTACAGTCTCACATCTCCAGTGGATGGCCTGTTACTTTCGTTTAAAGTGAAGTAAGAGGCACTCAGAGGGCAGACACCAGGTTACAATACAAATGTACAATACAATATTGTACACAGCTATATTACAATTTTTTACTGAAGTTGCTGGATACCAATACAACAACTTGAGTAAAACATTAAGTTGTTGTATTGTGTGATTTACCTTCTCCTTTTTTTCGGGTGAAGCATCAAAAAGCATAAAAAAAGACAAATAAAATTTTAAAAAAGAAAATTAAAAGTATTATTACATGATTAAGTATTATTAGTATTATTAAGTATTATTAATTTTGAGTTACATTGTCTGAAAAGTTTATTGTCCATTAAAATCATCTAAAAATAATTCCAGTTTACGTTCCATAACTTTGCATAACTAACATTTTGAAAATAAATTCACACCTGTTAAAAAAATAAATAAGTAAATAAATAAACCAACATGGAACTAAGCCAAGATTAGATTAGGACTAAACCAAGATCAAAATGGGCCCAAACCACTATACAAGAGATATAACAGTATAATTTTATTACACTGAAATCTGATGATGCTTCTATAATTCTATTTTGAATGCCTGGCAAATCTCATCTTTTTTATACAGATCCGCAGTCCTTCTGTTGTGTCTAAAGCCCAAACAAACAGAATCATACAATCAGATGAGTATTTTATTTTATTTTATTTACAAATAAAATAAAATTTATCTCTCCTCAGATGAACAGATTAACAGAGTTTAGTGTTCAGCTCATTGAGTCTGTAGAAATTTGCAGCGTTTTTCAGACCCGTGATATTTTTTTCCTTTATTTTTTCCAATACGGATGGATCATACTGGTCCCTTATTGTCTAATCCATCTGTCAATCACACCCATCTGAAAACGGGGAGATTCACCGGTAACTAGACTCATGCATTTATAAAGTATTGAAGAAGTGCATATTCTGCATCCCAGAAAAAATCACATTTCGTTTAAATCATATTTTAAATTTTATTTTATGGTTGACTATCTGAAATAATCACACATAAGGCAGTGAAGAACTGAAGAAGCAGCTTGGATGACCTGTGAAACGTTTTTGATTAAAAACTTTTGTCCAATTAACAGAATTTCTCTTTTGCTGACTATACAGCTCTGGAAAAAAATAAGAGACCACTGCACTTTTTTTTTCTGAAATCAGCATCTCTTCTCTTCCATTCCAGCTTCTGTTGAATTCCAACACAAACACAAAGCTGAACTACTTCAGTTCTTGCACCAGGAGTGGAATAAAGTCACCCAAGAACAATGTGAAAGACTTGTGGAGAGCATGCCAAGACACATGAAAGCTGTGATTAAAAATAAGGGTTATTGCACCAAATATTATCTTCTTAAATCAGTGCTTCTCAATTATTTTCTGTGACGCCCCCCCCTAGGAAGAAGAAAAAATTTCACGCCCCCCTTCCTGCGCGCGACTATAAATAGTATTATTTGTCTAGAAAATTGTTATGAGAACACCATTGTATCCTTTTATTAACATTATAAACAAAAAAAAGAAAGAAACTTACAACAAAGACTGCACTGAGGACTCAAATATTAATGTGTTTTTAATGCTTTGCGCACATTTGTTTACGTTTTACAGAAATTAAACTTAAAACCACCTCATTTGCATAAGCTAAAAGCACTGAAAAAAAAAACGCTCTCTCCTTGTGCCACTGATGCGTCAGCTTCTGTCGGACTAAAGGACACGACTCAGTGGACTATACGTGTTTTTTCTGTGACAGAGGATGTTCTGTTAATGGTGAGACTGTGCGTAAATCGCATGTGAGAACACCACTGCCAACTACTGTTGTTGATGTGCAATTACACTTAGTTCTAGTACAGTACAGCAAAAAAACATGTTTCCCAGGGTCATACGCGCCCCCCCTGGCATCACACCATGCCCCCCCAGGGGGGCCCGCCCCACTATTTGAGAAACACTGTCTTAAATGTAAATATTAGTATTATGTTGTTTTAAAATGAATTTGATCTTGTTTCTTTGCATTGTTTGACGTCTGAAAACATGTATCTTTTTTGTTATTTTGACCATTTGTCATTTTCTGCAAATAAATGCTCTAAACGATAATATTTTTTATTTGGAATTTGGGGGAAATGTTGTCAGTAGTTTATAGACTCAAACAAAAATGTTCCTTTTGCCCAAACACATACCTATAAGTTGTAAAATCAGAAAAACTAACAATTTTGCAGTGGTCTCTTATTTGTTTCCAGAGCTGTACAAATGGAGTAAATACTATAAAATGTAAAGAAGTTACTCCTGAAAATTCCTGTCGCTCCACTATCTTGTATCTCGACATACATAAATCCCTTGTTACAAGATTAGCCTGTGTTTGGTACATGGCACCACTGAGATCAAATCATGCTTACCACACATTTTACCTTTCCTCCATAGGGACCTGTACCGGGAGCGTTGCGTGTCCCATGTGCGCCGTACCTACCCCCCCCTTCCCTCGACCTGGAGCTACCCTCCGTTTCACCAGTCAGCAGATATGCCAGGGTTAATCAAGTGTGCTCCTACATAGGGATGCATGCGCTAACGGCCTTCTTAGCAGTTAGCGGTCGGCGTGCTACGGTAAGGACTTTACAATGAACACTTGATCATTGGAAAGTGCATACCGACAAAAGCAACAGAAATATAAAAATAAGAATAGCCAATGTCACGCTTTTCTAACGTAATTGTTTTGAGTAATGGGCACTGCTGTTTTTTTGAGTAATGGCCAGACACTGCAGGATTGGCTTAATAGAAGGATGATTGAATAAAATACCAGGGAACAAGCCGGTGTAGCCTGGGGGTGGTCTCTGTACTGTGGTCTGTGGTAGTAAGAAGGAGCAATGCTAACGGTGGAGGTGCTAGCTAGGCACAGTTGCTCAAGTCACAAAATTGCTTTCACAGCTGAGTTTGAAAGTAAAACTCCAGTTCCCAGAGCGGAGAGAGAGAGAGGCTAGGGAACACATTGCGGAGTTGCTGGCCTAATCTTGTAAATGTAGGGCAAAATAACAGAAGGAAATTGTTGATTTTTTTTTTTTTTTTTTTTTTTTGTCGTCACTAGGACACACCTGGAGCTGGAGAAGTGAGGGTAGAGGAAGGAGAAGTGTGCAAACAAGTAAAAACACTCAAACAGAGAAGGATGATGTCGCTTATGCTAAATTATTACTGCAATTAAACTCCACAAGTGGTACTTTTAAATCACCATGACACATTTGCAGATTTATTTATCAGCAATGTCATGTTTTTTTGGTGCTTTGGAATATTTGTGTCCACATTTTGGTGACCATAGTTAAAAAGCCCATATTATGCTATTTTCAGATCTGTGCTATAATACTGTCCAGACAGCTGACGAGACACATCAACATCATGTAACCACTCTGAGGAACTCTGAGGAAGATCGCTAGTGAGCACTGGAAACTGTCAGGTATGAAAATAAAACCTTGGTCTGAAAAAAGAATTTGTCAAAAAGTTCAAATAAGAAAGTTGCATTGTGTAACTTTTGCACCACCTGCTTTTCTCCATGTTGATGTTACTGCTTTGCTGATGCTGATGTTTTACAGTATGGCATTAAACCTTTCCACATTACTGATCAGATCTGTGGAGAGGCAACCCTTCTCACAGTCAGAATGCATGTTTTTCTGGGCATTTTTGAACAATAAAACCCACCTGTAATTGAATAAATGTAAAGCAGATCTGTTTAATGTTATACTGTGGAACCTTCAAAGCAGAGCAATGACATATCCATAGAAACGAGCAGGTAATGGACCCCCCAAACGAAAAGTGACAGAGTGCATCTTTAAAGTTTTCTGACCTATAAAAATGCTGTGAAATATTCCAGACAAAGCAATACTATCTCCATGGAGGCAAACAGAAACAAAAGAGAAACAATGCAAAACGTTCACAGGGATGCATTAGAGAAAACAAACAAAACAGTACAAAAACAGTAAACATGAGCCACTGAACAGCCTGATAAGCGTCTGGCTCACTGCCGGTAAATACAATCATCACCACTAGATTAAAGCTGGGTTTGGAATTTCTCAGTTAGCATCGGTTTAATATTAAGCTAACTGAAAATTCACTGAGGTGTGATAACCCAATGCCGCGCTCCGTTGACCATTTCCTACTTTATTTTTCCCTTTTTTGAGATCACTTATCCACACAGCACTCTGGAATGTTTCATCATGGAGACCAAACCAGGCTGGTCAGTTACTGGTGAAATCTGTGGACAGGCAACCCCTTACAGTCAGAATGCCAGCTTTTCTATGAATTTTTGAGCTATGAAATCACCTGTGATTCAATAAATGCAAGGTAAATCTGTTTATTGGTATATTGTGGAACATTTTAAGCAGAGCAATGACATATCCATACAAAATGACGAACCCCTCCCCAACCATAATGTTACACAGTGCAGCTTTAAGTCAGATGTAGACCAGAATGCATTCACTTGATCATTATTAGACTTGATTCACATTATGATGCAGGTTTATGACATGTACAGCTTTCAGTAGACAATGTGTTTCATATTCCACACGCAACACCGTCTCCATAAATAATAGATGGCCGATAGTTGAGTATTCTATTTGCTTGGCCATATTTTTGAGGGCTTGCACAAAAGTTCAACACAAGACAACTTATCTATAGAAACGGCAGCTTCGCAGTCAGGTCAGCAGAGGAGGTACTGTACTTTCCACGCTCGCCACTTTATGGGTGACTGCTTTGATAAAGGTTACTGCTAACAAGAGAATGCACTGTCTCAACATGGTATAAGCCACTGGAGTGCAAGGTCACATGGGTCTTATGTACAGGAGCATCTGCCACCTGCTTGTCTCTATGGAGATGCTAATGAATGTTTCACAAGATTGCATTAATCTGTAAACTCATTAACTATTATTTATTCAATTACAATTACAGGGTGTCCATGCTTTCTATGATGCCAACTGCTTTTCTATATGTAGATACGCAAGTTTAATGCCATTATTTGGAACATTATACATAAAGCAACAACATCTCCTTATCTCCAAGGAGACAAACAGGTGAAGTACCTTCCTCCAGAAAGGTTACATACTGCACTTTTAAGCTAATGTTATGTTATAATAACCAAATAGGCAAGGCAAGTTTATTTGTATAGCACAATTCCTACACAAAGTAATTCAAAGTGCTTTACAGAATAAGAAATACATTAAAATCACAATACAACAAAATATTATAAATATCATAAATTAAAAAGAGACAGAGAGATACATTAAATGAGAGAAGAGTGCAGAATGAAAATGTTTCAGTCATATGCACAGCTAAACAGAACTAATTTGAGCCTGGATTTAAACAGTGCCAAAGTAAAGGCCTGTCTTACATGTTCAGTAAGACTGTTCCAGGTTTTATCTGCATGGATTTGAAACGCTGACTCTGCATGTTTAGTCCAGGCTCAGAGTGGGAGATGGTTCATATGGCACTAACATGTCAGAGATGTACTTTGGTGCTAGGCCATGGAGGGACTTGTACACAGAGACACTTTAAAGTCTTTTCTCTGAGCCACAGGGGGCAGTGCAGAGACCTGAGCACAGGACGCATGTGCTCGTACTTCCTGGTTTGAGTCACAACCCAAGCTCCAGTGATGGATGTACTGCAGCTGTCACACAGCTCGTTTGAAGCTGTATAATATATTTATTAAAGCTACTATTTGTAATTAGATTGGCTGACTTGCCCCTATTGTAAAAAAATAAAATAAATCACTCAATACAATGACAAGGTAAAGTAAAGCTTTAACTATGTTGAAGAAGGAATAGTCTTCCCACAAATGACTAATCAACAAATCTATTGCTTCTTTAAATATAGGCAAAAGGAGAAATTCAATTTGTCAACTGGACAAAAGTTTATTTGGTCGAATATAGGGATGTCAACAATTAATCGACTTGACTTACAATTAATTGTCGATCAAGACGTTGACCGAACAAAATGCATTAATTGTAACTAATCGCTAGAGGGCGCTAGTCTGGAATGTGAACACGAAATGCGAACCCACTCGCGAGAAAGACCATAGCGTTACATCATGTAACACTTTCCTCCCTGGATGTTGCCATACAACTCACAGTAGATGGCAATGGCACTGCCATGTCCCGGGACGTGACGCACAACACGTGCACCACCGGCGCGAGGCCGCGCGTACACCGGGGCTGCGAGCACGAAATCGATCCACGGCGCCCGGACTGCATACTCTCAGCCCGAGCCATAAACCAGCCGCACGAAACCAGCAAAGAGCGGCACGTGGTGGTTTAATCCCGGTTTAGTCCAGGTCTAGACCTGGTCCAGTCCTGGTTTAGTCCAGGTCCAGTCCAGGTTTAGACCTGGTTTAGTCCACGTTTAGTCCTGGTCTAGTCTCTTAGCCAATCAGGACGCAGAACACAATGTTACACTATAAAAAAAAGCTACACTATGAAAAAAAATCAAAAAAATCTGCGAGGCCGCGAACAGTGAACCGCGATAGAGCGAAGGATTATTGTATTTTGTTATTCAGCATCAATACATTTGTCTGCTTTTTACTAAGGAATAATTAATTGAGGAATATACAATATAATAATACTATGATATATTTTTGACTCAGTGTTATGTATACTATAGCTTATATTCTTAAAGACCCTATTGAAACACTCAAATTCAGGTGAAAGACGCCGCTTATCAGTTAATCGTAAGTCGATCGATAAGGTCAATCAACTATAGATTAATGAATTAATCGATAATTTGCATCCCTAGTCGAATACATTTCGCAGCTCATCCAAGTTGCTTCTTCAGTTCTGGTCAGATGCTGGTGGACACTGCTTATAACTGGCTGCAGGGAGGAGCTAACTACAGTGACTCTGAAACTATCACACCTATTTGTTTACAGTTTCTGCTAGTTAGGTAAGCCTATTCAATATGCAGTGGGAGTGTGGGGAGTCTTGTTAGCATAGCCATTCAGGGCCATAATGGGTGTTTTCACACCTCTGGACCTGACCTGGCTAATCCTATCAGTAGGACTAGCCAGGTCAGTTAGCTCCCCCAGCCAGTTATAAGCAGTGTCCACCAGCACTCTAGCCAGAACTGAAGAAGCAGCTTGGATGAGCTGTAAAACGTATTCGATCAAATAAACTTTTGTCCAGTTGACAAATTGAATTTCTCCTTTTGCCATGGATTCTACCTGGACAACTGAGGCATTCTACATACTTCTTTAAATATACTTTAGTAAGTGGTTAATGTTCACATTGTCATACAGCGCTTTACCACCTTCAGATCCCTCAAACAGTTTTACATCAAGGGACCACTCACCCATTCAGACACACACACTCATTAAGTGGATTAAGTGCCTTTCCCAAGGACACTAACATCACACATCTGTGGGTGGTGGAATTGCACCGCCAACCTGTGGGCCAGTAGATCTGACTGGATTTGAACCACCAATCTTCAGATCAGTGGACAAACACTACCAACTGAGTTACTGTTGGTTACTGCCCTTTGGAATAAATAAATTCAGATTTCATATTTGTAATTTCTAATCATGCCTGAAAAAAATCAAATTGAAATAGATGAAGAGTGACTATCACAATACCCTCACTTCTAGCAAATTACTGCACCTTAATAGTCATTTGTCATTTGCGTACAACAGTATGCAAATGACATTAAATACTCTGTGCACTAATACACTAACTTTCACCTTTTAATCCCTTTCCACCTTTGCCCTGATTCAGCATGACACCTGTATAAATGATGTGAGACCCTCTTTGATTTTCTACCTGCTCTGAGTTAATGTTCAGAGATTAACAGTAGTGTCTCATGAGCTTTATCAGCTGCCCCGTTCTTAGAAATCCTATGAGCGATTGATGGGCTAAATAATTGAGTGGCTAAGTCTACTAGCCTTACCTCCCAGGGGTGCACAAAGTGGTTGGGAGGCTGCAGCACCATGGACAGCGACTCGGATAAACTGTCCTTGTGGAAAAGGTGAGCTTCACTTTCAACCATGGCACAAATACTTACAGGGACAAACACAGTGCCAACTCCAAGCAGAAGTCACATTGTTAAGTATTTAAAGTGCAAATTCAAAGTTAAAAGAAATTATGAAGATACATTAGCAGATCATAAATACAATATTGGGCAAAAATGACTCTAAAAATGTTAAATAAAATATACTAATGAAACTCCTAAGATAAAGATAATGAGACGTTTTGCCATTCACCCAAGTGGCTTCTCCAGTTCTGGTCAGACACTGGTGGATACTGCCTTATATCTGCCTGAAGGAAGGAGCTAACTGCAGAAACTAACACGCCTACTTGTTTACAGTTTGTTTATTAGCTAGGTCTGAACTGCACTAAGTGTGAACTGTGCCTGGGTCATATTTAAAGATCCCATGACATGGTACTTCTTGATGCTTTTATATGGCTCCTTAATGGTTCCCTAATACTGTAAATGAATCCTTCTTCAAAATCAACACTCAGTGCATGAGAAACAGAGATAAGCTGAGAAAGAGTAATTTTTCTCACTCAGAACACTCTATAATGGGCGTTGTTGCTTGAATGCAAATGAGGAGAAAAAGGCTGGCCAATAGTAGAAGGTGGGGGCGTGGCTAAACGCTCCGCTCTCTGCTCTGAGCGCTCTCTGATGCATTTCCTTGTTTTTGCACGGGGGGAGAGAGTTGAAGCGTTCCATTGAAAAATAAACACATTTCCACATAAAATAAAATTAAACCACTGCTGTTCAAAGGTCCAGAGGCTCAGATAAAGGACTTCCGAGCCTAGAAACACTCGGACGTGCCTCCAGGCAAATAAAAAAACGCATTTCGCATTGCCTAGCGCATTCGCAGTCCAAACTCTCTGGGCGTGATTTACAGAGACGCTGAGTACAGACAGACGGGGGTGGAACTGCATTTGCATTTCTTTTTTCGATCTGACGTCAATAAGGTGCCTTGTTCAAACTCGCCCATTTGAGCTCCTATTTTTTGTAACGCAGAAAAGGATCGCAAATGCTCAGTTTAGACATTTCGCAACTTTTAACCATGGGGGGGGGGGGGGGGGGGGGGTCACATTAACGTTCAAAAACCTCAGAAAGTGAAAATTTCATGCCATGGGACCTTTAATATCATCATTCAGACCCCTAACGGATGCTCTCACACCTACAGCTCTGGGAAAAAAAAAAAAGAGACCACTGCAAAAAGATCAGTTTTTCTGATTTTACTACTTACAGGTATGTGTTTGGACAAAAGGAACATTTTTGTTTGAGTCTATAAACTACTGATAACGTTTCTCCCAAATTCCAAATCATTTATTTGCAGAAAATGACAAATGGTCAAAATAACAAAAAAGATACATGTTTTCAGACCTCAAACAATGCAAAGAAACAAGATCAAATTTATTTTAAAACAACAGAATACTAATGTTTACACTTAAGAAGAGTTCAGAAATCAATATTTGGTGCAATAAGCCTTATTTTTAATCACAGCTTTCATGCGTCTTGGCATGCTCTCCACAAGTCTTTCACATTGTTCTTGGGTGACTTTATTCCACTCCTGGTGCAAGAACTGAAGTAGCTCAGCTTTGTGTTTGTGTTGGAATTCAACAGAGGCTGGAATGGAATGGCTGTAATACATGTAGAGATGCTGATTTCAGAAAAGCAGTGGTCCCTTATTTTTTTCCAGAGCTGTATTAGCATTAACATTTGATTTCTGAGCCCTCCATTCTTGTTCAAAGCTGGATTGTCTTTCCTAACAAAACATTCCCCTCAAACATTTCTTTTCTCTGGCTAAGATCTGTACTTCATTATCCTCAAAGAAGTGATTGTTTTTCCCATCTGTGCTGGTACATCCTCTTGTGAAGTGGCTGTTTTGTTTCTCCAATGAGCGCTCACTGTAGCCTTCACTACACTGAATGGACTAGACCACATTGCTTTGTTTGTGGCTTGAGGTTTTGTCCTTTGGGTGGACCACGTTATGTCTTAAAGTTTTTCTAGGTTTGAATAGACGGGGATTTCATGCTGTCTGGAAATCCTCTGCAGCTTTTCAGACAGACCAGCTGTGTAGGGAATCATTACACCTTTTTTTTCTAGTTCGGATTCTCTGTTATCCTGTTTTTAGCTGTCTTAGATCTATTGAAGGCCCATTTTGGATATCCACAATCAGAGAGGGCTTCTGCAGGCTTCGTTCTTTCACTTTTTCCTATGTACTTGTAAAAACCACTTGAGCCCTGTGTTGTAAAGTTTGAATAATAATTTAAATCAATCGATAATATAAATGGTCTCCCCTCCTCGTCGCTTTCTGAGAACAATCAATAATACCAAATGGGATATTCTTTCAACTGGATTAGTATATTAAAAATGTCTATTTCATTGCAGAAACACATCTCAAGAAGGTTAAAGGCCCTCTTCCTGATTTTAACGTATTCTTGTCAAGATAAAGTCTCTTCATCTCATGCATTATACAGTAAAAACAGATTTTAAAATCTAACCTGTTCATTTAACATAGCATTTTCTCGAGTAACAAAGAAGCTACTGAAAGGGGCACGTTGTTACTAAAAATTATGGGAAACTAACTGCCTGACACTGTACCAGACACTTGATTCTCTGTTATGGTGCATTTTCAAGAGTGACATGCTGCAATATTACTGTAGGAAAGTTTGAAATCGGGTACCGGTCCTTTAAGGCAATAAAGCATATTTTTAGTAAAAATTGGTTTGCATATAATTATGAAGAAACATAAAGTATTCAATATAGTAGAAAGACAGTTCTTTACGTGTAAATGATAAATGTGTCATCTGGAAAATGACCCTTTTGACAAATGCTGTTGCTGCATAAACATACATATTTTTAAGGTGAACTACGTAACTTTTCTGGTAAAGGATCCACCACTGCAAATTTCCATACACAACTTTTAGGTGGGTGGTGCGATTCCAGCTCCCACAGATGAATGCTGCCGTTGTGTCCTTGGGCAAGACACTTAACCCACCTCGCCCCTAGTGTCTGTGTACACTGGTGTGTGAATGTGTGTGTGATTGGGTGAGTGGTTCCTTGTTGTAAAGCGCTTTGAGTGCTTTGAAGGTGGAAAAGCGCTATATAAAGATGTAACCATTTACCATTACCATTTTAATAGACAAATGCAAGTTAGACAATTTTAATGCCATACAGCAGATAATTTCAGAGTTACATCACTATGGAGACAAGCAGATGACCCCTACACAAACACACATGCAGTGTTTGTACATGCAAAGTTTTCAAGATTATTATTATTTATTTTTTAAATGACTATATTACACATTCACTACATTGCCAAAAGTATTCGCTCACCTGCCTTGACTCGCATATGAATTTAACTGACATCCCATTCTTAATCCATAGAGTTTAATATGATGTCGGTCCACCCTTTGCAGCTATAACAGCTTCAGCTCTTCTGGGAACTCTGTCCACAAGACTTAGGAGTGTGTTTATGGGAATTTCTAACCACTCTTCCAGAAGCGCATTTGTGAGGTCACATACTGATATAGGACGAGAAAGCCTGACTCTCCGCTCTAATTCATCCCAAAAGTGTTAAATCGGGTTCAGGTCAGGACTCTGTGCAGGCCAGTCAAGTTCATCCACACCAAACTCTCTCATCCATGTCTTTATGGACCTTGCTTTGTGCTCTGGTGCACATGTCATGTTGAAGAGGAAGGGGCCATCTCCAAATTGTTCCCACAAAGTTTGGAGCATGGAATTGTCCAAAATCTCTTGGTCTGCTGAAGTATTTAGAGTTTCTTTCACTGGAACTAAGAGGCCAAGCCCAACTCCTGAAAAACAACCCCATACCATAATCCCCCTCCACGAAACTTTACACTTGGCACAATGCAGTCAGACAAGACCCGTTCTCCTGGCAACCACCAAACCCAGACTCCTACATCAGATGGCCAGATGGAGAAGTGCGATTCATTACTCCAGAGAACGCGTCTCCACAGAGTCCAGTGTCAGTGCTTTCCACCACTGCATCCGGCACTTTGCATTGCACTTGGTGATGTATGGCTTGGATGCAGCTGCTCAGCCATCGAAATTCATTCCATGAAGCTCTCTACACACTGTTCTTGAGCTAATCTGAAGGCCACATCATGTTTGGAGGTCTGTTGCAATTGACAACCCCAATTCCCAATCACTTCCACTTTGTTATAATACCACTGACAGTTGACTGTGGCATATTTACAGAGGTAATTTCATGACTGGACTTTTGCACAGGTGGCATCCCATCACAGAACCACACTGGAATTCACTGAGCTCCTGAGAGCGACACATTCTTTCACAAATGTTTGTAGAAACAGTCTGCAGGCCGAGGTGCTTGATTGGAACACCTGACACTGATTATTTGGATGGGTTAATGAATACCCACCCATCCATCCATCCATCCTTCTATTTTCTTCCACTTATCCGGGGCTGGGTCGCGGGAGCAACAGTCTAAGCAGGGACGCCCAGACCTCCTTCACCCCGGACACTTCCTCCAGCTCCTCCGGGGGGACCCCAAGGCATTCCCAGGCCAGCCGGGACACATAGTCCCTCCAGCGTGTCCTGGGTCTTCCCCGGGGCCTCCTCCCGGTGGGACATGCCCGGAACACCTCCCGAGGGAGGCGTCCAGGAGGCATCCGGAACAGACGCCCGAGCCACCACAGCTGGCTCCTCTCGACATGGAGAAGCAGCGGCTCTACTCCGAGCCCCTCCCGTGTGACTGAGCTCCTCACCCTATCTCTAAGGGTGCGCCCAGCCACTCTACGGAGGAAACTCATTTCGGCCGCTTGTATCCGCGATCTCGTCCTTTCGGTCATTACCCAGAGCTCATGACCATAGGTGAGGGTAGGAACATAGATTGACCGGTAAATTGAGAGCTCCCTCTTCACCACAACGGTCCGGTACAGCGACCGCATCACTGCCGACGCTGCACCGATCCGCCTGTCAATCTCACGCTCCATCCTCCCCTCACTCGTGAACAAGACCCCGAGATACTTGAACTCCTCCACTTGAGGCAAGGACTCCCCACCCACCCGGAGAGGGCAAGACCCCTTTTTCCGGTCGAGAACCATGGCCTCGGATTTGGAGGAGCTGATCCTCATCCCAGCCGCTTCACACTCGGCTGCGAACCGCCCCAGTGCACATTGGAGGTCCCGGTTCCATGAAGCCATCAGGACAACATCATCTGCAAACAGCAGAGATGAGATCCTGTGGTTCCCAAACCGGATCCCCTCCGGCCCCTGACTGCGCCTAGAAATTCTGTCCATAAATATAATGAACAGAACCGGTGACAAAGGGCAGCCCTGGCGGAGTCCAACATCCACCGGAAACAGGTCCGACTTACTACCGGCAATGCGAACACAGCTCCTGCTCCGGTCATACAGGGACCGAACAGCCCTTAGCAAAAGGGCCCCGAACCCCGTACTCCCAGAGCACTCTCCACAGGACCCCAGGAGGGACATGGTCGAATGCCTTCTCCAGATCCACAAAGCACATGTGGACTGGTTGGGCAAACTCCCATGCACCCTCGAGCACCCGATGGAGAGTATAGAGCTGGTCCAGTGTTCCCCGGCCGGGACGAAAACCACCCTGCTCCTCCTGAATCTGAGGTTCGACTATCGGTCGAATTCTCCTCTCCAGCACCCTGGAATAGACCTTACCGGGAAGGCTAAGGAGTGTGATTCCCCGATAATTGGAACACACCCTCCGGTCCCCCTTCTTAAACAGAGGGACCATCACCCCGGTCTGCCACGCGATGTTGCAGAGACGTGTCAGCCAAGACAGCCCTACAACATCCAGAGACTTGAGATACTCAGGACGGATCTCATCCACCCCCGGGGCCTTGCCACAGAGGAGCTTTCCAACCACCTCAGTGACTTCAGCCAGGGTGATGAACGAGTCCGCCTCCAAGTCTCCAGCCTCTGCTTCCTCCTCGGAAGACGTGACGGCGGGATTGAGGAGATCCTCAAAGTATTCCTTCCACCGTCCGATAACATCCCCAGTCAAGGTCAACAACTCCCCACCCCCACCGTAAACAGTGTTGGTGAAGCACTGCTTCCTTCTTCTGAGGCGCCGAACGGTTTGCCAGAATTTCTTTGAGGCCGTCGGATAGTCCTCCTCCATGGCCTCTCCGAACTCCTGAATGAGCTGAATGAATACTTTTGGCAATATATTGTACTAAATGATAAACTGCTGCAATCGCCATTATTGCATTTATTGACCAAATTCAATTAATCCTCTGCTAATCGTTAATCCCACTCATTAAAAGTGCAACTCGGCGCTACACTGAAACTCTTTAGTCAAACAGTTTGCAGCTGGCTTTGCTCCTGCTTCCACAAAGCACCATCCAGAGACCCACTGAGAACCATATGAAACTACCACACTTCTGGCTGCTAAGGCTAATTAACGACACAGTGAGGGCTGCTGTGCTGAGAGCCAAACTTATAGCATAACACAGACTTCAGTGTCCCTATAGTGAAATCCAGTTACGTAACATAATTAAATCACAACATTGTAAATAATTAAGATGTGTTTGATTTCATTTGGGTCCTATATTCTCATTACAATGTATAATGTTTTTCTTTTCCTCAGCTGTGTTCATTGCCACAGCGTGCCATCTGCCACTTCATTTGAGTAATTATTTAAATGTCTATGTTCGAACGATGTTATTTTAGAACAATAATTTGAGTTGAATTTTGTAGCTTCTTTGCTATTTTAGCAGAGTTTTATGGTGCTTTGTCCTGATATAATCCCCGATTTAAACATGACGTGTAAATCGTACATACATTTACACGTCATACCTGCCTGTCAAAGCCTGATCCCATCAGATCTCAGAAGTTAAGCAACGCAGGGCCTGGTTAGTACTTGGATGGGAGACCGCTGGGAATTCCAGGTGCCACAGTGGGACGCCAGTCGCAAAAACTGTTGTCGTCTTAGGCAAGACACTTCACCCACATTGCCTAGTATGAAAGTGGAGTGTGTGTGAGTGTTGGAGGGGTCGGAGGGGCCGATGTCGCAGATTGGCAGCCTTGCTTCCGTTAGTCTGCCCCAGGGCAGCTGTGGCTACAGAAAGTAGCTCACCACTACCAAGTGTGGAGTGAATGAACAATGAACTGTAAAGCGCTTTGGGTGTCATGAAAGGCGCTATATAAATGCTATTACTTAATTAATTAATTAATTAATACATTCATTGATAATAGTTTGTAGTAGTTTTTGCTGTTTTAAAGCTACCATCTGTAATTATTATTATATAATTACTAATGGTATTATTATTGTTGTTATTATTTTTTTCACCAGTAGATAGCGGATGTGAAACCTTTTTACCCCTCCCCTCACCTGTGCTCTGTGGTCTTTTCCTGTCAGGCCAAAGCAGGGTCAGGCTGGACAGTCTAGTTAGAAATGGTAGCTTTAAGCCAGAAAATACAATAAAAAAGACAAAATCTTAACTTTCAGCACCATGGACAGCTACTAAGCCAACTGCTTAAAGGGACAGTGTGTAAGATTTTTACCCGTTAATTCCTGAAATTGAAGATACCCATTCAAAAATACATTGTTTTCCAAGCCTTTTCATTTCCATCATGAAATCAAAGTATTCTTTTGGACTTAGATATAGTCACATAAAAGGGGGATCTTCCCCATGCAGAGGCAGCCATTTTGAATACGACAGCCGCAGAAGGACATTTGGGCTCCGCCTTTGCCTTCGGCAAGGCTCGTGGTTTTGGGTAAACAACACAAGCATGCTGCCGGATCAGACGTCGTAATGGATCTAACACGTGTTTTGGACTAAATTGTTTTACTGGATTTTATTCGCTGGATCCTTACGGACAAATTGAGAGCAAGTCTATGGTGAAATACAGAGTTTGACCTGTGGAAAGCATTCTAAGGTAAGCTAACCTCGTTTTGTGCTTTTCCGTATAAAAGCCCCATGTGCTCGGGGAGTGATTGTTTTGCAGGGAAATGAATTGCATAGTCAAAAAGAGGAGACAGTAAGGTTTCATTTGATGTGTAGAGTGTCATGGTACATGATCGGGAATGTGTGTTTTCATGAGAAAAAAAAACAAAAACAAACGGGACTGCGCGGCGCGCGGGTCCCTCAAAGTCTGCCGTAGCTAAAACAGAAAGTGCAATAGCACCATCCACCTATGCGCCACGAATCCTACACACTGGGGCTTTAATGATTGATTATACTAACTTGGGACTGGCACAATGAGTACAATGGCCGTTGTTATTATTCAAACGATTGATAACAATACACAGAAATCAAAACATCTGCCACGTGCTTGAGTCCATGGAGATGTTGTTACAGTTACAGAGTGTGTCGAAATGTACCCTGAAAAACATACATTCTTACTGTGAGCAGGCTCTCCTTTCTACAGATCTGACCAGTGACTTGGTCTGGTGGCACCACCTGCATTTATCCATAGCAATACATACATACATACACATACATATCACACAAGCATTTACAGATCCATGTAAGTGGTCTACTCTCAGAAAAGCTACACAGTGCAGCATTAAATTACTTTAAAGTCATGGTAGAACTTTTAATTATAATATTAGATTATTACTTTGGAAGCAGAGCTATGACTGTAATTAAGTACTATTACACAAAATGAGAGCAAAACAAAGGAATTTCAACATTTCAGCACCATGGACAGCTACCGAGTCAACTGCTCATGGTAAAAACTGGAACGCTATTTTGAGTTTCCACAATCTACCAGCTCTTTCAGTCAGTCTAATTATGTGTCTATGACTGCTTTACATGCATTAGAACATTAAGGCAATGCTATGTGGGCATAATTAAAAATGCATAATGCTTTTAAAACATTTATTACATGTCTTATCTCATGATTACTTGAGCTTTTTCACACATTGTCTGATTTTCACTGGTAAATTGTATCAAATTTTATGTTCCTGTATTACACAAAACTGACTCTTGTGAGCTTTAAGACATGTTAGAATGCTGTTGTGTTTTGTTCAGTTCACACATGTTTGAGTAACCCTTTATTATTAGCCTGTCTACATCTCCAAATCTCAACATGCTCTGACCCACTTTGTGATGTCATGTAGTGGTAGTTTTCATGTTTATAGCTCCCTTTTACCTGTGCTGTTTAAAAACACAGTGGATGGCATTGCAAGGTGGAGTGTTTTCAAGAACACAGCCTAAATATGTAGTATCTGTGTGTTAAACATGTGTGAATGAAACAAAGCAACCCCAGATATGTTTTTGATCAGAAAATAGGGCAAAATGGGCATGACTTGTCTTTAATTTTGTTAATGGAAAAACATGTGTATTCCGTGGTATGCAAGCATTTGAAAGCACTATGATGCCAAAGGTGGAAAATGCATTTAAAAACGCTATAATCAAAGGACATGGGTGTGATGGAATCCTGTTGGGAATACACCAGTGCGGACATAAGGTATTGACTTTTGGGTTGGGAATTTGAAACTGCTCTCACTGCTTTTACTCCTCAACACTGTGACTGTTAAAGAAGATGAGCTGGGGGTGAATAGCTGGTTGGTCCTATAGGAGGAGTGTATGAATAGGGGAGAATATTAGGTACACGTTTAAAGTAGCTGTTCATTTGTGGTGAAAAATGGACTGACTGAAGTTGAACTAAGGGTCAAGATGTCGATGGAGAATGTATGATGATTATAACCTTGCTTATAACATCTGAAGACAATCTTTCTTGTCCAGTTCTGGAGATGAGACAGTGTTTTGACAGTGCATCATCTTAATTAAAACAATGATAAATGTGTGCATAGATACGCAATAATTCTGAGAAAATAAACTGGAACAGATAGTCATCAGTCATTAGCGGTCAGCTTAGATTCCAGATGTAATTCTGAATGGTTTCATTATTATAATCAAAATGCACTTGTATTGTGCTACACGGGCTGTACAAAGTCTTTGAAAATACTACTTAGGGTTGTCAGAAGTATCGAAAATCAGATACTAAACAATACTAAAACTAGAATTGAAACTTGAGCAGGTATATTTAAAAAGTCACATTCACAGGACAGAAAATGAACCTTTTCTGAATAGTTTTAGAATGACCTTGAGCTGTTTCAGAAAAAGTATAAGAGCACATGGACGACTATACGCCCATGGACCATCTGGACCACTGCGGGATTACACATATATTATATAAGAAAGTACTATTATTTAATGTTGAAAGTCTTTTTTTTATTATCATTGTAGCATCAGAAACAGTATTACACATCGGTGCCACACAAATAGACTGAGACTTCTTTCCACAAGCCATCGGGCTAATCAACACACTGAAGAAAATTCCATGAACATGTTACTGATATCCAAAAAACAATCTTACACACACCGATGTCCATGCTGCTTTCAGCACTCTTGCACCTTACAAACCTCACCTTCACTTATTGCATGTTACATATTGCACATTTCATTCTACCTCAAACTTTCCGTCAGTCTGCCCCAGGGCAGCTGTGGCTACAATAGTAGCTTACCACCACCAAGTGTGGAGTGAATGAACAATGAATTATAAAGCGCTTTAGGTGTCTTGAAAGGTGCTATATAAATGCAGTTAATTATTATTTCCTTAAGTGTGTTTAAGTGTATATGTTTACCTGTATGTCTTATGTCTATTTATTGATGATGCCTGTGTACACTTCATGTCCATGAGTGTAGCTGTGTGTTTGTGTGCGTGTGCGTGTTTTTAGTTTAAATTGCACATTTGGTGTCTGGTGAAACGCAATTTTTCTCTGTATAATGCCTGTTACATAGTGAATTGACAATAAAGTACACTTTGACTTTGACTTTTGAGTCTATTCCTTTGTATCGAAATTGAGAATTTTAGTATTGTGTCAACACTTCTATAGTACTACAGTGGCTTGTTACATGCACACCAAAATGTGGTTATAATCTGATTTCTGGACATTTAAGATGGTTTAAATAACATGCAAACTGCACAATCTGATGTGGGTTATCAAAGGGACCATGATCACAAAGAAATTAGATGATCCAAGTCATTTTAATCATCTTATTGCTCCATAATCTTTGAGAGTGTGTAGCCACTGTAGTCAATCATTCAGACAGTGGTGATAAGTTACTTCTGTAGCCACAGCTGCCCTGGCATAGACTGGTGGAAGCAAGGCTGCCAATCTCTGCTATTGGCCCATCCAAAATGTAGGTGGTGTATCAGCAAACCCATCTCAAATCAATACAGGTTTCATTCACCTCATAACGGGGAAACTGTCCTCTGAGTTGTTTCTTTAACTAGGCCTGATACTAGTCCTTGCTCATCTATTATTCACAGCTTTTAAAATGTGCAGTATCAAAGAACCCGATAAAATAATAAAGAGGAAAAGTACATTGCTGTGAAAGTAAAAAACAGCAAAAACATCAATAGCTGTTTTTTTTTAATGTTTTAGTTTGAAGTGAACTACCTCTGGTTCACAGTGGATCCAAAGAAACACACCTACAGCCCATCTTATCTTTACCAGAGAGGTGCATTTCACAGGGTGTTTAAATTCATGAGAGTGGGTAGGGCAATGATTGTCTCGATGATGCCACGGTACTCTGGTTGTACCCAATCAACGTTCTTCTTTATCTTCTTTACCTGCTTCATAACCCATGTGCAATACTTATACTATACTACATTATGTGCAATACGAAATTACAACCTGTACCTTTGTATTTTATTATATTTTATTTAGGGCTGTCAAACGATTAATTTTCTTGATCGCAACTAATCTCAGAAATTTCATAGTTAATCGCGATTAATCGTGATTTGTTTTGCATGTTTAAAATTGATATCTTGCAGTAAGACCGTTCGAATCTAAAGTTAAACTCACAATGCAAAGTATTTCTCACCATTTTTTTAATTTTAAAAAAGTGCAGAGAAAGGAAAAAGTAACAATGAACCAGTAATAGTGCTTACTTTGAGAAATTGTAAATAAATGATTGAAGCCCGCTCGAGCTGCCTACGGATGCGTAGAAGGAACAAAATACTAGCAAACTCAAAATAGCACGTTTAACCGACAATGAGTTTAATTAATACAACCAAATGAGCTGCATATGGATGGTAGAATTGCGGAAAATGCTGGCAAACTCTGATCGCGATTAAAAAAATTGTTCGCGATCATAACTCTAATCGCGATTAATCGCGATTAACGCGTTAATATTCCCAGCCCTAATTTTATTACATATTTTTATTATATTGTTTACTTTTTTCCCTTGTATTTTTATTGCATGCTGTTAGTACTTCTTGACTATCTTAGCGAGTCAACGGTTCTTCTGATCCAAAGCATTTCATTGCATTGTTGACCTTGGGTTCATCCTACATATAACAAATAAACAATCTTGAATCTTGATTTCATGTGTTTTTTCAAGCCACATACGCCTCAGATTAGATTATCATCGGTTTAGTAAATGCACATTACGGCTCCGGTAACTCTTTTTGAATAAACCTGGAGAAAAACGTGCTTTTTCCACGTTATAGTATGCGTCACCTCTACTGCAATATCTGAGCAAGACTGCAATAACTTAAATATATATCATACTTAAATGTCTGCACTGAAGTGAGATACTTTCAATCTAATTCAAGAGATTCAAGATTGTTTATTTGTCATTTGCAGGATCAACACAGGGTCAACAATGCAATGAAATGCTTAGGATCAGAAGAACCCGCTGACTCGCTAAGATAGTCAAGAAGTACTAATAACATGCAATAATAGTACATGGTAAAAAAAAAAAGTGTTGCAAAAAGTGCAGGGGGAGAAGTAAACAATATAATAAAAATATGTAATAAAATGTAATAAAAGTACAATGTACACAGGTGCAGGTAGGATTAAATAAGGTTTAAGTAGAGTATTTCACAGATTGCACATAATATAGTGTAGTGTAAGTATTGCAGTACAAGTATTGCTATAATATAGTATAAGTATTGCACAGATTAGTTTGTGAGTATGTATAATGTAAATTGTACATATGAATAGTGACAATAAAAGGCATTCTATTCTAAGTGTTCTCTTATTGTAATGCTTTGCTTAGGGGAAACAGACCGATAACCAACAGCTAAATAGCTGTTGGTTATCGGTCTGTTTCCATGTCGAATAATCAGTGCACCTTACTTAACACATGCGACCCCTTTTGTTGTACAACACATAGACTTGGGCTATGTGCACGTAGGATTAAATAAAGTGTAAGTAGAGTATTTCACAGATTGCACATAATATAGTGTAGTATAAGTATTGCATGTGGATTTTTTTGTATTGCACATAATATAGTATAAGTATTGCACGTGGGTATTGCGCAGATTATTTTGTGAGTATGTATAATGTAAATTGTACATATGAATAGTGACAGTAAAAGGCATTCTATTCTAAGAGTGTAATGCTTTGCTTAGGGGGAGTTTAGCTGTTGGTTATCGGTCTGTTTCCATGTCGAATAATCAGTGCTCACACGCGACCTCTTTTGTTGTACAACACATAGACGGACTGTGTGCACGTAGGATTAAATAAGGTGTAAGTAGAGTATTTCACAGATCGCACATAATATAGTGCAGTGCAAGTGTTGCATGTGGATTTTTTCGTATTGCACATCATATAGTATAAGTATTGCACGTGGGTATTGCACAGATTATTTTGCGAGTATGTATAATTGTACATATGAATAGTGACAGTAAAAGGCATTCTATTCTAAGAGTGTAATGCTTTGCTTAGGGGGAGTTTAGCTGTTGGTTATCGGTGTGTTTCCATGTCGAATAATCACACGCGACCTCTTTTGTTGTATAACACATAGACTTGGGCTGTGTTTTAATGAATAAGTCATATGTGGGTTTATTCTGAGCGTATACTTCCCCAAAGTGGATCAGGCTCAAACGCGCACACTGTCTCTCTGTGTGTGTGATTGTCTTTGTACGGGACTGCTGCTGCTGCTGCTGCTGCTGCTGGTTATTATCCTTAACCCGAGGTGGAGGCAGCTATAAGCCCCCTGGGAGCCACGTCACTCCCCCTGGCATATTACCCGCACTCCGCTGTCCGCGTCCGGCAGCACACCGCCACGGAGGACGACACGGCACTCTGCGCGCAATGCTCTGCGAACTCGGGCCAACTCCGGCGATCCTCCTCGGCGAGGAGACGTGCGCGACTGGCAGTGGCATACAAGCGGGCTAAAAGCGAAACCAAACACCGCCAAATTAAGTCACGAGCGAAGGTCATTCCAAGTGGGAGCAAGAAGAAGAAGAAGAGCGGAGCCATGAGACGCGGCTGAGGGACGCGTAACACAACATCTGTGAAGTTGGGAATTTACGAGGAGCGAGGAGCGCGCTTTCCTTTTTTCCCCGGGATCCGCGCAGGGACAGTCGGAGTCTAAAATGCCTGTTAGGAGAGGTCACGTTGCTCCACAAAACACTTTTCTGGGCATCATCATCCGGAAATTCGAGGGACAGAGTAAGTCTCTTTTGTTCTTTTGTTTCAATATTACAAGTTATGGCGCATCTCTTGTGTCCGAGCCTTTAGAAAATGTCTTTCTGTGCGTATGCTTCCCTCAGTGCGCATCTGGGCTTCTTTTTTTTTTTTTTGAATAATTTAAACTTATAGCGTTCATTCAAGCTTTAAACCATTCACTCTGTGTATTTTTAAGTTAAAACTGAATTTACAACACTTTAGGAAAACAGAAGACACAGGCTATTTGATTACATTGGTTAATTTGTGGTGCTATGATCAATTTACTTGCAATAACCTGGCAACTAATGCGTAGTACAGGACTTTTTTTGCACTCATTTGTTTTTTGCACTATTTTTTATTACCATTACTGTGTTTTATAACCCATACTGTGTTGTAAATATCCTGCTCTGTTGTATATATGTACTTTTAAATGTCTGCACTGAAGTGAGATACTTTCAATCTCATTGTGAGTATGTATGATGTAAATTGTACATATGAATAGTGACAGTAAAAGGCATTCTATTCTATTCTATTCTATTCTATTCTATTCTAATCGGCACTATCGTATTGTCAATATTAGAGCTGCAACTAGATTAACCGATCTTATTAGTTGACTGGTCAGCAAATATTGTTTTTGATTTGTCGGCTAGTGAGTTTTACACAATTTTAATATGTTTTTGATCAAATTAAGGTTGTAGGCTATTTGGTGACTAAAGGCTTCTAGATAGAGAATATTTATGGATAAAGAGTAGGCTATTATTACAATGAAAATTTGAAATGATTTACTTTATACTTTAATATTTGTTGTTAAGGACATTTAGAGTCTGTAGTCCAAGTAATGGTTATGAAAATACAGTTACGATTTAAGATTCAAATGATTTTAGTAGGTCAAGATTCTGCCGATTAACCAGTGGAGCTCTTGTCAATACAGTTTCCTTTTGCTCTTTTCCAGATCGCAAATTCATCATAGCCAATGCCAGGGTGGAAAACTGCGCTATCATCTACTGTAATGATGGCTTTTGCGAGATGACCGGCTTCTCCAGACCGGACATCATGCAAAAACCCTGCACCTGCGACTTCCTCCACGGAGAACTTACAGATAAAGAGGCCATCAACCAGGTCAACCAAGCCGTGGCGGGGTCTGAGGAGAGGAAAGTAGAAATCACCTACTACAGGAAAGATGGTGAGTGTCAAAAACAACAAGGTCCGAGATGGGCAGTGAGATGTCAGGGTGCTGATGGGTGCCATTGGGGTAGTTTGGTGATAGGTGAGTCCCCTTGGTGCTGCTTCTCAAGGGTCACTCGGAGGTGTTGAAACTGTCACTCCAAATACAATCATTTGGTGGATTGGAAAAGAAGGGAGTGTTTACGCCAGGACAAAACTGTCATATACAGCTCTGGAAAAAAATAAGAGACCACTGCAAAATGATAATTTTTTTCTGATTTTACTACTTATAGGTATGTGTTTGGGCAAAAGAAACATTTTTCTTTGAGTCTATAAACTACTGACAACATTACCCCCAAATTCCAAATAAAATATTATCGTTTAGAGCATTTATTTGCAGAAAATGACAAATGGTCAAAATAACAAAAAAAGATACATGTTTTCAGACCTCAAACAATGCAAAGAAACAAGATCAAATTCATTTAAAAACAAAATAATGCTAATGTTTACACTTAAGAAGAGTTCAGAAATCAATATTTATCCCTTATTTTTAATCACAGCTTTCATGCGTCTTGGCATGCTCTCCACAAGTCTTTCACATTGTTCTTGGATGACTTTATTCCACTCCTGGTGCAAGAACTGAAGTAGCTCAGCTTTGTGTTTGTGTTGGAATTCAACAGACACTGGAATGGAATGGCTGTAAGTGGTCTCTTATTTTTTTCCAGAGCTTTATTCAGAAGAAGAACCTCGACCCAGTGTAATTAACATAACTATATATTGTGATACAAAATTTGGTGATACAATAGTGCTATCATGGATTGTTAGTGTTTTTTTGCCATCTTTTAGCCGCTTATTTTGTGACCGCACTGCAGTTTTGCTGCTTATTAAGGAAACATGTTTTTGAAATGCACTTGACTTCACTATTCACTGTTTTGAGGATTAAAATAGTTGTATTTCACATTCACTTTGCACAAGTAGTGGTTTAACAAAAAAAATATTGTTGATAAAATGTATTATAAAAGTAAAGGTTCTTAAAAAAACAGCAGTAAATATGGATTATATGTACGGCCATATCGTGATAATATCATATTGTATCCATGTATTGTGTATTGTATGGAATCGTGAGGTCCTGTGATTCTCAGACCTATTGTGCATAGAGGTGTTACACATAGAACCGATTTAGTTGTTTATTCGATGAATCAGTTGATGTTGTCTCAGTTGATCAACATTTGTATTAGCTGACAATTGTATTTTGCTTATGAGGATTTTTATGGGACAGCAGCAGAAAGGAGTTGGTCTGCTAAAGATTTGGGAGTGAATCATGAGTTGAATTTGTCTTTTATATATAAATACACCATATCCTAGTACTTCTCTGCATAAATCCTTGTTTTTACATGAACTCCAGCGCAGGTGTAGTCTTGTTAGTGCAGTTTGGGTCAGATACACAGAGATACGTAATCATTTTGAGAGCTTTTGCCCTGCCCACTTCTTAGTCAAAAGTCTTAGTGATCTCGTCAGATCTCAGAAGCTAAGCAAGGCCGGGCCTGGGTAGTACTCGGGCGGGAGACCGCTGGGAATTCCAGGTGCCACTGTGGGGAGCCAGTTGCAAAAAAAAAAAAATGTCACTGTGTCCTTAGGCAAGACACTCCACCCCCATTGCCTAGTGTGAAAGCGGTGTGTGCGTGAGTATTGGTGGTGGTCGAAGGGGTCGATGGCGCAGATTGGCAGCCTCCAGGGCAGACTGACCCAAGGCCTGCAAAAAAAGTAGCTTTCCACCACCAAGTGTGGAGTGAATGAACAATGAACTGTAAAGCGCTTTGTGCGTCATGAAAAGCGCTATATAAATGCAATTAAGTAATTATTATTCCACTAATCAATCAGCAGAACATGTCTTTAGTCAACCAAGAATTTATTTAGTCGACTACAGCCTTATGAACCATAATGAAGGAATACACCACAAATGTAAAGAATTTTTATTCAATATTTATTATAAAGACACTTTTGGCATGTGTTTTAGAGCCTGTCGTCCAAGTAATGATTATCAAAATGTGATTATAATATGAGATCTACAACCCTAGTAACCCGAGTGACCATAACGAAGGAATGCAACGTAAATATATAGACGAAAGATGGAAGAAATCCCCTTGTGAGAATATTTGCCTTACAAAATATGAACGTAAGGTAATGAGAGGGTTGCAAATAGGACTGCAATTTCAAATCCAAATTGCAATTCAAATCAGAAAGGGCAAATCGCAAAGGCTGCAATTATTCATGATACAGGATTTCCTCTGCAAACAGCGGAATATCCTGTCTCTGTGGGGTGTAGTGATAAAACCTGCGGGTTAAGATCTCTACAAACAGGCTTCTGTCAAATGTTAATGATGCTGCTGTGTGTGAAGTGTGACCTTTGATCTCAATATTGATTTTTGAAACGAAAATTTCAAATCTAATGAACAGAAAATTGCAGTTAGAAATGTTTACAAAATTGTTCAACTATGGATAACAAAAATTTACATTGACAAAAAAATTATCTTTCATTTATGTAATTAATTTTTCATTTATTTAATAGATTTTTTTTTTTTTTTTTTTTTTTAGGACCTAACAATGTATTTAAACAATGATTCTGGATTTTTTTTTTTTTTTTTTTTTTTTTTTTTTAATACAGACCTTACATTTTCCTCAATTTAAAATTTTATGAGGATTAAAATTATACTTGTAACACACAATCGTACCCTAAAGGTGCATTGTGTAACTTTTTTGGTGGAAGTCCGTCAAATGTCATGTCAAATCTCAAATTGTTTGAAATGTTTCACAGTATGGTTTTAACCCTTTTTATCTTCACAGAGACCAAACCAGACAAAGTTACAGGTCTGATCTGTGGAGTGGCGAATGCTGGTTTTTCTAGGCATTTTTGAGAGATAAAACCACCTGTAATTGAATAAATGTAAGGTAGAGCTGTTTAATGTCATACTGTGGAACATTCCAGGCAAAGCGAGAGGATTTCAGTGAAGAAAAGCTTTTGACAGACGCTCCACCAGAAAAGTTACACAATGCACCTTTATGTAAAATCAGTTACATCTAATAGTCAAGTATACAAGGAATTCTGTATACTGCTGGTCACATGGGTGGATACAGAGCAACCAATTAAGATATAATGTGTTATATTTCCGGTCATTTATTAAATCCATGCTCATAATAGAAAGAAATCTGACCTTAATCACATTTAAAAGGGCATATCCAGTCAGCATTAATCTTGTCAGTAGATACAATCTCCAACCATAAACTATCTGAGCCAGACCTCCCATCCATTCATACATTTTTCAGACATTTATGATCTTGTATTTGTAACCTTATATTTTGGTGATATTTTTTATTTTGTTAGCTGCAATGGAATCTTCTGACACCACATCACATTAATCTTAGTTTGTGAATAGATGCTTACAATTATATATATCGCTGTCAGTGCATACATTGAGGCATTTTATGTGTGCAGGATTTTATATTGTAAATGATATATGTAAATTCATCAAAAATCAATTGTGTAATCTCACATTCTGTCCACATTTGGGCAGAGACACCAGTATAATGCATTGTAGACACTCACGTAATATTGATTTTGATAGAAATTGTTTTAAGCACTTTTGTAGAATTGATTGGGAGGAATCATCGGTCTTAACTTATCAATAGTGGTAGTGGTGGTGGTGGTAGTAGTAGTAATAGTAGTAGTAGTAGTAGTAGTAGTAGTAGTAGTAGTAGTAGTAGTAGTGGTAGTAGCCTTTAATAGCAGCAGCTGTAGTATTGGTGATGATGGTACTATAGGTATACCAACAAAGTAAAGTAATCAGTATAAGTTTGAGTGGTAGTACTACATGTTAATTTGATGTTTAACTAATATTTTGGACACATGTTTGAGTAATTCTTTCTTATTCGTCTGTCTACATCTCCAAAGCTCAAAATGCTCTGTTCCACTTTGTGATGTCATGAAGCTGCAGTTTTCAAGTTAACAGCTTCCACCTTTTACCTTTTGTTCTGTAGAGATTGGCAATTCCAGGGTTGAAATCATCCAGATAGTGTAGTTTAAAAACACAGTGAAGCATTTCTTGTATTGTGCTTCACTGTTCCACCTTGTGATGTCAAGGTGGAACTTGACATCACACGGTGGAACAGAGTGTCTTCCTCTTGAGGAGAGAACTCATCCTTAATATGCAGGTAGGGTATGTTTTTGATGATTATAACATAGACCAGAAAATAATGTAATCTGGGGCCTTTAAAAGTCAGTTTTGTAGGGATTTTTACAAAATTGTAAAAAATAAGGAAAATTGTATAGATTTGGGTTCTTGTGATCTATTTCCTTGTTAAAATGCTTGCTATTGCTGCACCATAACTATTAATTTAAGTGAAGAGTCTTGTAATTTGATATATTGTGATGAGCCATGATATTATTATGAGACCTTTGACGATATGACATCATGATATTTTGGTTAGTAATACATCCCTATATACTAGTGTACTTTCACAGTCCAAGGCTTGTGCTCTGTAAAGCCCTATTCTTAGATTGAAAAAAACAGCATGTGCATTAATCTTTGTTGCGTGTCTCCAATCATGCAGCTCACAGAATGTATAAAATATTTAATAATGGCAGAACACCACCTTCCATCCCCCAGTGCTGAGTGCGCAACCAGCCACCCTCCTGATACTAACTCACCTCTGTATCATCACTCCATCAGATACTTCAAATGCCTCCAGTGTGACGAGAATACAAAAACACATCAGGCATGTGTCTTGTTTTACATGCGCTGGGTGATTTCATGATGAGCCTGAGATCAAGCTAGAACCAAGATTCAAAGGTTTGGGGTTTTGACAGTGTGAGAGATGCAGAGCACCAATCCTAAAAGGATATTTTCATTTCAGGAAGAGAGGCTTTGTTTTTTGGCTTTGTTGGGGTGGAGAGAAGTAGTTTAGTACAAGGCGTAAATGAAAGAGCAGTAGAAAAGTAGGAGAAGTAGTAGTAGGAGTAATAGAAGTAATAAAAGCAGCTGTTGTAGTATCAGGACCATAAATTGTATTTGTACTCATAGGCATTCTAGCTGTGTGTAAATACCATACTGTGGAACATTCCAGGCAGTGTAATAACATTTCGCCAGAAAAAAAATACAGACCTGATGGACCATCCACCAGAAAAGTTACACAATGCACCTTTAAATGTACAGTATTGTTTATTATTATTGTGATACAGAATCTGAGATTGAACATCAAAAACTTTAAAACCATTATTATAAGGTACAATCTCCTTTCAAAATCCATCATTCTTAAAGGTGCACTATGTAACTTTTCAATTGGGGAGTCTGCCATGTGCTTGTTACCACAGAGATACACTATATTGCCAAAAGCATTCACTCACCCATCCAAATAATCGAATCAGATGTTCCAATCACTTCCATGGCCACAGGTGAATAAAATCAAGCACCCGGGCCCGCAGACTTTTTCTACAAACATTTGTGAAAGAATGTGTCGCTCTCAGGAGCTCAGTGAATTCCAGTGTGGTACTGTGAATGGATGCCACCTGTGCAACAAGTTCAGTCGTGAAATTTCCTCGCTCCTAAATATTCCACAGTCAACTGTCAGTGGTTTTAGAACACAGTGGAAGTGATTGAGAATGACAGCAACTCAGTCACAAAGTGGTGGGCCACGTACACCAACAGGGCGGGGTCAGCGGATGCTGAAGCTCATAGTGCACAGAGGTCTCCAACTTTCTGCAGTCAATCGCTACAGACCTCCAAACTTCATGTGGCCTTCAGATTAGAACAGTGCATAGAGAGCTTCATGGAATGGGTTTCCATGGCCGAGCAGCTGCATCCAAGCCATACATCACCAAGTGCAATGCAAAGTGTCGTGTGTTGTGTGATGTAGTGGTGTAAAGCACGCCTCCACTGAACTCTAGAGCTGTGGAGACGCGTTCTCTGGAGTGACGAATCATGCTTCTCCATCTGGCAATCTGATGGACGAATCTGGGTTTGGCGGTTGCTAGGAGAATGGGACTTGTCTGACTGCATTGTGCCAAGTGTAAAGTTTGGTGGAGGGGGGATTATGGTGTGGGGTTGTTTTTCAGGAGTTGGGCTTGGCCTCTTAGTTCCAGTGAAAGAAACTCGGAATGCTTCACGAAACCAAGAGATTTTGGACAATTCCATGCTCCAAACTTTGTGGGAACTATTTGGAGATGGCCCCTTCCTCTTCAACATGACTGTGCACCAGTGCACAAAGTAAGGTCCATAAAGACATAGATGAGAGAGTTTGGTGTGGATGAACTTAACTGGCCTGCAGAGAGTCTTGACCTGAACCCGATAGAACACCTTTGGGATGAATTAGAGCGGAAACTGAGAGACTCATCCAATATCAATATGTGACCTCACAAATGCGCTTCTTGAAAAGTTGTCAAAAATTCCCATAAACACACTCCTAAACCTTGTGGACAGTGTTCCCAGAACAGTTGAAGTCTATAGATTAAGAATGGGATGTCACTTAAGTTCATATGCGAGTCAAGGCAGGTGAGAGAATACTTTTGGCAATACAGTGGTCCCTCATTTATCACGGTGGTTACGTTCTAAAAACAACCCGCAATAGGCGAAATCCGCAAGTAGTCAGCTTTATATTTTACAATTATTCTACATGTTTTAAGGCTGTAAACGCCTCACCACACACATTATACACTTTTCTCAGACTGGCATTAAAGGAAAAGTAACGTTTTTTTACAATTTGAGCCTTATTTCGGTAATAAAACAAGTTGTTTTACTCACCCATAGCACTTTGGTGTTATATGGAGCACTTCCAGAGATGTTTTAGATTTGTGGTTAGCCTAGCGCAACTTCTAGCCATAGCTTGGGGCATATAATATATTCCCCAAGCATGTAATATGCCCCGTGCGGGCTCCAAATAGCACAAACTTTAGCACTTTTCCAATCATAGAAGCCCAATATCTTAGTCTACGATTTCGTTTGAAGCAAAAGTGGCCTGTAATCCGAGATTTATCCATAGTTTACAGCTTTGCGTTTCATGTTTGGGTCCCGGGAGCTGAGAGCACAGTACGCGCATGCGCACTGGCCTCCTCATCTACTCGAAACTATGGCTAAATCTCGGATTACAGGCCACTTTGCTTCAAACGAAATCGTAGACTAAGATATCGGGCTTCTATGATTTGAAAAGTGCTGAAGTTTGTGTTATTTGGAGACCGCAAAGTAATGCCCCAAGCACTCAAGTTTACGGATACTCTACAACATAACTTCTACGAAACTGCTCAAAATGACACCAAACTGCTATGGGTGAGTAAAACTACTTGTTTTATTGCCGAAAGAAGGCTCAGATTGTAAAAAAAAACATTACTTTTCCTTTAACATTTTCGCACATTTCTCTCTTGTTTAAACACACTCAAACTTCTGTAGATTTTCAATAAAAAAGCACAGTATTATAGAATGAAACCAAAGATCAAAGCCTGTTTTCAGGCCCTAAACATATTGCATGTATTTCAGAGTTCCTCTGACCGGGCCTTTTCGTCCTGGCGCCGCTCCACTGTTGCGGGTTTTGTTGGGGAGAAAACTTGCAAACATACAGCACTTCAGAGTCACACTGCGATCGAACATTATATAAATCTGGCAAACTGAACACATTCTGTACAGGAGACACAGCTCGGAGGAGAATGACTGACGAATCAGCAAAAGTCTACAGTCTCTTAGCCAATCAGGACGCAGAACACAATGCACGTTGATACCCTAAAAAGTTAGAATAAAAAAATCTGTAGAACAATGAGGCTGCGAAAGGTGAACCGCATTATAGTGATTGACCACTGTATAGTGTATTCTTGCTTAAAGCAATAACATTGTCATAGAGACAAAAATGTAGGCAGACCCTCCCCCGGAAAAGTTATATAGTGCAGCTAATGTTAATTATCCACAGTGTAGAGTTAAACTTATGTACAGCATTTATTTCCCTATACTGGTGTTTTTATTGTTCAAAAATAATTTAAATAATTTAATGTATTTTTACTAGCCTCTCCACAGATTTGACCTGTTCTCCACTAAAAGCTAAATTTAATACCATACTGTGGAACATTCCAGCTTTCTCCTTGCTGTTGGTGAAATCTCCAGCAGAAAGGTTACATAGTGAACCTTTAAACCTGTCTTTCCCGGTACATTTCCCCATGGCCATTCATACGGTTGGTGCTGTTATATATGAATGGTGAAGCTCATAGACAGTGTTGCCTGAGTCACAGAGAATTAATGCGATGTTAGCTTCCAGTGGCACAAATCCCCTGACAGTCCAGCTCCTGCCGCGATCACATGGTACGGTCAGCACACAGAGCCCCCGGCGCAATATAGGCCACGGACCACAGCTCAGCCCTGGCACTGTACCTCCAGAGAAGACATCTGTATTGTAATAGAGGGCATTCACGGGTGGGAGATAATGACAAAAGACATACCTCAATGTTTGTTTTTTGTTTAAATGATTGATAATGGTAGTGAGTAATCTGTAATGTGTCTGTAAAACTTTTTGGTTGAAGATCAACAAATTAGTTGGAAAATTAAAGGTGCACTGTGTAACTTTCCACACCTGCATATCTCCATGTTAATGTTATTGCTTTGACTAAGATGTTCCACTATATGGCATTAAACTTATTACGTAAATGTATTTATTAGTGCTGTCAAAAATATTGCGATATTAATGAGTTAACGCAAAACAATTTTAACGCCGTTAAAAATTACAGGATCCGGCTATAAACAGGAAGGAAAACTATTTGTATGAAACTGAGAAGTCACCGCTGGAGGAGGTGGGCCAAAGCACGGCACGGCTGCACATGCACACGCAGGACTTCACCACACAAGCTCTGTGCAGGTGCTGATGCCACCCGCACGAGGAAAACACGAAACAAAGTCTGCTCCAAAACTTAAGGCGAATCCCCACCCACCCCCGACAAGGACCGCGGACAGTGACAGAAGCCCCACAGCCATGCGGCGACACCATCGGCTGCAGCCCGGCCGCGCAGGTGTGTACCCAAGCCACAGAACGCCAGACAACCGAGCATGGCATGGCCCAAAAGTCCCAGCATGAGTGCGCCCCTAGTGCAGCAAGCGCTGGGACAGACAAACACAGTTGCACTAACTGGAGATTAGGGGTGGGCGGTATAAACGGTATAAACGGTATGCGGTATAAATTTGGCCAACGGTAGAGATTTGGGTTATACCTTCCTATCGCGATAGTTCATTGCGTCACCACAACAAGGAAGGAGGAAAAATCGCTGCGAGCAGTGAGCACATGGAGGAGGAGGAGCAGCGCAGAGATGAAAGAGTTCCGCTTTTTTTTTCAGCCGCGGGGTCATCTGAATACGGGGGAATCGTCCCGTATTGAGAAACAAAAGAACGTGTCTCGTATTAAACTTCTACCGGAGCACGCCGCGAGCACGCCGCGCACGCCGCGCCGCGAGCACGCCGCGAGCTCTTTCGCACAGCGTGTACCGGGGGTGCATGTCGGATGTCGCGCACAGGAGTCCAAGGAGCGCTCAGGGAGTTAGTGTGTTTGCTCAGACACATAAAACATTAGGGGGAACATTGGCGGTGACACTCAAAAGCCAAGCCAGTCTTCAAGTGGGAGGAAAAAAGTTTTCACTACACACGAGCAGTCTATCACCCGGGCATTTTCAAAAGGCGTAGCTTATGATAAAAAAGCCAGCGGTGGATTGACATAACGAAGTCCATCGCAATATTCTTGTGTAACGACACGGTCCCTTTTCAAACCGTAGAGATAAGCGGCTTTTTAGGCATGGTGAAGACGCTGGATCAACGGTACATGGTACCAAACCGCAAATATTTTAGCCAGGTGAAGTGCCCAGACTGCATGACGAGGTCCGCAATCAAGTGGGAAAAGAGCTTCGTGACATAAAACACTATGCAACCACCACGGACTTGTGGTCGAGTCGCACTATGGACCCGTATATCAGCCTGACAATCCACTTTATTGACGACAACTGGAAGTTGTGCGGCAAATGCCTGTGTACGGCCCATTTCAACAGTACATGTGTACTGCAAACATCGTATTTCCCTGACGACCATACAGGGGAGCCCAGGGACTCAGGGAAGCGCTCGAGTCATGGGAACTTGAAGAGTTGCAGGTATGCATCAGCACTGACACCGGCGCCAATGTTAAAGCAGTTTCATTTTCGATTTACATTCATTCATTCATTTTCTTCCGCTTTTCCATTTTCTGGGTCGCGGGGGCAGCAGACCAAGCAGTGTTCTGCTGCCCACAGTGGGTCCACAGGAGGATGGCTCACGTCACAACAGGCCTTGATGTATCTTCTGCCATGGGGGCTACCAATGTCCACAGACACTGGGGGCGAGGTTAAGTGTCTTGCCCAAGGACACAACGGCAGCGCTCATCTGTGGGAGCTGGGATCATATGCGGTCAACCCGTCAAGAGCGGGATTCAAACCGCTAACCCCTGGATCACGAGACATATGCTCTACCAACTGAGCTACTGCCGCCCCTATTTACATTGCCTTGTTCAAATTTTATACTGCTTGAAAGTGAAGTTCCTTGTTTTATGTTTTTTTACAATTACAGTTTTGCACAATACATTTTCTTGTAGTAATATTCTTGACGTTTATGTTATTTAATAGTTTAAAAAACAGCTTCCTGCTTGAATGCTTTTTCCATGTGCTCTGGTGACCATTAAGAAGCTGTTAATACTGTTACATACCAAAGTATACCGTGATATATACCGTCTACCGTCTATGGTTCAAATTATACCGTAATATAAATTTTAGGCTATATCGCCCACCCCTACTGGAGATTATTGGACGTCCCTCAGTAATGAGAACTACCTCAGGGTCACTGCACATTAATTCACCCTCAGTGGGAACTTCAGTCGCTTTGACTGTTATGAAGAGAGAAGAGAAGCACTTCACTCACACTGATGCAGAGCACGTCATGAAAGTGGAACATGAGAGTGGAACATTGAACACAAAGTTATATCACTGACAGTTGTTATGGTTTGCACAAATCGCTGCCTATCTACTTTTCTATGTTGATACGAGTATTAAAATGATGATTCAAGGGACAAAAATGTGAGATTATTTTGTGATTAATGGTGAGTTAACTATGACTTTCATGAGATTAATCGCGATTAAATATTTTAATCATTTGACAGCACTACTATTTATTCAATTGCAGATTTGTACAAAACATGTTATTTGAGCAGGTCCACAGATCTTACCTGTAACTTGGCCTGGTGGCACCACCTAAATATATAGATAAAAAAAAATTACATAGTGCACCTTTAAAGCCACAGTATGAAACTGACAAAAAATTGTTTTTTATTATGGTTCTGTTTATTGCACTGACAAGCATGTCCTTACGAGGAGCTGGCTTGCAACTCCTCAAACCTGACTCGTATTTGGCCTAGACGGCCTCCACCTGCTTGTTTCCATGGAAATATTGTTTCTTTTCCAGAGTATGGCATAAAACTTGTATATCTCCATCGATACTGTTAAGAAATGTTGTTTTAAGTTTCTATTTTGACTTTCCACCTCCAGAAAGTTACATACTATCCCTTTAAATGTGAAGAAATGTCACGTTTGGACGATAATGTTTCAAGTTCTTCGTATTTTCATGTCAGCCATTTTTGTAGGTTTGCTTAATATTATAAATAGCTTTAATACAACCATTTGGTATTAGTATTTTGTAGACAACATATCACCCATCTCTTAATTATAAAATGTGTGAATTTTTAATAAGAAGTTTGATTGGATTCTATGTTGAGATACATGTTTCATCTACCATCATCAAACTGCTTTTTCATAATCGGGAAGAAAACCAGAGCCAGCTGCTCCACCACCAAAGTAGTGTCTCCAAAAGACAATTACATGAGACAATTACATGAGGCACTTGAGGGCTACTTGGAGAGGGTACCAGGTCGCACAAGTAGGAGATGGTTAGAGTAATTGGAAATATGGGGAAGAAATTAGAGCTGGTGATAGATTGTTTACACAAGATAATATGAAAATTGTAAGTTTGGTATGGAAAGTTACAATATTGAGTAATTATCTGCATTTTTTTTTTTTTTTTTTATACAAATAGATGGCAGATGTGAAACCCCTCCCCCTCACCTGGCCTTTGTTCAGACTCACCTGTGCTCTCTGGTCTTTTTCTGTCATTCCAAAGCTGGCAGAGTATCAGACAGCAGTAATGTAGACAGCATTTAGTGGTGATATGTATGCAACAAGGGCAGGTCTGCTAATTACAGATGGTAACTTTAAAGGTTTAGGTTGTGCTTTGTTTCATTCGTACATAGTAGAGTAATCCTGCAATATTTGGATTACGTTTGGGAATCCATTTGAGAGAAGTCAGCCTAAATATGCAGGTTTTGTGTTTTAAACGTGTGAATGAAGCAGGAGGAAACAACATTATGCAACAAAGATCAGAACATAGGTTATATTATTATATACATCCATCCACCTTCTTCTGCTTACTCCATTTCTGGGTGGCGGGGGCAGCAGTCCAAGCAGATCTGCCGCCCAGGACACAATGCACCAGCCCCCATGAATCCTCCCGCGGGTGGTGGGTCCAAGGGAGGATGGCTCACGTCACAACTGGCCTTGATGTACTTTTGTCATGGAGGCTACCAGTGCAGATATTATTATATATATATCATTATTATTATTATTATTATTATATTATTATATATTATTTATTATAAGAAAAATGCTAAAGAATCTGATAAAAAGTTGATATTTTAGATTTTTTTATGAAATACTTGATCCTCAACCAAGAAATTTACTGATGTGTTTTCTAAGGGAAAGCAAAATACTATTGTATCATTATTGAGAGAATAAAAAAATTTAAATCCAGATATAATTTTTTTTGTCGATACCATCAAGATATATTGAGATAAATTGTTGAAGCAAGATTACGTCAGTATTAGTAGTACATTCATTGACAATTTAGTTCATAGCTTTGTAACTGGATAAACATAAGAATTTAGACTCCAGGACAATGAAGCAGACACTGCAGTAGTGAAGAGGAGGAGATGAAGAGGCTGAGGTGGCTGTTGGTTCTACTGCTTCGGGGGCATTGCTGATGGTGAGCACAATTTCCAACAGGTTCCAACCATGGGGGTCCAGTATAAGCATCATTTGAATTTTATTTAATCAATCTATCAATATTTTGGTGTATAAATGTCACTTATTGCTTCTACTGAACAAAAAAAAACAAAAACACTTATTACAGATTGTACATGGTCACCTCGATATTTCAATGGTGATACTATAAGCATAAAGTATAATTTGTTTTACCAGTTTTTTGCTCAGATGGTTTTTGACTGTGGAGGTGTAAATTAGACTGGGCCCACCATAGTCTAATTATGTAGTATTAATGGGAAACACTGGTGAGTAATGGCAGAATTGTGGACTGTGATTGGCTGAAAGCAGAAGTTGGAAGATCTGAGCAGCGTTGAATCCTTGATTGAATTCAAATTTGAATAAAAACACTAAATAAATAAAACATGAGACTGAACATTTGAAAATAAATGAATATGGCGGCAGTAGTAGAAAACAATAATTTCTTATTTTGCACTGAATGTTTACCCAGTGACTTTGTGTCCTATGTAGGAATCTTCCATGTTTGTGATGACTGGATCAAGACTGAGATACTGAGCTCCAAGAGGATTTTGGGTGATTTTTTTTTTTACACTCTTTAATCTCCAACGTGATGCCAGTTAATACAGACTTTCTTTACTGTAGCATATCCTGTTAGCAGAAATCGTATCGCATCTGTGCATATGCATAATACAGCAATCATAATTGGAATCCTAAACATGACTTGATATAATTATTACAGACCTTTTCTAGACATGCAGGCCTGCAACAACATGACATCCAACCTCAACTATTGGGTGATGTCCATGCTCTGGCATAGTATAGAATAGCATGGCCCCATTATGTTACAGTACAATGTGTTCCATGGTTTTGTTATTGCTAAACCATCCATAGACTTGTTTCCATCTACGATAACTAGCGCGCCCTGCTGCACACAGACCTCCTCCTCCTCTGAGGTGCATCCAAACGTCATGTTGTAAATGTTTAAAGCTTGGCAGATGAAAGCTGCATAGACCCCGCTGAACATAAGCACGGCCCTGTCTTGCAATCCTCCCAGAGCCTCACACTCTACTCCTAATACTGCTCAGAGGAATTTGGAGTGAGTTTCAGTGCTCATGAATAAAGATGTCAGCTCTGACAGTGCAGTGACTGGGAATGAGCAGCTTACAGAGTAAATGCATTAAACTGGTATGGAGGGAGGACACAATCCGCTCCTGCTATAGGCCAATGAAAGATTCATGGCTTGGATGGGAGCGATGGCCCTATTGATTCAAGTCTGTTTTCAAATAGAATCTGGCCTGAAAGAGGATGGGTTCCATGTCTCCTCTCTCCTTGGTGTTTTTAAAGCCATCACTTCCAATGCAAATGAAATAATCTGTTTTATTAAAGCTCTCAGAACTATCTCCTGAGTTGGCGCGACACTCAGCGGCATTAGCTGTCTACTCCTGTGGCTCAGACATATCTGGGGGGGTCATTACGATCTGCTGGACTGAATTTCTGTTTGTTTTTCCTGTCCATCAAGAAAGGTCAGGATTTTACAGAACCATGTGACGTGAAAAGCAACAAAGCTCTGGCTCTTTGCACTGAAAAGGCAAAAAGTTAAGCTGCTTATGCCTATGCTTAGAAATTAAAGTAGTGGAACAATGAGGTCTGCCAGCGCACACGGCCTGTAGCTCGGTGTTTGCTTTTCATTTGGCGTGCTCCCCTCCGCTGAACCACGAAGGTACCCCACACATGTCCCCCCCTCTACCATACATAATCAATGAGATAAATGCTCCACCATGATGGCTCTGAAAAGCTATCCTATTCCGTGGGGTGTAATAATACTTTGTACTTCAATGAGTCTTAACAAAGGGAAGCCGACACCGTGCAGCAAGGAGAAGTTAAATGGATAATGGCTACATAACAGCACCATCTTAGCAAGGAGCGCTGAATGATCCGGGACATGTGGTGTGCGTGGGTGCAGGGTTTCATAGGTGACTCCCCACAGAGAATAAGGACGGGCCTCGTGTGCACCCCTGCCGAGCGTCCCATGGCTGGGGTGAAAAGCAGAGGGGGGGTGAGGGGGTGGGGGGGGGGGGGGGGGGGGGTGACAGTGGGCGAGGTGTGTACTTGGACACTTGGATGAGCAGCCTTCAAAGAGAGATATCTATATTTTATCACAGGTTAGTCTCTACAGCGCCGCGGTATGAGGTGACTGCACACACACTACTCTTTCGTCAGGTTTCATTTGCTACAAGCCAAAATGGCGTGTCCGTGAAGCTTGGAATCACCAACAGTGTAAAAAGCAGCCTCAGGTGTACGCAAGGGACTGAAATACAAGGGACATGTGGATATGACCTTTCTAGCTCACTTGCCTAATATATTCTATTCATGCTTTTTGTAAGGCAAAAAAGGTTTGCCTTGAGGCCTTGAGGTTGTGAAGTCATGGCAAGACGCACCTTGGATGTTGTCACTGCCCCGCCACTCACCAGAAAGTCAAAAATGTGTGCTGTTTTGTTTAAAGTAGACCTTTTCAGAGCTTTTAAACATATCATACTGTATGTGTTTCCCCTTCTCATTTCTTTAAGTTATATTTGGAGCGATTCATGCAGTCGTTCATCACTTCAAGACACCATTTCCAAACAATACCTGTTTTCGCGGCCACTGGCATACGCCCACTGTTCTGTATTTACTTCGTTCTTCAGTTTTATTTTTTTAATCTGTGATACATGTAGGATTCTGCTGCATCACATCATCTTTTTTTTTTTTTTTTTTTTAATCCACTACTCCATAGGAGGTGACAACAACTTCACGTCTTTTTGTTGTGATGATGTTTAAGGCGACATCAGCTCCCAGTGGGCACCACAGGTTTCTAACGAGGAAGTCAGCGGAAGTCATTTTAGATCAATATTGTGATTTCACATGCACAAATTATAACATAATGATCCACGGGTGTATGTGTCTTCTTTGAACTAATTAGCAGATGCACACTTAGGGTTATGTGATATTGTAGTATCCGATAACAGTACCCATATCTTTACTGTAGCCGCTTTGTTTTTTTTAATATACACATGTGAATAAAACATGTAAACCTTATCACTTGTATGTGCTATGGAAGGATTACTTATATGAAACTAGTGGTCTATATTGCTAATAATGGAATTGTAGCAGGATGGTGGCATTAAATCCATGCATATTAAGTCCATGCACACTTTTTACAGCCCCTTTTGGATGTGGTAATTATAACACATAGATTATCCATGTTGGGTTGTAAAGGGAGAGTACCAGATATCTACATTTAGGCTGATAAAGTACAAGTAGTCTTACCCTAATGCAGTTATATTGTAATATTAAAATGAAACCACTATGGCTACATTCAGACTGCAGCCTGAAGTGACCCAAATCTGATTTTTTTTTTTTTGCTCCTAAGTGACTTGTATCTGATCTTTTAATGAAAGTCTAAACGACACAGATCAGATTTTTTCAAATGCGACCCAGGCCACTTGGATATGTGGTCCTAAAACCGATACATATCCGATCTTTTGACATGTGACTTAGGTCTGAACGACCAGGTCACAGTCATCCAACCTACACATCATCAACAAGCGACAAACGTCACTATTCTGCACTGAAGTAGGCAGAAACTGAACAGAACTGGACCGTATTTTAGTAGAGAAGCCCAACGTTGAGCCAATAGAATTGCTGGATAGCTGCGTTACTGAAGAGGAACCCACAATACGCCATGGCCCAAAACCTTGTCCTTCGCCTTCTCAATCTCCTCCCTGAAACAAATAAGCTGTACATCTTCTGTCTCCGGTACGACAGCAACTTTAAAATCGCCAAGCGCTCAATTCTAGTGTCCATGTTTAGGCTACTTTCGTAAACACTGAGCACTCTCACTGCATGTGACGTCGTTGTGTCCTCCAAGATGCATGCGGGCCACTTTTGGGGTGTTTAAAGTTCACACTGGAAATCACATACAAGTCGCATGTAATTGAAAATGTGAACATTGCAAAAAAAAAAAAATGATTTCACAAAAAAATCTGAATTGAGCTTTAAGCCTGAACGTAGCCTATGTGTTGTCCGCATCTAATTATTAAGCATTTTTATAAATGGCAAACCAGGCAGTAATACTATGTGTTGTTAGCATGCTAGTTGTTGTTAGCAGTGGTGTGATGGCAAAACTTTGATCAGACCTCAAAGTTTTGTGAAACAGTTTTATAAACTCGTCACGGTCAATGATTAGGATGCTAAGAATGTGTTGGGTAGTAATAGACTTTGTATTGCTGCAAACTGTTTAAAATGTACTAATTTTGTTGAGGTGCATTGTGTAACTTTTCTGATGGAGGGTCCATCACCTGCTTGTTTCTATGGAGATGTCATTACTCTGCCTGGAATGTTTCACAGTATGGCATTAAACAGCTCTACCTTACATTTTTATTGGCATTCTGACTGGGAGCGGGGTTGCCTTTCCACAGATCTGACCTTTAACTTGGTCTGGTCTCCATAAAGATAGAAACTTTTAATACCACACTGTGACACATTCCAGACAGAGTAATAACATTTCAACGGAGAAAAGCATTTGACAGACCCTTCACCAGAAAAGTTACACAATACACCTTTGAGACAGTAAAAAAAAAACAACTATGTTTAAATGTGATATATATCAGAATAAACCTTCAAAAATGATGACATTGACTCATTTGGCCAAGTGATAGAACTGCACAGCCATATACAGCCTATTTTCTCAGGCTCAGACAGTAAAAAATACAATGCACTGAATCCCCAATAAAAATGTCACAATTACCTGTAAATTTCCCATGTGCTTTCCCCAAACAGTTAGTTTTTATGGCGTGCAATTTCTTCTATCTATTCATTGTTAGAGACACTGCACCAAGAAGCATTCAGACTTAATTGCTTTATTGGGGGAAATTGGCCCTGCTGCTCAGCTCTTGTTCAACATAGAAACTGGGCTAATAAAAGATCTTGGAGAAAACACAAACTCAAAAAACAAACAAACATTGAAATAAAATAATAAACACAAACTTTTAAAAACTTGTTATATTTTATGGATGTTTGAGAAATTTTAGACAGAATATAGCCAAGATAGCTAATTTGCTTTTTAGGTGCATTGTGATTTTTTTTTTTTTTTTTTTTTTTTTTTTTTTTTTAATGGAGATGTTATTGCTTTGCCTGAAATATTCCACAGTAGCTTTAAGCTTATCTATCTTGCATTTATTCAGTTGCAGATGTATTTAATTGCTTAAAAAATCATGCGCAGAGTCGCCTTTTCATACAGCTCTGAAAAAAAATAAGAGACCACTGCATTTTTTTCTGAAATCAGCATCTCTACGGCCGTTTCCCAATTCAGCGACGGCACACTTGTGAGCGTCCTTGGAACGGGATATGCGTCATATCCGGCGCGACAAGCGCCGTTCCATTCGTTTTTTCCCCCCTGCACCGTCAAGACGAGCCCTGAACGGCGCCGTCGTTTCCATGGAAATCGGGGCGTGGACCAAGCGTGCAAACATGCACGCTTCGCACACTTAAAAGCCCCAGCATGCACAGCGCGGGAGGATATATGACTACAAAGACCGACTCGCCAGCGACATCCACAAGTGAGAGTTGCGACGTCATTATAAAACATACGTACTGGTTCACCTCACCTACACCTATGCTACATGAAACTCTTCATAAACTACGCTAAACATGTGTGACGGTAGCCGTAACGGCATAGTTCACGGCACCTGTATTACCGTTCACATGCTTTTCCCCTTACACTTCTATATTTCCTTTGCTGTTGTAATGCTGGATATTCTACAGTGTCGCCATGTCCAGCGTTTACTCTAAGCTGCGCACTGCTCGCACATTCTCAGCGCACAAGAAAACTTATGCAGCGCACTGTAAATCAGGGTTGAAAGAGCTTTTTATTCAGCCGCGGGGTCATTTTTTTTATATCTGCAAAGTGCGAGCCGCGCGGGGGGTTCATTTCGGATGTGGAGTTAGTGTGTGTTTGCTCAGACACATTAAAAATTAGGGGGAACATTGGCCATGTCCCAATTCCAAGTATTACTAGTCGCAATAGAATAATATTTTTGTCTTTAGGGAACAAGGAGCAGACCACCCGGCTCATTGAGCTGAGGCGGGACCTGTTCCATTTCGCAGACGGCCATGTGAGAAACGTAGTGCACTAAGGACAGAGCGAGTGTGCGCCGTCTCGAGGACAGACCGAGTGCACACTTACAAGCGTGCCGTCGGTGAATTGGGAAACGGCCTACGTGTATTACAGCCATTCCATTCCAGCGTCTGTTGAATTCCAACACAAACACAAAGCTGAGCTACTTCAGTTCTTGCACCAGGAGTGGAATAAAGTCACCCAAGAACAATGTGAAAGACTTGTGGAGAGCATGCCAAGACGCATGAAAGCTGTGATTAAAAATAAGGGTTATTGCACCAGATATTGATTTCTGAACTCTTCTTAAGTGTAAACATTAGTATTATGTTGTTTTAAGATGAATCTGATCTTGTTTCTTTGAATTGTTTGAGGTCTGAAAACATGTATCTTTTTTGTTATTTTGACCATTTGTCATTTTCTGCAAATAAATGCTCTAAATGATAATATTTTTATTTGGAATTTGGGGGAAATGTTGTCAGTAGTTTATAGACTCAAACAAAAATGTCCCTTTTGCCCAAACACATACCTATAAGTAGTCAAATCAGAAAAACTGATAATTTTGCAGCGGTCTCTTATTTTTTTTTTCCAGAACTGTAGATCTGACGTGTAACTTGGCATGGTGATGTAACTTTTTTTGTCTTCATGGAGATAGATACGTTAAATGCAATACTCTGGAGCCTTCTGGACAAACCAAGAACATATCCATGGAGACGAGGAGGTAACAGACCCTCCACCAGAAAAGTTACAAAGTGCACTTTTAGAGGGGATTGCACTTCTATGGGGCATTAACTGCAAACACATAGCATACTGTATTTAGGTCACCATCACCATGACGCTCTGAATCGCCCCTCCCGTTGCTCTCTGTGCTAAGTCGCTCCCCCTTAAGAGCGCTATCACAACACAATAAGTGTGTATGCAGATAATGGAACTACTGCATGTTGTCAGGTTTGTCATGTTCTTGTATACAGTTTTATATGCTGCTTTTGTATATTTATGGTGAATTGTCATGTGGGAGCATTTTGTTCTGAGCATTGGACAAAATGTTAGAGCTAACTGTAAGGAGGGTTTGAATAGGGCCTGGGAGAGATCGCTAAATTACTGAAACATGGATGAATGACATCTAAACCCTCCAGTAGTCAGAAGGAACAATTCTTTGTGTTGAAAACATAGTTGGGGCTGATTTAATATTGCTATTAAGTTGTAATTTAAGACACTGGTGGATTATTGTGTTATATTTTGACATTTGACATTTTAAATCAAAACTTTTTCGCTAAAGACTATAAATAATCATGTGAGCTGATTAAAAATGAAAGGAATGCAACTTTCAAATCGAGGAGACAGACGTGACTGGTGTCGGATGCTCCGTTCCACTTTCACTCAGCACAAAAGTCTGTCTGGTTCAGAGACACATTTTAGAAAAAAGTGGATGCATTTAGTTTGACAGGCAAGCAGTGTCTAAAAGCTTAAAAACTGTAGCATCTCAAATTAGCATTTAAGGATCCAAAACATCAATAAGCCATTTCAGAGCCAAATATTGTTTCCAAATAAAATTCAGTTTATGATACATGACAGAGCTAGCCTATACAATGTCGAATTCATAAAATAAACAATGCATATAACATGATAACAGGAGAAGTTCAATTTGTCAACTGGACCAAGTTTGTTTGGTTGAAAACGTTTCGCCGCTCATCCGAGAGGCTTCGTCAGCTCAAACAAACTTGGTCCAGTTGACAAATTGAACTTCTCCTGTTATCATGGATTCTACCTGGACGACTGAGGGACTTTTCACGCAATGCATATAACACAAAACAATCAGTATAATTGTCATGTTGTGCAATGCTAGCTGCTAATTGTTATCACCCCATGCCGTGTTCTAATGACTTGTGTTCCAGATTTGTTTTCATCACAGCCTTTACAGAGTCACAAATATCGGTATAGTTTGCAACAAAGTTTGGGTAAAATGTGAATAACAAAAACATAATACAAACTGTCTGCACTGGTATGTGTTAATATCGAGTTTCGGCAAGCTATAGTATCAGAATCAGTATCGGAACTGAATAAGCTGGATTGGTGTATCCCTAAACTCTTGGTTTGAAGGTGTACTATGTAACTTTTCTGGTGGAAGGTACACCACCTCCAAACCTCCTTGGAGTGGCTATTGTTTCGTGAGAATGTTCTATACTATACCAATCTTGCATTCAATAACAGGTGTTTATTGCCAAAAAATGTATTCTCACTGTAAGTATATTCGCCTCTCCAGAGATCTGACCTGTAATTTAGCCTAGTGGCGTCACCTTCTTGTTTCCACAGAGATAGACATCAATCAGTCAAGCTTTATTTATAGAGCCCTTTACAACACTCAAGGTGACCCAAGTGCTTTCCAATCAAATCAGACATATTCCACAGTATGGCATTAAAGTTTCCAGGTACATTTACAGTTACATTGTGCCCTTTTTACTGGATATATTTAGAATGATCAATTATGTTTTTGATTCTATATGTCCTAGTCTATATCTGATGATTTCCATTGCAGACCAGGAAGATAGGAACTAAAGATAGGAATTAAAGGTACATTTACCGTTACATAGTGAAAGGTGCATTCTGTAACTTTTCTGCTCGAGGACTCATCAAACGCTTTTCTTCATGGAGGTTATTGCATTGTCTGGAATGTTTCACAGTATGGTGTTAGACCTTTCGACATTCATGGAGACCAAATCAGACCAAGGCTGCGTCCCATTTCTCTGTCTTACCCCTTGGCTTTGCGCCTTCATGTGAGGGCAAGGGGTGTCCCGATTCTAATTTTGATCAAGGGCTCAGGCCACGACCAAGGGCTACATACCCCTTGAAACGAAGTAAGCTCTTGACCAGACTTGAAACGGAGGGGTACGCCTACAAGCTCAGGCAGGTTTTGGGATCAGGATGGCAGCGTCACATCGACCAGCCAAGGAGTCTCATAAATGTATTTTCAGCAGTTATAATTATCGATTAACAGTTTATCATGGTTTACAATTATGACGCTTATGTTCTATGTTACTTTTAGTGAACTGTTGTTGTGGTTTTAATTGTAGTGATGTCTGTTTAGCCGACGTTATTATAAAACTGAATAAATAGCAAGCGGGGGGCACAGAGAACCGGGACGCGCAGAGCAGATTGGGCCAAGAGCATTTGTTACCAGGGCATTCTCTCTGACTGTTCTCCGCTGAGAAAAACCTTATCTCTCTTGTCTTCCTTTCCTGTGTACAGAATATGTTGGGTTTTTACCAGCACCCATCAGTTTTTATCGAACTTTCATGTATAAACGAGCTAGTTTTTTGTCGAGCTAAGGTAGCCGATAATCCTTGACATTTGTTTACGTTTGTTTGCGTCAATTGTTGTCGCCTCCGTAGACGTAGCAGCCAGGTAGAGGCAAGGGACGATGACGCAAACGGCGATCGAGCGGCATCCAATTTCTTAGGGGAACATTCGTACCCCGAGCCCTCTCAGCTCGGTATCGAGGGGCAAGACAAAGATGTAGATAAAGGGGTAGGGGAAGGGGTAAGACAGAGTAATGGGACACAGCCCAAGTTACAGGTCAGATGTGTGGAGAAGCAACTCCATTCACAGTCAGAATGCCTGTTTTTCTAGGTATTTTTCCAGTTATAAAGAGCTGTTTAGTGTCATACTGTGAAACATTCCAGGGTGAGCAATGACATCTTCTTAGAAACAAGCAGGTGACAGACCCCAAAAGTTACACAGTGCACCTTGAACCTTTAAATGGATATATATTTACGAATTATGTTTTTGATTCTGTATGCTCCAGTCTATATCTGACTACTTCCAGTGCAAACCAGGAAGCGTCAGTCTGTTTGTCTTTTGTGATTGGCTGTCGTGGGGGGCGGAGCAGAGGGGGGCTGGGGGACCTCACTCTAACAATACAAGTCTTGATTTCCAGGGAGGAGGAATGTTCATCCACGGGCTATTTTCATCTCGCCCCAAACATGCTAATCTAATATTCCTCTTCTCGCCATCTGTGTTTTGGTTCTGTCTTCCCAGCCGTGCGCACGCTTTCTTACCCAATAGACTCAACATACACCATTGCCACTGTATATTTGGAGTCGTCTAATGAAAAAATACACATAGCTGCTGCCGTTATGACGCTGATCGGAGATGAAATTAGGCCAGGCGGTGCATATAGCTGCAAGTGAGAGATGTCTACGGGGCACCGGGGTCTAAATAAAGGGTCTTATAGCGGCTCCTGATTGGCTATGGCCCAGTAGCTTTGGCTTAAGCAGAATAGCCCTAGACGAGGAGCATGTCAGATTACATCAGACAAGACTGCAACCAGGCAATAGGCTGTGGCTGTTGTGAAATCTCTCACTAGTACATCGGGGAGTGGGGGGTGTTACAGCATTGTCAGATTAATACAGTCGCTCTGTGCTTTACTATAACAAAAGGATTTCAGAAAATGCGTTTTGACGTGGTGGAAAATTGTTGCACTTTTTTGACGTGGTATCATCGTTATAATAATATTAAATTATATATTGTATGTTTTATTAATCTTGTATATGATATATTTATTGTATTTTGTTTATTTTTTGAGGAGGAAGACTATTGAAAATGTCTCTTGTTTAGGAGAGATGCAAAATTAGAATGCTTGTGAGTACTGAGTATTGCTTTGAAAGGAAAAAAAGAGGGAACAAAAAGAGCAAAAAGAGATTAACCAATTTAAACAAGAGATTTACAGTGCAATCTCCCTTAACCAAGACCTTCATATCATAAGCATACAGCTCTGGAAAAAAATAAAAGACCACCACTGCAAAATTATCAGTTTTTCTGATTTTACTACTTACAGGTATGTGTTTGGGCAAAAGGAATAGTTTTGTTTGAGTCTATAAACTACTGACAACATTTCCCCCAAATTCCAAATAAAAATATTATCATTTAGAGCATTTATTTGCAGAAAATGACAAATGGTCAAAATAACAAAAAATATACATGTTTTCAGACCTCAAACAATGCAAAGAAACAAGATCAAATTCATTTTAAAACAACATAATACTAATGTTTACACTTAAGAAAAGTTCAGAAATCAATATTTGGTGCAATAACCCTTATTTTTAATCCCAGCTTTCATGCGTCTTGGCATGCTCTCCACAAGTCTTTCACATTGTTCTTGGGTGACTTTATTCCACTCCTGGTGCAAGAACTGAAGTAGCTCAGCTTTGTGTTTGTGTTGGAATTCAACAGACGCTGGAATGGAATGGCTGTAATACATGTAGAGATGCTGATTTCAGAAAAAAATGCTGTGGTCTCTTATTTTTTTCCAGAGCTGTATTTTTGAGTATTTTTGATGGATTGCCATAATATCTTTGTCTAGGAAATCCTCCAAATGTCTAGATTTTCGTCAGTATCGCCCACCCATAGAAATAAACTTAGGTATACTTAATTGTCCCCCCTTAATTTCTTTTAAATGGCCCATATTTTGAAATTTTTAGATCTATGTTATATAATGTTGTTTCCTCACCAAAAATGTACCTGAAGTTGTGTTTTGATTCATTCACACATTTTTAACACACAAACCTTGCATATTTAGGCTAGGAGAGATCTTCTTTCAAACAGAAAACACTGAACATGCTCCACTGTGCTTTTAAACTTCATAGGCCTTCATTAGAATAATTTGGATAATTTTGGCCCCGGAATTACCAATCTCTACTGAACAAAAAGTAAAAGGTAACTTTATCATCTTTTAATTCCCTCGTCTCCCTGTTGTAATGACATAAGACGACTCGATTAAGCATTGAGTAAATTTTTTTAAATAATTAACGATGGAAATAAAAGTAATGAACTTTCCATGGTGAGAGGACGTCCATGCGGTGTTGTGGGATACACTGGAGCAGTTCAGGCAGGTGTAAGTAACGCTTCTTGGCTTGCAGCAAAACGCCATGTAAAGGTCAAGGAATTAATGTGTGCACGTGGAAGGAAAGAAAATGGCATTGACGTTAACTGTGTCCAGCAGCAATAGGGCATGTTTACATTGTAGTATTTATTGTAGCTTCAGCCATGTCTTATTGTAAATTTGGCTTGTACTTAAAGAGCCCATGTTGTGCTATTTTCCGATAAAAAATATGTTATAATGTTGTTTCCTCATCAAAAATATACCTGGAGTTGTGCTTTGTTTCATTCACACATGTTTAACATACAAATCCTGCATGTTTAGACTGAGTTCTTTCTTCTCTCAAATAAAAAAACATGCTGTTCCACCTTGTGATGTCATGAGCTAATACAGGAAATGCTCCACTGTGTTTACAAATGCCATTCACCTTCAGTAGAATCAGTTGGATGATTTCAGCCCTGGAATTGCCAATCTCTACTGAAATAAAGGTAAAAGGTAGCTGCTAACATGAAAACCACCAGTACATGACATCACAAGGTGGAACAGAGCATTCAGAGCTTTGAAGAGTAAGACAGACTAATAAAACAGAATTACTCAAACAAACACGTCCAGGTATGTTTTTGAAGAGGTAACAACATTATAACACTAAAGCTGCGTTCAGACCGGTGCGTCAAGGCGTTCAGTTTACATGCAAAGTCTATGTGGAGGCGCGTCTGGGGCATCCTACGTTTTTGCCTCTGATGATGGGTTTTATGTAATAAATACACTAAAGACACTCTCTCGACCGGGAAAACAAAGACCGCAGTGGATGCCCTCGATGTGCGTATTTTACTTCCATTCATCCACGGCATCTGTACTCAAACTCCAACTAGAGACATCCAGCGTGTTTTTTGAGGACATGGTCTGAACGCAGCTTTAAAGCACGTATATATTTTGTCTAATATAAGACCTTTTAATTTCTTCTATTTCAGGAAAATGGTCATGCAGTGTATTTTAAAAGCCTAAAAAAGTGGCTGGATGACATCACCTATGCCAGGCAGCCAGACACACTCACATTTTTCCAGTCAGGGTAGTGGCTAAATGAGAGCTTTGTGGAAAAAAACAGTTTGTGACTATGCTAGAAAGTTGTCTCTCTATCCACTGCGCCTGCATCTACTTTTAAAGTGTTTTTATCCACTATTGCCACTAGGAATGTAATAGGAAAGTGTTTTTTTTTTATGTTTTAAGACAGTAAAGGGTATAGGAAATAATTTTGAACTTCATTTGATGCAAAGTTTGGTTGGATATAGATCTTTGGTCACTGTTTTCACATTTTTATTGACTTTACATGAGTTTACATGTTTACAACTTGGTGCATTGTATACTTTTCTGGTGGATTCAAAGGTATTCAGATTCGAGGTATTAGCAAGGTCCCATGTGGCCACATTTTAGAGCCTGGTTCCATTAAAAGTAGTTTCTTTGCAATAATAACAGTAGGAAATTAATTGTTTTGGGGTTGATGCAAGATTATTATGGATATGGATCTTTGAAAAACATTACGCTAAACTGTATACCTTAACTTTTTCCTCACAATTTAATCCCAACTTTTATCACATTTTAATATATTCACCGTCAAAATGAACTAACTGGGTTAGGCACAGAATCAGACCTGAACTACTCCACAACAAAGCTTATAATTTTCATCATTTCTATTATTATTAAATCTCCACGGCTGTTTGAAAACTAATAAATATGAGCAGAGCGCTTCATAAAAGAGGTTGACAGGTTTTTCATAATGGTTTTTGCGCAAAGGCTGTGACTGCCAATCTCGCTGTCTACAGGGGGTACCACACATGTTCCAAAAACAATGCCGCTAACATGGAGAGTTATTGCAATTGAAATTACAAATGATATTTTCGAGGCGTTAGATAAAGCAGCTGGGAAATGGACGATGACAAGCCTGTATAAATCCGCGAGTTATTACCAGATTGGAAAATATATTGACAAAAGGCAATTTATAACGGTCATACAAGAGTAGATTGTGGGGTTGTTAAAAGTGTCGAAAATCAGGTACTAATCGAGACTCAACACTGGTATTGAAACTCAATACTCATTTCTTTCTTTCTTTTCTTTTATTAGTTTATTTGACAGGGACAATGTGCAAAAAACATTAAAGCCCCAGTGTGTAGGATTCGTGGCGCATAGGTGGATAGTCGCTATTGCACTTCCTGTTTTAGCTACGGCAGACCTCGAGGGTCACCCGGGTGCGCCGTAGCACCGACAGCTCGCGTACCGGCGCAAGAACCACGCGCCACTACTGTATACATAAAACGCGGTCCCCCGTTCACTTTTTTTTTCCTTTTCGCATGAAAACACACATTCTTGATCATGTATCATGACAATCTACACATCAAATGAAACCTTACAGTCTCCTCTTTTTGACTATGCAATTAATTTCCCGAGCACATGGGGCTTTTATACGGAAAAGCACAAAACGGAAAAGCACAAAGCTTACCTTTGAAGGCTCTGCACAGGTCAAACTCAGCATTTCACCATAAGCTTGGTCTGAAATCTGTCTGTAAGGATCCAGCGAATAAAATCCAGTAAAACAATTTAGTCCAAAACACGTGTTAGATCCATTACGTCGTGTGATCCGGCAGCATGCTTGTTGTTGTTTACCCAAAACCACGAGCCTTGCTGAAGGCGAAGGCGGAGCCCAAATGTCCTTCTGCGGCTCTCGTATTCAAAATGGCTGCCTCTGCATGGGGTCAATCCCCCTTTTATGTGACTATATCTAAGTCCAAAAGAATACTTTGATTTCATGATGGAAGTGAAAAGGCTTGGAAAACACTGTATTTTTGAATGGGTATCTTCAATTTCGGTAATTAACGGGTAAAAATCTTACACACTGTCCCTTTAAAGATGCTTTACACCAGATTATAGCTGAAGCTAGTTTCCATCTGTAGTCCCTGAGCAGGTGAGGTGATTTGAGCTGTACTGATACTAATAAAGTTACATACTTTCCTCAATAGCTTTACAATGATCTTGAGCTGTTTAAGAACAAATATAAGAGCACATAGACTAGTGTACGCCCATGGACCACTGTGGAGCCTACCTGGACCACTGAAGGATTACATAGATATAAGACTACATGGTAATATAAAAGAAAGTACAACGATATAATGTTGAAACTCACATTCTTCTATAAAAAAAAAAAAAGAAAAGAAGAAAGAAAGTGTTTTTAATCATTGTGATATAGCAGAGGTCTCCAATCTTTTTTCTCTGGTGAACAAAAATGCCAGAGGGCTATTCATTTTAGAGGTCGAAACTGAGTAAATATAAGATGGAGTACAGAATGATGCCTATAAAACATTTACACACAACTATTATCATTAATGAGTGCACAAAGATAGGCATTAAATTAAATCAAATTCAAATTTTTCAGCACAATGCATATAATTCAGAAATCCCTTGGTGAGCTACTTGGGTGCGGAGAGCTATAGTACAGGAATTGGTGTTGAGTCTTTTCAAATGTGATATGACCATTTTGTATTTTGCTGGAAGAAATTACGTGGAGAAAATTGTATTACCATATAAATAATAATAATGTAATAAGGTGGAATAACAGGCAATCTTACCTCAAGATAGAACGGCATATTAGGCACAGACTGCATGCTTAAAGAGTGTTTTCGTCCCCTGCTGCATGATTAAAGCCTATATTACTGTAGTATTAACCGGCCTCATGCTGTTCTGGTTCTCTAATTGGTCTTCAGGCAGGTAAAACTTGGTTGAGTAACTATAAGCAAAGTTGGTTTACATTCCAAATTAAAGCCTAATTTGTTTCTCTTTGTAAATTTGTGCATTTGGGAATATTTGTTATTGATAGTTATAAGAATTGCTTTAAGAATTGAATTGAGATGTTACTGGATTTGCCTGTAATTTTCCAAAGTATGGCCTTAAAACATATCTTAGGGGAGTAATGATTCAAAAAGGTCACGATTTGATTCATCACAGCTGACGTGAAATAAAAAAAAAGTTATTTAATTTAATTTCAACTTCAAAAACTGACAAATAGGGCTGGGTGATAGAGGGGGGAAAAAAAGGAATCAGGAAAGACATTTTTTCCCCCCAATATTGGTTGATTTGGATCTTCTGGTTCATCTTTACTTTTCTTTTTACTTTTTCTTTATTTATCCCTGTAGGGAAATTATTACTCTGCATTTGACCCATCCTTCAGGAGCAGTGGGCAGCTCATCGTTCAGGCGTCCAGGGACCATCTCCATGATCTTATTGCTAGGTTTGCTCAGGACCTCAGCTGGAGGATTTTACTTGGACCATGTTTTTTTGTGCTACTTTTTTTAATTATTTGAACTGCAAGCTTTTCAGTCCAATCACACTCAACATTTTGCATATCTTTAAAATAACAATTAAAATACAAGACAGACATAGGCCTAGATACTGTATATTCAAATATATTACCTATATACAAGACACATATACTGCCCACCGTCTGATGTTTACTTTCCTAATTCCAAATAAATGTTTTACTTGGTGATGGTCACTGAATATCTTTTCCAGCAGTTCACAGGAATTGGCTGTTTTTAAGTTGTGCCTTGTTTTGTTATAAACTCCGGGGATTATGTTGGCTCAGGAGGTACAGGGTCATGTGGTACCCTCAAGGTGTAGACAAGATATTTCTGAGCACACCGCCATCGTGCCTATGGGCTAGACACTGAGCCCTGTATGTGTCAGTGCTGCGAGACTGAAGAGGTGAGGCTACAGTATGTTCTCAAGATATCATCACTTTATATATAAGAGTCCGCAGTTTGAAGTTCATGGAGGGGGGGATTCTGTGGAATAGGGGCAGTTGTCGTATCATGATTTATGGTTAATATTTTCATAACATAGAATTCAAAATTAATTAAAATTTATATGCACATGAAACAGAAAACTAGCACAAATTTTATAGTACGTTTTTCTTTATTGTGTGACTTCAAGATTTATGTTGAATACAGAATGTATCAAGTCAGGGCCCATTCTACGCTACTTTCTGCTCTATTATAATGCTTTTTCCTCATCAAAAACATACCTGTTTAATTCGCACATGTTCGACGCACAGACCATGCGTATTTGTATGCTATATTCTTCTCTCAAACGGAAAACATGCTGTTCCACCTTGTGACATCATGTCGTAATACAGAAAGCGCTTCACTGTGTTTTTAAATTTCATACACCTTTGCTATAATAATTTAGATGATTTCAGGCCTGGAATTGCCAAACTCTACTGAACTAAAGGTAACTTGAAAATTGCCACTTGATGACATCACGAGATGGAACACTGAACACTATGAACTTACAGCCCTGGAAAAAATTAAGAGACCACTGCAAAATTATCAATTATGTGTTTGAGTCTATAAACTACTGACAACATTTCCCCCAATTTCCAAATAAAAATATTATCGTTTAGACCAGGGGTCTTCAACGTTTTTCAGGCCAGGGACCCCCAAACAGATGGCGAACTGGGCCAGGGACCCCCTACTATATATATGGCATAGAACTGTGTTTTATATTAAATTGAGCTTAGTGTCATGTATAAACATTGCTAAAATTATATTATTTTAAAGTGAAATCAAAAGATTTCGCGATCCCCCTGCAGTACCTCCGCGACCCCCCTAGGGGTCGCGACCCCCCTGTTGAAGACCTCTGGTTTAGAGCATTTATTTGCAGAAAATGACAAATGGTCAAAATAACAAAACAAAACACAGAAAAACCCCAAAACAAAACCTGTTTTCAGACCTCAAACAATGCAAAGAAACAAGATCAAATTCATTTTAAAACATCATAATACTAATGTTTACACTTAAGAAGAGTTCAGAAATCAATATTTGGTGCAATAACCCTTATTTTTAATCACAGCTTTCATGCGTCTTGGCATGTTCTCCACAAGTCTTTCACATTGTTCTTGGGTGACTTTATTCCACTCCTGGTGCAAGAACTGAAGTAGCTCAGCTTTGTGTTTGTGTTGGAATTCCACAGACGCTGGAATGGAATGGCTGTAATACATGTAGAGATGCTGATTTCAGAAAAAAATGCAGTGGCAGTGTTTTTTTCCAGAGCTGTATGTAGACAGGCAAATGATAAAAGGAGACTTGAACACAACTCCGGGTATGTTTTTGATGACGCAACAACTTTGTAACATGGCTTACAACACAAATGAGTCAATTTTGCGTAATGGGACCTTTAAAAGTAGCCACAGTTGACCAAAGTGCAAACAGTAAACCCCAATACACAATACAGGGTAACCCAGCGAGATAAACAAGATTAAGATAAATATAAAATAGTCTTTAACAAAATCGTGCCTGCAGTCATCATTTAATCTTTATCTGAAAATGTGAAATAGTCCAGTTCTAGAGTATTACTGGTGCTAAAGTTATTCCAAAACGTTCCACATTGTTTCTATTTTTAACACACGTTGCTGCTTGAAGAAGGAGGAGCAGATGCACATCACAGTTGTTCTACTCAAAGGTCAGACTTGGTGAGGTCATGGGAGGCCTGCTGGTCACATGGCTCACAGCTCCCAACAATATGGCGCGTTCTTAGCTCCTTCACAATAATATATCCTTCTTTTCTTCTTAAAAGTTTTAAATGATGTAAAACTGTCTTTTCTGAGCTTTAAAGGTGCACTTGTTTCTATGGAGATGTCATTGTTCTGCCTGGAATGTTCCGCGGTATGACGTTAAACAGCTCTACCTTAACGTTTATTCAATTACAGGTGGTTTTATAGCTCAAAAATACCTAATGCATAGAAAAACGGGTGTTCTGACTGTGAGCAAGATTGTCTCTCCACAGATCTGACCTGTAACTTGGCCTGGTTTGTGCTCCATGATGACAGAAAGGTTTAATGCCATACTGTGAAACATTACCGATAAAGCAATAACAACTCCATGGAGAAAAGTATTTGACCAGAAGAGTTACAAAAGTTACACGTCTACATCTCCAAAGCTCAAAATGCTGTGTTCCACCTTGTGATGTCATGAAGCAATAGTTTTCAAGTTAAGAGCTACCGTGTACCTTTACGGCCTGTTTACACAAGAACTCTTACAGGTAAAAACGACAAAATATTTTATTGGAAGTGTCTCGGAACTTGAATACGCTCCACCGTAGCGTTTTCGTCTACACTGCCAAAGACGCAAAACTCTGGTCAAATCTGCTGATGTCGTGTACGCGCTTACGTCACATCGGTCCATATATCAGTGTACTTTGTTTGGCAGGACTAGTTGAACTTCTTCATTTGACCACACAATTTTTTTTTGCTACCAGTAGCTATGTTTTGTTTTGCTTTATGTGGGGCAGATAAGAAGAAGGAAGATTCTACACATGCACGCGGACATAGTGATCACAACACCACCTAGCCGCTTGACATGCATACCCAATCGAATTCCACACACTTTTGCATCACCGTATGCACGCAGATTTCCTCCCGAAAACGCTCATCTAAACGCGGAATAAAAAGTGAAGACGCGACGCCACTTCTGCTTCTGTTCAGTCCGTCATCATATAAATATAGCCTTAGTTCAGTAAAGATTGGCAATTCCAGGGCTCCAATGTTTTCCGTTTGAGAGAGGAACACAGCAGGGTTTGTGTTAAACATGAGTGAATGAAACAAAACACAACTCCTGGTATGTTTTTGATGAGGAAACAACATCATAACAAAGATCAGAAAATAGTGTAATATGGGCCCTTTAACATGCTTTGAAACTGTAAACACGTTTGGACCCAGACCACGAGGACAGTGGCGTAAAAGGATGTGAGCGCGTCTCCCTTTGAAGTGTTCTGCTAAAGGTGACATTCAGTGGGGGGCCACATGAGAGGCGACCCCCACGGAGCAGCCTTTCACCACCACCATTGTCTCCCATCTGCCGGAGAAGGTGCACCAGCCCACCTCGCTTCTGCTGTTTTGGCTGTCCATAACTTATGTTCCATTCAAGGGCCACTTAAAGGGGCTGTACCAGATTTTGCTGTCTTAAAAATGTGAAAAACAAAAGGAGTTTATGTTTTTTAGGATATCTGTAAGGGATAAGAAAATTTCAACTGTAGTACTTGAAAGAAAAATATGTAAAAGGGGCCATGTGTAACTTTTTTGGTGTGTTTACTTTTCCTGGAATGTCACACAGTATAGCATTAAACTTCTATAGCTTGCATTTATTCAGTCAGTGGTGTTTTTAAAGGTCCCATGACATGGTACTTCTTGATGCTTTTATATGGCTCCTTAATGGTTCCCTAATACTGTAAATGAATCCTTCTTCAAAATCAACACTCACTGCATGAGATATGACTCTGACAGTCTTCATGAGGCTAGATATGTGTCTAAAATGCTTTATTCTGAGTGTTGCTGCTTCAGTGCAAATGAGAAGGACAGAGAGATTGGCTAAGGAGCGGGGGGGGCGGGTGTCCCCCGCAGCTCGGCGCAGCTCGTCTCCTCTCTTCCGTGTTTAACACATCAAGACAGATGAGAGACTTTGCAATGAAAAAAAGCATATTTACACAGAAAATAAAATTAAACCACTGGTATTTCAGAGGTCCAGAGGGTCGGGTAAGGGACTTGCGAGCCTAGAAACACTCGGACGTGCCTCCAGGCAAATAAAAAAACGCATTTCGCATTGCGTAGCGCATTCACAGTCCAAACTCTATGGGCGGGATATACAGGGACGCTGAGCGGAGACAGAGGGAGGGGTTGGAGCTGCATTTGCCGATCTGACGTCAATAAGGTGCCTTGTCCGAACTCGCCCGTTTGAACACTGGTTTTGTGTAATGCAGAAAAGGACCGCAAATGCTCAGTTTAGACATTTCGCAACTTTTAGCCATGGGGGGGGGGGGGGCTAAACAGGGTAGGTGAGCTCACACTAACGTTCAAAAACCTCAGAAAGTGAAAATTTCATGCCATGGGACCTTTAATTGCTAAAAAATACTTTGAAACACATGCATTCATACTATGAGCGTAACTTGGTGTGGTGACATCACCTTGTCTCCATGACAATAAATAAAATAATAGTAAAGTAGTTTTTAAAAGTATAGCTAGTAGTTTTCATTTGTTTTCCACTCTTAAAAATCTGAAAAACTTACTCCTATTTATTAGAGAAATTGCTCACTGCCAGTTCAGGTTATAAGCGGTTTGCACAGCTTTCAGAGGTCAGAGCGAAGTTTTACCATCACAGTAATGCTATCAACAACTAGCATGCTAACAGCTCTGCAGTCTTGCATCCTGGTTTGTAGATCATAACAACACTTTATAATTAGATGCAGACAGCACACAGCAGTCTCATTTTACCATATATAGAGTGTTTTCACGCACTTGAAAAATCCAACCATGACCCGGATGTGCGGCCATGTTGGAGATATTGCTCACTCAAATTAAACTCACTTAGCAACCATGCAGAAAAACTCAAAATTTCGCTATCAACCTTCCACATCAGAATCCAAAACTTCTGATTCAGTTGACCAGTTGTATAGAGATAAGTTGGATGCCAAAGAAAAGGAGCGTTATATGAACAAAACTCAAATTAATTGGGCAAGAAGATCCATATGGGATGGATTCAAGTTTGTTCAGTGACAGTGGCGATTTGTCGATTCTGCTGCTGTAAACTCTCCCGATATTGTCAACTACCTGGTCTTCTCCCCAACCCCACAAGACCTTAAGAGCTCTAAAGGTCTGAAGGCAACAACCAGTTTGTTTGTGGCTGGTACGAGAGCGCAGAGTGCGGAAAATTAGAGACAAGCGTATTGTGATGGCAAAGGTCGGCAACGTGTTTAAGTTCGAGTATATTGCTTTTGCAAATACTCACGTTTTGCAAAGATTAAAATATAAACATTGTCTTTCCGCCTCTGTCACCTCCTTTCCTTTGATAATCGCTCTGTCTGTTCACCCTGGTTGGTCACTACTTTAGGTAAACGATAGAACTGCAAGTGTTTTTCTCTGTCCGATTGTGACGCCGAGGACCTGACAATAGTTGACCATTTTGATTTTTTTTTTTTTACTTGGCGGCATAAATGCAATGTTTGTTTTGTTTTGAATATTTCCACCATGGCCGACTTCCAGATTATGACATGTGAAAATGCTCTATATGCAGGGACAAGACACATTTTATTCTGTTACCTGATAAAAAAATTAAATGGCCCATTTATAGGTGCACTATGTATTGTTTTTGGTGTGGTTCTGCATGTCTCCATGGAGATGTCAGTGCTTTGCCTGGGATGTCACACAATATGGCATTAAACTATTTTCTATTTTTGCTAAAAAAAACAAGACCTTAAAAACATGCAATCATCCTACATAATAGAACCATTTGGAGGTGCACTGTGTAACTTTTCTGGTGGAGGGTCCGTCCTCTACTTGTTTTTGTGGATATGCCATTGCTCTGGAATGTCCCTCAGTATGACATTAAACGGCTCTATCTTACATTTATTCAGTTACAGGTGGTTTTATAGCTCACAAATAAACATCTAAAAAAATGGTTCCAGTCTTACTTATCAAATAGAGTACAGTCTGTCACAGTAAACGGAGTAACCTCCCAGTGCCTCAGCAGCAGTGTCGGAGTCCCACAAGGCTCTGTACTCGGACCACTGCTATTTTCATTATACATCAACGATTTACCGGATGTCTGCCCTGAATTGAATACGTTGATGTATGCGGATGATGCTGTCCTTTTTATCCAGGGTAGGGATGTCAGCACTGTTGCTGCCAAGCTTACAACTGGACTTAGCAAGGTGCACAACTGGCTTCAACAAAGCTGCCTCTTACTCAATTTAAAAAAGACAGTTTGTATGACTTTCAGCAAAAAAACAGTGAATCAGTCAAACTCTTCTGTGTTTTTGGATGGAGAGGAATTGGAGTTGGTGACTCAATATAAATATCTCGGAGTTATATTAGATTGTAATCTCACATTCAAAAAACACATTAAAAAAGGTACAAATACCATCAAATTTAATATGCAAAATTTCAAACTGATTCGGCCATTTATTACAGCAGAGGCAGCAAAGTCTTACCTCCATTCTATGCTCTTCTCTCATATTGACTATTGTTTTACAGTGTGGTCATTTGCTGGTGTCACTGCTCGCAAGCCAATTGAACAATTGTACAAAAGATCAATAAAGATATTAGATCGGAAGCCCCAATCCTATCACATATGTCCACTTTTAGACAAATATAAGTTTTTAAATTTTGAAAATCTAAAATTTTTTAAATATTGTTGTCTTGTATATAAAGTCCTAAATGGCATTGCCCCACCACCTATGGTAGAATTCATCAAAAAAAGGAACCGTGAGACCAGCACGAGTTCCACAATGAGGGGTGACTGTGAAGTCCAGTTTAGAAAGTGCACCTTTGCCCAAAACGTTCTTTCTATAAAGGGCTGTTTGAGCTGGAACACTCTGCCTGCTGCAGTCAGGGACAGCGCCACCTTTGGGTCTTTTAAAAAACAACTAAAGGGTTGGCTATTTAATAATCAAAGATGTGATCACTAAAAATCATTTTAATCTTTTAATCTTTTTAGACTAGTTGTGTGAGAGTGTGAATGTGAGTGCATGAAGCTGAGTGTGTGTATGTAAGTTGTAGTGAGTGAGTGCATGAGCACAGTCATAGGCACCTTAACTAAAAGCACCTATTAGAACTACCTCATGGCACTTTAAGTGATTGTACAGATTTGTTTTATGTCTTGTCCAACCATGTGTATAATGTTTGTTGTATTGTCTTAATCTAGACTGTGTTTTTTTTTATTGTCTGTCACTGCATGTTCTGCTCTTTTATTGTATCCTGTTTTACCCCTCCCAATGGGACTACGGATGGAAATTAGCTCCTAGCTAAATCCGGTGTATTTACGGCACTAGTCGTTCATTAATACATGCTGTCCCATTCAAATAAATAAATTAAATTAAATTTAAAAACAAAACAAAACAGGCATTCTGACTGTGAGCGGGGTTGCTTCTCCACAGATCGGACCTGTAACTTAGTCTGAAATGGTCTTCATGGAGATAGAAAGGTTTAATACCATACTGTGAAACATTCCAGAAAAAGCAATAACATCTTCATGGAGAAAAGCATTTGATGGAGCCTCCACCAGAAAAGTTACACAGTGCACCTCTAAGGATGGTTCATGGTTCATTCAGCACTACAACGCTAAAAGCACTACAACGCCCTGAAAGTAGTGAGACGACCGACTTTAATAACTAGCATACTTTCTTGTTTCAATTGTGTTATGAAGAGGATTTTGTCTGTTCAGAAAGAAATGAAAAAACGGTCTAAATTGGGTTAAAATCCCATAAAACTTGCATACTCATACATTTCCTTATATCTTAAATCTCATAGATAGTTGTACGCACAGACTGGCTTGTTAAGACTGGCTTGCCCTCGCTCCATTAAACAGTCAACCATGTGAAATAATAACTTTGTCTTGTAAATTGCTCATTTGTTTGTACACTGTAGCGCTGGACATTTGCAGAGTGTGCAGAGAAGCCACTGCAGAGCTATTAGCACGTACCGTCTATCAGTATCATGCTAACTGCTGCTTCTCCGTCGCTTTGGGAGCTGTCCACAAAACACTAATTTGGTCACCTTCATAAATTACATTACCTTGTTTTCACTGACACTTATACTATCATTTTACTGTCTTTGAGTAGTACCGAGTGTGCAGATTGCCAAGGCTGCAAAGTAAGAACTTTTGTAATAAAGAAAGTAAAGGAAAGTGGGATGCATGGAAGTTTATAGAGTCTGTATTAGTGTTGTCACGATATTACAATTCCAAACTTGATTTCAATACTAAGGAATAGACATGATACTCAATACCATTTCCGATAGCACGATGATAATAAAATACACTCATCATTTAGACAATAGAATGATATTTTCAGCATTAAATCATAGCACTTTTTTTATATATCCATCCGGTCTGTGTAATTCACTCATCCAGGTAGGTTCCACAGTGGTCCATGGTACGGCTCAAGATTGTTCTAAAGCTTCAGGAAAGGTTCATTTCTGTCCTCTAAAGATGACTTTTGTAGTATCAATACTTGCTCAAATGAGTATCTAGTTTCAGTACTAGTCATAGTCATAGTCATAGTTTGCTTTATTGTCGAAAACAATCATGTACATGTACATAGAGTGAATTCGAAATTTCGTTTCCCCACTAACCAGGCAGGACAGTGATAGAGTTGGCTAGGGGAGGGGCCGCTGCGCATGCGCGCGCCACCGACTGGGAGATGCAGAGTAGAAAAGATGCAATACACTCAGTGACAATTTTACAACATGTAATGACAGAAAAACAATTGGAGATATAACATACGGTGATCTTTTTCTTTGGCAACATAAGGAAGGGGTGTGGGGGGAACAGATTGGAAATCAATGAAATTGATCGAACCGAGAGCAGAGATCAGACCTTTCTAAAAGACAGGGAACATTTTACTCAATCGTGTCAGTGTCAGTGTGCCAAATAGTGTGTGCCTTGTTTATGTAGAGTCCATGATAACAAACCACATCTGTGGCCTTGGAAGTGTTTCTTGCAGGGAGGCGAAGTCAAAACACAGATAACTGTTGGAGACAGATTTTCACAGGGAGACATAATTTGCAAAGGGATTAATTTAGCATAATGAAATACATTTTTAGAGACCCAGGTGAAGAATTTAGATTGAGCTTGGGTTTTGCCAGACCCCCATCTTCATATCGCCATGAAGATTCATGAGAGATCCCATTAGTTCCTCTTGGCGCACAGACTGCGCTGCGTTGGCTGTACACAGTTCTGTAACCATGCCCGTGATGATATCCAAACGTCGAGATGTTTCCTTCGGTTGAAATCCTTCCAAAAGGTCCTCAACCTGTCCCACTTTCTGATGTAATTCTTTCACAAGAACTCCCACGGCTTCACAGTGGCTCGAAATTGCTGCAGACAGCTTGGGGGACTCTTTACTTGCTGCCAGCTTACAAATTTTGCAATAGATCATGGACAATCCCAGGCCAATTAACAGATGTCCAGCTGTCAGAAATCTGAATACGTAAATGTCCTCCACATCCTCCAGGTACATTGGTGCCAAACATACGACTTGCCACGCACGATACGAGTCCCTCGGATATCCAGCAGCAAAAGTACCAACCGGACACACCGCTTCTCCCGGCACTCCTCCGTGAAAAAAGAGTATCAATCGTGCTGAGGGTCCAGCTGATCACATCCATATATTAGGAATTTTGAAAATCTGCTCCAAAAAGCGAGAAAATGATGAAAAACATGAGAGGCACGCAGACAACGGAGCAATAGATAAGGAGAGGAAAAGAAAACACGTTTGCTCTCTCTCACGGTCAGAACTAGTTTTCGTATCAATTAGTATCTGATTTTCAATACTTTTGACAACCCTAAAATTAAGTCACCCCTGAAACCAAATACATACCTACATTACTGTGGCTTTCAATTGACTACATACTTAATAATAATAATAATAATAATAATAATAATAATAATAATAATAATAATAATAATAATAATAATGCTTCAGTTTTGTATAGTGCTTTTCTGGACACTCAAAGACGCTTTACAGATTATTATTCATTCACTCCACACTTGGTGGTGGTAAGTTACTATTGTGGCCACAGCTGCCCTGAGGTAGACTGACAGAAGCAAGGCTGCCAGACCCTCTCGTGGGTGGGTGATATTAATATTAAGCTCAGCTCAAATCTTATGGTACTACAAAAATCCTACTATTGAAGAAGAAAATGTACACACAGTAAGTACTGAACCTCCAAAATATGTACAACTCTGGAAAAAAATAAGAGACCACTGCATTTTTTTTCTGAAATCAGCATCTCTACATGGATTACAGCCATTCCATTCCAGCGTCTGTTGAATTCCAACACAAACACAAAGCTGAGCTACTTCAGTTCTTGCACCAGGAGTGGAATAAAATCACCCAAGAACAACGTGAAAGACTTGTGGAGAGCATGCCAAGACGCATGAAACCTGTGATTAAAAATAAGGGTTATTGCACCAAATATTGATTTCTGAACTCTTCTTAAGTGTAAACATTAGTATTATGTTGTTTTAAAATGAATTTGATCTTGTTTCTTTGCATTGTTTGAGGTCTGAAAACATGTATCTTTTTTGTTATTTTGACCGTTTGTCATTTTCTGCAAATAAATGCTCTAAATGATCATTTTTTATTTGGAATTTGGGGGAAATGTTGTCAGTAGTTTACAGACTCAAACAAAAATGTTCCTTGTGTCCAAACACATACCTATAAGTAGTAAAATTAGAAAAAAATATATTTTTGCAGTGGTCTCTTAATTTTTTCCAGAGCTATATAAATAAATAGGAATAGAAATATTTTCTTCATCATGAGACCGTCACTGTTGGCCTCTTCCAATCAGCAGTTAATCCTTTACCCACAAATAAAACTGACGTCTGTGTTGCTCCAACTTTTCCATATTTGTCATTCAAACCAGTGCCACTGCTGACTTCAGTCCCAAAACCTAAACTAAATGATTTTTGACCACCAGTTATCATTAGTGTGTGGCATTTGAGTCTCATTAGAATGCTAGCATGCTGTTTCTTTCCCTAGTATGTTGCCCTTTACACCGAATACACTCTGGAGTGGTTAGTGGTCACGCCGCTTACATCTCCATGACCATTTTCCTTATGATCCTTAGTATCTAGTCTTGCTTAGGCATGGTATATAGTTTTGGGCGATATCAGAGGATTTCCGAAGATATCGTATCAGTCCAATACTGAACATTTTGCCGATATTTGGCACAGATATTTTTTCTGCACTGCTCCAGTCTGTGTGTGCTCATGGGGCAGTCCCAGATTTGTTCTCAGTGCGTCAGCTTGGGCTTTTTGAACAGATTAATGCGTAAAAAAAGTACATTTTTGTCATTAAGAAAACCTTTGATGCTTTTGTCTGCTACAGTATATGGTTATAATCTATGATACCCATGGATCATTATGTTATAATTTGCATATTTTAAATCACAATATTGAGCTCAAATAACTTACAAGTCCACTGACTTCCACATTTGAAAAAATGCCTATGCAACATTCTTGAATCCTATGCATATCAACAATTAAGAAAATTAAATTGGACGAAGTTAATACAGAGTGGTGGGTGTATATCAGTGGCAGTGACAATGGGGGTTGATCATCAATATGGCGTCTTAAAAATAAGCAATTAAAGATTGCTCAAACATGCACTAATCACTCTAAATACAACTTTGAGTGGCAAAAGGAGAAATTCAATTTGTCAACTGGACAAAAGTTTATTTGGTTGAATACTTTTCGCAGCTCATCCAAGCTGCTTCTTCAGTTCTTGTCAGACACTGGTGGACACTGCCTATAGCTGCCTGAAGGGAGGAGCAAACTACAGTGAAATTACTCTGAAACTACCACATCTACTTGTTTTCAGTTTCTGTTAGTTAGGTGGGCCTATTAAATATACAGTGGGAGTGGAGTGTGCGGTCTTGTTAGCAGAACCATTCAACCATACAACTTTGAGTGGGTAAATGAGAAGGAAACAACTATAACATGGTGAGAAAATCTCTGAAAAGTCAATCTTGCATAATATGTCTATGATTTTTCAAGCTTAAAGGGATATTCCAGGATTTTTGACATGGGGGCTCATTTCCGAGTTAGCCAGAGTGTTGCAGTTTTTAGCGAATTTCATGCAGTCCTTCCAGCTGCAGAGTTTTCAGTTGCTAGGCTAGCGCAAGTCAACGGTAAATGGTAGCCCGATTTTAATCAGGCTTACCCACAACAAAGGACACTCGAGGCCAGTCAACTATAACGCCAGACTGTCGATGTAAATGTCTGTGTTGATGGAACAATTTTAGAAATATAATCAACCTTGTACTTTAAAGGATTTATGTCAACAGCACGTTTTTTTCCTGATCTAGCTAGGCATGGGCGGAGTGATATCACCTTGCAGCTAGGTTTCCAGCTGTTTTTTGTTTACCTCCAGCTGTCATCGTTAGCCGTAGAGTACAGTAGCCTGCTCTGTTCTACAATCCAGACATGGCCACGTTTGAAGGTCTCCCCGATGCTTTTGAAAACGATGCTGAGCAATTTGCTTTCTCCACTGAACCGTACCTGTACGAGCCGGAATATACAGACGAATGTTCACGGGCTAGCAACAACTTTATGAGCGTGCATGCCTTTTCTGTCAGCCGGGTAGACTACAAGAGTGAAGCAAAAGCTCTAGCACATGTCCTCATCAGTCGACCAGCAGGCTAACATAACGACAGGAGCAAGCTTGGGTAAAAAAGGTACAAACCTGTTCTTCATCACGGGATCTTGCGCTTGGAAAGACAGATGGTACTGCAGTGGTTGTCAGACTAGGCTTTCCAAGGGATTTGGTGTAGTCGTCTGGTCCGAAATGATCACTGCAAATCTTCTGTTTATGTAGCGTCTCCACCGGTGTGTTGATGTCTAAGCCAGCAGCTACAAGCCACAGTCGAGTCCTTTCTCGATCGTGCACCGGAAAGCTGTGAAAACTTTGTGGTACCCACCTGCGGGCTTTATTTGTACATTTTCTAAATGCACACTGAAAAAACATTTTGCCCGGTAGTTCTTTTAAAATTCACCTCTTCACTCTGTGGTCTTCCTTACTACGACTTTTCTCGCTTCTCTGTTTACGTGATTGGTCACTTCACAACCAACTAGAGTAAAGTAAAATTCCGCTGCTGCTGCGAAGCTAGTCCCTCAGATATGGAATGAGTCATGCTATTCGCAGTCAGTTTTATTTCAAAAATTACTCAATCAACATATATTTACATCGACACTCTGCCGTTATAATTGACTTGTCTTGGATGCACTGTGGAGTGGGTAAGCCTGATTAAAATCGGGCTACCATTTACCTTTGACTTGCGCTAGCCTAGCATCTGAAAACTCTGCAGCTGGAAGGACTGCTGAAATTCGCTAAAAAGTGTCTCCACATCTCTGCAACACTCTGGCTAACTCGGAAATGAGCCCCCATGTCAAAAATCCTGGAATATCCCTTTAATGTTGATCGGCCACAACAGAAAGACAAATATCAGACATATACTCAACAAAAATATAAACGCAACACTTTTGTTTTTGCTCCCATTTTTCCTGAGATGGACCCAAAGATCCAAAATTCACTCCAGATACACAACACTACCATTTCTCTCAAACATTGTTCACAAATCTGTCCAAATGTGTGACAGCGAGCACCTCTGCCCCGCCGAGACAATCCACCCCACCTCACAGGTGCGCCACATCAAGATGCCAATCCGACATCATGACCAGTGCACAGGTGCGCCCAGACTGCCCACAATAAAAGGCCACCCCGAAATGTGCTTTTTTTTTTTTTTGCTTTATTGGGGGTCTGGGGACTCAGAACCAGTCAGTATCTGGTGTGACCACCATTTGCCTCATGCAGTGCAACACATCTTCTTCGCATAGAGTTTATCAGATTGTCAGTTGTGGCCTGTGGAATGTTGGTCCACTCCTCTTCAATGGCTGTTATGGACGAAGAACACAGGTGCATTTTATTAATGGCATTTTGAATGCACAGAGATACCGTGATGAGATCCTGAGGCCCATTGTTGTGCCATACATCCATGAACATCACCTCATGTTTCAGCAAAATAATGCACGGCCCCATGTTGCAAGGATCTGTACACAATTCTTGGAAGCTGAAAATGTCCCAGTTCTTGCATGGCCAGCATACTCACCGGACATGTCACCCATTGAGCATGTTTGGGATGTGCTTGACCGGCGTATACGACAGCGTGTACCAGCTCCCACTAATATCCAGCAACTTCACACAGCCATTGAAGAGGAGTGGACCAACATTCCACAGGCCACAATTGACAATCTGATAAACTCTATGCGAAGAAGATGTGTTGCACTGCATGAGGCAAATGGTGGTCACACCAGATACTGACTGGTTCTGAGTCCCCAGACCCCCAATAAAGCCAAAAAAATGCACATTAAGATAAGATAAGATAAGATAAGACTTTATTGATCTCACACAGGAGAAATTTACTCGCCACAGTAGCTCCAGGACAATTGGACAGGAGGGAAAAAGTGCATGCAGGCAGGGAGGGGATAAAGTAAGTAATAAATAGTGCAAATAGTAATATGTAATAATAATAATAATAATGGAAAATAGTAATAATGATAATAGTAACAACAAGCATCAACATGAAAAGGAGGATATTGCACGTCTGGCCTATATGTTAGAATTATACAGTCTGATGGCGGTGGGGATGAAGGATCTGCGGTAGCGCTCCTTCTTGCACTGGGGGTGCCTCAGTCGGCTGCTAAAGGAGCTGCTCAGCTCCTCTACAGTCCGGTGCAGAGGGTGAGAGGTGTCGTCCTTAATGGACATGAATTTGGCCAGTACCCTCCTCTCAGCCACCTCCTCTACACGGTCCAGAGGACAGCCCAGGACAGAGCTGGCCCTCTTAACCAGCTTATTCAGTCTTTTTCTGTCCCGTTCTGTGCTGCTCGGGGCCCAGCAGACGACAGCATAGAGGAGAGCAGAGGCCACCACAGAGTCATAAAAAGTCTTGAGCAGAGGCCTGCTCACTCCAAAGGAACTCAGTCTCCTCAGGAGGTGGAGGCGACTTTGGCCCTTCTTGTACAGGGCGTCGGTGTTGTGGGACCAGTCCAGTTTATTGTTGAGGTGAACACCCAGGTACTTGAAACTGTCCACAGTCTCTATGTCCTGCCCCTGGATGTTCACCGGTGAGTGAGGTAGTGGTCTCCTCCTGAAGTCGATCACCAGCTCCTTTGTCTTACTAGTGTTAAGGCACAGGTGGTTGCGCCCACACCAGTCTACAAAGTCACTGATGACCGAGCGGTACTCCAGCTCGTTCCCCTCTGACACACAGCCCACAATGGTGAGCGCCCCCTGCAGAAAGTAGATGACGGCGTCCTCTACTCCTACGTTTGGCTTGTAGGCAAACTGCAGCGGGTCCAGGGTGGGGCTCACCACAGAGCGGAGCTGGCTGAGGATCACCCTCTCCATGGTCTTCATGAGGTGGGAGGTCAAGGCGACTGGTCTGTAGTGGGCCGGTTCCCTGGCGTTTGTTGTTTTGGGAACCGGGACCACGCAGGAGGTCTTCCACAGGACGGGGACCTTCTCCAGGCTGAGGCTCAGATTGAACATGTAGCAGAGAACCTCACAGAGCTGGTCTGCACAGGTTCTCAGCAGCCTGGGGCAGATACCATCGGGTCCTGCGGCTTTCCTCTGCCTGAGTCGTCTGAGCTCCCTCCTCACCTCGTCCGGTGTGATGGAGAGGGGGAGAGGGGGGGGACTGGGGTGGACTGCGGGGGGTGGTGCTGGGTTGAGTCCGTGTGAGGGGGAAGGGGGGTATGCCTACTGGCCCGGGGAGGTGTGAAGAGGAGGAGGGGGGAGTCGGCAGAGGGGCAGAGGGGGTGGGGGGCGCATTAAACCTGTTGAAATAACAGTTTAATTCGTCCGCCCAGCGCTGATCACCATCAGCTGTCCCTCTGCCACTCTGTCCAAAACCAGACATGCTCCTCAGTCCTCTCCACACGCCCCGTGCATTGTTTTGGGCCAGCTCCTCCTCCCATAGTCCTTCTTGGCCCGTCGGATCCTCCACTGAAGCTCTCTCTGGACCCTTTTCTGCTCCTCTCTGTCCCCTGAGCTGAAAGCCCTTTTCTTCTGGTTCAGGAGGGCTTTAAGCTCAGGGGTGACCCAGGGGTGGTTGTTGGGGAAACACCGTACCCTCCTGGTTGGCACAGTGTTCTCCACGCAGAAGTTGATATAGTCTGTGATGCAATGGGTCAGGCCGTTGATGTCGTCTCCATGAGAGTCAGTGAAAATGTCCCAGTCAGTGTTCTGGAAACAGTCTCTCAGACTCTCACAGGCCTCCTGAGTCCAAAGCTTCACAGATCGCTTCCGCACAGGTTCTTTCCGCACCCTGGGTGTGTATTGCGGGAGCAGGTAGACCAGACAGTGATCCGAGCGTCCGAGCGGGGGGAGGGGGGCGGAGGTGTAAGCGTCTTTGATATTGGCGTAAAACAAGTCCAGAGTCTTATTGTCTCTCGTGGGGAAAGTGACGTATTGGGTGAATGTGGGGAGAGTAGTGGAGAGAGATGTATGATTAAAATCCCCAGTGATCAGAAATTTCCGGGTAGCAGCATTTATTGTGGGCAGTCTGGGGCGCACCTGTGCACTGGTCATGATGTCGGATCGGCATCTTGACGTGGCGCACCTGTGAGGTGGGGTGGATTGTCTCGGCGGGGCAGAGGTGCTCGCTGTCACACATTTGGACAGATTTGTGAACAATGTTTGAGAGAAATGGTAGTGTTGTGTATCTGGAGTGAATTTTGGATCTTTGGGTCCATCTCAGGAAAAATGGGAGCAAAAACAAAAGTGTTGCGTTTATATTTTTGTTGAGTATAGGTATCGGCACAAAAAAATCCATACGAAATATTATAAGAGAGTCAGACATAACAAAATGACATTCATGTTTTTTACATGATGTACATGTTCTACCCAATGTCACAAAATTGCATTGTCAGTTAATATCCTCTTATATATCACAGATGGATTCTTGCATTATTTAGCTAATATTCACACTTTTTAATATCCTCAACCTGAACAATACAGAACTATAAACTATTCTAATGCAATCTTTTACTGTATTTGTGCAAGGTGCTTCGTGTACTAATTCATATTTAATGCAAAGTTTATGAGTTGGTTATGAAGGAAATTAAGGGGGATTGCTGATGTGCTGTAAAACCAAAATGGAAAAATGTAATATCCATCGCATAGAGCCCTGTCAGCAGAGGTTTGTGCATATAGAGAAGTGATGATTTTGTCGTTTTGCACGGTCCTGCTCTCTTTGACCTTTAGTGTTAAAAGGTTACATAATGACACATATGGAAAATGCATGTCTAATAAAATTCATGACAAAACATCTGACATGCTCCAAGGGAAATGCTGATTGTTCAAGCTGACCAATGCAAAATGTTGAGAGAATGTACTTAAAATGCAAAATGCCTGATCTTGTGCTCTGAATTGCGGTGGTGTTTTATGCCCCCAGCTCAATAATGCAACCGTTTTAAAGGTGCACTAAGTCACTTTTCTGGTGTTGCTTTGCTCAGATTATTATTATTATTATTTTATTTATCATATCTTTGTATTTACAGCTCTGGAAAAAAATAAGAGACCACTGCAAAATTATCAGTTTTTCTGATTTTACTACTTATAGGTTTGTGTTTGGGCAAAGGGAACATTTTTATTTGAGTCTATAAACTACTGAAAACATTTCCCCCAAATTCCAAATAAACATATTATCGTTCAGAGCATTTATTTGCAGAAAATGACAAATGGTCAAAATAACAAAAAAGATACATGTTTTCGGACCTCAAACAATGCAAAGACACAAGATCAAATTCATTTTAAAACAACATAATACTAATGTTTACACTTAGTTCAGAAATCAATATTTGGTGCAATAACCCTTATTTTTAATCACAGCTTTCATGTATCTTGGCATGCTCTCCACAAGTCTTTCACATTGTTCTTGGGTGACTTTATTCCACTCCTGGTGCAAGAACTGAAGTAGCTCAGCTTTGTGTTTGTGTTGGAATTCAACAGACGCTGGAATGGAATGGCTGTAATACATGTAGAGATGCTGATTTCAGAAAAAAATGCAGTGGTCTCTTATTTTTTTCCAGAGCTGTATTTAATTACAGATGGTTTTATTGCTTAAAAAGGCCTAGAAAAAACATACATTCTTACTTTGAGGGGGCACACCTCTCCACAGATCTGACCTGTAACTTGCCCAGTGATATCATCTTCTTGTCTCTAAGGAGGTAAGTTTAACCAGAAAAGTCACTTTTTTGAAATCAGGACATGATGAACAAATAATTTCTTGAAACTGTTGAAACTGTCTTTTAACCCTCTACTGTGCAGGTGGTAAAGAGGTGAAGAGGCTGAGGAGGCTGGTGGTTTTGCTGCTGTTGTGTAGATGTGTCTAAACAGTTAGATGACTGAAGAGAGCGCATTTACTGTGAATGAATGATTAACTGTCATCCGACCAGAATATAAAGTACAAGACTGGCTTTAGTTTATATGTTAACATTACATGAATTGTGAAATCAAATCAAAAATCAAAATTGTGATAGGCTCCATCATAAAATGTCTGGGTTTTTTTTGTCATAAATGTCTTGCTATTTTAAATACTGTCTCCTGGTTGAAACTATGATGCAACTTTATGAAAATGTATTGTGTAATATGAAGTAGCAACATTTCAGGTGCAGTTATGCCATGGTTTTGTCAAATATTATCAGACAGTATGCAGCATGCCTAGGCGAGTTTAAAAGGTGCACTGCTCAGCTTTTCTGGTGGAGGGTCTGCTACCTGCCTGTCTCCATGGAGATGTCTTTGCTTTGCCTGGAATGTTCCATAGTATGACATTAAACATATCCATCTAGCATTTATTCATTACGGGTGTTTCTATTGCTCAAAAATACAATAATTCCTTCTGTAAATACGGGCGACTCCACAGATCTGACGTGTAATGTACTGTAGTGCTGTATCCTTGTCTTCCTATTGATAGATAGATTTAGGCTGCATCCCATTTACCTGCCTTACCCCTTCCCCTACCCCTTTATCTACGTTTTTGTCTTGCCCCTCGATACTGAGCTGAGAGGGCTCGGGGTATGAATGTTCCCCTAAGAAATGGGACGCCACTCGATTACCGTTTGCGTCATCATCCCTTGCCTCTACCTGGCTGCTACGTCTACAGAGGCGACAATAATTGACGCAAACAAACGTAAACAAATGTCAAGGATTATCAGGTACCTCAGCTCGACAAAAAACTAGCTTGTTTATGCATGAAAGTTCGATGAAAACGATAACGTCGGCTAAACAGACGTCACTACAATTAAAACTGCAACAACAGTTCACTAAAAGTAACGTAGAACATAAGCGTCATAATTGTAAACCATGATAAACTGTTAAACGATAATTAATTATATAATAATTAATCGATTAACGATTAATTGTCGATTAAGACGTTAGTCGAACAAAATGCATTAATTGTAATTAATCGCTAATCGCGTGGTCACGAAACAAGGCAACCGCGCACCACGCTGCGCTCGATTCACAGCCGGCCGCAGGCACCAACGGCACTGCTCAGCAGCCCCGGGTGTACGCGCGAGGCAAGATCGAACCTCGGCGCCCAGGAATGCGCCGCAACGTGCTGCTGCCGGCTCGGGCCCCGAGTCCCGCGCGGCTGGCCCGCGGCCCGGGCCCCGAGCCACAAACCAGCCGCATGAAACCAGCAGCGGCCCAACCCTGGTTCAGTCCAGGTCCAGACCCTGTCGATTCCCGGTCCAGTCCAGGTCCAGTCCAGGTCCAGACCTGGTCCAGACCTGGTTTAGTTCTGGTCTAGACCTGGTCCAGTCCACGTCTAGTCCTGATCTAGTCTCTTAGCCAATCAGGACAGAACACAATGTTACACTATAAAAAAATGTTACACTATTAAAAAAAAAAAAATCTGCGAACCGTGATAGAGCGAGGGATTACTGTATTTTGTTATTCAGCATCAATACATTTGTCTGCTTTTTACTAAGGAATAATTAATTGAGGAATATACAATATAATAATACTATGATATATTTTTGACTCAGTGTTATGTTACTATAGCTTATATTCTTAAAGACCCTATTGAAACACTAAAATTCAGGTGAAAAACCCCGCTTATCAGTTAATCGTTAATCGATCGATAAGGTCAATCAACTATCAATTAATGAATTAATCGATAATTTCCATCCCTAGGTCTGACCCAACATGACACTGAAGCCTTCACCTTGAGTTTGGACACAGGCTTTAGGATTTCAGCAAAATACTGAGCTGTAGCACAAAGCAGATTTGATTTGAAAGAACTGACTGTCCCTAAATCCACTTTAGTACTTCTACATGCAGCCTCACCAGTGTCCACTTATAAACAAAATAGATCAGAGGCTATTGTATAAAATGTTCCATGGAGAAAAGGTCAAATGAATGGCAGAATGTGATGCTAGATTCACACAACACAACATGGTTTATTCTCAAGTTGAACCTTTTCCTGTAGGGCTATTGTTAAAAAGTAAAGACACATTGGAGAATTAAGAGTAGTATTAAGTCGGAAAATGTTATTAATGTCGTATTTTTGGATTTTTGAAAGATATCCATTTGCAATTTCTCTGTCCAGAAATTACGATTACAACTAGATCTGAAATTTATGTTTTAAAATCTACTTTTTTTCATAGTGCGCATTTTGAATGTTTACAGTTAAAGAACAGCAAAATGTGAACTGCTCATTTGTGTTGAAAATAACATGATTGTCTTTTTTTCCTTTTTTCCTGAATATAAAAATTCAGGAAAAAACACTTATCTACTGTCAGGGTAGATCTCCACAGTACCTCTGTTGTTCTAAGTAGTCGGCTGGTGCTAACCCCACCCCCTGTTTTCTGAGCACGCACAGCTTCGTTCACAAAATCTGGGGTTGACAGAATGAGTTGTGAAAGTTCTTCATACTACCGCTTATCCAGAGACACTCATGTCAGTGATTGTCTATCTGGGATAAGAGAAACATATCCAGGTTAAGTTCAGCCAGCATCGTAGTACAGGCCTCAGATCATTTTAGCATGAGAGCATTAGAGATCGACAGATATGTGATTTTTTTTGTATTTTTTTACTGCTTTTTTAGAATCCATATGTGGCTAACACTGGTCTACAAGCAAAATGCTTCCGGAACAAAAGTAGTGAAATTTTTCTTGGTTTAGGTCACTAATAAAGAAAAAGTAAGTCAGAAGTGCTGATTGGCTATAGTTTCCAAGATATAGTATTGGGTCAAAATAGGAAATTTATGCAAAATAAGGCAAAAACGGTAGTTTATCAGAAGGTACAGTGTGTCTACAAGCAACCAGTTCTATCTGAAAGCCTGTCTGCACATTCACATACATTCATTTTAATATGTCTAGATCAGGGGTCGGCAACCTTTACCACTCAAAGAGCCATTAGGACCCGTTTCACACAGTAAAGAAAACACTGGGAGCCACAAAACCCTTTTGAAATTTAAAATGAAATAACACTGCATATAACGGCTTTTTTTGCCTTTGTGCCATAGAATTACATTTTGAAAATGAATGAACTAAAATAAAATACATTTTAATTAAATACAGTGGTCCCTCGCTATATCGTGGTTCACTTTTCGTGGCCTCGTTGTTTCGCGGATTTTTTTATTCCAATTTTATTTTATTTTTTGTGTGCGTCCTGATTGGCTAAGGCACTGTAGGCCTTTGTTGATTCATCAGTCATTCTCCTCTGTGTCTCCTGTACAGAATGTGTTCATTTTGCCAGATTTATATAAATGTTCGATCGCAGTGTGACTGAAGTGCTGTATGTTTGCAAGATTTCTCCCTGACAAAACCCGCCACAGCGAAGCGGTGTCAGGACGAAGAGGCTCGGTCATAAGAACTATGAAATACACATGAAATACACTTTGGTTTCGTTCTATAATACTGTGCTTTTTTGTTGAAAATCTACGAAAGTTTGAGTGTTTAAACAAGAGAGAAATGTGAGAAAACGTTAATTCCAGTGTGAGAAAAGTGTAAAATGTGTGTGGTGAGGCATTTACAGCCTTAAAACGTGGAGAATAATTGTAAAATATAAAGCTGACGACCTTGCGGATTTCGGGTTATTTTTAGAACGTAACGCCCGTGATAAACGAGGGACTGCTGTACTGAGCCGCATCAGAGGGATCAAAGAGCCGCATGTGGCTCCGGTTGCCGACCCCTGCTCTAGAGTTTTAACATATATCAATATATAACATTATTATTATATCATTACATATCTTGAATACATTAGCTATCCAGCACAGTTATAAATTGATTTTCAGTTCATCTTATCAATATAAATGAGAGTTAGCCACTTTTATCTCGGAAGCAGATCGAGCCAAAATTTGTAGACCAGTGTAACATTTGGCAATATTTTTGGGCCGATATTTAGGGCTGATTTTGATAATTTTCCCCAAATTATCTCATTCGAATTCAGCATGAATTCATCCTTAACATTATTTACTACAAACTGTGTAGAGAGCAGCGTCTTACGCGTTCAAACAAATCTTTATGCAGATATTTTTCATGCACATTTAGGCAGCTGGTTGGGCCAAACATAATATCGTCCTCTGCTGGAGATTTCAGGCCAATAGTTGATATGCTGAAAAGTGCAAATATTGACCTGGTATTTACAATATATATATGCCCAACCAATATATCAGTCTGCTTCTAATCTAATCTTTCTGCGATTTTTTTACACTGTAAATTCTCACTGTTTTTTCTAACTCTGAAAAGTCTGCAAACCAAATCCACTTTCAATTCCGTTTTTCCATCTAAAATGTGGTGTTTTTATTCTAACAAGCCTTATTTAGTGTAGTTGCCACCAAATTTCACCTGCCATTCAACGCTCATGCAATTTGGCTGGAACAGTTCTTTTTTTTTTTTTTTTTGGCTTATTGCATTTCTCCAACCTCAAATCCTCGCACTCCTGTTTACCCGTGGTCTCGCCCCCTTTTTGACCCCAATATTCTGCAGCCCTGTATGAGACACGTTCTTACTCACTGCCTCATTGTTTCCTATCCGTCAAAGTCACATCCCGGTATCGTCATGGTGACAGGGCAGCTAGCACCTGGAGGGCTTTTCAAATGTGCCGCAGACGTACCAGAACGCGCTACATTTAGTGAGACTTGGTTGCTAATGAACGCTGCTGGCTGGGTGCTGCTGATCTGTGCCATGGGAGATAGAGCAGAGCGAGAGTGCTGCTCAGGACGTGTATAAATGCTTTAATTTGGGGGTTTGACCTGCTGCCAGATGGTCCCAAATGTGTTTTTTTTTTTTTTTTTTGGTTTGTTTTTCTGGAAGGTTTTTATTGTTGTTCCTCATAAAACTGTGCTAGCTTTTTATTGTCAATCTAATTTCATCGTTTTTGTACATAAAATCGATAAAGAATGGACTATTTTGACAGCAATGAAATACCCTGAGACTAATATCACTTATCTTAAAATTTGGATTCTTAACACAAACAATAAAGACAGAAGTAGAAAGTACCAAAAATTAAAGTCTTATCAAGTTTTGAATTATACACATTTTAAAGAGGAGGTACAGGGGGTCCTCGGGTTACGACGTTGATCCGTTCTTAAGACGCGTCGTAACCCGAATTTCGTCGTAAGCCGGATTTTGCCTTTGATCTTCCAACCAAAGCACCAATAACATTTCCATCTCAATAATTAGACCACTACACTGCTTGGTTATCACTGCCGCTTTCATAGGACCAGATCAGAGCCCACACCAGGTACTTCCGCCCACATTGGGCATGCACACGAGGCTGTCTTCTTCTCCCTACAACCACAACAGAGCGTATTCTTCCGCCGTGCGCCGCGCGCCGTTCGCGTTTGTTTACATCTCTTACCACGCTAAACCGCGTAAGACGGAATGATGCGTAATATATACATTTTTTTTTTTTTATGGGGGCGCGTTCGTAACCATGAAACGTCGTAACCCGAGACCATCGTAACCCGAGGACCCCCTGTATTTTACTTCTGTTGGGTATTAATCGCTAATACAGCTCTGGAAAAAAATAAAGAGACCACTGCAAAAGTGATGAGTGATCAGTTTTTCTGATTTTACTACTTATAGGTATGTGTTTGGGCAAAAGGAACATTTATGTTTGAGTCTATAAACTACTGACAACATTTCCCTCATATTCCAAATAAAAATATTATCGTTTAGAGCAGAAGTCTTCAACATTTTTCAGGCCAGGGACCCCCAAACAGATGGCGAACTGGGCCAGGGACCCCCTACTATATATACGGCATAGAATTGTGTTTTATATTAAATTGAGCTTAGTGTCATGTATTAACATTGCTACTCTGTTATGGTACATCCAATACAAGGAAATAATACACAGGTTAATACTGTATTTTACACTATAAAATATAAAATTATATTATTTTAAAGTGAAATCAAAAGATTTCGCGACCCCCCTGCAGTACCTCCACGACCCCCCTAGGGGTCGCGACCCCCCTGTTGAAGACCTCTAGTTTAGAGCATTTATTTGCAGAAAATGACAAATAGTCAAAATAACAAAAGAGAATACATGTTTTTAGACCTCAAACAATGCAAAGAAACAAGATCAAATTCATTTTAAAACACATAATACTAATGTTTACACTTAAAGGGACAGTGTGTAAGATTTTTACCTGTTAATTACTGAAATTGAAGATACCCATTCAAAAATACATTGTTTTCCTAGCCTTTTCACTTCCATCATGAAATCAAAGTATTCTTTTGGACTTAGATATAGTCACATAAAAGGGGGATCTTCCCCATATAGAGGCAGCCATTTTGAATACGAGAGCCACAGAAGGACATTTGGGCTCATCCTTCGCCTCGGCTCCTGCTAACAGCTGCTTAGCCGCGCTGCGTTTGGGAGTGAAGGACAGAAGGACAGAAGGGGAAGGGGAGGGGGGAAGGGGGGAGCCTGTGTAAAGAAGCATGCTGCCGGATCACACATCGTAATGGATACAACACGTATTTTGGACTAAATTGTTTTACTGGATTTTATTCGCTGGATCCTTATGGACAGATTGAGACCAAGTTTATGATGAAATACAGAGTTTGACCTGTGCAAAGCCTTCAAAGGTAAGCTAAGTAAGCTAAGTTTTGTGCTTTTCCGTATAAAAGCCCCATGTGCTCGGGGAGTGATTGTTTTGCAGGGAAATGAATTGCATAGTCAAAAAGAGGAGACTGTAAGGTTTCATTTGATGTGTAGATTGTCATGAATCATGATCGGGATTGTGTGTTTTCATGCGAAAAGAAAAAAAAAAAGTGAACGGGGGACCGCGCTTTATGTATACAGCGGTGCGCGGTTCGTGCGCGGGCACGCGAGATTTCGGCGCTACGTCGCGTCCGGGTGACCCTCGAGGTCTGCCATAGCCAAAAGAGGAAGTGGAATAGCTAGTAACCACCTATGCGCCACGAATCCTACACACTGTCCCTTTAAGAAGAGTTCAGAAATCAATATTTGGTGCAATAACCCTTATTTTTAATCACAGCTTTCATGCGTCTTGGCATGCTCTCCACAAGTCTTTCACATTGTTCTTGGGTGACTTTATTCCACTCCTGGTGCAAGAACTGAAGTAGCTCAGCTTTGTGTTTGTGTTGGAATTCAACAGACGCTGGAATGGAATGGCTGTAATACATGTACAGGCATGAAAATCCCTCACCTTTCGGCAAAATTCGCAGTTTTGAAGTCAAAATGGGTGACCTACATGAATCGTGTAGATCCGAGGAGGAAAAAAATGGGGGGAAAATATTCATTGCCTGAGCAAAATCCCCACAAGTTCGAAGGGCCGAACTGCGCTCCAGCTTCCAATCATGTTGCAGCACAATTACCCACCGATCGCGCTCCCGCCAGTCATGACGATTAGCGCTGTTGTGTTTGCACCTGTTCGCTGATCAGCTGTGAGCGAGCCTCGTGAATATGTACACGGCATTTCATGAAACTGAACAAAATCCTTTACTTGTTATGTTAATGCTACGTAAGAAGGAACTTTCGCCTCGGGACATGTTCGGGATACGTCTGTTTCTCCGGAGCTCCGGATAATTAAAGTCTGTGGATATACGCGACACGTGCATACACGTGAATACGCAAATTAACACGGCAAACTGTTACAACGGAGTGACCGCGTTCTTATGGGGTGAGTCATTATCGTATTATTTCTGCATTAAAGGGACATATTATTTATTTTATTTTTATTTAACCTTTATTTATCCAGGTAAACTAATTGAGAACCAGTTCTCATTTACAATGGCGACCTGGCCAAGAGGCAGCACAATTAAAAGATACATTCAGTCCCTGCTGAAAACAGCAGGGAAAAACAGGACTAAACCAAGACTAAACCGGGTCTAAACCAGGACTAAACCAAGACTAAACCAGGTCTAAACCAGGACTAAACCAGGTCTAAACCGGGACACCTGGTTAGGGTTAGGGTTAGCGCACCCTTCTCACCTTTTTCACCCCTGACCCGTTTTCATGCCTGCACGTAGAGATGCTGATTTGAGAAAAAAATGCAGTGGTCTCTTATTTTTTTCCAGAGCTGTATATTGCATAATCATAGAGCTAAGGAGGGTTTGAATAGGGCCTGACGGGGCTTGCTTGATTACACAAACATGTATGGATGACATCTAAAACCTAAAAAATTGCATTATACTCCCTCTTCTAATTCTGCTCTGATTTTTTTGCACACAAAATACTATGGATGTCAGCCTAGGAAACAGTGACGAATCTAGTTTTATATTGTCTCTGTGGAAGGTAATTTGAGCACTGATGTCATTAACAGTCTGGTGATAGTGTCTGGACTTTAAAAATATGGAGGGGTAGTTCCCAATGCTAGCAATTAATGACATCACAAGGTGAAACCAAATGTTTTCAGACATGGGAGTCCAAACAAAACACAACTCAAGGCATGTATTGCTGATGAAACAACATTTTAATATGACTAAAAGCAGGATGAAGTAGCTTATTGTCTTTAAAGGAGAACTACTGTATGTAGCTTTTCTGGTGGAGGGTTTGTGGCTTGCTTGTCTCCATGGAGATGTTTATCTGAAATGTATGGTGCAATATGATATTATTCTATTTTTATTTATTCATCTACTTTTTTATGGCAAAAATATGTTGAAAATCGTGCATTCTTAGGCTACATCCACACGACAACGCTCCTAGATTTTTTTTTTTATGCCTGTTGAAAAAAAATTGCATCCACACTAGGGATGTCAACAATTAATCGACTTACGATTAATTGTCGATGAAGACGTTGGTCGATTAAAATGCATTAATTGTAACTAATCGCTAGAGGAGAGGGCGCTACTCTGGAATGTGAACACGAGTGAACAATTTCTCCCGAGGAGGGGGGGGGGGGGGGGGGGTGACTTTTTTCCGCTGAAAACGCGCGGTGCCTGCATTATCTAACCGATTTTCTGGGCACAGAAGCGCTGTGCGCTGCGCTTGAATTGCGTGAGACTTGAGAGCCCTGCGCGGCTCGCTCACAGCTGATCGGCGAACAGGCGCAAACAGGCGGTAATCGTCATGATTGGCGGGAGCGCGATCGCTGCGTAATTATGCTGCAACATGATTGGAAGCTGGAGCGCAGTTCGGCCTATGATTGGCTCTTGGCACTGGCTATTTTGACTTAAAGACGGCGAATTTCACCAAAAGGTGAGGGATTTTCATGCCTGATTGATAAAATGCCACAAGGGATGGAAGTAGGGATGACTGTTTTAGAAGAGGGATGATTTTGACTATTTTTTCCCACAGGGGGGATGCCATCCCCCCCATCCCCCCTCAACTCGAGTACTGCATACACATATCGGTTCAGTAAATATTCGTGTCCAGACGAAAACAGAGCGCTGAGTGAAAATGATGTAATACATCTGCCACACCAATATGTGGTGCTGTAAAGAGGAAACAGCCAGAGCCACCGGAAACGCAATACTACAAAGAGCACATGCGCATAAAGTCCTTTCTCTTCCGCAAACAAGCATCGCAACGTCATCGTTTTCCAAAAGCTGCGTTGTGCTCATCCACACGACAACGGGACCCCGGTGTTCTCAGATTTCTCCACTCTGGAACCCGTTTTCAAAAAACACAGTTTTTGCCCACCCAAAACACCAGCGCCGTGTGGACGAAAGGCCAAAATGAAAAAAAAATTATCCATTTTCACCAAAAAACGTTGTTGTGTGGACGGGCCCTTACTGTCAGTGGGGTTGTCTTTCCACAGATATGGTCGGTAAATTGGGCGGGTTTAAAAACACAGTGGAGCACCGTGTTTTAATTTTCAAAGAAGAACTAAGGCCAAATATGCAGGTTTGTGTGTTAAACATGTGTGAATAAAACAAAACACAACTCCAAGTATGTTTGTGATGAGGAAACAGCATTATAACAGAGATCAGAAAATAGTGTAATATGGACCCTTTAATGCCATAATGCGGGACATTCCTGGCAAACCAATAACATTTCCACGGAGACAAGTGACCAACCCTCCACCAGAGAGTATTCTGATTTTAGCCACTTCTGGGTTTTTAACTTAATTAATTGAATTCATTTAGTGGTGTAATCTAACAAACCCCCATTCTCCGAGACTTTCTCCAATCTTAATAAATGTTTCAGAATCACATCTGTTTTCTGCCAATTATCTTCATATTATGACCAAACAAATTCATCAAAACACAAATGAAGAAAAAGGTCCAACTGTCTCTTTAATTGTTATTTATAGCTGGCTTGTTTAAATTTTCAGCGCTGCGTCTGTTTCCACCGGCCCCTCCATACAGCCCAGACCAGTGCTGCTTCAGATCTGAGCAATACTCTGACTAAGTTTAGACCCTAGATGGGGTTTTTTATGCATCACTACCTCTCAAGATGCTTCCCACTCCTCATTTTTCTCCTCTTATTCGATGGATATGAGCAAAGAATTCCACAGAGCGACGCTCCGAACTGGCTCCAGGCTGTGGCCGATTGCTATGTTCCACTTAACCTCCTCGCCTCCGGGGTTCAGCACTAGGTTCAGTCTTGCATCATGGTCCAATCTTCCGCTTTATCGGTGGATTGGATAATAAAGTGTAATATTTGCGTTGGATATAAAGGCTAGAGGGTTGAACAGCTGCAGGGAGTGTTGTGATAGTAGCTGGAGAAGTTGGAGAAATACAAAGTGTGGATCTCGTGCGGTGAGGCAGGTGGTGCAATGGGGTGATGTTATGATTTGAAACGGGTTGGGACTGAGTATTAAAAATGTATTGTTTTTCTAATTCAATATTGGTAAAAAGTCAAGAACCATTGTCTGCAAATTAGGAAAAAAGCTGAAACTTTCCGCGAGCCATAGGACCCAACCTCATATTCTCGGCAGCTAAAAGGTTTGAGTTTGGAAGCCGCAACATTCTGCTTTACTTCCGTGTGACAAAACGAAACTGCGGCCGTGTCCCAGTTCCCAGAGCGCACAGCTCGGAGCTCAGAGGGGGGCTCAGACTGCAGTCAAGGCGGTGCAAACTTGCTCAGCCCCGACTGCAGTCCACGGACCGCTTAACAACTGTGGTCTTCGGACCGCGTGTTAACTACGCATGGGACAAAAAAGAAGTGGGACAGCAGTCATCACGCCGGTGTACTGTCGAAATGTGTGACGCACATGCCCTTCGGGCCACACTCCGAACCACGCGCCCTGGGAATTGGGACACGGCTTCTAATGGCAAAGAAACATGTCTGCGCGCCACCTGCCCACAAGAATAACAGCAAAAGACCGGGCGAAACAGTTCCCCTCCTAGTAGTAATAATTTATTTTCGATATTGGTAAGGTTGTTTTAGGACCATATCTGTGATCTCTGTGTCTTTGTATTATTCTTTGTCAGTAATAACTCAGTATTCAAAATATTACTCAATTTTAATTACAAAAAGCGAAAATCGCAACTATTTATCGCAACTTTCACTTCCTCCCGCAACAAAATCGCAACAAAAACCTTAAAAGCACCGCAACTTTCATCGCAACTTTTTGGAAAAGCTCCCGCAAATTCAGGCATTTTAGCCCGCAACAATCACAAAAAATGCCCGCGAAATCCTGGGGGGTCTGAGAAATGAACCTTTCCCGAATGATCTTGAGCTGTATCAGAACAAATATGCTTTGTCGCATGCATCGCCAGTAAAGGGTTTAAAGATGAAAAAGATTCAAGATTCAACATTGTTTATTTGTCATATGCAGGATCACACAAGGTCAACAATGCAATGAAATGCTTAGGATAAGAAGAACCCGTTGACTCGCGAAGATAGTCAAGAAATACTAATAAATAAATTGATGAAATGGCCATGAAATTAAATAATGACATGGCCCTGTTCCTCACCTGACATAAACCCTATTGAGAACTTTTGGTCCCTTCTTAAACGGGAGATTTACAGTGAAGAAAAACAGTCCACCTCTCTGAACAGTGTTTGGGAGGCTGTGGTGTTGCTGCACAAAAAGTTCATCGTCAACAGATCAAGAAACTGACAGACTCCATGAATGGAACCATGACCATTATTGAGAAGAAGGGTGGCTATATTGGTCACAGATTTTTTTGTTGTTGAAATCTCAGAAATGTTTATTCGTACATTTTGAGTTGTTTACTTTTCTGACAGATGAAAACAAACAAGTGAGAATGGAAAAAGTGATTTTTTTCCCCCATTTAGTTGTGTAATAATTCTGCACATTTATAGTTGCCTAATAAGACTGGTCTACAAGCAAAATGCTTCCAGAACAAAAGTAGTGAAATTTTTCTTGGTTTAGGTCACTAATAAAGAAAAAGTAAGTCAGAAGTGCTGATTGGCTATAGTTTCCAACATATAGTATTGGGTCAAAATAAGAAATGTATGCAAAATAAGGCAAAACGGTAGTTTATCACAAGGTACAGTGTGTCTACAAGCAACAGTTCTATCTGAAAGCCTGTCTGCACATTCACATACATTCATTTTAATATGTCTACAGTTTTAACATATATCTATATATAATATATTATTATTATATCATTACATATCTTGAATACATTAGCTAACCAGCACAGTTATCAATTGATTTTCAGTTCATCTTATCAATATAAATTAGATTTAGCCACTTTTATCTCGCATACATTTTCCTAAGAAATCCTAAGAAATCCTCACTTTTACTTCACTTATACTCTCTTAAATATTTGGTTTGAAGTTTATTAACATTTTTGATTGACCCAGAGCACTGTATTTGTTCAGTTATAAAATGAATCCTCTTAAATACAATTTGCCTAATAATTATGCACACAGTATAATCCTGAAAATGACATTCTATTGTCTAAATAAAGATTTTTTTTTTTTTTTCAATTATCATTGTAGCATCGAAATTGAGTTTGAAATTTTAGTATCATGACAACACTACCTACAATTTATTGCCAACTTCTTTCCAAATGAAAGTTTCAACCTTATAAAAAGAATGAACGCATAATGGCACTGGAGCCTACGAATACAAGTCTTTGTCAACTTCAAAGTGTATGTAGGAATTCAAATATATATATTTCATAATCCTTTCTTATCTGTGTCCCAAGACATGGATAAAAATAAGTATTGATTTGACAGATAACCATTGAGTTTAAACTTAAATTAATACAGAATCGCCTGGCCTGTTGATGGTATTTTTGAATATTTAGGTGTTTCCATGACAAATAATTAACATTCTTAAACAGATACTAGTTTTTTAACAATTATAAAACAAAAGTCTCCAGAAGATTTACCAAGATATTCTATTCACTGTAATATTGTTGTGCACCATGGTGTATATATAGCATCTTATGTTTTTTGTGTGTGTTTGCAGGCTCAGATTTCCAGTGCACCACTCACATCATGCCGGTGAAGAACGAGGAGGGCATAGTCATGATGTTCATTCTGAATTTCGAGTATGTGGTAGACGAAGGAAGTGACAACTCCACAGAGCGGTTAAGCCCCACGTCACCCACCAAGTCCGACCAGAGTGAGTATAATGTATTTTATTTAAAGGCCCTATATTACGCAAAATTGATTCTTTTGAGCTTTAAGCCATGTTATAATGCTGCTACCACCTCAAAACCACACATAGAGTTGTGTTTTGTTTCATTCACACATGTTTGAGTAATCCTTTATTAGTCTGTCTACATCTCCAAAGCTCAAAATGCTCTGTTCCACCTTGTGATGTCATGCAGCGGTAGTTTTCAAATCAACAGCTCCTTTTACCTTTTTTTGCGATAGAGATGGTTGGCTGAAATCCTCCAAATGATTCTAGTGAAGCTGTTTGCAGTTAACACTGTTTTCTGTTTGAGAGAAGAACTCAGAAGTCTAAATATACAGGGTTTTTGTGTTAAGCATGTGTGAATGAAACTAAATATGTTTGTGATGAGGAAACAGCTACAGAAACCAAAAGAGGCCATGTTCGTAATGATTATTTTCCACCTTAATAACGAGAAAATTAACCCGAGATCTCGAGAAAAGGACACAATTAATTTGTGATCTCGAGAAAACAAAACTGTTATTTAGAGATCTCGAGAAAACAAAAAATGATTCCATGATCTTGAGAAAACAAAACTGAACCCGGGCCAGTCTTCTGCAGAGGTGCCGTGGACTAATCTTGAAATTATCCCGAATTAAAGGACGTAATGCAATTTCCCCCTGTGTCAACCCCTGATCAAAATATTGCCTTATCAGCTGATCGATTATTATTCCAGACATTCTAATGACCAAAAAATAGCCCCGAAGTCAGCCTGTCACAACGCGGTGGTAGATGTTTCAGTTGTTTTCTCGAGATCATGGAATAATTGTTTTTTGAGATCTTGAAATAACTTTTGTTTTCTCGAGATCACAAATTAATTGTGTTGTTTTCTCGAGATCTCGAATTAATTATCTCGTTATCTCGGGATAACAAGGAAGAAAAAATATTGCTTATGAATATGGCCTCTGTCGACTTCCGTAAACAACATAACAGATTAGAAAATGATGAGGTAACAACATTCTAACACGGCTCAAAGCTCACAAGAGTCAATTTTGTGTAATATAGGACTTTTAAATACCTAAAAATACTTAAATATGTAGAGAGCTTGGGATAGATTCTTTAGAACAGAGTGAAAGTTTCTAAGCTCAGGCCTTACCTACCAAAGTCAAGTCAAACAGTGTAGCATGTGACGGTTAGCGATCGTCTCACAGCAGATGTATTGTATTGCTGTTGTATTGTAACTCCTCGTCATCATCAGGCTCAGTGACCATGGTGTTCTGGACAGAGAGGAGATGCAGACCTGCTAAAATGGATACTCTGATTTCACCAATGATGCACTCAGTCAGGAGACTTAGTTTGTCTATGTTATGTGATACACCTGCTGTCTAGTTTAATTTTGTTTGAATTAGGGACGTCACAATAGCACATTTGAGAGAAAGAGTAAACATTGCAATTATTTACAATTATTGGCTTTATGACCATACAACAGGGACATCATGCATTTTCTTTCATTCAGATATAATTATAATAAGTTTCTAAAAAAAAAAAATGATAATAATTTTATTTTATTATTATTTATTTATTTTATATTTTTTAGAAACTTATAAATAATAATAATAATAATAATAATAATAATAATAATAATAAATCAGTTATATCTAGTAGGGCTGGGCGGTATACCGCTTTATACTGAATACAGGTGTTTTTTTAATGATATGGATTTTTCATATATCCCAATCCCGGTGAGTGTGTGCGTACAAAACGTCGGGAACACAGAACGCGGAACGTGGCGCCGCGGGACATTGTTTGAGAGGGGGACTGTTTTGCAGTGGCGTGAGAGCGGTGGAAGCTCAGTGTGTGTTGAGCGGTGAACAACATGGACAGAGAAAATGTACAGACACAGAGGAACTTATACCGAAAACAGGAGCCATGTCAATTGTGTGGAAGTACTTCGGCTTTAAAAAAAACTGGCGCTGATCAAAAAAACGTATTCTGTAAATGTCGCCGGGCTAAAGTTGTACCCGCAGGAGGCGACACGAGCGATCTGCTTCACCACCTCTGTCACAAACATGTTCTGGAATATAGAAGAATATAAGAAAAACTAAGATCTGCATCCTCTTCCACGTCTGCAGGGAACGTTCAAGTTGGCGCCGCAACACAAAACGCGACTCAGACGTCACTCAAAGACGCTTTTGCTAAGGGGACTGCCTACGACAAGAAAAGCAAACGGTGGAACGATATTACCAACGCTATTACTGTCCACTTAGCCAAAGACATGGTACCACTTAGTACATGAAAAAAAAAAATACTGTGATACAATACCGTGACACCGATATAATTTTGAAAAATACCGTAATATCCATTTTTGGTCATACCTCCCAGCTCTAATATCTAGCGTTTTTCACTGTAACACACAGCAGTAACTTTTTACATGTTATTAATGTTAAAATCTATTTATATGTTGAATTTATAACCCTCAGTCATAACGTTTTAACCTTAAACATTGTCTTGAAAAGTAAAATTATTCTAAACAGAAAATACAGTCTTAATTTCAGTTGCAACTACATTATTTATTTGTGTGTACATTTGATTTAGTTTTTAATTATGTTTTTAATAGAAGTAGTTGGCCATTTTACCCTGGTACAATCATCCAATTCCAAATTTCTCACCTCCGCTACTGTACTGTTTGTTAGTAATTTCTCTAAAGGTAAAGTGATTGGTATAGCGTTTTGTTTGTGAGTCTACATACTGTAAATGTGTGTACACAATGTCAGGGATTTAACATTCTATAGGCCAGTACAATTTAGTACAGTTGGGGGCAGCTAAATTGAATATTGTTAAAATGCAGATGTCTATTGTTACATAGGGTCTAGTAGCTAATAGAAATTCAGAAATCAGGTTCAGTCCAGTTTAAAAAAAAAAAATATTTCCATTAAGAATACCTTGTAATCAATCAGAAAAACTGTCTCTTGTAGTCTTGTAGTACAGTCTAGAACATAAAACCACCAAAAACGTCTCAGCCCCCATATCGCTCATTTGAATCTTAAAAGCCTAGCACTCAAACTAATCCCAAATTAGCTTTCAATCCACACCCAAACCACTGAAACATACACTTACAGTTATTACAATAAAACAAGGAGAGCCCTAGTTATAGGCATTTGTGTATAATTATTTTCATGACTGATGAGTAATAAAGTGGCTATAATGAGTGTACATCTTGGGGCTGAAATCCACGTAAAAGATGCTGCTATTTGTCATTTTGTGTTTAGTGACGATGTGAATCTGTCTCAAACAGAGACAGTCGGAGTGGAAGAGTGTAATTGAGATAATTTAGTGAAATGGCCCTGTGGATCTGCTATCCTAATTAAGCACCAGGGAATGTGATTGGACTGGTCTGTGTGACCTACAAACAAGCCAATATTAGTGCTATGCTGAGGCTAACACAACGGAGATATATACAGGTCACTATAAACCAGAAATGCATTATACAGCTCTGGAAAAGAAGAGAGACCACTGCATTTTTTTCTGAAATCAGCATCTCTACATGTATTACAGCCATTCCATTCCAGCGTCTGTTGAATTCCAACACAAACACAAAATACACCAAATAAAGTCACCCAAGAACAATGTGAAAGACTTGTGGAGAGCATGCCAAGACGCATGAAAGCTGTGATTAAAAATAAGGGTTATTGCACCAAATATTGATTTCTGAACTCTTTTTAAGTGTAAACATTAGTATTATGTTGTTTTAAAATGAATTTGATCGTGTTTCTTTGCATTGTTTGAGGCCTGAAAACGTGTATCTTTTTTTGTTATTTTGACCATTTGTCATTTTCTGCAAATAAATGCTCTAAACGATAATATTTTTATTTGGAATTTGGGGGAAATGTTGTCAGTAGTTTATAGACTCAAACAAAAATGTTTCTTTTGTCCAAACACATACCTATAAGTAGAAAAATCAGAAAAACCTGATAATTTTGCAGTGGTCTCTTATTTTTTTCCAGAGCTGTATAGTACCAAGGAATATGACCAAATGCGACCAAAGAAAAAATGTAATTATTTTTGCATTTTAACATTTTAATCCCTAAAGGAAAAAAACAAAACAAAAAACAATCATGAATTAAAATGTGTTGTGATCGAAATGTTAATGCTGTTTCAAGTAGGTTTGATTATCGCAGATAGTCAAAAAAAAAGTAGATTATTAAGTTTTTTGTATGGCATTTGTTTAAGGTATTTGGTTTAAAATGAGACTTACTTATACTTAAATAAAATGAGAAACATACTATATCTTTAAGGCTTTAATCCTGTATTTTTCAACCTTTTTTGAGTCACACCTTTTTTGGTTGAGAAAATTCAGCTCACACCATTTAGCAAAAAGGCTGTTAAAATGTGTATCTGATTCTTTGGCTTTGGGAATAGTGGTGCCTGTGCTTTCTTTTCTGATGCTGAAACGTACGAATTTTCATGCATGAAATCTTGATAAAAAAAAATATTGTATTTATTTTATTTGCTTATTTGACAAGGGGAATTGCAAGTAATCAACACAATGTAAATGTGCCTGAGTTGGCTGATTTTAACTAACCTCATCAGTAGTCCCTTTGTCAGATGTGAAAAAGACTTCCTTAAAGTGAATACAAGTGAAGACCAAAAATCACTAAAATGCTGAATTACGGTTATATAAAAAGGTTTTCAAATCAAGAAAATAATTGCAAAGTGTAAGTGAACTGGATGATTTTGAATCTCGTCCATTTCTATCTCGTCCTAACACACAGGTCAGGTGGTTGTATTACTCTTCATTTTGTTCTTTTATGAGAAGAAGGAAGTAGATTACGGTATTTTGTGCATTACTCATATTAATATCCAGCCTCTTTGCTGTTTCTTGTGATTTTCCATTTTCTCAGACCAAACGGTGTATTTTAGCACTGTCTAGACCTGCTCACCGCTCTCACTCCGACTTGTGTGTGCTCCAGTGGATGTGACTCAGTGAGCCCCCGCTAACATGCCTAATGAGAGCTGATTGGCTGTGTCCCGGTTTGAGGATGTGGACGAGGGGGGCATATGTGATGGGGAAGAAGTGACGTTACATTAGACTCTGGAACATCTTGCTCGGAGCATGACCTTAGCTCTGCTCTGTGTCTTTGAGAAGTATGAGGCAGCTGGGCCATGAATGTAGAGTAGTGAGAACTGGCCTGGATTTTTAATTCTGTCCACTCAGTGTCTTTGGTGTTACAGTAGAACACAACCAGAGATTATCTATGTATCCATGGGTTTCAGAATAGTGAAAAATTAGGACTGTTGCCGTAGCGATTAACAGTTTAAAACAAAATATGTTGAAAAAATCCTCAAAATGTTGCACGTACAGAAAGCTGAAACCTGTAAATTCAGACATTGTGGAAGGACAGTGGCTTTTGTCTGGTTGACTAAAAGTCCATGGATGTGCTGAATGTAGAGGTGAACTACAAAAATTTTCTAGTAGGTGATCCACCACTTGTCTCCATGACGATATAGTAGTTTAATGCAGTACTGTGGAAGATTCCAGACAAAGCATTAATATCTGGAGTCAAGCAGGCAGTGGACCCCCAATTAGAAGTTACACTGGTCTACAACTTTTTGGACATGATCTGCTTCCGAGATAAAAGTGTCTAAATCTCATTTATATTGATAAGATGAACTGAAAATCAATTAATAACTGTGCTGGTTAGCTAATGTATTCAAGATATTTAATGATATTGTTTTACATCAAAATCACATCTGTTTATACAATAGATTTAGGCATTTTTGCTTAAAAATAATATTTATATTTTGAAAATATTTAACTTGCACTTCTTTATCGGTCAAGTAATAAACAAGAAATATCTTAACACATCAGGTGCACACAATTTCGAGACATCTCTCGTCTGTGAAATAAAAAAAAATATTTGATTTTAAAACTCTAGACATATTAAAATGAATGTATTGGAATGTGCAGACAGACTTTCAGATAGAACTGGTTGCTTTTTTGCCATAATTTCCTATTTTGACCCAATACTATATCTTGGAAACTATAGCCAATCAGCACTTCTGACTTTTTCTTTATTAGTGACGTAAACCAAGAAAAATGTCATGGCTTTTGTTCCGGAAGCATTTTGCTTGTAGATCAGTGTTACCTTTATATTTTTTTCATACAGCAAAGTATACAACCTTAAAGCCAAATCAGTCCATAATGCCTGTTACAGCTGCCACAAGACACTGAGTGATACTTTTTTTGTAAGAATAAGGCAGGGAGCAGTGACTCTACACCAAGCTCCTCCTATGCAGGAAAGACCCTGAAAGTTGTTGGTTCATTTTTAGCTTCAACCATACTGTGCACACTGTCACTGATCCTTGAGCAAGACACTTCACCCACCTTCTGTGTTTGAGTGATGCTGACAAAGATTGGAAGATTTTTTTGTGTGGAAATTTTAGAAAGTTCTTCATACATTTGTGGCATAAAATCTTCTCTCTCGTAACTAAAGCCCAAAATGTATTCTACGTAGACATTCAGTGTAGAAGTTCCATCTATCTATCATTTTTAGTATCCACAAACTCCTCAATTTGGTGCCGAAACTATTCTCTAACCTGAACAAAGCCAACCATCCATCTGTGACGAAGAACTATGGCCTTGGAGAGCTGGATCTGCTGCTTCGCTTTTAGCTTTTGAACCAGTCCAAGACTCACTAAAGGCCGAGTCGATAAGCCAACGTGAGCGCATCTGCAAGAAGCTGATAACAATTTCTCTGGCTCCAATACTGGATTTTTATTGACCTGACCAGAAATCTAACCATGAAATAAAAGGACAGATCCCAGAGTCCAACACGCATTTAGAACTCCTATGTGATAACTCCTGGCAATGTGTACGATTTGGATCGCAGTGAGCCCCTGACTGCCATCTGGTGGTCATCCAATTCACCACTTTTGCAAATCTTTTATTTTGGGGTTCAAAGGGTGTCAAGCAGTGTTTTTTGAAGTTTAGGGTTGTCAAAAGTATTGAAAATCAGTTACTTATCGAAACTAAATACTCATTTACAGGTATTGATACTAAAAAGTCACTTTGAATAGCTTTAGAATGACCTTAAGTTGTTTCAAAACAAGTATAAGAGCACATAGACTATCATGGACCACTATGGAACCTACCTAGACCATTTATTTTATTTATTTGTTTATTTGAAGAGGACAGCGCACATTAATACTTTGTACATTTTCATGACATTGTCTAAATATGCCGGATTTAGCTAGAAGCTACTTTCCATCCGTAGTCCTCCGTCATTTAAAGACAACAAAATGACAAACAATAACAAAAAGCATTTACAATATATACAGAACAATACATTACATGGTACACATTGAACATCACCTATGTTGACAGGTTTGGTTGATTTTGAGCCATTTTTTGAGAAAAACAAGAAAAACAAGCTTTATGAACTGTCCCCGCTAACTTGCAGGACCTACTTTCATCAGCGCCAGAACCGGGGCAGAACTCGGCTTAGAGGACACTGTCAAGGGTAAGTCAGTGTTAATGCACGACACTGCTGAGGAGGATGCCATACAGAGTCACATTAAAAAAAAACAACCTATCCCTTTACAAAAGTTATATTTATGTCACTGTTTGTCATTTATCACTAATTGAAAAAGAAAAAATCACACATGCATTCACCACAAGAGCAGGGTTTTCTATTTTTCTCACCGATTCTGTGCAGCTTCAAGCTTAAATTACAAATACTATAATGAATTCCTTTGATTTTAGAAAAGTAACTGCAATCTAAATCCCACCAAATGAAAAAGTAACTGTACTGGAATACTGCGACTGAAAAATAGTAATTCTGAATACATACTCTCGATAGTTCACACATCACAATATATTATAATAACAAAGACAAGAAAATATAATTGGGAATAATAAATTCTTTCATTCATTTTCTTCCACTTTTTCCGAGCCTTTGGGCAGCAGTCCAGACAGATCTGGCCGTGATGTATCTTCTGTCATGGGGGCTACCAGACACCGGGGGCGAAGTGGGGTTAAGTGTCTTACCCAAGGACACAAAGGCAGCATTCATCTGTGGGAGCTGGAATTGTACCACCAGCCTGTAGGTCAGTGGATCTGACCGCTCAACCAATGATGTTTATGTCGAGAGTGGGATTCAAACCGCCAACCTTTGGAAACTGCCCCCTAATAATAAATTAAAAGTAGCAAAAATAGCAAGATAGCACTTCCCAAGAATAATCACTTCAAGATTCAAGATTCAAGATTGTTTATTTGTCATATGCAGAATCAACACAAGGTCAACAATGCAATGACATGCTCAGGGTCAGAGGAACCGCTGACTCGCTAGGATAGTCAAGAAGTACTACGAGCATGCAATAATACAGTGCTTCTCAATTATTTTCTGTGACGCCCCCCCTAGGAAGAAGAAAAAATTTCACGCCCCCCTTCCTGCGCGCGACTATAAATAGTATTATTTGTCTAGAAAATTGTTATGAGAACACCATTGTATCCTTTTATTAACATTATAAACAAAAAAAAGAAAGAAACTTACAACGAAGACTGCACTGAGGACTCAAATATTAATGTGTTTTTAATGCTTTGCGCACATTTGTTTACGTTTTACAGAAATTAAACTTAAAACCACCTAATTTGCATAAGCTAAAAGCACTGAAAAAAAAACGCTCTCTCCTTGTGCCACTGATGCGTCAGCTTCTGTCGGACTAAAGGACACGACTCAGTGGAATAAACGTGTTTTTTCTGTGACAGAGGATGTTTTGTTAATGGTGAGACTGTGCGTAAATCGCATGTGAGAACGCCACTGCCAACTACTGTTGTTGATGTGCAATTACACTTAGTTCTAGTACAGTACAGCAAAAAAACATGTTTCCCAGGGTCATACGCGCCCCCCCTGGCATCACGCCACGCCCCCCCAGGGGGGCCCGCCCCACTATTTGAGAAGCACTGCAATAATAGTACATGGTAAAAAAGTGTTGCAAAAACTGCAGGGGAAGAAGTAAACAATATAGTAAAAAATATGTAATAAAATGTAATAAAAATACAAGTACAATGTACAAAGGTGCAGGTAGGATTAAATAAGGTGTAGGTAGAGTATTTCACAGATTGCACATAACACTGATAATGTGATACTCAAAAGTGAAAGTATTCAGAATGCAGTACTCTGATTTTTTTTGTTTTGTTTTAATGTAATTATTGATAAAAATTACAAGCATACGCAACATCTCTATTGCTCTAGTGTAAACATCCCACTAAAACACCTTCAGTTCATCTTGATGTGATCCGCTGCTGCTTGGACATTGAGGGACTAATTATAGCGCCGAGCTGACAGTGGTCCTTGAGCTCACAGGTGTCATGGCGTCTGAGCTGGAGGTGAGTAATCCCTCTGCAGAACTGCCAGAGGAGCAGACATCCAGCCCCACTGTTAACATGCCCCACGGCTAGTATCACACTCGCTAATGATAGATTACTCTGCAGAAAATCTACGCTTGACTTTATGTTCGGCTATTTATATCCCATACACTCCGTCCCAAAAACTTCCATTTTAACTTCCATTTTGCCCCTGCACTAATTGGGCTAGTGGAGTTATTTTTGGTTTATACTTGCGCCAGAGGAATGTGACATTCTCGCTGTCAACTTCTGAGTGGTAAGAAAATACTTGGAGCTCACTGTACAATGCAAAAACTGGATTTAGTGACAAATAAAAAAAAAACAACTTGAATTCAGAGATGTCATTGCTGTGCCTGGAACGTTCCACAATATGACATTAAACAGCTCTGCTTTACATTTATTAAATTACATTGCTTTTATAGCTCAAAATATACCTACATAACAGGCGTTCTTACTGTGAGCGGGGTCATCTCTCCACAGATCTGACCTGTAACTTGGTCTGGTTTGGTCTCCATGAAGATAGAAAGGTTTAATGCCATACTGTGAAACATTTCAAAGTAATAACACCTCCATGGAGAGAAGCATTTGACGAACCCTCCACCAGAAAAGTTACACAATGCACCTTTAAACATACCTTATACTTATATTTACTATATTAGAAGGGTTTGAATTACTTCACTGCAAAAAGCTTGTCCAAAATTTAAGATATAAACACTTAATTCCATCTATCTATTTACTTAAAAGTAGTGAAATTATCTGTCCATTCAGCAAGATAATTTTACTTGACAACTTATCTTAAAATAAACTCCCTCTACACTAGAATTAAGCATTTTCTGAACTAGTAAGTAGATAATAAATCTGAAAACAAGATGAATAACCTGATACAAGTGTTAAAATCTTGGCCAGATCAGAGAACTTTGCAGTGTTGTCATCTGCTAGTTTCAGTGGACATAAATACGTTTGTAATACAAGTAATGTCATACTGTGGAACATTCCAAAGAAAGAAATAACAATTTAATATCCTGAATGTATTTTAGTATTAAGTATGAAGTATTTTAACTCGTTGAAGTGTAGACTCTGAAACAGGATTCTACCAAAGCTCCTTGAGTCCGTGCTTAACCTTAGACACCAGTCAGTCTGCGCCTCATGAGCTCTGACACATGCGGCCGATACTCTATTGATTATCTGGTTACCAAGGCAGCTGTCGTTACATGGAATGGATTGGTTTTCAAATGATCCCCCTGTGTCTGGAGAAGAGTGGAGCTGAGGAGATGGAAGCAGCAGGGAATTGACAGACGTGAGGAGCCTTAATTTAATGGCCAGAACTGGAAGATGGATCAGATCATAACAATGGAGCTATATTTGGTATCTGGTCAATACAAAATAATTCTCTGCTTCTAACCTATGACCCATCTGGGGCTGAGTACCTGTAAAAAATATAGTTCTCATGAAAAAAGACATTGAACAAAGACAACAGCTATGAATTAAAGGTGCACTGTGTAACTTTTTAGTTGGTGGTGGTGTCTCCATGGAGATGTTTTTGTTGTGAAAATATGGCATTTAACATTTCTGCATTTAGCATATATTTAATTACATGGGTTTTTGTTTCTCAAAAGTACTTCGCAAAACATACATTTACATTCGGCTTACTGTACACTTTCCACAGATCTGACCTGTAACTTGGAATTAAATGTGTTTGAGAGACAAAGACAAAGCAAACCACATCTTCATGGAGACAACTGGAACCACCACCTGTAAAGTTACATAGGGCAGCTTTAAGGGCAACTTACAATTAGTATTAGTAATTAGCATTTCCTTCTAAACTAAAACATGAATAATATGCATTTCAGGTCAGGTTTGCAGAGGTCTCAACTAGAATTAGCCAGTTTTATAACAGACCCCATGTCTACAGGACACAAATAATTACAGCTTTTGCAAGTTGCTGATTACGACCCTTGAAACAGCCATTTTTATTTGATTTTAATTAACCATTCTGCCCTACCACAGTTAAAATAAACGACCTTCTCCTAAGACGATGTTAGCGCACATACAGCCCTGGAAAAAAATAAGAGACCACTATGATAAAAGGAGAAATTCAATTTGTCAACTGGACAAAGTTTGTTTGGTCGAAAACGTTTCGCCGCTCATCCGAGAGGCTTCGTCAGCTCTGGTTCTAGTGCTGGTTAGACCCTGTTTATATCTAGCTGCAGGGAGGAGCTCACTACACTGAAATATGAAACTATCTGAAACTATCTCCACTAATCTGTCTCTTTGTTTTTCAAATTTCTCTGGCGGCTAGTTTAGCCTCCCTATTCAAGCCTAACGACTCTCTCCACCCCTCTGCCCTGGATTGTCTGCCCTAATGTTTCTTTGTCTGTTTTTGACTTGGTTTGAGAATCGAATTATAAATGGGAGACAAGTTATGTCTAACTCCCCCATTTCTGTTTAACGACGGATTCTCTTTTTTGACAAAAATTGCCTCTTTAACCCCCCTCTCAAACCACTTTTGTTCCCTGGCTAAGATCTGAACCTCACTGTCCTCAAAAGAATGGCCCGTGAGGACAGTGAGGTTCAGATCTTAGCCAGGGAACAAAACTGGTTTGAGAGGGGGGTTAAAGAGGCAATTTTTTGTCAAAAAAGAGAATCCGTTGTTAAACAGAAATGGGGGAGTTAGACATAACTTGTCTCCCATTTATAATTCGATTCTCAAACCAAGACAATAAACACCATAACTAAAACATCACATACTTGTAGCTAAAGTAGAGTAAACTTGTATATAATACAAATAGGTAAAACACACAATGTGTAGTTTAATAAAGCTCAATTAAGCAGCAGTGTCAGTGTCATTTAAGCAGCAGTGTCAGTGTCATTTAAGTGTTCTTTAAGTGTCATTTAAGCAGCAGTGTCAGTGTCCTTTAAGTGCTCTTTAAGTGTCATTTAAGCAGCAATGTCAGTGTCCTTTAAGTATCATTGGGTAAAAATGGGTACTTATATTTAGGTACATTTTGACTTTGTGGCATTAAATTTAGCAATCTCCATAGAGACAAGCAGGAGACGCCACCAGGCCAATTTACAGGTGAGATCTGTGAAGAGGCAACCCCACTCACAGTAAGAAATCATGTTTTTAAAGGCTTTCTTGAACAATAAAAACACCCATAATTGTTGCTCCAGTATCTGTACTTTTATTTAAATAACAAAAGTGAATACTTCTTCCACCACAGCCTTCCTCAGAGTCCCCTTCATAGGGGTGGGCTTGTCCTCTCTCTGCCCCCTTTGGGTATCAGCAGGCTCCTGTGTGGGAGACTTGTTGATTGCTTGGGGTTGTAACATCAGCACTTTTGTCCTGACAATGTGAACAGATGGCACTGACATTATATAAGGAGGCTGCTGCACCAGGCCTGCAGTCGCACAAGTGAACCTGGGGTCACTGTAGCTCGGTTGTTAATGGATATGTAGTATTGTAACTATAACAAACTCATGCTTGTGAAGTTGTTGGGCAGGCCTGGACTGATACTCGGGCATACCGGGCATATTCCCAGTGGGCCGACAGTCCTAGGGGCCGATGCTGTTTTTTTTTGTTTTTTTTTAAATTAGAGGCCGGCTCACAATTTAGAAGAGACGGCCCATTAGTCCATCTTCAATATAGACAGTGGACTAAACCAATCAGGATATAGAAGCTTACGAGAGCGGTCCCACCCCTTTCTCTGCACTGATTTCCCCCAGTTTCAGTGTTGAGCGTGGAAACATGGAGAAGGAAGCATGCAGAAAAGAAGGGTGGAGAAGTTACGGGCTAAAAGATTAAAAAATCTCACTATAGATGCTGCAAAAAAACAGACATATTCTCTGGAGAGGCTGCTGGAGCCTCCACGTCCTCTGCAGCCCAGGTTGAAGGTGGACAGGGAGAGGAGAAGCCAGAGACTGTGGACAGGGAACCCGAGGGAACCCGAGGGAACCCGAGGGAACCCGAGGGAACCCGAGGGAACCCGAGGGACAGAGTGACCAGGGAAGTGTAGCACAGGCACAGCAGATCAGCAGGTAGTAATGTTAGGATAATACCGGGACTTTTAGGTGATGGGCAGGCATGAAAATCGCTCACCTTTCAACGAAATACGCCGTTTTGAAGCCAAAACAGGTGACCTATGTGAATCGTGTAGATTTGATGAGGAAGGGTTTTTGTGTGTGTGTGTGTGTGTGTGTGTGCAAGATGCATTTTAAATAAACCATTGAATGTGTAGTTACTGAGAGTTTGCTGATGTTTTTTTGGAGCTGGGATTTTTCCTTTTAAATGTTACGTCCTGGTTTCCCCTCGGCCAAGATGTAACAATAATAAAATACTTTGCTTCGGTGATCACATACATAAGTTAGTCCGTTGTGCTCTGCTAATTATGAGGGGCCGGGCTAAGCCAAAAATGCCAGGGCTGTTTTTTTGTCCCAGTCCAGCCGTGTTGTTGGGTATGAATAGAGCGTTATAGACAGTGAGTTGAAAGAATGCGTATGCTGCGGACTACTGGGTGCGTTAGAAGACAGAACACATGTTGCTGACAGGGTTTCTTAGCGTGTGGAAGGAGGCGAGTGTTGTAAATAGCTCTAGTGTAAAGATTAAGCTTTCAGTACTGTACTCATTGTAAAGAACTGTTACCTATAGGTTTAGCTGTCCATGGGATTTAGATTGATGAATAATAATGATTGTTGCAAATGCACTGTATACAAGTATATAAAGCAAACTTTTAAAAACAAGAGTGCCCTGGACGTGTTGCTTCTTGGTCAATTAAAATTATTGAATCACTCTTATTATGTATCATTGTGCTCCCTGAAAAATGAAGTATTATCTATCTGTCTAATCTATCTAAAATTTTAGATCTTTTGAAGGGGGAAAAGTCCTTAAAATGTCGGAAGCTTACCCACACATATATTGCTATTTTCTGACCTATGTTGTCATTTTTATTCCTCATCAGAAACACAACAGGAGTTGTGTTTTGTTTCATTCACTCATGTTTAACACACAAATCCTGTATATTTAGGCTTTATTATTCTTAAAGACTTAGAGTTATTAGAGTTAAGCATTATTCTCTCAAACAAAACAAAACACAACTTCAGGTAGAGGTAAAACATTATAACAAAGCTCACAAGAGTCAATTTTGCATAATATAGGACTTCCTATAGGAAAAAATGTGTTGATGAACAAAACAAAAGAAAATGAGCGAACGTGAGCTATAGCAAAACTGGTGTATTTTTCAACATCCAGTGAATTGAAGCTGCACCTGACACTCGTGTTTTTGGAGCATGTGAACAGATGGTGCCTGAGAAAAATGGGAAATAAACAAACCAAGTGGATTTAGGTTTGACAAGTGAATGAAAAAGTGAAGACAAACTCACTGTTGTTGCCTTATTCATTCACACAGTGCGATTTAATCAGGTCAGCAACGTCGAGAATAAAGCCCTGGTTAAGACTAATTTTGTGTTTTGTGTACCCAAAACAATTTCCCTTGTGGATTGTCTAAGTCTAAGTGTTTTAATAGCAAGGGACAATCAGTTGACTATCTTTTTTTTTCAGTTACTTTGAAGTTGAAAAGTCAATATTTTTCTTTTCAATTTCTGATGTAGACTTGGTTTTGTCCTAGTTTATGGTCCAGTTCTGAGTTTAGTCCCAACCTTGGGCTAGTGAGGGTCTGCACCTGCTCATCTCCATGGTGATGTTATTTTGTGGCCTGAAATTTAGAACTGTGGAGAGGCGACGCTGCTCACTGTTAAAAAAAATAAAATAAAATAAAAAAAACACCACAATGCGCAATTTGTCTCCACTTTGAGCACCTATAGGCACATGAAGAAGCAGGAAGTGATTGGACTAGATGGGACCCATTTCTCGTAGTATTGCATGTGTTCCTGTGCAGTTACATAAGAATTTTAGGCTTTATATCAAAAGTAAGATGTAGTGTGTTTATCCCCATAGAGACCAATTATGTGAGAAATAAGAAAGAATATGGGCTGTTCTATTTGGCGTAATACAATATGAAACAGAATTCCCCAAATGATCAGACCCCGAATATTAGAGTTAGGTACTGTGTTCCAATTTAGAACAAGAGTTTTAAAAATAGTGTTTTACTCTAACCAGCTTCAGCTATATGCTATAAATAAGCTCTAATGTGTCGGCTTGTTTCATTATGTTTTCGTGAATTTGCCGAGATAAATACATATTGAATTAATTTACTGAATTTTGAATTGACAACCAATTAAGCTTCATAACTAGGGGTGGGCGATATGGGCAAAAAACAATATCTTGATATTTGTCGGATTTTAATGATATTATGTTGATATTTTCAAAAGTGTGATTGGAATTCTCTGAGTAATACTTACTTTTTGCACTTCACTTATCACAGCTTCATGAGTTTTATCATACAGGGTGGGGAACGCGGTTCTGCTGAAATATTTCCTATTTGGCACTTTGTATCGTGCATCTAGGGCATTCAAAAGTTCAATAAAGCCTTTTCCCCTCCACCAACTGCATCGGCAACATCTACTTGGCTATGAATCTGGTGGGGACGTTGGTTATGTTTTGCCATCGTTGACTTTTTCTGTCATACGGCACTTTTCTGCTGAATGAGTCAGCAAGGGTTTGTTGGGTGGGCTGAACAGGTCGCCTACTAGTTTCTCATATTCTTCGTACTTTTTACTTTGGTCGGTGCGGAGGTGGTGAAAGAGGTTCATTGTGGAGCTTTGTTTCACGGCGATAGATTTCCGACAAAACCTTGCATATGACAGTGTTTTGATCAATGTCAGTCTTTTCAAAACTAAACGATTTCCATGCCAGAGGAGTAGACCCGCGCCTCGGCACTAAATCATCTGAAGTAGACCCAGCTTTAGGGTCTGTAGCTGCCTCTGCCTGCATTTTTTTCAAACTGTGCTGCTAACCTTTTAGAAGGCTGCTCGCAAGAGAGGTCAAGTGATCACCTAGGCCTACAAGTCGAGTCGAGCTGTGTGTGGGGAACACTGCTGCGCTGTAATGTGCAGTGTTGGCCTGCGCTTCATTGGTTTTGGCAAACTAATTTAAATACTTGATCATGTAAAGTTGCACTCTACTTACACCTTATTTGATCTTTGGTTTAATCCTACCTGCACCTTTGTACATTGTACCTTATATTTTTATTACATTTTATTACATATGTTTATTATATTGTTCACTTCTTCATGTTATTATTACTTCTTATTAGTACTTCTGACTATCTTAGTGAGTCAACGGTTCTTCTGATCCTAAGCATTTCATTGCATTGTTGACCCTGTGTTGATTCTGCATATGACAAATAAACAATCTTGAATCTTGAAATGTTAAAACAACTATCACAATCAAATCGCAGACGATATATATATATTGCCCACCCCTACTTATATCCCTCAGTTGGTGACGCTTTCCCACTTCTCATGTACAGTACTGTATAAACTACTATTTATAACTACTATTATAAAGAAGACAAACTTTTCTGGGGGAGGAGATGTCATTCCTTTGCGTGTAAATTTCCAGTGTGGCATTCATCTTTCAGCATTTATTTAATTATGGGTCACTCTTACAATGAGAGGGCTCGCCTCTTCACAGACCTCACCTGTAACTTGCTTATATCCACGGAGAGAGAAAAATGTAGTCATACTATTGAACACCAGAAAAGTTATTTTATTAACTGTAATATTTGTGCCCTCTATCACCCAGGGAGGAGCCGATTCTTCCGATTCCGCCAGGCGGCTCTCAGCCTGATGAACACCAATAAGCAGTCTCTACCGCAGGAGGACCCTGACGCTGTGATGGTGGTGGATTCTCCCAAAGACACAGACGACTGCCTGGCCCTCCAGAGCTTCCCCTCCCCCACCAAGAGCATCTGCAGCCCCATGGAGGCCAACGACACCCACGCCCTCATCAGCTCCAGCCACCACTCCTCACAGGTACACATGTAGAGATGAGTATTCACTTAACTGCTAACCGTGATTATCCAGGTTACAATCAGAATAACTAAAATCTATGAATCCTGGATGACTGAGTGTTTACTGCACATGTGCGAAGGGAAGGGGCCCTCCTCTGGTGGTCAGAAGGGATGAAATACACCTAAATAATTGAGGGATGTCCTTATAACATCACTATATTTGGTAGTTGGAAGACAGCCCATAACTCTACAGTGATATTTGCTGTTGAAGATTGCAGATTTGATGGTACCATTAATCTTAAACCATAAGATTAATATGGAAAGTTTGTAGAGCCAATCTCAAATTAATAATTATAAGGTTTGACATTTTGTGGATGTTTGGGCATTTAATTACCCATATGGGCCCCTGGACTCCTGAAATTCTATAATATGAGCACAACCCATTTTCATTCAATCTACTCCTCAAACTTTAACTTTAAGAAGCTGGTTGTATAGTAATATTAACATATTGGACAGTGGTACTGAAAGACAATGAAGGATTTCACTGTTGTTGGTAACAGTTTTAATCATCGTGAATAATTGTTGTGATGTTTTTTTCTCACAGTAATTGTAACACAAAGATTTTCTATCACATCTCCGCTCTCTCCAGGCCAGTATAGGGGGTCCTGAGCCGGTGGACCATTCCTCGCCTAAACTCCTGTGGGACAAGCTGTACCAGGCCGAGGCACACCAGTCGTCCACGTCTCTGTCCAACACGTTCCCCAGAGGCAGCATCAGCAGCATGAGGAGGGCCTCTTCTGTGCACGAGATCGAAGGATACAGCTGTAACTCCAAGAACACAGTGCTCAGAGATCGCCACACCAGTGAAGGTATGGAGTCACTAAACATATGTGTTTTTATTAGGCATGTAATAATGTTGACCAATGTTTATACAACTTTCAAAGATGCATTATTATACAGCTCTGGAAAAAAATAAGAGACCACTGCGTTTTTTTTTCTGAAATCAGCATCTCTACATGTATTACAGCCATTCCATTCCAGCGTCTGTTGAATTCCAACACAAACACAAAGCTGAGCTACTTCAGTTCTTGCACCAGGAGTGGAGTAAAGTCACCCAAGAACAATGTGAAAGACTTGTGGAGAGCATGCCAAGACGCATGAAAGCTGTGATTAAAAATAAGGGTTATTGCACCAAATATTGATTTCTGAACTCTTCTTAAGTGTATATGATGTGTATTTGATCTTGTTTCTTTGCATTGTTTGAGGTCTAAAAACATGTATTCTCTTTTGTTATTTTGACCATTTGTCATTTTCTGCAAATAAATGCTCTAAACGATAATATTTTTATTTGGAATTTGGGGGAAATGTTGTCAGTAGTTTATAGACTCAAACAAAAATGTTCCTTTTGCCCAAACACCCCAACAGTAGTTGCAGTGGTCTCTTATTTTTTCCCAGAGATGTATATGTTTTATTTATGTTTTGCTAGAATTTAAAAAGTCAGATGAGTTTCAGATTCACTTTTTTCTCATTGGCCTTTGTGAATGTTCCTTCTTCAGTCTCATTTCTGCAGAAAACAGGAGTCTGAGGAGGTGTGTGTGCGTGTGCGTGTGTGTGTGCGTGTGCGTGTGTGTGCGTGTGTGTGCGTGTGTGTGTGTGTGTGTGTGTGTGCGTGTGTGCGTGTGCGTGTGTGTGTGTGCGTGTGCGTGTGTGTGCGTGTGTGTGCGTGTGTGTGTGTGTGTGTGCGTGTGTGTGCGTGTGTGTGTGTGTGTGTGCGTGCCCCGTTCTGCTCATGGCTCTGATGGAGTGACTGCTGTAAAGACGCACAGAGAGAAAGAGAGCAAGAGGGGCAAGTCAAATCCAAATGAATGAGCTCAGGTCTGTCAGTGCGAGTGCTGAAAGTTTGGGGAAGATTAAATATAAAAAGAGCAGAACCTGAGGAGAAATACATGTAGCTTGAATCTAGACTCAATTATTTCAGTGGGACTCCTTTTCTGTGCATCAGAGGTGCAGCTCATTCCACCAACGGACCATACTGTACTAAACCATACTGGCTAACTTTCACTCCTGCATTTTGGTGTCTAAGGCTACGTTCAGACTGCAGCCTGGAGTGACCCAAATCCATTTTTTCCGCCCCTATGCGACCTGTGTCTGATCTTTTAATGACAGTTTGAACGACACAGATCCGATTTTTTCAAATGCGACTCAGGCCACTTGGATATGTGCTCCTAAAACCGATACATGTCCGATCTTTTGACATGCGACTTCAGTCTGAACGGCCAGGTCACATTCATCCGAACACGTCATCAACAAGCGAGAGCGAGAGTGGTACAAGTAGGCGTTCACAAATGTACACAAATGTTCTTCTCGTCATACAAAAATTGTGTATGAAGTCCATGTCAGTGAAGCAGCAAAGCACACAGCAATCCCACCACTCTCAGCACCAACACTTTCCTTTCTACGGAAGTCGCTGCCACTGCCCCACAAAACGCCAAGGCCAAAAACCTTGTCCTTCTCCTTCTTAATCTCCTCCTTAAGACAAATAAGCTGGCTCTGGTACGACATCAACTTTAAAATCACCAGGCACTCAATGCTAGTGTCCATGTTTAGGCTACTTTGGTGCGTGCGACCTTGTCGTGTCCTCCAATGCGCATGCGGGACACTTTTGGGGCGTTTAAAGTTCACACTGAAGATCACAAACAAGTCGCATTTACCTCGCAAAAATTAGATTTCACAAAAAAATCCAAATTGTACTTTAAGCCCTGCAGTCTGAACGTAGCCTAAATGTATCTACAGTATGTGTTTGGTACTTTTTAAGAGTTGGTTCAGTTTTCGGCTGGTAACCATAACAACAGTTGTTCCAAAGTTCAACAGAAGGGGTGCAGTTGAGTGTGAGGATTCGGGTGAGGCTGGGGTCTCTGGCCTGCGTCACAACAGATGGGATGAGCCAGGGTCTAGTCATCAATGCCATGTGTTCCTGCAGGCTGGGCTCTGCAGGGCTATCCAAAGAGAGAGAGGTAGTGGGCGTATAATTATGGTGCAATTACGGTGCAACCAAGTACGCAGTTCAGAAAAACGCAGTTCAGGAAAAAGTCACACAGTAGTTTATGAAGTTAATTTTTCTGGATGGCTTTGACTACAACTGATAACATTGTGGTACATATACAGTTTTCAACAAATTACAGCCAAAATTACAACATTTTTGTCTTAGACTTGCAGGTTTGTCTATCACAAGTACAAAACGACTAAGTAAGGTGCACGATGTAACTTTTTGGTTGGGGGTCCGTCACCTTCTTGTTTCTATGGATATGTAATTTTTCTGTGTGGAATGTTCCACATTATGACATTAAACAGCTCTGCCATACATTTATTATTTACAGGTGGTTTTGTAGCTCAGGTCAAAAGTTCAAAGTCAGCTTTATTGTCAATTCTGCCATATGTGTTCGACATACAGTGAAATTTCGTTTCTCTCTGGCCAAGCAGTGCAAAAAGACCGTGTACAAAATACAATATGAAGACAAAACATAAACTATCTAAGACGAAATCTAAATTCTAAAAGCAGTGCAAAGAATAAATAAATATTACCTATTTACAGATGTCTAAAATGTGCAGTGTGCATCAAAAAATGTGCAATGTGCATCAAGCTCAAAAGAAAGAGTAAGAAAAACAAGTATTCTGACTGTGAGCGGGGTCACCTCTCCACAGATCTGACCTGTAACTTGATCTGGTTTTGGTCTCCATGAAGATAGAAAGGCTTAATACCATACTGTGAAACATTCCAGACAAAGCAATAACATTTCCAAGAAGAAAAGCAACTGAAGGGCCCTCCACCAGAAAAGCTACACAATGCACCTTTAAAGTGTACTGCTAAGATCAACAGCAAATTCAATGTAGAAAAGGTTTCAAAGATCATCATCTGGGCACAGTTTTTGAAATCAACACATTTCAACTGCCCTCCAGAAGTCATTTTCGTTTTGAAGGTACTTGAGGGGCTACGAATGTATACTGCCTTAAAGATCCCATGACATGGTACTTCTTGATGCTTTTATATGGCTCCTTAATGGTTTCCTAATACTGTAAATGAATCCTTCTTCAAAATCAACAGTCAGTGCATGAGAAACAGAGATAAGATGAGAAAGAGTATTTTTTCTCTCTATGGAACACTCCATAATGGGCCTTGTTGCTTGAATGCAAATGAGGAGAAAAGAGCTGGCCAATAGTAGAGGGTGGGGGCGTGGCCAAACTCCGCTTTCGGCTCTGAGCCCTCAGCTGATCCATTTCCTTGTTTTTGCACGGGGGGAGAGATTTGAAGCATTCCATTGAAAAATAAACACATTTCCACATAAAATAAAATTAAACCACTGCTGTTCAAAGGTCCAGAGGCTCAGATAAAGGACTTCCGAGCCTAGAAACACTCGGACGTGCCTCCAGGCAAATAAAAAAACGCATTTCGCATTGCCTAGCGCATTCGCAGTCCAAACTCTCTGGGCGTGATTTACAGAGACGCTGAGTACAGACAGACGGGGGTGGAACTGCATTTGCATTTCTTTTTTCGATCTGACGTCAATAAGGTGCCTTGTTCAAAATCGCCCGTTTGAGCTCCGATTTTTTGTAACGCAGAAAAGGATCGCAAATGCTCAGTTTAGACATTTCACAACTTTTAACCATGGGGGGGGGGGCTAAACAGGGTAGGGGAGCTCACATTAACGTTCAAAAACCTCAGAAAGTGAAAATTTCATGCCATGGGACCTTTAAGCTAGTGTTGTCAATATACTAAAATTGTTGTCACAATACTAAAATTTCAAATTCGATTTCAATACTAAGAAACAGCCAAAAAAAAAAAAAAAAACTCCCACTGATACAGCTCAAGATCATTCTAAAGCTATTCAGGAAAGGGTCATTTTTGTCTCGTGAATGTGACTATTTAGTACTCATAACTGCTAAAATTATAATATTTTTCAGTGTTAGTTTTTTGTATCGGTTAATATCTGATTTTCAATTATTTTATTTTATGTATGTCCATTTGTAAATGTTATGGAGGAAAGATCTTTCCCAAAGACACAAGATCAGTATCGTCATTTGTCAAAAAAAAAAAAAAAGTTCACAAAGCTCAAATTGCTGTCGTGTACTAAGTAAACAACACGCCATGCACTCATAATACCAGGTGTTAAACAAGCCTTCATCAAATATTAAACAGTGGATCTTAATTATCGTATTAATCTTTTTGGTAACTCCCACATACATGCACTGGACAGACTGGTGCCCTGATCCTTACCTCACCTCACCACCAGTATCACCTTTCTTTGCTTTGTCTTCAGTTCAGACTTCGTTTAGGCCTGTCAAGTGTCAACCTCATAGAATATTAACCAGTGCTAAGAATTTAATTACCATCAATAAGTTTTTGTTTTTATTTTATTTAGTGGCATATCGTATTATCATAAATCCAATTATCAGGCACGTTCTATTCTATTCACGTCTATTGTACGAGTCATTTCAGAAACGGAGGTGGCGCATAAATAAACCGTAAGAAGGTCGAGCGTGCTAATGGAGAAAGAGAGTCAGGTAAAGTGAGCTTGTAGGCATTTACTCCATGATTAATAATGGAATCAATGACAAACTGCTGTTGTTTTCATTTTTCACCTTTTTGAAACAACAATATGTGAGTAAAATATCCAGATATATGTTCTTTTTTTTTCTTTGGAGACAAGAAATAAAGAGACAGGACAAAAATAATCCATTACACAAATACAAACAAAACATATAATACAAAATACTAGAATCATACTATAAGAACAGACTATAGGCGGGTCTGTAAGTGAAGTTCGGAAATATGGAAACCTTTCTTTTTTTTTCAAAATTTTCAGATCTATTTAATGTTCAGTCATAATCCAAAGGCTGCTATTGTGTCCTTGGGCAAGACACTTCACCCGAAATGCCTGTGTATGAATGTGGTGTGGAAGTTCGTGCTTGGTGGGGTTTGGAGAAGAAGTGTTGGTGCCCCTTTACAATTTATTTTATCCGCTGAAATGGAGTAAATCTATTTTTGAATTGTATTCTGTTAACACTGAATAAAAACATTGAAACTGAAAGTTTTTCACTTTTTATTTGTTCGAATATTTAGGTAAATGGTTGCCTAAAGCTTTCTTAAGTTTTCTAATCCTACTTTTTTAATTACTGTAAATTAAAAATATGTGCAAGTATCACCTAAAATCTTAAGTATCAGATAATAATAATAATAATAATAATAATAATAATAATAATAATAATAATAATAATAATAATAACCTTAATAAAATATTTCAAGGAATGTAAAATTATTTTTAATTAAATACTGAATGTAATTAAATATTTTGTGTGATACTTACTCATTTTTTTATTTAAATTAATTAAAAACAGTAAGACTATAAACTTTTAAAAAGTTAGGCAATCAGTTACTTCCATTTTTTTAATTACTGCTTAATTGTTTAGGTTTACAGTGCAAGGCAGCTGTGGCTACAGAAGTGAAATGTATTTTCCACAAATATTTTCTTGTACTTTAACTATTTGGATCAGGTAGGTAGATCACTATGTAATTTTTCTAGTGGATCTGGAAATGTCTACTTGTGTCCAGGGAGATGTTAGTGCTTTGTCTGGAATGTTACACAGTATGGCATTAAACGCATCTTTTTAGTATGTTTTTCATTATAGGTGTTCTTAGATACCTTGAAATCCATGCATTCTTACAGGGAGAGGGCTCACCTATCCATAGAGCTGGACAGTACTTTGACTGATTACGAGAAAGTTCAAGCCTGAGATATGTCTTTAAAGATCCCATGACATGGTACTTCTTGATGCTTTTCCTAATACTGTAAATGAATCCTTCTTCAAAATCAACACTCAGTGCATGAGAAACAGAGAAAAGATGAGAAAGAGTATTTTTTCCTCTCTCTGGAACACTCCATAATGGGCGTTGTTGCTTGAATGCAAATGAGGAGAAAAGAGCTGGCCAATAGTAGAGGGTGGGGGCGTGGCCAAACTCCGCTTTCGGCTCTGAGCCCTCAGCTGATCCGTTTCCTTGTTTTTGCACGGGGGGAGAGATTTGAAGCGTTCCATTGAAAAATAAACACATTTCCACATAAAATAAAATTAAACCACTGCTGTTCAAAGGTCCAGAGGCTCAGATAAAGGACTTCCGAGCCTAGAAACAGGCCTCGGACGTGTCTCCAGGCAAATAAAAAAACGCATTTCGCATTGCCTAGCGCATTCGCAGTCCAAACTCTCTGGGCGTGATTTACAGAGACGCTGAGTACAGACAGACGGGGGTGGAACTGCATTTGCATTTCTTTTTTCGATCTGACGTCAATAAGGTGCCTTGTTCAAAATCGCCCATTTGAGCTCCGATTTTTTGTAACGCAGAAAAGGATCGCAAATGCTCAGTTTAGACATTTCACAACTTTTAACCATGGGGGGGGGGGGCTAAACAGGGTAGGGGAGCTCACATTAACATTCAAAAACCTCAGAAAGTGAAAATTTCATGCCATGGGACCTTTAAAGTAATACTGTGGAACATTCCAGGCAAGCAATAACATCAGCGTGGTAGAACCTTCACCAGAAAAGTTACATTATGCATCTTTAATCTACTTTGGAATCTTTTACATTATGTTTTTGTACTTTTATTGTTTTTGTATTTATTTTTTTAGATTTGTATAATTTTATTAACTTGTTTTGTTTTTTCTTCCCAATTGCGGTCTTTAGACAATGTCAGAGGTAAAATTATAACCTCTCTTTTAGAGCATGTTATTCAAGCTGGGCAATCAGTGTTGTCACAGTCCGTTGTGTGTGCATGGCCTAAGTGCACTTACTATTCTTAATTATGGAGAATGCTGTTATTGTTAAGTCCACTGTAGTTACTGTGTGTGCAGAGAGCCCTGTGTGCATGATTGAAGGAGATAAGCCTGTTGTTTTTCAAATTCACTGCATGAAAATTACACTGTGTCATGTGACTGCATGGTTACATCACATGTAGCAATGTGCAACAGTGGAGACCGGGGTTTGTGCATTTTCAGGCAAGTTAGAGGAAAAAATGAAATGCCTGGTTATAATTTTGATGGATGGATTTAGGATGGTTTTGTTGGTTCCGCTATAAATGTTTACCTTTAGGATGCAGATGCGCTAAAGCGTGTTATGATAATGTATATATCAATGTCAGAATATTTTTAGGGTTCAATGAAAATGCGTATTGTTCAAACACATAGGCATGTCATAATAAAGCAATTTGAAGTGTGATATACTGCTTCAGAAAAAAAGATAACAAGATGATATTTTAGCAATATAGAAAATATATTTTAAATATATTGTGTTAATAAATAAAATATTATTTTATATTATCAGTAATTATCATGGCAGGCCTACATACAGTATACCTGTACTTGGGTATTTGCAATAGCAAGAAACTTCTGTGTATTTTTGTATTATGTTAACATTTGAGCCTTTAGATGGACAAGCAATTAACATACAGTTCTGGAAAAAATAAGAGACCACTGCATTTTTTTCTGAAATCAGCATCTCTACATGTATTACAGCCATTCCATTCCAGCGTCTGTTGAATTCCAACACAAACACAAAGCTGAGCTACTTCAGTTCTTGCACTAGGAGTGGAATAAAGTCACCCAAGAACAATGTGAAAGACTTGTGGAGAGCATGCCAAGACACATGAAAGCTGTGATTAAAAAGAAGGGTTATTGCACCAAATATTGATTTCTGAACTCTTCTTAAAGGGATATGCCACCCCCAGGTCAAACTTGGGCATCTCCCCACAGTCCAGAGACTAAAATAAGTGGTGGAAAGCGTTTTCCTGCTCACCCAGCCATTGTCCGAGTCTGTCGCCACTGACCGCCACGGTATCTGCAGCTACTCCGCCTTAGACTGGAGTCTAACGTCGCCAGAGAAAGATTTCGGCCAAAAGGAATTAATTTGCACGCACCACGCTGTGCAACAGGGGAACTCCCTTCCTGGTGCGTAACAGGGATTCCCCTGGCAGCGTGCTGCGTGATTCGGCTTTATTCTTCCGCACTGGAAAATAGTTCCCACCCAAAATGACCAAGGCAAGCTCTCCGTGTTGATTTGCACATTTATTTGCACTCGATATGAATGCGCACTACACACAAAGTAATTGGGAAACGCATCGAGCAAATTAATTCCTTTTGGCCGAAATCTTTCTCTGGCGACGTTAGACTCCAGTCTAAGGCGGAGGAGCAGCAGATACCGCGGCGGTCAGTGGCGACAGACTCGGACAATGGCTGGGTGAGCAGGAAAACGCTTTCCACCACTTATTTTAGTCTCTGGACTGTGGGGAGATGCCCAAATTTGACCTGGGGGTGGCAGATCCCTTTAAAGGAAAAGTAATGTTATTTTACAAACTGAGCCTTCTTTCGGTAATAAAACAAGTCGTTTGACTCACCCATATCACGTTCGTGTCATTTGGAGCTGTTTGAAGAAAGTTACGTTGTCGCGTTTCTGTTAGCATTTGTTAGCATTTGTATTCGGGGCATTACTTTGCGGTCTCCAAATAACACAAACTTTAACACTTTTCAAATCATAGAAGCCCGATGTCTTAATGAAAAATTTCGTTTGAAGCAAAAGTGGCCTGTAATCCGAGGTTTATCCATAGTTTTCAGCTTTGCGTTTCCTATTTGGGTCCCCGGAGCAGTCCGCGCATGCGCACTGGCGTCCTCATCTACTCGAAACTATGGCTAAATCTCGGATTACAGGCCACTTTTGCTTCAAACGAAATTTTTCATTAAGACATCGGGCTTCTATGATTTGAAAAGTGCTAAAGTTTGTGTTATTTGGAGACCGCAAAGTAATGCCCCGAGCATATGATACAGCACCATGTTAACAGATACGGGATCATTACTAGAACAGAACGGCTCAACATAAGTTCTGCGATACTGCTCCAATTGACAGAAAAATGCTATGGGTGAGTAAAACTACTTGTTTTATTACCGAAAGAAGGCTCAGATTGTAAAATAACGTTACTTTGCCTTTAAGTGTAAACATTAGTATTATGTGGTTTTAAAATGAATTTGATCTTGTTTCTTTGCATTGTTTGAGGTCTGAAAACATGAATCTTTTGTTGTTATTTTGACCATTTGTCATTTTCTGCAAATAAATGCTCTAAACGATAATATCTTATGTGGAATTTGGGGGAAATGTCAGTAGTTTATAGACTCAAACAAAAGGGTTCCTTTTGCCCAAACACATACCTATAAGTAGTAAAAATCAGAAAAACTGATAATTTTGCTGTGGTCTCTTGTTTTTTTCCAGAGCTGTATCTTAATATTGCACCTCATAATGTATTTATGGTTTATACAGAGATGGAATTCATTTGGTTTAGAGTTCAATTGCATAAAGTAGTATCAGTATTATCTTTTATTTACAGTATGTACTTCATATATAAAGTAACACCATCAAAATGTGCCATATTGCAACTACATGAAGACCACACTCCCGTCACTGACAACAGCAAACTCTGAAAAATAAAGTTATTTTAGCCCACGGCACTACACCTGCTAGCTCGAAATTCGCCTTTGAATATATTATAATATTTATCTGCACTCAAGGACTACCTTGAAAACCTTCTATTGGTGATGCAATCGTTATTATGAAATATGCACGAAGTTGAAGCAATAGTTTGGCATAGGCAGATGTTAACAGACAGTCACTATTGAATAAACCAAAAATATCAGCACAAGCCTTAGCAGGAGAGCGGTCACAGAAACAACTGAATACTAATATTCTTAGATTATACTATACAAATATGTATACAGCTGTTATCAATGTATCTGTTTACCCCGCCCTGTTAAATACAAATTAATACAAAAATACAAGCTTTCTTAGAATCCTCAATATTATTTTTATGATCCTTTTACAATCCTGAACTTTACCATTACTGCTGATTTTTTTCTGTTGTCAAACTACATTTATTTCTAGTATATTAGCAAGACAAATTATCCATGCTTTGGTCATTACATTTATAACATTTACTTAAGAATGTTTAATAAATGTTGCAGGTATACGTAACGTTCAAACACTTACATCATATTTGAGTATACTAATTTCTTTCTTTTTCTACTTGCTTTCTTTCTTTCTACACTATGAATACTTTTCTGCTACATTATCCAGTTTTACGCAAGGCAAGGCAAATTTATTTGCGCACAATTTGTAAACAAAGTCATTCAAAGTGCTTTCCAGAAGAAGACCTTTTGTATATAACCTTACTGCAATACAATATTATCTCATCTGTGTATGTAGATGTAGATTCTATTTCTGTTTCATAACCTTCCCTTTAACCAACCACACTCCACTACTTTCTACTTAGCAGCTTATTGGACTATTATAAGACTAAGTTCCCCTTTACATAATATGTGTACAGTAAACACTCGGGTGAATGCATGCAGTGCTTGTGATTAACACCTACAGGGAGAATTGTCTGTTTCAAAGGCTCACAGCGCATCTCTAAGCTAATCCTTTAAATATTTCATTACCTCAAATTAAAGTCTCTCAGTCAGGTGCAGTTCAGAATGATCTTTTTACTTATCCCTGGTGACAAAAGCCTTTCTCTAATGCATGCTTTAAGTGCACTTAGAACTCACAATTTCAACTCTCTTTTGACATTGTGTGTGCGTCATTGCATTTAGCTCGTGGTTTATTTGCAAGTTTGCTAATAATAATAATGTGCTTTTGTGCTGTACCTGGCAGGCCCTTTCAATCACGTCAAGTCAAGTCTGCTCGGTTCTACCTCGGATTCTAACATCAACAAGTACAGCACCATCAACAAAATTCCCCTGATCGCGCTCAACTTCACAGAGACGACGGAGAAGAAGACGCATTCTCCGCCCACGTCTGAGAAGCCCATCATCGCCCCCAAAGTCAAGGAGAGGACGCACAACGTGACCGAGAAAGTGACGCAGGTGAGGCGGATCTAGGAGGGAAGTTGTGTGTGTGTTGAGCTAACAGCAAACTTACAAGGCACTGAAAAGAGCATCTTAGGCTGCGTTTATATGATGACGGTCTGAACAGAAGACGCAAAAGTGGCGTCGGGTCTTCACTTTTTATTCCATGTTTAGATGAGAAATCTGCGTACATACGGTGACGCAAAAGTGTGTGGAATTCAATTGGGTATGCATGCCAGGCGGCTAGGTGGTGCTGTAATACATTATCACTATGTCCGTGCGCATGCGTAGAATCTTCCTTCTTCTCATCTGCGCCGCGAAAAGCAAAACAAAACATGGCTACTGGTAGCAAAAAAAAATGTATGTGGTCAGACGAAGAAGTTCAACTATTACTTCAGACCACGTTAGACTACAAAGCAATGAAGGCGCAACAACGTGTGGAAACAAAGTACACTGATATATGGACCGATGTGATGTAAACGTGTACGAGACGTCAGCAGATTTGACCAGAGTTTTGCGTCTTGGGCAGTGTAGACGAAAACGCTACGGCGGAGCGTATTCAAGTTTTCCACTTTGGACGGCGGTTTCAGATTTTTGCATTTTTAAGACCCCAAAATGCCATCACCGTCTAAACGAAAGGCACTTCTGATAAAATATTTTGTCATTTTTACCCGTAAGCGTTCTCATGTAAACAGACCCTTAGTGTGAGGCAAGAATCTTAAAGGAAAATTAACGTTTTTTTACAATCTGAGCCTTCTTTCGGCAATAAAACAAGTAGTTTTACTCACCCATAGCAGTTTGCTGTCAATTGGAGCAGTATCGCAGAACTTATGTTGAGCCGTTCTGTTCTACCAATGATCCCGTATCCGTTAGCGTGAGTGCTCGGGGCATTACTTCCAAATGTGTCCAAATAACACAAACTTTAGCACTTTTCAAATCACAGAAGATCGCTGTGTCAGGGTAGACTTTTAGTGGATTCCAAAACGGCCTGAAACTCGATATCCAGCTATAGTTTCATTTGATGACGTCATCAGAGAGGACAGTGCGCATGCGTGAACTCAGCTGTTTTGTAAACACAGCTAGTCCGAAAGAAGCTAACACCGCTCTGAACTTTACTTTTCTGTTGCGATATCGGGTTTCAGGCCATTTTGGAATCTACTAAAAGTCTACCCTGACACAGCGATCTTCTGTGATTTGAAAAGTGCTAAAGTTTGTGTTATTTGGACTCCGCAAATCAGTGCCCCGAGCACTCACGCTAACGGATACGGGATCATTGGTAGAACAGAACGGCACAACATAAGTTCTGCGATACTGCTCCAATTGACACCAAACTGCTATGGGTGAGTAAAACTACTTGTTTTATTGCCGAAAGAAGGCTCAGATTGTTAAAAAAAACGTAAATTTTCCTTTAAAAGTGCATTGTGTAACATTTCAGGTGGAGACTGCCTGCTTTTCTCCATGGAGTTGTTGTTGCTTTGTCAGAAATGTTCCACAGTATGGCATTAAATCTTTCTATCATCATGGAAACCAAACCAGGCCAAGTTCCTGGTCAGATCTGTGGAGAGGCACAGTCACAGCCTGCTTTTCTAGGAAATTTTGAGCAATAAAACCACCTGTAATTGATTAAATGTAAAGTGGAGCTGTTTAATGTCATACTGTGCAACATTTGAAGCAGAGAAATGACAATCTATAGAAACAAAACTGTGATGGATCCCCCACTGAAAAGTTACACAGTGCACCTTTAACCATCACGTATTACAGGTACTATTTTGAACCATGACTCTCTATATTAGCATGCACACCAGGAAAACCAAATAACTGGCCTAGTCCAATTTAAACTGATGTTTCAAAATGCAAGTAAACGTGGGAGGTTTGCATGCATTGAGATGTCAGGTTTGGATTCTCTCAGATCCCAATAAAAAGTCAAATAAGTAATTAAATACCCAGTGTATGTAACAGAGCAGTTTGATTTACATTAGGAGCAGACTACAAGTGGCATTCCACTGTGTGATAAAACGTCAGGAATAAAATGGACATGTGTTATTGCTTATCTATTTCTGCTAAAAGTGAGGTTAGATTATGATATCTGATAGCAATTATAGGTGCAAAATTTGAGTGCAATTGTTAAATTACTTGAAACAAACCTGAATGTCTCTTAATCCCCTGTTTGCACCTTGCATATTTGCACCTATTTTCTTTGACATGCATGCAGACTGTGATGAGAATGGTCTGACTCCCACAAAAGAGCAAAGACAGTGTGAATTTGGTTGTCTAATGCACTTTGAATTCTCTGTGCATGTAAACGTAGTGAGTGAGGAACATACTTCACTATGAACTGTTCCTCCACCCATATACAGTCCCTTATCTCACTCTGATATTGGATGTATTATTCCCATGTAACAATGTGCCTAACTGTCCAAAATGGATTTTCATTTGTCTATTTTTTTCTGCCATTTCTGCATTTCTGCTTTTTACAGTGCACTGCGTGGTGCATCAGGCATTTTTCAAAACTAAACATAAAAATCAGATACTGGGCTTTTAATCTTAGTGTTTAAAGGGACAGGGATGGAGGAAGTGCTGTAAAAGAAGAACTTTTCCATACCATAGAACCTACGTGTATACCATGAAGCTGCCAAATTTAAATGTGTAGCCTATATTAAAAGCCTATTAAAATGTAAAATTGTCACAATTACTACAAGTAAAACGTAGGCTATGAGTAAATGTTTGCCAATCAAATGGACAATAAATGAAACTTATACTGCGTCCTATTTCTCTGTCTTACCCCTTCGTCTTACCCCTACCCCTTGGTTTTGCGCGTTCATGTGAAGGGAAGGGGCGTCCCGATTCTAATTTTGATCAAGGACTAGGGCCACGACCGAGGGCTACATACCCCTTGAAACGAAGTAAGCTCTCGTCCAGATTTGAAATGAAGGGGTACACCTACAAGCTCAGGCAGGTTTTGGGATCAGGATGGCAGCGTCACATCGACCAGCCAAGGAGTCTCATAAATGTATTTTCAGCAGTTGTAATTATCGTTTAACAGTTTAGCAGGTTTACAATTATGAGGTTTATGTTCTACGTTACTTTTAGTGAGCTGTTGTTGCGGTTTTAATTGTAGTGACGTCTGTTTAGCCGACGTTATCGTTTTCATCGAACTTTCATGTATAAACAAGCTAGTTTTTTTTGTCAAGCTGAGGTACCCGATAATCCTTGACATTTGTTTACGTTTGTTTTTGCGTCAATTGTTGTCGCCTCTGTAGACGTAGCAGCTCAGGTAGAGGCAAGGGATGATGATGATGATGCAAACGGTAATCGAGTGGTGTCCCATTTCTTAGGGGGAACATTCGTACCCCGAGCCCTCTCAGCTCGGTATCAAGGGGCAAGACAAAGACGTAGAAAAAGGGGTAGGGGAAGGAGTAAGACAGAGTAATGGGACGCAGCCTTAGCCTGCTAACAGAAAGAAAATGTTATCATGTTTGTACCATATCTTTGTAGCTCTTTACTTTTTTCACTTTTTAATTTTGTTTTCCTCTTTGGAGCAGCAGAAGCTTTATTTTTCCATGCCCAGAAATACAACTACCAGTGCTGTGTTTTGCTTTGAGGATGCTGATGAAAAGTCTCCATTGTGTCTTTTTTTTTTTTCTTTCTAACTTTCAGTTTCAAAATGCTATCTGCAAGCCTACAGGTACCCCCTAGACATCAAAGAAAGTTAATCCCCAAGCTAGCTCTAAAAAATAGTGTAATTACTCGCATTTCTGTGTATCAAAGTTAAGGGGAGACGGGTTTATGGAGGCAAATAGCCACTTTTGAGAGATGTGCTTAGTCAGGCACGCATCCTCACATATGCTGCTCCTCCATTGTCTAGTTCTATCTCTCACACAGACAAGACACAGATGGACAATGGCAGCAGTAACATTTTTATTCTGCTTGATGCCTGCTGTTCCCGTTGTGGAGCCTTGCATCAAAACACGCTCTTTCTCTTAGCTCCATCTGAGGACCACCACAGCGACAAGCAGCTAGTACAGAGGGATTTGTAAAAAAAAAAAGTGGACCAAGGATCTATGGACCAAGGAAGTGTGACGTTAGCATTTTTTAGTTCCATATTAGGAATTGGAATTTATTTAAAGGGATATGCCACCCCCAGGTCAAATTTGGGCATCTCCCCACAGTCCAGAGACTAAAATAAGTGGTGGAAAGAGTTTTCCTGCTCACCCAGCCATTGTCCGAGTCTGTCGCCACTGACCGCCGCGGTATCTGCAGCTCCTCCGCCTTAGACTGGAGTCTAACGTCGCCAGAGAAAGATTTCGGCCAAAAGGAATTAATTTGCTCGATGCGTTTCCCAATTACTTTCTGTGTAGTGCGCATTCATATCGAGTGCAAATAAATGTGCAAATCAACACGGAGAGCTTGACTTGGTCATTTTGGGTGGGAACTATTTTCCAGTGCGGAAGAATACAGCCGAATCACGCAGCACGCTGCCAGGGGAATCCCTGTTACGCACCAAGAAGGGAGTTCCCCGTTGCACAACGTGGTGCGTGATGCGGCTTTATTCTTCCGCACTGGAAAATAGTTCCCACCCAAAATGACCAAGGCAAGCTCTCCGTGTTGATTTGTACATTTATTTGCACTCGATATGAATGCGCACTACACAGAAAGCAATTGGGAAACGCATCGAGCAAATTAATTCCTTTAGGCCGAAATCTTTCTCTGGCGACGTTAGACTCCAGTCTAAGGCGGAGTAGCTGCAGATACCGCGGCGGTCAGTGGCGACAGACTCGGACAATGGCTGGATGAGCAGGAAAACGCTTTCCACCACTTATTTTAGTCTCTGGACTGTGGGGAGGTGCCCAAATTTGACCTGGGGGTGGCATATCCCTTTAAGGACAAAATGGCGAAATAAAAACACCAGGATCATGTTAATATGAACATTTTAAGACCAAAATAACAAGACTCACTACTGAAGTTACAGAGAGAAGGACAAGTATTTTTTTAATGGAAAGTCACTTGGAGCCAGAAGCACCCCCGTGATCACTTCCTATCTGGAAAGCGATGCCAACAGGTTAGCTATGTCCATTTAGGGCCTTTCTACACGAGAATGCTTATGGCTAAAAACGTCAAAATATTTTATCAGAAGTGCCTTTCGTTTAGACGGTGATGGCGTTTTGGGGGCTTAAAAATGCTTGAATACGCACCGCAGTAGCGTTTTCGTCTACACTGCCCAAGACGCAAAACTCTGGTCAAATCTGCTGACGTCACATACGCGTTTACGTCACATACATGCGACAGTAGAGGGAAACAAACATGGCGGATCCATGCCATGCGCCTGAAGCAATAGTTGAAACTTCTTCGTCTGACCACATGAAACATTTTTTGCTACCGGTAGCCATGTTTTGTTTTGCTTTTCGCAGCTCAGATGAGAAGAAGGAAGATTCTACGCATGTGCACGGACATAGTGCAGGGATGAAAGAGTTCCGTTTTTTAGCGGATCTCCGCTTTTTTTTCAGCGGGTGGGGTAGTTTTTTTTTTTTTTCAATATCTGTGCAAATTCGTTGAGAAAGATTTTGGGTGTATATATACTCAACAAAAATATAAACGCAACACTTTTGTTTTTGCTCCCATTTTTCCTGAGATGGACCCAAAGATCCAAAATTCACTCCAGATACACAACACTACCATTTCTCTCAAACATTGTTCACAAATCTGTCCAAATGTGTGACAGCGAGCACCTCTGCCCCGCCGAGACAATCCACCCCACCTCACAGGTGCGCCACATCAAGATGCCAATCCGACATCATGACCAGTGCACAGGTGCGCCCCAGACTGCCCACAATAAAAGGCCACCCCGAAATGTGCATTTTTTTGCTTTATTGGGGGTCTGGGGACTCAGAACCAGTCAGTATCTGGTGTGACCACCATTTGCCTCATGCAGTGCAACACATCTTCTTCGCATAGAGTTTATCAGATTGTCAATTGTGGCCTGTGGAATGTTGGTCCACTCCTCTTCAATGGCTGTGCGAAGTTGCTGGATATTAGTGGGAGCTGATACACGCTGTCGTATACGCCGGTCAAGCACATCCCAAACATGCTCAATGGGTGACATGTCCGGTGAGTATGCTGGCCATGCAAGAACTGGGACATTTTCAGCTTCCAAGAATTGTGTACAGATCCTTGCAACATGGGGCCGTGCATTATCTTGCTGAAACATGAGGTGATGTTCATGGATGTATGGCACAACAATGGGCCTCAGGATCTCATCACGGTATCTCTGTGCATTCAAAATGCCATCAATAAAATGCACCTGTGTTCTTCGTCCATAACAGCCTTTGAAGAGGAGTGGACCAACATTCCACAGGCCACAATTGACAATCTGATAAACTCTATGTGAAGATGATGTGTTGCACTGCATGAGGCAAATGGTGGTCACACCAGATACTGACTGGTTCTGAGTCCCCAGACCCCCAATAAAGCAAAAAAAATGCACATTTCAGGGTGGCCTTTTATTGTGGGCAGTCTGGGGCGCACCTGTGCACTGGTCATGATGTCGGATCGGCATCTTGATGTGGCACACCTGTGAGGTGGGGTGGATTGTCTCGGCGGGGCAGAGGTGCTCGCTGTTACACATTTGGACAGATTTGTGAACAGTGTTTGAGAGAAATGGTAGTGTTGTGTATCTGGAGTGAATTTTGGATCTTTGGGTCCATCTCAGGAAAAATGGGAGCAAAAACAAAAGTGTTGCGTTTATATTTTTGTTGAGTGTATATATGTATAGTTGTGTTTAGGGTCGCCAACCGTCCCTTGAAAAACAGAATTGTCCCGTATTCAGAACAAAAGTACGTGTATCTCGTATTAAACTTCGTATTAAACTGCGGGCCGCGCGAGCCCGTGTCTGGAGCCGCGGACCGAGCGAGTGAGCGCAGCTCTTTCGCAACAGCGTGTACCATTGTGTGTACACAGGTTAAACTTTATAAAACATCCTATATACCTCATCCTACCTGCCCGTGCCTCACTTAACGCGTCGCTCCTCGCTTTTTCACCTGCGCCTTTTAGCGCGCATAAGCTCCTCCTCAATGCGGTCTGATTAGACGAAGTGCAAAGCAGAAACAAATCCAATATATACTACTAGTAGGCCTACCTGTTAATAAAATGTGTTTTTTTTTTGTACTTTTATGTACAGTTTTACTTTATTGCTAACATATAGCATATAGAAATCCAAATTTCAGAAATTTTAATTTTTCCAGCGGGGGGGGGGGGACTTTCCGCTTTTTTCATGTTTGGCCACTTTCATCCCTGCATAGTGATAATGTATTACAGCACCACCTAGCCGCCTGGCATGCATACCCAATCGATTTCCACACACTTTTGCATCGCCGTATCCACGTAGATTTCCTCCCGAAAACGCTCATCTAAACGCGGAATAAAAACTGAAGACGCGACGCCACTTTTGCGTCTTCTGTTCAGACCGTCATCATATAAACATAGCCTTAGATTTACTGTTTATGGTAGATCCCGACTTCTTTGCATACCAAAACACATGCTTTCACCAGTTCACTCTTTTAGCTCCATCTTGTTGATTCCGACTACTTTGCATATTTAAACACAAGCTCTCCCCCCGTTGGCTCCATCTGAGGACTAGCATAGGATGGGGAATTGCTAAAAAAAAAGAGTAGATTCTGACTTCTTTGCATATTAAAACACGCACTTTCACCCTGTTAGCTCCATCTGAGGACTAACATAGAGACAAACAGCTAGTGCGGGGGGATTAGAGAAACCCTAGATTCTGACTTCTTTCAGCGGCAACTTCTCATTCATAAATTACAAGCGACCATCATTGGGATTAAGCGCCCTCCCAGCCAGTCAGTACTTTGGGTTCACTATGGAGATGTGTACAGTGCCCTGGTGAGCCTCTTTGCATCGGCCATAGGGGGATCTATAATTCATGGGCTGAAGATGTGTTGAAATGAATGGAGCACACCCCTGTCCCAGCTCCGACTTCACCATGCCCTCTCCTTTTATCTGCCAGAGTGGATTATACCTAAAACAAGGCCGCGCTGGAGACTTACAGAAATGCATTTATAATTGATAAAAAATTCAAAAAGCCCCATTCAGAGGCAAGTCACAGTGCAGAGTGGAATTAAAGCCTCTGCTGCTGGAGAGTTACTTTACATCTGTGCAATTTTTATTAGAATATGGAACTTTCAGTTAAATATATACAGTACTGTTGGAAAGAATACTGAAAATGTATCCACTAACAGAATACTGAATAGGCACCTGGTTAAAATGTATTTTGTTGGGTCTCTATTGAGTTCTGTATTCTGAATACCAAGAATTAGGGATAGGAGTGTCAGTATCAAAGTATCTATAGCGATACTGATGCTGACAAATGTGGGTATCAATACGCTTATGCAAATAGCAATACTAATTAATTCAACTTTCAACTTTAGACATTTTAGGGCCATTTCTTTTTTTTGTCCTTTTTGTCCTTTAGAGCCCATTTGAAATCCTTGTGTGTATATTGTATACAGCTCTGGAAAAAAATATCAATTTTTCTGATTTTACTACTTATAGGTTACCTGGCCAGCCAAATGATATCTCTCTGTATTTCCTATACAGCGCGATACCATTTGGACACCCTCGCTTCACCCTTGCTCCTCCGGTTAAAAACGGACTCCGCGATTCTGATTCGTTCAAAGATGGTGATGTCAGTGCACCCGCCTTTGCCCGCAAAGTCACTCTTAGGCAGCGGAAGTTCCTTCTCAGTTTTGAATCAAGATGGCGCAATCTCTGATTGGTTCACTTAGCTGTCTGTCTAAGCGCAACAGCAGCGCATTCTGGACCAAGCGTTACCAGACTCACCGCTGATACAGCGATGAGTCATGGATTCTTCCAGGCAAACTTATAGGTATGTGTTTGGGCAAAAAGAACATTTTTGTTTGAGTCTATAAAGTAGTTTCCCCCATCAACCCAAAACATGCACCAGGTAAAATCCTCCAGCTGAGGTCCTGACCAAACCGAAGCAAGAAAATCATGGAGATGATGCAGTAATGTGCTGCCCACTGCTCCTAATAACAGGATGGGTTAAATGCAGAGAAGAATTTCTCCAGTGTGAGATCAATAAAGTCTCTTCTTTTTCTTCTTCTTCTTCATTCCCCTCAAATTCCAAATAAAAATAGAGAGCATTATTTTAGAGCATTTATTTGCAGAAAATGACAAATGGTCAAAATAACAAAAAAAGATACATTTATTTATAACGGACAGTGCATATACATGTTTTCAGACCTCAAACAAGATCAAATTCATTTTAAAACAACATAATACTAATGTTTACACTTAAGAAGAGTTCAGAAATCAATATTTGGTGCAGTAACCCTTATTTTTAATCACAGCTTTCATGCGTCTTGGCACATTGTTCTTGGGTGACTTTATTCCACTCCTGGAGCAAGAACTGAAGTAGCTCAGCTTTGTGTTTGTGTTGGAATTCAACAGACGCTGGAATGGAATGGCTGTAATACATGTAGAGATGCTGATTTCAGAAAAAAATGCAGTGGTCTCTTATTTTTTTTCAGAGCTGTATATTTATTGAAATCCTTTCCTGCTTACAGCCATACCACATTGTGCCAGATTTCTTCAGCTGTAAGATTAGACTAGTATCAAGTATCGGTATTAAAAAATGACTCCCAGAAATACTTTGTATCATATTGATACCAAAAACTGTAGTACTGCACATCCCTCTTAAGAATACTTTCACACTGATTTGCATTAGGCTACATTAAAAACACAAAGAAGGATTAAAGTAGCTTTGTTTGTTGCGCCCTTTGTTATTCATTTATGTATTAACTAGAGAAAGAATACTAGAGAAAGAATAATCCTCGCTTGCCAAAAGAACAGGTTGAATGCTCTTGGGCAAGACACCTCTCTGCTGCCTCATCACCACCACCATGTGTATGGGTTGGAATATGATGTGACTCTGAGTGACCAAAAATACTGAGAACGAGACGGAGACATTATTAGATTTGCAGTGGCTGCAAAAAGTGTAAGGGAGAGAGGGTGACAGACATCCCGTCATCTTACATTTATCACTGTGGGTGATTTAAAGTCAACAATGCTCCTAAAATGCATGGATTGTGAGAGGAAGTGGGAAAAACAAGTCAGTGCGTCAGGTTTCAGTCATAGTGAGAAATTAACCCATGATGTCAGAGAAGGTTGTCAAAAACGCACAAATCACCTATACTGATCGATGCTATAGTATAAAAACTTGAATGTTTGCTGATTTAGTATGATGAAATTGTAACACTAAATTAATGTTATTCTAGGTTGAGTTTACTGCATATATGACCGAAACATCAACACAACAAAATAATGTTTTTAGGTTTAAAAAAAAGTTAGTTTTCGATATAGTATTGAAATCAAATTGAAATTTTAATAGGTATCATGGCAGCATCAGTTAGGACAACTACAGCTCTGGAAAAAAATAAGAGACCACTGCGCATAATATTACAGCCATTCCATTCCAGCGTCTGTTGAATTCCAACACAAACACAAAGCTGAGCTACTTTAGTTCTTGCACCAGGAGTGGAAAAAAGTCACCCAAGAACAATTTGAAAGACTTGTGGAGAGCATGCCAAGACGCATGAAAGCTGTGATTAAAAATAAGGGTTATTGCACCAAATATTCATTTCTTAAGTGTAAACATTAGTATTATGATGTTTTAAAATGAATTTGATCTTGTTTCTTTGCATTGTTTGAGGTCTGAAAACATGTATCTTTTTGTTATTTTGACCATTTGTCATTTTCTGCAAATAAATGCTCTAAACGATAATATTTTTATTTGGAATTTAGGGGAAATATTGTCAGTAGTTTATAGACTCAAACAAAAATGTTCCTTTTGCTCAAACACATACCTATAAGTAGTAAAATCAGAAAAGTGGTTTCTTTTTTTTTTTTTTCCAGAGCTGTATATTATCCAGGAAACTACAAAACAAACAACCTTTACTTGAGCACACATCCTCTTGTAACTGTAGTTTACTGTAAAGTTTAGCTATGGTTAAAGGTGCATTATGTAATTTTCTGGAAGTGATGCCATACTGTTGAAGATCATAGCTAAAGGAACAACAGGTCCATAGAAACAAGCTGTCCTCTAAGCCCAATAAGGGTCAGGCCTATTGAGATCCAAGCCTGCTGAGAGAAAGGGCGCACATAGTTAAAAAAAAAAAAAAAACACACCCAAAATGAAAAAAAGCTTTTATTTGAATCTATTTTTTGGCTTAAGAGTTACATACTGCGCTTGAAAGTTGCACTTTGGAGCTTTTTTTTGGTGTGTTTTTTTTTTCTAGTGGCACCTTGAAACAATATTCAATATCTATATAGTGTTACAGATATATTTCATTTCTCCCTCAGAATGCACTGTACCCTCTATAAATGCTGAGCCCTCACATTATTCATGATCCGGGACATACTGTATCTCTGTGTCATACCAAAGCCTAATGCTGCCTGACTGTGCCTCTTTTAGCAGCTGTCAGACTGGTCCTTAAAGACTGCCGCACTTTTAAACACGCTTTTCAGATGTAAATATGAATATTACATCAGGAGTACACTTGACACTTCCTCCTATAGTCCCAAAGTAGTTAAATAAAGTAGTTTTCGGTTTAAATTGGTATTCCCACAAGGTTCACAGTTCAGCCTGAGAGCAAAAGAGAAAGGAAATAGACAGTTTGTACTTGCTGCTTTGGTTTCAAATGATTTCAGAATCTCATAGGAGTTGTCTTAAAGGTGCTTTGTGTAACTTTTCTAGTAGGGGGTATGCCAAGTCCATTTCCATGTACATGTCATTGCTTTGCCTAGAATGTTCCACAGTATTGCATTCACTAGCAAAGACCACACCAACAACGTGATGCGATGAAGATATTTATTAATGGATAGCAATGAATGTCTGGATGAATGAGGTAGTGATGGTTGGGTTGGGATTCAGGGTGGGCGTCAATTGGCCCAGCCGGAACGGGGACCCCCTGTTCGGAGATGTCTTATGGCTGAAAGACAAACAAAAGAGGGGGTGGGAGGGAGGGGTCGAGTTAGCCGAGACAAACTGGGATGCTGGATTAAGCGGCTACAAAAAGCTTCCGGGAAATTAACTCATTCACTGCCGGCCTGTTTTCAGAATTCTAACCCCAGAGTGCCAGCGGTTTCAGTAGAATTTCACTGATTTTCCAAGACCCACAGAATACTGAGTTCTTTGACTATATAAACATGGGACACATCAAAATAAAGTGTCGACTCTCTTCTTTCACCTGGAAAAAAATTATGTTTCTAACCTTTTCGGTTCTCAAATAACTGATAGTAGAACATAGGGAAGTTTCAGCAAAAACACTGGTTTTTGAGCAAGAAATGGAGAAAACGAGCGTTTAGTTCAGAGAAGGATTTCGAGCAGATCAGTGACTTTGACATCAATATTTATCGATTTAGTGACACCTCAAACATCTAAAATAACAGAGAAAGAGATTTTTGATGACAAAGTACATTTTTTATTTACAAATATAAGAATATAAGGCTCTGTGAATTGAAAATGCATTCAAATCAATAGTGCCAAGAGATGTTTACAGGATATAATATCTTTTCCTATAAAATAGAACTTTGTTGAGGATTTGTCTGAGGCCCAGAGTACAGACCCATAATAAAAACTAATACACACACACACACACACACACACACATATATATATATGTACATACACACAAGCCCATGCATAAACCTTTACACACACACAGCTACACAGGCGCACGCACACGCGCGCACGCACGCACGCACGCACACACGCACGCACGCACACACACACACACACACAACTTCATTCATTACAATTACCATACAGCAGCATCACTGCTCCAAGTCAGTAAACTTCTTCTTTGGAGCTGTCGTAGTTCTGAGGAGACTCCCTGATCCGCGCAGCGCACACATGACACGCCCCCTCCTCGGGCACAGTAGATCTCTGCTCAGACCTCGCTGCTTGATCCGGCTTGTCTCTGCGATCCTCTGATCCAGGATCCTGGGTCCCAAGAGCGATCTGATCGCTCCATAGGCGCTGATCAACAGTTATCTGCTTTTCCGGGTTCTCTGGCCTCGCCATCTTACTACTCTGGCCAATACACCATACACACGCTGCACTCCTCCTTTCTTCCCCGGCTCTGATCGGCTAATAATGATACAACATCGCCATCTACAGGTTGAGAGATGTGAATTACACCTCAAAAGTTGCTCCAGGCCGTAACCTAGCAACCCCCGCTGAAAAAAGCAATTGACGTCTATAGACGTCACGGCACTCAACGGTTGGATTCGAGGGGACGTCAATAGACGTCTCCGGCACTGAATGAGTTAAAGGTGTGGTTACGGTGAGCTGTGGTTAGCTGGTGAGGAGGAGAGGGTGGTTGAGACATGGTCCTGCTCCTGAATCTTAGTTAGTCATATTAACTCCACTTAAAGCTTCTTCCCAAGGGCCATAACCACCTTGAACACTCACATGCACTGACTCACCGTTGTGCAATTACTTAACACGGTGCAATATATCTTGTTGCACAATATCTATTATAGTGTAATAATATAGTTTTTGTAGCATATCCACCTGGGCAATATTTATTACTGTGTAATATCCTGAACTGGGTTTTGTAGCATATCCACCTGTTGTTGGGCAATACCTAATCACAGTGTAATATCCTGTGGTGCAATACTAAACAGAATGCTATAGCTTGTAGACAACATCTAATACAGTACAATATGCTAAACTGTGTTCTGTGTAACATCTTCCTCTACATTGTAGAGGTTGTATATGTCACCCCTACTGCAATATATGAGCAAGACTTGCAATAACCTGGCAACTAATGCATAGTAGTTTTTTGTTTTGTTTTTTCACTTTTTTTTCTTCTGTACTGTGTTGTACATATCCTGCTGTGTTCTATATATCATACTTAAATGTCTGCACTGAAGTGAGATGCTTTCAATCTCATTATGAGTATGTATAATGTAAATTGTACATATGAAGTGACAATAAAAGGCATTCTATTCTATATTATCACATTTATTCAGTTACAAGTGTTTTTGTTGTTTAAAGGGACAGTGTGTAGGATTCGTGGCGCATAGGTGGTTACTAGCTATTCCACTTCCTCTTTTGGCTACGGCAGACCTCGAGGGTCACCCGGGCGCGACGTAGCGCCGAAATCTCGCGTGCCCGCGCACGAACCGCGCACCGCTGTATACATAAACCGCGGTCCCCCGTTCACTTTTTTTTTTTCTTTTCGCATGAAAACACACAATCCCGATCATGATTCATGACAATCTACACATCAAATGAAACCTTACAGTCTCCTCTTTTTGACTATGCAATTCATTTCCCTGCAAAACAATCACTCCCCGAGCACATGGGGCTTTTATACAGAAAAGCACAAAACTTAGCTTACTTAGCTTACCTTTGAAGGCTTTGCACAGGTCAAACTCTGTATTTCATCATAAACTTGGTCTCAATCTGTCCATAAGGATCCAGCGAATAAAATCCAGTAAAACAATTTAGTCCAAAATACGTGTTATATCCATTACGATGTGTGATCCGGCAGCATGCTCCCCCCCTCCCCTTCCCCTTCTCTCCTTCCTTCGCTCCTGGCTGCATATGGGAGCAGAGGACCGAAGGAGAGAAGGGGAAGGGGAGGGGGGAAGGGGGGACCCATAAGCAGCGCGGCTGTGCAGCTGTTAGCAGGAGCCGAGGCGAAGGATGAGCCCAAATGTCCTTCTGCGGCTCTCGTATTCAAAATGGCTGCCTCTATATGGGGAAGATCCCCCTTTTATGTGACTATATCTAAGTCCAAAAGAATACTTTGATTTCATGATGGAAGTGAAAAGGCTTGGAAAACAATGTATTTTTGAATGGGTATCTTCAATTTCAGTAATTAACAGGTAAAAATCTTACACACTGTCCCTTTAAAAATCCCTTGAAAACATGCTTTCTTTCTTACTAAGTGGGGTTGCCTCTCCACAGAATTGACTTGTAACTTGGTCTTGGAGATAGAATGGTTTAATGCCACACTTTAGAACATTCTACACAAATTATTAACATCTCCATGGAGACAAGATGCTGGCGGACTCCACCAGAAATCTTATTCAGTGCAGTGGGTTTGTAGTAGCTATTAATTATTGTTTTGATTTTATTTATGGTCCTATTCTAAAGTATTAAATTCTCCAGTGGCGTTTTTATCTTTTCAATAAGTCATGTTGGTAAAATAAGTTGATGAAATTTATACTGACTGAAAATCAAAGTATCAAGAATAAACTTTTGTCTTTGCAATTAACCTCTTTAGACGTTTTGTTCTAGATTTGGAGCAGACAGCACTTCAGAAAGCCGAGTTTGACTTATTAAACTTTAAACACAATCTTTTTATATGCAGATTCTGACTGATTGTCATGTTAACTGTCCCATTTATCTTCTGTGGCCTCCCTCTGTGACGATGGAGCCTAAAGTAGAAGACAGAAGTTCCTATGAAAATGGCTTCCTAAGAGCAGTAGTTAAGAAAAAAATAGTCAGTGGTATTACTATGAATATTTTTTACCTATTACTTACTCCTATTTTTTGACTGGAACGGCATCCCATTGATTTTTATCAGTCATCTATACACTGTGTAATGTGACTAAGTGTCTTGCCAAGGGACACAATACTAGTACCAGCAAAACTATGGTTAGTGGACGAAGCCACTGTTCACTGTGCCATTGTCCAGTTTTATTTTGTAAAAGGTGAACTATATACAGGGGGTCCTCGGGTTACGACGTTGATCCGTTCTTAAGACGCGTCGTAACCCGAATTTCGTCGTAAGCCGGATTTTGCCTTTGATCTTCCAACCACAGCACCAATAACCTTTCCATCTCAATAATTAGACCACTACGCTGCTTGGTTATCACTGCCGCTTTCATAGGAGCAGATCAGAGCCCACATCAGGTACTTCCGCCCACATTGGGCACGCACATGAGGCCGTCTTCTTCTCCCTACAACCACAACAGAGCGTATTCTTCCGCCGTGCGCCGCGCGCCGTTCGCGTTTGTTTACATCTCTTATCACGCTAAACCGCGTAAGACGGAATGACGCGTAATATATACATATTTTTTTTAATGGGGGCGCGTTCGTAACCACGAAACGTCGTAACCCGAGACCGTCGTAACCCGAGGACCCCCTGTAGTGTAAAAAGGTGCACTATATACTATGGAGATGTTAATATTTTGTTTTGTTTTGTTTTTTTGGCTCAAAACCGCCTTGAAATATTTGAAATGCTGCCTTGAAATCATTTTTACATTGAACAGGCTCACCTCTCCACAGAACTGACATGTAGTATTGTCTGGTGTTATCTACTTACATGACTTTATGGTGATCAATAAGTTTAATGCCATATTGTGGAATATTTTTTCCAAGAACATTGCATTTCCATGTAGATAAGCAAGTGTAATAGTTTATCTTAAGACAGAAATCACAATAGGGCTATGTCATTTTTTAATTTGGGTGTGTTAAAACTGTATGTCGACTTAAATTAATTCAATATTTATATATCAGTTAATTTTGGTACCTTCTCTCTTCCTCCCCCCCAGGTCTTATCACTGGGCGCAGACGTCTTACCTGAATACAAACTTCAAACCCCTCGTATTGATAAGTTCACCATCCTCCACTACAGCCCCTTTAAGGCCGTGTGGGACTGGCTCATCCTGCTCCTGGTCATATACACGGCCATCTTCACTCCGTACTCTGCGGCCTTCCTCCTCAACGACCAAGAGGACCAAAAGAGACGCGAATGCGGCTACTCCTGCAACCCGCTCAACGTGGTGGATCTCATAGTGGATATTATGTTCATCATTGACATTCTCATCAACTTCAGGACCACCTACGTGAATCAGAACGAGGAAGTGGTCAGTCACCCGGCCAGAATAGCCATCCACTACTTCAAAGGCTGGTTCCTTATTGACATGGTGGCGGCCATTCCCTTCGACCTGCTGATCTTTGGCTCGGGATCAGATGAGGTATGTTTAAGTATGCATTTTGATCTGGTTTGTGTTTTATTTTATTGCAACGTCTCTCCTATCATTAAAGGTGCACTGTGTAACTTTTCTGATTGAGGGCTGTCCACTTGCTTGTCTCTATGGAGATAGTACTTTTTTGCCTTGATTGATTATTCCATAGCATGGAAACAAACTTGGTTATCACAATGGAGACAGGTTAATGGTCAGATCTTTGGAGAAATAAGCCTGCACATGTTAAAAATTCATGTTTTTTCTGGTATTTTTGAGCTATAATTAAGATGTAATTGAACCAAGGCAAGGCAGGTATGTTTAATGCCCTACTATGGGACATTCTATGCAAAGAAATAACATCTCCATGGAGACAAGCGAGTAGCACACCCTCCAAGTTAGAAGTTACATAGTGCACCTATAAGGAAAGGGTTGGGATCATGAGTTAGTTCTGAAAAACTTGTGGGATTTGCTCATCCAGTCAGGAATCTGGAGAGGATTTTGCCAAATTATAGTCAGTGAGTCAAAACCAGTCAGATGAAGAGCAGTGAGTGGTGGCACATACTGCTTATAGGGTAGTAGTAGATACATCCATCCATTTTCTTCCGCTTATCCTGGGCCGGGTCGGGGGGGCAAAAGTCTAAGCAGGGACTCCCAGACTTCCTTCACCCCGGACACTTCCTCCAGCTCCTCCGGGGGGACCCCAAGGCGTTCCAAGGCCAACCGGGAGACATAGTCCGTCCAGCGTGTCCTGGGTCTTCCCCGGGGTCTCCTTCCGGTGGGACATGCCCGGAACACCTCCCGAGGGAGGCGTCTAGGAAGCATCCGGAACAGATGCCCGAGCCACCTCAGCTAGCTCCTCTCAACGTGGAGAAGCAGCGGCTCTACTCCAAGCTCCTCCCGTGTGACTGAGCTCCTCTCCCTATCTCTAAGGGTGCGCCCAGCCACTCTGCGGAGGAAACTCATTTCGGCCACTTGTATCCGCGATCTTGTCCTTTCGGTCATTAGTAGATACAGTAAGTAACTAAAATTTAAGAAGTTAAAGGTGCATTATATAAATTTTTGGTTTGTGGTCCGTCACCTGCTTGTTTCTATGGATATGCCATTGCTCAGCCTGGAATGTTCCACAGTATGACATTAAACAGCGCTATCTTACATTCAATTATAAGTGGTGTTGGAGATAAAAAAAAAAAAACAGACATGCTAACTGTGAGTGGGGTTGCCTCTCCGCAGATCTGAACTGTAACTTTGTCTCATTTGGGCTCATGAATGGTTTAACTGTGAAACATTCCAGGCAAAGCCATAACATCTCCATCTCCATGGAGAAAAGTATTTGACGGACACCCCACCAGAAAAGCTGCACATTCCACCTTTAAGTTACTACTCGGAGTTGTCATTTTAAATTGTATTGTGTGTTTGCTCAAAAGGTCTTTCCGTTTGTTTAGATTCACTTACATCTAGTCAAGGCAAAACACATTTACTTTTTGTTACTTATTTGTTACTTACACTGGTTACTTATTTATATACTTATTTGTTGAGATTGACCGATTTTTTTTATGGCCAGAGTCCAGAGAAACTGATGGCCGATAAGTTCTGCTGATATTTTTTTTCCCGATATGTGGGTCAGATTTTGATTATTTTCCCAAATTATGTCATTTAAATTTCACAAACTTCCACTAAGCCCTGTTTTACTGCAAACCTTTAAGGAAGCAGTGTCGATACGTTTTGTGCAACAATCTCTATGCAATAAGGGTTTATTAGACCAGTACATTAAAAGTGCAAATATATCAGTTTGTCTCTACGAACACTGTTTTGCCAGAAGTATTCGCTCACCCACCCAAATCAAATCAGGTGTTCCAATCACTTCCATGGCCACAGATGTATAAAATCAAGTACCTAGGCCCGCAGACTGTTTCTATAAACATTAAAGAATGTGTCACTCTCAGGAACTCAGTGAATTCCAGCGTGGTTGTGTGATAGGATGCCACCTGTGCAACAGTCGTGAAATTTCCTCGCTCCTAAATATTCCACAGTCAACTGTCAGTGGTATTAACAAAGTGGAAGTGATTGGGAACAACAGCAACCCAGCCACAAAGTGGAAGGCCACGTAAACTAACGGGGCAGGTATTCCATGGCCGAGCAGCTGCATCTAAGCCAAACATCACCAAGTGCAATGCAAACCGTCAGATGCAGTGGTGGAAAGTGCCACCATTGGACTCTAGAGCAGTGGAGAATTGCACTTCTCCATCTGTAAATCTGATGGACGAGTCTGGGTTTGGCAGTTGCCAGGAGAACAGTACTTGTCTAACTGCATTGTGCTAAGTGTAAAGTTTGGTGGAGGAGGGATTATGGTGTGGGGTTGTTTTTCAGGAGCTGGGCTTGGCTCCTTAGTTCCAGTGAAAGGAAGGACATTTTGGACAATTCCATGCTCCCAACTTTGCGGGAACAGTTGGGAGATGGCCCCTTCCTCTTCCTTGCTTTGTGCACTGATGCAGAGTGCACAAAGCAAGGTCCATAAAGACATGGATGAGAGAGTTTGGTGTGGATGAACTTGACTGGCCTGCACAGAGTCCTAACCTCAACCCACTAGAACACCTTTAGCCTTCTCGTCCAACATCAGTGCACAAATGCACTTCTGGAAGAATGGTCATAAATTCCCATAAACACACTCCAAAACCTTGTGGACAGCCTTCCCAGAAGAGTTGAAGCTGCAAAGGATTGGACCGAGACCATGTTAAACCCTACGGATTAAGAATGGGATGTCACTTAGTTTCATATGCAAGTCAAGGCAGGTGAGTGAATACTTTTGGCAATATAGTGTATTTGTAGTGCACAATTCACACACAAAGTAATTTACACAATATTAGGGATACACAAAAAATACAAGTTTAAATAAAATTTTGCTAACAAATAGATCAAACTATATGTGATATTTACTGAAATGCCTTGGTTGAGGTCACTTTTCCATCAGCCTTATTGTGCACCACTTATGCCTAACCAGCGAGACAATGTGACATGTGTATCTGACCCAGCTTATCTTTGGCTTGGCTCTGTGCTTTCTCATGCGTTGTCATTTTTCCCAGGAAGCTTTAGACCACATCGCTGCTGGCCGTCGCCATCTTATCTTATCGTATCCATCCCCTCTAAGCCAGACTTGTGCCCAAGGACTCTACTTACAGCCTCAATCTTACAATCTCTGCCCTGAACGGATTACTTCAAATTGCATGTTTTTTTCTTTCTCTTTTTGAATGGTTTTATGGTTTTCATTCTTAAATCCATTTATACGGATTAATGGCTTACCAAATGACAATCAATGATGCATTTCGGCGAGGAGCAGGCCGACAGAATGGCGTGTGTCTCTGTGTGTAGTAAGACGAGAGAGGATGAGGGATTGGGGGGTAGGGGTGGGTTTACAGATGTGGGTGGGCATTGTCCCCACTCCCTCGTGCCGCCACTATATCCACAAACCCATGGAGGAGCGCGCACGGCAGCAGGACCCACATCGGTCCAACCACTAAATAGGCACCCATGATGCTGGACCCTTGTGGCCCGGCTGCACAGGTGGGAACGCAGGCCACAGAACCCCAGGCAACGCGCCCGAGCACGGCACTGCCCAAAAGTCCCAGCATGAGTGCACCCCTAGTTTAGCAGGCGTTTGGACAGACAAACACAGTCGCGCTAACTGGAGATTACTGGACGTCCCTCAGTAATGAGAACTACTGTACCTCAGGGTCACTGCACATTATTTCACCCACAGTGGGAACTTCAGTCGCTTTGTCTGTTTTGAAGACAGAAGAGAAGCACCTCACTCACTGTTGCAGAACACTTCATGAAAGTGGAACATGAGAGTGGAACATCAAACACAAAGTTGTCTCACTGACAGTTGTTATGGTTTGCAAAAAATATATTTCCACAAATATTTTAATCAATTGACAGCACTAGTTGCTATGCTTTTTCTCAGTTATGTTGGCCAGGAGAGTTTAAAATTCTAGCCATTCACATAAATTACTGACGATTCAACTATAAGTGAATGAAAATAATCTCCTAATATTCATCCAATATCTGGTGACAGAATAAGCCACATTACATTTTATATATCACATGTTGATGAGCATCACCTTTAACATTGTGGCTATTCAATGCTACATCATTACAAAAAAATCATAAAATATGACATGAATAAGTCCAATATTCCTGTGCCTGTGTTTTCATTGAGAAAAACAGTGCGGCTGAGACAGTGGCAGATGGTTCTCAGGCGACCCATTCATTTAGCGGCTTAATAAGAGGGTTTTAACCTAAAAGCAGGTTTCATTAAAGCCCTAGTCGATCTGAAATAGATTTTGATCAGTGACTTGCAGATATAGAAATTATTTCACCTCACAACAATTCATGCAAATTGTTAATAAATACTACGGAAATTAATTTCGACCCTTGAGTGATCCTGTAATGTCAAGCTTATTTAGTTTGGTGACAGTTTATGAGAAAAAGCTATAAAAGGACCACGCTGGAATTGTGTTTTGTAACTATTGGTTCCAGGAGCAGGAGCAGAATTGAAATTAGATAATATAAAAAGAGTTTTCTAATTACCATAGCATCTTCCTATGGGGAAAGGGAGGTCCTTCAGGGGTCCTCTTTTGCCAGGGTCTTGAGAAATAGTTTTGTAAACAAATATAGCCCTTACATAATTACGTTTCTGCTGGAATTTTTCGTAATGGGAAATTTCTGTAAACTTTAAACTCTGTGTTACTTTTCTGGTGGAAGATACACTGCTTGTTTCCATGAAAATGTTATTTCTTTGTTTAGAATGTACCAAAGTATGACAAAACGTATCTAAAATGTATTTAAAGGGCCCATTTTACACTATTTTCTAATCTACCTTATAATGGTTCCTCATCAATAATATACGTGGAGTTGTGTTTTGTTTCATTCATACATGTTTAACACAAACGCTGCATATTTAGGCTTTTGGGGATGTAGACAGACTAATAATAAAGGGTTACTTAAACATTTGAATGAAACAAAACACAACTCCAGGTCTGTTTTTGAGAAGGTAACAACATTCTAACATGCTATAAATATCACAAGAGTCAATTTGTTATAATATATTAGATAATAGACCTGTTATTTGGCTACGAGATATTAGATAAATTAATATACTGTGGAAAAACTAAATAAACTACGGTCAAATAAAAATAAATAAATAAATAAAAAGTGCATGAAATAAGGTGTTAAAATAACTCACACCTGCACAAAACATAGTGCATTGTAAGCCTTTCCTCTCTCTGTCCTCTCTAAACTGCTGTGCTGTTCTGTGTCCAGACGACCACTCTAATTGGCCTGCTGAAGACAGCGCGCCTGCTGCGATTGGTGCGCGTGGCCAGGAAGCTGGACCGCTACTCCGAGTACGGGGCGGCCGTGCTTATGCTGCTCATGTGCATCTTCGCTCTCATCGCGCACTGGCTGGCCTGCATCTGGTACGCCATCGGCAACGTGGAGAAGCCCTACCTGGAGCATAAGATCGGCTGGCTGGACAACCTGGGCGTGTCCATAGGCAAGAGGTACAACTACAGCGACCCCACCTCCGGACCCTCCATCAAGGATAAGTACGTCACTGCGCTGTACTTCACCTTCAGTAGTCTGACCAGTGTGGGCTTCGGAAATGTGTCCCCCAACACCAACTCGGAGAAGATCTTTTCCATCTGCGTCATGCTCATTGGCTGTGAGTACTATATCTTGCGTTTTACCTACAAATACTTGCAGAACCAGGGGTGGAAAGTAACTACTTACACATACACACATCACTGTAATTTAGAAGAGTGTTCAGTTTTAAGTAGATTTTTAAACTGTGTAACTTTTCTGGTATAGGGTCCACTGACTGCTTGTTTCCATGTCTTTGCCTGAAATTTTCTATGGCATTGCTTTAAACATATCAATTTCCAAAGAAACAAGCAAGGGATGTTACAAGGTCAAGTTACAGGTCAGATCTGTGGAGAAGTGACGATGCTGATTTTGAATTTTAGTAAGGTGTTTTTGCGCAGTAAAAATACCTGTAATTAACATAAGATAGATACGTTTTATAGCATATTGCAGAACATTCCAGGGCATGTATCTCTACTTGCAACTGAGTACCCATTGGCTGTGAGTACTAGAACATGTATTTTATTTAAAAATACTTGCTGAACCTGGGTAGAAGGTGACTAACTGGAAATACTCGTGTTACTGTAAGTTAGTAGATTTTTTTGTCAGTTGCGTGGTCAGTTTTTAGTACATTTTTAAGCATGTACTTCTACTTGTAATTGAGTATAATTCTACTCATGTAAGTGCAAATACCTACAAACTTTAAAAACGACAGGAGTTTCTCAGTACTGCAGTAGTTCCAGTCATCCTAATCCACAGCTGTCTCTGTCTCCTCTGATTGGCCATTTATTTATTTATTTATTTATTTATTTATTCATTCATTCTTTTATTTAATAGGGACAGTGCATATTAATGAACATCTACAACATTGCAGTGTAAATACGCTAGATTATAGCAAAAATGCTCATTTCCATCTGTAGTCCCTGGGCAGGTGACACCACAGTAAAAACAACAAAAACAATGACAAGTGACAATAACAGCAGTTAAACATTAAAAGTCTCCACAAGTCTGGTTTTCCTTTAGCCGCTGTTTCAAGTGTAATTTGAAAGTGTCCAGTGTTGGAGTCTCTCTCATTGATAATGGGAGAGAGTTCCAGAATTTAGAGCCTCTGACTGAGAGCACAGTTTGTCCAAATGTAGTGCGTCTGGCCCGGGGGAACCTCGATTCTGTGCGGGACCTCACGGTTCCCCCGAGGTCTGTGTGGACCTCACCGTTCCCCTGGGCTGTGGCCCTAGTTCTCATCCCACTGACAGTCTTTGTTTTAATAAAATCCTGTAGCAGAGGAGGAGCCCATGCAAAACTTTGTATAGAAAACATCCATATTTAAAACTAATAAAATTATTAAAATTAAGCAAGTTGTACTTGTCTAAAATAGTGCAGGTTCAGTAGCTCAGATAATAGGCAAATTGTGGTTTCAAACTACTTAACTCATCTTTCAAATGTTTTTGTGTCAGGTTTTGTATTAGAATTGTGTGAAGAAGTACATTTTTGTTGTATTTTTTATGTGTATTTTTAGTTTAAGTTGCTGGTCTGGTTTGGTCTCCATGAAGATAGAAAGTTAATACCATACTATGAAACATTCAAGACAACACAATAACATCTCCAAGGAGAAAAGTACTTGACGGACCCTCCACCAGAAAAATTATACAATGCAAATTTATCTCCTTTTTACTGTTTTTGTATCAGGTTTTGTATTAGAATTTTTACTTTTACTTAAGTACAAATTTGGCTGCACTACTACTACTTCAATATTTTACACATCTAGCTGTACATTTACATTTTTTTCAGTACTCTTTAAACCAGTGACTAGAACTAAGGCTGGGGCTCACAACTTGTCAAACTTGGCATAGTGAGAGGTCAATTTATGGTGCAACGAATACATTTTGTTTGTCCCTGTTCTGTTTTCATTTTTTTTTTTTTTTTTTTATTATGATTAAAGATTTGGTAACACAATGAAAAATCTTCCAACACATACACAGTGCTACTTTGGCAAAGAAAATAATAAGAACAAGAAGAAGAATAAGACATCCTTTATTTATCCCCATAGGGAAATTATTTCTCTGGATTTGACCCATCCTTTTCAGGAGCAGAGGGCAGCTCACACTGGCTTGCTCATTGCCCAGGGGGGATTTGGACCCAGGTCTCCCAGGTGAAAGTCAAGACTTACCAGTTGAGCTAACAAATGTAGTATTATTAGAGCAACATACACTATTTGGTATTATGATTCATGATTCATACATACAACTATGATATGCTATATTATGATGCATGGGCTATTTATTCAGGTATTAAATAAACATTTTTATAAGTGTATATACTGGTGCATATAATTGTATGTGTAATACTCTTTAAATGATGAATAGATTAATAACAATAATTACAAGACATAGATTACAAGGAAAAATACCCATTAGTAGCTGTTTCCTATATGCTAACACACACGATTTCAACTAATGATGTTCAGGCCTGGACTGGTAATCGGGCATACCAAGCATTTTCCCGGTGGGCCGATAGTCCTAGGGGCTCATGCTGTTTTTTTTTTTAACTTAGAGACAGGTCCACAGTTTAGAGGAGGCAGCCCACTGGTCCATCTTCAATATAGACTAAACCAATCAGGATATAGAAGCTTACGAGAGCAGTTCCCTCCCCTTTTTCTGTGCTGATCCCCACCAGTTTCAGTGTTGAGCGTGGAAACATGGAGAAGCGGCAGAAAAGGGGGGTGGAGAAGTTGCGGGCTAAAAGATGAAAAAATCTTGCTATAGATGCTGCAAAATGTTCTAAAATAACAGACATATTCTCTGGAGGGGCTGCTGGAGCCTCCACGTCCTCTGCAGCCCAGGCTGAAGGTGGACAGGGAGAGGAGCAGCCAGAGACTGTGGACAGGGAACCCGAGGGAACCCGAGGGAACCCGAGGGAACCCGAGGGAACCCGAGGGAACCCGAGGGACAGAGTGACCAGGGAAGTGTAGCACAGGCACAGCAGGTCAGCAGGTACTAATGTTAGGATAATACCGGGACTTTTAGGTGATGGACAGGCATGAAAATCGCTCTCCTTTCGATAAAATTTGCCATTCTGAAGCCAAAACAGGTGACCTATGTGAATCACGTAGATTTGATGAGAAAAGGTTTTTTGTGTGTGTGGAAGATGCATTTTAAATAAACCATTGAATTTGTAGTTACTGTGAGTTTGCTGGTGGTTTTTGGGAGCTGGGAGTTTTCCTTTAAGTGTTGCGCCCTGGTTTCCCCTCAGCCAAGACATAACGGTAGTAAAATACTTTGCTTCGGGGAACACATATATAAATTAGTCCTTTGTGTTCCACTAATTATGAGGGGCCGGTCTAAGCCAAAAATGCCAAGGCCGTTTTTTTTACCCAGTCCAGTCCTGATGATGTTGAATGGGGTAATCTTACAATATCAATATAATTGAATCAATATATTGAATCTTATTACATGTGTTATTCATATTCGTTGTTTTGTACTTTGTTAAAGGGCCCATATTACGCTTGTTTCTGATCAATATCATAATGTTTTTTCCTCATTAAAAACACACCTGGAGTTGTGTTTTGTTTCATTCACACATGTTTAACACTTAAACTCTGCATATTTAGGTTGAGTTCTTCTCCCAAACAGAAAACACCTTGTGATGTCATGTGACAATACAGGAAGTGCTCCACTGTGTTTTTAAACTCCATACTCCTTCACTAGAATCATTTGGATAATTTCAGCCCTGGAATTGCCGAACAAAAGGTAAAAGGAGCTGTTAAATTGAAAACTACCACTCCATGACATCACAAGGTGTAACAGAGCATTTTGATCTTTGGAGATATAGACAAACTAATAATAAAGAATTACTCACATGTTTGAATGAAACAAAACACAGCTCTGGGTATGTTCTTGAGGAGGAAATGACAACAACATAGTGAAAAGTGTCTTAAAAACATGAAAAGCGGAACTATTTTATTTAAATGCATTGCCGCGGTCCGCTAGCATCCTAAATATTCACAGCAAAGTGCTTTTCACAACTCTCAGAGGCCGGAGTAAAGTTTTGTCATCACTGAAATGCTAACAACCACTAGCATGCTAACACACACTTAGGCTACGTTCAGACTGCAGCCTGAAGTGACCCAAATCTGATTTTTTCATCCCAATGTGACCTGTATCTGATCTTTTAACAGTCTGAACGACACAGATTAGATTTTTTCAAATGCGACCCACTTGGATATGTGGTCCTAAAACCGATACATATCCGATCTTTTGACATGCGACGGCCAGGTCACATTCATCCGACCTACACGTCAACAAGCAAACGTCACTATTCTGCGCTGAAGTAGGCGGAAACTGAACAGAACTGGACCGTATTTTAGGAGACAAGCCCAGCGTTGAGCCGATAGAATTGCTGGATAGCTGCGTTACTGAAGAGGAACCCACAAAACGCCAAGGCCAAAAATCTTGTCCTTCACCTTCTCAAGCTCCTCCCTGAAACAAATAAGTTGTACATGTTGTGTCTCTGGTACGACAGCAACTTTAAAATCTCCAGTTGCTCAATAGCGTCCATGTTTAGGCTACTTCCGTAAACACTGAGCACGCTCGCTGTGTGTGACCTCGTTGTGTCCTCCAATGCACATGCGTGACACTTTTGGGGCATTTAAAGTTCACACTGGAGATCACACACAAGTCACATTTAATTGGAAATGTGAACAACCTCACAAAAAAATCAGATTTCACAAAAAATCTGAATTGAGCATTAAGCCCTGTAGTCTGGACGTAGCCTTAGTTTAGTTTAACCTTTATTTTGTTAGGGTCTCACGCCGCAAGCGGTGTGAGAGGAAGCAGAAGCGAGGCAAGCGCGGCGGTATCAGAGCTAGGCTAACGGCTAGCCCGCACCGGCCGGCCATTCCATCCATTCTCCTCGCCAACGTGCAGTCTCTGGACAATAAAATGGACTACATCAGACTGAGGGCTGCCCAGCGCGACGTGAGGGAGTGCTGTGTTTTTGTTTTTACGGAAACATGGCTCCATGACAACATCCCGGACTCAGCGATACGCCTGGACGAGCTAACATGCTACCGCTCGGACCGAGCTAGCGGTGTCCCCGGAGTTAAATCCCGCGGAGGGGGTTTAATAATTTTTCTTCGGGACACTTATTGTCGGGACGCTGTGGTGGTATGTAGACACTGTTCACCCCTAGTGGAGTTTATGATTCTGAAGTGCCGGCCTTTTTATCTCCCGCGTGAAATCACGGCAATATTGCTAGTGGTTGTTTATGTCCCCCCATCACCGAACAGCGCTGATAGAAGGGAGGCACTGTATGAGCTGTATAACTCTATTAGCGAGCAACAGACTGCTCACCCGGACGGATTTTTTATCCTTGCCGGGGATTTCAACCATGCAGACCTCAAAACTGTCATGCCACAAATGCATCAGCATGTTGATTTCCCAACCAGGGGAAACAACATTTTGGACATGGTTTACACTACACACAAGGGAGCATACAAGGCTTACCCCCTCCCCCACATAGGCCTCTCTGACCACATCTCTGTTGTGCTCAGACCGGCATACAGACCCCGTGTAAGGGTCTCTAGGCCGGCTCTGAAGCAGATTCAGGTGTGGCCAGAGGGGGCCTCGTCTGCACTACAGCACTGCCTCGGTACAACAGACTGGGCAGTGTTCAAACAGGCCGCCACATACAACAATCACACTGACATTGAGGAGTACGCAGACACTGTGACCTCCTACATCACCAAATGCATTGGTGATGTCACACACACAAAAACCATCACCACCAGGGCTAACCAGAAGCCATGGCTGACAGGGGAGGTTCACAGGCTGTTGAGAGCCAGGAACGCTGCCTTCAGAGCTGGGGATGTCCCCATCTGAGGGCAGCAAGAGCCAACCTGTCCCGTGGCATCAGGAAAGCCAAACACAGATACACACAGAAAATAACCGGACACTTTAGAGACAGCAGGGACACACGGAGTCTGTGGCAGGGCATCCAGAACATCACGGATTACAAACCCTTGCCACAGACCTGTGACAATAATATCACCCTGCTCAATGACCTCAACAGCTTCTTTGCACGGTTTGAGGCAGGAAATGACACCCGGCCCCAAAAAACTCCACCACCTCCCCACGACCAGCCCCTGTGTGTGTCTGCAGCCAGCGTGAAGAGGACACTCTCCAGGATCAACACCCGCAAGGCTGCAGGCCCGGACAACATTCCTGGTCGTGTGTTGAAAGACTGTGCAGAGGAGCTCAAGGATGTCCTCACAGACATCTTTAATGCTTCTCTGAGCCAGGCTGTCGTTCCCTCCTGCTTCAAAACCACTACCATCGTTCCCGTGCCAAAGAAGCCCACTCCGGCCACTTTTAATGACTATCGCCCTGTTGCACTGACCCCCATCATCATGAAGTGCTTTGAACGGCTAGTCATGGCACACATCAAATCCATCCTCCCCCCCACCCTAGACCCATACCAGTTTGCATACCGGGCCAACCGCTCTACCGAGGATGCAATCTGTTCTGCACTTCACCCGGCTCTCACCCACCTAGACAATAAAGACTCATATGTGAGAATGCTGTTCATAGATTTCAGTTCAGCATTCAACACTATAATCCCACAGCAGCTCATTATCAAACTAGACCACCTGGGGCTTCAGACCTCACTGTGTAATTGGCTGCTGGACTTCCTCAGTGAGAGGCCACAGGCAGTGCGGGTCGGCAGAAACACCTCAAGCTGCATTAGACTGAGCACAGGAGCCCCCCCAGTGTGCTCAGTCCGATGCTCTTCACTCTGCTGACCCACGACTGCTCACCAGCGTTCAGCAACAATCACATAGTGAAGTTTGCGGACGATACGACTGTGGTGGGTCTCATCTCTAATAACGATGAGACAAACTACAGGAGTGAGGTGAGCCTTCTGACCCAGTGGTGCAGCAATAACAATCTCCTTCTTAATGTTGAAAAGACCAAGGAGATTGTTATTGACTTCCGGAGAGGCCCCACCCAGCACCCCCCACTGTCCATCAATGGTGCTGCTGTAGAGAGGGTGAGCAGCACCAAATTCCTGGGGGTGCACATCAGTGAGGACCTCTCCTGGACAGTGAATACTGTATCACTGGCAAAGAGGGCTCAGAAGCGCCTCTATTTCCTCCGCAAACTGAGGAGAGCTGGAGCCCCTCCACCCATTATGACCACCTTCTACCGAGGCACCATTGAGAGCGTCCTGACCAGCTGCATCACTGTGTGGTACGGGAGCTGCACTGAACAGAACAGGAAAGCCCTGCAGTGCATAGTGAATGCAGCTGGGAGGATCGCTGGTGTCTCTCTCCCCTCCCTCCTAGACATTTTTAACACCCGGCTCACCCGCAGAGCGTCCAGCATTGTGAGTGAGCCGAGCCACCCCGCACATAGCCTGTTCAGCCTCCTGCCCTCGGGGAGAAGGTACCGGAGTCTCCGGGCCCACTCCACCAGGCTTTCAAACAGCTTCATCCACCAGGCTGTCAGGAGGCTGAACTCACACCCGAACTTCCACCTTACCCATCTCCCACCCCCCATATTGGCATAACCTGTATTCCATAAAAGACACATCACTCTAGACACTTTAAAAAACTGCTGCTAAGGACGACTGTTGCACTGTTGCACATTTACATTTACTACTGGATTTTACTCCTGTTGCACTGTTGTTTACTACTGTTATTGCACACTTACATTTACTACTGGAATTTTTAGTACTGTTGTTTACTCCTGTTGCACTAGAATTACTACTGTTGCACATTTATTTTTATTTATCTTAACTCCAATGCACATTCTACTGCACATGACCAATTCACTGCTGTATCTTCCATTGCACATTTTGATGCACACTGCACACTTTGGAAATCTGTATATAGTATAGGTTATTTGTTATTTATTATGTTGCACTGTTTTAAGATTTTAGACCGTAGACTTTAGTTTTAACTTAGATCTCTGTCTTAGATAGTTTTTGTTGTGTTTTGTCTTCATGTTGTATTCTGTACACTGTCTTTTTGCACTACCTGGCCAGAGAGAAACGAATTTTCGATTCACTGTATGTTGAACACATATGGCAGAATTGACAATAAAGCTGACTTTGAACTTTTGAACTTTGAAGGGAGTTGTTCTGCACCACTTTATAACTAAACAGCTAGATTCGATCTGCAGCCCGTGATTTACAGAATAAATTATACGGTGCAATTATAGTCAACAATAATAACAATTCACACTGTCCACTCTCTCACACACACACACCATATCACACATTAACAGAGCAAAGCGTTAGACATCACACATTTCATCTTATAAAATACATATTAACCTACCATTTCTACATCACTATTGGACAATAAAATGCTTTCTAGTTAAACGCAGACTGCACCCAGTGGATTTATTTTGACCTCAAGAGCTATTTGTACAATACACCTCTGGAAAAAAATAAGAGCTCACTGCATTTTTTTCTGAAATCAGCATCTCTACATGTATTACAGCCATTCCATTCCAGCGTCTGTTGAATTCCAACACAAACACAAAGCTGTTATTATTTGGAATTTGGGGAAAATGTTGTCAGTATGTTATAGACTCAAACAAACACATGCCTATAAGTAGTAAAATCTGAAAAACTGATAATTTTGCAGTAGTCTCTCATTTTTTCCAAAGCTATATATCTGTACTGGGAGAAATATTGCTCAAACACATGGGAAATATTGGGTACCAAGCCTTCCAATATAACTACTACATTTACTGATTACTTACTGAAATATTTTGTGATTTTACTTAAAAGGTGCACTGCGTAACATTCAGTAGTGGAGGGTCTGCCACCTGCTTATATCCATGGAAATATTATTGCTTTGTCTAGAATGTTCAACAGTACAGACTAAACCTATCTATCACGAGGGAGACGAGCAGGTTACAGCACAACGCTACATTACAAGTCAGATCTGTGGAGAGCAGTGTTGGGAAAGTTCATTTTCTGCATGAACTAGTTCAAAGTTCAGTTCACACATTTCAAAATGAACTAGTTCGTTCATAGTTCATAATTGTTTATAGTTAGTAGTTCGTTCATAGTTCCAAAAAATGAACTAGTTCATAGTTCTTTTTTTTCTCCCAATACATTGTTGCAAGCTATTATTTTTCAATATCATTGCCAAAGCCCATATAGAACCATAGACAGCAATTATTATATCAGTTTTAACAATCAAACCATGTGTTAGATTCCATCTTCATATCCAATTTCACATCCTTATTTAACCAGGGTCACAATAACATTTAGGCAACAGGATTTCCCCATTGTTGCTGTCTGTTCAGTCCACACTAGTAGCAGCTGCAACTCTCACCCCTACAGTATATTCTCAAAAAACATGAGGGAAAACTTGCTACTTGCTTGGATGGTGTGTAAGATTTTTACCCGTTAATTACCGAAATTGAAGATACCCATTCAAAAATACAGTGTTTTCCAAGCCTTTTCACTTCCATCATGAAATCAAAGTATTCTGTTGGACTTAGATATACCTGCATAAAAGGGGGATCTTCCCCATATAGAGGCAGCCATTTTGATTACGAGAGCCGCAGAAGGACATTTGGGCTCCGCCTTCGCCTTCGGCAAGGGCTGGTTGTTTTCACACGAGATAGTACGCGTTTGGATAAACAACCACAAGCATGTTGCCGGATCACACGTCGTAATGGATCTAACACATGTTTTGGACTAAATTGTTTTACTGGATTTTATTCGCTGGATCCTTATGGACAGATTGAGACCAAGCTTATGGTGAAATACTGAGTTTAACCTGTCCAGAGCCTTCAAGGTAAGCAAAGTAACAAACCTCGTTTTGTGCTTTCCGTATAAAAGCCCCATGTGCTCGGGGAGTGATTGTTGTGCTGGGAAATGAATTGCATAGTCAAAAAGTGGAGACTGTAAGGTTTCATTTGATGTGTAGATTGTCATGGTACATGATCGGGAATGTGTGCTCTCATGCGAAAAGAAAAAAAAAACAGTGAACGGGACCGCATTTTATTTATACAGTAGCGCCGGGTGCGCTTCATGCGTTCATGCGCGGGTACGCGAGCTGTCCGTGTTACGGCGTGCCCGGGTGACCCTCGAGGTCTGCCGTAGCTAAAACAGGAAGCGCAACAGCCACCATCCACCTATGCGCCACGAATCCTACACACTGTACCTTTAAAGGAAAACAGGACAGTGCCATACTGAACATTCTGCTACCACAAACAGAGGTATGAACCAGGCTGAAGTAGGAAATAAGGTTGAGCCTGAAAGAGGACGTGAAACCGTTTAGAGGTAAACGGGTGGGGTCCGCGCGGTCCGCCTGGGGGATTCAACTCGGTGAGCAAGGGACAGCCGCCCGGTGCGGAGGATCCCCTCGCGGGACCTCTCCCCGGGTGTCACCGGCCCCCGCCGAGCGCACTTCCTCCGCGGCGGTGCTCCGCGACCGACTCCGGGTCGGCCAGTAAAGGCTCGAGGCGAAGGTGGATTTTCTTCTTGAAAGCTGGCGGACAAAGTTTGCACATAAATGTGAGGTTATTCCCTTCCTCACCGACCTTGTCATAGAGCTTTTTTAAAAGTTCATATGACGAATCCTTGCTGCTCCTGCTACAGTCGTCTCCATGTCTCTGCTGCCCTTTTTTAAATGTCGTTCACAGACACCAGAATGAACTCGTTCATAGTTCGTTCGTCAGGCAGTAATACAGTGCGTTCAGTTCACATTCACCCAAAATATGAACGCGTTCATGAACTATCGTTCAGTGAATGCGTTCAGGTACAACACTGGTGGAGAGTCGCCCCTGTTCACAGAAGGATTATTGTATTTTTGAGCAATAGAAACACCCGTAATGAATAAATGCTAGATGGGTATGTTAAATGTCATACCATGGAACATCCAAGGGAAAGCAATAACATCTCCATGGAGACAAGCAGGTACCAGGAAAAGTTACACAGTGCAACTTTAATGTATAATTTCAGTGACAGAAGTGAATACATATACTATTCTATACGATACTACACAACTACTGTATATGAGAGCACAATCTGGTGGGCAGGCTTAGGGGAACTGCAGAGATGTATTGTATGAGGGGAGAAAATTATTTTAACCAAAACAAATCTATTTTGAAGTACGCTGACTTGGAGTTTTCTCCCACTATGTATATTATTATTATTTTCCGAGCCTGTCTTCGGAGGTTTAGTGCGTTTCAAGGCAGTGTTTTCCACAGCCCCTCTCCACACCTGTCATGGAAAAATAGTGCACTGAAGATGCTGTATGCTGCACTCTTCCAAACACACAAAAGTTATATTTACAACTTATATATACATACTTATATACTTATATTAACAACTTGGCGGCACGGTGGCTGAGTGCCTAGCACTCACGCCTCACAGCAAGAAGGTTCTGGGTTTGATCCCCAGGTCGCCCGGGCATTTCTGTGTGGAGTTTGCATGTTCTCCCCGTGTCTGGGTGGGTTTCCTCCGGGCACTCCGGTTTCCCCCATCAACCCAAAAAACATGCTCCAGGTAAAAATCCCCGGGCGCAGTCATGTGCTGCCCACTGCTCCTGAATAAAGGATGGCTCAAATGCAGAGGACAAATTTCCGTTTGGGGATAATAAAAGAATATAAATAAATAAATACAACTTAGTAGTGAGAGTTATGTCATTTTAAAATTCTGTGTAATTATGTTGTTTTTATGCTAAGGTTGTTAAAAGTATCAAAAATCAGATACTAATCAATACTACGCCACCCTCCTGTCTCCCCCCACTAGGACTAAACACAAGACCTGGGGGGACAGGGCCTTCTCCGCTCTGCCCCTACCCTCTGAAACTCCCTGCCCAAACACATCAGAGATTCATCTACACTCCCCATGTTCAAAAAAGCCCGAAAAACTCACCAGGTCAAAACTGCCTTTAAATAACTGCATCTCCTTCATTTGTGTTTGTGCGTTTGGATCTATGTGAAGCGTCTTTGAGTGTCATGAAAAGCGCTATACAAGTACTATGTATTATTATTATTATTATTACTAAAACTTGTATCACAACTATATACGGATTTGAGTAGTGATACTAAAAAAAGTCACATTCACAGGACAGAAATGAACCTTTCCTGAACAGCTTTAGAATGATCTTGAGCTACACGTATAAGAGCACATAGATGAGTTTATGCCCATGGACCACTGTGGAACCACTGAGGGATTATAGAGATATAAGACTGCATGGTAATATACAAGAATGTACTCGTTATTTAATGTTGAAAATCACATTCTATTGTTTGAAAGAAATAGTGTTTTTTCTCTGGGTATCGGAATAGGTATCGATAGAGCTGGGCAGTATGACCAAAAATTGATATCACTGTATTTTTCAAAATTAAATCGGTGTCACTGTATTTTTTTTTTTTTCTCATTCATGACTAGGTGTTAACCCAATTTCCTACTAATTTAGAGAATAATTACTGCAGTAAATTCGACTTGGTAAAACATATCTGGGTCCAGTGCTTTAATCATCTCCTTGAAGCTCCTTTCTCAACAGGACTAAGTGGTACCGTGTCTTTGGTGAAGTGGACAGTAACAGCGTTGGTAATATTGTTCCACCGTTTGCTTTTCTTGTCGTAGGCAGTCCCCCTAGCAAACGCGTCTTTGAGTGACGTCTGAGTGGAGTTTTGTGTTGCAGCGCCAACTTGAACGTTCCCTGCAGACGTGGAAGAGGATACAGATCTTAGTTTCGTGTATTCTTCATATTCCAGGACGTGTTTGTGACGGAGGTGGTGAAGCAGATTGCTCCTGTCGCCTCCTGCGGCTACAACTTTAGCCCGACAACATTTACAGAATACGGTTGTTCGATCAGCACCAGATTTTTTAAAGCCAAAGTACTTCCACACAACTGACACGGTTCCTCTTTTCGGTACAAGTTCCTCTGTGTATGTAACATTTTCTCCGTCCATGTTGTTCACCGCTCAACACACACTGAGCTTCCACCGCTCTCATGCCACTGCAAAACAGTCCCCCTCTCAAACAATGTCCCACGGCGCCACGTTCCGCCGCTCTGTGTTCCCGATGTTTTGTACGCACACATTCACCGGTATTGGGGTATATGCAAAAATTCATATCATTAAAAAAAAAAACACTGGTATTCGGTATGAACCGCTGTACCGCCCAGCCCTAGGTATCGAGTATGGAGTCTATTCCTTGTATCGAAATTGAGTGCAACTTAAAGACGCACTGTACTGAACTTTTCTGGTGGAGGGTCTGTCGCCAGCTTCTCTCCATGGAGAGTTTGCCTGGAATGTTCCACAGTACGGCATTACACATTATCTCTATGGAGACTACAGATGATGCTATAGTCAAATTATATGTCAAATCTGTGGAAAGGCGAGCCCACTCACAGAAATAATGTTACTGAGTAAAGCAGACAAAGCAATAACAAGCCAGATGACGGCCCCTCCACCATAAAATTTACACAGAGCACCTTTTTAGTAGATACCTTGTTATTGTCAACTTTTATTTTATTTTTAAAAAATTATAAACCTTTTTAGATAGAATCCCTCAGTCGTCCAGGTAGATATAATTTTAGGCAGATTCGTACAAAAATATGCTGTCAGAAAGCCTCCTGATACAGATGAATTGCTAACACTTTAATTAACTATTGAAGTAGTATTAAAGTAGTATTTTTCATCAAAATCTCCAAATCTGTGTTGTTACGCAATTTTGAATTTGGTTGTATAAAGCCCATTTTCTCAGTTAGTGTCATCATCATTTATAGCCCCAAAAATGATTGATTATTAAGTCCGTCATTGATTTTGTAATACCTGATTAGTCACAATTAGTCCGAGTAGCTGTAGCAACACTAATTATCTTACATTTACCCAGCCACATCACCAGATCATCTTATTAGCAACAGTCAATTTACCTGCTCCCCTCAATTAAACATTTCTACACTACCAGTCAAAAGTTTGGACTCATCCTCTTATTCAATGTTTTTTTCTATATATTTACTATTTTTTCTACATTTGGTATACATACAGAAGACATCACATATATGAAGTAAGATTTATGTAGTTATACAGCAAAGAAAAAAAGTTACTGTACTATTTCTTTTTAATATTTTATAACCGAATCCTCATAGTACCCACTTTTTGCTTTGTCGAAAGTTATTTAACTCTTTTTTTTTTTTTTACTAAATAAATCCATAATGTGATGTGCTTCATATATGTGATGTCTTCTGTTTCTATATCAAATGTAGAATGTTGTAAGAAAAAAGAAACATTGAATGAGAGCGTGTGTGTCCAAACTTTTGACTGATCTTGTACGTTTGAACCAAATGAAACAGAAAATGCACACCAAAGTTCTTGTAGAGGTGCAAATGCAAGGAACAGCAATTTAAAAGTGGGGGGAAAAAATGCATAGCACACTCAGATTTGTGTATCCTGTGGTCCAAAGTATAAAAAATGATCTGATGAAAGCTTTTTGCCGAAATATTATTTAAAAATAAAAAAAGCTTTTGGACATGGGCCATCAGAGTGTGCTATGCATTTTTTTCACATGTATGTTTGAAGACCAATACAAAATTTGGCTATACAATACAGTATTGGAAACTTGTCTAACTACAACTACAACTACTAACTACAATTAAATTACTACAAAACTATCACACCTGTTTGTTTACAGTTTCTGTTAGTTAGGTGGGCCTATTAAATATGCAGTGGGACTGGAGTGTGGGGTCTTAACATCGCCATTCAGGACCATAATGGGTGTTTTCACACCTCTGGACCTGACCTGGCTAAAACTATTGTTTTCTTTGTTTGTTTTGATTTAGGTTTGAGGATAGAGTTATAGATGGGAGACAAATGATGTCTGAGACCTCCATTTCTGTTCAAGGAAGGATTCTCTTTCTTCACAAAAATAGCCTCCTTAACTCCCCTGTCAAACCAGCTCTTTTCTCTGGCTAAGATAAGGAAGGTATATTGAATAGGCTTACCTAACTAACAGAAACTGTAAACAAATAGGTGTGATAGTTTTAAAATGATTTAACTGTAATTAGCTCCTCCCTGCAGGCAGTTATAAGCAGTGTCCACCAGCACTCGAGCCAGAACTGAAGAAGCAGCTTGGATGAGCTGCGTAACGTCTTCGACCAAATAAACTTTTGTCCAGTTGACAAATTGAATTTATATAATAATACTTTTATATAATCATGCCTTATTTCACACCAGTCTTTTATTTTTACTAATTATTTCAAATTCTTACTCTTTTTCATTATTCTATTGTGATGTGTGAGCTCTTGTGTCCAAACAATTCCCCCTGTGGATCAATAGTTTGTCTGAGTTTAAATCTAATATAATTTTGAAGTCATTAGCATTTGCATTAGCCTAACCACATTAGCCTAATCCCCCTCTTCTCTTCCTCCCTGATGTCTCACAGCCCTCATGTACGCCAGCATATTTGGGAATGTGTCAGCCATCATCCAGCGCCTGTACTCGGGCACGGCTCGGTACCACGCCCAGATGCTCCGAGTCAAAGAGTTCATCCGGTTTCACCAGATCCCAAACCCCCTGAGACAGAGGCTGGAGGAGTACTTCCAACATTCCTGGACCTACACCAACGGCATCGATATGAACACGGTATAGTGGTAGTGAGGTCTTGGGCACTTCTGGTTTAAATTATGTCGTGTTTCAGTGAGGAACATGTAAAAGAAAAAATACACTAATTGATGTCTGAGAATCAACAGAACAAAATAACGTTAAAGAGATGCATTTATTTAACAGGGACAGCGTACATTAATCAACATTTCTGTAAATGTACCAGAATTAACCAGGGAGGCCATTTTTCATCTGCAGTCCCTCCATGATCACCCTGAAAACACAACAATAAGAATTATACAAAACTGTGCAATTGTAAAAGCAGTGAGAATACAAACATAATGTACACACAGAGAAATGAAATACACACTAGAGCACACAGGACAGCTCAGGGAAGGAGGACGGCATACTAATGATTGCATGTTCGATGTTATTAGCCAGTTCTTAAAGGTCCCATGACATGGTACTTCTTGATGCTTTTATATGGCTCCTTAATGGTTCCCTAATACTGTAAATGAATCCTTCTTCAAAATCAACACTCACTGCATGAGATATGACTCTGACAGTCTTCATGAGGCTAGATATGTGTCTAAAATGCTTTATTCTGGGTGTTGCTGCTTCAGTGCAAATGAGAAGGACAGAGAGATTGGCTAAGGAGCGGGGGGGGGTTCCCCCGCTAGAAGCGCAGCTCTGCACCGCTGTCTCCTCTCTTCCGTGTTTAACACAGGAAGACAGATGAGAGACTTTGCAATGAAAAAAAGCATATTTACACAGAAAATAAAATTAAACCACTGGTATTTCAGAGGTCCAGAGGGTCGGGTAAGGGACTTGCGAGCCTAGAAACACTCGGACGTGCCTCCAGGCAAATAAAAAAACGCATTTCGCATTGTAGCGCATTCACAGTCCAAACTCTATGGGCGGGATATACAGGGACGCTGAGCGGAGACAGAGGGAGGGGCTGGAGCTGCATTTGCCGATCTGACGTCAAAAAGGTGCCTTGTCCGAACTCGTTTCAACACTGGTTTTGTGTAACGCAGAAAAGGACCGCAAATGCTCAGTTTAGACATTTCACAACTTTTAGCCATGGGGGGGGGCTAAACAGGGTAGGGGAGCTCACATTAACGTTCAAAAACCTCAGAAAGTGAAAATTTCATGCCATGGGACCTTTAACATGTTTTTTGAATAGACGGTATGAGGGTAACTCTCAGATGTCTGTAATAAATGAAGACCATCTGAATGTTCCATCATATTTGAAACAGCGGCTAAAGGAAAACCAGACTTGTGAGCACTTTAAATATACAGCTCTGGAAAAAATAAGAGACCGCTGTATTTTTTTTTTCTGAAATCAGCATCTCTACATGTATTACAGCCATTCCAGCGGCTGTTGAATTCCAACACAAACACAAAGCTGAGCTACTTCAGTTCTTGCACCAGGAGTGGAATAAAGTCACCCAAGAACAATCTGAAAGACTTGTGGAGAGCATGCCAAGACAAGACAGAACTCTTCTTAAGTGTAAACATTAGTATTATGTTGTTTTAAAATAAATTTGATCTTGTTTCTTTGCATTTGTTGAGGTATGTGGTGCTGTGGTGTCACCTGCACAGGGACTACAGATGGAAATGAGCATTTTTGCTATAATCTGGCATATTAACACTGCCATATTGTAGATGTTCATTAATATGCACTGTCCCTATTAAATAATAAAATAATGTGATTACTGATGCACACTTGCATATTATGAAAAAGATTTATATTGCTTTACATTCGATTAGCCTCTATTTACTTTTATGGAGAAATTCATTTTGGAAAAGCAATGGGCATGAAAACACATCAATGAAATCAGTCCAGTTGTGGAAGTTGTCATGAAAAATTGACAGTGTTCCAAAGGTATCTATCTAAAAGGTATCTAGGTTTAGTTACAGGTATACAGGTATGAAAGACAATGCAGTTCTTATTGTTTACATGGTTTCCTTTTCACTGATCAGAGCTGTAACATCCTCACAAATGTTGAATGAGATTCTACATTTCAGTCAAAAGCAATAACATCTCCATGGAGACAAACTGGTGGCAAACCTACCCCCAGAAAGATTATAGTGTACCATTAAAACAGACCTGGGCAAACTGTTCCACAAAGGGCCGGTGTAGCTGCAGGTTTTCTTTCCAACCAAGCAGCAGCACACCAAACTTGACTCATTTAATCAACTGATTTCAGTCGTCAGACAGTTGAAGGTGTGCTCTTGGTTGGTTGGAACAAAAACCTGCAGCCACACTGGCCCTTTGTGGAACAGTTTGCAATAATATTGTATTCATTAGTTTTTAAACACAAATCCATGGCATTATGGGCTCAAACGTATCAGTCATTTAAATATTAAGTAGACTGCTAAACATCCCTTGACATAATTTCCAATAATTTCTAAATTAATTTGTCATGCGTAACTGTTAAGAGCAGACCTGGGCAAACTGATCCACAAAGGGCTGGTGTGGCTGCAGGTTTTTGTTCTAACCAACCAAGGCTACGTTTACACATAGATGAGTATGTTGAGAAACGAATATTTGTTGCCCTCCGTTTTCCAAAATGAGGCCCCATTTACACGTACACTGGTATTTTTAAAAACAGAGACGTTTCCCTTCGTTTGTACCCATCTTTTACACGCAAACGGCAAATTCGCCTCTGAAAACAAAGGAGAACGCTCTGCAAGCCAATCAAAATCACACTCTTGGTGCATCAGCTGCCTAGAACTCAATTTTCCTCAGTTAAAGGAAAAGTAACGTTATTTTACAATCTGAGCCTTCTTTCGGTAATAAAACAAGTCGTTTGACTCACCCATAGCACGTTGGTGTCATTTGGAGCTGTTTGGTAAAAGTTATGTTGTAGCGTATCCGTTAGCGTGAGTACTCAGGGCATTACTTTGCGGTCTCCAAATAACACAAACTTTAGCACTTTTCAAATCATAGAAGCCCGATGTCTTAATCTACGATTTTGTTTGAAGCAGAAGTGGCCTGTAATCCGAGATTTATCCATAGTTTTCAGCTTTGCGTTTCATGTTTGGGTCCCGGGAGCTGAGAGCACAGTCCGCACATGCACACTGGCGTCCTCATCAACTCGAAACTATGGCTAAATCTCGGATTACAGGCCACTTTTGCTTCAAACAAAATCGTAGATTAAGACATCGGGCTTCTATGATTTGAAAAGTGCTAAAGTTTGTGTTATTTGGAGACCGCAAAGTAATGCCCCGAGTACTCACGCTAACGGATACGCTACAACATAACTTTTACCAAACAGCTCCAAATGACACCAACGTGCTATGGGTGAGTCAAACGACTTGTTTTATTACCGAAAGAAGGCTCAGATTGTAAAATAACGTTACTTTTCCTTTAACATGCAAAACGCGAAACCGGAGTTTTCCAAAATCTCCACTTTTGCCAGAGTTTTTAGAAAGAATCATGTTTAGAGGAAAAATCTCTGTTTGTGTGTAAACGAAAGGCACAAATGAATGGAAAAGTCTCAGTTTTTACAGATACCTGGGGCCCAAGAGCACACTTTAACTGTCTGAAGACTGAGATCAGTTGATTAAATGAGTCAAGACTGGTGTGCTGCTGTTTGCTTGGAAAGAAAACCTACAGCCACACTGGCCCCTTTGTGGAACAGTTTGCCCAGGTCTGCATTAAAATATTATTTAAGTATCCACCTACTGTAAATTTGTTTGATTATTATCCTCAGAAATTATTAGTGACCATTATCCTGCAATATTTAACCACACACACAGCATAATATTAAAATTCAGCAATACTCATTTCACTTCCCCTTATCTCACAATACTAGAGAATTGTATAATAACATTTGAATGTTAGCTCTACACATCACCACACTCAGATCAGTAACACTACAGTAAATCCAAGAAATTATGCTAATTCCTAACTGTTTTCTCTCCCCTTTGCTTCACGTGCGGATGAACTCAACTTCGGCAAGAACAGGAGGTACTTGTGCTTTTCATTTTGCACGCTTAAATTAGCTATTTCTTTACAATACACCCTCTGAAACACAATATTTTCATTAGCGGGATGACTGTGCAACCTCTGAACGATCTGCAGAGTGAGATTAATTATGCGTTTTGGTATAGAAATAAATTGTTTAGACATTCAGATACAATTGCTTAAATGTGAAATGTGTTGGTTTATTAGTCCCGACAGCCAGAGGACACCGTATTTATTATGTTGGAGTTAATGATAATAAAAATGTGAATATGCGTGCAGCTGACGGGGAATAATACTAGCGAAAATGGGAGCGAGCTGCATGCGATTTTAGCTACAATAAAGTGGGATTTCCTGTGTTAAGGAGTGGGGAGGTTTGATTGGATCAGAGCAGTTTAAATCCTTTTGGGTGTGTTTGACATGCAGATTTTCTATTTAGAGTCAAAGAGTTATTTTTAGCACTAAGCCTTTGCTGGTAAACAAAGTGCAGGATGTGTGACGCTTTGACTGTTTTTGAATACTGTTGGAAGATTCTAACTAGGTTTTTTAGTTGAAGTTCTTTTGCGTGAACATATTTTATTTTATTTTTTGTCTTGAATGGAGGCATCAGACAATGATGAGTCATTACTACTCACAAGTCATGAGTTTTTAGTCATGTTATAATGTTGTAACCTCCTCAAAAACATACCTGGAGTTTTGTTTTTTCATTCACACATGTTTCAGTAATTTATTATTAGTCTGTCTACATCTCCAAAATTCAAAATCCATGAAGTGGTAGTTCAAGTTAACAGCTATTTTTACCTTTTTTAGTAGAGAGTGACAATTGCAGGGCTGAAATTACTCAAATTATTCTAGTGAAGGCGTATGGAGTTTAAAAACACAGTGTAAGTAAGTAAGTGTTTATTTATAGAGCACTTTTCATACAATAAATGCAACAGAAAGTGCTTTACAGTGATTGAAAATAGAAGAACATGAACAGAATGGAAAATGCAGATACAATCAATAACAATAGTCACAGACACATACAATAAAACACAATGGGACAGTTTGTTTAGGAAGGGGCAAGAGTGAAATATAGAGAATAATGATGAACTGAACTGAGGCGGAAGCACAACACAACAGTGGAACAGTGTTTTCTGTTTAAGAGACGTCTTCAGCCTAAATATGCAGAGTTTGAGAAAAAAAAGAAGTTGATGACGCTCTAGAAGCGAAACGCGTTGTTCGCTCTAAGCCCAATAAAGAAATAAGAGGAAAGTCAAGCGAGTGTGCGGTAAACTTCTTTTTTTCTGGAAGTATTCAATGTTTCTGCTGTTACCAGCACCTGGAAGCTGTGCATGGAGTTTTGAACTTTTGAATTTAGTTTGAGTTTGAGTGTTAAACATGTGTGAATGAAACAAAACACAACTCCAGGTCTGTTTGTGATGAGGAAACATAACATAGATCAGAAAATAGCGCAATATGGGCCCATTAATTATGATAAATTATAGACTCAATATTCAGCTTTTGCATGCCTTCATAACAGCAGTCCCAATGTTATGTTAATACAGTAATGTTGCCTTATCAAAAAAACGTATCTGGAGTTATTTATGTTTTGTTTGAGTAATCCTGTATAGTTCGTCCGACTTGCTCACAGGAGCTCAAAGAACTCTCCCCCACCTCTTAACATTATTTGGTGATATACAAAAGTGCTCCTCAAACATACACTTTCTCTAGAGTCATTATGATCACATAGATTTTATACTCCACTTCAATGTAAGCATTTTTTTTTTTGGTAAAACTACTTCACTCTTCTGGGCACTAGTATCTCGAGTCCTCGGAGTAAAACTGGAATAAAACTGGCATTGTTTTATTTATTGACACCAGGTTAGATAAATATACGTTTCAATGTTCCATACTGCATATACAAGTTAAGCTAAAGGTTACATTCACAAACATACCCATTACACTGATCTACAAGAAAAATGCTTCCGGAACAAAAGTAGTGAATTTTTTTCTTGGTTTAGGTCACTAATAAAGTAAAAGTAAGTCAGAAGTGCTGATTGGCTATAGTTTCCAAGATATAGTATTGGGCCAAAATAGGAAATTTATGCAAAATAAGGCAAAAACGGTAGTTTATCAGAAGGTACAGTGTGTCTACAAGCAACAGTTCTATCTGGAAGCCTGTCTGCACATTCACATACATTCATTTTAATATATCTAGAGTTTTAATATCAAATATTTTTTGATTTCACAAAAGAGAGATGCCTCGAAATTGTGTGCACCTGATGTGTTAAGATATTTCTTGTTTATTTCTTGACGGATAAAGAAGTGCAAGTTATTATATAAGTATTTTCAAAATATAAATATTATTTTTAAACTAAAGTGCCTAAATCTATTGTATAAACAGATGTGATTTTGATGTAAAACAATATCATTAAATATCTTGAATACATTAGCTAACCAGCTCAGTTATCAATTGATTTCAAGATTCAAGATTCAAGATAGTTTATTTGTCATATGCAGAATCAACACAAGGTCAACAATGCAATGAAATGCTTAGGATCAGAAGAACCGTTGACTCGCTAAGATAGTCAAGAAGTACTAATAACATGCAATAATAGTACATGGTAAAAAAGTGTTGCAAAAGTGCAGGGGAAGAAGTAAACAGATTTTCAGTTCATCTTATCAATATAAATGAGATTTAGCCACTTTTATCTCAGAAGCAGATCGACTCTAAAAATTTGTAGACCAGTGTCATAGACAAGCCCTCAACTACTGAATATGACTTAAGGTTTCTCCTAAAACTACCGGTATTTGCATCACAGACAAAGCACAGTATTTTCTAAAGTAACTGTATTGTAGACAATTCTGAGATCTGGGAAATCTTTTTTTTTTCAAGCTGATTTTTTTTTTTTTAAGCCTTTATAACTGAATGGATTCCTTGTTATGCCACATTCGTTTGAAACTGACTGTTTTTTTAAAGCACTAAACACCTTCATTTGGCTCTAGTTTGGTACAGTTAACAAAGCCAGCACTCACATGCACGCTGCTCTCTGTTGTGGGGGAGTTTTCTTGTTACACATTTAATAATATTTGCCTTGCTAGCTTTACAGTTTATCTTGGGAGAAACACATGGAAGGTATACTGTTCTCCTCCATATATATGTATATACACACATGCATGGAGCTTCTATACAACAAGCTTGTTTTGGGTCAATATTTCTATCTGAGTGTGCCATCTAGCATAATTCAATCCAAGTATGCGCATTCCACTGGGTCATGAATAATTGCGCGGGCTGGAGATGGCGGCTAATGTACTTTTCTAACGTTGGTGTGTTTTCCATCTTGACAGGTGTTGAAAGGATTCCCAGAGTGTCTACAGGCGGATATCTGTCTCCACCTCAACAGAAGCCTGCTCCAGAACACCAAGGCCTTCCAGGGAGCTTCACAAGGCTGTCTCCGAGCTCTGGCCATGAGGTTCCAAACCACACATGCGCCCCCTGGAGACACGCTGGTGCACTGCGGGGATGTCCTCACCGCGATCTACTTCCTGTCGCGCGGTTCTATCGAGATTCTGAAGGATGACATCGTGGTGGCCATTTTAGGTAACGTGACATTTTTTTCTGTATTTTTGTAGTCACTGTGAAGTCAAATTGTGGTATTAAAGGTGCACTATGTAACTTTTTGGTTGGGGGTCCGTCACCAGCTTGTTTCTATGGATACGTCACTGCTCTGCCTGGAATGTTCCACAGTATGACATTAAACAGCTCAATCTCACATTTATTAAATTACATGTGGTTTTATAGCTCAGGCATTGTGACCTCTCCACAGATCTGACCTGTAACTTGGTCTGGTTTGGTCTCCATGAAGATTGAAAGCTTTAATGCCATACTGTGAAACATTCCAGACAAAGCAATAACATCGCTATGGGGATAACCTTTTACACAAAGAACCTATTGCTTTGTCTGTAATGTTTCAAAATATTGTTTTAAACTTAAGATTTATTTGATTTTATTGCTCAAAAATAACTGTAAAAATCAGGAATTCTTAGTGAGTGAGATCTCTTCACAGATCTCACCTGTAAATTGCCCTGGTGGTGTCCGCTGCTTGTTTCTGTGGAGATTGAAACGTTTACTGCCGCACTTTGGAATAGTGGAGATAAAGCAATAACATCTCCATGGAGACAAGTAACTGGCGGGACCTCTACCGGAAAACTTACACAGTGCTTCTTTAAAGTATTTCAAAAAGGCTTAATAATGTTGTTTATTATGTCCCAACAAGCGTTTTAGTACCAATATTTGAATGATGACTGTAAATGCTGCTGATATTAATACAACACAATGACACAATTAAAGGTGTACTATGCAACTTTTCTAGTGGAGATTCAGCCAATTGCTTGTTTCCTTAGAGATGGTATTAATTTGCCTTGAATGTTCCTCTGTATAGCATTACATGATTTATCTAATTTCATCGAGACAAATGCATTTTTTCCTATGAATTGTTTTTAGCAATAAAACTCCTGAACTTGAATAAATGCAAGATTAATGAGTCAGTTCCCTACTGTGGAACTTTCCAGGCAAAGCAATCGCATCTCCATGCCCCCACCAGAAAAAAAATCTTAGTGCTCCTTCAATAAATGCTTCTGTTGTTTAACTGTTTAAATACAGGGCCATTGTTCAAAGTGTCAAGATCTGTTTTATTTCAAATAGTCAGGTGATTAAAAAATATTATCTAATTAATTGCAGGATTTGTAATTAATTAATCACATTTTAATCTCATGAGAGAAAGAGAGAGAGATTGAGAGAGAGTGTGAGTGAGTGAGTGAGTGAGTGAGTGAGAGATGCAACCAATGTTCCCCCTAATGTTTTTGTGTCTGAGCAAACACACTAACTCCCTGAGCGCTCCTTGGACCCCTGTGCGCGACATCCGACATGCACCCCTGGTACACGCTGTTGCGAAAGAGCTGCATGTGCTCCTCGCACACCGGTAGAAGTTTAATACGAGACATGTACTTTTGTTTCTGAATACGGGACGATTCCCCCGTATTCAGATGACCCCGCGGCTGAAAAAAAAAAAACGGAACTCTTTCATCTCTGCGCTGCATAGGTTTTCTTGTGCGCTTAGAGGGAACGTTGGATGCAACCAATTTGCGATTGAGTTTGTCAGTTTTTCTGTGGTCACTTTTCTCATTCATTTCCCAAATTCTGTGAGCGTGGTTTGGTAGTTTGTTGGTTTGTTGAAGTGCGCTCACACTCGCTCTATCACTGGTAACAAAGGAACTTGTCCGGACGTGTTTATCGTTCAAATGATCCGGCAGGCTGGAGCAGCATCAGTGATCGGAAAATTCTTTTTGAAAAAAGCTCCAAATCACTGCGTTCTTGTTGATAGTCCCGTCTTCTTTCTTTTTTATAAGTAAACTTGCCGTTCAAAGGCCCTGGCAGCGATTTGCTCAACGCACGCCAAATTTAAAGAAGAAGAAGAAGCGACTTTATTGATCTCACACTGGAGAAATTCTTCTCTGCATTTAACCCATCCTGTTATTAGGAGCAGTGGGCAGCACATTACATGTTCTTCTTGCTTCAGCTTGGTCAGGACCTAAGCTGGAGGATTTTACCTATGGTGCATGTTTTGGGTTGATGGGGGAAACCGGCGTGCCTGGAGGAAACCCACCCAGACACAGGGAGAACATGCAAACTCCACACAGAAAGGCTCGGGCGACCGAACCCAGACCATGCATGCAAACTCCACACAGAACACACACGGAAAGGCCTGGGCGACCCGGGGATCGAACCCGGAACCTTCTTGCTGTAAAGCATGAGCGCTAGCATGAATTGCCACTCATAATTAATTGCAGGTGTTTTTATAACTGTAATTAATTAATCTAATTTACGCGTTAAACCAACAGCCCTAATTTCAACACTACAGATAGTTATTTAACCTACTAACTACTAGCTAACCTTTTACAAACTTTTTTTTTTTTTAATTGTCCTAGTTTATATTTGCATTTGGAGATTTTAATAAAGCTTTAGTGATTTTATTGCTTTGGGCAAAAGGTTCCAAAGTATGGCATTAATTGTACTTATTACCATGGAGACAGGATGTATACTTTTCATGCCCTACTGTGTAACATTCCAGGCAAAGTAATAACATCCATGGTGAAGGTGTTGGACTTCACCCCAGGAAAGTTACATAGTGCACCCACAGACTATACACTATATAAATGGACATGGCTAACCCGATAGCCGCGTTCCAAATAAGAAGTGTTCATGGGGCTACTTCAGGCTCCACCAACTTGACTTTATATTGAAAAATTGTCACCCCTCTCGCTGTAACTGCTGCAGTGAGCCTCATCATTTCGGTCTTAAAATGAGCCTGGTGTTTTTATTTTGCTATTTTGTCCATAAATAAATTCCTATTCCCTGATATGGACCTTGGCACCCATAGCGTTCACACTGGAGCTGAACGCTATGGGTGACCTCACACTCCCTTAGTTCACTTCTTTATACAGTCTTATGAGTGCACCTTTAAACAGTAAATACAGCCTACATGATGCTAATTGGTGTTTTGGTGTTAAAACCTGTGTGGATTTACATCTACTCATCCCCACTCTGAAATTAAACTTATTAAAGAGACATTTTCCTGAACAAAAATGTCATGAAATCAAAGGCCATGTTTTATCAGAGCTTGAACACATTAATAATTGCGTAGAGCCAGCATAACGGCTAATGCACTCTACTCACATTTAGCACAATGTTGATGTGCAAAAATTATTTCATATGTCAACTTGTATGACGAACATGAATGGTGTTCAAAAACCGCTGTCATAAAGGGAACAATGGGCAATGCTAGTTTGTAATGGACAGAACTAGCAGCAGAGCCATCAGAAAGACTGACTGTTGTATTGCAAATGCTCCGATCTGAGAAAAAAAAATACCACAGCAATTTGATCGTAGCTAAAACACATGTTCGCAGGTTTTGACAGAAATAGCTGAGAGTGGCCGGCGTTGCGCAGTCCTCTTGGCAATAGGGCCGCTCGTGTGACAGGTTTGAAGCTGTGACATTTCTATTAAGTGCCTCCATGAAAAGGTTGTTTGGCAATTTTCAGACAAAATGGGAATATCTCCGCTGTTCTCTTGACAGCAGCAGGAAGCAGTTCGGATACAGGTTTATTGGAAAGGGCCGCAGACTGACACGCCGATGTGGTTGCTGGTGATTTTAAAACATGCTCTGCTGTATTGTATGATGAGTTGTTTGTTTTGTTTTTATTAGACGTTTTTTCCCTTCAGTCTGGTTCATAGTCACTCTCCACTTTTGATGGTGACTAGAGATCGATATACTGTAGCCATAGCTGTCCTGGGGCTGACTATTGGATGTGAGGTAATCAATTTGTGCCATCAGGCCCTCTAGACCATCACTCTCCATAATTATATAGACAAGAGAAAATGTGTCATGTATAGAAGACAGCAAAGACTAGTTGGAGCTTGTAACCTTTGGGTTGGTGGGCAAACTCTATAATTCATTCATTCATTTTCTTCCGCTTTTCCATTTTCTGGGTCGCGGGGGCAGCAGTCCAAGCAGCGTTCTGCTGCCCAGAACACAATGCACCGGCCCCCATTAATCCTTCCGCGGGTGGTGGGTCCACAGGAGGACGGCTCACGTCACAACAGGCCTTGATGTATCTTCTGCCATGGGGGCTACCAGTGTCCACAGACACTGGGGGCGAGGTGGGGTTAAGTGTCTTGCCCAAGGACACAACGGCAGCGCTCATCTGTGGGAGCTGGGATCACATGCAGTCAACCGTCAAGAGCGGGATTCGAACCGCCAACCCCCTGGATCACGAGGCATATGCTCTACCAACTGAGCTACTGCCGCCCACAAACTCTATAATGAATTAATTAATTAATCATAGCATTTATATAGCACATTTCAAGCCACCCAAAGCGCTTTACAGATCATTATTTATTCACTCCACACTTGGTGGTGGTAAGCTACTATTGTAGCCACAGCTGCCCTGGGGCAGACTGACAGAAGCAAGGCTGCCAATCTGCACCATCGGCCCCTCAGACCACCTCCAACACTCATACACACTCCACTTTCATATTAGGCAATGTAGGTGAAGTGTCTTGCCTAAGGACACAATGACAGTTTTTGCGACTGGCGCCCCACTGTGGCACCTGGAATTCCCAGCGGTCTCCCATCCGAGTACTAACCAGACCCGGGCTTGCTTAGCTTCTGAGATCTGACGGGATCAGGCTTTGACAAACCGGTAACATTATGTGAAGTTAATATGATTAAAGGGATATGCCACCCCCAGGTCAAATTTGGGCATCTCCCCACAGTCCAGAGACTAAAATAAGTGGTGGAAAGCGTTTTCCTGCTCACCCAGCCATTGTCCGAGTCTGTCGCCACTGACCGCCGCGGTAACTGGTGCTCCTCCGCCTTAGACTGGAGTCTAACGTAGCCAGAGAAAGATTTCGGCCAAAAGGAATTAATTTGCTCGATGCGTTTCCCAATTACTTTGTGTGTAGTGCGCATTCATATCGAGTGCAAATAAATGTGCAAATCAACACGGAGAGCTTGACTTGGTCATTTTGGGTGGGAACTATTTTCCAGTGCGTAAGAATACAGTCGTATCACGCACCACGTTGTGCAACAGGGGAACTCCCTTCCCGGTGCGTAACAGGGATTCCCCTGGTAGCGTACTGCGTGATACGGCTGTATTCTTACGCACTGGAAAATAGTTCCCACCCAAAATGACCAAGGCAAGCTCTCCGTGTTGATTTGTACATTTATTTGCACTCGATATGAATGCGCACTACACACAAAGTAATTGGGAAACGCATCGAGCAAATTAATTCCTTTTGGCCGAAATCTTTCTCTGGCGACGTTAGACTCCAGTCTAAGGCGGAGGAGCACCAGATACCGCGGCAGTCAGTGGCGACAGACTCGGACAATGGCTGGGTGAGCAGGAAAACGCTTTCCACCACTTATTTTAGTCTCTGGACTGTGGGGAGATGCCCAAATTTGACCTGGGGGTGGTATATCCCTTTAACTTGGATTCAGGAGCTGGACCACGCCACATCCTCCTCGCCAGCTAACCACAGCTCATCTCGGCCACGCCTTCAATTACCCAGAAGCCCTATTTATACAGCTTGTCCCGACAAAACCATCCATGTCCACTCTCTTGACCCCCTCCCTCCCACCCCGTGTCTCTCGTCCATCCTTCAGCCCGAAGACATCATCTTTAAGGAGGGGGGGGGTTCCGATTCAGCTGGGAGACCATTTTGGATTGGAGACGGAGCCCCCACCCTGAGTCTCCCCTCATACATCACGTCTACCCGCCTTCAATCGTCAATAAATATCTTTATCGTATTTCATTGTCGTGGCGTGGTCCTTGCTAGTGACATGTTTTTGGCCAACACTGGTCAGTTAATTGTCTTGTTGCACCAATTTATAGACCAAAATGGGATATCAGCTGAATCTTGGAAGCTGATATCGGATCCACCAAAATGTTCACTATCCGTGCCTATATCCAATACTATTATCATATCAGTTCATTTAGAGCTGCTGCATCACACAAAAGCCATTATTAAAAGCCATTGTAAAAACTTTGACCTAAAATGAATTCCTTGATCAAATGTAGCTCCTTCAGTGTGTATCCGTTTAGCTCAAATAGTCTATGAATAAAACGAATCAAAAATATCCCGATGCTCTGAAATTTACAGTGATTCATCTAGGCTATATTGTTCTTATTTATAGTTTTTATTTAGTTTCAATACACCATCGATCTGATAAATGTATTTTTTGCATATTGTCTACATGTGTCTTCTTATCAAACAGACCAAAGGTGAGTGGTGATCGTTCATATTAGTGTAATGAGTATTTGTGTGTTTCTGTATGGCTGAAGAGCGACCAGGTGCTGCGGGCCAAGCCTGGATTAAACTTGCCATTATTCATGAGATGAATGCCCGGCAAAGCTGCACCTGACAGAATGGGGTTTAAGCTTAGCAAAAGCTGCTGCATCACACAAAAGCCATTATTAACAAACATACAGGGACAGTCACTGATCTCACAGATCAGCTCATTTATGGAGGGACTCACCAGCATACTGCGCCTTCAGCACTACATGTACAGCATTTATGCCTTTATTATCATGGGATTGTGCTTACTGTCCATAGTGTGTCCACAGCGCTGATTCAGGCATTCTGCTCAGGCTAATGGTACGATTCAAGATACAACTCCAGAGATATCCCACTAGCAATGTAAACGGAATCCATATTTGTACATTATTATAGCAGTCTTTGCAGAACACAGTTTACAGTACGGTACAGTATTTGGTACGATATTTCAGGGAGGCTAATGGTACCATCCATCTATCTTCTTCCGCTTTAACATTTCTGGGTCACGGGGGCAGCTAATGGTACCTTTATTGCAAAATATTAAGAACAAATTACTATTTACAGTGTTAAACTTGCTTACTGTCTATAATGTGTCCACACTGATTCAAGCTTTCTCCTCAGGCTAATTCAAGACACAACTCATGTTTTTTAACGCAGAGATATCCTGAAGATATCCAGAATCCAAATCTGTACAGTATTATAGCAGTCTTTGCTTCACAGTACGGAGCAATATTTGCGATGAGATTTCGTGGAGGCTTATGATACCTTTATTGCAAAACATTAAGAACCAATTACTATTAACAGCATTAAAGTGGGTATTAAAGAAATGCTTACAAGCCTTTAGCGCTATCATTACTCATTTCAAATTTAAAAGGGGTCAAATTATTTCTTTGAAAATCAATTCTTCATCTTGGCTGTTCTAAAACGGTGAAACATCCTGCTGCAACAAAGTCATTTGGAAAAAACCAGGGACTGTTAGTCCGGTTAACTGGTTCAAAAATACACCACACTTAAACTGCTCCACTTTCACAACGAAGCGTACTTGCAGTTTTTAAAGGGCCTATTGTCACGCCCCTGCCTGTGACTGGAGTCCACTTATTTGGGTCCACACCTGCGTAGCCTTAACACCTATACTACTCTGTTTTCTGATCTATGTTATAATGTTGTTTTCTCATCGCAAATGTACCCAGAGTTGTGTCGTTTTTTGTTTTTTTAATTCACACATGCTTAAAGGAAAAGTAACGTTTTTTACAATCTGAGCCTTATTTCGGTAATAAAACAAGTTGTTTTACTCACCCATAGCAATTTGGTGTTATATGGAGCACTTCCGGAGATGTTTTAGATTTGTGATCTCCATCATGTGAGTTCTTGGGGCACTTGTTTGCGGTCTCCAAATAACACAAACTTTAGCACTTTTCAAATCATAGAAGCCCGATGTCTTAGCCTACGATTTCGTGTGGTCAAAAGTGGCCTGTAATCCGAGATTTAGCCATAGTTTCGAGTAGATGAGGAGGCCAGTGTGCATGTGCGGAGTGTGCTCTCAGCTCCTGGGACCCAAACATGAAACGCAAAGCTGTAAACTATGGATAAATCTCGGATTACAGGCCACTTTTGCTTCAAACGAAATCGTAGACTAAGACATCGGGCTTCTATGATTTGAAAAGTGCCAAAGTTTGTGTTATTTGGAGCCCGCACGGGGCATATTACATGCTTGGGGAATATATTATATGCCCCGAGCTATGGCTGGAAGTCGCGCTAGGCTAAACGCAAATCTAAAACATCTCTGGAAGTGCTCCATATGACACCAAAGTGCTATGGGTGAGTAAAACAACTTGTTTTATTACCGAAATAAGGCTCAAATTGTAAAAAAAAAAAAACGTTACTTTTCCTTTAACACACAAATCTCAATCTGAAACTACTCTCTTGCACCTTGTCCACTGTGTTAAACTCCTCACTAGAATCATTTGGATGATTTCAGCCCTGGAATTGCTGATCTCAACTGAATAAAAGGTAAAAAGTAGCTGTTTCATGACATCACAAGGTGGAACAGAGCATTTTGAGCTTTGGAGATGTAGGCGGCCTAATAGCAGTGGTACTCAAACACGTGTGAATGAAACAAAACACAACTCCAGGTATGTTTTTGAGGAGGTAACAGGATTATAACATGGCCTAAATCTCACAAGAGTCAGTGTTGTATAATATAGGACTTTTAAGCAGATGAAATGGTGTAGGTGTGAAAGCCCCACAAGACTGCACAAAATCATTGTTATTGGTACAGACTACTCCTATGACTTCTGCTCTGATCAATGAGGTGCTGCACCGTTTGACCAATCAGAGCAAGCAGCCAGAGCTTAGGAGAAGCTGGAAAACATGACCCAGTACAGTAGTAAAATTCTGTTAATTCATAATTTTCATTTCATTATACAACAGCAAAACACTAGTAACCGCAGCTTCCTAATGTGTGTGTAATCTAATGTTGTGTTTGTGTTTGCAAGGACTGACCTCTGCATGTGAAAGCCAAACTGACCACACATTATCTGTATACTCCAAACCACCGCTGCACCAGCCTCAAATGCATACACTCTAATTGGAACTTAAGGCTATCCCAACATCCCATTCATTTTACACTGTAAACTTGGACTTAGACACTGGTCTTTTTGCTTAAGTTGTACAGAGTAGCCAAATGGATAGATTTACTAAGGCTACATTCAGACTGCAGCCTGAAGTGACCCAAATCTGATTTTTTTTTTGCCTCTATGCGACCTGTATCTGATCTTTAAATGACAGTCTGAACGACACAGATACGTTTTTTCAAATGCGACCCAGGCCACTTGGATATGTGCTCCTAAAACTGATACATATCCGATCTTTTGACATGCGACTTCAGTCTGAACGGTCAGGTCGCATTCATCCGAACACGTCATCAACAAGAGTGGTACTCACAAATTTACACAAATGTTCTTCTCGTCATACGAAAATTGTGTATGAACTCCATGTCAGTGAAGCAGCAAAGCACATAGCAATCCCACCACTCTCAGCACCAACACGTTCCTTTCTACGGATGTTGCTGCCACTGCTCCACAAAACGCCAAGGCCAAAAAACTTCTCCTTCTCAATCTCATCCTTAAAACAAACAAGTTGTACATGTTTTGGCTCTGGTATGACGGCAACTTTAAAATCGCCAGGTGCTCAATTCTAGTGTCCATGTTTAGGCTACTTCCATAAACACTGAGCACTCTCACTGCATGTGACGTCGTCGTGTCCTCCAAAGCGCATCCGGGACAATTTTGGGGCGTTTAAAGCTCACACTGGAGATCACATACAAGTCGCATTTAATTGGAAATGTGAACGACCTCGCAAAAAAATCAGATGTCACAAAAAATCCGAATTGAGCTTTAAGCCCTGCAGTCTGAACATAGCCTAATATTTTGTACTTTCTCTTCAATTACTAAAAAAAGAGTAAGAATTTGCATGCACAATAGATGCTCTGGCTACTAACAAAAGCACATTTTTGTTTTTTATAGTTTTAAAATATTTGTTCTTCTTGATAGTATAGATACAATACATTTGAATGCTTACTGGCATTGCCTATATAATGTTAAAAGCTATGTTGTAATTGTAGAAAGAGATGCATTATGTAGCTTTTCTGGTGGAGGGTCTGCACACTGCTCGTCTCCATGGAGATGTTATTGCTTTGCCTCGAATATTCCACAGTAGGCCTATAACATTACCTATGTATTTATTCAATTACATGTATTTTTATTGCTAAAAATACACCAGAAACTTGTATTTTTACTGTGAGAGGACTTGTTTCTCCACAGATCTGACCTGTAACTTGACCTGGTGGCATCATCTGCTTGTTTCCATGGAGATACATAAATTAGATCGATAAAGTGCCATACTGTGGAACATTTTAGACAAAAAATAGTTTAAAAAGTTAAATTTGTCACAGCATATTAAAACTAACACTATAACAACTGAACATTTTTACCATTACTTCTAATTCTACTCTAGAAAATCACCACGTCAGAGTACTTCTACTGTAGGAAATAACTTCAATGTAGGATACATTCGTAAAGTACTACAAAACATATCCTCCTGTTTTCTCTCTTTCACCTCAAACGCCACTCCGCTCTCACATCCAACATCTCCATTTGAAATCAAAGTTTGTCATAAATGATCCCAATTCCGCTAACTTTTGGGTGAAGCTTCATTACCACCACTGCCTTTCTAATCAAGACTCTTTCTTTTGAAGCGCACAATAACGTCAAGTGCACCCGTCATAATCAGAACTGCTTTTTTCCTCACATGAAAGTGCTCGTAGCTCCTCACTGGCATACATAATGAATCAAAGCCAGGCAGTACAAGTCTGTAGAGAGTGACTATAGCAAGAAGAGGCGTTGTTTGGTTTCAATTAAACGCCAAAATAAACATGCCTCGGCCGAGCAGTGGGGAGAGCAGTAGTAGTCCACTGTGTACTAAATAGGAAAACATGTTGGAGAATGTCATTGCAAGTCTAATGTGTTTTTCCCATTAGGACTCTCCAGGTTTAAACAGGCTTAGGCTTGATTGATGCGCGAGGGAAATTATTTCACAGTGGTTGAGTTGCACAAAAATCCAGACTAAAAATAAAATATGAAGCACAATAATTAGACATGATTTTTGGTGTGTTGGTTAATCAATGGATTTTAAAGGTCCTACATTACACAACATTGACTCTTGTGAGCTATTAGTCATGTTATAATGCTGTTACCTTCTCAAAAACCTACCTGGAGTTGTGTTTTGTTTCACTCGCACATGATTGAGTTTTCTTTTATTTTTAGTCTGTCTACATCCTCAAAGCTGGAGATGTTCTCTTCCACATTGTGATGTCACGAAGCGGTAGTTTTCAAGTTAACGGCTCCTTTTACCTTTAGTTTAGAAGAGAATGGCAATTCCAGGGCTGAAATTATCCAAATGATTCTAGTCAAGGTGTATGGAGTTTGTGGAGCAGTGGAGCACTTCCTGTAATACTATATGACATCACAAGGTGGAACAGTGTTTTCTGTTTGAGAGAAGAACTAAAAAATACATAAATAAGTAAATAAAAAACTAAACTAAATATGCAGAGTTTGTTTGTTAAACATGTGTGAATGAAACAAAACACAACTCAAGGCAGGCCTGGACTGGTAATCGGGCATACCGGGCATTTTCCCGGTGGGCCTACAGTCCTAGGGGCCGATGCTGTTTTTTTTTTACTTAGAGACCAGCCCACAATTTAGAGGACGTGGCCCATTGGTCCATCTTCAATATAGACAGTGGACTAAACCAATCAGGATATAGAAGCTTATGAGAGCGGTCCCACCCCTTTTTCTGCAGTGATCCCCGACAGTTTCAGTGTTGAGCGTGGAAAAAGATTAAAAATAAAAGATGAAAAAAATCTTGCTGCAGACTAGGGGTGTGCAAAATAATCGTCATGACAATGCATCGCGATACTAACTTTCACAATATACTGCATCGATTCTTGATGCCAAAAATCGATTTTTATTAATGAATAATGAATTAATTAATTATAAATAAATAAATAAATAAATTATTAGTTTTTGTTTTTTTTTATAAATCCTATGCACTTTTTTCTTTGTGAAAGGGTATTGTTTGTTATGATGGTAGCTACCTCCAAAATGGCAAATGTTTGAACATCATTTTTTGTTTTAGAAAAAATCCTATGCACTTTTTTTGTTATTGGTTTGGTTTATTTGTTTTTGTTATTCAATAAATTCAGTTATGAATTGAGTTGCTCAGAGTTATGTATCAATTGAAGACACTACCCAGGTACACAGCCACTGATATTTAAGTTATCCTCTTTTTTTGGTACATTTTCACTGAAGTATGTCGAATATATTGCAATGTATCGCAATAATTCAAGTATCGTGATGCATCGTGATAGTATCACATCGTGGCATATGAATTGTGATTCGAATTGAATTGTGACTTCTTTGCCAATACCCATCCCTATTGTAGACACTGCAAAATGTTCTAAAATAACAGACATATTCTCTGGAGGGGCTGCTGGAGCCTCCATGTCTTCTGCAGGTTGAAGGTGGACAGGGAGAGGAGCAGCCAGAGACTGTGGACAGGGAACCCGAGGGAACCCGAGGGAACCCGAAGGAACCCGAGGGACAGAGTGACCAGGGAAGTGTAGCACAGGCACAGCAGGTCAGCAGGTACTAATGTTAGGATAATACCGGGACTTTTAGGTGATGGACAGGCATGAAGGTCACTCACCTTTCGGCAAAACGGGTGACCTACGTGAATCGCGTAGATTTGATGAGAAAAAGGTTTTTTTGTGTGTGGAAGATGCATTTTAAATAAACCATTGAATGTGTAGTTACTGCGAGTTTACTGGTGGTTTTTGGGAGCTGGGATTTTTCCTTTAAATGCTGCGCCGTGGTTCTCCCTTGTAACAACAGTAAAATACTTTGCTTCGGGGAACATAAACATAAATTAGTCCGTTGTGCTCCGCTAATTATGAGGGGCCGGTCTAAGGCAAAAATGCCAGGGCCGTTTTTTTGTTCCAGTCCAGCCCTGACTCAAGGTATGAAGATCAGAATATAGCTGGCTTTAAGTATGTTATGACTATTATACCCCATTCTTCCATTCTCAAACATGCAATAGAGATGGAGGAAGTTCAATTTAAAGCATAAGTCGTGGTGCAAGCACATACGAGCACCAGGTTTGCGATCAATAAAAATGATTCATTATGTGATGCAGACAGCACACAGCAGTCTTTTTTCACAAATATCAATATACACTACGGAGCAAAAGGAAACAACTATTGGTACAAATATTGATCTGTTATGTACTCGTATGTGTCTTTGCAGGTAAAAATGACATCTTTGGGGAGATGATCCACCTGTATGCGAAACCCGGTAAAGCTAACGCGGATGTGCGAGCTTTGAGCTACTGCGACCTGAGCACCATCCAGAGGGAGGACCTGCTGGAGGTGCTGGACATGTACCCGGAGTTTGCTGATTACTTCTTCAACAACTTAGAGCTGACCTTTAATCTCAGAGACGACCCCGTACAGGTAGGGATAAAAAAAAAGAAGTTTTATTTTTTCTGTTGCCTTTGTTTTAGAGACGGACCGATATGTGTTTTTTAATGGACGATGTTGATACCATTTGTTTAGAATCCACTGCAACTGATGGTCAATGAGCTTTGCCGATATTTTTGAACCAATGTTTATATTATTTTTCCCAAATTTATACTAGGAATGGTACAAGATCTCATGTCACAAGACCTCAGTTGTGCACACAAGAGAAAAAATTGGGATTTGACAAAAAAGTGATGAGTTATATCTCTAAGAGTACCAAAACGCAGTACTAGAATGGAAACAAAAATATTAAATCCAGTAAATTAAAAGTTGTGGAACCGAAATTGGAAACTTATATTAGGAATTATATTAAAATCTCGTCTTGCCTCCTCCTCATGGACCCAATCTCGTATCTTGTCTCGTTTTGTGGAAATTGTCTCTCGTCCCATCCCGTCCCATTTTTTTTTTAACCCAAACCTATAAGAGAGCTGTGTAGTCATATTTTGTGCCGTTATAGTGTTAAAATAAATCTTTATGTGCTTTTTAGCAGGTCGGCCAAAACTAACAATCAGCCAGGCCAATATCTGACACGCTAAAAAGTGCAAATATTGACCCTATATATTGGCCAAGCTATATCATCAGTCAATCGCTACTTTCTGTTCAAATCTTGAGAACCACTTGGACACAAATAAGGCTGCAACAAATAATCAGAATAATTGTGACTAGTCTACATTTGTTAACTATTTTAAATTCAGACATATCAATCAATATCACTTTATTTTCTTCAAAGGGAAATTTAAGACCATTGAACAGTAAAATACAATGATAATAAAAAAAATCAAACAGTCTTAGTGCAGCGTAGTGCAGGTAGTGTTTTCAGATCTAGTGTTACAGCAGTTTGAGGAGAATAACAGCCTTCAGGACAAAAGTCTCTCCCCTGTTTCCACTACATGTATTGAAAGAGGAGGTATTCTGTCTTCTGTTGCCTTTGTATATGAATCTTGGACACAAATAGGGCAGCAACAAATAATCATAAGAATAGTGGCTAAAATTTACCTGGCCAGCCAAATGATATCTCTCTGTATTTGCTACAGCGCGATACCATTTGGACACCCTCGCTCCACTCTCGCTTCTCCGGTTAAAAACGGACTCCGCGATTCTGATTCGTTCAAAGATGGTGACGTCAGTGCACCCGCCTTTGCCCGCAACGTCACTCTTAGGCAGCGGATGTTCCTCCTCAGTTTTGAATCAAGATGGCGCAATCTCTGATTGGTTCACTTAGCTGTCTGTCTACGCGCAACGGCAGCGCATTCTAGACCAAGCGTTACCAGACTCATCCGCTGGTACAGCGATGAGTCATGGATTCTTCCAGGCAAGGCTAAAATATAATTGTTGACTGTTTTACTATGTATAGGTATGTGTTTTGGCAAAAGGAACATTTTTGTTTGAGTCTATAAACTACTGACAACATTTTCCCCCATATTCCAAACAAAAATATTATCGTTTAGAGCATTTATTTGCAGAAAATGATAAATGGTCAACAAAAAAGTATTACAAAATTTTAAATTAACATTAATTAATTTTAAAACAACATAATACTAATGTTTACACTTAAAAGAGTTCAGAAATCAATATTTGGTGCAATAACCCTTATATTTAATCACAGCTTTCATGTGTCTTGGCATGCTCTCCACAAGTCTTTCACATTGTTCTTGGGTGACTTTATTCCACTCCTGGTGCAAGAACTGAAGTAGCTCAGCTTTGTGTTTGTGTTGGAATTCAACAGACGCTGGAATGGAATGTCTGTAATACATGTAGAGATGCTGATTTGAGAAAAAAATGCAGTGGCCTCTTATTTTTTTCCAGAGCTGTATGCTTCAAGTCTTGACCAACACACTATAAATTCTTTAAATCTATTTACAGTAGCCATAAAAAACATGGCTGATGTTGTATAGCTTGAAAGCTGTGCCCGAAGTTTGTGTTTAGAAGTTATTTACGGTCTAAGTACTTATGCGTATCCTTAAACTTTCTTTAACAGCAAACCTATATATAGCATCTTATAATATAGTCGCTTCTTTACATAAAATTACATTACGCGTTTCCTCATTTTGCAGGCCTCCGGTTCACAGGATTGTGAGTCCGATTTCGACGCCCCGAAGATCATTAAGCGGAGAATCTCATTTACCCCGGATCTCCCACAACGTAAGTTAATCCTTACACATCCTCTACACTGCATTTTGTCCATATTAGAATACTGTTATTGTTTTGTACGTCGCCCCCTAGAGGATAGCTTTGTCCCTGTGGAATTCTCTTTATTGTTTTTGCCCTGACTGGTGTTAATTGTGGTCCCATATAGCGGAAAATAAGGAGGTGGCGAGGGAGCAGGGGTCTAACTCGTGCTTGAAGAGGTACTCAGATGTGCTGGCGATACCCTCCCCAGATACCCCTGCCCTAGAGGTGCCTCTGATGGGGCAGTTGCCGGTCAGCACCTCCTCCTACCAAGGTATATTTTTAGCATTTATTTTGAACAGGTAAACAGTGCGGTCATATCAACAGAAGCGAGAACAAAAAATCTTAAAAGTACAGCTCAGCAGGGCGGTTAATCAGATCCATTGTCAGTGTAGTTTGAGGAGAGTAGCAGCCCTCAGGACAAAAGTCAAAGAGTTCAGTAGCAAAAACAGGTATCTCAATTTTGATTGCTACATTGTTGTTGTTTTTTTCTTTTTGTTGTCATCTTCTAGAGGTATTATCAATAACAATAATGTACAATAACAGAAACAAGAACAACAAAAAATTGCCCAGAAAGGATTTTAACCCCCACCCCCATCTTAAGAGTACAAACAACATGTCACTAGGGACTACAGAAAGATGTGATAAAGGAGGGGGTCCTTGAGAATATTTTTGTTCCATATAAAATGCACTACAGAAACTAGACTAAACTAAACTACAGAATCTTAAAAGTTAAAATGACTTGAATAAAAAATGTATATTCTAAGAAAGTTATTGATACATGACAAGTAAAAATATCTACCAATGGAACAAGTCTTTTTGTAGTTGAAACTGGAAAATACACCTACTGTAGTCACGCTGAAGACAAGCAAAACAGCAACTAAATCGTAGGTTGTTTGAATTAAGAAAAAAAACCTTATTCCACTGGTAGATAATTTAAAGTAAAATAAGTAAAATTTACTCAAATCAAGTTAAATCTTTTTAATTTAAGTAATTTGAACTTACTTAGATATTTGTTTTTCCAGTCTGTAAATTGGCTATACCATAATGACAAAAAAGAAATTAATATACATAATAATCATATACTCCTTTAATAATTAGTTTTTTGTGCAAAGTAAGAAAGATAGCACAAAAAAAAAGAAAACTGTTTATTAAAGGACATAGTATTGCTTTTCTTGGATTGTTCCTCACTAATGCATTTAATGTTTATATCTATCTAAACCATCAGATCTGTGAAGAGGCAAGCGTGCATACAGTAAGAATGTTTTTCAAAGTTGTTACTGGTTGAATAAATTCAAGATTGATATGTTTAATGCCACACTGTGGAACATTCCAGGCAAAGGATTTAACATGTACATAGTAGCAGCATATTTTTGGAAGGCATGTGTCAAAAAACACATTTTTGGACAAAAATATGAGGGAAAGTCCTTATAGTCTTCAATATATAAAGTACTATCTATTTCGTCTTGACTCTCATATTGACTTGTAAGGACTGAAAATTAGCATAAATGTGCTTTATTTATAGCCCTAATCCAGTCATGCATCTTAATTAGGATTGTCTATTGATCAGTCAAAAGCAATAATTAGTAAAATGTCATCAACAACCCAATTCCCAATTATAATTCCAGTCTCTGTCCCAATTTTTCAATCAATTTTCAGATAATTTTGTTGTATTTTGAACAACACAGGACTGTTGTAGTTGTTTTCTGTTTGTTTACTCATGCAGTTTACAATTCCACGTCTATTGATGATAGTTTTTCAAAACATCCTTGGAACTGCACGCGTTACAATATTTCCTCCTTAGCTTCTTTTTATTACAACAAAGTGACTTAAATCCTCTAATGACCAAACGGCGCACGTAACCTCAAACAACCCCTGTATTTATTGACTAAGCCTGACGTTTCATACATCAAATGTGACGATATATACCTAATGTTAGCCTCGTTACCATTGACTGTAGCTGATGCTTGGACCCCATTTCTCATAATCCGCCCATTTACAAACATGTGTCCACCTTTGTTTGTCATGCTTAGAATCGATACTTTTCTCATTTTCACCATATTGTCATGCCATTAGTGAACACTCAGATTTTTGGGTTACATAAAAGGCCCTAAATTATGAAAAATTGAGATTGTGAGCGTTAAGTGTTTAATGTTATATTCTTACTACCCTTACTTACTTACCTGGAGTTGTGTTTTGTTTCATTCACGCCTGTTTGAGTAATCCTGCAATACTGGTCTGTCCACATCTCCAACGCTCAAAATGTTCAATTCCAACTTGTGATGTCATGAACTGGTAGTTTTCATGTTAACAATTACTTTCATTTAATTGAAATTGACAATTAAAGGGCTGAAGTAATCCAAAGCCCTGTCCCAATTCCCAGAGTGCACGGTTCGGAGTGTGGTTTGAAGGGCATGTGCGTCACATCCGGCGCGACGGCTGCTGTTCCATTTCTTTTTTGTCCCAGGCGCAGTTAACACACAGTCCGAAGACCGCAGTCGTTTCCATGGAAATCGGGGCGTGGACCAAGCGCGTGAAAAAACATGTTTCGCGCACTCATATCCCAGCATGCACCGCGCGCTAGTTCTTCTACGGGAGAAAATGGAGTTGGCCTCTGCTTCCCGTAGTTGCGAGACCTGTTCCATTTCACCGGTCTGCGGACTGCACTCAGGGCTGAGCAAGTATGCACAGACTTGACTGCAGTCTGAGCCCCTTCAAACCACGCTCCGAACCATGCACTCTGGGAATTGGGACACGGCTCAAATGATTTTAGCGTGTATGGAATGTAAAAATACAGTGGGGTACACGTGACATCAGATTGATTAAGATTAAGCCTTTATTGGTCTCACACACAATGACACACAGTGACACATGGGAGAAATTTGACTTCTGCATTTGACCCATCCTTTTTCAGGCGCCCGGGGGGCAGTACCGTGAAGGGTCTTGCCCAAGGACCCACATTGGTTAGCTCATTGGGATTAGAACCCACAACCCCCGGGGGGAAAGTCAGTCACTTACCAGTTGAGCTAACCAGCCGGTGGAAGGGGGAACAGAGTGTTTTCTGTTTGAGAAAAGAAATCAGCCTAAATATGCAGGATTTGTGTGTTAAACATGTGTAAATGAAACAAAACACAACTCCAGGTATGGTTTTGATCAGAAAATAGCGTAATATGGGCCCTATTATACCTATTATACTTTTTGGCGTATTTTAGTAATAGACTTTAACTTGCGTAGATCAATATTTTATATTTTGGTAATTGTAAACAGTAATATTTATCTTAGATTATATTAATAATAGAAATAGGTTCACTGACTTCCTGTTGAAAACTTCAGAAATAAACCCCGCCCCTTCATAGTGAAAACGTTTAATTATAGCTAGCAGCATATATTCCTGTATGTTTTTTGAAAATTGTGTATTGTTGGAAAATGGCTGCAAAACAGGAGTCTTGAATAAAAAAAAATAAAAAAAAGTACTGAGTTGCTGACTAATGACTAAATCTAAACTCATTGTTGTCAAAAACTAAATGAAAACCTCTTGTCAAAAAGAATCTTTTGCCTTTTTAATCATATCATCATTTCTTGCCTTAGATTCAAACTAGGGTTTGAATTAATAATTTTGTAAGCTGTAAAGCAGAATAAAAACTTGAATTATTTGACAGAAACTGTGACTAAAATGAAAATAATTGTAGTCAAAAGATGAATACTAAAACTAAATTACAACCTCTTGTCAAATTTAAAGAAGAGAAGAGGGTGGAGATAGTTGGGTTGGTGAAAGCTGAATTTTTTTTTTTTACAAATACAAGATTTCTCAAACATGCATGCATCAAAATACAACTTTGAGTTAGCTAATGAGTGAATGCTGAAAAGTAGATCTTACATAACAGGTCCACTTTAACACTCTGGCTCTATCTTTACAAGCCAGCCATCTGGAATCACCAAACTCGCATCTCACACACAACAATACCGTTAGTTTGACAACGACGTGAATGCTAGCATCTGCCCGGCGAAGATAACACCAGTACAGTTTGGCACTGGAAAACATTACCTAACGATTGTGCAGCGTTCGGGGCCCTTGATAAATGGCCCCACACCACCCTCCTGTAGAGATTAATTAGCTTCTATTTCCGGGGTACGTTTTTGTTTAGTGATGACGTTGTTTTGGCCCACATGTGGACGGCGCATGTTTGCTTTGGCTCTTCCCTAGATGCGTGCGGTGATAAATGGAGCTGTAAGAAGCCCACAGACTACCTGCATGAGTCAGCACAGTTCTCGGAGCTGAGAGGAGAGGACGAGAGCTCGGCCAGCGAAATTACCTACGGGGAGGTGGAGCAGCGCCTGGGACAGCTGCAGGAGCATCTCAATCGGTATGTGCTACACCACTATATGTATGTACAGGAATACATACAACAAAAAGTACAAGAGTATCTCAGTCGGTATGTGCTACACCAATACATGTATACAGTATATGTTATACAGGGATACATACAGCTCTGGAAAAAATAAGAGACCACGGCATTTTTTTCTGAAATCAGCATCTCTACATGTATTACAGCCATTCTATTCCAGCGTCTGTTGAATTCCAACACAAACACAAAGCTGAGCTACTTCAGTTCTTGCACCAGGGGTGGAATAAAGTCACCCAAGAACAATGTGAAAGCCAAGACGTATGAAAGCTGTGATTAAAAATAAGACTTATTGCACCAAATATTGATTTCTGAACTCTTCTTAAAGGGACAGTGTGTAAGATTTTTACCCGTTAATTACTGAAATTGAAGATACCCATTCAAAAATACATTGTTTTCCAAGCCTTTTCACTTCCATCATGAAATCAAAGTATTATTTTGGACTTAGATATAGTCACATAAAAGGGGGATCTTCCCCATATAGAGGCAGCCATTTTGAATACGAGAGCCGCAGAAGGACATTTGGGCTCCGCCTTCGCCTTCGGCAAGGCTCGTGGTAGCACCGGAGGCAAAGCAGGCTCCGCTCGGCGCGCTCCGCAAGAGAGAAGGACAGAGGGAGAGAGGTGCGGGTGGGTAAACAACAAGCATGCTGCTGTATCACACGTCGTAATGGATCTAACACGTGTTTTGGACTAAATTGTTTTACTGGATTTTATTTGCTGGATCCTTACGGACATATTGATACCAAGCTTGTGGTGAAATACAGAGTTTGACCTGTCCAGAGCCTTCAAAGGTAAGCAAAGTAACAAACCTTGTTTTGTGCTTTTCCGTATAAAAGCCCCATGTGCTCAGGGAGTGATTGTTGTGCCGGGAAATGAATTGCATAGTCAAAAAGAGGAGACTGTAAGGTTTCATTTGATGTGTAGATTATCATGGTTCACGATCGGGAATGTGTGCTTTCATGCGAAAAGAAAAAAAAAAAAACTGAACGGGAGACCGCGTTTTATTAATACCGTTGTTGTCGGCCGGGTGCGCGCGCGGTTACGCGAGCTGTCCGCGTTACGGCGCGTCCGGGTGACCCTCGAGGTTTGCCGTAGCTAAAACAGGAAGTGCAATAGCGACTATCCACCTATGCGCCATGAATCCTACACACTGGGGCTTTAAGTGTAAACATTAGTATTATGTTGTTTTAAAATGAATTTGATCTTGTTTCTTTGCATTGTTAGAGGTCTGAAAACAGGTATTTTTTGTTATTTTGACCATTTGTCATTTTCTGCAAATAAATGCTCGAAGCGATATTATACTTGGAGTATGGGGGGAAATGTTGTCAGTAGTTTATAGACTCAAACAAAAATGTTTCTTTTGCCCAAACACATACCTATAAGTAGTAAAATCAGAAAAACTGATAATTTTGCAGTGGTCTCTTATTCTTTTCCAGAGCTGTATAACGCAAAGTACAAGAGCATCTCAGTCGGTACATGCTACACCAGTACATTTAGGCTACTTTTACACATACCCGGGTATGTTGAGAAACGAAAATTTGTCTCCCTCAGTTTTCCAAAATGAGGCCCGTTTACACGTACACTGGTATTTTTAAAAACGGAGACATTTCCCTTTGTTTGTACCCATCTTTTACACGCAAATGGCGAATTCGTCTCTGAAAACAAAGGAGAACGCTCTGCAAGTCAATCAGAATAACACTTTTGGTGCATCAGCTGCCTAAAACTCCATTTTCCTCAGTTTACATGCAAACACGAAACTGGAGTTTTCCAAAATCTCCACTTTTGCTGGAGTTTTTAGAAAGAAGCATTTTCAGAGGAAAAAAAAATCACCATTTGTGTGTAAAAGAAAGGCACAAACGAAGGGAAAACTCTCAGTTTTTACAGATACTCTGTATCTGGTATCTGTAAACGGGGCCTTATACAGGACTTGTGCTATACAGAAATTAATACTAATGTTGTATGAGTGCGTTTTATAATGAATGAGTGAGAGATGCATGTGGGAGTGGGTACTGTACCTTTTGTCATGTTTTATGAATTATGTGGGTCTTGTGGCTGACTTTGGTCCAGCAGGAAGGCTAAGGATGGAAATTAGCTTGGCTACAGTCCTGCATATTTACAAGTACATGTTTGTCTCTTGCATTATCTTGTCTTGGCAAAAGGAGAAATTCAATTTGTCAAATGGACAAATGGACAAATGGACACTGAAGAAGCAGCTTGGATGAGCTGCGAAACGTATTCGACCAAATAAACGTTTGTCCAGTTGACAAATTGAATTTCTCCCTTTGCCATGGATTCTGCCTGGACGACTGAAGGATTTTACACACATGATTTTGTCTTTTGATATGATGAATGCTTTATTTGTCATATTTCTACAACGAAATGAGATTGGAAATGGATGGGTCAACATCTTCCACCTGTCAGGACAAAGACGGACCTTAAAGCAGCCAATGTGCAGCACTAACATCCCATCTCTCATCAGCGATAGCAGAACATGAACAGAATATAAAATGCAGATACAATCAATAACAATAGTCACAAACACATGCAACAACTACAGTGGAATGGTTTTCACATGAGGCCTCTTTTTGTTTGGGTTACATTACGGGAGGGTGGGGGAGGGCAAGAGTAAAGTACAGAGAATATTTGAACTGAACTGAGGCGGAAGGCTATGTAAGGCAAGGGCAGAGTGTTTACAAATACGTGTCATTGTGTTCTAGCCAATTGATATGATGTCCTTTGATTCATGGTGAGCTGTGTTATCACAGCTGTGTGTCCTTGGGGTGTCCAGTGCAGCAGAGCAATCCCTTTAATAAATAAAACAAATACAAATACAAGTACATAGAAAGTGAGACAAAGCCTACACACTTATTCTCAAACTGCATTTACTGAATAACAATGTTTCAGTCAGTGGATGTTCAGTCTGATGTATTATTATTATTATTATTATTATTATTATTATTATTATTATTATTATTATTATTATTATTACTACATGCAGGATACAGGGCAGAACTTTGCTGCGATGGGGCTTTTCATTTATTCCTTCTCAGACAGGTTTGTCATTTAAAGGAGAAAAATGTCTGATCCAGTGTTAATTTCATCAATTAAACTGAATCATAGCAATCATGATGACTGAAACTATGACTAAAATTATGTAAATGAACTAATTTAACGTATATTTTCAGTGGCTAAGACAAAGCATTTTTTAAAATAATAAAATAAAATCTAAAAAAAAGTAGAGATCCAAGTTCTCAGAGCCCAAAACCATAAACAAATGTCAAATATATTTTCCTGTTGAGTTAAGCAGTCGTTCTAGTTAGAATTTGACTAATATGACTAAATCTTGACTAAAACTAAAGCGCATTGTTGTCGAAAAACTAAATGAAAACCTCTTGTCAAAAAGAAGTTTCAATCTTTTGACTTTTTAATCATTATCGCAATTTCTTGTCTTAGATTCAAACTAGTTGGTATTTTTAATTTTGTATGCTGTAAAGCAGAATAAAAACTAGAATTATTTGACAGAAAATGTGACTAGTCAAAAGATGAATACTAAAACTAAATTACAACTTCTTGTCAAAATTAAAACTTTGGATTTTTTATTGTATTTCTGTTCCCTTAGTATCAAATTAGAGTTGGAATTTTAAATATTGTAAGCACTATTAAAAGTAGCTTGTTATTATACTAGTTTCTTCAGTATGTTTAAAGGTCTAATATTACGCAAAATTGTCTCTTTTGAGCTTTACGGCGGATGTCGCCATACTGCATCCGTAAAATCAGGCCCACAGCCTTCCTATAAGACAACCACTCAAATACCTCAGTCCTGTAATTACTAAAAGGAGCCACTAACTCCTACTTTGGTTTTATTTATTCATTTGTCTTGATTGTCCCTGATAAACCTGCAGCCAAATAAGAATGATTTTGACAAACTGAGAAACACTACAGCAATGATTTTAAATACAGTTAGTTCATGCATAAAAATCCTAAAGAAAAATACATTTTTTTGCCCTTTTTTTGCGACCTGTATCTGATGACAGATCAGATTTTTTCAAATGTGACCCAGGCCACTTGGGCTACGTTCAGACTGCAGGGCTTAATGCACAATTCAAATTTTTTGTGAGTCCGATTTTTTTTTTGCGAGTTCGTTCACATTTCCAATTAAATGCGACTTGTATGTGATCTTAAGTGTGAACTTTAAACACCCCAAAATTGTCCCGCATGTGCCTTGGAGGACACGACGAGGTGTCATGTGCAGTGAGCGTGCTCAGTGTTTACGGAAGTAGCCCAAAGTTGCTGTCGTACAAGAGCCAGAACATGTACAGTTTATTTGTTTTAAGGAGGAGACGGAGAAAGAGAAGGACAAGGTTTTTGGCCACGGCGTTTTGTGGGGCAGTGGCAGCAACGTCCGTTGAAATGAACATGTGGGTGCGGAGTGGTGGGATTGCTATGTCGCTGCTTCACTGACACGAATGACGAGTAGAATGTTTGTGTTGTTACGGACAAGCGTTTTGTTTATTTTATTTTATTTGTTGTATTTTAGTTGGTATATGTGAATGTGTTGTGTTACATGAGCCATTTCTCTGTGTTTTTCTATGGGTGCCGCCATTTTGTAAGGTCCATGTATGTGGGCGGGACACTTCTTGTCCCGCCTTCAGGTTCAGGGAATGCTTTCTGATTGGATGACTTTGATCTAGCTTTATTCTTTGTTCTTTTATCTGTGGTCTTACCTGCTATAAATTCAGACCTTAGGGGGTCACTGACAGAGGGAAGACAGACACCACGGAAGACACACCGGAAGGTCAAGGACCCAAGCAAGAAGAAGCTCGGTACGGACGGCAGGTGGCGGTGCCGTGAGCTTGTATTTGTGTTGTGGGTGCTGCTCCAGCGCCTTGGATTACACGTTTTTCTGCGGACTCTCTGCCTCGAGGGTGCCACTGGAGAGGATTCCGTGCATTCCATGGACTTCTGGAGACTACGGGCAGTTGGACTGGTGGGAGAACGGCCAAGTCACGTGCGCACGCCAGTGGTGCAGGACTGTAGGATACCTGTGTAAACTTTATTCTGTTGTTTTGTTTCTTTTTTTTGTGTGCGTGTGTAGTTTTGTATCCCAGATAAACGGAGACTGTTTTTATAACTTTGTGTTGGGCATTGGCTAACTGCACACGTAACATAATTGGGGGCTCGTCCGGGATGAACGCCATGCGTTAGTGAGTCGTTTGTAGCCTGTTAGCATTCGTGAAAGCCAACTTTAGCATCGAGACTCTTCTTTTTTGTTGTTTTTTTTTTTTTTTTGCTTCATCATGGCAAAAGCAGCGCTTGACTTTCTGGAAAATCCAACTGTTAAAGGTCTGCAGGATTTGAGAAAAACTGAATTGCTAGAGGTCACTAGGTCTCTAAACCTGCCTGGTATAAACGCAAAGTGCACAAAAGTTAAAATGGCTCAGGCTGCTGCCCGGCATTATCATCGGGAGGGCATTTTTAGCATTGCCGATTTAGCTCAGTCTGTGGAGCCTGACTCCCCAACTGGACCTAGCACAGATAGTGGGAAAGACTTCTCTTTCCAACTGCAGTTACTTCGGTTGGAAAGGGAAAGAGAGAAAGAACGGGCAGAAGAAAGAGAAAAGGAGAGACTTTTTGAGTTGGAGAAATTAGACAGGGAAAGAGAACGGTTGCAAATGGAGAAAGAGGCTTTAGGGGTGCAATTAGAGTTGGCAAAGCTAGGGAGAACAGCCGCAGGACACCTCGATAACTTCGTTGCTAGCAGAGAAGTGAGATTGGTCCCACCTTTTGATGAGCAGGAAGTAGACAAGTACTTTCAACATTTTGAAAAGGTGGCAGGGAGTTTAAAATGGCCCAAGGAGTATTGGCCTTTGATGCTGCAGAGTGTCTTGAGAGGAAAGGCACAGCAGGCGTATTCAGCTTTGGCTGTTGGTGATGCCTCGATATATGATGTGGTTAAGCAGGCCATATTGACTGCTTACGAATTAGTGCCAGAAGCATACAGGCAGAAATTTAGGGGCCTTAGAAAGGATGAAAAGCAGACCTATGTTGAATTTGGTCATGATAAGGAAGTGTACTTTGAACGTTGGTGCACATCTAAGTCTGTCGGTGGTGACTTCAAGCTGGTGAAGGACTTGATGCTGGTGGAGGAATTCAAACGGTGTGTCAAGGATGACATTAAGTCGTATCTGGATGAAAAAGATGCCACGACACTCCGAGAAGCGGCTAAGTTAGCTGATGAGTATGCATTGACGCATAAGACTGAGTTTGGATTCCAAGACCGGCAGGCTGTTACTAGACAGACTGGGGGTGAACCCAAAGCCAGGGGGGCTGGGGGTAAGAGTGGAAATTACGATGCCAAAGAGGAGGCATATATAGGTCCTACCTGTCACTTCTGCAAGAAACCAGGACATATCATGTCTGAGTGTTTTAGCCTTCAGAGGAGGAAGGAAAGAGAGGTGTCTGCTAGTGGTAATAGTTTAGTGGTGTCTTGGATAGAGAGGCCCACGGATATTGGTTCGACTGAGCCATCTGGCCCGTATGGGACCAGAGAGGTCGGCTCGTCTGATCTTTTCAGGAAAGAGTTCCTGCCATTTGTGTCAGGGGGATTTGTGTCCTCAAGTGGGAGTTCTGCTCCTCAACCCATTCGAATCCTTCGTGATACTGGGACTTCCCAGTCACTTTTGTTGAAAGAGGCATTGTCCTCCGGTGAATGTGAAGGCACTGCTGTCGGTGACTTCACACTTATCCAGGGTATTGGGGGTAGAGGTGTGATGGTACCTCTGCACTCTGTGTTTTTGAAGTCAGACTTGGTTACAGGACAAGTTAAGGTGGGCCTCATGCCCAGTCTGCCTATTAAAGGTATTTCCTTGTTACTCGGCAATGACTTAGCTGGCGGTAAAGTTGTCCCCTCTATGCAGTTGACTTCTCAGCCGAGTACTGAAGAAGAGTCTAATGTGGACTCTGATGTCTTTCCCTCATGTGCAGCTACTCAAGCTGTGGCCAAAAAGGCTAAAGAAGAGGAGGACTATGTGCAATCTAGCACTGTGTTAGGTCAGAACACTGATGAGTCTGGACTTCATGTAAGCCAGGACTCTAGTAAGAGTGGCTGTCCTGGTGAATTGTCAGATACGTTTCTTGGCACGTTCTTTGAACAGGAGCTTGATAGTTCACCCGTAGAAGTGGGTGAAGATCCTCACGTGTCTGACGGTTTGTCCTGGTCAAGAAAACAGCTAATCGGGGAGCAAAATAGTGATCCAGAGATTGCTGGTTTGAGGGAGAAGGCTCTCTCTGATGACGAAATTGTGAAGGTGCCAGTTGGTGATGACCTCAAAGATGGGGTTTGGCTACGTAAAGATGTGGGTAACTTTTGCAGGACATGGCATAGTTGTCAGATGGTTGGCAAGCATCAGCTAGACCCTCCTGTGGCTCCCCTGAAACCCGTCCCAGCCTTTGGTGAACCTTTCTCCAGGCTGATTGGGGATTGTGTGGGACCTTTGCCGAGAACTCGGGGTGGTGTGGGTTAAATGAGGGACATGAATGGAAATTTTGATCTTTGAAATCAAAATTTCCACTTTAAGGGGGAGGGTGTTACGGACGAGCGTTTTGTTTATTTTATTTTATTTGTTGTATTTTAGTTGGTATATGTGAATGTGTTGTGTTACATGAGCCATTTCTCTGTGTTTTTCTATGGGTGCCGCCATTTTGTAAGGTCCATGTATGTGGGCGGGACACTTCTTGTCCCGCCTTCAGGTTCAGGGAATGCTTTCTGATTGGATGACTTTGATCTAGCTTTATTCTTTGTTCTTTTATCTGTGGTCTTACCTGCTATAAATTCAGACCTTAGGGGGTCACTGACAGAGGGAAGACAGACACCACGGAAGACACACCGGAAGGTCAAGGACCCAAGCAAGAAGAAGCTCGGTACGGACGGCAGGTGGCGGTGCCGTGAGCTTGTATTTGTGTTGTGGGTGCTGCTCCAGCGCCTTGGATTACACGTTTTTCTGCGGACTCTCTGCCTCGAGGGTGCCACTGGAGAGGATTCCGTGCATTCCATGGACTTCTGGAGACTACGGGCAGTTGGACTGGTGGGAGAACGGCCAAGTCACGTGCGCACGCCAGTGGTGCAGGACTGTAGGATACCTGTGTAAACTTTATTCTGTTGTTTTGTTTCTTTTTTTTGTGTGCGTGTGTAGTTTTGTATCCCAGATAAACGGAGACTGTTTTTATAACTTTGTGTTGGGCATTGGCTAACTGCATACGTAACAGTGTACATTTGTCAGTGCCTACTTGTACCACTCTCACTGGAGGAAACACGCCCAGGTCGGATGAATGCATTTGAAAAATTTGGATCTTTGTCGTTCAGACTGTCATTAAAAGATCAGATACAGGTCGCATAGGGGCGAAAAAATCGGATTTGGCTCACTTCAGGCTGCAGTGTGAACGTAGCCTTGGATATGTGGTTCTAAAACCGATAAATACATCCGTCCATCCATCCATCTTCTTCCGCTTTTCCATTTCTGGGTCACGGGGGCAGCAGTCCAGACAGATCTGCTGCCCAGAATACAATGCACCAGCCCCCATGAATCCTCCCGCGGGTGGTGGGTCCACGGGAGGATACATTTCAGATACATATCCGATCTTTTGATCAAAGATCAAAGTCAGCTTTATTGTCAATTCTGCCATATGTGTTCAACATACAGTGAATCAAAATTTCGTTTCTCTCTGGTCAGGTAGTGCAAAAAGAAAAAATACAATATAAATACAAAAATACAATATAAAACGCAACAAAACGAAAACCATCTAAGACAAAAACTCTAAATCTAAGATCTAAAATCTGAAAGCAGTGCAACAGAATAAATAAATACCTATTTACAGATGTCCAGATGTGCAGTGTGCATCAAAAATGTGCAATGGAAGATACAGCAGTGAGATGGTAATGTGCAATAGAATGTGCATTGAAAGTAAAGATAAAAATAATAATAATAATAAGAAGAAGTGACTTTATTGATCTCACACTGGAGAAATTCTTCTTTGCATTTAACCCATCCTGTTATTAGGAGCAGTGGGCAGCACATTACTGCGCCCGGGGACCATCTCCATGATCTTCTCTCGGTTTGGTCAGGACCTAAGCTGGAGGATTTTACCTATGGTGCATGTTTTGGGTTGATGGGGGAAACCGGAGTGCCTGGAGAAAACCCACCCAGACACGGGGAGAACATGCAAACTCCACACAGACCCGGGGATCGAACCCAGACCATGCATGCAAACTCCACACAGAACACACACAGAAAGGCCTGGGCGACTCATGCTGTGAAGCATGAGTGCTAGCCATTCAGCCACCGTGCCGCTATATAAATAAATGTGCATCAGTAGAAATTCCAGTGCATTTTGACATGCGACTTCAGTCTGAACGGCCAGGTCGCATTCATCCGACCTACACGTCATCAACAAGCGAGAGTGGTACAAGTAGGCGCTCACAAATGTACACAAATGTTCTTCTCGTCATATGAAAATTGTGTATGAACTCCATGTCAGTGAAGCAGCAAAGCACATAGCAATCCCACCACTCTCAGCACCAACACATTCCTTTCTACGGACATTGCTGCCACTGCCCCACAAAACGCCAAGGCAAAAAACCTTGTCCTTCTCCTTCTCAATCTCTTCCGTAAAACAAATAAGCTGTACATGTTCTGGCTCTGGTACTACAGCAACTTTAAAATCTCCAGGCGTTCAATGCTAGTGTCCATGTTTAGGCGACTTCCGTAAACACTGAGCACGCTCTCTGCCTGTGACGTCGTCGTGTCCTCCAAGGCGCATGCGGGACACTTTTGGTGCATTTAAAGTTCACACTGGAGATCACATACAAGTCGCATTTAATTGGAAATGTGAACGATCTCGCAAAAAAAAATCGGATTTCACAAAAAAATCTGAATTGAGCTTTAAAGGGATATGCCACCCCCAGGTCAAACTTGGGCATCTCCCCACAGTCCAGAGACTAAAATAAGTGGTGGAAAGCATTTTCCTGGTCACCCAGCCATTGTCCGAGTCTGTCAGCACTGACCGCCGCGGTAGATGCAGCTCCTCCGCGTATTTGCTGGAGGCTAACGGCGCCAGAGAAAGATTTCGGCCAAAAGGAATTAATTTGCTCGATGCGTTTCCCAATTACTTTCTGTGTAGTGCGCATTCATATCGAGTGCAAATAAATGTGCAAATCAACACGGGTGGGTGGGAACTATTTTTCAGTGCGGAAATACACAGCCGAAGCACAAAGCACACTGCCAGGGGAATCCCTGTTACGCACCAGGAAGGGAGTTCCCCTGTTGCGCAGCGTGGTAAACAAAGCGTGGATCAAATCACTTATACAGCGCTAGCTAGCTGATAACACGAGTTGTAATGGAGATTGAAGACATTGAAGATTACATTACAGACGAAGATGATGACTTTGACTTCCGAAATCCCAGACCTTACCTTTTTGAACCAGTCTACACTGAAGAGGAGTTGCAGGAATTGAAGACTGGATGTTACGACTACTGAAGGCGATGAGCCAAGGAGAGCACATAGCAACTTTATCCGGCGCGATAAAGTGAACTGGAAAAGGAAAAAATAAACCAAGCGGACCCAATGGACAGCTGTCTACAGAGTAAGTCGTATATCTAATATAATAGTAAATGATCAGACTACTCTCTGGTGATGTCGGTATGTTTTTCTTGCAGTAAAAGTTGTTGTTTCCACAGACAGTACAGGCTGGTGTCGTACCGTGTTAGATTGCGTGCTTTGTGCTTCGGCTGTGTATTTCCGCACTGAAAAATAGTTCCCACCCAAATGAAAAAGTCAAGCTCTCCGTGTTGATTTGCACATTTATTTGCACTCGATATGAATGCGCACTACACAGAAAGTAATTGGGAAAAGCATCGAGCAAATTAATTCCTTTTGGCCGAAATCTTCCGTTGGCGCCGTTAGCCTCCAGCAAATACGCGGAGGAGCTGCAGCTACCGCGGCGGTCAGTGGCGACAGACTCGGACAATGGCTGGGTGACCAGGAAAACGCTTTCCACCACTTATTTTAGTCTCTGGACTGTGGTGAGATGCCCAAATTTGACCTGGGGGTGGCATATCCCTTTAAGCCCTGCAGTCTGAACGTAGTCAAAATCTCCCATAAAAACCTAACATTTTACCTGGTACATAACATTTGAACAGAAATCACCTCTGTTACATTTGTTCTGTAATGTACCTGTAAGTGCACTGATAGTGAAGGGCACTGGGACCTGACCAAACCCTCATAAGTCACGGCTGTCCTCATGATAACCTTATAAACACAGCTCTATTTCTGGACTGACTCATGATGCAGTGATGCCAGCACACAAGGTCAAAGGTCACAGTGATTCCATACTGCTGCCTGGGCACTTTTCACGCAGGGAAACACCTTGAACACGAACGGGAGTGATGTATGCATGTATTTAATGTCATGTTAGTAGAATTGTTTTATCAAATTCACAATTACAGTGTTTATATTTTTAATAAGAGAGCTGAATAGGTCCTCCATGTTTTACGACACCGTGCTATTGGCCAATGCAATATTATTATCTTAAGAAACTGAAAACATTACCGAGGTTGGAGATGGAGGGTTTTTTTTTGTTTTTTTTTTTGTTTTTTTTATTTCAAAGTAAAAAGTACAATTTTAGTAATGATTTTCCTTATTTAGTTCTTGTGTTATTATTATTATTATTAATATTATTATTATTATTGTTGTTATTATTATTAGATTTATTCTTTTTTATTATTGTGTCACAGTTTGACTAGTATTAAGTGGTCAATTATATTTTTAATTTTAATTGAACAGAAATTTCAAAAAGTATCATTGTAGTGATTTTTTGCGAAGTATTTTGTCTTGCCCCAGTACAGATACAGCTCGGGAAAAAAATAAAAGACCACTGCAAAATTATCAGTTTTTCTGATAATTTGGGCAAAAGGAACATTTTTGTTTGAGTCTATAAACTACTGACAACATTTCCCCCAAATTCCAAATAAAAATATTATCGTTTAGAGCATTTATCTGCAGAAAATGACAAATGGTCAAAATAACAAAAAAGATACATGTTTTCAGACCTCAAATAATGCAAAGAAACAAGATCAAATTCATTTTAAAACAACATAATACTGATGTTTACACTTAAGAAGAGTTCAGAAATCAATATTTGGTGCAATATCCCTTCTCTTTAATCACAGCTTTCATGCGTCTTGGCATGCTCTCCACAAGTCTTTCACATTGTTCTTGGGTGACTTTATTCCACTCCTGGTGCAAGAACTGAAGTAGCTCAGCTTTGTGTTTGTGCTGGAATTCAACAGACGCTGGAATGGAATGGCTGTAATACACGTAGAGATGCTGATTTCAGAAAAAAATGCAGCGGCCTCTTATTTTTTTTACAGAGCTGTATATTGTAAGCAGCTCTTGAGGTCAAAATAAGTCTGCTGTGTACTGTCTGCATCCAACTATATAGTGATGTATTGTCCGAGAATTAGGAAGTGTGCGGTTATCATGCTCGTTGATCTTTACCGTGACAGTAAAACTCCGCTCTGGCCTCTGAAAACTGTGAAAAACACTTATGAACTATTAATAATGGTGAATAATTAGGATGCTCCGAATGCATAAGTTAAGTGAGGAATAATTTTGGACCACTGCAAAACTTTTAAAATGGTGTTTGCTAGATCTGTTTTTTATATTTTACTTTAACATAATGTATTTTATTACACAGTTGCAGTAATTAATTGGGCAAAAAAAATGCAAAATACTCACCCTCCCACTCCCTAGCCAAGTATATTTTGAAATTGGCTTTATATTGAAAGTACTTTCTCCATATACAGCGAGTTAGTCACCAACATCTTTTTTCTCTCACCAACTCTTGAAACACCTTTTCCTCGTACTCACTTCCTGTTATATCGTCAGCGTGCCACCTAATTAAACTAGGCTATGTCAAACCAGGACACGAACCGACCAATCACAGCGCAGCAACCCAGGTAATCACCAAAAACACGCCGTGTATATTTACTCCTATGTTAAAAATACTGTATCTGTTTTAATGCACACTCTTTTGAATTAGCCGTTCGTTTTTGTTAAGTTGTCACATCCCACTTGGTTTTGGAGGTGCAGTTTTCTTGCTGGCAGTTCGGAACGAGTAGGTGGATAGGACCAACCTGGCGTCAGATTCTTATTGGACTGAAATGTGGGAAGCTGCTGTCATTTTCGAAGTCTTATTAACTCAGAATTACTGCACAGGAGCTGTATTCAAAATTAAGCCGATTATAAAGCTTGGATGGACCCACCGGAGTGTCTGTACTTCAGTTTTGTTGCACCTGGAGCAGCGCGCAGGACAGCAGGTGGTATTTTTAGACAGGGTTGGTACAGAAAAAGAAAGGGTAGCTTCCATCGCGACAGAAATTCAGGACTGGCTTTTTCAGTGCTGTACATTTTATCCACTGCACTTTGCGTGACCTTGTTTTTCACAGATTTTGGATGGAGACGTGTTTGTGTGGCCAAATGAAATAAACAATGATTGTGTTAAAGGTGCATTGTGTAACTTTTCTGGTCCGTCAAATGCTTTTCTCTGTGAACATGTTATTTCTTTATCAGGAATGTTTCACACTTTCTATCTTCATGGAGACCAAACCAGACCAAGTTACAGGTCAGATCTGTGTCAGAATGCCTGTTTTTCAAGCTATAAAACTGCCTGTAATTTAATAAATGTAAGGTAGAGCTGTTTAAAATCACACTGTGGAACATTCCAGGCAAAGCAATGACATATCCATAGAAACAAGCAGGTGACGGACCCACCGGAAAAGTTACACAATGCTCTGTGTAGCTTTTCTGATTAAGAGTCTGCCATCTGATGTCTCCATGGCAACTCCTGTTATTGATACTCAGCATTCCCTGGGGGCATGATGCTAACTGGAGACACTGCTCTGTCTAAAGCTCTGTTACTCGAGCTGGACTTAATTCACGTTTTGTTTTAACACAATTGCAATAACACAACTAAAACAGATGAGCGGATTTGTGCTATTTAATAAGTCGCTATCAGATAATATTACAGTCACAAGCTAGCCAGCATTAGCCAACATTTTTTCATTTAGTCACTCATTGTTGTGGTTGAAAATGAAACGCCTAAACTGGTCCATGAACACTAAAAATGTGTCGTTTAAAGCCATGCTGTTTTCAGAATTAGATCTTAGAACTTATCAGGTACTGTTACTGCCAGGCCTGGACTGGTAATCGGGCATACCGGGCATTTTCCCGGTGGGCTGACAGTCCTAGGGGCTGTTTTTGTTTTTTTGTTTTTTTTTTAACTTAGAGACTTATTTTTTTACTTAGAGGAGGCCGCCCATTGGTCCATCTTCAGTGTAGACAGTGGACTAAACCAATCAGGATATAGAAGCTTACAAGAGCGGTCCCACCCCTTTCTCTGTGCTGATCCCCGCCAGTTTCAGTGTTGAGCGTGGAAACATGGAGAAGCGGCAGAAAGGGGGTGTGGAGAAGTTGCGGATTAAAAGATTTAAAAATCTTGCAATAGATGCTAAAAAATGTTCTAAAATAACAGACATATTCTCTGGAGGGGCTGCTGGAGCCTCCACGTCCTCTGCAGGTTGAAGGTGGACAGGGAGAAGAGCAGCCAGAGACTGTGAACAGGGAACCCGAGGGAACCCGAGGGAACCCGAGGGAACCCGAGGGAACCCGAGGGAACCCGAGGGAACCCGAGGGAACCCGAGGGACAGAGTGACCAGGGAAGTGTAGCACAGGCACAGCAGGTCAGCAGGTAGGAATGTTAGGATAATACTTTTAGGTGATGGACAGGCATGAAAATCTCCTCACCTTTTGACGAAATTTGACATTTTGAATGAAATGAAATGACTTTATTGATCTCACACAGGAGAAATTGGTTAACCCATTGTTTTAACCCATTTAACCTATCCTGTTATTAGGAGCAGTGGGCATGCACCCGGGGACCATCTCCGTGATCTTATTGCTTAGGCTTGGTCAGGACCTCAGCTGGAGGATTTTACCTATGGAGCATGTTTTGGGTTGATGGGGGAAACCGGAATGCCCGGAGGAAACCCAGGCACGGGGAGAACATGCAAACTCCACACAGAAAGGCTCGGGCGACCCAGGGATCAAACCCAGACCATGCATGCAAACTCCATACAGAACACACACAGAAAGGGGCCGGTCTAAGCCAAAAATGCCAGGGCTGTTTTTTTTTTTGTCCCAGTCCAGGCCTGGGTACTGCTGTTGTGCACTGTGTTACCATGGTAACTGCTGAACATTCCACCACAGACAAACATTCAGTACACCCCCAGCGTGATGTCACTGAAAAGTATTAATATGCAACATTTGGGGGACTTGAAAATGTGTTTTAAATGGCAATGAAACAGTCCTAATTTTTCATCGCTCTGAAACCAATGGATTGCTTTGCCTAGAATGTTCCACAGTATGTCATCAAACATATTTATCTCCACAGAGACAAGCAGGTGATAAGTTACAGGTCAGATCTGTGAAGAGTCAAGCTCATTCACACTGACAATTTATGTATTTCAGAGTATTTATACAATTAAAATGTTTGTAATTTAATAAATGCATGATTGTTTTATTACCTTCAGGCAAACAAATAACATGCAGGTATCAAACCCTCAACCAGAAAAGTTACACAGTGAACATTTAAATTGAAATGAGGCCAGGGCATTGTAAAGGTAAGATTCTGAGATATGATTTTGTGATATTTACGGAGATAATGTCAGGACATGTTGATAATTATCAGGATTAATTATAGCTTGTTAAATTCAGGATCACACTATTTTAATGTGTTAGTCTAATAGAGCACTCAAAATTGCTTTTCAAGTTTGTGCAAATATATTCACTATTGGATTGGAGGTAAGAGCCATAGCTGACCTGGGGCAGACTGACAGAAGAGAGGCTGCCAATATTTGCTAAGAGCCTGAACATGTGTCATACATAGGCAAGGAGCTGGAATTGAACCTTCAACCCGAAAAAGGGGATTATTACAGTGCTGTGTTTTAACTACTAACATATATTTAGCTCTTCGTGTTACCTTTTATTGTTTTGAAATGGTATATTTGCAGAAAAAAACATAACATGTTTAATAAGCTTCACTTTCATTTGTTTTTGAGTTTCCCGTCCATTCACTCTTGGTGCTAAGTCGCTCCCCCTTCAGAGCGCTACCACATACAATCGGCGCACATTCCACTAATTAAACTACTGTATACTGTATCAGCTTTGTGAATTTAGTGTAGTTTTTCGTATAATTATGGAAATTTGCCATGTGGGAGCTTGTAGGCTGAGAATTGAACACTGCAAATTTCTTTGATCTGGACAGGTATATCATCAGGTTATACATCTTTTTTCAGATTTATTATCTACTTACTAGTTCTGAAACTGCTTAATTCTAGTCTAGAGGGAGTTTATTTTAAGATAACTTGTAAACTAAAATTATCTTGCTGCATGGACAGATAATTTCACAAGTTTTAACTATCGAATAGTGCACAGGAGAGATCAATAAATTACTCATGCATGACATATGAAACCTCTTCAGGCATGTTTTTGATACGGAAACTATGTCATAGCACGGTGGAAAGCTCTAAATAAAAACTTTTTAAATTGTAATGTCACTGGCATATATATTTCCGCCAGAAAACTGCAGAATAGCAATTACCAGCCGGTATTTGCCAGCTCCGTTTAATAAGTTTCACTTTTCCTTGTTTATGAGTTCTCCGTCCATTCACTCTTGGCGCTAATTCAGTCCCCCTTCAGAGCGCTACCACATACAATCAGCGCGCATTCCACTAATTAAACTACTGCATACCCTCTCAGGTTTGTGAATTTAATGTAGTTCTTCGTATAATTATGGAAATTTGCTTGTCAGCTGAGCACTGAACAGGATCGCACTGCTAACTGTAAGGAGGGCTCGAATAGTGCACGGGAGAGATCACTAAATTACTCAAACATTCATGTATGACATATGAAACCTCTTCAGGCATGTTTTTGATAAGGCAACTATGTTATAACACGGTAGAAAGCTCTAAATAAAAACTTTTTAAATTGTAATGTCACTGGCAAATCTATTTCCACCAGAAAAGTGCAGAATAGCAATTACCAGCCGGTAGTTGCCAGCTCTCATTTCAAATAATAGGCCTCTCTCTATATATATATATACAGTCCCCATACATTTGTGCCATATGATTTGTAGCCAGTAATTCTCCAGCGCGTGATGAGACGAGCTAAGTGCCCTGTGTTTCCTAATGGATTACACAGCTTTTAAATGTTATTCAGCAGAACTAATTTTTGCACAGCTCTAAATATAGAAGAGATCATAATTAGATTGACCACGCGAGCGTGAGGCAGCCATTTCCACAATAGGACAAGAATTCACACCTCCCACACCAAGACAATTATCACTCCACCAAGGACCTGTGTTTGGGCTGTTACTCTGCCCAATACCTGCAGAACCCGTGGAGGAGCAGCGCCATCCGGTGGGCATTGGGGGTAGTGTAATCTAGTGTACAGGTCTGGAAAAAAATAAGAGACCACTGCAAAATTATCAGTTTTTTCTGATTTTACTACTTATAGGTATGTGTTTGGGCAAAAGGAACATTTTTTGTTTGAGTCTATAAACTACTGACAACATTTCCCTCAAATTCCAAATAAAAATATCATCGTTTAGAGCATTTATTTGCAGAAAATGACAAATGGTCAAAATAACAAAAGATACATCAAATTCATTTTAAAACAACATAATACTAATGTTTACACTTAAGAAGAGTTCAGAAATCAATATTTATTTTTAATCACAGCTTTCATGCGTCTTGGTGTGCTCTCCACAAGTCTTTCACATTGTTCTTGGGTGACTTTATTCCACTCCTGTTGCAAGAACTGAAGTAGCTCAGCTTTGTGTTTGTGTTGGAATTCAACAGACGCTGGAATGGAATGGCTGTAATACATGTAGAGATGCTGATTTCAGAAAAAAATGCAGCGGCCTCTTATTTTTTTCCAGAGCTGTGTTGACTGCATGTTTGATTTTGGGCTTGACTTTAACTTTACTATACTTGAGGTTTAGCTGGAAATAACTATAACTATATATAATAACTAATAATTATTTGGGTATGAACTAATAATAATACAAATACTAATATTTGGTTAGTTGGAAAATGTATTAAAAATATTAAATCAATAAAGATGTACTTATATCATCTGTGAGCATACTGTTGTTCAAGTGCTCTAGAGTTTACTTACCAGAAAACTGTGAAGCTTTCTTTTAAAAATATATCCTAACTATAATAGGACAAACAGGGCTCTCAAGTTTTGAGCGGGGTCATGCGTGAGACTGCGGGGGGTGCGAGTGAACAATTTTTTCCCGAGGAGCGGGGGGTGGGGGCGCTTGAATTGTGTGAGAAATGCACATCGAATTGTCTCTCTCAATGCGTGAGACTTGAGAGCCCTGCTGTAAATGTTTGTCTAAAGAGCAAACTTAAACTACAAAGCAACTAATGAGAGTTATATAAATGAAGTTATTACCTGGTGGTTCTCAGTTTGTTTTATCATCACCGTTTCCTCGTGTTCAGTCGCTGTCCTTATCACTGACAGGGCAGTGTGCGCTTAGCAGATGAAACTACACTCTACAGTCTGCCCAACAACAGAACAATCTATTTTCTGATTGGCTGATTTTTTTTCCGGGGAGCGGGACGGGGAGGAGGGAGGGGGAGTTTTTTTCGCTGAAAACGCGCGGTGCCTACATAAACTGAGCCACACAGACCGATTTTCTGGGCACAAAAAAAAAAAAAATCAGCTTGAGAAATGCCATGTGTGGCGTGTGAGCGTGTGAACACGTCGAATTGCGTGTGTCACACTCTCAATGCGTGAGACTTGAGAGCCCTGGGACAAATAATAATTATAATAATAATTATTACTATTTTTATTATTATTATTATTAGGGGACAAGCACCGTAGGTGCTAGGCACCCTATTATGTACCTGAAGTGTGTATTATTGTGTACCTTGTAATATTAAAATAAAATAAAAAATAGTGTTTGCTCTGCGTTGCCTAGCGACGTTGCCTAGCAACCCTTTGATCTTTCCTTTGATGTGTCTGGTCTCCTGATTCTTATTATTATTCTATATTCCTTTCACCATGGGAGTCTATGGCAACCCCTAGAACCGTCTGGTAAAAAGTTGTGAAATTTTGCATGCTCATTCCAGCCAGTCTCCTCATTACCCACAGCGATTTATAGGCCCCCAGCCCCAACCGTCTAGCGGCACCAGCAGGTCAAAGTTGCAGGAATTTGTCAATTGTCTAGCAACGCACCTAGCAACCTTTGATCTGTCTTTGATGTGTCTGTTCTGACAGGGTCTAACCCTGTCAGAACAGACCCTGTCAGACTCTGTTAGACCCTGTCAGACTCTATTAGACTCTGTCAGACCCTGTTAGACCCTGTTAGACCCTGTCAGACTCTATTAGACCCTGTTAGACCCTGTGAGACCCTGTCAGACCCTGTCAGACCCTGTCATACTCTGTTAGACCCTGTTAGACCCTGTTAAACCTTTGAGACCCTGTCAGACTCTGTTAGACCCTCTCAGACCCTGCATGTGGCCTACATGAACCTTCGGTGCTTGGCCCCACATTGCTGCTTGCAGCTATATTTATTATTATTATTATTATTATTATTATTATTATTATGACTTTGTTTGTTTTGTTTTGTTTTTTGTTTTTTTTTCTTTCAGAAGATTATAACCTCAACAAGATACAACTTAAATTTGTTCAAACGTGATCACTAAACATTTGATTTTGGGGTTTAAACAAAATAATAAAAACATAATTATTAAATAATAATAATAATAATGGGAGGTGTATTATTTATGTAGTATTTATGTAGCTATAAATAATATACCTCACATCTCATTTAATTGTTAGCCACCTAGCCTGGCCATTTCTAACTTTGTATTTCTTTGTTTGTGTGCCCAGGCTGGAGAATCAGCTGATGACAGACATCCAGACCATCCTCCAGCTGCTCCAGAGACAGCCCACCCCAGGACCCCCCGCCTATAGCACGGTCACAGCCAGCCCCGAGTACCATAAAGCAGCCACCAAGCTCCAGCCTGCCCCCCTGTCCACCAGCCACTTGTTCAGCCATACAGGGGCCCAGGTACCAGCAGACAGCACATGTTCTCTCAGTAACAGTTTAACCATCAATGCTTCAGTTGTTTTAAAAAGTATTTAAAGTAGTTACCTCCTTTCCTGACCAGCCAGAATCACAGTTTGACAAAACCTAACAATGACGAGTGGGTCTGTAACCTGTCACCTGTCTATGAATTCAGAGGGCGTGATTAAAGTTCATGTCAAAACAAATATGGTGGTTTACATGCAAAATGGGGAAAAAACAAGTCAGAGTACTGTGAATCACTTCTATAGAGTTAACAATGGAAGAGCCAAACTCTTATCTCAGGTAAAAGAAGTTACTTTGTTCTGAACGATAGAAGAATTTCTGAGAGGAGGTGTCTTCTGCATTTGAGAAACACATTATACAAATAAGCAGCTGTGGTAGGACCAGCTCAAGTTTTGGACAGAGGTTTTTCACACTCCATGGGAGGGGCTCGGAGTAGAGCCGCTGCTCCTCCACGTCGAGAAGAGCAGCTGAGGTGGCTCTGGCATCTGTTCCGGGTGCGTCCTGGACACCTCCCTCGGGAGGTGTTCTGGGCATGTCCCACTGGGAAGAGTACCCGGGGACAACCCAGGACACGCTGGAGGGACTATGTCCCTCAGCTGGACTGGGAACACCTTGGGGTGAAGGAAGTCTGGGAGTCCCTGCTTAAACTGTGGCCCCCGTGACCCAACCCTGGATAAGCGAAAGAAAATGGATGGATGGTCCGGTTCCAGACCCTTTGGATTCAAACAGAATGTAAAAAGGACTGGCTGGTGAGGCAAGTTCATTGACAAAACAAGAGGTTTTGTCAATGAAATGGATTTAGAAAATATATCTCGTATATATAATCATATTTTCGTGCACACAACAACAACAACAACAACAACAGAGATATTGGTTTAAAGGCACACTATGTATGATTTTAAACAGCTTTACCTTACATTTATTCAATCACAGGTGGTTTTATAGCTCAAAAATACTTAGAAAAACAGACATTCTGACTGTCCACCTCTCCACAGATCTGACCTGTAACTTGGTCTGGTTTGGTGTCCATGAAGATAGAAAGGTTTAATATCCTATTGTGAAATATTACAGACAAAGCAATAACATCTGCATGAAGAAAAGCATTTGACGGACCCTCCACCAGAAAAGCGACCCAATGCAGCTTTAACATTTGCCTTTTCTACGGACTAAACTCGTCTTTCTCGTCTCAGGGCCCGTCTCACAAAGTGGAACCATCAGAAGAACCCAAAGAATCGAGTTTGGCCACAGCATCAGGGGACAGCCTTACCGCGTTGCTGGGACAGGACTTTACCGAACAGCGTCCAGAATCACAGCAGTTACACCCTGTGCCCCACACGCACCCAGCCTTCATCCTCCCCTCCTCCTCCTCCTCCTCATCAGTGCCCCACACCGACGCCCCCCCGCACCCCCACGGACCGGACTCGGACAGCCCTGGCCCATAGCAACTCAAACATGGGCAACATTACTAAGCATAGACTTTGAATCGGCATGCTGGCACAGACATTTGTATCGTTCTTTTGCTTGGTAAATTAGAAGTAAGTTTTTTTTAAATACTCATGCATGTGAATATAATACTGTTTACTGCAGTGATGGAATAATAATAAGTACTGCAGTTTTCAGTATATTAGAGTCGGTTACATATTGTAACAGTAGAGACACTGGAGCTGTCTGGAGAATTCGTAAAGCGTTAATCTGTGTAAATCATCTATAATCTTTTACATCAGATGCCCTATCATGTGAGATTCAAATCATTAGACAGATCCTCCTTGGTTTGTTCTAACGTGTCCCCTCAGTACCATTTTATAACCTAGAACCTGATCTGAAAACATTAAGCCTCAAAGTTATTTATGCAACTTGCAATTTGCAATGGAGCGTCACCACCTACTCGTCTCCATGGAGATGTTGTAATGTAATGTTCCATAATTTAGCAAAAATAATATTAATGCCAAAAATAACCCCGAAAACATGCTTTCTCACTGTGAGTGGGCTTGTCTTTACACAGATCTGACCTGAGATTTGGCCTGGCGATGTGTTCCGCTTTATTCCATAGAGAGAAGATAGGTTTAATGTTATACTGTGGAACATTTCGAACAAAGCAATTGCGTTTCCATGGAGACCAGAGATGTTACGTATTGCAACTTTACAATTCCAACATTGAACAAGCTATGAGTATTTTCTATACATTCTATAGATGAGAATTTTTTTTAAAAATATAAACTAGATCAGGGGTGTCAAATTCATTTTGGTCCGGGGGTCGTATCCAACCAAAGGGGCCGGATCAGAAAACTCATGGCAAATATACCCCAAAAATAGCAGTAAGTCCAAATATTTGTCCAGAGAAATGCAGATCTATTACAGAAGTCTTTTTTATTTGATGAACTCTTTCTTTTACAAAATATTATAATATTATGAACAACCTGAAACTTTAAGAAAAATGCAATTTCAACACAAGCATACAGGTTTTCCATTCACCTTCGTGAACAAATAGGAATTAGTCCATTTTTTGTTTGGAAAATCCTGCACTCGGCGTCCACTTTTCTCATTTTTGACATTTTGCTGATGAGGGTGTCACGGTCAACAGTCAAAACGATGGTCCTTTAAGAGCGTTTGGAAAGAGGCGAGTCTTCATTTGTGCTGCTCTGGTGGGAGGGGCCACGCACAGAGGTGCTGAAGACGCTGCTATGCTAAACTGCGCAGAAAAGAGGTGCAGAAAATTACCAATATTTTAATAGAAAATTAAAATATTATTAAAATATTTAAATAGAAAATCAGCTGAGGGCCAGATTAAAGGTCTTGGAGGGCCGGATCTGGCCCCCGGGCCGCATGTTTGACACCCCTGATTTATACGAAAAAACGTGATCAATTTAATGAGATATTTACATTTACCTCCACTGTAACTGAGAATTGTGCAATCCATAAATGTAATTAATTGATAATATAGCTTTTCAATAGATTCCAAGCCACAATGGGCAGTAGCTTGGTCAACTGACACATTTGCCCACTGACCAGGAGGTTGGTGGTTCAGTCCCCTGTATAAATACTACGTCCGTATGATTGTGAGACGACTTTGGTCTTTTAGGCAGAAGAGCAACTAAACGAAATAATAAAAAAGACACATTTGGGGAAAAACATTTTGTATTTTTATATACAAATATTATAACTGCTTAAACTAGCTACTTATGGAGAAAACTGGGCAAAAATAATTATGATTTATCAAAATATTGTGAAATTTACAATCACTCAAACCTTAAAGAGGGGGTATTATGCAAAATCGACTTTTTGGAACTTTCTACCCTGTTATAACGTTCCCTCATCAAAAACCTGCCTGACGAGGTTTTATGTGTCTCAAATCATCACATTTGAATACATTGTTTTTGGCAAATAAGGCATTTTCAAAACAATAAAATGTAAAATATGTGATGTGTTAGCTGTTAATACTTCATAGACATATAATACTCCCTCTTTGAAGTATATTTTTATATCTTGTAATCCAGATTCATGTTGTCATTGCTTTTTTGCCTATTAGAATGCTAAGCCAATACAAGGTCCACGTATTTAAAGTGTATTATATATTTCCTGCCACTTTTTAATGACGAGGTGTTTGAACCAGATTTTATCATTTGTATGTTTGCCTGTCTTCTCTGACGCGTGACTCAGGGGTTATGGACACTGCACTGCAATAGACACTACTACTACTGCTACTACTACTACTACTACTACTACTACTACAAGTACTACTGCTGTTACTTTCTTCTACAAACTACGTGCATTATTACTGTGCTCACTGATGCGCACCTACTGAATTTCAATAAGCCAATGGGACACATCCTACCTGCTTGTCACAACTGATACTTTGCAGCTTTTGTCGTCAACATTCCCTGGGGGTGTGATGCTAACTGTGGGCACTGCTCTGTCTGAAAAATAAAGCTTTCATCTGAGCTTTATTTTAACACAATCTGACCAGAAAGAGCTGATTTAGTTGGAACTACAACACGTGAAGTTATGTGTTCTGTTAAACAAGTCTCTTACACATAAAATAAATAGTAGGGATGTAGCAAAAATATCAGAAATATTGTGGTATCGTATCATCAAAAGTCTGACAGTAATATCGTGGGTCATCACAATATATCGAATTACAAGTTTATTTGCTTAAATTCATTGTTATGGTGCAACAACAGCTAAAAATCAGGAGAACTACATATACCATGATGCTTTGCTCTATCTCAGTCCAATATAGATGATGAAATAACTGTTACTGAACACCTTTGAGTCTTAATTATTTGGATTATGACAGAAAAGTAGCATATTTATAATTTTGTTAGCCTCGACAAAATATTGCAATAAATATGTGACCAGCCGCAGCAATACCAGTCACAAGTCGCCCTGGAGGCGTTTTGAGTTATTCACAGATTCTGAAAGTGTAGATTCTAAGCTTTCCAACGATGCCTTACACATGAAAATTTGAGAACATTTGAAGAATTTGTGGTCATTTGAAAGCAGCACATCTGAAAACAACGAGCTGAGAAAAGCCGAGATTCTCTAACTCTAGGCCCATGGAGCAGAAAGGTGCTCATTTGCATGACATTAAGATAAGCCCTCCCCCATCAGTGACATTACTGCGGTGTTAGCCTAGTGGTATTAGGGCAGATCAGAATTAGAAGGCACTTTGTGAAAATGGAAATGTTTTTATAACAAAAAGCCCATATAATCATTCAATAATTCAATAATACACAGGATAATATGTTTAGTCAAAGTCATAAAGGCGGAATAAGAAATACACATAATGAATCACCTGACTCTGGATGTATTCTGTTCCTCACCCTTAAGACAAAAAAAAAAAAAAAAACAGTGTATAACAAGAAAACTGCATTTTTTTGTGTCCAAAATTTTGCATTATGCAGTACAAAATTAAAATGTTTGGTAGTCTTTTGGAATAAGATGTAATATGATGCTAATGTTGACACTCAAACAAGCCCCCTGCTTTCAGCTAAATATCTCCCTTTGATGCAGAAATAATATGACCACATGAAAGCTGAATCAGTATTTAAACATGTCTTAAAGTAACAATATATATGAGCGATACATATCGTGAAAACATCGTACTGAGGGATTTGGATATCGTTACATCCCTACTAAACAGGACCATGAACGCTCATTTTGATCACAGACTCCTGAAAATATGCTGTATTAATCAATTTTTCTTAAGTTTTCAGACAATCTTAAAACTTTTTTGATAGTGCTTGCTAATGTGTGCAATGTATCTGCAACTGCTGAACATTCCACCGTAGAGATACATGTAGAACACCCCCAGCGTGATCACTGCAAAGTATCAATACAAGTACAAGTACGATGTTACAGCTGATCAGTGCATGTCTTTTGTATGTTACGACTTCTATTTTGCACTGCGTTTGAGCCCAAAGTAGCACACTATATGAAAAGATGTCAGCTTAATTTTATAGGGTGTAATTATTATTATTAGTAGAGACTTTGTGAAAAAGAATATAACTGTAAATAAGAAGCCTATGAGATGGTTTTGTGCCTATACAAAACTTTCAAATGCAATGTTTTATTTATTATGACTAACCTACACATTTACTAATACATGTCTTTGGTGGTGGAAAGAGTACTGATCATTTGTACTCACCGATTCTCTGGGAGGCTTTAAAACGGTTTTATAGTCCGTACTGAACTTATTTGCTGTAAAGATCAGCCCCGTACAAAATAATACAATCCGAATAATGATGGCGGTGCCCACAACCTCCAGAATAACTTGAAAAAGGTGGACAGTATGATTTAATACAGATGGGAGGCTGCTAAAATTATTGTGGTTTAACTGCAGATTTTTGTTGCGATATGAAATGATCAGGTTCCATAATGTATTTGAGAATTTACCTTTTGGATATTTCTTGGCAAAGTACAGTGTAATCAATAGAAAAAAACTGTCTCTTGGCCCCATCTGGAAGTATGACATTATCATTGACCAATTTGAAACTGCAGACCGAACTTGTACTGTAACCTGTAACTGCATTGACTTTAAATGTAGCGAGAATTATACACATTCAATCAAAAAATACTCCCAAAAATACAATTGCCTAAAGAATGGCTCCATTACAACAACGTGAGTATTTCTAATTAGTCTCTTTCCACCTCTGTACGTCATATAAACAGAGCAGCGTCCGGTACTGTACATTGAACAAAGATACTGTAGGTTTAACTTGAGAATGCCAGAATGAACTTGTATTTTTTCTAGTTTTGGGAACAGACTGGAGAACCTCTTAACAGTAACAGTAGTATATCATGTTTGTTCTGATGCTGTTGGAGCAATAAACAAAGACACATTTACACCTGTGTGATGACCATTGTTGTTTTTGATTGTATACAGTAATCCCTCGTTTATCACGGGGGTTAGGTTCCAGAAATGACCCGCAATAAGAGAAATCCGCGAAGTAGGACATCTTTATATTATACAGTTATTCTACATGTTTTAAGGGTGTAAATACCTCACCACACACACATTATACACTTTTCTCAGACCGGAATTAACCTTTTCTCACATTTCTCTCTCGCTTAAACACTCAAACTTTCATAGATTTTTAACAAAATGTATTACTAGTGAAGCGTGGGGGGAGACACGGAGCACGGAGACATGAGTCACTGGATCCGCAGGAAGCACCGCGCTCATCCAACAGCACTGCCACGTCCTGGGACGCGATGCACACCAACCCCTTGGAGAATGCGCGACACGTGCACCCCTCATCGTGGTCAAATCCATGACAGAGCAGCGTGACCGGCGCGAGGCCGCGTGTACACCGGGGCTGTGAGCACGAGATCGAACCGCGGCACCCGGACCGCGTCCTCTCAGCCCGAGCCACAAACCAGCCGCACGAAACCAGCAAAGAGCGGCACGTGGTGGTTTAATCCTGGTTTAGACCTGGTCTAGTCCCGGTTTAGTCCAGGTCTAGACCTGGTCCAGTCCTGGTTTAGTCCAGGTCCAGTCCAGGTCTAGACTTGGTCCAGTCCTGGTTTAGTCCAGGTCCAGTCCAGGTTTAGACCTGGTGTTTTTGTTTCATTCACACATGTTTAACACAAACCCTGCTTAATTAGCCTGAGTTCAATCAATCAATCAATCAATCAATCAAACAATATTTATAAAGTGCTTTTCATACAAAAATTGTAGCACCAAGCGCCTGAGTTCTTCTGTCAAACTGAAAACACTCGGTTCCACCTTGTGATGTCATGTGCTTCACTGTGTTTTTAAACTCCATACACCTTCACTAGAATTATTTTGATAATTCTACACCAGGAATTGGCACTGTCTACTGAACAAAAGGTAAAATGTAGCTGTTAACTAGGAAACTAAAGGTGGAACAGGATGTTTTGAGTGTTGTGGATGTAGACGGACTAATAATAAAGGATTACTGTGTGAATGTGTGAATGAAACAAAACACAACTCCAGGTATGTTTTTGAGGAGGTAACAGCATTATAACATGGCTAAAAGCTCACAAGAGTAAATTTAGCTTAACCCTAGAACACTTTCGCGATAAAAAGTAACACCATCACTTTTGCCAGGTAATTTTTACCCGATATAATATACCCAACAAAAAGTACTTGTCATAAAAAATAGATCAAAATATGACAACACATGATAAATTAGGGCGATTTTCTTTTATTTTCAACTGTGGTATGTGTAACAAAATGGAAAAAAACAACAACAAAAAAACATAGGAAGACCCTAAAAACATGCTCCAAAATTACTGAGAAATTTGAGAAGAAAAAATTCCTAAAAAATAATAATAATAATATTAATGATACTGGAAACTTGGTGTTTGGTCCACCCATTCCTGGGACATGTGAGACTTTCCTGGTGAAGCACAGACTCCTTGACACACAAACATTTTTTCAGTGTGTAAAAATGACCAGTTGACTAAAATATTGTTTTCACCATAAGAATTCCCCTTGAAATCATCACTTTGTGATATTTATTCATAACCACTGCACTAAATAAAGATAGATACACATTCCAGGACCACTCTTACTTACCTCTTCCTTACAGATGGAGGTCCCTGTGCTGATGGTAATAAATGAATGACTAAACGAGAAAAGTAATACTATACATATGACTATGTTTGTTTCATAATTATCACCAGATCAGGGCAGATGGAGGTTTTGGTGTGGGGAGATGTTCCTCTTCTCGCAGCAGACCTTGTCTCTTTTAATGCACAGCTGAAGACACAAGGCAAAGGGTGGTCCTGTTGTCCGGGGGCAGCCCCTCTCTGGCAGCAGGTTCACAAAAACACCTTGCCACTTTTAATGCATCACATACACTAACAACACAACTTCACATTAGGTTTTAATACCATCAGCACCAATACTTCCAATAAACATAATTTTCATGCAGATATAATAAGTAACACTTTAAGAAATTACATAAATAGTGATAACCAGAGGTAAAACATACGAGCAAAATGATGCCGATGATGATGATACTAATAAGATATCAATAAGATAAGATATATTTTTTTCTTTCTCATTTTTTTCCTGTCTTATTGTAATTGCTCTACACTGTACAAGTATTCAAGTATTGGCAGCCAACCACTGTCACCGGTTAACTGTAAAAACACAAAAATAAGGATTAGTACTAACTTTGGGAGAAGGGGTGGGATTTAATAAGTTTTACTTCTACCCACTCCTTTTTGGGCATGTACATATACGCAAAAAAAAAACAAAAAAATGTATTTGTGTCTATATATTCTTTCTTTTTTATGTTCTTTTTTTGTTGTTTATTTAAATTGTATGACACTGTACATTTTCTGTGCACTACAAGTATCATATGCTCGAAATAAATTACTACTACTACTACATCCTCTTACATTAAATTCATTACATTCTTACATTCCTCTTTCACTATTGCCGGGTGAAAATCACCCGAAAGCCTGTAGGAAAAAGTGGGCTTTGGGGTAGGGAAACATCTACACCTTCAAAGATTCAAAAACAATGGTGAAGCTCCCCAGGGACCCATGACACTCAGAAAAATGCAACATATTGAAAATCATGTAAATACTTTTGCTCGGGTGAAAATCACCCAGGGATAGTGCTCGAGGGTTAAAATAGTACCTTTAAATAACAGTATGACAATGTTTTTTATTGCTCTATGGGTAAGTACCACTTGGGTGAATAACATCATTGCTGCTTGTTATTCACATTAAGGGAGGATAAAACAAGAGTGAAAGTAAAACAAAAAGTACTGGAGCTATGCAACTTTTTAAGCACTGGCTGGAGGTCAGATGCATGATTCCAAGGAAATAGAGAGTTAAAGGGTAGTTGTTAACTTGAAAACTACCACTACATGACATCACAAGATGGAACAGAGCATTTTGAGCTTTGAAAATGTAAACAAACTACTAAGAAAGGATTACTCAAATTATGCAAATGAAACAAAACAACTCCAGGTATGTTTTTGATGAGGAAACAACATTCTAACACGGCTTAAAGTTCAAAAGAGTCAATTTAGTGTAATATTAGACTCAGACACTTAGACAAACTTCATTGATCCACATGGGAAATTATTTGGAATTTAAGGACATTTACGTGGTGAATTCTGTACTTCCAGTGATGGTAAGTCACTGACTTTCCCCCTGGGGGTTGTGGGTTCAAATCCCCCCCGGGCAATGAGCTAACCAGTGTGGGTCCTTGGGCAAGACCCTTCACGGTACTGCCCCCCGGGCGCCGAAAAAAAGATGGCTGCTCACTGCTCCTGAAAAGGATGGGTCAAATGCAGAAGTCAAATTTCTCCCGTGTGTCACTGTGTGTCATTGTGTGTGAGACCAATAAAGGCCAATAGGCCAAGGCTTAATCTTAATCTTAATCTCTTCGCCACTGCATCACTGGACACTGATTAATCTACTTTTCAGTTCAAACATTTTGTAAAATAGGATATGGGTGATTCTCCAACTACAGTCAAATTTGGTCATGATATTTTTCAGAAAATCCAACACATATTTTAAGAAATATTTTGATTTGTTCTACTTCATCACAGTGTGTAGAAACATTAACTGATTGTGGTTGTAATGAAATTACATAAATATAATAAATAATAATAAACAATAACAATAAATAAAGTGATGGAAATGACTGTTGTGGAAATGACAATGTTTAACATTTCTTTAAAATCTCACGACATATTAGCATGCTAATCTCTGTTTTAGAGTTAGCATAAAATATACTCAAAATACACAATATAAAATGACATTTTTCTCATTATTTGTACATTCAAAGGAAATATGAGGTGTTTGGAAATAACGACCAATAAACCTACTCTTGGTTTTGCGAAACTTGACCTTGATTTTGTTCTTGTTTCCCTTCCTTCCATGGAGCTAACGCTGCTATGCTAACATGAGCTCCTGTCACATCACAACTGATGTGGTTCAAGTAGACAAAGGTTTAAAAAAAAAAGTTTAAAGTTACATTTTGTGGTGTACTAATATATCTTTCAACCACATTATATTTTTTTTATTAAAATAAGGAATTTCTGTGCCATTTGTCAATGAAGTTACTGTTGAATCAAATTTAATTTCAGTCTTATGAGGGACTGAGAGTCCAAAACCTGTCCAAGAGACAAAGGACATACAGCAAAAACACTCAATATAAAACCATATTTTATATAATAAAAATAGTAATTCATCTATTATACATTTGTTGTAAGTTTGTCTTTGTGTCTAGTGCAACATGAATAAAAAAAATGACAAACGTGTTTTGTTTTTTCTTATTTCTGCCTGAGACACAAATTCTTTGATAAATATATTGTTGGGAGGTTTTGACTATGTGTAGAGAAACGTTCTTTCCACAAACTTTATGTTACAACAGCACCATCTAGCGGCCAAAGAGGTTACAGCGTTTCTATTGCCCAGAATCGAAACCGAAAGTTTGAATGGTGTTGTGGAAAACGAAAACGCAGGCTTGGCACTGAGGTATAAAGGGTGTTGTCTGCTCTTGAAGTCATTTGGGAGCTTTCCCGACCTCAAGACTACACTGTGTACACGCGTGCACTCTGATCCACCTGCTTAAACTAAAGTAAAGTATGGATTCTAACACGAACGAGGCGAGGAAACGTCTCATTGAAACGTTAAGACCGCAGCTGAGAAGACTTATCAAAGTAGACCAGGTTGTCCATCATATTCATTTTCTAACTCCGGAGCAAAGAGACCTGATCGAAAACCAAAATGGAGAATTTGCGGCTGCGGATAAACTGATCACCGAGGTTCTGAAGGCGTCCCATGTGCCGGGCTGGCACCGGACGTTCGTGGACGCACTGGAGCACGGGGGAAGTGAACGAGCGGCGAAGTACGCGGAGGGTCAGCTCCCCAGTGCACAAGAGGAGGCAGAAAATGATCAAGATGTACAGTTCCTCACGATCCTCATCCCCAGTCTGCTGGAGAAGATGGATGCAGCCGTCGTGTGCGTGGAGTGCTACGCGTCTCAACTTATTACGGACGCAGACATGGACATCGTAAGTAAATCTTTAAAATTTAACAGGCCCATGACGTATCTTAATTTGAGTGTGAGTATTATTGTTTCCATCCACGTTGTAATTGCAGTCGCTCAGCAGAAGATGGCGCACGAGTGCTTTGTATATTATAATCACACTGTAGAACACAGTCTGTGGTCCCACTATGAATGGAATTATATCAGTATGGTTTAGTCCTGGTTTAGTCCTGGTTTAGTCATGGTTTAGTCCTGGTTTAGTACCTGGTTTAGTCCTGGTTTAGTCTTGGTTTAATCCTGATTTATTCGTGGTTTAATCCCGATCTAGTCCTGGTTTAGTACCTGCTTGAGTCCCTGGTTTAGTCTTGGTTTAATCCTGGTTTAGGACTGTTTTACTCCTGGTTTAATCCTGGTCTAGGCCTGGTTTAGTACCTGGTTTAGTCCTAGTTTAGTCCTGGTTTAGTGGTTTAGTCCTGGTTTAGGCCTGATTTATTCCTGGTTTAATCCTGGTATAGTCCTGGTTTAGTACCTGGTTTAGTCCTGGTTTAGTCTTGGTTTAGTCTTGGTTTAGGCCTTACCTATTCCTGGTTTAGTCCTGGTTTAGTCTTGGTTTAGTCCTGGTTTAGGCCTGATTTATTCCTGGTTTAGTCCTGGTCTAGTCCTGGTTTAGTGCCTGGTTTAGTCTTGGTTTAATCCGGGTTTAGGCCTGATTTATTCCTGGTTTAATCCTGGTCTAGTCCTGGTTTAGTACCTGGTTAAGTCCTGGTTTTGTCTTGGTTTAATCCTGGTTTAGGCCTGGTCTAGTCCTGGTTTAGTACTTGGTTTAGTCCTGGTTTAGTCTTGGTTTTACTCCTGGTTTAATCCCGATCTAGTCCTGGTTTAGTACCTGGTTTAGTCCTGGTTTAGTCCTGGTTTAGTCCCTGGTTTAGTCTTGGTTTAATCCTGGTTTAGGACTGTTTTACTCCTGGTTTAATCCTGGTCTAGTCCTGGTTTAGTACCTGGTTTAGTCCTGGTTTAGTCCTGGTTTAGTCCCTGGTTTAGTCCTGGTTTAGGCCTGATTTATTCCTGGTTTAATCCTGGTATAGTCCTGGTTTAGTACCTGGTTTAGTCCTGGTTTAGTCTTGGTTTAGTCCTGGTTTAGGCCTTACCTGTTCCTGGTTTAATCCTGGTCTAGTTCTGGTTTAGTACCTGTTTTAGTTCTGGTTTAGTCCTGGTTTAGTCCTGGTTTGGTTCTGGTTTAGTCTTGGTTTAGTCCTGGTTTAGGCCTGATTTATTCCTGGTTTAATCCTGGTCTAGTCCTGGTTTAGTCCTGGTTTAGTCTTGGTTTAATCCTGGTTTAGGCCTGGTCTAGTCCTGGTTTAGTACCTGGTTTAGTCCTGGTTTAGTCTTGGTTTAATCCTGGTTTAGGCCTGATTTATTCCTGGTTTATTCCTGGTCTAGTCCTGGTTTAGTACCTGGTTTAGTCTTGGTTTAATCCTAGTTTAGGCCTGATTTATTCCTGGTTTAATCCTGGTCTAGTCCTGGTTTAGTACATGGTTTAGTCCTGGTTTAGTCTTGGTTTAATCCTGGTTTAGGCCTGGTCTAGTCCTGGTTTAGTACCTGGTTTAGTCCTGGTTTAGTCTTGGTTTAATCCTGGTTTAGGCCTGATTTATTCCTGGTTTAATCCTGGTCTAGTCCTGGTTTAGTACCTGGTTTAGTCCTGGTTTAGTCTTGGTTTAATCCTGGTTTAGGCCTGGTCTAGTCCTGGTTTAGTACCTGGTTTAGTCTTGGTTTAATCCTGGTTTAGGCCTTATTTATTCCTGGTTTAATCCTGGTCTAGTCCTGGTTTAGTACCTGGTTTAGTCCTGGTTTAGTCTTGGTTTAGTCTTGGTTTAATCCTGGTTTAGGCCTGGTCTAGTCCTGGTTTAGTACCTGGTTTACTCCTGGTTTAGTCTTGGTTTTATCCTGGTTTAATCCTGGTCTAGTCCTGGTTTAGTACCTGGTTTAGTACTTGGTTTAATCCTTGGTTTAATCCTGGTTTAGGCCTTGAATGAAATTATATTAGCAGGAAAGTCCATTATTTTCAAGCACATTACAAAATATCAAAACATAAGGAGCCTGGCTTTCACTGCTTCAGATAATCTTACCAAACGTGCAAATCCAAATCTCACCAAACGTGCGCAGAAAAGCCAAAAAATGTACTGATGTAAGAGTAACAATCGCCTACTTGTATTGGATCTTGTAAGAGTAAAAAGTTGAAAATTCTTTATTTTTCGAGTGCCCGTTTCTGTTCTCTTGCTGTTCTTGAATTGAACATTACAACACTGGAATTTCTCAATGTTTGGATAAATAAAGGTTATTTTATTTTACCATAAGTAACTGTCAAAATACTGTATATAATTTAATGTCAATGTCATTGGAAGGACAAAACATGAAATAATTCAAAAGATAGACACAAAAATGAAACAAAAAAAACTAAATTATATCTGAAGGAGCGGTTTAAGAAACACAGATGTTCAAATAGTTTCATATTGTCACCTTAAACCTTTTGTCACTTGTAGACCAAACCCTTTACTCAAGAAAAAGTGCAGTTACTTCAATAAAAAATATCAATAGTAAAAGTATGCCTTTAGAAAAGTATTCTGAAAAGTACACTTTCTTCAAATGTTCATGAGTCAGTACTTGTGTATTTGTATTTATGTATTTATTTCACTGTAGATTAATGCAGAAAATGAACCAAGGAAAAAAGCTTCAAAACTTCTGTGGAGGATCGTCAAGGGTCCTGACGGATGGTTCTCCACGTTCCTCGATGTTCTTCGTAAAACAGAACACCACGATCTGTACAAGCTCTTCTCAGGGCAGACTCCAGATGAACACAATGGTGAGTAGAAAATGCAGAAATGTATGGGAATTTCCAAATCATTTTTAGCCCGTATTCAGGTGAAGCTAGTGTAGCATGTTTACTTTGGCATTGGATAAACCAGCAATCATGTAGTTAGACTTGATTTTCTCCTTTGAGCCGTGATCTGGCGAGATTTAAACATTTAAAATTGTCCCTCGCATGTAAACAAGGAAAGAACACAGGGTGAGAAAGTAAAACTGCATTTAAAGAGGAACTAAACACCTAAACTCCACGCAAAAACACATTTTAAACAGATGGATGGTTTAGTTCTGGTTTAATCCTGGTTTAATCCTGGTTTAGTCCTGGTTTAATCCTGGTTTAGTCCTGGTTTAATCCTGGTTTAATCCTGGTTTAATCCTGCTCTAGTCCTGGTTTAATCCTGGTTTAGTACCTGGTTTAATCCTGGTGTAGTTCTGGTTTAATCCTGGTCTAGTCCTGGTTTAATCCTGGTTTAGTACCTGGTTTAATCCTGGTTTAGTTCTGGTTTAATCCTGGTCTAGTCCTGGTTTAATCCTGGTTTAGTACCTGGTTTAATCCTGGTTTAGTCCTGGTTTAATCCTGGTTTAATCCTGGTTTAGTCCTGGTTTAATCCTGGTTTAATCCTGGTTTAATCCTGCTCTAGTCCTGGTACTAATCCTGGTTTAGTGCCTGGTTTAGTACCTGGTTTAATCCTGGTGTAGTTCTGGTTTAATCCTGGTCTAGTCCTGGTTTAATCCTGGTTTAGTACCTGGTTTAATCCTGGTTTAGTTCTGGTTTAATCCTGGTCTAGTCCTGGTTTAATCCTGGTTTAGTACCTGGTTTAATCCTGGTTTAGTCCTGGTTTAATCCTGGTCTAGTCCTGGTTTAATCCTGGTTTAGTACCTGGTTTAATCCTGGTTTAGTACCTGGTTTAATCCTGGTCTAGTCCTGGTTTAATCCTGGTTTAGTACCTGGTTTAATCCTGGTTTAGTACCTGGTTTAATCCTGGTCTAGTCCTGGTTTAATCCTGGTTTAGTACCTGGTTTAATCCTGGTTTAGTACCTGGTTTAATCCTGGGCTAGCCCTGGTTTAATCCTGGTTTAGTACCTGGTTTAATCCTGGTTTAGTACCTGGTTTAATCCTGGGCTAGCCCTGGTTTAATCCTGGTTTAGTACCTGGTTTAATCCTTTTCAAGATTGTTTATTCGTCATATGCAGAATCAACACAAGGTCAACAATGCAATGAAATGCTTAGGATCAGAAGAACCGTTGACTCGCTAAGATAGTCAGAAGTACTAATAACATGCAATAATAGTACATGGTAAAAAAAGTGTTGCAAAAGTGCAGGGGAAGAAGTAAACAATATAATAAACAATATAATAAAAATATGTAATAAATAAAATGTAATAAAAATACAAGGTACAATGTACAAAGGTGCAGGTAGGATTAAATCAAAGATCAAATAAGGTGTAAGTAGAGTATTTCACAGATTGCACATAATATGGTGTGGTATAGGTGTGGCATGTGGATTTCGTATTGCACATAGTATGGTGTAAATATTGCACATAGGTAATTGCACAGAATTATTGCACAGGTAACAGTAGTTTACAGTGAGGTAGTGACAAACATGATACATTCATATAGAGCAGCAGCAGTAAACATATGCTTTTTTTTTTTTTTTTCCCTCCCTGGCGGCACGGTGGCTGAGTGGCTAGCACTCATGCTTCACAGCAAGAAGGTTCGGGTTGCCCGGGCCTTTCTGTGTGGAGACTGCATGTTCTCCCCGTGTTCGGGTGGGTTTCCTCCGGGTACTCCGGTTTCCCCCACCAACCTAAACATGCGCCATAGGTGGGGTCCTCCAGCTTAGGGCCTGACCAAAGCCTAAATAACAAAACAAGGTCATGGGGATGGTCCCCGGGTCAAATATAGAAACAACTTCTCCTGTGCGAGATCAATAAAGGTCAATCTTCTAATCCTTGACCACTGTAGGGCGCTTTGTGCTACAATTTTGTATGAAAAGCGCCTTATAAATATTTGATTGATTGATTGATAATGAAAAGTAGTTTAGTGCAGTATTATTGAGAGTTCAGTATTATTTAGAGTATTACCCAGAGTTCAGTAGTCTGACAGCTTGGGGGTAATAGCTGTCTTTGAGTCTTTTTGTGCGTGCTGGCAGGCTCCTGTATCGTCTACCAGAGGGTAGCAGACGGAAGAGTCCTTGTGCCGGATGAGTATGGTCCTTAGTGATGCTGCGTGCCTTACGCAGACCCCTGCTGTGGTAAATGTCCTGGATGGAGGGGAGACTGCTGCCAGTGATGTCCTCTGCCGCTCGCACCACCCTCTGTAGTGCTTTGCGGCTCTGAGCGGTGCAGTTCCCATACCACACTGTGATGCAGCCCGTCAGCAGGCTCTCGATGGTGCACCTGTAGAAGTTTGTGAGGATGCTGGTGTTCATACCAAACTTCCTCAACTTCCTCAGGAAGTAGAGTCTTTGTCAAGCTTTCTTAACCACAGTGTCTGTATGTAGTGTCCAGGACAGATCCTCAGTGATGTGTACCCCAAGGAACTTAAAACTGCTGACCTGCTCCACCTCAGCGTTGTTAATGGAGATGGGGGGATGCTGGTCTACACGCTGTCTCCTGAAGTCCACGATCATTTCCTTAGTTTTGCTGACGTTCAGAGAGAGGTTATTTTCCTGACACCAGCTGGTCAGTGATTTCACCTAGTCTCTGTAGGCGCTCTTGTCGTTGTTAGTGATGAGGCCTAAGATGGTGGTGTCGTCAGCAAACTTGAGGATGATGTTGGAGCTGTGCCTGGCGGTACAGTCATAGGTGAACAGGGAGTACAGGAGAGGGCTGAGAACACAGCCCTGGGGTGCACCAGTGCTGAGGACACGTGTGGAGGAGACGTGGCTGGTTTAGTACCTGTTTTAATCAATCAATCAATCAATCAATCAATCAATCAAACATTATTTATAAAGCGCTTTTCATACAAAAAAAGTAACACAAAGCGCCTTACAGTGATTAAAAACAATCCCACATTTCCTTCCACCCACCCAACCAGCCCCACAGCTGCACACACACATGCTAAAATACTAAGATACATGCTACTACTACTACTACTACTACTACTACTACTACCACTACTACTACCACTGCTGATACTACCACCACCACCACTACAGCTATCCCTGTACTATCACTGCATTGCAAATATGACTACTATATACTGCTATGTGCTAATCCAGAGGTGGGACAAAGTCATTGCTGGGCAAGTCCCAAGTAAGTCTAAGTCTTTTGCACTCAAGTCCGAGTGAAGACCCGAGTCAAGAGTATCCAAGTGCCGAGTCAAGTCCGAAGTCAAAGCTCACAAGTCTCAAGTCGAGTCCAAAGTCCTAGCATTTTAGTTTCGAGTCATTTCGAGTCCCCTTCACAAAGAAATAAAATTTCTACAAATCTTGTTTCCGCATCATTTGTTGTGCAATTTGCCTTGGATGCGGTCGAATGAAAGCAACGTAGATCTACTGTGATTGGATGTTGTGCAAGCCGCGTGCACATGCTCTTTGCATACATTTTCGCAGATTCACAAGTACGAGTGCGGTCCTTATCAACATACTTTTAGAGTTTTTTTTTCATTGAACGTAGCAAGTCATCACAAGTCAAAAGGCCTAAGTCCAAGTGAAGTCACGAGTTATTGATATTGAAGTCCAAGTTGAGTTGCAAGTGTTTGTACATTTTGTCGAGTCGAGTCTAAAGTTATCAAATTCGTGACTCGAGTCTGACTCAAGTCGAAGTCACATAACTCGAGTCCACACCTCTGGCTAATACTGCTAACAAGTAGTATAATTTCTACCTTACCACCACTAATAATGATAATTACTACCACACTAGAACTGCATACTATTGATAGTAATGGTACAATATACCTAAAATCGATCAATCAGTCAATCAAAACTTTATTTATAGAGCACTAATCATACAAAAGTGATTTACAGTGATTAAAAACAACCCACATTTCCTTCCACCCACCCACCCAGACCCCCATAGCCGCCCGACACCACACAACCAAACAACCTGGTTTTTTCCTGGTTTAATCCTCATCTAGTCCTGGTTTAATCCTGGTTTAGTACCTGGTTTAGGCCTGTTTTATTCTTGGTTTAGTGCCTGTTTTAGTACCTGGTTTAGTTTTGGTTTATTCCTGGTTTAATCCTGATCTAGTCTTGGTTTAGTCTTAGGGCCCGTTTACACGAGAACGCTTACGGGTAAAAACGACAAAATATTTTATCAGAAGTGCCTTTCGTTTACACGGTGACGGCGTTTTTGGGGCCTAAAAACGCAAAAATCTGAAACCACCCTCCAGAGTGGAAAAGTTAAATACGCTCCGCTGTAGCGTCTCCGTGTAAACTGCCCAAGACGCAAAACTGGTCAGATCTGCTCACGTCAGTACACGTTTACGTCACATAGATGCGGCAATACAATGAGGAGGACCACCACTGGCCCCTTATTCCGGCTCCAGCGCACCGGTGGCTCCACCGGTCCTGAGCACCGGTGGAGCCGCTGGAGCCGGCCCCTTATCCCGGCTCCAGCGGGTCGTGAGCACCGGTAGTTGCGTGCCGCCGCGCCTCGCGCACGGACCGGACGGGGAAGTTGCCCCGGCTCCGGTATACTTGGTTCGAGACCCCGGGGCGGGGGAAGTCTCTTACGGGCAGCTTTGAGAAATAGTGTCTGACGATAGCCGGCCCCCGCTCGGTCCGTGGGATTAGGGGGCCGTGATAAGGCCACTGGGAAGGATACAGTTCGTCTCGGTCTCACCTCCGAGGGGTCAAGCGCGAGCGGCCCGCGCCGCACCGAGCTACCAGCACTCGGACCCGCAGTGCCCAGGAGCCGTCTGACGTGGGTAGAACCAGACAGGGGCCCTGAGATGGCGGGTCACGTATGCCCATCGTTCGAGCTCTTTAAGCGGGCTACATAGTCCGCTAATGTCATGCGTTAGACTTCCACACTTGTGTAAGGGGAGACCCCACAGCCGGTACAGTCGTGGTTAGAAATGTAACTTGACGCTGTTGTGATGTTTTTTTTGTTGTTGTTGTTTGTTTTTTTTTCAGTCCAGCGCCTCCCTTCGCTGGCTTTTGCGTCCACTTTTGCGTCTTCGTATAAACGCGGATAAAAAATTGAAGACGAGACGCCACTTTTGCGTCTTCTGTTTTGATCGTCGCCGTATAAACGTAGCCTTAGTTTAATCCTGATTTAGGCCAGATTTATTCCTGGTTTAATCCTGGTCTAGTCCTGGTCTAGTCCTGGTTTAGTCCTGGTTTAATCCTGATCTAGTCCTGGTTTAGTCTTGGTTTAATCCTGATTTAGGTCTGATTTATTCCTGGTTTAATCCTGGTCCAGTCCTGGTTTATTACCTGGTTTGGGCCTGGTTTAGTCCTGGTTTAGTCTTGGTTTAATCCTGGTTTAGTCCTGGTTTAGTACCTGCTTGAGTCCATGGTTTAGTCCTGTATAGTCCTGGTTTAGTTGTAGTTTAGTGTCTAAAGGAAAACAATACTTCAACTTTGTGAGTAACATCACTGAGTCTTGTAATGTTAAAAAAAACAACAACATATTACTTGATAATGTTTAGTAAGGAACCGATTTTAATGAACTTTAAGTAAACTGAACTAATCATTTCTTGTAAAGGAGGGTTTACAGTGCAACTTCCCAAAAGTTGGTATCTACTTGGCCTTAACAGTATTTGCATGTCATTTGTGTTTTTTGTTTTTTTTTGTCCTTTAGCTGAGAAGGAGCCCTCACACGGAGATGAGCCCACAGGAAATGAATGTCCTGCTCTAAGTCCAGCCAAAGATGTAGATTCAGCTCAGACCAACCCCCCCTCTGAAGAATCAACAGGTGAATCCACAGATTGTGTTGCCATATTTCAAACTTAATTTTAATACTAATAATAATAATAATAACACATCTCTAATAGTCACTTTTATAACAACATTATTTTAAATGTCACTGAAACTCAAAAAGGACCAGAATTAGGAAAATGCTAAATACTTGTATCCCTATAAACTGTGTATATAAATGAACATTGCTAACTCGCTAGCCGGTGCGTTCCAAATAGGAAGTGAGCATGGGGGCACTTCCGGCTCAATCGACTCTGGCTTTAATTGACTTTATATTGAAAAATTGTCACCCCTGTTTCTGTAACTGCTGCAGTGAGCCTCGTCATTTTGGTTTTGGGAGCCTCGTGAGCTTCATCCCCAATATGCCACAGTACCTTTTTCCTTTCTTTCTTTCTTTTTTGTTTGTTTGTTTTTGCCAACAACTGCATTTGTTTACATTAGCAACTAGTACCGAAATGTCAACAGGTGGCAGGCTATTTATTTATTTTTACTAGGGCTGTCAGTTTAACGCGTTAATCAGATGGATTAATTACACTGCAAATTAACACATCATAAAAATTAATGCAATCAATTATGAGTGGCAATTCAATGTACGCGCATTTTAAATTTGGCGTACGGCGAGCAAATTGCTGCCAGGGCCTTTGAACAGCAAGTTTATTTATAAAAAGAATGAAGACGGGACAATCAACAAGAACGAGGTGATTTGTAGCTTTTGTAAAAAACAATTTTCCGATCACCGAAGCTGCTCCAGCCTGACAGATCATTTGAACGATAAATGTCCCATTGTTACCGGTCGTGGTTTGGTGCACTTCGCCAAACCACGCTCGCAGAATTTGGGAAACGAATGAGCAAAGCGACCAAAAAATTGACAAACTCAATCACAAAGTGGGTTGCCTCTCTCTCTCTCACGAGATTAAAATGTGATTAATTAGTTGAATTAATTACAAATCCTTTAATTAATTAGATTTATTTTTTTAATTGACAGCACAAATTTTTACATATAATTTTATTTGAACTCAGGCAAAGAGAACAAGTGTTTACCATATTGGAACACACTAGGGGATGTAGCAACATAAAAATCAAATACAAAATAAATAATAAATAGATTACAATGCAGCAATTACGCGGAGCTTCATTTCAAAACAATAGAAATTTTGAAATCTTGTGGGAGGTGGGCGTAGCTGTCGTTGGAGGACTATTTTCTCACGTGTCTGGCAAAAAACGCTAGTGTCAAAGTCAGTTAACTTATAAATTGCAAAATATGTTCAAATTCCAAAAATCGTTTCACATGACCAAGCCCTTCCTGTGATCCATGATTTATTTGTCATGTCCATAAATACTTAGTTTGTCCCTCAGAGGTTGCTGTAGTTGTATTGAACTGAAGTTTAAACTTGACGTTGATTGTTTTTCTTCATTAAGCTCTCATTTGCACATGCAGCATTTAAATGAGCATCTGAAGCAAATTTTCGGAAGAACAAATACCCAGAATATATTTGCATGGAAAGGAAGGCTTAATGTTGTCATGTTTGTAAGTCTGCTTGCCACGTGAAAATTAAAAAAAAAAAAAAGTATGATTAGTGTTGATATTGCTTATATTTTTAGTTTTAAAGGTCATATATTACGCAAAATTGACTCTTGTAAGCTGTAAGCCATGTTATAATGTTGTTGCCTCCTCAAAAACATCCCAGGAGTTATATTTTGTTTTGTTCAAACATGCCTGAGTAATCCTTTTTTATTAGTCTGTCTACGGGCCTGTTTACACGAGAACGCTTACGGATAAAAACGACAAAATATTTTATCAGAAGTGCATTTTGTTTAGACGGTGACAGCGTTTTGGATGGCTTAAAAACGCAAAAAACTGAAACCGCCCTCCAAAGTGGAAAACTTGAATACGTTCCACGTTTTCGTCTACACTGCCCAAGACGCAAAACTCTCAAATCTGCTGACGTCGCGTACGTGTTTACGTCACATCGGTCCATATATAAGTGTACTTTGTTTCCACACCTTGTTGCGCCATCGTTGCTTTGTAATAATAATAATAATAATAATACATTTAATTTATTAGGCGCCTTTCTGGACACTCAAGGTCGCCTTGATACATAGTTAAAACATAACCTTACTAAAACATAACATACATAGTTAATATACATAGTTAAAATACAAACAGTTAAAAACAAACAGTTAAACATTTAAACAGTTGTAGTCTAACGTGGTCTGAAGCAATAGTTGAACTTCTTCGTCTGAACAAATTTTTTTTTTGCTAATGGTAGCCTTGCCTGGAAGAATCCATGACTCATCGCTGTACCAGCGAGTGAGTCTGGTAACGCTTGGTCCAAAATGCGCTGCGGTTGCGCGTAGACAGACAGCTAAGTGAACCAATCAGAGATTGCGCCATCTTGATTCAAAACTGAGGCGGAACTTCCGCTGCCTAAGAGTGACTTTGCGGGCAAAGGCGGGGGCACTGACGTCACCATCTTTGAACGAATCAGAATCGCGGAGTCCGTTTGTAACCGGAGGAGCGAGGGTGGAGCGATGGTGTCCAAATGGTATCGCGGTGTATAGGAAATACAGAGAGATATCATTTGGCTGGCCAGGTAAATGGTAGCCATGTTTTGTTTTGCTTTTCGCGGCGCAGATGAGAAGAAGGAAGATTCTACGCATGTGCGCGGACATAGAGATCATGTATCACAGCACCACCTAGCCGCCTGGCATACATACCCAATCCAATTCCACACACGTTTGCATCACCGTATGCACGCAGATTTCCTCCTGAAAACGCTCGTCTAAACGCGGAATAAAAAGTGAAGACGCAATGCCACTTTTGCGTCTTCTGTTCAGACCGTCATCATATAAACGTAGCCTTAGTTTTCAAGTGAACAACTCCTTTTGCCTTTGGTTCAGTAGAGGTTGGCTGGAATTATCCAAATGATTCTAGTGAAGGTGTATGGACTTTAAAAACAGTTTTTTTAAAAAGTTTTTTTCTATTTGAGAGAAGAACTCAGCCTAAATATGTAGGATTTCTGTGTTAAACATGTGAATGAAACAAAACACAACTCCAGGTGTGTTTTTGAAGAGGAAACAACATTATAACAGAGACTGGGAAATAGCGTAACACGGGCCTTTTAAACGCTTTACTTCCTGCAGCCATATTGGTTCATGTAAACAAACGGAAACTCCAGAGGAAACATGCATGAACTGCCCAGATATCAGTATTAAACCGTTTTTGGAAAAATAAAATCACGTTTCTGGTGTTAGATTTAAAGTCAGTGAAAAGCCATATAAAACAGTTTCATAGATTTTATAGAGCCATTATATGCCCTGAGTGACATTAGCATTGCTAGCTAAGTGTTTTGGGGAATTCTTCTAATTCCATAAATAATAACAGTACCCTTACAATTAGCATATAACCTTGTATACTAATTTAACACTGTCATGAAAAAGTATTACTATATCTACTACGCCCTTCTTTATACGTTTCTGGAATCATCACGTTATCTAAAGCTGCACTATGTAACTTTCCTGGTCTGTCATCTGCTTGTCTCCAGTGAGCTGTTGTTGCCTTGCCTGGAATGTTCCACTGTTACACACAAGCCAAGTTACAAATCAGATCTGTGGAGAGATAACCCCTGCTCTCACTAAGGGCCCGTCCACACGACAATGTTTTTTGGTGGAAACGGAGAAGATTTTATTCGTTTTTTGAAAATGGGTTCCAGAATGAAGAAATCTGAGAATGCCGGGGTCGTGCTGACGTGTGGACAAGCAAAACACAGCGTTTGGAAAACGATAACGTAGAGCTCGGCGATATGGCCTAAAAATAAAATCTCTGATTTTTTTTTATACAAATCCGATTTCCGATTTTAATCGATTTTTCTCTACCCTACTCAAAAACAAATAACAGATGACAGACAAATGGCTCAAAACAATGCAACGTACTGAATCCGGGCTTTTCCACAGTATATATGGTAGAGGTGGCACGGTTCATGAAAAACCGACGAACCGTTCGGTTCGCTTGTCACGACGAACCGTTCGGTGCGCACCTGACGGTTCCGGGCATGCGCAATGTATACTTGCCTCTGGCATTTCACGAGAAAAATAAATGAGTGCGGTAAATAAAGTTGGATAGAAATGGCAAGTGAGAGTGGAGATAGCGGCAAGGACATAGAGGATGCACCAGTGTCATTTAAGTCCGGTGTCTGGGGAAAAGCGGAAAGTCACGGACTCCCCCCCTCCCACGCCGCCACCGCATTGAGGACGGATCTTATACACTATCAGGGAAGCTAACAGGAGGAGAGAGGCGGTAAGTGAGGCATGGATTGATAGGGTGTTTTATAAAGTTTAACCTGCCCTGTGATACACGTTACACGTGCTCGCTCGCTCGCTGACGTGCGGTGTCCGCAGCTCCAGACGGAGCGCGGCTTGCACACTGGTAGAAGCTTAATACGAGACACGTACTTTTGTTTCTGTTTCTTCAATATCTAGTGAAAGGGTTTTTTCAACAGCAGGTGACATAGTTACTGCCACCAGATTGGAGAGATGGTTCCAATAATGGGCTTAAAGTCATGTCAAATTCAGATTGTGTGATTATTACATTGTATTAAGATTTTATATTACATTAGATTATTATATAATCTTATAACCTTTTTAATGTTATATCCTGTTATTGTGGATTATTAAAGGCCCCATGACATGGTACTTCTTGATGCTTTTATATGGCTCCTTAATGGTTCCCTAATACTGTAAATGAATCCTTCTTCAAAATCAACACTCTCAAGACTCTTATCTCAAGAGAGATAAGATGAGAAAGAGTCATAAATGTCACTGTGGAACAGTCCATTATGGGCGTTGTTGCTTGAATGCAAATGAGGGGGACAGAGATGGCCTATAGTAGCGGGTGGGGGCGTGGCCAAACTCTCCACTCTTTCCTTTTCAGCTGTGCCCTGTGCGCTCTGACCCACTTCCGTGTTTTTGCGCAGAGGGAGAGATGAGAAGCGTTCCATTGAAAAATAAACACATTTCCACAGAAAATAAAATTAAACCACTGCTGTTTCAAATATCCACAGGCTCAGATAAAGGACTTCCGAGCCTAGAAACACTCGCAAGTTCCTCCAGGCAAATAAAAAAACGCATTTCGCATTGCGTAGCTCCTCCGCAGTCCAAACTCTCTGGGCGTGATTTACAGAGACGCTGAGTAGAGACAGACGGGGGTGGAACTGCATTTGCATTTCATTTTTCGAGCTGACGTCAATAAGTTTCCTTGTTCAAAATCGCCCGTTTGAGCTCTGATTTTTTGTAACGCAGAAAAGGATCGCAAATGCTCAGTTTAGACATTTCGCAACTTTTAACCATGGGGGGGGGGGGGGGGGGGGCCTAAAGAGGGTAGGGGAGCTCACATTAACGTTCAAAAACCTCAAAAAGTGAAAATTTCATGCCATGGGACCTTTAAGATAAATGGATATAAGGTGTATTTTGAAAGAAACCAAGAACCGTACAGAACCGAAAACCGTGACCCTTAAACCGTGATACGAACCGAACCGTGAATTTTGTGAACCGTGCCACCCCTAATATATGGGCACCATGTCTTTTACAATATGCATCATGTTTTTGGTAAAACATACAACAGCATGTGTGATTGCCTTCCGTCGTGGGCCGTGCTTATTATACTGCAAACAGCTCGAAAATGTTTTAGGGACTGGACGGTGGTTATTTTCATTCCATTCGGACCTGCACTTCTCCCATTCCGTTGCGTGCAACAGCTTTCTGCACTAGGATAAATTTGTCATGCTGCAACAGGTTTTGAACAGACCTTACAGCGAGCACTCATTTTTTCTAAGTCCGACGCAGGAAAACCGAACCAGTTCCATCTAACAGATGTACACCACCTTTGTTTGGTACAAGCTCCGGCTTTCCCTCACTTGCTAGCTGCGCTAGCTCGTACAATGTTTGGGTACGCCCCACTAACTTACCCCACTAACTTACTTAGTTCCGCTCGCATGTAAAAAATAACTAAAAAATCGATTTTCATTTAAAAAAATCGGCCTGCGCAGGTCTACGATAACGTCATGATGCCGTCATCATCACTTGACCAGAAGAGAACCCTGCGCATTTTGCTGGTATGCGCATGCGCTCTTTGTAGTATTGCATTTCCTGTGGCTCTGGCGGTTTCCTGTTTACAGCGCCACATATCGGTGTGGCATATGTATTACACAGTTTTCACTCAGAGCTCCGTTTTCATCTGGATGCGAATATTTACTGATCTGACGTGTGTGGAGGCGAATTTTTTTCAGCCCGCATAAAAAAAAATCCAGGAGCGTTGTCCTGTGGGCGTAAGAATGCATGCATTTTAAGACTTTATTTAGCAACAAAAACAGATGTAATTGAATTGCTTAATGTCTTACAATGGAAAATACCAGGTAATGCACAATATCTCCATGGAAACAAACTTAAAAAAAAGTGACACACTGCTCCTTCACCTGCATTTATATCAAAATACAGAGGAAAAATTCCATAAAATTCCATATTTATTTTACTATTTCAGCAACTTTGTGAAGAACATAAACTAATATACTAATATAAATTGTGCGGTAGATTACTATGGTTACGCTGACTTCCTGTTCCCATCAGTGAAACCCAATCCTGTTTTCATTCCATTCACCTGCGCTCTGAGCCGGAGCAGAGCCGAGCTAATTCACAGTGATGGCTGCATGTAAACAGTGCACACAACAGAGAAAAATGTGCCTGTTTTAAATTAGATGGACAAAAATGAGAACAGGCTGTGCTGACGTGGAGCTGCGGTTGTCAAAAGTGTCGAAAATCAGATATTATGCTAAAGCTAATATTGAAATCAAATACCCCTTTGAGCAGGTATCGATACTAAAAAAGTCACAAAAATGAACCTTAAAATGAACCTTTCACATTCAAACACAAAATTATACTAGTCAATATAAAAAATTCAATATGACGTAGACATTTCCAAAACTTCTACATTGTGATTTGAATGAAAAAATTATTTTACTGTCCTTTTTATATTTAAATTTGATCATTTTATGTTGTCTACTTAAATTAATATCTAATTTCAATATCAGTTTTACAATCGATTACTGGGTCTGGGTCTAGATTTTGTGGAAACCTAAATCCTTATCTGAGCTAATATTGACGTCTTTATTTCTTATACTATTAAATTTTTGCCTTTTGATTTCAGATTTGTACAAAGATGAAAACGCCGAATCAGAGCAACCAGCCAAAGATGGAGGCGAGTAACAAGTAACTTCACCTTTTATAAACACACCGGAAAATCATAAAGTAAAAATATGATAACTCTTTTTCTCTTTTGATTACACACACAGATATTTCAAAATAGTGACTAAGTAGGTCTGTCGAGGGAGTAGTTGGACATAAAATTCTTTAAATATGTATTAAATTCCACAGATCATTTCATATGGCCAAGCCCTTCCTGTGCATAAAAAATCCCCAACATTTGTCATGTCCATAAATATTTAGTTTGGCCCTAATTTTTTCTTTATCTTTTAATTTCATATATATTTAAACAATTTTATGCCTCGACTGACCTACTCTGTCACTATTTTGAAATATCTGTGTCCGTAATGAAAAGAGAAAAAGAGTTAATTTTTTTAAATGCATTTTGACTTTATTTTGACTCCGAATCAGTTTGTGTTTTTTGAGAACCCTATGCTTATTTTCTAACTAAATCACTGATACTTTGCATTGACATTACGCTGGGGGTGTTCTGCATGTACAGCTCTGGAAAAAAATAAGGGACCACTGCAGTTTTTCTGATTTTACTACCTATAGGTATGTGTTTGGGCAAAAGGAACATTTTTGTTTGAGTCTATAAACTACTGACAACATTTCCCCCAAATTCCAAATAAAAATATTAACGTTTAGAGCATTTATTTGCAGAAAATGACAAATGGTCAAAATAACAAAAAAGATACATGTTTTTAGACCTCAAACAATGCAAAGAAACAAGATCAAATTCATTTTAAAACAACATAATACTAATGTTTACACTTAAGAGTTCAGAAATCAATATTTGGTGCAATAACCCTTATTTTTAATCACAGCTTTCATGCGTCTTGGCATGCTCTCCACAAGTCTTTCACATTGTTCTTGGGTGACTTTATTCCACTCCTGGTGCAAGAACTGAAGTAGCTCAGCTTTGTGTTTGTGTTGGAATTCAACAGACGCTGGAATGGAATGGCTGTAATACATGTAGAGATGCTGATTTCAGAAAAAAATGCAGTGGTCTCTTATTTTTTGCCAGAGCTGTATATCTAGGACGGAATGTTCATCAGTTACTATGGTGACACAATCGCAAACACTGCCAAAAAATTGGTTTAAACACATTTTCGGGAGCCTGTGATCATTGCAAGCGTTTATAACCCCGTTTATGTGTTTGATTTTACACAAAAGGTGAGAGTGACTAATTGAAGTCTCACTCACCTGTAATTCCAACTAACTCAGGTCTTTAGGGTCAGATTGTGGTAAAACAAAGCTCGGATTAAAGTCTAAACAGAGTAGACTTTAATTAGACTTTAGTTAGAATACTATTATTATTATTCCTTCTTCTTTGATTTCAGATTTGTACCAAGCTGAAAGTGCTGAACCCGCGAGCAGAGAACCTCCCAAAGTAGGAGGTGAGTAGACGGTAGCTTCGCCCATAAAAACACACCGGAGCAGAGCTGTACGTTTAACCCGTTAGACGCCTCATACTGTTGAAGTATAAAGTCTTCTTGGAATGCGTTGCCATTGGAAACGCTCTCCATTTTCCAGGGTTCTTGGCTCCCCACAGTAAAGGATATGTTTCCATGTGTGTTGCGTGATTGGGCACAGGGAGGTTTCTGGGGACGGAGCGTGGCCAAGGCTGCAAACTCAAACCACATGCCCAACACTGTAAAAGTATAAGAGCAACATAAAAGTGAAACGTCTGCAAATTGTACCGGCTTTTGATTTGAGGGAGTAAGGGGATTGTAAAATGACTATCAAAGAGTGGACACACCTGACGTTTGGAGAATAAAGTTGGGAAATAATCCAGTACTGATGTTATACTGTTATGCTGTTGCTACATATGTACAGTTGACAATGGGAGCACATTAAGATTTTCATTGCAAGTATACAAATTCTTTGTTACAGTTTATGGTTTTAGGCTGTGATTGCACTATAGCAACGTCACTTTTTGTTTCGTTTTGAGCCACAGCACTTAAATAAAGGTGCATTGCGTGACTTTTCTAATGGACAGCCCCTCACCCCTCAAAATTTAATCAATGAAAGTCAGACATTTCTTTTGAACCATGCTTCAACAGGATTATTTAAAAAAAATAAATAATAATAAACGCATGAAACAGACCTGGACAAAAATGATGGTACCCTTAACTTAATATTTTGCTGCACAACCTTTTGAGCCAATCACTGCAATCAAACGATTCCTGTAACTGTCAATGAGACTTCTGCATCTCTCAGCAGGTATTCTGACTCACTCCTCATGAGCAAACTGCTGCAGTTGTCTCAGGTTTGAAGGGTGCCTTTTCCAGACGGCATGTTTCAGCTTATTCCAAAGAATATTCCAAAATATTAAGTTAAGGATACCATCATTTTTGTCCAGGCCTGGTTCATGAGTTATTTTTTTTAAATAATTCTGTTGAAGCATGGTTGAAAAGCAATGTCTGACTTCCATTGGTTAAATTTCATAGAATTTTTATTTATTATTACTTTTGTCAGATTCAGGTTATTTCTGTGAATAGTTTTTCTTTCATTAAAGGGACAGTGTGTAAGATTTTTACCCGTTAATTATCGAAATTGAAGATACCCATTCAAAAATACAGTGTTTTCCAAGCCTTTTCACTTCCATCATGAAATCAAAGTATTCTGTTGGACTTAGATATACCTGCATAAAAGGGGATCTTCCCCATATAGAGGCAGCCATTTTGATTATGAGAACCGCAGAAGGACATTTGGGCTCCGCCTTCACCTTCGGCAAGGCTCGTGGTTTTCACACAACGAGATAGTACGCGTTTGGATAAACAACGACAAGCATGTTGCCGGATCACACGTCGTAATGGATCTAACACGTGTTTTGGACTAAATTGTTTTACTGGATTTTATTCGCTGGATCCTTACGGACAGATTGAGACCAAGCTTATGGTGAAATACTGAGTTTGACCTGTCCAGAGCTTTCAAGGTAAGCAAAGTAACAAATTTCGTTTTCTGCTTTTCCGTATAAAAGCCCCATGTGCTCGGGGAGTGATTGTTGTGCCGGGAAATGAATTGCATAGTCAAGAAGATGAGACTGTAAGGTTTCATTTGATGTGTAGATTGTCATGGTACACGATCAGGAATGTGTGCTCTCATGCGAAAAGAAAAAAAAAACAGTGAACGGGACCGCGTTTTATTTATACAGTAGCGCCGGGTGTGCTTCACGCGTTCGTGCGCTGGTACGCGAGCTGTCCGCGTTACGGCGCGCCCGGGTGACCCTCGAGGTCTGCCGTAGCTAAAACAGGAAGCGCAATAGCCACCATCCACCTATGCGCCACGAATCCTACACACTGTACCTTTAACCGATGGGTGCCAACAATTTTGTCCACGTGTGTATTTATTTCAAGGGAGACAACTTTAAGAGACATTACAGGTCAGAGTTTCTTATTTATAGAAACTCCCCTAATGAATGAATGCTAGATATATGTGTGTGGAATATACCATGGAGACAAGAAGGTGATGGACCCTCCACCAGAAAAGTTGCTCAGTGCACCTTTAAGGTCATTTTCACACATGTTTGTGCGCTCTGTGGACTGAATCAGTGTGCATTAGTTCCATTTAGTTCGGTCTTGTTCACATCATTCACCCCAAACTCTCCACCGTGAGCCATGTGAGTCCATCATCTGATCACCAAATGTATTTGTTTAACAATGCACCTCAAGCGGACAGTGGTCTTTTCTTTCACCTGTGGATGAACATACCATGAGAGCTGTACGCGTTTGTGAATGAGCTTTTTAAACTACAAGCAGACAGACCCATACTCACCTGCAGACAGACCCAGACTCACCTGGGTAGACAGACCCAGACTCACCAGGGCAGACAGACCCAGACTCACCAGGGCAGACAGACCCAGACTCACCTGGGCAGACAGACCCAGACTCACCTGGGCAGACAGACCTGGACTCAGGCAGAGGAACAGGCAGAGATGTGATACTGTTCAGTTGATCAAATGTCCTTATTCATACAAAAATTGAGCCTGAGTATACGGATGAGGAGGTATTAGAAAGAAGGAAGCAGAGACAGTTTGAGGAGGAGCGCACCAGAGAACAACAAGCAACAGCCCGTCTACGAAAAGACAGTACCTGGTGGTGTTTATGTGGACATTTTATGTCGATGGCAACAGAGGAAGAATGCCTTTGCTGTCTCGAGTGGGATTTGCGGCCTGGAGATGAACGTCTGGGTGATGATAACAGAAATCTGTGTCTGTCAACTCTGGAGGATATTTGTGCCATGATGAACCGTGGTGTAATAGAAAATTTATTTCTTGTTCCGAAGATGAGTTGGAGGAGCCAGCCATAGCCAAACCTCTGTTCTCCTGCAGTCATTGGTATCCCAGTATTTCCCAGAATCGCTGCCCTTCTTTCTTTTCCTTTGCCGGTAAAAAATCGTCCGGACTGAAGTGGGTACTGCAAACACGATGGTCCAAACGTCTTACAGCTTTGCCTTTCATGTTTGGGATCCATTCTCAAAGCAATTAGCCACAGCTTCAATAACTCCGGATTGTAATGAGGAAGCGTGTGAAAGCTCAACTTCGTCCAAGCAATCATTTTGTTTTCACAGCCAGGATAAATGCATGTTCGCACCATTTTCTCAAGCGGAGATGTTTACTTCTTAGCTTCTTTCTGACTGTAACCGAGAGCTCAGAGCGCAGTGTTATCGCAAATCAGCTGTGAATGTGTGCGTGCGCGCTGTCCACGGTGACGTCATCTAATCGAAACCATAGATGGTATTGGATTACAGGCCATTTTTGACACAAGGCAAAAGTTTACACTGACACAATGAGCTTCTGTAATTTAAAAAGAGCTAAAGTTTTTGTTATTTGGTGACCGCAACGTCGTGCCCCGACCACTCACGTTACGGATATCGCTCAACTAAAAAATCTCCGTAAATGCTCCAAATGACACCAAAGTGCTATGGGTGAGTTAATCACATTGTTTTATTACCAAAATAAGGTTCAGATTGCTAAAAATGTTACTATTCCTTTAAAGTTTTTATTATTATTAAAGTATTGAAGTAATCAGAGAATAAAGTGTGGAAAAATATACCTTCATAAAAATAAAAGGTCATGATGACAGAAGCCAGGAATCAGTAGGATAGTAGTATAGTATAGTATAGTATTTCCCTGCTACTACTACTATATTTAAGTTATATTCTATAATCCATATTGCCCTTTGCATTTTAATGCTTCAATGCACTGGAACAATCAATACTACTAAATTTATTTTTTATTTTTTTTACTTAAAGGGCCCATATTGCGCTATATTCTCATCTATGTTATGATGTTTCCTCATCACAAACAGACCTGGAGTTGTGTTTTGTTTCATTCACCCATGTCTAACACACAAACTCTGCATATTTAGGCTGAGTTCTTCTCTCAGATAGAAAACACTCTTGAGTTCCACCTTGTGATGTCACGTGGTAATACAGGAAGTGCTCCACTGTGTTTTTAAACTCCGTACACCTTCACTAAAATCATTTGGATAATTTCAGCCCTGGAATTTCCAATCTTTACTGAACAAAAAGGTCAAATGTAGCTGTCAACTTGAAAACTACCACTTCATGACATCACAAGGTGGAACAAGGTAGAGTATTTTGAGCTTTGGAGATATAGACAGACTAATAACACAACTCTAAACTAGGGATGTCAACAATTAATCGATTAACGGTTAATTGTCGATTAAGACGTTGGTCGATCAAAATGCATTAATTGTAATTAACCGCTAACCGCGGACACGCGGACATGCGCACCCGCGTGGTCATGAAACAAGGCAACCGCGCTGCGCTAAGATCGACTCACAGCCGACCGCAGGCGCCAACGGCACTGCTCAGCAGCCCCGGGTGTACGCGCGAGGCGAGATCTAACCCGGAATGCGTGCCGCTGCTGCTGGCTTCGCCGCAGCCCGAGCCCCGAGCCCCGAGCCCCGCGCGGCTGGCCTGCGGCTCGGAGCGCGGGGCGCGGCGAAACCAGCATCGGCACACGGTGGTTTAATCCTGGTCTAGTCCAGGTCTAGACCCGGTCGAGTCCCGGTCCAGTCCAGGTCCAGTCCAGGTCCAGACCTGGTTCAGACCTGGTCCAGTCCACGTTCAGTCCTGGTCTAGTCTCTTAGCCAATCAGGACAGAACACAATGTTACTCTATAAAAAAAAATGTTACACTATAAAAAAAAAAATTGGATAGAGCGAGGGATTACTGTATTTTGTTATTCAGCATCAATACATTTGTCTGCTTTTTACTAAGGAATAATTAATTGAGGAATATACAATATAATAATACTATGATATATTTATGACTCAGTGTTATGTATACTGTAGCTTATATTCTTAAAGACCCTATTGAAACACTCAAATTCAGGTGAAAAACGCCGCTTATCAGTTAATCGTTAATCGACCGATAAGGTCAATCAACTATCAGTTAATGAATTAACCGATAATTTGCATCCCTACTCTAAACACAACTCCAAGTGTATTTTTGATGAGTTAATAACATTATACCATGGCTTAAAGCTCACAAGAGTCAATTTTGCGTTAATGTAAGTGCCAGACATTCTCTTTCTTCATACGAGCTCCACCTTTTCTGTTGAAACTCTTAACCCACTCCCTTTAGAAAAACAGTTATGATAAAACTATGATGACACATTCACTTGCATTTCATACATGGGGAATTTGCAGTTTTCCTTTTTCCTCTGAAACCTATATCCTGGAGACAGACACTGAAAATACAACCGCAGCTTCTCCTTTGCCACAGCCCTGACTATAGCAAGCCTCATGTGGTTTGACTCACCAGAATGGCATTGTCCACACTTTTCTCTGTAATAAGTTTAAACTCCTAGGGCTATGCAAAGGCAGCAATGTCTTCTCTCAGTGTTTTCAAAGCCTTAACATATCCTTTTTGAGATTTTCTTAAACAAGATTGGGAGTTTTTTGCAGCCGATTTAAACTTTGAACTTCGACTTAGGGGGAAAATTAAAGTCTGTCTGTGCTTCTTGGGGGGTTGCATGGGCTAAAAGCAGGAAATGTAAAAGTTTGACTGGAAAAGGAAGGGGGTGGAGTCGAGGCTTGAAGTGCCAGGGGGCTGCGCAGATGATGACTGATGGTCCTCAAGCTAGCTAAAACAGCTAAATGTAAATATTTCTCCACAATGTAAATACAAATGCCCAAATGATAGATTCATGTGTCAATGTAAAGAAATGGAGCCCCCTTTTTCTCTTAAGAGCTGTCAGTGAAAATACTGCTTTGGCTTCACTTTATTTATAGTATTTATTAAAAGATCCCATGTTTCACTGTATTCTAATCTGTTATAATGTTGTTCCCGCATCAAAAACAGACCAGGAGTTGTGTTTTGTTTCATTCACAAATGTTTAACACACAAAGTCTGCATATTTAGGCAGGGTCCTTCTGTCAAACAGAAAACACTCAAACTCCAACTTCCACCTTGTGATGTCATGTGGTAATACAGGAAGAACTTTTTTTTTATTTCAAAAATACAATGTAATATACAATGGTATGAACAATAACAATGCTCAAGGCTTAAGAGTTCATATTTGTAGGACTCAGCATGTGCAATTTCTGCATTAAACAAATATATAGTAATTATCAATACATTTACAATTTATATTTCAAATTTCAAACGAATTGCTTTTGTTTTCATGGCTTTTGGATTTGTGCAATACTTTAGAGAGTTTATATAGGAGGACAAGAGGGACTGAAATACAACATATTATTTTTTATTTTATTTTTTATTGGGTTTCTAAATTTACAGCAATGATAAGAAGTTTTGATAAGATGAGGAGCTCCACTGTGTTTTTAAAATTTTAACCTTTTACTATATGACATCACAAAGTGGATAAGAGCATTTTGAGCTTTGGAGATGTAGACGGATTAATAATAAAGGATTACTCAAACGTGTGAGGTGTGTGTCCAGGTATGTTCTGAAGAGACAACAAGTGTCAATTTTGTGTAATTTAGGATCTTTAATATTGTTAGTGTTTATACCACGGTCACTGAGAATTCCAATGTCTAACTGCAGTGCGTTAATACTGCATAACGCACAGGTAGTTCTGGCAAGAGCCAAATCACTGTGCTGTATCACTGCTCTGCGGCCATCGCCACGACATCACCAATCTATAACTAGTCTGTGTAGTCTAGTCTGGATTTAAATATGCACCAGCATTTTAAGAATAACCTTAGCTTAGTTAGCCTAGTTTGTTGTTGTTGCCAAAAACACTGGCTGCAGTTAAATGACACTCTAAATTTTACTTTATTTTATTTTTTGTTTTTGTTTGTTTATTTCATTCATAAAGTATAAAAAGACATCAACAGTGTGATAACAATACAAAAAATTGAATGAAAGGGAGCAGAAAGAAGAGGAATCTTATGTTATCTGCCCCCTTCTTCCCTTTTCCAGACACATTAACATTGATAGTGACTATAAAACATTTCTTCAAAGCTTAATTTTTATGCGCAACAACTTAGTTTTATTTTTCATACTTACACATTACACTGGATGTATGTATTTTTTAAATGTCATTATTGTACTTGATTCTTTGATATCTTTGTCAAGACTATTCCATAAATTACCTCCTTTCACAGCACAGTAAATCTGATTATAATGAGATATCTTGACTTATAAGATAATCATAATAACAGTAAAATCATATAATTCTCTTTCTTTTCTGATCTTGGTCCCTCTCATTACTCATAGCTGACCTTGTGGTTTACCTGTCATTTAAATCATCGTAAAAATCCCGAAATCAGACACAAATAAATGTTGGTATCCATGAGAACACGGCCAAAGTCAGCTGTTACGTGTTTATATCTAAAGAGGCTGCAGACAGACTTGCCTGACTGTGTTTACTTGAGCGCGTTTTGTGTTAGTTATTGTCTGAGTGCAGTCAGAGGTTAGACATTAAAGGTGCATTGTTTGCACAAGATCGCTTGTGACAAAATTACAAAATATTTTATCTGAAGTCCCTTTTGTTTTGAGGGTGACTGTGTTTTGGGGCTTAAAAACGCAAAAAACTGAAACCCTCCAAAGTAGAAAACTTGAATACGCTCCACCATAGCGTTTTCGTCTACACTGCCCAAGACGCAAAACTCTGGTCAAATCTGCTGACGCGTTTACGTTACATCGGTCCATATATCAGTGTACTTTATTTGGCAGGACTCCCAGTCCACACCTTGTTGCGCCTTTGTTGCTTTGTAGTCTAACGTGGTCTGAAGCAATAGTTAAACTTCTTTGTCTGACCACACACATTTTTTTTTGCTACCGGGAGCCATGTTTTGTTTTGCTTTTCGCGGCGCAGCTGAGAAGAAGGAAGATTCTACGCATGCGCGCAGACATAGTGATAATGTATCACAGCGCCACCTGGCATGCATACCCAATCGAATTCCACACACTTTTGAGTCACCGTATGCACGCAGATTTCCTCCCGAAAATGCCCGTCTAAACGCAGAATAAAAAGTGATGACGCGACACCATTTTTGCGTCTTCTGTTCAGACCGTCATCATATAAATGTAGCCTGAGTAACATTTCAAGTAGAGGGTCCGTTGCTTGTTTGCACTACTCTACATTACAGGTCAGGAATTGCATTTTTGAGCAATGGAAACACCTAGAATGAATAAATGCTGGATGCTGTGTTTAATGTCATACCCTGGAACATTCTAGGCAAAGCTATAACACCTCCATGGAGAGTAAGTAGTGGACCTTGCACCAGAAAAGTTGTGTAACGCACCTATGGTTAGAGGCTTGCCAGCATAAGTCATCTTTTATCTCCTCCATTACATTACAAATACAAAACTACAGAATCACACTAGACCTTCAGGTAGTACATGAAATCCTCTGCAGTACAAATATTGTCAAATTTGGAGTACGTTTTAGTCCACATTTTGTCTTCCTTTAGGTTAGTTTGAATTAGTATAGCATTAGCAGGTTTTAGCTCTATTCACCGGTGGAAAAGTCCTGTTTTATATTCATTTAGTGATTGATTTTCAATTTTGAAACTAAGCAAATGAAAGCAAAAATAGGCAAAAACAAAACAAAAATCCTCTCTCCACATTCAACACATACACAAAAACAACACTGGGTAAGAATAGTCCTGCTTTAGACCTGGTTTAGCTCTTCTTGAATGGTCAAATATTATTTTAAATGTTACTTAAAGGTTGTTAAAATGTCTTTCCCCCATATACCTCCATTCACATTGATTTACTGAACACTGAACAGCTCCTCTCCGTGTGCTGTGTCCAGATGAGGGTGAGTCAAGAGCAGGGGCTGGTGAATCACAGAAGAATAAGATCGTTCTTCGGGATTATCAGATGGAAGTGGCCAGTCCTGCTCTGGAGGGGAAAAACATCATCATATGTCTCCCCACGGGCAGCGGGAAGACCAGAGTGGCCGTGTACATCACCAAAGAACATCTGGACCAGAGGAAGAAGCAAAAACTCCCAGCCAAAGTCATAGTCCTGGTCAATAAGGTATAGTCGACAAGTACACGTCTGCAGCTCATGGTTTTATATACAACATTTTGAGGCCCATTCAAAAGATATTATACAATGTTTTGGTTTCAATTGTTAAAAGATCTGTATTATTCTATTTTCTGATCTATGTTGTAATGCTAGTTCCTCATCAAAAACATACCTGGAGTTGTGTTTTGTTTAATTCACACATGATCAAAGGAGAAGTTCAATTTGTCAACTGGACAAAGTTTGTTTGGTTGAAAACGTTTCGCCGCTCATCATTTCACGCATCTTAATTCACACATGTTTAACACAGAAGGCCTTTGCAACCCTGTAAGTCCATATTAAACATATCCTCCTGAGACTTGGTCCAGTTCTTTTTAGTGGATATTGAGTTAACCAGTCTGTCTTTTAAGTGTTTTGAGATAGACTCTAGTTTGTGGCTGCACTATGATTAAAAAATAAATACATAGATAAGAAATTAAAAGGGAGTCTAAAAACTTTTTGAGGCGACTGTAGAAGCTTGTCAGAGTTGTTGGTCATAAAAAAGGTTGTTGGGTTGTTATCTTCACATGGATTTAACACTATTACAGTCCATTACAGAGGACATGTTACAATGTAAATGCTAAGGTGTTTATTTACCTCCAAACAGAAAATCACCACACAGAAAAATAAATAAATAAATAAATAAAATTGAAATACACTTTTTTTCCTCAGGAAAAGATTTTAGGTCCTATATTTCACAAAATTGATTCTTGTTTGTGTTTTGTTTCATGCACACATGTCTGAGTAATCATGGATTATTAGGCTGTCTGCATTTCCAAATCTTAAAATACTCTGTTCCACCTTGTAATTTTTTTTTTTTTTTTTTTTTTTTTTTTAGTTAACAGCTACCGTTTACCTTTTGTTCAATAGAGATGGGCAATTCCAGGACTGAAATCATCCAAATGATTCTAGTCAAGGTTCATGGAGTTTAAAAACACAGTGGCGCACCTGTATTACCACATGACCTCACAAGCTGAAACAGAGAAGCACTCTACTCTTAAATATGCAGGGTTTGTGTGTTAAACATGTGTGCATGAAACAAAACATCACGGTGTGTATGTTTTTGATGAGGAAACAACATTATAACATACAGTAGATCATAAAATAGCGTAATATGGACCATTTAAAGAGTGAAATGTTTAACTTGATCAGAAATGTTCCTTATTTTTCATCGTCAAGAGTGACAAAATACATCTCTTAATTTAACTCAATACCTTTATGCAAAGTCTCACTATAAACATACCAAAAAATAACTCCAATATAGATATACAACAAAGAAAAATACTCCAGTACTGGTCAAAAGTTCAGTAAAAATTCCAGATTCCTGCTCTCAAATGTTGTAAAATTCAAAAGTGCTCACTGTAAACATACCAAACAATTGTACTTTATGTTACTCCCCTTGTCACATGAACACTAAGATCTCCTCCAATTTTTCACTGCACATATAGGTCAACGTGCCTCAAATTATATTGGGTTGCTCTTTGTGCCGATTTGGCCCTGTCTGTTTCCATGTATTTTTTTTCCCTTCTAGGATTAAACATTCTCTCTCTTGCACATTTGGTTGCAATAAAAGTAGGATATTCCAAACAGTGGTGCAGGGCCAACCTTTGAGTCACAGCAAATGGGTGTTTAACTATAATACTACCGACCGATGATGTAAACATGCCCAAAGCGCTTTCTCATGCCTCAAGGATAATTATACAGTGGCATGGGCTGTAACTCAAATTGTAGTTCTGGGATATAAGCATAGACTGTATAAAGCTCCAGTCAAATGAAGCTCATGAGGCTAGCAGCTATCGGAGCGAATTTGAAGCCAGACCCATGTTACGAATCGAATTTATTTACAGACAAAATAGCCAAATAAAAACCCTGGATCATGAAGAGCGGGTTAATACAAACATTTAAAGACCAAAATGATGAGGTTCACTGCAGCTGTTACAGAGAGAGGGCTGACAATGTTTCAGTGTAAAGTCAATAAAAAACAGACTCCACAGAACTAAAATAAAATGTGAAGGTGAATCTAAGATGGCGTATTGTTTTCAGTGGCTTGTGCTCATTGGCGCATAGGCCCAAAATAAATTTTCTCTTCCGCATTCCACCTGTGTGACGTCTGTAACCTGCACACCATGGAGCGTTTGGACCAGTCAGAGCAAGAGCTGCTACAGCGGAGCTCAGAGCGGGGCTAGGCTAAGTCATACAAAGATCACTTTTAAGCTCTTTGGGGATTTAATTTTTTTTTTTTTTAAGTTTATGTTGTTAAAGGGATATGCCACCCCCAGGTCAAACTTGGGCATCTCCCCACAGTCCAGAGACTAAAATAAGTGGTGGAAAGCGTTTTCCTGGTCACCCAGCCATTGTCCGAGTCTGTCAGCACTGACCGCCGCGGTATCTGCAGCTACTCCGCGTTAGACTGGAGTCTAACGGCGCCAGAGAAAGATTTCGGCCAAAAGGAATTAATTTGCTCGATGCGTTTCCCAATTACTTTATGTGTAGTGCGCATTCATATCGAGTGCAAATAAATGTACAAATCAACACGGAGAGCTTGACTTGGTCATTTTGGGTGGGAACTATTTTTCAGTGCGGAAAAAGAAAGCCGAAGCACACAGCACGCTGCCAGGGGAATCCCTGTTACGCACCAGGAAGGGAGTTCCCCTGTTGCGCAGCGTGGTGCGTGCTACGGCTTTCTTTTTCCGCACTGAAAAATTGTTCCCACCCAAAATGACCAAGGCAAGCTCTCCGTGTTGATTTGCACATTTATTTGCACTCGATATGAATGTGCACTACACAGAAAGTAATTGGGAAACGCATCGAGCAAATTAATTCCTTTTGGCCGAAATCTTTCTCTGGGGCCGTTAGACTCCAGTCTAAGGCGGAGTAGCTGCAGATACCGCGGCGGTCAGTGCTGACAGACTCGGACAATGGCTGGGTGACCAGGAAAACGCTTTCCACCACTTATTTTAGTCTCTGGACTGTGGGGAGATGCCCAAGTTTGACCTGGGGGTGGCATATACCTTTAAAATAGAAAAGAATCCCTACAAAATCCGAACCTTGTGAAAGTTGTTGATGGCCTGTCAGCTGAACAAGTTTTTTTGGGAACATTTGAATTCCCCCCAAAAATGCATTGTGCTCTATGGGAGAATTCTTTCTGGGCCACTAGTCTGTCTGGAGCTGGGACAGAGGGGGAACGCCTTATCCGTTTTTTATTACAGATCCAGGCCAGAGTCTCTGAAGCCCGGAGTGCCCCCATGATCACTTCCTATTTGTAACACGGCGGCTAGCAGGTTAGCTATGCCCATTTATATACAGTCTGTGGATATTTGCTATTCCATTTCAGTCTACTTTGCAGTGACATCATGCTGGGGGTATCCTGTACTGTATGTATGTGTATGGAGGAATGTTCATCAGTTGCCATGGTGACACAATGCACATTAGTATTTACTGGATACAAAAAGGCATCATAAAGTCTTATATCATTTTACAGGGAGTTGTCGTCATATGTTGCTCAAGTCCAACCAGGAAGTAAAATTGTAAACAATAGACTATAGACTATAAAAAATATTTAGTCTTTAGTTCCACTTAAAAAAAAACAAAAAACTGACTAGATGATTCAATGGTTTCAGATGATCTAACCATCTCAAAACTGACTTTTTAGCAAAAATATGAGAAAAATGTGTTCTTAGTAAAATACAAGCTTTTTTTAAACACGTTAATTTAGACATGGTCCTCAGGGGGAGATCTTTTTCAGTCAAGCTGGGGGACTCCACCTGCATTGCATTGAGTTCCACAGGGTCAAATTCTTGGTCTGTTCTTGGTGTTCTTTGTATCTTCTCCCACTAGGTGCATTTTTTAAGAAAGATAACATCTTGTATCACTTTTATGCAGATGGCTAGCAACTGTACTTTCCAGTTGCTCAGATCTCAGAAAAGTGCTGCACAGTTTTGGTAAAAAATATGAGTTTCGGAAATATTGTGATTCGATTTTTGATTTTTAAAGCGCACATTGTAAACAACTCCAGGAACATTCACATTTGACAGAAGACTGAGATATGAACTGATAAACTAAAAGAATCCCATGTATTTCAGAACATGTTTATAAAGGTCTAAACTACAGGTACAGCAGGGTTTTCAATAAAGACACAGTGCTCTGTCCTTTGTAGATGTCATTATATCTTATTGCAGCGTTGCGATTTGAAACTCAACTTGTGGTTTTGATTTGATAACGATCATGCAGCTCTAAGGACAGAAAAGGGCCCCTGACACCCCTAATGAATTGCAGATGATGTCGAGGCTTTTTGTCCCAAAGTTTTCTGTATCTTAAAGGTGCACTGCGCAACTTTTCTGGAGGAGACTCCGTCACTTGCTTGTATCCATGGAAATGTTATTGGTTTGTCTGGAATGTTCCATGGTATGAAATACCATGAGTATTCCTATTGTTCAAAAATACAATAATTCTCTTTGTGTAGTGTGAATAGGCGTGACTCCACAGATCTGACCTGTAATGTAGTCTATAGTTTCCATTGAGACAGAGAGGTTTAATCTCTAACGTCGAACATTCTAGACAAAGCAATGCAAGCAGGTGGCAGACCCTCCACCAGAAAAGAAAAAGCTTTTTTTTTTTTAAAGCAAGGTTTCCTCAGTCACATGTTTACACATTCAAACTGGCAAATAGAGGTAGAATTGTCTTGCTTAAGGACAATCCCAGTTGCAGGAATCAAACCACCAACCCTTCCCCCTGTGTTGTAGGTGCCTTTGGTGGAGCAGCTCTATTCTGCTGAGTTCCTCAAATTCCTGAAGCCCCCGTACAAAGTGGAGCGAGTCAGTGGAAACTCGGAGCTGAAGATCTCTTTCCCAGAGATCGTGAAGAGGAGCGATGTGGTGGTGTGTACGGCCCAGATCCTCGAGAACGCCTTGGAGAGGGCCGTGAGCGGAGAGGACGAGGGGGTGAATTTAAGCGGTGAGTTATGTTCAGTGCCTAACAAATACACTGTCAAATGCATTCAAGTACATCTCTTTTTGTTGATACGCAAGCTAATTCACAGTTTAAAGTTTAAAACACTGTGCAACTGGAGGTATGATTCAGTGGAAATAGAAAGTTAAAACCATACTTCGGAACATTTTCCATGGAAATTGCTACATTTTATGGCATAGATTATAGCCAGAAGAACAACATTTCCATGGAGACAAGCAGGATTTGGTCCTACAGGCCAAATTAAGAGTTAAATTTGTGGAGATGCAAGCCCGTTCACAGTAAGGATACACATTTTTCTGTTTTTCAGTGCAATAAAAAGTACTTATCTTAGTATATTTTTGGCAAAAACATTACGCAGTGGGGCTTTAATTTGTAATACATAACTTCAGATATATACAGCTCTGGAAAAAATAAGAGAAATTATCAGTTTTTCTGATTTTACTACTTGGGCAAAAATCAACATTTTTGTTTGAGTCTATAAACTACTGACAACATTTCCCCCAAATTCCAAATAAAAATATTATAGTTTAGAGCATTTATTTGCAGGAAATGACAAATGGTCTAAAAAACAAAAAAGATACATGTTTTCAGACCTCAAACAATGCAAAGAAACAAGATCAAATCCATTTTAAAACAACATAATACTAATGTTTACACTTAAGAAGAGTTCAGAAATCAATACAGTGGTACCTCACCTTACGAATGACCCAACAAACGAAAATTTCAAGTTACGAAACGCCTTCACGGTAAATTTTGGTCTCTAGATACGAAAGAAAATTCGCGCTCAGCCACACACATTATACGCTTTTCTCAGACTGGATTTAAACTTTTCTCACATTTGTCTCTCGTTTAAACACTCAAACTTTCATAGATTTTCAACAAAATTTATTAATAGTGAAGTGTGGGGGGAAGGAGGAGGGGGGAGAAAACTGCGCTCTGACACATGTGATAGCGCAGCATGACCCGGCGCGGGGCTGCCAGCAGGTCTAAACCAGGACTAAACCTGGACTAAACCAGGACTAAACCTGGACTAGTCCAGGACTAGTCCTGGTGTAGTCCTGGGCTATCACACGTGTCAGAGCGCAGTTTTCTCCCCCCTCCCCCTTCCCCCCACACTTCACTATTAATACATTTTGTTGAAAATCTATGAAAGTTTGAGTGTTTAAATGAGAGACAAATGTGAGAAAAGTTTAAATCCAGTCTGAGAAACCAATCAGGACGCAGAACACAAAGTTACACTATAAAAAAAGTTACACTATAAAAAAAAAAAACTTGGATCGGGGCCTTGGAACGAATCAGGTTTTTTCCATTGAAATAGCTACTAAACTTATGAATTTTTCACGTTACGAAACCACTTCTGGAACGAATTAATTTCGTAAGGTGAGGTACCACTGTATTTGGTGCAATAACCCTTATTTTTAATCACAGCTTTCATGCGTCTTGGCATGCTCTCCACAAGTCTTTCACATTGTTCTTGGGTGACTTTATTCCACTCCTGGTGCAAGAACTGAAGTAGCTCAGCTTTGTGTTTGTGTTGGAATTCACCAGACGCTGGAATGGAATGACTGTAATACATGTAGAGATGCTGATTTCAGAAACAAATGCAGTGGTCTCTTATTTTTTTCCAGAACTGTATAGTTGAGCACTGGGCCAAATCTCTGATTAAAATAAGTTGTCCAGTATTTGAAACCAAATGAATATATTTATGTCAAAATTAGTAACTTAAATTAGAAAAGAATGTATAATTTACCAAAAGATAACTTTACATGGTCTATGCAAAAATGTGTTAAGAACTACTTTCTAACTAAGTTTTCAATCGTTCTTTTAGTCACAATAGATTGCGTTCAAAACATTTTAGGCTGAATATGATGTCATAATCTGTGAGCTGGAAGGCTGGGGTCTACGTAGCTCTGTGTGACAGTTTTCAAAAAAATATCCAAACTTAAAATCCACAAGTGTTGAAATATGTCATTTTGTTTGAAAATTGGTCCATAAACTTACTTAATCCAATATTCTGAAGTTCATCTGGCATCTATCACATATTTAGGGCTGAATAATGGAACCACTTTTTAAAGCTATTGGAAAAATGCCTTATTTAATTTCTGCTGACAGAGAAGACAAGGAATTTTGGGCCTGTTTTATTTCATGTGACTAGGCCCCTGGATTACACTGGCAAGCTAATAAATCCTTACTAACACTTTTTTGGGTCAAGTCAATGGAAAATTAATACTTATATAAAAGAGAATCGCGAACTATAAACTTCTCATTTTACGTCACACACTGAGTAGTAAATTACAGAGTACAATAATGCAACAATATTCTATTTTAAACCACTTTCCTCAGTTACAAGGATGTAATACACAAACGACTCCCGTGACAGCTCTTTGAATGTGTGCCTCTCCTGTCCCCAGTGGTACCTGACAGAGGAACATATGCTGTTTGCTGAAATGTCTCAAAGCCTTTTATTTTTTTTTCCCTTCACAAAGTACTTTCCAGGGTGCGCGTCTGTTCAAGCCATCAGTGTGTGGCTAGGCTAATTCACCAGAGACCTGCTATCACCCACACTACATCAAACTGCCACTCTCCCCATCCTCCGTCCCTCTAGGGCTGCAGTCGTGTAAACCTGTATTGACACGTGTCGTCAGTTCGGAGCTATTGTGCAAAGATGTCGCAATGGATTCTGGGAAAGTCTTGGTTTCTACAAGGGATTACATACATTTTTTTCATTCATTTTGCTCCCTTATTCCATTGAATTTGGGAGTTTTTTTGTGCCAGATGCCCTATCTCTGGCAGGAATTGCATACATTTGTTTCCATTTAGTCTGCTCCCATATTACACTGAAGTGTGAACTGCTAGTTGCGTAGGAATTTGGGAGTTTTTTGTGCCAGATATCTCTTGCAAATTTAAAATGCAGGTGCAATGCCTTGTTAGGATGCTTAACTTCTTTTGCCCCAATCAGTTTTTATTGTATAATGGCATATTGTTATAAAATATAGCCTTTAAATCTGTTTGTTCATCACATGTTTTTGCATGAGCTGTAAAAGAAACCATTACATACTTATGTCAGGTCAGCCTCTGTATGCTGGGTGGTCTCACAAACACAGACTTTATGTTCAACTTCCTGTTTATAGAAGGCACTTGTGGACATGCATCCAGAATATACTGTATAATATTTGGTTTTGAAATGTTAATGGCGTTGCCTTTAATCATCCTGGAACTTTTAAATGAAAGGCAGGTAAAATTACTGTTGTAAAAATATTCTATAAGGAAATTTCAAGGTCTTAGCCTCAAATCTGAATAACATTTCTGTTGTTTGTTTTGTGTAACAATCATGAAATTGACTTTTGCCCCACATCTGAAAGCCACCAATAGTTATGCAATCCGATGATATCATCCATGGAGTGCTTAGTTTTGGTGCAAGCAACAGGAAATTACACATAAATACATACATATAAAAATAACAATGCCCTCTTAAATAAGTTTCAATTTCTTCTTACTCTTCTTCTTCTTTGTGGCCTTGACTCATGATTTAAGCCATTTTAAACATGACTTGGGCATGTGTGTCTGTTCATTTTCAGGTTTTAGAGAGAGGTATGAACATTGCTTTACTGTGGAGGGGCTCTGGGTATGGACGCCAAACAGGTCCAAGGTCCATACTATGTTATATGAAATTGTACTGGACATAAAATACAAACAGGTACAGTGAACCCTCGTTTATCGCGGGGGTTAGGTTCCAGAAATAGCCCGCAATAAGTGAAATCCGCGAAGTAGGACAATTTTATATTTTACAATTATTCTACATGTTTTAAGGCTGAAAACGCTTCACCAGACACATTATACACCTTTCTGAGACTGGTATTAACATTTCCTCACATTTTTCTCTTGTTTAAACACTCAAACTTTTGTAGATTTTCATTAAAATATATTAATAGTGGGGGGGGGGGCACGTGACACGCGGACACGTGCGAGCGGACACGTGTGCGCGGACACGTGCGCGCGGACACGTGCGCGCGGACACATGCGCGCGGACACGTGTGTTTGTTTTGGTACCACATATCCATGCCATGTGCGAAAGTCGAGTGGAAAGCGACCTGGATATCATTTTGGGCAAGACTCAAGCCAATGCTAACAGTGCCAAACCGCTAACAGACGCCTCTGAGCACCAGTCCTCACCACAAGACCAGGTAAGACCAAACTGCGCTCACAAGAGTTGGTTGCATTTCACCCCGGCTCCAAAATCAGACCGCTATCAATGCGTCGCCAATACTCCACAGCTCTCTAGGACGGGGTCGGGTTCGTCCTCTCAGCGTGACGGGGAAGAGCCACTGTCTCCTCTGTGCGCACGAGTGTCCTCCCCCCGCTGCGGGCTCCCTCGAATGTGGCTCTCCCCGCTGCGGCTCCCCCGGACGCCGCGCTGCCAGGCGCCACGCCCGTCCATGTTGATTCTTGGCTCTTCCATTTGTCCGGCTCGCACTCAGTCTCTTCCATGGCTCGTGCAAGTAAACAAAGGCCACACCTCCTGTCACCCAGGTGCTCTCGTGAAGGACATCAGAGACTCTGTCCCTACCATCCCTGGTCTAGACCTGGTTTAGTCCTGGTTTAGACCTGGTTTAGTCCTGGTTTAGACCTGCTTTAGACCTGGTTTAGTCCTGGTCTAGTCTCTTAGCTAATCAGGGCGCAGGACAGAATGTTACACTGTAAAAAAAAAGTTACACTATAAAAAAAATTGGAAAAAAAAAAAAAAAAATTGGAAAAAAAAATCCGCGAAACAGCGAGGCCGCGAACAGTGAACCGCGATACAGCGAGGGTTCACTGTATTAAATAGCATGATTTATGTATTCATCAGGATTGTATTATGATCTGTTAAATAGGAGCAAATGTGGCCATTTCAATAAAATGGACCAAATCACACTCAAAGTAGATGATTTGCAAATATCTCATGATCTGTCCCACTGCTGACATTTGTACCAGAGATGGATGGCCTCACAGAGCTCTGAGTCAGGCAAAAAAAAAGTTTGCAAGAAAAAAAAACAATATTTTAAGAGGGTGTTGATAATTAAACACTAAAATAACTCTTTCTGTATTGTTTTTAGACCTGTCGTTGATCGTGATAGATGAGTGCCACCACACACAGAAAGGGGACGTGTACAACCACATCATGATGCGCTTCCTGTCCCAAAAGCACAAGAACAAGAAGCTGGAGAAGGAGCGCAAGAAGCCCAAGCCCCTCCCTCAGATCCTGGGCCTGACCGCTTCACCGGGAGTGGGCGGGGCTACCAAGATGTCCAAGACCGAGGAGCACATCCTGAGAGTGCGTAACCATAGTAGCACATGTAAACTCTTGGTGTCTGTAACTACATGTTCATGGTTCATTTTCAGGATAATGCCCTTTTTATCATGTTTAAAGTTTATAATAAAAATTGAGACCGAATGAGATTGCCCAAGGTTATGGAAACAAGCATACCATATGGAAACAAGTGTCAGGAAGTAGTGTCAAACTCACTTTCACACAATGATAATACCACAATGATAAACACATTAGCAATTGGGTGTAAATTTCAACACAGTTTCTGTAATAGCCCCATGTGGTCTTATATAGTTTTGATATAGAAGAAGAAGATTCTAAGACTCTACAAAGAAACTTTTCAGTATCAAAACTTAATAAACTCAGTATTAGTTACAATTTGATTACAGTAATCCCTCGTTTATCGCGGGGGTTAGGTTCCAGAAATAACCCGCAATAAGAGAAATCCGCGAAGTAGGAAAACTTTATATTTTACAATTATTCTACATGTTTTAAGGCTATAAATGCCTCACCACACACATTATACGCTTTTCTCAGACTGGAATTAACCTTTTCTCACATTTGTCTCTCGTTGAAACACTCAAACTTTCATAGATTTTCAACAAAATGTATTAATAATGACGCGTGGGGGGAGACACGGCCCCGGAAGCCCCGCCACGTCCCGGGACGCGACGCGCACCAACCCTTTGGAGAAGTGCGCGACACGTGCACCCCTCCTCGTGGACAAATCCGTGACAGAGCAACGTGACCGGCGCGAGGCCGCGCGTACACCGGGGCTGCGAGCACGAGATCGAACCGCGGCGCCCGGACTGCGTCCTCTCAACCCGAGCCACAAACCGAACACGCACAAACGAACGCAAGAGCCGCACGGAGTGATTTAATCCTGGTTTAGACCTGGTCTAGTCCCGGTTTAGTCCAGGTCTAGACCTGGTCCAGTCCTGGTTTAGTCCAGGGCCAGTCCAGGTTTAGACCTGGTTTAGACCTGGTCTAGACCTGGTTTAGTTCTGGTCTAGAGCTGGTTTAGTCCACGTTTAGTCCTGATCTAGTCTCTTAGCCAATCAGGACGCAGAACACAATGTTACACTATAAAAAAAATATTACACTATAAAAAAATAAAAATCTGCGAAGCAGCGAGGGCGCGAACAGTGAACCACGATAGAGCGAGGGATTACTGTATTACCTAGAAATTACACCAAAACGGTCTATTCCAGACAGTTTCTCTAAGATGAAGATTTGCATGAAAGAAGGAACTAGTTAGACACATGAACATTTAAAAATGAAACATGTTCTTCACTCATGGTTCAAAATCTGGTGCAGATTGTAGCAATACATGTGAAAAAGTATTTAAAGTAAAGTAAGAGTATTACAGTTTTATTCTCTTTTATTATTCTCTATTGTAGATCTGTGCTAACTTGGACGCCTCCACCATCATGACCGCTGATCTGGGCGCGCACAGAAAAGAATCTGACAAAAAAGTTGAATCCATTGAAGCCCGAAAGGCGGTAAGGTTTTTGTGATAAATTCTCTCTGTTTCTAATAATAACCACGGAAATGTTCATCTGGCCTGTCTTTAGGATCCTTTTGGTGACGTCATAAAGAAAATAATGAGTGAGATCCATGAGCATGCTGAGCTGTACCCTGGCCACGAATGCGGAACTCAGACCTACGAGCAGTGGGTGGTTCAGACAGAGAGAGACGGTAAAGATTTCTGATATTTACAGAGCTCATCCATAGACTGTATTTATAAATGGACATAGCTAACATGTTCTAAATAGGAAGTGAGCAGGGTGCAGGCTTATCTAATTAAAATATTGAGTCAATTTTGGTGAGCTAAAGCTGTGTTTAGACCGGCACCTCAAGCGTCCAGTTTAGACACCCTGAACGCCCTGGACTTTTGGTGTTGGACGCACCACGTCAACCAATCAGGGACTACTATCCAGTGACATAGCTACTAGGGGTGTGCAAAATAATCGTCATGACAATGCATCGCGATACTAACTTTCACAATATACTGCATCGATTCTTGATGCCAAAAATCGATTTTAATTAATTAATTATTTAATATTTAATAATTTAATATTAATAAATAAATAAATTATTAGTTTTTTTTTTTTAAATAAATCCTATGCACTTTTTTCTTTGTGAAAGGGTATTGTTTATGATGGTAGCTACCTCCAAAATGGCAAATGTTTGAACATCATTTTTTGTTTTAGAAAAAAATCCATGCACTTTTTTTGTTATTGGTTTGGTTTATTTGTTTTTGTTATTCAATAAATTCAGTTATGATTTGAATTGAAGACACTACCCAGATACACAGCCACTGATATTTAAGTTATCCTCTTTTTTTTGGTACATTTTCACTGAAGTATGTCGAATATATTGCAATGCATCGCAATAATTCAAGTATCGTGATGCATTGTGATAGTATCGCATCGTGGCATATGAATCGTGATTCGAATTGAATCGTGACTTCTTTGCCAATACCCACCCCTAATAGCTACATCATTATCCGGAAAAAGGAGAAGAAAGAGAAAGACCCGGGAGCCACAAACACCATAACAAGGAATCTACACCGAATATACACCGCAGCCGCCAAGCCGGTCGCATCTGTTGATGGGTTTTATGTAATAAATACACTAAAGCCACTCTCTCGACCTGGGAAAACAAGGCACTTGCAGACCCCCTGGATGCACATCAAGTATTGTTTCTCTAACATTCACCCACGGCCTGCAACCCTGAACGCAGCTTTAGACACCATCGACTAAACGATTAAAAACCCTAGTGGTAACTCATCACCACAAGACCTATCATTTTATTAAAGGTCCCATGACATGGTACTTCTTGATGCTTTTATATGGCTCCTTAATGGTTCCCTAATACTGTAAATGAATCCTTCTTCAAAATCAAGACTCAGTGCATGAGAAACTGATGAGATGAGAAAGAGTAATTTTTCTCTCTCTGAACAGTGCATTATGGGAGTTGTTGCTTGAATGCAAATGAGGAGGACAGAGATGGCCTATAGTAGAGGGTGGGGGCGTGGCCAAACTCTCAGCTCTCAGCTGTCCGCTCTGACCCATTTCCGTGATTTTGCGCGGAGAAGAGATGAGAAGCGTTCCATTGAAAAATAAACACATTTCCACAGAAAATAAAATTAAACCACTGCTGTTCAAAGGTCCAGAGGCTCAGATAAAGGACTTCCGAGCCTAGAAACACTCGGACGTGCCTCCAGGCAAATAAAAAAAACGCATTTCGCATTGCCTAGCGCATTCGCGGTCCAAACTCTCTGGGCGTGATTTACAGAGACGCTGAGTAGACACAGACGGCGGTTGGAGCTGCATTTTTTGAGCTGACGTCAATAAGGTGCCTTGTTGAGAATCGCCCGTTTGAGCTGTGTTTTTTTCTAACGCAGAAAAGGAGCGCAAATGCTCAGTTTAATTTCATGCCATGGGACCTTTAAAACCTGTTTCTGAAACTGTGTAACCTGTAACTTCACAAAATGTAAGTTTTAAATGTGCTTTTTGTACTGAAAACAACTGGATATTAGTTACATTAAACTACACAGCTGTTTAGCCTCCAGTGTGTAAATTAAACTCTTAATATTTGAATTTTTCAAAAAGGCTGTGGGGAAAATTTATGATAAATTTACTTCCGGGGTACACTTTGAAGTAGGCTAGACTGTTGATACTGATATGGGTTAAATAATCTTTTTTAATGTTTTTGTTTCCAGCAGTGAAAGATGGTAACGAGAAGGTGCGTGACTGTGCGGAGCACCTGAAGCAGTACAACACCGGGCTGCAGATGAGCAACACCATCAGAATGTGCGACGCCTTCAGTTTCCTCAGCTCCTTTTACGAAGACGAGAAGAAAAAGAAGACGTCTCCAGACGGGGAGGAAATCAACACCACTGACACTGAGAGGTTCCTCTTCGCCCTGTTTGAAGGTATGGTACAGGTCAGATCTGTGAAGAGGTGGGCTCGAGTGTTTTTGAGCAATGGAAAGAAAAAGAGAAGTTTAATGGTATACTCTGGAACATTCCTGGCAAAATAACATCTCCATAGAGACAAGCAGATGACATACTCTCCACCTTTAACTAATTTCATTGTCTGTGATTGTCTCCTTATGAACACATTACACTACTGTACATTGAAACATGTTGTAAGACTACACACTTTCATTATTCAAATTACAAATAACAAATTAGCTCAAATTAAAAGGGTTGCTTTCTCATTATGGTTCATCCCAGGTTTTGGGTTTCAGACACTCATCCAGCTGTAATCACCGAATGTAAAAAAAGACTTAAAACACATTTTCCACACAGTGAAATATCAGTTGATATATTTCAAGTCATTGGATATCAACATATTAACACTTGTAGGGTAAAGCTAACTGGAGGCACTCTTGGGAGATCTGTTAATGCAGTTAGACTCCTTGTTTTAATACAATCAAATTATTAAGTGCAAACAAAGATGGAACAAAATCAATTGAGCTGTTTTGTGCCTGAAATTATTGTATATATTCAAACAAAGTTATATTTACATAACCAGAGTTTTCCAATAACACTCACCTTTATGGATGACAGACTTTATATAGTATGTAGTTGTAGTTATAGTATTGGTCATTTTTAATTGAGTTTTCAGACCCTCTAAGATTGTGTCTTAGCCTCTTCCTCTGTGTTGTCATGGTAACTTTGACCCCCAGAGTCACTGAAAAGAATCAGTGCAATGCCTTTTTATGACTGGCCCATATCGATACACATGTAAGCCTTAATTATAAATTCCTCGCTTGTTATTATTGTTCAGGTAACAAAGGCAAGCTGATGGAGCTCGCTAGAAATCCCGAGTATGAGAATGCCAGTCTGTCCAAGCTCCGGACCACCATCCTGCAGGAGTTCAGCCGCAGAGACAAGGCCAGAGGGATCATCTTCACCAAGACGCGTCGCAGTAGTATAGCCCTCGTTCAGTGGGTCCAGGACAACCCCAAGTTTGGAGATCTGGTCGTGAATGCCGCCTTTCTCATCGGTGGAGGAGACCAGAGTGATGTGAAGCCTATGACATCTGTGGGTATTTTATTTTAATTTAAATATATTATGCAAAATTGTCTCTTGTGACCTTTAAAGGTGCACTCATACTAGGACTTTAGAACCGCTCCCAAGCACAGATCACCCCTAAAGCGCGGTACATTTGTCCAGTGTGAGCGCAAGTGAACCGTGCCCAGGCGCAGCACGGTTGGGACTTTGGCCTGGTTGGAGGAGGTGGGCCGACACGGTTGCTGATGTACACGCACATCTTCACTATACGAGCCCTGCCAGGTGGGCTGATGTTACTCATACAAGGAAAACAGTGACTAAAGTCCACTCTAAAACACACCGTGCTTACCTACAGTAAAGACTGTGGACGGTGACAGAAGTTTTGCAGCCTCTCGTCTCCGGCTGTCCTCACTGCTCCGCACTATTATGCCCATAAACTCATGGAGGAGCGCGTATCATAAACCAGCGCCGTGTGATTGTGCAGATGTGAAAACGACAAAATATTTTATCAGAAGTGCCTTTCGTTTAGACGGCGACGGCATTTTGGGGGCTTAAATCGCCCTCCAAAGTGGAAAACTTGAATATGCTCCACCGTAGCATTTTCGTCTACACTGCCCAAAACACAAAACTCTGGTCAAATCTGCTGACGTCGCGTACGCGTTTACGTCACATCGGTCCATATTATCAGTGTACTTTGTTTGGCAGGACTCCCAGTCCACACCTTGTTGCGCCTTCGTTGCTTTGTAGTCTAACGTGGTCTGAAGCAATAGTTGAACTTCTTCCTCTGACCACACAATTTTTTTTTTGCTACCAGTAGCCATGTTTTGTTTTGCTTTTCGCGGCGCAGCTGAGAAGAAGGAAGATTCTACACATGCGCACGGACATAGTGATAATACCTGGAGTTGTGTTTTGTTTCATTCACACATGTTTGAGTGATCTTTTACTATTAGTCTGTCTACATCTCCAAATCTCAAAATGCTCAGTTCTACCTTGTGATGTCATGAAGCGGTAGTTTTTAGGTTAACAGCTCCTTTTACCTTTTGTTCAGTAGAGATTGGCAATTCCAGAGCTGATCATCTGAATAAGTCTACTGAAGGTGCATGGAGTTAAAAAATACAGATGCCACATGCCATCACAAGGTGTAACAGAGTGTTTTCTGTTTGAGTGAAACTAGAACTAGAGCCTAAATATGCAGGTTTGTTTGTTAAACACATGTGAATGAAACAAAACACAACTCCAGGTATGTTTGCAATGAGGAAACAACATTATAACATAGACCAGAATGTAATATCTGTTTTGTATTCACGTTCATACATTTTTCCATTTCCAGGCGGAGCAAAAGGATGTGTTGAAGAAGTTTGGGAACGGTGAGATCAATTTGCTGATCGCTACAACCGTGGCAGAAGAAGGCTTGGACATCCCAGCATGTAACTTTGTCATTCGATATGGCCTTGTCACCAACGAGATCTCAATGATTCAGGCAAGTTTAAGTATCTGGACGTGTGGTGTGTAAAGCAAGTGTAAATTCAAGTATATTTTTTCCATAAGACAACATACTGTAGCGTCATTCTAGTCCTCTAGAAATAGATCAAGTTTTGGGTCATTTGTGGACACCTTTATAATTTAGGTGATTTAACTTGAAAACTACCTCTTCATGAGATCCTAATTTATAGAACAGAGCATTTTGAGCTTTGGAGATGTAGACTATAATAATGTAGACTGTAATAATAAAGAATTAGTCAAACATGTGTGAATGAAACAAAACACAACTCCATGTATGTTTCTGATGAGGTAACAACATCATAACATGGCTTAAAGCTCACAAGAGTCCATTTCTCACACTGTAGGATCTTTATTGTCCCCAAATATAACACCTGTTCTACCTTAGCTGGAGGATTTATTTTATAGGTTTTAGCTTGATAGGGAAACTGAAGTGTCCCCCATCAAGTATTAAATAATAATAATAATAATAATAATAATAATAATACATTTTATTTATATAGCGCTTTTCAGGACACTCAAAGACGCTTTATGTTACAGGCACAAAGCACCGAGGCTACCATAGCAGTGATGTTGCAATCTGAAAAATATAATATTAATGAGGGAAAAGAAGACACAGAGCATTGCCTTTCACATCCAGATTGCATTTTTAATATTTATATAAACCTTAGAACAATAAACAACATTGTCCGAATACAATAACATTGTATTGTTCCTTTAACTTGCATACAAATGCTAACCTAGCGGTCTCAAACCCACAGGTACTAAGTTTGAGACACATTAATAAAATAAAAAGCATACAAATGCATATAGAACTGAAATAAACCTGTAACACAGCATCTTATGTGGTATTGCGATGCTTCAGAGTGTGCATGTTTACAGATGCGGGTAACTCCACGGCTAATCTCAACCTTAACCACTAACTCACAAATTAACAGACAATTACCAATAAACATATCTACGGAAGCCGAGAGAGGCCATATTCATAAGCAATATTTTTTTCTTCCTTGTTATCCCGAGATAACGAGATAATTAATTCGAGATCTTGAGAAAACCAACAGTTATTCTGTTATCTCGAGAAAACAAAAAATTATTCTGTGATGCCACGTTGTGACATGCAGAGCCTCTGTCGGCTTCCGTAGTGACAGGCTGACTTCCGGGCTATTTCTCATTCTGAATAGATGCAGTCATTAGAATGTCTGGAATAATAATCGCTCAGCTGATAAGGCAATATTTTGGTCAGGGGTTGACACAGGGGGAGATTGCATTACATTTTTTAATTCGGGATAATTTCAAGATTAGTCTGCGGCACTTCCGCAGAAGACTGACCCGGCTTCGTCTTTACCCGACGGAGATACAGTCTTCCGCCTTCGTTGTCTGGCCTACAAGAGGGCGTGGCTTCTGTCGGCTTCCATAATGCAGAGTTATCTCGAGATCTCAAGATAAGAGTTTTGTTTTCTTGAGATCACGGAGTAACTTTGTTTTCTCGAGATCACAAATTAATTATCTCGTTATGTCGGGATAACAAGGAAGAAAAAATATTGCTTATGAATATGGCCTCTGTCGACTTCCGTACATATCAACAGTACCACATACTGATAAAACGTTAAATAATGACCTTTGCAGTGTAGTATACAGGTGATTTTTCTACCGTGCACTGACCTGAAAAATATAATATTAATGAGAGAAAAGAAGACACAGAGCGTTGACTTTCACGTCCAGATTGCGTTTGGCTGTAAAACCCAACCCGGGGCAACACCTCCAGCACAAAGGTTCCCGTTACCATTACATTTCTAATCCCTCACTAAAACAGGAAAGTACTTATTAATGACGCGTTAATATGTGTGCAAATAAAAACTTGGCATTACTTTACCAAAAATAAAAACATATATTAAATTAGCATAAAATACCAAATTACCAAATAACAATAACAAGAAAAACACTGTGGTGATATATTTTAGGTGCACCACATTTACAAAACACATATTAAAACAGAGGAACAATAATGAAATAATACAGTAAAGAAAAAAAAAACATGAATCATATTTCTGATTGATCCCTTTAGGCCCGTGGACGAGGAAGAGCCGAGGACAGCACCTACACGCTGGTCGAGATCGAAGGTTCCAACGTGGCTGAAAAAGAAACTGTCAATGAGTACCGTATCAACATGATGAACAAAGCCATCAAAAAGATAAGAGGCATGAACCCGAACGACTACGAACAACGGGTGAGTGCAGCCACGTTTTTTTATTATTCTTTATTATTGTTTTAACGGTGCATTGTGTAACTTTTGTGGTGGAGGATCCGTCAAATGCTTTTCTTCATGGAGATATGGCACAATATGGCATTAAACCAAGAGACCAAACCAAATCAAACCAAGTTACAGGTCAGATCTGTGGAGAGGCGACCCCACTCACAGTCAGAATGTCTGTTTTTCAAGGTATTTTTGAGCTGTATAACCACCTGTAATTGAATAAATGTAAAGTAAAGCTGTTTACTGTCATATTGTGGAACATTCAAAGACATATCCATAGAAACAAGCAGGTGACGGACCCCCGACCGAAAAGTTACACAGTGCACTGAGTAATATTGCTAGTGGAGGGTCCGCTACCTGCTTGTCTCCATGGAAATTTGATTGTTTTGTCTAGAATATTCCACAGTATAGATTAAACCTGTCTATCACGGGGGAAATAAGCAGGTTACAGCAGTACTCTACATCACAGGTCAGATCTGTGGAAAGTCGCCCCTATTCACAGAAGGAATTATTGTATTTTTGAGCAACAGAAACATACGCAATGAATAAATGCTAGATGGATATGTTTAATGTCATACAATGGATCATCCCAGGCAAAGCAATAACATCTCCATGGAGACAAGCTGATAGACAGAAAAGTTACACAATGCACTTTTAACGCTGTTGTAACTAAACTATTTGTGTTTAGATACTGGAGTTCCAGATTCAGGCCATAATGGAGGAAAGACTGAGAGTGAAGAAGAGTAAGCAAAAAAACATTAGCAACTGCAGCCCCTCCGAACTCAAGTTAACCTGTCGAAAATGTAAGAAGGATGCCTGCACCGGGGATGACATTGAAATCATTGAAAACATGCATCGAGTCAATCTGTCGACAGAATTTAGGTAATACATCACTGATCACAATGTTATAGATGTTTTTATTAAAGGGCCCATTACGCTCTTTTCTCATCTGTGTGATAAAGATGTTTCCTCATCAAAAACATACCTGGAGTTGGGTTTTGTTCCATTCACACATGTTTTCTCGGACAGAAAACGCTCTGTTCCACCTTGTGTTGTCATGTGGTGATACAGGAAGTGCTCCACTGTGTTTTTAAACGTCACGTACACAGCCCCTGGAATTGCCAATCTCTACTGAACCAAAGGTAAAAGGAGCTGTTCACGTGAAAACTACCACTTCATGACCTTACAAGGGCTACGTCAATCACACGACAATGCTCCTGGATTTTTTTTAATGCGGGTTGAAAAAAATTTGCTTCCACACACATGTCGGATCAGTAAATATTTGCGTCCAGAGGATAACTGAGCGCTGAGTAAAAACGATGTAATACATATGCCACACCGATATGTGGCGCTGTAAACAGGAAACAGTCAGAGCCTACTACAAATACAGGGGGTCCTCGGGTTACGACGGTCTCGGTTTACGACGTTTCGTGGTTACGAACGCGCCCCCATTAAAAAATATATATATATATATTACCCGTCATTCCGTCTTACGCGGTTTAGTGTGGTAAGAGATGTAAACAAACGCGAACGGCGCGCGGCGCACGGCGGAAGAATACGCTTTGTTGTGGTTGTAGGGAGAAGAAGACGGCCTCGTGTGCGTGCCCAATGTGGGCGGAAGTACCTGATGTGGGCTCTGATCTGCTCCTATGAAAGCGGCAGTGATAACCAAGCAGCGTAGTGGTCTAATTATTGAGATGGAAAGGTTATTGGTGCTTTGGTTGGAAGATCAAAGTTAAAATCCGACTTACGACGAAATTCGGGTTACGACGCGTCTTAAGAACGGATCAACGTCGTAACCCGGGGACCCCCTGTACTACAATACTACAAAGAGCGCATGCGCATACCGGCAAAATGCACGGGGTTCTCATCTGGTCACGTGGTGATGACGGCATTGTGACATCATTGTTTTCCAAAAGTTGCGTTTTACTCGTCCACACGACAACGCGACCCTGGCATTCTCAGATTTCTCCACAGGCTAATAATAAAGGATTACTCAAACGTGTGAATGAAACAAAACACAACGCCAGATATGTTTTTTGAGGAGGTAACAACAATATACCATGACGTAAAGCTCACAAAAGTCAATTTTGTGCATTATAAGACCTTTAAGCAATGGTATTTTTATATATCTATATATTTTTGTTTCTTCTGCAGGAAACTTTTCATGGTTAAAGAAAACGACACCCTTCAAGCGAGGCATCTGGATTATGACACCAATGGCTCGATTGCCTGCAAGGACTGTGGAAATGTAAGTTCATTTCATGTTTGGTTCATGTGGTTTTATAATATTCTTTGTTGCCTATATCTTAAAGAGCTGGAGGGAAGGTTAGAATTCTATGGTAAAATTGCCGTTTGACTTTGTCCTAACTTAACATTAAAGGCACTGTACCTGATTTTGACTGTAACTAGTCCATTTGAAAGAGTTTGCAATGATCCAAAGGTATTCCTCACTTGCCTTAGGTATTCCCATCATCCTAATCATTCACTGTGATGAGTTTATGAGAATTTTTCATAATATTCAGAGGCAGGAGCGAAGTTTTCCCATCATGCTAAGACTGCACATCCTGATTCACTATATAAGTAGATGCAGACAGTACACAGCAGACTTATTTTGATCTGCCACAATATACAGCTCTGGAAAAAAATAATAGACCACAGCAAAATGATCAGTTTTTCTGATTTTACTACTTATAGGTATGTGTTTGGGCAAAAGAAACATTTTTGTTTGAGTCTATAAACTACTGACAACATTTCCCTCAAATTCCAAATAAAATATTATTGTTTAGAGCATTTATTTGCAGAAAATTACAAATGGTCAAAATTACATAAAAGATACATGTTTTCAGACCTCAAACAATGCAAAGAAACAAGATCAAATTCATTTTAAAACAACATATTACTAATAATAGTATTATGTTGTTGTTGTTGTTGTTGTTATAATAATGTTTATACTTAAGAAGAGTTCAGAAATCAATATTTGGTGCAATAACCCTTATTTTTAATCACATCTTTCATGCGTCTTGGCATGCTCTACACAAGTCTTTCACATTGTTCTTGGGTGACTTTATTCCACTCCTGGTGCAAGAACTGAAGTAGCTCAGCTTTGTGTTTGTGTTGGAATTCAACAGACGCTGGAATGGAATGGCTGTAATACATGTAGAGATGCTGATTTCAGAAAAAAATGCAGTGATCTCTGTACATAAATATACAGAGGCGAGGCAAATTTAGCTCAAATACATGGCTTTTAATATTTTGCAATTAGTTTGTTAGTTTTATTTATTTGTCACGTACAAATACAGTACAGTGTATAGTGAAGTTCTTATGTACCATCCAGCAATATAAACACATTATTAGCTTGAATCCCACTCCTGTTGTCAGCTCCTCGTAGTATTCGTAGTATTGCTTGTATCAATAAGACAGTCGGTCATATGTAATTAGACACAGCAGGGCGTGCCACTACAAAAAACACAAATAAATAAAACAAACGGTGGGCCAGGTACGACAGCTGCCATCTTGCTCTAGTATAGAGAAGTTACACTGATAAAACTGAAATGATGTTAAGATGACTTGAATTAAAGGTCCCATGGCATGAAATTTTCAGTTTCTGAGGTTTTTGAACGTTAATGTGAGCTCCCCCCCCCCCCCCATGGCTAAAAGTTGCAAAATGTGTAAACTGAGCAATTGCAATCCTTTTCCGTGTTTGAAAAAAAGACAGCCCAAACGGGCGGTTTCTGACGTCACACTTGGGGAAAGGTTTCCACCCCCCCATCTGGATGTCAACCCCATCTCTGGAAATCACGCCCAGAGAATTTGGACCGCAAACAAGCTACGAGTTACGAGCTGCGGTTTTTTTTTTTGTTTTTTTTGCCTGGAGAGACATGAGAGTGTTTCCAGGCTCGGATGTCCTTTATCCGAGCCTCCGAGCCTCTGAAACAGCAGTGGTTTAATTTTATTTTCTGTGGAAATGTGTTTATTTTTCAATGGAACGCTTCTCATCTCTTCCTCCACGCAAAAACTCGGAAGTGAGGCCAGCGCACATCGCACCGCTAAAGAGGAAAGAGTGGAGAGTTTGGCCACGCCCCCACCCGCTGCTCTGGCCTATCTCTGTCCTCCTCATTTGCATTCAAGCAACAACGCCCATAATGGAGTGTTCCAGAGAGATATTTATGACATGTCTGTGTTCATGGGTCTTTCTCATGCACTGAGTGTTGATTTTGAAGAAGGATTCATTTACAGTATTAGGGAACCATTAAGGAGCCATATAAAAGCATCAAGAAGTACCATGTCATGGGACCTTTAATTTGAGTCATTTTAACTTACCTAGATATTGCTTTTTGCTGTTCAGTGTATTCCCATGAAACAAAAAATGCATCAGTATCTTTTCTGTTAAAGCTGCACTGTGTAACTTTTCTGGAGAGGGTCTGCAACCTGTTAATGCTTTGGTTTAAATTGTCCACAGTATGGCATTAAACTACTCTGTCTTGCATTTATTCATCTACATATGTTATTTATTGCTCAAAGATATCTTACTGTGGGCGGGGTCGCCTCTCCACAAGTCTCCATGGAGATTCCTAAGTTCATGGACATACTGTGGAACATTGTAGCCATGGAGACAGGCAGGTGAACTTCCAGCAAACAAGTTACACAGTGAAGACACAATTTCAGTTTTTTCCAGTTATGAAATCAAATGCTGGAATAGCATGACGCATGACTCATAAAATTGTAAATTCTTAAAGATCCCATGACATGGTACTTCTTGATGCTTTTATATGGCTCCTTAATGCTTCCCTAATACTGTAAATGAATCCTTCTTCAAAATCAACACTCAGTGCATGAGAAACAGAGATAAGATGAGAAAGAGTCATAAATGTCACTCTGGAACACTCCATTATGGGCGTTGTTGCTTGAATGCAAATGAGGAGGACAGAGGTGGCCTATAGTAGGGGGTGGGGGTGTGGCCAAGCGCTCCGCTCTGTGACCCACTTCCGTGTTTTTGCACGGGGGGAGAGATGAGAAGCCTTCCATTGAAAAATAAACACATTTCCACAGAAAATAAAATTAAACCACTGCTGTTTCAGATATCCACAGGCTCAGATAAAGGACCTCCGAGCCTAGAAACACTCGCAAGTTCCTCCAGGCAAATAAAAAAACGTATTTCGCATTGCGTAGCTCCTCCGCAGTCCAAACTCTCTGGGCGTGATTTACAGAGACGCTGAGTACAGACAGACGGGGGTGGAACTGCATTTGCATTTCTTTTTTCGATCTGACGTCAATAAGGTGCCTTGTTCAAAATCGCCCGTTTGAGCTCCGATTTTTTGTAACGCAGAAAAGGATCGCAAATGCTCAGTTTAGACATTTCACAACTTTTAACCATGGGGGGGGGGGCTAAACAGGGTAGGGGAGCTCACATTAACGTTCAAAAACCTCAGAAAGTGAAAATTTCATGCCATGGGACCTTGAAATAAACTTAATGTTTTGTTGTGTTTTTTTGCAGCCGTGGGGTTCGATGATGCACTACCGTGGGATAGACTGCCCCTGTCTCCACGTGAAGAACTTCGCCGTGACGCTGAATGAGACAAAGATCAGCAAGTGTGCAAAGTGGAGTGAGCTGCCTGTGAAGTTCCGCGCTTTCGACTACGCTCTGTATGCTTCCCAAATATCCTCAGACGAAGAAGAGGAGGAGGAAGAGGAGGAGGAGGAGGAAGAAGTGACTGACTAATTCTGACAGATAGATCAGATAGATGTCAAACTTTATGACTTTAAAATAGAAAGTATCAGATTTTTCAACAATGATTTAACTCTGCATGAAAATGATGTTAAGTGGAGACAAGCAGGTGGCAAATCCTCCACCAGAAAAGTTACACAGTGCACCTTTAAATCATCATAGTTATATTTGAATTGATTTTTAAGTTTTAAAAGTGCCTTTAGTTTTTTTAGTTTTTTCTAATGACGTGGCCATTTATGTGGAGCTATTAACGTTTTTATTGTTCATTAATCTACAAATGAAGATTCGAAGATTATGAATTTGATTTCTGTTTGACATATTATTATAGATCTCATGTTTACAAGCCCTCTGGGTGGATTTTATGTAATAATGAACTACTGTTTAGGTGGTGGGTGTGAGTACTGCACTGAATAGGCTTTGCTGCTGCTAAACAATAGAGCGAAGGTGAACGTATAATATACTAGGTAACAAAAGAAACTATAAACTTCGAATATGTTCATATTTTTCTGAATGACGCAAATTAGTGCTGTCAGGTGATTAAAAAAATTCATCTAATTAATTACAGGATTTGTAATTAATTAATCTAATTAATCGCATTTTAAGAGTGTGTGAGAGAGAGATTGAGAGGGAGATAGAGAGACTGTGAGTGAGTGAACTAACCCACTTTGTGATTAAGTTTGTCAGTTTTCAAGTGTTTGCTTTGCTCATTCGTTTCCAAAATTCTGCAAGCGTGGTCTGGTGGTTTGTTGAAGTGCGCTCACGCTCGCTCTATCACCGGTAACGATAGAACTTGTCCGGACGTGTTTATCGTTCAAATGATCCGTCAGGCTGGAGCCGCTTTGGTGATCGGAAAATTCTTTTTGACAAAAGCTCCAAATCACAGCGTTCTTGTTGTTCGTCTCGTCTTCGTTTCGTTCTTTTTATAAATAAACTTGCCGTTCAAAGGCGCGAGCAGCGATTTGCTGGCCGCACGCCAAATTTAAAATGTGTGTGCATTGAATTGTCACTCATAATTAATTGCGTTCATTTTTATAACGCGTTCATTTGTAATAATTAAGTGTAATTCATTAATCTAATTAATGCATTAAACTGACAGCTCTACTTCTAACATGTTAATATTTTTCTGAATGATGCAAATATTTTCTCAAATTTTTGCATGGACATTAATACGTCATCGGCCATCAATGCAAGTGTCATGTTCACTCGTGACACGGACTGGTCAGTGAAATCAGCTGTGTAGTAATTGCACGTGCACGCTCTAATGTTGGCACCACGTGGTTTTTCGCTACTGTGTTGCGCTGTCCGACTCCAGACATCAAACAAAAATTGACGAGACTCAGTCAAGCTGAGCGTGAACGTGCAGTTGGCGTGCTGCGGGTTGGGGAACGGGTTAGTCTTGTTGGGCGAAGGTTTGGGTGAACCAGAGCAACAGCTTCAGCCTTACAGAGACGAAACCAGCAAACGGGTTCGACTCTTGACCGCGCGTGTTCTGGTCGTCCGAGGGTCACCACAGTTGTTGAGATTTTTGTTTTCGACCCCCATGTTGTTCTGAAGACTATGAAATGGAAATGGCAAATCCGATGGCAATGAATTTTTGAGTGGTGAAGCAGCATTGAATAATTCAAACAACTGCTGTGAAATTTTGTTCTGATTTTGTTTTGTATCATACAATAAAACTCATTCTCATCAAGTGTATAGTTTTTTTTGTTACCTAGTATATATATATATATATATATATATATATATATATATATATATATATAACTGCACTGGTGTTTCGAAGTGGTTGCATTTTAGACAGTGGTGGATGACGTACTCAGTTTTGTTATTAAGTAAAAGTACAGATACACGGGCAAAGATCAAGCAAAAATAAAAGTTTCACATGAAAAAATCTGTAAGAAGTAAAATTAACGAAGTACCTGTTTAAAAATGTGCTTTAAGAGTAAAGAATTCAGTCTTTTGCAGTGATTTTTAGAACATTTAAAGCATTAAAGGTAAAGATTTTGATAATGAATCTAGCTGAATTTTAAGTGATTCGGTTGATTTAATTGATCTAGCTGCTTTTGTGTATTTGGTTTGCTCAAATTGGGGACGTTAAATGAAATGTGATGAAAATAAGTCTCAGCCATTTCAGCAGGTCTCTAAAGAAAAGCACTTTAATATGTACTTAAAGGTGCATTGTGTAACTTCTGGTGCAGGGTCTGTCAAATGCTTTTCTTCGTCGAGATGTTATTGAGCTGTCTGGAATGTTTCATAGTATGGCTTTAAACCTTTCTATTTTCATGGAGACCAAACCAGACCAAGTTACAGGTCAGATCTATAAAACCAACCGCCTGTAATTGAATAAATGTAAGGTAGAGCGGTTTAATGTCATACTGTGGAACATTCAGGCAGAGCAATGACATATCCATGGAAACAAGGAGGTGACCAATCAAAAAGTTTCATTCATTTATTTATTCATTTCGAGCAGGTCAACACAAGGAAATAAATACATGTAACCAATATACAGTCAAATACTTTTTTTTTTTTTTGTCTCAAAAAGGAGTAGGAAGAAGAAAACTTATTGAATCTCACCCCGTCTTCCAAAACATAACTTAAATGATTGATTTAGCTTCCTTATCAGTTCAGTTGAAAAACACAAAAACAAAAAGGCAAATTCCATTCTTGTACAAAAAAAAAAAAAAGATCAGGGACAATAAATTACACATAAGGTGTGCAACAAGTAAACATAACAGCAATGGTAACACAACTACAATAACAAACAATCCCAACGATGGTAAGACAACAGCAGATACCAAAACACAAAACTGATACAGAAAAGTGCTATTTGACGATTCATTCAAACTCATCTCTTTCTGTTTTCAAACCAGAACATGTCTTTATATAAAGAACTTAAATTTGTGAATATTTTGGCAAAGCTTTTGCTGTAAATCCAGAGCATTCCACATTTTTACTCCACATACAGTCACACAGAACCTTTTACGAGTGCTTCTAACATTAGGCAAAATGAAGTTTCCAAAACCTCTCAAATTATAAATAAGATAAGATAAAGATAACCCTTTATTTGTCCCACAATGGGGAAATTGCAGTGTCACAACGCAGGTTTCAGAAACAGTTGGAAAAAAGAGCATGCATCAAAAATTAAGATAATAATAATAAGTATGTACAGCCTAAAAAACACAACACTGTAAGGCACAGGAACGCTGCACAATAAATAAATGTTCTCTTTAAGAGCAAAACATTTTTGCAAATTGTTTGGCAACTGTTTATTAAATGCTTTAAAAAGCATAATCACTGTATAATATTTTACAAGGTCATTAAATTTGAATAACTTTGTGTGTTCCCTTTTAAGTAAAATAAAGACACCCAAAAATGTGTTTTTACTTTGGTACTTCGTTGCCTTCCACCACTGATTTTAGACATGTATTTTATTATGTGCTGTGATGATGTATATACTAAAAATATAAAATGTCACTGTGATTGAATGGTGATCATGAAAATAAACGCGGCCTCAGACTCGGGTCTCTTGGTGATTGTGTCGGCTGAGCCACCACAGCCCCTCAGGTCCTCCTGTCAAAAACACGCACACGTAACAGGTGCGCCATTTTCTCCCATTGCGCCCAGCTGCTGGCAGTGACTCATCTTATTCTCGTCATTCCTATTTTGGGATGTTTATTTGTCATTTATTTCCTTATGTATAAACCCACGACATATGGTTCACTTAAAAATATACAGCTCTGGAAAAAAAAATTAAGAGACCACTGCAAAATTATCAGTTTTTCCTGATTTTACTACTTATACAGGGCTCTCAAGTTTTGAGCGGGGTCGTGCGTGAGACTGTAATGTCCGAGGACGGGGGAGTGCGAGTGAACAATTTTTCCCGAGGAGCGGGGGGAAGGGGGCGCTTGAATTGCGCGTTGAGAGCCCTGTTTGTCTAAAGAGCAAACTTAAACTACAAAGCAACTAATGAGAGTTATATCAATGAAGTTATTACCTGATGGTTCTCACTTTGTTTTATCATCACCGCACTTTGTCAGTGTGCGCTGAGAGGGGCGGGGAGGAGGGACCAGGGCGGGGGGGGGCGGGACATTTTTAACGGATTCATGTAAGAGTCTGGTTAATGCACCGGGCCCGCGTCTCACCGCGTCTCACCGCGTCTCACCGCGTCTCACCGCGTCTCACCGCGTCTCACCATGGGCAGTTCGGCTCTGGGCCGCGCGTATTCCGCACGTAAGCCGTCGGGGGGGACACATTACGCACAGACGGAGACACCGGGACCGGAGTCGGTGCGTCTCAGAGGAGACGTGGCACCGGGATTGAGGCTCAGGACGTGCCCGGGGGACGGCGCGTCTGCTCTGGCCTCCGCTCGGACCGTGCGCCCGGAACAGGGGGAGTTTTTTTTCGAAAACGCGCGGAGCCTGCATAAACTAAGCCACACAGACCGATTTTCTGGGCACAAAAAAAAAAAAAAAAAAGAAATCAGCGTGAGAAATGCCATGCCACGTCGAATTGCGTGTGTCACACTCTCAATGCGTGAGACTTGAGAGCCCTGACTTATAGGTATGTGTTTGGGGGAAAAGGCTTCTTCATGATCTCAATTAGCACATTCTGCAAAAAACAAAAATCACAAATTTTGAAAAAAAAGAAAAAAAACCTATAAACATCATTTTCTCAGTTTCACAAATGTCGAATTGAAGCGGTTTTTCACGTGGCGGGTCACAGTTTTGTTTGAGTCTAAAACTACTGACAACATTTCCCCCAAATACATGTTTTCAGACCTCAAACAATGCAAAGAAACAAGATCAAATTCATTTTAAAACAACATAATACTAATGCTTACACTTAAGAAGAGTTCAGAAATCAATATTTGGTAAATTTAGTAAATAATTAGTAAATAATTAGTAAATTTCTCTTATGTGAGATCAATAAAGTCTTATCTTATCTTATCTTATCTTATCTTATCTTAATAACCCTTATTTTTAATCACAGCTTTCATGTGTCTTGGCATGCTCTCCACAAGTCTTTCACATTGTTCTTGGGTGACTTTATTCCACTCCTGGTGCAAGAACTGAAGTAGCTCAGCTTTGTGTTTGTGTTGGAATTCAACAGACGCTGGAATGGAATGGCTGTAATACATGTAGAGATGCTGATTTCAGAACAAAAATGCAGTGGTCTCTTATTTTATTTTTTTCAAACTTGTCCTGGTTTGGTCTTGGTTTGAGGTCAGATTACTCCTCTAATAGACTTTAGGTTTGGTCCTGTTCTAGTTTTTAGTCTTTTATAGTCCAGGCTAAGACCCAAATTGAATCCCAACAGTAATTTTGACTGCATTTTGAAGTGGCTTATGGACAAATTAGTAGCTTACAGCCCAAAAAAGGAGGATTAATCAGTAGTACACAGTTGCATAGTATCCCTAAATAGCAGCAGTAGCAGTGCGGTCCATAGTTGTCCCCAGTTGTGCTGACTTGGAGGAGTTTTCCTTGTGCTTTCCCGTGCGCTCTGGAATGCAAGCGCAGCAGCGGGATGTGCAGGAGGACACTTTTACAGGACTCATAAACCCGGAGCGCGTGTGTACTTACAACCATCCAGGCTCAGTCATGTTTTTACCATCAGGCTAATTAACGAGGGCTTTATTTTTTTTTATCGCGAGACTATGATTAAAAGCTCTAAAATCCCAGTAAAAGTTTGCGTGCGCACGGGACACTTGTGAAGTGTGGGGTTTGGCTGCGCGTCATTCCGTCGCTGAATGTCGAGGAACTCATCTCCAACATGGTCAGTAGTTTCATGTTTACGAACAAATTACAACATTAACACAAGTCTAACTCTATAAAAGCATGTATGAGTGTAAATAAAGCACCGGGCCACATTTTAGTGCGTTTGTGTCATCCTCAGGGCTACGGCAAGGTGCTGTGGTGGGTGGTCGGGGCGGCTGTCGTCATCACGCTAATAACAATTCCAGCTATATATTTAAACAGTAAGTTTTTTTTGTTTGTTTTCTCTGTTTTCACTTTTATTCTTTCGTTTCTACCCCCACTTCCCCTCTCTCCGTGTTTGACCCGTCTAACCGGTGTACTGCGTGGCATCTTCACTCTAATCTTGGTCATTTGACAGTTATTTCCGTTTTAAATTAACTATTTGCATAAAGTGACTGTCGAATTTGTTACAGACCTTGTTATTTATTTATTTATTTATTTATTTTATCACATTAAAATAAAGAAAGACAATTCATTAACTTGACTTTGCCCAGCTCTCACTTTGAAACAGCGCCCCCTTGTGTCTAAAGGAGGCCAGTCTTACATGCGGAGGAAAAACTTAACATTTAATCAATTCTAGGTTTGATCGATCAGTTTGTTTTTCCACTTTAATGTTAGATTTTTGTATGGGAAGAACAGTAAAAGAACGGCTTCACTTTGAGCCGTTCAACTAGGCGACAATAAATGTGTGTTTTTATTTTACTTCAAATGCTTTATAAGTCCTTCTCCTCCTCTCTGTCCTCTCTCCTCCTCTCTGTCCTCTCACCTTCTCCTCTCTGTCCTCTCTCCTTCTCCTCTCTGTCTCCTCTCCTTCTCCTCTCTGTCCCCTCTCCTCTCTGTCCCCTCTCCTCTCTGTCTCCTCTCCTTCTCCTCTCTGTCCTCTCTCCTTCTCCTCTCTGTCCTTTCACCTTCTCCTCTCTGTCCTCTCTCCTCCTCTCTGTCCTCTCACCTTCTCCTCTCTGTCCTCTTTCCTCCTCTCTGTCCTCTCACCTTCTCCTCTCTGTCCCCTCTCCTTCTCCTCTCTGTCCTCTCTGTGGCTTCCTCTCCTCTGTGGCTTGATCATGTTGGAGTGCTAACATTTTAATATAATAATAAATGTATTTTAAAAGTCAAAGTCTGTCCTCTTTCCTCCTCTCTGTCCTCTCACCTTCTCCTCTCTGTCCCCTCTCCTCTCTGTCTCCTCTCCTTCTCCTCTCTGTCCCCTCTCCTCTCTGTCTCCTCTCCTTCTCCTCTCTGTCCTCTCTCCTTCTCCTCTCTGTCCTCTCTCCTCCTCTCTGTCCTTTCACCTTCTCCTCTCTGTCCTCTCTCCTCCTCTCTGTCCTCTCACCTTCTCCTCTCTGTCCTCTCTCCTCCTCTCTGTCCTCTCACCTTCTCCTCTCTGTCTCCTCTCCTTCTCCTCTCTGTCCCCTCTCCTCTCTGTCTCCTCTCCTTCTCCTCTCTGTCCTCTCTCCTTCTCCTCTCTGTCCTCTCTCCTCCTCTCTGTCCTCTCACCTTCTCCTCTCTGTCCTCTCTCCTCCTCTCTGTCCTCTCACCTTCTCCTCTCTGTCCTCTCTCCTCCTCTCTGTCCTCTCTCCTTCTCCTCTCTGTCCTCTCTCCTCCTCTCTGTCCTCTCACCTTCACCTCTCTGTCCCCTCTCTTTCTCCTCTCTGTCCTCTCTCCTCCTCTCTGTCCCCTCTCCTCCTCTCTGTCCCCTCTCCTCCTCTCTGTCCCCTCTCCTTCTCCTCTCTGTCCTCTCTCCTCCTCCTCTCTGTCCTCTCTTTCTCCTCTCTGTCCTCTCTCCTCCTCTCTGTCCCCTCTCCTCCTCTCTGTCCCCTCTCCTCCTCTCTGTCCCCTCTCCTTCTCCTCTCTGTCCTCTCTCCTCCTCCTCTCTGTCCTCTCTCCTCCTCTCTGTCCTCTCTCCTCCTCTCTGTCCCCTCTCCTTCTCCTCCCTGTCCTCTGTCCTCCTCTCTATCTTCTTTCCTCCTCTCTGTCCTCTCTCTCCTCCTCTTCCTCTCGCCTCCTCTCTGTCCTCTCTCCTTCTCCTCTCTGTCCTCTCTCCTTCTCCTCCTCTCTGTCCCTTCTCCTTCTCCTCTCTGTCCTCTCTCCTCCTCTCTGCCCTCTCACCTTCTCCTCCCTGTCCTCTCTCCTTCTCCTCCTCCTCTCTCCTCCTCTCTGGCCTCTCTGTCTTCTCTCGTTCCCTTCCTCCTCTCTGTCCTCTCTCCTTCTCCTCCTCCTCTCTTCAGATCTCCGTGCCCTTTCCTCCTCTCTGTCCTCTCTTCTCCTCCTCCTCTCTGTCCTCTCTCCTCCTCTCTGTCTTCTCTCCTTCTCCTCCTCTCTGTCTTCTCTCCTCTTCTCTGTCCTCTCTCCTCCTCTCTGTCTTCTCTCGTTCCCTTCCTCCTCTCTGTCCTCTCTCCTTCTCCTCCTCCTCTCTTCAGATCTCCGTGCCCTTTCCTCCTCTCTGTCCTCTCTCCTTCTCCTCCTCTCTGTCCTCTCTGTCCTCTCTCCTTCTCCTCCTCCTCTTTCCTTCTCCTCCTCCTCTCTGTCCTCTCTCCTTCTCTCTGTCCTCTCTCCTTCTCTCTGTCCTCTCTCCTCCTCTCTGTCCTCTCTCCTTCTCCTTCTCCTCTCTCCTCCTCTCTGTCCTCTCACCTTCTCCTCTCTGTCCCCTCTCCTTCTCCTCTCTCCTCCTCTCTGTCCTCTCACCTTCTCCTCTCTGTCCTCTCTCCTCCTCTCTGTCCTCTCTCCTTCTCCTCTTCCTCTCTCCTCTCTGTCCTCTCTCCTTCTCCTCTCTCCTCCTCTCTGTCCTCTCACCTTCTCCTCTCTGTCCCCTCTCCTTCTCCTTCTCCTCTCTCCTCCTCTCTGTCCTCTCTCCTTCTCCTTCTCCTCTCTCCTCCTCTCTGTCCTCTCTCCTCCTCTCTGTCCTCTCTCCTTCTCCTTCTCCTCTCTCCTCCTCTCTGTCCTCTCTCCTTCTCTCTGTCCCCTCTCCTTTTCCTCTTCCTCTCTCCTTCTCCTCCTCCTCCATACCCTCTCTCCTCCTCGTCACTATGGGGGGCAGAGCGTTCACCCGCTCGACCTCCATAATCTCAGTTCACTCCCAAAATTCAGATTGTGTGTTGTTCCAGAAAGTGCTCCCAAAAAGCTGTTTTCCATTGACGACTACTTTAACGACACTATTCGGTGGAAGTCCTACAGCATGCACTGGATATCAGGTACACGGACACTTCCTTTGCCTTGGTATAGTCACTTTTCTTAGATGTAAAGGTGCATTGTGTAACTTTTCTGGTGGAGGGCACTCATATGTTTTTCTATATGGAAATGTTATTGCTTTGTCTGGAATGTTCCACAGTATGGCATTAAACCTTTCTCTCTTCATGGAGACCAAACCAGGCCAAGTTACAACTGGGAATTTGTGGTTTTCTTGGTATTTTTGAGCTATAAAACCACCTGTAATTGAATAAGTGTAATGTTAATGTCATACTGTCTAACTAATATTCCAGTTAGAGCAGACCCGGGCATTTCAAGGCCCGGGGGCCAAATACGAGTCGACTCTGACCGGCCTGCGAAAGGTTGCTTGGAATTAAGAAAATAAAACCTACTTTAAAAATTGTACAAAATGCATTTGTTCTGATGATCATCTGTCGGACGTGCTTCACCTCAAACATGAACCTGACTTTGATGCACTTGTTAAAACTCAACAGAGGCTAAAAAAACACTAAACATGCTAATTTTGACTTTTTTTCTACACAGTTTGGCAGTTGGACAAAGAAATGTTGTGACATATCTTGGATTATATTATTTGGTAAACAAAGACATTGTGGTGTCTTAATAGAAACTTAAGAAAGTTAAACTCAGAAAGCATTGTGGGGTTAATGTGACTGCAAAAGAGTTACAAATGTTTCACTTTTTGAATTATTTTACTGAATAAATTCAGTTTTTGTAAAACCTCACTCTCTCATTACTTAAAGGGACAGTGTGTAAGATTTTTACCCGTTAATTACTGAAATTGAAGATACCCATTCAAAAATACATTGTTTTCCAAGCCTTTTCACTTCCATCATGAAATCAAAGTATTCTTTTGGACTTAGATATAGCCACATAAAAGGGGGATCTTCCCCATATAGAAGCAGCCATTTTGATTACGAGAGCCGCAGAAGGACATTTGGGCTCATCCTTCGCCGAGGCTCCTGCTAACAGCTGCTCAGCCGCGCTGCCTGAGGGAGCGAAGGAGCGAAGGAGAGAAGGGGAAGGGGAGGGGGGAAGGGGGGAGCCTCGTGTAAACAAGCATGCTGCTGTATCACACATCGTAATGGATATAACACGTATTTTGGACTAAATTGTTTTACTGGATTTTATTCGCTGGATCCTTATGGACAGATTGAGGCCAAGTTTATGGTGAAATACAGAGTTTGACCTGTGCAGAGCCTTCAAAGGTAAGCTAAGTAACAAACCTCGTTTTGTGCTTTTCTGTATAAAAGCCCCATGTGCTCGGGGAGTGATTGTTTTGCAGGGAAATGAATTGCATAGTCAAAAAGAGGAGACTGTAAGGTTTCATTTGATGTGTAGATTGTCATGAATCATGATCGGGATTGTGTGTTTTCATGCGAAAAAAAAAAAAAAAAAAGTGAACGGGGAACCGCGTTTTATGTATACAGCGGCGCGCGGTTAGTGCGCGGGTACGCGAGCTGTCGGCGCTACGGCGCGCCCGGGTGACCCTCGAGGTCTGCCGTAGCCAAAAGAGGAAGTGCATGGTACCTACACCACCTATGCGCCACGAATCCTACACACTGTACCTTTAATACAGTCATACCTCACCTTACGAAAATTAATTCGTTCCAGAAGTGGTTTCGTAACGTGATTTTTTTGTAAGTAGAATCGCAATGTAAAAGGCCTGATTCGTTCCAAGGCCCCCAATACCCCCCTAAACCCTGTTGGAGAGTGTATTTACAAGTGTATTTACGTTTCGGGGGATTCAGGCGGCTGCGAAGCCGAGCGCACATTATTTGAATTTTTGAGATTTCACGTTTCGTAACTTGGATTATTCGTTATTTGGGTCTTTCGTAAGGTGAGGTATGACTGTAATAACATAGAACTTACCAGCTTCTGTAAACAATGCCATTTACTGATTTCAACGTAGAAATAAAATTAATAACCAGAGTAGACTTTGGCCCGGCCCTCCACAATATTTTCTGCTTCTCATTTGGCCCCTGGGGAAAAATAATAGCCACCCCTGAGTTAGAGCAATGACGTATCCATAGAAACAAGCAGGTGACGGACCCCCAACCAAAAAGTTACATAGCGCCTCTTTAACATGTCTTTTCTACTTGCAGATAAGGAGTATTTGCACCGATCAAATGAGGGAAACTATGTCCGTTACAATTTAGAAACAAAAGAGGAGTCCATTTATATCAGCAACACAACATTTGTAATAAACTCCATACAAATCAAATCCTGATTTTAAATGAGTTTGATAATGAAGTTTAAATAATATATATTTTCATTGTAGGCACAAGTAGACGCCACTGACTACATGTTGTCTGGGGACTACAACTACGTAGCACTTGAGAGTAATTACACAAAGGTTAGTATTTTTTTTACTGAGTTTTCTAGACTAATATTACGTGTATTTTATGAATATTTTGTGGTATTTTGTCAGAAATGGAGGCATTCTTACTCAGCTTCTTACACCATCTTCAACAGGGAAACAAAGTAAGAGATTTTGATTTCATTTTGTCAACACCTTTTCATGAATTTGGGTAAAATTTTTGTTGATTTTTTTTTTTTTAACGCACAGTTCATTTGTTACACCTGCGGATCTTCCCCCTCTCGTCCAGTACTTCTTCTGGAGTACAGTAGAAAACAAATTTGTGAGTTTTTATTTTGAATTTGCGTGTAATGTGTTATGGTTACTATGACAACCTTCCTCACTGTATAATGTCCCACAGGCTTATGTTTCAGATTACAACGTGTTTCTAAAATCATCCGTGAGCGCTGACGTTGCTCAAGTGACGTTCAACGGGAAAGAAAATCAGATCTCAAATGGGATTCCTGACTGGACATATGAGGGTCAGTAATAAATACTCTATAATGTTAATTCTTACAAATATTTGTCAAGAAGAAATATGAAAAAGTGTTATATGTAAGCAAAAAAAAAAACAATTATATGTATTCTATGTACATTATAGTGCAATATAATAATATTGAATTAAAAAAATAACTACATTGTCAATTAAAACCAAAATATGACACAAAAAATATACAAATCTTTAAACTTTTTATCAATATCTAGTACTTGCTTGATTATGCTCTACTTCAGGGGTGTCCAAAAGTGAAGCCTGTGAGCCAGACTTTTAAGAAGAATCCATTTTGATTCAGCTTTGGAATGAAAAGAGTGTCAGGAGATGGGACAGAGGCCAATCCTGTTTAATTTAATCATACATTTTAGGTCATTATGTTTGGGCCTTGAGGAAAAACCTTTGGGTAACTGTACTCTAGGTAGATGCTATAATAACAATAACACGTGTAATGACAATAAAGCTGCATCTAATCTAATTCTAGTTCAAATATTAAAAACTAAATAAATTATAAAACTACTCTTAGAAGTCTGTAAAGATCTGTATAAGTTGCTCAAGTAAATATAAATCACTATATATATAAAACATTGGTCTACAAATTTTTGGACTCAATCTGCTTCCGAGATAAAAGTGGCTAAATCTCATTTATATTGATAAGATGAACTGAAAATCAATTGATAACTGTGCTGGTTAACTAATGTATTCAAGATATTTAATGATATTGTTTTACATCAAAATCGCATCTGTTTATACAATACATTTAGGCATTTTTGCTTAAAATAATGTTTATATTTTGAAAATATTTAACTTACACTTCTTTATACATCAAGAAATAAACAAGAAATATCTTAAGACATCAGGTGATTGAATATCTTATGAAAAACAAGCTAAAGTATCACATGTGTTACAACAATAATGTGGAGCCCGACTTTTGTCCTGATCTCCAACTTTACAACCAAAGTATTGGTGATCTGCCTTTTTAACCACTGCAGTTATGTCGCGCTTTTGTGATGCAAACGTCACTTCACCACAAACGTAACAAAAGTTGTGTGGGTTGTTCACACAATTTTGAGGCATCTCTGTGAAATCAAAAAATATTTATGTTAAAACTCTAGACATTTTAAAATGAATGTATGTGAATGTGCAGACAGGCTTTCAGATAGAACTGTTGCTTGTAGACACACTGTACCTTCTGATAAACTACCGTTTTTGCCTTATTTTGCATAAATTTCCTATTTTGACACAATACTATATCTTGGAAACTATAGCCAATCAGCACTTCTGACTTACTTTTTCTTTATTAGTGACCTAAACCAAGAAAAATTTCACTACTTTTGTTCTGGAAGCGTTTTGCTTGTAGACCAGTTTACCCATTAGCAGTATAACATAATGGACTTGTGTGTTTTGTTTCAGAGGAGGTGTTTGCTTCAAATGGAGCGCTGTGGTGGTCGACCAATTCTCTGTATCTGGCCTATGCAGAGTTCAATGACTCCCTGGTCCACAGAATAGAGTACAGCTGGTACGGGTCTGAGCAGTATCCTGAGACTGTGTCTGTGCCTTACCCGAAGGTAAGGAGACAGCTGATACAACGACATTTCAGCTATACACTATGCTTGACAAAAAGACCATTTAAGTGAGAATTTAAGCAAAATTAATGAAGCTCAAATGATTTTTAGATCGCAAGTTGAAAGTTTGGGAGGCTGTCAGTCAGCAGTCAGCCTTTTCTCTGCCCTGAAATGTTCAACCATTATGTTTTTAAACTTATGACGTTTTATTGCAACAAAAGCTTGAAAAACATACATTGTTATTGTGTGCAACTTGCAATTTCACAGATCTGACCTCTAACTTGATCTGCCAAATGCTTGTCTTAATGGAGATTGACATAATGCCATACTGTCAAAAAATTCAAACATAATAATAACATAGCATATCATCATTTACAATACAAAGGTATAAGTCGTGTATTCATTTTCATGGTTTGATTCAAATAGTGTACAGTCAGTTTTTTTTTTTTGCTTTATACCGTGTTATAATGTCTTTGCATTATCAAAAACATCCCTGAAGAGCTTTTAGATGTCATCCATGCATGTTTGAGTAATTTAGCGATCTCTCCCACATTCAATTGGGACTCTTCTTACAGTTATCTGTCCTTTAGTTACACCCTTCCTAGGAGGAAGGGTTTCTGAAAAACTACAGAGGATTTTCAGACAATATGACACCCCAGTCTATTTCAAACCCACAAACACTTTAAGACAGAAACTGGTCCACCCAAAGGACAAAACACCGAGCCACAAACAAAGCAATGTGGTCTACTCCATTCAGTGTAGTGAAGACTGCAGTGAGCGCTACATTGGAGAAACAAAACAGCCACTTCACAAGAGGATGTGCCAACACAGACGGGCGTGCCAGAGTGGACCGTCATCTGTCGTACATCTCCACCTAAAAGCCACGGGCCATTCTTTTGAGAACAGTGAGAAAAGACCTGGTTTTGAGAGTTAAAGAGGCTATTTTTGTCAAGATTAAGAATCCTTCTTTGAACAGAAATGGAGGTCTCAGACATCATTTGTCTCCCATCTATAACTCTATCCTTAAACCTAAATCAAAACAAACAAAGAAAACAATAGGGTAGCCAGGTCAGGTCCAGAGGTGTGAAAACAGCCATTATGGCCCTGAATGGTTCTGCTAACAAGACCCACACTCCACTTCCACTGCACATTGAATAGGCTTACTTAACTAACAGAAACTGAAAACAAATAGTGTGATGGTTTCATAGTAATTTAATTGTAGTTAGCTCCTCACTTCAGACAGTTTTAAGCAGTGTCCACCAGCACTCTAACTAGAACTGAAGAAGCAGCTTGGATGAGCTGCGAAACGTCTTCGACCAAATAAATTTTTGTCCAGCTCACAAATTGAATTTCTCATTTTGCATGATACACAACTTTGCACAGCAACTTGATGCGATGTGCAGTAGTGACTTAGCAGCAAGAGCAAAAGGACAGGTTGCTCAGATGGTCAAAAACTAAACTGAAACTTATAAAACATATAAATTTTTGGCAAATATAGCATTTTCAAAACAATCAAAGGTAAAGGTGATCTAAATATGTTATGTGTTGCAGTTAATACCTCACAGAATTAAAATATCCTTCTTTAAATCCTCATCTTCCAATAGTTGCTATAGATTCAATAGTGTACTTTTTTCTTTTATTTATTTCTCCAGGCGGGTTCCATTCTCCCAACAGTGCGTCTCTATGTGGTGGACACCTCGAACCCTTCACGTCGCTGGCCGCTCGTGGCCCCGGCGTCCGTGATATCCGTGTGAGTGTTTTTACGTTTCACTTCCTCTTCGTCGGTTTAATGGCGGTGTGAGGAGGTGGTGCAGTTTTTTTTGTTTTTTTTTTTTCATTTTCTTTGGTGAATCTCCTTGTCATTTCTCGTCTTGTCTTTGTAGTGATCACATTTTGTGCTCGGTGACCTGGGTGACAGACCAGCGCGTGGCTGTGCAGTGGATGACTCGAAAACAGAATTATGTGATTGTACAGTTCTATGAGTTTGATGGAAGCAGCTGGGTGGAAAAGCAGGTAGGGTCTTTATTTAGATTTATTTATTTTACTTTTTTAATATAAAATTTGAATCAAAAATGTCAATTAAAAAAAGTTTAAAGCAGACCCATTAGGCAAAATCAACTTTCCTTTCCATGTTATAGTTGTTTCCCCTCAGCATTTCCTCACCCAGAATCGTGTTTGGAGAGATTTGTGCATGTTTCAGTAATCTTTAATTGCTTATTTTCAAGATGCCACTGCTACGTACTTTATTTTCTTAATCAGTGATACGCGTAGGATTCATGTCGTAATTTTGGTACAAATGAAAAACAGGAGGCGGTGACAGCTGCACAGCTCTTTGTTGTGATGAGGTTTACAGCGCTGTCAGCTTCTTTTGGGCACCACCATTTTCAAATGAAGAAAATAGCTGGCTTGTGTCTTTTATTAAGTCATCTTAGGTGAATATTGTGATTTGAAATGTGTAAATTATACATACAGCTCTGTAAAAAAATAAGAGACCACTGCAAAATTATCAGTTTGTCTGATTTTACTACTTATAATTATGTGTTTAGGCTTTTTTTTTTTGTTATCAATGACTCATGTCTGTGTCTTAAGAGCTTTCTTTATCCTTAGTACAGAAACAGAAGTACAAGTGCAAGAGATTTGTTTTATCATGTTGTTTCTTTTAACTGCTGTGTGTGAACTTTTAAGATGTGTTTTTTGCCCCACCCCTGTAACCTCCCACTCATGTTTTATAATAAAAGGCAGGAGCGGAGAACTGTATACTTGACAATACTTTCACTATTTATCTCTATTCTCTATGTTGCTATTGTTACTGGCATGTGACCCCTGATGAATTTCTAATTTGAGCTTCTTAAATGAATAGGCCAACTGTATATTCTATTACCAATACTCAACTTTCTTTCTTTTTTTAGAAATTTGAACAAAGTAGCAAGACTGGCTGGGTTGGCCGTGTAAGTTTTTCACAAACAACATTGAAAAACATATTCACATCACGCATTAACTCCTATTTTAATTGTTCACAGTATGTTCCACTACCTCTTTTCTTTGCCGAAGATAAGCTGAGTTTCTACAAAGTGATGAGTGACAGTCACGGATACAAACACATTCATTACGTTAATAATGTAAGTCTCATTTGTCTACATGAAATACTACTAAATATAAAAGACTTCATGTCATATGCTGTGTCTTCATTAAGGGCAAAGCTACGCCCATAACCTCAGGAGAGTGGGAGGTGGCCTATATCAACAAATTAACCAAAGACGCCATGTGAGGGATCCGGCATATCTGCTGTTTTGAATCATTAAAGTTGTAAATTGAATATGATGTTTGTAAATGACTGTCACGTTTCATTTGTGTACAGATATTTTGTGAGTAATCAGCATGAATCCACACCAGTCAAGGTTAATCAGTACAGGTATGTCTGCTTATTTATTTATTCATCTATAGAGGTTGTAGAACTGTACGTAAGATTTTGATTTTAAATTTCATGAACTTCCCTGTGTCCCCAGATATGAGGTAGACATGTTAAAATCTTATATAGCTTTTACTGATAACAATTCTAATGCTAAATTATTCTTAGGTACAAAAATTTGGGCATGATTTTCCATTTGTTTATGTTATAATTTGGGCGTTTTGGTTCTCTTTGTCCTCCCGTGGACCCATCACCCGCGGGGGGATCCATGGGGGCCAGTGCGCTGTGATCTGGGCAGCGGATGTGGACCGTTGCCCCTGCGACCCGAAAAAATACAGAGAAAAACAGAAGAAAATGGAAAAAAATGGTTCCCAAGACAATCATCCAGTAGGGGGGTTGCCAGTTTCAGTGCTGAAATCCAGTTGGTTTAAACCTAAAATACCTCTCCCTGATCTGAATTCTCACTACCTAAACTCCAGCATCTGCAGCCGATCATGAATCAGTGCTAGTACAGCCTCTGCAGCTCCGTGAGGGAATTCTGGAAGTTCTGAGTTTCACATGAGGCCTGTCTATAAACTGAGATATACAGAGAAAACGCATGTGAACTTAAGGTTAGGTGAGGTTTCTTTATTAGTCTCCGCCAGGGAGAAATTTGACTTAGAGGTAAGGGAAGGTTGCAGTTCAAATAGAAAGACATACAATATACATACAACATCAGATAAGAAGATAGCGGTGTTGGCACAGACATAGACATCTTGGGTGTCATCCCTCCCCGAACAGGCAATCACTTATCTTCTCTAGTTGTTATGTAGCTTAATAAATATGGGGACAAAGGAGTGCTTATAACCAGTAGTCGAGTTGTAAAATGAAACCAGGGGGGATGGTGAAATTTTTCACCAACGGGGGGCATTAAGCTAAGCCCTCCCCCATCACTGACATCACTGTGGTGTTTCAGGGCAGGGCAGAATTAGAAGGTACTTTGTTAAAATGGAAATGCTTTTACAACAAAAAGTCCATATAATAATTCAATAATACACAGGATATATGTTATCACACACGTACACACACACACACACACACACACACACCTTAGTCCTGGTTTAGTCCTGGTTTAGTCTTGGTTTAGTCCTGGTTTAGTCCCGGTTTAGTCCTGGCTTAGTCCTGGTTTAGACCTGGTTTAGACCTGGTTTAGACCTGTTTTAGTCCTGGCTTAGTCTTGGTTTGGACCTGGTTTAGTTTTGGTTTAGTCCCGGTTTAGTCCTGGTTTAGTCCTGGTTTAGACCCGGTTTAGATCTGGTTTAGTCTTGGCTTAGTCCTGGTTTGGACCTGGTTTAGTCCTGGTTTAGACCTGGTTTAGTCTTGGTTTAGTCCTGGTTTAAACCTAGTTTAGTCTTGGTTTAGTCTTGGTTTAGATCTGGTTTAGTCCTGGTTTAGACCTGGTTTAGTCCTGGTTTAGTCCTGGTTTAGACCTGGTTTAGTCTTGGTTTAGTCCTGGTTTAAACCTAGTTTAGTCTTGGTTTAGTCTTGGTTTAGATCTGGTTTAGTCCTGGTTTAGACCTGGTTTAGTCCTGGTTTAGACCTGGTTTAGTCTTGGTTTAGTCCTGGTTTAGTGCCGAAATAGATGCAGAAATAATCTGATAATATGACTCACCCATAAGAATGCGCTCAGATCCATTCTAACAGTTTGCCGTGTTGTCTTTAATAATCCGGAGCTCCAGAGAAAAGGACATAATCCCGAACGTATCCCGTGTCCCGAGGCGAGAGTTCCTTCTTACGTAGCATTAACGTAGGAAGTTAAGGATTCTTCTTCTCTTAGAAATGCCACGTAAATATCAGGCTCACATCTGATCGGCGAACAGGCGCAAACACAACAGCGGCAATCGTCATGATTGGCGGGAGCGTGTATCGGTGCGTAATTATGCTGCAACTGATTGGAAGCTGGAGTGACTGGCCATTTTGACTTAAAAACAGCGAAATTCGCCAAAAGTTTAGGGATTTTCATGCCTGATTGATAAAATGCCATAAGGGATGGAAGAAGGGATGCCCGTTTTAGAAGAGGGATGATTTTGACTATTTTTTCCCCACAGGGGTGATGTCACCCCCCCCCCATCCCCCCTCAACTCGAGTACTGCTTATAACGGTTATACCTGCACAGAGGAAGCCTGAATCTCCTTCCAGAATTGAGGACATATTCACAGTTCAGTACATGAGCACTGTTGTCAAGAATTGCATTTGCCTGCCTCAAATTTACCTGCTCAAAAAGATCCTGAGGACTGAGGGGGCATCACACCCATGATCTTACCTGCTGTTCTAATGTGGCTAAAGATCTCTGCTCTAGATTTTACTGTTAACCTTAAGCAGGTTTAGGCACTGGCAACCCAGCCTCAGTTGTCAGGTAGTGTGTTCTTTTAAAACCAATAAGAGAAAAGGTTACATACAGTACATCTAATTTAAATCAAATTTAAATTGCATAAACATGCATTTAAAGGGGAAGCTCTAAATTTAATATTTTCTTTTCAAGTGTGATTTTGCTGTGTTCATGGTCAATATCTGTATTATCTGTATAAATATTTTTGTCAGTTGAAAGTACTTTAAGCTGTAGTATGGCAATGTACAAATGTGCATGTTTTCCAATTGGATGTTTCTTACAAAAATAGTGACTCATCCATCGTGTTACGCTCCCCAAAGGCAAACAAGTGAATGCAAGTTATTGTCCAGGTATGTGTAGTCTGGGTGATTGTGTGAAAAAATATACTTAAATAAATCACACAAAAATAATAAAATGCCCTGCAGGAAATCTAGAAAAGTCTATGTCATAAAGCATAAGTGTAATATTATGTTTCAGGATCAGGATTGGCAGTTCTCACTCTGCTCCAGAGTGCCTCTCCTGTGCCCTGCGCCCGGAGAGGTGCCAGTACAACGCCGCTTACTTCAGTTATGACGCTTCGTACTACAGGCTGGACTGCTCCGGTCAGTTTAACACCTGTCATACCTGTTGTTTAATCTGTATCTGAGCTCTATAGTTATTCTTGGATCCACTGGGGGGTTATTGTGTAATGAGCTGTGTTTGAGCAGGACCTGGGCTGCCCCTGTACACCCTGATGGACAATAGAGGAGCAGGTGTGGGTAAGCGCCGCAGCCACACGCCTTTGCCACAACGCTGAACGATTAAAGGGCTCACGTTACGCTATTTTCTGATCTGTGTTGTTTCCTCATCACAAACATAACGGGAGTCACTGTGTTTTTAAACTCCATACACCTTTACTAGAATCATTTGGATTTGGATCTGATTTCAGCCCTGGAAATTTTAATCTATACCAAACAAAAAGTAAAAGGTAGCTGAAAACTACCACTTCATGACATCACAAGGTGGAACAGAGCAGTTTGAGCTTTGGAGATGTAGACAGACTAAGGATTAAAGGATTACTTAAACATGTGAATGAAACAAAACACAACTCTAGGTCTGTTTTTGATGAGGTAACAACATTAGAACATGACTGAAAGCTCACAAGAGTCGATTTTTATGTAATATAGGACTTTTAAAAGATGTGTATGTCAAATTTCAGTTTTATTTTATTTTATTTACTTCAGAAACATTCATAAACCTAAGTGTATCCCCAGATATGAGGTTGACATGTTCAAATCAAATTTAGGATCATCAGGAAAGATTCATTTCTGTCCTGTGAATGTGACTTTTTAGTATCAATACCTGCTCAAAAGAGTGCTCAATACTTGTTTTTCGATATTTTTGACAAGCCTACTTCATACAGATCCTTTAAATAAATACATTATGACCCCAAAGCTCTGTTAATATTCTTGTAATGTTCTTTTCATCAAGCAAAATGTGGATTATTCAGTTTTTCATTTATATTACGTTAGAATGTCGCCATCATGACATGTGCGAACTGTTTTCATACAATCGTGTTCCTTTTCAGAGCTCGCTGTTCTCGAAGACAACAAAGAACTGGAAAATATACTCTCAGACTTCCAAATGCCAACTATGAAGTACGGCACGTTCAAAGTAGCTGGATTTGGTGAGTAATGTTAAAGTCTATTTTGTATAAAAATGTTTACTGTAATAAGTCATAATGATAATGTAATTTAAAAGGCTTTGACTATCCTGTAATGTCACAATTCCAAGGCATTATCATTCCAATTCACTTTATTTATATAGCACATTTCATAAACAAAACAGTTTCCAAAGTGCTGCACAATACAGATAAAACATATCCAATAGGAATATAAAATAAAAGTCTATTTAACTCCACTAGTCCTCGACAATAAAACTAGTAAAATCAAATAAGAGCAAGAATACCGATAAATAATAAAAAAGGTACAAAAAACCCCCAACAAAAAACATAAAAATAAATATAGCTGCAAGCAGCAATGTGGGGCCAAGCACCGAAGGTGCATGTAGGCCTCAGCATGTATTATCGTTTTGTCATGACAGCCAGTCAAACGCTACGTTATAAGCAGAAAAGTTATACAGGGTCTAACAGGGTCTGACAGGGTCTAACAGAGTCTGACAGGGTCTGACAGGGTCTAACAGAGTCTGACAGGGTCTGACAGGGTTTAACAGGGTCTAACAGGGTCTGTTAGCCAGGCTTCCCAGGCTCCCAGGCTTCCTATGAAGGGTTCCCGAGATATGAGCTCACTTCGGCTAGATCAAAGACACATCAAAGACACATCAAAGGTACATTTCTGCGTTGCCTAGCAACACAGAAAATTCCTGAAAATTCCTGCAACTTTGACCTGCTGGTGGCACTAGACGGTTGGGGGTGGGGGCCTATAAGTTGCTGTGGGTAATGAGGAGACTGGCTGGAATGTGCATGCAAAATTTCACAACTTTTTACCAGACGGTTCTAGGGGTTGCCATAGACTCCCCTGGGTAGAAGAATAATGTATAAGAATCAGTAGAAACACTATGGTGCCTCGCACCTTCGGTGCTTGGCCCCAAATAAAAGACATAGAGGACCACACAACTCACGTGGTGTTAAAAAACAGAGAATAAAAGTGTGTTCTTTATATCATTATTAAGATGCCCCAAAACTAACTCTTATAACATTTTCGCCTGCAGATCTTTGGTATCAAATGATGCTACCACCAAATTTCAAGAAGTCCAAAAAATATCCCCTTCTAATTGACGTGTGAGTATTAAAGCCATTTACAACTTGCGCAAATACTATAGAATTCTTTTGCATTGTTTGGTTTTCAGATTCTAGTTTCAAGAGACAGTTTTCCCTTGGTGATCAGATTATATTTTGAAAGAATATCTAATAGTGAACTCTGCACTTGTTGAACCTCATTATTAGGGACGCACTGGCACTGGTGATACTGGATTAAGGGAAATTAGCTGGAGTGGGTATCAGCTCCATCCTGGTTCTGCCTTTAAGTGGATGTAATCAGATTTACTGTTGACTGGCTAATGTAGGCCCAGAACATCTTTTGTTTGAACTTGTATTCAAACAAAGCTGTTCAGTCTTTACTTCAAGGATAAATAACAGTTACATAACACAGACGGAGACGTTTTGTAATAAGTTATTCATTTTGAAGGGGGTAAATGCTTATCACAGTGCCTCCAGTGATTATATTGGGTATCTACAAATACTTAAAGCCAAAGTATTAATATTGTTTTGTTTTGCTGGTTCGGAACATCCCTACACAATAGTAAAACATGAGTCATCATACTAACAGTAGTAGTTGAACCCCATTCATATTTATAGGCCCTGTACACAATTTTTCCCATGTACAGCTCTGGAAAAAAATAAGAGACCCCTGCAAAATTATCAGTTTTTCACTAGCTAGGACCACCCCATCAACATAATGCAGTGAAAATGTTTATTATTGGATGATAGTGGATGTCTCGGTGAATAGGTGGTGATGGCTGGGTTGAGACATTGGGTGGGGGCTCCGTCTCAATCTTCGATTGGCCCAGCGGAACGGGACCCCCACCCCTTTTGGAGATGTCTTGTGGCTGAAAGACAAACGAGATAGGGGTGGGAGGGAGGGGTCGAGATAACCGAGACGAACTGGAATGAAGGGATGAGTGGCTATAAATGGCTCCGGGAAATTAGAGGTGTGGTTATGGTGAACTGTGATTCGCTGGTGAGGAGGAGAAGGTGGTTGAGGCGTGGTCCTGCTCCTGAATTTCAGTTAATCACATTAACTCCATTTCACTAGCTAGGACCACCCCATCAACATAATGCAGTGAAGATGTTTATTATTGAATGATAGTGGATGTCTCGGTGAATAGGTGGTGATGGCTGGGTTGAGACATTGGGTGGGGGCTCCGTCTCAATCTTCGATTGGCCCAGCGGAACGGGACCCCCAAAAGTTTTTGAAAGAGCATAAAGTGGAATGCGTCTGGAGGAGATCGTTGAGGTTGTGACGATCGTACACGAGGTAGGTGCTGGAGACCCGACAACCAAGGGTTCGAATTTTTCCGGTCGGGTACATCTGCCCTGGCCGTGGACATAGTGGCGCCAATGCGAAATAAATGAATGGAGAATGGATGGGGTGTTATGCCAGAAGAGGTCCGTGAAAGGCGAGAGGTTGCCGGAGCGCAGAGTGAGAGTGCAACGGTAGAGAAGGTCCGAAATAAGTGGTAGGCGTTTCGGAGGAAGGAGAGGTTCAGTTTTTTGCAGTCCTTTAATCAGGCACGGGAACATGAAAATGAGACTGGCAGTCTTCACCAGAAATCAGCTTGTATATGAGATTTATCCCTGAGAGGTAAGCCTGGACCTACTCCCGCGGGAGGATTCATGGGGGCCGGTGCATAGTGTTCTGGGCAGCAGATTTGCCGTCCCCGTGACCCAGAAATGGAAAAGCAGAAGATGGATGGATGGATGGCAAGCCTGGACGGTGGAGACGCAGACATTCCTGGAGTGGCGTGAGAGGGTGCTGAAATTGCAGATGATGGTGACGTCAGATGAGCAGAGGGGAAGCTGATGAAGGTGGTGTTGACTGATTTATTATTGTTAGAATGAATGGGAATGCCTGGATTAATCAGACCCCCCCAAAAAAAGTGGAAAAGTAGGACGAAGTTCCGATGAAGCTGAAGGCTAATTGTGCGATTCGAGGGCTCTGGAAGCAAGGCAGAATCCGACTACTGCCAAAGATTCGGATTGAACACTGGAGAAACTGGAGCTGCGTCGTGAAGGTGCCGTATGGCGAATGAGTCAGGAGTGATGTAGAGAAACCGTGACGTGGAGGGTCTTCTCCCCTGACTGAGGAGTTGGACCTTTGCTGGAGTGGGATCACTTGCGCCAGCGCAGATGGTTGACGGACGTGACCATGATGATGCTGATGTGCGTCCTTCAGCATGGGTTCGGATGGCAAGCATAGGAACCTGTAGGTGAAGAAAGCCACGCTCGAATGTTGAGGGTTGGATAGGTAAGGGATGAGGGTCGGAGGGATGGGGGGGTTGGAGTGATGAGGGTCGGGGGGATGAGGGCCGGAGGGAGGAGGGTGGGGGGGGAGTCCCGAGGGGAGGAAGATCTCCTGTCGTGAGTCGGGAGAGAGGCAGAGAAAGACCCGTCGTGGGTCGGGAGGGAGGGAGACCCGTCATGGGTCAGGAGAGCGAGGCAGAGAAAGACCCGTTGTGGGTCGGAAAGGAGTGAGACCCGTTGTGGGTCAGGAGAGAGGGAGACCCGTCATGGGTTGGGAGGGAGGGAGACCCGTCGTGGGTCATGAGAGAGAGAGGCGGAGAAAGACCCGTCGTGGGTTGAGAGACCCATCGTGGGTCGAGAGAGAGACCCGTTGTAGGTCGGGAGACCCGACGTGAGAGCTGGGCGAGCCGTCGTGAGAGCCAGGCGAGCTCTCATGCGGTCGTGAGAGCCGGGTGAGCCGTTGTGAGACCCAGGCGTATTGTCATGCCGTCGACCTGACGGGAGGAAGACCTGTTGTGGGTCAGGAGAGAGGTGGAGAGAAGAAGACCTGTCGTGGGTCGGGAGAGAGGCAGAGAAAGACCAGTCGTGGGTTGGGAGGAAGGGAGACCCGTCGTGGGTCAGGAGAGAGGCAGAGAAAGACCCGTTGTGGGTTGGGAGGGAGGGAGGGAGGGAGGGAGACCTGACGGGAGGAAAGGAAGCTATGCCTTTATTAGTCCCACAGTGGGGAAATTCCAGTTCTGCATTTAACCCATCCTGTTATTAGGAGCAGTGGGCAGCACATTACTGCGCCCAGGGACCATCTCCATGATCTTCTTGCTTCGGCTTGGTCAGGACCTAAGCTGGAGGATTTACCTATGGTGCATGTTTTGGGTTGATGGGGGGAAAACCGGAGTGCCCGGAGGAAACCCACCCAGACACGGGGAGAACATGCAAACTCCACACAGAAAGGCCCAGGCAACCCGGGGATCGGACCCAGACCATGCACGCAAACTCCACACAGAACACACACCTGAAGACCTGTTGTGGGTCAGGACAGAGGTGGAGGAGAAGACCCGTTGTGGGTCGGAAGACTCGACGTGAGAGCCGGGCAAGCCGTCGTGAGAGCTTGTCATGAGTCCAAGTGAGCAGTCGTGAGCCGTCGTGAGAGCCATCCTGAGAGCGAAGTGAGCAGTTGTAAGAGCCGTAGTGAGCCAGGCGAGCCGTCGTGAGAGCCGTCAAGAGAGCCAGGCGAGCCGTCGTGAGAGCCGTCGTGAGAGCCATCGAGAGCCAAGCGAGCCGTCGTGAGAGCCAGGCGAGCTGTCGTGCCGTCGTGAGAGCCAGGCGAGTTGTCGAGCCGTCGTGAGAGCCAGGCGAGTTGTCGAGCCGTCCTGAGAGCCAGGCGAGTTGTCGAGCCGTCCTGAGAGCCAGGCGAGTTGTCGAGCCGTCGTGGGAGCCAGGGGAGCTGTCGAGCCGTCGTGGGAGCCAGGGGAGCTGTCGTGGGAGCCAGGCAAGCCGTCGTGAGACCCAGACGAGCTGTCATGCGGTCGTGAGAGCTGGGTGAGCTGGCGGTCATCATGCTGTCATGAGAGCCGGTGAAACGTTGTGACAATCGGCCAGTCGTCAGTCGGCTTGGAACCTGTGGAAAAGCTAAGGACCTGAGGGTGGAGGTGCATATTGGGGATGTTCACAGGGCAGGTACGGGTTGAATGCTGGACAGATGAGAGCGGTCGAATTTGGAGACCGTAATAGTAGTCGCGACATGAGAGCTGAGAATGATGAAAGAATGCAATGATGTAGCATGAGCAGGAGAAGATGAGGATTAGATGGCGAGAGCATCGCTGAGGATGCGTATAGGATAGAATGGTGAAGTCATGAGCTGACGTCGATGGTAGGATCCTCGATCGGAAAAGAGGTGGTGAGCCAAGATGGTGTAGCTCAGGTGAGGGCGGAGCTGGGAGGAGCTGAATAGTGTGACACGTGGTTATGATGGCTTAAGCTCGCTTGTAATGGATGACGTGAGCTGCCCGAGCTATAATAGCGTGAAACAGCAAGGGCCGGAATATGAATTGATGGCGAGCGGGTGTAAAGACAGCTAGCGTACGTCAAAATTGCGTGAGCAGCACGAGCTGAAATTGAGTGAGCGACGTGAGTCGATGGGTGCTGAATATTGGAATAGCAGAGAGAGGATGTAGAGACTGCTTAGCTAGCATGTGATGGAATGGTGTGAGCTAGCATGAGTTGCATGAGTTAGAATGGTCGGATGCGAGTCGGTAGGAGAGGTTGAATACGAGATGACAGTGTGCCAGTGCAGAGAGGAGTTAAGCGAACAAAAACATTCGTACGACATTTCGGAGTGTGAACGAAAATCATGTGAGTGGGCGTGGTGACTTGTGTAGGCTGCAACAACAGATAAAACATTTGGGTGTTGGGGAAAGGGGGGGGGGGTAGGGGGGGGAGAAGGGATAGAGCAGAAGACGGGAAATGGATTAGAGGCCCTGCCGAATGTGGGTAGGGCACGAGAGCCATCTAGCTCATGATGACTGAGCGGTTGAGCTGTCGAGATAACCGAGACGAACTGGAATGAAGGGATGAGTGGCTATAAATGGCTCCGGGAAATTAGAGGTGTGGTTATGGTGAACTGTGATTCGCTGGTGAGGAGGAGAAGGTGGTTGAGGCGTGGTCCTGCTCCTGAATTTCAGTTAATCACATTAACTCCATTTCTGATTTTACTACCTATAGGTATGTGTTTGGGCAAAAGGAAATTTTTTGTTTGAGTCTATAAACTATTGATAAAAGAAGAAATTCAATTTGTCAACTGGACAAAGTTTGTTTGGTCGAAAACGTTTCGCCGCTCATCCGAGAGGCTTCGTCAGCTCTAATAAGAATACTGGTAAGACACTTGCTTATATCTTGCTGCAGGGAGGAGCTAACTAGCTAACTACTTTCCGAAACTATCTCATTGGTTTCAGTCTTTTGTTTCTCTGGCATCTAGATTACCATACCTTTTCATCCCTACAACGACTGTTTTTCACACCTCTGGCCCTGACCTGGCTAGCCCTATTGTTCCCCTGTTTGCTTGATCTAGGCTTAAGAATGGAATTATAGATGGGAGACAAATTATGTCTGACTCCACCATTTCTGTTCAGAGAAGGATTCTCTTTTTTGACAAAAAATAGCGTCTTTAACTCCCCTCTCAAACCAATTCTTTTCCCTGGCTAAGATCTGAACCTCACTGTCCCCAAACGAATGGCCCGTGGCTTCTAGGTGAAGATATACGGCAGATGACGGTCCACTCTGGCTCGCCCGTCTGTGTTGGTACATCCTCTTGTGAAGTGGCTGCTTGGTTTCTCCAATGTAGCGCTCACTGCAGTCTTCACTACACTGAATGGAGTAGACCACATTGCTTTGTTTGTGGCTCGGTGTTTTGTCCTTTGGGTGGGCGTGTTTTTGTCTTAAAGTGTTTGTGGGTTTGAAATAAACTGGGATTTCATATTGTCTGAAAATCCTCTGTAGTTTTTCCGAAACGCCGGCCAGGTAAGGAATCGCTACCCCTTTCCTCCTGGGTTCGGATTCTCTGTTGTCTTGTTTCTTGCCCTTGTCTCTCTTGGTTTTGTTAACAGCCCATTTAGGATATCCACAAACAGGTCAGGGCCAGAGGTGTGAAAAACAGTCGTGTAGGGATGAATAGGTATGGTAATCTAGACGCCAGAGAAACAAAAGACTGAAACCAATGAGATAGTTTCGGAAAGTACCGTAGTTAGCTAGTTAGCTCCTCCCTGCAGCAAGATATAAGCAAGTGTCTTACCAGCACTCTAATTAGAGCTGACGAAGCCTCTCGGATGAGCGGCGAAACGTTTTCAACCAAACAAACTTTGTCCAGTTGACAAATTGAATTTCTTCTTTTAGCATGGATTCTACCTGGACGACTGAGGGACTCTTCACGCAACTATAAACTATTGACAACATTTCCCCCAAATTCCAAATAAAAATATTATCGTTTAGAGCATTTATTTGCAGAAAATGACAAATGTTTTCAGAGCTCAAACAATGCAAAGAAACAAGATCAAATTCATTTTAAAACAACAACACTAATGTTTACACTTAAGAAGAGTTCAGAAATCAATATTTGGTGCAATAACCCTTATTTTTAATCACAGCTTTCATGCATCTTGGCATGCTCTCCACAAGTCTTTCACATTGTTCTTGGGTGGCTTTATTTCACTCCTGGTGCAAGAACTGAAGTAGCTCAGCTTTGTGTTTGTGTTGGAATTCAACAGACGCTGGAATGGAATGGCTGTAATACATGTAGAGATGCTGATTTAAGAAAAAAATGCAGTGGTCTCTTATTTCTCCAGAGTTGTATATTATATAGGCAGCTCCTGCTGCACACTGTCTGCATCTAACTATAAAGCACTTAATTGTCAGACAATCCAAAGGTGTGCATGAGTAGGCTAAATGTTGTTAGTTTTACTGTCACAGCAAAACTCCGCACTGCTCTCTGAGAGTCGAGAAAGCTCTTATAAACTCATAGCGATGAATAGTAAGGCCACTCTGAATGCATAAGTTAAGTAAGGAATCATTTTGGACCATTTTGTATCTGTTTTTCACATTTTTAAAACAGTAAAAATCAGATGCAGCAGCTCTTAAATCTTACAGGCCTATAGTATATTGTGATGTTACCAGGTGTCCCATGCTGCTGTATTCAGGTATGGGGGCCCCTGCAGTCAGACTGTGTCCTACCGTTTCAAACTGAGCTGGGCCACGTACCTCACCAGCACCCACGACATCATCTACGCCAGCTTCGACGGGCGAGGAAGTGGTTACCAAGGAGACGAAATCCTTCACTCCATCTACCACAGGCTCGGGACGTATGAAGTGGAGGACCAGCTCTTCGCAATAAGGTAAATGAAACGGAAGAAGTCAAGGTAGGGTGTGTTTCTGATGCAGATCTTATGTCAATCATGCATTTGTAATTGATTAATACTACTCTATACACCATATTTTCACTTAAACTCACTTTTTGGCCACTTATTAAGATAAGATAAGACTTTATTGATCTCACACAGGAGAAATTTACTTGACACAGTAGCTCCAGGACATTTGGACAAGAAAAGAAAGTGCATGCAGGCAGGAATGGGATAAAGTAAGTAATAATAAAAATAGTAATAATAATAATAGTAACAACAAGCATCAACATGGAAGAGAGGATATTGCACGTCTGGCCTATATGTTAGAATTATACAGTCTGATGGGGATGAAGGATTATGTGTGGGTAGAGCCAGTAATCACAAAAATTAAACATAAACCACTTTAAAACATTATAAAATATTTCCCTTCAGTTTTAGAGTATTTCATTCATATTTGAGTAAAGGCCGCTACACACTACAAGAGAATGTGCCAGATTTTGGCTGCAATTTCTTCTCCCTGAGTTCGAGGAGGCGTGACCCAACTTTTTGTCTTCCGTGTGTGATTTTGAAGCCGCTGCGCTCCTCGTGTGCTGTAACTGTCAGATCATAACCACTAAACATCAGCACCGCTACGACAACAGACAATAAAACAGAGCATCAGGGGAAGAGGAGTGCACGGACACAGAGACACAAAATACAGACTCGGGATATAGCGAAAATAATAATTAAAGACTTTATTACTCACTTCTCTTAAAGTGGTAAATTTAAAGTGCAGCGTCTCATCCACATTATCCAGAGAAATTGTCCTCTGCATATAATGACATCCAGTCCACAAAACAGTGCTGTTAATCCAGTTTGAGGCATTCTTTAAAAGTAAAAAGCCTAGAGTAGTTCACATCCACATGGCGAAGGATCGAGGTGAAGCTGCAGATTAGCGACAGTGACTCTACTTCCTGTGAACTTTATTGCCAATCTTTTATGCTTTAAAAATAATGATAAAAGGAGAAATTCAATTTGTGCAACTGGACAAAGTATGTTTGGTTGAAAACGTTTCGCCGCTCATCCGAGAGGCTTCGTCAGTTCTGGTTCTAGTGCTGGTTAGACATTGCTTATATCTAGCTGCAGAGAGGAGCTCACTACACTGAAATAGCTCTGAACCTATCCCCACTAATCTGTCTCTTTGTTTTTCAAATTACTCTGGCGACTAGTTTCGCCTCCCTATTCACGCCTAACGACCCTCTCCACCCCTCTGCCCTGGATTGTCTGCCCTAATGTTTCTTTGTCTGTTTTGACTTGGTTTAAGAATCGAATTATAAATGGGAGACAAGTTATGTCTAACTCGCCCATTTCTGTTTAACGACAGATTCTCTTTTTTGACAAAAATTGCCTCTTTAACTCCACTCTCAAACCAGTTCTTTTCCCTGGCTAAGATCTGAACCTCACTGTCCTCAAAAGAATGGCCAGTGGCTTCTAGGTGGAGATTCTTAAACCAAGTCAAAACAGACAAAGAAACATTAGGGCAGACAATCCAGGGCAGAGGGGTGGAGAGGGTCGTTAGGCTTGAATAGGGAGGCGAAACTAGTCGCCAGAGAAATTTCAAAAACAAAGAGACAGATTAGTGGGGATAGGTTCAGAGCTATTTCAGTGTAGGGAGCTCCTCCCTGCAGCTAGATATAAGCAGTGTCTAACCAGCACTAGAACCAGAGCTGACGAAGCCTCTCGGATGAGCGGCGAAACGTTTTCAACCAAACATACTTTGTCCAGTTGACAAATTGAACTTCTCCTTTTATCATGGATTCTACCTGGACGACTGAGGGACTTTTCACGCATTTTAAAAATAATGTATCTGAAGTATTGCACCACATTTCACAAGTAATAATAACACAGTTTTGACTTATATCTAAACTCATGCTCCAGATATTCTTGTTTTACCCCATCCTCCATATACCCCCACTGCTCTGTTCTTATTTAATACTTCATTTTTTTTTTTTTTTTCCTAAAAAGTGATACACATCATCAGTGTTGTGTTGCCATTTTGGGACTCATGGAAAAATGTCATGTATAAAAACTATATAGTAAACAAAAGCATAATATGTGGTCTTTAAACTGTTAAACGTCTTTAGAGTTTAACTTTAGAGACTCTTATGGCATGAAAGTTGCATTATGATGAAACTGTGTGGTAAATGTTGTATCTGTTTTGTAGAAAATTCATTGACATGGGTTTTGTGGATAAAGACAGAGTGGCCATGTGGGGATGGGTGAGTATACAGTATTAACATTAATCTGTGATTTCTTTTTAATTGTTTTTTTTAATTGTCTTAACGCTGGTGGTTTAGACTTAAACTTAGACTTAGACAAACTTTGATCTACTATTGTTTCAGTCTTAAAGCTGTTGTTTTGTATTGTTGTATTCAGTCTTATGGAGGGTACGTCACTGCGATGGCGCTGGGATCTGGCAGTGGGCTCCTCAAGTGTGGGATTTCAGTGGCCCCAGTGGCTGAGTGGGAATACTACGGTACGTATAATCACAGTAAAGAGTGGTTTCTGAACAAATATCTGCTCAAAATCAGACTTATACAGCAGAATATACAGCAGAATATACAGCCCCCAAATTCCAAATAAAAACATTACCATTTAAAGCATTTATTTGCAGAAAATGACAAATGGTCAAAATAACAAAAAAGACACGTTTTCAGACCTCAAACAATGCAAAGAAACAAGATCAAATTCATTTTAAAACAACATAATACTAATGTTTACAAAAATTCATTCATACATTTAGAGATGCTGATTTCATAAAATGCAGTGGTCTCTTATTTTTCTTCCAGAGATGTAGTTAGTTATTATTAAATCAGTTATTTCATAGTTCAAATTGATTAACTAAAATGCATTTATATCAAATCACAATAGTTTAAAGGTCCTCAACTGCCATAGACTGCTTATGTTCCAACTTATAGAAATATTAAAAATAAACTGTTGTAAAACATTTGCGATATGAGAGGCAAGTTCTCTTATAAAATTATTCATTAAAAAAAATCAAACCAACTTTGACATTAACAGGTTATAATTATGGCCTGATTAAAACAGTTACATTACACAAAAATACATTTCTTTATATTATAAGTGTGAGTGGAGAATATTTAGTTTTTACCACCGGTATAATTGTCCTTTTCTGTATGCAGCACGCGCTTGAACGAACCAGAGCTACAAATTCAACATTCCAACTGGCACTAAAATGCTAAAAAGACTTCCAAGAAATACATTTGTTATATATTAACTCAGATTATCTATATGTCATAGTTCTGGGCAAAGCTTTAGGAAATGTTAACTAGAATTATGGGTAACACTTTTTTTTTATTACCCTTAATCCATAATAAACTAACTGTGATTCAGGCTTAGTATTAGTTAGTGTTAGTTACTTAACTAATACCCTAACTTTTAAACCTAAACTGAATTAAATGGTTACTAAGCCCGAATGTTTAATTAAAGTTGCACTATGTAACTTTTAAGGTTCAGGGGCTACTACTTGCTTGTTTCCATGGTTATGTTATTTCTATGTTCCACAGGAGGGCATTAAACATTGCTTTTGTTCAATTAATAAGTGTTTTATAGCTCAAAAATACCTTGATAAACATGAATTGTTAGGATGTGCAGGCTTGCTTCTCCATAGACCTGACCATTAACATCAAAACTGTGGAATAATCATTTTTAATAATCATAGTCATCTCCTCCAGTAGAAAAGTTACACAGTGCATATTTAAAGCCACTGTAAGTAACTTTTAGCGAAAAAAACAGAATGAAATAAAATTACTTTTTTTTTTTTTTTCCATCATTTTTATTGCACTGAAAAATATATAAAAACATGTGTCTTTACTGCTTGCATCTCCACAAACCTGACTCTTACTTAGCCTATTCCTGCTTGTTTTCATGGAAATGTTCTTCCTCTGGCTATAATATTCCACAGTACGGCATAAAACTTATCTCCCACTGTGGAGAAAGTTCCTAAGTTTGGTTTCTTGGAATCTTGGAATCTTGCAGGAATTGAGCCACTTCCAGAAAGTTACACACTGCACCTTTAAGTCTTTCTTCAATCTGTGTAACTGAAAACAACTGATACTACAACACTGTATTTCTTTTCTTTTTGATAACGATCATATATTTATTGTTTAACATGATTTTCTTTCAGACGCCGTGTACACTGAGCGCTACATGGGCACCCCCAAAGACAACCCGGACGGTTACAGAGTAAAGTCAGCCATTTTGTGCCTCTACATCTGAAAACTTCCATTACTGCCCTAACTCTGCGTATTTGCACAGAACGGGAGTGTGATCGAGCGAGCAAAGAACTTCAAAAACGTGGACTTCCTGTTGATTCACGGCACAGCGGACGGTACGTGCCCACTCCCCTCTCTCCACACTTTAAACATGCGGTAGCCAAGTGACCAAAGTTGTCCGTAGCTTTTGTTTGCTCGATGCTAATTTGACTTTTACCCATAGATCACGTAGCCAACACACTCTGTCTCTCTTCCCCCAGATAATGTCCACTTCCAGCAGGCCGCGCAGATCTCCAAGGCTCTGGTGGATGAACAAGTGGACTTTGAAGCTATGGTAAATATTGGCCCAAGGAAGTGCTTCTTGTATTGACTTTTATGGTATTGGTTGAATGGATGTGCATATAGGCCTGTCACGATAAAATTTTGAATAATATTTAAAATAAAAACCTGATTTATTTCATTTATTTATTCATTTTGAGCAAGTCAACACAAGGAAATAAATACATGTAACCAATATACAGTCAAAATACATTTGTTTTTTTGCTCGAAAAGGCGTGGGAAGAATAAAACTTATTGAATCCCACCCCTGTCTTGCAAAACATAACTTAAATTATTGATTTAGCTTCCTTGTCAGTTCAGTTGGAAAACACAAAAACAAAACAAAACAATGGCAAATTCCATTCTTGTACAAAAAAAACTTTGGATCAGAGACAACAAATTACACATAATGTGTTTCTATCAGGAACATTTAAAAACCGCAACAAGTAAACATACCAGCAATGGTAAGAACAAAAAATACCAACGATGGAAGCACAACTAAGATAAGATACGACTTTATTGATCTCACATAGGAGAATTTTACTTGCCACAGTAGTTCCAAGCAGAGACTGTTTGAACAAGAAAGAAAGTGCATGCAGGCAAGAATAAAATTAAATAAGTAATGATAAAATAAGTAGTAATAAAAAAAAAAACTGTAACTAGGAGAGTATGGAAAAATATTGCACGTTTGGCCTATATAGTAGAACTACAATAACACACATACATAATCCCAACGATGGTAAGACAACAGCAGATACCAAACAACAAAACTGATACAGAAAAGTGCTATTTGACGATTCATTCAAACTCGTCTCTCTGTATTCAGACCAGATCATGTCTTTATACAAGAACTTAAATTTGTGAATATTTTGGCAGAGGTTTTGCTGTAAATCCAGAGCATTCCACATTTTTACTCCACATACAGTCACACAGAAACTTTTACGAGTGCTTCTAACATTAGGCAAAATGAAGTTTAATATGAAAATGAAGATTAATGATAATATAGACTACTACTTCTACTTCTACTACTACTACTACTACTACTACTTTGTACCACTGACATACTAACCCTGAAGCAGGATTATCCCAGTAAACCTTTATCAAAATGAATCAAAAAGTCCTGCCATACATAAATAGCAGAAGTAACACATTCAAAATTATAGCTAAATTAAACAAAAAAATATATATATATAAAAAAAAACAATAATTATAATAAAACACTTGGTAGTTAGTTTTAGTGTCACTAAAGTGTTACAGATTACTACTCAAATGTTATTAAACAGACTTAAAGGTGCACTATGTAACTTCACTGATAGAGGCTCCATCGCTCACTTGTTTCCATGGAAATGTGTTTGCTTTGCCTGTAATGCTCCACTGTATGGCATTAAACCTATTTATCTCCATGGAAACAAATGAGTGCCGCTACCAGGCCATGTTACAGGTCAGATCTGTGGAGAAGTGTGCCCACTCACAGCAAGAATGTGTGATTTTTAAGGTATTTTTGAACAATGAAAGCCTGTCATTAAATAATCCAAATTTCATGTCTATGGATACAGCCAGATGGCATACGCTTTATCAGAAAAATTACTTAGTGCAGCTTTAATACTGCAAAAACAATAATAAATATAGCTGCAAGCAGCAATGTGGGGCCAAGCACCGAAGGTGCATGTAGGCCGCATGCAGGGTCTGACAGGGTCTAGCAGAGTCTGACAGGGTCTAACTACCCTGTTAGACCTGGAAACAGGGTTTAACAGGGTCTAACAAGGTCTAACAGGGTCTGACAGGGACTACCAGGGTCTGACAGGGTCTAACAGGGTCTGACAGGGTCTGACAGGGTCTAACAGGGTCTGACAGGGTCTAACAGGGTCTGACAGGGTTTAACAGGGTCTAACAGAGTCTAACAGGGTCTGACAGGGTCTAACAGGGTCTGACAGGGTCTAACAGAGTCTGACAGGGTCTAACAGAGTCTAACAGGGTCTAACAGGGTCTGACAGGGTCTAACAGAGTCTGACAGGGTCTAACAGAGTCTAACAGGGTCTGACAGTGTCTAACAGGGTCTAACAGAGTCTGACAGGGTCTAACAGAGTCTGACAGGGTCTAACAGAGTCTGACAGGGTCTAACAGAGTCTAACAGGGTCTAACAGGGTCTGACAGGGTCTAACAGAGTCTGACAGGGTCTAACAGAGTCTAACAGGGTCTAACAGAGTCTGACAGGGTCTAACAGAGTCTGACAGGGTCTAACAGGGTTTAACAGGGTCTAACAGGGTCTGTTAACCAGGCTCCCAGGCTTCCTATGAAGGGTTCCCGAGATATGAGCTCACTTCGGCTTGATCAAAGACAGATCAAAGGTACATTTCTGCGTTGCCTAGCAACACAGAAAATTCCTGAAAATTCCTGAAAATTCCTGCAACTTTGACCTGCTGGTGGCACTAGACGGTTGGAGGTGGGGGCCTATAAATTGCTGTGGGTAATGAGGAGACTGGCTGGAATGTGCGTGCAAAATTTCACAACTTTTTACCAGACGGTTCTAGGGGTTGCCATAGACTCCCATAGGTCGAAGAATAATGTATAATAATAATAAGAATCAGTAGAAACACTATGGTGCCTAGCACCTTCGGTGCTTGGCCCCAATAATAAAAAAAAAAAAAAACTGTTAGTGTAGAGAAAAGGTACACATGATATTTACTTGCAGGGCTGGACTGGGACAAAAAAACGGCCCTGGCATTTTTGGCTTAGACCGGCCCCTCATAATTAGCGGAGCACAACGGACTAATTTATGTTTGTGTTCCCCAGAGTAAAGTATTTTACTATTGTTACGTCTTGGCCGAGGGGAAACCAGGGCGCAACATTTAAAGGAAAAATCCCAGCTCCCAAAAACCATCAGCAAACTCGCAGTAACTAGACATTCAACGGTTTATTTAAAATGCATCTTGCACAGACACAAAGAAACTTTCTCATTGAATCTAAATGATTCACGTAGGTCACCTGTTTTGGCTTCAAAACAGCAAATTTTGCCGAAAGGTGAGCGATTTTCATGCCTGTCCATCACCTAAAAGTTCCGGTATTATCCTAACATTACTACCTGCTGACCTGCTGTGCCTGTGCTACACTTCCCTGGTCACTCTGTCCCTCGGGTTCCCTCGGGTTCCCTCGGGTTCCCTCGGGTTCCCTGTCCACAGTCTCTGGCTGCTCCTCTCCCTGTCCACCTTCAACCTGCAGAAGACATGGAGGCTCCAGCAGCCCCTCCAGAGAATGTCTGTTATTTTAGAACATTTTGCAGCGTCTATAGTGAGATTTTTAAATATTTTAGCCCGTAACTTCTCCACACGCCCTTTCTGCCGCTTCTCCGTGTTTCCACGCTCAACACTGAAACTGGCGGGGATCAGTGCAGAGAAAGGGGAGGGAACCGCTCTTGTAAGCTTCTATATCCTGATTGGTTTATTCGACTGTCTATATTGAAGATCGACAAACGGGCCGCCGCCTCTAAATTGTGGGCTGGTCCAAAAAAACATATCAGCCCCTTGGACTGACTAGGAAAATGCCCGGTATGCCCGATTACCAGTCCAGGCCTGTTTACTTGGCCAGAAAAAGTACAGTTCTTTCCTTCATATATTGAATACTTGAAAAGTCAATGACAGGCTGTGTGTATATGTTGGCGATGTGCGTTTTTTTAATTACGTTTTATGTTTTTGTGTGTTTTTTTAGTGGTACACCGACAAGAATCACTCACTGCGAGGATCAGCCTACCGCCATGTTTACACGCTCATGAGCCACTTCCTGAAAAAATGTTTTGCCAATCCTCAAAAGTAGATGTGTGGAAATTCATGAATGAAGACTGTTGAACTGTTTTTTTAATATTTTTTTGTTTTGTATGCTCATTTTTATGTCACAAATAATGTTAAAAAAATGCCATTATGTAATCCTACTTCCACCAAAGATTTGTGTAGTAGTTAACTGGTAATTAAATATACTATTTTCTGATCTATGTTATAATGTTGTTTCCTCATCAGCTGTCTTGTTTTATTCACACAAACTCTGCACATTTAGGTTGTGTTCTTCTCTCAAACAGAAAACACTCCACCTTGTGATGTCATGTGGTAATACAGGAAGCGCTCCACTGTGTTTTTAAACTCCATACACCTGGAATTGATTAGCTTTACTGAACTAAAGGTAAAAGGAGCTGTTAACTTGAAAACTAGCGCTTCATGACATCATAAGGTGGGATCAGAGCATTTTGAGCTTTGGAGATGTGGACAAACTAATAATAAAAATTACTAAAAAATGTGCAAATGAAACAAAACACAACTCCAGGTCTGTTTTTGATGAGGTAACATTATAATGTGACTTAAGGCTCACAAGAATACAATTTTTTAACCAGTTAATGTGCAATGTTTTTTAAGGGATAGCCGTTAACACCATATTTTACAATTTTCAAATATGAAGTAATGAACACAGTTTTATCCATAGTTAAATTTCAGTTTTAAGATTACCCTATATATTATCTTAACAGTTGTTACAAAGATCTGCCTTGTCAGAGGTCTCCAAATGCCTGTAGCCTACACCGCCACAACCACAAATAATCTGACAACAAAAAAGAAAGATGTACTCTGTAAGTTTTCTGTCTCCATAGAGATGCTATATTGTGCCTGGAATGTTCCACAGTATACCGTTAAACCAGTGTATCTTGGATTTATTCAATTACACTGGTTCTTATTGCCAAAAAACAAAACAAAAACATGAAAAAACCTTTATTCTGTATTGTGTATGTGAGCAACCACTCCACAGATCTGACCCGTGTCTTGGCCTGGTTGCATCACTTTTATGGTAATAGATATGTTTATTGTGATATTGTGGAAAACTCCCGGCATTAACCCTAGAGCACTATCGCTGCGATTTTCACCCGAGCAAAAGTATTTACATGATTTTCAATATGTTGCATTTTTCTGAGTGTCATGGGTCCCTGGGGAGCTTCACCATTGTTTTTGACATCTTTGAAGGTGTAGATGTTTCCTGACCCCAAAGCCCACTTTTTCCTACAGGCTTTCGGGTGATTTTCACCCGGCAATAGTGAAAGAGGAATGAAGAATGTAATGAATTTAATGTAAGAGGATGTAAGGAATAGGTAAGTAAGAGTGGTCCTGGAATGTGTATCTGTCCTTATTTAGTGCAGTGGTTATGAATAAATATCACAAAGTGGTGATTTCAAAGGGAATTCTTCTGGTGAAAACAATATTTTAGTCAACTGGTCATTTTTACCCACTGAAAAAAATACTATTTTTTGTTCTTCTCTCCTGCAAATGTTCATGTGTCGAGGAGTCTGTGCTTCACCAGGGAAATCTCACATGTCCCAGGAATGGGTGGACCAACACCAAGTTTTCAGTATCATTTTTTTTTTTTTTTTAAGGAATTTTTTGTCATTTTGGAGCATGTTTTTAGGGTTTTCCTATGTTTTTTTTCCCCCATTTTGCTACACATACCACAGTTGAAAATAAAAGAAAACCACTCTAATTTATCATGTGTTGTCATATTTTGATCTATTTTTCATGACAAATACTTTTTGTTGAGTATATTATATCGGGTCAAAATTACCCAGCAAAAGTGATGCTCTTACTTTTTATAGCGAAAGTGTTAATAGTGTTAGGGTTAATAGTAATAACATCTACATGGAGACAAGCAGGTGAAAAGTAACACAGTTTGGATTTTTTACTATTAAAATTTAAAATTACAATGCACAGTTTGGCTTAATAAATCATTTGTTTTAATCCATTCATCTGTTTTTTTTTTATTTTTTATTTTTTTTATTTTCTTACACTAAAAAACATTAAATATACAGCGTGTTCTTCATCTTTCAGCTTCATTTGTCGTATTTCCCGTCAAACAGAAGTAGATTTGTGAATGTGACACCTACCCTCCCTGTCAGAATTTTTTTTCAGACCAAACCAAGTCAAACATGAACTCGTCAGAACGGGGCTGATTAATGGATTGAAAGTAAAGGAAGGCGCGTGTGACGAAAGACAGTCACCTGGGACGGCTGTGCACAGAGCCTATAAAATCCTGAAGACCATGAACGCACCACGAGACCACCCACAGAAGAAGAGACCGCCCCAGCCACACACTGTACAGAGAGACACAGGTGAGAGCAGTTTTGAAATATTATTCTTAACTTAAACATGAATGCTTTTAATTTATTTGAATTGATTTATTTTATTTTAATTTTTACTTACATTTTTGTTTGTACTTTTATTATTTTATTTCAGACGCTGCAAGAATGAGAAGCACATACTGTTTGGCTGGACTCCTGCTCCTTGTTCTTGTCCAGTGCAGTTGGCAGATACCAGACCAGGACCAAAACTCCATGTAAGAACCTTTTTTTATATAAAATATGAAAATAAAATGCAGTGTCTATTTCCTAGATTAAAATGTGTTGTCAAATTTTCTTTATATTGTGTTACTTGACATTATTTTTAATCTGGAAAGTTTGTTTTAATTGTGAAAAAAGTATGATTTGAAGCTATTAGAACTGGAACAATTATTATATCAGCATAAAAGTATACCATATCATAAAAGGATTTCCTACAATTCTTGGTTCTAACTGACCTTAACATTAGTAGGTAGTATTGTAAGTGATGATATGTAATTATTGTAAAAGTGCATTGTGTAAATTTTCTGGTGGAGGGTCCGTCAAATGCTTTTCTCAGTGGAGTTATTGTTTTGTGTGGAATTTTTCACAGTATGGCATTAAAATCATACTGTGAAACCATGTATCAAGGACATTTTAACTGGCTAGAACACACTGACACGTATTTATAAAACACTCTGCCGTTCTTACATAGCCTCAGTTTGTCAAATATTCTCTGTATTCAACTCTTGTGCTCTAATGTTTTCCAAACAAAAAGACGCCTTGTGTAAACAGTCCACTGTATATGTGCATGTGTTTGTGACTATTGTTATGACTGTATCTGTATTTCCTATTCTGTTTATGTTCTTGTATCACTGATGAGAGAGGTGGGACATTAGCACCCCATGTCGACTGCCTTAAGATCCATGGACCCATCCATTTCCAAGTCTTTTCGTTGTTTACAATAACAAATAAAGCTTCCATTAAATGTTTCTATCTACATGGAGACAAAACCACACCAGACCTGCGGCGAGGCGACCCTGCTCATAGCCAGAATGCCTGTTTTTTTCTGTATTTCTTAAGCTATAAAACCTACTGTAATTAAATGAATGTAAGGCAGACCTGTTTAAAGTAATACTGTGGAACATTCCAGGCAGAGCAGTGACATATCCATATAAACAAGCAGAACGAAAGAAGTGACGGAACCCCAACTAAACTCCATCAGAAACGGCATTATAAACCTTCCACCTGTTCTCTGTGTGTATTTTTCAGGCTTTTAGTGGAAAACTCTGAACCAATGGAGAGCTCCAACGTGAAGAGACATTCAGAGGGAACCTTCTCCAACGACTACAGCAAATATCTGGAGACGAGACGAGCGCAAGACTTTGTCCAGTGGCTCAAGAACTCCAAGAGGAACGGGTAAGGCCGTACGTTGTCGGTTAATGAGAGTGTTCTTCCACAAACTCAAAAGGGCCCAATCACAGCTCCCACTAATGCATTATGTCCTTGGGCAAAACACTGAACTAGTTTTGTCTCCCGTGGCTGCGTTTTTGCATTTTTACGAGTAGATGTACATCGCAGTCAAATAAAGAAGAGAGAATTATAATATGGAAGTGGCATTAGGGCAAACGAAAGCTGTGAATGATGATTTTGTCAAGATATTACAAAAAATACAACTAATTTTTACTGACAAAAAAATAAGAAAAATCTAAGTGGATACAACTTGGATACAAATTGTTTTCAAAGTGAGTAAACAACTGTAAACAATTGTACATTTTATAAATAGTAAATAGCTTTATCTATATTTTAGATGTAATAAACAATTTAGTTTTCACCCAGTTTTTTCAAACCAGTTTTCAGAATTTCATGTGCTTTTGATTCTTATCTAAAAAAAAAAAATCCTGACTAGAGTTCAGATCGATGTTAAAACGAGTATCGAAAGTAAATAATCATTTGAGCAAGTATCAATACTAAATAAATAACATCTACTGGACACAAATGAGCTGCATCAGGACAAGTAAGAGCACATAGACGAGTATACGCCCATGGACCACTAAGGAACCTACCTGGACCACTGAGGGATTACGCAGATTTAAGAAAACATGGTAATACAAAAGAAATGACATTCTACTGTCTCAATAAAGAGCGTTTTTACCTTATCATCATGGTATCCGAATCAGTATTGAGTATCTATTATATATCTATTATAAGTCTATTCCTTAGTATCAAAATGGAGTTGGAAATTGTAGTATCGTGACACTGTTCCTAACTAATTTGCTATTCTTTTATTCTTTTATTTTTCTTCTGTTTCCCTGTTTGCATCCAGCCTTTTTAGACGCCACGCAGATGGTACATTCACCAGCGACGTGAGCTCCTACCTCCAGGACCAGGCTGCCAAAGAGTTTGTGTCCTGGCTCAAGACCGGCCGGGGCAGGCGAGAGTAGAACCCACAACCCCACCGCCACAATAAACCAATATCTCTCTCTATCTCTCTCTATGCGCCATCTTCTGTCCAATATTCTCTCATTTCCCCCGTTCAAATTATGATTTAAACATGCGTTGTGTAACTTTTCTGGAGGGAATCAAATGCCTTTCTTAACAGAGATGTCGCTGCTTTGTCTGGAATGTTTCACAGTGTGGCATTAAACTTCTTCTATCTTCATGGAAATCAAATCAGACCAAGTTACAGGTCAGATCTGTGGAGAGGAAACCCGCTCCCAGTCAAAACACCTGTTTTTCTAGGTGTTTTTGGGCTATAAAACCACCTGTAGATGAATAAATGTGGAGCTGTTTAATGTCATACTGTGGAGCATTCCAGGCAGAGCAATGGCATATCCATAGAAACAAGCAGGTGATAAACCTCCAAGCGAAAAGTTACATATTGCAGCTTTAATCCGCCATCATATTGTAAAACATAATAATAATACCTTATGTTACATTTCAACATCTGGGATTCATTTTGTTCACTTAAGCGTACTGTAATCCTGTTTTGTTTGGGTTTTTTTTTTTTCAACTTCTATTCTTCTCACTCCAGACATCATCTGAAATTGCAATCTGTAGATAATCTATACTATCTTTCTTATTCATAAAGTCATATTTAGTTTTCAATAAAGAAATGTGAATAATCCTGGACTCGTAACTTTTGCTGCAAACAACGAGACAACAAACAAAGCTATTTAGGCTAATTGAAGTCGCATTATCCGCCGCAAAAACACCCTGCAGACATATGCCTCTGGGGGGGATTAGCGGAGGGTTTGCTAGCAGGTGACAGCATGATTCACGTCACCTGTCAGAAACGAGACCGGATCAGTACTGCCCATGTTGACAGGCGGCCAAGGCAGGGGTAGGCTTAATGAAAGACGGGGGAGTTGGCTGAGCGGAGAACCCAGAGACGGGAGCTCGCAGTCGGGTCGGCGGTCTCTGACTCATCCCTCCTGGCACCCAGACAAAATGATAATTCACCAGGGTCTGTGGCTGACATGCTCGGGGATGTGGCACCTCTCTCAGCTGTCAGTGCACATCAAACCATCTGCTCAGGAAGAAGGGAGGAAATACAAGTAGGTGGTATAGAAAAAGAGACGTTTGGGAGCTGAATTAAATGTATTTGATTTTGTATATTGGCTCAGTGCTATTACATTGAAACTAACGTTATTTTCTGATCTATGTTATCATGTTTTCTCATCGCATACATACCTGGAGTTGTGTTTTTGTTCTTCTTTCGAACAGAAACCACTCCTTTTCACCTTGTGATGTCATGTGGTAATGCAGGAAGTGCTCCACTGCATACACCTTCACTAGAATTATTTTGATCATTGCAGATCTGGGATTGCCAATCTTTACAAAACCAAAAGTAAAAGGTAGTTGTTAACTTGAAAAAGACTATTATATGACATCACAAGGTGGAACAGAGCATTTTGAGCTTTCAATCAATCAGTCAAACATTATTTAGAAAGCGCTTTTCATACAAAAAAAGTAACACAAAGCGCCTTACAGTGATTAAAAACAATCCCACATTTCCTTCCACCCACCCAACCAGCCCCACAGCTGCACACACACATGCTAAAATACTAAGATACATGCTACTACTACTACTACTACTACTACTACTACTACTACTACTACTACTACTACTACTACTACTACTACCGCTGATACTACCACCACCACTATAGCTATCCCTAAATTTAATACTATCACTGCATCGCAAGTATGACTACTATATACTGCTATGTGCTAATACTGCTAACAAGTAGTATAATTTCTACCTTACCACCACTAATAATGATAATTACTACCACACTAGAACTGCATACTATTGATAGTAATGGTACAATATACCTAAAATCGATCAATCAATCAAAACTGTATTTATAGAGCACTAATCATACAAAAGTGATTTACAGTGATTAAAAACAACCCACATTTCCTTCCACCCACCCACCCAGACCCCCACAGCCGCCCGACACCACACAACCAAACAACCCAAACATTTTAATTTTTTTTTTTTTATCAAAGGCCAAGCTAAACAGGTGAGTCTTGAGCCCACTCTTAAAACATGAACGTTCTCTGCAGCCCTGAGCTCCTCCGGTAGGCTGTTCCAAAGACGAGGGCCGTAATACTGAAAAGACGCCTCTCCGTGAGTCTGTGTCCTGACTTTGGGAATGACCAGGAGCCTGCTGCCGGAGGAGCGCAGGGCCCGTGAAGGTTCATAAGGTAAAAGCAGTTCTGAAAGATAAGAAGGCCCAAGACCATTAAGACATTTAAAAACCAGTAAAAGAACTTTAAAATCTATCCTGAAACTCACAGGGAGCCAATGCAAAGATTTTAAGACTGTACATGTAATGTGGTCCCGCCATCTTGAGCTTTGGAGATACAGCTCTGGAAAAAAATAAGAGACCACTGCATTTTGTTCTGAAATCAGCATCTCTACATGTATTACAGCCATTCCATTCCAGCGTGTGTTGTATTCCAACACAAACACAAAGCTACTTCAGTTCTTGCACCAGGAGTGGAATAAAGTCACCCAAGAACAATGTGAAAGACTTGTGGAGAGCATGCCAAGACACATGAAAGCTGTGATTAAAAATAAGGGTTATTGCACCAAATATTGATTTCTGAACTCTTCTTAAGTGTAAACATTAGTATTATGTTGTTTTAAAATGAATTCTTGTTTCTTTGCATTGTTTGAGATCTGAAAACATGTATCTTTTTTGTCATTTGTCATTTTCTGCAAATAAATGCTCTAAGCGATATTATATATAGACTCAAACAAAAATGTTCCTTTTGCCCAAACACATACCTGTAAGTAGTAAAATCTGAAAAACTGATAATTTTGCAGTAGTCTCTTTATTTTTTCCAGAGCTGTATAGTATTACTCAAACATGTGTGAACAAAACAAAACACAATTCCAGGTATGTTTCTGATGACGTGCTATTTCTTATTTGTGTTTTTTTTCATACAGACTTGGTTGATTCCAATGGCTGATTTGACTAAAATAAGAGGAATATAGCTTTTAAATGTTTCACACATGTAGGAACTTGATAATTCACATTATTGACAAAATTGAATAAATAAATATTTTAAGGAGTTAAAAAGGCATATTCTCTGTGAAATATAAAACACAGATCTTATCTTGAACATATTAGTATTTATTGCATTTTTTACATGATGGAATTAGTCACCGTACATTATACACTTAACATAAATACGATAAATACTTTTAATTTACGTAATACAAAATACAACATCAGGGAACATAGCACAGGTCATATTATTGCATGTAAAGCTGTGATTACGCTCATTTCATAATACTTTAAGTAATGGTTTTGGTTCATCAGGTTTTGTGTCCTCCAGTACACACCTAAAGTGCTCCTTTCAGTCGTACTTTACAATCACACATTCATTTAAAAACACAATATTAGAAAAGTAAATGTAGTTTTGCGCATTTTTGTTCTTAAAGATATTTAAATAAAATAAATTTAAATAAATAAATAAAAGGTGCATTATGGGGTCCATCACCTGCTTCTTTCTATGGAGATATCATTGCTTTGCCTGGAATGTTCCACAGTATGACATTAAACAGCTCTACTTTATATTTAGTAAATTACAGGAGGTTTTATAGTTCAAAAATGCAGATCTGACCTGTAACTTGGTCTGGTTTGAAGATAGAAAGGCTTATTTCCATATTGTGAAACATTCCAGACAAAGCAAAAACATCTCCATGGAGAAAAGCGTTTGACGGACCCTCCGCCAGGAAAATTACACAATGCACCTTTAAGGGAGACAGTTTGTGCATTTCCCTAGTTTAACTTAACACAACTTTTATGGAAATTATTGAAAAATTGTTAAGTTTAAACCCACATCAACACAGGACTTACGGACAGGGACATACGGAGAACCACGTTTAGACTTCACATACAAACACTGTGCTGTCTGGTCGTACGCAGGAGCGGTCAGGAAAACTGTGGAGAAAGAGGAGAGGTATTTTAAATGTGTCATGTAGAAACAGAGGGAGGACCCAAAATGCAGGACTACTGTTTAAAGGAAAATTAACGTTTTTTTTTTAACAATCTGAGCCTTCTTTCTGCAATAAAACAAGTAGTTTTACTCACCCATAGCAGTTTGCTGTCAATTGGAGCAGTATCGTAGAAGTTATGTTGAGCCGTTCTGTTCTACCACTGATCCCGTATCCGTTAGCGTGAGTGCTCTGGGCACTGATTTGCGGTGTCCAAATAACACAAACTTTAGCACTTTTCAAATCACAGAAGATCGCTGTGTCAGGGTAGACTTTTAGTAGATTCCAAAACGGCCTGAAACCCGATATCGCAACAGAAAAGTAAAGTTCAGAGCGGTGTTAGCTTCTTTTGGACTAGCGGTGTTTACAAAACAGCTGAGTTCACGCATGCGCACTGTCCTCTCTGATGACGTCATCAAATGAAACTATAGTTGGATATCGGGTTTCAGGCCGTTTTGGAATCCACTAAAAGTCTACCCTGACACAGCGATCTTCTGTGATTTGAAAAGTGCTAAAGTTTGTGTTATTTGGACACCGCAAAGTAATGCCCCGAGCACTCACGCTAACGGATACGGGATCATTGGTAGAACAGAACGGCTCAACATAAGTTCTGCGATACTGTTCCAATTGACAGCAAACTGCTATGGGTGAGTAAAACTACTTGTTTTATTGCTGAAAGAAGGCTCAGATTGTAAAAAAAAAAAAAAAAAAAAACGTTAATTTTCCTTTAAGTTCTTGAATAACAAACAAACAACTGACCAAAATCCAAAAATCCAAACTGGCATGACGTGACGTGGGGGGATAAGATACACAAAATATGCAAGTCAAATGCCCTATAGACCCCTTTACAGTTAGTAAACAGACGTGACGTGACTGGCATGTGCGCGCATTGTTGACCCAGAATCAACCATGGCGGACCATAGCGGAGTATCTGAACGATACGGAGAGCTACATTCCAAAGCTCACATTGAGCAACGGGGTTCGACTACCAGATCCTTATGTGATCACGGAGTGGCAGTACGACCGCAGAAAGTGGCCAGATTTACAGTGGACAGATATCCACTGTTATTTAGTCGAGAAGCCCAGCGTTTATACAAGAGAGAAAGTGCGCGCATACAAATCCATGCATGCCTACCAGTTTGCCGTATGTGGCCATGTACAGGAGGTAAAATACCACGATATCGATGGGGAGTTTTGCGTGTTGGCATCTGATGTTCTCCCCAGTCAAAGACAAGGCCACAAGACGACCATGTACAATGCTTGGGCTATCATCAACAAGCGCGATAACTACGTTCTGACCGCCTACTGCACTTGTGTTGCGGGGTAAGTAACATACTAAGACTTAATTCACAAGTCACAGATGTGATCTCAGTCATGTCAAATGCCATTTATGATGGTCATGCCAAAACTTATCATGCATTTTAACAAAGTTATTCGTGTTCGTTTACATGTGTCTGTCGTAGAGGTTACCCGGGTAATATGTCTGTGAGCTTTGTGGTGTCCTGTGCTTGCTAGTTAATCAGCATGATTAAACACCATTGAACACCTGGGCAAATTACAAGCAGCAGGTGTTCACTTCTGTGTATGTCAGTTGAATGATATGAACTATCATTTATTCCATCTGTTTGTCTTTATTTCACGTCAAGTTCTTCTCTTCTGTTCTATATCTTCGCTGGGGGTTTTATGGCAGCAGTGGCTTTGTTTTGAGTCAGCACTGCGTGTGCATTCAGTGATGACGTAGCTTTGAAACTGGTCTATATTACACAGAATTGCCTCTTGAGAGCTATGTCATAATGCTGTTAACTCATCAAAAACACACCTGGAGTTGTGTTTTGTTTCATTCGCACATGTTTAACACACAAACCTGCATATTTAGGCTGAGTTCTTCACTCAAACTGAAAACACTTTGTTCCACCTTGTGATGTCATGTGGTAATACAGAAAGTGCTCTACTTTCACACACCTACACTAGAATCATTTGGATAATTTCAACCCTGCAATTGTCGCACAACTCGAGGTATGTTCTGATGAAGTAACAACATTCTAACATGGCAAATTTCTTAATATGGCACCTTTGAATCAACACTTTGTAGCCATGTCTCAATTCGCAGTGTGCACAGTTCGGAGTGGTTTTAAGGGCACTCCGCGGACTGCATGGGCGTCGGCGAAATGCGACAGGTCCCGCAACTACCAGATGCAGCCGCCGACTCCATTTTCTCCCATAGAAGTAGCGCACTGTGCATGCTAGGATATATGACTGCGCGAAGCGTGCTTTTTCACGCAGTTGGTCCACGCCCCGATTTCCATGGAAATGACTGCGGTTTTCAGGGTGCATTTTAAGTGTGCATGAGACAAAAATGAAATGGGACAGCAGTTGTCGAGCCGGAAGTGACGTATGCGCCGTTAAAACCACACTCCGAGCTGTGCACACTGCGAATTGAGACACGGCTACTTTGTTCCACCTTGTGATGTCATGGGGTAATACAAGAAGTGCTCCACTCCATACACCTTCACAAGAATCATTTGTGTAATTTACTACTGAACAAAAGGTAAAAGGAGCTGTTAAAGGAATATTAACGTTTTTTACAATCTGAACCTTATTTCAGTGATAAAACAAGTTGTTTTACTCAGCCATAGCACTTTGGTGTCATTTCGAGCAGTTTCGTAGATGTTGTAGTTTAGCGATCCGTTAACGTGAGTGCTTGGGGCAGGCGATTGCAGTCACCGAATAACACAAACTTTATCACTTTTCAAATTACAGAAGCTCAACGTCTTAATCTACACTTTCGTTTGAGTCAAAAGTGGCCTCTAATCCGAGATTTAGCCATAGTTTCGAGTAGATGACAGGACAGTGCGCATGCGCTCATTCACAGCTGTTTTGCAGATAAGAAGATGCTCATAATGTTTTTGTTGCGAGTGACACATGGCAGAAGATTTGGACTTTGAGGCTGAAGAGTACTTATGGAGGACTGAGGACAGTTTTTGGAGCAGAGCACCAGAGAACAGCCATCAGTTTCGCCTTCTCAGAATCGCGTGCTGAAGACGCTGGCCTTCTTTCTTTTCCTTTGCTGGTAAAAAATCGTCTACAAACACGATGGTCCAAACGTCTTACAGGTTTGTCTTTCATGTTTGGGTCCTGAGAGCTGAGAGCGAAATCAGCTGTGAATGAGCGCATGCGCACTGGCCTCCTCATCTACTCGAATCTATGGCTAAATCTCGGATTAGAGGCACTTTTGACTCAAACGAAAGTGTAGACTAAGACATTTAGCTTCTGTAATTTGAAAAGTGATAAAGTTTGTGTTATTTGGTGACTGCAATCGCCTGCCCCAAGCAGTCACGTTAATGGATATCGCTAAACTACAACATCTACGAAACTTGTTTTATTACCGAAATAAGGCTCAGATTGTAAAAAACGTTAATATTCCTTTAACTTGAAAACTAAATGACATCATAAGGTGGAACAGAGCATTTTGAGCTTTGGAGATGTGGACAAACTAATAATAAAGGATTACTCAAACACAACTCCAGGTATGTTTTGGTGAAGTAACAACATTCTAACATGACAAATTTCTTAATATGGTGCCTTTAAATCAACACTTTTTGTTTTTTTTTCATGAACCGCTGTTGTATCTCTACTTGAGTAATATTATTTTACTTGAGCACACTGTTTTGTTCACCTCTGATTCAGTGGAGTGACTGATGATGGCGCCACAGTAAGTTTTAAGTTTCTATCTTGAACAAATGTGAACATCTGAAGTAGAGTCTGCGTCAAAATAGATGTAAAAATTATTCACCGTGAAAAAGAAGGATGTGGAAAAAAATCACACAGCTCACAATCTGTCTCCTCTTGGTTTTTTTTCAAACATTATTCCTAAATGAAAAGTTTGGTAGAAATTTCAAAATGAGATGAATATTTAAAACGCACTAAAAGTCTTGATGGGGGTTCCACTACCTGCTTGTTACCATGGAGATTTTATTGCGTTGCCTTGAAGGTTCCGCAGTAAACTCATCAATATTGCATTTTCTAAATTACTGGTGATTTCATTGGTAAAATGTTTATTTCCATTTAGATTTAGATGTATTTAAAGAGACAACGAACATACAATGTAAACATGCCAGGTATCCTTGGTGATCATTTTGATGCCATATTGTGGAACATTCTAGACAAAACAATAATAATAATAACATCTCCATGGAGACAAGCACACGGACTCTCCACATGGAAAGTTGTATAATTAGTAAGCCATAGCATGTCTACAGAATTAAAGATAAAAGGTAGTAGAGCTGTAAACTACCACAACATGACATCACAAGGTGGAGCAGAGCATTTTGAGTTTAGGAGATGTAGACAGCTTAATAATAATAACGATGGATTACTCAAATATGTGTGAATGAAACAAAATACAACTCCGAGTATGTTTTTGAGGAGGTATTATTTCTTTGCTGATTTTGTGTACAGATGCATCTTAGAATGGTTGATTTGATTAAAATATTAGGAATATGACTTTCAAATGCATCTTTTATAGCTTGATAGTTCCTTTAACTCACTTGATTGACAATGTGGAATAAATTAAGAATATTTTTTTATAAGGCATATTCTCTGTGAAATATAAAACACCGGTCTTAATAAAACTTTAGATTAGGCATAGCATTATCAACAGAAGCCGACAGAGGCCATGTTCGTAATGATTATTTTCCACCTTAATAACGAGAAAATTAATTTGTGATCTCGAGAAAACAAAACTGTTATTTTGAGATCTCGAGAAAACAAAAAATTATTCTGTGATTTCAAGAAAACAAAACTGTTATCTCGAGATCTAGAGAAATTATCTAATCTTGAAATGATCCCAAATTAAAGACGTAATGCAATCTCCCTGTGTCAACCCCTGATCAAAATATTGCCTTATCAGCTGATCGATTATTATTCCAGACATTCTAATGACCAAAAACGCATCTATTCAGAATGAGAAATAGCCCCGAAGTCAGCCTGTCACAACGTGGAGGTAGACATTTCAGTTGTTTTCTCGAGATCACGGAATAATTGTTTTGTTTTCTCGAGATCACAAATGAATTATCTCACTATCTCGGGATAACAAGGAAGAAAATATATTGCTTATGAATATGGCTTCTGTCGACTTCCGTAGTTATCCACATAAAAAGTCTTACCATATAATATTGAGACTTTAAAGCTTCTGATCTTAGCTGTTCCATGTGTTTCCGAAGGAGCCTTTGGACATCTCATCTGTGATGTTGATGACGGGGATTCCTCTGTTTGGAGCAAAATACATCAGAGTAAGTATCTCAGTATACAAGGAGGCACAAGAATCAGTAAGAAATGCAGTCAGGTCTCACTTGTATCCATCTAAAGGTACTTGTACAACTCCATCTTCTTCTGCCAAAATGCTCTGTTCCTCCTCCTCCTGCAAACACAAAATCTAAACGTAAACAACATAGTATTTTTGTGGGCTATTAACTCAAATAATACGGTCAAATTTATAAACTTGGTCGGTACATTACAGTATCATTATAAACATATAATTATCACTAAGTAAGCATTGAACAATGAGAAACCATGTGTTATGTTCCTCTGCAAAGGAACATTCAAGACTTTTTACCTCTTCTGCATCTTCCAGCTTCTTCTTCTTGCTCTCTGGCATGAGGTCATCCAACCAGCTCAGCTCTCTCTTGGTAAAGATGCAGTCCATTAACTTCCTGATAAACACCAACGCCAAAACCTAACACACCAAAGAGATTACACATGTGATACAAAAAAAACCTTTAAACTCACAAATGTTGAACCTGATTGTTTCTATTACTGACTAGACCTGAGAACTCACTATAAAACTGCAGATATCAACATTATCACAATATGAATTTTACCTTCCTCCATCTGTATTAAACATTATTGGTCTATTGAATTATCTGCTGTTTTTTAATTATAATTATAATCATAAAATTTGTATCTTTTTTTTGGTTCTTTTGTTCTTTTTTTCAGAAAAAATGTGCAAATATGATGTTTGGTACACATACTTTATAATTTGCTATTGAAATGTATAAATAAAATTATAAAAATCATAATAATAATAATACATTATTGTTCTAAAGCAGGGGTTAGGGTTAGGGCCAAATGAGGGACCTGAGATCATTTCTACTGGCCCAAAAGGTGATTTCTAATTTCTATTGATACTGGCCCGCCAATAAAATGCATAAAAATTTGAACTACAGTTCCTATAAAGTACTGCTGCCTAGTGCCAATTCGACTCCTTCCTTGATGCCGGGGCAAAAAACAAACAGCAAGACAGAGTGAGAGGGGCAGAAGAGTGAGAGGGGCAGAAGAGTGCGAGGGGCAGACAGGGTGAGAGGGGCAGACAGGGTGAGAGGGGCGGACAGAGTGCGAGGGGCAGACAGAGTGAGAGAGGCAGAAGAGTGAGAGGGTCAGAAGAGTGAGAGGGTCAGAAGAGTGAGAGGGGCAGACAGAGTGAGAGGGGCAGACAGGGTGAGAGGGGCGGACAGAGTGAGAGGGGCGGACAGAGTGAGAGGGGCAGAAGAGTGAGAGGGGCGGACAGGGTGAGAGGGGCGGACAGAGTGAGAGGGGCAGAAGAGTGAGAGGGGCAGACAGAGTGAGAGGGGCAGACAGGGTGAGAGGGGCAGACAGGGTGAGAGGGGCAGACAGGGTGAGAGGGGCAGACAGGGTGAGAGGGGCAGACAGAGTGAGAGGGGCAGAAGAGTGAGAGGGTCAGACAGAGTGAGAGGGGCAGACAGGGTGAGAGGGGCAGACAGGGTGAGAGGGGCAGACAGGGTGAGAGGGGCGGACAGAGTGCGAGGGGCAGACAGAGTGAGAGAGGCAGAAGAGTGAGAGGGTCAGAAGAGTGAGAGGGTCAGAAGAGTGAGAGGGGCAGACAGAGTGAGAGGGGCAGACAGAGTGAGAGGGGCAGACAGGGTGAGAGGGGCGGACAGAGTGAGAGGGGCGGACAGAGTGAGAGGGGCAGAAGAGTGAGAGGGGCGGACAGGGTGAGAGGGGCGGACAGAGTGAGAGGGGCAGAAGAGTGAGAGGGGCAGACAGAGTGAGAGGGGCAGACAGGGTGAGAGGGGCAGACAGGGTGAGAGGGGCAGACAGGGTGAGAGGGGCAGACAGAGTGAGAGGGGCAGAAGAGTGAGAGGGTCAGACAGAGTGAGAGGGGCAGACAGGGTGAGAGGGGCAGACAGGGTGAGAGGGGCAGACAGGGTGAGAGGGGCAGACAGGGTGAGAGGGGCAGACAGAGTGAGAGGGGCAGAAGAGTGAGAGGGTCAGAAGAGTGAGAGGGTCAGAAGAGTGAGAGGGGCAGACAGAGTGAGAGAGGCAGAAGAGTGAGAGGGTCAGAAGAGTGAGAGGGGCAGACAGGGTGAGAGGGGCAGACAGGGTGAGAGGGGCAGACAGGGTGAGAGGGGCACACAGGGTGAGAGGGGCAGACAGGGTGAGAGGGCCAGCCAGAGTGAGAGGGGCAGAAGAGTGAGAGGGTCAGAGAGAGTGAGAGCGGCCCACCGGGTGAAAGGGGCAGACAGGGTGATAGGGGCAGACAGAGTGAGAGGGGCAGAAGAGTGAGAGGGGCAGACAGAGTGAGAGGGGCAGACAGGGTGAGAGGGGCAGACAGGGTGAGAGGGGCAGACAGGGTGAGAGGGGCAGACAGGGTGAGAGGGGCAGACAGAGTGAGAGGGGCAGAAGAGTGAGAGGGCCAGAAGAGTGAGAGGGTCAGAAGAGTGAGAGGGGCAGACAGAGTGAGAGAGGCAGAAGAGTGAGAGGGTCAGAAGAGTGAGAGGGGCAGACAGGGTGAGAGGGGCAGAAGAGTGAGAGGGGCAGAAGAGTGCGAGGGGCAGACAGGGTGAGAGGGGCGGACAGAGTGCGAGGGGCAGACAGGGTGAGAGGGGCGGACAGAGTGAGAGGGGCAGAAGAGTGAGGGTCAGAAGAGTGAGAGGGGCGGACAGAGTGAGAGGGGCAGACAGGGTGAGAGGGGCAGACAGGGTGAGAGGGGCGGACAGAGTGAGAGGGGCAGAAGAGTGAGAGGGTCAGAAGAGTGAGAGGGGCAGACAGGGTGAGAGGGGCAGACAGGGTGAGAGGGGCAGACAGGGTGAGAGGGTCAGAAGAGTGAGAGGGGCAGACAGGGTGAGAGGGGCAGACAGGGTGAGAGGGGCAGACAGGGTGAGAGGGGCAGAAGAGTGAGAGGGGCAGACAGAGCTTCTACATGGATTTTCAAACTTACCAAGAACCAAACAAGAAACGGACATTAAATTCGTGGACTGTGAGAACAGAAGCTTGAGAAACAGACAGGAGTGACTGTCTGAGCTAAGGCTCCAGAAATGGGGAGAGAGGTAGTTTACCGTCGCTCTGTATTGTGCATAACTCGTACAGTACTTAATATCTACTCAAAGGTTTGATGTCTAAGTGTCTTTGCTCAAGTGAAGATTGACCCTGGTGTTCTGGTAAAATACATCTGAACTGAAAACAACACAGGCACTTTGGGATTTGTAATAAATCATGAATATTACTTACTATCATGCAGCCCTTATAAAACATATCAGAACACACTGAATTCAAGTTTATTCTGTGTAAGGCTGCATGACAGTTTGATGGTCATATATAATACGTTATATAATACGCAGCCCCCAACCAACACTGATTTTATAACTTCAGCCCCTGCTCCATTTGAGTCTGAGACCCCTGCTCTATAGGATGTTGTGTCATCTGGTCCCGTGCAGTGGTGTAAGAGTTGTGTTACCATCATTGGAAAGACTATGGCGGCTCTGGAGGTCTTGATAATCCACAACAGGACCAGGCAGCTTAGTTGGATGATGGTGAAGAGGTGAACTTTCCTCAGGGGAACGTGACGGAGATAAATGAAGTCAGGCTGGTGCTTGGCTGGCATCCCGAACAGGGTCAGGCGGTCAAAAAACTGGAGAAAATAAAATAAATAAATATCGCTACATTTAAAGGTAAGGTCATAATTGAAGTGCTATAGTGATCATTTGAAAATTGTCTGTAAATACAAAAAACAATGCTACTTTTTGGTATTATAATGTGTTATATTAAAATAGATTTGGTCCACTTATTTCATTTGTTGAGACTGAATAAATTATGGCTATAGAGACAAAGTAGCTGATTCACTGATGTTAAGTTACATGAAAAAAGGTGCACCATGTAATTCTTTGACACATGCTTGTGAAGATATCAACGTTTGTGTAGAGATCTGTGAAAAGGTCAATGCATTTTGTTTATATTTGCAATCAAAACACCTGTAACACCTGCAAGATAAGACTAAAGCAATGCTGTGGAGCATTCTAGACAGAGCAATAATACTGTATCTCCATGGAGAGCAACAAAATTCAAACTAGACCACACTAGAAAAATTGCATGATGCACTTTTAAAAATCTAAAATCTAAATATGGACAATATTGATTAATTGATGCAGTTATAACTCAGCTGTTAAGTACATTTGCACTCCAGAAAAAAAAGATATATATATACTTATATATATATTAGGGCTGTCAAACGATTAATTTTCTTGATCGCAACTAATCTCAGAAATTTCATAGTTAATCGCGATTAATCGTGATTTATTTTGCATGTTTAAAATTGATATCTTGCAGTAAGACCGTTCGAATCTAAAGTTAAACTCACAATGCAAAGTATTTCTCACCATTTTTTTAATTTCAAAAAAGTGCAGAGAAAGGAAAAAGTAACAATGAACCAGTAATAGTGCTTACTTTGAGAAATTGTAAATAAATGATTGAAGCCCGCTCGAGCTGCCTACGGATGCGTAGAAGGAACAAAATACTAGCAAACTCAAAATAGTGCGTTTAACCAACAATGAGTTTAATTAATACAACCAAATGAGCTGCATATGGATGGTAGAATTGCGGAAAATGCTGGCAAACTCTGATCGCGATTAAAAAAATTGTTCGCGATCATAACTTACATTAATCTAATCGCGATTAATGCGTTAATATTCCCAGCCCTAATATATATATATATATATACAGTATATATATATATATATATATATATATATATATATATATATATATATATATATATATATATATATATATATATATATATATATATTCATGCTAAAGGTTCATTTTGAAATCATTAAAGACTGGCTTTCCAAACAGAGTAAAAATAAGAACCAAGCGAAGCAATTAAATAACAATCAGGTGTTCTGCTAAACGCTGGAACACACTGGAGGCCAATTAACACTTTGTGTGGGCACCAGACGATGTGGAAGCCTCCCTCTTTGGGCTCATTCAGTCTATATGCACCAAGGAGGAAATACTACGAATACTGCACTTGTTAAAGGGATACTACCTCTTTGAAACACGATAGAGCGTGTACGAGCTTATATTTTTGAAACGTGCTGCTGTGTATGAGAATGTTAAGATTACAATTCTGATTTTAAAATAGCATATTATCCAATGAAAGATACACGAAAGAATGTAGGATTTTGACGCAAAGTTCTACAGGTCCATTCACACTTGTCCTGGTCCTAGTTTGTGCCATAGACTAAAGAAGTGGACTAAGGGAGTGTGATGTTACTCATATCATATGAAGCTCACAATGTTAGGAGTTATAGGAGCGAATTTGGTTAATACAAACACTTTAAGACCAAAATGACGAGGTTCACAGCAGTAATAACAGAAAGAGGGGTGATAATTGTAAATGTAAAGTCAATTGAAGCCAGGGTCAGAGGAGGAGGACAGTGGGTTAGATATACAGCTCTGGAAAAATAAGAGAGCGCTGCATTTTTGTTCTGAAATCAGCATCTCTACATGTATTACAGCCATTCCATTCCAGCGTCTGTTGAATTCCAACACAAACACAAAGCTGAGCTACTTCAGTTCTTGCACCAGGAGTGGAATAAAGTCACCCAAGAACAATGTGAAAGACTTGTGTAGAACATGCGAAGACGCATGAAAGCTGTGATTAAAAATAACGGTTATTGCACCAAATATTGATTTCTGAACTCTTCTTAAGTGTAAACATTAGTATTATGTTGTTTTAAAATGAATTTTATCTTGTTTCTTTGCAATGTTTGAGCTCTGAAAACATGTATCTTTTTTGTTATTTTGACCATTTTCTAATATTTTTATTTGGAATTTGGGGGGAAATGTTGTCAGTAGTTTATAGACTCAAACAAAAATGTTCCTTTTGCCCAAACACATACCTATAAGTAGTAAAATAAAATAAAAACTGATCATTTTGCAGTGGTCACTTTTTTTTTTTTTTTTCTTCCCAGAGCTGTATATCTATCTATATATATATATATATATATATATATATATATATATACAGTCTATGGTTTGTGCCCTGTTCAGTCCTGATGTAGACTTGGTTTGGTCCTGTTCTATTCCTGGTTTGGTTCAGGGTTTAGGATATGTTTTGTTCTAATTCTCACTGTCCCAAATCTCACTATATTATCATAGTTGAAGGGAGGTAAAATGTGATGATAACCTTATGAAAAGTCCCTCTGAAAAGTTCATTTCAAAGCAACAGCTGTACACTCTGGTCCAAGCATCCCTACTTTTGTTCTTAATGTAACTGTATATTGTCCTAATAAATAAAAGAAAGTTTATAATATTTTGTCCACCGTGTATGAATATGTTTATGCTCTTTATCATTTATTTAATACGAGAAAAAAAATAAAATAGCATAAAAATAAACAGATAAAAACACAAATAAAAAAACTAAAAATAATAGCAAATAATAATAATAACAACAACAACAATAATAATAATAATAATAAATATGATTACAATAATAAATAAATAAATAAATAAATAAAAAAACAATAAAAGTAAAGTACAGTACCTGGATGCCTCTAAGAGAAGACGCTCCCATATAAAGAAATACCCCATACAGCACCGGCATAGGGATGAACTGAAGTACATGACATGTTTCAGTACACATCATCAGGTAAACCATAACATAATACCAGCACAAGAACAACCAGACCCAGACCTTCAGCACGGAGGTCATGAAGACGGAGCAGCCCATGAGCACAAAGATCATGAGGCCGGTGACGCGCTGTTCTCTGATGCCCAGAAACTTGGGCTGTTCCCCGGGGGCAGAGCACTCCGACTCCAGCTTCAGACTGTTGACGTGGGTGATGGACAAGACCGTGGCCGCTACGAACCAGGGCAGCCCCATCAGAGAGCACACGCCCAGCATCATGCCGACCATCAGCAGGTCCAGGTGGTACCCGCAGCCTTTCTGAAATGGAATATAACACAACATTTTATAAGCAATTAAGAGTCTATTTGTTTCATTGTTTTTCAAGTTCAAGATGTTCTTTATTATTCTCATGGAAGATAAGATAAGATAAGACAGGAGAAATTCACTTGCCACATTAGCTCAAGGGCAGTTTAGTGCAAAGAAATTAGAACTAAAATGTGTATACAAACAAGATAAGTAATAATAATAATAGGTAAATAATAAAAATAGCAGAAAATTACATGGTTGGTAATAATGAAATAAAGAATATATAAAAAACAAGTATTTCTTACGTACACTGAATGAGAAAAACACAAAGTACTGTAAAGTAATCAGTGCGGATGGAGCGAAACAGATCACTGAATATATAAATATAAAAATATAAATATATAATCTGAGGACAATTCCCCTATCTACAAAAAAAACATTCCCCTATCTAGGAAAATTCCCCCTATCTACAAAACACCACTTGAATATATTTTTATTTAGCTTTTGGTCAATGTTTTCTTTCAAGGTGAGACAAGGAAAAAGGGTAGGAGTAAGGTATGGGTCTATGGGTTTCAGAATGATGAAAATCTGTCACCGTTGCCATAGCAATTAACAATTCAAAACACAATACAAAAGGGTACAGAAATCTGGAACAACATCCCAGCTGCAATAAGAGACTCTACCACATTCAGAACATTTAAAACCTGAAAGCTGAAACGATGGCTTAAGAGAAATCAGATCTGTGATCACTAATGTTCAGCTTCTATGTAAATGTCAGTGTTGTGTGTCATGATTGTGTCGTATTGTGTGTTTCTATCATGTTTGTCGTGTGAGCTTGTCTATTGTGTGAAGTTGTTTCATGTTGCTTTTATCTCTCTGACCTTCAGGCTAATTCTGACATATCTACAAGTATATGTTCATGAATATGCATTGTCCCTTTTATATAAAAATAATAAAAAAAAAAAAATATATATATATATATATCCTCCTGGGACCTGAAGAAAAAGTGTATTTAATTTTTTTATTTTTTATGTATTTATTTTTTGAGATTTTCTATTTGGAGGTAAATGAATGAGCATTTAATTTTGTTAATTTAATGTTAAATGTTATTTTTTTTTTTTTTTTTTTTTATGACCAACATCTCTGACAAGCTTCTACAGTTGCCTCAAAAACTTTTTAGTCTTCCTTTTAGTTTTTAATGTATTTATTTATTTTTTTAATCATAGTGCAGCCACAAACTAGAGGCTATCTCAAAACACTTAAAAGATAGACGGGTTAACTCAATGTCAAAATGTGAATGTTCCATAGTAGGACATTAAATTTAAATCTTACATTTCATACAGTTATGGGTGTTTTTATTGCTCATAGGTTCAACTAAAAAAGTGCATTCATACTGTAAGTAGGGTGACATCTCCACAGATCTGACTTCTAACTGGGCCTGGTGGCATTACCATGGAAATAGTTATGCTTACCCTCCACCACAGAAGTTACACAGTGCACCTTTAAACCCATGAGTAGTACATAGATGTGGAGTCTAGTGAAATCCTGTGACATGCCTCGTAGGGATGGGACGAGACACAATTTTCAAGAGACGAGACACGCCGCGAGAATGAGACAAGACTGGATTTTGACAGAATTTGTAATAAATAATCATAATAATGTAGTGCAATCCATTTCACAATTTTGGCTTCACTATTTTTATTTTATGTGATACTTTAGTGGTCATTGTATACTGCTTTTTAAACTACAGCTTCTTACCAGCTTTTAACTCTTTTTCCTGTCCAAGCCAAAGGTAAATTCAGGAGGAAAAAGATCATTTTTCTCATGTGTGGACCATCTTGTGGTAATTTTGTTTTGCGAGATATTGTGGCACGAGATCTTGTCCCATCCCTAGTACCTTGAGTTTGTGCTCCTTCCTGTTGATGATGACTGCGGTGATCTGCTGGTCCATGAAGATGAGGATGGTGCAGAGCAGAGCCGGGATCAGAGTGACCACAGCTGTCCACCAGGGGTTAGGCCCAATGGGGTTTATGAACCAGCCTCGGTCATCTCTGGTGGGCTGGAAAACACGCAAATCGCATAAGATAACTTTAAGAAATGTATTATATATCTGTGTTATTCTAACACTATCGGTGTTATTGTATTGATAAAATAAGATTACTCTTCTTTCTGCTCCCTTTCATTGTATTTTTTGTACAGTGGTACCTCACCTTACGAAATTAATTCGTTCCAGAAGTGGTTTCGTAACGTGAAAAATTTGTAAGTTGAGTAGCTATTTCAATGGAAAAAGCCTGATCCGTTCTAAGGTTTTTTTTTTTATAGTGTAACTTTTTTTTTTATAGTGTAACGTTGTGTTCCTGACGGGTTAAGAGACTAGACCAGGACTAAAAGAACGTGGAATAAACCAGGTCTGGCCAGAACTAAACCTGGATTGGACCTGTTATTATTATAACATGGCAGTGCCGTTGGATGAGCGCGTTGCTCGTTGCTCGTGTCTCCGCGCACCTTGCTAGGGCTAACAGGCCGAGAAAGACGCTCTTTCAGCGGGAATAAGAGCAGGGCGGGGCTGGCTCTGCTTCTATCTGACCTCCAGAGCCGGGGCGCCAACACTGTGAGCTAACAGGCCGAGAAAGGTGCTCTATCGGCGGGCAAGACCAGAACTAAACCAGGTCTAAACCTGAACTGGACCTGAACTAAACCAGGACCGGACTAGGAATAAATCACCCTGTGCTCGGCCCCGAGGAGGAGGCACGGCCCGGGCGCCGCGGCTCCATCCCCGGTGTAGCGCGGCCTTGCGCCGTATGGACGTTGCTTTTTGATCGGTTCTTCCTATCATTGTGAAGCAGAATTCACCAAGCGTTGGATTGTTCACTCACTAAGGGAACGTGAGCTGGGTTTAGACCGTCATGAGACAGGTAAGTTTTACCATACTGATCATGTGTTGTTGTGTCTCCCCTCACGCGTTCGGCGCTATATTGAGCCGTGCCCCCCCCACGCTTCACTATCAACACATTCCATTGAAAATCTATGAAAGTTCGAGTGTTCAAACGAGAGAGAAATGCGAGAGAAACTCCAGTCTGAGAAAAGCGTAGAATGTGTGTGGTGAGGCATTTACAGCCCTAAAACAATTGCAAAATACAAAGTTGTCCTACCTCGTGGACCTCTCCCACCGCGGGCCAACTCTGGAACCTAACCCCGTGTGTGTTGATAAAGTGTATTTACGTTTTGGGGCGTGCATCTGAGTGCGCATTAATTGCATTTTTGAGATTTGTTGTTTTAAAAGTGCTTTATAAATAAAGTTGGATTGGATTGGATTGGAGATTTCGCATTTCGTAACTTGAAATTTCATTCGTATCTAGAGACCAAAATTTCGTTTGTTGGGTCATTCGTAAGGTGAGGTACCACTGTATTGTTATCACACTGTTTATGTCTTTTTATACTTTTTGAATGAAATAAACCAAATTTTTTTTCAAAGTTCTTGATTTTGCTGCACAGAAAAAAAACACTGTTTCTCATTCTCTCATTTCTCTCTCCTTCTGTCTGACCCTCTCATTATGTGTGTTTTACTCTTTGTTATTCTCTTTGTTATAAATAATTTCCCTTGTGGATCAATAAAGTTTGTTTAAGTCTAAGTCTAAGCGTGGTGAGAGGCGACAAAAATACATTATAAGTAATTATACATAGTACATATATACACCTATGTAAATAATAAGTTCAAACTTTTGGTTTGTTTTATAAAGGTGTATTATGGGACTTTTCTAGTGCTTGTCTATAAGATAAGATAAGACTCTATGTAGATGTTATAATTTTGCCTGGAATGTTCCGCAATATGACATTAAACTTATTTATTTTAACTTATTAAATTCCCCAAAATAATTAAATAAATAAATAAATACAATGGAAAACATGCATTACTACTGTGTGTTGCCTCTCCACAGATCTGACCTGTACTATCTGATCTGCTATAGATAGATATACAGCTCTGGAAAAATCAGTCAAACATTATTTATAAAACGCTTTTCATACATAATGCAACACAAAGCGCCTTACAGTGATTAAAGATTAGAAGATTAGAACATTGGAAGATTGACATTTTATTGATCTCACACAGGAGAAATGGTTTTATTCGGGGACCATCTTCATGATCTTGTTGCTCGTCTTGGTCAGGACCTAAGCTGGAGGATTTTACCTGGAGCATATTTTGGGTTGGTGGGGGAAACAGGAGTGCCCGGAGGAAACCCACCCAGACACGGGGAGAACATGCAAACGCCACACAGAAAGGCCCGGGCGACCCAAACCTTTTTGCTGTGAAGCGTGAGTGCTAGCCACTCAGCCACCGTGCCGCCAACAATAAATAAATAAATAAATAATTCAATCAAAGGCCAAGCTAAAAAAGTGAGTCTTGAGCCCACTCTTAAAAACATGAACGTAAAAACATGAGCTCCTCCGGCAGGCAGTTCCATAGACGAGGGCCATAGTACTGAAAAGACGCCTCTCCGTGAGTGTGTGTAATAAGAGACCACTGCAAAATTATCACTTTTTCTAATTTTACTACTTATAGGTATGTGTTTGGGCAAAAGGAACATTTTTGTTTGAGTCTATAAACTACTGACCACATTTCCCCCAAATTCTAAATAAAAATATTATCATTTAGAGCATTTATTTGCAGAAAATGACAAGCGGTCAACATATCAAAAAAAATAAAATAAAAAAATACATGTTTTCAGACCTCAAACAATGCAAAGAAACAAGATCAAATTAATTTTAAAACGACATAATACTAATGTTTACACTTAAGAAGAGTTCAGAAATCAGTATTTGGTGCAATAACTCTTATTTTTAATCACAGCTTTCATGCGTCTTGGCATGTTCTCCACAAGTCTTTCACATTGTTCTTGGGTGACTTTATTCCACTCCTGGTGCAAGAACTGAAGTAGCTCAGCCTTGTGTTTGTGTTGGAATTCAACAGATGCTGGAATGGAATGGCTGTAATACATGTAGAGATGCTGATTTCAGGAAAAAAAATGCAGTGGTCTTTTTTTTTTTCCCAGAGCTGTATATATAGCTATAGTGAGGAACAATCCAGGTAGAGCAATAAAATCCCCACGGAAACAAGAAACAGAAACAGTTACGTGTACTTTTAAGTTTTATTTTGCAGTATCTTACCTTGAACACACTTGGTACTTGGAGTTTAGGAGAGGGTACTCCCAAAGCATAGTCGATCAGGACCATGGTCATGATGGTGATGAAGACTGCAAAATCACTGATGATGGCTCTCACCTAAAACAAGTCAGAGCGCAGAACTCACTTTGACCACCAGAGGTTGCCACGTTACCATGATTTTAGAAACACACGAAGGAGGAACACTGACAAATGCAATTTACTTGTTAATTCTACCTTGGTGGGAAAGTAGTTGCTGAACTTGAACTCTTTGAGGAAGGAGGACATGAAGACAGTGGAGAAGAAGAGGACCACGCACCAGAAGAGGACATCTGGTACATAGGGTCCATGGGGCCCACATGCACTGCCCACAAACTCCCCCCTGTGTTTGAGGCAGCCCTGGACACACACACAGAACTCAAATAATCCAAACTTGTGAAGAAAATGGTTGTGTAATCCTGTATGATCCTGTCTACTCTTTAATCTCACTCTCACTGCTCCATCTGATCCGCATGGCATTTACGGTTGGAGCATGTAGCTGTGGTAAAGTAACTGTTTTCATGTTCCTTGGATTAAGATTTGGAAAAAAAAATAAAACTAAAAAAGCATAGCATTAAAGAGAAATAATGTCATACCAAACCACACCTCAGAATACAAGTTTAAAAGCTCATATTACGCTGTTTCCTGCTCTGTTATAATGTTCTTCCTCATCACAAACACACCTTAAGCGTTTTGTTTCATTCACACGTTTTATACACAAATCCTGTATATTTAGGCTAAATTCTTCTCTGCAACCAAAAACACTCCATTCCACCTTGTGATGTCATCCTAATATGTCTTTCTAATCATAGGAAGTGCTCCATTGTGTTTTTACACACACACTTTCACTAGAATCATCTAGATAATGTCAGACCTGGATTTGTGAATGAAACAAAACACAACTTGAGGTATGTTTTTACTGAGGAATATTATTATTATTTTAACATAATTTAAAGCTCACAAGAATCAATTTTGTGAAATATAGAACCTTTAAGTTCTATATTTCAATGCATTACATTGCATTACATTATATTAAACACTGCACTTTAAACTTGTAAATAGTTATTTTATTGTAGATTTGTATATTGTGTTTTCATTGTAGATTTGTATATTGTATAGTTGTGTTGTCTTGCCTTCCGCTATGAGCTACAATCTGGTACAAACATCTCTGCCACTGTGCTTAATGTAATTGTACACTGTCCTAATAAACCAATAAAGAAAGAAAGAAAGAAAGAAAGAAAGAAAGAAAGAAAGTGACATTTCGTTTAGGGAATTCTTGATAGTGAGCTATTGCTAGTAAGAACTACAACTCTTAATCCATCCATCCATTTTCTTCTGCTTATCCGGGGCTGGGTCGCGGGGGCAACAGTCTAAGCAGGGACGCCCAGACTTCCTTCACCCTGGACACTTCCTCCAGCTCCTCCGGAGGGACCCCAAGGCGTTCCCAGGCCAGCCAGGAGAAATAGTCCCTCCAGCGTGTCCTGGGTCTTCCCCGGGGCCTCCTCCCGGTGGGACATGCCCGAAACATATGCCCGAGCCACCTCAGCTGGCTCCTCTCGACGTGGAGAAGCTGCTCCGAGCTCCTCCCGTGTGACTGAGCTCATAACTTTTAATATTACTTTTAATATCTTCTTGCAATCCATTCCAAAATTAATACTATGTGAGTATGCTAAAGGCCCTGTACCTGTTTTTTTCCATATATTTGAGCAACAAGTGTCTCACCCAAGGACAGATATATTGTAAAAGATTTTGAGGTTAAAATAAGTCTGCTTCTAGCTGTGTGCATCTAACTAAAGCATTTTATTGTCTGATAATCAGGAACTGCATGTTAGTATCCTAGTTGTTTTTAGCTTGACTGGCCTCTGAAAGTTGTTAAAAGTTGTGGAAAGCACTTATAAACTCATCACAGTGAACATTTAGGATGCTTGGAATACATAAGGTAAGTGAGGAATAACCAATGGGACCACTACTTTGGACCCATCACAAAGACAGACGAGACAGAAGGAAAGAGAAACGTTATTAGAATGGTTCTACAAAAACTATAAAGTCAAATTCATATATCGAGTTAATATATGGTAAAGCTAAAGGTCTAAAAGTTGGTGTATTCTACTAAATATAGACCAGTGTTGGAACTGTATTTGAGACATGAGGAAATGTATTGCATTACTTTCTGGGACGTGTACAGGCGCGTTCCTTGGACAATGAGTTTGTTTATGGTCTGGTTAGAGAATCTGGGAGTGAAAAGTGGAAATTGGATCTAGTCTCCACTCGTTCGTTAATCTATTTTTATTATTATTATTATTTATTTTATTTTTGTTTAGCATAGATTAAAATATCAGTCCTTTTAGTCGGCAAAAGTGATTGTTCCAGCAGATGTGACTATAATTATACGTGTGACAGACTTGTTTAACAGCACAAATCAGCTCACTTGTTGTAGCTCCATCTAAGCCGGCTCATTCTGGTCAGATTGTGTTTAATTAAAGATCAGATTAAGCCTAATTTGAGTAACAGAGCTTCTAACAATGTAGTGTTTTCAGTTCGCATTCACACCCCCGGAGAATGTTGATGACAGCTGCAAAGAATCGTTAGACCGTTGATTTCACTTTCACTATTTTCAGAAAGCACTGTACTCCTCTCTGCTTTCGTACTTCCTGCTCTAACCGCAGCATGTACCTTGACCTCCAGAGCCTCCCAGTAGATTTCTGACGCTGTGATGTTGTTGAGCTCCCAGTACTTGAGAGTGCCGTTGGAGGGGTCAGTCGGCTCCACGCAGGAACATCTGTGGACACAACCCACCATCTGGATCAGTGAACCATCCATAGAATGAACTGTGTATAAAACTGTCTATGGAACCATCCCACATCTGTCATGGATTTACTCTCTTCAAAGATCTAGTATACGGAGCACCCTGAGTGCCACGCTAAATTAACTAAAACTTTAATTAAACAAGTCCTGGAAATAATATTTGATAAATAAAATAGCAAAAGCATTAAAAGATATTGACTACTTTATTCATTTACAACTTCTTTTACGGAAAACTTTGTCAAATTGTATGATCTTATCTGATTAATTTTGCCAATGAGCTTGTCCATGGCACTCCTGCACTGCAAATTTCTCTAATCTGGCCAAGATTTTAAAACTTATATCAGGTTATTCATCTTGTTTTCAGATTTATTATCTATTATCTACGTACGGGTTCTGAATTGGATTAATTCTAGTCTAGAGGTAGTTTATTTTAAGATAACTTGCTTGCTGCACGGACAGATAATTTCACTACTTTTAAGTCATTTCCTGATCAATTTAAGTGATTATATCTTAAATTTTGGCCAAGCTTTTTTGCAGTGTGATCCTCTGAGCTAAATTTCTATGCAAAAAGTGAGCGGACTAGTAATAAGCTCTGTGATTGGTTAACACAGTTTGTGCTTTGATTGGCTGTAGTCTTGTGTACACTCAAATTCATGCCCATGGTGAGTTTCTGCAGCTTCTTTCAGAGCTTTCTCCTTTCTCTCTCTTCTGTAGGATCAGGCTGCACACTCCTGCTCCTGTGAGGAGTGCAGCAGAGTGCAGAGATCCCCCACTTTCTCTGACAGCTGTTTTCTATTTCAAAGAGCTGCTTGGATGGTTGTAAAGTTCACTTTGTCGCTTGCTGCTGTTTCTCCTGATCTTTCTCCATCCTCGTGGTGGAGGCACCCTCAAATTCAAGCGCACTGACAGAGCCCAGAGGCACTTGACTCTGTGCTGCTTTGTGGAGCTCTTTGGTCTCATCCCTGGTTGTTCAGTTTCTGTTTTAAGTTCACCGCGGGCAGCAGATTCTGGCTTCAAGTTTACAGTATCTCTCACCACATACACACGCCCATGGACCACTACAGAACCTACCTGGACGAGGGCTTACACAGATATGGCCACATGGTAAAATAAAAGAAAGTACTACAATTTAATGTTTAAAATGACATTCTTTTGTCTAAATAAAAACATTATTGTTGTGGTATTAGAATCTGTACTGCGTACTGAGTGTGTTTGAGCATCGAAATGGAATTTCTCCAGGCACTCCGGTTTCCCCCACCAACCCAAAACATGCACCATAGGTAAAAATCCTCCAGCTGTGGTCCTGACCAAGCCGAAGCAAGAAGATCATGGAGATGGTCCCCGGGCGCAGTAATGTGCTGCCCACTGCTCCTAATAACAGGATGGGTTAAATGCAGAGAAGAATTTCTCCTGTGTGAGATCAATAAAGTCACTTCTTCTTCTTCTTCTTGAAACGTTAGTACAGTCATACCTCACCTTACGCAATTAATTCGTTCTAGAAGTGGTTTCGTAATGTGATTTTTCGTAAGTAGAGTCGCAATGTAAAAGGCCTGATTCATTCCAAGGCCCCCAATACCCCCCTAAACCCTGTTGGAGAGTGTATTTACAAGTGTATTTACGTTTCGGCGGCTGCGAGGCCGAGGGCGCATTATTTGAATTTTTGAGATTTCGCGTTTCATAACTTGAATTTTCTTTCGTATTCAGAGACAAAAATTTTACGCAAAGGCGTTTCGTAAGTTGGATTATTCGTTATTTGGGTCTTTCGTAAGGTGAGATATGACTGTATAGTGACAACACTACTCACGAGTACATTGTGAGTTTGTCCAGGTTGTTGTTTTTGTTAAAGGGGAAATGGTCTCCGAGGTGGATAAGTTTCTCCAGGGCCTCGTAGATGAAGATGATGCAGATGAGGGAGGCGAAGGCTTCCTCTGTGAACCTGGTGATGTAGCGCACGAGAGAGCTCGCGTCCGTGGCAACCAGGATGATGCAGAGGAAGGCCGTCCACAAACCGATGCAGGTTCTTAGGGACAGGTAGGACAAACCATACTCTCTGTGGGGGAAAAAGAAGGGAAGAAATGCGAAGTAAATGCAGTGGTAGACAAAGTACTCAATTTTGTAACTTAAAGAAACACTGCGCAACATTTCTGGTCAAGGGTCCCCGACCTACGTGTCTCATGAACATATCTATGTAGCATTTTTTTCATTGTGAGACTTTAAGGGTGCCTCTCCACAGATCTGAATTGTAATGTAGCATAATGCTGTAACCTGCTTGTATCCCTTGTGATAGATTAGGTTTAATCAATACTGTGGAACATTCTAGAGAAAGCAATAACATTTCCATGGAGACAAGCAGGTGGCAGACCCTCCACTACAAATGTTACACAGTGCATCTTTAAGTAAAAATATAAAACTACTTACTACTTTTACTAGTAGTTCAAAGAGGTAAAGTATTTCGCACAGACAGAAAATTATTAAAGCGTAAAATGTGGGGATCTTGATAAAGAATATTTGGCATTTTTTAAGTGACTGGAACCTATTTCTTAATTTTTCTGGTATATTTTATTCTCAAAAATAACTTTTTCAGCAGGTACCAAACAACAAAGACACATACAGCTCTGGAAAAAAATAAGAGACCACTGCAAAATTATCAGTTTTTCTGATTTTACTACTTATAGGTATGTGTTTGGGCAAAAGGAACATTTTTGTTTGAGTCTATAAACTACTGATAACATTTTCCCCAAATTCCACATATAAATATTCTCATTTAGAGCATTTATTTGCAGAAAATGACAAATGGTCAAAATAACAAAAAGGAAACATGTTTTCAGACCTCAAACAATGCAAAGAAACAAGATCAAATTCATTTTAAAACAACATAATTCTAATGTTTACACTTAAGAAGAGTTCAGAAATCAATATTTGGTGCAGTAACCCTTATTTTTAATCACAGCTTTGCATGCTCTCCTTTCATATTGTTCTTGGGTGACTTTATTCCACTCCTGGTGCAAGAACTGAAGTAGCTCAGCTTTGTGTTTGTGTTGGTATTCAACAGACGCTGGAATGGAATGGCTGTAATACATGTAGAAAAAAATGCAGTGGTCTCTTATTTTTTTTCCAGAGCTGTATATTTACTTCTTTTCAGTCCAATGAAAAAATGAAGTGTAGAACAAATACCTGCTACAAAAGGTAAGTATTCACTGTAAAATGTCCTTAACTGAAGTACAGACACCTAAAAAATGCTTAAAGGTGCACTGTGTAACTTCTCTATTGGAGGGTCCGCTCCGTCTATTCATCTTAATGGAGATGCGTTGCTTTGCCTAGAATGTTCCACAGTAATTACAGGTGATGTTCTGGCTCTAAATTACCTTGAAAAATAGATATTCTTGCTGTGAGTGAGGTCGCCTCTTCACTGATCTGACCAGTAACATGTAACGTCACTGACATACAGTATCCCCATTGAGATATACTGCACAAGTTTAATGCAACCACTGGTTTTATGTTTGTACTGTTTAAAATACAGACTAACATTAACATTTAAAAATAAGGACAATGTGAAAAGAGAGCAGCTGTGTTGGAGATATTTGTGTCAGTGAAACATAACCTATAACAATTCCACTCCTGAATTGTGGATTAAATGGATCGGGGGTCAGCAGGTTTCATGATTAAAGTGTGCTTTTCTATTAAAAAAATGTATAAACAGTTGAGAATGTTGTACATGTATTGAAAGCTTAGACAAATGAAACGTACAGTGTAAATATAATGACTCAGAGTAAGGGGAGTAGAATAATCTGGTTTGTTGTTCTAACAGTTATCATTAGAGGCCATTAGTTAAAGTGATTATTCGGGAACTGGCGTCTCTGTAAGTGGCACACTACACTATAATTGTTTCTGAATCTTGTTTTGTTTTTTCTGATTAAACCTTTAATGCATACATACTGTATTTCAACTACAGTATGAACAAATGAGCCTTCTGAAGTATAAACTATATAAGTAACACTGATTTCCTACATGATTTCCTAATGCTCATTCCTTCTGGAGAGGGAAAGATCACAAAGCAGAGGGATTCTGGGTAATGTAGTTATATCTACAGAGTATATACAGCTCTGGAAAAAAAATAAGAGACCACTGCATTTCTGAAATCAGCATCTCTACATGTATTACAGCCATTCCATTCCAGCGTCTGTTGAATTCCAACACAAACATAAAGCTGAGCTACTTCAGTTCTTGCAACAGGAGTGGAATCATTGGTCTCATCACAGACGATGATGACGCGGAGTACAGAGGACTAACGCAGGACTTTGTGAACTGGTGTCAGCGGAACCACCTTCTCATCAACGCGGGTAAGACCAAGGAGATGGTGGTGGACTTCCGCAGACGCCACTCTACTGCCCCCCCACCAGTGAACATCCAGGGAAGGGACATTGAGAGAGTGGACTCTTGCAAGTACCTGGGTGTTCATCTGAGCAATAAACTGGACTGGACTCATAACACAGATGCACTGTACAGGAAGGGCCAGAGTCGGCTCTATCTCCTGAGGAGACTGCGGTCCTTTGGAGTGAGAGGGCCACTCCTGAGGACCTTCTATGACTCTGTGGTGGCATCAGCCATCCTGTACGGTGTGGTCTGCTGGAGCAGCAGCGTCACAGAGAGGGAGAAGAAGAAACTGGACAAGGTCATCAGGAAGTCCAGCTCAGTCCTGGGCTGTCCTCTGGACTCGGTGCAGCAGGTGGGGGACAAGAGGGTCCTGGCTAAACTCATGTCTATGCTGGACCATGAGTGTCGCCCCCTGCAGGACGCTCTGTCGGCTCTGGAGAGCAGCATCAGTGACTGATTCACCCTCGCTGTGTTAAAGAGAGATTTCGCAGATCTTTCCTTCTTGCTGCTGTCAGACTGTACAATGATCAATGCTAGTCATGTTCATCTCCATAGCAACCATGTGTCATCTCCATAGTAATAATAACAATGTGCAATATTATTTAAAGTCACTTTAGCTGCTACTTATTTGTGTAACAACCACTGTCCATCACTGCACTGTACACAATCATCTGAGTCACTTTATTGTAGTGATATTATATATTACTGAACTGGAGTCACTTTAACTGCTGTTTGTTCACTGCTCAGAATCAAAGACATTTATTGTGCAGCGTTCCTAGGCCTTTTAACCTCACAGTGTTGTATTTTTTTAGTTGATTATACATACTTATTATTATTTATCTTAATTTTTGATGCATGCTCTTTTTTCCAACTGTTTCTGAAACTTGCGTTGTGACACTGCAATTTCCCCATTGTGGGACAAATAAAGGATTATCTTATCTTAGTCACCCAAGAACAATGTGAAAGACTTGTGGAGAGCATGCCAAGACGCATGAAAGCTGTGATTGAAAATAAGGGTTATTGCACCAAATATTGATTTCTGAACTCTTCTTCAGTGTAAACATTAGTATTATGTTGTTTTAAAATGAATTTGATCTCTGCCTTTTTGTTATTTTGACCATTTGCCATTTTCTGCAAATAAATGCTCTTAACGATAATATTTTTATTTGGAATTTGGGGAAATGTTGTCAGTAGTTTATAGACTCAAACAAAAATGTTCCTTTTGCCCAAACACATGCAGTACCTATAAGTAGTAAAATCAAATCAAATCAAACCTGATAATTTTGCAGTGGTCTCTTATTTTTTTCCAGAGCTGTACTAGTGTTGTGATACTAAAATTTCAAACTCGATTTCAATACTAAGCAATAGACCAGATAATTTATACCAGTGGTTCCCAACCTTTTTTGGGCCTGTGACCCCATTTTGACATCACACTTTTTTTTTTTATCATATTTCTGAATCGAAAATGAAACAAATGCAAAAAGTCCCCAAAATCACTACTAACGTCACACAATACTCCCCACTACCCAACATTCTTAAGAAATATTGGTGCATTTTTTTATACTGTTGCAGTTTAGCGCTTGTCAAACCAAGGAAGCGCGTTGAACACTCTGAAGCGATTGACACGCAGAGCGAAGCAGCAGGGGGGAGGGACTGACACTTCGACACTTTGGTCACGTGAGCGGCTGCTGCGAGACAATTTGTTTCAGAAAGAACGAGACGTGCTCCGGAGCTCCGTCTCATTTGCCCATCACTAGTTATTGTGACTGCACTGCTCCTTACATTTTAGGCGACCCCATTTGAATTCCAGGCGACCCCACGTGGGGTCGCGACCTGAAGGTTGAAAAACGCTGCTTTATACCAATTCCAGTACCTCAACAATAGTTAAAAACACTTTCTTAGAATGTGATTTTCAACATTAAATTGTAGTACTTTCTTTTATATTACCACTTGGCCTTAGTTGTCGGTTCCACAGTGGTCCATGGGCATACACTAGTCCATGTGTTCTTATACTTGTTCTGATACAGCTCAAGGTCATTCTAAAGATGTTCATAAAAGGTTCATTTCTGTCCCGTGAATGTGACTTTTTAGTATTAATACCTGCACAAATGAGTATTTAGTTTTAATACTAGTTTTAGTACTGATTAGTATCCTAAAGCTTAGTTCATACAGTGAAATAAAATAAACACATACTTGCAGAATTTGAATAATATCTTCTCAAAGACGAGCACTGGCCCTGTGCTGCCCAAGATAGTGAGGGGCTGCCCAGCAAACAGGGAGTAGGCGATCCCAGTGAGAGAAGCTCCAAACAGTGACTCAATGGCACTCTGTCCACAAGAGGAAAAACACATATGATCTCAGTGAGCGGAGGAAATGCATGGAAATGAGCCAGCCAATGAGAGAGTGTGTATTACTATGCGTCCTTCTGTAGCTTCGCCCAGTAAACCCCCGAAGGTGATGACCGGGGACATACAGGCACAGTACAGGAACAGGAAGGAGGCCACGCACTGCAAACTGAACGCATCTGTGTAGTCCGAGAGATAGTGAGGAATCTTACGCTTAATGTCCAGGATCAGACCCCCAAACCACCTACGGGCAGAAAACAAAGGAAGTATGTAATGATAATAACAAAAATAAAAATAATACCTTCCATTTATATAGCGCTTTTCAAAACACCCAAAGTGCTTCACGCAAACTCAGGGATGTCAAACTCATTTTGTTCAGGGGCCGTATCCAACCCACTTTGATCCCAAAGGAACCGGATCAGAAAACTCATGGCATATATACCCCAAAAATAGCAATAAGTCCAAATATTTGTGCAGAGAAACACAAATCTATTACAGAAGTCTTTTTTTATTTGATGAACTCATTCTTTTACAAAATTATAATATTATAATGATGTGATGCAACTTCATCACAGTGTTTCAATATTAACTTGTATGCATTTCACAGAATTTAGTCATGCTTTAGTCTTCATTTTGCTGGTGGGAGGCGTTGGAGACACTGCGCAGAGAAGTGGCACAGAAAATTATCAATATTTTAATAGAAAATCAGCTGAGGGCCAGATTAAGGTCTTGGAGGGCCGGATCTGGCTCCCGGGCCGCATGTTTGACACCCCTGATGTAGATACAGTGGTACCTCACCTTACGAAATTAATTCGTGGTTTCGTAACGTGAATTTTTCGTAAGTTGAGTAGCTATTTCAATGGAAAAAACCTGATTCGTTCCAAGGCCCCGTTTCAAGTTTTTTTTTATAGTGTAACTTTTTTTATAGTGTAACATTGTGTTCTGCGTAGAGACTGTAGACCCAGGACTAAACGTGGACTATACCAGGTCTAGACCAAGGTCTAAACCTGGACTAAACCAGGGCTAGACCAGGTGGATTAAAGCGCCGCGTGTGGGTCTATTTCCTGGTTTCGTTTCGAGTCACGGCTGAGGCGAGCAGCGAGGGGGACCGCACGCAGTCTGAGCGCATGAACGAGAACTGTGCTCAAACCGTGCCTCCTCTAGACCTCCAGGTCTAGACCACCGCGGCTCTTGCATGCATTCGTTCATGCGCTCAGACTGCATGCGGTCCCCCTCGCTGCTCGCCTCAGCCGTGACTCGAAACGAAACCAGGAAATAGACCCGCACACAGCGCTTTAATCCACCTGGTCTAGTCCTGGTTTAGTCCAGGTTTAGTTCTGGTTTAGTCCAGGTTTAGTCCTGGTCCAGTCCTGGTTTAGTCCAGGTCTAGACCTGCTGGCAGCCCCGTGCCGGGTAATGCTGCGCTATCACACATGTGTCCGTGCGCAGTTTTCTCCCCCCTCCCCCTTCCCCCCACACTTCACTATTAATCATTTTGTTGAAAATCTATGAAAGTTTGAGTGTTTAAACGAGAGACAAATGTGAGAAAAGTTTAAATTCAGTGTGAGAAAAGCATATAATGTGTGTGGCTGAGCGCGCATTATTTGAATTTTTGAGATTTCGCGTTTCGTAACTTGAATTTTCTTTTGTATCTAGAGACCAAAATTTAACGTGAAGGCGTTTCGTAACTTGAAATTTTTGTTTGTTGGGTCTTTCGTAAGGTGAGGTACCACTGTAATTAGAAAAATGTTTACTTTTTGTCGCATCCATGACATACTCTCATAGGAGAGTATTTCGAATTTTGATTTCAAATTTCAAAAACATAACTCATCCCTAGATATGTGGTAAACAAGTTCAGTTTAAATATTGCTTTTACAAATGTAATGTTTCTGTGACTTATTCTTATTTAGAAAATTAGACATGATGATCAAATGACTTATGTTGTTATTTGTTGTTTTGGTTCTCAAGACAATTATCCAATCAGAAAGGATGACTCTCTCATTTGGGTTGCCAGTTCCCACAAATAAATCCAGTGGGTTAAAACATTAAAAGGACTCTTTCTGATCTGAATCGTCACTAAACTAAACCCCATCACCTGTGTCTTCTCTAAATGCAGGGTAAGGACTGGGAACCGAGCCTTAGTTGTGATTATAATACCTTTTTAAATAAGAAAGTGTGGATGAGAGTGTGGGCTGCATGCTTTTATCATTTCAGATACAGGACAGTCACCTTTAAACCTCTGCGGTCAATTTGGTTTCTTTTAACAGCAAAACAGAAAATCTACAAATGTTGAAACCCTTATTTGTATAAAGAACTAAGGGAGCATGATGTTATCCATAGCGTTCGGCTCCAGTCGAAGGGCGCGATAGGGGCGAATTTGGAGCCAAACAAAATCGCAAAATAAAACCCCAGGATTACAAAAGCCGACAGAGGCCATGTTCATAATGCTTATTTTCCACATTAATAATGAGAAAATTAACTTGAGATCTTGAGTAAACTACACAATTAATTTGTGATCTTGAGAAAACAAAGAGTTATTCCGTGACCTCAGCTGGATCGCTGGATCTCCGTGGGTAAAGACGAAGCCGGGCCAGTCTTCTGCAGAGGTGCCACGGACTAATCTTGAAATTATCCCGAATTAAAAGACATAATGCAATCTCCCCCTGTGTCAACCTCTGATCAAAATATTGCCTTATCAGCTGATCGATTATTATTCCAGACATTCTAATGACCAAAAACACGTCTATACAGAATGAGAAATAGCCGCGAAGTCAGTCTGACACAACGTGGTGGTAGATGTTTCAGTTGTTTTTTTCTCGAAATCACGGAACAATTGTTTCGTTTTCTCGAGATCACGGAATAACTGTTTTGTTTTCTTGAGATCACGGATTGATTGTGTTGTTTTCTCGAGATCTTGAATTAATTATCTCCTTATCTCGGGATAACAAGGAAGAAACAGCATTCCTTATGAATATGGCCTCTGTCGACTTCCGTAATAATAATAATAATAATAATAATACATTTTATTTATATAGCGCTTTTCATGACACTCGAAGACGCTTCCCAGAGCAATACAATAAAATAAGTCCATAAAACAGTCAAAAATAAAACAAAATGAATAAAAATAGCAAATAATTTAAACATTAAAAGCAGTATTAAACAGATGGGTCTTGAGGGTTTTTTTTGAAGATGGTGAGGTCTGTGCAGTCTCGGTGTTGTGGTAGAGTGTTCCAGAGGGTGGGGGCAGCAATGGAAAAGGCTCTGTCTCCCCGAGACAGAATCATGTAGAGCGGCTTAAATATTTTTTAGACCAAAATGATAAAGCTCACAGCAGCAGTTATAGAGAGAGGAGTGACAATATTCCAGTATTAAGTCAATTGAAGCCGGAGTTAGAAGAACAGCTCCTACTTGGAAAGCACCGGCCAGCGTGTTAGCCATGTCTATTTATAGTCTATGGTCGAAACTTGTTTATATCTTACCATATCAATCTTGGGCCTATGTTTCAATAATAAACACTTTTTAATACATTACGATATTTGTGCAGACAAAGAAGACAGCTTAATTCCATTTTAAAATCTTAGTTAAGTGCAGTAAATACACAGATGAATCATAAACCAGCAGCTAAAAGGCACATTCTACCAGAGAATTCAACCTGCCACCATGATCATTTTTAAACTATAGGGCGAATACAAATTCAGATGTCACGTGAACCCAACTTTATGATATGTATATAATGAAGAGGGCAGGAGTTTCCGCTGAATCTCGGTACTTTGCGTTCGAGGTGTGTCTGGGTTTGTCGAACTTGTTTTTTCTTGATTGCCTGGCGGTTCTGCTCTCCTGGACTTCAGATTAGTGTGAGATGTCTCTGTGATGGAAAAGCCGAGCTGATAATAGAGATCTGGAGGCAGGCAGTTTCCATAGAAACAACTTTCTGACTACCGAACAAGTTTACCCAGAAATAGCAGGCCCACACCGGAGTGCAATTTTGGGAAAGGGGCTGCTATAAAACCACTAGACCAAGCTGCTGAGATGTTATTTGACATTAGATCACTTTATTAAATCAGTAATACTTACGTTAACTAGGTTGTTATAATGATAATGATGAAGAAATTGTTGTAATAATATGTCATTAACACTTATTTTGAATATCGTTTGGAATAAATACAGTGTTAAAGGTGCAATATGTAACTCTTCAGGTAGCGTATCAGCCGCCTGCTTGTCTCCATGGAGATATTACTGCTCAACTTGGAATATCCCACTTTATGGCATTAAACTTATCATACAGACAAGAAGATGACACTACCAGACCAAGTTACAGGTCCCATCTGTGGAGAGGCGACCCCGAACACTGTGAAAAATGTATGTTTTTCTAGATCAGGGGTCGGCAACCTTTACCACTCAAAGAGCCACTTGGACCCGTTTCACACAGTAAAACACTGGGAGTCACAAAACCCTTTTGAAATTTAAAATGAAATAACACTGCATATAACTTCTTTTTTTTACCTTTATGCCATAGAATTACATTTTGAAAATGAATGAACTAAAATAAAATAAATTTTAATTAAATACAGTGGTCCCTCGCTATATTGTGGTTCACTTTTTGTGGCGTCGCTGTTTCGCAGATTTTTTTATTCAATTTTTTTTTATTGTGTATTGACGCGCATTTCTGCATCCTGATTGGCTAAGGGACTGTAGACCTTTGCCGATTCGTCAATCATTCTCCTCTGTGCCTCCTGTACAGAATGCGTTCAGTTTGCTAGATTTATATAAATGTTGGATCGCAGTGTGACTCTGAAGTGCTGTATGTTTGCAAGTTTTCTCCCCGACAAAACCCGCCACAGCGAAGCGGTGTCAGGACGAAGAGGCTCGGTCATAAGAACTGTGAAATACACACGAAATACACTTTGGTTTCGTTCTATAATACTGTGCTTTTTTTGTTGAAAATCTATGAAAGTTTGAGTGTTTAAACAAGAGAGAAATGTGAGAAAACGTTAATTCCAGTCTGAGAAAAGTGTAAAATGTGTGTGGTGAGGCGTTAGCCTTAAAACGTGGAGAATAATTGTAAAATATAAAGCTGACGACTTCGCGGATTTTGCTTGTCGTGGGTTATTTTTAGAACGTAACCCCCGTGATAAACGAGAGACCGCTGTACTGAGCCGCATCAGAGGGATCAAAGAGCCGCATGTGGCTTCTAGATATTTCTGGGCAATGAAACACCTATAATTCAATAAATGCAATCTACAGATAAGTTTAATGCCACACTATGGAAAGAAATAACATCCATACAGCCAAGCAAGTGACAGACCCTCCACCAGAAAGTGACAGAGTGCACTTTTAAAGCTAAGTCTCCTAACTCCAGCTCCAGGGCATTCACCGGGTCATTCAAATCCCAGTATTTCTTTTCCCAGACAAACCAAATATAACTGGAAATTGCTAACTGGGTATAACTGCCTGCTGCCCAGAGGAAAACTTATCCATAAAAATATAATAATCATAAACAATGAAGCACAACATGTCCCCACCTCCCGGTCCTCTGCAGTTCAGGACCCCCATGGCCGTGGTCTGGCTCCTCCTCTCCCTCTGCTAATCCGTTTGCTAATATATTGCTTTTCTTTCTCTTTTCCTGTGAAACAAAAAGATCTACGGTTAGGACATCTTAAAAATCACCCTTTCCCTGAGTTCAAAAGTGTGATTTCCAGACCTGAGAGGGGACATTTTTAGGGGGTTCAATTCGTATGGAGGGGTCCCATTCTCCTGGAGGGAGCACTGTCACCTGGTCAAGGAACTCGTCGATCCCAGCTATCAGGTCGCTCCGGTCTTTAGCTTTATAGGCAACATCACTGAAAACCTGGAGGAAAACATAACACATACATGCTTTTGCTGCTGTATGATAAAAACAAACAATATTTAATGAATAAAAGTAGGGTTATGACAAAAAATGTTTCCTCATATTGACCAATCACCATTTTCAATTCAATTTTTGTCTAATGGAAAACAAAAAATGCTTTCTATATTAACTTCCTGAACATAAATGCTAAACAGTTTTAGTCACTGTCACTTAACACAAAAAAGTCAAATTTGTCTGAACTGTGCTCCAGACTACATCCTTTAACCCTAGAGCACTATCGCGGGGTGATTTTCACCCGAGCAAATGTATTTACATGATTTTCAATATGTTGCATTTTTCTGAGTGTCATGGGTCCCTGGGGAGCTTCACCATTGTTTCTGACATCTTTTCCCTACCCCAAAGCCTACTTTTTCCTACAGGCTTTTGGGTGATTTTCACCCGGCAACAGTGAAAGAGGAATGTAAGAATGTAATGAATTTAATGTAAGAGGATGTAAGGAATAGATAAGTAAGAGTGGTCCTGGAATGTGTATCTATCCTTATTTAGTGCAGTGGTGATGAATAAATATCACAAAGTGGTGATTTCAAAGGGAATTCTTATGGTAAAAACAATATTTTAGTCAACTGGTCATTTTTACCCACTGAAAAAATACTATTTTTTGTTCTTCTCTCCTGCAAATGTTTGTGTGTCGAGGAGTCTGTGCTTCACCAGGGAAGTCTCACATGTCCCAGGAATGGGTGGACCAAACACCAAGTTTACAGTATTATTATTATTATTATTATTATTATTATTATTATTATTATTATTATTATTATTATTTATTTATTTATTTATTTATTTATTTATTTATTTATTTATTTATTTAATTTTTTGTTCTCAAATTCCTAATTTTTCAGTAATTTTGGAGCATGTTTTTAGGGTCTTCCTATGTTTTTTTTCTTTTTTTTTTTTTTCTTTTCATTTTGGTACACATACCACAGTTGAAAATAAAAGAAAACCACTCTAATTTATCATGTGTTGTCAAAAGTGATGGTGTTACTTTTTATAGCGAAAGTGTTCTAGGGTTAACTAAAAGAGGATTGACTGTAGACCTCTCAATTAAAAATATTTCCGAATCGCAATCTTGATTAAAGGTGAACTGTGTAACTTTTCTGGTGGGGGGGTCAATGGAGATATTAAAGCTTTGGTTAAAATTGTCCACGGTATGGTATTAAACTAATTTGTCTTGCATTTATTCATCTACAGGTGTTATTTTTAGATCCTCCAGCAGATACACAGTGCACCTTTAATATCCAAATATCTGCTGATCCCTATGATGGTGTACCTCATCTGTCATAAGTGTTCCAATGGACCTCCCAATCTCCCGATACTGAGCTCCTCTTGCTGCTGGACCCAGAAGAATGAATATAAACCTATGGACAAAAATAAAGAACACACTTTTAAAAAAAATAATACAAGGACTCACTATACTTTTATTTGCTATGGAATAATAATAACCTTGTGGCAATCGGGACTTCAGTCATTCCCACCAGGAGAACAGCAGGGCACAGCCGGACAAACGCCACCACGGGTTTGTTCAGAAACTCCAGCTCTCCCACTAGAACATTACAGGCCTCTGCTCCAATGGGAATCTTCTTCATGAAGTGGATCTGCACAAGGGACAAAATGTAAAATTGAGTAAACAGTTAAGTGTTGGAGTTGTGGATTCTTAAAATAATCAGTATTTGGGTGTCCAAACTGTAGCTCGAGAGCTACCAGAAGCTCTCCACCCCCTTCCAAATAGCTCGCCAAGGGATTACTGGTATACGTATTGTGCTGAACTACTGCTTTTGTATCATTTTGATGCCTAACTGTGTGTACTAATAAATGGATAATGGTTTATGTTTCAAAGGCATCTAACTGCACCCTATCTAAAGGCTTTCTGTGGCTCTTCTAATTACTCATTTTTTGCAACAACTAAAATAAGTGTCTCTGTGGGATTTTTGTTGTGTAAAAGGTTGGAGACCCTTGCCTGGTTTACACCAGACCATATCACAAGTGATATATGGTCTGGGAGCCACCTACTAAATATCTCATAGCGGAGGTATGCGTTACGATTGCCAACGGTCATTTATTGGGCTTTACGAATGTATGTCATTTGGCGTATACGTAGCCCATAGCCAATCATGTCAGTTGTCAGTTCAAACTACAAGTTTCCGTTTGTCGCGTAGTATGCATCACCGTCTTTCCACACCTCCCCGCTCTCTGATTGGCTCCCAGAATCAGGAGAGCTCGCTTAGCCTAGTTGCCAGGCTGTCTTTCAGATCGGAACGAACAAAAGCAGCCTGGGATTTCCCAGGTTATGGAGCCCCCTGAGCTAAGGTATAATTGTCCCTGAGGAATTCCACAGTGCACCGCCCAGTGATTCATCTCTCGTTAGGCCTGGAGAGGAGTGCCTTCACTGAAGAACCTTTGGCCTTTGTGCATGGTTTAAGTTGATGAACTTGTTTTACCAGGAGGAGAAATTTGTAGTAGTGTAAAACATCATGAATCCAATGTCTGGCAAGTCCAGTATTTTTATACAAAGGGATATCAGTCTGGTCACCACTCCCTTCATCATACCACAGGCCAGATTCAGACATCAAATTTATTTATTTCAGTGTGTGTGGAATCTATCACATTTTTCCCATCTCAGATTAACAGAGTTTAGTATTGTATCACGTATCACGTGTCTCCAGGCAAATAAAAAAAACGCATCTCGCATTTGGTAGCTCGTTTGGGTTCCAAATTCTCTGGGTGTGATTTCCAGAGACGGTGGGTAGACATCCAGACTTTGGGTGAAAACCTTTCCGCAAGTGTGACGTCAGAAAGTCCCCTTGTTCAGAATCGCCCGTTTGTGCTGTCTTTTTTTCAAACGCGGAAAAGGATCGCAAATGCTCCGTTTACACATTTCGCAACTTTTAGCCATGGGGGGGCTAAACAGGTTAGGGGAGCTCACATTAACGTTCAAAAACCTCAGAAAGTGAAAATTTCATGCCATGGGACCTTTAAACAGCTCCTCTTACTGTCAGAACTGAAATCATCCAAATTATTCTAGTGAAGGTGTATGACATTGATGTCAGTGGAGCACTTCCTGTATCACCACATGACATCACAAGGCGGAATGTTTTCTGTTTGAGAGAAGCAAAACACAATTCGAGGTTTGTTTGAGATGAGGAAACAACATTATAACATAAATCTGAAAATAGTGTAAAATAAACCTGTACAACATAAAAAAGCATCACAGAAATAATAACTGGTAAAGACGATGACAAAAGATGACATAAAAAGTCCAAAAGTCTGACCTGTTTCATAATAAAGTAAACGAGCCCAGAGCCTGAATGCTGCTCAGAGCCACAGGGACAGATTCTCTTACACTGTAGAGCCAATTCTCCACATGACAAAGCGTTAATTTTTCAGTGATAATTACGCGACTTGACGAATCTTGAGTGTTGTTTGTTCCTCTGGGGCATGACTTGCAAAAATGCAGCTGCGACTGTGTTGATTTCCGTTTTCACAATTAAATTTAAAGGTATTAGGCAACTTTTCCGGTGGGAGGTCCGAAAGCATCTTGTCTCCATGGAGATGTTATTGCTCTGTCAGGAATGTTCCGCAGTATGGTACCGATGTGAACATATTTATCTACGAGAGACAAGCAGGTGATGACAGAAGACAAAGAAAGAAAAACAATGCAAAACAAAACAAAAAACTGCAATGAATAAATGCAGTTTTTTGTTCCATACTGTGGAACATTCCAGGGAAAGCAATAACATCTCCATGGAAACAAGATGGTTTTCAAACTTTACATACGTAAGTTGCATCATACCTTTAAAGGGATAGTCCGGGTTTTTTGATGTGAATCTGTATGGCATCCCCTTCAGCAGTGTCATGCATTAATACTGGCTTCCCCTGACAGTGTCCTCTGAGCCGAGTACTGCCCCGGTTCTGAGGCTGACGAAACTATGTCTGGCAAGTTAGCCGGGATATTAAATAAAGCTTGTTTTTTTTTCTGAAAACAATATTTGTCCAAAAAGTGATATATTTGCATCATTATTATTATTAGCCTGTTGACTTGTAAACATCGCCACTTACAAGTGAACAAGCTAATAATAATAATAGGCGCGCAGTGATACGACTCGAGAGAAAATAGCACCAATCGATTATGACTTTTGACTTTTTCGTGGACAACTGTTTTGTGATGCAAATATATCACTTTTTGGACAAATATTGTTTTGAGAAGAAAAACAAGCTTTATTTTATGTCCCGGCTAACTTGCCAGACCTATTTTATTCAGCGCCAGAACTGGGGCAGAACTCGGCTCACAGGACACTGTCAGGGGTAAGTCAGTGTTAATGCATGACACTGCTGAAGAGGATGCCATACAGATTCACATAAAAATCACTTTAAAGGGATATACCACCCCCAGGTCAAACTTGGGCATCTCCCCACAGTCCAGAGACTTAAATAAGTGGTGGAAAGCGTTTTCCTGGTGACCCAGCCATTGTCCGAATCTGTCAGCACTGACCGCAGCGGTAGCTGCAGCTACTCCGCGTAGTAGCTGGAGTCTAACGTCGCTCTCTTTTTCAGTGCGAAAAAACACAGCTGACGCACACACCATGCGTAACAGGGGAATCCCAGCCCCCACCTTCCCTAAACAATCCCAGCCCCCACCTTCCGTCTACAAAGTTTGAATGGTCAGTGTGTGGTTGGTTTGGAAGTTAGCGGTTTGGTTTTACTGAGCAAAGATGGTTAATACGTGTATAGCAAAGGGCTGCGAAAACATGCAGAAGAGATACCTAACAACAATGTTCCACAGAATTCCAAAAGATGTGGAACGAAGAAGTCTTTGGCTGGCTGCCCTCGGAATTCCTTCCACAACACCGGTGGAGAAAATATACCAGTACCGTGTTTGCGAGGAGCACTTCAAACCTGAGGACTACGATCAAACAATGACCCGCGCTTCGGGAAACTTTGTTCTAAAACTAAAAAATACTGCTGTCCCATCTATTTTCGAAACGGAGGCTGAGCGGAGTGCATCTTTAATGGCTGTAAGTTATTGCCAAGTTTGCTAACTACGTTAGTTTTGTCTGGGAAGCATCGGCGCATTCAGTGTTGAAATTTCATCACATTACTGGTTCACTCTGGAGCTAACTAGCTGTAGAAGTAATTTGAGCCACGCAGGGAAAGCCTTTGCCTTTGTTTAGGGAAGGTGGGGGCTGGGATTCCCCTGTTACGCATGGTGTGTGCGTCGGCTGTGTTTTTCCGCACTGAAAAAGAGTTCCCACCCCAAAATGACCAAGTCAAGCCCTCCATGTTGATTTGCACATTTATTTGCACTCGATATGAATGCGCACTACACAGAAAGTAATTGGGAAAAGTATCGAGCAAATTAATTCCTTTTGGCCGAAATCTTTCGTCGGCGACGTTAGACTCCAGTCTAACGCGGAGTAGCTGCAGCTACCGCTGCGGTCAGTGCTGACAGATTCGGACAATGGCTGCGTCACCAGAAAAAAGCTTTCCACCACTTATTTTAGTCTCTGGACTGTGGGGAGATGCCCAAGTTTGACCTGGGGGTGGCATATCCCTTTAAGTTTAGACCCTCCAACTGACAACTTATACATTACACTTAAATAAATCAAACTGTTACTGTGACACCAGCGGCTCATTATGTTATAATTTGCAGATTTTATTTGCAATTTACTTCTAAAATGACGGACACATCCTGCGTGTATCAAAGATCAAGAAAGTGGGCATGTACCAAAGCTGCTGAAAACGGGGATTGGTTGGCCATAAGTAATTTTCAAAATAAATGATTAAAGATTGCTCAAACATGGACTCCAAATACAACATAAATGGTGAGGGGAAACAACTATAAAATGGCAAAGTCGATTTTGCATTATTGCTCTGCTTTAAAATGTTTTCTTTTGTGACCACATTTGTTGGACGAATGTTAAAATCTGTCAATATGTATATTCATGTTGCGGTTGTGTGATTGTCCAATTCTGAAGATTCTGCACTGGTCAGCGTGGTCAAGGGTTACTTGCGTGATATTTTAAAAAGATTTTTCTATATATATATTATGTACATTGGATGATATGTCTGTTTTTCTATTTAAAAAATATGACTTTAAGTGAAAGAACATGTGACCGGATGGTGTTTAGTCACACCTGGCACCAGGGGCGCCTGCAGGATTGAAATGTAAGGTGATTGAAATTGAACAATGTGAACAATATGAATGTAATATGTGAACAACACACAAACAATAAACATTGGAACATATTTTAAAACTCACATTTGTGCACAGTAACCTACATGGGCCACACATCCGTAAGCAAAGCAAAGAGTGCTGTAGGGCTGTGAACTTGGTGCTTATCGCACCAAGTTTGCTTGGGCTCTCCATCTCACACATTCTATTTATATTAAAACATTCAATTTCTATAAAAATGCGTTTTTATTTGTTTAATGTTGTCTTGCAAAAGTGCCAAACAGGAATTAAAAAAAAAAAAAAATCTCTCCAAGGTACGCCTAGTGCGTAGGGCTGTACGCCTGGCGGCACCACTGCCTGGCACTACTCGGGCAAACCTGATGACGCTGTAGAAGTGAAACACGTTGTTCGCTCTCACCTAATAAACGAATAATCGGAAAGTCAAACAAGTGTGTGCTAAACTTCTCTGTCAAAATGTGTTTAATTATATTTTCAAAAACAAACAAATGCTTTTTAGCCAATTGTGGTTTCCAAACAGACTATTATTCTTTGTGTAAATGTGATTACTTTGACTTCCACTTTAGTCAAACTAAACGGTGCAATTTGTGGATGTTCTCCTCTTACAACATTATATTGCAAAAACAGCATTGTGTGGGTGGGTCATGTAGCGTTCCTCCATGTTCAAGCTAAATATAAACTCTGAATGAACAGGTCAAATTGCATTAACAGATTAATACAGTTGATAGATTATAAAGGCCTAAATGAAGATGTTTTGTACTATGTGATAATCATATGTGATAAATGTTTTAATCCTAATTAAATCACTCCTAGATTTTAGTTGGTTATAAAATACTGATGCCCTATTTAGTGTTGACTAGGGATGCAAATTAACGATTAATTCATTAATTGATAGTTGATTGACCTTATCGATCGATTAACGATTAACTGATAAGCGGCGTTTTTCACCTGAATTTGAGTGTTTCAATAGGATCTTTAAGAATATAAGCTATAGTATACATAACACTGAGTCATAAATACACTCAACAAAAATATGAACGCAACACTTTTGTTTTTGCTCCCATTTTTCATGAGATGGACTTAAAGATCTAAAATTCTTTCCAGATACACAATATTACCATTTCTCTCAAACATTGTTCACAAATCTGTCTAAATGTGTGATAGTGAGCACTTCTGCTTTGCTGATCTGACATCATGATTAGTGCACAGGTGTGCCTTATACTGCCCACAATAAAAGGCCACTCTGAAATGTGCAGTTTTGTCTCACAGCAAAATGCCACAGATGTCACAAGCATTGAGGGAGCGTGCAATTGGCATGCTGACAGCAGGAATGTCAACCAGATCTGTTGCTCGTGTATTGAATGTTCATTTCTCCACCATAAGCCGTCTCCAAAGGCGTTTCAGAGAATATGGCAGTACATCCAACTGGCCTCACAACCGCAGACCACGTGTAACCACACCAGCCCAGGACCTCCACATCCAGCAGGTTCACCTCCAAGATCGTCTGAGACCAGCCACTCGGACAGCTGCTGAAACAATTGGTTTGCATAACCAAACAATTTCTGCACAAACTGTCAGAAACCGTCTCAGGGAAGCTCAAGTGCATGCTCGTCGTCCGCATCGGGGTCTTAACCTGACTCCAGATCGTCGCCGTAACAGACTTGAGTGGGCAAATGCTCACATTCGATGGCGTCTGGCACGTTGGAGAGGTGTTCTCTTCACGGATGAATCTCGGTTTACATTGTTCAGGGCAGATGGCAGACAGCGTGTGTGGCGTCATGTGGGCGAGCGCTTTGCTGATGTCAATGTTGTGGATCGAGTGGCCCATGGTGGTGGTGGGGTTATGGTATGGGCAGGCATCTGTTATGGACGAAGAACACAGGTGCATTTTATTGATGGCATTTTGAATGCACAGAGATACCGTGATGAGATCCTGAGGCCCATTGTTGTGCCATACATCCATGAACATCACCTCATGTTTCAGCAAGATAATGCACGGCCCCATGTTGCAAGGATCTGTACACAATTCACAATTCTTGGAATTCTTGGACCGGCGTATGCGACAGCGTACCAACATTCCACAGGCCACAATTGACAATCTGATAAACTCTATGTGAAGAAGATGTGTTGCACTGCATGAGGCAAATGGTGGTCACACCAAATACTGACTGGTTCTGAGTCCCTAGACGCCCAATAAAGCAAAAAAAAAAAAAAAAATGCACATTTCAGGGTGGCCTTTTATTGTGGGCAGTATAAGGTACACCTGTGCACTAATCATGATGTCAGATCAGCATCTTGATGTGGCACACCTGTGAGGTGGGATGGATTGTCTCAGCAAAGCAGAAGTGCTCACTATCACACATTTAGACAGATTTGTGAACAATGTTTGAGAGAAATGGTAATATTGTGTATCTGGAAAGAATTTTAGATCTTTAAGTCCATCTCATGAAAAATGGGAGCAAAAACAAAAGTGTTGCGTTTATATTTTTGTTGAGTGTATCATAGTATTATTATATTGTATATTCCTCAATTAATTATTCCTTAGTAAAAAGCAGACAAAAGTATTGATGCTGAATAACAAAATACAGTAATCCCTCGCTCTATCGCGGTTTGCAGATTTTTTTATTTTTAAAAATTTTTTTTTAATAGTGTAACATTGTGTTCTGTCCTGATTGGCTAAGAGACTAGACCAGGACTAAACCAGATCTGGACCAGAACTGGGCCGGGTCTGGACCGGGTCTGGGCCTGGACTGGACCTGGACTAGACCGGGGCTCGGCCGGGTCTGGACCTGGACTAGACCAGGATTAAACCACCACGTGCCGCTGCTGGTTTGTGCGGTTGGTTTGTGGCCGCGCGGGACCAGCAGCAGCACGTCTCAGCCCGAGCGATTAATTACAATTAATGCATTTTGTTCGACCAACGTCTTAATCGACAATTAATCGTTAATCGATTAATTGTGGACATCCCTAATGTTGACACAATAACAGTTCAAACTCGATTTTGATACTAAGGAATAGACTTGATACCAATTCTGATGCTACGATGATAATAAAAAATGGTAAATGGTAAATGGTCACATCTTTATATAGCGCTTTTCCACCTTCAAGGCACCCAAAGCGCTTTACAACAAGGAACCAATCACCCATTCACACACGCATTCACACACCAGTGTACGCAGACACTGGGGGCGAGGTGGGTTAAGTGTCTTGCCCAAGGACACAATGGCAGCATTCATCTGTTGGAGCTGGAATCGTACCAACCAACCTGTGGGTCAGTGGATCTGACCGCTCAACCACTGATGTTTCTTATGTCAAGAGCGGGATTTGAACCGCCAACCTTTGGATCAGTGGACAAACGCTCTACAAACTGAGCTACTGTTATTATATTATTTTTTTCCCATACCTCCTAGTTACTGTTTTATTATTATTACTTATTTTATTGTGCCTTATTTTATTCTATTCTTGCCTGCATGGACTTTTCTTTCTTGTTCAAACTGTCTCTGCCTGGAGCTACTATGGCAAGTAAATTTCACCTGTGTGAGATCAATAAAGTCTTATCTTATCTTATCTGATTCTCCACAGATCTGACCTGTAACTTGGTCTGGTTTGTTTTCCATGAAGATAGAAAGGTTTAACATTCCAGACCAAGCAAAAGCCACGTAGAAATTTGACAGTCTTTAAGTATTAGGATCTGATTTTTTATACTTTTGACAAGCCTAGTCCTATTACAATCACAAGGACAACACTGTAAGTCATTTTCCACATATATTTTGAAATAGGAAGAAGCAGATGCAGTGGTTTCTGTACCTTACTCAGGTCCAGACAGCTGCTCTCTCTGCTGACATCACCTTTCCCATCAGGAGCTGCTAAGTGGAACTGAGAGGCTGACAGCTGCCCTGCACATATGAGAAAATGTACAAGAAATGAATTATAAAGCTATTTGAAATGTGATCTCATCTTTAATGTTACACCCTTAAAAATAGAGGAGGGTGTAACAAAATAATATGGGTCTACAAAATAATATGAAAGTGGTTATTTTAATATATATTTTAATAAAAAGGTATATAAAAAAGACTATTCTCTGTAATATTTTATGTCACAAAACTGTCAAAAAGTGTATTCTTCCAAAAATGAGTAGGATAAAGCGACATTTCTGTACTTGTGGTTAATCTTTTACAATTGATACTTAACAGTTGATGGCATCAACATTCCCTGTGGATGTGATGCTAACAATATGCACTACTCTGTCTGAGGGTTTGTTAGACTTTAATTTGAGTGTTGTTTTAACATAATCTTAGCATGAAGAACTGAATTAGCTGGACAACAACATAAACTACAATAGGAGAGCTGAATTGTGCTGTTAAACAAATCTTGTTCAGGTAAAATTAGTGTCACAAGCTGAAAATCAAGACCCTGAACAGGTCCATAAACACTCATATTGATCACAGGCTCCTGAAAATGTATTTCCTTTTTGTATTTTTTTTCTTCAGTTTTCAGACTATTGTAAAAAAAAAAAAAAGGCTATGTTTTCTAATGCATGCATTGTATCACCACGGTAACTGCTGAACATTCCGTCAATAATAAATAAAAAAAGATTGAGATATAAAAATTGTCAAAATTACCATTCTTACTTAAATACAGGGATATGGTGAAATGTATTTGTAGGAAACTATTTTATTTAGTATTAAAAAAAATGTGAAAACAGTTATGATGTTATGAAGATGTGATCAGAATTTTGCATAGACATAAACATCCAATCCACTAGCGCTCCAAACAAGCTCACACAAACACACAACTCTTCGATTCACATTCTCTTCAGATCACCATTCTTACCGTTCTTGTCAAGTTGAAGCTCAGACGCTCGGCGGCCCATGTCGGCGAGTGAGCGGACGATGGGCAGTCTGTTGGCCAGAGTCTTCTGTTTCTGATGGTGGTGCTGCTTCAGGAGCGTCTCTCTCACTCTGGCCCTGAGCTCGTCTCCCAGAGGAGCGTACAGCTCCTGGTGGTCCAGAACCATATCTGCAAAGACACGTGTCATGAGAAGTCTTGGTGCTACAAATGAAGAAACGAAATGCTCACAAAGTCAGGCTAGTGTGAGTTTTATGAGGATATACTCATAAAACACATTCATTTGATTAATTCTGTTTTTTTAATAATCAAGATTTTGAAAAATTGCAAAATCGTTAAATCGAGGATTATTATGAAGCAAGTTCACTCCTGACTTTCTTACTTGCAAAGCAGCTTATTGTGCAATTACAATTTGATTTCTATACAAATGAAACTGAAAGCAGTTTATAATTTCTTAAATAATAACATATGATAAGAGTGAAAATGTAGAGAGCTTCCACCATTTTTACAAGCAGTAAAATCATAATCATCTTAAGTGTGCAAAAAATAATAATATTTTTTGACCATCAATCGAGCCCTGGTGTTGGGGTATCCTAAGAGCAGACAGTCTCTGTGCAGTGTCCGGAAGCTCATGTTTGTGCCAGGATCTCGGTCTCCATTGCTGGATTCTCCAATATTCTCCAATATTGTGCCTGTTTTAGGCTGGCAGGTCATAAACTCAGTACCCAACAGAAACACAGGCAGACATAGAGAGGAACATGCAAACATGGAAATGAGCTCTGTAGTAATGGAATTCTTACAATTTGCCACTATAACATATTTACCCTCTATATCTACTGGGGTATTTCTATACACTACCAGTCAAAAGTTAGAACACCTCCTCATTTAGTGTTCTTTTCTGTATTTTACTACTACTACTACTTACTACAGCTTAGATACATACAGAAGACATCAAATATATGATGCAAGATAAATGTAGCAAAGAAAAAAAGGGAAATAACTTGACTAAATATTTCTTTTCTGTTCAAAGCAAAGGTTGATATTAAAAAAATTAAAACGTATTACCTTTTCATATGTTTTGATGCTTTCAGTGAGAATCTACAATGTAAATATTCATGTAAATATGAAGCAACATCAATGAAAAAGTGGGTGTAAGAATAAACCTCTCAGAAGGCAGATTAATGGTTGCTGCATTCTTGATTCGAGTTTATGAGTTTGTGAACTCAGAAATAGCTCAGCAGTAAAAATTATTTTACTACTGTGTAAAATAATTTCATAGCCACAGTGAGATGAAAATGCGAGCAAATAAAAAAATATCAAAAAAATTATCACAACCATCTCTATTGATGACTTCCACTAGCCTTCACAGTTATTATATTTACCACCCACTGAACCAAAATTACCACTCCTTGAGCCAAAATCATTTCCAAATCACTAGAAAAACTATTTTTCAGTTGATATCTACATGGTTAAAGTAGACATATTGTGCTTGAGCCTGTTATATTAGTAATAATCTATGACACCCGTAGAACATTATGTTATAATTTGAGCCATTTAAAGGAAAAGTAATGTTATTTTACAATCTGAGCCTTCTTTCGGTAATAAAACAAGTCGTTTGACTCACCCATATCACGTTCGTGTCATTTGGAGCTGTTTGAAGAAAGTTATGTTGTAGCGTATCCGTTAGCATTTGTATTGGGGCATTACTTTGCGGTGTCCAAATAACACAAACTTTAGCACTTTTCAAATCATAGAAGCCCGATGTCTTAATGTAAGATTTCGTTTGAAGCAAAAGTGGCCTGTAATCCAAGATTTATCCAGAGTTTTCAGCTTTGCGTTTCATGTTTGGGTCCTGGGAGCAGTCCGCGCATGCGCACTGGCGTCCTCATCTACTCGAAACTATGGCTAAATCTCGGATTACAGGCCACTTTTGCTTCAGACGAAATCTTACATTAAGACATCGGGCTTCTATGATTTGAAAAGTGCTAAAGTTTGTGTTATTTGGACACCGCAAAGTAATGCCCCGAGCATATGATACAGCACCATGTTAACGGATACGGGATCATTACTAGAACAGAACGGCTCAACATAAGTTCTGCGATACTGCTCCAATTGACAGAAAAATGCTATGGGTGAGTAAAACTACTTGTTTTATTGCCGAAAGAAGGCTCAGATTGTAAAAAAAATGTTAATTTGCCTTTAAATCACAATATTATTCGAAAACAACATAATAAAAATTAGAAAACTGCGGTGCCAAATGAGAGCAGATGTCGGCGTAAATGTCATCGCAAAAAAGGGCTGGGAAGCTGTCAGCCCCTCGGATGGATAGCTGCAGATCAACTGGTAGGTAGTGGATTTTTTCATTTGTGCCAAATGCTGCTGAATCCTATATCATCAATTAAGAAAATAAAACTGGAGAAGTACAAAGCAGTGGGCATATGATAGTGACGGTGAAAACAGAGGTTAATTGGCAAAATGGTGTCTTGAAAATAAGGCTACGTTCAGACTCCAGGGCTTATTTTTTGTGAAATCAGATTTTTTTGTGAGGTCGCCCCAAAAGTGTCCCGCATGCGCATTGGAGGGCACGACGAGGTCACATGCAGTGAGTGTGTTAAATGTTTATGGAAGTCACCATGAATCCTCCCGTGGACCCACCACCCATGGAAGGATGGGGGCTGATGCATTGTGTTCTGCTGCCCCCGCGACCCAGAAATGAAGTACAGTACTGTAAGTGGAAGAAGATGGTGGATGCACGGAAGTACCCTAAACATGCACACTAGCATTGAGCGCTGGGCGATTTTAAAGTTGCTGTCATACCGGAGACATGTACAACTTATTTGTTTTAGGGAGGAGATTGAGAAGGTGAAGGACAAGGTTTTTGGCGTTTTGTGGGTTCCTCTTCAGTAACATGGCTATCCAGCAATTCTATCGGCTTGTCTCCTAAAATACGGTCCAGTTCTGTTCAGTTTCCGCCTACTTAAGCGCAGAATAGTGACATTTGTCACTTGTTGATGACATGTAAGTGGGATGAATGTGACCTGGCCATTCAAACTGAAGTCGCATGTCAAAAGATCGGATATGTATCGGTTTTAGGACCACATATCCAAGTGGCCTGGGTCGCATTTGAAAAAAATCTGATCTGTGTTGTTCAGAATCTCATTAAAAGATCAGATACAGGTCACATAGGTGCAAAAAACTCAGATTTGGGTAACTTCAGCTGCAGTCTGAGCGTAGCCTAAGTGATTAAAGATTGCTCAAAGATGCACGAATCATTCCAAATACAAGTTCGAGAGGGTAAATGAGAAGTAGAAACAACTATAACATGATTAAAAGCTCTGAGTTGTTGAGAGCTTTTGTTGGGCTGAGTTGTTGAAAGTTGTTGGGCTGGGGTTAGAAAATGTAGCATTTCTCAAAATTCTGAGAACAAAACACCAGTCCCACTATTTTTTTTCTCTCTCAAGTTTCTTCTCCTCTCTTTACATTTACATTTACCTGCTATCTCTTCAATGGTCCCAGCCCTCATGTCCAGCAACACAGTGCCATTGATGATACAACTGCGGAGCTCGAACAGACTGTGCAGGGACAGAGTGGCCACGTAGGGTTTACTCCAGCGCTCACCTCCATCCTCCACGTCCTCCTCAAATTTGAGCCACCTGCGAAACACAAGTTAGATCTCCAGTGAGCCCGGGCCAGCAGACGGTACGCGGGCTCGCCATCTGTCCCAGTGGTAATAAAAACTCTCAATCAACAGTCCAACGTTTAATATATCTGCTTTTGGACTTGGTTTCACTCATTTAACATTACTAATTTTTATGTTTAAGTGTAAATAAAATATGGATGTTGTGATGTGTTTATGGTATGATATGATCTATTGATACTTTGCAGTGATATAGCGCTGGTGGGTGTTCTACATGTATTTCTATGGGTGAGGTGTTCAGCAGTTATCATGATGAAGATTGTCTGGAAACTCAGAACAGAAGACACAAAAGTGGCATCTCGTCTTCACTTTTTATTCCGCGTTTAGGCAAGTGTTTTCAGGAGAAAATCTGCGCGCATACGGTGACGCAAAAGTGTGTGGAATTCGATTGGGTATGCATGTCAGGCGGCTAGGTGGTGCTGTGATACATTATCACACTGTCCACGCGCATGCGTAGAATCTTCCTTCTTCTCATCTGCCCCGCGAAAAGCAAAACAAAACATGGCTACCGGTAGCAAAAAAAAATTGTGTGGTCAGACAAAGAAGTTCAACTATTGCTTCAGACCACGTTAGACTGCAAAGCAACGAAGGCGCAACAATGTGTGGAAACAAAGTACACTGATATATGGGCCGATGTGACGTAAACGCGTACGCAACGTCAGAAGATTTGACCAGAGTTTTGCGTCTTGGGCAGTGTAGACGAAAATGCTACGGCGGAGCGTATTCAAGTTTACCACTTTGGAGGGCACTGTCACCGTCTAAACGAAAGGCACTTCCGATAAAATATTTTGTTGTTTTTACCCGCAAGCATTCTCGTGTAAATAGGCCCTAAGAGCTAATTAATCAATACGAACGTTCATGGTCAAGTTTAGGTGTTTGATTTTCAACAAAAAGGTGAGAGTGAATGAAAAAACTATTGGTTAATGCTAGATTTTATGTAAAAGAGACTCGTTTAAGCGTACAAATCATCTCACCTGTTATAGTTAAAAACCATGTCATCTCTTTCTGGTCAGACTGTGTTAAAATAAAGTTCTGTTCAAAATGCATGGTAGTTCTATAGAGATGATTACAGCTTTGATAGGCCTATATAAAAATTCAGTCCAGTGTCTGAAGTTTTCATTGAAGAAAGACAAAAAAGACATAAAAACAATAAAAATGGAGACCAATTTTGCCTGCCACCATTTTGCATTTCTGTAAATGTCAAACCTTTTCAGCTACCTGACCATTTCAGAACCATTTCTTTTCCAGTACTAGTCATTATGCACTACACTTTGATCAAATACAACTCTGGAAAAAAATAAGAGACCACTGCAAAATTATCAGTTTTTCTGATTTTACTACTTATGTGTTTGGGCAAAAAGAACATTTTTGTTTGAGTCTATAAGCTACTGACAACATTTCCCCCAAATTCCAAATAAAAATATTATCGTTTAGAGCATTTATTTGCAGAAAATGACAAATGGTCAAAATAACAAAAAAGATGCATGTTTTCAGACCTCAAACAATGCAAAGAAACAAGATCAAATTCATTTTAAAACAGCATAATACTAATGTTTACACTTAAAAAGAGTTCAGAAATCAGTATTTGGTGCAATAACTCCTATTTTTAATCACAGCTTTCATGCGTCTTGGCATGCTCTCCACAAGTCTTTCACATTGTTCTTGGGTGACTTTATTCCACTCCTAGTGTGAGAACTGAAGTAGCTCAGCTTTGTGTTTGTGTTGGAATTCAACAGACGCTGGAATGGAATGGCTGTAATACATGTAGAGATGCTGATTTCAGAAAAAAATGCAGTGGTCTCTTATTTATTTCCAGAGCCGTACATGTTTTTAAAGTACATTATGAACATGCAGTTCTACCCTCTGCCCTCACAAACATATTTTATTGACCGTGAGAAGGTTAATTTGTATTTTAAATGCTGTCTCATTACATACAGTTTTGGAGTAAGTGTGCGGGTCTTGTCTCATTTTGTATGTTTACTGCAGTAGCTTAGCACCCAGGTGTGTTCTGTTTACATGGGTTTAGGAATAAGAACGTAACAATATCCAAATCTCTCTATGAAAGATATTTATTTATTATTTTGTGGAGGGAAACAAGACTGTGAATATGCTACTTTTTCCTCTCAGTCCAGGGAACTAAGATTTAAAAATGTTTCTAACAGTTATTTCTTCACTGAAAGGCGCAAAGGATCATGGTCTATGTAGTTCCCTTTGTTCATTTCAATCAATCAATCAATCAGCTATCAGCTACCATAACTACAAATGTAAGCAAAGAGACTTGTAATTTGATATATTATGATGGTCCACGATGTTATTGTGAGACCTTTGACGATACGGTATCAGGATATTTTGATTATTGTTACATCCCTACGTAGGATTGGCACATGGCTACTTTTACGTTGCTTGTAAAGTGCTTGTACTTGTAAAGCTGTAAGTTGGGTAGCACTGATGTCTTAATTAAAGATCTAGATATTTGAGTCTGTAATGTTGATACAAGGATCTGATGATACCACATACTGTATAAACCAGTATCAGTGCAGATACTGGTTTCAAAAGATAATGCTTCATCACAGCAGCTTTTGGGTTAGGAAATTTTGATACCAGATTTGCTCTCTCTATTAGTCCCTCTCCCTTTGTGGTGATGGCACTCTATGAAGCAGTGCCAGACTGAAATAATAACTACAAAAGCTTGTAAATTGTCTTCTAACTCAACGCATAATTTGATTGACCTAATTCAGAACTGTTATTCAATAAGTACTTTTTCTCAATCTGACCCAATACCCATATGAATATTTGTCCATTTCTAGTCTTGAAGCAAAGGAAAATACTTAATTTAATTGCCGTACTGATACTGACCCTGCCTCTCATCAGCATAAGTGGGACCACAGCATGACTATTACATTCAATCCCATTTACAGTGGATACATGTAGGTCACCCAGAGCGTAGGTGTACTTCAGTAAAATGACAGTATAAGCTGTACTGAGCGCTCTCTCTCCAGTCTCCATCCTCTCCGTCCTTTACGCAGATTTCATCCATCTGAAATCAGCATCTCTACATGTATTACAGCCATTCCATTCCAGCGTCTGTTGAATTCCAACACAAACACAAAGCTGAGCTACGTCAGTTCTTGCACCAGGAGTGGAATAAAGAACAATGCTTGTACCTACTTGTCAGAGCCTGATCCCATCAGATCTCAGAAGCTAAGCAAGGCTGGGCCTGGGTAGTACTCGGATGGGAGACCGCTGGGAATTCCAGGTGCCACAGTGGGCGCCAGTCGTAAAAAAAGGCAAGACACTTCACCCACATTGCCTAGTATGAAAGTGGAGTGTGTGTGAGTGTTGGAGGTGGTCGGAGGGGCCGATGGTGCAGATAGGGAGCCTCGCTTCCATCAGTTTGCCCCAGGGCAGCTGTGGCTACAATAGTAGCTTACCACCACCAAGTGTGGAGTGAATGAACAATGAAATGTAAAGCGCTTTGGGTGTCATGAAAGGTGCTGTATAAATGCTATGAATTATTATTATTATTATTAATGTGAAAGACTTGAGAACATGCCAAGACGCATGAAAGCTGTAATTAAAAATAAGGGTTATTGCAGCAAATATTGATTTCTGAACTCTTCTTAAGTGTAAACATTAATATTATGTTGTTTTAAAATGAATTTGATCTTGTTTCTTTGCATTGTTTGAGGTCTGAAAACATGTATCTTTTTTGTTATTTTGACCATTTGTCATTTTCTGCAAATAAATGCTCTAAATGATAAAATTTTTATTTGGAATTTGGGGGAAATGTTGTCCTTTTGCCCAAACACATACTTATAAGTAGTAAAATCAGAAAAACAGATCATTTTGCAGTCGTCTTTAATTTTTTTTCCAGAGCTGTATATGACAGGTTTATCAATACTTTGCAGTGACATCGTGTTGGGGGTGTTCTACGTATATTTCTGTTGGAGGGGTGTTTAGTAGGGATGGTACAAAATCTCAAGCAACAAGACAAAATTTCCATAAGATTGTGCACACATGAGAAAAATGATCTTGTGAGATTTTTTTTCCAACTCTTCACATTTGGATTGGACAAAAATGGTCATGTGTTGGTCAGTTACATCTCTTACATTTCCAAAAAGCAGAATGGAAACAAAAATATGAAATCAAATAAATAAATAAATTAAGAGGCCCAAATTGGAAACTGAACTATGAAATGTATATATCAGGAATTATGTTACAATCTAATCTTGTCTCTGTCTTGTTTTCGCGGACCCAATCTCGTATCCCGTCTCATCTTGTGAAAATTGTGTCTCGTCCCTTCCCTAGTGTTTAGCAGTTACCATGGTGACACAATGCAAACACACACAAAAAAAAAAGTTTTAAGATTGTCTGGGAAATCAAGGAAAATGGGTTTAAAAAGCTAATTTTCATGTTCAGTAATATGATGTATGTATAAGCTGTACCGGGCGCTTTCTCTCCAGTCTCCATCTTCTCTGTCCTTTACGCAGATCTCATCCATCTCTGTAAATATATCGTGTGGTGTGTGCTCTTCGTCCTCATCCTCCACCCCCAACAGGAACTGCACTCTCTGTGAGGGGGTGTCTACAGGAAAAAACACAGGTATTTGCCTCAAAATATACACTACCAGTCAAAAGTGTGGACATGTTGGGGGTTCAGGTCCAGCAGCAGAAAGCATCAAAACTATACTACTTTAAACTGACACATATATAACAAAAAATATACTAACAAAAATTGGATTTTAAGTGATTAAAAATAGCCATTCTCCGCTTTGCTCACTGCTTTGGACATTTGGCTTTCCTTGATCCTGACATGTCACATCTGTGAAGTGAAAACTATTTCAGGAAACTTCATCAAGAAGCTCAGCGAGAAAAGGCCACAGGTTTGTAACATTGTCAGTAAAGCAAATGGAGGCGATTTGGGGAAAATTTATTGAAAATATTGAAGGAAAAAAAATTACGTTTTTGATACATATCTTGTATTTGATATCTTCCATATGCAGAGGTGGGTAGAAAATTACATTTACGTCACTTTAAAACTTTTTAAAGAAATTTTACTTGTCAAAGAATTACTCTAATAGCAGACTTTTACTCCTATTTGAGTAATAGTTTTGTTTTTTTGGCTTTTGTTGTTGCCTTTCTCTTCCTCGCTTTTTTTTTTTTAAGAAAAGCATTTTATTTCCATGAGTTCTTTACACTGTACATTCTCGTTGCAACATACACTCACATCAGAAACACAAAAGACACACATGGAATGCAAAAAAAAAACCCTCCAAATTTGTTTTAGACTTTTTTTTTTTTTTTTTAAACCCCGTGTGCACCTATTATCCCCTCACACCCCTCCCCGGGCCACCCATACTTTAGTTCCCTCTATCTATAATATTTAGGGTTATTCAGTCTGATTAAATAAGGGCTTCCAAATCTCATTGAATAGTTTTAGTTTTCCATTTATCATAATTATATATAAGGCGCTAGTAATAGTTATTGAGGCAAAAGTACTTTTGCTTGAGTAAAATTTGAGTTACTCTTCCCACTGTGAGTAAGTCTAGTTGTTTCTTGCCCCGCTCATTCAGATATGATTGCATTTTTGTTTTGAAAATACCAGATTTTATGCACTATTTAATGTTTTGTCCTTCCAATAACATTAATTGTACATTATAAATCTGATGTTATGTCCTGACAGTTACTCTTTAAGTTATTTGACTAGTAGTTTCCCCAAATACTTACTCTCACTTGGATTTCTTGGAACACTACTTTGTACTTCTGCTTGTGTAATATTATTTTGAAGCAGCATTACTTTTGAGTACAGTTTTGGGCTACTCTACCCACCGCTGTCCGTATGTAGTTAACAAAAATAGTAAACTAAAAGAAAAAAGTCCAATGCCTAGAGGACTTTTGACTGGTAGTGTAAGTACTGCTGGTATTCTCATGTTGGTGAAGTCTTACCATAAACAGGAGACTCGCGTCCCTCGACCAGAGTGGGGGCGCGCTCCACGCTGCGTCTCTTGTGGTGCCTGCTGCCATGGTGACGGTGTCTACGATGACTCCTCTGTCTGGTGCAGCCCAGGGGAACGTGCACGCCGATATACAGCGTCCTGTGTCCTGTGGAAGGAGCGGGGACAGCTGTAAGGTTATGCAAGAGGTTCAGGATATTACAGTTTATGTTTATGTTTATGTTTATTTGAGCAACTTGCAGGTTCCATTTAAGCAAAATTTCACAAATACAAACTCAAAATACAAACAAATACAAACTTATGTCACATGTCTCTGCAGTTCCTTTTGCTCAAAATGGAGCAGGTGGAAGTATAAACTTATTTACTCCTATACAATACTACTTTGCTTTTACCAATAAATTGAACAGAAAACACTATACATATATATAAATATATGTATATATACACATATACATATACATATATATATATATACATACATATACATACATACACACATACATATATATATATATATATACATACATATATACATACATATATATACATACATATACACACACATACCGCATAGACATACATACATACATATACACATACACACATACATACATACATACATACATACATACACACACACACACACATCCATATACAAATACATACACATACCTACATACATACACATACACATATATACATACATACATACACACATACGCACATACACATATATCCCCTAAACTCATCCCATGTCTAAATAATTATCAAGTATAATGCTTTTTGTACCTCCTCCCACTGAGTGAAATCTTTAAAAAACATGGCATTCAATATCACTTTTACGCAGATGATTGCCAAATTTACCTGCCACTGAAGAAACTTGCTTCTGCCCCCCTGACACCTCTCCTTCACTGTCTTAGTGATGTCAAGGATTGGCTGGCCCACAACTTTTTAAGTTTAAATGAGAAAAACACTGAGGTCATTGTCTTTAGTCCTATTCGGACGGGATTAGTTTTACAGGGGGATGTAGAGTAATATAAATATAATATAAATGACCCATTCACACAGGACAAGAAATGTCCGTAATATTTATTTGACATGGGAGGAGTTTTACGCTCTGCCGTCACGTATTCGTCGCTGGATTTTGGTGGGGCAGGGCATAAAGCATCAGCTGAAGATAGAGAAGTCGTGATTAGCCTATGTGAAATATTAGCAAACTATGCAAATTATTGCCCATAATCAGGACTAACAGAGCGTACATTACCTAAAACAAGCAGAAGTTTCATGCCTCTGACAACTGATTTATACCTCTTGGGCTTTTTCATTGGTCGATGTGTGCGTTTGTTTGAGAGTACCGGTAGATCATTTCGCTTGCCAGAAAAATAAAGCGCTTCAAGCTCCTCCGTGTTTGAAAATTGCGGTAAATTATGTCTTTAAACGGATGTGACGAAATATTACATACATCTTTACCGAGGGTCGCATTCGCACGGGATTAATATTACCTAAGGTAATTCCTCCAGACCGTTTTACAGAAGGTAAAACTCGCTGTAAATTTCACAGACATTCTCCGTTATGTTTACGGACATGGAGCGTTCAGACAGGACTAAATTCCCTGGTAATTATTACTTTACCCCATGTCACCCCGTAAAACTAATCCCGTCCGAATAGGGCTTTTGGCAACACCGACCCTTTCACTGACCTGGGCCCACTTAAACAGTCTGTGAAACAGTCTGCCACCAACCTTGGCGTCACTATTGACAGTGGTTTTAAATTTGACAAACACGTAAATGCGGTCGTTAAATCCGGTTTTTATCATTTGCGGCTTTTATCAAAAATTAAATCTTTTTTATCTTTTAAATCTTTTGAACAAGTAATTCATGCTTTTATTTCCTCGCGTTTAGATTACTGTAATGCACTTTTTCCCGGCATTAGCCATCATGCACTTTCTCGCTTACAGTTAGTACAAAACTCTGCTGCGCGACTTTTAACTGGAAGCAAAAAATGTGAGCACATTACTCCAATTTTAGCGTCATTGCACTGGCTCCCAGTTCATTTTAGAGTTGATTTTAAGATTTTATTGTTTGTTTTTAAGGCTTTAAATGGACTGGCCCCACAGTATGTCTCAGACCTCATCCAAATCTACACCCCCACGCGCAAGCTGAGGTCTGAGGGCCAACTCCAGCTCGTGGTGCCTAAGTCCAGACTTAAAACCAGGGGGTATCGGGCTTTCTCTGTAGCCGGCCCAAAGCTGTGGAACAATCTGCCCCTTCATGTCCGAACTGCCCCGACTATCGAGTGTTTTAAGTCTCGTCTTAAAACCCACTTTTATTCTTTGGCTTTTAACACTGCGTGAGTTTGTGTGGTCCTCTGTGTCTCTTATTGATTTTATTTTATTTTACTTTATTTATTTATCTATTTATTTATTTTATTTCATTTATTTATTTATTATATTTTTATTTTTTTTTAAGCTTACTTTGTCATTTTATGGTGCTGTTTTAATTTGATTTTACTTATACACACATACTATGTATTCTTTATGTTTTTATCTCTGTGCAGCACTTTGGAAACGGCTACGTTTGTAAAATGTGCTATATAAATAAAGTGGATTTGGATTTGGATTTGGATTTTGATCAGATGTTTAAAACGGTATTTATTTGGGCAACTCTTAACTTCAAATTATTCCACAAATCCACTCCACATCTTGTGATGCACATTTTTTTGCATGTTGTACGGAAAAATAATTTCTTAAAATTTAATTCATTTCTTAAGTTATAATTTCCTTCTCTGTTGCTAAATAATATTTGAATATTTCCTGGTAGTTGTTTATACCAGGCTTGATACATAATTTGTAAGGTTTTAAATTTAACCAGATCTTCAAACTTTAAAATTTTGGATTTATAAAACAACATGTTTGTATGTTCTCTATGTTCTACCCCATGTAGAATTCTCACGGCCTTTTTTTGTATTTTGAATAATGAATCAGTGTTGGTTCTATATGTGTTTCCCCACACTTGTGCTCCGTAGCTCAAGTAGGGAACAATCAACGTACTGTATAAGATATGGAGGGATTGAGGGTCCAAAAATAATCTTGCTTTTCCGATCACTGAAACATTTCTGGCCACCTTTGATTTGATGTTTGAGATTTCCAATTTAATTTATGATCAAGTGTCACTCCAAGAAATTTGAATTCATCAACTCTTTCTATTTCAACATTATCAATCAACACTTGTATCTTTGATTTTACTTCTCTATTTCCAAATACAATAAATTTAGTTTTTGTGACATTTAATGAAACTATTTATATCAAACCATGTTTTTATTTTACTCATTTCAGCTGTAAATTGATACGCGAGTTGTTGTAAATTGTCTCCTGAGCAGGTTATTGTTGTGTCATCAGCAAATAATACAAATTTTAATTGATCAGATATTAAACACAAATCATTTATGTAAAGCAAAAATAATTTTGGACCCAATATGGAACCCTGGGGAACTCCACTTAATATTGTTTGGTGTATTGATTTATGATTCCCAAGCTGAACATACTGGCACCGATCAGATAAATAAGAAGTTAACCATTTTAATGCAGGACCCCTGAAACCATATTTACCCATTTTTTCAATTAATATATTGTGGTCGATGGTATCAAAGGCTTTTTTTAAATCAATAAAAATCCCTATTGTGTATTTTTTCCTGTCAATGTTGTCTGTTATATTTTCAATGAGATCTATAAGAGCATGTTCAGTTGATCTATTCTTTCTAAAGCCATACTGGTTTTCGCTTAAGATTTTAAATTTATCTAAAAAAGAATCCATTTGTTTGACAAAAAGTTTTTCTAAAATTTTGGAAAATTGTGGTAGAATTGAAATGGGCCTATAGTTAGAAAAGATATGCTTGTCTCCGGTTTTGTAAATTGGGATAACTTTTGCAATTTTCATCTCTCTTGGAAACTGTCCAGAGGAAAGTGATAAGTTAAATATGTAGGATAGAGGAAGTGAAATTTCATTAATTACTTTTTTGATAATGGACATGTTCAGACCATCACAATCTAATGATTTTTTTGTTTTAAAACTTTTAACAATATCAACAATTTCTTTTTCATTGGTTTCTCTAAGAAATAAGGACTTGGGGTTTCCAAAATCAACTGTTTTTTGTGGTTTGACAAGATTAGTACTAATACATGCTGCCAATTCTGACCCTATGTTTATAAAAAAAACTTGTTCAATTCATTTACTATTTCATTAATATTTTTTATTTCTTTGCCGTCATTTTTGAAATATTTAGGTAAGCAGTTGTTTTGGATCCCTTTTTAAGAACAGAATTCAGAACATTCCATAGTCCCTTAGTGTTATTCCCGTTTTCCTCCAATACTGCATTATAGTATTGTTTTTTACAACTCCTAATAATATTTGTAAGTTTCTTTTTGTATGTTTTATAATTACCTTCTGATTCATTAGTTCTTTTACACATATATGTTTTATACAGCAAATTTTTCTTCTTACAAGCTTTAATTAGCCCTTTTGTCATCCATGGCTTGGACTTTTTCTTCTGCTTGTTTGTCAGTATTGACACAGGGCAGTAATAATCATACAATGTCAGAAAAGTTTCCAGGAAGTTGCCATATGCTGCATTTACCTCTGATTGATTAAATATTTTTTCCCAGTTTTGATTTTGCAAGCTCATCCTAAATGCCTGTATATTTTTATCATTCACTATTCTTACCTGTCTTAAATTATTATTTAATTCACCTTTTCTGGTTTTAACATTTTTGCTAAATAATACAAACACCGGTAAATGGTCTGATATGTCGTTAATAATAATGCCACTAACCATTTCTTCTAACACATTTGTAAATATGTTGTCTATTAATGACTGACTATTTGTGGTTATCCTGGTAGCAGTGGTTAGGACAGGTTACTAAAACACAGTTAAGATCGTTACATTTAAGATTTGGCTAAATATTTTAGTTTTTCCCCCCCCAGTTTGGTATTTTCAAATTCAAATGTTACTTCCTGGTTGGAAATCATGACATTAGGCAAACATGATGTACACTGGGCCAAAACTCCTCTCATGTACGCAGGAGTTATTATTTGACCAATAAAACGCCAAGAAAACACCCTTAATTTGTTGAAAAAATTCAGTTCAGAAAAATGTGTTTTTTTTGTGTAAAGTGTGGCAAACTTGTGGACAGAATTCTCCCAGTATCAGTACAGAACTCTCTCAAATAGAACTCACTACTTCCTGTAATTTTCAACATATTCAACCTTTCTTCATAAATTGCTTCTTGATCGGTATAAAACTATAATTTATATTTTCAACCGGTATTATCCCACCAAATTAAGTCAAAATTAGTGAATCGTCAAAACCCATTACATGCACTTTAAGGCTATGAATTATTATTAGGGACAGAGACAGAGGAAGAGCAGATAAGCAGGTCCAGTTTTGTCTACTCATTTAAATTCTAACAAAAAATATTTTAATAGGCATATTATAGGTCTAGTGAGTACATTGTAATAGTTAGTAGTGATGCATTTGGGGATTTACATTGGAGATTTGGTGTAGTGTTTAAATCATAAAGGCCCTATATTACGTAAAACAGACTCTTGTGAGCTTTAAGACATGTTAAAATAATTTTTTGTATTTTTACATTTACAGCTCTGGAAAAAAATAAGAGACCACTGCATTTTTTTCTGAAATCAGCATCTCTACATGTATTACAGCCATTCCATTCCAGCGTCTGTTGAATTCCAACACAAACACAAAGCTGAGCTACTTCAGTTCTTGCACCACGAGTGGAATAAAGTCACCCAAGAACAATGTGAAAGACTTGTGGAGAGCATGCCAAGATGCATGAAAGCTGTGATTAAAAATAAGGGTTATTGCACCAAATATTGATTTCTGAACTCTTCTTAAAGGTCCCATGGCATGAAATTTTCACTTTCTGAGGTTTTTGAACGTTAATGTGAGCTCCCCTACCCTGTTTAGCCCCCCCCCCCCCCATGGCTAAAAGTTGCGAAATGTCTAAACTGAGCATTTGCGGTCCTTTTCTGCGTTACACAAAACCAGTGTTGAAACGGGCGAGTTCGGACAAGGCACCTTTTTGACGTCAGATCGGCAAATGCAGCTCCAGCCCCTCCCTCTGTCTCCGCTCAGCGTCCCTGTATATCCCGCCCATAGAGTTTGGACTGTGAATGCGCTACAATGCGAAATGCGTTTTTTTATTTGCCTGGAGGCACGTCCGAGTGTTTCTAGGCTCGCAAGTCCTTTACCCGACCCTCTGGACCTCTGAAATACCAGTGGTTTAATTTTATTTTCTGTGTAAATATGCTTTTTTCATTGCAAAGTCTCCCATCTGTCTTCCTGTGTTAAACATGGAAGCGAGCAGACAGCGGTGCAGAGCTGCGCTTCCAGCAGGGAAAACCCAACACTCAGAATAAAGCATTTTAGACACATATCTAGCCTCATGAAGATTGTCAGAGTCATATCTCATGCAGTGAGTGTTGATTTTGAAGAAGGATTCATTTACAGTATTAGGGAACCATTAAGGAGCCATATAAAAGCATCAAGAAGTACCATGTCATGGGACCTTTAAGTGTGAACATTAATATTATAATGTTTTAAAATGAATTTGATCTTGTTTCTTTGCATTGTTTGAGGTCTGAAAACATGTGTCTTTTTTTGATATTTTGACCATTTGACATTTTCTGCAAATAAATGCTCTAAACGATAATATTTTTTATTTGGAATTTGGGGGAAATGTTGTCAGTAGTTTATAGACTCAAACAAAAATGTTCCTTTTGCCCAAACACATACCTAAAAGTAGTAAAATCAAAAAAACTGATTCAGAGAGCTGTATATAATTATGCCTTATTTGACACCAGTCTCTTGCTATTTTTGCGACTTACTTAGATTTTATTATTATCGTTTACATTTTTGCTCTTTGTTATTATAATATATTGTGATGTGTGTGCTACTGTGTCCTTGTGGATCAATAAAGTTTGTCTAAATCTAAGTATTGTGTGTCTTTGTAAATAGACAAATATACATAATTTATTCTATTTACTATTCTACTCAACCTAAATGAATGCCAGGTAAAGCAGATGGTGCTAGTACTCTGATAATGTGTGTGTGTTTTGATTGTTGGTGTTGTGTAACTGTGGAATAACTGATGACGCTCCCACACGTTCTACTCCCACTCCAGCCTCTAGCCTCTCTCTTAAATCTGAAAAAACTGTCAAGAGGAACGGTTGGTGCAGACAGTCAGACTCCGCGTGGGCACACTCACATCCCAAAGCTTTTCCTTCAGATCTTTTAAAATATTTGAATCTGCTTTAATCTTTATATCTGCTTGTCACTTGAATGGTGCATTGTGTAACTTTTCTGGTGGAGGGTCCGTCAAATGCTTTTTTCTTCATAAAGATGTTATTGCTTTGTCTGGAATGTTTCACAGTATGGTATTAAAGCTTTCAATCTTCATGGAGACCAAACCAGATCAAGTTACAGGTCAGATCTGTGGAGAGGCGACCCCGCTCACAGTCAGAATGCTTGTTTTTCGAGGCATTTTTAAGCTATAAAACCACCTGTAATTGAATAAATGTGTTCAATGGAGATATAGATTTATGCCATGCTGTGGAAGATTGTAGCATAAAGCCAAAGGAACAACATTTCCATGGAAACGCTGTATGTTTTCACACAATCACAGACATACTAAAAAGCATACTGTGGCTAAAAAGCATATTGCGGCTTTAATTTACTGCCAAAAACCCTGAAAAAGGGATTCTCACTGTGAATGGGCACAGATCTGATGTGTAACTTGTTTTGAGGGAGTCCCCAGCTTGTCTCCATGGACGTAAATTAGTTTAATGCTATACTATGGAATATTCTAGGCAATGTAACCTCCTCCAGAAATGTTACATAGTACACCTTAAAGTAAACGACCAAGATACGTACAGCTCTGGAAAAAAATAAGAGACCACTGCAAAATTATCAGTTTTTCTGATTTTACTACTATAGGTATGATAAAAGGAGCATTCAATTTGTCAACTGGACAAAGTTTATTTGGTCGAAAACGTTTCGCAGCTCATCCGAGTTGCTTCATCAATTCTGGTTAGAGTGCTGGTGAACACTGCTTATATCTAGCTGCAGGGGAAAGAGCTGGTTTGAGAGGGGAGTTAAAGAGGCTATTTTTGTCAAAAAAAGAGAATCCTTCATTAAACAGGAATGGGGGAGTCAGATATAATTTGTCTCCCATATATAATTCCATTCTCAAACCGAAATCAAAACAAACAAAGGAAACAATAGGGCTAACCAGGTCAGGTCCAGAGGTGTGAAAACACCCATTAGGGTTTGAAAGGGTATGCTAAACTAGACGCCAGAGAGAAACTGAAAAACAAAAGACAGAAACTCAGGTGGGATTGTTTCAGAATCATTTCAGTGTAGTTAGCTCCTCCCTGCAGCTAGATATAAGCAGTGTTCACCAGCACTCTAACCAGAACTGACGAAGCAACTCGGATGAGCTGCGAAACGTTTTCGACCAAATAAACTTTGTCCAGTTGACAAATTGAATTTCTCCTTTTATCATGGATTCTACCTGGACGACTGAGGGATTCTTCACACTACTCATAGGTATGTGTTTGGGCAAAAGGAACATTTTTGTTTGAGTCTATAAACTACTGACATTTCCCCCAAATTCCAAATAAAAATATTATCGTTTAGAGCATTTAATTGCAGAAAATGACAAATGGTCAAAATAACAAAAAGATACATGTTTTCAGACCTCAAATAATGCAAAGAAACAAGATCAAATTCATTTTAAAACATCATAATACTAATGTTTACACTTAAGAAGAGGTCAGAAATCAATATTTGGTGCAATAACCCTTATTTTTAATCACAGCGTTCATGCGTCTTGGCATGCTCTCCACAAGTCTTTCACATTGTTCTTGGGTGACTTTATTCCACTCCTGGTGCAAGAACTGAAGTAGCTCAGCTTTGTGTTTGTGTTGGAATTCAACAGATGCTGGAATGGAATGGCTGTAATACATGTAGAGATGCTGATTTCAGAAAAAAATACAGTGGTCTCTTATTTTTTTCCAGAGCTGTATATGTTTATTCCAGCCAGTTTGCCGTGTTTCTCTTTACCATCAAGATCCTCCTGCTCAAAGTTGGTCCCTTGTTGTGATCTTGTCCCTCCGTGGTCGACCACTGCTTCATCGTCACTTCGCTGGAACACAAAACACAAACATTATTGTACCATAATTAATTCTATATTACAAATGGACATTTTGCCAATTTAATAGCTGTTCTTTACTGCTGTTCTCTCACAGTCAAGAGCCTGATGAGGAAACACATTATGCGACAGTATAGTGCTGTTGTCATGGTAACTAATTACACATCTGTGAAAGGGAGAGCTGTCATCTTGGTCCAAATATAAAGTGTTTCATAATGGCGACAACAAATTATCTTTTCATGAATCAGCCTTCGTTCAATGAGATCTACTTTCAGCGAAACAGAGCTACAATTTTCATCATTTGTTTTTCTGCTAATCATGTTACACCAGTCTGGCCTCACATTTTAGCAGATGGCCGTCAGTCAAGAACATCACATTTTAAGGTATTTTATTCCAAATGTGTTTCGATAATTTCATAGAATATAGATACGATTGTAATGTTGTGAGTTAGCCATCTTTCTGTTGGCACTACCCTTTGGTCTCATTAGAAAATCAATGAAGCAATCAATTATTTCACAAACAGGTAAAGAAAAAAGAAGCATGAATAAGATAATGGTTATCTAAGATTAGGAGGGTCTTCTCGTTCATTCAGTACACTTGCACAAACATCTCATGAAAATTTGTACTAAACCTGGACTAGACTCATTAAACTGGATTCAAACCAGAACTAAACCAGGTCCAAATGTGACTGCACCCTAAAACTTTAAGTGCTTTTTGACTTAATTAGAGAAACAGAAACAGTTAAAGGGATAGTTCGTTTTTTTTTTTTTTTAATGTGAATCTGTATGGCATCCCCTTCAGCAGTCTCGTGCATTAACACTGACTTACCGCTGACAGTGTCCTCTGAGCCGAGTTCTGCCCCGGTTTTGGCGCTGCCGAAAGTAGGTCCGGCAAGTTAGCGGTGACAGTTAATAAAGCTCGTTTTTCTTCTCAAAACAATATTTGTCCAAAAAGTGATATATTTGTGTCACAAAACAGTTGCACACGAAAAATTCAGAAGTCTAAATCACTTGGTGCTATTTTCTCTCGAGTCGTATCACTGCGCGCCTGTTATTATTACTAGCCTGTTCACTTGTAAGTGGCGAAATTTACAGGCTAATAATAATATCACTTTTTGGACAAAATTTGTTTTGAAAAGCAAAACAAGCTTTATTAACTGTCCCCGCTAACTTGGCGGAACAACTGTCGTCAGCTCCAGAACCGGGGCAGAACTCGGCTCAGAGGACACTGTCAGGGGTAAGCCAGTGTTAATGCACGACACTGCTGAAGGGGATGCCATACAGAGTCACATCAAAAAACCCAAACTATCCCCTTAATAGTGTTAATGGTGTCTTAGGTACGGCTTTGGCTTGCCTGAATAGTCATTCTCTTTTGCCTATGTATTCTGCTGAGAAAATCAAGTGGATATCCAGGGTAGGTACTGACCAGCAAGAGTAAAAAAAAAAAAAAAAAAAAAAAAAAAAAAGCTATCGGATATCGGCTTCCAAATATCGATTCAGTCGATATCCTGGTTGGACATATAAATTGATGAAATAAAAAATGCCCAGAAAGTCTCATAATGTTTAAACTTTTATTCATGTTCCCCACCGCTATCAGACTGTATGACTCCACTATATAGTCCAAACATACATTTTCTTATTTACTTATTTTCTTATTATTACTTATCTTATCTGTATGCACTTTGTTTTGTTCTAACTTTCTTTTGCACTAAACTGCCTGGAGCTAATATGGCAAGTGAATTTCTCCTGTGTGAGATCAATAAAGTCTTATCTTATCTTATCAAGTTGTTCTGTAGTTACTTGAGAGATACAGCTACATAACAAATTTGGGTAAGTTCTGTCTTATTTTATTTATGTTTTAAGGACATTCTAGTAAATGCTGTTTTCAGTCTCTGCCCTAGTATCGGATAATATCGGGTATCAACAAATACTTAAAGCTATAGTATCAGAATCGTATCAGAACTGAAAAAGCTGGATCGGTGCATCCCAAAGCAAGAGGCAACAACAATAGACAAGACCACAACGCACAAGGGCTCAATGACACAACAATATCAGAATATTTAAGTACATTCCTCCATGGCCCACAGCACAGTGCTTTCATTTTAGGCAGATTTCTATTTACAAACATACAGATTATACCATTTCACATTATATAACAATATATATATAACATACCATTCTGCTCTTATGCCTCACAGATATTCAACATGTAATAATATCAAGCAAGTTCAGCTCAAAAATAAAAATGATAATCCTTTGAGCTTTTGTGAGATGATTGAAAAAAAAAAAAAAAACACTGACAAAGCCATTACTGCCTGTGAGCGTAGTAGGTGATTTAAACTGGTACACCAAGCTCACAAAAAAGTACAGCCTGTTATTAAAAAACAGGGTAAATTCCTGAAATGCATCAGGACATTGAGATTAGTGTCAAACCAACAGACAAGGCAGCATCCTGTGGTGTGAATCTGACTATGAACGCTTATGCAATGCTCATGAAATAAAAATGGATGTGAGAAGAGGAGGTATTATGTGGCACTGATTCTTGTGAGCTTTTAGTCATGTTGGGATCTTGTTACATCCTCAAAAATATACCTGGATTTGGATGGGTGTTTTCTTTCATTTATACATGTTTGAGTAACCCTTTATTATTTCTGTGTCTACATCATTTAAATGACACTGACACTGCTGCTTAAATAACACTATTTGAGCTTTATTATGCTACACATTGTGTGTTTTAGTTATTTGTATTATATACAAGTCTATTGTACTTTTTGCTACGGGTGTATGTGATGTTTTAGTCGTTGTGTTTATTGTCTTGTTTAAAAGAAGTTTTATGCTCACTGGGGCCTAGGGGGCGCTGCAATTTCAAATCCTGTGTGTGCAACCTGTACATAATGGTTTTTGACAATAAAGTTGACTTTGAACTTTGATCTTCATCCATTCATCCTCTTCCACTTATTCCGTGGTCCGGGTCACGGGGGCAACAGTCCAGACAGATCTGCTGCCCAGAACACAACGCACCAGCCCCATGGATCCTCCTGTGGGTGATGGGTCCACGGGAGGACGGTACCACGCCGCTCCTTCAGGCAACCGGCCTTGATGTATTTCTTGTCATGGGGGCTCTCTACCGGTGTACCAGACACTGGGGGCGAGGTGGGTTAAGTGTCTTGCCCAAAGACACAACAGCAGCATTCATCTGTGGGAGCTGGAATTGTACCGCCAACCTGTGGGTCAGTGGATCTGACCGCTCAACCAATTATGCAATGTCACCAACCTTTGGATCAGTGGACAAACGCTCTACCAAATGAGCTACTGCCGCCACAACTTTGATCTCCAAAGCTCAAAATGCTCTGTTCCACCTTGTGATGTCATGAAGAGGATGAGCAGCTACCGTTGGCCTTTAAATGCTCACCTTTGCAATGTAAACAGTATAGGCATACAGTAATAGTAGTAGCTTTATAAAGTCACTGCTTCCTGGAATACCAATGCAGTATCACAAATCAGCCAGACTTTTCACACATAGAACAGTATAATCACACAAGCATAAAAGAGCAACTGAAATGGGTGTGTTATTAGCACCTGTGTCTAAGAACAATGTTATAAAGCAGCTACAGTGATGTTAGAAAGAAAATGCTTTGTTTGTGTGAATAAAAAATTGTATGGATAATGTTGGAGCGAGTAGGTGCTTGTTTTATGCGTGAAAACAGAAGTAGAATTGAGACTTAAAGGTGCTCTGTGTAACTTTTTGGTTGGGGATCCGTCACCTGGTTGTTTCTATGGATATGTCATTGCTCTACCTGGAATGTTCCACAGTGTGACATTAAACAGCTCTACTTTACATTTATTCAATTACAGGTGGTTTTATAGGTCAAAAATACCTAGAAAAACAAACATTCTGACTGTGAGCGGGGCTGCCTCTCCACAGATCTGACCTGTAACTTGGTCTGGTTTGGTCTCTGTGATGATAGAAAAGTTTAATGCCATACTGTGAAACATTCCAGACAAAGCAATAACATCTGCACAGAGAAAAGTATTTGACAAACTCCCCACCAGAAAAGTTACACAGTGCACCTTTAACATTAAGTAGCCCTAATTTGAGAACTGCGATTGTTACTTTGCAGCTGATATCTTCCATATTCCCTGGGAACTGAAGGCTCTGTGCTGTCTGAAGTTTGTTGGTCAAGTTAGACTTAATCTGAGCTTTATTTTAACACAATATAACCATAAAGAAGTGAATAAACTGGAACTACAACAGGTGAGATTATTTTTAATGTTGAACAAGCCCCTCTCAAATAACTTTACAAGGGAAAGTCTGAAAGCAACAAATACCACTGCTGGATCAGAGAGGCCATCAAGATCCAAAACTGAGATCCAAGGAATGTAAATTGTGACGAGGGAGAATACACCTTATCACACACATGGGGATACAGTCCTGGAGAAGGCGTCAGACAGACGTCAGACAGTAGGGGGCTTAAGATTCCCTTTCCGTCTGGCAAAAACAAGTAAAGCAGCACAAAAACACGTCACTACACCATCACGCTTCCGAGGAAGGCACAGGTAGTAAACAAAACATGTAAAGCAGGAAAACAAACTAGTTTAAAACCATACACTGTATAAAAAAGTGAGCTAAGAGAGTGTGACACCACCCATAGCGTTCGGCTCCAGTTAACTGATGCTCAAGAGGCTAGATGTTATAGGAGTGAATTTGGAGCCAGTGCCATATTTGGAATTACAGACAAAATAGTGAAATAAAAACACCAGGATCATGAAGAGCAGGTCTTGCCCCTTGATACCGAGCTGAGAGGGCTCGGGGTATGAATGTTCCCCTAAGAAATGGGACACCACTCGATTACCGTTTGCGTCATCATCCCTTCCCTCTACCTGGCTGCTAACCTGGGAGATCCCAGGCTGCTTTCGTTCGTTCCGATCTGAAAGACAGCCTGGCAACTATGGCAAGTGAGCTCTCCCGATTCTGGGAGCCAGTCAGAGAGCGGGGAGGGGTGGCAAGACGGTGAATAGGACAACTCCAGCGAATCCAAAGTGTGATAAATTAAAAATACCAAAAAATGACATTCCAAACCTAATAAAGGCTTTAAATGAAATACAATGGTCTAACTATTTAGATAGCAAAAATGCAGAGGACAGCTGTAAAGTATTCATGTCTGTGATTCAAGACACAACAAATCACTTTATGAAAAAAATTAAAATAAAACCCCGAAAAAAGGAACATCTTCCTTGGCTAGATAGCACAATTTGGTCACTAATGAAACAACGTGACCAGGCTCTCAAACAAGCTCTAAAAACTAAAACTAGACACAGCAGACAAATATTCACTTTACTTAGAAATAAAGTAACCAAAGAATTAAGAAATGCAAAGGCAAACTTTTTTATCAATATAATCAGTAATGCGAAAGGAAACGCTAAAGAAATATGGATGAATATAAAGAAACTGACAGGGAAATATGCTAAAAATAATTTTCCTAAGGAGTTAAAGGTAAATGACAATTTAACAAATAATACAAGTGAAATGGCTCAGGCACTTAATACTTACTTTATTGACTCAGTTAAGGCACTATCAACCACAGTACACAATATAACCCAGCAAGCAAAGCCTATTGACATCACGGCCCCAATTTTTACATTTACTGAAGTTTCTGAATCTATTGTGGACAGGATCATATGCAGTCTCAAGAATTCAAGAGCCAAAGACGCGTTCGGTCTGGACACCATCTTTTTAAAAAATCATAAGCAATCACTTGTTATGCCAATTACAAATATTGTCAATAAGTCTTTTCAAGAAGGCATTTTTCCAAGTCCCTGGAAGGTTGGAGTCATTACACCAATCTTCAAACAGGGGGACCCCACTTTAATCAATAATTATAGGCCAATCAACATTTTGCCAGTAATCTCAAAAGTAGCTGAAAAGTTGGTCGCAGAGCTACTTACTGAGCATTTAAATACAACCACTTACAATCTAAACCCAATGCAATTTGGCTTTCGTAAATACCATTCTACAGAGACTGCTTTATGTTACCTTGTTGAAAACATCAAGTCCAGCATCGATGCTGGCGGTGTTGTTGGCGCAGTGTTCATCGACCTAACAAAAGCATTTGACACTGTCAACCACCACACGCTACTACAAAAGCTCACTTATTTCAATTTTTCAGAAACAACTTTAAACTGGTTACAATCATATCTGGCCTTGAGAAAGCAGTGTGTCTGTGTGTACAATGTAAAATCTCCAATATCCCAAAATAATCTTGGTGTGCCTCAAGGCTCGATTTCAGGTCCATTATTGTTTAGTATGTACATAAATGACTTACCTCAAATTTGTCCATCTAATGTCGTCTGTCAGCTGTACGCTGACGATGCAGTTTTGTATGTTCATTCTAAAAACAAACAGCAAGCTGCACAGGACCTGTCAGTTGCTATGTCAAAGGTAGCAAACTGGCTACAAAATTCACATTTACATCTTAACATCTCAAAGTCAGTTTGTATGTTTTTCTCTAAAAAGCCCAGCATGGATACAGACCCAGATGTATCTGTGCTTGGAACGAAACTGAAATTGGTCCATGAAGTGAAGTATCTGGGAGTCATATTGGACCCACAACTATCATTTAAACAACATGTCAAAAGAACAGTGAATAAAATCAAATATCATTTATCAAATTTTCGTCATATAAGAAATAATCTAACAACAAACTCTGCAATTATGTATTTAAATTCAATTATCTTGCCGCACCTAAATTATTGTATCACTAGTTGGACTCTGACAAATAAAACTACTCTTAAATTAGTTGAAACTGTTTATAAAAAAGCACTTAAAGTATTGGACAAAAAGCCCGCAAGTTACCACCATTGTAGAATTCTGGACAAATATAAATTTCTTAATTGGGACAACACCATCAAATATGCAGATTTAATTTTGGTTTACAAAGTTTTTAATAATCTTGCTCCACCTCCTTTAAAAGAGTTTGTGAAAAGAAATACAAATCGCACAACAAGAGCTGGTTCTAGAGGTGACTGCTCTGTGCCGTTAAGGAAAAGCGCTTTTGGACAGTCCTGTTTTGCTTATCGAGCAGGTCAAACATGGAACACACTGCCTGCTCACATAAGAGAGCTTCCAACACTGGCAGCATTTTCTAAAGCTCTAAAACAGTGGCTGTCCACTAGTCAAACATGCAACCATATTTAACAAAATTGAAATATATTGAAGGGTTATTGGTTTAACTCCTGAACTGTCTGAATTGTGTGTACAGTGAGTGCTGGTTTTATGTACTTTTGTGTGATTGTTGTTGTACTTTTCCCTGTCCCTGATTTGACATCAACCTGCCGAGGGACTGAAGATGGAAATTAGCCACGTTGGCTATAATCTTTACATATTTACATTTTAAATGTTCATTAATATGTGCTGTCCCTTTACAAATAAATAAATACAATACAATACAATGCGTACTGCGTGACAAACGGAAGCTTGTAGTTTGAACTGACAACTGACATGATTGGCTATGGGCTACGTATACGCCAAATGATAGACATTCGTAACGCCCAATAAACGGCCGTTGGCGATCGTAAACCACACCTCCGCTATGAGATATTTCGAAGGTGGCTCCCAGACCATATATCATTTGTGATATGGTCAGGTGTAAACCAGGCAACCTGGCTGCTACGTCTACAGAGACAACAGCAATTGACGCAAACAAACGTAAACAAATGTCAAGGATTATCGGGTACCTCAGCTCGACAAAAAAACTAGCTTGTTTATATATGAAAGTTCAATGAAAACAATAACGTCGGCTAAACAGACATCACTACAATTAAAACCACAACAACAGTTCACTAAATGTAACGCAGAACATAATTGTAAACCATGCTAAACTGTTAATCGATAATTACAGCTGCTGAAAATACATTTATGAGACTCCTTGGCTGGTCGATGTGACGCTGCCATCCTGATCCCAAAACCTGCCTGAGCATGTAGGCGTACCCCTTCGTTTCAAGTCTGGTCGAGAGCTTACTTCATTTCAAGGAGTATGTAGCCCTCGGTCGTGGCTTTAGCCCTTGATCAAAATTAGAATCGGGACACCCCTTGCCCTCACATGAACGCGCAAAACCAAGGGGTAGGGGTAAGACAAAGGAGTAAGACAGAGAAATGGGACGCAGCCTTAAAGACCAAAATGAGGCTCACAGCAGCAGTTACAGAGAGAGGGAGATGGAGCCAGAAGTGCCCCCATGCTCACTTCCTATTTGAAACATGTTTACAACTGAAGACTGAATGAACACATCTTATTCTAATAAAGTAAATAAAAAGAAAATCTAAGTATCTATTAAAGCATCAGATAGCTACTCTTCCGCATGTTGCATACCAGACTGTGATACTTTAGAAAAGGTCAGGCTCCTTTATTTACAACCCTCTAATCCTCTGCTTAATCTCAACAGTCATCTGCCACATGTGTCCTCGCGCCATTGTCAAGTAAGTCTCTAGTAATCACACGCTTCACACATTTACCCTGTGTGCTGACAATATGCTACCACTGCGTTGTGGCGGGCAAAGAATAAGCAGTCGATGTAATCTGATGTTGACATGCCTGGAAATACTGTATTATGTAGACAGACACATATAAAAGCAATGGCTGAACATCCGTGCTGTTTGAAATGAGTATTTTCAAATGGAATTAGGAGTAAAACTAATTTGACGCTGTAACAAAGGCAGAATCACAACAGCTGGGGTGAGGAAAATACTGAACACATTATCCTTGTACAGCTCAAGAGACCGCTGCATTTTTTTTTCTGAAATCAGCATCTCTACATGTATTACAGCCATTCAATTCCAGCGCCTGTTGAATTCCAACACAAACACAAAGCTGAGCTACTTCAGTTCTTGCACCAGGAGTGGAATAAAGTCACCCAAGAACAATGTGAAAGACTTGTGGAGAGCATGCCAAAACGCATGAAAGCTGTGATTAAAAATAAGAGTTATTGCACCAAATATTGATTTCTGAACTCTTCTTAAGTGTAAACATTAGTATTATGTTGTTTTAAAAATAATTTGATCTTGTTTCTTTGCATTGTTTGAGGTCTGAAAGAATGTATCTTTTTGTTATTTTGACCATTTGTCATTTTTTGCAAATAATGCTCTAAAAAATTTATTTATGTTGAAATGTTGTCAGTAGTTTATAGACTCAAACAAAAACGTTCCTTTTGCCCAAACACATACGTATAAGTAGTAAAATTAAAGAGGCTATTTTTGTCAAAAAAGAGAATCCGTCATTAAACAGAAATGGGGGAGTTAGACACAACTTGTCTCCCATCTGTCTTCCAATTCGATTCTCAAACAAAGAATCATTAGGACAGACAAGCCATTGCAGAGGGGTGGAGAGGGTCGTTGTCTTGAATAGGGAATTGGATGCCAGAGAAATTTGAAATACAAAGAGACAGATTAGCTGATGGTTTCAGAGCTATTTCAGTGTAGTGAGCGCTGACATGCTAATACAAGACGCCAGAGGAATTCGTAAAACAAAAGAGAGTAGCTGGGATAGGTTCAGAGCTTTGTTCAGGGTAGTGAGCTCCTCCCTTGCAGCTAGATATAAACAGGGTCTAACCAGCATGAGGGCCAGAGCTGACGAAGCCTCTCGGATGAGCGGCGAAACGTTTTCAACCAAACAAACTTTGTCCAGTTGACAAATTGAACTTCTCTTTTTATCATGGATTCTACCTGGACGACTGAGGGACTTTTCACGCATAGTAAAATTAGAAAAACTGATAATTTTGCAGTAGTATCTTTTTTTTTTTCCAGAGCTGTATACATGCATGCATGTAAAGATGCACTGTGTAACTTTTTTGGTTGGGGGTCTGTCACCTGCTTATTTCTATAGAGATGTCATTTCTCTGCCTGGAATGTTTCACAGTGTGACATTAAACAGCCATACCTTACATTTATTTCATTACAGGTGTTTTTATAGCTCAAAAATACCTATAGAAAATGGGATTGCCTCTCCACAGATCTGACCTGTAACTTGGTCATTCCAAACAAAGCAATAACATCATCACAGAGAAAAGCATTTGACGGACCCTTGACCAGAAAAGTTGCACAATGCACCTTTTAGGTCCCATATAGGTTTGTCAAAAGAATCAAAAATCTGATACCATTTGATGCTAAAACTAGTATCAAAACTAGATACTCATTTGAGAAGGTATCAATACTAAAAAAAAGTCACATTCACAGGACAGAATTTAACCTTTCCTGAAGCTTTAGAATGATCTTGAGCTGTTTCAGAACAAGTATAAGAGCACATAGACGAGTATACGCCCATGGACCACTATGGAACCTAACTGGACCACTGAGGGTTTACACAGATGTAAGGCCACATGGTAATATAAAAGAAAGTACTATGACTGATTGCTGAAATGCTGAATGCTGAAAATCACATTCTATTGCCTAAAGAAATAGCGCTTTTAATTATCATTGTGCTATCAAAATCAGCATTAAGTCTATTCCTTACTCTCCACAGTTGCCCCATGCAGCACTGATGGATGGCCAAATATCCTGGATGCCAGATTCATAATATTGTTTATTTCAGTGACACAAGGGAAACAGAGAAGCTCATCGATCTTACACAATTTGGACTTTATTAATACCTCCATCGGGGGCAATTAGTTAAAGCAGTAAAAAAAAAAAAACACAATATCTAATTTCTCTCATCTCAGATTCACAACATTTATAAAATCAGCCATGTTTGTTTTGACCGTGCATGTCCCTGATTGGCTAATCCACCTGTCAATCACAGCTATTTGAATTTGAGGAGATGAAAGTAGTGTCCAGGCTACAAAGTACTCTGGTTCTGGAAGTCAATTTCTCATTAATTTTTCTCATAGATTTTTGAAAATTTCAGATATCAAGAGTTTGAAGGCACAAAGGAGGCTAACCAGATGTGTGGTAAGTAATGTACAGCTCTGGAAAAAAAATAAGAGATCACTGCATTTTCTTCTGAAATCACATCTCTACATGTATTACAGCCATTCCATTCCAGCGTCTGTTGAATTCCAACACAAACACAAAGCTGAGCTACTTCAGTTCTTGCACCAGGAGTGGAATAAAGTCACCCAAGAACAATGTGAAAGACTTGTGGAGAGCATGCCAAGATGCATGAAAGCTGTAATTAAAAATAAGGGTTATTGCAACAAATATTGATTTCTGAACTCTTCTTTGTAAACATTAGTATTATGTTGTTTTAAAATGAATTTGCATTGTTTCAGGTCTAAAAACATTTTTGTTATTTTGACCATTTGTCATTTTCTGTAAATAAATAAGATAAGATAAGATAAGACTTTATTGATCTCACATAGGAGAAATTTACTTGTCACATTAGCTCCAGGTAGGGACAGTTTGAAGAGGAAAGAAAAGTGCATGCAGGCAAGAATGGCATAAAGATAAGTGATAATAATAATAAAATAAGTAATAATAATAATAATAATAATAATAATAATAATAATAATAAAGCAGTGACAGGGAGAGTATTGAAAAAAACAATACTTGCACATTGGAAAAACGATATTGCATGATAGAAGTATTAAGAAAAAATAATTTTTAAAAAATGCTCTAAACGATAAGATTTTTTGTTGGAATTTAGGGGAAATGTTGTCAGTAGTTTATAGACTCAAACATAAATGTTCCTTTTGCCCAAACACATACCTATAAGTAGTAAAACCAGAAAAACTGATACTTTTGCAGTGGTCTCTTATTTTTTTTCCAGAGCTGTATATAATGTGGTTGTTACTCAAAAAAATCATGTTTAAAGGTTCTATATCACACAAAATGGATTCTTGTGAGCTTTAAGCCATGTTAGAGCGCTACTGCCTTCTCAAAAACAAACCTGGAGTTGTGTTTTGTTTCATTCACTCGTTTGAGTCTCTGTTCCACCTTGTGATGTTAACAGCTACTTTTATTTTTAGTTCAATAGAGATTGGCAATTCCAGGACTGACATTATCCAAATAATTTTGGCAAAAGTGTATGGAATTTAAAAACACAGTGGAGCACTTCTTGTATTACCACATGGCATCAGAAGGTGAAACGGAGTGTTTTCCCCATCCTGTAGAAGACCTCCTGTGTGGTCCCGGTTCCCAAAACAACAAACGCCAGGGAACCAGCCCACTATAGACCAGTCGCCTTGACCTCCCACCTCATGAAGACCATGGAGAGGGTGATCCTCAGTCACCTCCGCTCTGTGGTGAGCCCCACCCTGGACCCGCAGCAGTTTGCCTACAAGCCAAACGTAGGAGTAGAGGACGCCGTCATCTACTTGCTGCAGCGTGCGCTCACCCACCTAGAGACCGCCGTGAGTGCTGTGAGAGTCATGTTCTTTGACTTCTCCAGCACCTTCAACACCATCAGGCCGGCGCTGCTGTGGGGGAAGCTGGAGGACGCGGGAGTGGATGGACCTCTCGCTGCCTGGACCATCGACTACCTCACTGACCGTCCACAGTACGTGCGGCTGCGCGGCTGTGAGTCAGAGGTGGTAGTCTGCAGCACTGGGGCCCCCCAGGGAACTGTCCTCTCACCCTTCCTCTTCACCATCTACACCTCGGACTTCACATACAACACGGACAGCTGCCATCTCCAGAAGTTCTCTGACGACTTGGCTATTGTGGGCTGTGTGTCTGAGGGGAACGAGCTGGAGTACCGCTCGGTCATCAGTGACTTTGTGGACCTCACCTCAACAATAAACTGGACTGGTCCCACAACACCGACGCCCTGTACAAGAAGGGCCAAAGTCGCCTCCACCTCCTGAGGAGACTGAGGTCCTTTGGAGTGTGCAGGCCTCTTATGACTCTGTGGTGGCCTCTGCTCTCCTCTATGCTGTCGTCTGCTGGGCCTCGAGCAGCACAGAGCGGGACAGGAAGAGACTTAATAAGCTGGTCAGGAGGGCCAGCTCTGTCCTGGGCTGTGCTCTGGACTCTGTAGAGGAGGTGGCTGAGAGGAGGGTGCTGGCCAAACTTACATCCATCATGGACGACACCTCTCACCCTCTGCACCGGACTGTAGAGGAGCTGAGCAGCTCCTTCAGCAGCCGACTGAGGCACCCCCAGTGCAAGAAGGAGCGCTACCGCAGATCCTTCATCCCCACCACCATCAGACTGTATAATTCTACTGTATAGTCCAGACGTGCAATATTTTCTCTACTCTCTTATTTACTTATTTTTATTATTATTACTATTTGTCTGCATGCACTTTCTGTTCAAACTTTCTTTTGCACTAAACTGCCTGGAGCTAATGTGGCGAAAGTGAATGTCTCCTGTGTGGGATCAATAAAGTCTTATTTTATCTTATCTTTCAGTTTGAGAGATGAACTCAGTTTAAATATGCATGGTTTGTGTGTTAACCTTGTGTGAATGAAATTTAAAAAACACAACTCTGGGTGTGTTTTTGATGAACAAACAACATTATAACAGAGATCAGAAAATAGCGTAATATGGGCACTTTAAATAACTTTGCCAGTGGGAAGTCTATGGGATGGGGGTAGGTCAGTATTAAGTTCCATTCTTAAAAGTCCATAGAAGGCAACAAATTTACATACAACACAACCACTTTAGATGGATTAGGCATTTTGGAATGTTTTCAGATACCTTTCAAGTCCTTCACTATCAAAAAACATGTCTCTATAATGTGTGAACATGAATATGAACTATCAACATCTAAACAATGTGAAAAGGAGTGCTCTACTGTCCAGTATTTGCCTCAGTTCTACTCTCTGGAAATACAAACTTCAGACTAATTACTTGTACGCACTATTAGTCAAATCTGGTCAGAAGGCTATGTGATGTTGACCGACAGTTGACCATCTAAGCATTACGTTTATAAAGCAGTTCACAGCTGCTCTGGTCAAATGGCTCCGGGTAATCTCTCCACACAAACACAGGCCATGGATAAGCCAGCTGCATTTAATAATGACATCAATGGGAGCGTCTACAGCGCCGAGTAATCATGGTACTATCAGAACAAATTCACAGCCTCATCATCCTATACTCAACCTTTTAAAATTACACTGGTCTACAAGCAAAATGCTTCCGGAACTAAAGTAGTGACATTTTTCTTGGTTTAGGTCACTAATAAAGAAAAAGTAAGTCAGAAGTGCTGATTGGCTATAGTTTCCAAGATATAGTATTGGGTCAGAATAGGAAATTTTTGCAAAATAAGGCAAAAACGGTAGTTTATCAGAAGGTACAGTGTGTCTACAAGCAACCAGTTCTATCTGAAAGCCTGTCTACACATTCACATATATTCATTTTAATATGTTCTAACATCAAATATTTTTTTATTTCACATAAGAGAGATGCCTCGAAATTGTGTGCACTTGATGCTTAAGATATTTCTTGTTTATTTCTTGATGGATAAAGAAGTGCAAGTTAAATATTTTCAAAATATAAATATTATTTTTAAGCAAAAATGCCTAAATCTATTGTATAAACAGCTGCGATTTTGATGTAAAACAATATCATTAAATATCTTGAATACATTAGCTAACCAGCACAGTTATCAATTGATTTTCAGTTCATCTTATCAATATAAATGAGATTTAGCCACTTTTATCTCGGAAGCAGGTCAAGTCCAGAAATCTGTAGACCATTGTTATAGGCTCTGTACAATAATTTTGATGCTAGTGTAGACTCGATACTCAGATTTGATACTCATTACCAATTCCAATACTATGATGATAATAAAACATACTCTTTAGAATGTGATTTTCAACAGTAAATCATAATACTTTCTTTTATATTACCATGTGGCCTTATATCTGTGTACTCCCTCAGTGGTCCAGATAGTTTCCACAGTGGTCCATGGGCGTATACTCGTCTATGTGCTCTTATACTTGTTCTGATCCAGCTCAAGATCATTCTAAAGGTTTGTTTTGGTCTTGTGAATGTGACGTTTTCAGCACTGATGCCTGCTCAAACAAGTATCTAGATTTAGTACTAATTAGTATCTGATTTATTGATACTTTTGACAACTACTATGCACATAATAAAGCATGTGACATCTTCTAATCCCATCTGTTATAATAGTACCAAATCAGACAAAGGAGATGAAATAACTGAAAAGAAATAGGAACGCCCTGAAGCAATGGATTAGAAATTTGTCTTTCATTTTTCCACAAAGAGCTCACAGCAAGAATCATGTTCAAAACTGGGAGACTGGCACCACACTATACTCGCGTGTGAGTGGATTCACAGGACATGGTGCAGACTTGGAACACATCCGTGCAGATGGCTCGGGCAAATGTGGAAAGCAAAATCATTACACTGGCTTTTTAGAGGCACATAATGCATTATAATCCTTAAAATGTGTTTTTTTTTTTAGCGTTACACTTCCACATTGAAGAAGACATTAGCTTTGACTCAACCTTTTCGCACACAAGATCTATCAGAGTTAATCCAGATTAAATGATTAAATTTACCAAACCAGGCACAGCAAAAACCTAAAAATACAAGCCAATTTAAAGAACAACATGGCTACTACTACTCAAACTAACTAACAAACGCAGAAGAATGTCATGGTTGGGCTTACCTGATGGCTGTAACCCCAAGGGACCTCCAGTTTGTTGGAATACATCAGCGTTCCCCTACAGAGCGTGTGAGTTAGCCTGAAAGCAACATAGTCTACAGGCTGAGCTCTACTTCACACCCGGGCTGACAGACGCTGGAGCCTGCTGGTGCATGGTGACTCAAACCACTGTAATTCGTGATTGAGCATCTCTGGGCACTGCCATCTCCGTGGAGATTACTGCAGTGACATCATCACGGGGACCAGGCGTCTTATCACAGTCATTAGAAACAGTGTGGAGTAAGAATGGCCATAGATGAAAGTGGATATGCACAGTCACAGTGGCAATAGGAAGTGGGGGATTAAAGGTGCATTGTGTCACTTTCCTGGTGAAGAGTGCCCTCACTGCTTATCTACATGGAGATGTTGTGCCACAATATGTTATTAGAATTGGTTATTTCTGTAAAAAAACAAGCATGTGACACCACTGAGCTAAGTTACAGGCCAGATCTATGGAGAGGTGACCACACTCACAAGAAAAATGAATGTTTTTCAAGGTATTTTTGAGTAATTATGCTTTATTACTACTTTTCTATTTAATTCTGCTTTGTAAATATACATTATTATCATTATTTTTATTTTTATAATTATGTCTCATCTGACACTGGTCTATTGGTTGCTATTTCCATCTATTTTTTTTACCCTCTGTTATATATTATATTTGATGAGTGAGCTACTGTACCCAAAACAATTTTCCTTGTGGATCAATAAAGTTTGTCTAAGTCTAAGTCTAATAAAAACAACTTTAATTGAAATAATGCCAGATGGCTACGCTGAGTGGAATACTGTGCGACATTCCAAACAAAGCAGTAATGTCATCACAGAGACAAGCACGTGGTGGACCCTCCCCGTGAAAGTTACGCAGTGCCCCTTTTTAGTGGCATAACTCACCATACTCGGGCGCTTAAAGGAACCAAAGTAGGAACTCGTCTGAAACAGAAAACAAAGTCGTTTTAAAGTCCTATATTACACTAAATTGATTCTTTTGAGATTTAAGACATGTTAAAATGTAGTTACCACTTCAGAAACAAACCTGGAGTTGTGTTTTGTTTCATTCACACATAAGTAATCCTTTATTATTATGGTCAGTCTACATCTCCAGAGCTGAAAATGCTCTGTTCCACCCTGTGATGTCATGAAGCCGTAGTTTTCAATTAAGATAAGATAAGATAAGATAAGATAAGTCAACTGGACAAAGTTTGTTTGATCGAAAACGTTTCGCCGCTCATCCGAAAGGCTTTGTCAGCTCTGGTTAGAATGCTGGTAAGACACTTGCTTATATCTTGCTGCAGGGAGGAGCTAACTAGCTAACTACTTTCCGAAACTATCTCGCCTATTGGTTTCAGTCTTTTGTTTCTCTGGCGTCTAGATTAGCATACCTATTCATCCCTACACGACTGTTTTTCACACCTCTGGCCCTGACCTGGCTAGCCCTATTGTTTCTTTTGTTTGTTTGATCTAGGTTTAAGAATGGAATTATAGATGGGAGACAATAATGTCTGACTTTTCCCTGGCCAAGATCTTGGCCAGGGAAAAGAATTGGTTTGAGAGGGGAGTTAAAGAGGCTATTTTTGTCAAAAAAGAGAATCCTCTAAACAGAAATGGTGGAGTCAGACATTATTTGTCTCCCATCTATAATTCCATTCTTAAACCTAGATCAAACAAACAAAAGAAACAATAGGGCTAGCCAGGTCAGGGCCAGAGGTGTGAAAAACAGTCCTGTAGGGATGAATAGGCATGCTAATCTAGACGCCAGAGAAACAAAAGACTGAAACCAATAGGCGAGATAGTTTCGGAAAGTAGTTAGCTAGTTAGCTCCTCCCTGCAGCAAGATATAAGCAAGTGTCTTACCAGCATTCTAACCAGAGCTGACAAAGCCTTTCGGATGAGCGGCGAAACGTTTTCGACCAAGCAAACTTTGTCCAGTTGACAAATTGAATTTCTTCTTTTATCATAAGATAAGATAAGATTTTAAGACTTTATTGATCTCACACAGGAGAAATTCACTTGCCACATTAGCTCCAGGCAGTTTAGTGCAAAAGAAAGTTAGAACAAAAGAAAAGTGCATACAGACAGTTGAGATAGTAATAAATAAGTAAATAAGACAATATAGAAAAAAATGCACATTAAGATTATATAGTGGAGTTAACAGCTACTTTTTACATTTAATTCAGGAGAGATTTGCAATTCCAAGGCTGAAATCATCCAAATGATTCTAGTGAAGGTGTGTGGATTTTAAAAACACAGTGGAGCACTTCTCAAACAATGTTTTCTGTTTGAGAGAACTCAGCCTAAACCTGCAGGATTTGTGTTTTAAACATGTGTGAATAAAATAAAATACAATGTCAGGTATGTTTTTGATGAGGAAACAACATTATAACATAGATCAGATCTGAGAATAATGTAATATGAGCCCTTTAACATGCTTACTGATATATATGTCCCTCAGTGCATGAAGAAAACAGTTTTCTTCAACAAGTCAGTAGGAACTGTCTACTGTGGACTGGCTTAAGTGAATTAGCAGCTATTGGGCATTACTGAGTGCCACTGACTGCTCTGGTTGTCTAACATCCTTATGGAGCTTTAACTTTAGTACAAAAAGATAAAAAATGCATCAACAGAAGAAGAAAGGTAAAACGTGAGAGTGTAATGTAAATGTATAGGCCTAAGAGTTCTATGTTCTATCAATAACAATAGCAAGTAGTAGTGTTATAAGAAACTCTATAACTCTACTTGGCATGCAGCTGAACCTAAAATATAAAAATAAAACGTAGAATTCCAGTCAGTCCTCCCACATAAGTGCCTTTAGTGTGGTTCCCCAAAAGGGTTCTTCCTACTGTAAGCTCAGGCCCAGAGCACCTCCTCAATGAGGCTGGTTTCTTAATGTTTCTGTTTTCCATGTGTTATCCAAAGCAAAAGTTTTAAAAGTCAACTGGTCCAGGCTTTAAGAGGTACCTCATCTTGCTATAAAGTGGGAAATCTTAAAATGGGAGCCTAGGGAACAGCAAAACACTGCAAATAAATCTTGGATGAGAAACCAAACAACTCAATTTAGTCCATCAATAAATGATCAGACTAACCACTTAGTTAAATTGCAGTCCTGCAGATCAATCAAACCAACATGTTTTAGTCTGCTGTAGTAAAAACACTGTGAAGCCAAAATGCCAGACCTCTTGGTGACTGAATGATGAACCGTGCAGCAACAAACTGTGTCAGCTATTTAAGGACCATATATTGTTGATCTAATCATAATCTTAATTTACAGATGCTGGAATAATAAGTAAAGCACACTGCCACATATGTTTATGAAGGAGGAGGCTGTGGTTAGCCGTGGACACGCTGTGCGCAAGTCCACAGGTGTCCTAATACACCCCCGCGCGCAAGAGGCTATGGGATTATTAATTAAACTGCAATTGAATTAGCAAATGACACGCGAACTGCATTTGTTATGAAACTGAAACTGCATTACCGTTGACACTGGAGGATCTGTCTGAACAGCCGTCTCCTTGGCATCCATCTCCATGTGTGCAGCGGTGGTTTTCCGTGACGCGCAGCGGGCGCAGCTCCCGCTTCTGTCGGTGTGGTCGCGCTGATGCTCCGCAGCGGGTCGTGCACTCACTGGAGCTTCTGTGTTAGATTAGTGCACTCACTGGAGCTTCTGTGTGAGCTTAGTGCACTCTTCAGGCTTCAGAGGTTTAGCCTTAGTTACAGACAAAGAGGTAAAGGGGCGGATGTCATCAACACCAGCACGCACAAACACTTTATGGACGGACACTGGTTCACTCAGTAGGAATAGGTTTGATCAGATTGTCATTTTTCCACAGTTCTGTGCTGACCTCCTTTTGTAATTATGTCCCCCGCAATGTCAAACAGATTCAAGAATAGTGAACGAGGAGCAAACCAGCTGGTTGGTAAGTAATTAACAGGGAGCTTGTAGAAGGTGGAAAAGCGCTATATAAAGATGTGACCATTTACCATTTAGAACTAGGCTATGAATAGTAAAATTAAATAGAGCTACCAATAAGACCAGAAACATGTAACAAATGTGCTTTGGAAAAAACAATGAAACAAAAATGCAATTGAGTTTTAAGTGCACTGGGAGTCTGGGGTCAGCCCTGTGTCTCCCTGTGCCATGTTCTCTATTTTATATAGACTTAGATATTCTATATATAGCCCTACCCACCCAATAAAATATCATTTGTTACTTAAGGGGTGGGTTGGTGAAGAAGTCTTTCTGAAACGCAGAAACGGTGTTGTGAAAGCTCTCTGTTATGCGTCGCCATCTGCTGTAGAAAGGCCTATCTGTGGCTCTGGTGGATTCTTGAAAAAGTCGGCCACAACCACAGTTCCTTACTTTTTCTGGACGAAATATAATATGCATCACACCGTATTTATTTACATTCATAACTGGAATAAACGTAAAAATATAGAATACCCCAGCTATTTCCATGTAGAACACGCGTTATGGTACACGCCTGTAGACGCGCTCACATGTCGCCATCTGCTGTTTGTTAAAGGAAGTACAGGCCTGCTATTTTCATATGTTCATGTCTTAATCAATCTTTTTTATATATAAAAATAAATAAAGTAGTCTATAATAAGCCTATAAGCATAAAAACTAGCAGTCTGTGGTTTTAATTATGATGCAACATTTAAAAGCCAAAAGATTCAGAGCCCAGACACGTGAACGATTCCTATTCAAGTCAATAAATGGGCCTGTGGAGGGTGCTTTTTAAACCAGGCCGACTATAAAAACACAGTACTGTTGGACAAAAATACAATGCCAAACCAAGCAACATGAATCACGCAGGCCTAAGTCCCTGAAACGATAAAAATATGTAGCCTAACAGCTGGAATAAAGAAAAACATGAACACATTAACAACACTCCGAGAATACTCCGCTTAAATTTAGCACTTTAGAATAGAATAGAATAGAATAGAATAGAATAGAATAGAATAGGCCTAAATCAGAATTTAAGATGCAGCAGATTAGTCTATACAAAACAAGACCCTAAATGAAAATTGCCAAAAGGAAAACGTACGCAAGACAACAAGCTCCTCTGAACAAATGAAATCAGCACGTCATCTGAAAATATCCTTATTTTCGAATGACCTATATTCTTCTTGATCTATTTTTTCTTACTAACAAAGCGTCTGTTTCATTGTTTCCTGGCCTCGCTCGTCCATTTTACTCGTGCATGTCCATGTGCATCTCCAGCTGCAATGATTTCACCAAATGAAATAGGCTGATATTTGGATTAGTGTTTAGACTATATTATTTTTTTATAAGGGCATTTCCTGATTTCAAAATGGTTTATTCCGTTTTACAGCACATTACAGTAGATACAGAGATTTCCACAGCAGCATACAGGCTATGAAAGATAACGCCCAAATTCAAGAAAATAAAAGACCCTAAACCTACAGTATAGCCTACCAACACCTGTTTAGCACACGTATCATACAGTTAGTAACAGAGATAAATAACGCCTTTGGGTGCCTACAGCTTTCATAGAGTACAAAATACAAATTTTCCCAGACAAGGAGTATATGCTACACAGGAACATTCTCATTGGACTAACAGTTGGCTACTGAACAGAAGAGGGCTATCTGTACATCCATCACTATATGGCCAGATGTTATATACAGTTTATTCATATTTATTACAGAGTTTAGACGCAACAGTGTGGAAACAGACGTCGCTCAGGCCCGCGCAGAGGCGAACACAGCAGTGGAAGAATGTACACTTTGGCCATGAACTGCAGCGCAACGCCCCGGTCCTGCCTTTTTACAGTCTTTAAATAGATAGATAGTTGGATAGATAGATAAATGGATAGGTAGATGGATGCTAGTCTTAGCTGTGGGGGTAAAAGCTGTAGTAGCCAATGTCCTTTGTGCAGGTTTTGTCGCACTCAGACTTGAGTGGGGACACTGTCTCTGGCACGGGGGTGGCAGAGGGGGAGATCCTCCGTCTCTTGGCCTGTTCAAAGATCCCAGAATCACTGGAGTCTATGGACTTAATGGAGGAGGGCGTCTCTATCCAGCTGGACTCAGAAATGTCTTTGGGTTTGGGCTCATCGGAAACTCCTATGGGAGATCTCTCCGTGGCCACTGAGTCCGCGCCTTCCTCGGACAGGTAGTTGACCCCTCTGCTCAGAGTATTCGCCGGCCAACAAGAGAAGACGGAGCCGGTCTTGTACTGCGGCGGAGTGCGTCCTCCCCATCCCGAAGGGTCCGCGTAATAACCCAGAGGCCTGTTGGAGCAGCCCGCGGTGGGCAGCGGGAGGGCCTTCACTCCGGCCGCGGCGTACGACAGCAAGGTGGCCGCGTTACCGGCAAAATCCGCCGCGTCGTATGCCGAGGCACCGAAGTCCAGTCGGTTATTGGCAGGGGTGACAAACCAGCGCTGCGGGGGGGTGGCAACAGGGGGCTCTTCGCTTTGCTGCGGGGACAGCAAGCTGTTGCCGAGTGGGACGCTGCGCTCCGTGCCAGGCCCGGCCCCCACGCCAGGGTGAAAACGAGATTTGGCATAAGTGCTGACAAACTGGTCCTGCAGGAAGGAGCTGGGCATGGCGTATCTCGCGCCCGGCACGATCTGTGAACGCGGAGAGTCACCCGGAGACGGAGTGAGGCGGTCGATGTCGCAGCCTGTGTACACCCTGCAAGGACAAACAAACAGTTCAGAGCGCACAAGTACAAAAGTTCAACCAAAAACTTTCACCTTCCGCACTGGACTCAGCTGTCCGGAGAAAGATCTACACAATGTTCCAATGGACATATAAATTATGAGCGTTTAACAGAATATGAACAGGGTCACTTTTACAAAGCCTAATTTTATTATGAGGAAAAAGTCAATATAAAATATTCAAATAAAATGATGTTAGTTCAATTTAATATAAAGCTGTGGCCATATAGCCTTTTAAAATGCGGGATGCTTTATTGCAAAATATAATTTAAAAAAAATCTTACGTGTCATAGTTGTCCCGAAATCCTTTGGCAAACGGGTTGTGGTCAATTTTTAGCTGTGTGATCTGTCAAAGACAATAAATGTGTTATTTGGCAGTGAAATGCATTACTGAAAAAGGTAAATAATGTGTAATATAAAGTTTTTATTTACTACAAATATCCTAGGCCTACACAAATGCTAAGTGAAAGTTACTGTGGTGCCCGTACGTCTGTGTTTTGGTACGCCGTCACAGCGATGAACTGCGTCTCCGTGAAGGTAAACGTCTGCACGCGCCCTGGCTGGCTCGTGTCCTCCGTGCCGTCCTCGTTCACTTCCACCACGTGCAGCCGCGGCTGGTACTTGTGCAGGGACTGGAGCACCACCATCTGCAGACACACGCACAAAACGCGTGTCACACCCCGTTTACAAAGAGACTACACGCAACCTGCTATTAGCTCATTACGCACGGATTTAACACACTCCACAGGCGCACCCGGCAGCACGCGGACACTTGGGGGGATAAAAAAAAAAAAGCTGCCCAGTAAACTTATTTGTTTTCATGTTCTGAAAAATAGCACTTTCTTAAAATTAATAATTTACTACAATGAATTGGTTTAAATATTGTTTTCCGTTTTTACGCACAACCAGTAACAAATAACACGAGTAAAAAGCGCATACAGTTTTGTTTAATATATCTATATAAACATTCTCCCACAATCGTAAATTCATCTTAATTTATAGCTAAAATAAAAATAGGCACAAAAGTATTTCTTTAAAAAAAAATCCATTTAGAACTCCAGTGATTAATCTGCTGGCATTTACGCAGATTATGCCCCGAGCCACAGGTGACTGGTAAGAAACTGCCCTAAAACAACACAAATGGACAAAGCATTATGAAAACAGGTTTTTTTTGTGGCGCATGTACCTGGCCTGTGTTGTTGGAAGCGCCTTTGTTATTGGTGAGCTTCAGTTTTCCAAAAGAGATTTCCTGACGCATCCAGTGAGCGCCGGTGTTTGGAGAGTCTGGGTGCATGTAAACCCTGTTTCCTGAAGGAAAATAAACAACTATTATTATACATATATACTGTATATATACATAATCTGTCTTTAAAAATTAAAAAGGCGAAATAATCAGTGTATTGTAAACAAGCTATAAAAATACAATAAATGCCACAAAGCCGCAAATTCCTACCGATAACGTTCGTATCCGCTTTCCCGCATGGAACCCACTTCCCCCCCTGAAAGCGCCAGTGATTTGGATCCGCCAGAATCACGTCCACAAAGATGTTGTAGTGAGCGGTCGGGTCCAGGCCGGAGATGTTAAAGCTCAGAAATGGAAACATTCGTCTGTGGGGGAAAAAATAAATACAAACGCACCTGTTAATGGATTTTACGGGCAATTAACAAACTACAATGTTTTAATAATAACCCCCAACTAAAATAAATAGCTAGATTAAATAAAACATTAGCCTTGATTTATCCAAACACTTAACAAAAAGACACGCTTTGCGCATTTGTTTCTTTCTTAGTACAAAAATGATACAATGATTTTATTCATTGATCTGGATAAATTCAAAGTGAATGTAGACTATCAGGTGCGGAGAAGGCGCGCACTCACCGGCCCTGCTTGGTGATGATCATCTCGGTCTGGTGCCTGTGGAACTTGAGCCACAGGGCCCTGTTGCACAGATAAACCTGGGCTTTGCCCGGCACGAGCCCCTGCGCGGAGGAGAACTGGTAGAAAGCGCCTCCCTGGTACGCGTGGCCGTACTGTTGCGCGTACGGGTATCCTGCGGCCGGGTAGCCCTGCGACAGGCTGTTGTAGGCTCCGTTGGTGATGACCGGGTGGTGGGCCATGTAGCGGCCGGGGCTGCCGATGGAGAACGCCGGAGGCGCGTGCTGACTGGCGTACGGGAACATGGCACTGGGGGCGGCGGAGACTGGCTGCGGCTGAGTAGGAGAAAAGATGCACCTTTCAGCCGCAGACCCATCGAAGTGAAGAGCAGGAGAGAGTTTGCCCCTCTGGACGTCCCCTGGCGCGTCCTTGGAGTCGGGGAAATTGTCTGCCTCTGACTGATTCGTCATCTCCCTGGAGTTTTTTTTCAGAGGTGAACTTCTCTCCAGGTTGTCACTCGCAGATAGAATAGGATGGTCCTGCAGCGGAAGCTCTGATCCATCCGAGCTCGGGAAGGCACTGCCCACATTCATCAATTTCTTGGAGAGACCACTCGCTGGTGACAAGCAATTCTCCACCTGCATGGCTCTATAAGAAGCCACTATTAGCTCAACCTATATCACCGCCTATCCCAGTCTAACGCAGGAAAACGCCTTGCTACGACTTGAAGAAGCGAAGGAAGCAAATTAGCCAATTGACACCCTCCTGCAATCAGGAAGCATTTTCTCTCCATCACTCTCCCCGCTTTAATGAAACAAGCCACGCCATTGGTTAACTCAAGGTTATAATTTAATTAGACAGCTCTTAATTAGCACAGTGCTGTGATCAAAGTGATTTGTTTGACGCGCTTATTTTTAAACCTCTTCTTAATTTTATTTGAACGCAAGGAAAAAATAAAAGAAAAAAAAAAGGAAAGAAGGACCTTTTGCGTTATTTACCTATTTATGCGCCATGAGTGCCAAAGGATGTCCGCAGCCGCAGCCAGGATATATTATTAACGCACCAGGAATGACAGTCCATGACAGGCAGTGCATCTGATGCCTTAAAATGTTTGTGATATAGCGTGAAATCATGGCGTCCCTCTGAAGATGTGTTTATCAGTCCCAAAGCTGATAAATATTTGATTTTGAACCATGGCACCGAGAGCAGGACACGTCTCACGAGCTATTCTTCCCATGCTGCAGACTGGGTTAAGACTTTCGAGGTTTGCAAAGACCAAAAAAAATGAAAATGAAAAATGAAAATGAAAAAAAATAATAATACATGACTAAAATACATAAATAACAGGGAATTATAAGAAACGACGGCTATCTAATGAAATGTCTGTGTCTTGCAGGTGCTGTATTCAAGGTTTCAGCTGTGCACACCTCTGCATTATGCTTTAACAAGGTTATTACCAAGTTAACACGCCGCACAGTTCACAGGTAAGACATCAGGAATAAAAGGCCTGTACAAAGCTGTTATTGAAATGAGAATGAAATTATGACAGCGTGTTTTACTTTAACACCTCCAAGATTATTGAACATTTTGGAGAAGAAATATTTATTTTAAGGCATCATAATGTGTAAATAATAAGTGTAGTTAAGGGAGTATTATGAGTAAAATTTCAAATGTACAAAATGGTTGTTAATAAAAAGTGGGCTGAAAAAGTCCAAGTAGAAGAATAGAATAGAATAGAATAGAATACCTTTTACTGTCACTATTCATATGTACAATTTACATGATCGTACTTAAAATGAGATTGAAAGCGTCTCACTTCAGTGCAGACATTTATATAGGATATTTACAAAAAAATAGTGTAAAAACATTAAAATAAATTAGTGCAAAGAAGAAAAAAAATAGTGCAAAACAAGTCCTCTAGAGCTGGTACTACACATTAGTTTTTAGGTCTAGTTTTAAATTATCCTAGGCCATTATTTATTTATTTATTATATTGTTCTGTTGCAGGTTACTTTTTCGTGCTGTTCTTGATCTGTGCGTTGCAACACTGGAATTTCCCCACTGTGAGACTAATAAAGGCATATCTTATCTTATATCTTATCTTATCTTAGTTACCAGGTTATTGCAAGTCTTGCTCAGATATTGCAGTAGGAGAGACACATACAGCATGTAAATATATATATATATATATATGTGTGTAAATAAATTTTCAAGTTTATTATTATGTAAGCATACAACGTATAACCTTACAAACCAAAAAAAACGTAGACCTACAGCATCTCACTGCAAAAAGCTTGTCCAAAATTTAAGAAATAAACACTTAAATCTATCAGAAATTAACTTAAAAGTAGTGAAATTATCTGTCCATGCAGCAAGATCATTTTACTTGACAGGTTATCTTAAAATAAGCTACCTCTAGAGTAGAATTAAGCTGTTTCTGAACTAGTAAGTAGATAATAAATCTGCAAACAAGATGAATAATATGATGATATAAGTTTTAAAATCTTGGCCAGACCAGAGAAATTTGCAGTGCGTACTGTTGCACATTTCCAACTTCTTCCAGTCTTTTCCGAGGTAGGTAGCCACTCCTGTCAAAGAAATATAGAGAGTTAATCTTTTTTTTTTTTTTTTTTTTTTTTTTTTGCATGGCATATCTCCATACAGCTCCTGCCTGCCTGGAAGCAACTGCCTGGTTCAGTTCTGTGTCTAATGAACAGCCACAGCCAGCTAACAAGAGGGGTCATTACAGAGGGGGATATATGGTCCAGCATCTATTTCTGTGAAGCATGCTCGGGCTTGCCTGTGAGCGGCCACTGCTCTCTCCTCTGCTCATTACAGGATTATGCTCCACTTCCACTGCCTGATCTTTAATAAGCGTTTGGCCCTGGTAAACCAATTGTTGAATGAGGCGAGCGGCGTCTCTCCAGGCGTCCCTAGTTCATCGCGGGATCGGAGGACGGTGCATCTCCTCTAGGTTTTGGGCTGGAGAGGAGAGTGGACATTAGACGAGGTGGAGGTGAGGAGGAGAAGAGAAGGGGATAGGAACGAAGGAAGGAGGGAAGGAGGGGGAGTTGAGTGTGCCATGTGCCATTGACCAAACCCTGTCCCACTGGGAGAGAGGAGGGAGAAAGAGGAAAGAGAGAGGTACAGAGGAGGAGGGGGTGAGGTTAGGCTAGACTCGACCCCCTGCTCTGATCCAAGCTTTTTTTTTTTCTTTTTTTTCGCTCTCTCTCTCCTGACCAGCTGAGATTACGCAGGGGCCTCCCATGATGAGCCTTGTTTAACCGGCCACGTGCTTGACACCTCGCCAAAAATGTCTTAATCAGTGACGGGTGCACAATGGATTAGCGGGATTGCACATTCAGCAGTTACAAAATGAGCCTGGCTATTCAGCGTACAGAGTCATTTAAATACACCACTACTACTACAGTACTACACACTGGGAAAAAAGCCAAAATTTAAGATATAAACACTTAAATCTATCAGAAAATGACTTAAAAGTAGTGAAATTATCTGTCCATGCAGCAAGATAATATTACTTGACAAGTTATCTTAAAATAAACTACCTCTACACTAGAATTAAAACAGTTTCTGAACTAGTAAGTCAGTAATAAATCTGATTAATAACCTGATAGGAGTTTTAAAATCTTGGCCAGAACAGAGAATCTGCAGTGCATAATTCAGGTACTGTTACTTATATGCTGCAAAAAACTAAAATCTACAGTTAAGATTACTTGAATTAAGAAGGTTTTGTCATGATCTCAGTACGTTTCACTTGACAAGTAAAATGATCTACCAATGCAACAAGACGTTTTTAACTTAAAATCTGAAAATGCATATGCTTTGTTCTTAAAATAGGAAACTAAATGTAATGTTGCTTGAATTAGGAAAGACATAAATACAGCTCTGGAAAAAAAATAAGAGACCACTGCAAAATGATCAGTTTTTCCAGATTTTAGGTATGTGTTTGGGGAAAAGGAACATTTTTGTTTGAGTCTATAAACTACTGACAATATTTCCCCCAAATTCCAAATAAAAATATTATCATTTGGAGCATTTATTTGCAGAAAATGACAAATGGTCAAAATAACAAAAAAGATACATGTTTTTAAACCTCAAACAATGCAAAGAAACAAGATCAAATTCACTTTAAAACAACATAATACTAATGTTTACACTTAAGAAGAGTTCAGAAATCAATATTTGGTGCATTAAGCCTTATTTTTAATCACAGCTTTCATGCGTCTTGGCATGCTCTCCACAAGTCTTTCACAATGTTCTTGGGTGACTTTATTCCACTCCTGGTGCAAGAACTGAAGTAGCTCAGCTTTGTGTTTGTGTTGGAATTCAACAGACGCTGGAATGGAATGGCTGTAATACATGTAGAGATGCTGATTTCAGAAAAAATGCAGTGGTCTCTTATTTTTTTCCACAGTTGTATTTCACGGGTAGATCATTTTACTTGTCGAGTTGAAACTACTCACATTTTTATATAACGCTTTTCCTCCTTTAAGCCACTCAAAGTGCTTTACAAAAAGAGATCACTCACTAATTCACACACACACAGCAGTGTTCTCAGACACTGGGGCGATGTGGGTTAAGAGTTTTGCCCAAGGACACAATGAAAACATTCATCTGCAGGAGCTGGAATCACACCGTCAATGGACGCTCAACCACTGATGTCTACCAACTGAGCTACTACTGAAATAAGCAATGTTCGTAATTTAAATCATTTTAACTTAGCTCGCCATTGCTTTTTGTCATAATTATTACTATATCAACTTATCGTTCTATATGTGAAAGCTAGAACAGCATATTTTGGGCTCTTTAGTTATCGTCTATACATTTTCTTTGCAATAATGGGAAGATTTTTGTTATTTTTCTTGTAATACGATAAGATTTGAGGTGTAGAGGGTTGAATAAGTAATCTCTATGGCTAGTTATCAGTTTATTGATATGATTCGGTCGACTTAAACATGGTTTACTGGGATAATCCTGCTTTATTGTTATTGTGTCAGTGGCATATAGTTTCAGTATTATCATTTATCATAATATTTCTCGGTACCACCATATATCACGCTTCAGAATGTGTTATTGTGACAGGCACAGTTACTTATTGTGTACGTTTTATTAGAAAATAGTAATACACTATTTTGGGTTACATTTTTTTATAATCTAACCTTAAAATAACTTTAACTTTCTTATATTCAGAAGTTTTGTGGTTTATAAGGTATTTCAAATTTATGTTTTTGGCATTATCAATGATCAATTCATATGGATACAACAATTAGGGAGATCTTTTGTAATGGTACAAATGTGAGTCAATAAAAAATAGTAATATGACAGACATTTTCCATTGTTTATTGATAATTTACACCTGAAGCTGGAACCATTTTGTATTGGCTATAATAAACTTAATCATTATCGTAATTAACTATGAAGCAAAGCCGAATTCTAAGCCAAAAGCCAAATTATTACACTACATATTTAACCAGTAAAACGTAATCTTTATTTTTCCCTTTTTATAGAACAACCCCAACTTAAATGCACACACTCTCCACGAATCACACACGGCAAAAAGCTATACCTAGGTAAGTTAAAATGACTTAAATTAAGAATATTTTAATTTATTTGAGTAGATTCAACGTGTGTTTTTCTTAATTCAAGCAACATTCGATTTTGTTTCTTATTTTAAGTGCAAAGAGTTGTTGTTTTTTATTTTAAGATTAGTATTTTCATATTTTAACTACCACTGGTAGATAATTTTACTTGTGAAGTGAAACGTACTCAAAACACGACATAACTTTCTAAATTCAAGTGGCTCTGTTTGAGTTTTTGCAGCGCACGGCCACCTTTTTTTTTATTGTTGTGCCAGTGGAATCTGCACACCACCTGGGTCTAATCTAATCAATGTGAATGACAAGGAGAGAAAAAGCCTGAAAGTGAGCACCAGCTTAGGGACTCTGCCTAATGCCCAGCTCTGTCACTTCAATGATATGATCAGCGCACACAAAATGACAACAAAATTATAGCCAGCAAGGATACGGGGACATCGCGACCAGCTCCAGTCAGGTGAAATTCCTCTTTTCGACTCGGAGATGGCGTGTCTTGTGTCGGATGGGTAAACATTTCCTTGTCAGGCCAGTAATAAGGAATGAGGCGGCTAAGAGGAGAGAGAGAGCCAAGGTTATTTGGGATTCATGACAGGTATAGTGGCTTATATTACAGTGGCCCTGAAAATTTCATGGGAACGCATTTAAGACAGCCCCTAACTTATTTATATGTTGTTTGCCACATGTCACATTGCAATATCCATCACTGCATCAAAATAAAACTATACTGGGCTGCTTATTATTAGTGTGGGGGAATTTCGGGGCGAATTTTACGTATTCTGATTTGGTTTGAGATGTACAGCTCTGGAAAAAAAATAAGAGACCACTGCATTTTTTTCTGAAATCAGCATCTCTACATGTATTACAGCCATTCCATTTCAGCGTCTGTTGAATTCCAACACAAACACAAAGCTGAGCTACTTCAGTTCTTGCATCAGGAGTGGAATAAAGTCACCCAAGAACAATGTCAAAGACTTGTGGAGAGCATGCCAAGACGCATGAAAGCTGTGATTAAAAATAAGGGTTATCGCACCAAATATTGATTTATGAACTCTTCTTAAGTGTAAACATTAGTATTATGTTGTTTTAAAATGAATTTGATCTTGTTTCTTTGCATTGTTTGAGGTCTGAAAACATGTATCTTTTTTGTTATTTTGACCATTTGTCATTTTCTGCAAATAAATGCTCTAAAAGATAATATTTTTATTTGGAATTTGGGGGAAATGTTGTCAGAAGTTTATAGACTCAAACAAAAATGTTCCTTTTGCCCAAACACATACCTATAAGTATAGTAAAATCAGAAAAACTGATAACTGTGGTCTCTTTTTTTTTTTTTTTCCAGAGATCTATATTTCAAATACAGTACACATTTTTAACCCATCCTGAAACATCAATATTTAAGAAAAGACTGAAATATGCTAACAAATATAGGCTATATAGAAAATGAATGAATACAATATAAACTAATATAAGAATCCTTAAAAAGTATTTCAGAACATGTCTGTAGAGGTCTAAACTTGGGAAAATCAGATATTCATCAATACTAAAATCAGTAAAGAAAGTAGAAACTCATTTAAGCAAGTATCAATACTGACAAAAAATAATAATAATACATAATTGGATCAAATTTGACATTTGCTGAACAGTTTCATCTTGAGTTTTAGACCACAAATGCTATTATTTTTGTGTTGAAAATTACTATAATGTCAAGGGCTTTTAAAATGGTCATTTGCGTATTAAAATCTGTATCGCATTTTGAGTTTATTCTTTGTATCAATATTGTGATTGAAATTTTAGTATCACAACAACACTAGTCTAAACTACAGGGTTAGTAACTCCTGTTTTTAAGACAATATTCTGTTACCTAAATACAGTAAGTGCAGCTTTTGCAACACTCCAAACTGCAATTGTGTTTCCATTGATAAGATAAGATAAGATAAGATAAGACTTTATTGATCTCACACAGGAGAAATTTACTCGCCACAGTAGCTCCAGGACAATTGGACAGGAGGGAAAAAAGTGCATGCAGGCAGGGAGGGGATAAAGTAAGTAATAAATAGTGCAAATAGTAATATGTAATAATAATGGAAAATAGTAATAATGATAATAGTAACAACAAGCATCAACATGAAAAGGAGGATATTGCACGTCTGGCCTATATGTTAGAATTATACAGTCTGATGGCGGTGGGGATGAAGGATCTGCGGTAGCGCTCCTTCTTGCACTGGGGGTGCCTCAGTCGGCTGCTAAAGGAGCTGCTCAGCTCCTCTACAGTCCGGTGCAGAGGGTGAGAGGTGTCGTCCTTAATGGACATGAATTTGGCCAGTACCCTCCTCTCAGCCACCTCCTCTACACGGTCCAGAGGGCAGCCCAGGACAGAGCTGGCCCTCTTAACCAGCTTATTCAGTCTTTTTCTGTCCCGTTCTGTGCTGCTCGGGGCCCAGCAGACGACAGCATAGAGGAGAGCAGAGGCCACCACAGAGTCATAGAAAGTCTTGAGCAGAGGCCTGCTCACTCCAAAGGACCTCAGTCTCCTCAGGAGGTGGAGGCGACTTTGGCCCTTCTTGTACAGGGCGTCGGTGTTATGGGACCAGTCCAGTTTATTGTTGAGGTGAACACCCAGGTACTTGAAACTGTCCACAGTTTCAAGTAAACTACACAATAAACTACACAGTAAACTACACAATAAACTACACAATAAACTACACAATAAACTACACAATCTTTCTCCATTGTGTTGTCACGTGGCTGTGCTCCACTGTGTTTTTAAACTCCATACACCTTCGCTGAAATCATTTGGATGATTTCAGCCCTGGAATCTCCAATCTCTACTGAACAAAAGGTCAAAAGTAGCTGTTAAGTTGAAAACTACCGCTTCATGACATCACAAGGGGGAAGAGAGTATTTTGAGCTTTGGAGGGGTAGACAGACTAATAATAAAATATTACTCAAACATGTGCAAACAAAACACAACTCCAGGTCTGTTTTTGAGGAGGTAACACCATTATAACATGATATAAAGCTCACAAGAGTCAATTTTGTGTAACATAGGACCTTTAAGACAATATTCCATTACCTAAACATGTTTAGCCTTTACAACTCCCCAAATTACAACTTCAATTCCTTTGATATTTTCTGTCACAGTACAATATTCGTCTTGTGACTGTGGTTGTAACTTTGAACCGAGGTCTGTCTGCTTTTGTTATTGTTCACCTACAGATCCAGATTTGCAATTCATGTTTACATACTTGGAGTTATGTTTTGTTTCATTCACACACGATTGAGTAATCCTTTATTATTAGTCTGTTTACATCTCCAAAGCTCAGAATGCTCTGTTCCACCTTGTGATGTCATCATGTAATACAGGACGTGCTGCACTGTGTTTTGAAACTCTTTAATGATTCACTAGAATCATTTGAATCATTTGGATCATTTCACCTCTGCACTTGCCAATCTCTACTGAACAAAAAGGAAAAAGGTAGTTGTTAAACTGAAAACTACCATTTCATGACATCACAATTTGCATCAATCAATCAATCAATCAAACATTATTTATAACGCGCTTTTCATACAAAAAAAAGTAACACAAAGCGCCTTACAGTGATTAAAAACAATCCCACATTTCCTTCCACCCACCCAACCAGCCCCACAGCTGCACACACACATGCTAAAATACTAAGATACATGCTACTACTACTACTACTACTACTACTACTACTACTACTACTACTACTACCACTACTACTACCGCTGATACTACCACCACCACTATAGCTATCCCTAAATTTAATACTATCACTGCATCGCAAGTATGACTACTATATACTGCTATATGCTAATACTGCTAACGAGTATAATTTCTACCTTACCACCACTAATAATGATAATTACTACCACACTAGAACTGCATACTATTGATAGTAATGGTACAATATACCTAAAATCAATCAATCAGTCAATCAAAACTTTGTTTATAGAGCACTAATCATACAATAATAATAGTAATAATAATACATTTTATTTATAAAGCGCTTTTCAAGACACTCAAAGACGCTGTACAGAAGGTAAAATCAGTAATAAAATAAGTAATAAAACAATAGACAATCAGACAAACATTAAACATTAAGAAACATTGAAAGCAGTTTTAAAAAGGTGAGTCTTGAGCAGTTTTTTGAAGGTGGGGAGGTCAGAGCAGTCACGGATAGGTCGTGGGAGTGAGTTCCAGAGGGTGGGGGCAGCAATGGAGAAGGCTCTGTCACCCCAGGTTCGGGGGTGATTTACAGTGATTAAAAACAACCCACATTTCCTTCCACCCACCCAACCAGACCCCCACAGCCGCTCGACACCACACAACCAAACAACCCAAACAGCAGCACATGCACACACACCTTTTTTTTTTTTTTTAATCAAAGGCCCAGCTAAGCAGGTGAGTCTTGAGCCCACTCTTAAAAACATGAATGTTCTCTGCAGCCCTGATCAGAGCATTTTGAGCTTTGGACATATAAACAGACTAATAATGCAGCTTTACTCAAACATGTACAAATAAAACACAACTCCAGGTCTGTTTTTGAGGAGGTAACACCATTATAACACAGTATAAAGCTCACAAGAGTCAATTTTGTGTAATATAATACCTTTAAGACAATATTCCATTACCTAAACATGTTCAGTCTTTACAACTCTCCAAATTACAATTTTGATTCCTTTGCTATAAACATCACAATCCTACCTCTAAACCACCAAATCTGTATTTATACGAGGTTGCTAATTAAACCGTCTGACCGGTGTGACGCTTCCACGGCCCCTGCGGTGATGCGTTCTGTGTCATAGGGAGTCAAGGTGTGGTGACGGGGGGGACAGCTGGGGGTTGAGTTGAGGGGCTGGACAGTTGTGGCTTTTAGGGGCCTTATTAGAGCCGAGGAGGAGAGAGGAGAGTGAGGCACGCGTCGCCGGCTCCACCTGCTCATTATGGTATGTCCTAGCCAAGGCTCGCCACCGCAAAGCCACTCACAGCAAATTAACCCCAGGACAGGTGATCAACAGTCACGAAAGCAGGGGAAGTGTGGTTTAGGAGATGGACCCAGGTATACCTATTAGTCTGCCCCTTATAGAAAACACGTATTCTATACTTTTATCGCTAATTGGTTCAGTGATTTAACTAGCTATTATGATTTATGTTCACAACTCACCCTTATGTAACAGATAATACTCCCTACAACTGTACAACGAATAACTTACGCCCTGTCAATCAGCACATTATTGCACTGCCGTTCTTGTCTCCTGTATACAGCTGTGATTTTATATTTTTGTTTTATATTTTATTATTGATTTGGTTTGATGTATATTTCAAATTCAGAATTCAGTTCACAGTACATATTTTAAAGATCCCACGACATGGTACTTCTTGATGCTTTTATATGGCTCCTTAATGGTTCCCCTAATACTGTAAATGAATCCTTCTTCAAAATCAAGCCTCAGTGCATGAGATATGACTCTGAGTGTCTTCATGAGGCTAAATATGTCTCTGAAACACTTTATTCTGGGCGTTGTTGCTTGAATGCAAATGAGGAGGACAGAGACAGGCCAGTGCAGCAGGTGGGGGTGTGGCCAAATACACTGCTGTTTCCTGGATTAGCGGTGCGCTGTGCGCTGGCCCCACTTCCGTGTTTAAGCGCGGAGGAAGATATGAGACGATTTCCATTTAAAAAAAACAAATTTCCACAGAAAATAAAATTAAACCACTGCTGTTTCAGAGGTTCGGAGGCTCGGATAAAGGACATCCGAACCTGGAAACACTCTCACGTGTCTCCAGGCAAATAAAAAACATCAACATCAAAAAGCATCTCGCATTTCGTAGCTCGTTTGCGGTTCAAATTCTCTGGGCGTGATTTCCAGAGACAGGGTGGACATCCAGAAGGGGGGGTGGAAACCTTTCCCTGAGTGTGACGTCAGAAATTTCCCTTTTTCAGAATCACCCGTTTAGGCTGTCTTTTTTTCAAACGCGGAAAAGGATCGCAAATGCTCAGTTTACACATTTCGCAACTTTTAGCCATGGGGGGGGGGGCCTAAACAGGGTAGGGGAGCTCACATTAGCGTTCAAAAACCTCAGAAAGTGGGACCATTAACCCATCCTAAAGCATTAATATTTAAGAAAAGACTGAAATATGCTAACAAATATAGGCTATATAGGAACGGTTAAATGAATACAATATAAAGTAATATAAGAATCATAAAAAAGTATTGCAGAACGTGTTTGTAGAGGTCTAAACTTGGGAAAATCAGCTATTAATCGATACTAAAACTAGTAAAGAAACTACAAACTTATTTAAGCAAGTATCAACACTGACAAAAAACAATAATAATACATCATTTTATATTTTTATTTTATATTTTATTACTTATTTTTTTCTATTTTGACTTATACATACATGTTTATTTTTATAATTATGTCTCATTTGACACCGGTCTCTTGATTGTGATATCCAAATAATTTCCCTTGTGGATCAATAACGTTTGTCTAAGTCTAAGTCTAATATCATTAAATTGATGAAAAAGATTTTAATTTTGTAAGTTTTAAAGGTCCCATATTACACAAAATTGACTCTTGAGTTTTAAGTCATAGAATGTTACATTATCAAAAACATACCTGGAGATGTGTTTTGTTTGAGTGATCTTTTATTATCAGTCTGTCTACATCCCCAAAGCTCAAAATGCTCTGTTCCACCTTGTGATGTCATGACGTGGTAGTTTTCAAGTTAACAGCTACCTTTGACCTTTTAGTTCAGTAGAGATTGGCAATTCCAGGGCTGAAAATGTCCAAATGAGTCTAGTGAAGGTGTATGGAGTTTAAAAACACAGTGGAGCACTTCCTGTCTTACCAGATGACATCACAATGTGGAACAGAATGTTTTCAGTTTGAGCACAGCCTAAATATGCACTGTTTGTGTGTTAAACATGTGTGAATGAAACAAAACACAGCTCCAGGTTTGTTTTTGTTGAAGAAACAACGAAATAAACCCGTTAATAAACACAGAGATATCAGCGTTTCTTGTGTATTTGCCACCTGCTTGTCTCCATAGAGATGTTATTGCTTTTCTTGAAATGTTTCACAGTATGGCATTAAATTTATCTATCTTTATTTTTTCAATTACATAGTTTTATTTGTTAAAAAGAAATACTAGTATTATGACCTGTAAATTGCCTGTTGGTGTGTCTCGCTTGTTCCCATAGAGATAGGTAAGTTTAATGTCGTACTGTGAAACTTTTCAAGCAAAGCCATAATAATAAACAATGTCAAGTTCACCTATAGGTACGTTAAATGCCGTACTGTGGAATATTCTAGGCAAAGCAATAACCGGAAAGTTACGTAGTGCTGCTTTAAAGGTGAACTGTATACCTTCTCTTGGGGAGGGTACACTGCATGCTAGTCTCCATGTACTTTGCTGTTCAGCCTGGAATGTTTCACAGGACGGCATTAAACTTGTCTATCTCCATGGAGACAAGCAGGCCAAGGTACAGATCAGTTCAGTGGAGAGTGGGGCTGGCTCACATAAGAATGCATGTTCTTAACCGTAGAGCACTATCGCTGGGTGATTTTCAATATGTTGCATTTTTGAGTGTCATGGGTCCCTGGGGAGCTTCACCATTGTTTTTGACATCTTTGAAGGTGTAGGTGTTTCCCTACCCCAAAGCCCACTTTTTCCTATAGGGTTTCGGGTGATTTTCACCCGGCAAAAGTTGAAAGAGGAATGTAAGAATGTAATGAATTTAATGTAAGAGGATGTAAGGAATAGGTAAGTAAGAGTGGTCCTGGAATGTGTATCTATCCTTATTTAGTGCAGTGGTTATGAATAAATATCACAAAGTGGTGATTTCAAAGGGAATTCTTATGGTGAAAACAATATTTTAGTTAACTGGTCATTTTTACCCACTGAAAAAATACTATTTTTTGTTCCTCTCTCCTGCAACTGTTTGTGTGTCGAGGAGTCTGTGCTTCACCAGGGAAGTCTCACATGTCCCAGGAATGGGTGGACCAAACACCAAGTTTCCAGTATCTTTTTTATTTATTTATTTATTTTTTGAAAGGAATTTTTTGTTCTCAAATTCCTAATTTGTCAATAATTTTGGAGCATGTTTTTAGGGTCTTCCTATGTTTTTTTTTCCATTTTGTTACACATATCGCAGTTGAAAATAAAAGAAAACCACTGTAATTTATCATGTGTTGTCATATTTTGATCTATTTTTCATGACAAGTACTTTTTGTTGTGTATATTCATTCATTTTCTTCCGCTTTTCCATTTTCTGGGTCGCGGGGGCAGCAGTCCAAGCAGTGTTCTGCTGCCCAGAACACAATGCACCAGCCGTTGTGTATATTATATCGGGTAAAATGTGATGGTGTTACTTTTCATAGCGAAAGAGTTCTAGGGCTAAAGGGATTTCTGAACAATAAAATCACCTTTAATGAAACAAAGGCTGAATAGACATAATGCCATACTGTGGAACATACCAAACAAAGCAATTAACATCTCCCTGAAGAAAAAAACATGCGGCGTGCCTCCACCAGAAAAGTCACACAATGCACCTTTAGGAAGAAACAGATATTGCAATAAAATAATAGCATCTAAACTGCGAATGAAGAAAATTAATCAAACTAAGAATGCATACAGATGAATAAAAATAATGCATTAGAGAAACAAGCTAACTGCATGAAAAAAATAGTCGTTAACAAAGGTGCGAAGTAAACCAAGCTTTAATAATCAATGCAGGATTTGCAGTCTAAAACTCTTTAAACACATTAGATAAATACAACACTGGAAAAGTAGTTACAAAGCATAACACCTACAAAAGTGAAAGTGGCGACTGCGTTTTTTGTTTTTTTTTTAATCACAGGTTGTCTAAGTATGTTACATTAAATAAAACCGGAGAATAACATTTTTACTGCATAACCTAAAGAAATTCTTGTTAATATGGTGTTAAACTGCCTTTATGATAATCAATACATGGAACTGAAAGTTTTAGTGGAAAATGCAGATTATTAAGTGCTAAAGAAAGAGCAAAGTTTAAATATTACTTAATTTACATTTGCAGATATTGTTATTCTATATTTCTATTCCTATTCTATTTCTATTAAAATCCTGTGTTTTGTGACCTCATGTCCACAGTTGATTATGTATGTTTTTCAGCTTATTCTAGGTATTTTTGAGCTATAAAATCACCTGTAATTGAATAAATGTATGGTAGAGCTGTTTAATGCAATGACATATCCATAGAAACAAGCAATTGAAGGTTCCTCCACCAGAAAAGTTACTTACATTTCAAATTATTTCAAAATCACAGACTATGAAAATGTATAACCGTACCAGCAAAGTGGTGTCTAATCCAAAATATAAAAACGTAAAATTGTCAATATTGATAAAAAGGAATATTATTATTTAAATTTCGATATGTCCAACAGAAATGTGCTGAACCGTGTCTTGAAATGTAGTACTTTGGGTATAAGTATCAGAAAAATGTGAAATTACTGTAAAACTTCCCAAAATAGCAAATAAATCACAATTTATACCCCTTCTGGAGCTTTAAAACATTCACATATTCCAGTTTCATTTTAAACGTGCACTATGTAACTTCTTTTTTCTATGGATATGTCATTGGTCTGCTTCAAATGTTCCACAATATGACATTAAACAGACTTTATTATTATTATTATTGGTTTTATAGTTCAAAAATACCTCGAAAACAGACATTCTGACTCTGAGCAGGGTCGCCTTTCCACAGATCTGACCTATAACATGGCCTGGTTTACTTTCCGTGATAATAGAAAGGCCATACTGTGAAATATTTCAGACAAAGCAATAATGTCTACGGACAAAAACATTTGAAGGACCATCCACCAGAAAAGTTACACACCTTTAATCAACTCTTTATGCCTTTTTTTTTTTTTTTTTTAAAGGTCCCATGACATGGTACTTCTTGATGTTTTTATATGGCTCTTTAATGGTTCCCTAATACTGTAAATGAATCCTTCTTCAAAATCAACACTCACTGCATGAGATATGACTCTGACAGTCTTCATGAGGCTAGATATGTGTCTAAAATGCTTTATTCTGAGTGTTGCTGCTTCAGTGCAAATGAGAAGGACAGAGAGATTGGCTAAGGAGCGGGGGGGGGGCGGGTTTCCCCCGCTGGAAGCGCAGCTCTGCTCCGCTGTCTGCTCCCTTCCGTGTTTAACACAGGAAGACAGATGGGAGACTTTGCAATGAAAAAAAGCATATTTACACAGAAAATAAAATTAAACCACTGGTATTTCAGAGGTCCAGAGGGTCGGGTAAGGGACTTGCGAGCCTAGAAACACTCGGACGTGCCTCCAGGCAAATAAAAAAACACATTTCGCATTGCGTAGCGCAGTCACAGTCCAAACTCTATGGGCGGGATATACAGGGACGCTGAGCGGAGACAGAGGGAGGGGCTGGAGCTGCATTTGCCGATCTGACGTCAAAAAGGTGCCTTGTCCGAACTCGCCCGTTTCAACACTGGTTTTGTGTAACGCAGAAAAGGACCGCAAATGGGGGGGGGGGCTCACATTAACATTCAAAAACCTCAGAAAGTGAAAATTTCATGCCATGGGACCTTTAACTATACAGCTCTGGAAAAAAATAAGTGACCACTTCAAAATTATCAGTTTTTCTGATTCTATTACTTATAGGTATGTGTTTGGGCAAAAGGAACATTTTTGTTTGAGTCTATAAACTACTGACAACATTTGCCCTATATTCCAAATAAAAAAGCATTTATTTGCAGAAAATGACAAAAAAAGATACATTTTCAGAGCTCAAACAATGCAAAGAAATAAGATCAAATTTATTTTAAAACAACATAATACTAATGTTTACACTTAAGAAGAGTTCAGAAATCAATATTTGGTGCATTAAGCCTTATTTTTAATCACAGCTTTCATGCGTCTTGGCATGCTCTCCACAAGTCTTTCACATTGTTCTTGGGTGACTTTATTCCACTCCTGGTGCAAGAACTGAAGTAGCTCAGCTTTGTGTTTGTGTTGGAATTCAACAGACGCTGGAATGGAATGGCTGTAATACATGTAGAGATGCTGATTTCAGGAAAAAATGCAATGGTCTCTTATTTTTTCCAGAGCTGTCCATTCAAATTTTCCATATATTCAAAACAATATTATTATCAGAATATTATCAGTACTTGGCCCCTCTAAAAATAGTTGCACACCTCACTTATACTGTTACTGGAAATTCCAATCTGCAATCTTCTACATACCTATTACTACTTTTATTGTAACACGCTCAGTGTAACCCCCTCAGTGCAAGAAGGAGCGCTACCGCAGATCCTTCATCCCCACGACTATTAGATAAGATATAGTCCAAACATGCAATTTTTCTACCTTTTCTTATTTTTACTTATTTTATTATTATGACTTATCTTGTCTGTATGCACTTTTTGGTTCTAATTTTCTTTTGCACAAAACTGCCTGGAGCTAATGTAAGTGAATTTCTCCTGTGTGAGATCAATAAAGTCTTATATTATCTTAAGAATCCTCAGTATTCTTCCACATGTTTACAAATATAAAGACAAAAGTTATTTTTATAGCTCCTGTCAGTTGGTTCTACATCATAGCACAGTGACAGCCCGGTAATTAGCATTCTCTTATAGAGTAGTTATGAGAGTACATTATCCTTAGGGCAACACACAGTACTTGTTTATGGCAAAACTACTGTAGAAACATCCAGGCACGTAATTACTGCACGTTGGCTGTGGTGTGAAATTTGTCTCGTACCTTTTGTGTAAGAGTGAAATGTCCTCGTGGTGCGTCCCAGAGAGGATCGCCTTATTGTGGGTTATTTAGGTTAGCAAAACACTGGGAGAATTTAATGTTATAGAGAACGTTAAAGGTGCGCTGTTTAACTTTTGTGACGGAGGGTCCGTCAAATGCTTTTCTCCATGGAGATGTTGTTTTGTCTGGAATGTTTCACAGTATGGAAATAAGTCTTTTTATATTTATGGAGAGCAAACCAGATCAAGGCTACGTCCACACGACAACGTTCCTGGATTTTTTTTATGCGGGTTGAAAAAAATTTGCATCCACACACATGTCAGATCAGTAAATATTCGCATCCAGACGAAAACGGAGCACTGAGTGAAAACGATGTAATACATACGCCACACCGATATGTGGCGCTGTAAACAGGAAACAGCCAGAGCCACCGGAAACACAATACTACAAAGAGTGCATGCGCATAAAGTCCTTTCTCTTCCGCAAACAAGCATCGCGACATCATCGTTTTCCAAAAGCTGCGTTTTCATCCACATGACAACGTGACCTCGGCGTTCTCAGATTTCTCCACTCTGGAACCTGGTTTCAAAAAACACCGTTTTCGCTCACCCCAAAACGCCAGCGCCGTTTGGAAGAAAGGCTAAAACAAACACAAACTTCTCCGTTTCCACCAAAAAAACTTTGTTGGTGGATGGGCCCCAAGTTACAGGTCAGATCTGTGGAGACGCAACCCCGCTCACAGTCAGAATGCCTGTTTTTCGAGGTATTTTTGAGGTAATAAAACCAATTATAATAATAATAAAGTCTGTTTAATGTCATATTGTGGAACATTTGAAGCATAGCAATGACATATCCATAGAAAAAAGAAGTTACATAGTGCATGTTTAAAATGAAACTGGAATATGTGAATGTTTTAAACCTCCAGAAGGGGTATAAAGTGTGATTTATTCGTTATTTTGGGAAGTTTTACAGTAATTTCACATTTTTCCTGATACTTATACCCGAAGTACTACATTACAAGACATGGTTCAGCACATTTCTGTTGGACATAATATCATCTACATACAGTATCTTAGTTTAAATAATAATAAATGTCTGTTTTTGTCAGTATTTTTGCGCTATATAAAACCACTTGTAATTGAATAAATGTAAGGTAGAGCTAAAGTCATACTGTGGAATATTCCAAGCAGAGCAATGACATAACCATAAAAACAAGCAAGGTGTCGGACCCTCCACCAGATAAGTTCCACAATGCACCTTTAAAAACATGAATTCTTACGATACACAGGCTTGCCTCTCCATAGATCTGACCATTAACCTGTCTCCATTGTGATTACCAAGTTTATTTCCATACTGTGGAATAATCAGAACAAAATGGTAACATCTCCATGGAGACAAGCAGGTGAAGAAACCTCTACCAAAAAAAGTTACACAATGCACCTTTAAATTTTAGTATTTAAATATTTTCTATTATTTATATTCAGATATGTAGACGATATTATGTCAGTTCAACAGAAATGTGCTAAGCCTCGTCTTCAAATATTGTACTCCAGGTTTAAGTACCAGAAAATTTTGAAATTGCTGTGAAACTTCCAAAAACTAAATCACACTATAAATCTTTTTCGAAGCTTTAAAACATTAACATTTTCCATTTTCATTTTTAATCAAGTCATTTTGCAACATGTTTTTATCGTAAACAATATAACTAATGCAGAAACATCCAGGAACATCAAGTTAATATAGTGGGAATACAGATTTTTGTTGTATACAATGAGTTCTGGAGTCTAGTCACTTATAAAAATAATCAGTTTCAACATGTATGAATTTATTTTTGGGATATTTCATGACAAAGCACAAAAACTCTCTTTCTAGAATCTGAAAACTACCAGATGCCAGTTTTTCCTATTCAACATCAGCTTAGGGCCTGACCAAAACTAAACAACAAAATCATGGGGATGGTCTCCGGGTCAAATATAGAAACAACTTCTCCTGTGCGAGATCAATAAAAGTCAATCTTCCAATCCTTAACCACTGTAAGGCGCTTTGTGCTACAATTTTGTATGAAAAGCGCTTTATAAATATTGTTTGATTGATTGATTAATTACATTGTACTTTTCTATGAAATATCAGAAAGGTAAATTCTCAAATACGGTACATTTCACATATAAGGAAACTTTTTTTTTCTGATACTTTAAACATAATTTCAACTAAATAAAGATGTTTATTTAGTTATTTGTGTGTACAGTACATAAGAGGACTGTTGCTAGGTAAAAGTTATAGAATTCCCAAATGTGATGTTACAATTTCTAAACAGGAAGTCAAATTTTAAAAGTCCAAATTAAGAAAACAAGTGAATGTTAAGAAGAAATTTGGTAAGGAAAGTTGACAATTTTTTCTGATACTTTAAACATAATTTCAACTAAATAAAGTTTTCTTGTATTTGGATTTGTCAGATAATATTTTTTTTGTACATTAGAGGAGTGTTGCTAGGTAAAAATTATAGAATTCCCAAATGTGATGTCACAGTTTCCAAACAGGAAGTCAAATTTTAAAAGTCCAAATTAAGAAAACGAGTGAATGTTTTTTCACAAATCTTAAATTTTATGATCTCACCGGTGTTTTAGCAAAACACAATCTGACATACGCACGTTAAGCAGAGACGGGAAGAACACTTTGATACTGTTTTTAGTTACAGAACACTGAATACCTGAATAAAAATGTATTTTATAACATATTCTGATACATGGTCCGGTCAGAGTACTGTATTCTGAATACTTTCATGCATAAATTATTGTGTAAAAACGCAATATAGAATTAAAAACACCTAAAATTTGGTTTCACCATTTGTGATGCATTTCCTATTACTAATTGCAGATGGAAAAACTAAATATACATGCCATAAGAGCTCTGTTTTCTATTTTTCCTATTAATTACATTGTATTTTGCTGTGAAATATCAGAAAGGTAAACTCCTGATCATTTCTACAGACCCAAGACCAAGTTATACTGTATTAGAATAAAAACCTGCAGTTGGACAGTACTGAATTCAGCTGCCCCATCTGTATTAAATAATATTTCCCATAGAAAGCCGCGGTATCTTCTGAAACTCAGCGACTGGGGTTAGCAAAACACCGGGACAATATAATGTCAAAGTTAGTGCAAGGGCTAACTTCTTTTATCGCCCACTTCTTGCCTGTTATCAGCTGTTTGGTGCGTCACTAGTCTCTTTAAATTTTAAACAGGCTTGTGTGACCCGGCGGAGTGGGCTGTATATGTGACCATTTTGTTATTTCTGCTGCCATGCACAGTCAGTCGTCTCCCGGTGAGGATTGGAGCGGCTCCTGTCCCCGTCGAGCTCAGAGCATGAAAAATTTACACGGGAAAGACTTTTTAAGGCACTTCCCTGAAAATCAAACTGACTTATGCCAAATGGATCAGTGGAACGCCGTGATTGTGAGGTTCTGCTGTTGCTGCGCCCTGAAATTATTTATAAAAATGCCACTTCCATTTTAAAGGTGCACTGTGTAACTTTCAGTGGTGTAGGGATTGCTGCTTGCTTGTCACCATGGAGATCATCACTGCTTTTCCTTTTTTCCCTCACGACCTCTTGTATACAGCTGAAATGTATTTGCATTACTGTATTTCTTTTTTTTTTGTACTTGTAACTATACATTTATATAATTATGCCTTTTTGACACCAGTTTCTTACTAGTCTCTTACTTTTTGCTTCTTATTTTGAATTTATTATTACCATTTACATCTTTGCTAATTGTTATTATAATATATTATGATGTGTACGGAAGCCGACAGAGGCCATGTTCATAATGATTATTTTCTACCTTAATGACGAGAAAATTAACTCGAGATCTCAAGAAAATTACACAATTAATTTGTGATCTCGAGAAAACAAAACTGTTATTTCGAGATCCCGAGAAAACAAAGAGCTATTCTGTGATCTTGAGAAAACGACCTCAGCTGGATCACTGTATCTCCGTTGGTAAAGACGAAGCCGGGCGAGTCTTCTGCGGAGGTGCCGTGAACTAATCTTGAAATTAAGAAGTGACTTTATTGATCTCACACTGGAGAAATTCTTCTCTGCATTTAACCCATCCTGTTATTAGGAGCAGTGGGCAGCACATTACTGCACCCGGGGACCATCTCCATGATCTTCTTGCTTCAGTTTGGTCAGGACCTCAGCTGGAGGATTTTACCTATGGTGCATGTTTTGGGTTGATGGGGGAAACCGGAGTGCCCAGACACGGGGAGAACATGCAAACTCCACACAGAAAGTGTGGAGTTTGCATGTTCTCCCCGTGTTCTATCCCGAATTAAAAGATGTAATGCAATCTCCCCCTGTGTCAACCCCTGATCAAAATATTGCCTAATCAGCTGATCGATTATTATAACAGACATTCTAATGACCAAAAACGCATCTACAGTGGTCCCTCGCTCTATCACGGTTCACTGTTCGCGGCCTCGCTGTTTTGCGGATTTTTTTTTTTTTTTTTTAATAGTGTAACTTTTTTTTATAATGTAACATTGTGTTCTGCGTCCTGATTGGCTAAGAGACTGTAGACCTTTACCGATTGATAGATGGGGGATGCAGGAAGGACCGGGACTAGACCAGGACTAAACATGGACTAAACCAGGTCTAGACCAGAACTAAACCAGGTCTAGACCAGGTCTAAACCAGGTCTAAACCAGGTCTAAACCTGGACTGGTCCTGGACTAAACCGGGACTAGACCAGGTCTAAACCAGGATTAAATTACCCCGTGTGGCTCTTTGCTGGTTTCGTGCGGCTCTTGCGTTCGTTTGTGCGTGTTCGGTTTGTGGCTGCGAGGACGCGGTCCCGAGGGGGAGGCACCACAATGAGGGGTGCACATGTCGCGTCCCAGGACGTGGTAGTGCCGTTGGATGAGCCGTTGGTGCTTCCTGCGGATCCAGTGACTCATGTCTCTGCACTCCTCGCGCGTCCGGCGGGGCTCCCGGCGGAGCCCCCACACTTTACTATTAAATTATTAATGTATAATAATTGTAAAATATAAAGTTGTCCTACTTTGCGGATTTCACTCATTACAGGTTATTTCTGAAACCTAACCCCCGCGATAACCAAGGGACCACTGTATTCAGAATGAGAAATAGCCCCGAAGTCAGCCTGTCACAACGTGGCGGTAGACGTTTCGTGGCGGCACGGTGGCTGAGTGGTTAGCGCTCATGCTTCACAGCAAGAAGGTTCCGGGTTCGATCCCCGGGTCGCCCAAACCTTTCTGTGTGTGTTCTGTGTGGAGTTTGCATGCATGGTCTGGGTTCGATCCCCGGGTCGCCTGGGCCTTTCTGTGTGGAGTTTGCATGTTCTCCCCGTGTCTGGGCACTCCGGTTTCCCCCATCAACCCAAAACATGCACCATAGGTACTCCAGCTTAGGTCCTGACCAAGCCGAAGCAAGAAGATCATGGAGATGGTCCCCGGGCGCAGTAATGTGCTGCCCACTGCTCCTAATAACAGGATGGGTTAAATGCAGAAATGGAATTTCCCCACTGTGGGACTAATAAAGGCATAGCTTTCTTTCAGTTGTTTTCTCGAGATCACGGGATAATTGTTTCATTTTCTCGAGATCACAAATTAATTATCTCATTATCTCGGGATAACAAGGAAGAAAAAATATTGCTTATGAATATGGCCTCTGTCGACCGTAGATGTGTGAACTACTGTGTCCAAAAATATAAAGTTTGTCGAAGTCTAAGTCTACGATCATATGGCTTTTCCTTGAATGTTCCATAGAATGACATTAAACTTAAACTTACATTTGATACAAGTACAGGTGTTTTTATGGCTCATAGGTTAAAAAAAAAACATGACTTCATACTGTAAACACAGTAACATCTCCGTAGACCTGACCCGTAACTTGGCACGGTGGTATTACTTGCCTGTTACCATGGGAATGGATATTCTTAACATCTTACTGCGGAACATACCAGGCAAAGCAACATCTCCATGAAGAAAAGCATTTGACGTACTCTCCGCCACAAAAGTTACACAGTGCAGCTTTAAAGTGCTTATGACAGATTCTCTAATTTTGACGTAATCTGGTGGGATTATAACGATAAATATAAATTATAATTTTACACCAATCAGGAAGAAATTTGCTAAGGAAAGTTGAAAATATGTTGAAAATTAGAGGAAGTAGAGAGGTCAAGCACAATGACGGCGTCACAAAAGGTTCAGTACATTTTACATTTACATTTACCTTTTTTCTGATACTTTAAATCTAATTTCAACTAAATAAAATGTTTTCTTATATTTGGATTTGTTAGATAATAATTTTTGTGTACAGTACATTAGAGGAGTGTTGCTAGGTAAAAGTTCTAGAATTCCCAAATGTGATGTCACAATTTCCAAACAGGAAGTCAAATTTTAAAAGTCCAAATTAAGAAAACAAGTGAATGTTAAGAAGAAATTTGCTAAGGAAAGTTGAAAATATGTTGAAAATTAGAGGAAGTAGAGAGGTCAAGCACAATGATGACGTCATACTAGGGAGAATTTTGTCCATAAGGGTTCGGTACATTTTACACGTACAAAACAATTTTTTTCTGATACTTTAAACATAATTTCAACTAAACAAAGATGTTTTCTTATATTTAATAATGTTTGTGTACATTAGAGGAGTGTTGCTAGGTAAAAGTTATAGAATTCCCAAATGAGACGTCACAATTTCCAAACAGGAAGTGACATTTTAAAAGTCCAAATGAAGAAAACGAGTGAATGTTTTTTCACAAATCTTAAATTTTATGAGCTCACCTGTGTTTTAGCAAAACACAACCTGACATACGCACGTTAAGCAGAGACGGGAAGAACTTTTGATACTGTTTTAAGCTACAGAACACTGAATACCTGAATAAAAATGTATTTTATAACATATTCTGATACATGGCCCAGTCAGAGAACTGTATTCTGAATACTTTCACGCATAAATTATAGTGTAAAAATGCCAAATAGAATTAAAAACACCTAAAATTTGGTTTCATCATTTGTTATGCATTTCCTATCACTAATTGCAGATGGAAAAACTAAACATACACACGCCATAAGAGCTCTGTTTCTATTTTTCTCACTGATAATGTGCAGTTTCAACAATGTGTGATCAAGTACTGCCATGTATTCCTTTGAATTTAAAAAAGAAACTGTATTCTGAATAACTCTATAACTATTTATGATGCTTTTTATCTTTATGCTTCTGTTTTATTTTTATTCTTCTGTAGCTGGGAGTCCGTCAAAATGTCGTTACACTTGCGTAATAATGAAGAATCTTGAATCTTGAATAACAAATGAAAAAGAAACTGTACCAGAATACAGAAATGAGTATTCACAAGGACTAGTATATGTATAAAGTACTAAATCAACCATGTTTGCACACTGTTTTTACTACTGGTAGTTGCACATAAAACTAATGTTGCACATTATCTGCAAATATGTACATAGCACCTACTGTAGCCTATATTTTCATAGTGTATATTCTGTTAAGATTGTTTCTATTTGATTATATTTTTTACATGCTTCTCTTTATCTTATTTATCTATTTAAATTTTTTTTTTTGCATACTCTTGGCATTCAGGGTGGGCAGCAAAGTAAGAATTTCATTGTACAGGGAAATGTGTTTCTTTACTGTGCATATGACAGTAAAAGCTTTGAATCTTACTTCAATTGGTTTTAAGAGAGGCCGTATCTCCAATGAGATTTAAGAAAAGCCATAATGGGAAACCTTTCAATTCAGCAAGCTTTTGTGATTCCTCAGACAAGATGCAAACGCGTACTAATTACCTCTTAACAACTGCAGCTTCACAAATCGATAAATACCCCAACACGATAATGAATTTTAAGTCTAAAAACACACTCTTTAATTCTTTTTTTTTTAAAATTCATTTATTTGGAAGGCACAATGCATATTAATGAACGCACAATTTGTATAAGATCACACAAACCGACGTAAATATGACGGATTTAGCACAGTGCTAATTTCCATCCGCAGTCCCAGACATAAAGATACAGCATACAATAGAAAATATGTTGCAGTTGCAGACATTAGACAATTTAGTACATGTGTTATGATCACAAACATAAAAACAATTTAGTATCTATACAATAGTAGCATATAATTCAATAAATTACAGTGAGAAAACAATTGATGGGCTTAGCCTAAAGTGCGAATTAAAAGGTGCTTCTCAGTGTGCGTAATAAGGTGCCTATTCTATTTACAATGTGGATTTTTGTAGTGTGTGCATGTAAGTGTGTGTGTGTGTGTGTGTGTGTGTGTGCTTCTTGTATGTCATGGCTATTGTGTTATATGATTACAGTTTTGATTCCTTTTCAGCCATATTTTAAGATGTGTTTTAAAAGAAGCAAGAGTTGCACTAATTCTGATTGATATAGGTATTGTGTTCCAGTTATTGCATCCTGTAACTGAAAGAGTATTCTGAGCAAAGGTTGTTTTTCTGTACTGTACCTCACAATCCCCCCTGGCAGATGATCTGGTGCTGGACTCATGTTTTCTTTTAATATACTCCCTGAGCGGTGGTGGGGCCTGGTCATGTAGGGTAGTGTTTCCCAATCTTTTTTGTCTTGTGTACCCCCTGAGCCTTTTTGTCATACCTCGAGTACCCCCTCACTCATAGGCCTACGTGTTGATAATTCTCCAAAAGTAGAACGTGACACAACAGATTATCAAATGAAAATCATTTTATTTCATCTCCTTAATTTGAAAATTTAATTCTCAGACATTTTCTCTCTTTTATTTAACTCAAATTCACTCAAATTAGAATTAAAAAAAAAAACCTGCAGTGTGCTCGCGTACCTCTAGGGGTACTTGTACCCCTGGCTGGGAAACATTGATGTAGGGATCTGAAAATTTGAAGTTATCAAAGCTTAACAGGTTCTATTTTTCTATTTTTCTTTATGTGCTAGAAGAGCCTATACACATAAAAGAATGGCAAAATACAGGCCAGAGAAGACAAACACACACAAAAACACAGACAAAAAAAATATATTTGGGGGAGAATCCGAGCGAACAGGCGCCGCTCGTGTTACAAGAATAATCTTCATTAAAATCGCAGGCAACAACACGAGGCCAACGCGCAGCTCATTGGGAATGCAGTGTGAAAAAGAGAGGCCCTCAGATTATCACTGCACGTAACTCATGTTTAATTTATCCTGCGGCAATATTGTCAAGAGCCCTATCGTTCCAAGGACTGGTAAAAGCGACGGAACGGGACCAGAAGAGACGCGCAAAAATAGCTCGCGACGCACGCACACAAGGGCAAAATACGCACACACGTACACGACGCTAAAACGCCGCAAAACGCACACAGACTGGAGAAGTACGAGAGATTCCAGATATGTTTAGCACAGATTCACAGTGGTGTAATGCAACCGCTCGGATTGTTAATATTTCAAGCTTCTAAACCGAGGGGAACGCACAACAACAACGGCGCGCTACGGTTGCCATATTGGCGCAGTTAACCTTTGCCATATTTAAAAGTACTACCCTAAAACTTCCAAAAAAATACATATGTACATATCTGGGTCCTGCAGTAGAAGCGAATACTCTTACATTTAAGTATAAGAAGCGAGCCTAAGCCAATTTTCTGTGATGTCGTAGGCGCACCGGTTCCTCCGCCCCCTCCCCGCGGTCGAGCGAGATGGAATTGCCTCTCACATTCAAAGACAGCTCTGCGAAGGTGATAATAGAGCTACTCCCCGCTGTCTGCAGGCAGGAAATAGGAAAGTGGCATATGGGGCCAGGAACCAAATATGTGACCAGGCGAGGAGGAAAAGAATCTAAAGGAAAAGGTTAATGATCAGATCTCGAATTCAGCGGGGAGAGGAGAGGAGAGGAGAGGAGGAGAAAACACAAAAGTGAAGTGATTTGTGTAGTAGCCGTCGTAACTCGCAAATAAACACAGATACTTGAGTTTGGTGGGGGAACTTTTGCACCTCTGACTCTGGGTAGACCAATTTATTTCAGTGATTATAGAGGAGGGTCCCATTAGAATGAGAATTAGAAGAAGTGCTAGAATTGTTGTGAATCTGGACCATTTTTGTCAAATACTGTATTGTAAAAAAATATGTAATAAAATATTATAAAGGTACGGTAGGATTAAATAAGGTGTAAATACTCTACTTACACCTTATTTAATCCTACCTGTGCCTTTGTATTTTATAATATTTGATTACATTTTTAAAAAATTATATTGTTTACCTTTTCCCCACTTTTTACCATGTACTATTATTGCTGCTATTAGTACTTCTTGACTATCCTAGCGAGTCAGCGGTTCTTCTGATCCAAAGCATTTAATTGCATTGTTGACCTTGTGTTGATCCTGCATATGACAAATAAACAATCTTGAATCTTGTATCTTGTATCATTGCAGTTTTGCATCAGAAAGTTATAAAATTATTGGCATAGGCAGTGTTGGAAGTAACTGAATACATGTAGGCTACTAAGAATAGAATTGTCTGAATATTAATTTATTTAGCTATTTCTGTACTTATTTAGAATGTATTATTAGATTACATTAGATTAGATTAGATTCAAATTTCTTGTCATTACACGTGTATAAGTACAAGTAACGAAATGTGGTTTAGCATCTAATCAGAAGTGCAAGAAGCAGCAAGTGCGATATATACAGTATATACAATACAGTATGGTTGTAGTGAATTATGTACAAATAAACAGGGTAATATGAACATGTATACCTTTTCTCTTTGTTATTATGATATGTTGTTAGCTGCTATGTCCAAATAATTTCCCTTGTGGATCAATAAAGTTGGTCTAGGTCTACTTACTTTTTCATTCTGGGGTTTTCAGATTACAGTCAAAGGAATATTTACAGTACTTCATCACACAATTTAGGCTTGAAACTGCACAGAATCAGAGAAAAACAATAGAAAACTGCTCTTATATCATGTGTATGTGTCATTTTTCCTTAACAAATACTGTATGTTGCGTTTTTACACTATAATTTAAATGCAACTCTGCGTAACAGTATTCTTTGTGTTTAAAATGCAGTACACTGATTGTCAAAATATTCTTGCCATCTGACGTTAGGGAGTATGTTGAGATGTTTAAAAAGTCAAGTGTCCATAATGCAAGAAATTAATAATTATAGTAATAATTAGCAAACTGCAAAGATTACAATCTTTGAAATACCATAATTTCCTTGATACACAACTTAATATCCAAATGTAGAAAATGGTGAACCTTGTAGTTTATATTTGTACAAACATGCTCTGAAATGTGATTCTTGTATTAGTTTGTCACTTCAAATTTCAGTATTTTGTCAATTCTTCCGGACGTGTTTAAAATGTGAACTTTGAACAGAATCTTATTATTAAAACATGAATCGCAAATCTCTGCTTATAGATATCTTTTTCCAAAATCATTCAGTCGTAGCATTTAAATTTGACATAATTTTAAAACATACAATATTTTGTGATAAACATGTAATATATCACAGGTTAACGTTGATAAAATAGCTTCCGTTCCTTCACTAATATCAATGGTAGAACTTAATGAAGTAAAAGTAGTAAAATATTGGACTTAAAGGCAAATTAACGTTTTTTTACAATCTGAGCCTTCTTTCGGCAATAAAACAAGTAGTTTTACTCACCCATAGCATTTTTCTGTCAATTGGAGCAGTATCGCAGAACTTATGTTGAGCCGTTCTGTTCTAGTAATGATCCCGTATCCGTTAACATGGTGCTGTATCATTTGCTCGGGGCATTACTTTGCGGTGTCCAAATAACACAAACTTTAGCACTTTTCAAATCATAGAAGCCCGATGTCTTAATGTAAGAAATCGTTTGAAGCAAAAGTGGCCTGTAATCCGAGATTTAGCCATAGTTTCGAGTAGATGAGGACGCCAGTGCGCATGCGCGGACTGCTCCGGGGACCCAAACATGAAACGCAAAGCTGAAAACTATGGATAAATCTCGGATTACAGGCCACTTTTGCTTCAAACGATTTCTTACATTAAGACATCGGGCTTCTATGATTTGAAAAGTGCTAAAGTTTGTGTTATTTGGAGACCGCAAAGTAATGCCCCGAATACAAATGCTAATGGATACGCTACAACATAACTTTCTTCAAACAGCTCCAAATGACACGAACGTGATATGGGTGAGTCAAACGACTTGTTTTATTACCGAAAGAAGGCTCAGATTGTAAAATAATGTTACTTTGCCTTTAAGTATAAATTTAAGGTATCTGTACTTTACGTAAGTACATTTTAGAGTGGATACTTTGACTACATTTGAGATCCGGTATCTGTACTTTCTTCTCCACTACATTTTTAACAACAACAACAACTATAATCAATGTATTTTTAATTATAGTTAGAGACCTGCTGAAATGGCTGGGGGTTTATTAGTAAAACATTTGTTGTTTGAGCAAATACAAATATTAAAAATAGAAACCAAAATAAATAACCAAAATCTAGAAAAAAACTATCAATTTATTTTTTCTGTTGGAAATTCAACACAAATCTTTATCAAATTTACTACATTTGAGGCTTTATTAGATCTGAAAATGAAATACTTTTGCTTTTTACTTACATTTTTAAATAGGTACTTTAATACTTTTCCTTAAGTCACTTTTTCATGTGATACTTTCACTTTACTATTTTTTACTTCAGTATTTGTACTTTTATTTAAGTAACAAAACTGTGTACTTCTTTCACCTGACTAACAGATATTATAGGCCCTGAGAAGCTTTAAATCCTCTACTTTTGAATTTCAGAATATTTCATGTGACTGCTGAAGGTGTAACATTTGGCACATGCAGTGAAGTGTGTTAAATTAACTTTCTTAGCCCTTATAAATTTAAAAAAGAAATCTGACATTATAAAATCAAAATGACCAAATTGTGAAGTCACCGTGAGGCTGTCTCTACCAACATTCTCAAATTATCATCCCCAATCTTGATCGGCACCATTTTACTACTCAACCTTCTTTTTTTTTTCCTTCTTCTTTTTTTCATTTGAGACTGACACTGATAATAAAATAATAAACACATCGTCTCTGCGCTCACAGGCTCACCAGTAATCTGCTCTACGTGTGAAGCACTGGCTGTCATCCGACTGATACCCCCTCCTCCTTTCCTCCTGCCCCCAGACCTCCAAAACGAACCAGGTACCATCCGCAGCCCTCTCCAAAGTACACAGTGGTGCATGAAGTACACAATTTTGTTTCTTAACCCTAGAACACTTTTGCAATATATAATATACCCAACAAAAAAAGTACTTGTCAGGAAAAATAGATCAAAATATGACAACACATGATACATTACTGTGGTTTTCTTTTATTTTCAACTGAGGTATGTGTAAAAAAAAAAAAAAACATAGGAAGACGCTAAAAACATGCCCCAAATTACTGAAAAATTGAGAACAAAAAATTCCTAAAAAAAATAAAAAATGATACTGGAAACTTGGTGTTTGGTCCACCCATTCCTGGGACATGTGAGACTTCCCTGGTGAAGCACAGACTCCTCGACACACGAGAGAGGAACAAAAAATAGTATTTTTTCAGTGTGTAAAAATGACCAGTTGACTAAAATATTGTTTTCACCATAAGAATTCCCTTTGAAATCACCACTTTGTGATATTTATTCATAACCACTGCACTAAATAAGGATAGATACACATTCCAGGACCACTCTTACTTACCTATTCCTTACATCCTCTTACATTAAATTCATTACATTCTTCATTCCTCTTTCACTATTGCCGGGTGAAAATCACCCAAAAGCCTGTAGGAAAAAGTGGGCTTTTGGGTAGGGAAACACCTACACCTTCAAAGATTCAAAAACAATGGTGAAGCTCCCCAGGGACCCACGACACTCAGAAAAATGCAACATATTCAAAATCATGTAAATAATTTTGCTCGGGTGAAAATCACCCAGCGATAGTGCTCTAGGGTAAATGGGCTCATATTACGCTATTTTCTGATTTATAATGCTGTTTCCTTGTCACAAACAGACCTGGAGTTGTGTTTTGTTTCATTCACACATTTTTAACACACAAACCCTGCATATTTAGGCTGAGGTCTTCTCTCCACACACCTTCACTAGAATCATTTGGATCATTTCAGCTGGAATTGCCAGTCTCTACTGAATAAATGGTAAAATGTAGCTGTTAACCTGAAAACGCTACATGACATCACAAGGTGGAACAGAGCATTTTGAGCATTACTCAAACATGTGCGTGAAACAAAACACAACTCCAGGTTTGTTTTTGATGAGGAAACAATATTCTAACATGACTTAAACAAGAGTCAATTTGGCGTAATATACAACCTTTAAGTAAAAGTGCACATACAGTACACAGGTAAAAAGTAAAAGTATCACATGAAAAAATCCACTTAAGTAAAAGTATTATAGTACCTGTTTAAACATGCACTTTAAGAGTAAATTAAGAATTTAGCTGATTTTAAGTCTTATTCTAGCCACTTTTGTGTGTTTGTGTATTTGTTTGTTTGTTTGTTTCAAAGTCAACTTTATTGTCAATTCTGTCATATGTGTTCGACATACAGTGAATCGAAATTCCGTTTCTCTCTGGCCAAGCAGTGCAAAAAGACAGTGTACAAAATACAATATAAAGACAATACAAAAACTATCTAAGACAAAATCTAAAAGCAGTGCAAAGAATAAATACCCATTTTCAAACGTAGTAAAATGTGCAATAGAATGTGCACTGAAAAATAAAGATAAAAATAAATGTGCAACAGTATTTCTTCTTATTTTGCTCAAAGTTGGGACGTTATCTCAGATTAACTGCACTAGTCTCCACCATTTCAGCAAGTCTAAAACCATAAAGAAAAGTACTTTTTACTTGTTAGTCCAGATCTAAAATGTAGTGGAGTAGAAAGTACAAATATACTTTCTGTCTTCATGGAACCCAAACCAGACCAAGTTACAGGTCAGATCTGTGGAGAGCCGACCCCGCTCACAGTCAGAATGCCTGTTTTTGGAGCTTTAGGCTATGTCCACACAACAACACTCCTGGATTTTTCTTTATGCGGGTTGAAAAAAATCTTTGCGTCCACACACCTGTTGGATCAGTAAACAGTACTCGAGTTGAGGGGGGGGTGGGGGGGGATGGCATCCGCCCTGTGGGAAAAAATAGTCAAAATCATCCCTCTTCTAAAACGGGCATCCCTTCTTCCATCCCTTATGGCATTTGATCAATCAGGCATGAAAATCCCTAAACTTTTGGCGAATTTTGCCGTTTTTAAGTCAAAATGGCCAGTGCGCTCCAGCTTCCAATCATGCTGCAGCATAATTACGCACCGATATGCGCTCCCGCCAATCATGACGATTGCCGCTGTTGTGTTTGCGCCTGTTCGCCGATCATCTGTGAGCGAGCCACCTGATATTTACGCTGCATTTCCAAGAGAAGAAGAATCCTTAACTTGCTACGTTAATGCTACGTAAGAAGGAACTCTCGCCTCGGGACACGGGATACGTTCGGGATATGTCCTTTTCTCCGGAGCTCCGGATTACCAAGACTAAACCAGGTCCAAACCAGGACTAAGCCAAGACTAAACCAGGACTAAACCAAAACTAAACCGGGTCTAAACCAGGACTAAACCAGGACTAAACCAGGTCTAAACCAGGACTAAGCCAGGACTAAACCGGGACTAAACCAGGTCTAAACCAGGACTAAGCCAGGACTAAACCAGGTCTAAACCAGGACTAAGCCAGGACTAAACCGGGACTAAACCAAAACTAAACCAGGTCCAAACCAAGACTAAGCCAGGACTAAACCAGGTCTAAACCAGGTCTAAACCAGGACTAAGCCAGGACTAAACCGGGACTAAACCAGGACTAAACCAAGACTAAACCAGGACTAAGGTGTGTGTGTGTGTGTGTGATAACGTATATCCTGTGTATTATTGAATTATTGAATGATTATATGGACTTTTTGTTATAAAAGCATTTCCATTTTAACGAAGTACCTTCTAATTCTGCCCTGCCCTGAAACACCACAGTGATGTCAGTGATGGGGGAAGGCTTAGCCCCCCCCCCCCCTCCGTTGGTGGAAAATTTCACCATCCCCCCGGTTTCATTTTACAACTCGACTACTGTTAGTAAATATTCGTGTCCAGACGAAAACAGAGCGCTGAGTGAAAACGGTGTAATACATATGCCACACCGATATGTGGCGCTGTAAACAGGAAACAGCCAGAGCCACCGGAAATGAGTCCTTTGTCTTCCGCAAACAAACAAACACAAGAATCAAGAGGTTTTGATGCAACAGTGCAAATAAACTTAAAAGCTTAAAATCTAGTCCATTGCCCACCATGGTTGTTGTTATCTGGTTGTTACCGGCAAAATGCGCGGGGTTCTCTTCTGGTCACGTGATGATGACGGCATCGTGAGGTCATCATTTTCTAAAAGCTGTGTTTTGCTCGTCCACAGGACAACGCGACCCCGGCATTCTCAGATTTCTCCACTCTGGAACCTGGTTTCAAAAAAACACCTTTTTCGCGGAACCTCAACCAAAAAGTTACACAATGCACCTTTTAAATAAAGTACAGATACCTTTGTTACCTTCCACCACTGCAAATTAGTGAACTCTGGACCTCATTCCGATTAACTGAATCCCAAACACACAAATTATCCATGTTACCGCACTGCTATGGGTGTGTTAGCGTAAGGGTGGCCACATTAATGGAACATGGGAAATCGTTTTTGAAATTTTCACCCCGTTACCACACCTTCGGCTGCTGGAGTTTGTGCCCTTTCAGCACCAGGTTTGATTTCCAGACTTTAACTATCAGTGCCACATTTGAACCAATTTGCACTTGGTTTGTGGAGATGGAGCTTCTGTTAACATTTATTGGAAGTTGTCTTTTTAATTATCAGGAGGAGCAGGGACATTAGCGCGAGCCAAAGGGTCACTTACCAAAAGCCAGAGCGCATAGATATTTAAACTAGATCATGTATTTGTTATAGACTCTGCTTTAGCTGTATTTCAGATCACAATATTCTATTTGAGAATAATTAATACAGATGGAGGCAGCTGAGGATTGTTCAAATGCAGAATTTAGGTCTTAGGTCTTGTCACTGATAAAAAATGATCAGGTTCCACATTTGTCAGTTTACTTTTTGGATATTTCATGGCAAAGTACAATGTAATCAATATCTGAAAACAATATCTATCAATATCGATATAATATAATCAATATCTGAAAACAACCAATAACATACAGTAATAACATGACACTCACTTTGCTCTAATGTGGTATAATGTCACTTGTAAACTTGAATTATCAGATTTTAGACAATAGAGTGATTGATTTTTGGTGCTGGTTGGTTGGGTAGTTCCCTCCAGCCAGCGGGTAACTGGTTCAAATGTTGTAACTATTTACTGGAAGGGTATCTGGCAAAAAAAACAACATAAAATCACAATCTAAATGGATTTCTGGTGATGGCACATTTGGTGTTGATTGTTTGTGTACATTAGCATATATTTGTGAGTGTATTTTGTGTATATTTAGTGTCTGTGTGAATTTACCTGAGGCCAAACGGAGCCTGCAGACACAGAGCACATGAGCAGACTGTGCTGGAGCTGACAGCTGGATCATCTGAAGCGGGCGACATAACACTTAGATGCAAAGGTGACGTGACAGTGTCTTCAGAGCCAGATGGATCGATACACAGCCTGGCTCCTCAGGCCGGAGCAGTGGTGCTGCCTGCGGACATCTTTTGTTACCACAACGCTCCCCGAATAGGCTCTCACTGTCTGGCGCAATGTCTGCTACGTTATCAATGAGCAGATTTGCTTTCTTATGTTGCAGCTGAAATATTGATGCATTCAATTTCACAAAACAGCCCAGGGGCCCAGAGGGGACCCACAACCTTTTACTTAATCAAAGACTAAATGAGAGAAAGGCGCTGCAAAACTGCAACAAAGCAAACTGTGAACTACAGCTTGTGCTCTGCAAATGTTGTGCAAGGTGTTGTGTGAGCACAGCTCAGAGGAAGAAAGAAACACGTTCTGAGCGCCAGGAGCCTGGATTCTGAGATAGAAATGATCAATGAAGCGGCATCTTGTGGACCAGTCAAAAGGCCTACGGTGAAACCCACTTTTCCAAAGCGCACCCCTAGGAGACAGCCAAGAAGTCCTGGAGATCGGTTAGAAAAACTCGGCAAGTTGCCTTGGTAACCATCCAGGCTGTGCCGACTGGCACTACCACTGTTTTTCCTCACCACCCATTTACATCTATACACTTAAATCTGAACCTGTTGTTCAAATATTGAGCAGTGGCTTTACTGCAGAGAGATGGGGACCAGGGAGCATTGCTGAATAATGCAGACAGACAGGGATCTCCCAGCTCTGGTCTCTACAGGCATCAGTGAGCAGGTCGCCTCTATCACGGTGACATCATCACTCACACAGCCAGATATGACAAGACAGTAGTACACTACTCTGAGGCTGCAGCCAACTCTAAAGCAGGCAGTGGTGTTACTCATTTCAACTAATGGAGCGGCCATCTGTTGATGCTAAAATGCTTTGACTGCCATTTGAAACCAAACAGCACCAGTATGCCTCCGGTGCCTTTTGCTGAAGCTCACATGTTTTGGAGGGAAAAAAATGATATCTTGCGAGACATGCACATATTCTCTTTTACCTTGTGTGATGGTGGTGGGCGTGTAAATGTAAAAAACCACAGGGACAGGCTAAAGGAGGAGGAAAACAACAGGCACATGCAGCGGCAGCAGCTCTTTGCCGCAGATTAGGGCACTGGGAGCACTTTGCAGGTTGTTGTCACAGGTAGGACGGTGGAGGATTGGGCGTGCTGTCCCTAGGTTACTCAAGGTGTGAACAAAATATGCAGCCAATTTGTTATGTGCACGTCTAAAAAAACACTACAGGAGTATTCTTCATCCTCACCTCCTCTATATCACAATGCTCCGGAGGCTGGCTTTTGTTTTGATTTGACTTTAAATCTACGACAGCAGATTTATATGAACACGTATGCTGAGGTTCAAACAGCTATTCTAACCAGACAGTGTACATCAAATCAACAATGAAGTAGCAGACATGGGCGCAGAGAGAAGCCAGTCCAACGGGCTCCGGCACATCACAAGGACAAAGAGAGAGTGTGAGCGTTGGCACAGGAATCACTGATCTTGGGGGAATTGGCAAGACCAACAGCAAGCAAGTGTATTACATATGGCGTGCCATTTTCACAGCTTCCACAAAGAGAACACAAAAAGTGTTATCTCTCACTATCTTGGACTAATAAACAACAGGCAGATATGCTGAGTCTGATCAGCTCTGTAACAAAGACTTTAGGTAGGGCTGTCCGTGTGTTCGATCTGTGCTCTGTGTGGTGATATTCAGTGTTTTTGCTAAAGACTGAAGCCACTAAATGAAGGCGTCCTCCCACTTCCCCTATGAGGTGTCAGTCAGGCCAGGATGAGTTTCAGCTCCAATCAAGCCAGATGGTTTCTTAACACTGCATACATGAATTGATTTGTGCTCCAGCCTCTCTAACAAGGTTCATATTGTTGGAAACATGACACAAAGTGGTGCTGATGAGAACAGGGGAGCTCTGTAACGTGCATATGACTAACATCTTTGCTGTGTTTGTACCTGTTATGTTGACAAAGTGTTAGGACAAGGCCTTTGTCGTCATGACTGTACACAGCTGACACCTTCACTGTTGTCTGTGCTACTCCAAGCCACTACACTTTATTCCTATTATTAGACGGATCACTGCACTTTTCTTATGGTGTGAACTGCTCTCAATTACACTGCCATCTTTCAATGATTGTATATTGTTAAAGTATCTGCTAATGAATTGTGAAACTATTGTGTTATGGTGTGATTGTACTATAGCAACATTTGGTTACTTAGGCAGCTTTTTCAATTACATCCAAGTGATTTTTTTTTTCAGTCATTAAGCATTTGGTGCAAGATGTCCACCTTGCACTTAGCAGAGGTGTTTTTGCAGTTGTTGTACGTGGCCCAATGCAGAGCCCTGTGTCTGTGTGAGGACTCAGAGGACTTGGAGGAGGACAGCAGTGTGGCTGATTTCCACTGGGGAGTTTGATATTCACACCTGAACTGGGTGTTGTTTGGGAGTCTGATAAGCATGTGTGAAACCAGAGGGGTGATGAACAGACTTATATCAAGACATCTCTTTTGTAATCCATCTATGAAGGACAGTATTGTTTTCATGTAAAACAATGAGAATGGACAAAGCTAATCAAGCACGGTGTATCTTAGATACCAGCGAGTGTCTAATTGAAGCTGCACATGGCCATATGGGCTTGTGCAAAAAATAGATTGTCCAACAAGTAGGCTCGATAAAGACTGAGGCAGAAATAAAACACTTTGTGAATGTGACTACGACAGCACTAAGCTCCGATGAGGAGAATTTACAAATAATTGTATAAGACCAAATCCTTTTGAGTGTAAGGAAAGAGCTTCAGAGCATCATTACTGCAGGAGAGGCTGAAAAACAAAGTGCATGGGAGGCTCTCCTCCTCTCTGCACACTGGTGATGTTCAGAGGCAGCCTGTTATTGGAGGTGTTAATTGGCAAATTCAGTACAAGTCAAGAGCATGTTCCCTGTCGTCCTCGCCCAGAGAGGCGAGGTCATTAAACCGAGAATGGATTCTTTCATGCTGCCTTAACCCTTGAATTGCAAGTTACCATTCTGCAAACATCCCCATTGCTCCATCCACCCCCATGTGTCAGGACAAAAAAACAACGTTCACTCACTCATAGGCCACAGCTCAGAAGAATGACAGGACAGCTCTGGCTGTAGTGCTTTGGACTTCAAATGGGCAGCCAAATGTCCTGAAAAAGATCAGAAGTTTACAATGTCCAGTGCTCAGCATGCTCCATCATGAGCAGTTATCTGCACATATTCAGAACACTGAGTGAGGCTGCAGGGCTTTGTCTGGTGCGGGAGCCTCCTCTGGGGTTGTGGGTGCGATCTCACCACTGCCTCTGTCATCACCGGCTGTGACTGCCAAATGTGTGCTCCAGAAAGCAGAGGGCTCTCAGTGCAGCACCACACAACGCACACACAATAGAGCAGAGACCGTACAGACATGGGCTCTGTCTGCTACACGTTTAGTTCAACACAAAAGTCACTGCGGCGCATGGCAACACAACTGTGAGGTGCTACGGGTGCTACGGGTGCTACGGGTGCTACGGGTGCTACTCACCACGCCACCAGAGTTGGCATTCCCTGATGCCAACGGTGACCAGTGCACACACAGTTGAATATGCTCCTCTACCAAGTTGTTAATTGTCTAAATGACACTGACGTGAAGAGGCCTCTGCAGCCCGGTGACCTGATCCACTCACTGTTCAGCAGTTTAGTCTCAACGTACGCGTCCCCCTTTTGTCTGCGATTCGTCTCTATGTCTTTTGACTACAACATGGTCGTCTGAAAAACACGTGTAAATATTTAGGGCAGTCATTGTGCAGCATAGTGACATCCTCGGTGTTGTCTGATTGGTCTGTTATTAATTCCAATTAGAATGCAAAGACGCTCAGTGTTTATTTTGCCTTATCAAAATGTACTTAATGATTCAATATCAAAGAACAAAGCGCATCAAGAAAATGATTAATATAAAGTGTATTCATTATCCTCACACATGTTGTTATTACTACGTTTAGTTTTTTTTAAAATTCCCATCCTCATGGAGCAGAGGCCAAATCGATGCATCTCCATTTAGAAACAAAACATTTTAAAAACAAGCTGTATTTTAGTCACAGTGGAGCCTGTTTTCATTTTGGCGTTAACATATGTGTTTTATTTTAGCTCAAAAATAACATATGTCTTACATGTGGTTTTGTTTTACATTTAATAAAAGGAACATTTTCTTTGTTACACAGAAATATTAAAAGATGCAACATCCATTGTGAAATCTAAAACAAATCTGACTTAATTTCACACCAGTCTGCTGTTGCTTTGATAATTACAGTACAAGTGTATATTGACTTATCGTTCAATATAAGAAAGCTGGATCAATATAATATTATTTATTGTGTGAACTTTTTCTTTGCACTACTGAGACATTTCTGGTTATTTTTTAGCAATACGAGAATTAATATCTTATGACTCATTACAGATGCAAAATAACTACTAAAGTGTTTCATTCTGCGGTTTATTTTTGCAGCTCGTGATTTTTTAACAATATTGTAGAATATTTTAGAATATTTTTTGTGGTTTAAATCTGATTTTGGGTTATTGTGTCAGTGGAGTAAATTAGTTTCAGTAGCGTCTGTATATTATCTATATTAACTTCAGTAATATATTGAACTTCGAATTTTGTTATTGTATGACTGAATATTTGGAATCTGATATCTGCTACAGCAGTTTTTTCCTGTATCTGCACCAATATTCAATATCTGTGTCATTAAAAGATTAAAACATAAATTGCAAGTCTCATCACAGTTTGCAGTTGGAAGTGGTCCCTCCTGCCTACCAGTACCTCCCTGTCCCCTTTTCTCCTCCTCTTCCTCTCCCTCTCTTCCTCCTGCTTTTTTCCTCCTCTCCTCTCTTCCTCTCCTACTTTCCTCCTCTCCTTCTCCTCTCCTCCTTTTCTCCCCCTTTTCTCCTCTCCTTCTCCTCCTCCTCCCCCTCCTCTCCTTCTCGTACTTCCCCTCCTCCTCCTTTTCTCTCCCTTTCCTCCTCCCCTCTCCTCCTCCTCCTCCTCTTCCTCCTCCTCCTCCTCCTCTTCTCCCCCTTTCCTCCTCTCCTCCCCTCCCCCTCCTCTCCTCCTCCTCCTTTTCTCCCCCTTTCCTCCTCTCCTCTCTTCTTCTCCTACTTTCCTCCTCTCCTCCTCCTCTCCTCCTCCTCCTTTCCTCCTGTCCTCTCTTCCTCTCCTACTTTCCTCCTCTCCTCCTCCTCCTTTCCTACTGTCCTCTCTTCCTCTCCTCTTTTCCTCTCCTACTTTCCTACTCATCTATTCCTCCCCCTTTCCTCCTCTCCTCTCTTCCTCTCCTACTTTCCTCCTCTCCTCCTCAATCCTACTTTCCTCCTCTCCTCCTCCTCCTGCTTTCCTCCTGTCCTCTCTTCCTCTCCTACTTTCCTCCTCTTCTCTTCCTCTCCTCCTCCTTTCCTCCTCATCCTCTGCTTTCCTCTTCCTTATCTCTCCTCCTCATCCTCTCCTCCCCCTTTCCTCCTCTCTTCTCTTCCTCTCCTCCTTTCCTCCTGTCCTCCTCCTCTCCTCCTTTCTTCCTCTCCTCCTCTTCTCTTCCTCTCCTCCTTTCCTCCTGTCTTCCTCCTCCTCTCCTCTCATCCTCTCCTAGTTTCCTCCTCTCCTCCTCCTCTCCTCTCTTCCTCTCCTAGTTTCCTCCTCTCCTCCTCTCCTCTCTTCCTCTCCTAGTTTCCTCCTTTCCTCCTCCTCTCCTTTCCTCCTCTCTTCTCTTCCTCTCCTCCTCCTCTCTCCTCCTCCTCCTCCTCCTCTCTTCTCTTCCTCTTCCTCTCTTCTCTTCTCTTCCTCCTCCGCCTCCTCCTCCTCCTCTGCCTCCTCCTTCTCTCCTCCACCGCCTCCCCTCCTCCTCTGCCTCCTCCTCTCTTCTCTTCCTCTCCACCTCCTCCTCTCCTCTCTTATCTCTTCCTCTCCTCCTCCTCCTCTCTTCCTCTCCTCCTCCTCTCTTCTCTTCCTCCTCCTCCTCTGCCTCCTCCTCCTCTCCTCCTCCTCTCCTCCTCCTCCTCCTTTCTTCTCCTCTCCTCCTCCTCCTCTCTTCCTCTCCTCCTCCTCTCTTCTCTTCTCTTCCTCCCCTCCTCCGCCTCCTCCTCCTCTCCTCCTCCTCCTCCTCCTCCTCCTTTCTTCTCCTCTCCTCCTCCTCCTCCTCTCCTCCTCCTCCTCTCTTCCTCTTCTCTTCCTCTCTTCCTCTCCTCCTCCTCTCTTCTCTTCCTCCTCCTCCTCCCCTCCACAGCAGCAGCAGCAGCAGCAGCAGCAGCCATAACCCGGGCCTGGGGAGAGCTACAGCACTGATTAGCATGCCGTAATGATGGTGAGTGGGGCTTCATTGTTCTAACACCTCCCCTCTCCTCCGCACCAATCTGTCACCGTTCAGCGGGACCAGGAGCTGCCTCAAATCCTTCTCCATAAATGAGACGAGATAATTAGTTGCCCCTCACCAATGCTGCACTCTTCTCACCACTGATTGCTTTCACCTTTTTGCTCCTGGCAATTTTGACACCTTGTAATCAGCCTTCTCCGTCTCAATCCATATCTCTCTTTTTTTCCTCCCTTTTTTTTTTTTTTTATAGCAAATCTGGTGTCCCGGATGGATTCAGAATTTCAGAATTGAAGCCGCTCGGATAAGAGCTGCAGCGCGAAGTTTACAAACCAAACCAAACCAATTTTTTTTTTATTAAAGGAGTGTTTTTCTGGAGTCCGTCAAATGTTTTTTCTCCATGGAGATGTTTTTGCTTTGTCTGGAATGTTTCACAGTATGGCATTAAACCTTTACATCTTCAAAACAGACTAAGTTACAGGTCAGATCTATGGAGAGGCAACCCCGCTCACAGTCAGAACGCCTGTTTTTCTTGGTACTTTGAGCTATAAAACCAACTGTGATTGAGTAAATGTAAAGTAGAGCAGTTTAACATCATACTGTGGAACATTCCAAGCAGACCAATGACATATCCATAGAAACAAGCACCCCCAGTAAAAAAAAAAAAAGTTACACAGTGCACCTTTAAGAGTAGAGATATTAAAAAATCGTATCTGTCAGGGCGAGTTTCCTCTTCCAAATAACGTTAAATGACAACATAATTATGGCCAAACAGCTGTTCAGAATTCCTTGGAGAACAGCACACAGGCTGCACTGTGTCCCGATCAAAGCGTGTACAGCAAACACATCATTAGTGAGATTCTTAAGGAAACATGGTGTCTCAGGAAATTATGAATTACACTGAAAACTGATGTTAAAGAATACTATGATTGTAACAGTAAAGCAGTACTGTGAAGGTCTGATCTGCTGTAGTTTGAAATCAATCAGTAGTTTTCTATCTGGTTAAAGAGTTATCAGTATTTTTGAAGGTATTTATTTATTATTATTGTTTGTTTGTTTGTTTATTTCATTCATAAAGTATAAAAAGACATCATCAGTGTGATAGCAATACAAAATATTGAATGAAAGGGAGCAGAAAGAAGAGTAATCAAAGGTATATTTTAGGTATATTATACAGCATTATACAGCATAAACCAATAAAAATGTCAGGTGATTTTACCGATTTGCATTGACATTACTGTAAACAGCAACTGACCTCATTTTTGTACCAAGTTTTAAATTTTAAGTTAATCCTCAGTCATGCATTTCAAAGAACTTACAAGTATTTTTTTGGAAAATATTTTGAATGTGTGTGCAAATGGGTGAGTGGTTCCTTGTTGTAAAGTGCTTTGGGTGCCTTGAAGGTGGAAAAACGTGATATAAAGATGTGACCATTTAGCATTTTAGCATTTAGCATTTTCTGCATGTTTTTTTGTTTTACTGTTGCATGATTTCCAAACTACAGTAACATTGCATGATAACATAGGATGTGTTATATAGGCACTTGATTAACAAAAATACCATGTACACTGCAAAAAGCAATATCTAAGTAAGTTAAATAACTTAAATTAAGAACATTTTACATTATTTGAGTAGGTTCAACATGACAAGTAAAATTATCTACCAACGGAATAAGTAAATGAATAAATCAAGCAAGCAACATTCAGTTTTTTAAGTGCCAAGACTGTAGCAGGATATATTTTCATATTTGAAGTACAAAAAGTCCTATTCCGTTAGATAACTGTCGTGATGCTCAAATCATGCTAAAACTTTCTTAATTCAATAGGATTTCAGGACCAGCAGTTTGCATAAGATAGAAAATAGAATAGAATATATAGTATAGAAAATATTTGCATTGCCTAATGTGTACAAAAAATAAAAATAAATCAACTTTATATATTATATTGCCTACAGCTCTGGAAAAAATAAGAGACCACTGCATTTTTTTCTGAAATCAGCATCTCTACATGTATTACAGCCATTCCATTCCAGCGTCTGTTGAATTCCAACACAAACACAAAGCTGAGCTACTTCATTTCTTGCACCAGGAGTGGAATAAATTCACCCAAGAACAATGTGAAAGACTTGTGGAGAGCATGCCAAGACGCATGAAAGCTGTGATTAAAAATAAGGGTTATTGCACCAAATATTGATTTCTGAACTCTTCTTAAGTGTAAACATTAATATTATGTTGTTTTAAAATGAATCTGATCTTGTTTCTTTGCATTGTTTGAGGTCTGAAAACATGTATCTTTTTTGTTATTTTGATCATTTGTCATTTTCTGCAAATAAATGCTCTAAACGATAATATTTTTATTTGGAATTCGGGGGAAATGTTGTCAGTAGTTTATAGACTCAAACAAAAATGTTCCTTTTGCCCAAACACATAACTATAAGTAGTAAAACCAGAAAAACTGATAATTTTGCAGTGGTCTATTTTTTTTATTTATTTTTTTTTTTTTCCAGAGATGTATATTTCAAATTCAGGATACAGTTCACAGTACATATTTTAACCCATCCCAAAGCATTAATATTTAAGAAAAGACTGACATATGCTAATAAATATAGGCTATATATGAACTGCTAAATGAATACAATATAAACTAATAAAAAAGTATTGCAGGACGTGTTTGCAGAGGTCTAAACTTGGGAAAATCAGATATTAATCGATATTAAAACTAGTAAAGAAACTACAACCTCATTTAAGCAAGTATTGATAGTGACAAAAATAATTTTGCAGTGGTCTCTTATTTTTTTCCAGAGCTGTATATTCATACTTGAGATATTTACACTTTTGGTTTCTAATTTTAACTTGGCTAGCTTGTAGTTTTTGCTGTGTAATGTAATAGGCTTATAATTAGTAATCATTTTCATATAGATCTAAAAATAAACGTAAACCTGCCCCAAAGCCTGTTACATTCCCATAACAATCCAGCATCAGTCTTTTTAAAACACGTTGCTGTTCTCTTATTGCATTGGCTTATTAGTTCAGAATTAGTATTACAACATCACATATTTTACACCTTTTTCCATCTATTATTATTGTGCTCCGCTCGCTACTGGCAAATGCAACCGGGGCTCAAATGACTTATCAATCGGCCTCTCCGACGCAATTGATAACCCGCGCCAAACACTTTAGAGACGCGCTGTTCGCCGCGTTCACACCAGCGCGTCTACCCCGAGCCAGTGTTACCAGCCCATAGCGAAAAGGCTGCAAGGTCCCCTCCGCACAACACTGCTGCTGCTTCTCCTTTAAGCATTATCACGGCAAATTGTGCAAATCACCACAGTTGTCTGCAAAGGTGTGAATAAATACTACACAAGTCAAAAGCGAAAGTTGCCCAGTTAAAATTGCACAGGTTCGGTCGTGGAAGATATAGACTGGCCTTTATAGGAATTATTTTGCATATAGGAATGTGCTGTTGTATTACTACTATACTAAAAAATATTCATATCAGTCAAAATTATAATAAAAATGGATGAAATTCTAATCACAAAGGCTGCAGTTAGTTAGAATGTCATCTGTAAACAAACAAAAAAAAAGACCATGATTTTTCTGAATAAAACCTCATCTACAAAAATGTTCTGAAATACAGCTCTGGGGGGAAAAGAATGAGAGAGACCACTGCATTTTTATTTATTTTTTTCTTTCTGAAATCAGCATCTCTACATGTATTACAGCCATTCCATTCCAGCGTCTGTTGAATTCCAACACAAACACAAAGCTGAGCTACTTCAGTTCTTGCACCAGCAGTGGAATAAAGTCACCCAAGAACAATGTGAAAGACTTGTGGAGAGCATGCCAAGACGCATGAAAGCTGTGATTAAAAATAAGGGTTATTGCACCAAATATTGATTTCTGAACTCTTCTTAAGTGTAAACATTAGTATTATGTTGTTTTAAAATGAATTTGATCTTGTTTGAGGTCTGAAAACATGTATCGTTTTTATTATTCTTGACCATTTGTCATTTTCTGCAAATAAATGCTCTAAACGATAATATTTTTATTTGGAATTTGGGGGAAATGTTGTCAGTAGTTTATAGACTCAAACAAAAAATGTTCCTTTTGCCCAAACACATACCTATAAGTAGTAAAATCAGAAAAATGTATAATTTTGCAGTGGTCTCTTATTTTTTTCCAGAGATACTGTATATATTTCAAATTCAGGATTCAGTTCACAGTACATACTTTAACCCATCCTAAAGCATTAATATTTAAGAAAAGACTGAAATATGCTAACAAACATAGGCTATATAGGAACTGCTAAATGAATACAATATAAAGTAATATAAGAATCACAAAAAAGTACTGCAGAACGTGTTTAGAGGGCTAAACTTGGGAAAATCGGATATTAATCGATACTAAAACTAGTAAAGAAACTAGAAACTCATTTAAGCAAGTATCAATACTGACAAAAAATAATAATACACAGTTGGATCAAATTTGACATCTCCTGAAGCTGTAATAGGCTATTTTTTACAAATTCTTGCAGTTCTGACGTAATAGCAGAACAAATCAGCATTAGGATTCTTTTCTTGCAGGTTTAGTGGAGATCAGATATAAAGTTGTACTGAATGAAAAAAAAAATCTTCCCTCACCTTGGATAACACGCTGTGAAACTAAATGTGTACTTCACTTACTGTAGGTGGTTATAATATAGTGCTAATGTATGTGAATGATCAGATTCATAATGAAACCCCTCACTGCTGATGAAGATGGACTATACTCGATCAAGAAAGTATATCTTGAGATCATAAATGAACTCAGTTAGGATTTTGTAAACATTTAATAACAATAATTCCACATAATATATTTACAGATGCATATTAGGAGCAATACAGTAATTCTTTTAAGAGTAAATATTCAATTGATTTGCTCACACACATATGCGTCACGATGTAGTATTAAAGAGTAAAATGGTTTGAAAATAGGCAAAAAATAAGTGTACCATTCAATTCTTCAATATTAAATAAATGCTTTCAAGTCTTATGGCAGTGTCATTTCAAATCCAGTGCAGGCCCCACCAGAGGGATCCTCCAGAGTGGTTCTCCTGTCAGTTTGTGCAGCTCACTGGTGTCACTGGGAGTTGTTGTTGTTTTTGTGGGAGAAATGTGAGTAGAGATGGCTGTTCATCAGGTCCGGAGGCACAACGGAGTGGCAGAAAGCACATTTATCGGGGCTGCCGCTCTGTGGAGACACCAAATCTGCCCCCGCGTGCGCCCCCACGTCCCCCGCTCGGCACAGCTCGGGGCTCCACAGCGGCTGCAGGACAGAACGCAGGAGAGGAGTCGGTATCAAACAGCAATGTATGTACGGTTTTATCTCAACAACTATTTTGATTTTTTTATGATTTCTTAAACGAGTGACAACATTTCCTCGTAATAGTCACATTTCATGAACAATTATGTAAAAAAAAAATATGTCTTAGTCTTCGTAAAATGCTACAATGATGGTGGCTAGACGACCACGAAAACATTTCCACTAAATTATTCAAATTGATTTAATATAACTATGATAATTTTGTAGTAAGCAAACGTATTTATGATGGAATAGTAGCAACATTAATTTGCGAAAATGTGTGAAACTCATCTTGAAGACAGCTTTATAAAAACAAATACTTCAGCCAAACATGTGCGTGTTTGGAGAATTTACTATTTAATAATAAATAAGTATTATATTCATAGTTTTGTTCCATTGGTATCTCTACGATGCAAACATGGCAGCCTAGAAGCTGTGCAAATAAAGGAAACATAAAAGGTTGAACTATATAAACTAAGATAAACTTCCCTTTATAGAAAATTCTGCAAAAAAATGACCTTTGACAGCCTTACTGATTACATTCTGCTTTCATTTTCACCTTGGGAACTATTGATTCTTTTTCATTTCTATAGCTACAAACCCTTAATGAAAACAGCCCATATTAACAAGTCGTCATTATAATCTGCACAGTCACGGGCGCCCTTGACCACTCTCCTGTTCTATCATTCATCATTTGAGCAGATATTTACACACATCAGCAGCAGAGAGTCCTCATTTATCCATCATACTTGTTTCGTCGGCTTCACACAGCGTAATGTGCTTCCATCTGGCTCACACGTTGCCTCAAATATGCCAAATATAACCAGGCCTGCTTAAGGAGAAAAAACGCCACTGCACACATTAATACAGTTAAGCAGAGGAGATTTTTTTTTTTTTTTTTGGGACTTCACACTGTTTCACTCCTCCATTAGCGCAGACCAATCAGACTTTGATAATTTGCTACTAGTTTTTCTCAGACCTTCTTGTGCGATTCTCACCTGCTGGGGTCCCCTTACGCTCTCCTGGGAAAGAGAAGACGACGGCGAGTGGGAGGGGGACGAGGAGTAGACAAAAGACAGGGGCAGCTCCACCAGCTCCTCTTCAGCCACAGCCAGAGCCACGTGGCGGTCCGGGGCACTGTTCAGGAAGTCGTATTCACTGTCCGCCGAAGGGGGGAATTTAACACTGAATTTGGTCAGAGAGTCCAAGTCCCGGTCGTCTGGGTCGGCTCCGCGAGAGGCCAGGGACGAGACGGGGATGTCCACCATCGCGGTCCTGAGCGTGGAAGAGGAAAACGGGCGCTCGGCCTCTGCTGTCCGGTCTGTGCACTGGATGGGCATGGAAAAGCGCTGATCTGCCGTGGAAGAGAGTTTTTTTTTGTTTGTTTTTTTAGAATTTTAAAAAAGCTTTGATTTAAAAAAAAAAAAAAAAAGCAGTATTAAATAATGTGTACTGTGCTAAAGGGATATCTGATCTGATCTGCCCTCACGGCAAAAAAGTGTGTCCAAAATTTAAGATATAAACACTTAAATCTAACAGAAAATGACTTAAAAATAGTGAAATTATCTGTCCATGCAGCGAGACCATTTTACTTGACAAGTTATCTTAAAATAAACTACCTCTACACTAGAATTAAGCAGTTTCTGAACTAGTAAGTAGAAAATAAATCTGAAAACAAAATTAATAACCTGGTAGGAGTTTTAAAATCTTGGCCAGATCAGAGAAATTTGCAGTGCTGGAAGTATTGTCAGTATTTTTTTTTAAAAAAGCTTAGAAAATAAACAAAAACATGCAGTACTAATAATGTGTACTGTGCTAAAACGATGTCTGATTTGAGTGTACTGTGAAAATATGACATAAATAAAAGGCCTTATGCAGTTTCTGACGTGGTCGTGATAATTTCACAGCTCAGTGCAACCTTTCACAGAACAGGTCAAACAAGACAAACAGGATATGAAATATGTTGATGGTTTAAATCACAAGAACCAGTAACCAGCTTAATTTATAGTCTTGGGGGAAGCACAGAAATACAGGGAATAATTTTGATATGTGAATAGGTATCACATGACAAAGAATTACATAAAAATTAAATAAAGACGTTGCTGCAGCCCCTGGGAACAGAGATATAATGTTGCATCCACAATAAAATGGTGATTCTGCCCCATTTTACTGTGACTTCAATGGCATTATCTTATATATCCTACAGTTTGCATGCAGAGGGACTCCTTTGAGAGTTAGCTAGTTATTGTGATCACAGATTTAAGTCTAAACAGTAAAGCAAAAAAAGGAAATAGCAAAAGCAGGTGACATTTGAAACAGTCCACTGAATAAATTACCATTTAATGTATCATTTCCTCCATTAAACCTCTTTAGATGGTCTTTTTGTCTTCTGGTCAAAGACTTTATCTTCCGAAATTTCACCTGAATGGCCTCAAATGCATCTTGCATATCTTGACTGACAAACACAAATACAATTTAAATAATGGACACAAAAAAATCAAAAGGAAATTAATTACAGGATCGCATACCAGTCGACAGCAGAGCCAGCTGGTAGATTTGAAGCAGCTGCACCAGTCACTGCATTGTCCTGAAAAATACATGAAAAATACATGAAAAACACCTGCGTTACAGTTTACCTTTTAGCATTCACACGCAATATTTGTATAACAAGCGAAAATGAGCTCATCCGCAGTTCTGATTGGACATGAAAATATATTGTAAAGCTGCCCATTTCAGTGAGAAGCACTCAGGCCCAGGTACATGTAATATGAACTGCACTGTGCTTTTATCCTCTAGCACCATCTGCTGAGCCAACGTGGATACACCTTGCACGATTCAAAGTACGTCCAAAACAAGCTTGTAATTTATAGCAACAAGAATTCACTATGCCATGATAATCTATTGAAAGAACAACGTATCAAATGCAAAAAACGCCATAAAAGTACAGTGAAACTATATAAAATGAGTCATTTTTGTGACTTATTTTGAATTTATTATGACCATTTATATTTATATCTGATCTGATCTGCCCTCACTGCAAAAAAGCTTGGCCAAAATTTAAGATATAAACACTTAAATCTAACAGAAAATGACTTAAAAAGTAGTGAAATTATCTGTCCATGCAGCAAGATCATTTTACTTGACAAGTTATCTTAAAATAAACTACCTCTACACTAGAATTAAGCAGTTTCTAAACTAGTAAGTACATAATAAATCTGAAAACAAAATTAATAACCTGACAGGAGTTTTAAAATCATGGCCAGATCAGGGAAATTTGCAGTGCTGGAAGAAGTATTGTCAGAATTTTAAAAAAGCTTCAAACGCCATGAAAGTACAGTGAAAACAATATAATACGAGTCATTTCTGGCACTTATTTTGAATTTATTATGACCATTTATATTTTTGCTCTTTGTTAATATATTATATTGTAACGTGTGAGCTACTCTGTCTAAATAATTTCCCTTGTGGATTAATAAAGTTTGTCTAAATCTAGGATCTTTTTTAGTGTTACCTTTCATTTCAGCTCAATTTAACGTCATATTTTTAGTTTATTATCGCCAAATATGACTATAATTCAGTCAAATGAGGACACAAGACTGCACCACAGGTCTACTTCGAACTGCTTCAAAGTTGTGTAATCCGCTGTTCAATGTTTAGCTTGCTTCTGCTGTGATGAAATACCGTGCTTTCCTTCGTGTCACAGCGGGCCAAATGTGTAGGCAGATTCTTATGTATTTTATATTAGAAATGCAGCTCTCCAAGTAATTCAGACATGGGTGGTGTTAGAAAGGTTGACCACTAGAACAGCCTGTGCTAAAACCACTGTTCTGGGGGAGCAGAAGAGGAAGCTGTATCTTTGTCAAGCAGAACTGAAGGCCACAGTCTAAAACCAGTGTAGGAATTCAGCTCGTGTTTGTATAAAGTTTATAAAGTGAAAGGCAGTGTAGACTTACCTGGTACTGTAATTTCCTATAGGCAATAGCTCCATCGTGGACATGTTCACAAGGCTCGCATTTCATATCTCCTGTTGCAATAGAACGCACAGCTATTGTTAAGTGCAGATTCGTGCTGATTTTTGGTTGACAAAAATTATGTCCTTATATTTTTGAGGGTTGGAATAATGATTTTGCGATAAGAAATGTGCTAAAATGTCGTGGATACATGTGAATGGAAAAAAAATATACCTGGTTTTGAAAGATTACAATGCAACATTTCTTTCTTTCTGTTTTTTTGTACCATTTTCTGCAGCTTGTTCTTTGCTATTCACATTCATTTCTGCAGAGTTTTGTTAGTTTTATTATTTTAGACCACACTCAATATTCCAAATTTTCAAAACTATTTCACTATTGTGGTATATGGCCATGTTGACCTATGTACCGCACAAAACTAGGTCAGATCATGTTGAAAATCTTGATTATTATTGGGACCAGGCATTGCAAAAACACGTCTTAGTTCAATGTAAATCTGTAAATATGTGGTAAAAGTTTGTTGCCACAAACCTGCAGGTGGGGGCCTCAAAGCTGAAAGTTTGGCTTCAAGAACAGAGATAATCCGCTGCTGGTCCTCTATCTGCTTTTGAAGTTTACGTGTGTAGCCCTCATAATACTCTGTCTACAAAATAATATGATTTAGTTAAAATACAGTAACCCTAACCTGGAATAAATTGTATGCTTGAATGTTGAGGCGTACCATTTTCTGCAGCTCCTTCTTAGCTATTTCTTTCTCAATGGAGACCTGGCGATAGGCTTCGAAAGCTTTGTTGAGTTGGTCTCCGATGTTCCTTTCCATTCCGTGTGCTCCACAATCATCACTGACACAGCAGACATGAGCCCTGCTACACACAACAAATACATTTACACAAACACTAGGCCCACACAAAGACAAAAAAAAAAAAAAAACAACTGTGCGGCCTACAACTCCTCTATCATTTCTTAACTTGCTCACCATTAGTCATAGCAACCTTATTCTGCTTTAACACAACCATATTCCGTTTGCTATAATTAATTCACATATAAGAAATGCCATAGGCCTTCATCAGCCCACACTTCTCTAAACTAAATAATGCACTCATGTGTAGACTCCTTACAATGCTTGCAGACTTGCCTATAGAACACAAAGTAAAAGTTCCATAATCCACGCCCATAATATGTCTAAAATTATCTTGTGCAATTGAAAATAACCACTGAAGCAATTATGAGAACAATGTAGGATTGTTGTTGACAGCAGATTGTGCCAAGAATGACAAGACGAATGCATGTGCACGTTTAGTCTGTCTATTAGAAAAGTTAGTCACTCATGTTAGAAAATAATGAAGAAGCCTCATAGTCCTTGATGACCGTGTCCAGGGGAATAAGTGCCACACAGATCCAGCAGGAGCAGATGCTCCAGAGCCTCAGCCTGATCCTGGGGCAGCTGAAGTCACACGGTAAACACAAAGTCCGACTCGGATCAGTCCTGTTAGAAACAACTTCCACTCCACTAAGGTTCATGTAGCGCTGCCAAGCTCTTCTTCAAGTTCCGTATTGTTCCAGAGTTCTAGTTGAGCCATAGTTTGTCTCTGAGCCCATTGATCCAGAGACTCACAGTCACACAGTCACACGCTGGACTCTCATTGTGTCTCTTACCTTCATTCGAGTAACTGCCCCGGCCGAAGATTGTTTTGACACCAGCGCAGTTTGGTCGCCTGATGTCGAGATGCAAAGTTAGAAGCTCGTAGAGGATATGCAGAGTGTGTTTTATGTTTTACATAGCCCTGTAGAGTTGGGAACTTCCCTCGGGGAATCCCCCGCTCTGTGACTTCCGCCTTTACCCGGGCTCAGCCAATCAGCGCGCCGCTCGAGGAGAGCCGCTGCTCAGAGCCGATGCTTCTCTGGTTGAGGGTTCTTCCAACCTACGCGTCTGCAAACCCAGTGCTCTGCATGTGAAAACTCCAGACAAACTTCATTATGTTCTCATTTACGCAAGATCTTCTGCCTCATGTTACTTAACATTTACGTCAAATATGATTATGCATGCCGCACTGCAGCTGCAGCGCAAACTGCACAAAGTGCACAAAGGGGATTGTTCTTGTGTACAACACCAGGACAATAAACTTACACAAACTTATACTTGTGACAGTCGGACAGGATAAGCATATACACAGTGGTTTATCTTAAAGACAAACAGCAGTAGTGTTTACACTGTGATGGTTTTGCAGGTTATGGTTCGGCCTGCAGTCAAGTATTTGACAGGACACATCATCTATTATCTAAAACATGCATTTATTACAAAGCTATTGTCCTATTCGCAAAATGGCTACAGGCTGTTTTAGGTTGATGCAAAAGGGTAAAGTCATAGGCAGTATTTTGTCAGTAGATAATGTACTTCCTAAGTGATGGCAGAAGTCCACAAGGCTCTGCACGTTCTCTGTGCCCAGCTGAGCTCTGATGCTCTGCTGATAGACACAGTTATCTTTTGTGGCCAGAGCAGTGTTCACCACACACAAGGGTTCCGCTTGTGGCTTTGTTAAATAAGTATTATGACTTTGATCAAGACTAACTTGTCTGATTGGGATGTGTTTTGTCTCAGTCTATTACATTTTTGAACACAGAAGCGCTGTTGCCAGAGGGGATACTGATGAAGCGTTTCTAACCAAACCACCCCGCACTTTTGCCCCAGAGCCTGAGCACACAGAGAGGCCAGTAGGGGGCAGCTCGGAGCGGCTTTTGGAAACATGGACCCTTCAGAGCACTTCTCCTGAGGACATGAAACTGTCTGTTTCATTCTGGATTTACATTTAAAGAGACATTTAAAGAGACAAACATCACACATCATCTCTGTCCCAGTGCTTATACTGGTCCCAGTGCTTATACTGGTCCCAGTGCTTATACTGGTCACTAACTCTCCAAAGCTTCATTAAAAAGAAAAGAAGAAAAACACAGCCCTATATACAGAAAATAATGACATTTAATTAAATATGCCTAAATGAACCATACATAAATATAATATTACATTTACACAAACAGTATTGTAACAAGAATAAAATATTAACTAAAAACTGAAACCAAAATAGAAAACCACCAAGATCACATCCAATTAGACACACCATGAAATGGGCAATGTGACAAAAAATACATTAAAATAAATACATTTCATGAACATAAACGAGATATCATTTTAATTAAAAATATTTTTATTTAAAAAACTTCTTCTTCAAAGTTGGCTTCAGATATATCAATAAAAAATACCCAGGCTGATGATTGATGATTTCAATAAAGACTTGATGAATCGCACACTCCTAACAAAATACATAAAACATCAAAGTTCAAATTAAAGAGAACATTAACCTCTCTGTGCGATGTTTATTTGCAGATTTCAGCCCCCTCTGCCCTTCTCCTCGCTCCTCCCCTGGGGCCTGCTCCTGGGGGTCATGTGAGGATGGCACTGCCCGGCCAAGCTCTGATCCTCGCTGGTATTCACATGGGCTCACGCTGAGAAAGACTCACTGATGTCACGCTGGCGGATACAAACAAGCCCCCCCTCACATAAATCACTCCGCCACTACTCCAGTCCATGCCCACATTTCTCAAATTCTTCTGCTTTCAGCTCAACTATTTATGACCCTGACCCCTGAAGTGTGACGATACAATACTCACACACAATGAAGGACTTTTGGGGACTTAAAAGTAATATTATAGACTTAGAAAACTGGCTCTTGTGAGCTTTCAGTCACGTTAGAATAGAGTTACCTCATCAAAAACAGACCTGGAGTTGTGTTTTGTTTCATTCACAGACAAGTAATCCTTTATTATTATTCTGTCTACATCTCCAAAGCTCAAAATGCTCTATTCTATTGGAAATGGAGGAAATTTTGGTTTGACACTAAACTATAATATAATAATGAAATGATAGATTGTTTATCCATTTTATTGTTTTTCGTTGTCAATTGAAATGCAAAAGAATGAACGGCACAAGGACCGATGTTATTGCATTTAATTTATTTCTGTAAATCTAATTTATTATGTCTCGATATTGTCTCTTGAAAAAAAAACTAAAAAATATAATAATTAACAAAAATAAATAAAAAATATAATAATAATAATAATAATAATAATAATAATAATAATAATAATAATAATAATAATAATAATAATAATAATAATAGTAGTAGTAGTAGTAGTAGTAAAAAAAATGCTCTATTCCACCGTGTGATGTCATGAAGCTCACATTTCATGAAGTTTACCTTTAGTTCAGTCAGTTTTGACAATTCCAGAGCTGAAATGTGCATGGAGTTTAAATACACAGTGTACCACATGACATCACAAGGTGGAACAGAGTGCTTTCTGTTTGAAAGAAGAAGACAAAACAACATTTTAACATTAGTAAATCATGTAATATGACACTGTCCATGACCAGAAGCACTGGCTCTGACTCAGTTCAAGTGAATATTGTTGTGGGCAAACAAGCCACAGTGGAGCAGAAAATATTTCAGCAGAAGCTCAAACCACCGCCAACTATCCAGAGTATGTTGGAACAATTTGGAGCTGGCAAAGATTAAGGGGCCTAAAGGTGTCAGTAAATCTACTTGACAAATGGGCCTGCTACCTTCAGACCAGACTGGGATCTATGACTTGATCCTGGCTGTTCTGGTAAATCCCTCAATATGGGTGTCATGGTTCATTTTTTGTACTCATTGTTGTTGCATATATTTGGTGTATCTTATTCCTTTAGTGTAGTGAGCCCTTGGTGTTTTATTTTGACATTTGGCCTGTGTGCTTGTAGTTTTGAGTTTTACTTCCTGACTGTTTTCCCCACCTCACCTGTGTCTGTGTGCATATACGTACAGCTCTGGAAAATAACAATAATAAATCATAATAAATAATAATAATAATAGATGAAAAAGGTGTAAAATATGTGATGTTGTAATACTAATTCTGAATTAATGAGCCAGTGCAATAAGAGAACAGCAAAGTGTTTTAAAAAGACTGATGCTGGATTGTTATGGGAATGTAACAGGCTTTTGGGCAAGTTTACATTTATTTTTAGATCTATATGAAAATGATTACTAATTATAAGCCTATTACATTACACAGCAAAAACTACAAGCTAGCCAAGTTAAAATTAGAAACCAAAAGTGTAAATATCTCAAGTATGAATATACAGCTCTGGAAAAAAAATAAGAGACCACTGCAAAATTATTTTTGTCAGTATCAATACTTGCTTAAATGAGTTTGTAGTTTCTTTACTAGTTTTAGTATCGACTAATATCTGATTTTCCCAAGTTTAGACCTCTACAAACACGTCCTGCAATACTTTTTGATGATTCTAATATTAGTTTATATTGTATTCATTTAGCAGTTCCTATATAGCCTATATTTGTTAGCATATTTCAGTCTTTTCTTTTAATGCTTTGGGATGGGTTAAAATATGTACTGTGAACTGAATCCTGAATTTGAAATATACAGCTCTGGAAAAAATAAGAGACCACTGCAAAATTATCAGTTTTTCTGGTTTTACTACTTATCGGTACGTATGTGTTTGGGCAAAAGGAACATTTTTGTTTGAGTCTATAAACTACTGACAACATTTCCCCCGAATTCCAAATAAAAATATTATCGTTTAGAGCATTTATTTGCAGAAAATGACAAATGGTCAAAATAACAAAAAAGATACATGTTTTCAGACCTCAAACAATGCAAAGAAACAAGATCAAATTCATTTTAAAACAACATAATACCAATGTTTACACTTAAGAAGAGTTCACAAATCAATATTTGGTGCAGTAGTCCTTATTTTTAATCACAGCTTTCATGTGTCTTGGCATGCTCTCCACAAGTCTTTCACATTGTTCTTGGGTGACTTTATTCCACTCCTGGTGCAAGAAATGAAGTAGCTCAGCTTTGTGTTTGTGTTGGAATTCAACAGACGCTGGAATGGAATGGCTGTAATACATGTAGAGATGCTGATTTCAGAAAAAAATCCAGTTGTGTCTTATTTTTTTCCACAGCTGTATACTGTATGTCCTGTGTTCTCCTCTGCCCTTTGTTGGTCCATTGTGAGCATTGGTGTCTTGTCTTGTCATGTCATGGCAGTTTCGAGTTTTGGATTTTGGTCATTCTTTGTTTGTTATTAAAGAACTTTAATAGCAGTCCTGCATTTTGAGTCATTCCTCTGTTTCAATGTGACAACAATATCTCATAGGCAGGAGCCAAATTTTGGAGTTTTCTATTTAACAAAGATATTTAACACAGCAATCCTTCAAGTGAAGTAATTAGTTTTGTCAACTTTTGTTTTTCAAGATGAGAGGTCAAAAATACTGTAGGCTTTAGGTAGAAAATGCTTCTTCTCATTTGCTTATTCCAGCACCTGTGGGTGTTGAATGGGGCAAATTGGACTATTGAGCTAACAGTAAATTGCAGGAGTGACAATTTGCATCTATTCACATCTAAAAGATTCAAGGCAAGGCTGCCAGTCTGCACCATCAGTCCCTCCGACCAACACTCACACACCACATTCATACCAGTGCATGCGGGTGACACAACGACAGTTTTGCCCCTGTGACATTTGGCATTCCCAGCGGTCTCCCATCCAAGCACCAACCAGGCCCGGTACTTTTAGCTTCTGAGATCTGACAAGAGGTTCGAGTTCCTGTAGGAGTATATGGAGTGAATGAATAATACATACAAATTTAAAGCTTCTCAGACAAATGCATAGGGCAGCAGTAGCTTAGCTGGTAGAGCATTTGTCTAATGATCCAGGGGTTGGCGGTTCGTATTCCGCTCTTGAGGGGTTGGCCGTGTATGATCCCAGCTCCCACAGATGAGTGCTGCTGTTGTGCCCTTGGGCAAGACACTTAACCCCACCTCACCCCCAGTGTCTGCGGACACTGGTAGCCCACATGGCAGAAGTGCATCAAGGCCTGTTGTGACGTGCACTGTCTTCCTGTGGACCCACCACCCGCAGGGGGGATTAATGGGGGCTGGTGCGTTGTGTTCTGAATTCTGTGTTCTGACAGATCTGCTTGGACTGCTGCCCCCGTGACCCAGGAATGGAATAAGCGGAAGAAGATGGATGGATGGAGACAAATGCATAATAATAATTATTATTAAAGGTGTAGTTCCTGAGTTTTCTATCTTTAAGCCATCTTATTCAACCATTGACATGTATCTGTAAACACTTTGCCCTCGCCTTACATAGCCTTCCACCTCAGCTCAGTTCCTTCAATTTTCTCTGTATTTCACTCTTAGTTTTGCCCAACCCCCCTCCCCCCAACCCTCCCGTAATGCTAACCAAACAAAAAGACGCCTCTTGTAAACCGTGCCTGTGTTATGTCGTATGTGTTTGTGACTATTGTTATTGATCTGTTGTTATTGTATCTGCATTTTCTATTCTGTTCTTGTTCTTTTATCACTGATGAGAGAGGTGGGATGTTAGCGCTGCACGTCGGCTGCTTTAAGGTCCGTCTTTGTCCTGACAGGGGGAAGATGTTAACCCGTCCATTTCCAATCTCATCTCGCTGTAGAAATATAATGACAAATAAAGTTTCCATATCCATATAACAGCTGCTTTTTCCATCTACACTGGGGCAAGAAATACAGAGAGAAATCCTTCTGGACACATTTCTAACCTCTTTGTTAGTTCAAGTCATGAATTTTATATATGTATTTTGAAGCAGTTTATTCTGTATGTTGCAATGCTTCTCTCTCCCACTTATTACTTTTGTACAGGATATTTAAGCGAGCGGAAATGCAGCCAGTACTGATGGAAATGCTCCTGTGCTCCTGTGACATGTGGAGGGTAAGGCTCTATGACAAATACGCCTCAGAGTCTGCGATTGTTGTGGCTGGCGGTAACACAGGGGCCTGCTCTCTGGAAGCACTTTATATAATTTATGAGTCACTCCTCCTCGCAGGCAGGCTAAAGGAATACGCTGGCTGCATTCTGTGGAGAAAAGAGAGACCATGTGGATGAGTAAGCGATGAGGTGGAGGTTAAACTGGTGGGATGTCTGCGTGAAGAAATTTGGGGTTATTCAGACATTCTTTTTACAGTGTGGTTTCGCCTGACCGAAGTCTGTCAGGAGTGAAAGTGCAAGTCCTTTTTTATAAATAGGAAATGTGTTTGTGCAATAGTTACAATAAAATCACAAAATTGTGCATTCATGGATCTATATCCAGGTAAACAGCATACAAAATTATACTTTTTCTGCTGTATATATATTATAATAGAGAACAGTCGTGGATCATTTTTCATATATGTATGGTAAATCGTAAAAGCTCACATGCTTACATAGCGCTTTTCCACCTTCAAGGCCCTCGCTTTACATCAAGGAACTACTCACCCGTTCGCGCACACATTCACAAGTGTACACAGACACTAGGGGCGAGGTGGGTTAAGTGTCTAGCCTGAGGACACAACAACAGTATTCATCTGTGGGGGCAGGAATCACACCGCCAGCCTGTGGGCTAGTGGACAAATGTGCCTGGCCTCGGATAAACCAGACACAAATCAGACACTCGTCCCGGAGGCGTTTCGAGTTATTCACAGATTCTGAAACTGTAGATTCTAAGCTTTCCAATGATGCCTTACACGTGGAAATCTGAGAACATTTGAAGAATTTGTGGCCATTTGAAAGCAGCTCATCTGAAAAAATAAGCTGAGAAAAGCCACGTTAAAGATTCTCTAACTCCAGGCCTTCTTGGCTCATTTAAATGAAATTAAGCAAAGCCCTCCCCCACCACTGACATCACTGTGGTGCGACGTTTCAGGGCAGGTCAGAATTAGAAGGTACTTTGTTAAAATGGAAATACTTTTATAACAAAAAGTCCATATAATCATACACAGGATAATATGTAAAGTCAAAGTCAAATTTAATACAATACAATATGAAATTTATTATACTGGTTTAGTTATGGTTTAGTCCTGGTTTAGTCCTGTGTTAGTCCTGTTTTAGTCCTGGTTTAGTCCTGTTTTAGTCCTGTTTTAGTCCTGGTTTAGTCCTGGTTTAGTCCGGTTTTAGTCCTGTTTTAGTCCTGTTTTAGTCCTGTTTTTTCGTGTTTTAGTCCTGTTTAGTCCTGGTTTAGTCCTGGTTTAGTCCTGGTTTGGTCCTGTTTTAGTCCTGGTTTAATCCTGGTTTGGTCCTGTTTTAGTCCTGGTTTAGTCCTGGTTTGGTCCTGGTTTAGTCCTGTTTTAGTCCTGGTTTAGTCCTGGTTTAGTCCTGGTTTGGTCCTAGTTTAGTCCTGTTTTAGTCCTGTTTTAGTCCTGGTTTAGTCTTGGTTTAGTCCTGTACACACACGTACACACAATGTTCTGCCAACTGAGCTACTATCACCTCAGTAGCACAAAGTAATCAGTGGGAGTGTATGGGGGGTAGAGGAAAACTGGGATTTTCAGAGCAATGGCGTCATGAATGCAGGAGAATAAAATGAGTTACAGGAATCAAGCTAAATTATTTAATGAATTGTTAACAACTGGAAATATATCATTCATTCACTCCATACTCGGTTTTGGTAAACTGAATAAAAGAAGGGAAATGAGAAGGGAAAACAATTAAAACAATGGCTAAAAGCTTTTAAAAGTGTATTTTTGAATAATATGTCCCCTTTAAAGGGCCTATACCCAGTTTTGAAGTCTCTGAAGTTGAATCATAATAGAGAAAGTATTATTCTAGTTTTTTCCACATGGTTCTCTGGATACAACTGTCTGTCCTCTGTTGTTTCCTCCTTGTGGTTCTCATCCAACAAAATATTTATTTTTAAGTAAAGCCAATGCCATACAGTCACTTTTATCCTCACAAAATGCTGCTTGTACAAAATATTGTATGGAGGAAAAGACAATTTCACAACATGGACCATAAAGTTATTTCACAACTTAACCATAAAAACAAACCACAAATTTTGCCAGTTACAAAAGGGAAGTATATTTAATAGCTTGCATAGTAATACTGGATGGCTAGTCTCCAAATTCGAAAAAAGGGCGCTTATGGGTGTCAAAGTATGGATAATATGGCATGTACATAAGAAACATTTACCTTTTTAGTGACTCCATTCTTCATTCATTCATTCATTCATTCATTTTCTTCCGCTTTTTCCATTTTCTGGGTCGCGGGAGCAGCAGTCCAAGCAGTGTTCTGCTGCCCAGAACACAATGCACAATGACTCCATTCTTTTGATAAATTAATCCAATCAAATATAATTTTGCAATATAGGCTTAAAGTGGCCCTACATATTAAAGGCATGAAAAACACTTTATTTTAAACAGTTCGTGGCAGTCCAAACTTATTCCTCACTTTCCTTTCCTCCCATTCCTACATTCCTACATTCCTACCATCCTAATTAAATAACAGCAACTAGCATGCTAACAGAGCACCAGTATTAGCCTACATTCTGGTTTCCAAATGAGAAAATGCTTTATAATTATAGATCTGCTTTTAGAATATACCTTTACAGGGGAAAAATGAATTTATCTTAATTATATAAAAACATCTTAAAGGGCCTACAGTATATTACGTTATTTTCTGATCTATGTTCTAATGTTGTTTCCTAACCAGACTTGTGTTTTGTTTCATTCACGCATGTTTAACACACAAACCCTGCATATTTAGCCTGAGTTCTTCTCTCCAGCATAAAACACTCCACTTTGTGATGTCATGTGGTAATATAAGAAGCGGTCCACTGTTTTGTATAACTCCATTCACCTTAACTTGAATCATTTGGATAATTTTAGCCCTGGAATTGCCAATCTCTATTAAACAAAAGTTAAAAGTTATCTGTTAATTTTAAACCTACAGCTGCATGACATCACAATGTGGAACAGAGCATTTGGCGCTTCGGAGATGTACACAGACTAATAATAAAGGATTACACAAACATGCGTGAACGGTAGGTATGTTAGGTATGTTTCTGATGTGATAACAACATCATAACATGACTAAAAAAGCTCACAGTCAATTATGCATAAAAAGTCCCTGTGAGTGCAGCGCGCTGACTCACTAGTCTTGAGCCTCGAAGTTCTTCCACACGCAACACGTAGTAAAAAATAAAAGGTCTCGAATCCAAGTTTTGATGTCTGTATCTTTATTAAACTTAAAATCATACAAAACAAAACAAAAGATGAATTCCTATAACTTCTAAACCCTACGTAACAGTCAAAAGACTGTGATACTCCTATGGCTCGAAGCTTCTGCTGTCTTTCCTGCGTCCTCATGCTTTTAAATGAACTCAGCAGCAAATAAGACTGCACCACAGTGTTGCAGTTACTTTTTAAATTACTACTTAACTTCTTATATCACTAAGATGCAAACAAAAGATGCAAAAAAAAAAAGACACAATTAATTCATGATCTCGAGAAAACAAAACTGTTATTTCAAGATCTCGAGAAAACAAAGAGTTATTCTGTGATCTCGAGAAAATACTGTATCTCCGTTGGTAAAAAAAGAAGCCGGGCTAGTCTTCTGCGGAGGTGCCGCAGACTAATCTTGAAATTATTCCGAATTAAAAGACGTAACGCAATCTCCCCCTGTGTCAACCCCTGATCAAAATATTGCCTGATTGATTATTATTCCAGACATTCTAATGACCAAAAACGCATTTATTCAGAATGAGAAATAGTCCCGAAGTCAGCCTGTCACAACGTGGTGGTAGATGTTTCAGTTGTCTTCTAGAGATCACGGAATAATTGTTTTGTTTTCTTGAGATCTCGAACTAATTATCTCGTTATGTTGGGATAACAAGGAAGAAAAATATATTGCTTATGGCCTCTGTCGACTTCCATAAAATATACATTTTTAATCAAAACATTAAAAATGGCTCTAACAGTCCCTTAAACTTAGAATAGAAGATGTTTCCTTTCAAAGTTCATCCTTTCAAAGTATAGCAACTGAGCAGCTATTTTCCTGTTGTCCTCTAAAGCCCTTTTTATGTAGTGCACTGCCCCCATCACTTCCCAAGGCGAGCTGTGGAGGGGCGGGGGGTTCAGAGGGGCTCATAAATTTGCACAGAACTGATCTCCGGGGAAATGAACTGTCCTTTTTGCAGCCCCTCGGAGCAGACTTCTTGGAGATCAGATGTGCCCTATACCCTTTGTCCATTACGGTGCATTCTTGTATAGACACAATTAGCAATAAGCACAACCCAACCGCCGATATTATCTCGGTATTCCCCAGACAGGAACTCCCACAGGCCTTTCAAATGCATGATATAGATCGACGTTTTAGCTGGCAGTGTTTATGTCTGTGTTTTTCCTCTATGTTAAAGGTGCATTGTGTAACTTTCCTGGTGAAGGGTCCGTCACCTGCTTGTCTCCATGGAGATGTTATTGCTTTTCCTGGACTGTTCCAGGAACCCTAGAACACTTTTGCTATAAAAAGTAACACCATCACTTTTGCCTGGTAATTTTTTACCCGATATAATATACCCAACAAAAAGTACTTGTCATAAAAAATAGATCAAAATTTGACAACACATGATGAATTAGAGTGGTTTTCTTTTATTTTCAACTGTGGTATGTGTAAGAAAATGGGGAAAAAACATAGGAAGACCCTAAAAACATGCTCCAAAATTACTGAAAACATTTAGAATTTGAGAACAAAAAAATTCCTAAAAAAAAAAAAAAAAAAAAAGATTCTGGAAACTTGGTGTCCACCCATTCCTGGGACATGTGAGACTTCCCTGGTGAAGCACAGACTCCTTGACACACGAGAAAGGAACAAAAAATAGCATTTTTTCAGTGGTTAAAAATGACCAGTTGAATAAAATATTGTTTTCACCAGAAGAATTCCCTTTGAAATCATCACTTTGTGATATTTATTCATAACCACTGCACTAAATAAGGATAGATACACATTCCAGGACCACTCTTACTTACCTCTTCCTTACATCCTCTTACATTAAATTCATTACATTCTTACATTCCTCTTTCACTATTGCCGGGTGAAAATCACCCGAAAGCCTGTAGGAAAAAGTGGGCTTTGGGGTAGGGAAACACCTACACCTTCAAAGATATCAAAAACAATGGTGAAGCTCCCCAGGGACCCATGACACTCAGAAAAATGCAACATATTGAAAATCATGTAAATACTTTTGCTCGGGTGAAAATCACCCGGGGATAGTGCTCTAGGGTTAAGCACATCTACGTATAGATGGGTGTTTCTGTTGCTCAAAAATACAATAATTACTTCTGTGAATAGGGTTGCCTCTCCACAGATCTGACCTGTAATATAGCCAATAGCTTAAGATAGGTACATTTAAAGGGCTCATATTACGGTATTTACTGATCTTCAGCAAAAACACACCCAAAGTTGTGTTTTCTTTCATTCATACATTCAAACCCTGCATATTAAGATTTCAGAGTCTGTCTCTCAAACATAAAACACTTTGTTCCACCTTGTGATGTCATGTGGTAATACAGGAAGTGCTCCACTGTGTTTTTAAACTCCATACACCTTCACATTTGGATAATTTCAGCCCTGGGATTACCTATCTCTACTAAATAAAAGGTAAAATGTATCTGTTAACTTGAAAACTACCACTACATGACATCACAAGGTGGAACAGAGCGTTTTGAGCTTTGACAGACTAATAATGCAGGAATATTCAAACATGTGTGAATGAAACAAAACACAACTCCAGGTATGTTTTTGATGAGGAAACAACATTCTAACATGCCTAAAAGCTCACAAGAGTCAATTTTGCGTAATAAAGGACCTTTAATCTCAACAACATCTCCATGACGACAAGCAGTCCACTAGAAAAGTTGCACAGTGCACCTTTAAGCAAAATAAACAATACGCTGTAGGTCTGTGGAAATGTGAGATGTGGGACTATGGTATGCCGAGGGGAGAGGGGAGGAATGTGAGAAAAAAAGATCAGATTTCAACCGGAGAAAGGGAAAAATCAAGTCGGATGAATAGAATTGAAAAAGGGAAAATACTTGGAACTGTTTGGAATCTTGTGGTAGACTATCTGGTTGCAATCTTGTATCGTTTGTGCAGGAAGTGAACTCTGGTTTAGTAGTAGGTGCATTGTTTCAGTTGAGGATCTGGCCTCAGGGGCTTCCTGCTATTTGTAGATGAGGTGGAGATAAACTGTGCCAGTGACATTGTTTTATAGCAACTGGCATAATGGGGACCACTTAGAATTTAGTATGAAATATGTGTGAACTATTGAACTATTTTTGTTCTATTCAAATACAAATATGTAAAATGTAATCAGGATTTGGATTAAAGGTCCTACATAACACAAAACTGACTCTTGTGAGCTTTAAGTCATGTTATAATGTTGTTACTTCATCAAAAACATACTCAGAGTTGTGTTTTGTTTCATTCAAACATGTTTAAGTAAGCCTTACTATTACTCCATCGATATTTCCCAAACTCAAAATGTTCTGTTCCACCCTGTGATGTCATGTAGTTGCAGTTTTCAAGTTAACAGCTGATTCTACACAGCAAAAAAGCTTGGCCAAAATGTAAGTTATAAAATCTTAAATCTATAAGAAAATGACTTAAAAGTAGTGAAATTATCTGTCCATACAGCAAGATAATTTTACTTGACAAGTTCACTAAAAATAAACTCCCTCTAGACTAGAAGTAGCAGTCTCAGAACTAGTAAGTAGATAATAAATTTGAAAACAAGACGAATAATCTGATATAAGTTTTAAAATCGTGACCAGATCAGAGAAATTTGCAGTGCAGTGAAGGTGTATGGAGTTTAAAAACATAGTGTATTATCACATGACATCACAAGGTGGTGTTTTCCATTTGAGAGAAGAACTCAAATTTGCAGGGTCAGTGCGTTAAACATGTGTGAATGAAACAAAACACAACTCCTGGTTTGTTTTTGATGAGGAAACAACATTATAACTGAGCTCCTCACTCTATCTCTAAGGGAGCGCCCAGCCACTCCGCGGAGGAAACTCATTTTGGCCGCTTGTATCCACGATCTTGCCCTTTTGGTCATTACCCAAAGCTCATGACCATAGATGAGAGTAGGAACGTAGATTGACCCATAAATCGAGAGCTCCCTCAGCTCCCTCTTCACCACAACGGTCCGGTACAGCGACCGCATTACTGCCGACGCTGCCTGTCAATCTCACGCTCCATCCTCCCCTCACTCGTGAACAAGACCCCGAGATACTTGAACCCCTCCACTTGTTACCTTATGATGCCATCAGGTAATACAGGAAGTGCTCCACTGTGGGTTTTAAACAACAGAACTGTTTATTGGTAACTCTGACCCTGTTTTAAGCATTAAAACAAACAACAAATGTATAAGAGAACTTATCACGAGAGAGTCTATCAGTAAATCAGCATCTGTTTTTATTTGGAACAATGCATTCACAGACATTGACTGGAATGACGTTTGGCTTTTTCCTAGAAAATATTTTGTAACTAATAAGATAATCTTTAGAGCTGACGAAGCCTCTCGGATGAGCGGTGAAACGTTTCAACCAAACATACTTTGTCCAGTTGACAAATTGAACTTCTCCTTGTATCATGGATTCTACCTGGACGACTGAGGGACTTTTCACGTAACTAATAAGACTCGTGAGGTCAGCCTGAAAATCCTACATAGATGTTCTCCTGTTAATGCTGTCATTTCAAAATTTCGCTTAAGAAAGCTTGATACAAACCTACAATTAAATGTAAAACATGTACTTTTTGGTGTCTTTGAGAAAGGTATTCCTGCGGAGAAAAAATATGTGTTGAACTTGCTTCTCATTTTATCAAAATTTAATATCCATTGCTGTAAATCTTCTGGCCAGAAACCCAAATATGTTGTATTTCAATCCCTCTTGTCCTCCTAAACTGTCTAAAGTATTGCACAAATCCAAAAGCCATGAAAACAAAAGCAACTTGTATGGAATTTGAAATATAAATTGTAAATGTATTGATAATTACTATATATTTGTATATAATGCACAAATTCCACATGCTGAGTCCTATGAATATGAACTCTTAAGCCTCGAGCATTGTTATTGTTCATACCATTGTATATTACATTGTATTTTTGAAATAAAATTAAAAAAAAACCTATGGGTTTTAAACACCACACACTTTCACTAGAATCATTTGGATAATTTCAGCAAATCTCTACTGAACTAAACATAAAAAGTAGCTGTTAACTTCAAAACTTATCACTTCATGACATCACAAGGTGGAAAAGAGCATTTTGAGCTTTGGAGATGTAAATAGCCAAACAATCCAGGATTACATGTACATGTACAGTATGAATGAAACAAAACACAACTCTGGGCATGTTTTCGAGGAGGTAACAACATTCTAACATGTTTTAAAGCTCACAAGAGTCCATTTTGCGCAATATGGGACCTTTAATCAAGAACAAATCACGCATTCATCACATTCAGTAAATACTCTGCCAATGACGTGCATTTTACCAGAATCAACAAATATGGGGTTTCTTCAATTAGCTGTGGTTTCAGAGTGCAAAGTACACAGAGGACTTCCTGGCATCACACTTCCTGGTTGATAGTGAGGGGGAAGTTCTCTCCCTGTTTCTGTTGTACAGCTCAGCCACATATCTCATTTAACATGCCACTCATCTACTATTTCACTTTACCTTTGCCTTAGTGATGGGGAATACCAGTGTTTTTGTGCCAATATTATACCAATTAATACTAGCTGACATTTATTACTACCATGTATATTATTATTATATTATATTATTATATCATAACCACATGGTCACTTGCTGCTGGCACAACACTCAAACCAGTTGAATCACTTTTTTAAAAAGCAGTGAAAATATTGGACAAGAAGCCATTCTCAGTTCACCACTGCACAATTTTAAACAAGTACAACTTGCTTAAAGGAAAAGTAACGTTTTGTTTTTACAATTTGAGCCTTATTTCGGTAATAAAACAAGTTGTTTTACTCACCCATATCACTTCGGTGTCATATGGAGGATTTCCGGAGATGTTTTAGATTAGCATTAGGCTAACGCCGTTAGCCTAGCGCAACTTATAGCCATAGCTCGGGGCATTCCCCGAGCATGTAATATGCCCTGTGCGGGCTCCAAATAACACAAACTTTAGCACTTTTCAAATCATAGAAGCTCGATGTCTTACTCTACGATTTCGTTTGAATCAAAAGTGGCCTGTAATCCGAGATTTATCCATAGTTTACAGCTTTGCGTTCCATGTTTGGGTCCCGGGAGCTGAGAGCACACTCCGCGCATGCGCACTGGCGTCCTCATCTACTCGAAACTATGGCTAAATCTCAGATTACAGGCCACTTTTGACCAAACGAAATTGTAGACTAAAGACATTGAGCTTCTATGATTTGAAAAGTGCTAAAGTTTGTGTTATTTGGAGCCCGCACGGGGCATATTACATGCTCGGGGAATGCCCCGAGCTATGGCTATAAGTCGCGCTAGGCTAACGGCGTTAGCCTAACGCTAATCTAAAACATCTCCGGAAATCCTCCATATGACACCAAAGTGCTATAGGTGAGTAAAACAACTTGTTTTATTACCAAAATAAGGCTCAAATTGTTAAAAAAAAAAAGCTACTTTTCCTTTAAAGGGATATGCCACCCCCAGGTCAAATTTGGGCATCTCCCCACAGTCCAGAGACTAAAATAAGTGGTGGAAAGCGTTTTCCTGCTCACCCAGCCATTGTCCGAGTCTGTCGCCACTGACCGCCGCGGTAACTGGTGCTCCTCCGCCTTAGACTGGAGTCTAACGTCGCCAGAGAAAGATTTCGGCCAAAAGGAATTAATTTGCTCGATGCGTTTCCCAATTACTTTGTGTGTAGTGCGCATTCATATCGAGTGCAAATAAATGTGCAAATCAACACGGAGAGCTTGCCTTGGTCATTTTGGGTGGGAACTATTTTCCAGTGCGTAAGAATACAGTCGTATCACGCACCACGTTGTGCAACAGGGGAACTCCCTTCCCGGTGCGTAACTGGGATTCCCCTGGTAGCGTGCTGCGTGATACGGCTGTATTCTTACGCACTGGAAAATAGTTCCCACCCAAAATGACCAAGGCAAGCTCTCCATGTCGATTTGCACATTTATTTGCACTCGATATGAATGCGCACTACACACAAAGTAATTGGGAAACGCATCGAGCAAATTAATTCCTTTTGGCCGAAATCTTTCTCTGGCGACGTTAGACTCCAGTCTAAGGCGGAGGAGCACCAGATACCGCGGCGGTCAGTGGCGACAGACTCGGACAATGGCTGGGTGAGCAGGAAAACACTTTCCACCACTTATTTTAGTCTCTGGACTGTGGGGAGATGCCCAAATTTGACCTGGGGGTGGCATATCCCTTTAATTTTAATAATTTTGTTCATTTTAAATATGGTTGTTTTATATATAAAGTTTTGCATGGGCTTCTCCTCCACTACAGGATTTTATTAAAACAAAGAGTCAGTAGGATGGGAACTAGGGCCACGGCCCAGGGGAACTGTGAGGTCCCACACAGACGCACTACATTTGGACAAAGTGTCTCTCAGTCAGAGGCACTACGTTTTGGAACTCTCTCCCATTATCAATAAGAGAGACCTCAACACTGACCACTTTCAAATCATATTTGAATCAGCGGCTAAAGGAAAACCCAATTTGTGGACACTTTTAATATTTTAATGTTTAACTGCTGCTATTGTCATTGTTTTTGTTGTTTTTGCTGTGGTGTCACCTGCCCAGGGACTACAGATGGAAATGAGCATTTTTGCTATAATCTAGCGTATTTACACTGCAGTGTTGTAGATGTTCATTAATATGCACTGTCCCTATTAAATAAAGGATAAATAATATTGTGATGTGTGAGCTACTGTGTCCAAATAATTTCCCATGTGGATCAATAAAGTTTGTCTACATTTAAGTCTAAGTAGCGTAATAGTGATCCGATACTGATACCAATGAGTTTTGTATTAAATGTACTGTAAATTATTTCTTACAACTACAACTATGAAGAAGTTAATTTGGTATAAAGATGTTATCATAATTCCTACATTATCCATCTGATCGAAAATGTACAAATTTGAGCAAATAAACTAGAATCTGTATTTAAAAACATACTAATCAATATTAAAACTATTATTGAAACTTGATACTAATTTGAGCAAGTAAAAGTAATTAAACAAAACTAAAATAACTAAAAAAGTTACATCAATTTAGTGATAGGCAATACCAATAGCATTTTTTTTTCCTTGTATTTTTTTGATACGATACCAACACAAAATCGATCCAGTACTGATAGCGATGAGTTTTGTATTGAAATGTATTTTAAATAATGTATTGAAACTACAGCTACGAAGAAGTTAAAGGTTCATTGCGTAACTTTTCTGGTGGAGGGTCTGTCAAATGCTTTACCCCATGCATATGTTTTTGTTTCGTCTGGAATGTTCCACAGTATGGTATTAAACCTTTGTATCTTCATGGAGACCAAACCAGACCGAGTTACAGGTCAGATCTGTGGAGAGGTGACACCATTCACAGTCAGAATGCCGTTTTTTGAGCAATAAAACCAATCCAACCTAACTGAATAAATATAGAGTAGTTTAAAGTCATACTGTGGAACATTCTAGGCAGAGCAATGACATATCCATAGAAACAAGCAGGTGATGGACCCCTAACCAAAAAGTTACATAGTGCACCTTTAATTTGGTGTAAAGATGCTAACATAATTCACTGATCAAAATGTACACATTTAGACTTAGACTTAGACAAACTTTATTGATCCACAAGGGAAATTGTTTTGGGTACAGTAGCTCACTTATCAAATATAATATATAACAGAGGGTAAAAAAGTAGATGGAAGCACAACCAAAGAGCAATAGACCAGTGTCAGATGAGACATAATTATAAAAATAAAAAATAATGATAATAATGTATATGTACAAAGCAGAATTAAATAGAAAAGTAGTAATAAAATGTAAAATACATTATCAAATAAGATGTACAATCCCAGCTATATACAGTTGTAGGGAGTATTGTCAGGGGAGTATTATCTATTGCACAAGGGTGAGTTGTTGTACATTTGAGCAGATAAACTAGAATATAAACAATGTATTTCAAAAATGTATTGAAATTTGATTTAAAAAACAGCATGTTTTAAATAAGAATCAACCTTATGATATCTCAGTCAGTATCTACTGTATGTAGATATAATAATAATAATAATATTTTGGTATCACTATTGATCAGGGCTGTCAAAAGTATCAAAAATCAGATATTAATTGATACTAAAACTAGTATTGAAACTAGATACTCACTTGAGCAGGTATTGATACTAAAAAAGTCACATTCACAGGACAAAAGTGAACCTTTCCTGAAGATTTAGAATGATCTTGAGCTCTATCAGAACAAGAGACAAGGATAAGAAACAAGACAACAGAGAATCAGAACCCAGGAGGAAGGGTGTAACTATTCCGTACCTGGCCGGCGTTTCTGAAAAACTACAGAGGATTTTCAGACAGTATGAAATTCCAGTTTATTTCTAACCCACAAACACTTTAAGACAGAAACTGGTTCACCCAAAGGACAAAACACTGAGCCACAAGCAAAGCAATGTGGTCTACTTGTTTGGAGAAACAAAACAGCCACTTCACAAGAGAATGTACCAACATCGACAGGGTGCTAGAGTGGACCTTCATCTGCTGTACATCTTCACCTCGAAGGCCACTTCTTTGAGGACAGTGAGGTACAGATCTTGGGCAGAGAAAAGAGCTTGTTTGAGAGCGGAGTTAAAGAGGCTATTTTTGTCAAGAAAGAGAATCCTTCCTTGAACAGAAATGGAGGTCTCAGACATAATTTGTCTCCCATCTATAACTCTATCCTCAAACCTAAATCAAAACAAACAAAGAAAACAATAGAGTAGTCAGGTCAGGTCCAGAGGTGTGAAAACAGCCATTATGGCCCTGAATGGTTCTGCTAACAAGACCCACACTTCACTCCCACTGCATATTGAATAGGTTTACCTAACTAACAGAAACTGAAAACAAAGTGTGATAGTTTCATAGTAATTTCATTGTAGTTATCTCCTCCCTGCAGCCAGTTATAAGCAGTGTCCACCAGCACTCTAACTAGAACTGAAGAAGCTGGATGAGCTGCAAAACATATTCGACCAAATAAACTTTTGTCCAGTTGACAAATTGAATTTCTCCTTTTGCCAATCAACCTTATCATATCAATATTTTGGTTTCTCTATTGACTAGGGCTGTCAAAAGTATCAAAAATCAGATATGAATCGATATTAAAAGTAGTATTGAAACTAGATACTAATTTGAGCAGGTATCGATACTAAAAAAGTCACATTCACAGGACAAAAATGAACCTTTTCTGAAGCTTTAAAATTATCTTGAGCTGTTTCAGAACAAGTATAAGAAGAAGAAGTGAACTTTATTGATCTCACACTGGAGAAATTCTTCTCTGCATTTTAACCCATCCTATATATATATATACATATATTAGGAGCAGTGGGCAGCACACACATTAGGACACATAAGAGCACATGGAAGAGTACACGCCCATGGACCACTGGATATAAAACCAGATGGTAAAATAAAAGAAAGTCCTACGATTTAATGTTGAAAATCACATTCTATTGTCTAAATAAAGAGTGTTTTTTTATTATCATTGTCATATCCGAATCAGTATTGAGTATCAAGCAAGTCTATTCCTTAGTATTGAAATCGAGTTTGAAATATTGGTATCGTGACAGCACTACTATGAGAAGGCAATTCTTTATCCTATATTCACTGACTTTAAATCAATCAATCAATCAAACATTTATAAGGCACTTTTCATACAAAATTGTAGCACAAAGCGCCCTACAGTGGTCAAGGATTAGAAGATTGACCTTTATTGATCTCGCACAGGAGAAGTTGTTTCTATATTTGACCCGGGAACCATCCCCATGATTTTGTTTTGTTATTTATGCTTTGGTCAGGCCCTAAGCTGGAGGATTTTACCTATGGCGCATGTTTAGGTTGGTGGGGGAAACCGGAGTACCCGGAGGAAACCCACCCAAACACGGGGAGAACATGCAGTCTCCACACAGAAAGGCCCGGGCAACCCGAACCTTCTTGCTGTGAAGCATGAGTGCTAGCCACTCAGCCACCGTGCCAGCAACAACAACGACAACAGGAACATCAGCAACAACAACAGCAGCAGCAGCAACAACAGCAGCAACAATGACAGAAACAACAGCAACAACAACAGCAACAACAAGAACAACAGCAGCAACAGGAACAGCAGCAGCAACAGGAACAGCAGCAGCAACAGCAGCAGCAACAGGAGCAGCAGCAACAACAACAGCAGCAACAACAACAGCAACAACAAGAACAGCAGCAGCAACAGGAACAGCAGCAGCAGCAACAGCAGCAGCAACAGGAGCAGCAGCAACAACGGCAATAGCAACAACAGCAACAGGAACAACAGCAGCAGCAACAACAACAGTAACAACAGCAGCAACAACAGCAGCAACAACGGCAGAAGCAACAGCAACAACAGCAGCAGCAGCAACAACAGCAGCAACAACAGCAACACCAACATCAACAGCAACAGCAACAACAACAGCAACAACAACAAAAGCAACAACAGCAACAACAGGAACAGCAACAACAGAACCACAGCGACCACAAAACAATAACAGCAATAACAGCAACAACAACAACAACAGCAACAACAAAAGCAACGAAAGCAACAACAAAAGCAACAACAGCAGCAGCAACAACAACAGCAACAACAAAACAACAACAGGAACAACAGGAACAGCAACAACAGCAGCAGCAACAACAGGAACAGCAACAACAAACAAAAGAACAAATAAAAGACAAGCAAACAGACGACCGAAGTCAGTCAAAGGCCAAGCTAAACAGGTGAGTCTTGAGCCCACTCTTAAAAACATGAACGTTCTCTGCAGCCCTGAGGTCCTCCGGCAGGCAGTTCCATAGACGAGGGCCGTAGTACTGAAAAGACGCCTCTCCGTGAGTGTGTGTCCTGACTTTGGGAATGACCAGGAGCCTGCTGCCGGAGGAGCGCAGGGCCCGTGAAGGTTCATAAGGGGAAAGCAGTTCTGAAAGATAGGAAGGCCCAAGACCATTAAGACATTTAAAAACCAGTAAAAGAAGTTTAAAATCTATCCTGTAACTCACAGGGAGCCAATGCAGGGATTTTAAGACCGGTGTAATGTGATCCCGCCCTCTGGACCTAGTCAGGACACGTGCTGCTGAATTTTGCAATAATTGCAAACCTGAAATACTCTTTTTGGGAAGACCAGAGAGCAGGGCATTACAGTAGTCTATACGGCTGGTGACAAAAGCATGCATCAGTGTCTCCGTATTGGCCTGAGAGAGAATAGGGCGAACTCTGGCTATGTTTTTTAGGTGATAGAAGCCCATTTTTGTGATGTTCTTGATGTGTGGAATAAAAGTCAGCTCAGAGTCAAAAATGACGCCCAGGTTTTTCACTTGAGGAGATGGGTTAAAAGACTGTGCTTGTAGTTTTGATAAAAGTTTCTCTCTCTGGGCCTCAGGACCGATGACTAAAACCTCCGTTTTGTCCTGGTTAAGCTGGAGAAAGTTTCTTGCCATCCAGGATTTGATATCTAGAATACAGTTAAAAAGAGCATCCATTGGTCTGGTGTCATCAGGAGACACGGAAATGTAAAGCTGTGTATCATCTGCATAGCTGTGGAAATTGATTCCATGTCTCCTGATGACGCCGCCAAGGAGAAGCATGTACAGGTTGAAAAGCACAGGGCCTAAAATGGAGCCCTGGGGGACACCACATGTGATTTTATGGATCTTGGAGGAGCATGTGTCCATAGTTACCATAAATGTTCTGTCTGTGAGATAGGACGTGAACCATTTGTGAACAGCACCAGAGAGGCCGAGGTATTTTAGGCGAGTTAAAAGAATCATGTGGTCTACTGTGTCAAAGGCAGCGCTCAGATCCAGCAGAACCAACACAGTCACCTTTTGAGAGTCACAATTTATTCTAAAGTCATTTAAAATCTTTGCCAAGGCAGTCTCGGTGCTGTGGTTCACCCTAAAACCAGACTGAAATTTTTCCAAAATGTTGTGATCATCTAGAAACTCATTTAATTGGATAGAGACAAGTTTCTCTAGAATCTTGCTTAAAAATGGCAAGTTAGACACTGGTCGGTAGTTGTTAAAATCATTAAAATCTAAATTGCTCTTCTTCAGCAGGGGCCTCACCACCGCCGCTTTGAAGGCAGCGGGAAAGACCCCTGTCTGAAGAGAGCAATTCATCATGACCAAAAGTTCATCCCTAAAAGATCCATAAAAAGACTTAAAAAATGGAGTGGGGATTGGGTCTACGAGACATGTGGTGGGCCTCACTGAGGAGAAGACCTTGTCCAGCATCCCAGCATTAACCAGGGCAAAACTGTCCAGAGTCTTCTCTGGGCGAGACAAACACTCAGGTGAGTTAAAAACAGAGCTTTGACAGGATAAAATATTGTATCGGATGGTGTTTATCTTTCCCGTGAAGTGGTCAGCAAACTGCTCGCAGAGAGAGTCAGTGGGTGTCAGGTAAAACGCGTTAGAATCGGGGTTTAGAATGTTTTCAATGGTTGAGAAAAGAACTTTTGGATTATTTTTGTGGTTCGTGATTATTGTGGAAAAGTAACGATTTCTTGCATTCCTTGTAGCATTGTTATGTGACCGTTGCTGATTGATGAATAATTGGTGGTTTATAGTCGTTTTGTTTTTTCTCCATCGACGTTCTGCTTTTCTGCACTCTCTCTTGGATTTTCTCAAGTCTTCATTCATCCATGGAGGCTTTGATTTGGTTTTAATACTTTTGGTTTTGAGTGGAGCAACCAGATCCAATATTTCTTAGACAAGTTGGAACAGCTAACTGTAAAAATCCAGTTAATCCATAATCCTTGTCATCAATCTGAACACACTGATGACGCTATTGCACTCTCTTTAAACATTCTACACAAAAACTCATTCAGGTTTCAGACTTGCCCTGAAGCAAGTTCTGACAAGACACTGGCAACACTGTATAGTATCAGTGGCTGAATGTAATGAAGTAAAAGTAGTAAAGTTGCCTACTGCACCTAAGTATAAATTTTAGGTATTTGTACTTTACTTAAAGGTGCATTGTGTGCAAACCATTATATTTGGCATGATTATCGCAAAGAGGACTATTCTGAGGGAATGGAAGGTCACAAAATCTCCCTGTTTTCATAAATAGTTAAACGATATGATGTCATGTCGGTATAAGATAAGATAAGAGATAAGATAAGACTTTATTGATCTCACACAGGAGAAATTTACTTGCCACAGTAGCTCCAGGACATTTGGACAAGAAAAGAAAGTGCATGCAGGCAGGAATGGGATAAAGTAAGTAATAATAAAAATAGTAATAATAATAATAGTAACAGCAAGCATCAACATGGAAGAGAGGATATTGCACGTCTGGCCTATATGTTAGAATTATACAGTCTGATGGCTGTGGGGATGAAGGATCTGCGGTAGCGCTCCTTCTTGCACTGGGGGTGCCTCAGTCGGCTGCTGAAGGAGCTGCTCAGCTCCTCTACAGTCCGGTGCAGAGGGTGAGAGGTGTCTTCCATAATGGACATGTATCTTGAAGAGCTTCGGTATAACCTGTCAGATCTGAGGTGGAGATGTATGACAGACTGAGGTCCACTCTGGCTCGCCCATCGATGTTGGTACATTCTCTTGTGAAGTGGCTGTTTTGTTTCTCCAGTGTAACGCCCACTGCAGTCTTCACTATAATGAATGGAGTAGACCACATTGCTTTGTTTGTGGCTTGGTCCACCCAAAGGACAAAACACCGAGCCACAAACAAAGCAATGTGGTCTACTCCATTCAGTGTAGTGAAGACTGCAGTGAGCGCTACATTGGAGAAACAAAACAGCCACTTCACAAGAGGATGTACCAACACAGACGGGCGTGCCAGAGTGGACCGTCATCTGCCGTACATCTTCACCTAGAAGCCACGGGCCACTCTTTTGAGGACAGTGAGGTTCAGATCTTAGCCAGGGAAAAGAACTGGTTTGAGAGGGGAGTTAAAGAGGCTATTTTTGTCTAAACAGAAATGGAGGGGTCAGACACAATTTGTCTCCCATATATAACTCTACTCTCAAACCTAAATCAAAACAAACAAAGAAAACAATAGGGTTAGCCAGGTCAGGTCCATTATGGTCCTGAATGTCTATGCTAACAAGACTCCAGACAGAAACTGAAAAGAAATAGTGTGATAGTTTCAGAGTAATTTCGTTGCAGTTAGCTCCTCCTTGCAGCTAGTTAAAAGCGGTGTCCACCAGCACTCTAGCCAGAACTGAAGAAGTAACTCGGATGAGCTGCGAAACATCTTCACTTAACAAACTGAATTTCTCCTTTTGCCTTTTTTGTACATTGTGCACTGGCTGTGTTTATATGTTGTTGTTGTTGTTGTTGCTGTTGTTGTTGCTGTTGCTGTTGCTGTTGCTGTTGCTGTTGTTTTTAAAGTGAAAACCAAATAATATGGACAAAAAATATGGACATATAATGGAAATAAAAGGTGCATTGTGTAACTTTTCTGGTAGCAGGTCCGTCAAATGTTTTTCACCATGGAGATGTCATTGCTTTTTCTGGAATGTTTCACAGTATGGCATTAAACGTTTGTGCATGGAGACCAAACCAGACTACATTACAGGTCAGATCTGCGGAGAGGGGACCCCACTCACAGTAAGAACTTCTGTTTTTCTAGGTATTTTTGAGCTATAAAACCACCTGTAACTGAATATTTATTCAATGCAAGGTAGAGCTGTTTAATGTCATACTGTGGAAATGATAGACCCACAGAGAGAAGCATTTGACTGAATAATGAATATTTTCTATTTTTACCTTGTTACATTTGAGACAAGACATCTGTACTTTCTACATTCTTGAACCGGACTGAAAAGTTAAAGTTTTGTTTTTGTTTTTTTATTGTTTGAGACGTGCTGAAAAGGCTGAGGGGTTTATTTGTAACATTTGTAGTTTGAGCAAAACAAAAATAAAAACAGCTAGAAAAGATTATTGATTCAATTCTTTCTATTGAACAAAATTCAGCACAAATCTGAATTTGAAGCTTTATAAAACCACCAAATCAGTTGCCTGGAAGAATCCATGACTCATCGCTGTATCAGCGGTGAGTCTGGTAACGCTTGGTCCAAAATGCGCTGCGGTTGCGCGTAGACAGACAGCTAAGTGAACCAATCAGAGATTGCGCCATCTTGTTTCAAAACTGAGGAGGAACTTCCGCTGCCTAAGAGTGACTTTGCGGGCAAAGGCGGGTGCACTGACGTCACCATCTTTGAACGAATCAGAATCGCGGAGTCCGTTGTTAACCGGAGGAGCGAGCGTGGAGGGAGGGTGTCCAAATGGTATCGCGCTGTATAGGAAATACAGAGAGATATCATTTGGCTGGCCAGGTAACCAAATCAGCACAAAATCTTTTTACTTTTTAATCTTTAAGGACATTTTTAACTAGTACTTTAGTACTTTAATACTGTTACTTAGTTTTTTTCATGTGACACTATTACTTGAGCATGTTTTTTTTGCTCCAGTATCTGTACTTTTACTTGCACTGTGTAACATTTTTGTTGGGAGTGCTTGTTTTTTATGGATATGTCATTCTGCCTGGAATGTTCCACAGTATGACATTAAACTGTACTTTACATTTATTCAATTATAGGTGGTTTTACTGCTCAAAAATATCTAGAAAAACAGGTATTCAGACTGTGAGCAGGGTAATTCTCCACAGATCTGACCTGTAACTTGGTCTGGTTTGGTCTCCACGAAGATAGAAACGTTTAAATCCATATTGTGAAACATTCAAAGCAATAACATGTCCATGAAGAAAAGCGTTTGACGAACCCTCCACCAGAAAAGTTACACAATGCACCTTTAAGTAAGAAAACTGAGCACTTTCTCCACCACTGTATTAGTGTAGGAAATCACACAAAGTCCATTCAGTTGATATTAGCCCTCATTATAACGTTTGCGCATTTATCTCAGATTTTAGGTCATCCCAAATTCAGTGTAAATGGAACTGAATTAGAGAAGCAAATGGGTTTAAAGTAGAGAGTTCTGGGTTGACCTGCAGGCATCAGGAGACTCTTCATTACTTAAGCTCATAAAAGTTTTATCAGCGGGAGACTGGGGCTTAAGTGTAGATGGCAACAGAACAAAAAGGTCAAGCATAAATTAATTAAGGCCCAGAATGTCTCAGAAATCGGAAGAAAATGGATTTACGATTCTCTCCTGTAAAAGTGAAGAGAAAGTTCAAAAATGTGATAATATTGAGCAGAACAGTTGTAAAGTAAAAACAAAATCACATTGAGCTTTTTTATGTATTAAAGGACCCATATTACACTATTTTCTATGTTATAATGTTGTTTCCTCATCACAAACAAACCTGGAGTTGTGTTTTTAGCACATAAATCCTGTATATTTAGGTAGGAGTTTTTCTCTGCAGCAGAAAACACTTGTGATGTCATGTGGTAATACAGGAAGTGCTCTAGTGTGTTTTTAAACTCCATACACCTTCGCTATCCACACATTTGGCTCATTTCAGCCCAGGAATTGACAAACTCTACTAAACAAAGGGTAAAATTTAGCTGTTAACTCGCTTCATAACATCACGGGATGGAACAGAGCGTTTTGAGCTTTGGAGAAAAAAAATAAAATAAACGTGTGATAAAAAAAACAAAAAAAAAGGAAAAGTGTGAATGAAACAAAACACAACTCCAGGTGAGATTCTAACAAGGCTAGAAGCTCACAAGAATCCATTTTGTGTATTAATAATAATTAATAATACAGAGGAATATGAATTCACAAATAAAAAACTGAACTGAAATTATCATGTTGTAAACGACAATGTAAAATTTCAACACTGCATTTTAAATTTTCATTTTAAATAGCAAAATAGCATGCTAATTTTCAATGGTATGCTGGACTTGGAACTTTATTAATCCACAAGGGCACCTTTAAATGTATATACAGCTCTGGAAAAAAATAAGAGACCACTGCAAAATGATCAGTTTTTCTGATTTTACTACTTATACGTATGTGTTTGGGCAAAAGGAACATTTTTGTTTGAGTCTATAAACTACTGACAACATTTCCCCCAAATTCCAAATAAAAATATTATCATTTAGAGTAGTGTTTCCCAACCTTTTTTGTCTTACATTTTTGTCATACCTCGAGTACCCCCTCACTCATACATGTTGATAATTCTCCAAAAGTAGAATGTGACACAAGGGATTATTAAATGAAAATAATTTGATTTCATCTCCTTAATTTGAAAATTTAAATTCACAGGCATTTTATCTCTTTTCTTTAACTCAAATTTACTCAAATTAAAAATTCGCGTACCCCTAGGAGTACTTGTACCCCTGGTTGGGAAACACTGGTTTAGAGCATTTATTTGCAGAAAATGACAAATGGTCAAAATAACAAAAAAGATACATGTTTTCAGACCTCAAACAATGCAAAGAAACAAGATCAAATTCATTTTAAAACAACATAATACTAATGTTTACACTTAAGAAGAGTTCAGAAATCAATATTTGGTGCAATAACCCTTATTTTTAATCACATCTTTCATGCGTCTTGGCATGCTCTCCACAAGTCTTTCACATTGTTCTTGGGTGACTTTATTCCACTCCTGGTGCAAGAACTGAAGTAGCTCAGCTTTGTGTTTGTGTTGGAATTCAACAGACGCTGGAATGGAATGGCTGTAATACATGTAGAGATGCTGATTTCAGAAAAAAATGTAGTGGTCTCTTTTTTTTTTTTTTTTCCAGATGTATATTTCAACCAGAACTGGTAAACTGTGCGTTACCTGGAGGAGGGGCAGGGTCTGGAGGTGTAAGGAACAGTCTGATTGGTCGGCCAAACTCTGCCCTTGCAGCCGGGTGTTCGTAATCAAGGCAGTGTTACGTGATGTCACATAGCACTTGGAACAGCAGTGACCACTAAAGGCAGCACAAATTTAGACTTAGATGTTTTTGAGCAGAAAACTGCAAATGTACCTTTTTTCTTGTGCGCTAAAGTTGCCAGAAAAGAAATGTAGAAATGTAGAAATGTCGTAATACAAGTATTTCTCAGCTATACACAGCTATATACTTACTGTACATCAAAAAGCCCTCCACACAGTATTTACAAAAGGTAGTGTAAGGTCAGTTGTACAAATATGGCAAAGAGCTCAGATATTTTTAGCACAAAGAACCACACAAGTCACAGTGCGTAAGAGCATTGTGGACGGTGCATTCACTTCCTCAGTGCGGATAGAGACAATGGCACACTCACACAAAGTCCAGGCTCAGGAGCTCACAGTGTTTACAATAAAGTTTGGAGAGTTGCCTGGCAGCAGAAAACGCACAATAGAACAGCAAAGTGGCGCTGCTCCTCTTTATGTTAAAGTCAAGCTCACAACAAAACCTCTGAACTCTGAACGAAACCTGAACGAAACCTCTGCATCTGGAGCACGCAAAACCAGAGCTAACCTTATTGCTGCTGTCAATCAAATCTATTCACGATAACTGACTCAATTTGATATAATCATCTGATCATTTTACAGACTTTGAGCTTTCTGTAGCTGAAATGATAAGATATGTTTTATGGCGATGACTTAAAAGCTGCATTGTGTAAATTTTCTGGTGGAAGGTCCATCAAATGCTCCATATATATGGAGATGTCTTTGTTTTGTCTGAAATGTTTCACAGTATGGTATTAAAACTTTCTATCTTGACAGAGACTAAGGCTGCATCCCATTACTCTGTCTTACCCCTTTCCCTTCCCCTACCCCTTTATCTACATATTTGTCTTGCTCCTTGATACTGAGCTGAGAGGGTTCGGGATACGAATGTTCACCTAAGAAATGGGACGCCACTCAATTACCGTTTGCCTCATCGTCCCTTGCCTCTACCTGCTGCTGCGTCTACAGAGGCGACAACAATTGACGCAAAAAATGTAAACAAATGTCAAGGATTATCGGGTACCTCAGCTCGACAAAAAAACTAGCTTGTTTATACATGAAAGTTCGATGAAAAGGATAACGTCGGCTAAAGAGACGTCACTACACTTAAACTACCCCTTGTTTTTTTCCGCGTTCATGTGAGGGCAAGGGGTGTTCCGATTCTAATTTTGATCAAGGGCTCGGGCCACGACCGAGGGCTACATGCCCCTTGAAACGAAGTAAGCTCTCAACCAGACTTGAAACGAAGGGGTACGCCTACAAGCTCAGGCAGGTTTTGGGATCAGGATGGCAGCGTCACATCGACCAGCCAAGGAGTCTCATAAATGTATTTTCAGCTGTTGTAATTATCGATTAACAGTTTAGCATGGTTTACAATTATGACGCTTATGTTCTACGTTACTTTTAGTGAACTGTTGTTGCGGTTTTAATTGTAGTGGTGTCTGTTTAGCCAACGTTATTGTTTTCATCGAACTTTCATGCATAAACAAGGTAGTTTTTTTGTCGAGCTGAGGTACCTGATAATCCTTGTTGTCGCCTTTGTAGACGTAGCAGCCAGGTAGAGGCAAGGGATGATGACGCAAACGGTAATCGAGTGGCGTCCCATTTCTTAGGGGAACATTCGTACCTCAAGCCCTCTCAGCTCGGCATCGAGGGGCAAGACAAAGACAAGGGTTAAGACCGAGTAATGGGACGCAGCCTTGGAGTCAAGGAACAGTGAAGAAACAGCATCGTATTAAAAGTGTATGGCAAGCCGTTTTAACATTTAAACACTAAGTTTGACTATCCGGAATTAACATTGGAGATATCAACAACATCTTTCCGACTAGATAGTGTCGGATAGTGGGAATTGTCATTTGAGAAATCTGTAACGTAACTTTGACTGGACGAAGCGACAGAGATATCTGCAATTCAGTTTTAACTAGGCAAAACGGAATTACAGATATCTGCAATTACGTCATTGAAAAAGACATTCAACTCGTCACACATCATAAATGACAACTGCAGATATCTGGTATTTAGTTTTGACTCGGCAGATTGTAAGTTAAAGATATCTAGCAGTGCACCAATCCCTCCAAAAAGCTATTTGTCCCTAAATCTAAACAACAGTCAGTGTTAAAATTAGTTTTTGTCATTAATATAATTTTCAACGAATGTTTCACTAGAGTGCATCAACAAAACAACCGTTAGATACATTTTGGCGATCTTACTGATAAAATAAATTTCCATTAACAGCCGACAGATACCATGTGAAAATACCACTCCAAAAGTGAAGATTATTTGCGTACAGCAACGTCATTTCATCTGGTCAAAACTCCAGTTCAAGATATCTGTAATTATATTTTGACTAGGCAAAATGAACGTTACAGATATCTCCAATTTCAGATATCTCTAATCAAAATTCATTTTAAGATATCTATAACTTGATAATAGATATCTACAATTACATTATGACTAACCCTAACTCCAGTTTTGGAATTGAATTGAGGTGAATTAAAGATATCTTGAACTGGAGTTACTAGTCAAAATCAAATTGTAGATATCTCAAACTGGAATTACAGATACCTTTAATCAAAATTAATTTCAAGATATCTATAACTTGATAAAAGATATCTACAATTACATTATGACGATCCCTAATTCCAGTTCCAAAGATATCTATAACGTAATTTTGACTAGTCGTAATTCCACTTACAGATATCTACAGCTTCATTTCGCCTAGTCAAAACTTAATTTAAGACATCTGAAAAGGAACATATTGATATCTTGAACTGAGGTGAATTAAAGATATCTTGAACTGGAGTTATGACTAGTCAAAATCAAATTATACATATCTCAAACTGGAATTACAGATATCTATAATTCAGTTGTGGATATCCATAATTCACGTAGTGGATATCTGGAACTGAATTGTGGATATCCGTAATGATGAACCCCATACAAATGAATGGCAAAAGTGGCGTCATTTGCCCTAGGAAGAATTTCTTTGTGGATATCTGAAATGACAATCACAGATAGGAAGAAATTTCTTAGTGGATATCTGAAATTTTCTTTTTGACTAGGCAAAACTGAGTTAGAGATACTGTATCTGCAATACATATCCAGCCTAGCGTTTAAATGTTAAAACGGCTTGCCATAAAAGTGATGACACATCCTTTGGAGACGTTCTGTGGGGCTGTATATCAAATGCAGATTAGGAAGCACATGAGACTAATTACACTGCAGCGTCTGTGACAGAGTCGTCAGTCATTTTGTACACGCCACTGCGCTGTGATCTATGATGGATTCTCCAGTCATTTTGATTCCGTGGAAGTGACTAATGCTTTTCCAAGTGTGATACAAAGGAAGCGTCTAATTTGGAGTTCAGAGAGAGGGGTTTGGCAGTGCTGGAATGTAATGAAGTAAAAGTAAAGTACTGTACTTAAAGGGCCCATGTTACTCTGTTTCTCTCAAACAGAAAATGCTCTGTTCCAACTTGTGATGTCATGTAGCAGTAGAAGGAGTAGTCCACTGTGTTTTTAAACACCGTACAGTAATCCCTCGTTTATCGCGGGGGTTAGGTTCCAGAAATAACCCGCAATAAGAGAAATCCGCGAACTAGGACAACTTTATATTTTACAATTATTCTACATGTTTTAAGGCTGTAAATGCCTCACCACACACATTATACACTTTTCTCAGACTGGAATTAACATTTTCTCATATTTGTCTCTTGTTTAAACACTCATACTTTCATAGATTTTCAACAAAATGTATTAATAGTGACGCGTGGGGGGAGACACGGCTCCGGAAGCCCCGCCGGACACGCGAGGAGCGTGGAGACATGAGTCACTGGAAGCACCGCGCTCATCCAACAGCACTGCCACATCCTGGGACGTGACGCGCACCAACCCCCTGGAGAATGCGTGACACGTTCACCCCTCATCGTGGTCAAATCCGTGACAGAGCAGCACGACCGGCATAAGGCCGCACATACACCGGGGCTGCGAGCACGAGATAGAACCGCGGCGACCGGACCGCGTCCTCTCAGCCCGAGCCACAAACCAGCCGCACGAAACCAGCAAAGAGCGGCACGTGGTGGTTTAATCCTGGTTTAGACCTGGTCTAGTCCCGGTTTAGTCCAGGTCTAGACCTGGTCCAGTCCTGGTTTAGTCCAGGTCCATTCCAGGTCTAGACCTGGTTTAGTTCATATTTAGTCCTGGTCTAGTCCTGGTCTAGTCCCGGTCTAGTCCTGGTCTGGTCCTGGTCTAGTTCCAGTCTGGTCCCGGTCTTCCCGCGTCCCCCATCTATCAATCAGCAAAGGTCTACAGTCTCTTAGCCAATCAGGACGCAGAACACAATGTTACACTATAAAAAAAAGTTACACTATAAATTTGTTTTTTTTAAATTAACGAAACAGCGAGGCCGCGAACAGTGAACCACAACAGAGCGAGGGACCACTGTACACCTTCATTAGAATCACTGCAATAATTTCAGATCTGCAATTGTCAATCTCCACTAAAGAAAAGGTAAAAGATAAGTGTTCATTTGAAAAGTACCGCTTCATGACATCACAAGGTGCTACAGAGCATTTTTGATCTTTGGAGATGTAGACAGACTAATAATAAAGCCTTACTCAAACACGTGTGAATGAAATAAAACACAACTCCAGGTATGTTTTGCTGAGGTAACATTATAACATGGCCTAAAGCTCACAAAAGTATAGGAGCTTTAAGTAAAAAAAAAAAAGTAGAATTTAAAATTGTTTTTTTTTTTACTTTTAATTCATCACATCTGAGAGCAGGTATCTGTACATTCCACTAATTACATAACAAATCAGGTACAGTCACTAATTAAAATTTGAACTCTTCTTCAAATAATAAAATATTCCATTGTACTGATTAAACGTTATAAATTGAATAATGCTAACACACATGTTTTATAGTTCTTGTACAAATATGTGCTTGCACGCTAGTAACCCTCCTGATTTCCTTTGGAAATACCCAGCAGTGACCTACACATGTGTCTGCACTTTTAATAGCTGTGGAAGCTGAGTCCTGTCATCTACACAGTTACAAGTTTGAGTCGGTTAAACGTTGTGCGTCCTAAACCTGCTTTTTTAAGTGCTCTTTGTGTATTGATCTAGAATAAATCAATGGTAGTGTCATTGTTATGCCATTTCATAAACTAGGAACATGATCTGTGAGTGTGTTTTGATGATACAGACATAAAACAGTGAGCAATAATACTGATAAAATAAACAAAACATCTAATAACAAGTAAGTAACGAGTAAGGGTGGTAAAATAGGAACCAAAAGATAATATTAAGTTTTATAACAATCTCACTTCTTGTAAAACTCTGATGCCCTTTGTTTACAAGTTAACAGCTCCTTTTACCTTTTGTTCAGTAGAGATCGGCAATTCCAGGTCTAAAATAATCCAAATGATTCTACTGAAGATGCATGAAGTTAAAAACACGAACAGAGCATGTGAATGAAACAAAACACAACTCCGAGTATGTATGTGATGTGGAAACAACAAAATAGAGTAGGCCCTTTAAATAAAAAACAGACACTGCTATCTCTACAAAAATATGATACTGTTAAGGACGTTGTTTGTGACCCATCGCATCCAAAACTTGTTTCTAAAATACAGAATGCAAATTTTACATTGTTCAAAGATATAGTGCCAAGATATAGTGCCACCACTTCATTGTATACTTGTATGTAAAAAGCCATAGCAAAAAAGCATTGACAAAAAATACATTGTTGTTCTGAAGCCAGTTTATTTCATACAAAAAAAGGTATAGCCACATAACACAACATCATTTATTATTATTAACAGTGACCACCTTAAAGGGCCCGTATTATGCTGTTTTCTGATATGTTATAATGTTGTTTCCTCATCCAAAACATACCTGGAGTTGTGTTTTGTTTCATTCACACATACTTGGCTGAGTTCTTCTCTCAAACAGAACACTCTGTTCCATCTTAATGTCAAGTGGTATTACAGGAAGTGCTCCACTGTGTCCACACTTTCATTAGAGTCATTTGGATTGTTTCAACACTGGAATTGCCCATCTCTACTGAACAAAAGCTAAAAGGTAGATGTTAACTTGAAAATTACCACTACATGACATCACAAGGTAGAACAGAGCATTTTGAGCTTTGGAGACGAAGACCGACTGATACACTGGTCTACAAATTTTTGGACTCGATCTGCTTCTGAGATAAAAGTGGCTAAATCTCATTTATATTGATAAGATGAACTGAAAATCAATTGATAATTGTACTGGTTAGCTAATGTATTCAAGATATTTAATGATATTGTTTTACATCAAAATCGCATCTGTTTATACAATAAATTTAGGAATATTGCTTAAAAATAATATATATATTTTGAAAATATTTAACTTGCACTTCTTTATCCGTCAAGAAATAAACAAGAAATATCTTAAGACACACACACACAATTTCGAGGCATCTCTCTTATGTGAAATCAAAAAATATTTGATGTTAAAACTTTACACATATTAAAATGAATGTATTGGAATGTGCAGACAGGCTTTCAGATAGAACTGGTTGCTTGTAGACACACTGTACCTTCTGATAAACTACCGTTTTTGCCTTATTTTGGCCCAATACTATATCTTGGAAACTATAGCCGATCAGCACTTCTGACTTACTTTTTCTTTATTAGTGACCTAAACCAAGAAAAATTTCACTACTTTTGTTCCGGAAGCATTTTGCTTGTAGACCAGTTTAATAAAGGGTTACTCAAACATGTGTGAATGAAACAAAACACAACTCCAGGTATGTTTTTGATGAGATAACAACAATATAATCAATAGTTCATTGTCCGCTCTTGTAATACCAATCCTATACATACCTTTACACGTGTTTTTACTGCTGAATGATGCTGAAATAAGAGATAACTTTGCTTTTCTGCCTGATAATAGCTGGTGGTCCCTCTCTGCTCTCCCTCCCCCTTCCCTTGTACGGAAAACGCTGATTCAGCCACCTCTCCTCTTCCCCACACTGACCCACTGACCGATCTGTACCCTGCACATGCCCTAAAGCTGACCTACATATGTGCAATCATCTCTTGCATAATAATTACACCGCAATTACAGACACCTAAGACATTTTACAGTGGCACGAAGGTTGGAAACAGATCAGAGGGATGGAGACAGATTTATTCATGTACAAATGGTCTTCAATCCAAGCCTATGTTTTAAATGGATTACTATCTTTTATATAGGTATTTTTTGCGTGAGTTTATGGGCAGTATTATAATGGTTATGGGTGGGACGAGATATAATTTCCCAAAAGACAAGATGAGACACAAGACTGGATCTACGAGAATGAGACGAGACAAGATGAGACTCATTGTTTTTGATTTTACTTTATTGAATATTTTGGCTGTAGCGCTGCTTTTTGTGACTACAGCTTCTCAAAAAATGTTGCCAAATCTCACCAGTACATGACTTGAGTACTTGAGATAATTTTCAGCATGTGTGCAGATATTGTCCCATCCCTAATAGTAAATGAAGCGATATTATGTGTATGCATGTATCTGCACTGTAACTTTATTTCAGGTAATTTTGTTGTATTGTATTTTTAATGTTGTTTTGTAACTACATGTGGCTTGCACCAAAATGTGTTATTACTGATTGGGTATCCATCACCTTGTTTCTATGGAGATGGCATTGCGCTGCCTGGAATGTTCCCCAGTATGACATCAAACTCTCTACCTTAAATTTATTCAATTACAGGAGGTTTTACAGCTCAAAAATACCTAGAAAAACAGGGATTCTGACTGTGAGCGGGGGTCTAAACTTGGACGGGTCTAAACTTTCTCCATGAAGATTGAAAGGTTTAATACCATACTGTGAAACATTCCAGACAAAGCAAAAACATCTCCATGAAGAAAATAAAAATTAATAAAAACAAGTTCCAAAAACAAAACAAAACACCAGATCAATGAAACAAAAGAGAAAGATTTAGGGCTGATGAAGTCCAAACACGACAGAGGTTTTGGTATGGAGCCCATGTCGTGCCATTAATCCAGACTATCTTGCCACAGTGTTGGTTTTCCAATCAGGGCTGACAGCAGTGGGTAGATTGCGTTTGATTTATGGGCTGCTCTGTCTCTCTACCTGCCGCAGTAAATTCCTCCCTCAGCGTAGACGCTCACACAACCAGCAGGTCTTCCTCCAGGTATATATATATAAGGGGGAGAATAGAAAAGGCTTAAGAATAATACAGCAAGATATGAAGGATTAAAGAACAGTAGATGAATGATGAAAGCTACAGCTCTGGAAAAAAATAAGAGACCACTGCAAAATGATCAGTTTTTCTAATTTTACTACTTATAGGTATGTGTTTGGGCAAAAGGAACATTTTTGTTTGAGTCTATAAACTACTGACAACATTTCCCCCAAATTCCAAATAAAGTATTATCGTTTAGAGCAGGGGTCTTCAACGTTTTTCAGGCCAGGGACCCCCAAACAGATGGCGAACTGGGCCAGGGACCCCCTACTATATATATGACATAGAATTGTGTTTTATATTAAATTGAGCTTAGTGTCATGTATAAACATTGCTACTCTGTTATGGTACATCCAATACAAGGAAATAATACACAGGTTAATACTGTATTTTACACTATAAAATATAAAATTATATTATTTTAAAGTGAAATCAAAAGATTTCGCGACCCCCCTGCAGTACCTCCGCGACCTCCCTAGGGGTCGCGACCCCCCTGTTGAAGACCTCTGGTTTAGAGCATTTATTTGCAGAAAATGATAAATGGTCAAAATAACAAAAAAGATACATGTTTTCAGACCTCAAACAATGCAAAGAAACAAGATTAAATTCATTTTAAAACAACATAATACTAATGTTTACACTTAAGAAGAGTTCAGAAATCAATATTTGGTGCAATAAGCCTTATTTTTAATCACAGCTTTCATGTGTCTTGGCATGCTCTCCACAAGTCTTTCACATTGTTCTTGGGTGACTTTATTCCAGTCCTGGTGCAAGAACTGAAGTAGCTCAGCTTTGTGTTTGTGTTGGAATTCAACAGACGCTGGAATGGAATGGCTGTAATACATGTAGAGATGCTGATTTCAGAAAAAAATGCAGTGGTCTTATTTTTTTCCAGACCTGTTTAAATATAAAGGGAAGAATAGAAAAGGTTTAAGAATAATACAGGAAGATATGAAGGATTAAAGAACGGTAGATGAATAATGAAAGCTGTAGTGGTTCTTAAAGAGCTCATATTACAAAAAGGTTATTTCCTCATCACAAACCTGGAGTTGTGTTTTGATTCATTCACACGTTTAACACGCAAAGCCTTGCATACAGTATGATGTCATGTTGTAATATAAGAAGCTCTCCACTGTGTTTTTAAACTCCGCAAACCTTCATTAAATCATTTGGATGATTTCAGACTTGGAATTGCCAGTCTCTACTAAACTAAAGGTGAAAGGTAGCTGCTGAAAGTTACCACTACATGACATCACAAAGTGGAACGGAGCATTTTGAGATGTAGACAGATTGCAGGACGATACACAATTATTAGTATGTTTAGGTTTTTTTTAGGTAAAAACATTATAACATGGCTTAAAGCCCAAGAATCCTTTAAACATGACAGGTTTTCATGTTCTTCTAATTATTACTTAGGTTGCACTTGTGGTAAATATTTCTCATAGTTTTACATCGGAAAAGTGGCAGTTTGTGGAAAAAAGAAAAGTACAAAAACTCAAAATTAGTGCTGAGTTCTAATACCGTTATCTAGGTCATCAAGCTCCATCCAAAATGCAGAGACGATTTATTACTTTAAATTTATGGCAGTTTAAACATGGTTGACGGGTTAAATTTATTTGACTTTACGTATGTCATATCTGATGTCTCTGTCCAACCAGCAAGTAAAATTTAAAACTTAAAGGAAAAGTAACGTTATTTTACAATCTGAGCCTTCTTTCGGTAATAAAACAAGTCGTTTGACTCACCCATATCACGTTCGTGTCATTTGGAGCTGTTTGAAGAAAGTTATGTTGTAGCGTATCCGTTAGCATTTGTATTCGGGGCATTACTTTGCGGTCTCCAAATAACACAAACTTTAGCACTTTTCAAATCATAGAAGCCCGATGTCTTAATGAAAGATTTCGTTTGAAGCAAAAGTGGCCTGTAATCCGAGATTTATCCATAGTTTTCAGCTTTGCGTTTCATGTTTGGGTCCCGGGAGCAGTCCGCGCATGCGCACTGGCGTCCTCATCTACTCGAACTATGGCTAAATCTCGGATTACAGGCCACTTTTGCTTCAAACGATTTCTTACATTAAGACATCGGGCTTCTATGATTTGAAAAGTGCTAAAGTTTGTGTTATTTGGACACCGCAAAGTAATGCCCCGAGCAAATGATACAGCACCATGTTAACGGATACGGGATCATTACTAGAACAGAACGGCTCAACATAAGTTCTGCGATACTGCTCCAATTGACAGAAAAATGCTATGGGTGAGTAAAACTACTTGTTTTATTGCCGAAAGAAGGCTCAGATTTAAAAAAAAAAAACGTTAATTTGCCTTTAATGAAAATATGAATTAAAAACTAGAAAAAAAAAGCTTAAATATATGATTAACTCTGTTTTAGTGAAGCCAGCGGTTTGTCATATGCACTTTAAACTGCAAAGGGGCCTCTGCAGATCAAATATTTGTTGAATCTACGTTCAGTTTAATTCATGGTGTTGTCCTCTTTTGGGGTTAGTGGTCCATGTTTTGAACTAGTATCGCATATTTGTATTCCTATATATTACACATGGTTTTGCCCAGGTTTAGACCAAAAACTGTCCTGTTATATTGTCCTGTATTTGGAAACCCAAATATTTAAAAAGTGGTTTGAGAATCACCTTTATGGATAACTTTGATACAAGTAAAATAATTTGTAATATTAAATCTTACCAGCCAACTGTTGTCTACTCAGCACTCTCATCATCTCGGGGTGTAGCCTGACCAATCGAACATCCAAATTTATTGACCCTATAATGAATGTGAAGACCAATGAATGAAACGTTTAAAAATGATTTACTGCAAATCGTTTGGGGAATCGTTTGGGGAATTGTGCGAATCGTATACAACACTGATATAAATATTAACTTAAAGGTGCACTTTATAAGGTGAACTTTATAGTTGAGGGGGTGTATCACAGATATATCACTGCTCTGTCTGCAATGTTCCACAGTATAACCTTAAACAGTTCTATCTGAAAATTATATTAGACCCGTAAACCATATTACAGCTATATGGACATTTAGTCACATGCAGAATACACGTAATCTCCAATTTACACATGAAAACATGAAGGAAAGCATTGGAATCTCTCTTTTTTTTGTCATATTTGAGCCTTCATTTTTGCCGACTTTGCTTTGCCCGATCTGTGAATCTTAATAATTTATTACACCAAGCTGCTACAGCTCTGGGAAAAGACCACTGCATTTTTTTCTGAAATCAGCATCTCTACATGTATTACAGCCATTCCATTCCAGCGTCTGGTGAATTCCAACACAAACACAAAGCTGAGCTACTTCAGTACCAGGAGTGGAATAAAGTCACCCAAGAACAATGTGAAAGACTTGTGGAGAGCATGCCAAAACGCATGAAAGCTGTGATTAAAAATAAGGGTTATTGCACCAAATATTGATTTCTGAACTCTTCTTAAGTGTAAACATTAGTATTATGTTGTTTTAAAATGAATTTGATCTTGTTTCTTTGCATTGCTTGAGGTCTGAAAACATGTATCTTTTTTGTTATTTTGACCGTTCTTCTGCAAATAAATGCTCTAAACGATAATATTTTTATTTGGAATTTGGGCGAAATGTTGTCAGTAGTTTATAGACTCAAACAAAAATGTTCCTTTTGCCCAAACACATACAGTACCTAAGTAGAAAAATCAGGAAAAATGATAATTTTGCAGTGGTCTCTTATTTTTTTCCAGAGCTGTACTTGCAGGCATAACTATGCACAAACTGAATTACATTTTGCACTGTAATCTCTCTTTTTTTGGTCATATTTGAGCCTTCATTTTTGCTGACTTTGCTTTGCCCAGTCCGTAAACCTCAATTATTTATTATACCAAAATGCTTTTTAGGTCTATATCAATAAATAATAACTAAATAAACACTAACTATTCTATGTCTGAAGTGAACTCTTGTACCTTGGAGTTTTACAGACCAGGAGAACCAACCAAACAGTGGAATGTCAGGTATGCATGCTTTATCACACAAACAACAACAGCGGACGGACAAGTTCTAAAACATGAGTTCACGTACCAACACAGCTCTTATTCACTAAATACGGAAAATAACAAAAGAGACCAATTTCTATCGTGTTTGAAATCTTACTTTTTCACCATATGCTACTAAATATTTCCTTATTATCGCTAGAGAAACTTTGGACACCCCTACAAACGCGTGCGTAATGGTGCGCTCCGGTACAGCCGCGTCTGCCCTGCGCAGCGCTGACTGCAAATCAATGAAGCCAGTCAAGCAAACGGGGCTGGGCAGTCCAAGTTGGGACAATTCTCCGCGGAGGCTGTGGCCGAATAGACGACGACAATAATGCTATGTACCGCTAATATGTGCACACGCTACGGTTTGGCTCCTTTAGCGGAATAAGGAAGCGCATTCACACTATTTCTACACTTAGTTACTGGGGTTTGTAGCTCGAACATTCACGCATTTCAACTGAGGATGATTTTTGCCAATACTGGGAACCCGCTGAGGACACCGTATCGCAAACAGGTAAAGAAAACTGTTAATAACCGCGGTGTAACTTGTCCAAAGCCCGAGTTGAACTTGTCCAACCCTGGTCCGCGCGCGTAAAAGTTGATGTTATGTTCGTTTGTGTGAAAACGCCTGTTGTGTGTCTCTTATGCGTGCGTGACGTAAGATCCAGATAGGCGAGATAATTAAAATACCTGCTGCGCTTCAATCGAGCTCTGGTGCACTGACACAAACCAGAGGTAATCAAGAATAATGTGTTTATAAGTCATTCTGGAGGACAACATGACGAAATAGACACTTTGGAGTAGCCCGTCTGTTTGCGTCTAGTTTAGCATATGGCTTTTCCTCCAAATAAACCCATAATAAATGAGTTGTTACCACTAAACTAACTTCACTTCTGAACTAATCTTTTGTACAGAATTTGAGCTGATTCCACACGTTTGCCCTACCCCCCCTTTAGTCATACTTTGACTTCCAAATAAAGTGGCTGCACACACTTTGTTTGCCTTGGATGCTAGGATACTTTTGCCTCCCTTGGGTCTAGCCAGAATACACTTATGCATTTTATATGATCTGGGAATTAAAATGTTGTTCTAGAGCTATATAAATAGACTAGTGGGGGCTTTCTTTGAATTTCCCACTGGAGCTGGACTGTTATTACTGCACAATAAATCAATTAGTCCAGCATTTTGAATAGGACATTGATGCAAATCCCAAGAGTTCTACCCTTGTTTGTATTCTTGTAGCTTACTTTGCTTTATCGGAAACACTAGTTGATGTCATGCAAACTGTATTGGCATTTTTCTATTGTAAGCCAGCATAATTGGACATAGATGCCTTATTGTTCACTGATGCATTCAATTTGTCCCAGTTGCATATAGATTTTGAGCTGCCTTTAGCTAAAAAAAAGCAGTGAAGGGGCATACACTAGAGCTATCTAGTCTTTCTTACAGTGAAAGAGAGGGACCATGGGCGAGGTCTGGTACAGTAATGCCTCCACTGTTTCCATCTCGGATATGACAGGCCCTGCTGGTCTGGACGGGCCTGATAAGCTGACGCCCTGTCCCATCAGATGTCATAGAAGTGTGTGGTTGGGTTAGTAGTACTGGCTATGAGCTAAATTTACTCCACATTACAAGGAAGCGAAGTCACTTTTCTGAGATTTGGGCCAAAGGCGTCTTGAAAATGGCTCCCACATGGCTTGCCCAGATGGTTTTACTCATCGATTAAAATTTGGCAAAAAAAACTTGTCCTTCTCGTGCAGTATCTCTCTTTGGTGATTACGATTCTTGGTATCCAGATTTGATTCAGACTCAATTTCAAGTTTCTAATTTGAAATATTTTCGGAATGAAATGTTCTTTTATGTGGCAAATTAATTGATTAACATTTTGTTCAATTTGACAGCCAAATTAAGGGCCAAATTTGATATAGCAAAAAAAAAAAGCATAGAAGACCCTAAACTCTCTCAATTATCAGTTTTCTACTTATTAGGCCTGTCACGATGACAAATTTTAAAGCTATTTCATGCCACTGACAAAATAATAAAGCAAAAATAACCATTGCTATATTGAACTATTATACAGTATCATTAAAAGGTCTGATCTACAACAAATAAATCAGCCATAAAAGATACTTATTCGACTTTCTACAGCTTAAATCTTATCGTATTACAACTGAAATGACAAAAATCGCAACAATAATGCATGGAAAATGTACACATGATGAATACTGAGCTCCGAAATATACTGTTCGATCTATCAAGTATGGAACAATAAGCTGATATGGTAATTATCCTGACAGGCGTACTTGTTATTATACATTATTTCACAGCATTGTAGAAGATAATAGGTCTGGGAAATACGCCAAAACATATATCAACATACATACATCATTCTTCCCCTCCTATTACAAACTTTTAATCATTGCTATATAACGCAAAAAAAAAGTCTGAACTGTGCTCCAAACCACATGTTTTACTGACAGAGTTTTGGCTGTAAACCAAATATGAAAATCAAATATGATTAATTGCATGGTCTCTATAGATATACAGGAAGCATGATAATTGTACTTTGACATGGGAACACATGAGTAATGTGTTATGCTTTTGATATTGTAAAGCTGGAGCGAATGCATTAGCTGAAGGGACTTTAAATTATTTATATCCCATACTATTATTCACAGTTATTCACTATTCAAGAATAAACAGAGACTTGGGCAAGACTTTTAACCCACCTTGCCTCCAGTGTCCAGGTACGCAGGGGTAAAAGCACTCAAAAACATCTTTCTTCTTGATAAGTGTAGTGTGAGGACAGGATGATTTTAAAAAGTTAATCTGGAAATTTTACAACAACTTCACAACTGGACCTTGTCATAAATTTGAAAATATTGTTATAAATATCACAAATAATACGTGAAGAGTCCCTCAGTCGTCCAGGTTGCCTGGAAGAATCCATGACTCATCGCTGTACCAGCGGCGAGTCTGGTAACTCTTGGTCCAGAATGCGCTGCCGTTGCGCGTAGACAGACAGCTAAGTGAACCAATCAGAGAACAGTTAACGGACAGCGACGTGAACCAATCAAACAAAAGAAAAGAAAGGCCTCTAGAGCTGTCAGCTGCTGTGGTTTTAAGGAATCGATGTGTTTTAGGTCATTTAAGACCAATTTTACAGCTGAATGGAAGGGACGTTCAGTTCTCCGATGCGCCATCTTGATTCAAAACTGAGGAGGAACTTCCGCTGCCTAAGAGTGACGTTGCGGGCAAAGGCGGGTGCACTGACGTCACCATCTTTGAACGAATCAGAATCGCGGAGTCCGTTGTTAACCGGGGAGCGAGGGTGGAGCGAGGGTGGAGCGAGGGTGTCCAAATGGTATCTCGCTGTATAGCAAATACAGAGAGATATCATTTGGCTGGCCAGGTAATCGTCCAGGTAGAATTCATGATAAAAGGAGAAATTCAATTTGTCATCTGGACAAAGTTTGCTTGGCAGAGCTGACGAAGCCTCTCAGATGAGCGGCGAAACGTTTTCGAATTTCTCCTTTTATCATCACAAATAATAATTAAAATAATAAAAATAAAACAGGAAGACAAATGTAAAGTATATTGGCTGAAAATAATCCATCCCCGCAAAAAAGTTGATACATAAATGTCGAACTAACTGGGAAAAAATTGGGAAAAATGTTGTACTTTTTTGTAACGCAGGATTCTGTTCAAAGTTCACATCGTAATATGAATTAATGCAAGAGTCATATTTCAGAACATACAGATCTCAACTACAGGGTTAACAGTCTTTGTGCAGAATAAGGCAGGATATTTAGTTGTTTATGGAGGAAAATATGGTACAAATTGTGATCAATCTTGGAGCAGTACTTCTAACTAAAACCACATGTTTCTGGCTGTTGCACTGACGGTTATCAAAAGCCCTAACCCTAAAGTACCAAAAATCAGATAATAATAGATACTAAACCTAGTATTGAAACTAGATACTAAAAAAGTCACATTAACAGGAAAACATTTGAGCTTTTTTAATGTCATTTTTAGCCTTACCAGAATTAGTACAAGACCTCATGGTAAAATAAAGAAAGTGCTATTATTTTGTGCATAAAATTACATTCTATTCCTGAAAATGTAGCATGTTTTATTTTCATTAGTGATGTACCAATCCAGCTTTTTCAGTTCTGATGCCAATACTTTAGCTTTAAGTATCTGCCAATATCCGATATTAACCGATACCAGTGGAGAAACTGCATGTTTCTCCTTTATACAAAAATGAAATAAGACAAAACTGCTTCAAATGTGTTATGTAACTGTTATTTATCTCTCAAGTTGCTTCACAACAGCTTTGTATAAATAAAAGTTCAAACATTGACATCTTACAGCATCAATGTATATGATGATTTATATGATATGGACTGAACCAATATTTGAAAGCCTATATCGATTCAGCAAATTTTTCATTTTGTCATTTTCCATTGGTCTTTTTTTTTCTTCTTTTCATTGTGGTATTGTAATCACTATGGAGTCGATTCTTAGCTTAAAGCTTAAACAGGGGAAATTGTTTGGACACTGTAGCTCACACATCACAATATATTATAATGACAAAGGGAAAAAAATATGTTATCATCAATTCTAAATAAGTAGCAGAAATAGCAAGAGACTGGTGTCAAATAAAGCATAATTATAGGGATGTAACCATATCCAAATTTCTCAGTACGATATTTTCATGATATACAACTCATGGTATGATATTTGTTCGTCTTTAAATGCCTTGATAAGACTTTCTGACATAATCCAATTAATTAAGATTTGAATCAGAATCTGCACTGAAACGGAGCAAAGGCTCATGGTCTATGTAGTTCCCTCTGTTTTTTTTAGCTCATGCCGCACCATAACATTTAAGCTGAAACTTGTTATTTCGATATATTGTGATGGCCCATGATATTATTGAGATTTTTGACAATACGATATCGTACAATAATATTTTGGTTATTGTTAAATCCCTAGATAATTATAGCCTATAAATGTATAGTATTGAAATTGAGTCTGAAATATTAGTATCGTGACAACACTAACAGCATGTAGGTATACACTGACACATAGCAGAGCCTAAAGACATGACCCATTTTCATTGTGGTATTGTAATCGGTATCAAGTCAAATCTGAAATATTAGTATTGTGGCAACACTGACTGACAGCACACAGGCACAGAGCAGATCCTGGAGACATGACCCAGCCCAGCAGTCGTCGGCAAAGTACATCCCCCAGGCCAAAGTCCAGACCGGGGCTGCTGCTCTCTCCTGTCACCGCTTCATGCTTGAGATTCCATTAGCTTCCTCTCAGCGTCTGATGTCTCTGAGAAGACGCGAGTGTTGTTTTAATGTCAAGAGCAGGATTCGAACCCGCCAACCTTCTGATTAGTGGACAAACGTTCTTAGTACTGTTGCCTAGTCAGTTCATGTTCCTTAGGCTTAGACAAACTTTATTGCTCCACAAGGGAAATTATTTGGACACAGTAGCTCACACATAACAATAAATCATAAATAATGCAGTCTTTTTCTCAATTCTCATGGACACATTTAAATTGTAAAACATAAATCAGAAATCTTATGTCATTTGCAATGTTGGTCAAAAAAATGCTTTTTTTGTTTTGTTTTTTTTTTTCCCCAAATCGTTCAGCCCTACTGGAGTGGAAAGCTTTTGTTTATAGTTTAGGTTTATTAAAAAGAAAAGCCCTATATTTTAATAAGAAAAAATTAAATGAAATTGAAAATCAAAATAAGGTAAAAAGCATTATGACATATTGATCCTTTAAAGCACAAACCTAAGATGAAAGAACAGTTTGTTGCCTTTATGCAAAAGGTATTCAATAACAACCATGAAGAGCCAGTCCCACCACTGCCAGAAGGAGGCGAGTGCTGGTACTTGCCATCGTTTGGAGTCTATCACCCCCGAAAAACTGAACAATTCAGAGTCGTGTTTGACTGCAGCGCACAATGCAATGTTATCTCCCTTAATAACATCTTGCTCACTGGACCAGACTTGAATAACAGTCTCTTGGCAGTCCTCATCCGTTTCAGAAGAGAAAGAGTAGCTGTTCAGATATCGAACAGATGTTTCATTGCTTTGTTGTAAGAGAAGACCACAGAGACTACTTATGTTTCCTCTGGTTTCAAGATAAAGACCCCAGCAAGGACGTTGTTGAATACAGGATGAGGGTCCATGTATTTGGCAATAGCCCTTCTCCATCCATGGCCACATATTGCCTCAGAAGAGCTGCAAAGAGTGGAGAACAGCAGTACGGGTCAGACACAAGACACTTTGTGGAGTGCAAGTTCTACGTGGACAACAGACATGTCCCTACACCCACCGAGCAAGAAGCCATCGCTCTGTTGCAGAAAACCCGAGCTTCCCTCTCAGGGTCAAACTTGAGACGCCACAAGATCATGTCCAACAGCATTGGAGTTTTGCAAGCCTTTCCATCAGGAGATCATGCTAAGGACATCAAAGACCTCTACCCAAGTGCAGAAAGTGTGCCTACACAACGAAGTCTTGGTTTGAGCTGGGAAGTCAAAACAGAGTATCACTCAGTGACAAGCCATTCACACGTCGATGGGTCCTCTCCACATTAAACAGCCTCTTCGAACCACTTGGTTTTGTTGCCCCGGTTACCATTCAAGGAAAATCCCTGTTAAGAGAACTGACTCTGGAAGGAACTGAATAGGATGCCCCACTTCCTCAAGACAAACACAATGTGTGGCAGGCATGGAAGACCTTCATATTCCTTGTGCTTATACAACCACTTCTCCCTCCAAAGCTAAGCAAAGAGAAATATGCATCTTCTCCGACACCCCCACAAAAGCTACTGGCGCAGTAGGTTACCTCAAAACCACAGATGAAGATGGTCAAGTCCATGTGGGTTTCATCTTAGGTAAAGCCAGGCTTGCAGTCCACGGACCCAAAGCAATGGCGGTATGTGCCTACGGAGCATAACCCAGCGGACCATACATCCAGATCTGTTCAAGCCTCTGTCTTAACCAAAACTAACTGGTTCACAGGTCCACCATTCTTATACAAGCCACAGACATTTAGTGACCAGCATCAAACCTTCGCACTTGTCAATCCAGACTCAGACGTGGACATCAGACCACAAGTGACAAGTTGCATAACCAGCCACGCAGACACTTGATCCTGAGAGATTTGAAAGATTCTCTTCCTGGAAGTCCCTGCAAAGAGCAGTTGCAACCCTTATTCATGTGGCCCACTCTTTCAATTCAACAAGCAAAGACAGCACTAGATGCAAGTTCGACACAAATGGCAAGAGTCAAGTCCTAATATCGAAGAAGGTGATGTCATCCTGCTAAAAGACACACAGACATGCCGCAATGATTGGCCTATGGCTCTTGTGACAAGAACCTTTCCTTGGACGTGATGGAAAAGTCTGCAAGATCGAGATCAAGACATCCAAGGATGGATCTGCAAAAAGTTCCTTCGGCCCATAACGGAGGTTATTCTTCTTCTCAAAGCAAAGGACTGAATGTTTAGTTTCATGGTGGTTCAGTTTATTATATGGCATCTTTACAGATACCAGACGGAGAGTGTTTTGCCCTAAGACGTTAAAAGTAGGGATGCAAATTATCGGTTAATTCATTAACTGATAGTTGATTGACCTTATCGGTCGATTAACGATTAACTGATAAGCGGCGTTTTTCACCTGAATTTGAGTGTTTCAATAGGGTCTTTAAGAATATAAGCTATAGTATATATAACACTGAGTCATAAATATATCATAGTATTATTATATTGTATATTCCTCAATTAATTATTCCTTAGTAAAAAGCAGACAAATGTATTGATGCTGAATAACAAAATACAGTAATCCCTCGCTCTATCCAATTTCTTTTTTTATAGTGTAAATTTTTTTTTATAGAGTAACATTGTGTTCTGTCCTGATTGGCTAAGAGACTAGACCAGGACTGAACGTGGACTGGACCAGGTCTGAACCAGGTCTGGACCTGGACTGGACCTGGACTGGACCGGGACTCGACCGGGTCTAGACCTGGACTAGACCAGGATTAAACCACTGGGGCGCGTGCTGGTTTCGCCACGCCCCGCGCTCCGAGCCGCAGGCCGCGCGTACACCCGGGGCTGCTGAGCAGTGCCGTTGGCGCCTGCGGTCGGCTGTGAGTCGATCTTGGCGCAGCGCGGTTGCCTTGTTTCATGACCACGCGGGTGGGCATGTCCGCGGTTAGCGGTTAATTACAATTAATGCATTTTGATCGACCAACGTCTTAATCGACAATTAACCGTTAATCGATTAATTGTTGACATCCCTAGTTAAAAGTGTGTATAATTCATTTTGCAGTAGATTGCATTTAGCTCCTTCACAGACTTTTATTTTGAAGGTCTGATTAGAGACAGGAAGTTGTGACAGGAAGTCAGCCATTTTGTGTTTTGCTCTCAGTATCACATGAGTCACAGGTTCAATCTGCCTTTTTGTTCATGCCTTTGACCTTACCGTCTGTAAGTTTTGCTTTGTATTTGTAGGAGGTATAGTGTCCTTGACCTATTTGAGAAAGATGATTGTTAGAGGTGTGATTTTGTTTATGATTGCATGTTTGTATGGTAGTGGATTGAGTGTTTGCGTCATTGATGATTCCTGTGTAATTGGGCTAACTTTGGATATGTTTTGCACTGTGCTAAGTACAGTTTTCCTTTCTGTTTTACAGTTTTACTCTGTTTTGGAAGCATCTTATGGAGAAATAAATTGGAGCTATGGACGCTACATCCTGACTCTGCGGATGTTTTCCAAAAGGAGTTAGGCTTACTGCTAAATTGTGTTAGACACACACAAGGAGAGCAGGACAATGCTATTGAGAGGATAATCAGACCAGACAACAAATTCTCAGAGAAGAAAGTCCATCACACAGACATCTTTTTAAAGTTAAAGGCCCAATTAGGCCTGTTTTGCGCTAACTAATTATTTGGGGAAAATATTGTTAAAACTATAGTATAATGAACTAATACAAGCATCATATTTCAGAGCATGTTTGTACAGATCTAAATTACAAGGTTAGCAGCTTTTATGCAGAATAAAACAGGATATTAATGGAGGAAATTATGGAAATTATCATTTGAGCAATTATCGATTCTAAAAAAAAAAAGTCGCATTAAAAATATTTTCCTGAACAGTTTTAGCATGATTTTGAGCTCTATCGAAACACATATAAGATCTCATGGTAAAATAAAGAAAGTACTATGATTTTGTTGTAAATGACTTTCTATTACAAAAATGGAGCATGTTTTATTTTCCTTAGTGATGCTAATGAGGAGATAATCATACCAGACAACAAAGTTCACTATACAGACATCTATGTAAATCCAAAGCCCCAGTTTACTATGTTGACTTATAGTTCAAGCTGGTTTTGATGGTCAATATTTATCGTGGGTATTTTTACTTTGTATGAGTAGGGAACTTTTTGATATTTTTCTATTCGAATAAACAACTTTTCTGGCTCATTATAGATACAAACTACAAAAATGTGTAATTCTGCTGTTTATTTAGTGCAGCTCATATTTTTAGAATAGTTTTGTGTCTTGGGTTATTGTGTTAGTGGCATACACTTGTTTATATTGTCATTTATCCTGCTATATTGCCTTCACCAATATATCACAATTCCAAATTTGATATCGTGACAGGCCTAGCCCAGTAAGTAACCTTTTAGACTAAAATAAAAGCATATTTTTTTATCATGGATGTTTTATTGCACTGAAAAACATACAAAAACTTGTGTCCTGGCTCATCCTCCTGCTTGGTTCCATAGAAATGTTCCTTTGACTTCCTTAGTAAGGCTTCAAACATGTATCTCCATGGACAATGTTCCAAAGTATTGGGGTTTTTTTTAAACTTTCTTTTTCCATGGAATCTTGCAGTGAACTTTCACTTCCAGAAGGTTATATTACTTTAATTATGAAACGACAGGGAGAGGTGATAAATTTGAATATCTCTGTAAATATTGGTCCTATCAACACAAAATTAAAACTATAGTGATCCTGACACTCTGCTCTTTGTGCCACATGTCTATGGTTTTAATAAGTTGGAAAAATACCAAATTAAAAATCAAGATTGATCAGTATGGGGTAAAATAAATAAATAAATTTTCCCATATCCCCCAAGTTAGAATATGAGATATCTTGTCTAAAAACTAAGAAAATAAAAGTGCTGTGTAACCTTCCAAATAAAAGGAAGCCTGAATCCAGTTTTAACTAATTTCACATATTTTTAATCAGCAGGTCAATATACAACCAAACATATAGAGGCAAAAGTATGTGGCTTGGACTCTATTTCAGATTTTAAACTCTGGAGATAAAATTAGAGTAGAGGGCTGCAAGACAAATCGCCATGGAATCAAAATCGCAATTTCAGTAAACGCAATCAGCAAATAACAATGGCTGCAGTTTTGAAATACCATAATTTCCTCCACACAAAAAAACAGAATCTTGGCCAATTCTGCTCAAAATCTGTTTAGCCCACTACAAATATGTTCTAAAATGGATTTCTTGTATTAAATGGTCACATTTTTGTATAGCTCTTTTCCACATTCAAGGAACTCACCCATTCACACATTCGAACCACCAACCTTCTGATCAGTTTTATGCTTTTACCAAATGAGCTACTGTTGCCTTTTAGTGTGTCAGTTCATATTTTTTAGACTTAGACAAACTTTATTGATCCACAAAGGAAATTATTTGGACACAGTAGCTCACACATCACAATAGATATGATAACAACGAGCAAAAATATAAATGGGAATATGTCTTTTTCTCAATTCTCTCTCAATGGACGCATTTAAATTGTGAACTTTGAACAAGATCCTATTTTCAAAACATAAATCTGAAATTTGATCTCATTTGTAATGTTGGTCAGAAAAATAGCAGAACATGTGATATTTTTTTCAGCCCTACTGGAGTGGAAAGCTTTTGTTTATAGTTTAAGCTAGGGTTTATTAAAACAAAAAGTACTATATTTTAATAAGAAAAAAATAAAATCATGTTCAGTGATCAAAATGAGATAAAAAGCATTATGACCAATTGATCCTTTATACTGTATCGCCCAAGGTAAGGCTATTCACTTTGGTTTATTCACTTTTTTTCTGATTCCTGTACCTCCATCAAGACAGTTACTCATACATTTAGCACATTTTTGGACAAATAGCAAATATATCACTTCAATTGTTAAAAAAAAGGAAAAAAAAGAGCATATTCATTCAAGTCAATATCACTCACTGGTCTGTTTATAGTGACAGGGGCAGAGCTACAGGCCCCCGAGGACACTGATTGTGCTGACCATAAAAAACAGATGGAGATTGCTGTGCATGTAGAAATGTATGCCCAAAATGGCTGTATTTTATCATTTCAAGTGACAGCTAGCACCATGACTTATAAGCGTTTCCTGATATGGGTCATATGTGTGGCCTATTTATGGATCGACTGACTTGTTTAAAATCAAGATAGAAAGGTTCAAATCTAATCTACCTCCAACAGCCGATCGTGATCCCCTGATACCAAACAGCGAGAGAATTTACATTTTCAAGTTTTTGCTGCTTTACTACTGCTGTATTGCACTTTGTTACACAGAATTCATTTTATAGATTGAATTGAGTTTTATTTATCAAATTAACATTATATACATTTTTATTTTTGTTTATTTGTTTATTCAAGGATCCCCATTCGCCTTTGCAAATGCACAGACTTACTACTTTACTGCTAGTGTCCATGGAGGTTATTGTCTCTCCTGTAATGTTCCACAGTATAACATTATCTTACTTACCTATATTGCATTTATTCAGATCTTTTATGACTTTCACCAATGCTTGAAAACATGCATTCTTACTGTGAGCAGGTTTCCCTCTCTGCATTGTCCATGGAGATGGTATTGTTTTCCATGTAATGTTCCACAGTATGACATTATCTTACTTATCTATATTTCAATTATGCAGGTGTTTTGTTACTTTTATAAATATCTGGTCACTTCAACTGCTTGTCTATATTGAGATAGATTATGTTTAATGCCATACTGTGTAACCAAGTAAAGCATTAACATCGCCATGGAGACAAGCCTCTACCTAGAGAATGGGTCTTTTTGGAATAACTCTTTTACTGATATTGCTGTTTTAACCATAAATTACTGAAGCAACAATGTATTTAAAATGAGAGAATTATCTCACCAACACCATGTGCAAATTACAAAGTTTACACCTTTAAAAGTTTAAAGGTGTTTAATGTTTTTTTTATGCTGAAACACAGTAACTCTTCATTCACGTTTTCTTCCAGACATTCTTAAACTTTTGCCTTTTGCCCCTGCAGCCCCCTGTGCCCCCCTCGTCTCACCCGCCCATGGCCCCCACCAGCCCCAGCACCACGAGCAGCGGCGGGAGCACGGCCGGCTGGGAACAACTCAGCAAAACCAACCTGTACATCCGCGGGCTGGCCCCCTCCACCACAGACCATGACCTGGTCAAGCTCTGCCAGGCGTGAGTCCACCACTTCCGCTCTGTGTTACACTTATTGATTCACTGTATTGATCAGACTCTGCTGTAGCCTCACGAGGGAAACTAGAGCACAGCTAAAGGCATGTTTTTACACAGCTTTTGTAAGTACTGGGTGAAAGTTATATCATCCAGTCAGAAAATATAGAGCTAATATAGCGACTTTAAACATGGTACAACTCATTCGAAGGCTTACAAAGGAAGTGTTGGACAGGAAACAGACTGAGAGGAAAGACATTGAGGACAGTGACCGAGCTAGATCCCAGCACAGCTCTGCTAATGCTTCTGCTGCGTCATGGGAGCCACAGAAGGGTCACATTTGAATTAGACTAACTAGACCTTCATATGAGTGTCCCTGAAATAGATTATCTTTCTTTATAAAGGTGCACTGTGTAACTGTGTAATTTTTCTGGTGGAAGGTCCGCCATCTGCTTATCTCCATGAAGATGTTATTGCTTTGTGTAGAATGTAGAATGTTTATCTCAAAGGAGACAACTGTCGGCTATATTACAGGTCAGATCTGTGGAGAGGCAACCCTACACAGAGAGATTCAAGATTCAAGATTGTTTATTTGTCATATGCAGGATCAACACAAGGTCAACAATGCAATGAAATGTTTAGGATCAGAAGAACCCGTTGACTCGCTAAGATAGTCAAGAAGTACTAATAGCATGCAATAAAATACCAGGGAAAAAAACTAAACAATATAATAAAAAATATGTTATAAAATATAATAAAACACAAAGGTACAGGTAGGATTAAATAAGGTGTAAGTAGAGTATTTCACAGGTGGTAATACTGCTCAAATGAATTTCGTATGGCACATAATATAGTGTAGTATAAGTATTGCACAGATTATTGCACAGGTAACAGTAGCATTTACAGTGAGGTAGTGACAAACATGATACATTCATATAGAGCAGCAGCAGTAAACATATTATGCATTACAAAAAGTAGTTTAGTGCAGTATTATTGAGAGTTCAGTATTATTGAGAGTATTTTAGAGTTTAGACTTATTGAGTAATATTTATATAGTATTTTTAGTATAGTATAGTATTTTAGAGTTATTGAGCAATAGAAATACCCATAATGAATAAATGCGTGATAGATTTTTTTGTTGTGTCATGCCATGGAACATTCCAGGGAAAGCAATAACATCTCCATGGAGACAAGCTAATGACGGACCCTCATCGTGAAACCATTTCTGAGTTTTTATATAAACAGTGCTTTCTTTTCCATCTCTAAATGGAAGTGAGTCAAAGCTGTAGCGTGTGTGATTACGATTTTAGTCATGGTTGTGATTCCCGAGAACTACTTTCTTTCAAAATGGCTGTATTTGACGATGGCACACTGAAGACTAAACCACACTTGTTCCATGGTTTAAAATTAGAATTCAGATAAAGGAAGGACGCAAGTTCACGATCTTTCACCCAGTTGAGCATTCAGCCTAATCCCAAGCTAAAATACCCTCAGCTTCCACCGCCCAGGGCTTGTATGCGTTGTAATGTTTCAGAAAGTGAAAGCAGATCTTTAACAGCCAGCATATTTAGTGAACTGAAGTAAAATAACTAGAGCATAAAGACTCTCTGGTTGAATGATGCTTCAAACAGCTTGCCTACAGAAAAAGGGTCTGTGTGACTTTGTACTCACATAGTGGGGATTTTCAGCAGCCAATGGAAACCACTTCCTGTTTCTCATGTTTTCACAATGATGTCATACGGGCTCTTGCTCAACCCTTCCTCTTTGTCTGTTTTATAACATGTCTGCTACACAATCCCACTCACAACTCCACCTCTCCTCTTCTTCCCTAGGTACGGCAAAATCGTGTCTACAAAAGCAATTATGGACAAGACAACAAATAAATGCAAAGGTGGGTAGTAGTTAAATAAAGGCTCCACACTGCAAAAAGCAATATTTGTAAGTTAAAATGACTTAAATGAAGACGTTTTTACTTTATTTGAGTAGATTCAACATGACAAGAGTTGTTTTTCGTATTTTAAAGGTGCACTGTGTAACTTTTTGTTGTTGTTGGGGGTCCGTCACCTGCTTGTTTCTATGGTTATGTCATTGATCTTCCTTGAATGTTCCACAGTGTGACATTAAACAGCCCTACCTTACATGTATTCAATTACTGGTGATTTTATAGCTCAAAACTACCTAGAAAAACAGACAAAAGGGCCGTCAAATGCTTTCTAGAGATGTTATTGCTTTGTCTGGAATGTTTCACAGTGTGGCATTAAACCTTTTCATCTTCATGGAGACCAAACCAGACCAAGTTACAGGTCAGATCTGTGGAGAGTTGACCCCGCTCACAGTCTGAATGCCTGTATCTCTATGTATTTTTGAGCAGTAAAAGCACCTGTAATTTAATAAATATAAGGTAGAGCTGTTTAAAGTCATACTGTGGAACATTCCAGGCAGAGCAATGACATATCCATAGAAACAAGCAGGTGACGGACCCCCAACCAGAAAGATACACAATGCACCTTTAAGTGTAGTAAGATGTATTTTCATATTTTAAGCACAAAAAGGCTTCCATCAGTTGATAATTTTAATTGTCAAGTGAAATTTACTAATCGTGTCATCTTAACGTTGCTAGATTTTCATTTTTGCGGTGCACTTTTGTGTTTTATGTTCGTCCAAATCATCAACAGATCCTTGAGACAATTCACAACACCTCACTGGAAGACAACTTTTCACTGTCCTTGCCCAAAACTGGTGAACATCCAAAGTGTGAAATCTATCCAGACTTTAGTCATTGGACAGAAATGTGGCTATGTCAAGCTGAGCAAGTGAGAAAACAAAACAGCCAGACAGTTTGTGTTATTAAAAGCCCCAAGCCTTTGTCTGTTGGTGCGTCACTGCAACCAGGAACTTGTCAGCGACGTATATATTTACAAAGCGAGTATAGGATAACGGAACCACCCGCCACTGCGATGAACAGCTCTATTGGAGATGGGAAATAGGTTGGTTTATACATACAGCTCTGGAAAAAAATAAAGAGACCACTGCAAAATGATCAGTTTTTCCAATTTTACTACTTAGTCTATAAACTACTGACAATATTCCAAATAAAATATTATCGTTTAGAGCATTTATTTGCAGAAAATGATTTTTTTTTTAAAAAGATACATGTTTTCAGACCTCAAACAATGCAAAGAAACCAGATCAAATTCATTTTAAAACAACATAATACTAATGTTTACACTTAAGAAGTGTACACTTAAGAGTTCAGAAATCAATATTTGGTGCAGTAACCCTTATTTTTAATCAGCTTTCATGCGTCTTGGCATGCTCTCCACAAGTCTTTCACATTGTTCTTGGGTGACTTTATTCCACTCCTGGTGTAAGAACTGAAGTAGCTCAGCTTTGTGTTTGTGTTGGAATTCAACAGACGCTGGAATGGAATGGCTGTAATACATGTAGAGATGCTGATTTCAGAAAAAAAATGCAGTGGTCTCTTATTTTTTTCCAGAGCTGTATAAGAAGGCTATGCCAAAAATGTTGTTATATATAATGGCGTTGCACTACATTTTCAGAAGTAGTTTCAGTTTATATAACATGTGAAAAGTAGAATTCATTTAAAATTTTTGAAGTGGTCTTGTGGTGAAGTTATTTCTCACTTCCCTTATGCATTTTGAGCATGTTAATTATTCTTCATAAGCACTTTTCACAACTCTTTGAAACCAGAGCGGAGTTTTACCATGACAATAAAGCTAACAACAAATAGCTTATTAAAGACACTTCCTGATTATCAAAAAATCAAATGTTTTTTAAATAGATGTAGACAGCATGTATCCGATTATTATTATTTTGACCTCAAGAGCTGCGTTTACAATAAATCTGTACTAAGGCAAGCTTAATTTTGCTCAGATACATGGGAAACTATTGGGTACAGGGCGTTTAATTAGTCAGTACAGTTGATTCTGTATCGATATTGCCAGTAGTTTTTGGTACAATTCACACACAAAAAAGTTATATAACATAATAGTAATAATAACTGTATTTTCTGAATGTGCATTTAGTGGTTTAACAAGGAAATAATGCTGTAAAATGTATTTGTCCTTTCTAAAACAGGGTTATAGCTCAAAATATTATGTGCAATATATAGTATACATGTATATTATAGAATTGTGCAGGACCCTTTGATTCCCAGCCAGTACATATACAGCTCTGGAAAAAAATAAGAGACCACTGCATTTTTTTCTGAAATCAGCATCTCTACATGTATTACAGCCAGTTTTAAAATGAATTTGATCTTGTTTCTTTGCATTGTTTGAGGTCTGAAAACATGGATCTTTTTTGTTATGTTGACCATTTTCTGCAAATAAATGCTCTAAACGATAATATTTTTATTTGGAATTTGGGGGAAATGTTGTCAGTAGTTTATAGACTCAAACAAAAATGTTCCGTTTGCCCAAACACATAGTAGTAAAAGTTGTAAAGTCAGTAGTAAAAGTAGTAAAATCAGAAAAACTGATAATTTTGCAGTGGCCTCTTATTTTTTTCCAGAGCTGTAAGTACCGGTAGTATGGCTGGTATATGAAATAAGCCTTGCCATGAGCTGAGGTGTTTTCTTAACTTGAATATACTTCCTAATAAATACAACAATGCGATGACTGGCTGAAATATGAAATCTTTAACAGGTCTATCAAAGTTCCATATGCATCACTATATGAAATAAAAGTGAAACTGAAATCCACTGAACCTATCTGACCTATGCTGCGAGCTATATTAATACAGCCTTAACTGTTGCTTCCAGGATATGGTTTTGTGGACTTTGACAGCCCCGCGGCAGCTCAGAAGGCTGTGGCTGCCCTCAAGACGGCTGGTGTCCAAGCTCAGATGGCAAAGGTGAGGATTCATTACAGTCTAATCCCGATATCAGGTCTTTACAGTGAACTGCGTATCTGCGTATTTCTCACCATCTGCAGACAGCCCAGACGCTTAGGTGAACTATAAACACTTACTAAGACCTCATATATTCAGTTTACAAGACTGCTGGAATTGTTTTTTTAGACATAGTGGTTCAGTGCCAGTGGACGGTATCTATGTCACTTCGTTGTTGCCAGGTTGTCTATGACTGGCATCGTGGTGACAAAAAGATGGAAGTGCCTTGGTTTCTTTTGGGATTAGTGTTTATTTTTTTCTCTCAGATGAAATTCCACCTGAAAATCTAACCCACATACTAATTCTGTCATGTAATTTGTCAAAAACAATGTGCAGTCCAGAAAAGGGTGTTTGGGTGCTTATATTTGTGTCAGTTTTAGTGTAGTATTGAAGTTTACGTACAGTGTTAATGTCGTTGTAATTAGAGCGGCATGATTTTGCAAAATATATCTTTATTCCTATGTACGTTCTGGTGGTTAGGTACTGCAGTGTCCATATTATTGCAATATTTTTCATAATAAGTAGAAAAAAGTATATCATCTACTCATCATGTGTGAAGAATCCCTCAGTCGTCCAGGTAGAATCCATGGCAAAAGGAGAAATTCAATTTGTCAACTTTACAAAGTTTATTTGGTCGAATACGTTTTGCAGCTCATCCAAGCTGCTTCTTCAGTTCTGAACTGAACTGAAGAACCGAAGTTCAGAACTGAAGAAGTAGTTTGGACGAGCTGCGAAACGTATTCAACCAAATAAACTTTGTCCAGTTGACAAATTGAATTTCTCCTTTTGCCATCTACTCATCATCAAAACGTAACAGAGACCAAGCCTAGTCTAGATCTACTAAATTGTGTTTTTATTGTAAAAAAAAAAAAAATAGAAATTCTTATTGCAGTATTTATACTTTTGCAATATTGTGCAATCTTACTAGCAATACATTTTATACTATTTGAATAACAATTAGTTATATAATGTATTTTTGTCTTACATTCGTATATTCCATCTTGAGGTGTTTGTTTACATAACTTGATTTATAGCTAGCTTTTACTGTAGTTATTATAGTTAGCTATTACTTGGCTTTGAACCTTACTACCACAAGGCTTGTTTACACATCGTAGGTCTTTCTTTCTTACAGCGCATACAGCTTGTAGGGGCATACCGGGAGTTCACTACTCGAAGGGAGCTTTTAGCTGAGCAGAATGGCGTCAACAGTCAGGCTTTAGAGTGAGCGGGGTCAGGTTTCAGTACGCTGACAGCTCAATGACGTACGAGAGAAGGTATCCACATTCAATCCCGTTTAGAACAAGAGACCAGTCCCTGTGTCTGCCTTACATTCGTATATTTAGTTGGACTTGTCAATTTGAAGCTACGCAGACGTTTTAGCCTACATTTTGCATGGAAATTAAGCTTGTAGGAATGAGGGTGAGGTTGTATTTCGGAAACATGTGCTCCGTGACCTTAAAACAGGAAGTAAATAGTGCGCATTGTCATGGCGACCCAACACGAAAGAGCTAAATGAGTTCCCATATTAAACTGGGAAAGAGTCCTTGGCCTCGTTCCCCTCTCCTGGGATCTGCAGAGCGTCTAACATGCCTCCATGCACCCATTTTGACTTTTTTAATTAAATAGAGCAGCTCGGAGCAGACTGGCTGAGTTTAATCTGTGCATTGTTGTGGAAGGTGAATGCCTTTATGAACTCCAGACTTTACTCGCACAAAGACCCAATGAAAGGCTGCCAGTGTTCTCTTCCTGTCAATTATGTGAGATTCAATGAAGCCTCATAAATGTGACCAACATTTACAAAAAATAAAATAAAATTGGTTTTGTAGGGCTTCTTTTTAAAAGGTTTATTACTAAAATGTCCAGCTTTATCATTGTTTTTGTACGTGGAGATGTTATTGCTTTCTCTGGAATGTTTCACAGTATGGTATTAAATTTATCTATCAACAAACACCAAACCAGACCAAGTTACAGGTCAGATCTATGCAGAGGCAACCCTGCTCACCATCAGAATATCTGCTTTTCTAAGTCAAGTCAAAGTCAATGTCAAAGTGTACTTTATTGTCAATTCACTATGTAACAGACATTACACAGAGGACTGAAATTGCATTTCACCAGACTCCAAATGTGCAATTTAAACTAAAAACACACACATGCGCACAAACACACAGCTACACAGCTAGTGTATACAGACATCAACAATAAATAGACATAAAACATACAGGTAAACGTATACGTTTCCAACAAGAAGGAAAGTTCGAGGTAGCTCTTCTTGGTAGCTGGTGTAGGTGAAAAATGAAATGTGCAATATGTGAAGTGCAATAAGTGAAAGTGCAATTGGTAAAGTGAGTGTTTATTAGCTATATAATCACCAGAAATTCAGTAAATACAAGCTAGAGCTAATGTTGTACTGTGGGACATTCACACGCAGGTGACGAAATCAAGCTGGAGTTCACACCACATTTTAAACATATCAAGGAGGATTAATGCTTGGTTGAAAACACAATAGAAACAAACACTAACAAAACTAGCAAAACAAACAATATTTTCTAGTCTAAGTCTGTTAATTAAATTTTAAGAATACTTTTGGCAGGAGGATGTAGGCATAATATGGGCACTTCCCTTAAGCTTTCAATTCTCAAGAGGTACTCCCAAAACCTCCCACCGTTTCTAGACATGCTGCTGTAGGAGCCTTGGTGACTCAAATAGGTCTTGCATGAATGAGTATGAAACAAGTGGCTGTCTGTGGCTGTCTGAAATTCTAATATTAATACTTGTACTGTCTTCTTATAATAACCAAAACGCACACCTTTTGCGGTTAGTTTCCAGTCTCAATCCTGTGTACTGATATGCTGGGTTTTGCATTGTATTGTAGTAATCCAATAGGCCTCTGAAGCTGCTGCGCTCTGATGAATATTAATGGGGAGAAGACCGCTCCCTGGAGGCCAGTCTTGTGTTTCTGCTGATCTTGTAAAAACATGGAAATGAATTAATTGAAATGAACCGTGACCAGACCGGAACTGTGGAATTATTATTGGTTCCATTTGCGGGAGAAGATACAGCTCCAATATTGCTTGTCTAAAATAATTATGTAGTTTGATGTATGATTTATTGAGGTATAACTTGTTTTTCAGCAACAAGAGCAAGATCCCACGAACCTGTACATCTCCAACCTGCCTCTGTCCATGGATGAGCAGGAGCTAGAGAACATGCTGAAGCACTTTGGGCAAGTCATATCCACCAGAATTCTACGAGACTCTAATGGAACCAGCCGAGGAGTAGGATTTGCAAGGTATCATTTAAAAGGAGTGGTAATTTGTATGTAAGAGTGATTGACCTACTTAGGGCCTGTTTACACGAGAATGCTTACGGATAAAAAGGACAAAATATTTTATCGGAAGTACCTTTTGTTTAGATGGTGACAGCGTTTTGGGGGCTTAAAAACGCAAAAAACTAAAACTGCCCTCCAAAGTGGAAAACTTGAATACGCTCCGCCGTAGCATTTTCGTCTACACTGCCCAAGACCAAAAACTCTGGTCAAATCTGCTGACGTCGCGTACGTGTTTACGTCACATCGGTCCATATATCAGTGTACTTTGTTTGGCAGGACTCCCAGTCCACACCTTGTTGCGCCTTCGTTGCTTTGTAGTCTAACGTGGTCTGAAGCAATATTTGAACTTCTTCATCTGACCACACAAAATTTTTTTTTTGCTACCAGTAGCCATGTTTTGTTTTGCTTTTCGCGGCGCAGATGAGAAGAAGGAAGATTCTACGCATGCGCTCGGACTTAGTGATAATGTATCACAGTACCACCTAGCCACACACACTTTTGCGTCACCGTATGCACGCAGATTTCCTCCTGAAAATGCTCATCTAAACGCGGAATAAAAAGTGAAGACGCAACGCCACTTTTGCATCTTCTGTTCAGACTGTCATCATTTAAACGTAACCTTAATGATACAGACAAGGACAGTTTTTTTTTTTGTTTTTTTTGTATGTATGTGTGTGTATTTTTTTTTTTTTTTTTTTATGTTTGAAAAATTTGTACATTTTTTATTTTATTTTATTATATATGGGTTATGTATTATTTGTCTTGAAGGTGGGAAAGTGCTATATAAAAAAGTGACCATTTATTTACTGTAGGGTAGTCTGCATTTAAACTAACCTAGCATTATTTATTTAAAACAATATATATATTTAAAAGTGTATTAGTATGTACCTTTTCTGGTATGTAACTTTTCTGGTTCATCTGCTTGGCTCCACGAAGAAGTATTTAGTATTAGTATTTAGAAGTATTTAAAACTTTACTGAAAAAATTTTATTGTGAGTGAAGTCGACTACCCCAGATCTGACTTGCAACTCAAATTGGTGGCGTTATCTGCTTGTCTCCATGGAAATAGATATGTTTAATGTCATGCTGTGGAACATTACAGACAAAGCAATAACAACGCCATGGAGACAAGCAAGCAGTTGACCCTCCTCCAGAAATTTACATAGTACATCTTTACAAATTGTCACTATGTATTCTTAACAGTATGCTTAACTTCTAATGACTGTTTTCCCTGTATTCGCTACTACAGGATGGAGTCTACAGAGAAGTGCGATGCTGTCATTTCACACTTCAACGGAAAGTTTATAAAGACACCTGCAGGCGTTCCAGGTGAGAAGCATGTGTAATTACCATGGTGTAAAATTCAATGGCGGTGCGTGCAGACATGGGAGGAGAGCACGCTTTAAAATGCTCTGTATTAATGTCTAATGACTAGTGTGCACAGAATAAACTGGTCAGCCCACTGATTCATGTCTCCTGCAGGAGTCTGGTAGTCTGCTGCAGATGAGCTCATAGAAAAGAAAAAAAGAGCAGAGGAAAGGGCCTTGTGCGGCTGTCACTCCCACTCTAAGCTTTTTAATTGGATTATTTGACTGAAATAGTCTGTGCTGGTTCTGAGTGGGGAGGGGATTAAAGCTCCACAGCTGCCAAACTGGATGACCAGGAAATGTGCAATGCTGGGAATGAGCGGCGCTAGCTAGCAAATGTTTGTATAAACGCCTTTCATAGGGATAAATTAAGCAAAGTGCAAACCATTTTAGAATTTGTAATGGGAGTTATTACAGTACTTAACAATAGTATATAGTATTGTTACATGTAAGCACATAATTGGTTTACCTTGACAGTGAACATTATTCAGCTGTGTTTGTTTTGTGCTTCTTTTAGTTATTAAAGTTATTATTATTATTATTATTATTATTATTATTATTATTATTATTATTATTATTATTATTATTATTATTATTAGGGCTGCAACCAATGATTGCTTTAGTAGGTGACTAATTAAAAATATTTTGTAATTAGTCAACCAGTCAAAAAACAAAAGTTATAAGTTGAGAATTTTTACATTTTTGTGTCTTTTATGCAGTCTTTTTTTTTTTTTTTTCATTTGGATTATTTTTATTGCACTGCAAAAGACAGACTTACCTAATGCTCAAACCTGCTTCTCGACAAACTTGACTCTTGTTTGGTTTGGAAGAGGACGTCCTATTGCTTGTTTCCGTGGAATGTTCTTTGGCTATAAAATTCCACAGTATGGTATAACATGGAGAATGTATGTATGGAGTGTGGTTTCTCTTTCCATGGAAACATACACTGGACGTGTATGTAATTAATGTAAAAATACACTATATTTTAGTAATCACTACTTTGATCAGGTGTGTCAAACATCCAGCCCTCCAAGACCTTTAATCTGGCCCTCAGCTGATTTTCCATTAAAATATTTTAATTATATTTTAATTTTCTATTAAAACATTGGTAATTTTCTGCGCCTCTTTTCTGAGCAGTTTAGCATAGTAGTGTCTCCAGCACCTCTGTGTGTGGCCCCTCCCACCAGAGCAGCACAAATGAACTCGCCTCTTTCCAAACGCTCTTAAAGGACCATCGTTTTGACTGTTGACCGTGACACTCTCATCAGCAAAATGTCAAAAATGAGAAAAGTGGACGCCGAGTGCAGGATTTTCCAAGAAAAATTTACTCATTCCTATTTGTTCATTTGTTGAATGGGAAACCTGTATGCTTGTGTTGAAATTGCATTTTTCTTAAAGTTTCAGGTTGTTCATAATATTATAATATTTTGTAAAAGAAAGAGTTCATCAAATAAAAAAGACTTCTGTAATACATTTGCATTTCTCTGCACAAATATTTGGACTTATTGCTATTTTTGGGGTACATATGCCATGAGTTTTCTGATCCAGCCCCTTTGGGATCAAAGTAGGTTGGATACACGGTCCAAAATGAGTTTGACACCCCTGATTTTGATAAACTGCTGCAGCCCCCGTGTTTATCCATCACATTCTGCAGTATAAAAATAAATCAGTTTGTTGCTGTTGTTTAAAGGTGCATTGTGTAATTTTTCTGGTGGAAGGTCCATCATCTTTTCCCCTTGGAGATGCTATTGTTTTCTTTGGAATGATTCAACCTAAAAAACATGCGCCAGGGACTACAGGTGGAAATTAGCTCTACTGCTACAACCGGGCACAATGCATCTCTCCTGCACTGTCCCTGACTCATAAATAAGCTAAATAAATAAAATAAAGTATGGTATTATCCATTATTATTATTATTATTATTATTATTATTACATATTACTATTTGCACTATGTATTACTTACTTTATCCCCTCCCTGCCTGCATGCACTTTTTCCCTCCTGTCCAATTGTCCTGGAGCTACTGTGGCGAGTAAATTTCTCCTGTGTGAGATCAATAAAGTCTTATCTTATCTTATCTTATCTTAAACCTTTCTATCTTCATGGAGACCAAACCAGACCAAGTTACAGGTCAGATCTGTGGAGAGGCAACACCGCTCACAGTTGGAATGCCTGTTTTTTTAGGTGTTTTTGAGCTATAAAATGGCCTGTAATTGAATAAGTGTAAGTTAGAGCTCTTTAAGGTCATACTGTGGAACATTTGAAGCAGAGCAATGATATATCCATAGAAACAAGCAGGTAACGGACCTCCAACCAAAAAGTTACACAGTACACCTTTTAAAATGATCATTTGCACAAACTGGGTGAGTAAAGTTTTTGTATGTTTGTCATTTCAGCACCTACAGAGCCGTTGTTGTGCAAGTTTGCTGATGGTGGACAGAAAAAGAGACAAAGTCAACACAAATTCTCTCAGAATGGCCGTGGATGGGTGAGAGATGGGGACAGCAGATTGGTACGTTTCATCTAAGTACAAAAGGAAATGGACATAAAATATTATGCCCACAGTTAAAGACAGCCAGCCATCAGGTCAGTCTGGTTTGGATTGACAGAAACAATAAAAGTCCAGATAATTCATAGTAAAACCAGTACTGAAAGCAGTAAGGATCTAAACTGGAAAACATTAATAGAACAAATATGATAGAACTTTCCTGCTTAATTTAGAAAAGTCATGATTCGTATCAGAACTAGTAAAAGACCTCAGGGAAATATTAAAAACATTTTTGTTTCTTGCCAAAAAGAAAATTATCATAGTGATACCGTATATGTTTGTGCTATTAACATCATTATCAAGCATTTTAGTATCAGATTTTCAATATCCAAGTGACGCTGATTATGATTCTTTTCTCTAATTAAAGAGATGCAAAACTGACTTTTTGGCACTTTTTAAAATGTTATCAAAAATATGCCTGAAGAGGTTTTGGATGTCATCCATGCATGTTTGAGTAAACTTCCCTCCCAGGCCCTATCCCTGAACCCTCCTTAGCGGTACAATTGTGTACAAGGCCCCGCCCACAAGCCTACATCACCCATTCTCCTGCACAACATCTTTTTCGTAAATATACAAAAGAAGAATACAAAACAAAATTCACTACAATTTCTCAAACCTGATGCGATGTGCAGTAGTTTCATTAGTGGGATGCAGGTTGATTGTGTTGATAAACCAAAACCAAAACTGAAATATATTAAAAATCTTTGTTTTCACATTGTTTTTTGAATATAGCATTTTCAAAACAATCAAAGGTAACATGGTGCTCTAAATATGGTATATGTTAGCAGTTAATACCCCACAGAAGTTAAATACCCCCTCTTTAAAGAGTTTTCTGATCTGTGTTATAATGTTGTTTGTTGTTGAGTTGTGATTTGTATCAATCACACATGTTTAATGCACAAACCCTGCATATTTAGGCTGTGTCCCATTACTCTGTCTTACCCCTTTCCCTACCCCTTTATCTACGTCTTTGTCTTGCCCCTCGATAGGGGCCCTAGGAGTACGAATGTTCCCCTAAGAAATGAGACACTACTTGTTTACTACTCATTTGCGTCATCATCCCTTGCCTCTACCTGGCTGCTACGTCTACAGAGGCGACAACAATTGACACAAACAAACGTAAACAAATGTCAAGGATTATCGGGTACCTCAGCTCGACAAAAAAACTAGCTTGTTTATACATGAAAGTTCAATGAAAACGATAACGTCGGCTAAACAGACATCACTACAATTAAAACCGCAACAACAGTTCACTAAAAGTAACGTAGAACATAAGCGTCATAATTGTAAACCTGCTAAACTGTTAATCGATAATTACAACTGCTGAAAATACATTTATGAGATTCCTTGGTTGGTCGATGTGACGCTGCCATCCTGATCCCAAAACCTGCCTGAGCTTGTAGGCGTACCCCTTCGGTCCAAGTCTGGTCGAGAGCTTACTTCATTTCAAGGGGTATGTAGCCCTCGGTCGTGGCCCGAGCCCTTGATCAAAATTAGAATCGGGACACCCCTTACCCTCACATGAACGCGCAAAACCAAGGGGTAGGGGTAAGACGAAGGGGTAAGACAGAGAAATGGGACGCAGCCTTAGTTCTTCTCTCAAACTGAAAACACTCAGTTCCACCTTGTGATGTCATGTGGTAATACAGGAAGTGCTCCACTGTGTTTTTAAACTCCATACACCTTAACTAGAATAATCTGGATAATTTCAGCCCTGGAATTGCCAATCTCTTCTGAACTAAAAGTTAAAGGATCTTTAAGTTGAAAACTACCACTACATGACATCACAATGTGGAATATCAGATTCTGAGAGTTGGAGATGACAGACTACAGTAATAAATAATAAATAATAAATACTCAAATATATGTGAATGAAACAAAACACAGCTTTGGGTATGTTTTTGAGGAGGTAAAACATTAAAACATGGCTTAAATCTCACAAGAGTCAATTTTACGTAATATAGGACCTTTAAGCTTACTGCGTATGTAAATTCATGATATGGGTGATTCTCCAACTACAGTCAAATTTGGTCATGATATTTTTTAGAAAATCCAACACATATTTTAAAAAATATTTAGATTTGTTCTACTTCATCAAAGTGTGTAGAAACATTAACTGATAGTGGTTGTAATGAAATTACATAAATATTTAATAAATATTTAATAAATAATAATAAACAATAACAATAAATAAAGTGATGTAAATTACTGTTGTGGAAATGACAATGTTTAGCATTTCTTTTAAAATCTCATGACATATTAGCATGCTAATCTCTGTTTTAGAGTTAGCATAAAATATACTCAAACTACACAATATAAAATGGTATTTTTCTCATTATTTGTACATTCAAAGGAAAAATGAGGTGTTTGGAAATGACGACCAATAAACCTACTCTTGGTTTTGCAAAACTTGACCTTTGATTTTGTTCTTGTTTCCCTTCCTTCCATGGAGCTAACGCTGCTATCCTGCCATGAGCTCCTGTCACATCACAACTGATGTGGTTCAAGTAGACAAAGGTTTAAAAAAAAGTTAAGTTACATTTTGTGGTGGAAATGACAGTGATCCCTAGGGACAGGTGTTCTTTTTATGAAAAATAAATAAAATACAAATATATCTTTCAAGCACATGAGCCATCCATCCATCTTCTTCCGCATTTCCATTTCTGGGTATGATATTTTTCATTAAAATAAGGAACTTCTGTGCCATTATTCAATGAAGTTACTGTTGAATCAAATTTAATTTCAGTTTTGTGAGGGACTGAGAGTCCAAAACCTGGCCAAGGGACAAAGGACATATTGCAAAAACACTCAATATAAAACCATATTTTATATAATGAAAATAGTAATTTATCTATCATACATTTTATGTAAGTTCGTCTTTGTGTTTAGTAAGTGCAGCATTAATAAAAAATGACAATGACATGTTTTTGTTTTTCTTATTTCTGCCTTGGACTCTGATTCTTTGATAGTTGGAGAATCACCCATATACTGTAGTGACTTCGTGCTTGTGTATTAAATCTGTCTTTCTGTTTCCCTCCCTCAGGCTGGGATGACGCTCACATACGACCCCAGTGCAGCTGCTCTACAGAATGGGTAAGCTTCACACAAAAGAGCAGTGTCACGTTACACTGGGACTCCATTGTTTTCAGTTTTAAACATCTGAATCTTGTGTCAGCAGATTTTTCCCACCAGCGTACGGCATCGCAAACAGGATGATTGCGCAAACGTCCATGTCTCCCTACATGTCTTCAGTTTCACCGTACCAGGTTTGGTTTTAGTTTCGGATTTGCATTTTTTAGAAAGTTAGCCATGGATTTTGATTGTGCTAACTGGGTCTCTATGCAATGTTTCAGATGCAAAGTCCGTCCTGGATGCCTCACCAACCCTACATTATCCCCCACCCTGTAAGAGACCATTTTCCATCTCATTGTGTAAACATGATTGAACCTATATTGTATGTAAACATGAACAGTGGTGGGTAGATAGAAGAAATTGTACTTTTCAGAGTTGACGCCAGTTTGTTTTTAGAAGTATCTGTATTCTTTCTTGCGTAAAATTTTGGTTACTCTTCCCACCAGTAATGCTATCTGATCGAATGGTCACATAAACAACATTCGCACTTCTTATATCTTATCTTCAGATATGATTTGAAATTTTGTGTTTCTATTTTTTGGAAATACCAAGATCTGTGGATTATTAACTCCACATTAACCACAATTTAAATACTTTTACTCAATACTCAAATAGCAGTTTCTTTTAATACTTTTTAACTTTTACTTGAGTAACTATTTGGGTCACGACTGGAGTTGAGTTTTGTTTACTGAACTAAAGGTAACTGTTAACAACCACTACACTGCAGAAAAGCTTGGCCAAAATATAAGATATAAACACTTAAATCTATCAGAAAATGACTTAAGAGTAGTGAAATTATCTGTCCATGCAGCAAGATCATTTTATTTGACAAGTTATCTTAAAATAAACTACCTCTGAAAACAACATCTACATCTGACAACAAGATGAATAACCTGAAAATCTTGGCCAGATCAGAGAAATTTGCAGTGTACATGACATCACAATGTGGAACAGAGCATTTTGAGCTTTGCAGATGTAGATAAACTAATAATAAAGGGTTACTGTGAATGAAAACACAACAAAACACAACTCTGGATATGTTTTTGATGGGGTAACAACAGTTTAACATGGCAAAAAGCTCACAAGAGTCAAGCTTGTGTAATATCAGACCTTTATTATAACTCTTGTTGCTGTTACTTTAATTTTAGTACACATTTTGGCTACTCAGCACATTACTTTTTACTGGCAAAAGGAGAAATTCAATTTGTCAACTGGACAAAAGTTTATTTGGTCGAATATATATGTCACAGCTCATCCAAGCTGCTTCTTCAGTTCTTGATAAAAAGCCGGAAAAGGGCACAAAAAGGTTAGCAGAGAAGAGGAATCATTTACGCTTTAACCTTAGATGTCGACAGAAGCAGCTTATTCCCAAGGCTTTACGGAAGAAAACACCGGAACCAGGGCATAGAGCAGCCAGGTTAACCCAGCGTTACCCGAGAGGGACGTTCAGCCTTAGAATCAGCCGTCTCAATTATGACACTGAAAACTTAAAATTTGAAATAGACAGCTTACTAAACAAAATAACATTTCTAGTTTCAAAAGAAATGTTTCAGCGGATCAACGACTTCATAGCTCAGAACTGAAGAAGCACCTTGGATGAGCTGCGAAACGTATTCAACTAAAATAAACTTTTGTCCAGTTGACAAATTGAATTTCTCCTTTTGCCGTGGATTCTACCTGGACGACTGAGGGATTCTACACACGTTGCTTTTTACTATTAAAGGAGAATTGACGTTTTTTACAATCTGAGCCTTATTTCGGTAATAAAACAAGTAGTTTTACTCACCCATAGCACTTTGGTGTCATATGGAGCACTTCTGGAGATGTTTTAGATTAGTGATCTCTGTAACGTGAGTGGTCGGGGCACGACGCTGCAGTCACCAAAATAACACAAACTTTAGCACTTTTCAAATCATAGAAGCTCGAAGTCTTAGTCTACACTTTCGTTGAGTGCCTCTAATCCGAGATTTATCCATAGTTTCGAGTAGATGAGGAGGCCAGTGCACATGTGCAGGGTCACAGCTTATTTCACTCTCAGCTCCCGGGACCCAAACATGAAACGCAAAGCTGTAAATTATGGATAAATCTCGGATTAGAGGCCACTTTTAACAAACGAAAGTGTAGACTAAGACATTGAGCTTCTATGATTTGAAAAGTGCTAAAGTTTGTGTTATTTTGGTGACTGCAGCGTCGTGCCCCGACCACTCACGTTACGGAGATCGCTAATCTAAAGCATCTCCGGAAATGCTCCATATGACACCAAAGTGCTATGGGTGAGTAAAACAACTTGTTTTATTACCGAAATAAGGCTTAGATTGTAAAAAACGTTAATTCTCCTTTAACTATTAAAAGCATGTGTATAAAATATGTGGGGATTAGATGTATGCTTCTAGTTACATGAGAACATATCCTCAAGGCATTTGTAGTACATTTTTCTTCCCTCATACTGTATATATTTTTTTTTATTCCAGGGAACAGTGATATCTCCCTCTATGGACCACTCTATGTCACTGCAGCCGGCCTCAGTGATCACGCCTCTCGCACAGCAGATGAGCCACCTCACGCTAGGAAACACAGGAGCGGTGAGGAACAAAAACATACAATACAGTTATAAAAGTACAAAACACACATTATAGTGGGGAGGAGACACTGCGTAGGTCTTCTGTCTCTAACTATTGCTCCATAACATGCATACATATATTTTTTGGGTTATATTTGGTCTAATATTTTGGGTCAGTGTTTCCAGACGCTTGTAAAGTTGGCTGCAATATAAGGGGCCATTTACACCAAGTGCTGAAAGCTACTGGAGATTTATTTCCTATTCTCATTGGCACAAAGTTATGACAAGTAAGGCGAGAAAACCCAACGCCACACAAATCCACCAACTCAAATGTAGATGACAGATTCAAATTGTGGAGCAGCCAACTCATTTTGAAATGTTATCCCAGTTTAAACCCGCTTAGTTCCGGTTCAGTCTTTCTTAAAGTGAAACTATACACTAAATCAACTTATAAAAACGTGTATATGACATTTTAACAGTATTGTGTTTGGCCATTTTGGTGCAAATGAAGTAAATTTGCTGCTTTCTGGCCTTAAACAGTCAAAAAGTGTGTGCTCCCACTAGTGGCCACTGCTGTTTTAAGTACTATGTGACATAAAGTAGGACTTCCTTGATTAAAGTCAAGGTTTTCTGATTAAAAACAGAGAAATTTGAAATGTGTAACACTGTAATGGGACCCTTTAGACCAATTACAGTGTTTCTCATATGTTCAGAATATACCATTTTTATTATCGTTTGCATTCTTATGATATTTATTTTCTATATTTGTTTTTCTTTTTTTTTTCTTTTTTTTCAATTATACAAAACAAAACCACAAAAGAGAAGAGTGCCATTACAGTTGCTCATGAAATATCAATCGAGATGTGTTTACAGTGTTAGTTTTCTGATAAAGTCTGATCTAATTGGTTTCACATACTCAGTCCATTTTGTCCATGTTTCGTAAAAAGAGTCCTTTGTTTCCGAAGGGTGAAAGACAACTTTTCCATCACATAGATTTCATATATTATCTCTATCCACTCCTCTATTGATGGAGGATACGCCCTCAGCCATTTTCTTGTAATGTCTTTTTTGCTTGCTACAAGTAGGATTGCTAATAACTTTTTATCATTAAAGGTCCCATGGCATGAAATTTTCACTTTCTGAGGTTTTTGAACGTTAATGTGAGCTCCCCTACCCTGTTTAGGGCCCCCCCAGTGGCTAAAGGTTGCGAGTAAGAGTTGTAAAACTTGTGTTGTGTTGTTGTTGTGTAAACTGAGCATTTGCAATCCTTTTCCGCATTTGAAAAAAAGACAGCCCCAACGGGCGATTCTGAACAAGGGAACTTTCTGACGTCACACTCGCAGAAAGGTTTCCACCCCCTGTCTCTGGAAATCACGCCCAGAGAGTTTGGACCGCAAACGAGCTACGAAATGCGAGATGTGAGTGGTTTAATTTTATTTTCTGTGGAAATTTTTTTTTTTAATTTTCATATCTTCCTCCGCGCTTAAAACACGGAAGTGCGTGACAGCGCACCGCTAATCCAGGAAACAGCGGTGTATTTGGCCACAACCCACCCGCTGCACTGGCCTGTCTCTGTCCTCCTCATTTGCGTTCAAGCAACAACGCCCAGAATAAAGCGTTTCAGAGACATTTTTATGACTCTGTCTTCATGAGGCTATCTCATGCACTGAGGCTTGATTTTGGAGAAGGATTCATTTACAGTATTAGGGAACCATTAAGGCGCCATATAAAAGCATCAAGAAGTACCATGTCATGGGATCTTTAACATCTCCCAAATATAAACACTCAGAAGTAAACATCAATTTAGACCCAAAAACCTGGTTTATATGACTCCAAATCTGTGACCAATAAGATTTCAGAAAAGAGCAATCCCAAAAAATGTGGTAGTGGTTAGCCCCAGAGTCTCCAGCATGAATCCCCACTCCCTCTGTGTCTTTTTTGAACGGGCGTGATGAAGAACCTACAAAATTCTTCCATTCAAACTCTCGCCATGTGTTAGATAATGTTGTCTTCCACTGTAATTTGAAATGCTCATATTACCTTCCAGTTCCCACCTTTTCTTAATGTATTCCATGTTACCTTCTTTACCTTGTTGAATTGCTTGATGAAGTTTAGATATTATATTACTCTGAGACATTCTATATTTGTTTTTCATCCAGTTTATGGCAGCAAACACCCCGATACAAGGAGCCTTCATACCACAGTACACTCAGATGCAGTCTACTCCTGTTTCAGTGGAGGTACGTACAATAACATCACTTTGACTTTACTTAACTCTGCCTTATCTTATCAATTTTATAATATATTCTTTATCTGTCTAATCTATAAAGAACTTAAATTATCAAACTGAATCATACAGTGTGTGTTGAGCGGTGAACAACATGGACATTGTTGTTAGAAACAGAGGAACTTATACCGAAAAGAGGAGCCGTGTCAGTTGTGTGGAAGTACTTCGGCTTTAAAAAATCTGGCGCTGATCAAACAAACATATTCTGTAATGTTGTCGGGCGAAAGTTGTAGCGACTCAGACGTCACTGCCTACAATAAGAAAAGCAAACGGTGGAACGATATTACCAACGCTATTACTATCCATTTAGACATGGTGCCACTTAGGCTACGTTCACACTGCAGGGCTTAATGCTCAATTCCGATTTTTTTGTGAAATCCGATTTTTTTGCGAGGCCGTTCACATTTCCAGTTAAATGCGAATTGTATGTGATCTCCAGTGTGAACGCTAAACTCCCCAAAAGTGTCCCGCATGCGCCTTGGAGGACACGATGACGTCACACGCAGTGAATACGCTCAATGTTTACGGAAGTAGCCTAAAGTTGCTTTCGTACCGGAGCCAAAACATGTACAGCTTATTTGTTTTAAGGAGGAGAAGGAGAAGGACGAGGTTTTTGGCCACGGCGTTTTGCGGGGCAGTGGCAGCAACGTGTGCAGAAAGGAACATGTGGGTGCAGAGTCACAGGCAGGAGGGGTGGGATTGCTACGCGCTTCGCCGCTTCACTGATACGAGTTTATATACCATTTTCGCATGACGAGAAGAACGTTTGTGCACATTTGTGAACGTCTACTTGTACCACTCTCATTGGAGGAAACACACTCAGGTCGGATGAATGCGACCTGGCTGTTCAGACTGCAGTCGCATGTCAAAAGATCGGATATGTATCGGATTTAGGACCACATATCCAAGTGGCCTGGATCGCATTTGAAAAAATCGGATCTGTGTCGTTCACACTGTCATTAGAAGATCAGATACAGGTCGCATAGAGGCAAAAAAATCGGATTTGGGTCGTTTCAGGCTGCAGTGTGAACGTAGCCTTAGTCCTGCTGAGAAAGGAACTTCAAGGAGATGATTAAAGCACTGGACCCAGATATGTCTTACCAAGTCAAATTTACTGCAGTAATTATTCTCTAAATTATTAGGAAATGGGGTTAACAACCTAGTCATGCATGAAAAAAAACAAACGTGATTCCGGTACAGTTTGAAAAATACCGTGATATCAATTTTTGGTCATATCGCCCAGCTCTAATTACATGTATTTATTTCCTTGTGTTGACCTGCTCGAAATGAATGACATGAATAATGAAATGTTTTTGAGGAGGAAACAAGATTATAATGTCTTAAAAGTCAATTTTGCGTAATATAGGACCTTATTAGAAGCTTTTTGCATATGAAAAAAAATAAACTAAATACAAAATGTAATGTAATGACAACAGTTGCTTGGAATATGTCTTTGCTGTTCCTTGTTCCCAGGAAAACGGTGCCCAATCATTGGACTCATCTGGAAATCCTTCCCCATACGCCTATCAACAAACCAAGTAGTGCTGAAATCGGCGACGTCTGAACTTAAGATGCAGCAATCAAGTCTACACATGCAAAAGAGCTGTCGATGTTTTGCACAGGTTTTGCAAAACACATCTTCAAAATTGTACAGAGGTTTATTTTGATACAAGAAACGTTTATTTTTTACAAAGGCTCAACACACAGCGGATCATGTAATTAGTGTGTATAGTGCATGAAAGACAATGTCGTTTTCTTTTTTTCAGGTGATCTGAAATTTTGTGCTTGCTGTGTGAGTGTTGCTACGGTGATGTGTTTTGTCTTTGACTTTTTTGTGTTTTGTGGACTTTCCTGTACTTTCAGTCAATCATGCTCGCGTTAACTTTGCCTTAATGCTTTTATAGACCTCACTCTTCAAACACAAAATCTTGTAAAAGCTGATTTTTCTTGATGTAAATTTATTAAGAATTATGGCCCTAGATGTTTGTGATGCTGAATGGTGGAAGACGCCCTTTTCCGTTTTGCCTGTTCTGATTAACTTTAGAGTGGTGTACATTGTTGGGATGGGGTATGAAATGGGATATTCTGTGGTTTGATTTTTTTCTGTTTTTATTTTTCACTCACTGAAAAACGCAGACTTCAGCCAGCCTTGTGTAGACGGAACATCTTCATGACGAACTTTCAGGTCCTGAATGCAGTTTAGTTTTATTGCTTTACTCCTCAGTTTTTTCAGACCACCAAAGATCACAAATATGCAAGAAGTACACCCGTTATGCAGATGTTAGCCGCATTATTTTGATAGCGTGCCTTTTTAATTTTTCACTCATGATTATGGATAAAAGAATGAAGGAAGAATCTTAACTAATTTTATCAAAACAGCTTCCATACTCTTTAGTGCAACACTAAACAGGTGGTTTTGATAAGATCTTTATATTTTTATCACACAGGGTTCTGCAGACTTGTCCTAAGATGTCTTTAAAGAAGCCTGCACTCAAACCCAGTGGTCAGCCAGACCAGTTTTCTACCTCACAGCGATGTGTCCTCTGTACATGTGCGGGTTAGCAGGTCCAGCCCGCCTCTCAGACCAAACGCCATGCTCAGGAGCTGGTACAACCGTTTTAGTTTCAGGTCATTTTAATACAAGTTTCTTCAGACCTATTTTCTATAATACGTTACTATGGGGAGATTGTTTCTGTTGCGTTGCCGCTGCTTTTTTGCATAAATGTGGTGGACTCAAGCTTGTTCGTACAATTTCACATGTCTTGGGGCTAGTCGAGTTTGCAGCAGCGTTTTCTTGTTACTTTTGAGAAACCTAATTTGTTTTTATTGACGTGATTTTTCTGTGTAAAACGTGAGACTGAGAAGTGATACTGTCATGTAAAGGTTTATGCTGCTAGTGTCTGAACCAAGTGCCATAGAGCCGCAGAGGTGCACCACAGACAAGTTGTTCCTAGTTACCACCAAGTCAATTTGTCATTAAGTTATAAGAGAAAACGTTGTAATTTATGAAGATTTTTGTACAAACCGCTTGAGAAAATTCATAGTACTATATGAAAGTTTATTGTTTTACTTCTTTTTTTTTTTTTTTTACTTGTGCCACAGAATTGTCAGCGGCATCTGTACAGTTTGAGGAATGTTTCTGGTGTTTTTTTTTTGTTTTATAGTGTTTGCTAAAGCCAAAGACTTTTTCAGCAGATTGTTGCCTGAGGTTTATTCTGTTCTCTTCTTTGACTTTTTTGAATTAAACTTGACTAAAATATGCTGTTTTGTGTATTTGTATAGGTATATGTTTACATCACAGACATTCTCTGAATATACTTTAAAGGAGAATTAACGTTTTTTACAATCTGAGCAGTAATAAAACAAGTTGTTTTACTCAACCATAGCACTTTGGTGTCATTTGGAGCATTTCCGGAGATGTTTTAGTTTAGCGATATCCGTAATGTGAGTTCTCGGGGCACATGTTTGCGGTCTCCAAATAACACAAACTTTAGTACTTTTCAAATCATAGAAGCTCAATGTCTTAGTCTACACTTTCGTTTGAGTCAAAAGTGGCCTGTAATCTGAGATTTATCCATAATTTACAGCTTTGCGTTTCATGTTTGGGTCCCGAGAGCTGAGAGTGAAATAAGCTGTGACTCCGCACATGCGCACTGGCCTCCTCATCTACTCGAAATTATGGATAAATCTCGGATTACAGGCCACTTTTGCCTCAAATGAAAGTGTAGACTAAGACAATGAGCTTCTATGATTTGAAAAGTGCTAAAGTTTGTGTTATTTGGAGACCGCAAACATGTGCCCCGAGAACTCAGGTTACAGAGATCGCTAAACTAAAACATCTCCGGAAATGCTCCATATGACACCAAAGTGCTATGGGTGAGTAAAACAACTTGTTTTATTACCGAAATAAGGCTCAGATTGTAAAAAATGTTAATTCTCCTTTAATCTGGTCTATATTACAATCCAGTTCTGCTAGGGACAGGGGAAATAACAAAAGAACCAAGATGTAAAATGGTAAAACTAACGTTATAATTTATTTAAAAGGAATGTAAAGGTATAACAAAAGGATGATATTCATAATGATTAAGATAAGATTTTATTGATCTCATACAGGAGAAATTCACTTGCCACATTAGCTCCAAGCAGCTTAGTGCAAAAGAAAATTAGAACCAAAAAAATACATACAGACAAGATATGTAATAATAAAATAAGTAAATAAATAAGAAAATGTAACAAACAAAATGATGCTCTAAACAGAGTAGTTAACTGTATATCTAAAGCTAAGTCAACAGAAGTAAATTATAACAACAAGAAAAGCAAACCAGTCTCAAACGAAGTCACAAAGGACTACTCAAGTCTCAAGGTTCAAACTTGCACAAAAGCACAGAAGACACAGTAAGTAACAATTGCAGTCCACAGACAGAACAGCAACCTGGAGTGGCAGGGGGCGGGTCGTTTTAAGGTGTGGCAGCTGCAGGTGAAGGCCCAGGATTGGCCAGACGTTAGGGCAATGCACCAATCAGCAGAAAGGGACCCAGCTGTTAGCTAGAAATGAATCCACCAATCACAGGAGATGTCTGTCGGAGTGAGGTTTGCATGCACAAACACAGGGATCAGCAGCAGAGATTTAAACAGATATTATGGCTACAGGAGGAACTGGTCGACTGATCTCGTAACAGTGTAATAAGTTTAAAAGATCTTGACATCTATACAACTTACTGGACTGTAATTGTTGGGTTATATGGCCATAACCCAGATTATAAGTGCTTACATGGAGCATGGCCTGGCTGGGCCCTGGCTAACAGGAGGTGGTTGAGGGGAGAATGGGGTAGCCGTGCACTGAGTTTGGATGTAGTATTGCGAGAGCTGCTTTGCCACAGCAGATGGGTCCCCTCGGTCTCCTGCAGGGTGTTGTGCCACTCTACGGGACGCCACGAGCTCCAGACGAGGAGCAAAACTCCGGCTCCAGCTGTCTGTGTTTGTGCCACCTACGCCTACAAGCAACAAAGCACCAACCCTCTTTCCTCCGACACAACAAGCACACTGCCCGGGGGCTGTCCTGACAAGAATGTAGAAGAAAGAATGTTTTCCACACGCACAAGAGTACAAGAACATCAAAGACAACAGCTCTCAAAGGTGCACAAGCAGGTGACAACATAAGCAGGCCAAGTTAAAGATCACATCTGTGGAGAGGCGGTCCCTGTCACAGTAAGAATTTCAAGGTATTTTGAGCCATAAAAGCATCTACAGTTAATTGATAATAATAATAATAATACATATACCATACTGTATACATTAAATTGATGTATAATGTTCAAATAGTGATATATATACAGTATATATATATATATATATATATATATATATAGGGGTACCACCGAAACATAACTGAAGTGGCTGATATCAAGAAATCCTAGCAATGGCTGGAGAGGGCTGGTCTGAAGGACAGCACAGAGGCCCTCATCCTGGCTGAGCACCCGAGCAATAGAGGCCCAGATCTACCACACCAGACAAGACCCAAGGTGTGTAGGCTGTGCAAAGAGGCTCCTGAAACAGTCCAGCACATAACTGCAGGGTGTAAGGTGCTGGCAGGGAAAGCATACATGGAGCGACACAACCAAGTACAGAAACATCTGTGCAGAGTACGGGCTGGAGACCCCAAGGTCAAGGTGGGAAACACCTCCGAAGGTTGCGGAGAATGACCGAGCCAAGATCCTGTGGGACTTCCAGATACAGACTGACAGAATGGTGATGACGAACCAACCAGACATAGTGGTGGTGGATAAGCAACAGAACAGAGCCGTGGTGGTGGACATTGCAATACCAAGCGATGGAAACATCAGGAAAAAGGAACACAAGAAACTAGAGAAATACCAGGGGCTCAAGGAAGAGCTGGAGAAGGCCTGGAAGGTGAAGGCATCAGTGGTGCCCGTGGTGATCGGAGCACTCGGGGCTGTAACCCCCAAACTGGAGGAGTGGCTACAACAGATCCCATGAAAAATATCAGACATCTCAGTCCAGAAAAGTGCAGTACAGGAACAGCAAAGATACTGCGCAGAACTCTCAAGCTCCCAGGCCGAGCTGGATGAGAGTGGGAGACCAACCACCGTGGAAGGTGAGGAGCACTTTTTTTTTTTTTTGATAGATTGATTGATTGATTGATTTATCCTTCTGGGACCCGAAGAAAAAAGTGTATTTCAAAAATGTTTTTTATTTATTATTTATGTATTGATCTGGTTTAGACCTGATTTAGACCTCTTTTAGTCATAGTTTAGACCTGGTTTAGTCCTATTTTAGACGTGGTTTAAACCTGACTCAAATTTGGTTCAGACCTGGCTTAGGCCTGGTTTAGACCAGGCTTAGACCTCATTTAAACGCAGGTTTAAACCACCTCTAAACCATGACCTCTTTTAGTCATGGTTTAGACGCTGTTTAGACCTGACTTAGACCTGGTTTAGTCCTGATTTTCTCCTGGTTTAGTCCTGTTTTGCCTGTTTTGGTTCTGGTTTAGTCCTAGTTTATTTATCATAGTGCAGCCACAAACTAGAGTGTATCTCTAAACACTTAAAAGATAGACTGGTTAACTCAATGTCCACTTTAAAGGACACAAAATAATGGGCCGGGTCTCAGGAGGATAAAGAACACTATTTGGGTGACATGCGTAAAATGTGGGTTTTGAGGTCATTTGAAACAGACCAAGCAAACACTACTTTCACAAACTGTGTATATTACGCCATCTAGCGGCGCAAAGTGCCCATTACGCAGGACTTTACGCGTACTGCGGAATAATCAGTGCCATCGCCTCCTTGCGCGGTGGTGTTGATCTCTGACGCGCGCTCCTGTGTCGCACTTACATCAGCTGAAACTGAAAGTCCAAAATCTACCGTCAGGACACCAGCTCTGGTCTGGTTTTGGATTCTTTGAGGCAAAAGTGGGAGGAGCGTTGAAAAGTGAAGGTGGTTACCATTGTCAGGAGTAGAAAAACTTGCCAGGAAAGTGGGAGGGTTTTTTTTTTTGAGTGGCGCTTGCTGCATGCATGGGGCTTGGACGCGCAGTCATGGAGGCGCTGAAGAACGAGCCGAGGAGCACCGTGCTGTTGTTGATATTATGCGTTTGGTGCCTTCAGCTGCAGGGATCTTTCGCTGGAGGCAAGTGGACAACATGTATCCCTCACTACAATAGAATAACGTCATTTGTTGTTATGGCGCAGCGGTTTTATAGGCCTGGATTCGGTGCGTAATCGCTTGTTTGGAGTCCGGTTTAGTTTCGTGCGAGACTAGATTTTGGGAAGTGGAAAGGGCATTCAAGGATTTCGTAACAAATCAGTGCGTCGTTACGAAATAAGCAAGAACACAGTGCAGAAATGTCCATTTTTTTGGCCAGAACTGCAGGATTTTGCTTTTTTAAGGTTGATATTTAAGAAATCACGTGACCAAAGTGGGTTATTATCCCAAACAACAACAAGGTCCAAGCAAACAAATCAGTCTTAACTAACACAGTCTTAAAGAGGAACAGCTGTCATGCACTGAAACCAGCTGTAGCTTCAGTTAAAAGTCTACCAATACAATCCGAATTATTTATAACGTTGCATTAATTATTTTTCTGTGTTTTTATACTAATGTTTCATACTTGTGTTTGTTTTCTTTAGACTGTCCAGCAGATGGAAGGATGTGGGTGCCTTTTAAAGACAGATGCTACCATTTTGTGCACGGAGAAGAGGATGCTGTTAAAAGTTATACACTGGAAAGAGCAAAGACTTTCTGCCAGGGATTTGGTAGGTAGTACATAAATGCAGGGGTGTCGGACTGGAGGGGGGTAAAGGGGACTGTTTACCGAGGCCCCAGTGTAGGGGGGGCTTCGCATAATCTGTAATGGCTCCGTTTCTTTAGACAACATGTAGCGCAGGCCCACCGAGATTATTTGTTTCTTATTTTTAAATGTATTTCATTCGTAAAATATAAAACGACAAACAGTGCCATAACATTAGACGTACAAGAAATGAATGAAAAGTTGCAGAAAGAAGAGGCTTATGCAATCTTATATCTGCCCCCTTTTCCAGACAATTCACTAACACTGATAGTTACTTCACAATCACAAATATATATCAGATATCGTCACTTTTATGCACGACAACATACGCTACGTTCAGACTGCAGGGCTTGATGCTCAATTTGGATTTTTTGGGGGGAAATCAGATTTTTTTTGCGAGGTCGTTCACATTTCCAGTTAAATGTGAGTTGTATGTGATGCCCCAAAAGTGTCCCACATGTGCGTTGGAGGACACGACGAGGTCACACGCAGCGAGTGTGCTCAGTGTTTACGGAAGTCGCCTAAACATGGACACTAGCATTGAGCGCCTGGAGGTTTTAAAGTTGCTGTCGTACCGGAGACAGAACATGTACAACTTATTTGTTTAGGGAGGAGATTTAGAAGGGGAAGGACGTTTTTGGCGTTTTGTGGGTTCCTCTTCAGTAACACAGCTATCCAGCAATTCTATCGGCTCAACGTTCCTAAAATATGTTCCAGTTCTGTTGAGTTTCTGCCTACTTCAGCGCAGAATAGTGACATTTGTCGCTTGTTGATGACGTGTAGGTCAGATGAATGTGACGTGGCCGTTCAGACTGAAGTCGCATGTCAAAAGATCAGATGTGTATCGATTTTAGGACCACATATCCAAGTGGCCTGGGTCGCATTTGAAAAAAATCTGATCTGTCTCGTTCAGACTGTCATTAAAAGATCAGATACAGGTCGCATAGAGGCGAAAAAATTGGATTTGGGTCACTTCAGGCTGCAGTCTGAATGTAGCCTTATGTAATCTTATGTTGACAATTCAGTAACACTGATGGTTACTTTAAAACTTTTTAAATCAGTACATTTAGTTTGATTTCAATCACAAATATAAATCAGTTAATGTCACTTTTATGCACAACAACATAGTTTTCTTGTTCCTATATATACATATTAGGGGTGGGTATTGGCAATGAAGTCACGATTCAATTCGAATCACGATTCATATGCCACGATGCGATACTATCACGATGCATCACGATACTTGAATTATTGCGATGCATTGCAATATATTCGACATACTTCAGTGAAAATGTACCAAAAGAGGATAACTTAAATATCAGTGGCTGTGTATCTGGGTAGTGTCTTCAGTTGATACATAACTCTGAGCAACTCAATTCATAACTGAATTTATTGAATAGCAACAAATAAACCAAACCGATAACAAAAAAAGTGCATAGGATTTTTTCTAAACCAAAAAATGATGTTCAAACATTTGCCATTTTGGAGGTAGCTACCATCATAAACAATACCCTTTCACAAAGAAAAAAGTGCATAGGATTTATAAAAAAATTAACTAATAATTAATTTGTTTATTAATAATTAATTATTAATTAATTAAAATCAATTTTTGGCATCAAGAATCGATGCAGTATATTGTGAAAGTTAGTATCGCGATGCATTGTCGTGGCGATTATTTTGCACACCCCTAATGCATATTGCGCTTGATTTTATTTCTTTGAACCCAGGGCCCAGAATTTAGTGCTACACCACTCCAGGCCTGTTGGTTGATGGAAATTAGGGGGCCTGAGATAAGAAGCCTCACATGGGCCCCCTTTTAATATAATGTAATAGGAAGAGGGTCCAGTTCTGGGCTCCTAAATCCTAAATTCCTGTCTGATATACTGTATGTTGGCTTTTATTCACAGATCTTTTGATGATACAGAGCGCCGAAGAGAACGAGTTTGTCATGAAGTACAGTCCTGAGGTGTGGAAAGGCAACGTGAATGTGTGGCTGGGAATGTATTATGACACAAACAGTTAAGTACGGCACAACTGTGAACACTCAGCAGCATGTCGCAGCTAAAAATAACTAAACACAGCTCTCGGGGAGGAAAATATAGTGTAAAAGAATCAAGATTGTTTGTCTGCTTTAGGTCCTATATTATGCAAAATTGACTCGTGAGGTTTTAGTCATGTTATAATGCTGTTACCTCATCAAAAACATACCTGGAGTCACAGATAATCCTTTATTATTAGCCTGTCTACATCTCTGAAGCTCAAATTACTGTATTCCACATTATAATAGTGGTAGTTTTCACATTAACAGCTACCTTTTAACTTTTGTTTAGCAGAGATTGGCAATTCCAGGTCTGAAATTATCCAAATGATTCTAATGAAAGTGTATGGAGTTTAAAAACTCAACAGAGGTGGAGTGTTTTCTGTTTGAGAGAAGAACTCGGCCTAAATATGCAGATTTTGTGTGTTAAACATGTTTGAATGAACCAAAACAAAACTTCAGGTATGCTTTTGATGAGGAAACAACATTATAACATAGATCAGAAAAAAGCGTAATATGGGCCCTTTAAGTGTTTGAAAAAGATATATGGACACTGAAATGTAAATAAATTATAAACGTCTAAGATAACTAGACGAATCTGCATGAATATACAGCTCTGGAAAAAAATAAGAGACCACTGCAAAATTATCAGTTTTTCTGATTTTACTACTTATACAGGGCTCTCAAGTGTCACGCATTGAGAGTGTGACACACGCAATTCGACGTGTTCACACGCTCACACGCCACACATGGCATCTCTCACTCCGGGCGCACGGTCCGAGCGAGGCCGAAGCAGACGGGCCGTCCCCCGGGCACGTCCTGAGCCTCAGTCCCGGTGCCACGTCTCCTCTGAGACGCACCGACTCCGGTCCCGGTGTCTCCGTCTGTGCGTAACGTGTCCCCCCCGACGGCTTACGTGCGGAATACGCGCGGCCCAGAGCCGAACTGCCCATGGTGAGACGCGGTGAGACGCGGTGAGACGCGGTGAGACGCGGTGAGACGCGGTTCGCCGCGGGCCCGGTGCATTAACCAGACTCTTACATGAATCCGTTAAAAATGTCCCGCCCCCCCCCGCCCCGCTCCCTCCTCCCCGCCCCTCTCAGCGAGTGTCTAAGCGCGCACTGCACTCTGTCAGTGATAAGGACAGCGACTGAATACGAGGAAAGACAAAACGGTGATGATAAAAGAAACTGAGAACCATCAGGTAATAACTTCATTTATATAACTGTCATTAGTTGCTTTGTAGTTTAAGTTTGCTCTTTAGACAAACAGGGCTCTCAACACGCAATTCGACGCCCACACGGCATTTCTCACGCAATTCAAGCCCCAATTCAAGCATTTTTGTTTCAGAAAAAAATGCAGTGGTCTCTTATTTTTTTCCGGAGCTGTATAGTTAAAACTGTGCATTATGGAGGCCACTTGCACCACACATTGTTTATCACAGGCCAAACCTATTTTCTGGTTTGTTCATTTGTGTGACCTCCCCATTTCAAAATAAGTCTGAGCTCAAAAGTACACAATATAACTTCCTGCTACCATGGAGATATTATTGCTCTGCCTAGAATATTCCACAGTATATTATTAAAACTGGGCTGTCTCCATGGAGGCAAGTTACAGGTCAGGAGAGCGCACAGTAAGAATATCTATGTTATGATGTTTCCTTATCAAAAACATACCTGGAATTGTGTTTTGTTCCATTCACAAATGTTTAATACACAAACCCTGTATATTTACGCTGAGTTCTTCTCTCAAACTGAAAACACTCTGATGTCATGTGGCAATACAGGTACTTTTAAACTCCAAACACCTTCACTAGAATCATTTGGATAATTTCAGACCTGGAATTGCCGATCTCTGCTTAACTAAAGGTAAAAAGTAGCTGTTAACTTGAAAACTACTGCTTCATGACATCACGAGGTGGAACAGAGCATTTTGAGCTTTGGAGATGTAGACAGAAGAATAATGCAGGATTACTCAAACATGTGTGAATGAAACAAAATACAACTCCAGGTATGTTTTTGAGGAGGTAACAGCATTATAACATTCTAACATGGCTAAAAGTTCACAATGAGTAATTTTTACATAATATAGGACATAAGATAAGTTTAATACCATACTGTGGAAAATTTATGGCAAAGCAAATACATCTTCATGGAGACGAGCAGATTTTTAAGAGGTTTCACACTAGGGAGGTTTACTTGTTTAATTTCATTCATTTCATTTACTTATTTAATCATTTCGAGCAGGTCAACATCAGGAAATAAATATATGTAACCAATATACAGTCAAATACATTCTTTTTTTTGTTTTGTTTTTTTTGCTCGAAAAGGAGTGGGAAGAAGAAAACTTATTGAATCCCACCCCTGTCTTCCAAAACATAAGTTAAATTATTGATTTGGCTTCCTTATCAATTCAGTTGAAAAACACAAAAACAAAACAAAACAAAGTCAAACTTGTTGTATGACATTAAACAGGTCTAACTTACATTTAATAAATTACAGGTGGTTTTATAGTTCAAAAACACCTAGAAAAACAGGCATTCTGACCGTGAATGGGGTCGCCTCTCCACAGATCTGACCTGTAACTTGTTCTGGTTTGGTCTCCATAAATATAGAAAGGTCTAATACTAAACTGATGAACATTCTTTTCTGATCTATGTTATCAGATGTTTATTGTCCCTGATCAAAAGGTTTTTTGTTTTTTTCGTACAAGAACAGAATTTGCCTTTGTTTTGTTTTGTTTTTGTGTTTTTCAACTGAACTGACAAGGAAGCTAATCAAAAATGTAAGTTATGTTTTGGAAGACAGGGGTGGGATTCAATAAGTTTTCTTCTTCCCACTCCTTTTCGAGCAACAAATGAACGTATTTGACTGTTTATTGGTTACATGTATTTATTTCCTTGTGTTGACCTGCTCGAAATGAATAAGTAAAATGAAAAATGAAAAAATTCTAGACAAAGCAATAACGTCTCCATGGAGAGAAGCATTTGACGGACCCTCTACCAGAAAAGTTACTGTACATAATGCACCTTTAGCATTAGTTGTTTAAATGGTGAGATACAGTTTGGGGTCGCTCAAAGTCAGATCTTGTATTGATTGTTTTGTTTCCTAGGTGAAGACATGAGATGGCGGGGGAGTGAGCCTGTGGAGTACATGAACTGGGAGTACAGCTCGTCCCCTTCAGACCTGGTGCCTGTGGATACGTGTGTGGCTCTGCACACTGTGTCCGGGAGGTGGGAGAACGTCAGCTGTCTAGACGAAGTGGAGAACGGAGTGGTGTGTGAGACTGAGCAAAGTAAGACATAACAGTGTTTACTTAAAGGGCCCATATTACACTATTTTCTGATCTGTGTTATAATGTTGTTTCCTCATTTCAGACGTATCTGGAGTTGTGTTTGGTTTCATTTACACATGTTTAACACACAAATTCTGCATATTTAGGCTGACCAAAAAGACTCTTTGCCACTTTGCGATGTCATGTGGTCATACAGGAAGTGCTCCACTGTGTTTTTAAACTCGACACACTTTCTTTAGAGTTATTTGGATAATTTCAGCCCCAAAATCAGCCCCTATCTCTACTGAACTAAATTTAAAAAGTAGCTGTTAACTTGAAAACTACTGTTTCATGACATCACAAGGTGGAACAGCACGGATTAATAATAAAGGATTACTCAAACATGTGTGAATGAAACAAAACGCAGCTCCAGGTGTTGTTTTTGAGGAGGAAACGACATTCTAACCTGTCTTAAAGCTCACAATTTTGTCAATTTTGTGTAATGCAGGACCTTTTTAACATGCTCTCAAATTGCAACTTTACCTCTGCTTATAAAATATGTATTTGGTTAAGGTTTGGTCTGTAAAGATGACAAATTACGATATATTGCTGAAGAAAAAATGTATCTAAAACAATAGTATTGAAACAAGTTGATGCCCCTGTACGTAGCCATTACAATAATTCTAAAGCAGGATGATCCCAAACAACTAAATGTACAAAATTGTTAAACATGAGCTGCAGTTAATGGCAGAATGAAACACTCAAATAGTTAGTCTGTGTATATGAGTCTTTTATTCAACCTCATACAGCTCAAACCTTATCATAGTACAGAAAAATAACAAAAGCTTCACAGTAAAAATAAAGAAAAAGTACCCACTCTCCAAAAATAATTCTTCCAGCTATCATTTATTTTAGTGTATATAGTAATTTTTGTGACAGTCCTAGCTAGGGAGACCACCCCCACTTGTAGAAAAAGAGGGACAAGTATGATATAGATAATAACTGCAGTAAGAGCATATGATTTTGAGTTTTTTATCAGTCATAAGGCATACATAGAGTGGCTTCCAAATTCCAACCCTAAAATTTAGTGTACCCTAAAAGTATAGATTTCTCTTGTAAAGAAAAAAAGCTATATATTATAATGTTTTCTATGTAAATCTCACTTTTTACACATTAAAAGTTATATTTGTTAGTTCAGAGTGATGAAAAATGTTCTGTCTTTTGAATGGTAACACGTACTCAAAATGGGACCCATGACTATTCAAATAATAGTATCCCGTGCCATAGTATAATTTGTCGTCATATTCTGGGATTCGTACAATGTGTTTAGTACAAAAAAATCGAGTAAATCGCTCTTTCAGTTCAGTGAATGGAGTTAATGTGATTAACTGAAATTCAGGAGCAGGACCACGCCTCAACCACCTTCTCCTCCTCACCAGCGAATCACAGTTCACCATAACCACACCTCCAATTTCCCGGAGCCATTTATAGCCACTCATCCCTTCATTCCAGTTCGTCTCGGTTATCTCGACAGCTCAACCGCGTCAGCTCGCTCGAGCTGGGTTAACAACCCGTCACATTCAAACACCAACCTCTCCTCGTTCCTTCCAGTCCGCAATTCCTTACGCCGCGACGGATTTCTATTCAGGAATCCGCAGCCGGAGGATCTTCCATCGCATATCCGCGGTGTCCAGCGAACGCTCCAGGCGCGCGCTCACGCAACGGACCTCCACCTCTAAGGAGCACCCACCGTCAATATCTCTGTGCTGGCGGAATATACGGGATATCCACATTGTCCCTCTCGTCGCCTCCTCCTCCTCGTATAGGCGAGCGCGCAGCCTGGCGCAGCCCGGTGTACTGTCAGAGTGAGACGGCTCTCGGCGCGCAGACCGGCTTTGGCAACCACGGCTTTCGGCACAGCGCGGTCCGGCCTCCAGCAGCCACAGCGTTCGGTACCGCCCAGCACCCGCCGTTCCCGCCCAGCACCCGCCGTTCCCCTTCAGGCTGACACATCAAGACGGGACCTTCAACAGTTTAGATCAAGAATGTAACCCCGGCGCCCTGGAACGAGACGAACGAGCTTCCGGGTTCCCATCAAGTTTCCCGCGTGCAGCTGCAGACGTCGCCACTCCCTCCTCTCCTCCACTACAGTCTCATAGCTCCCCCTGCTGGGGGCTAAGTAGTATCACCACCAGTGGCCAGTAAACGTATTCTGTCTACTGTGCAGTTTCACTTGAATTCTTTTGTATCATCTCAGCCTGCTTTCAAGCAGGCCATCTCCCCCTGTGCCTGCACCCTCATTCTTGCCCCCATCTCGCAGGCTGCACAATTTCCCATGCACATGCATCTTCTCCCCATCTCTCATTTCTCTTTTCAGTCATCATGAGCTAGATGGCTCTCGTGCCCTACCCACATTAGGCAGGGCCTCTAATCCATTTCTGTTCTATCCCCCCCACCCCACCCCCCCTTTCCCCAACACCCAAATGTTTTTTCTGTCGTTGCAGCCTACACAAGTCACCACGCCCATTCACACTATTTTCGTTCACACTCCGAAACGTCGTACGAATGTTTTTGTTCGCTTAACTCCTCTCTGCACTGGCACACTGTCATCTCGTATTCAACCTCTCCTACCGACTCGCATCCGACCATTCTAACTCATGCAACTCATGCTAGCTCACACCATTCCATCACATGCTAGCTAAGCAGTCTCTACATCGTTTCTCTGCTATTCCAATATTCAGCACCCATCGACTCATGTCACTCACTCAATTTCAGCTCGTGCTGCTCACGCAATTTTGACGTACGCTAGCTGTCTTTACACCCGCTCGCCATCAATTCATATTCCGGCCCTTGCTGTTTCACGCTATTATAGCTCGGACAGCTCAAGTCATCCATTACAAGCGAGCTTAAGCCATCATAACCATGTGTCACACTATTCAGCTCCTCCCAGTTCCGCCCTCACCTGAGCTACACCATCTCGGCTCACCACCTCTTTCCCGATCGAGGATCCTACCATCGACGTCAGCTCATGACTTCACCATTCTATCCTATACGCATCCTCAGCGATGCTCTCGCCATCTAATCCTCATCTTCTCCTGCTCATGCTACATCATTGCATTCTTTCATCATTCTCAGCTCTCATATCGCGACTACTATTACGGTCTCCAAATTCGACCGCGCTCATCTGTCCAGCATTCAACCCGTACCTGCCCTGTGAACATCCCCAATATGCACCTCCACCCTCAGGTCCTTAGCTTTTCCACAGGTTCCAAGCCGACTGACGACTGGCCGATTGTCACAACGTTTCACCGGCTCTCATGACAGCATGATGACCGCCAGCTCACCCAGCTCTCACGACCGCATGACAGCTCGTCTGGGTCTCACGACGGCTTGCCTGGCTCCCACGACAGCACAACAGCTCGCCTGGCTCCCACGACAGCTCGACAGCTCGCCTGGCTCCCACGACGGCTCGACAGCTCGCCTGGCTCCCACGACGGCTCGACAACTCGCCTGGCTCTCACGACGGCTCGACAACTCGCCTGGCTCTCACGACGGCTCGACAACTCGCCTGGCTCTCACGACGGCTCGACAACTCGCCTGGCTCTCACGACGGCACGACAGCTCTCCTGGCTCTCACGACGGCTCGCTTGGCTCTTTCGATGGCTTTCTCGATGGCTCTCACGATGGCTCGCACGATGGCTCGCCTGGCTCTTCTGACGGCTCTCTTGACGGCTCTCATGACGGCTCGCCTGGCTCTCACTACGGCTCTCACGACTGCTCACTTGGCTCTCAGGACGGCTCTCACGACGGCTCACGACTGCTCGCTTGGCCTCATGACAAGCTCTCACGACGGCTCGCTCGGCTCTCACGTCGAGTCTTCCGACCCACAACGGGTCTTCTCCTCCACCTCTGTCCTGACCCACAACAGGTCTTCAGGTGTGTGTTCTGTGTGGAGTTTGCGTGCATGGTCTGGGTCCGATCCCCGGGTCGCCTGGGCCTTTCTGTGTGGAGTTTGCATGTTCTCTCCGTGTCTGGGTGGGTTTCCTCCGGGCACTCCGGTTTCCCCCATCAACCCAAAACATGCATCATGGGTAAATCCTCCAGCTTAGGTCCTGACCAAGCCGAAGCAAGAAGATCATGGAGATGGTCCCTGGGCGCAGTAATGTGCTGCCCACTGCTCCTAATAACAGGATGGGTTAAATGCAGAACTGGAATTTCCCCACTGTGGGACTAATAAAGGCATAGCTTCCTTTCCTCCCAGCAGATCTTCCTCCCGTCAGGCCTCCCTCCCTCCCAACCCACAACGGGTCTTTCTCTGCCTCTCTCCTGACCCACGACGGGTCTCCCTCTCTCCTGACCCATGACGGGTCTCCCTTCCTCCCAACCCACGACGGGTCTTTCTCTGCCTCTCTCCCGACCCACGACAGGTCTTCTCCTCTCCACCTCTCTCCTGACCCACAACAGGTCTTCCTCCCGTCAGGTCGACGGCATGACAATACGCCTGGGTCTCACGACGACTCACCCGGCTCTCACGACCGCATGACAGCTCGCCTGGCTCTCACGACGGCTCGCCCAGCTCACGTCGGGTCTCCCGACCCACAACGGGTCTCTCTCCGCCTCTCTCTCTCTCATGACCCACGACGGGTCTCCCTCCCTCCCAACCCATGACGGGTCTCCCTCTCTCCTGACCCACAACGGGTCTCACTCCTTTCCGACCCACAACGGGTCTTTCTCTGCCTCGCTCTCCTGACCCATGACGGGTCTCCCGACCCACGACGGGTCAACTCACGATAGGAGATCTTCCTCCCGTCAGGTCTCGCTCCCGACAGCCCCCCCCCCCCCCCCCCCCCCCGACCCTTATCCCTCCGACCCTCATCCCTCCGACCCTCATCCCCCCGACCCTCATCCCCCCCGACCCTCATCCCCCGACCCTCATCACTCCGACCCCCCATCCCTCCAACCCTCATCCCTCACCTATCCAACCCTCAACATTCGAGCGTGGCTTTCTTCACCTACAGGTTCCTCGCTTGCCATCCGAACCCATGCTGAAGGACGCACATCAGCATTATCATGATCACGTCCGTCAACCATCTGCGCTGGCGCGAGTGACCCCACTCCAGCAAAGGTCCAACTCCTCAGTCAGGGGAGAAGACCCTCCACGTCACGGTTTCTCTACATCACTCCTGACTCATTCGCCATACGGCACCTTCACGACGCAGCTCCAGTTTCTCCAGTGTTCAATCCGAATCTTCGGCAGTAGTCGGATTCTGCATTGCTTCCAGAGCCCTCGAATCGCACAATTAGCCTTCAGCTTCATCGGAACTTCGTCCTAATTTTCCACCATTTTTTGGGGGGTCTGATTAATCCAGGCATTCCCATTCATTCTAACAATAATAAATCAGTCAACACCACCTTCATCAGCTTCCCCTCTGCTCATCTGACGTCACCATCATCTGCAATTTCAGCACCCTCTCACGCCACTCCAGGAATGTCTGCGTCTCCACCGTCCAGGCTTGCCATCCATCCATCCATCCATCTTCTGCTTTTCCATTTCCGGGTCACGGGGACAGCGAATCTGCTGCCCAGAACACTATGCAACGGCCCCCATGAATCCTCCCGGGGGAGTAGGTCCAGGCTTACCTCTCAGGGATAAATCTCATATACAAGCTTATTTCTGGTGAAGACTGACAGTCTCATCTTCATGTTCCCGTGCCTGATTAAAGGACTGCAAAAAAACTGAACCTCGCCTTCCTCCGAAACGCCTACCACTTATTTCAGACCTTCTCTACCGTTGCACTCTCACTCTGCGCTCCGGCAACCTCTCGCCTTTCACGGACCTCTTCTGGCATAACACCCCATCCATTCTCCATTCATTTATTTCGCATTGGCGCCACTATGTCCACGGCCAGGGCAGATGTACCCGACCGGAAAAATTCGAACCCTTGGTTGTCGGGTCTCCAGCACCTACCTCGTGTACGATCGTCACGACCTCAACGATCTCCTCCAGACCCATTCCACTTTTATGCTCTTTCAAAAACTTTTGGGGGTCCCGTTCCGCTGGGCCAATCGAAGATTGAGACGGAGCCCCCACCCACTGTCTCAACCCAGCCATCGCCACCTATTCACCGAGACATCCACTATCATTCAATAATAAACATCTTCACTGCATTATGTTGATGGCGTGGTCCTAGCTAGTGAAATGGAGTTAATGTGATTAACTGAAATTCAGGAGCAGGACCACGCCTCAACCACCTTCTCCTCCTCACCAGCGAATCACAGTTCACCATAACCACACCTCCAATTTCCCGGAGCCATTTATAGCCACTCATCCCTTCATTCCAGTTCGTCTCGGTTATCTCGACCCCTCCCTCCCACCCCTATCTCGTTTGTCTTTCAGCCACAAGACATCTCCTAAAGGGGGGGGGTCCCGTTCCGCTGGGCCAATCGAAGATTGAGACGGAGCCCCCACCCACTGTCTCAACCCAGCCATCGCCACCTATTCACCGAGACATCCACTATCATTCAATAATAAACATCTTCACTGCATTATGTTGATGGCGTGGTCCTAGCTAGTGAAATAATGTTCTTTAGGTAAGTATATGATTGCCATAACCATAATACCTGCCCATTACAGACTAAGCGCCAGTCCTAACCCTGTATTTGGTAACTAGCGTAAAATCATAATCATATACACTTAAGCTGTTATTATTTTTGTTTTCCACATTTTGTTTGTTTAATTAAACTGTTAAACAAGTGTCAGGCTTTGAAATACAAGTAGCCTACATACTGGGATTGTCCAGTTCATTGATTTTGATTGGGATTACAATTATTGTATCTCTGAATCTGGGAAAACCCTCCTGGATCTCCAATGTTCCTGGAATCTATATATGGCCCAGATTTTTGTGGCAATTCGAAAGTAGAACATCCAGAATGTCTTTATTTAATTTTAACTGTCAGTCTAATGTGAAAATACTGTTAAAAATTGCTAAAATACCCTCACCATACAATGTGAGTTAGTTCATATTCTTTTTTTTTACCACAAAAATTCAGCTTTTTTTCAACAGATTTCCCAATAATGGAACATTTGATATTGCCTTGTCCACCTTTAGCACCTTAGGCTACGTTCAGACTGCAGGGTTTAAGAAGAAGTGAACTTTATTTATCTCACACTGGAGAAATTCTTCTCTGCATTTTAACCCATCCTTTATAATATATATATATATATATATATATATATATATATATATATATATATATATATATATATATATAATATAAAATAAATGTGTACAGGACCTCAGCTGGAGGATTTGACCTATGGTGCATGTTTTGGGTTGATGGGGGGGAAAACCGGAGTGCCCGGAGGAAACCCACCCAGACACGGGGAGAACATGCAAACTCCACACAGAAAGGCCCAGGCGAGTGTGCTCAGTGTTTACGGAAGTCGCCTAAACATGGACACTACCATTGAGCACCTGGAGATTTTAAAATTGCTGTCGTGCCAGAGCCAGAACATGTACAACTTATTTGTTTTAAGGAAGAGATTGAGAAGGACAATGTTTTTGGCCTTGGGGCCTTTGTGGGGCAGTGGCAGCAACATCCGTAGAAAGGAACGTGTTGATGCTGAGAGTGGTGGGATTGCGATGTGCTTCACTGCTTCACTGACATAGACTTCATACACAATTTTTGTATGACGAGAACAATGTTTGTGTACATTTGTGAGCGCCTACTTGTACCAATCTTGCTTGTTGATGATGTGTAGGTCGCAGATGAATGTGATCTGGCCGTTCAGACTGAAGTCGCATGTCAAAAGATCGGATGTTTATCGGTTTTAGGACCACATATCCAAGTGGCCTAGGTCGCATTTGAAAAAATCGGATCTGTGTCGTTCAGACTGTCATTAAAAGATCAGATACAGGTCGCATAGGCCAGTATTTCCCAACCAGGGGTACAAGTACCCCTAGGGGTACGCGAGCACACTGCAGGGGGTACTTGGCAGTGTCGCTGCCAGGTGCAAGGAGAGATTTTTTTGAAATTTTTAATTGTAATTTGAGTAAATTTGAGTTAAAGAAAAGACAGAAAATGCCTTGGAATTAAAATTTCAAAAAAATTAAGGAGATTAAATAAAATTATTTTCATTTAATCTGTTGTGTCATGTTCTAATTTTGGAGAATTATCAACACGTATGAGTGAGGAGGCAGTAGCTCAGTTGGTAGAGCGCTTGTCTAGTGATCTTGACGGGTTGACCGCATGTGATCCCAGCTCCCACAGATGAGCGCTGCCGTTGTGTCCTTGGGCAAGACTCTTAACCCACCTCGCCCCCAGTGTCTGGTAGACACTGGTAGCCCCCATGGCAGAAGATACATCAAGGCCAGTTGTGACGTGAGCCGTCCTCCTGTGGACCCACCACCTGCGGAAGGATTCATGGGGGCTGGTGCATTGTGTTCTGGTGACCCAGAAAACGTGACCCAGAAAACGGAAAAGATGAATGAATGAATGAATGAGGAGGTACTTGAGGTATGACAAAAAGGCTCAGGGGGGTACATAAGACAAGAAAAGTCAGGAAACACAGGCATAGGCTACATTCAGACTGCAGCCTGAAGTGACCCAAATCTGATTTTTTTTTGCCCCTTTGTGACCTGTATCTGATCTTTTAATGACAGTCTGAATGACACTTTTTCAAATGCGACCCAGACCACTTGGATGTGTGGTCCTAAAACCGACACACATCCGATCTTTTGACATGCGACTTCAGTCTGAACGGCCAGATCACATTCATCCGACCTACACGTCATCAACAAGCGACAAATGTCACTGTTCTGCACTGAAGTAGGCAGAAACTCAGCAGAACTGGACCGGTATTTTAGGAGACAAGCCCAGCGTTGAGCCGATAGAATTGCTGGATACCCACGTTACTGAAGAAGAACCCATAAAACGCCATCGCCAAAAACCTTGTCCTTCACCTTCTCAGTCTCCTCCCTGAAACAAATAATTTCTACATATTCTGTCTCCGGTACGACAGCAACTTTATCAGAATATTAAAGATCAGATACAGGTCGTATAGGGGCGAAAAAATCAGATTTGGGTCACTTCAGGCTGCAGTCTGGACGTAGCCTTAGAAAGATTAAAATATCCAAAATAATCATGATTACATAATTTCTCCAAAAAACTGAACAGCCCTGCATACTGTACATGTCTGTACAGGAAGTATAATGCAATAGCCTAACAATGTATTTCTTTTTTTTTCATATTTCAGAAACCGTAAACTCCACACGCAGTAAGTCTTTTCCCATTGAGACCCTTTAAGCTTTTGTATACATTGTTTACATCGCTCACCTTCCTCGCTTTGTCCCTCGCCAGGACCAAACGCTGTGCTCTCCGCCCTGGTGATTCTCAGCGTGGTGGCCATCGTGGGAATCTCAGCCGTAATCTGGTTCCTGCAACAGAAACACAACCTGGGGTCGGGCTTTCTCTCCGCATTCGAGTACCACCCCCCCTTCCGAGTCCTGGACAATGACCAGTCCTGCCTGGTGGAGACCGAGGAGACCGATAGCGTGCCATAGGTTAATTAGAACAAACCAGTTTCGAATAAGTTGGTGATTAATTAGTACGTTTTAATAATTAAGGTTTTTTGTGTCTGATTCTGGGCAGTGGCTGAAGCAGGTTTGAGTGAAGGGATAGTCCAGTATTTGGTCTGGAAATGTCCACTGTCATTTCATCTATACAAATACCTAAAGCTAAAGGTCCTGTACCTGATTTTTTGTTTTGTTTTGTTTTGTTTTTTTTCTCACGCATCAAATTATAAACCGCTTTAGTATCCGGTAATCATGAAGTGCACTTTAGCATGCAAGTTGTTGTTTCTGCAACGCACTGGTCTCTAAATGTTGTGAAATATACTTATATTGCATTTAATAATTTGAATGCAGCTTCAGTTTTTCACGGTTTTAACAGTAAAGATCAGGTACAGCACTTTTAATAGTGGCCAGTATTTAAGTTACAATACCAGAACCAAACAGAACCATGCAATGATATCACTGGTCTACAAGCAAATTGCTTCTGGAACAAAAGCAGTGAAATTTTTCTTGGTTTAGGTCACTAATAAAGAAGTCAGAAGTGCTGATTGGCTATAGTTTCCAAGATATAGTATTGGGTCAAAATAGGAAATTTATGCAAAATAAGGCAAAAAGTTTATCAGAAGGTACAGTGTGTCTTCAAGCAACCAGTTCTGTCTGAAAGCCTGTCTGCACATTCCAATACATTCATTTTAATATGTCTAGTTTTAACATCAAATATTTTTTCATTTCACATAAGAGAGATGCCTCGAAATTGTGCGCACCTGATATCTTAAGATATTTCTTGTTTATTTCTTGACGGATAAAGAAGTGCAAGCTAAATATTTTCAAAATATAAATATTATTTTTAAGCAAAAATGCCTAAATCTATTGTATAAACAGATGCAAAACAATATCATTAAATATCTTGAATACATTAAGCAGCACAGTTATCAATTGATTTTCAGTTCATCTTATCAATATAAATGAGATTCAGCCACTTCGGAACCAGATCGAGTCCAGAAATTTGTAGACCAGTGTTATTTAGTTGGTAGTTGGTGTCTGGTGAATGCCCACTTTGTTACAGGGCCAACACTTTTGGTTTGATGGATATTTTTATGTGTCCAAAAGGAAATTCGAGACAGATTTGCTGACCATCTCCTCTCATTGTTTTCTCCTCCCATCTTTTTTTCTTGCTTTGATGCTGGCGGACACGAGCCAGCCATCCTGTCTAAACCTTTCAGCATTTTTGAGAGAAATCATTCAGTATGAGGCATTGCATTTAAAAGTGCACGATGAAACTTTTGGTTGGAGGTCTGTCGCCTGCTTGTTTCTATGGATATGTCATTGCTCTGCCTGAAATGTTCTTTCCGCAGATCTGACCTGTAATTCAAAGTCAACTATACTGTATAACCATATGTGTTCAACATACAGTGAATCGAAATTTTGTTTCTCTCTGGCCAAGCAGTGTACAAAATAGACAGTGTACAAAATACAATATAAGACAATACAAAATCTAAAAGCAGTGCAAAGAATTCAAAATTCAAGATTGTTTATTTGTCATATGCAGGATCAACAAAAGGTCAACGATGCAATGAAATGCTTAGGATCAAAGGAACCTTTGACTCGCTAAGATAGTCGAGAAGTACTAACAGCATGCAATAAAAATATAAGGGAAAAAAATAAACAATATAATAAAAAATGTGTAATAAAATATAATAAAAAACAAAGGTACAGGTAGGATTAAATAAGGTGTAAGTAGAGTATTTCACAGGTGGTAATACTGCTCAAATGAATTTTGTATTGCACATAATATAGTATAGTATAGTATAAAAAATAAATACCTATTTACAGATGTCCAGTGTGCATCAAAGTGGCCAATGGAAGATGCAGCAGTGAAATGTGCAGTAAAATGTTCATTGAAAATAAAGATGCGTGAAGAGTCCCTCAGTCGTCCAGGTAGAATCCATGATAAAAGGAGAAGTTCAATTTGTCAACTGGACAAAGTTTGTTTGGTTGAAAACGTTTCACAAATTGAACTTCTCCTTTTACCTTGAAAATAAAGATAAAAATAAATAACTTGGTTTGATCTCCATGAAGATAGAAAGGTTTAATGCCATACTGTGAAACACTCCAGACAAAGCCATAACGTCTCCAGAGAGAAAAGCATGTGACAAACCCTCCACCAGAAAAGTTACACAATGCACCTTTAACATATTTTAAAGCAAATCTAATGTGAGAATACATCTGGGAGGTTTTCATGTTTTTATAGCTTTTATCTAATCTAATAAAAATAAAGGTAAGGTTACATGTATTTGTCTAATCAGACCTTTTGTATAAATTAGAAGAACTTTGACCCTAAAGTATGTTTGCTAGTTTGGTAACGGTTACAGAATTACCTCTAAACCACAATCTGTTCCCCCGTCAGGAAGTAAAATGATAAACACAGGAAGGCAAACTAGGAAAATCAAGGTAAGATTTTAGTCTAACTTGTCATATGCACATATAGCAAAGACAAAAGTCTGTGTTTTGACTCTAAACTTGGAGTACAAAAGTACAAAAGTGGATCGAACTCAATTCCACATACTGTATCGTCCCACAAAAGCATGTACGAGGCTGCTCATGTGATACTAACTAAGGCACATTTCACCACTTTAAAAATCAAATGTTTTATTGATTTAAACTTGAATGTAGAATATGCGTTTCTGGGAGACTGAAGAAGGTCCAGTAGTGTGTAGATTGTCACTTTAGAATAGTTAGAAGAGGTGCACTGGGCAGGGAAAGGGCTGCTATGATGGAGTCGCAGAACAAACCAAGCTTTCTCTGATGTTTTTAAAGCACTAAATGAAATTATGTTCATTACTTTTCAACTTTATTTTAATTTCAAACTACACACGAATGAACAATGAATCTACTCTGAAATTCCACTTAACTTTCCACTTTTTATAATTGTTGGTGTTAAGACAATCAATATTTTGCTATTGATGTGATTTCAGAATGTTGCAGGTTGCCTTTCCGTGTTTTTTAAGATGTTTTATGTGATGGCCTTAAAGCAGCAGCATGATTGCTTCTGTACAAAAGGGGTGAACCATTTGGCAGTTTCTAAGCCCTAGTGTGTTTTGCAAAATAAAGCTTGTTTAAAATGTTTTTTTGTTTTTTTTTCTATTATTACCCTTATCAACATCTTAACATGAAACCAAATTAAATGAAAAATATTTCAAAAGGATGTAATTGTGTGATTTGGATGTATGTCTCACAATGATAGACATACTAAATTAATATGCAAGCCTATATTTATGGAAATGAATAATAATCCCAGGGTATGACTTTAAATTTGGCCACAAGGTGGAACAGAACCTAATGTCTGTGGGTCATGGGACAAACAGCAGTGGTAAAGTAAACTGCTTTACCAAAAACTGCTTCACTTAATCAGTTTTGTATAAGGCACAAAAATTAAGTTAACATTGTCTGACAAAATACTGAGAAAAGAAGAATTACATAAATATTTGACTTATTTGAATAAACGCTCAAGGTAAAGCAACCATCTAAACAGCAGAGGGCACTGACCTGCAGTAGATTCTGTTTAGAAAGAATCTTGGTCCAAGTCCAACCTTGATCTGTATTTGAAATACAATGGAATACAGTATCATATAATGTGATGTGTGAGCTACTGTGTCCAAATAATTTCCTTTGTAGATCAATAAAGTTTAAGTCTATCACATCATACTATGATTTCCAATCCATCAGTCATGATTAATGTCCTATAATCCTATAGGGTAGGATCATTATTATTGCATAAATGCATGTTATGTGCAATATTTATATAGTAAATATTTTTTGCCAAGGAAGGAATTACTTTGTTTCGATTTTTCACACGGGAGGGGCTTGGAGTAGAGCTGCTGCTCCTCCACGTCAAGAGGAGCAGCTGAGGGGCTCGGGCATCTGTTCCGGATGCCTCCTGGACGCCTCCCTCGGGAGGTGTTCCGGGCATGTCCCACCGGGAGGAGGCCCCAGGGAAGACTCAGGACACGCTGGACGGACTATGTCTCTCTGCTGGCTTGGGGACGCCTTGGGGTCCCTCCGTAGGAGCTGGAGGAAGTGTCCAGGACGATGGAAGTCTGGGAGTCCCTGCTTAGACTGTTGCCCCCGCGACCCGGCCCCGGATAAGCGGAAGAAAATGGATGAATGGATGGATTTTTCAAATTAAAAATAAAAAAGGCCCTGCTCTTTAACTTCAAATCTATTTATTTACTTTAAAATTTATTATTTAACAATTCTCATTCTGTTTCTTCAGCAACAGTAGAAAGCAGCAGTTGAGATCCTTTTTTTTTTTTTTTTTTTTGAAAACCTGGTAACGTTATTTCTGCTTCTCTCTCTTAAGTGTTGCATTTATTTATTTTTATTTAATTTTATTTACCTGATGGACATTGGGAGTTTGCTCGGTGGCGTCTGATCTTACGTCACTTTAGTGGAGTCGCTCTCGGTAAATCGCTTTTATCCAAACCGGAGGACGCGCGCTCAGAGGCGGACACACTCCTCTCAGCGTACCGGGGGCATCCCTCATCCAGCGGATAACTTTGAACATTACCCAGAAATATCAGCCATCAGAAAATAAGAGGAAATAATCAGACACAGAGGAAATAATCAGACATACAAGTAAGTGTCACTGTGTTTTTTTCACGTGTTTTTATTTGCAGGATTGGGCTGCACAATGTGGTTTTACGCACGGCGAGCTAGCATACTTATTTAGTTTACTTAATTGTATGTAAGATAAAAGTCAGAGCTATCATTTTACCAATAATTAACGTTAAAGTTAGCATGTGAGATTATTTGGAGGTGTTTCTGTAAAGATTTGTTGTCAAGTGACACTGCAAAAGAATTTGAGCTAGTTTTGTTGTGTTTCATCATCTTTTCTTGGTAATCGACAGGTGCAAATCGATTTAAAATAATGTGTAAAGTAAAATAAATAAAAGACAAAAGTACAGATCATAATTCTTGACATCTTTTTCTGCAACACAATATTTTACCTCCTAATGAGTTTCAGCTTGTCGAATCTGCAGCTCTTTTGCAATTGTTAGCTGAATTATTATTAAAGCTCCACTGTGTATGATCTGGTTTTTGCCACCTGGTTGTTTCCTTAGAGATGGTATTGCTTCATAGTATGGCATTATTTATCTTTCATTCATTACATTACAGCCACTATTGCTCAAAATACACTGAAAAACATGCATTTGTATTCTTCTTGTAAAGTCACCTCTCCACAGATCTGACCTGTAATGAGGCTATATACTGTATATTATCACCTCCTTGCTTCTTTGGTATGGCAAACTTGACTATCTCCATGGAGACAGTTAAGGTTACCCTGGTCTACAAATTTTGGACTCGGAAGCAGTGGCTAAAAGTGGCTAAATCTCATTTATATTAATAAGATGAACTGAAAATCAATTGATAACTGTGCTGGTTAACTAATGTATTCAAGATATTTAATGATATTGTTTTACATCAAAATCACATCTGTTTATACAATAGATTTAGGCATTTTTGCTTAAAAATAATATTTATATTTTGAAAATATTTAACTTGCATTTCTTTATCTGTCAAGAAATAAAGAAGTCTTAAGACATCAGGTGCACACAATTTCGAGGCATCTCTCTTATGTGAAATCAAAAAATATTTGATGTTAAAATTGTAGACATTAAAATGAATGTATTGGAATGTGCAGACAGGCTTTCAGATAAAACTGTTGCTTGTAGACACACTATACCTTCTGATAAACTACAGTTTTTGCCTTATTTTGCATAAATTTCCTATTTTGACCCAATACTATATCTTGGAAACTATAGCCAATCAGCAATTCTGACTTACTTTTTCTTTATTAGTGACCTAAACCAAGAAAAATTTCACTACTTTTGTTCCGGAAGCATTTTGCTTGTAGACCAGTGTTATTGTCATACCAAATAAGCAAGGGGCGTAACCTCCACCAGGGAAGTTGCATGGAGTACCTCTAAACATGCTAATAAAAAATAATAAAATGTTTAATTATGCATGCGTGTACAAATGAATCAAAACACAGGTAGAAGGTCACTGTGTTGTACCTCATTTTTATTCACAGCATATGCCCTTGAGAGCTTTGGAGAACAGCGTGGAACCAGTGCGTACAAAGCTTTTAATGATGTGAGCTTCAAGAAATGAGGGGGGTTGTATTTACATGCTAAGATTTCCAGCTCCAAGACTCTGTATTTCACACTGGCTGCACAATGTCATTTGTTCAGCTCATTTCCCAATCACTGGCATTTAAAAACACTTTACAAACAAACTGATGGCAAATCTGAAATTGTGATAGGGCCTATTAAATGTCCACTATGGAACTTTTTGGAGATACAGTGGTACCTCACCTTACGAAAGACCCAACAAACGAAAATTTCAAGTTACGAAACGCCTTCACGGTAAATGTTGGTCTCTAGATACGAAAGAAAATTCAAGTTACGAAACGCCTTCACGGTAAATGTTGGTCTCTAGATACGAAAGAAAATTCAAGTTACGAAACGCGAAATCTCAAAAATTCAAATAATGCGCGCTCAGCCACACACATTATATGCTTTTCTCAAACTGGATTTAAACTTTTCTCACATTTGTCTCTCGTTTAAACACTCAAACTTTCATAGATTTTCAACAAAATTATTAATAGTGAAGCGTGGGGGGAAGGGGGAGGGGGGAGAAGACTGCGCGCGGACACGTGTGTGATAGCGCAGCATGACCCGGCGCGGGGCTGCCAGCAGGTCTAGACCTGGACTAAACCAGGACTGGACCAGGACTAAACCTGGACTAAACCTGGACTAAACCTGGACTAGACCAGGACTAGACCAGGACTAGACCAGGACTAGACCAGGACTAGACCAGGACTAGACCAGGTGAATTAAAGCGCCGCGTGCGGGTCTATTTCCTGGTTTCGTTTCGAGTCACAGCTGAGGGGAGCAGCGAGGACTCCCCTCGGGACGGCACGCAGTCTGAGCGCATGAACGAGACCCACGAACACGTGCAAGAGGTCTTGGTGGTCTAGACCTGCTCTAGACCTGGTCTAGACCAGCACGGGTCTCGTTCATGCGCTCAGACTGCGTGCGGTCCTCCTCGCTGCTCCCCTCAGCTGTGACTCGAAACGAAACCAGGAAATAGACCCGCACGCGGCGCTTTAATCCACCTGGTCTAGTCCTGGTCTAGTCCTGGTCTAGTCCTGGTTTAGTCCAGGTTTAGTCCAGGTTTAGTCCAGGTTTAGTCCAGGTTTAGTCCAGGTTTAGTCCAGGTTTAGTCCAGGTCTACACCTGCTGGCAGCCCCGCGCCGGGTCATGCTGCGCTATCACACGTGTCAGAGCGCAGTTTTCTCCCCACTCCCCCTTCCCCCCACGCTTCACTATTAATAATTTTGTTGAAAATCTATGAAAGTTTGAGTGTTTAAACGAGAGACAAATGTGAGAAAAGTTTAAATCCAGTCTGAGAAACCAATCAGGACGCAGAACACAATGTTACACTATAAAAAAAAGTTACACTATAAAAAAAAAAAAACTTGGATCGGGGCCTTGGAACGAATCAGGCTTTTTCGATTGAAATAGCTACTCAACTTACGAATTTTTCACGTTACGAAACCACTTCTGGAACGAATTAATTTCGTAAGGTGAGGTACACTGTACCTGCTTTCTCTGAGATGTTGCACAGTGTAGCTTTAAATGTCTCTCCATGGAGACACACAGATATCAACCCAGGAGCACATACAGCTCTGGAAAAAAATAAGACCACTGCAAAATGATCAGTTTTTCTGATTTTACTACTTATGTGCTTGGGCAAAAGGAACATTTTTGTTTGAGTCTATAAACTACTGACAACATTTCCCCCAAATTCCAAATAAAATATTATCGCTTAGAGCATTTATTTGCAGAAAATGACAAATGGTCAAAATAACAAAAAAGATACATGTTTTCAGACCTCAAACAATGCAAAGAAACAAGATCCGATTCGTTTTAAAACAACATAATACTAATGTTTACACTTAAGAAATCAATATTTGGTGCAATAACCCTTATTTTTAATCACAGCTTTCATGCATCTTGGCATGCTCTCCACAAGTCTTTCACATTGTTCTTGGGTGAATTTATTCCACTCCTGGTGCAAGAACTGAAGTAGCTCAGCTTTGTGTTTGTGTTGGAATTCAACAGACGCTGGAATGGAATGGCTGTAAATGCAGTGGTCTCTTATTTTTTCCCCAGACCTGTATATTTGGCAATAAATAGATGCCTGTAATTGAAGATAACTAGTTTACATTTTGACAAAACTGCAAGTTTTGTCAAAAACTTAACAGTAAATAAGATGTAAATAAGATGTGCGAAGGTCATCCATTTTTGCCACCAAATAGTTACTTTATTGGTATTGTTTGCCTATCAATCAGATACTAAGGCTGTGTCCCATTTCTCTGTCTTACCCCTACCCCTTGGTTTTGCGCGTTCGTATGAGGGCAAGGGGTGTCCCGATTCTAATTTTGACCAAGGGCTTGGGCCACGCGACCAAGGGCTACATACCCCTTGAAACAAAGTAAGCTCTCGACTAGACTTGAAACGAAGGGGTACGCCTACAAGCTCAGGCAGGTTTTGGGATCAGGATGGCAGCGTCACATCGAGCAGCCAAGGAGTCTCATAAATGTATTTTCAGCAGTTGTAATTATTGATTAACAGTTTAGCAGGTTTACAATTATGACGCTTATGTTCTACGTTACTTTTAGTGAACTGTTGTTGCGGTTTTAATTGTATTGATGTCTGTTTAGCTGATGTTATCGTTTTCATCGAACTTTCATGTATAAACATTTTTTTTGTCGAGCTGAGGTACCCGATAATCCTTGACATTTGTTTACGTTTGTTTGCGTTAATTGTTGTCACCTCTGTAGACGTAGCAGCCAGGTAGAGGCAAGGGATGATGACGCAAACGATAATCGAGTGGTGTCCCATTTCTTAGGGGAACATTCGTACCCCGAGCCCTCTCAGCTCGGTATCGAGGGGCAAGACAAAGACGTAGATAAAGGGGTTGGGGAAGGGGTAAGACAGAGTAATAGGACGCAGCCTATATCTATTTTTCTTGCATGTATTTAATAATGAGTGTTTTCGTTGTCCTAAAATAACTTGCAATTTTGGTGTTTATAGCTCATGTCCTTTTGAAATACATAACTTTAATAAATAAATCTAATAATATTGTGGAACATTTCACACAAAGCAATAACCTCTCCATGGAGACAAGCAAGATGTAAGCACATACCTACAGTAAGAAAAGTTACACAGTGCAGCTTTAAACCTTCCCACAAGCATTACCAAAAGTTGACAAATTTGATCTTTCACTGAAACTAGTTTATTTCTTTTCTTGGTTTTGTTTAGTTTTTGTACATTAAAGCATAATCATATAGACATCAGAATTTTGTACATTAAACAAAACAAAAAGAGCAAATCAACCTCAGAGTTAGGCCTGTACAAAGTTAAGTTATAGCCATCCATACAAAAAATAAATATAATAAAATAAAAAGTAAATTTCTATCTAAAAGACATAAGGCAGACATTGTTGTTTGTTCATTGTGTCCATCTTACGGTACATAATTTCAAGTTGAATATTTTCCCTTCTCTTCCACCTTTTGCTCAGGTCCGCCTCATTAATCAGAGAAGTGGAGCGCCTGTTGAGGGGCTGAGCAGGTTCATCACTTTGGCGTCTCGTGTGCGGTAAGTAACAGTGCGGGAGCTCTTAAATAAACGTGTGTGCTTCATATGCAGGAGCTGAAGGTTAATGCTGTATAATGCACTGTGCCCTCTCTGTGCCGAGTGAGGTCTGCGAGCACATGAGCCCTGAGGGGGGTCTGTTAGTAGGTCAGCGGTGACACTCGAGGATCCTGTGTGGTGGAGGTCCTGGTGGAGGTCGTTATAGTAATGTCAGGGAGATGATTCCTCGCTCAGGTATAAAGTCTGGTGGTATTTTTTCCCTTTTTCCACCCAGGGCCACATATACAAACGTATTCATAGTGGAGGTCATAGAGCTGGTGAAGACAGTGAGACTTTCAGATGCATTATGTAAGTTTGAAGGAGCTACAACACCTTTAAAAGTCCTAGAACGCAAATTTTAGTCCCGGTTTAGTCTCATATTAGTCCAGATTTAGTTCAGGTTTAGTCCAGGTTTAGTCCAGGTTTAGTTCAGGTTCAGTCCAGGTTCAGTCCAGGTTCAGTCCAGGTTCAGGTTTAGTCCAGGTTTAGTCCAGCTTCAGTCCAGCTTCAGTCCAGCTTCAGTCCAGCTTCAGTCCAGTTTCAACCCAGGTTTAGTCCAGGTTTAGTCCAGGTTTAGTCCAGGTTCAGTCCAGCTTCAGTCCAGCTTCAGTCCAGCTTCAGTCCAGCTTCAGTCCAGCTTCAGTCCAGCTTCAGTCCAGGTTTAGGCCAGGTTCAATCTAGGTTTAGTTCAGGTTGTTTTTGCGGTTGCAGTGATAGAGATACCGGAATTTGGAGTAAAAACTACATACAGGGGGTCCTCGGGTTACGACGGTCTCGGGTTACGACGTTTCGTGGTTACGAACGCGCCCCCATAAAAAAAAATATGTATATATTACGCGTCATTCCGTCTTACGTGGTTTAGCGTGATAAGAGATGTAAACAAACGCGAACGGCGCGCGGCGCACGGCGGAAGAATACGCTTTGTTGTGGTTGTAGGGAGAAGAAGACAGCCTCGTGTGCATGCCCAATGTGGGCGGAAGTACCTGATGTGAGCTCTGATCTGCTCCTATGAAAGCGACAGTGATAACCAAGCAGCGTAGTGGTCTAATTATTGAGATGGAAAGGTTATTGGTGCTTTGGTTGGAAGATCAAAGGCAAAATCCGGCTTACGACGAAATTCAGGTTACGACGCGTCTTAAGAACGGATCAACGTCGTAACCCGAGGACCCCCTGTAATGGCTCTATGATCATTTAGGCCAATTCAGCAGGATCCCTGGGGGCAAACAAAAATTGGTCCGAGGGCCGGATTTGACCTCTGGGCCATAGTTTGGACACCCCTGGTTTAGATGAATGTGTAATGGCTAAACAGCAGCTACTGGCAGTGATATATTGTAGTTTACTAAAATTTAGTTATTTGGTATTTTAGTTAATGGTGAAAAATGGGTGCATGTTTGGAGTTATAGAGTTAGAGTTATACCTATGTATCGGTTGGTCCATTATATAGGGCAGATATTTGCATTTTTAGTGTAATATACTATTATTTAAATCTCCAAAACAGAATGTTTTTTTGCTTTGGCCAACATTCTGACTAATAGTACCCACAAAGCTTGACTTGAACACTGAGCGAACAAATGACTTCACGAAAAAGTTGGATGAGTTTGTAGTAAATTTTAATTGGATAATTTGCAGAAAATAATACAAATGGGCCCTGCATATAATTCTGAACAATTGGTATCAGCATTGGCCATGAAAAAACCCATATCACTCATTCCAATCATAAGTTTTGGTTCAAACTGTTTCAAATTGAAAAGTGTAGCGTATATTTCAGGCAAATTATTCTGATTTTAAGGATATTGTGAGGACCTTTCCCATTAAAAAGAGATATTTTCATTTGAATTGCATTTTTTACTAACAACAGGGGATCGTGTCAAATCATCCAAATCAGACAGAAATCCTTATGTCTGAAACGCATGTATAGCAAATGGTGCAACACTGAAAATAACGTCAATGGGGTCATGTCAGGTTTATTTATGAAGCGCAGTTAACAACCACAGCTGCCCAATGGAGAAAAAAATGATGTACAAGGCCAGTATCAAACTTAAACACAATCTGCACTTGTTTGTCCTGTTTTAAGGCTGCGTCCCATTTCTCTTACCCCTTCGTCTTACCCCTACCCCTTGGTTTTGCGCGTTCATGTGAGGGCAAGGGGTGTCCCGATTCTAATTTTGATCAAGGGCTAGAGCCACGACCGAGGGCTACATACCCCTTGAAACGAAGTAAGCTCTCGACCAGACTTGAAACGAAGAGGTACCCCTACAAGCTCAGGCAGGTTTTGGGATCAGGATGGCAGCGTCACATCGACCAGCCAAGGAGTCTCATAAATGTATTTTCAGCAGTTGTAATTATCGATTAACAGTTTAGCAGGTTTACAATTATGACGCTTATGTTCTACGTTACTTTTAGTGAACTGTTGTTGCGGTTTTAATTGTAGTGATGTCTGTTTAGCCGACGTTATTGTTTTCATCGAACTTTCATGTATAAACAAGCTATTTTTTTGTCGAGCTGAGGTACCCGATAATCCTTGACATTTGTTTATGTTTGTTTGCGTCAATTATTGTCGCCTCTGTAGACGTAGCAGCCAGGTAGAGGCAAGGGATGATGACGCAAATGGTAGTCGAGTGGCGTCCCATTTCTTAGGGGAACATTCGTACCCCAAGCCCTCTCAGCTCGGTATCGAGGGGCAAGACAAAGATGTAGATAAAGGGGTAGGGGAAGGGGTAAGACAGAGTAATGGGATGCAGCCTAAAAGCCACTGTAGCTCAGAGTGTGTCTTTGCTTTAGAAATGACCACTTTTTGAATAGATCTATTATATATGCAAATAGAAACCAAATGCTGTCTTTTTTGCACTCTGTAAAGTGTAAACATGCCATTTCGTTGTATTTCACTGGTAGTGTGATTTTTCTTGTATAATATCAGGTTAAAGACGGCAGTGGGAGCGCTCATTATCTCGTGGACAGATGCATTCACAGTATGACATGACTCATACTGTCTGTGTAAGGTGAAAGGTGACCTCGATCTCACATTGTAGCTGTACACTGGTGGTTTTGCTTTTTAATTCTCTAAAAACGGTAATGTTAATCTCTGAATATCTCAACATCAAGAAATATTACACTTTTACAGTATATTGATTTTGATCTCATATTTTAAAGTTGCATTGTAACTTTTTCTATAAATATGTCATTGCTCTGCCTGGAATGTTCCACAGTATGACATTAAACGGCTCTGCTTTACATTTATTCAATTACAGGTGGTTTTATAGCTCAAAAATACATAGAAAAGCAGATATTCTGACTGGGAGTGGGGTTGCCTCTCCACAGATCTGACCTGTAACTTGGTCTGGCTTGGTCTCGGTGAAGATGGAAATGTTTAATGCCATACTGTGAAACATTCTAGACAAAGCAATCTCTTTTCTCCACAGAGAAAAGCATTTGACAGACCTTCCACCAGAAAAGTTACATAATTCACCTTAAAACAACTTTTTATTGAACCTCAAAATTTTTAAATATTTAGTAACAACTTAGCTGCAGTTAGACCCTGTCCTAAACAGGGCACTTCATATGAATATTATTTAGGTTTAGAGTTTTCCAATTAACTTGAGTTTTGAGCCCTCCTTTATAAAATGAGTTTGTGCTGCTTTACACTTTGCTCTCAATTTGTGTACATCTAATTAGTTTTTGTGTCTCTGGGAATTAGTGTCAAACCATCAGAACATATTTAAATCTCTCGGGGAGGATGGCAAACTTTTTAGACCACGGGGTATTTGAATGGAAATTGGGCGTCAGTAATTGGGTACCGACTTGCAGCGCCCGTCACTTAGACATGGTTTAGTTTTAAGACCTAAGTAACAAGTACCAGACTTTTGTTCGTTATAGATTTTAGCTTGAAAATAACGAATATGGGTAAAAAATAGCCCTCTTAAAGATGCACTGTGTAATTTTTCTGTTGAAGGGTATGCCACCTGCTTGTCTCCATGGAGATGTGATTGCTTTATCTAGGATGTTCCATAGTATGGCAATAATCTCACCCATCTCCATAGAGATAAGTTATAAATCAGATCTGTAACCCACAGTTATTTTGGAAGTAAAATTTCAAACTCTATTTCGATACTAAAGAACGTACATGATACTCACTACCAATATATATTAAGGCTGCATCCCATTACTCTGCCTTACCCCTTCCCCTACCCATTTATCTACACCTTTGTCTTGCCCCTCAATACCGAGCTGAGAGGGCTCGAGGTACAAATGTTCCCCTAAGAAATGGGACACCACTGGTCTACAAAAAAAAGCAAAAAGTAGTGACATTTTTTTGGTTTAGGTCACTAATAAAGAAAAAGTAAGTCAGTAGTGCTGATTGGCTATAGTTTCCAAGATATAGTATTGGGTCAAAATAGGAAATTTATGCAAAATAAGGCAAAAACGGTAGTTTATCAGAAGGTACAGTGTGTCTACAAGCAACCAGTTCTATCTGAAAGCCTGTCTGCACATTCACATACATTCATTTTAATATGTCTAGAGTTTTAACACCAATATTTTTTGATTTCACATAAGAGAGATGTCTCGAAATTGTGTGCACCTGATGTCTTAAGATATTTCTTGTTTATTCCTTGACGGATAAAAAAGTGCAAGTTAAATATTTTCAAAATATAAATATTTTTAAGCAGAAATGCCTAAATCTATTGTATAAACAGATGCGATTTTGATGTAAAACAATATCATTAAATATCTTGAATACATTAGCTAACCAGCAAATTGATTTTCAGTTCATCTTATCAATATAAATGAGATTCAGCCACTTTTACCTCAGTAGATAAATGTTTCATGTCATCATCCCTTGCCTCTACCTGGCTGCTACCTCTACAGAGGCGACAACAATTGACGCAAACAAACGTAAACAAATGTCAAGGATTATCGGGTACCTCAGCTCAACAAAAAACTAGCGTGTTTATACATGAAAGTTCGATGAAAACGATAACGTCGACTAAACAGACATCACTACAATTAAAACCCCAACAACAGTTCACTAAAAGTAACATGGAACATAAGCGTCATAATTGTAAACCATGCTAAACTGAAAATACATTTATGAGACTCCTTGGCTGGTCGATGTGACGCTGCCATCCTGATCCCAAAACCTGCCTGAGCTTGTAGGCGTACCCCTTCGTTTCAAGTCTGGTCGAGAGCTTACTTCATTTCAAGGGTTATGTAGCCCCCGGTCATGGCCCTAGCCCTTGATCAAAATTAGAATCGAGACACCCCTTACCCTCACATGAACACACAGAACCAAGGGGAAGGGGTAAGACGAAGGGGTAAGACGAAGGGGTAAGACAGAGAAATGGGACGCTGCCTAAAGCCAAAGTGTTGACAAGTATCGGAAGAGAAAAAGATGGATTGGTGCATTCTTAATTTAAACTTGACCCAAATTTGACTAAACTATAATAATATATTTAGACATCCATCTTGTTTTGAGTCCTCAGCTAATCTTTTCAGTGCACAGGTGGTTGTTGCACATTTCCAGCACAGGTTGCTCCAGTGTTGCCGAGGACATATGGAGCCGGTGTGACAAACGCTGTGAGGGGACTCTGAGGATCTGCTTTAGTGGTGAATTTGGCTCAGCACAGCGCCTCCTGTCACTGAAGCTGCGATCTGATTTATGCTTTGTGCTTTAGAGAGAGAGTGAAAGAGGAGGAGGAGGAGGAGAAGGAGATGGATCAGGTTTGATGGTCATGTTTACCTTGATCCAAGCTGCCTTCACTTTATGTCAGACATCTTGGACAAATGTGTCAAAAGCCTCCTTAGTGAAATACTGCGCAAACCCAGATACTTTGAGAGATTTATTCAATCTCTTCAATTCTTCTTATTGATAAATACTTCAAGTTTGTGAAAATTATGTGTTTAAGTTATTAATAAATCTGAGAAAGCAGAGCAGATCTGAATGAACTCTGACTTCAGAAGTAAAAGCAAACATTGAGGACCATGGTGATTTCTTTTTCTAAGAATGAACTCTGAAATAGTTAGACTTTGGTATAAACATTTAGGCTGGGAGGTACCTGGGGGCTACAGTGACAGTAAACATAATAAACATAGACACGTCTTGCAATATGAGCAGAGGTGGGGCGTAACAGACCTGTTTACTTTGTCTTTGTAATGTTTTCAATATTATTAAAGTTTTAAGATCTCTAGAGGCATTTTCATAGAACAATTTTTCATAGGTTGAGTGGCTAGCGCTCATGCCTCACAGCAAGAAGGTAAGCCAAAGGCACTCAACCGAAAACCTGCACAACAGGTAAAGGTATTCCTCTTGACCAAGACTAGCTCAAGATCTGGAGATGGGTCCCCTGGCGCTGCATTGTGACCCCACTGCTCCTGACAGGCTGTCCCAGCGACACTGAAGCATGGGTCAAATGCAGAGAACATGTTTCCCTATGGGGACAATTAAGTGAACCTTTACCTTAACCTAATTTCAATTTATATTCCTTTAGTAGATTTGTATTTTCTATAAGAGCTAACTATTAAGCTACCTTCCTCAGTTGAAAATAAAAATCATGTCAGACTTCCTTTTGTCATCCTGTTTGGCAAGTTTATCTCTAAGCCCCATGATTCCGTTGTTCTTTGTAGCCTAGGCAACGGGGACAGCAGGCTTTTCTTTCTCACAGCAGGTCTGATTCCCAATGCTATTTGTAGGACGTTTAATAAGTCCCCTGTCTGCGCTCATCTTCTGTAGGTTTGCTTTGTGGAACACTGACTCTGAGAAATTCTGTTTGTCTTTCCTGTAGTTGGAGAAATGTTGCTAAATAGGGCTGGAGATTGGTGATGTTCATTATGATGAGTACAGTGTGTAGCAGCAGTGATGGATGCCTTTGCCTCTCGCCTCATTAGAACAGTGACTGTGTTGATAAGATGCTATTTTTCATATTTAGGATGTTTGTATCCAGACGACAGGCTCTGCTCTATGATGGATCAGCTGGGCGAGTATTTACTTCATTTGTGTTGTTATAGATTTTTATAACATGCTATTCCTCATAAAACAGCGCTAATGTGAAAACAACATTCAGAACTGTCGGACTGGTTTTTGACTCAATTTCTTGTGCCAAGATGAATGAAGCTTTCAATTATATTGCCTCATTTTTCCCCCTTAAATAGTACTGCTCATACTTTACAGTGGTCACAAAAGAAATAAAATCAAACTTCATTTTTATACCAAGTAAAATACTCCAAATAATAGCACTTATTTACCATTCAAGAAAAGTTAAATCCAACCCTATGCATCTTAAACCAAGTCGATTTAAAATCAATCAATCAATCAAACAATATTTATAAGGCGCTTTTCATACAAAATTGTAACACAAAGCACCTTAAAAGAAAAGAAACCTATACTTATAACAAGGCAACATTGGTAAAAGTATCCATAACTACAGCACAGAGGGTGATCCTTAAAGGTCCCATGGCATGAAATTTTCACCCCCCCCCCCCCCCCCCCCCCCCCCATGGCTAAAAGTTGCGAAATGTCTAAACTGAGCATTTGCGGTCCTTTTCTGCGTTACACAAAACCAGTGTTGAAACGGGTGAGTTCGGACAAGGCACCTTTTTGACGTCAGATCGGCAAATGCAGCTCCAGCCCCTCCCTCTGTCTCCGCTCAGCGTCCCTGTATATCCCGCCCATCGAGTTTGGACTGTGAATGCGCTACAATGCGAAATGCGTTTTTTTATTTGCCTGGAGGCACGTCCGAGTGTTTCTAGGCTCGCAAGTCCCTTACCCGACCCTCTGGACCTCTGAAATACCAGTGGTTTAATTTTATTTTCTGTGTAAATATGCTTTTTTTCATTGCAAAGTCTCCCATCTGTACATGGAAGAGAGGAGACAGAGCGGAGCCGAGCGGAGCCGAGCTGCGGGGGAAACCCGCCCCCCCGCTCCTTAGCCAATCTCTCTGTCCTTCTCATTTGCACTGAAGCAGCAACACTCAGAATAAAGCATTTTAGACACATATCTAGCCTTATGAAGACTGTCAGAGTCATATCTCATGCAGTGAGTGTTGATTTTGAAGAAGGATTCATTTACAGTATTAGGGAACCATTAAGGAGCCATAGAAAAGCATCAAGAAGTACCATGTCATGGGACCTTTAAGACACCCGAGATCCCCACAAACACAGAACGCTTTACAACTCTGTCTGAGACTGCCTCCCATGAGCGCCTTATACATAAAATTAACAGAAAATTACAACTATTCAATGAGATTTGGGAGCCCTTCTTTAAACAGACTGAATAACTCTAAATATTATATCTAGAAGTAACTAAAATATTGGCTGGCCGGGGGAGGGGTGGGAGGGGATTATAGGGGCACATGTTTAAAAAAAAACAAAAAAAAAAAACACTGAAATAGGCACTGAGACTGTTTTGTTTTTTTTGTTGTTGTTTTTTAAATAAACTTTGAATTGAATATTGGAAATGGAGGAAATTTTGGTTTGACACTAAAATGGAATAATGAAATAGATGATAGATAGAATGATGATAGATTCTTTATCCATTTTATTGTTTTTTTGTTGTTAATTGAAACCCAAAAGAACGAATGGCACACAGACCGATGTAATTGCATTTAATTTATTCCTGTAAATCAGAAACCTTTAATGTCTCTGTATTGACTCTTGAAATAAAGAATATAATATTTAAAAAAAATGCAGTGAATGTAATTTCACCTGTATAATTGCGTTCTCAAATGGGTATCTAGTTTCATTGCTAGATTTATTATCAGCTATTGCCTCATTTGGATTTCAGTGGTACTTAATACAAACATGTTTTATTTAGATTATTTTTACCAGTGGATTGCAAATGATCAGATATGAATCCTGTAGAAAAACACATTAACCTGTCAAATGCACTTAAAGTCAACGTGCACTGTTTCTCTGCACAATATTTTCATTCAGAAAATCATAAGACCCACCTGATTTGTTACTTACCCTGGTGGTGTCACCTGCTTGCCATGAAGATAGATAATGCCATGCTGTGGAACATTTCAGGCAAAGCAATAACATCTACATGGAGACAAGCAGGTGGCGGACCTTTCATCTCAAATGTTACATTATACATTACACTGGTCTACAAATTTTTGGACTCGATCTGCTTCCCAGATAAAAATGGCTAAATCTCATTTATATTGATAAGATGAACTGAAAATCAATTGATAACTGTGCTGGTTAGCTAATGTATTCAAGATACTTAATGATATTGTTGCAACTGTTTATACAATAGATTTAGGCAATCAGCACTTCTGACTTACTTTTTCTTTATTAGTGACCTAAACCAAGAAGAATTTCACTACTATAGTTCCGGAAGCATTTTGTTTGTAGACCAGTGTTATATGCACCTTTTAAATTGCATGAAAACTGGTCCCTTGTTATCATGTCTCTAACAGTGCAGAAAGCAGTAGCCACAGAGATATGTCATTTACATCTAATCAGCGCTGCTCTGGGTGAAGGATGATACTTGATATTGTTTGCTCAAATTAATTAATTGTTTTTATCATCAGAACCACGTAAGAGACGTAGGAAAATTGAAAATACAATCAACACCAAAAACATACCCAGATAATATACAGCTCTGGGAAAAAAAAAAAAGAGACCACTGCATTTTTTTTCTGAAATCAGCATCTCTACATGTATTACAGCCATTCTAGCGGCTGTTGAATTCCAACACAAACACAAAGCTGAGCTACTTCAGTTCTTGCACCAGGAGTGGAATAAAGTCACCCAAGAACAATGTGAAAGACTTGTGGAGAGCATGCCAAGACGCATGAAAGCTGTGATTAAAAATAAGGGTTATTGCACCAAATATTGGTTTCTGAACTCTTCTTAAGTGTAAACATTAGTATTATGTTGTTTTAAGATGAATCTGATCTTGTTTCTTTGCATTGCTTGAGGTCTGAAAACGTGTATCTTTTTGTTATTTTGACCATTTGTCATTTTCTACAAATAAATGCTCTAAACGATAATATTTAGAATTTGGGGGAAATGTCAGTAGTTTATAGACTCAAACAAAAATGTTCCTTTTGCCCAGACACATACCTATAAGTAGTAAAATCAGAAAAAGTGATAATTTTGCAGTGGTCTTTTTTTTTTTTTTTTTTTCCAGAGCTGTATGTTTGGTATAAAGTATCTTCTTCTGGTGGTACAGACGCTCCTCCACATACGAACATTCGATTTGCGAACATTCGGAGTTACGAACAAAACTGTCCATAGGTAGAAATTTTTTTTTAAAAGAAGTTAAATGTTTGGGCAAAAGGGCTGTACATGTACGTGAGTTTTTGTATTTGGCGCCTATTCCGACTTCCGAGTAGTGCGTATTTCCGCCGCTGATGCACAGGCAGGGTGCTGCGATCGTGTGCCCAGCATCCCCCAAGCATCACGCTCTCTCCTCTGCCCACTCAGTTGAAACTACCCAAGTGTTCAGACGTATCTCTTGCGGTGTTACGAACTTTGTTGTTTTATCGGTAAATAATTCTTGCATCCGTAATCCAATATGGTTGGTGAAAAGCGAAAAGCTTCTAGTGAAAGTGGAACACACACACACACACTCTCTCTCTCTCAGCTGTGTCTACTGCGTCTGCCTCTGTGTCTCTCTTCTTTTTATCTCATCAGTTTTCCATATTTTTAAAAAGCATATTGTTTTGTTACTATTTAGTGTTATTTAAATGCAGTACAAATCCATATAGATTACTTATACAAGCCTTAAACATACATTCCCTTCTAAAGAAAACCTTATAACGACTTACGAACAAATTCAGCAAACGAACGACCGTTCAGAACGTAACTGGGGCTTATCACGCGGTGCCCCGCGCTGCACTCGGACTTTCTGACCACGTAATGATCCACCTTATCCCTGCGTACAAACAAAGACTGAAACACTCTAAACCTGTCGTGAGGACTACAAAAAGGTGGAGTAGCGAGGCTATGGAGGAGCTGCGCACGCGCTTGGAAACTACAGACTGGGACGCTATGAGAGCTGCTTCTGATAGTTTGGATGAGTACACAGACACTGTCACCTCATATATCCACTTCTGTGAGGACAGCATTGTGCCATCACGCACCTGGGTGAGTTATAACAATGACAAACCCTGGTTTACTCCCAAACTCAAACGGCTGTGGCTAGAAAAAAGGCAGGCTTTCAGAAGTGGAGATGGAGACCTCTACAAGGATGCCAAGTACAGGTTTAGCAGAGAAGTGGGCACTGCTAGACGCCAGTTCTCTGAGAATATGCAGCAGCAGATCTCAGAGGACGACTCGGCTTCTGTGTGGAGGAGTTTTAGGAAAATGACCAACTACAAACCTAAAACTCCACACTCCACCGATGATCTGCCCCTAGCCAACAGTCTTCTACTGTTGTTTTGATGATATATCCATCAAGCAGCTGTCACACCTCCAACCGTCCCAACAATAGACTACCTGGACACTTATCCCCCTACCGCCCCCGCTTCCCCCTCACCAGTGCCATCTCCACCCCTTCACATTCATGAGGCAGATGTGAAGAAGCAGTTCAAAAGGATGAATGCCCGGAAAGCGTCTGGCCCAGACGGTGTCTCTCCTGCCACCCTGAGACACTGCGCCAACGAGCTGGCCCCGGTGTTTACGGGCATCTTAAACTCTTCACTGCAGGCTTGTTCATGTGCCTGCCTGCTTCAAAACCTCCACCATTGTTCCTGTCCCCAAGAAGCCAAGGATCACTGGACTTAATGACTACAGACCTGTGGCTCTGACATCTGTGGTCATGAAGTCATTTGAGCGCCTGGTTCTGCCCCACCTCAAGACCCTCACGGCTCCCCTCCTAGACCCCCTGCAGTTCGCCTACAGAGGCAACAGATCTGTAGACGATGCCATCAACATGGCCCTACACTTCACCCTGCAGCATCTGGACTCCCCGGGAACCTACGCCAGGATCCTGTTTGTGGACTTCAGCTCTGTCTTCAACACCATCCGCCCAGACCTCCTCCAAGGCAAGCTTTCCCAGATGAACGTGCCTGATCCTCTCTGCAGGTGGATCACTGACTTCCTGACGGACAGGAAGCAGCATGTGAGGCTGGGGAAGAATGTCTCGGACTCCCGTACCATCAGCACCGGCTCTCCCCAAGGCTGTGTTCTTTCTCCTCTGCTCTTCTCCCTGTACACCAACTGCTGCACCTCCTCCCACCAGTCTGTCAAGCTCATCAAGTTTGCAGATGACACCACGGCCATTGGACTCATCTCGGACGGGGATGAGTCTGCCTACAGGACGGAGGTTGACCGTCCTGGTGCTGAACGCCAAGAAGACAGTGGAGATGATTGTGGTGGACACCACCACCACCACCACCATCCTGACCGACACCCCCATCACCACTGTGGACTCATTCCGCTTCCTGGGGACCACCATCACCCAGGACCTCAAATGGGAGCCCACCATCACCTCCGTCATAAAGAAGGCCCAGCAGAGGATGTACTTCCTGAGGCAGCTGAAGAGATTCAACCTGCCAGCACGGACAATGGTGCAGTTCTACACGGCCATCATTGAGTCCATCCTCACCTCCTCCATCACTGTGTGGTATGCTGGAGCCACATCCAGGGACAAACAGAGACTGCAACGTGTTGTGCGCTCTGCTGAGAAGGTGATTGGTTGCAGCTTTCCATCTCTGTAGGACCTGTACACCTCCAGGACATGGACACGTGCAGGTCGGATTGCATCCGATCCTTCCCACCCTGGACATGGAATTTTTGACCTGCTCCCCTCAGGCAGGAGGCTACGGTCCATTCGGACCAGAACCTCCCGCCACAAAAACGGCTTCTTCCTCTCTGCTGTCGGACTTTTGAACAATAAGAACACTAGGACTCTTCCCACCCACCCGCTCTGTGTCAGGCACATGACCCCACCCCCCGCTCTGTGTCAGTCACATGACCCTATGCTTGTTTTTCTTTTTGCACCTGACCATTATCTGCACCTGCACTGTTACATTCTTGTATTCTTGTAAATTTGTTAATTTAAGTTTTCTGCTATTTTATTTTATCCTATTTTATTCCGCTCCAAGTACCGAAGCAATTTCCTAATGTTGTGAACATGTTCAAACATATGGCAATAAAACCTTTCTGATTCTGATTCTGAACTCGTTCGTAAGTTGAGAAGTGTCTGTATATGGATACATTTGCAGTAATATTAATTTACATTTTTGTCCTCCTTTGGGTCATTCATTGCTTAAAAGTAGATTTGCAATTTTGTAGTCATATTTGTTTTTAGTTAGGGTTGTTAGAAGTCTTAAAAATCAGACACCGATCAATATTAAAACTAGAATTTACAGCAATTAAAAATACTGAAATATAAATCAGGACATAATTTAACCTTTTTAGAATGATCTTAAGCTTTATCAGAGCAAGTATAACCACACAGAGACATAGAAAAGTATTATTTTGTGTTTAAAAAATGCAAAAAAATGTTGTCTAAAAAAACAACAACACACATTTTAAAAATTATTTCAGTGTCAAGATCAGTACTGAGTATCAAGCCCATTCCTTTGTGCTATAATAACTCAGTCTCAATACTAAAACTCAATTTTGACACCATCGTAGAACTTGAATAATCCTGTTACAGACCTGGTTTAGATCTGGTGGTACTTTGGAAGGCCACATATTTTCTTAGGTGTAAGTTGTATGAGAAATCTGAGAACCAATAAATGATGGTCATATATTTCTTGTATTTTTGCTTTTAATAGAAATGGACCGTTCTGAGCGACTGACTCAACCTTCATCAGTATCTTCTTCTCTGACCCCTCCCTCCAAGAGCAGCTCAGTGGTCAGCTCTGTGGTCAGCTCTGTATTCAGCGCCCCTCTCAGCACTTACGGTATAGACTGCACTCTGATATATGGTGGGAACTAATAACATTGTTGGATTTGGGTAGTTTAGATGCGCCGTGACATACTTTTTTATTTTTATGTCAAATACATATTACTTTTGTGCTAACTGACAAATCACAGTCCATGTTTATATTTTGTTGTTCATTAATCCATTGTTCCATCATGTTTTTCCAGACAGACCAGAAATGCTGATAAATGCTGATAGACTTTTACCAAACATCTGATTCTTTCACTGGCTCCTCTGTTATTCATTTTGTAATCAAAGATCGGGAGGTTGCTGTGTTGGGACCTGGGCTGGGGGATGAGGGTAATGGCTTTTCACTTATTCCATTAGTCACTAATACATGTAAATGAATTCGCCATTTTTGCTGACCTTTTAATTACATTTCAGTATAATGTTTGCTGTTTTACATTTTACAATGTATGGCTTTCACATGGCAAGATGTATATCGTGAATATATCATGAAAGCCGAGAGATTTGGATATCGTTACATCCCTACTATTTACTGGTTGGGCCCACAGGTGTCACATAATAATATTATGGCTAGTACTTTGATTAGTGCCAATGTGTGCCACCACAAAAAACCTGTAAAGAAGGAAAACAAAATCACAGTGAAAAATTCCAAAAATATTACAATTCTGAACTATTTGTGTGAGCCAGTAAGATACTGTTAATTTTAAAGAATTCTCCATAAACACTGCTAAATAAATGAAAAATCTAAAATGTTGTTGCTCTCAGGGGTGTTTTTGACAAGCCCTCCTTTAATTTTCCTGTGTGGTGTGACGTGTCTGACAGCCCCACACTGTGCTCACATCCTCCTGTTTGAACTGAATTCTAATTCTGTTCGGAGCCATTATGCAGCAAGCAGCAGTGAGGCGTGTGCTTTCACATCCTTTACATGAACATACACTTAGTTATTGTTTTTTTTTCTATTAATAAGTTAATTAATGTTAATACATTAAGGTCATTTACATTTACATTTAGAACCCTGGTTTAGTCCTGGTTTTAGCCCTGGTTTAGTCCTGGTTTAGTCCTGATTTTAACCCTGATGCAGAAATAATATGACTCACCCCGTGTTGCCCGATAATTCGTGTATCTCCATGTGTATGCGCGTATCGCGTATATTCACGGACTTTCGGCAGCTAAATTCGCTGACCACTTTCTGTACATGAGCTCCGAACCGAACGTGCCATGTGTCCAAGTAGAAGTTAAAAGTCCATTTTCATGTCCTTACTGTTTTGAAATGCCGCGTAAATATGCACAAGCTCCTCAAAGCTGATAGGCAAACAACAGTGCTACTCGGAACATGATTGGCGGGAGTGCAAGCGTGGTTAATTATGGTGATTTGTGCCCGCCTCCTTTCTTTCTGAAAAGCAAGCCAATTTGAAATTTAAAAAATGTATGTTTTTAACATCACTAATGCTGTTATCCGAAACATGGAGTGGCTTCTTCATGATCTCAACTAGCACATTCTGCAAAAAAACGAAAATCACAAATTTTGAAAATTACTTAAAATGCAATTATCTGGATTTCACTAATGCCGACATGTGGCAGTTTTCCGTGTGGTGGTCACATATTTGTTGTTTCTCTCTTTTTTTAGGTAGAAGTCTAGCATTTGGTCTGTACACATCAAGCTTGGACAATCGTACATTTGGTGGTCTTGAAATTCCGGACTTATCTTCAGTATTTGCTGCTTACTCCCAGTATGGAAAAATAGCAGGTGAGTTTTTTATTTGCCATAGTACAACTCATGGAAGTATAAACTCTTGAAGATGAACCACAGATGATCTTGTGTGGTTTTCACTGGCCTGTGTTTGGTGTGAAATGCCGAAAAGATCTTCCTAAATTCCTATTGCCTCCCAATATGTGACGTCAGAAACGTGCAGTTCTGACTAATCAGAGCATGACCTGCTAGACTGGAGTTTGTACGGGCTCAGAGCGGGGCTAGGCTCTTCCTAAGCTGACTTTTAGGGGCTTTGGTGATTTTAAAATCCTAAAAAGTTCATATAGCAAAAATACAGAAGAATTCCTACCAAACCCGACCTTTGTGAAAGCTGTGGATATCCGTGTGTCAAACTGTGAGTTGCAGTACCTGAAGTGGCCATTAGTTGATCTTTCTCATGGACATAAGGGGTGTGTCTTAAAGCAGTTCTTATTATATATTCATGGTGCCACTTGATTGGGTAAAAGTTTTCGATGCCATGACTTTGACGCTTGGTAAGACTGAGATGAGAAACAGATGGTCTTCAGTCTTAATGCCTCCCTGGGGACATCTGAAGCTGTGTTTACTTCGAGACATCCACTATAAATTTTGTTACTGGTGAAGTAACTGTATTAGTAGCAAACTTTGCACTAAGTAATTTAACAGGTGGAGGGTCTGCTGCCTGCTCGTCTCCTTGGAGATCAACATTTTGGCTTTAAACGTATCTACCTAGCATTTAGTCCATTCAGTTCTGACCTGTAACTTGATGTGACGTGACCAGCTTCTACGCGTGTTAGTTTAATAAGATAAGATAAGATAAGATAAGATATGCCTTTATATGCCATACTGTGGAACATTCAAGGTACAACAATACATTTCTGGTGGGTCATGCTTGTCTCCATAGAAAAGTTAGATAGTGTAGCTTTAAAGATCCCATGACATGGTACTTCTTGATGCTTTTATATGGCTCCTTAATGGTTCCCTAATACTGTAAATTAATCCTTCTTCAAAATCAACACTCCGTGCATGAGAAACAGATAAGATTTGAGAAAGAGTAATTTTTCTCTCTCTGAACACTCCATAATGGGCGTTGTTGCTTGAATGCAAATGAGGAGAAAAGAGCTGGCCTATAGTAGAGGGTGGGGGCGTGGCCAAACTCTCCGCTCTCGGCTCTGAGCCCTCAGCTGATCCATTTCCTTGTTTTTGCATGGGGGGAGAGATTTGAAGCGTTCCATTGAAAAATAAACACATTTCCACAGAAAATAAAATTAAACCACTGCTGTTCAAAGGTCCAGAGGCTCAGATAAAGGACTTCCGAGCCTAGAAACACTCAGACGTGCCTCCAGGCAAATTAAAAAACGCATTGCCTAGCGCATTCGCAGTCTAAACTCTCTGGGCGTGATTTACAGAGACGCTGAGTTTAGACAGACATTTCTTTTTTCGATCTGACGTCAATAAGGTGCCTTGTTCAAAATCGCCCGTTTGAGCTCCGATTTTTTTGTAACGCAGAAAAGGATCGCAAATGCTCAGTTTAGACATTTCGCAACTTTTAACCATGGGGGGGGGGCCTAAACAGGGTAGGGGAGCTCACATTAACCTCAGAAAGTGAAAATTTCATGCCATGGGACCTTTTAAATAACATGTCAAACTGCATACATGGTACAAGAATTAGTACATGCGATTGATACGTTGTTATTATTAATACCCACATTTTTCATAACAGCATTTTGTTTTAAAGTATGACAGTGGTTTTAGAACATAAACTGGCATGTTTAGAGCATTAAATATTGTTATCTGTAAACTGGCAGTTGAAAATTCCAGCTACTGTAATATAAAAATAAATCCTCCTTGTGCACATTTTTTCACAGATTTAAATGGAACTGTCAACAGTAGTCACACTCTCGCTGGAAAAGCTGTGGTGAAGCCTGATCTCCAACGATTTGCAACAAAAGAGAGTCACATCAAAGATTTAGTAAGCGACTGTTTTTAAATATTTCATTATTTAGGTTTGTTGTTTACTGTATTCATGTTTTCTATTGGCATCTTCAGAAAGAACCAGAGAACACTGTGAGCATGAGCAGCCTGTCTGGATCTCTGTCGGGCAGCTCTGTAGACACTGATGGAAGCAGTGATCCTGAACACCTGGAGGAAGAGGAGGAAGACACCAGTGATGGAAGTGATGCCACTGACTCAGAGAAAGATTATGGACTGATAAGAAAGCTCCCAGTAAGTCATCCTTAGAGATTTTAATTTAAAGATATACATTTTCTATGCATAATATAATATGCAGAGATATGCAAGTTGATGGTACGTTACTATACTCACAGTACATTTGAAAATACAGCTCTGGAAAAAAATAAAGAGACCACTGGATTTTTTTTCTGAAATCAGCATCTCTACATGTATTACAGCCATTCCATTCCAGCGTCTGTTGAATTCCAACACAAACACAAAGCTGAGCTACTTCAGTTCTTGCACTAGGAGTGGAATAAAGTCACCCAAGAACAATGTGAAAGACTTGTGGAGAGCATGCCAAGACGCATGAAAGCTGTGATTAAAAATAAGGGTTATTGCACCAAATATTGATTTCAGAACTCTTCTTAAGTGTAAACATTAGTATTATCCATCCATCCATCTTCTTCCACTTTCTCCATTTCTGGGTCACGGGGGCAGCAGTCCAAGCAGATCTGCCGCCCTGAACACAATGCACCAGCCCCCGTGAATCCTCCCACGAGTGCTGGGTCCACGGGAGGTAGGATACATCATATTAGTTAAACATTAGACCAAAAATGTTGTTTTTAAAATCAAAGATCAAAAGATCAAAGTCAGCTTTATTGTCAATTCTGCTATAGGTGTTCAACATACAGTGAATCGAAATTTCATTTCTCTCTGGCCAGGTAGTGCAAAAAGACAGTGTACAAAATACAGTATAAAGACAAAACTATCTAAGACAAAAATCTAAAAACTAAAATCTGAAAGCAGTGCAACAGAAGAAATAAATACCTATATACAGATGTCCAAAAAATGTGCACTGTGCATCGAAGTGTGCAATGGAAGATGCAGCAGAGAAATGGTAATGTGCAATAGAATGTGCATTGAAAGTAAAGATAAAAATAAATGTGCAACAGTAGTAATTCTAGTGCAATAACAGTAGTAAACAACAGTACAACAGTAGTAAAATTCCAGTAGTGAATGTGCAACAGTACAACAGTAGTAAAATTCCAGTAGTATGGTTACAGTAGACGGGTGACGGGTAAGGTGTGAGTTCAGCCTCCTGTCAGCCTGGTGGATGAAGCTGTTTGACAGTCTGGTGGAGTGGGCCCGGAGACTCCAGTACCTTCTCCCCGAGGGCAGGAGGCTGAAGAGGCTGTGTGAGGTGTGGTTCGGGTCACCCACAATGCCGGATGCTCTGCGGGTGAGGCGGGTGTTAAAAATGTCCAGGAGGTAGGGGAGAGAGACACCAGCGTACCACACAGTGATGCAGCTGGTCAGGACGCTCTCAATGGTGCCTCAGTAGAAGGTGGTCATGATGGGTGGGGGGGCTCCAGCTCTCCTCAGTTTGCAGAGGAAATGGAGGCGCTTCTGAGCCCTCTTTGCCAGTGATACAGTATTCACTGTCCAGGAGAGGTCCTCACTGATGTACACCCCCAGGAATTTGGTGCTGCTCACCCTCTCTACAGCAGCACCGTTGATGGACAGTGGGGGGTGCTGGGTGGAGCCTCTCCGGAAGTCAATAACAATCTCCTTGGTCTTTTCAACATTAAGGAGGAGATTGTCATCGCTGCACCACTTTAATTTGATCTTGTTTCTTTGCATTGTTTGAGGTCTGAAAACATATATAAACATGTATACAGTATAGTTTTAGTAAGAACACTGTCACATTTTCTGCACATAGTTAAAATTGCGCTATGTAACCTGTTTATGCCCATGGAAATGTTAATGCTTTGCGGAGAATGTTCCACAGCATGGCATTTAATGTGCGCTACGTGACTTTCTTTTTTTGGCAGTTTTCAAGTTAACAGCTACCTTTTACCTTTAGTTCAGTACAGATAGGCAATTCTAGGGCTGAAATCATCCAAATGATTCTGGTGAAGGTGTATGGAGTTTAAAAACACAGTGGAGCACTTCTTGTATGACCACATCACAAGGTAGAACAGATTGTTTTCTGTTTGAGGGAAGAACTAAATATGTAGGATTTGTGTGTTAAACATGTGTGAATGAAACAAAATACAACTCCAGGTATGTTTTTGATGAGGAAACAACATTATAACATACAGCTCTGGAAAAAAATAAGAGACCACTACAAAATGTTCAGTTTTTCAGATTTTACTACTTATAGGTATGTGTTTGGACAAAAGGAACATTTTGTTTGAGTCTATAAACTACTGACAACATTTCCCCCAAATTCCAAATAAAAATATTATCGTTTAGAGCAGGCATGTCCAAACTATGGCCCGTGGGCCAAATGCAGCCCTTAGACAAATTTTTCTTGGCTCTCAGGCTTCCAGGTGAATTTAGCAGAACTTTTGAGTGCAAGTTTTTGATAAGACAATATTTAATATTTCTTGTGTGGTTTTAGCATGAATAAAGGATTGATAGCTCATTCTAACCTGTTAAACATGCAGATATTTCAATTATTCGCTGTACTGGGCACCAGTCTTTGGCCCTATGCTTCACCTGTGTTTAGATATGTGGCCCTTGATGAAAAAAGTTTGGACACCCCTGGTTTAGAGCATTTATTTGCAGAAAATGACAAATTGACAAAATAACAAAAAAGAAACATGTTTTCCGACCTCAAACAATGCAAAGAAACCAGATCAAATGCATTTTAAAATGACATAATACTAATGTTTACACTTAAGAAGAGTTCAGAAATCAATATTTGGTGCATTAACCCTTATTTTTAATCACAGCTTTCATGCGTCTTGGCATGCTCTCCACAAGTCTTTCACATTGTTCTTGGGTGACTTTATTCCACTCCTGGTGCAAGAACTGAAGTATCTCAGCTTTGCGTTTGTGCTGGAATTCAACAGACGCTGGAATGGAATGGCTGTAATACATGTAGAGATGCTGATTTCAGAAAAAAAATACAGTGATCTCTTTATTTTTTTCCAGAGCTGTAGATCAGGAAACAGTGTAACATGGGCCCTTTAACTGTGACTTTGATCTTCAAAATTAGCTGCAGTTGTGGGTGGTTAAGTGGTTGTATGAGCTGCCACTGTCCGACTCTCACAAAAGCGCTGACATAACACGCTGTCTCTCTCTCTCCCTCCTCCCACTCAGAGTATGACACATACCACTTCTGATACTCCAAAGAAGAGCCCTGGAAGTACAGCTGGAAATACCGACACCACCACAGACCAGCAAAATCAGCACAGTGTCCCCATAATGTCCACTCATCTTCCCAGCCCTCTCCTGTCCAAGCCCTCAGAGGAGCAGCACTTGAGAAATCCTTTAATCAATGCAGACATGAAGGAACAAGACCGGTGGTCCTTTCTGAAATCCAAGACCTCTCCCTCACCAAATTCATTATTTTTGTCCTCACCCAAATCTCCTTCAGTCTCAGTTTCACCCAAGTCACCAGTTCAAAAGTTATCGCATGCCAGACTGTTGCTGTCTTCTTCTTTAGATGATGCTCGCAGCATGACTTCAAGAGGACTTCATGCAAATAGTGGCACGCTAAAAAGGGTGAGTCCATTTATGGTTTGAATTAGTTTTCAAAGTGCTTTGCTTTAAATTAATTGCTAAATACTAGGAGCTTTACTGTTGTGAATAGTCTTTCTTTTATAACCAACTGGTTTTCATATCATCTATACACATTTTTATATTAAAGTAATGTAATATAATGTGATGTAATATAGGGTTTGTTTATGTTTTGAATTTACTATCAGTGCATTCACATTTGTCCTTGTTGGGTCCTTGTTTAAGGCTGTGTCCCATTACTCTGTCTTACCCCTTCCCCTACCCCTTTATCTACGTCTTTGTCTTGCCCCTCGATACCGAGCTGAGAGGGCTCGGGGTACAAATGTTCCCCTAAGAAATGGGACACCACTCGATTACCGTTTGCGTCATCATCCCTTGCCTCTACCTGGCTCCTACGTCTACAGAGGCGACAACAATTGATGTAAACAAATGTCAAGGATTATCGGGTACCTCAGCTCGACAAAACATCTAGCATGTTTATACATGAAAGTTCGATGAAAACGATGACGTCGGCTAAACAGACATCACTACAATTAAAACCGCAACAACAGTTCACTAAAAGTAACCTAGAACATAAGCGTAATAATTAAAAACCATGCTTAACTGTTAATCAATAATTACAACTGCTGAAAATACATTTATGAGACTCCTTGGCTGGTCGATGTGACGCTGCCATCCTGATCCCAAAACCTGCCTGAGTTTGTAGGTGTACCCCTTCGTTTCAAATCTGGTCGAGAGCTTACTTTGTTTCAAGGGGTATGTAGCCCTTGGTCGTGGCCCTAGCCCTTGATCAAAATTAGAATCGGGACACCCCTTCAAAGATTCAAAGCTTTTATTATCATATGCAGAGTAAAGAAACACGTTTCCCTGTACAATGAATTTCTTACTTTGCTGCCCACCCTGGATGCCAAGAGCATGCAAAAAAAAGTATAATCAATAGAAACAATCTTTACACTATGAATTTATAGGCTAGGTGCTATGTAGGTGGTTGCCCTCACATGAACGCGCAAAACCAAGAGGTAGGGGTAAGACGAAGGGGTAAGACAGAGAAATGGGACGCAGCCTAATTCTAGTTTAGTCCAACTGGCATACTTGGTTTGGTCCTGTTTTAGTCCTGGTCTAGTCCAGGATTAGTTCTGAAATGAGGCATAGTTTAGTCCCAGTTTTGATGTGGTCTTTGAGTAGGTGTGAACTTTTCTGGTGGAGGATCATCCATCTGCTGTTGCTTTGACTGAAATGTTCGAACCTTTGTACCTTTGTCCATGGAGGAAGTAGGTAACGCCTCCAGGTAAAGTTACAGGTCAGATCTGTGGAGAGACAGGACAGCTTACTAACAGTAAGAATGCATGTGTAATTGAATAAATGGAAATTGAAAAAGCAGCAAGATCTCCTTGGAGAAAAGCAGATAATGCACCATCCACCTGAAACGCTACATAGTGCATCTTTAACATTAATGCATTTTATTTTATAGCAACCGTCAATATCGAATCCCTCAACCCAAGACCAGGCCGGACATGTCAAAAACTCTGCTTCTCAATCTTCAAGTCTCTCGTCTCCGAGCAGACATTTTCTCTCATCTCCAACCAAGAACAAAACTCCTCCTTTACTCAACTTTCACACAAATGGATTGACTCAGGATGCTCCTCTGCCAGGTACAGCATGTAGATCTTACATTTCAAGCTTAAATATCTTTTTATGTGTGGAGATTTACTCTTATTTATTTATTTTTTTACATTTGTTTGAACCAGCAGAAAGGAAGAGCGTAAGCAATAGAGTAACAGATGAGAAAGCATTAAGAGTACCATTGGATTTTGGGTGAGATGATTTATTGTTCATTTAAATTGCATAAATTTATCTTCCTCCATGGCCAAGGAACAGGTCAGGACTGTGGAGAGGTGAAACCGCTCACAGTAATTATGCAGGTTTTTGAGCGATGAAATATCATTAATGTATAAAACACATAATTTAATTGTTGTTTATGGATAAAACATTGCTTAATTTTGATGGGCTGTTTTTTCTCAGCTGGCAGAGAGTGACACGGGTCTGGTCTGTGGAGGGGCGTCTGCAGGGAGAAGTCCATTACCACGCTCCTTGTGGAAAAAAGCTCCGACTATATCCTGATGTACTAAAGGTAGATACTTCAACTGTCAATAATGCCTCAAATGTACTGTACTTGAGTAATATTTCTTTCTATAGTATTTACTCAGAAACGGGATAACTGAAATTTCTCGAGAAAACTTCAGCTTCAGCACAAAATTCCACCTTGGAGAGTTCTACCAAGCCAGAGAAGGACCAGAAGTAATTTTGTTTGTATTAATTTGTTTAATTTACACTTTTTAGATCAAACAAAGGAACATTTAACCAAGTTTCTTCTTTTTCTGTCCCCCTGGAGGGTTTACAGTGGGTGCCGTTGTCTGAGGAGGAGATCGCTCCCTGTATTATTGCCATGCATGGAAGACGTCAAAGAAAAGCAAAGGCCCAACGAGCCGTCACTGGAGTTAAGCCTCTTGTCCATTCACAAGATGGTGCTGATGCCAAACTGCTGAGGAAACTGGAAGCTCAAGGTTGGCACAAACTAGTAAAATTTGAAAATTGCTTGTGTGGTTTAGTAATAATAATGTAACTTTATAATGCGCTTTATAAACTTAAAGGGTCTCGGTGGTTGTAAGCTTCTTTTTTAGCCACAGTGGCCCTGAAAGCGACGCTGCCATTATGCACCATTAGCCCCTCCTACCACCACCAATCACTCACTCACACACCACATTCATAGTAGATGGCTACGTTCAGACTGCAGGGCTTAAAGCTCAATTCGGATTTTTTTGTGAAATCCAATTTTTTTGCGAGGTCGTTCACATTTCTAATTAAATGCGACTTGTATGTGATCTCCAGTGTGAACTTTAAACACCCCAAAAGTGTCCCGCATGCGCCTTGGAGGACACGAGGAGGTCACATGCAGCGAATGTGCTCAGTGTTTATGGAAGTCGCCTAAACATGGACACTAGCACTGAGCGCCTGGCGATTTTAAAGTTGCTCTCGTACCGGAGACAGAACATGCACAACTTATTTGTTTCAGGGAGGAGATTGAGAAGGTGAAGGACAAGGTTTTTGGCGTTTTGTGGGTTCCTCTTCAGTAACGCAGCTATCCAGCAATTCTATCGGCTCAACACTGGGCTTGTCTCCTGAAATAGGGTCTAGTTCTGTTGAGTTTCTGCCTACTTCAGCGCAGAATAGTGATGTTTGTCGCTTGTTGATGACGTGTAGGTCGGATGAATGTGACCTGGTCGTTCAGACTGAAGTCGCATGTCAAAAGATCGGATATGTATTGGTTTTAGGACCACATATCCAAGTGGCCTGGGTCGCATATGAAAAAATCTGATTTGTGTCATTCAGACTGTCAATAAAAGACCAGATACAAGTCGCAAAGGGGAGAAAAAAATCGGATTTGGGTCACTTCAGGCTGCTGTCTGAACGTAGCCGACATGGTGCCTACGATAATGACAGTGCTTTACCTGTAAAAATGACACCTAACATCTGTCAAGGGACTACAGATGAAAATTAGCCGTTTGGCTAACTCTGGCATATTTACATGCAAATGTTGATTAATATGCACTGTCCCTGAAATAAACAAATAAATAATAAATACCTGAGCAGGAATCAAACCTCCGACCTTCAGGTTAGTGGACAAATGCTCTTACCACTGGCCCACTGTTGCCGCTATCAATCAAGAATTATATTGTTAAGATGAAAATTATTTTAACATATCAGTAACAATCTCCATGGAGTCAAACAGGTCACGTGCCCTCCACCGAAAAAAGTTATACAGTGCATCTTTCAGTTTGAACGTTGCAATTTCATCATCTTTTGCAGAAATCGCTCGACAAGCCACTCAGATGAAAATCATGAAAGTATTTGAGAAGCAGGCCAAAGCACAAGCAGCGAAGGAAGCAAAGAAACAACAAGGTAACCGCAAGGTGTAAAACACACTCGGTTCTTCAAATAATATTCCATTTACTATGATTCTGTACTTTTTCGATAAAGCAATATTGGCAGCCGAGGAGAGACGCAAGAAGGAACAGCTGATGATTCTTAAACAGGAAGTAAGAACACTTTGTATCTCCATAACTTAACAATAGGATTAGAAAATTTCACAACTTGCTGTTCCCAAATTTGCATATAGCCACTGTGGCCTCCTCCCAGTCCTTTCTGTAACACGCATGGCTTCACTCTTTAATTCATTTGCTCCCAGCCTCATCCTTTTACCAGGAGTGGATCCGGCGCGTTCAGCAATTCTGTCTGGAGAAGGAAGTCCGTGCACAGCAAATTCTGGAGATCTGTCTGAAAAAATTTACTGCTGAAACACTTTTGATAGGATTAAAGGCCAGGCCAAAGTCTAATCTTAACTGTACTCCCACTAACTTGCTGCATGTCACTAATACATAATCTGTTTAATGAGAAATTAATGTGAAATTTTGTAAATGTCAACAGTTTTGTGAAGTTTATGCGCTATGAACTAGTTGTTTAAAGGTCCACTGTGTAACTTTTAAGGTTGGGGATCCGCCACCATGGAGATTCTATTGATTTGCCAGTAATGTTCCACAATATGATCTTAAACATACGTAAGATGCGTTTTTTTCAGTTTTTATTGCGCAAAACTGCATTCTGACTGTGAGTGGGGTCGCCTCTTCACAGATCTCACCTGTAAATTGGCCTGGTGGCGTCTCCTGCATGCCGATATGAAGATTGATAAATTTAATGCCATACTTTAGAACATAGCAGGCAAACACTATAACCATCTCCATGCAAACAAACAACTGGCGGGCACTCTACCAGAAGTTACACAGTTAACCTTTAACTGTTTGCCAAGAGAAGCGGAAATATTTGTCTTTTTAATTATTCAAATATCAGATGACACGCTTCACAGGCAAATTTTGACAGGATTAATTTAGGATATAATGGCTGGTAGTAGATTATGCATAATTTATTCAGCCAGCAAGAATTCCTTATTCACATGACAGGTTTGACATTTATCGTCAATTGGCAGAAATGATTATCTCAAGAATTCAATTAGATACGAAACAAAATGCACACATGCCATTGTTGTTTTAAATTGTGTATGTGTTTTTTATAATAATACTTAGCTGTCAGTTTAATGCGTTAATTAGATTAATTAATTACACTGCAAATTAACACGTTATAAAAATTAACGCAATTAATTATGAGTGGCAATTCAGTGCGCGTGCATTTTAAATTTGGCGTGCAGCGAGCAAATCGCTGCCAGGGCCTTTGAAGGCAAGTTTATTTATAAAAAGAACGAAGACGGGACGATCAACAAGAACGCCGTGATTTGTTTACCTGGCCAGCCAAATGATATCTCTCTGTATTTCCTATACACCACGATACCATTTGGACACTCTCCATCCACTCTCGCTCCTCCGGTTCCAAACCGACTCCGCGATTCTGATTCGTTCAAAGATGGTGACGTCAGTGCACCCGCCTTTGCCCGCAAAGTCACTCTTAGGCAGCGGAAGTTCCGCCTCAGTTTTGAATCAAGATGGCGCAATCTCTGATTGGTTCACTTAGCTGTCTGTCTACGCGCAACCGCAGCGCATTCTGTGGATCAAACGTTACCAGACTCACTCGCTGGTACAGCGATGAGTCATGGATTCTTCCAGGCAAGTGATTTGTAGCTTTTGTAAAAAAAATAATTTTCCGATCACCGAAGCTGCTCCAGCCTGATCATTTGGACGATGAACACATCCGGACAAGTTCCATTGTTACCGGTGATAGAGCGAGCGTGAGCGCACTTCAATAAACAACCAAACCAACAAAACACCAAACCAACAAATCACGCTCAAAGAATTTGGGAAACGAATGAGTAAAGCGACCACAGAAAAACTGACAAATTCAATTGCAAAGTGGGTTGCCTCTCTCTCTCTCGCTCTCGCTCTCGCTCTCTCGCTCTCTTTCTCTTGATTAAAATGCAATTAATTAGTTGCAAATCCTGTAATTAATAATTTTGTTTTTTTTAATCGTCTGACAGCACTAATAATAATAATATTAATGTATTATATATATATATATATTATGTCTGTTTGGGTGACAGGCAAAAAGGAAGAAGAAAGAAGAAGCCGCCAATGCTAAAATATTAAAGGCAGAGAAAAAAATTCAGGTATGATTTTTGCCTTAAAGGTCCTATATTATACAAATTTTACTTCTGTGAGATTTAAGACATGTTATAATGTTGTTACCTCATCAAAACAGTTGGATTGTGTTTTGTTTCATTCACACAACTCTCCAAAGCTCAGAATGCTCTGTTCTGCCTTGCGATGTCATGAAGTAGTAGTTTTCAAGTTAACCTTTTACTTTTCGTTCAGTAGATTTTGGCAGTTCCAGGTATGAAATTATCCAAATGATTCTAATGAAGGTGTCTGGAGTTTAAAAACACAGTGGAGCACTTCCTGTATTACCACATGACATCACAAGGTGGAACAGAGTGTGTGTTTTTTATTTGAGGGAAGACCTCAGCTTAAATACACAGGGTTTTCGTGTTAAACATGTGTGAAGGAAACAAAACACAACTCCAGGTTTATGATGAGAAAACATTACAACATAGATCAGAAAACGGCGTCATATTGGCTCTTTTAAATACATATAGAAATAATTTTTTTTAAAATGTGATGCATATGTGCTTAAAGGTCCCATGGCATGAAATTTTCACTTTCTGAGGTTTTTGAACGTTAATGTGAGCTCCCCTACCCTGTTTAGGGCCCCCTTCCCCATGGCTAAAAGTTGCGAAATGTGTAAACTGAGCATTTGCGATCCTTTTCCGCGTTTGAAAAAAAGACAGCCCAAACGGGCGATTCTGAACAAGGGGACTTTCTGACGTCACACTCGCGGAAAGGTTTCCACCCCCCGTCTGGATGTCTACCCACCGTCTCTGGAAATCGCACCCAGAGAATTTGGACCGCAAACGAGCTACGCAATGCGAGATGTGGTTTTTTATTTGCCTGGAGACACGTGAGAGTGTTTCCAGGCTCGGATGTCCTTTATCCGAGCCTCCGAACCTCTGAAACAGCAGTGGTTTAATTTTATTTTCTGTGGAAATGTGTTTTTTTTAATGGAAAACGTCTCATCTTCCTCCACTCTTAAAACATGGAAGTGGGGCCAGCGCACAGCGCACCGCTAATCCAGGAAACAGAGACTCATTTGGCCACAACCCACCCGCTGCACTGGCCTTTCTCTGTCCTCCTCATTTGCATTCAAGCAACAACGCCCAGAATAAAGCGTTTGAGAGACATATTTATGACTCTGACTGTGTTCATGAGGCTTTTTCATCCACTGAGGCTTGATTTTGAAGAAGGATTCATTTACAGTATTAGGGAACCATTAAGGCGCCATATAAAAGCATCAAGAAGTACCATGTCATTGGATCTTTAAAGTAATAAGTGTTTAAAATGATGTAATTAAAGCCTAAATTCTGTTCAAATGTGTATTACAAGTAGATCATTATTTCAGTACAATATTGCACATTTTAAAACTTCAAAATAATGAAGGTGACCATTTATTTTTTTCCATTCTAAAACACTTTCTACAGGAGAGGGAGATGAGACAGCATGCCATTTTACAGAAACACCAGGTAAAGATATCTGGGGTATATTAACAAAAATACATTAACATTAATAATCCTACGTATAGATGGTAAACGCACATTAACTAGAGATAGTTTTTTTCACTGTTTTGTTACACTGTGGTTTTGAATCTTTGAAAATGTCTCTCCCAGGTGATGGAGTTGCATAGGCTAGATATTGTTTGGGTAGGTTTAACTACAATACCGCCCTGTTTATAACATTAACTCCCTGTAATCGTACCATTCTACACTACAGCTCTGGAAAAAAAAAAAAGAGACCACTGGATTTTTTTTTCTGAAATCAGCATCTCTACATGTATTACAGCTAGGGCTGTCAGTTTAATGCGTTAATTAGATTAATTAATTACACTGCAAATTTACACGTTATAAAAATTAACGCAATTAATTATGAGTGGTAATTCAATGCGCATTTTAAATTTGGCGTGCAGCGAGCAAATCGCTGCCAGGGCCTTTGAACAGCAAGTTTATTTATAAAAAGAATGAAGACGGGACAATCAACAACAATGCGCTGATTTGTAGCTTTTGTCAAAAATAATTTTCCAATCACCGAAGCTGCTCCAGCCTGACGGATCATTTCAACGATAAACACGTCTGGACGAGTTCCATTGTTACCGGTGATAGAGCGAGCGTGAGCGCACTTCAACAAACCACCAAACCACGCTCGCAGAATTTGGGAAACGAATGAGCAACGCGACCACAGAAAAACTGACAAAGTCAATCGCACAGTGGGTTCGTTCGTTCGCTCGCTCGCTCACTCACTCTCAATCTCTCTCTCTCTCTCACACTCTTAAAATGCGATTAATTAGATTAATTAATTACAAATCCTGTAATTAGATTTTTTTTTTTATTATTGCCTGACAGCACTAGTTACAGCCATTCCATTCCAGCATCTGTTGAATTCCAACACAAACACAAAGCTGAGCTACTTCAGTTCTTGCACCAGGAGTGGAATAAAGTCACTTGTGGACTTGTGGAGAGCATGCCAAGACGTATGAAAGCTGTGATTAAAAATAAGGGTTATTGCACCAAATATTGATTTCTGAACTCTTAAGTGTAAACATTAGTAAATATGTTTTTGTTTTTTTATGAATTTGATCTTGTTTTGTCATTTCTGCAAATAAATGCTCTAAACGTTAATATTTTTATTTGGAATTTGGGGGAAATGTTGTCAGTAGTTTATAGACTCAAACAAAAATGTTCCTTTTGCCCAAACACGTACAGTACCTATAAGTAGTAAAATCAGAAAAACTGATCATTTTGCAGTGGTCTCTTATTTTTTTTTCCAGAGCTGTATATTATCCTGCATGTTGTTGCCCTATTGTGGTTAGGATTGTGTCCCATCTGATTTTAACAATAATATTTTCTATTCACTGTCTAATGTCTTGTTATTTACTATGTTTTAACCAGTTTGAAGTTGCGGTTGTAAGATTAATTGAAGTCAAATTGAAATTGCAATTTGTATGAATGCAATTAGCTTCATTAAAACTGATAAGTAAGCCCTACTTTGAATCCTCACCATCTCTGCATGCAGTTTTACGTCATTTTTGTCCCATCTATTTCATATTTGGCCCCACATATTATACTCGTAAAGATCTAAACATGGAATTAATTAGAACATTTGTGTTTACAGGAAAAGGAGAGGAGAAGGCAACATCTGATACTCCTGAAGGAAGCAGAGGCTCGTAAAAAAGCAGAGGTGCATAGTCCCTGGTGTGTTTTAATGAGAGAAACCTGAATATGCCGTCCTTTATACTGTATGTCCGTGTGACCAGGAGAAGGAGCGTCTGAAGAAGGAACGAAATGATGAAAAACTGTTGAACAGGGAAAGAAAACTGGAGCTCAGACGATTGGAGGCTCGTAAAAAAGCAGAGGTGCATAGTCCTCCCTGGTGTGTTTTAATGAGAAAAACCTGAATATGCCGTTCTTTTATTCTGTATGTCCGTGTGACCAGGTGAAGGAGCGTCTGAAGAAGGAACGAAACGATGAGAAACTGTTGAACAAGGAAAGAAAACTGGAGCTCAGACGACTGGAGCTGCAAGAGCTGAAGAAGCCCAGAGAGGACCTGTGTTTAACGGACCACAAGGTGTTCATTGTTTAGATAGGATAGACAAGCTGCCGATATTCTGACAATTTATATACAAAAATATTTACAATTCAGCCTTATTAAAGTTAATTAATACAAAATGACAGGATGTTTCAGGAAGTAAAATATGACCAATACTCCTCTAAAGTAGTCCTTGCTATCAGACAATTAGCAGAACCTTAGTAAATTGTGCTAACCTACAGCTCTGGGGAAAAAAAGAGAGACCACTGCAAAATTATCAGTTTTTCTGATTTTACTACTTATAGATATGTGTTTGGGCAAAAGGAACATTTTTGTTTGAGTCTAAACTACTGACAACATTTCCCCCAAATTCCAAATAAAAATATTATCGTTTAGAGCAGAGGTCTTCAACGTTTTTCACGCCAGGGACCCCCAAACAGATGGCGAACTGGGCCAGGGACCCCCTACTATATATACGGCATAGGATTGTGTTTTATATTAAATTGAGCTTAGTGTCATGTATAAACATTGCTACTCTGTTATGGTACATCCAATACAAGGAAATAATACACAGGTTAATACTGTATTTTACACTATAAAATATAAAATTATATTATTTTAAAGTGAAATCAAAAGATTTCGCGGCCCCCCTGCAGTACCTCCGCGACCCCCCTAGGGGTCGCGACCCCCCTGTTGAAGACCTCTGGTTTAGAGCATTTATTTGCAGAAAATGATAAATGGTCAAAATAACAAAAAAGATACATGTTTTCAGACCTCAAACAATGCAAAGAAACAAGATCAAATTCATTTTAAAACAACATAATACTAATGTTTACACTTAAGAAGAGTTCAGAAATCAATATTTGGTGCAATAAGCCTTATTTTTAATCACAGCTTTCATGCGTCTTGGCATGCTCTCAACAAGTCTTTCACGTTGTTCTTGGGTGACTTTATTCCACTCCTGGTGCAAGAACTGAAGTAGCTCAGCTTTGTGTTTGTGTTGGAATTCAACAAGTGCTGGAATGGAATGGCTGTAATTCATGTCGAGATGCTGATTTCAGAAAAAAAATGCAGTGGTCTCTTATTTTTTTCCAGAGCTGTATATCAATCCAGTAGATTTGCCAATTATTTACTGTGTGCAGTCATTAACTTCCATTTGCTTACAAAACATTATTTACTCTTTTACTCTTACCTACGAGACTATACCTCTCATAGGATATCCCTGAAATGGGTTACAAGAAAAAAAAAAGATCTGATTCTGGTTTGTCCTAAAAAAAGAGGGTGAAATACTGCCATCAAGTGGACATTTTCTGTATTACACTTAACCATTGCACATAGAAAGAGAATCATCAGTGAATCTGTGAAACTGTATTGAGCTATTTAATTGATTAGAAGGGTTTTGTTTCTCTGTTCCACCTTGTGATGTCATGTGGTAATACAGGAAGTGTTCTACTTTTTTATTTTTATTTATTTGAATTAGGACCATGCATATTAATCAACATGACAACAAACCGCATCAATGTAAATATGCCGAAATTAGCACAATAGCAGCTTTAATCAATCAATCAAACATTATTTATAAAGCGCTTTTTATACAGAAAAAAAGTTAACATTTTTGCCTTAGGACACATCCGTTGTCCTAAGGCAGGTCAGAGCAGAAGAACATTTAGAGAAGTACACAAAAGAGACAGAAGTGCACATAGACATGACGCACGTTCACCACAACAGACCATTCTCTGAGTTTAAGAGGCCCCAGAGAAGAAGAACATCTACCTGTGAGAGCATGTTTGATTATTTTTCAACCAATGTTTCAGTGTTTTTGAAGGTTGAGAAGGACCCACAGGTCCTGACATGAGCAGGTAATGTGTTCCATGACTGTGATCACCTGATAGACGTCACCATTTGGCCAAAATTTGGTCCTGCGTCTCTGTATGTTCCAGTCTCCTCTGGTCAATGCTCTCGTGTTAACTCGGTTAGTAGATTTGTTACATATAGAATCCACTAACGGTGGAGGAGCGAGTCCATTTAAAACTTTAAAAACAAGGCAAGCATCCATAAATACCACAAGCATCCATAAATACCACATACCACATGTGGTATTTATGGATGCTCCACTGTCTTTTTAAACTCCACACACCTTCACTAGAATAATGTGGATGATTTCAGCCTGAAAATTGCCAGTCTCTACTGAACTGAAGGTAAAAGGCAACTGTAAACACAACAACTACATCTGCATGATATTACAACGTGGAACAGAGCATTTTGAGCTTTGGAGATGTAGATAAACTAATAATAAAAGGTTATTCAAATGTGTGAATGAAACAAAACACAACTCGAGGCATGTTTTTGAAGAGGTAGCAACATTTTAATATGGCTTAAACCTCACAAGAGTCAAATTTGTGTAATATAGAACCTTTAATTAAATACAATAATCATTCAATCAATAATTCTATTGTAAGCGGTAGTATTGTGTACCTCGTATAGATAAAATACTTGACTTGAAATCTGTATTCCTTTCCCCAGCTACTTCCGGATCTGTCCCGTGTCCCAGGCCTGGTTCTGTCTGGGAGAGTGTTCTCAGACTGCCTCATGGTTCTACAGTTCGTGCACAGGTTTGGGAAAGTTCTGAGTCTGAACCCACTGAGCCTGAGTGATTTTCAGGGAGGATTACTGAACCTGACGGACTGTGTGGACAAAGTGCAGGAGCTTCTGGTGCACATGGTCTCTGCTGCTGTGAGGGACCCAAGTCTCTCTCACAGACGCAAGGTACACACATTTATTAGAGATAGACCGATATCTGTTGGCCGATATAGCATGCCGATATTTACACTTTTTGGCATATCGGCTCTCGGACTTAAAGGCGCACTGTATAACTTTTCTGGTGGAGGGTCTGCCACCTTTTTGTCTCCATGGAGATGGTATTTGTCTGTAATGTTTTGGTAATGCATTAAACATATCCATCGTGCTTCATAATACGTTTTTTATTGTATTCTTACTCTCAGTGGACTCGCCTCTCCACAGATCTGGCATGTAACTTGACCCTGTGGCAACACCTGCTGTCTCCATGGACACAGAGAAGTGTAATGCCATACTGTGGAATATTCCAGGCAACCACTCCATGGAGAAAAGCAGTTGACAGTCGCTCCACCAGGAGTTACACAGAGCACCTTTTTCTTGTTATTATGAAGCGCAGCACATTGTGTAGACAGTAACTGAATTTGTTGTAATTTATTAGTCATATATTCAGTGGAATTACCAAAATCTGCCCCACAAATTGGCACAAAAAATATTGGCAAAGCTTGTCGACCAACGTCTGCTTTGAGTTTTGAAATATCGTATCACCATTGGCCCTGAGAAACCCATATCGGTCGATCTGTACTATTATTATAACAAGTTTAATTACGTATCTTTGATTGACATGTGTTTTATTAACCTTCTTTTAGATGAAAACTGCCTTTGGAGAGCTTCTGTCAAGCCTGAAGTTGGACAGCGACAATGTTTCTGAGGCTCTGAGGATCTATATGGAAAATCACTGTGATCCAGATCCTGCCATGAGCTCTCTGGTCCTCAGTCTTAAGACCAAAGACTTCAGGGCCCTTCAGCCCTCAGAGAAGGCCTCTGTACTGGCATATCTGGTGAACAGGCTGTGCTGCTGTAAAGCTGTGGTCAGGTACACAAGGTTTTTAGATTCTTATTTATTTATTTATTTATTCTAAAGGTCCCATGGCATGAAATTTTCACTTTCTGAGGTTTTTGAAAGTTAATGTGAGCTCCCCTACCCTGTTTAGCCCCCCCGAGCATTTGCGGTCCTTTTCTGCGTTTGAAAAAAACACAGCCCAAACGGGCGATTCTGAACAAGGCTGGTTTCTGACGTCACACTCCAGGAAAAATGCAAATACAGTTCCACCTCCCGTCTGTATTTCTACCCAAACTCTGTGGAACTCACACCCAGAGAGTTTGGACCGCGAACAACTGTGGAAATGTGTTTATTTTTCAATGGAAATCATCTCATATCTTCCTCCGTGCAAAAACGCGGAAGTGGGGCCAGCGCACAGCGCACCGCTAAAGAGGAAAGAGCGGAGAGTTTGGACACGCCCCACCCGCTGCACTGGCCTATCTCTGTCCTCCTCATTTGCATTCAAGCAACAACGCCCAGAATAAAGTGTTCCAGAGACATATTTATGACACTGACTATGTTCATGGGGCTATCTCATGCACTGAGTCTTGATTTTGAAGAAGGATTCATTTACAGTATTAGGGAACCATTAAGGCGCCATATAAAAGCATCAAGAAGTAACATGTCATGGGATCTTAAGCCCTATACAGCTCTGGAAAAAAAAAAAGACCACTGCAAAAGAGACCACTGCAAAATTATCAGTTTTTCTGATTTTACTACTTATAGGTATGTGTTTGGGCAAAAGGAACATTTTTGTTTGAGTCTATAAACTACTGACAACATTTCCCCTAAATTCCAAATAAAAATATTATCGTTTAGAGCATTTATTTGCAGAAAATGACAAATGGTCAAAATAACAAAAAAGTTACATGTTTTCAGACCTCAAACAATGCAAAGAAACAAGATCAAATTCATTTTAAAACAACATAATACTAATGTTTACACTTAAGAAGAGTTCAGAAATCAATATTTGGTTCAATCACCCTTATTTTTAATCACAGCTTTCATGCGTCTCTCCACAAGTCTTTCACATTGTTCTTGGGTGACTTTATTCCACTCCTGGTGCAAGAACTGAAGTAGCTCAGCTTTGTGTTTGTGTTGGAATTCAACAGACGCTGGAATGGAATGGCTGTAATACATGTAGAGATGCTGATTTCAGAAAAAAATGCAGTGGTCTCTTATTTTTTTTCCAGAGCTGTATTACACGAAATTGACTCTTGCGAGCTTTAAGGCATGTTATAATATTGTTACCTCCTCAAAAACAGACCTGTTGTGTTTTGTTTCATTCACATAATGTTTGAGATATCCTGGTTTACTCATACATCTCCAAAGCTCAAAATTCTCTGTTCCTCTTTGTGATGTCATGGAACATTAGTTTTCAAGTTAACAGGTACCTTTTACCTTTTATTCAGTAGAGATTATCAGTTCCATTCAAAATTATTCTACCAAGCTGTATAGAGGTTAAAACACAGTGGAGCACTTCCTGTTTTACTACATGACATCACAAAGTAGAACAGTGTTTTCTGTTTGTGAGAAGAACTCTAAACCTAAGAACCTAGATATGCATGTGTGTTAAACATGTGTGAATGAAACAAAACACAATACAGAGCAGAAAAAACAAGAACAATTAACAAAATGTATCCCTCTGCTCACTTAACATTACTTTAATAGGCCTACCCTTGTTCCACAGTAAAATAATACTGCTGTTGTAATTCTAACAGAACACCCATTTGATTTACATTGGGCCTTGAGCTTTTACGACCTTAAAATCAAAAGAATGAGATGGATGTGGACTGATGGACAGTTTCATGAGGTTGCATCAATCCAGGACTCATTAATTTTTAGCAGCGCTGGCCTGGTTTGGAAAGACATCTGGTGTCCATTGCAGCGTAACGTAAAGGCTCCCTCTGTTCTGGTTCAAGCTTCACAATCACATCTAAGTTTATTCTTGTTATTAGAATGTAGCGCTTGAATGGTTAGCAATCACAATATTCAGTGCCAATAAAAGCATGACACAATACACTACAACAGGGATGTCCAAACTTTTTTCATCAAGGGCCACATACCAAAAGCAGATGAAGAGGAGGGCTGCATGTGCATTTGTAAGACCTTTTATTCATGCTTAAAACCTCACTAGGACACACTAAATATGTGACCCGCCACGAGAAAACCAGTCACATGTCGGGATTGGTGAACATGAGAAAATTGCGTTAGAAGGTTTTTTGTTTTTGTTTTTTTCAAAATTTGTGATTTTCGTTTAATAATAATAATAACAAACAATGGAATAAAACATAAAGACAAAATCAGAGGAAATGTGTGATTGGCTAGGAGAGGTAGGACAGTTTGAACAGGTGGGTTTTGAGTCTGGATTTAAAGAGTGGGAGAGAGAGTCTATGTCAGTGTTTCCCAAGCTTTTTTGTCTTGTGTACCCCCTGAGCCTTTTTGTCATACCTCGAGTACTCCCTCGCTCATACGTGTTGATAATTCTCCAAAAGTAGAACGTGACACAACAGATTTTTAAATGAAAATCATTTTATTTCATCTCCTTAATTTGAAAATTTAATTTTCAGGCATTTTCTCTTTTATTTAACTCCAATTTACTCAAATTAGAATTTAAAAATTCAAAAAAACCTCCCCCTGTGCCTGGCAGCGACACTGCCGAGTACCCCCTGCAGTGTGCTCGTGTACCCCTAGGGGTACTTGTACCCCTGGTTGAGAAACACTGATCTATATTACGGAGGTCAGGAGGGAGAGAGTTCCAGAGCTGAGGAGCAGAGTGGCTGAAGGCTCTGCTCCCCTTGGTGACCAGTCGAGCAGTGGGGACAGTGAGCTGAAGAGAGGAGGAAGAGCGGAGGGTGCGGGAGGGAGTGGTGATGTGGAGGAGGTCGGATATGTAGGTTGTGTATTGCTTTGAAGGTGGTAATTTTGAAGTTAATTCGCTGTTTTATGGGGAGCCAGTGGAGTTCTTGTAGTACGAGAGTGATGTGATGAATAGTGGGGGTCCGAGTGATAATCCAGGCTGCAGAGTTTTTTGTAGAATGTGCTTGTTGAGATCATGAAGAAGCCACTCCATGTTTCAGATAACAGCATTGGTTGTGTCAAAAGCATACATTTTGTTTTTGAAATTGGCTTGTTTTTCCAAAAGAATCGGGGTGTGTGTAAATTACCATAATTACCATAACAGCGCTCCTGGCCAATCACGTGACGATTAGCGCTGCTTTGTTTTCGCCTCTTCGTCTATCAGCTGTGAGCACCTCGTGAATATTTACGCTGCATTTCACGAGAATAAGGACAGTGAAAATGGACTGTAAATACTACTTTGACACAGGACACGTTCGGGACATGTCCGTTTCTCCGGAGCTCATGTACAGAATATGATCGGATACTTTAGCTGTCGAAAGACCGTGGATATGCGAATAATCGGACAACGAGGCAAACTGTAGTTACATCGGAGGTGACTGCGTTCTTTCTTATGTGGTGAGTGCCTCTAAACTTTGACACTACAGACTTTAGGACATGTTTAAATACTTCAGGTTTCGTGTGGTCATATTATTTCTGCATCAAAGGGAGATATTTAGCTGAAAGCAGTGATGGGGGGAGGGCTTATCTTAATGACATGCAAATGAGCACCTTTTTGCTTCACAAGCAGATCTTTAACGCGGCTTTTCACAGCTTTGTCTTTCGAGACGTGCTGTTTTCAAATGGCCACAAATTCTTCAAATGTTCTCAGATTTCCATGTGTAAGGCATCATTGGAAAGCTTAGAATCTGCACTTTCAGAATCTGTGAATAACTCAAAACGCCTCCAGGATGACTTGACTGTTTTTTCCGTGGCCGGGCACATATTTTAACATGGTAGATTTTAAAAAAGTTTCAGTAAAAAGTACTGCTTTATGTCAATGCGATGTATAGCAATTTCAGTAGCTAAATGCAAGCGGATTGTGTTGTGAGAGCGCTCTGTAGGGCAAGCAAGGGGAGGGACGACTCAGAGCATCAAAAACAAAATTGAAACTTTTTACATATATGTTAATACGTTTTTTTTTTTGGTTTAGTTTTTTGGTGAATGAATATAGCATTTTCAAAGCATGGTGATCTAAATACGTCCATAGAAGTAAACAATCCCCCCTCTTTTAGTATTTCTTTGTATTTTACAGTGAAATTGATAAAAACATTGATCACATGGCCAATTTAAGGAAGGAGAAGTGGAGTGTGGAGGGAGCACTTCGCAAGTGAGTATTTATTTTTACCAAGCAAGCAAAAAAAAAAAAATCAAAACAGAAATATGGTTGATTTTGTTACACCATTATAATCATTTTAACTTGGCAGACTGAGGAGTATTCATGCCAAGAAGACTGGAACCAAAGCGGCAGAGGGCACGCAGACTTGTGATAACCTCACAGCTGCGAACAAGAGGAAAAGAAAAGAGGGGGAGAGCGAGGAAGACGAGGATGAAGAGGACGAGAGTGAGGATGAGGAGGACGAGGAGGCTGAAGAGGAGGAGGGGAAGAAAGCTAAGAGGACTGAAGAGGAGGTCAGTAGCGGGACCAGCCCTGTTTACATTTGTGTTTGTTGCTTCATTGTCTTAAGATGCGTGAAAAGTCCCTCAGTCAATTTGTCAACTGGACAAAGTTTGTTTGGTTGAAAACGTTTCGCTGCTCATCCGAGAGGCTTCTTCAGTTCTGGTTCTAGTGCTGGTTAGACCCTGTTTATATCTAGCTGCAGGGAGGAGCTCACTACACTGAAATCGTTCTGAAACTATCTCAACTAATCTGTATTTTTTGTTTTTCGAATTTCTCTGACGTCTCATTTAGCATATCTGTTCAGCCCTAGGAGGAGCTCACTGCACTGAAATAGCTCTGAAACTATCTCAACTCATTTGTTCCTTTTGTTTTTCGAATTTCTCTGGCGTATAGTTTAACATCTCTATTCAGACTAACCCCTCTGTCCCTGACTTGTCTGCCCTAACGTTTCTTTCGTCTGTTCTGACTTGGTTTAAGAATCGAATTATAAATGGGAGACAAGTTATGTCTAACTCCCCCATTTCTGTTTAACGACGGATTCTCTTTTTTGACAAAAATGGCCTCTTTAACTCCCCTCTCAAACCAATTCTTTTCCCTGGCCAAGATCTGAACCTCACTGTCCTCAAAAGAATGGCCCGTGGCTTCTAGGTGAAGATGTACGGCAGATGACGGTCCACTCTGGCACGCCCGTCTGTGTTGGAACTTCCTCTTGTGAAGTGGCTGTTTTGTTTCTCCAATATAGCGCTCACTGCAGTCTTCACTACATTGAATGGAGTAGACCACATTGCTTTGTTTGTGGCTCGGTGTTTTGTCCTTTGGGTGGACGAGTTTTTGTCTTAAAGTGTTAGTGGGTTTGAAATAAACTGGGATTTCATATTGTCTGAAAATCCTCTCTAGTTTTTCCGAAACACCGGCCATGTACGGAATCGCTACCCCTTTCCTCCTGGGTTCGGATTCTCTGTTATCTTGTGTCTTGCCCTTGTCTCTCTTGGTTTTGTTGACAGCCCATTTAGGATATCCACAAACAGAGAGGGCTTCCTGCACATGTTGTTCTTCTTTCTCCTTACCCTCTGTGCTTGTGGGAACCACTTGGGCCCTGTGTTGTAATGTCTGAATAACACCCAGTTTGTGCTGCAGTGGGTGGTGTGAATCAAAAAGCAGGTATTGGTCTGTGTGTGTGGGCTTCCTGAAGACTTCTACTTGGAGTCTTTCTTTAGACAATAGAATGTTATTTTCAGCATTAAATCATAGTCCTTTCTTTTATATTACCGTGTGGTCTTAAATCTGTATAATCCCTCAGTGGTTCAGGTAGGTTCCATAGTGGTCCATAGGCGTGTACTGGTCAGTGACGTGTGGTGAGGGTCATGGCTGGTGAGGCACCAATGTCATCTTTGACGTCACCAGACATCGGCAAGTAAATTTGGCCCTGGACCAGTTTCGCTCCCTGTAAGTGACTGGAGCTCGCTGAAAAATAATAATTATTGTTCAGTGCATTTTCCAGAACGCACCGAGTTGCGTCATAAATTAAAATAGAAGACGTTTTTAGCGCGATCTAGCTCTGAATGTGAGCGGTGGATTGCTCGTGTTTGACAAGGCTTCTTTGAAAATTTTTCACGTTGCAGTATCCCATCTGAGTCCAGACATTGTCACAGCAGGTTGAGAAAAGAAGCAGGAAAAGCAGAAAAGATTATTTCTTACCACGCTGTTTAAAGAGAGTCTTTCGTCCCGTAGTCTGGAGCAAACCCTTTATCTCTGGCGTTGGTCTTCCTTTAATTATAAACTCCTGCTTCGACCAAAAGTCCAGTTTAGAAAACTACTTGAGCTTTAATATGAAAAAATTAGGGCCAGACAAGAAGAAAAAAGTGAAGTTGAACGGATTATTAAACTTGACTTGCTAACTCTAAATTGTGTCTTGCTGTCACTTATTCTAATCCGCTGCCCCAGGAGTTGTAGAAGAATCCCTGGGTTCACGAGTGCCTCTACCATGAGGCCAGGTCACTACGTGCCTCACCGGGCGCCTTTTCACCGCCGCTTTAGCGCAGAATCTGTCACTGCTGAGCTACAGCACAGTCAGTCCATGTGAGGCACCAACGGCCAGTGCCTCTCCGCACGTCTCTTCTCAGTATTTGAACAGTAAAAGTGAAAATTCAGCGATTTTGAATGAAAAAATAATTAAAAGTTAAATAGAAAATAAATCATTATATAAATATAATCATTTAATTTATTTTTTTATTTTACTTTTTTTTTTCTCTGTGATGACCAGTGAGGCACGGCCTCCCCTGCCTCTAATGACCGCACGTCACTGATACTAGTCTATGTGCTCTTATACTTGTTCTGAAACAGCTCAAGATCATTCTAAAGCTATTCGATACTAGTTTTAGTATCGTTCGTATCTGATTTTCAATACTTTGACAACCCTAACAGGATGACGGCATGCATTCTGCCAGTGTGGAGGAGCTGGAGAAGGACATAGCGAGAGTGGCTAAGGTAAGTTAACAGCTCAATGTGCAGTACAGTATTTGTCAGTGCACACTGTAATGTGCATGTTTTTAATGTTTTAGCAACAGACCGAGCTCAGACAGAAGCTCCTGGTGTCCTCGTATTCACTGCGCTCCATGGTGCTGGGACAGGACCGCTACAAGAGGTCCTATTGGCTTGTCCCCGAGTGTGGAGGTGTCTTTGTGGAGGGGATGGAAACTGAACAAGGTTTGTACTTGTATGTATTTTTACTGGGTTTAAAGCCACAAAATGCAACTTTTTATATATACAATTCAATTTTTGTATTAATTTTGGATGTTTTTATTACTTAGAAAATAATGTGTCCTTACTGTGAGCGGGCTTGCACCTCCACAAACCTGACTCTTATTTAGCCTGGAGAAGGGCCTATGTATAATCTTCCACAGTATAAAACTTCTGTCTTCATGGATAATGTTCTGAAGTAGAGCTTTAATTTTCTATTTCCATGGAAACAACTAGGTAATGAGCGACCTCCAGAAAGTTACAGACTATCACTTTAACTGAAGATGAATAGTACTGTATGTATAAAAAATATAGATTTACAGTTTTCTGAATGACCTTTTAGTAAAATTGTCAGACATACGTTAAAGGTCCATTGTGTAACTTTTCCAATGGAGGATACATCAAATGCTTTCTCCATGGAGATGTTGTTGCTTTGTCTGTTATGTTTCACAGTATGGCATTAAACATTTCTAGCCTCATAAAGAAGAGGCCAAGTTACATAATGAATAAATGTAAGGTCGAGCTGTTTAATGTAGTATTGAGTGTCAATATAATTCCTCTTTCATCCATTGTACTCATTTTGTTTAATTTGCTCAGGTCATGAAGATGAAGTTCTGAACAAGAAAAGACACAGCCCTCGACCTGAGACCCCTTTAAAAGAGGAGGAGGTCAACAGAGAGACTGCAACACCCACAGATCCACACATCAGTATTCAAGCTAACCTAAGAGAGCCCTGGAACACTACACCTGAGACATGTCCACTGGATTCTACTCATTTTTCCAGCCTCAAGTACAAAAACAATTCGTGGACAAGAGCCTCTGTGCCTTTGCATCATGACAGTAGTGTGTTTGTGATTCAGTGGATCCACCATCTGCCTCCTCCATGTAAAAGGCCCTCTGTCCACGCGAGTCCAGTCTCTTCTTCATCCCCTTCACAAACGCTTTCAGTTCTTGGTCCGACTGAAGATGGAGACATGAAGCTGCAGGTTGGTTGATTCAGTTTTATTGTAAATTAAATGTTTTCCAATGGGGTCTAATCAGGCACATGAAACTGTAGTGGCCACTGGAGCCAGCAGACCTTCAGCCTCAGTATAGTAGTTTGCATGACAATTGCAGGAAATAATAAATACATTAATAACCGAAAGAATAAAGAATAGGTATGGTAATCTAGACGCCAGAGAAACAAAAGTCTGAAAGATGCGTGAAAAGTCCCTCAGTCGTCCAGGTAGAATCAGGTAAAGTATGAAACCAATGAGATAGGTTCGGAAAGTAGTTAGCTAGTTAGCTCCTCCCTGCAGCAAGATATAAGCAAGTGTCTTACCAGCACTCTAATTAGAGCTGACGAAGCCTCTCGGATGAGCGGCGAAACGTTTTCGACCAAACAAACTTTGTCCAGTTGACAAATTTAATTTCTTCTTTTATCATGGATTCTACCTGGACGACTGAGGGACTCTTCACGCCTTAATAACCGTAGTAGAAGAGTTATAGTCTCTGACACCTCCTCAAAAACATTCCTGGAGGGTTTTGTATCATTCACACATGTTTGAGTAACCCTGAATTATTAGTCTGCCTGCATGTCCAAAGCTGAAAATGCTCTGTTCCACCTTGTGATGTCATCTAGCACTTAATGTATAAACATGACATCCCAAAGTGGAGTGTTTTCTTTTTGAGAAACTATAAACTATACCTAGAGCTGTGTTTTGTTTCATTCTCACACAACTCCTGCATGTTTTGATGAGGAAACAATATTATATCATACAGCTCTGGAAAAAAAAGAGACCACTGCATTTTTTTCTGAAATCAGCATCTCTACATGTATCACAGCCATTCCATTCCAGCGTCTGTTGAATTCCGACACAAACACAAAGCTGAGCTACTTCAGTTCTTGCACCAGGAGTGGAATAAAGTCACCCAAGAACAATGTGAAAGACTTGTGGAGAGCATGCCGAGACACATGAAAGCTGTGATTAATAATAAGGGTTAATGCACCAAATATTGATTTCTGAACTCGTCTTAAGTGTAAACATTAACATGAATTTGATCTTGTTTCTTTGCATTGAGGTCTGAAAACATGCATCTTTTTTTATTATTTTGACCATTTGTCATTTTCCGCAAATAAATGCTCTAAACGATAATATTTTATTTGGAATTTGGGGGAAATGTCAGTAGTTTATAGACTCAAACAAAAATGTTCCTTTTGCCCAAACACATACCTATAAGTAGTAAAATCAGAAAAAGTTATAATTTTGGTCTCTTATTTTTTATCCAGAGCTAGATCAGAAAACAGTCTAATATGGGTTTTTGAAAAAAAAAAAAAAAATTCAAAAAGAGCACATATGCATTTGTATCCCTAGCATGCTCAGTCTGGCACTCATCAGGGCGGAGAGATATTGTGCGACGTGTCCAGTGAATTGACGAGTTCAGTCCTGCCCTTCGCTGGCAGCTCTGGACCCCCCACGAGGGACCTGACCTCCCAGCATGCACCGGGCCATGTGAACACCGCCCCCCTCCAGACAAGTCACCGCTCTGTCAGCAACACCCAGCCCCACGCGCCCTCATCCAACAGCCCCACCCCGGCCTCATCTTCCCCCCCTGCTGTGGAAATGGCACCCCACCAGGACCACTCCAACCCCACGCCTGTCCCCAAGGGTAAGAACCACACTGCCAGGGCATTAAATGGACAACACTCTACTCCAGACAGCCCGCAAATTGACAAACTTGGTTGTAAATCATGACAGTTGAGTGTGCCTTTGTTGGCAGACATGCAGAGTGGCTGGTGGTGGATGTCAAATGTGGAGGAGCTGAATCATCTGTGCAAGGCTCTTCATTGTAGAGGCATCAGAGAGCGGGCGTTAGCCAAACAGATAGAGAAGCACATGGGGTACCTGACCCAGATCTACACTCATAAAGATGGTGAGTGCCTGTTAACTTAAAGGGACGGTGTAGAGAATTTGTATTTTGAACTTCGTAAACTTGATCTAGCTATTTGGCTGTAATCTGGTGCAAAACATCTCTTATTTTTTATTACACTGGTCTTAAATTATTGGACTCGATCTGTTTCTGAGATAAAAGTGGCTAAATTTCATTTATATTGATAAGATGAACTGAAAATCAATTGATAACTGTGCTGGTTAGCTAATGTATTCAAGATATTTAATGATATTGTTTTACATCAAAATCACATCTGTTTATACAATAGATTTAGGGATTTTTGCTTAAGAATAATATTTATATTTTGAACATATTTAACTTGCACTTCTTAATCTCTCAAGAAATAAACAAGAAATATCTTAAGACATCAGGTGCACACAATTTTGAGGCATCTCTCTTATGTGAAATCAAAAAATATTTGATGTTAAAACTAGACATATTAAAATGAATGTATTGGAATGTGCAGACAGGCTTTCAGATAGAACTGGTTGCTTGTAGACACACTGTACCTTCTGATAAACTACCGTTTTTGCCTTATTTTGCATAAATTCCCTATTTTGATCCAATACTATATCTTGAAGGCTACAGCCAATCAGCACGTCTGACTTACTTTTTCTTTATTAGTGACCTAAACCAAGAAAAATTTCACTACTTTTGTTCTGGGAGCATTTTGCTTGTAGACCAGTGTTATCTTAATGTCCCTGTAAAATAAAGACTAAACTAATTCTATGGTGTCCCCAGATACGAGGTAAACATGTTCAAATCTAATATTGCTTTTACTTATAACGTTTTTACTGTTGGAATTCATGATATATTTTTTCTTGAGTTTTCAGATAATCTAGTCTAAGTAATCAAAGTATCAATGCCGAGACTGAGGAAAAACAACATGCAGATCAAGGCTCTGGCAACTCCATTTCAGTTTTTAAACCAGGAAGAGCGCACGCAACATACAGTCCCTTTGACCCCTCTGTCTTATGTGAAATATCAAACATTAACACGTTCATGCTCATGTCATCATATGTGTTTCCTTCTATAGATGCAGTTATTGATGTAACAAGGCTCCAAAAACAAGGTTGTTGTAAGGAGATGGTTGATCGGTGGTGTGTTCAGGAACAGGCCATGAAGTGGGACATTAGTGCACTAAAACAGGTTGAGGCGTTGGAATCGAGAGTCATTTCTGCCCGTCTCCAAGTAAAGGTAAATCACATTATCACTGTGCAAATAAGTATTGAAACTTTCAATACAGCTATTCTAATATTATGTATGTATATTCATGTATATATATATATATTTGAAGATATTTAACATTTCAGCTGTTGTAAGGATAGAATTTTTTTTTTTTTTTTTTTATGAACACTATTGCTAGCTGTTGTAACAAGCAGTGTTGTACTCTTCAAAAGTCATGCAAGTTTGCATTTAATTAAAATACCCAGCAACTATGAAATGCATATGTATATGTATTATTGATTTGATTCATATTTTGAACCAATACTGGTATTGCTGATTCCAGTGTTGGAGTTATTTGGAATCTAATTGAAAAAGAAAAAGCTTCCATTGAAGATGTGTTATTGTGTCTTTTAAACTTTATTCTTTTTTCTCTGCTGCCCCCTTCAGGACTGGGCTCCTCCTAAGCCCCAGTCCCAGGGGGAGGATTTGGTTCACCATGAGCACAAATCCTCCTCTTCTCTGGCCCAGCATCCCAAAAGTCCTCTGGATACAGCTGTCAGCAGGCTGGAAGAGCTGGAGAGGAATATCAAGCCTTGGTAAGGGAACTCTTCCACACAGTGAATGAATGACATGTATTTTACACTGCTGATTATTTAAGCCATCTTCTCGTCACTTATAATGCCTCAAAGGATACGGTAGATTAATCAGAATTATTGTCTTGGGTATCACACTGGGGTCTCTTTATTTCTGCCACAAAAGCAGTATTTGTATGTAGTTTGGCAGCATTTGACTGAGACTTTACAGGAGAGAGGAAGAGGATGCCCCCTGGAGGAGACTGTGGCACAGGGCGCTGTCCGAAGTCCACAGCTCTGCTCAGCTGGTCCTGTGCATCCAGCAGCTGCAGAACCACATTCCCTGGGATTGGTCTTTTACCAAAATGGTGAGTTGCTCGTTTTATTCAAATCTTGTACAGTTTGTAAATGTAAAGTACAATAGATAAATATAGGTACATAAGTGAAGTTTGTGTTTTTCAGAAGTGTCAGATTTGTCACAGTGGAGATGATGAAGAGTCTCTCCTGCTGTGTGATGGCTGTGATAAAGGCTTCCATGTTTACTGTCACAAACCCAAAATCACCTCCATACCAGAGGGCGACTGGTTCTGTCCTGTGTGTTCAAGCAAGGTACGAAAAACATCCTTATCCCTTTGCATCAAGTGAGTCAAGAACTGAGTAGGTCATTTCACTGGTATATTAAGTAACAACTGACTGAAGTACAAATAATTGAATGTGCATTTTCATTTCAGCTAAACTTTCCTCAAATTGACAAAACATAATGGTAGAGTTTTATCCATGGGTTTCAGAATGATGTCATAACAATATTCATATATATTTATTCCTTTTAGTTTAGACAGAATAAGCGACACAATAAGAACCAAAAACAAAACAAACATTGGTCCATTCACACAAATTAGACGCAGATACACCAATTTCAGAATGAAGCCATAGCAATATTAACCTGGAGTTTTATTTTGTTTCATTCACAAATGTTTAACGCACAGATCCTGCATATTTAGGCTGAGTTTTTCTCTTAAAGATCCCATGACATGGTACTTCTTGATGCTTTTATATGGCTCCTTAATGGTTCCCTAATACTGTAAATTAATCCTTCTTCAAAATCAACACTCAGTGCATGAGAAACAGAGATAAGATGAGAAAGAGTAATTTTTCTCTCTCTGAACAGTCCATAATGGGCGTTGTTGCTTGAATGCAAATGAGGAGAAAAGAGATGGCCTATAGTAGAGGGTGGGGGCGTGGCCAAACTCTCCGCTCTCAGCTCTCAGCTGTGCCCTCTGATCCATTTCCATGTTTTTGCACGGGGGGAGAGATGAGAAGCGTTCCATTGAAAAATAAACACATTTCCACAGAAAATAAAATTAAACCACTGCTGTTCAAAGGTCCAGAGGCTCAGATAAAGGACTTCCGAGCCTAGAAACACTTGGACGTACCTCCAGGCAAATAAAAAAACGCATTTCGCATTGCCTAGCGCATTCGCAGTCCAAACTCTCTGGGCGTGATTTACAGAGACGCTGAGTACAGACAGACGGGGGTGGAACTGCATTTGCATTTCTTTTTTCGATCTGACGTCAATAAGGTGCCTTGTTCAAAATCGCCCGTTTGAGCTCCGATTTTTTCTAACGCAGAAAAGGATCGCAAATGCTCAGTTTAGACATTTCGCAACTTTTAACCATGGGGGGGCTAAATAGGGTAGGGGAGCTCACATTAACGTTCAAAAACCTCAGAAAGTGAAAATTTCATGCCATGGGACCTTTAAACAAAAAGCACTCTGTTCCACCTTGTGATGTCATGTGGTATTACAGGAAGTGCTCCCCTCTGTTTTTAAACTTCATGCATCTTCACGAGAATGATTTCAATAATTTCAGCCCTAAAATGACCAAAGACAGACAGTGTAGACAGACTAATTACACTGGTCTACAAATTTTTGGACTCAATCTGCTTCCGAGATAAAAGTGGCTAAATCTCATTTATATTGATAAGATGAACTGAAAATCAATTGATAACTGTGCTGGTTAGATAATGTATTCAGGATATTTAATGATATTGTTTTACATCCACATCGCATTTGTTTATACAATAGATTTAGGCATTTTTCCTTAAAAATAATATTTATATTTTGAAAATATTGAACTTGCACTTTATCCGTCAAGAAATAAACAAGAAATATCTTAAGACATCAGGTGCACACAATTTCGAGGCATCTCTCTTATGAGAAATCAAAAAATATTTAATGTTAAAAGTCTAGACATATTAAAATGAATGTATGTGAATGTGCAGACAGGCTTTCAGATAGAACTGGTTGCTTGTAGACACACTGTACACCTTCTGAACTACCGTTCAGAAGGTACCTTGTTTTGCATAAATTTCCTATTTTGACCCAATACTATATCTTGGAAACTATAGCCAATCAGCACTTCTGACTTACTTTTTCTCTGTTAATGACCTGAACCAAGAAAAATTTCACTACTTTTGTTCCGGAAGCATTTTGCTTGTAGACCAGTGTTATAAAGAATCACTAAAACACGTGTGAATGAAAAATAACATAACTCCAGGTCTGTTTTTGAGGAGATAACAACATTATAACGTCATTAAAAGCTCACAAGTCAATTTTGCATAATATAGGACCTTTAAAATATGTTTTTTTAATTAGGGAACATGTCCTAAAATGCTGCATATAACAGGAAACTGAAACCCAGGCTGAAATACAAGAATAATGCATATCCACAATTTAAAAATTACAGCAGTGCCTCATAACATTCAATCCTGCCCATTATCATCAATTAAAAGTTTACCAATTGCCAATTAAAAGTTGTGCATGTGTCGCAGACTACCACGGGTTTTGTCATTCCAAGTGTCCAATCCCCACGGACACAGACACATCCGAGTCCAACATCTGGAGGGGGGAAGAGGGCCAGTGAAGGAAAACCAAACGGTAAGCCATCTGTGTCCGGAGAGCTCATCAAAGAGGAGGCTGCCAGCAGGAGCAGCAGCGCGCCAAGGAAAAGTATCAAGGAAGGAAAAAAAAGGAAAGCAGACAGCGCTACACCCATCTCCGAGACCAAACATGACCTGTCCTCTGTTTCCAAGAAGCCCAAAATAAGAGACGGAGGCATTGATGAGCTGGAAGTGTGTCAGTAAGTTATGCATAATGGTTTAAAGGTCCTCTGTGTAACTTTTCTGGTGGGTTTCATTGCATTGCCTGGAATGTTCCATGTATGGTGCTAATCTTTTGTTCAATTCCAGCAGTTTTTATTGTTTAACTCTGTAACTGTAGCAATAGAGCTCCCCCTACAGCTCTATTGTGAGAATACACTGTCTTTTTTTATCGTTATTATTATAGTATAATCACATACAAAAACAAATGTGACCAGCCACAGGAAAACCAGACACAAGTCGTCCTGGGGGCGTTTTGAGTTATTCACAGATTCTGAAAGTGCAGATTCTAAGCTTTCCAACAATGCCTTACACATGGAAATCTGAGAACATTTGAAGAATTTGTGGCCATTTCAAAGCAGCACATCTGAAAACAACAAGCTGAGAAAACATTGGAGAAACAAAACAGCCACTTCACAAGAGAATGTACCTACATCGACGGGCGTGCCAGAGTGGACCTTCCTCTGCCGTACATCTCCACCTAGAAGCCAAAGGCCACTCTGTTGAGGACAGTGAGGTACAGATCTTGGCCAGAGAAAAGAACTGGTTTGAGAGGGGAGTTAAAGAGGCTATTTTTGTCAAAAAAGAGAATCCTTCCTTGAACAGAAATGGAGGTCTCGGACATCATTTGTCTCCCATGTATAACTCTATTCTCAAACCTAAATCAAAACAAACAAAGAAAACAATAGGGTTAGCCAGGTCAGGTCCAGGGGTGTGAAAACACCCATTATGGGCCTGAATGGTTCTGCTAACAAGGCACCTAGACAGAAACCGAAAACAAATAGTGTGATAGTTTCATAGTAATTTCATTGTAGTTAGCTCCTCCCTACAGCTAGATATAAGCAGTGTCCACCAGCACTCTAGCCAGAACTGAAGAAGCAGCTTGGATGAGCTACGAAACGTCTTCGACCAAATAAACTTTGTCCAGTTGACAAACAGAATTTCTCCTTTTTTGCCATGGATTCTATCTGGACGACTGAGGATTCTTCACATGAGCTGACAAAAACTTCTCTAAAGATTCCCAAAGTCCAGGCCTTCAGAGCTCATTTGCAGGACATTAAGCTAAGCCCTCCCGCGTCACTGACATTACTGTGGTGTGGTAAATGGAAATGCTTTTATAACAAAAAGTCCATCATTCAATAATTGAGTAATACACAAAGTCACCTGTATTGTCAATTTAATACAATATGAAATGTATTAGACAATGTAAGATGAAAAGGAGAGAAAGAATAAAGATAAAAGTAAAAAATACATTTAAAAAATTTGCAGTATATAGGTAAATATAGTGTAGGACATACTACACAAACACACACACACTGGACACACGTACACACACACTCTGGATGTTTTCTGTTAATACGTTAATAGCCCATCACAAATCAAAAGTAGCTGTAATGGGTGGTTTAAGCTAAAATAATGCTAATGTTGACATTTACACAAATTCCCTGCTTTCAGCTAAATATTTAAAAAGAACCAGGTTTTCTCAGTAGGATTCTCTTTGGGCTGATCAGCCTTTTTTGCTAGGCCAGTTTTCCGTGGAGGGACAGCAGGTGGAGACGAGAGACGCTTCAAACACCCAAAAATACATATTTAACCATGACTTACAACAATGTTTAATAATGTAAAAATATAATGTAATAATAATGTTGCTCAGTTATGCTTTAAAAATACTGTAAAAAACTTTCTTCTTCTTCTTTCTTCATTCTTACTCTGAACTGGGGCTGCCTCCACAGATCTGTACCTTGGCCTGCTTGTCTCCATAGAGCTGAGATGGATCATATTAATGACATAATGTGGAGATTTACCCCAAAGCTGTAATATTTTTTCATTTTATTTTATTTTTATATTATATTTTATTTATTTTTCATTTCCATCTACTTTTTTTTTCTTTTTTACCCTCTGTTATTATATATTATATTTGAGTGAACTACTGTACACAAAACAATTTGTGGATCAATAAAGTTTGTCTAAGTCTAAAGTCTAATATCGTCATGGAGACAAGCAGGTGGCAGACCCGCCTCCAGACAGGTTACATAGTGCACCTTTAAAACGGAGGTAAACTTTATGGTTAGGGTATGGCATTCTTTTTATTCCAAGATAATTTTGTCAGATGGGAAAAATACATTTCCATGCAAAACGTTTATATGCTCATATTTCTTCATTTTAAAGGCAGCTGTTGTGTGAGTTGGAAGCCCACCAAGACGCTTGGCCGTTCCTCAAACCTGTGAACCTCAAGTCTGTCCCTGGATACAAGAAGGTGGTGAAAAGGCCCATGGACCTCTCCACCATCAGAAAGAAGAGCTCCAATAAGCAGTATGTGGCTAAGATGGAGAAATGATTGTGTCCAGTATTGAACTGAAAGTGGAACATATGCTGTGTTTTAGGTATTTAAGTCTGGAGAGCTTTATGGACGACGTGAACCTCGTCTTTGACAACTGTGAGAAATTCAACGAAGACGATTCTGCAGTTGGGAAAGCAGGGCACATTATGAGAAGATTTTTTGCCAAAAGAAAGGCTGAGTTACTGAAGTGATCAAAAGATTTCTGAGTCAGATCCACGTTCAAGGCATTTTGTGACTATAATACAACTGTGAAAAAGACCGTTACAGAATTATTTGCAGCAATAACTTGGTACCACTATCATATCTTATACTGTGTAAACTTTATTTCCAACTGTTCCTACATAAAATGCCTTGATTTGTATACTGTACTTTTTGTACTATAAGCCGCACCTGACTATAAGCCGCACCAACCATTTTTTTTTTTTATTAAGATTTGTACATGTATAAGCCGCACCTGACTATAAGCCGCAGGTGTCCACATTGTTACTTGAGATATTTACACAGAAAGATGGTACACAAAAGGATTTTTTTATTTTAATTAACGTAGATACCGGTACATTCGAACAGCGCCTACGGCAGAAACACAGCAGTAAAACAACTGTAAAATGGCCAGCCTGTAGCCTCATGCCAGCACAGAACGGCGCAGAATAAAATGCCAAAACAGTGGGCTGCACACATTAAGCACATCAGGTAACGGCGGCAGATGTCAGTCAGCTCCATGCATTAAACAACTGCAATAAAATCATGGAAATCAATGCTCAACCCAGCCATAATTAAAAACAAAAAGTGTCTTACGGTAAGACTTCATGCGAAGGTGCCTGTTCTTCCCCGCAACCCGATCAATAACGTCATCTGTGTCCAGGTTCCACGCATTTTTCGCCCCCCGACAGCAGTGCTCTCTTCAATTTTTCCCTCTTTTTCTCCGCTCCTCCCTTGTGTCGTTTAGTGCCTCCTCCTCGATTAATTTTACTAAACTATAATGCCAAGTATCTGACTGTCCGTCTATCTCCTCTTATACTTTGACTACAGTCCCTGACAAAAGTCTTGTCGTTTGGGTACAAGTTGACCTTAAGTGCCCCCCAAATACTGTATATATCTAATAATTTATTTTTGACAAGAAATGTCTCATTTCAATCCCAGCAGATTTTGAAATACTGTTTTGGTGCCAAATGAAACTGCTGAAAAGCATTCTAATGTTCACAGCTTGGTAAAGCCCACTGAGTCAGTTTTTGCAAAGACAAAAGTCTTGTCGCCTTGCACCCAATCCTAGATTACAGCCTCACCTGTGATCAATAATTTGTCAATCAATTATTGGGTGTGTACAAAAAGAACCCCAACACACCAGACCTTCACATCAACTGCAACTTGACCTCTGACAACATGCCTAAGATTCACCCTGAGACCAAAGCATTGATTATCAAGAGGTTGAAGACCAAATCCACTGCTGAAGTGGCTGACACCTTCAATGTGTCTCAGCGTCAAGTACAAAGAATAAGAAAAAGATTTGAAGAGACTGGAGATGTTTTTGACAAGTCCAGGTCCGGTAAACCCCGCAAGACAACTGCTCGGGAGGACTGTTTGTTGGCTCAAAAATCCAAGGCCAGCCCCTTTTCCACTACAGCAGAGCTCCACCAGGCCTGGTCACCTCAAGTCCCCGTGTCAACCAAAACAGTTTGTAGAATTCTGGCTCGAAATGGCCTCCACGGTCGAATCAGTGCCCAGAAACCAGCACTAAACAAAAGGCAATTAAAAAAACGTGTGGCATTTGCTAAGGCCCACAGCCTGCTAAAAGGATGGACGCTGGAAAAGTGGCAAAATGTGGATTTCTCAGATGAATCTTCAGTTGAATTACATCACAGCCGCCGCAAATATTGCAGGAGACCTACTGGAGCCCGCATGGATCCGAGGTTCACCCAGAAAACAGTTAAGTTTGGTGCTGGAAAAATCATGGTCTGGGGTTTTTTTGCAGGGTGGAAGGCAATATCAATAGCCTAAAATATCAAGACGTATTAGCTAAATCTTACATTCCCAGCTATAAAAGGGGTCAAATTTTGCAGCAGGATGGTGCTCCATCGCATACTTCCATCTCTACATCAAAGTTCCTCAAGGCAAAGAAGATCAAGGTTCTCCAGGACTGGCCAGCGCAGTCACCAGACATGAACATCATTGAACATGTCTGGGGTAGAATGAAAGAGGAAGCATGGAAGACAAAACCAAGACTGCTTTCTTTGCTATTCCTGATGACTTCATCAATAAACTGTATGAATCACTGCCAAACCGCATGGATGCAGTCCTTCAAGCTCATGGAAGTCATACAAGATATTAAATATGGATCTCACAGCACCACTATTTAATTCACTGATGTTATGCAACATATTTTTGTATTTGAAGTAAATTATTTGTTAAATTTTCACATTACTCTCTGTAGGCGACAAAACTTTTGTCTTGCCAAAATCTGACCTTTCTGTGTTCATTAAATGATCAATCTTTCTTGAGTGAAGCAAATCTATTTTAGTATATTAAACATAATTTGGGAGAGTTTTAGCTTTCATATGAGCCATTTCTAAAACCAATGGATTAATTAAAAGTCGGGTTATAAGATGTTCTTTTTACCAAATGGAGAAGTGACAAGACTTTTGTCAGGGACTGTAATGTGACCACACTACCACAATCTTCGCCGTTCTATTCCTCATGAAAGTGATTAAATGTTGTGTTGTACTAACTTCCCCAAAGGTTTACTTATTGTCTTCTGTATAAAGTGTTTTCCACTCCATATGCGAGCGCTACCAATTCTTTGTAGCAAATCGTGGTAGCAACTCCTGCCGTGATTGGTCAGTTCTTGGTAATTCTTGGTAACAACTCGGATAGACATTGGTCAAATCGTGGTAGCACGAGCTCGACTCGCGGCCGGCCGTGGGAATTTCCCATAAGGCAGTGCTTTACTTCAGTTGTCGCAAACAAATACAAAATACAGATATATTTGTTTTATTTCAAACTGTGCACATTTTTAACCTCGTAGGAAGAAATATCCCGGCAAAATAAAATGATGTAATACCTTAAACACATCATCACGGTGCCACCGTCACTGTAATATATATGTAGTTGTAAGTGGTATAAATACCGAACGGGTACTTTCAATTATAGCAATAGGGCGGAAAACACTGACACGTGCAGTGGAGCTAGGTTTACGTGCTACATTCGCTGTCTTGATAAAGAATTAACCCATACACAAGCCGCACCTGATTATAAGCCGCAGGGTCCGAAAAAAGTAGCGGCTTATAGTCCGAAAAGTACGGTACATGCATTTTCTGTTTATGTGATCAGAAAGATACTGAAAGGTAATGTAGCAGCTAAATGTGAATATAGTGCCTCACATGAAAATTGGAAGTTTCAGATTTGTGTCAGTCTTGTGAATATTTAGTTCTATATGTCCAGTGTTTTTACTTTACTCAGTTTTGCCAAGTATCACATGAACTCCAGCTGACCACAATTTTATTCCTTTGTCCTGAGGAAATTATTGTGAAGTTTACATTTTGTATAGTGTACAGTTTATTACATATGCACTGTGCTTTGAATAAATGTTTAATAATTGGCCACGTAAAACTATGTCTCAGTTGAAGGATACATTTTCCATATTTCCGTAGGTTATGGGTCATTCCAGAATTGGAGGACATTTGGGCTTTAAAATTCTTAAAAAATAAACCTTTTACTTTTCTGATTTTCTGCCACATATTGATCAATAATAGGTAATAAACTCTCAGATGTTTGATTAGCTCAGCTTATGGATCAATGGTACAATTTTTATTACATGATTTATTTGGTTTATTTATTTACTCTAATCACAGTAACAGGGTTGCAGGTAACAGGGTTGCAAATCTGCACTAATGTTCGCTTTATCTCAGGAGTAGAAGCTGTTTAGCTGTTACTGCTAATCAAGAGAAAAAAACTTATTTATGCAAATAAGTAAAGGAAAAAATAATTGTCTTATTCTGATTATTTGCATAAAAGGGTTGCATGAGGTAGAGTGAGACATTCAGTCAAGGCTAAATATGTTATAAAAATATGAAAAATAGAAGAGAAGACAAACCTTTGCTCTACCCATTCTTTTGGAAAACTGTTTGATGATGTCAAGTCCAGGGGATCATGTGGTTCTGCTTTCTTCTACCAGACTAAAAATGTTATAGTAACAGGGTTGGTGCATGTTGTGGGTCACATGTTCCATGAATAATAATTATTATTTGAAATATTATGTCTATTAAAACAAATGTTCCCACAGTTACAAGAGCTGGGAATGAAACAAATAATACAAAAAAATAATTTAATTTAAACTGTTTTATTTGAGATTCAATTTGGTCATTAGAGGGGTGGGACGAGGAAAAGATTCAAGATTTATTTGTCATATGCAGAATCGACACAGGGTCAACAATGCAATGAAATGCTTAGGATCAGAAGAACCTTTGACTCACTAAGATAGTCAGAAGTACTAATAACATGCAATAATAGTACATGGTAAAAAAAAAAAAAAGTAGCAATAATCCCAAAATGTCATTTTGGGAAATACTGCAGACTTATTTGGTATTTTTAAAACTATTTTCAAGCATTCTTTTCTTAGTTTTTAGATTTGGTCTCAGGACAAGTAAATTCACTCAGAAACTGTATGTTTTAGTATTTTGCATGTGGATTATTTAATATTTGATGGGTGGGAAGTAAATGTCCACCAATTCTTGAATGACCCACATGTTTTTCTTTTAAAAGTCATGACATGATGCAGTTTATGATCATGCTTCATTATCTTTGCTCGCGGGGACTTTGCACAGTGTCCAAGTTGTGATGCACCGTCACATGGACTGAACAAAACAGGAAGTAGCTGCGCATTCTGTGAGACCGGACAGACCAAGAATTGTTTTGTGTTCTTGTTTATTTCCCTTGCGTTAGACTTTTCAATCTTTTCAATACTTCACAGCAGCAGTAGCAGTAGTACGCGCCTGTGCGTCTGCGCCCCTGTACCCCGGGTAAGATGGTGTCTGTTCTGCGCACTCTGGATCACCACACGGACGAGGTGAGCGGCTGCGCCTTCTCCGCGTCCCTCCTGGCCACCTGCTCCGGGGACAAGACGCTCCGTGTTTACAGCGCCGCGGACTTCTCGGAGCTGCCGTACTCGCCTCTGTCCGGACACGGATACGGGGTGCACTGCTGCTGCTTCACCTCCTGCGGCTCGTACCTGCTCAGCTGCTCCACAGATGGCGCCATTGCGGTGTGGAGCGCGGACACGGGCGAGCGGCTGTGCGTCCTGGAGCACCCGTCCCGCAGTCCGCTCCGCGCCTGCGCCGTGGCTCCAGACGCGTCCCTGGCGCTCGGAGGAGCTTGTGATGGAACCGCGGCGCTCTGGGACTTCTCCAGCAAAACACTGCGACGGTACACTTTTATTTTCTCTGGAGGAAAGTCAACAACACTTCATCTGGTATTTCACCCGGAAAATGCAAATTTAGATGCCCAATAGTCAAATCATGCACCACAAAAGGCATACAGACAGATTACAGATTAGTCAATTTAGCTAATAAAGAAACACTATGTAACTTTTCTAGAGGAAGGTAGCCTACATCTTTTTGTCTCCAGGTGTTAATGCTTGGCCGAGAATTTTAGTATGCCATTAAACATCTTTTTTTCAATTCCAGGTGTCCATATATTGTTACAGTAAGAGTATAATTTGGCCTTTTAGAGTCTGAGATTTAAAGTTCAAAGTCAGTTTTATTGTCAATTCTGCCATAATATGGATTCCCTAATTGTGACATGCGGACTGAATTGCCATGGTGGGACACATATGTGTTGGACATACAGTGAATCGAAATTTCGTTTCTCTTTGGCCAGGTAGTGCAAAAAGACAGTGTACAAAATACAATATAAAGACAAAACAAAAACTGAGACAAAATCTAAAAGCAGTGCAAAGAATAAATAAATACCTATTTACAGATGTCCAAAATGTGCAGTGTGCATCAAAATGTGCAATGGAAGATGCAGCAGTGAAATGTGCAGTAATATGCAATAGAATGTGCATCAGTGGTAGATTCAAGCAAGTGACGGATTTTCCATTGGCTGTATGACCCAACACCCTCCTCATCTTGATTAGGAATACAGAGATTTGTATCGGTGGTGATGGGGAATCAAACTCTACTTTTCAAAACAGAACCATATCTGCCCAGCCATGGAAAAAACAGTCACAAGTCGTCCCGAAGGTGTTTTGAGTTATTCACAGATTCTGAAAGTGTAGATTCAAAGATTTCCAACGATGCCTTACACATGGAAATCTGAGAACAGATTTCCCCCACAGATCATCACTGACATCACTGTGGTGTGGTGTTGGTCAGAATTAGAAGGTACTTTGTTAAAATGGAAATGCTTTTATAACAAAAAGTCCAAATCATTCAATAATTCAATAATACACAGGATAATTATGTTAAGTCAAAGTCACCTGTATTGTCAATTTAATACAATATAAAATAGTATAGGACACTACACACACACACACACGCACACACCTTAGTCCTCTTTTAGTCCTGTTTTAGTCCCAGTTTAGAACTGGTTTAGTCCCGGTTTAGAACTGGTTTAGTCCCGGTTTAGAACTGGTTTAGTCCCAGTTTAGAACTAGTTTAGTCCCGGTTTAGTCCTGATTTAGTCCCGGTTTAGAACTGGTTTAGTCCCAGTTTAGTCATGGTTTAGTCCCAGTTTAGTCCGGGTTTAGAACTGGTTTAGTCCTGTTTTAGTCCCGGTTTAGTCCCGGTTTAGTCCAGGTTTAGAACTGGTTTAGTCATGGTTTAGTCCCAGTTTAGTCCTGGTTTAGTCCTGTTTTAGTCCCGGTTTAGTCCAGGTTTAGAACTGGTTTAGTCCTGTTTTAGTCCCGTTTTAGTCCCGGTTTAGTCCCGGTTTAGAACTGGTTTAGTCCTGTTTTAGTCCTGGTTTAGAACTGGTTTAGTCCCTGTTTAGTCCCGTTTTAGTCCCAGTTTAGTCCCGGTTTAGAACTGGTTTAGTCCTGGTTTAGTCCTGTACACACACGTACCCTGTTTTCACCTAATATCTCCCTTTGATGCACAAATAATATGATAATATGACTCAGAGAACGCGGTTACCGCCAATGTAACTAGTTTGCCGTGTTGTCCGGCAACGACAGTTCAACCTCAACCCATGCGTAATCCTTGAACTTTGACCTTATTATTTACATACAGTGCCCCTGTCGTTCCCCTCTCCTCAGTCACAGCATCTGTTTAAACACTTTTATGTGATTTATAGTTCCGTTTATCTCCAGGTGTCTTGTTGTGAGTGAGGCCAGTGTGGTGGCCTGCTGCTTCTCTCCCTGTGCTCAGATGTTTGTGACCGGGAGTACCCATGGGTGCCTCCAGCTGTGGGGAGTGGACGGGAGCTCTCTGTGTGTCCAGAAGGATGCTCATGACCTGGGGGTGACCTGCTGCAGCTTTGCACCCCAGTTCACAGTTGGTGCGTGTTTGAGATCTCTTCACAGTAGGATTTAATACAGTGGTACCTCACCTTACGAAAGACCCAACAAACGAAAATTCCAAGTTACGAAACGCCTTCACGCGTCCTCTGGAGCCCGAGCCACAAACCAGCCGCACGAAACCAGCAAAGAGCGGCACGTGGTGGTTTAATCCTGGTTTAGTCCAGGTCCAGTCCAGGTTTAGACCTGGTTTAGAAATGGTCTAGACCTGGTTTAGTTCTGGTCTAGACCTGGTTTATTCCACATTTAGTCCTGTCTAGTCTCTTAGCCAATCAGGACAGAGAACACAAAGTTACACTATAAAAAAAAACGTTACACTATAAAAAAAACAACAACCTTGGAACGAATCAGGCCTTTGCCATTGAAATAGCTACTCAACTTACGAAAAATTCACGTTACGAAACCACTTCTGGAACGAATTAATTTCGTAAGGTGAGGTACCACTGTATTCAGATTTGGGTTGATTATGTGGAGTTTTACATCACAGAGTCTAGTTTTTCGCAGAAATGTTTTGCACTTGCACTGCACTTATTAGACACAAAGACGAACTTACAAAAAATTTATGATAGATACATTACTATTTTTATTATATAAAATCTGGTTTTATATTGAGTGTTTTTGCTATATGTCCTTTGTCTCTTGGACAGGTTTTGGACTCTCAGTCCCTCATAAGACTGAAATTAAATTTGATTCAACAGAAACTTCATTGACAAATGGCACAGAAATTCCTTATTTTAATGAAAAATATCATGTGCTTGAAAGATATATTAATATTTATTTGTTTTTCATAAAAAGAACACCTGTCCCTAGGGATCACTGTCATTTCCACCACCACAAAATGTAACTTTGAACTTTTTTTTTTAAACCTTTGTCTACTTGAACCACATCAGTTGTGATGTGACAGGAGCTCATGTTAGCATAGCAGCGTTAGCTCCATGGAAGGAAGGGAAACAAGAACAAAATCAAAGTCAAGTTTTGCAAAACCAAGAGTAGGTTTATTGGTCGTCATTTCCAAACACCTCATATTTCCTTTGAATGTACAAATAATGAGAAAAATACCATTTTATATTGTGTATTTTGAGTATATTTTACGCTAACTCTAAAACAGAGATTAGCATGCTAATATGTCATGAGATTTTAAAAGAAATGCTAAACGTTGTCATTTCCACAACACTCATTTCCATCACTTTATTTATTGTTATTGTTTATTATTATTTATTTAATATTTATGTAATTTCACTACAACCACTATCAGTTAATGTTTCTACACACTTTGATGAAATAGAACAAATCAAAATATTTCTAAAAATGTGTGTTGGGTTTTCTGAAAAAAATATCATGACCAAATTTGACTGTACTGTAGTTCTAGAATCACCTTATAATGATATGGTATTTGTAAATGTTGTTTGTAAATGTAATGTGGAGCTGGGAAAAGCGTTTGGAGCAAAACAGTTTCAAAATGATAACGCAACAACTCTTGATTCATGAGTCTTTCTTTTTTTTAATGAGTCATTTCTAAACACATTTTGCCTCTAGCTGCAAACATTTCAAAGCACAAACTCATGATTTCTACAGAGTGTGTTTTCCCTTTTCAGACGGCTGCTGTGTGGAGCTTCGACTGGCCTCCTGCGGACAGGACAGCCAACTGAAAATATGGATCGTGTCTCAGCGTGAGGGAACAGGTACGCTGACCCCTGCTGACCCCTCCGAACACTGCAGGCTGAGAGGGAAGAGGGAGGAAAGAGAGGAGGAGTGGGAGTAAGGAGAGGGTAGGAAAGAGGGAGGGAATGTGCAGTTGTGTTAACCTTCAAATCTCTTAGCTGAATAGAAGAATTTTATTAGTGAGCAGAATAAATCAGCAGCTGGCCCACTCATTAATAATGGATCACTTTAAGACACGCTTCTGAAATACAACGATCGGGAGTGCAGTCAGAACCAGGTGCATATATCCCACTGACATTTATATCTACTACAAGTCTACAAGGCTTACACAGCACTAACAGGAGCTCCGTGCTGTATTAGAAAGATCTTAATTAATTATCCATCTAGAGGCAGCGCTTGTTAGTTGCTTGGATACGTTGCTGTGGGAACATTTGTAAGACGAGGATGCACTGCTGGTAACCCGCTAATGTCCATGAGGCGTTTTATCAAAGAAAATTACTGAAGGATACAGGCTGATGTGTGTGGGTTTTTAAAAAAAAAATGTGTTGTAAAGGAACACTGAATAGAAAGCGGTTTTGAAGGCTACTGTTTGAAACTGATGGAGCTGATTTATGAGGAAAATTGTCTCTTGTGTTACGAGATGGTTTAGAGAGGTAAGGTTGTTATTACTGTTGTTATTCATTTCAGTCAGAGTTGCTGAATGTCTCTCCCTGCTCTTCAACCTGACTGAAAAACATGCAGAAGGTACCAAAATACAATACAATAATACAGTAATGTGTAGTATAATAATAACAACAATGATAACACTATGTCACATTAATACAAAACAGATGCATTTTTGACCCACATGAAACTGTCACTATCAGTAAGTATCACTAAGGAAGTTTCAACCATTTTAACCCTCCGGTCGTGTTCGCCTCCAGCTCCCTACTTTAGTGTTCCCGGTCAAAATTGACCGGTCTGTTTTAAATGCTCTTAAATGAGCACAAAACATTTTTTTCACCACCAAGTTTTTTTATTAAACATTCTTTAGTTCAGAACAATGTTTCAAAGTAGTGTCTAACATCAATTTATAGAAGTAAACATTAAATAACATCAGTTAAAATACAATTGGGCACTGAAAATGAACTACAAAATGAACATATAATACAAAAAATAAATGGAAAACCAAACACCAAACTCAACAGGATGTGTGTGTGTGTGTGTGTGTGTGTGTGTGTGTGTGTGTGCATGTGTGTGTGTGCGCGTGTGTGTGTGTGTGTGTATATTCATGCACATGAGTGGCATGTGACACTCAGTTCAGAGTGGGCCTTGCAAACATAAGCATGCCATTTGGAGCATGTCAGGCTCGTTTTGATGTCTCTACGGGCAAAGAGGTCACAGCGCTTCCTGTTCTGCCCATGTCCTTGTTGGGGGAGAGCAGCCAGGGCAGCGGCTGGGGCTAGAGCTTGCATGCTCCTAACCAGACTGGCGGAGGCTGGTGTGCGGGGAATGTGCTGGCGTCGCTGTATAAGAGGAGTCACCAAAGCTTTCCCCAGCTCTGTGAGGAAAAGTCTCCTCTTGAAACTTTTCCCCTGATTCCAGGTTGGGTCGATTGCTGTCCACACCACATACCCGTTGAAAGCTGACACATCCAGGATGTTGTGGAACAGTGCCACAGGCCAGAGAGCCGTCATCCGCTTACAGGTGTATGTACCAGTAAGCTGCAATAAAGGAACAATAAATAATAAGAGATTAGGAACAATATTCAATCTGTCGTACACAAAATGCTATGATTCACCTAGATAAAAATAAAATAAAATGCATGATGAGACTTTACATTACCTTATCAAGGCAGTCAACGCCTCCCTTGTTCTTGTTGTAGTCCTGGATCATCAGGGGCTTCCTGTCCTCTGTGGTGCTGACAGCGGCGTCTTTGGTTACTGTGCTCATCAGGATGACATTTCTGTTCTTCTTGGGAACTTATGACACAAGAGTGTGAGTGTCAGTGAATGCAAATTGTGATGAGAGTGCCTGTCTTCCTCTGGTCGATACCAGTGCAGGGGGAAGTTCGGGCTTGTTCTTCCTCACTGTCCCTACCATGGTGAGCTTTCTTTTCAGTAGCTCCTGACCAAGAGCATGTGATGTGAAGAAGTTGTCACATGTGATATTATGCCCTTGGAGACCGGTTGTCATGTCCAGCACAACACGCATGCCCTGTTTTTTTTCGGTCCTTCCAGTAGTGGGTTTCACCATTTACACCTGCATATTCCAGGCATAGCTGCTCCTGTGTGTGTGTGTGTGTGTGTGTGTGTGTGTATGTGTGTGTGTGTGTGTGTGTGTGTGTGTGTGTGTGTGTGTGTGTGTGTGAGTGTGTGAGTGTGTGAGAGAGAGCTGGGGCAGTGTGTATGGGGATGTTTCCTGTATGTTGAATGAATTTACTCTGGATACCCATTCATTTCCTATGGCGGTCACTTTTGACCGGGAACACCACAGGTGTAACAAGGTTGATTAAAACACTCAAAATTGAATGAAATAGGTGATCATCACTTTTATATGTTCAAGTCCACAGTGTGGAGGATATCATAAGGTCTTGAGGTAATCAGATGAAAAACATAATATTTATGAGTATTATAAGTTGTAAAACGGTCAGATTTGACCCGAACACGACAGGAGGGTTAATGCAATTTAAAATATGCAACATTTCTTATTGACTTATGCACACTTATCTACACACATGTAAATACACTGCACATTTTTTATTGTTGATTTTCAGACTCTAAAATGTGATATCTTACTCCCACTGTTGTACTTTTGTAAAAAATATCTGAACAGAACATTGAAATTTGATAATTTCTCAACTCACTGTATTACAACAAAAATCTGCATTTTAGGGTGATTCAACTATCAAAGAATATGTGTCCCAGGCAGAAATAAGAAAAACAAAAACACGTTTGTCATTTTTTATTCATGCTGCACTTACTAGACACAAAGACAAACTGACAAAAAATGTATGATAGATAAATTATTATTTTTATTGTATAAAATATGGTTTTATATTGAGTGTTTTTGCTGTATGTCCTTTGTCCCTTGGCCAGGTTTTGGACTCTCAGTCCCTCATAAGACTGAAATTAAATTTGATTCAACAGTAACTTAATTGACAAATGGCACAGAAATTCCTTATTTTAATGAAAAATATTATGTGCTTGAAAGATATTAGTATTTTATTTATTTTTCATAAAAAGAACACCTGTCCCTTAACTTGGTAAATCCCAGGCTGCTTTGGACGATCGTTCCGATCTAAAAAAACAGCCTGGCAACTAGGCTAAGCGAGGGCTCCTGATTTGGGGAGCCAATCAGAGAGCGGGGAGGGGTGGAAAGACGGTGACGCGTACTATGCGACAAATGGAACCTTGTAGTTTGAACTGACAACTGACATGATTGGCTATGGGCTACGTATACGCCAAATGATAGACATTCGTAACGCCCAGTAAACGGCCATTGGCAATCGTAAACCATACCTTCGCTACGAGATATTCAGTAGGTGGCTCCCAGACCATACAGGGCTCTCAAGTCTCACGCTTTGAGAGTGACACACGCAATTCGACGTGTTCACACGCTCACACGCCACAAATGGTATTTCTCACGCTGAAATTTTTTTAAGCAATTCAAAACTGTAGCCACTGTTCACAGCACTTCTGTGCCCAGAAAATCGGTAAGTTAATGCAGGCACCGCGCGTTTTCAGCAAAAAAAAGTCACTCGCACCCAGTACTCGAGTTGAGTGATCGGCTGTGAGGCCGATCGCTCACAGCTGATCGGCGAACAGGCCGCGTGATATTTACGCAGCATTTCCAAGAGAATAAGAATCCTTAACTTGCTACGTAAGAAGGAACTCTCGTCTCGGGACACGGGATAAGTTCGGGATATGTCCTTTTCTCCGGAGCTCCGGATTATTAAAGACCGTGACATGTGCATACGTGGATAGCAAACAATCGGGAGTGACCGCATTCTTATGGGTGAGTCAAATTATCAGATTATTTCTGCATCTATTTCGGCACTAAACCAGGACAAAACCAAGACTAAACCAGGTCTAAACCAGGACTAAGCCAAGACTAAACCAGGACTAAACCGGGTCTAAACCAGGATTAAACAGGGACTAAACCAGGACTAAGCCAAGACTAAGCCAAGACTAAACCAGGTCTAAACCTGGACTAAACCGGGACTAACTCAGCACTAAACCAGGACTAAACCAGGTCTAAACCACGACCAAACCAGGTCTAAACCAGGACTAAACCAGGACTAACCCGGCACTAAACCAGGACTGAACCAGGACTAAGCCAAGACTAAACCAGATCTAAACGGCGTCTAAACCAGGACTAAACCAAAACTAAACCAGGTCTAAACCAAGACTAAGCCAGGACTAAACCATGACTAAGCCAGGACTAAACCAGGACTAAACCTAACCAGGACAAAACCAGGACTAAACCAGAACTAAACCAGGTCTAAACCAGGTATAAACCAGGACTAAGCCCAGACTAAACCAGGTTTAAACCAGGACTAAACCAGGTCTAAAACAGGACTAAACCGGGACTAACCCGGCACTAAACCAGGACTAAACCAGGTCTAAACCAGGACTAAGCCAAGACTAAACCAGATCTAAACCGGGTCTAAACCAGCACTAAACCAGGACTAAACCAGGTCTAAGCTAGGACTAAACCGGGACTAAACCAGGACTAAAACAAACCAGGACAAAACCAGGACAAAACCAGGACTAAACCAGGTCTAAACCAGGATTAAACTGGGACTAAACCAGGTCTAAACCAGGACTAAACCAGGTCTAAAACAGGACTAAACTGGGGCTAACCCGGCACTAAACCAGGACTAAACCAGGTCTAAACCAGGATTAAACTGGGACTAAACCAGGACTAAGCCAAGACTAAACCAGATCTAAACTGGGTCTAAACCAGGACTAAACCAGGTCTAAGATAGGACTAAACCAGGTCTAAACCAGGACTAAGCCAAGCCAAGACTAAACCAGATCTAAACCGGGTCTCAACCAGGACTAAACTGGGACTAAACCAAAACTAAACCAGGTCTAAACCAAGACTAAGCCAGGACTAAACCAGGTCTAAACCAGGTCTAAACCAGGTCTAAACCAGGACTAAACCAGGACTAAACCAGGACTAAACCAAGACTGTGTGTGATAACATATTATCCTGTGCATTATTGAATTATTGAATGATAATATGGACTTTTTGTTATAAAAGCATTTCCATTTTAACAAAGTACCTTCTAATTTTGCCCTGCCCCTCCACCATCCCCCCTGGTTTCATTTTACAACTCGATTACCCCCCACCCCCCACCCCGGTCCTCGGGGAAAAAAGTCACTCACACCCCCCCTTCTCTCACTCCTACTCTCTCACTCCTACCAATCTTCAAAACTTGAGAGCCATGCCATATATCACTTGTGATATGGTCAGGTGTAAACCTGCCCCTAGGGATCACTGTCATTTCCACCACAAAAGTTTTGCAAAACCAAGAGTAGGTTTATTGGTCATCATTTCCAACACCTCATATTTCCTTTGAATGTACAAATAATGAGAAAAATACAATTTTATATTGTGCGTGAAAAGTCCCTCAGTCGTCCAGGTAGAATCCATGATCAAAGGAGAAGTTCAATTTGTCAACTGGACAAAGTTTGTTTGGTTGAAAACGTTTCGCCGCTCATCCGAGAGGCTTCGTCAGCTCTGGTTATTGTACTAAGTGAGATATACTAAGGGAGTGAGATATAACCTGTCTCCCATTTATAATGGGATTCTTAGACCAGTCAAACAGAGCCAGGGCAGAGGGGTGGAGAGGGTCGTTAGACGTTGAATAGGGGGTCGAAACAGCCGTCAGAGTAATTTGAAAAACAAAGAGACAGATTAGGGGGATCGTTTTCAGAGCTTTTGTCATTGTCAGACACGCCTCCCGGCAGCTAGATATAAGCAGGGTCTAACCAGTACAATAACCAGAGCTGACGAAGCCTCTCGGATGAGCGGCGAAACGTTTTCAACCAAACAAACTTTGTCCAGTTGACAAATTGAACTTCTCCTTTGATCAATTTTATATTGTGTATTTTGAGTATATTTGGGGCGGCAGTAGCTCAGTTGGTAGAGCGTTTGTCTACTGAGCGAAAGGTTGGCGGTTCAAATTCCGCTCTTGACATAAGAAACATCAGTGGTTGAGCGGTCAGATCCACTGACTCACAGGTTGGTTGGTACGATTCCTGCTCCCACAGATGAATGCTGCCGTTGTGTCCTTGGGCAAGACACTCGCCCCCAGTGTCTGCGTACACTGGTGTGTGTGAATGCGTGTGTGAATGGGTGATTGGTTCCTTGTTGTAAAGCGCTTTGGGTGCCTTGAAGGTGGAAAAGCGCTATATAAAGATGTGACCATTTACCATTTACCATATTTTATGCTAACTCTAAAAGCATTAGCATGCTAATATGTCATGGGATTTTAAAAGAAATGCTAAACATTGTCATTTCCACAACAGTCATTTCCATCACTTTATTTATTGTTATTGTTTATTATTATTTATTTAATATTTATGTCATTTCATTACAACCACTATCAGTTAATGTTTCTACACATTGTGATGAAGTAGAACAAATCAAAATATTTCTAAAAATGTGTGTTGGATTTTCTGAAAAATATGACTAAATTTGACTCTTGTTGGAGAATCACCCTTTAACAATATTAGTTTTATCTTCCCCCTTATTTTTATTAAATAATATTCACCCATAGAATGTTGTGAAGTCCTCTGAACCAGCCATGTCCATTTCTCTAAGTTACTGTAGCTCACAGAATTTACAAACGTCTATCCACAATTAATAACACTAAATGGTTATCTACTAGAAATCAATACATTAAAGTTACTCACAGAAATGACCTTGTAACGAGTGCTCACACACAAATAAAACTTCAGGTACAGTTAGTGCAGTGTTTATTTTGCAGACAGCTGTCAGTAGGAGGCACAGATGTGAACACTGGGGGACACATCCTAAAGTTTGGTCTTTTGGTCTTTCGTTTGTTTGTTATTGATTACAGTGCACTCCATGAAGCTGCTCCACACCCTCACAGGACAGTCCGCCCCGGTCCTGTCCTGTGCCTTCTCATCGGATGGAGCTCTCATTGTGTCTGGGTAAGAATAATGTTATTATTGTTATTAGGATTATGTAATCACTCTTTGCAAAGAAGTATAAATATATGTGTCCATAATAGGTAACAAAAGTGTATTAATTAATGCAATATTAATCACATTTATTTAGGTTATTTCACTGCACCCACCCTGTCAGAATCAATATTTGTCTGTGTTGCCACAAACATGGACGCAGGATTTGGAGGTGTCATGCTCGTCTCTATGAAGATGCTATTATCTTACCTGGAATGTTCTACAGTATAGCATTAAATCTTATCCATCTTGCATTTATTCAGTTACAAATGTTTGTTTGTTTTTTCCTTCTTCTCAAAACATGCAATTCTACTGTCAGGCGTTTTGAGTAATTTACAGATTCTTAAAGTGTAGGTTCTAAGCTTTCCAACAATGCCATGGAAATCTGAGAACATTTGAAGAATCTGTGGCCATTTGAAAGCAGCACACCGGATTTTAGAAATCTCTGAAAACAGCTTGTGAAGTTCTCTAAGTCCAGGCCTTCTGGGCTCATTTTCACGACATTAAGCTCAGCCTTCCTCCTGCAGATCATCATCACTGTGGTGTTTCAGGGCAGGTCAGAATTAGAAGGTACTGTTACTGGTTTAGTTCTGGTTTAGTCCTGGTTTAGTCCTGATTTAGTCCTGTTTTAGTCCTGTTTTGGTCCTGGTTTTGTCCTGTTTTAATCCTTGGTGTAGTCCTGTTTTAGTCCTTGGTTTAGTCCTGTTTTAGCCCTGTTTGGTCTTGTTTTAGTCCCGTTTTAATCCTTGGTTTAGTCCTGGTTTAGTCCTGTTTTGGTCCTTGGTTTAGTCCTGTTTTATAATCCTGTTTTGGTCCTGGTTTAGTCCTGGTTTAGTCCTTGGTTTAGTCCTGTTTTAGTACTGTTTTAGGCCTTGGTTTAGTCCTGTTTTAGTCCTGTTTTAGTCCTTGGTTTAGTCCTGTTTTAGCCCTGTTTTGGTCTTGTTTTAGTCCCGTTTTAATCCTTGGTTTAGTCCTGGTTTAGTCCTGTTTTGGTCCTGGTTTTGTCCTGTTTTAATCCTTGGTGTAGTCCTGTTTTAGTCCTTGGTTTAGTCCTGTTTTAGCCCTGTTTGGTCTTGTTTTAGTCCTGTTTTGGTCCTTGGTTTAGTCCTGTTTTATAATCCTGTTTTGGTCCTGGTTTAGTCCTGGTTTAGTCCTTGGTTTAGTCCTGTTTTAGTACTGTTTTAGGCCTTGGTTTAGTCCTGTTTTAGTCCTTGGTTTAGTCCTGTTTTAGCCCTGTTTTGGTCTTGTTTTAGTCCCATTTTAATCCTTGGTTTAGTCCTGGTTTAGTCCTGTTTTAGTCCTGTTTTAGTCATGTTTTAATCCTTGGTTTAGTCCTGGTTTAGTCCTTGGTTTAGTCCTGTTTTAGTCATGTTTTAATCCTTGGTTTAGTTCTGGTTTAGTCCTGTTTTGGTCCTGGTTTAGTCCTGGTTTAGTCCTGGTTTAGTCCTGTTTTGGTCCTGGTTTAGTCCTGTTTTGGTCCTGGTTTAGTCCTGTTTTAATCCTTGGTTTAGTCCTGGTTTAGTCCTAGTTTAGTCCTGGTTTAGTCCTGTTTTGGTCCTGGTTTAGTCCTGTTTTGGTCCTGTTTTAATCCTTGGTTTAGTCCTGGTTTAGTCCTGGTTTAGTTCTGTTTTGGTCCTGGTTTAGTCCTGTTTTAATCCTTGGTTTAGTCCTGGTTTAGTCCTGTTTTGGTCCTGGTTTAGTCCTGTTTTGCATCAAAGACACCTCACATTATATCCTTATTGTCTTTTTTCATATCACTTAAAAATAAATTAGTAAGTAGAAGTAAAGAATCACAACAACAACAACAAAACAGTAGACTACTGTTTGAATGGGGCCTATGATTATAAAATTGTACAAAACTAACACTTTCTTTTCTACATAGATCTGTAGACAAAACTGTTGCCATATACGACGCAGTAAGCAATTTTCTTCATTCTCATTGTTTCATCTCAACAAAACCTTAACCTTTGATACAAATATTTTCTCTCTTCTCTTTTTTGCCCTTCGTAGAACCTTGGGACTCTTCTGTACTCCCTGAAACAGCACGAGAGGTAAATGGACCTCTCTCCTGCCGCTATGCGAGCTCCACACAGCCTCTTCACAAACTCTGCTAAAAGAAACATCAATGATCAGATCAAAACATGTGATTTTTGCCTGATTATTTTTCCCTCTGTAGCAGTGGGGCTCTGATGTAACAGCAGTAGAGGTACACACTTGAAGTGGTATCACAGGCAGGCACTGTGCTTTGAAGTGGCTAGAAGGGGTTTGAGACGCTCGTCCTGTCTTGACTTTATTTTTGGGGGGGAGTTTAAAGAACCCAGATTATGCTAGTTCCTGATCTATGTTATACATCTATTATTATCTATGGTCTATTATAAATCTATTATTATTATTATAAAGTTGTTTCCTTATCAGAAACACACCTGGAGTTGTGTTTTGTTTCATTCACACATGTTTAACACACAAACCTTGCATATTTAGAGTTTAGAGTTCTTCTTTCTAACAGAAAACACTCTGTTCCACCTTGTGATGTCATGTGGTAATACAGGAAGTGCTCCACTGTGTTTTTAAGCTCCATTCACCTTCACTAGAAAGATTTGGATAATTTCAGCCCTGGAATTGCCACTCTCTACTGAACCAAAGGTAAAAAATGTAGCTGTTGACTTGAAAACTACCTGTTTGTGACATCACAAGGTGGAACAGAGCATTTTGAGAATAACTCAAACATGTGAAAGAAACATGATGAGGAAACAACATTATAACATGGCTTAACCCTAGAGCACTATCCCCGGGGGATTTTCACCTGAGCAAGTATTTACATGATTTTCAATATGTTGCATTTTTCTGAGTGTCATGGGTCCCTGTGGAGTTTCACCATTGTTTTTGACGTCTTTGAAGGTGTAGGTGTTTCCCTACCCCAAAGCCCACTTTTTCCTACAGGCTTTTGGGTGATTTTCACCCGGCAATAGTGAAAGAGGAATGTAAGAATGTAATGAATGAATGAATGTAATGAATCTCTCCTGCAACTGTTTGTGTGTCAAGGAGTCTGTGCTTCATCAGGGAAGTCTCACATGTCCCAGGAATGGGTGGACCAAACACCAAGTTTGCAGTATCATTTTTTTTTTTTTTTTAGGAATTTTTTGTTCTCAAATTCCTAATTTTTTCAGTAATTTTGGAGCATGTTTTTAGGGTCTTCCTATGTTTTTTTCCCCATTTTCTTACACATACCACAGTTGAAAATAAAAGAAAACCACTCTAATTTAACATGTGTTGTCATATTTTAATTTATTTTTTATGACAAGTACTTTTTGTTGGGTATATTATATCGGGTAAAAATTACCCGGCAAAAGTGATGGTGTTACTTTTTTATAGCAAAAGTGTTCTAGGGTTAAAGGAAAAGTAATGTTTTTTTTTTTACAATTTGAGCCTTCTTTCGGTAATAAAACAAGTTGTTTTACTCACCCATAGCACTTTGGTGTCATATGGAGCACTTCCAGAGATGTTTTAGATTTGCGGTTAGCCTAGCGCAACTTCTAGCCATAGCTCGGGGCATATAATATATTCCCCAAGCATGTAATATGCCCCGTGCGGGCTCCAAATAGCACAAACTTTAGCACTTTTCAAATCATAGAAGCCCGATATCTTAGTCTACAATTGCGTTTGAGGCAAAAGTGGCCTGTAATCCGAGATTTATCCATAGTTTACAGCTTTGCGTTTGGGTCCCGGGAGCTGAGAGCACAGTCCGCGCATGCGCACTGGCCTCCTCATCTACTCGAAACTATGGCTAAATCTCGGATTACAGGTCACTTTTGCTTCAAACAAAATCATACATTAAGATATCGGGCTTCTATGATTTGAAAAGTGCTAAAGTTTGTGTTATTTGGAGACCGCAAAGTAATGCCCCGAGCACTCAAGTTAACGGATACGCTACAACATAACTTCTACGAAACTGCTCAAAATGACACCAAACTGCTATGGGTGAGTAAAACTACTTGTTTTATTGCCGAAAGAAGGCTCAGATTGTAAAAAAAAAAAAAACTTTACTTTTCCTTTAAAGCTCACAAGAGTCAAAATTGTGTAATACAGAACCTTTTAAAGCTGATATCATTTGTAATTCTGTGTGTATGTTCTGGTTTAGATACGTTACCGCAGTGGCTATGTCTCCTACAAAGTCCTGGCTGGCATCGGGCTCCATGGACCGGACAGTCAAAGTGTGGAGGATAGGAGATGGGGATGACACAGCTGGTAAATACTGAGGAATAAGATTGAAAAAACGAATTCTACCGTCTGCACTTATGTATGAAGTGTGTGTAAGATTTTGAAATTTCATAACTGTGTCCCCCAGATACAAGATAAACATGTTCAAATCAGTAGCTTTTACTGATGGAAGTTCTAATAATTGTTTTTAAAGGTCTTATGTTACGCAAACCTTACCTTTATTAGTAGTCTGTCTTCATCTTCCGAGCTCAGAATGCTTTGTTCCACCCTGTGATGTCATGAAGCTGTAGTTTTTAACATAACAACTACCTTTTACCTTTAGTTCAGTCGAGATTGGCAATTCCAGGGCTGAAATTATCCAAATGAGGCGGCAGTAGCTCAGTTGGTAGATGATCCAGAGGTTGGCGGTTCGAATCCCGCTCTCGACAATGGGTTGAGTGGTCAGATCCACTGTCCTGCAGGTTGGTGGTGCGATCCCAGCTCCCAAGCTCCTACAGATGAGGGCTGCTGTTGTGTTCTTGGGCAAGACGGTTAACCCCACCTCGCCCCCAGTGTCCATGCACACTGGAAGAGCCCCCATGACACAAAGTACATCAAGACTGGTTTATGTACTGGCCTTAATCCGGTGGACCCACCACCCACGGGGGGATCCATGGGGCCGGTGCGCTGTGATCTGGGCAGCGGACCTGGACTGTTGCCCCTGTGACCCAAAAATACGGAGAAATTGGAAGAAAATGGAAAGGGAAATATATATATATACAGGGGGTCCTCGGGTTACGACGTTGATCCGTTCTTAAGACGCGTCGTAACCCGAATTTCGGTAAGTCGGATTTTGATTTGATCTTCCAACCAAAGCACCAATAACCTTTCCATCTCAATAATTAGACCACTACGCTGCTTGGTTATCACTGTCGCTTTCATAGGAGCAGATCAGAGCCCACATCAGGTACTTCCGCCCACATTGGGCACGCACACGAGGCTGTCTTCTCCGCCCTACAACCACAACAGAGCGTATTCTTCCGCCGTTCGCGTTTGTTTACGTCGCTTACCACGCTAAACCGCGTAAGACGGAATGACGCATAATATATATATATATTTTTTAATGGGGGCGCGTTCGTAACCACAAAACGTCGTGGACCCCCTGTGTGTGTGTGTGTGTGTGTGTATATATATGTGTATATATATATATATATATATATATATATATCACCTACATACATACATACATATACAGGGTGTCCATAAAGTCCCTTTACAATTAAAAAAAAATATTGAAAAGGCAGTTGATGAGATATCTTAACCAGATTTGTTTTATTTTAATCAGTGTTTTTAAAGGAAAATTTTCAAATAATTGGTCCATTTTTCTTCCACGAGGCAACAATATCTGCAGATGTTTACCTCGACCTTCTGACCGAATATGTGGCACCACAACTGACTGACTTACAATCAACCGTCGTTTTCCAGCAAGATGGTGCACCACCACATTGGGGACTGCATGTTCATCACTTCCTCAATCAAACATCTCCAGACCGATGGATTGGTAGGGATGGGCCAATTCCATGGCCACCGGGTTCACCTGATATCACTCCTTTGGACTTCTATTTATGGGGTTATGTAAAGGATATTGTATATCAGACAAAGGTACGGGACATTGCTGACTTGAACCAAAGGATTTGTGAAGCCATTGCCATCAATAATGAAACTATCCTACAATTGAGTACCGTCTTGATGTGCTTCGTGCAACTAATAGTGCCCATATAGAGGTCTATTAAATGAAGTGAAAAAAACTTTAATAAACACTCATTCAAATAAAATAAATCTAGTTAATATATCTCAACAACTGCCTTTGTAATAAATTGTTTAAAAACACAGTGGAGCACTTCCTGTATTACCCCAATTACCCCAGGACATCCTCATGAGAGAAGAACTGAGCTAAAATATGCAGGGTTTGTGTGTTAAAAATGTGAATGAAACAAAATACAACTCCAGATTTGTTTGTGGTTAGGAAACAACATTAAAACATGGATCAGAAAATGGTATAACACCTTTAAATGCAAAAACATTGGACCTTTTACAATTGTCATCCAGGGCCCAAGTGCATTAGAGCGCCACAATCACCATTTAAAAGGCAAGGCTGTTGAAGTGTCTTGCCTGAGGACACAACAAAAGTAATGTAGGTAAAGCTGGGAGAGAGGATTGGACCTTTCAGCCATACTGCAGTGCCATTTAGTTTTACGTTTCTGTGTCTGTTGTTTGATTACATTTCAAATTAACTCTGAAGCAGTCGAGTATAATTTGGTTAAGGGTAATGAAATAATATTGTTTACAGTTTTCTTTATAATATTAAAATTCATTTCTGCGTTATTAGGCATTATGAAAGGTTGAGTATGCTTATTATCATTCACTGTTCTGAACTTTGGTCTCAGGCCAGCAGAGCGGCGCTTTGTTGTGACGACGTTTTGGATAACGTCAGCTCCCGTTTGGCTCCGCAGCCTTGTTTCTTTTATTAATTTTGTTTTCGATCAACATTTAAAAAGTCCATAATATAACATAATGATCCTATACTATACACTACATAACAAACACAAGTACAGTGTGTTTTTTAATAGAATAGTTCTATTACTAAATTTACTTTCACTAGAATGCTTAAAACTAGTGAGTAACTACACCGTACACACATTTTGTTGTTTGAAAGCAATATCGAACATATTAAACAAAGCACCCATATTATTTTACTATTTTCTGATAGACTTTAGACAAACTTTATTGACAACGGAAATTGTTTAGGTACGGTAGCTCAATCAAATATAATATATAACAGAGGGGAACAAAAAATAGATGGAATAGCAAAAAAAGAGCCAAAAAGAGACCAGTGTCAGATAAGACATAATTATAAAAAAAATATATATATATATATATATGTATGTATATATATATATGTATATAATATATATATACTGTATATATATACTGTGTATATACTGTATATGTACAAATCAGAATTAAATTAGTAATAAAGTATGAAATACAATATCAAATATCCAGTCCCAGCTATATACAGTTGTAGGGAGTATTATCTGTTACATAAGGGTGAGTTGTTGTACAGTTGCCTAAGTTTAGTTTAGTTTAGTCTTTATTTGAAGGGACAATGTACAGAGACATTATGTACAAAGACAGAGATGTTCTGCACCAGATTATAGCTACAAAGCTAATTTCCATCTGCAGTCCCTGGTTATATGGATAAAAAACAACGGTCTATATCAATAAAAACAATCAAAGATTTTCTCTTAAAACACACACATACACACACACAGCATCACACATTTAACTTTGACACACATCTCATTACGCAGTAACACAGCAAAACATAATATACACCCACTAACATTAACCCAAAACACACAATCACACACATCCATGTACTATTTACACACCATATCATTCACAATAACAATAACACATAAAAACATAATTCTTATATTTGATTTCAATGCTGTATTAACGGATTAACGGATTCACTACTGTATAACCTGCTGGTTAACGTGGTGTGTGCTGGCAGTTTTGATTATTCCACAGCCACTTTTTCAGTTCTGTGGAAAAGGTGGAATAGTCCGTTAGATTTATGAGATTAGTTGGTGTATCATTCCAGTCTTTAATGGCTCTGTAGGAAAAGGAAGATTGTGCAAATGTTGTTTTGAGTTTTGGTATATTGCAGTGGCTGTTGGTGGAAGCGCGTGTGTTTCGTGTTGTTACTGTGGATGTGTACTTGATGAACTTCTTAAGAGGAGCTGGTGCAGAGTTATTTAGTATTTTGTGGGCCATTCTAATTGAGGCATATTTCTGAATATTGTTGAAGTTTAAGAGTCTGTATTTTTGGAGGATTGTGCAATGATGGTGTTGTCGCGGCTTCTTGTCTAAAATTTTGAGTGATTGTTTGTGGAGTGATTCTAAAGGTCTCAGTGTGGTTTTATTGGCCTGGGACCAGCAGGTTATACAGTAGTGAAACCGGGACATAATCATGCTGTTAAAATAGATTTGGGCTGCCTCTAGTGTCAGTGAGTTTCTTATACATTTGAATGTTTTGATATTGTATTTTAAGCTATGGCACATTTGTTTTATATGTTTTTTGAAGGTGAGATGTGGGTCCAAGATGATGCCCAGGTAGCGATACTCTTTTACATTTTGTATTAGTCTAAGTCTAATGTGCTCTTATACTTGTTCTGATACAGCTCAAGATCATTCTAAAGATATTCAGGAAAGGTTCATTTGTCCTGTGAATGTGACTTTTTTAGTATCAATACCTGCTCAAAAAAGTATCTAGTTTCAATATTAGTTTTAGTATCGATTAGTATATTTTTAGATAACTAAATGTGTGAAGGAAAAGGAATATTTACAAGCAATTACAGTACATTTTTAAGGGCCCATATTATATTATAAGATAAGATAAGATAAGACTTTATTGATCGCACACAGGAGAAATTCACTTGCCACATTAGCTGCAGGCAGTTTAGTTAGAAAGTTAGAACCAAAAAAGTGCCTGCAGACAAGATAAGTAATAATAATAAAATAAGTAAATAAGAGAATATAGAAAAAATTACATTTAGACTATATAGTGGAATATTATATTATATTATATTATATTATATTATATTATATTATATTTAGGGCTGGGAATATTAACGCGTTAATCGCGATTAATCGCGATTAGAGTTATGATCGCGAACAATTTTTTTAATCGCGATCAGAGTTTGCCAGCATTTTCCGCAATTCTACCATCCATATGCAGCTCATTTGGTTGTATTAATTAAACTCATTGTCGGTTAAACGCGCTATTTTGAGTTTGCTCGTATTTTGTTCCTTCTACGCATCCGTAGGCAGCTCGAGCGGGCTTCAATCATTTATTTACAATTTCTCAAAGTAAGCACTATTACTGGTTCATTGTTACTTTTTCCTTTCTCTGCACTTTTTTTAAATAAAAAAAATGGTGAGAAATACTTTGCATTGTGAGTTTAACTTTGGATTCGAACGGTCTTACTGCAAGATATCAATTTTAAACATGCAAAATAAATCACGATTAATCGCGATTAACTATGAAATTTCTGAGATTAGTTGCGATCAAGAAAATTAATCGTTTGACAGCCCTAATTATATTATATTATATAGTTTTAGTTTAGTCTTTATTTGAAGGGACAATGTACAGAGACATTATGTACAAAGACAGAGATGTTCTGCACCAGAGTATAGCTACAAAGCTAATTTCCATCCGCAGTCCCTGGTTATATTATATTATATTATATTATAACATAACATATTGATCTATGTTGTAATGTTGTTTCCTCATCACAGTTTCAGTGTTTTCTGTTTGACAAAAGAACTCAGCCTAAATATGCAGGATTTGTGTGTTAAACATGTGTGAATGAAACAAAAGACAACACCAGGTATGACTTTGATGACGGCATTATAACACGGCTCACAAGAGACAATTTTGTGTAATATGGGACATTTAAACAAGGGGCTATTACATATTTGTACGGGTGTTGAGGCACATAAAAAGAAGATAACTACAAACTACGTGAGTTCTATGGCGAACAGTTTCCACTGGTACAAAATCCCCTCAAAGCTAATTCAGCCCCAGAGCCTTAATGAATACGGGAGCAGAAGCCAAGGTGAAAAAATGCAAATGAAGTCAGTTTGAAACATCTGCCATGAAAACATGCCACTTTTGCACAATTTAGTTAATGTTTATTTACACACAGCTGCCAGCACCACATTCTGTCATAATAACGTCATAAGAGACTGTGCCCACTGTTTAGCCTGCAATTCCTCCTCTTTGTATTCTTTCCAAAGGAGATAGATACTTTTGTTATTTTATTGTGTCAGCACCAAGCTAAGATAAACTGAGAAGCTGGTATCAGGTAGTGTTGTTGTGATACTAACATTTCAAGCTCTCGATTTCGATACTAGGGAACAAATTCATGCTCAATAACGATGCCCATACCACAATGATAATAAGAAAAAAACTCTTTCTTTAGACAATAGAATGGGATTTTCAACATTAAATAATGGCGCTTTTCTTTTATAATATAAAATAAAGCACTGTAATTTAATGTTAGTAGTATTGTTAGTTGTATTATGACTATATAAACAATAGAAAGTGATTTTCAACATAAAATCATAGTACTTTCTTTAATATTTCCATGTGGTCTTATATCTGTGTACTTCCTCAGTGTTTCTGGTAGGGTCCACAGCGGTCCATACTACTCCATGTGCTCTTATACTTGTTTTGATACAGCGCAAGATTGTTCTAAAACTATTCCAGAAAGGTCAATTTCTGTCCTGAGAATGTGACCTTTTTAGTATCAATACCTCATTTATGCTAATTTATATCAATAAACAAACATATACTGTAGTTTAGATACTAATTTAGTATCGATTAGTATATGATTTTCAATACTTTTGACAACCCTAGTATCAAGTTTACAACAAAAACAAAGAATAAAATGCACATTTTACTCCTGCACCTTCCATTGCACATTTTGATGCACACTGCACATTTTTTGACATCTGTAAACAGGTATTTATTTATTCTTTGCACTGCTTTTAGATTTTGTCTTAGATAGCTTTTGTTTTGGCTTTATATTTTGCACTGCTTGGCCAGAGAGAAACAGAATTTCGATTCACTGTATGTTGAACACATATGGCAGAATTGACAAGAAAGTTGACGTAAACTTTGACTTTGAAAACACTGGTCTACAAATTTTTGGACTCGATCTGCTTCCGAGATAAAAGTGGCTAAATCTAATTTATATTGATAAGATGAACTGAAAATCAATTGATAACTGTGCTGGTTAGCTAATGTATTCAAGATATTTAATGATCTAATGTATTCAAGATATTTAATGATATTGTTTTACATCAAAATCGCATCTGTTTATACAATAGATTTAGGCATTTTTTATTAAAAAGAATATATTTTGAAAATATTTAACTTACACTTCTTTATCCGTCAAGAAATAAACAAGAAATATCTTAAGACATCAGGTGCACACAATTTTGAGGCATCTCTCTTATGTGAAATCAAAAAATATTTGATGTTAAAACTCTAGACATATTAAAATGAATGTATGTGAATGTGCAGACAGGCTTTCAGATAGAACTGGTTGCTTGTAGACACACTGTACCTTCTGATAAACTACCGTTTTTGCCTCATTTTGCATAAATTTCGTATTTTGACCCAAAACTATATCTTGGAAACTATAGCCAATCAGCACTTCTGACTTGGTGGTTAAGTGGAGGAGATGGAGAGGATGAGGAGGATTTTGATGCTGCTGCTGCTGTGGAAAAATAGGAAAAATTATGTTGTAGCATGTACCTGAAATGGCATAATAATGGAGGGGAGAGAAAGTGCATTTATATGATTTACTTCATTCAGCCAGTGATTGGCTAAGAACTAGACAAGTTGCAGATGATAGAAAAAGGATTGGTGGAATTTGAAAATTTATTGATTTATTATTATCAACATTATTAACATATAAAATAAAACAGAAACAAAACCAATTTAAACTTAAGCTTAAATTTATTCAGCCGCTAAGATATTTTAAACAGATTTTAATATTATTTTCAGTTATTCTTTAGCATTATGTGAGTTAAAAAACAAAAATAATAGTATAATAAATGCAATAGTTCCATGCACTGTTAATCAGACCCAAACAAGAAAATTCCAAGTGCCCTTAAACGCACAATTACTTTTCTTTAAAACAACTACTGGCAAAGTTCCCAAACCCAGGGGCCATTTTGCAGCTCGAATGCCTCCCTGAAGAGCGCTTTGGGGCTTGTCCAGCTCCTTACATGTGCAGGGCAGCCCGCTCGGTCTGGACTCACTATAGAGACCGATGCTTACTGGCAGAACAGAGCTCGCTCGCAGAGATGTGCTTTTATCGAGGCAAGTGCTTGTTATAAAACAGACTCTAGACATGAAGGAATAGTTTGTGAAAAAGGTGCAGTTTTCAGACATATGCAAGCAGCATATTCCAGACGAACCAAGTTATCATGCAGGCACCTTGGACTCAAATGCAACACAAAAGAACGCAGTCAAATGCAAAAGCCTTGGTTCAGTTCAACAGAAAGTGTCCTTCAATGGGTAAAGCATAATATGATAAACAACAAAGGAAGATAAAATATTGTAATGTGAAGTAAAACATCCTCCAAAACTGGGAAATACTCTAATTAGAAAACGAGCTGGGAATAACTCAGAAACAGATTGTTCAAACGGGGAATAACGCAGAATGCACAAATTGCAAACAGCAGATTTCAGATTCAGAGTTTCAAATGCAGAGCCTGAGAGTCTCTGGTCAATAATCTGGGAAGAAATGACTCCGCAGAGGGAGTTTATATATAGATGACCCTGGGATGATTAGGGAATGAGTGGTAGCTGCAGGAAAAACAGGGAGGAAGCAAAAAAAAATGGCTAAGAAATGGAGCTGGACTGGGGATAAACATGTAAACAACAGGCAAAACTGTAACTCAAGTAGTGAATTTCATATGTATTTTAAGCATGAAACTCATCTATGTCCATGAAGATGAGCAGAAACTAAACTCGGCCAAGATACAGGTCAGATCTGTGGAGAAGTGTCTCAGTATATTGTAACAATATCTGTGTTTCATGTTAATCAATAAAAACTCCTGTAATTGAATATATGTTAAAAATCCAAGTTGAGTACAGTATTGTTGAACATTGCAACATTCAAAACGATCACATCCTCATGGAGAGAAGCAAGTGGTGGACCCGCTACTAGAAAAGTTACACAGGGCACCTTTAAATTCCCCTGATATTTTCTTAAAGAGCCTAATATGGGTTTTTTTAGGTAATTGGTATGAAAACTCATCATGTATAAATCATTTTACAACCGTAATACTGGTCTAAAGTGGTCTAATAATTGAAGTAATGATACGAGTAGAGCCCACCTCTTCATATCGAAATTTAAATATATTTATAATGTTTTGTTCCATTCACACAAACCCTGCATACAGATTTGCAAGTTTTTATTGTTAGAGAAACTATGTGACATTTTTTAATCCTACATGTAAGAACCAAAGTCTGAATATTTACAGTACAGTACAGTAGAGTAGAGCAGAGCAGTGTTTCCCAACCAGGGGTACAAGTACCCCTAGGGGTACGCAAGCACACTGCAGGGGGTACACGGAAGTGTCGCTGCCAGGCGCAGAGTGAGATTTTTTTTAGAATTTTTAAATTAAAATTTGAGTTAAAGAAAAGAGAGAAAATACCTGAGAATTAAATTTCTGTGTGGAGTTTGCATGTTCTCCCTGTGTCTGGGTGGGTTTCCTCCGGGTCCGGTTTCCCCCATCAACCAAAACATAACATGCACCATAGGTAAAATCCTCCAGCTGAGGTCCTGACCAACAAGATCATGGAGATGAGTCCCCGGGTGCAGTCATGTACTGCCCACTGCTCCTGAATAAACGATGGGTCAAATGCAGAGGACAAATTTCCCTTCGGGGACAAATAAGTGGAATAAATATATAGAGTACAGTACAGTACAGTACAGTACAGTACAGTACAGTAGAGCAGTGTTTTCCAACCTTTTTTGTCTTGTGTACCCCCTGAGCCTTTTTGTCATACCTTGAGTACTCCCTCGCTCATACATGTTGATAAGTCTCCAAAAGTAGAACGTGACACAACAGATTATTAAATGAAGTTTCGATGAGATTTGGATCGCCCGAGCCTTTCTGTGTGGAGTTTGCATGTTCTCCCCGTGTCTGGGTGGGTTTCCTCCGGGCACTCCGGTTTCCCCCATCAACCCAAAACATGCACCATAGGTAAAATCCTCCAGCTTAGGTCCTGATCAAGCCGAAGCAAGAAGATCATGGAGATGGTCCCTGGGCGCAGTAATGTGCTGCCCACTGCTCCTAATAACAGGATGGGTTAAATGCAGAGAAGAATTTCTCCTGTGTGAGATCAATAAAGTCACTAAAAAAAAATAAAAAAAATAAATCATTTTATTTCTTCTCCTTAATTTGAAAATTTAATTCTTAGGCATTTTCTCTCTTTTCTTTAACTAAAATTTACTCAAATTAGAATTTAAAAATTCAAAAAAATCTCCCCCTGCGCCTGGCAGCAACACTGCCCAGTACCCCCTGCAGTGTGCTTGTGTACCCCTAGGGGTACTTGTACCCCTGGTTGGGAAACACTGCAGTAGAGTACAGTAGAGTAGAGTACGGTACAGTACAGTAGAGTACAGTAGAGTAGAGTATGGTACAGTACAGTAGAGTACAGTACAGTAGAGTACAGTACAGTAGAGTAGAGTATGGTAGAGTATGATACAGTACAGTAGAGTACAGTAGAGTATGATACAGTACAGTAGAGTGCAGTAGAGTATGATACAGTACAGTAGAGTATGATACAGTAGAGTACAGTAGAGTATGATACAGTAGAGTACAGTAGAGTAGAGTATGGTAGAGTAGAGTATGGTACAGTACAGTAGAGTATGGTACAGTACAGTAGAGTACAGTACAGTAGAGTAGAGTATGGTAGAGTAGAGTATGATACAGTACAGTAGAGTACAGTAGAGTATGGTACAGTAGAGTACAGTATAGTAGAGTATGGTAGAGTAGAGTATGGTACAGTAGAGTACAGTAGAGTGTGGTAGAGTAGAGTATGGTACAGTACAGTAGAGTACAGTAGAGTATGGTACAGTACAGTAGAGTAGAGTAGAGTATGGTACAGTACAGTAGAGTACAGTAGAGTATGGTACAGTACAGTAGAGTACAGTAGAGTAGAGTAGAGTATGGTACAGTACAGTAGAGTACAGTAGAGTATGGTACAGTACAGTAGAGTACAGTAGAGTAGAGTAGAGTATGGTAGAGTAGAGTATGGTACAGTACAGTAGAGTACAGTAGAGTAGAGTATGGTAGAGTAGAGTACGGTACAGTAGAGTACAGTACAGTAGAGTACAGTACAGTAGAGTACAGTACAGTACAGTACAGTAGAGTACAGTAGAGTAGAGTATGGTAGAGTAGAGTATGGTACAGTAGAGTAGAGTATGTGGGCAGTCAAGCCTCAGGAGTTCAGGACAATACAGATTTAATCAAACATGCATAGATCAGGCCAAATATAAATCAATGATGATGGACCACTAACAAGGTTAAAAACTCATTCATGTTTAATTGACTAAATTTTTTTTTGTTTTTTTTTGTTTTCTCATTTCTAATGTAATTCTCTTTTCTGTCTTTCTGCAGCAGCTGAATCCAAACCAACAGCGTGTGAAGGTAAGGTAACTCGAGTTTAGTACAAATAAGTTTTTTTTTATCATTTTATCATGCACTTATTTTTAAGACGATGCCCTTGGATAATGGAACTTCAATTTGAATGGATGCAATTAGCAGATCTCAAAAGTTATAACTTTTCTAAGTATGATTATTTCCTCCACAAACAACAAAATATCCTTTTTCTGCATAAAAATGGCTCACCCATTAGTTTGTCAGTTCGGTGTTTTTTCAGTATTTTTGTCTTTTTTCCCTCAATGCACTTAAGTTAGAAGTGCTGCAAATCTAATCGCAATTGAAAAAACAAAACAAAAAAATTGATATTTGCAATTTGTCAGCCCTACCCCTCAGAATTGTACACCAAGTTCACCATCATCCTAAAAATGAGCAAATACGCATCACAGTGTGCGTCATGGTGACTATAATGCGTTAAAGCAGGGGTCTTCAACGTTTTTCAGGCCAGGGACCCCCAAACAGATGGCGAACTGGGCCAGGGACCCCCTACTATATATACGGCATAGAATTGTGTTTTATATTAAATTGAGCTTAGTGTCATGTATAAACATTGCTACTCTGTTATGGTACATCCAATACAAGGAAATAATACACAGGTTAATACTGTATTTTACACTATAAAATATAAAATTATATTATTTTATCAAAAGATTTCACGACCCCCCTGCAGTACCTCCGCGACCCCCCTGTTGAAGACCTCTGCGTTAAAGGTAATATCGCCCTCATTTGTGTCATTTCGAAATGGGACTTAATTTCTTTATGCAGCATTATTTCGGGATATGATGTCATTTCATAATGATGTGATGTGATTAAGCAACCATTTTTGGTTTATGATCTTGACCACATGATTAGCTCTATACTCCCCCTAGTGGCACAAAGGGATACAACAGGGCTGGCTGCCGTGACACTTGTTTGTAGTCAAATCTGATTCAGTTTTACGAGTCAGCTCTGTAAACTGACTCTTACTCTATGGAAGATAATTTGTTCCATTAGATTTTTTTTTTGTGATCAATGTTTTATTAGATTTTTAGTATTTATGGGTGAAAGAGTAAACAATAAAGCAAACAATATATGTGCACATGTGTACAAAATTTTCATACATTTTACCCTTATCATTATTATTGTTATTACTAACATCATCGTCATCATTGTAATCATCGTGAACATCATCATAATCATCTTTATGAGAAAAAAAAGCGGAATTAAAGGTATGCATATTAACATAGCCTTAGTTAGTTAAAAGAGATTTTAAAGTTGTCGTTAGATCCTCCCACAGCTGTATGTTTTTAAATCCAAGATCCACCTTTGCAAGTGCACAAGCTGTGGGGTCTTCCACCTGCAGGCTACCAGACGCTTTGCTGCAGTTAAGCCAGCTAAAAGTATGCGTCTTTCCGTGAATGTCAGACATAAATTGGAGGTGTCATTCATTAAAAGTATTTCTGGTAGGCATGGTATTGCTTTTTGTAATATTTGAGAAAGAGTTGTTGCAACATTCACCAAAAAGGAGGATAATATAGTGCATTCCCAAGCTAAATGGATAAATGATCCTACTGTGTTACAGTCACAGAGTGTGTAATTGGGTGAGGAAAGGGCTCCTATTTTGAACAATATGCAAGGAGTGAAATAAATTCTATGAATAATATTGAAATGAATGGTTTGGTGATTGGGGTTGCGAGATGAGAGCTTTATATTTTGCCACACAGTTTCCAATTCACTTTGGAGCAATCAAGGTCATCTACCCACTGCTTGGTGACTTGCATAGAATGATATTGAGTCTGTAAAAAAGAATATATTCTAGATACACTTCTTTTTGGATTATATATAAATTGGTGAGCTGGATGAGCAGTAGGAGGGGTCTCCCATGGCTCGCTGTATGTGCGCATTGCTGTTCACAATTGAAGATAAAAGAAAAAAGATGTTCCAGGTAAGTTGTACTTTTTCTGCAGATCTTGGAAACATAGGAGGCCAGAGGAGTTGCATATATCACCCAGAGTATGTACTCCACTTCTACTCCAAGAAGGGAAAGAAATAGGACGGTCTCCTATTTTCAGACTATAGTTTTGAAATACTGGAGAATGCGAAAACCATTTATTATTGAGTTTACAATGTGTGTTCAAATAGTTCCCAACTCTGATTATTCATACTGAAAAGGAAGATAATTTGTTCCATTAGATTTTGAATTTTAAATGCCATTGAATTTCTCAATATTTTTTTTAACTCTGAAAAGACATGTTTGAATTATTTTTATTCTGAATTTCAGTTGCTGAAATGTTAAGTGTTTAAAATTCAATATAAAAAAATGACCTTTTAAAGCATAAATATTTTCAAGCCCTCAAATTCAATAGTCAAAATTCAGAAAAAAAGATCCAAAATACCAAGGCATAAGAAATCTATCTAAAGTGATCCGATCTCATTTAGTAACAAACAGGAAATGGTGCAGTGGATTGATCTAATTGCTCAGAATTAGCCTCATCAAAACCTCATATTTTTTATTTGTTAAGCCCAGTTGTGAAAGTATCACTTTACCGTTGTTTTTTTGTTTTGTTTTGTTTTTAAACACTCGTTTTACCCGGGGGTTTTTTTGTTTTTTTTACGTTTTACACCTTTTTCATAGATAAATAACTTTTTTAATATACTTAATTATTTCATATTTTTGTGGGCCTACAGGTGCAGGCAGCGCGCCGGTGTACTGCCGCCTCGCATAGGTTTAGGTTACTTTCACGGCTACAGTCAGATAAGTTTTGACAATCCTTGCTTAACAGACTGCAGATATCTCTGCACGAGAGTTTCGGGCAGCTTTCAGCTATTCTCGAATGGCATAGTGTGGTTGTTTGTGTTTTCTACTTAAATAGCGCACCTTACTTTTTTTTTTCAAATGTGGGTTTTGGCCACCATTAACCATATTCTCTTAGCGGTGCTGCGTACCGGCTGTGAATTTTATACTGGTGCTGTGTTCCGGTGCGCACCGCTTTACTTTCACCACTGGTTAAGCCTAAACCCCGCCCACAGATGAGAACCATTAGGAAACAGCCTCTGTCCTCCTCACTCACGCAGGATCGATTGCTTCTGCCTTGGTGTCTTGGATCTTTGCTGTGAAAAGTTTCAATCCAAATTTCACACTCTGAATTTTGACTGTTGAATTTGAGGGCTTAAAAAGATATGCGGTGAATATTTAAAAGGTGAAATTTGGATTTTGAGTTTGAAACATATTGGAAAAAGTATGCTTAGAATTTCAGCAACTAAAATTCAGAATCACACATTTTTTCAGTGTTCAAAATTCAAAGTGAGAAATTCAAGAGTATTTAAAATTCAAAATCAAATGGAACAAATTATTTTCCTTTTGAGTATGTCTACACAAAGGAGCTGTTACTACACTCCCCATATCCAAATACACAACATACACAACATAATAATGCCTTAGATTTACCATATACAGCTCTGGGAAAAAAAAATATATATATAAGTTTTGCTGATTTTACTACTTATAGGTATGTGTTTGGGCAAAAGGAGCATTTTTATTTGAGTCTATAAACTACTGACAACATTTCCCTCAAATTCCAAATAAAAATATTATTGTTTAGAGCATTTATTTGCAAAAAATGACAAGTGGTCAAAATAACAAAAAAGATACGTTTTCAAACCTCAAACAATGCAAATTCATTTTAAAACAACATAATACTAATGTTTACACTTAAAGGGATAGTTTTTTTAAAAAAATTTTATGTGAATCTGTATGGCAGGCATGTCCAAACTATGGCCCGTGGGCCAAATGCGGCCCTCAGACAAATTTTTTTTGGCCCGCAGGCTTCCAGGTGAATTGGCCCAAATTACCTTGAGCAGAACTTTTGACTGCAAGTTTTTTGAAAAAAGACAATACAGTATTTAATATTTATTGTGTGGTTTTGAGAATTTTGAATGAATAAAGGACTGACAGCTCATTTTAACGTGTTAAACATGCATATATTTCAATTATTCACTACTGAGCACCAGTCTCTGGCCCTCAATTGGCCCTCTTTGTCTGTGTTTAGATATGTGGCCCTTGATGAAAAAAGTTTGGACACCCCTGCTGTATGGCATCCCCTTCAGCAGTGCCGTGCATCAACACTGGCTTATCGTTGACAGTGTCCTCTGAGCTGAGTTTCTGCCGCTGACGAAAGTAGGTCCGGCAAGTTAGCTAGGACAGTTAATAAAGCTTGTTTTCTTCTCAAAACAATATTTGTCCAAAAAGTGATATATTTGCAGTCAGAAGTCATAATCGCTTGGTGCTATTTTCTCTCGAGTCGTATCACTGTGCGCCTATTATTATTATTAGCCTGTTCATTTGTAAGTGGCGATGTGTACAAATATTGTTTTGAGAAGAAAAACAAGCTTTATTAACTGTCCTGGCTAACTTGCCGGACCTACTTTCGTCAGCTCCAGAACCGGGGCAGAAACTTGGCTCACAGGACAGTGTCAGCGATAAGCCAGTGTTAAAGGTCCCATGGCATGAAATTTTCACTTTCTGAGGTTTTTGAACGTTAATGTGAGCTCCCCTTCCCTGTTTAGGGAAGTGAAGTGTCTTGCTCAAGAACATAATAACTAGATAAATTTACTTTATTGTATTCAACAGTGCATTCACCTAATCATTTGCACTTTAAAGGTGCTCGATGAAACTTTCCTGGAAGGAGGTCTGAGCAGCATTTGCTTGTCTTCAGACAGATTTTATTGCTTTGCCAAGAGTGTGCATGAAACAAAACTTACTTGGCATTTATTTACAGTTGTTTTAAATACTTAGAACATTCCTACAGGAGATTAGTTTAACGCCGTACTGTGGAACATCCCAGACAATAGTGTACTTTAAAGCCATCTTATATTTATGACCAAAAATCTAAGCACTGGGGTCTCGTAAAAGCTTTAGGGCCACTTGTTTACCTCACTCCTCGGGGTTTTGGTGTTGATTTTCAGGTGTGTTATTGAGAAGATGTAAGCGGAGCAAAATCCAGTGTGTGTTTTACTTTTATCGTCTGTATATGAACATACAGCTCTGGAAAAAAATAAGACCACTGCATTTTTTTCTGAAATCAGCATCTCTACATGTATTACAGCCATTCCATTCCAGCATCTGTTGAATTCAAACACAAACACAAAGCTGAGCTACTTCAGTTCTTGCACCAGGAGTGGAATAAAGTCACCCAAGAACAATGTGAAAGACTTGTGGAGAGCATGCCAAGACGCATGAAAGCTGTGATTAAAAATAAGGGTTATTGCACCAAATATTGATTTCTGAACTCTTCTTAAGTGTAAACATTAGTATGATGTTGACGCTGTAAAAGCGAAACGCGTTGTTCGCTCTAAGCCCAATAAAGGAATAAGAGTAAAGTCAAGCGAGTGTGCAGTAAATTTCTTCTTTTCTGGAATTAGTAGTATGTTGTTTTAAAATGAATTTGATCTTGTTTCTTTGCATTGTTTGAGGTCTGAAAACATGTATCTTTTTTGTTATTTTGACCATTTGTCATTTTCTGCAAATAAATGCTCTAAACGATAATATTTTTATTTGGAATTTGGGGGAAATGTTGTCAGTAGTTTATAGACTCAAACAAAAATGTTCCTTTTGCCCAAACACATACCTATAAGTAGTAAAATTAGAAAAACTGATAATTTTGCAGTGGTCTCTTATTTTTTCCAGAGCTGTATTGTGTCCTGTCAGTAATGTGTAATTAAAAGGGGAAAGACAAAAGTTTCTAAGGGTCAGGTGAGGTACATGCAACAAGTGCAGATGAGAGTGGAAATTATTAAAGGAAAAGTAACGTTATTTTACAATCTGAGCCTTCCTTCGGTAATAAAACAAGTCGTTTGACTCACCCATAGCACGTTGGTGTCATTTGGAGCTGTTTGGTAAAAGTTATGTTGTAGTGTATCCGTTAGCCTGAGTACTCGGGGCATTACTTTGCGGTCTCCAAATAACACAAACTTTAGCACTTTTCAAATCATAGAAGCCCGATGTCTTAATCTACGATTTTGTTTGAAGCAAAAGTGGCCTGTAATCCGAGATTTATCCATAGTTTCGAGTAGATGAGGACGCCAGTGCGCATGCGCGGACTGTGCCTCTCAGCTCCCGGGACCCAAACATGAAACGCAAAGCTGAAAACTATGGATAAATCTCGGATTACAGGCCACTTTTGCTTCAAACGAAATCGTAGATTAAGACATCGGGCTTCTATGATTTGAAAAGTGCTAAAGTTTGTGTTATTTGGAGACCGCAAAGTAATGCCCCGAGTACTCAGGCTAACGGATACGCTATAACATAACTTTCTTCAAACAGCTCCAAATGACACCAACGTGCTATGGGTGAGTCAAACGACTTGTTTTATTACCGAAAGAAGGCTCAGATTGTAAAATAACGTTACTTTTCCTTTAATGGACCTGACAGAGACAGAGTACTGTATGTAGGCTTCAGATTAAAGTACTCTAATACTTACTTGTGCGTCACCTCATGTTATTGTTAAAATGTCAGGAGATCATTTTCACTGAATTACAGTTGAGCGGACAGTAATTAATGGCTGGAATGTTAAACTCTCCTGGCCAATGTGACCGGCAAAAAAAGTCTAGTGACTGGAATGTGATGTCCTCCCGGGAATGTGACCTTATATCGGAATGTGACGTAATTTTGAAATGTAATGTCATATCGGAATGTGATCAGATATGACGTCATTTTGGAGTGTAATATGATGTTCGGAACATAATGTTATTTCAGAATGTGATGTCAATGAGCTTCTCAAATAAGTATGCATGTTTTTTAAGGAATTTAATTGGATTGAGTCTTAATGTTAAAAAAAAAAAAAATTCATGTTATTTAAAGATAAAAAGAAAAAAGACGACGTAAAATTAGAAATAGATGGGATACACATTAAGAAGTGAAACAAAATTTTTAGGAGTCATGATTGATGAAGGTCTAAACTGGAGGGTCTATATAAATTACACTAAAAGTAAGATTTCCAAAGCAACTGCTGTGTTGCATAAAGTAAAGTTCTCACTAAACAGTGCAGCATTATTAACCTTGTATAACTCCATAATCGCACCATATCTGATGTATTGTGTGGAAATTTGGGGGTCGACATGTAAAACTTACCAACAGCCATTATTTATTTTACAGAAAAGGGCTTTGAGAATTACCACCAACAGTCAGAGCATCCAACCAATTATTTGTTAAACTTAAAGTGTTGAAAATGTGTGATATTTGAATTAAATCTCCTCAAAGTCATGGATAAAGCATACTGCAGCGTGTTACCTGTAAATATTCAAAGACTGTTTGAGATAAGAACAAGAACAACAATTTAAAAGGAACCTACATGTTTAAAAAACCCAGATTCAGAACCGAGGTGATGGAGCGAAGCATCGCTGTGAAAGGAGTTCATTTATGGAAAAGTTCTGACAAAGAAATCAAAGAATCAAGTACAATAACGGCATTTTTAAAAATACATAAAAGAAAACTAAGTTGTTGCAGATAAAAATGAAGCTTCCTGTTTACAATTGATTAATAATTGTGATTGAAATGGATTGGAATGTATTGACGAAATGTTTTATAATCACTATCAGTGTTATTATGCGTGAAAAGTCCCTCAGTCGTCCAGGTAGAATCCATGATCAAAGGAGAAGTTCAATTTGTCAACTGGACAAAGTTTGTTTGGTTGAAAACGTTTCGCCGCTCATCCGAGAGGCTTCGTCAGCTCTGATCAGTGTTATTGTTTTGTCTGGAAAAGGTAACATAAGATTACTCTTCTTTCTGCTCCCTTTCATTCAGTTTTTTGTATTGTTATCACAGTGTTGATGTCTTTTTATACTTTATGAATGAAATAAAACAAAAAATAAATTTAAAAAAAATAAATTCATTTGAAATGTTTCAAACAGTCAACATACAATTTTTAAAAAAATGCATGTTGGTTGTTTAGTCAATGCAATTCTGATCGCTTTGGGAAAAATATCCAACTGTGAGTAGATTTGCTATTCATGTTTTAATAGTATTTAATAATATCTGTACAAAGTTCACATTTTAAACATGTCCAGAACAAACAAGCAAAATATGAACTGACAAACTAACACAAGAAATCACAAGAGTTTTCTTTGCCAACAGTTACAGACTTACAATTCCAGCAGTGTCGTCTTTGGTGGAATATTGTTTATAGTAGATGGTGTGTGTGTGTGTGTCATCGCTCATTTATCCTCTAACCCATTTCTCTTTTCCTTTTCTCTGGGTCATTTGAGGGCTGGGGCCATGCTAGTCTCATTTAGCGCACTAGCACACTCCCTGCACCGTCAGTCCTCCCATTTGCCTCTCCAAATGTGTACGTAATGCACCATCCCGAGATAAGATACATAAAAGCACGAATCAAATGAAATCACATGGTTGACTGGAGCGAATTTCTAAATATTTACCAGATTGAGCGCGCTGGAGTTTACGTGACGGTTACTCAGAGGTACATCTAAGGCCTGAGATAGTATGTGGAGAGTAAACAGTTTATGGAAAGAGTGGGAGCGGCGGAGGAAGGACAGGCACGGGACGGGAGGGGGCACGTTGGTGAGGTCAGTCCTGGAGTAGGATCTTGGGCTCATCCGTCATGTGGGGGTGGCAGGGCAGGATACAGAGGAGCCTGGAGAGGATCATTCTCAAATCAGCAAACACATGGTCCTCCTAATGTGCAATTAAAGGTGGATTATGTAACATTTCTGGCCCAGGGTTTGTCTTGTCTCCATGGAGATGCTGTTGTTTTGCCTAAAATCTATAGCATTCAACATAGGCTATCTGTATCTATGGGGACGCAAGTCAAGTTACAGGTTAGGTCTGCAGAGAGGCGAGCTCACTTGTTTTAAAAATGCTGGCTGTTGCAAAATTGTTTTGTTTTTTTTTACATAGAAAAGACATAATAAATGTTGCTTTTGTTTTAACCCTAGAACACTTTTGCTATAAAAAGTAACACCATCACTTTTGCCGGATAATATTTACCCAATAAAATATACCCAACAACAAGCACTTGTCATAAAAAATAGATCAAAATATGACAACACGATAAATTAGAGTGGTTTTCTTTTATTTTCAACTATGGTATGTGCAACAAAATGAAAAAAAAAAAAGCATAGCAAGACCCTAAAAACATGCTCCAAAATTACTGAAAAAATGAGAAGAAAAAATGCATTTAAAAAAATAATAAATAATAATAATGATACTGGAAACTTGGTGTTTGGTCCACCCATTCCTGGGACATGTGAGACTTCCCTGGTGAAGGCAAAGTTTCAGTGGGTAAAAATGACCAGTTGACTAAATATTGTTTTCACCAGAAGAATTCCCTTTGAAATCACCACTTTGTGATATTTATTCATAACCACTGCACTAAATAAGGATAGATACACATTCTAGGACAACTCTTACTTACCTATTCCTTACATCCTCTTACATTAAATTCATTACATTCTTACATTCCTCTTTAACTATTGCCGGGTGAAAATCACCCAAAAGCCTGTAGGAAAAAGTGGGCTTTGGGGTAGGGAAACACCTACACCTTCAAAGATTCAAAAACAATGGTGAAGCTCCCCAGGGACCCATGACACTCAGAAAAATGCAACATATTGAAAATCATGTAAATACTTTTGCTCGGGTGAAAATCACCCGGCGATAGTGCTCTAGGGTTAATAAAGAAATCTTACCAACAGGTGAGACAAATGGAACTGTATAATAACAAAAATAAATAAACCTCAAATTGACAAGTTTTGAAATAGAATCCCCCTGTGCACCGCTGCATGTATTAGTTTTCTTTTGGTGTTTTTGTTATGACTTTACTATACGCAAGTGTATATTACTGGAAAACTGTTAATGCTTTTCACCATTGCCATCTTTAATGACACTTTTCCTTCTTTGTTTCTCAGACAGGAAGTTACCCGCTCGCTCCAGTCTGACGCTGCTCTCTGATTGGTCGGAGGAGGACGTGCAGACTTGGCTGTGTGAGGAGGGGCTGGAGGAGCTGGTCGGAATCTTCAAATCCAACAACATGGACGGACCTGAGCTTAGCCGTCTGAACAAGGAGACTGCAGTGGAGATGGGCATTGGTAAAACAGGAAATCTAATGGATTTTTACTGCTGTATCGCTCTATTATTATTTACATGGTCTGTGTTTGATTATAAGCATAGACTGTACAGCTCTGGAAAAAAATAAGAGACCACTGCAAAATTATCAGTTTTTCTGATTTTGTGATGTGTTTGGGAAAAAGGAATATTTTTGTTTGAGTCTATAAACTACTGACAACATTTCCCCCAAATTGCAAATAAAAATATTATTGTTTAGAGCAGTGTTTCCCAACCAGGGGTACAAGTACCCTTAGGGGGTACTCAGCAGTGTCACTGCCAGGCGCAGGGGGAGATTTTTTTGAATTTTTTAATTCTAATTTGAGTCTATTTGAGTTAAAGAAAAAAGAAAATGCCTGAGAATTAAATTTTCAAATTAAGAAGATGAAATAAAATGATTTTCATTTAATAATCCCTTGTGTCACGTTCTACTTTAGGAGAATTATCAACACGTATGAGTGAGGGGGTACTCGAGGTATGATAAAAGCGCTCAGGGGGTACACAAGACAAAAAACTTTGGGAAACACTGGTTTAGAGCATTTATTTGCAGAAAATGACAAATGGTTAAATAACAAAAAAGATACATGTTTTCAGACCTCAAACAATGCAAAGAAACAAGATCAAATTCATTTTAAAACAACATAATTCTAATGTTTACACTTAAGAAGAGTTCAGAAATCAATATTTGGTGCAATAACCCTTATTTTTAATCACAGCTTTCATGCGTCTTGGCATGTTCTCCACAAGTCTTTCACATTGTTCTTGGGTGACTTTATTCCACTCCTGGTGCAAGAACTGAAGTAGCTCAGCTTTGTGTTTGTGTTGGAATTCAACAGACGCTGGAATGGAATGGCTGTAATACATGTAGAGATGCTGATTTCAGAAAAAAAATGCAGTGGTCTCTTATTTTTTTTCAAAGCTGTATAAAGAAGTGGACTAAGGGAGTGTGACGTCACCCACAGCGTTCGGCTCCAGTCAAATGACGCTCATGATCCTAGCATTTACAGGGGCGAATACTAGAAATATGAATTTATTTACATACTAAATAGTGAATACGAACATTTTAAGACCAGAATGACGAGGCTCACTGCAGCTGTTACAGAGAGAGGAGACAAAAATTCTTCTTATTATAACCTTGACAGTGTTGATATAATGTTTTTGGACTTAAAATCATGCTGTGACAATCTTTCATAATCTTATAAATATTAGATTTGTACAGCCTGGTATACTGAATACAAATTTGGAAAAAGAGAATAGAAAACATCCCAATGAGAACTTAAGCAGGAATAAAACTTGATTTGCTTAATCAACCAAAGAAATTCACCAGCTAAGGTCATAAGAGAGTGTGAGTATAACAAAGCACAACTGTAGATTTGTTTGTGATGACGAAACACTATTATAGAAGATCAGAAAATGCCGTAATATGGGCCCTTTAACAACCCGGTAGCTTTATTTCTTGACTTAAATACTGCACCAGAATATGTAGGGTTCTCTGATTAAATAACACGCCAATTAATCCCTGTTTTACTTGCTTTTATAGGCACCTACATCAGCAGTTTTGTCCAATTACTCTTTTTACTCCGGCCATGTGCAGAAACCTGTTCACCAGCTCATAAACAAACTAAAGGTTAATAAAGTCCCCCATTTGTATTGTGGACGCAAAGCTAGAGGCGTATGTGCTTCATTAAACCGTGTACAAACAAAGTTGGGAAACTGCATTCATTAGCGAGATCTACATAGCAATAAATAAATAAATAACTGTGGCTTACGAACTGAAACCTAGCTTAGACCTTCTATTCTCAGTATATAAACAACAGACTATTCATTTTGGCTGTTAGGACTCTCTGTAGTCCATTTACCTGCCCACGCCAACAGTGCCAGCACTGCTCCTGCATACTAATTACTCCCCACATAAGTATTACAAAGTTTAATTATGTAGGTGCTGGCTGTAAAAGACAAAACTGCTTAGACAAAATGTAGATTTGTAGATGATAGATTTGCCTACGGACAAGTTGCCTATATCATGTTGTAAGTTTTGCTAATGGGGCTGCATAGAGGGAGATGTTAAGTATTCTCTAGTTTACTATACAGCTCTGGGAAAAAATAAGAGACCACTGCAAAATGATCAGTTTTTCCTGATTTTACTACTCATAGGTATGTGTTTGGGCAAAAGGAACATTTTTGTCTGAGTCTATAAACTACTGATAACATTTCCTTCAAATTCCAAATAAAAATATTATCTTTTAGAGCATTTATTTGCAGAAAATGACAAATGGTCAAAATAACAAAAAAGATACATTGCAAAAAAATTTGTCCAACATTTAAGATATAAACGCTATCAGAAAATTACTTAAAAGTAGTGAAATTATCTGTCCATGCAGCAAGATCATTTTACTTGACAAGTTATCTTAAAATAAACTACCTCTACACTAGAATTAAGCAGTTTCTGAACTAGTAAGTAGATAATAAATCTGAAAACAAGATTAGTAATCTGATAGGAGCTTTAAAATCTTCGCCAAAACAATGCAAAGAAACAAGATCAAATTCATTTTAAAACAACATAATACTAATGTTTACACTTAAAAAGAGTTCAGAAATCAATATTTGGTGCAATAAACCTTATTTTTAATCACAGTTTTCATGCGTCTTGGCATGCTCTCCACAAGTCTTTCACATTGTTCTTGGGTGACTTGATTCCACTCCTGGTGCAAGAACTGAAGTAGCTCAGCTTTGTGTTTGTGTTGGAATTCAACAGACGCTGGAATGGAATGGCTGTAATACATGTAGAGATGCTGATTTAAGAAAAAAATGCAGTGGTCTCTTATTTTTTTTCCAGAGCTGTATCTGAGAAAAATGCAAAAAAATAAACAATGACAAGCAATAAACAAGCAGGTCTGGAGAGCTCTGTATCGGGGTGACAACCAGCACCTGTGGAAAATACATGATCATGTTCAATACCTATAATTGCAGCTCACAAATGATGGTATCTAATGTAGAGTTCCACTCGCCTGGTTTACACCAGACCATATCACAAGTGATATATGGTCTGAGAGCCACCTACTGAATATCTCGTAGCGGAGGTGTGGTTTACGATTGCCAACAGCCGTTTATTGGGCGTTACGAATGTCTATCATTTGGCGTATACGTAGCCCATAGCCAATCATGTCAGTTGTCAGTTCACACTACAAGCTTCCGTTTGTCGCGTAGTACACGTCACCGTCTTGCCACCCCTCCCCGCTCTCTGATTGGCTCCCCAAATCAGGAGCCCTCGCTTAGCCTAGTTGCCAGGCTGTTTTTTAGATCGGAATGATCGTGCAAAGCAGCCTGGGATTTACCAGGTTAGAGTTCCACTGTAGAGGGGATCTAAAGCGACTTTCTAGAATAAAACACTGTGGAGCTTGAAAGTTTTTAACTTTACATCTATGACCTGAAACTCAAGCCTCAAATATAGGATAATACAGGAATCCACAAATATGAGCTAGTGACGCTAAACCGCCACTTCCCGTTAATAAACCCCATTCATTTAAACTGAGAATTTAAGAGTTTAATTTAATTTTTAAGATTTAAGTTTTTTGAAAATGTGATATAAAGTGGGCTGATCAACAATGCGCCATTTCTCTAGCCTTGCCAGTAACACCTCGCAATATTTATGAGTTCTCAAACTTTATAGTCTGTATAGAACTTATCTGATGCAAAAATTGGCAGTCCTATGCAAAATAATGCAACCTGAATGATGATGGAAGCGCCCATGGCAATTTCCATGAATAAGCTCATAAAAGTCTGTTTTACATAATGTATCCCATTTTAGAATTTGGCTAATACAGTAAAGCTTTTCATCAAATGATATCATCACTTGAACTTATGTTATTGTAATGTGTGTTCGCTCTACTCCTCCTCCTTCTCTCTGCTCTCCCCTCTTTATCCTCACAGAGCAAATGGCATATTATTGTACTTTAAATTGAACAGAGGTAGACAACTCTGCTCAGAAATGCAGAGTCCCACCACACTCTGCATGTGTTTAGTATGGAACACAGGTCTTACTATTACCGACCGATCAGGACAGGCCAGGGGGACGCCAGATTACCTTATTTTCTGTCCCTTTGTGTCGCGGAGCACGAAAAGCACATAGACATACACACAAAAATCACCAGTAGACCTGATGGAATATTCATGAATCTCTGAGTAAGGAGAAGGAGGAAAAGATGATTTAATTTAGTATATTTCCGACCAGACAGCGGCACTCTGCACTGGCATTGTCGGGTCTCATCAAATTATCAATCTAAATGTAAATGGACATGGGCTGCTAATGGCTGCCGGATGGGGTTGAACAGGGAGAGGGGGAGAGAAGGAGGAGAGAGGAGAAGAGAGGGGAGAGCGTAGGGAGAGGTGACCAAGACAAGGGGCTTATCTTACCCACTCAGGAGGTAATGGGCCGGGCGTTGCTCTGGAGCAGACAGTTTGATGGAGTGCGGTCACTTTTCGGAGAGATTGGAGTATTTATCCCGACAGCGGGCTCCACTTGTGGATCTGTGTGAAGCCCTAAAATGTTATTACAAGATGGATGCTCCCGTATATTTAACGTGCTGGGGTGTAAAGCTTTGTGGCACTAATTTTGAAAGACAGATCCAATCCGGCTTGGGGTATCCAGAATTACCTCGGCTCGCTAGTTTTACCATCTACTGTTTATTTGTTTATTTTAAGCTTCTGTATATATATATTTTTATGTGCTTGTCTCCAAGTGACATGTCTGATCTGTGGAGAGGCGACACTCAGAGTAAGAATGCATGTTTTCTTCTCTTTCCAATAAGAACACTGCTAACACGGGTCTACAAATTTTTGGACTCGATCTGCTTCCGAGATAAAAGTGGCTAATTCTCATTTATATTGATAAGATGAACTGAAAATCATTGATAACTGTGCTGGTTAGCTAATGTATTCAAGGTATTTAAGGATATTGTTTTACATCAAAATCACATCTGTTTATACAATAGATTTAGGCATTTTTGATTAGAAATAATATTTATATTTTGTAAACCTTTAACTTGCACTTCTTTATCCGTCAAGAAATAAACAAGAAATATCTTAAGACATCAGGTGCACACAATTTTGAGGCATCTCTCTTATGTGAAATCAAAAAATATATGATTTTAAAATGAATGGATTGGAATGTGCAGACAGGCTCTCAGATAGAACTGGTTGCTTGTAGACACACTGTACCTTCTGATAAACTACTGTTTTTGCCTTATTTTGCATAAATTTCCCATTTTGACCCAATACTATATCTTAGAAACTATAGCCAATCAGCACTTCTGACTTACTTTTTCTTTATTAGTGACCTAAACCAAGAAAAATTTCACTACTTTTGTTCCGGAAGCATTTTGCTTGTAGACCAGTGTAACTGAATATATTGCAACACAGATTTAATGCCATACTGTGGAACATTCCAGACAACATTATCATGGTGACAAAGCTGGCCAAATCTCCTTGCCAAAACCTGATCTCGTCAGATCTCAGAAGCTCAGCAGGGACGGGTCTGGTTAGAACTTGGATTGGAGACCTCTGGGAGAATCAGGTCCCACAGTGGGGCGCAAGTGCCAAAAACTGTTGTTGTGTCCTTATGCAAGGCACCTCACTCACTGTGCTTGAGTGTTGCTGGTGGTCGGAGTGGGTGATGGCGCAGATTGGCAGCCTCACTTTGGTCAGTCTGCCCCAGGGCAATAGGATCTCACCACCATAGAGTGAGGAGTGAATGAATAACCAAATTGTAAAGTGAGTGTCTTGAAAAGTGCAAAATAATATGAATGTATTATTATTATTATTATTATTAGTAGTAGTAGTAGTAGTAGTAGTAGTAAAAGTTGGTGGATCTTCCTTCCCTAAAGTTTCATTGTGCAACTTTAATTGTCACAGTGCCTGACGACAATTCTCCTTGTAACTTGCCTCGTCCTCCTCACCTTGAGGCTAACCCAGTCCAGACTCCACCCTGTGCAGTGTCTGGGGGCTGTAGTGTCCTTCTGTGTTGTCTGGCTCTGTGTTTCTCTGCACAGATTGACCAATTAACTTATTTTTCCCTCCGAGACCACAAAGGACAAAGCTTTCTGTTAATAGTCTGTCACCTCCTAAAAAGCCTGCTAGCACTGCTCTGGCTGTGTTTTATGGAAAGTGCAGGAACTGGCCATTATGGACACAAATAAAAGTTACTGTGTTGGATTCAAGCTTGTTTTTTGATGCAGTGACCTTATGTTTAGTGTTTTTTTTTCATGACCGATAGATTATTCAAAATTGAGCTTTTTAGCCATGTTTGTAGCTTTTAGCCATGTTATAATGTTACCACAAGAAAAACGTACCTGGAGTTGTGTTTTGTTTCATTCACAGATGTTTGAGGAATCCTTTATTATTAGTCTGTCTACATCTCCAAAGCTCAAAACGCTCAGTTCCACCTTATCATGACACAATAGTGATCAAGTTAACAGTTACCTTTTACCTTTAGTTCAGTAGAGATGGACAATTTCCGGGCTGAAATCATCCAAATTATTCTAGTAAAGGTGTATGCAGTTTAAAAACACAATGGAGCACTTCCTGTATAACCAGATGACATTATAAGGTGTGATCTGTTTTATGTTTGAGAGAAGAACTCAGCCTAAATATGCAGGTTTGTGTGTTAAACATGTGTGAATGAAACAAACCACAACTCCAGGTGTGTTTTTGATGAGGAAACATAACATTGATCAGATTTAATAGTGTAATATGTGTTTTTTAACAGGAGAAAATAAACCAATGATTTGCAGGTTTCCATTATAGCCCCTCTCTACTGCTATATAATGTGCATAAGCTTCACATGGGAATAATATAGAAGCATGTTTTGTCATACCTACATCTCAAATTTCTAGTATGAATCCTTATCTCCACATATTCTTTGTAATCCTACCTTATTCCAGCATTGAACATACTGTATTTTATTGTTATTCCAGAGTCTGTAGGTCTGCGTGGTCGTCTCCTGAGAAAACTGGAGTCCCTGAAGGCGTCACAGAGCGGTTCAGAGGCTCCAGATGAGTTTCTCTGTCCCATCACCAGAGAACTGATGAGGGACCCAGTCATCGCTGCAGGTCTGTCACACCAGCCTAACCCTCTGTGCAAAGTATTTCTATCACTATTTCACCCTCGGACTTCTCAACAGATGGATATTCCTATGAGCGGGAGTCTATCGAGAGTTGGATCAGAGGGAAGACCAAGACCAGCCCCATGACCAACCTGCCCCTCCAAACCACCCTGCTCACCCCCAACAGATCGCTCAAGATGGCCATAGCCCGCTGGAAGTCTAGTCAGCAGCTGTAGCAACGTTAAAGGTGCTACATTACACAAAATGTACTCTCGTAAGCTTTAAGCCATGTTATAATGTTACCTCTTAAAACATACCTGGGCTTGTGTTTTGTTTCATTCAAACATGTTGGAGTAAACATTTATTATTAGTCTGTCTACATTTCCAAAGCTCAAAATGCTGTTCCACCTTGTGATGTCATTAAGTGATGCTTTTCAAGTTAATAGCTACTTCCAGAGATCAGAAAACAGACTAATATGGGCCCTATTCTAGGAGGATACATAATACAATTATATGAAATATTGTTAATAAAAAGTATATTTTCATTTCAGTTTTCATTTCATAAACAGTATCAAGTTCAGTGAGAACAGGCATTTAACAACTGCAATAATCACATGAGTTTTAATGAGATGTCCTAATGTAAAATGGATGTTAAGGTCATGCTGATGTTCAGTAATGAGAACAGGAGTCCAGTACTGTGTTTCAGTGGGTCTTTATTTCTCCCATGGAGGTGGCTATGGCATTCTTATTACAGTATGTGATCACGGCTAAGAAAGCTCACAATACTGAAACATGGCAACAATTGCAATGAATATACAGTATCATAAAATAGAGCTGATGGCACTGTGCCCAAACCTTTTCTTTTTACAGACTTTTTACCAATATAAACTGCAATTGTAGCATGCACATAAACATACTCATAAAATGTCTTAGTAGCTGTGCAAAAATAACTATATAAAATATATTGCTTTAACATTGAACCAAGCCAAAGGCGCTGTAAATAAATTAAACTAGACAGCAACAACAACAAGCAGGTATACATGAAGGATTTCCATGTTAATGCTGATTTATAGAATGTACAAACATATTTAACAAATGTACTTTTACATTAATATATTTTCAACAACATTGTGCATAAAACTCAAATACACCAGAACGTGTCAATACAGTTAACACAGAGCTTCACGGAAATAAGGAAAATACATATTTATAATATAAACAACATGAGGATCTACAATATCCTTATACACAGGAATGCCCACTCCACTCTCCCTCCTCTCAGCACCAGGAACAGAATCAACACAACACAGTCTGTTTAACACTGGACTGTTTAGCATGGGGCTGTTTAACATTGGACTGTCTAATGTGGGCCCTCTATGGGGCCCTGGGACACGAGCTCTGTGACAAGGGCCCTGGGGCAGCCCAAATGTGGGTAAAGTGCCTCTTTGCCTCTGTGGACCACACACTTCAGTGCAGTGCCTCAGAATCACTGGACATGTGTAACAGAACAGGGACCTGCCTTCACCATCAGCACAACGAACACTTGGAACTAAATGAAAATGCTGAAAATGTTGTATGTCTGACTGAAAAACACGTCTACACATTGGATTCGATGAAGGAACGCTTTGGTTTGATCGAGGCTACATGGAGACCAGGGTTCTCTCGGACCAGGCCCGGTTTGGCCTTGTCCATGTAGGCATGTGGCAGAGCCACAGGGGGCTTGGACTCTTTGTAACAGTTGGCGGAGGAGCAGAACTTATCTGTGAAGTCGTGAGTGCCGTTCTGGAGGCTGCTCATGGCCATGGCCACGTGGCCCTTGTGCTGGTCCTGGTAAGTGCTGACCGCTTTGGAGTAAGACTCACAGTCATTGGCTGCCATGCCGTGGCAGAGCATATCGGAGGAGCTGATTGGCTGGAGGGGGTTGATCCAGCTGTGGACCTGGTGGTTCTGGCTGTGTGGGCCAGGCACACTGTGCTGTTGGTGGAAGCGGGCTGTCTTATCAGTGACGCCCATGAAGGGGCGGGGCTTGTAGTCTGAGCTGGAGCCCTGGTTCTGCTTGTTCTTGTCAGGGACCTTGGTGCGGACATCAGGCCCCAGTTTGCCGCTGTCGGACAGGCTGCTGCTGGAGGCCAGGCTGCTGGTGGAGCTGGACACTCTCATGCTGCCCGCTCCTGTACTGTCCCGCACAGGCTCGCTGTGGTTGCCCTGTGTGACAGGACCGGAGCAGGCCAGTGCGTCCAGAGAAGAGGAGGATGGGGCACACAGTCTGTCCTGTACCAGGGGCTTCGAGCTGATGCAGTACGAGGAGTCCTTCAGAAGAGCCTCGTCACAGCTGTAGCCCAGAGCGGCCGCTGCCATCACCATGCGGTTCTCATACACGGGCTCATCAGGAGGGGGCCCCAGGGGGCTGATGTCGATGCCTGGGCCTGGCTTCAGGGCACTGGACAAGTGTCTGCTGGGCAGAGGGCTGGAGGGGGCGTACTGCCCCTTCTGCTTGGAGCTCATGTGCTGGTTGGTCTTGACTATCTGAGCCTGCTTGGTGGGCTGTAGGACCAGAGCCTGCTGCTGGGCCACAGCCTCTCTGTGCTCCCGGGGGGCCCTGGGAGGGGGCCTGTGTCCGGGGGGTGAGCAGGGCTCTGGGGGGAGGGCTCTGCTCTGACTGGAGCAGGGCTGCTCAGAGGAGAAGGATCGGCTGAAGGAATAACTGTTATGGGACCAGCTGCAGGCCTCAGACGCTCTGCTGTGCTCCTCTTCATCCTCCTCCTCGTCCTCCTCCAGGATGTCCCTGTGCTCCAGAGTGTCCCTGTGCTCCAGGCGGGGGTATCCGTGCTCAGGGGGCTCATCCTGCTCTTTGTCAGACTCGTGTCCTGGGGTGTGGTAGGGGGCAGCGGTGGCTCCTTTAGCCTGTGTGCGCTGCATCTGTTTACACTCCTCCTCCACGCGGGCCAGCAGCCTCCTGATTTCTCTGTTGTTGGGGCAGAGTTTGGCGGCTTCATGCAGGTCGGCCAGTGCTGCAGTGAACTGTCTGTTTGATGAGAGGAGACACATGTTACATCTGTCACAGACACACTCCACACACTAACACTGAGTGAGTGCTTTACCTGCTGCTGCGCTTGGCCCTCGCTCGGGCATAATACGCCTCATAGGATTTGGGCTTCAGCTCTAATGCCTTTGTGGCAAATTCTTCAGCCATTCCAAAGTCCTGCAAGAGAAACATCATTACAGCCTGTAAATCACAGTTCTCAGTAAACAATAAGGAACAACAGTGTAAATTTACATCTGCTAAACTCTGTGGGCCGCATGAATCACATATAGACTGATTTAAATCCAGATTATGTCTGAGCCTATACAATCACTTCCCCTGTTATTCTCAGATTCCTGCTTAAATCCATCAGTGGAACAGGCTGCAGTGACTGGCACATACAGGGACATAAAGTGTGTGACAGGATTACATGCTTGTGCCCAGTCTCCATGCCTCGGCGCAACCATCTGAACACTAACACATGCTCTACCCATGCACAGGCTGTCCACTCACTGCTGCTTCACGTCCACATCTCACAAACACACTTTTTGTCCAATACTTCCAAACCAAATCACCAGCCTATTAAAGACATATTCTGATTTTCTTCTTTTTTAAATATATGGCGCAGATTGTTTTGCAGCACTGTCTCACTATATGTTGAATACTTGGATCAGAAGTTGGACCCCTTCTGTGGAAGTAAATAATTTTTAAGCATGGCTACAATAAACATGACACGCAGATGCTTTTAAACTTAATTATTATTGCTTATATTATGGGTTGTTCAAATGAAGACAACCTCAAACCTCTAATTTATCCTAATTTGTCCCATTTAAAGGGACATTGTCATTGTTCCACAGTATGGCATCAAACTTATCTCTGTCTATCTCTATATGTATGCAATTACAGTGTTTTTATTGGTAGAAAAAATATGCATTTATTTTTTGAGATGTCTTGCCACTCCACAGATCTGACCTGTATAATGCCATACTATGGACCCTTAAACATAAAAGTTCCACAGTACCCTTAATATACTGCTTTACAGGCAATGTTAGAGTCTTACATTAGTCTTCCGGCGACATCGGGACAGATTGAGGTAGAGAGACACCCTGAGGTCCTTGAAGGCCTTGAGCTCGTCTCCGTACCCTTCGCGCGGGAACTTGCGTAGGGCGTACTGGTACCTCTGAGCCGCCTCTTTCATCTTTCCTTTCTGTAGGACACACAGGGGAAGGAGAGAGGAGAGGAAGAGTGAGGCAGAGGAGCAGGACAGTGTCTGGAGCAGGGCTTTCACTCATCCATCACACAGCTGTGCACTAATAACACAGAGCCCGGCGAACAGCTCCGCTGTCCCAACGCGAGGCTGCATCAGCGAATGTCACACACTTGTCACAACCCCTCAAGTGACTCTTTCGAAATAAAATACCTGTGTGAGTTTCATAATACAGATATTTAAAAAAATATATATTAATATTAGGGCTGTCAGTTTAACGCGTTAATTAGATTAATTAATTACACTGCAAAAAACGCGTTAATAAAATTAACGCAATTAATTATGAGTGACAATTCAATGTGCGCGCATTTTAAATTTGGCGTGCGGCGAGCAAATCACTGCCAGGGTATTTGAACGGCAAGTTTATTTACAAAAAGAACGAAGACGGGACGATCACCAAGAAAGCCGTGATTTGGAGCTTTTGTCAAAAAGAATTTTCCGATCACCGAAGCTGCTCCAGCCTGACGGATAATTTGAACGATAAACAAGTTCCATTGTTACCGGTGATAGAGCGAGCGTGAGCGCACTTCAACAAACCACCAAACCACCAAATCACGTTCACAGAATTTGGGAAACGAATGAGCAAAGCAACCACAGAAAAACTGACAAACTCAATTGCAAAGTGGGTTGCATCTCTCTCTCAATCTCTCTCTCACTCTCAATCTCTCTCAATCTCTAAATCTCTCACTCTCTCAATCTCTCTCTCACTCTCAATCTCTAAATCTCTCTCTCAATCTCCCTCTCAATCTCTCACTCTCAATCTCTCTCTCTCTCTCTCACTCTCAATCTCTAAATCTCTCTCTCAATCTCCCTCTCAATCTCTCTCTCTCAATCTCTCTCTCAATCTCTCTCTCACTCTATCAACCTCTCTCTCACTCTCTCAATCTCTCTCTCACAAGATTAAAATGCAATTAATTTGATTAATTAATTACAAATTCTGTAATTAATTAGATTATTTTTTAATCGCCTGACAGCACTAGTTAATATTATAGAGTACTTTTCAAGGTGTGGCTGCCTGTGAGTCCCAAGAGCCTCTCGGACCGCTGCCAATCACAAACTCTGCATATGATTACACAGGAAAGGTCAGGCTCATTGACACAATAATAATCCGGTCACGTTTTATTATGTACGCCCATACCACCTCGTAAAAGCCTGATTCAGTCTGAGATCTAAGCAGGGTTGGAGCTGGTTAATACTGGGATGGGCCGACTGTGGTGTATGAATGAACATATTTGTTACAGTTAATGCAGGACAATGGATGGAAATTAGTCTCACAATCTGGTGTGTTTACTAAATATGTGTCTTTTTACCCTCAAGAAACATGTTTATTTTTATTTATTGGAGTCTGAGCGTTTCTATACCATAAAATACATTGTACCACTTGTAGTGTTAGGTCATTATACATTTAGTGTTACTTATTTGAGCACGGTTTGTTTCTTAAAAGGGACAAAAGTAAATGAAAAGATTTTAAAAAGGCTATATGCTGTATTTATAGAGCCCTTCACAACACTCAAGGTGACCAAAGTGCTTCAAGCCGGATAGAATAGATAAGTTTTGAGTCTGGACTTAAACAGGCCATAAATGTATCATGTTTTGCCACTGTAATGACACGCTACACCACACGAACCACCCGCTCATTCTATCCTCCAAAAGAAACTTCTGTGAATGGTCTGAAAATAAGTTAAATTCTTTTAACCCTAGAGCACTATCGCCAGGTCATTTTCACCCGAGCAAAAGTATTTACATGATTTTCAATATGTTGCATTTTTCTGAGTGTCATGGGTCCCTGGGGAGCTTCACCATTGTTTTTGAATCTTTGAAGGTGTAGGTGTTTCCCTACCCCAAAGCCCACTTTTTCCTACAGGGTTTCGGGTGATTTTCACCTGGCAATAGTGAAAGAGGAATGAAGAATGTAATGAATTTAATGTAAGAGGATGTAAGGAATAGGTAAGTAAGAGTGGTCCTGGAATGGGTATCTGTCCTTATTTAGTGCAGTGGTTATGAATAAATATCACAAAGTGATTTCAAAGGGAATTCTTAAGGTGAAAAGAATATTTTAGTCAACTGGTCATTTTTACCCACTGAAAAAATACTATTTTTTGTTCCTCTCTCCTGCAACTGTTTGTGTTTCGAGGAGTCTGCTTCACATGTCCCAGGAATGGGTTGACCAAACACCAAGTTTACAGTATCATTATTATTATTATTTTATTTTTATTTTTTTAAAGGAATTTTCTGTTCTCAAATCCCTAATTTTTCAGTAATTTTGGAGCATGTTTTTAAGGTCTTCCTATGTTTTGTTTTTTTTCATTTTCTTACACATACCACAGTTGAAAATAAAAGAAAATCACTCTAATTTATCATGTGTTGTAAATGGTCACATCTTTATATAGCGTTTTTCCACCTTCAAGGCACCCAAAGCGTTTTACAACAAGGAACCAATCACCCATTCACACACGCATTCACACACCAGTGTACGCAGACACTGGGGGCGAGGAGGGTTAAGTGTCTTGCCCAAGGACACAACGGCAGCATTCATCTGTGGGAGCTGGAATCGTACCAACCAACCTGTGGGTAAGTGGATCTGACCGCTCAACCACTGATGTTTCTTATGTCAAGAGCGGGATTTGAACCGCCAACCTTTGGATCAGTGGACAAATGCTGTACCAACTGAGCTACTGCCGCCCATATTGTCATATTTTTATCTATTTTTATGACAAATACTTTTTGTTGGGTATATTATATCGGGTAAAAATTACTCGTCAAAAGTGATGGTGTTACTTTTTATAGCAAAAGTGTTCTAGGGTTAAAGTCCATGTTCCATTCATTTCCCCACACAGTGTGCGAGCTGTACCTTGTAAAGCATGTTTCCTTCTTCCATCAGTTTCTGCAGGAGAATTATCAGGATATCAGGTTTGGACGTGGCCATGGCCCAAGCAGCATTACCTACACAAAGAAACACAACAACAACACACATTTTAGATTACTATACAACTGAATCAAACTGCTCTGTATTCCCATGATGCTGGTACAAGTCAAGTTACCTAAAGATTGTACCTGATCGATCATAAGGTGAGGTTCTGTAGCCTTTTTTAGCGAAAGCATTTAGGGAAAAATCGGAAAAGATGTGGTTACAAAATGTCATGCAGCGAAGCAAGTCCAATATAGTGAGAGAAAAACGCACCGTGCAGTGTCGTGAAGTGAAAGCATATAATTATATCCAATTTCCAGTCTGCTCCAAATGGGCTTTTTATTTTCAGCAACAAATTTACGAGACTGCCAACAGTTAAAAAGCAATTTCAAGGTTTTGCTCATTACCAGTTGTGAATTTTCGTAGACAGGATAGTGCGGTGGCGATAAGCATAGAAGGCAGAGTGTCTCGGAGGTGATAAGTTGCTGGCTTAAATTACACATGCACATGCAACAGCTAGCCGACATGCAGCGACGGAAACAGGCTTTTTCCATGACATTCCACACAGTTAGTGTATTCTTAGCAGCAGGAGACAGACAGCGTTCAAGCAAAACAAAGCTGGGTTTAAATAGAAGTTCACAAGCCTTTTTAAGAGAGGCCTGGTTTTAAATGTTTGAACCATGTGCACAAAGCATGTATGCCTGACTAGAAATGCACTCATACTGATTTCGATACTATAGCGTTTATAAATAGCATTTATTTTCTTAAAACAAAAATAAATGGAGACAAAACTGATCCAGATGTGTTATATAGTTGTTACATCTCTTAACCCTAGAGCACTATCGCCGGGTCATTTTCACCTGAGCAAAAGTATTTACATGATTTTCAATATGTTGCATTTTTCTGAGTGTCATGGGTCCCTGGGGAGCTTCACCATTGTTTTTGAATCTTTGAAGGTGTAGGTGTTTCCCTACCCCAAAGCCCACTTTTTCCTACAGGCTTTCGGGTGATTTTCACCCGGTAATAGTGAAAGAGGAATGTAAGAATGTAATGAATTTAATGTAAAAGCTTACATCCTTTTAGGATGGGTAAGAGTGAATAGGTACGCAAGAGTGGTCCTGGAATGTGTATCTATCCTTATTTAGTGCAGTGGTTATGAATAAATATCACAAAGTGATTTCAAAGGGAATTCTTAAGGTGAAAACAATATTTTAGTCAACTGTCATTTTTACCCACTGAAAAAATACTATTTTTTGTTCTTCTCTCCTGCAACTGTTCGTGTGTCAAGGAGTCTGTGCTTCACCAGGGAAATCTCACATGTCCCAGGAATGGGTGGACCAAACACCAAGTTTACAGTATCATTATTATTATTTATTTATTTAAATTTTTTTGTTCTTAAGTTCCTAATTTTTCAGTAAGTTTGGAGCATGTTTTTAGGGTCTTCCTATGTTTTTGTTTTCCATTTTGCTACACATACCACAGTTGAAAATAAAAGAAAATCACTCAAATTTATCATGTGTTGTCATATTTTGATCTATTTTTCATGACAAATACTTTTTGTTGGGTATATTATATCGGGCAAAAATTACCCGGCAAAAGTGATGGTGTTACTTTTTATAGCGAAAGTGTTCTAGGGTTAGGTAACTACAAAAGAGGTTTGTGTAAATAGAAATTCTAACATTCTGAGACTTTCGGGGGTCAACTACGATCAGTAAATAGTCTTATTACATTTTATATTTCCAACCACAATCCTGTCTGAACCGATATTTGAAAGCAACATTTTTAGCAGTATCAAATCAGTGCGTCGCTATGCTTAACTTCTAGGGGTGAAACAGAAGCCGATGGAAGCATGTTGCAAAAATTTAGGGAGGTGCAGAGTTTTGAAATATTGTTCCTAAAGTCATAGATACTGAGATGTTAAACAGTTCCAGTTAGAAGTAGCTATAGCTGAAACATAACAACCCTACAGATAAAATGGAGGCAAGAGACCATTAGCTGTAAAATCATGAACACAATACATCACAAAGAGTCCTTTTGATATAGCTGATATTAATTGTAGGATCTGACAACCCAAACTATGAAACCCATTCTGTTTTCTGATTAGATTGCATATATCTTTTCGAATAATTGTAAAACTAATATTTAATTTCAGAATGATGACCATCTGGGGTTCTGATTAGCAGTTTTAAAATAAATATTTACAGCTATTAACAGTTGGTTTTATTAACTTTACTCAAACTGTCTGTGAAATCCGTCATCCAGGTAGGTTCCATCACAAAAGAAAAAAAAAAGAAGCTAAAAATGATATGTAAAACTTCACAATAATATTAGACTTTGACATTGTTACATTTCTATGAACATACTGAAAATGGTCCCTACCCAATTTGGCCCCTTTCTTCAGGAGCGTTACCACCACAGACGTATTCCTACACCCGATGGCCCGGTCCAGTGGTCTCATCCCGCTGTAGTCCACATGCTCGATCACTGCTCCTCTCTCCACTAAATACTGGACCTGTTACAAGAGTGAGACACTGATAATTCACAACATCACAGTCCGTATAATGAGACAGGGGTGCTTTCACTTAACTGTGCGTAGTGTTTTGTGTTAGGGTGTTATGTAATGCCACGCAGTGTTGTCATGACACTAAAATTTCAAGAAATACGCTAAACACTCAAAAATATATACAACAGAATGTCATTTTCAACATAAAGGTGTACTATGTAAGTTTTGGGGGTTTGTCTGGGGGTCCGTCACCTGCGTTTTCTATGGAGATGTCATTGCTCTGCCTGGAATGTTCCACAGTATTAAAAATTAAACAATGTTAAATTGCTCTACCTTACATTTATTGGTTTTAAAGCTCAAAAATACCTAGAAAAACAGGCATTCTGACTGAGCAGGTTTGCCTCTCCACAGATCTGACCTGTAACTTGGTCTGGTTTGATCTCTATGTAGATAGAAAGGTTTAATACCAAACTGAAACATTCCAGACACCGCAATAACAGGAAAGTTTCATTTGTGTCCTGTGAATGTGACTTTTTAAATAGAGATTCTTGCTCAAATTACACTGGTCTACAAATTTTTGGACTCGATCTGCTTCCGAGAAGTGGCAAAATCTCATTTATATTGATAAGATAAACTGAAAATCAATTGATAACTGCTGGTTAGCTAATGTATTCAAGATATTTAATGATATTGTTATACAGTAATCCCTCGTTTATCGCGGGGGTTAGGTTCCAGAAATAACCCGCAATACGTGAAATCCGCGAAGTAGGACAACTTTATATTTTACAATTATTATACATGTTTTAAGGCTGTACACGCCTCACCACACACATTATACACTTTTCTCAGACTTCTCACATTTCTCTCTAGTTTAAACACTCAAACCTTCGTAGATTTACAACAAAATATATTAATAATGAAGCGTGGGGGGGGGGACACATGCGCGCGGACACATGCGCGTGCACATGGATATGCGTTGTTTTGGAACAACATATCCATGGCATGTGCGAAAGCCGAGTGGAAAGCGACCTGGATATCATTTTGGGCAAGACTCAAGCCACCGCTAACAGTGCCGAACTGGCTGACATGGTTCACTGCTCCGAAGACGCCTCTGAGCACCAGCCCTCATCACCCGAACAGGTACGAACACTTCAGCGAGGGGCTAGGTCTAAAACCCCAATCAGCTCTACCATGAAGATTTTCCCCCACTAACCCGCGCTCACAAGGGTTGGTTGAATTTCACCCCGGCTCCAAAATCAGACCGCCCCGGAGTTCGGGGCTTGGCTATCAATGCGTCGCCAATACTCCACTGCTCTCTAGGACGGGGTTGGGTTCGTCCGCTAGGCGTGAGGGATGAAGACCCACTGTCCCCTCTCTGCGCGCGAGTGTCCTCCCCCCCGCTGCGGCTCCCTTGAATGCGGCTCTCCCCGCTGGCCCGTCCGTGTTGATTCTTGGCTCTTCCATGGTCCGGCTCGTGCAAGTAAACAAAGGCCACACCTCCTGTCACCCAGGCGCTCTCGTGAAGGACATCAGAGACTCTGTCCCTACCACCCTGCGTGACCATCCCTGGTCTAGACCTGGTTTAGTCCAGGTTTAGACCTGGTTTAGTCCACGTTTAGTCCACGTTTAGTCCTGGTCTAGTCTCTTAGCCAATCAGGACGCAGGACACAATGTTACACTGTAAAAAAAATGTTACACTATAAAAAAAATTGAAAAAAAAATATTTAAAAAAAAAAAAATCTGCGAAACAGCGAGGCCGCGAACAGTGAACCGCGATAGAGCGAGGGTTCACTGTACATCAAAATCACATCTGTTTATACAATAGATTTAGACATTTTTGATTAAAAATAATATTTATATTTTGAAAATATTTAACTTGGACTCAGAAGCAGTGGCTAAAACCTCATTTATATTAATAAGATGAACTGAAAATCAATTGATAACTGTGCTGGTTAGCTAATGTATTCAAGATATTTAATGATATTGTTTTATATCAAAATCACATCTGTTTATAGAATAGATTTAGGCATTTTTGCTTGAAAATAATATTTATATTTTGAAAATATTTAACTTGCACTTCTTTCTCTGTTAAGAAATAAAAAAAATATCTTAAGACATCAGGTGCACACCATTTCAAGGCATCTCTCTTATGCGAAATCAAAAAATATTTGATGTTAAAACTCTAGACATTAAAATGAATGTACTGGAATGTGCAGACAGGCTTTCAGATAGAACTGGTTGCTTGTAGACACACTGGACCTTCTGATAAACTACCGTTTTTGCCTTATTTTGCATACATTTTCTAGTTTGACCCAATACTATATCTTAACTATAGCCAACTATAGCCAATCAGCACTTCTGACTTAGTTTTTCTTTATTAGTGACCTAAACCAAGAAGAATTTCACTACTTTTGTCCCGGAAGCATTTTGCTTGTAGACCAGTGTTACACTAGTTTCAGTTCTAGTTTTAGTATCAATTAGGATTTGATTTTTGATATTCTGACAACTATAACATCACGCACAATCTCGGCGTCTCCGTAGAAGGCCGCCAGGTCCAGAGGGGTGCGTCCGTTCTTGTCGGTGTGATCGATAGCTGAACCCTTTTCTACCAAAAACTGCACCACGTTCTTGTGTCCTTTTAAACAGGCCCAGCTCAGGGGGGTCAGGCCCTCTTTGTCCATGGAGGTCAGGGAGGCACCTAGAGAAGAAAGAATACAGCTATGAGATGAACTGTTGATAGTAGCCACTTAAAGGTGCACTGTGTAGCTTTTCTGGTGGTGCTTGTTTCTACGGAGATGCCCTTGCTTTGCCTAGAGTGCTCCACAGTATGACATTAAACTTGTGTATTTGATATTTATTCAGTTACAGATGTTTACATTGCTTACAAAACTGTTGAAAAACATGGATTCTTACAGTGAGAAGGCTCCCCTCCCCACAGATCTGACCTGCACCATCTACCCGTCCTATGGCAGATACTATAATGCCATACTGTGGAACATTTCGGCCAAAACGATAACATCTCCATGGAGACAAGCAGATTCCACAAGAAAAATTATATAATGCACCTTTAATTATAACTACAACTTAAACTTAATCGGTCTTAAAGGTGCATTGTGTAACTTTTCTGCTTGTTTCTATGGAGATGTATCATACTGTGGAACATTCCACAGTATGATATTAAACAGTTCTATTTTACATTTATTCACTTACAGGTGGTTTTACAGCTCAAAAATACTTAGAAAAACAACATTCTGACTGTGAGTGAGGTTGCCTCTCCACAGATCTGACCTGTAACTTGGTCTGGTTTGGTCTCCATGAAGATAGAAAAGTTTAATGCCACACTGTGAAATATTCCAGACAAAGCAACAACATCTCCATGGAGAAAAGCCATGTAACTTCAAACCAGAGTGAGGAACATGTTTTAGTTTGAAGTTTTGGAAGTTTTAGCCCTGCCCACTTTGTCGTTTCTGTCACTGTGATGTTGCACCGTGGCGCACAAACATCTGTCTGGGATGTCATGCAGTGGTTTCTTCATAGTTCTCCAACTTCTGCTGCTTTTGCCTTTATGTCGTTCTCGAAAATGCACGAGTCTGGGATAGAGTCAGACAGCTGGATTCTTAGTAACAATGTCCCTGATTGAACGAAAGAGGTGACCCTGAGGAGCCTCTGTGTTAGTTATGACCTGAGAACATGTTATGTAAAATGAATAGATTTATCACAGTCTCGCGGTTTTTATTATTTAGCAGCTTTTGCCATAAAACGCATGATACAAAGCGCAAGAATAAAATAAAATCACGTACAGGCCCTTTATGATTCAGGATGAGTCACTACTCAGTTAAGAGGTTAGGGAATTATTGAGTAGTACTAAGCCCTAATCATTCTTAATAAACTATTTGTTCATTATGAATTCAGTATTTTTCATGCTTTATTGTGGGTATTAAAAGTGTATTTATAATGAAGTGTTACTGCAGAACAACTTCATTTCCTTTCCTTTGAGGTGACCTGCAGCCTAAAAACACCCATAAAACTTTATTTGAACAATTTAGTGCAAATACTGCTGAAAACACGATTAGATAGATAGATAGATAGATAGATAGATGGATAGATAGATAGATAAATAGACAGATAGATAGACCAATAGACAGATAGATGAATAGATGGATAGACAACTAGATAGATAGATAGATAGATAGATAGATAGATAGATAGATTGATAGATATAGATAGACAGATAGATGAATAGACAGATAGATAAATAGACAGACAGACAGATAGATAGATAGATAGATAGATAGATAGATAGACAGATAGACAGATAGACAGATAGACAGATAGATAGATAGACAGATAGACAGATCAATAGAGAGATAGATGAATAGATAGACAAATAGATAGATATAGATAGATAGATAGATAGATAGATACAGATAGACAGATAGATATATAGATAGATAGATAGATAGATAGATATAGATAGATGAATAGATAGATAGATAAATAGATATAGATGATAGACAGATAGATAAATAGATAGATAGATCAATAGATAGATAGACAGATAGATAAATAGATAGATAAATAGATATAGATGATAGACAGATAGATAAATAGATAGATAGATAGATAGATGGATAGATAGATAGACAGATAAATAGATAGACAGATAGACAGATAGATAGATCAATAGATAGATAGACAGATAGATAGACAGATAGATAAATAGTTAGATAGATAAACAGATATAGATAGATAGATAAATAGACAGACAGACAGACAGACAGATAGATAGATAGATAGATAGACAGATAGACAGATCAATAGAGAGATAGATGAATAGATAGACAAATAGATAGATATAGATAGATAGATAGATAGATAGATATAGATAGATGAATAGATAGACAGATAGATGAATAGATAGATAGATCAATATATAGATAGACAGATAGATAAATAGATAGATAGATAAATAGATATAGATGATAGACAGATAGATAAATAGATAGATAGATAGATAGATAGATAGATAGATGGATAGATAGATAGACAGATAAATAGATAGATAGATAAACAGATATAGATAGATGAATAGATAGACAGATAGATGAATAGATAGATCAATAGATAGATAGACAGATAGATAAATAGATAGATAAATAGATATAGATGATAGACAGATAGATAAATAGATAGATAGATAGATAGATGGATAGATAGATAGACAGATAAATAGATAGATAGATAAACAGATATAGATAGATGAATAGATAGACAGATAGATGAATAGATAGATAGATCAATAGATAGATAGACAGATAGATAAATAGATAGATAAATAGATATAGATGATAGACAGATAGATAAATAGATAGATAGATAGATGGATAGATAGATAGACAGATAAATAGATAGATAGATAAACAGATATAGATAGATGAATAGATAGACAGATAGATGAATAGATAGATAGATCAATAGATAGATAGACAGATAGATAAATAGATAGATAAATAGATATAGATGATAGACAGATAGATAAATAGATAGATAGATAGATGGATAGATAGATAGACAGATAAATAGATAGATAGATAAACAGATATAGATAGATGAATAGATAGACAGATAGATAGATCAATAGATAGATAGACAGATAGATAGACAGATAGATAGATAGACAGATAGATAGACAGATAGATAGACAGATAGATAGACAGATAGATAGATAAACAGATATAGATAGATAGATAGATAGATAGATAGATAGATAGATGTGGGTGTTTTTGGTACATTTACATTACATAACTTGGGGGGAAATAATCAAAATTGAAATATCATAAAATGTATTGGTTGCTTTGGTTTCAAAACAAACAGTACCGACACTGGCCATGAAAAAAAACATATCAGTCGATCTCTAGTTACTAGCTGTAGAAAAGGCAGTATTGGTAGTAGCAGTAGCAGTAGCAGTAATAGTAGTAGTACCTTTTGACAGCAGGAACTCGACAGTGTTGAGATGTCCCTCACAGGCGGCCACCATCAGAAGAGTCCTGCCCTGTTTGTCACTGATGTTGATGTCTGCTCCGCGCTCTAGCAGCAGCTCTGCAATCTGTAAGAATCAGAACAAACTCATTTTAAATGTCCCATATTAGGCAAAACTGACTCTCTTCATGTTGTTACCTCCAGGGCCGGATTATGGGGAGACTGGGCCCCGGGTCCAGGAGTTTGCAAAGGGCCCCCCCCAACACTCCAAACCCCCCCACCCCCGCGCCAACCTACCGTACCTAAGGATTCTACAAAAGTTTCTTTCTGCTCTTCCTTCTTGCAAAGTCATCCACAGGGGCCCTCTGACTGCCGTCCCCCATAGGCCAGGGGCCCTCTGATTGCCGTCCTTGCCCCCCCCCCCCCCCCCAATTTATATCACCCTTCTCTCTCGGTTCTCTTCAGATATGCCCTATAACAGTGTGAGTAGTCATAAGATCCTAGAGGCCCTCTGACATCGCAATTGGCATCAGCATCTGCACCACCACTATGCAGGCCTTGCATGGGCTAATAGTGTGAACAAAAACTGCACCAAAACACCTGATCAAAAAGTACTCTCACTAAGTGGCACGCATAATGTTAAGTTAATTTATGCACAATTAAGTGGTTTTCACATTAAAGTAAATTAGAGTTAATCTGGGTGATGAAAGCTGAGAGGACGTTCAACCTAAAAATCTGTTATTTCACAGAGGATAATAAGCAATAGAAATGCAAATGCTGTTTTTATGTTTACAGTGTACTTTTTATAATAGAATAAAATGCAATTCTGATTTTGAACTGGTATTAGGGAAAGGTTTTATGGTGTGATTATTCAGCTCGCAATATAATCATAGCAAAAATAAATAAATAAATAAGTAAAATAATCATTTTTAGAAGGAAAATAAAGTTGTTTCATTCTAATGCATACCTAAAACTAAATGTAAAGGTCCTATATTACGCAAAATGGACTCTTGTGAGCTTTTAGCCATGTTAGGATGCTGTTACCTCCAGAAAAACATACCAGGAGTTGTGTTCTATTTAATTGGCATATGCTTGGGTAATCCTTTATTATTAGGCTCTGTCCCATTACTCTGTCTTACCCCTTCCCCTACCCCTTTATCTACGTCTTTGTTTTACCCCTTGTTACCGAGCTGAGAGGGCTCGGGGTACGAATGTTCCCCTAAGAAATGGGACATCACTCGATTACCGTTTGCGTCATCATCCCTTGCCTCTACCTGGCTGCTACGTCTACAGAGGTGACAACAGTTGTACTTGTACCACTCTCTGGCCGTTCAGACTGTATTCGCATGTCAAAAGATCGGATATGTATCGGTTTTAGGACCACATATCCAAGTGGTCTGGGTCGCATTTGAAAAAAATCGGATCTGTGTCGTACAGACTGTTATTAAAAGATCAGATACAGGTCGCATAGGGGCAAAAAAAATCAGATTTGAGTCACTTCAGCCTGCAGTGTGAACGTAGCCTTAGATACAGCAGTATTGTGCCTCACCTGCCAGTGTCCCTGTCTGACGGAGCAGAAGAGCGGAGACACGCCCCTGCGGTTCACCTGCTGCACCACGGCCCCCTGCTCCAACAGGAACGTGCACACCTCCATCTTCCCTCGACCCGCGGCTGCTGTCAGGGCTAAAGAGACGACAAACAAAAGGGATGGGATGAGACACAGTTTTCACAAGACGAGACAAGATACACGAGACTGGGCCCACGAGAATGAGAGGAGATTTTGACATAATTCCTAATATATAAATTGTGTAGTCTAGTTTCCAATTTAGTTTACTTTGTTTCATATTTTAGTTGCCATTCTAGTGAGTTGCATCTCTTATACACTAGTTCCATTCCATCATACAGTATATCCTGTTCAGTCCAGGCCAGCTGAAAACATTGCAACACTGTAACTGTAAACATCCCGAATAAATACACTATTTTTGCATGTCTATTTTTATTTTCAAGCATTTACACTACCTTTTACACCTTAGTATTGCATGATTAAATCTTAAATTATATGGGAAACAAGTCAATTCAATCCCTTCTGAGCGGTGAGCATACAAAATACATGGGGTCACAGAAAATGTATGCTGCACCGAGGAATGAAGAAGTGTAAATTAGGCTAAAAACAATTGTCGCTCAGATGAAAATTACAGAAATTTGAGAGCTGAAATGGTCTTGTATTTGGAGATGTAGACAGAATAATAATAATAATAATAATGCAGGATTCCTCAGACAGACAGTACGTTTTGGTGAGGTAACAACTTAGTAACATGACTAAAAGCTCAGAAGAATCAGTTTTGTGTAATGTAGAGCCTTCAAACATTCCTATAGCCCTACACACTGAGATGTTACTGCATAGCCAAACATTAAACAGCAAACTTTGTTAAATCCCTATTTTTTCATTTATTTCCTCTTGTTTGGATGTTTCGCGCACAGATTAGCAGCTCTTAATCCTTCTTAATTCACTTAAAACCCTGGAATCTTGATAGCTGAATGCGCCCCAATAAACACACACACACACAGATCTGTTAGAGGAACCAGGAGAGGACTGGAGCCTCCTTATCTGAGTGACATCATCCATCTGGAGGAGGAAAAATGGGAGCCAAACTGCCGCACCTTCCATCTGCTCCGAGTGTAGTCCTCCACAATGAGATCCGCCATCCAAGCACATGTCTCTGTTACATTATTAGGTGGGTTTTGGCTTTATATGCAACATTTTGAGGACTTTTTTCCCACTCAAAAAATCAGATATTTTGATTGCTATGGTAACAGTGATAATTTCATGTAATTCTAAAATCCATGGATTTGTTTTTTCGGTTTTAAGGGCCCATGTTATGCTGTTTTCTGATTTATGTTTTAATGTTTCGTCCTCAAAAACATACCTGGAGCTGTGTTTTGTCTCATTCACACATGTTTAACACACAGATCCTGCATATTTACACTGAGCTTTACTCTCAAACTGAAAACACTCTGTTCCACCTTGTGCTCCACTAGGTTTTTAAACTCCACACACCTTCACTAGAATCATTTGGATCATTTCAGCCTTGGAATTACCAAAACTCTACTGAACTAAAGGTAAAATGTAGCTGTTACCTTGAAAACTGCCACTAAATGACATCACAAGGTGGAACAAAGCAGTTTGAGCTTTGGAGATGTGGACAGACTAATAACACTGATCTACAAATTTTTGGATTCGATCTGCTTCTGAGATAAAAGTGGCTAAATCTCATTTATATTGATAAGATGAACTGAAAATCAATTGATAACTGTGCTGATTAGCTAATGTATTCAAGATCATTAATATTGTTTTAAATCAAAATCTGTTTATACAACAGATTTAGGCATTTTTGCTTAAAAATAATTTATATTTTGGAAATATTTAACTTGCACTTGCACTCCATCAAGAAATAAACAAGAAATATCTTAAGACATCAGGTGCACACCGTTTCGAGGCATCTCTCTTATGTGAAATAAAAAAATATTTGATGTTAAAACTCTAGACATATTAAAATGAATGTATTGGAATGTGCAGACAGGCTTTCAGATAGAACTGGTTGCTTGTAGACACACTGTACCTTCTGATAAACTACCGTTTTTTTGCATAAATTTCCTATTTTGACCCAATACTATATCTTGGAAACTATAGCCAATCAGCACTTCTGACTTACTTTTTCTTTATTAGTGACCTAAACCAAGAAAAAATTCACTACTTTTGTTGAGGAAACATTTTGCTTGTAGACCAGTGTTATGAAGGATTACTCAAACAAAACACCAAAGCCATGTTATAATGTTGTTACCTCATCAAAAACATACCCGGATTGTGTTTGTTTCAGTCAAACGTTTGAGTATTTCTGCATTATTAGTGTGTCTGTCTCCAAAGCTCAAAATGATCTGTTCCACCTTGTGATGTCATGTAGTGATAGTTTTAAAGGTCCCATGGCATGAAATTTTCACTTTCTGAGGTTTTTGAACGTTAATGTGAGCTCCCCTACCCTGTTTAGCCCCCCCCATGGTTAAAAGTTGCGAAATGTCTAAACTGAGCATTTGCGATCCTTTTCTGCGTTAGAAAAAATCGGAGCTCAAACGGGCGATTTTGAACCAGGCACCTTGTTGACGTCAGATCGAAAAAAGAAATGCAAATGCAGTTCCACCCCCGTCTGTCTGTACTCAGCGTCTCTGTAAATTACGCCCAGAGAGTTTGGACCGCGAATGCGCTAGGCAATGCGAAATGCGTTTTTTTATTTGCCTGGAGGCACGTCCAAGTGTTTCTAGGCTCGGAAGTCCTTTATCTGAGCCTCTGGACCTTTGAACAGCAGTGGTTTAATTTTATTTTCTGTGGAAATGTGTTTATTTTTCAGTGGAATGCATCTCATCTCTTCCTCCGCGCAAAAACGCGGAAGTGGGGCCAGCGCACATCGCACCGCTAAAGAGGAAAGTGTGGAGAGTTTGGCCACGCCCCCACCCGCTGCTCTGGCCTATCTCTGTCCTCCTCATTTGCATTCAAGCAACAACGCCCATAATGGAGTGTTCCAGAGAGATATTTATGACTCTGTCTGTGTTCATGGGTCTTTCTCATGCACTGAGTCTTGATTTTGAAGAAGGATTCATTTACAGTATTAGGGAACCATTAAAGGGACAGTGTGTAAGATTTTTACCCGTTAATTACTGAAATTGAAGATACCCATTCAAAAATACATTGTTTTCCAAGCCTTTTCACTTCCATCATGAAATCAAAGTATTCTTTTGGACTTAGATATAGTCACATAAAAAGGGGATCTTCCCCATGCAGAGGCAGCCATTTTGAATACGAGAGCCGCAGAAGGACATTTGGGCTCCGCCTTCGCCTTCGGCAAGGCTCGTGGTTTTGGGTAAACAACACAAGCATGCTGCCGGATCAGACGTCGTAATGGATCTAACACGTGTTTTGGACTAAATTGTTTTACTGGATTTTATTCGCTGGATCCTTAGGGACAAATTGAGAGCAAGTTTATGGTGAAATACTGGTGTTTGACCTGTGCAAAGCATTCTAAGGTAAGCTAACCTCATTTTGTGCTTTTCCGTATCCCATGTGCTCGGGGAGTGATTGCTGTGCAGGGAAATGAATTGCATAGTCAAAAAGAGGAGAATGTAAAGTTTCATTTGATGTGTAGAGTGTCATGGTACATGATCAGGAATGTGTGTTTTCATGAGAAAAAAAAAAAAAACGGGACCGCGTTTTATTTATACAGTAGCGCCGCGCGGCTCGTGCACGCGCCCGGGTGACCCTCGAGGTCTGCCGTAGCTAAAACAGAAAGTGCAATAGCACCATCCACCTATGCGCCACGAATCCTACACACTGGGCCTTTAAGGAGCCATATAAAAGGATCAAGAAGTACCATGTCATGGGATCTTTAAATTATATCCCCCTTTTAGAAATGACTCAAATAAATAAAAATAAATCAAGGTAAAATCTTTCAAGAGTGACACATTAGAGGCTCAATGTGACACTTCCCAGTTAAATTTGAGAACTGCATGAGTCTCAGGGGGTCAAAAGACATTTTAAAGTAACGCAGTACCCATCTGGATCAATAGTGTTTCCATAAAGCAATTTCCGTATCTACAGACCCAGTTTTCCTAACTACTCTAATAAGTTATATCCTTATCTGATTTTGCTTTGGAGAAATCATTTGAGATTAGCCTCCAACACAATTCCCCACACTCACATCCGACGAAAGACGTAAACAACTCAATAAGGAAGAATCCTCAAAATGTCAATTACAAACAACGCAGGCCATTTAAATTCAAGCTACGCTCAGCCAAGCATTGATCGGGCTTTATGAAAATAGGAAGTTGTGGTTGCCTCTGGAGACAGAGCAGGTGTCACAGGAAGCTCCACTCCTCACAATAAAATACAAATTGTACATGCGTGAATGAGCGTGCCTCCTAGTGTTCAAATTGCCGCCGATTGCTTGAAAAGAACAAAAATTAGCGCTGTGAACAATTTCCTCCAGCTCCCAGGGGTAAAACTTTCGGGAGCTTAAATAATATGCAAATGGGACGTGTTTACAAGAAAGGGAGATGAATTTGAGATAAAAACTAAAAAAGTATAATTAAAGTTTAGCTAAGCATGGCTCGCCGAAGGATGACTTTGCTGAATAACAGAAGAAGTCTTAACCAGGAAGCAGATAAGCGCACGGCTAGAGTTAGCTGGAAAAGACTGGAATTAAAAAGAGGTTCCTCATAAGGAGAACAAATTGACATGCTAACAAAAACTATTAGTCTGACAATAAAAATGCTTTGTAATTCTTTGTAATGCACATTAGCAACAAACATTCTGTATGTATTCTAGATGGATTATATTTAGTCACCTATTAGACTTATTTGAGATTACTGGGTTTTCGGATATAAACGTGCATGCTAACAGCGCAGCATCCTTACTTCCTGGTTCACAGACAATAAAAATGCTTTATAATTCAATGCACATTAGCGACAAACATTCTGTATGTATTCTAGATTGATTCATTGATTTTAAGTAGATGTGGTAAGTTTATATTTAGTCATCTATTAGACTTATTTCACATTACTGGGTTTTTGGATATAAAATTGCTAGCAAAAACTAGCATGCTAAAATGCTAGTGCTTTTAGCTTTATAATTCAATGCACATTAGCGACAAACATTCTGTATGTATTCTAGATTGATTCATTGATTTTAAGTAGATGTGACAAGTTTATATTTAGACTTATTTGAGATTACTGGGTTTTCGGATTTAAACGTGCATGCTAACAGCGCAGCAGCCTTACTTCCTGGTTCACAGACAATAAAAAGGCTTTATAATTCAATGCACATTAGCGACAAACATTCTGTATGTATTCTAGATGGATTCATTGATTTTAAGTAGCTGTGACAAGTTTATATTTAGACTTATTTGACATTACTGGGTTTTTGGATATAAAATAGCTAGCAAAAACTAGCATGCTAACAGCGCAGCAGCCTTACTTCCTGGTTCGAAGATAATAAAAATGCTTTATAACTAGACACAACAAAGATTCAGTATGTATTCTAGACTCATTCATTATTTGAGTAAATGTGACAAGTGTATCACCTATTAGATTTTGTTTAAGATAAGATATGCCTTTATTAGTCCCTCAGTGGGGAAATTCCAGTGTTGCAACGCACAGATCAAGAAAAGCACGAAAAAGTAACGTCGGCCTCTGTTTATTTGACATTTCTGGATTTTTGGATATAAATGTGTGTTAATTTTATAGCAAAAATTACTCTTAAAATGAAAAAAAACAAACAAACAAAACAAAACAAACAAACAAAAAAATTAAAATTTGACCAAAATTCCAGATTTAAATCAAAATTAAAATCCAGACTTCCAATGAGAGCACAGAAAGCAGGGCCAAAGCCATCTGAGGTTACATATTCACACACATATTGACAACTGGCTCATTTTGTATTGCCATTCATCTGTGTGTATCAGACTGAAAAATCTCAAAATATTACTCAGCTATATGGTGGCTGGAATTTTATCCAAGTTTCATAACTTTACGGGATCAAAACAATAGTTTAGACTGTATATATAGACCTCCATTAAAGCACTGGCACATTTGTGATTTGAAAAGTTAAGCGCCCTTTAATCAGAAGGAGTACAGTTCAGGAGTAAAAACTGTATTCACTGAGTCACAAATGACATATATTGATACTCTGCAGTGACATTATGCTGGGGGTGTTGTACAGGTATGTGTACTGGCGGAATGTTCACCACTTCACCATTAGCAAACACTATCAAATACATTTTAAGATAAAAGCACAAAATGGATTTAAACAACACTTTTTCAGAAGCCTGAGATCTATATGGGCGTTCATGGTCCTGTTAAGGTGTTTGATTTTCAACTAAAAACGTGACAGTGTCATTTAATTTGAGAGGGACTTGTCTAACAACACAAATCAGATTACCCAGATTACCTTGTAATTCTAACCAAGTCAATTCTTTCTGGTCAGGTTATGTTAAAATAAAGATTTAAGTCTAACAATGCCTCAGACAGAGCATGCCTACAGTTAGCATCACACCCCCAGGGACTGTCATCAGCTGCAAAGTATCAATAGAGAATTCACTAAAACTACTCCAGGAATACCCACCAAATACTTCTATGTGATGGGAATATAGTCTTATTTGTTAAACCATGAGTTATAGAGTTTTTAAAACCGAACTTACAGTAGCCTCAGAGGGTCAAAGAACTAATTCACAATGTTGTTTAGTCTCCATGGAAATATCCCTAATAAGTTATGCATCTAAGAGAACACTATGCATAATGCATTTGGGAAAACAGAGGAGTTTGTTGTTCATATAAGTGCACTCAATCTGAAGTGAAGACAATAGGCATATCTGCTCAGAGAAAAACTAATAATTTGAATATTATGAAATACGACCGTACAGATGTGTTTCGGAAACACAAACAAATGACTGTTTTAAATTGTGTTGTTTTCTTTTGGTGAAAACAAAATATGAGCTGTTGGTTTATTAAACTGCATCTCCTGAAAGCTCCTGAGAGACAATACAGAAGATATTGTTTAGACCAATATTAAAGCCCAATATAACACAAAATTGACTCTTGTGAGATTTTTGCCATGTTATAATGTTGTTACCTCCTCAGAAACAGACTCAAGAGTTTGTTTTGTTTCATTCACACATGTTTGAGCAACTGTTTACATCTCCAAAGCTCAAAAGGCTCTGTTCCACCCTGTTCCAACAGTAGTTTTCATGTTAACAGCTCCTTTTGTTCAGTAGAGATAGGCAATTCCAAGGCTGAAATCATTCAAATTATTCTAGTGAAAGTGTATGGAGTTAAACATGTGTATATGAAACAAAACACAACTCCAGGTATGTTTTTTATTTAGTAAAAACATTATAAGTTAGACCAAAACAGTTAAAGGAAACTGACACTACTGCCTAAAAAACACTGACGCTTAAATGACACCACTTGAGCTTTATTACGTTACACATTGTGTGTTTTACCTATTTGTATTATATACAAGTTTACAGTACTTTTGCTACAGGTATATGTGATGTTTTAGTCATGGTTTTTATTGTCTTGTTTATCAGATGTTTTATGTTCACTATGGGCCTAGGGAACGCTACAATTTCAAATCCTGTGTGTGCAACCTGTACATATGGTTTTTGACAATAAAGCTGACTTTGAATTTTGAACATTTGAACTTTGTAATATGGGCAATGGAAAATGGATCTGATTATGACTTAGGATACAATGTAATACCACCAACATGTTAACTAATGAACAATCTATGTAAGAAACAAAGCACAAAAAAATAATGAAAAACAAATATATATAAAAAATATGTATCCATGGTTGCTCTGTTTTGTCGCACAAATGGAACATCCTTTTCTGACATATACTTTTCCTAAATAAATTTTAAGTTGTGGTGAAACTTGTGCAAGATTTACGCCAAATAAAATAATAATTACGATTTGGTTTTCTATTTCTGCAGAGTTGCATGTCACTAAAAACCACAGTAAGATTTGTGGAAATTAACATTTGCATTTGGTGGAACAAAATCTGCCATAGCTGCTGTTTTCTACGTCTGGAGTGCTGGTCTTTTTATGATTTTTTTTGTCTGATATATTTGTGCTGCTTATTCATAACATAAATTAGCTGCTAGTCAGATAACTAAACTATGACAATGTGCAGTGAACAGCTCAAGTGCTTAGAACAGCCAGCCTGTACGTCTCTCTGCTCCGCTCAGAGGCCAGCGACGTGCAGGGCGGACTGACGGGCTGAAGCACACGGCTCTCATTAACGCCGCGCTATAGTGATATTTACTCTGTGGCAGCTTAAATCTCTTCAAAATTACGATGATGATAATAAAGTGTATGATAAATGCGCTGATGCTGCTCGCCTTTCAAACAGGCACGTGACTGTGACGGTGGAGAGGGCTGTGTCTGTTCCGAAACTGTCCCGGTGAAAAGATAAGAGATGAGATAAGCTACGATAAGACTTTATTGATCTCATATCAAAGAAGTTTACTTGCCACAGTAGCTCCAGGCAGAGACAGTTTGAACAAGAAAGAAAGTGCATGCGGGCAAGAGTAAAATAAAATAAGTAATAATAAGATAAGTAATAATAATAAAACAGTAGCTAGGAGAGTATGGAAAAAAATTACACATTTGGCCTATATAGTAGAAAAGCTCTGCTTGTTCCTGCCTCAATTTGACCATCTCGAGCCCTGACAGGTCTGCGGGGAGGCATTCCTGCACATATTAAAGGTCCCATGGCATGAAATTTTCACTTTCTGAGGTTTTTAAACGTTTTTAAAGACAGCCCAAACGGGCGATTCTGAAAAAGGGAACTTTCTGACGTCACATTCAAGAAAAAATGCAAATGCAGTTCCACTCCCCGTCTGTATGTTTACCCAGCGTCTCTGGAACTCACGGCCAGAGAGTTTGTACCGCAAATGAGCTACGTAATGTGAGATGCGTTTTTTTATTTGCCTGGAGGCACGTGAGAGTGTTTCCAGGCTCGGATGTCCTTTATCCGAGCCTCCGAACCTCTGAAACAGCAGTGGTTTAATTTTATTTTCTGTGGAAATGTATTTTTTTTTTCCAATGGAAAGCGTCTCATATCTTCCTCTGCGCTTAAACGCGGAAGTGGGGCCAGCGCACATCGCACCGCTAAAGAGGAAAGAGCGGAGAGTTTGGCCACGCCCTACCCGCTGCACTGGCCTGTCTCTGTCCTCCTCATTTGCGTTCAAGCAACAACACCCATAATGGAGTGTTTGAGAGGGATGTTTTTGGCTCTGGTTGTGTTGACAAGGCTTTCTCATGCACTGAGTCTTGATTTTGAAGAAGGATTCATTTATAGTATTAGGGAACCATTAAGGAGCCATATAAAAGCATCAAGAAGTACCATGTCATGGGATCTTTAAGAAGGTATTTTTGACGTATAAAACTTGTAATTGAGTAAATGTAAGGGCAATGCTTTAAAATAAGTTTCCTTAGTAAAGAATGTATAATGTGTATAATGGTATATGTGACGTTGTAGTCATTGTGTTTATTGTCTTGTACTTTGGCTTAGTACTGGCCTTAGTACTTCGGCTGTTTGTTTGTTTTTTTGTCATTGTATCTGTCTTGTACTTTTGCTACGGGTACATATGATGTTTTAGTCCTGGTGTTTATTGTCTTGTTTATCACATGTTTTATGTTCACTGTGGGCCTAGGGGGCGCTGCAATTTCAAATCCTGTGTGTGCAACCTGTACATATGTTTTTTGACAATAAAGCTGACTTTGAACTTTGAACTTTTGAACTTTATAAGGCTATAATAAGCACTTATTTGTTTAAAAACACGTATAAAGCATTATCTAGATGTTTTATAATGTCAGTAAGTCATTAACACTAAAATAGAAGTGTGAGCATCAATGAGCTGCTTATTATATAATTATCAACAAATGAAGTGATTAAACATGCGCCATTTGATTACAACAGAAGGCAGGTTAATACTACATTTACAAAGGCTTTATTGCTATAATCTTAATAAAATAATGTTCCTGTTCCCTAATCTCAAGTATGGGATACTTTTCCAAGAATAATCATAATGTAACTAACTGTTAATAATCACATCTACACTTAAAACTGCCCTGTAAATATGTGTATCAATGAATTTGAACAATTAATTTTTAAATAAAGTTGTAAAGTTGTTAAAGTTGTAAATATCCTGCTGTGTTGTATATATCGTACTTTAATGTCTGCACTGAAGTGAGCTGCTTTCAATCTCATTGTGAGTATGTATGATGTAAATTGTACATATGAATAGTGACAATAAAAGGCATTCTGTTCTATTCTAAAGTTTTAAAATGGTGTTTAAGTGTCTAACTGTGAAGTGTGGATATTATGCATTATGTCTAATAGCCTATTTTAAACATTACACAGTTATAAGCAGTCAGCTATATTCCTATTTTCAGGGCTGATATTATGCAAATCATTCTAGTGAAGGTGTATGCAGTTTAAAAACACAGTGGAGCACTTCTTGTATTACCAAATGACATCACAAGGCCTAAATATGCAGGGTTTGTGTGTTAAACATGTGTGAATGAAACAAACACTACTCCAGGTCTGTCTGTGATGAGAAAACATTATAACATACTGTAGATCAGAAATGGTGTAAAATGGGCTCTTTAGTACCTCTGGATAATGGAGTCTTTAATGTTTTAAAAAGCGATTTCATATCCTTTACACTTTAGCGGCAAGATAGTGAAAGTGTCTGTTTATTTAGAACCACAAAAATATACAACTTAACCAAATAGTCGTCAAAATGGAAACTAATACTACTACTTTCCGTGTGTGTATTTTGAGATTACGGTACTGCATAGCTTTCAGTCAAGTATAAGTACGACACCGTCCCCATGTGTAATATATCTCTTGTGGTTGATGAGCTTAGTGTTGGATTACAAACACTACAGCTACAGTCACTCAACTTAACGGCACGTGTAAAATAGACAACTCAATTTCCAACATGATGTCATAAAAATAAGACCAAAGCAAACCCACATGACAGCGATGTGTAATGCTTTTAACAGAACCAAAGCTATAAAGTTTACAGAGCCTGTGTTACGCCAGCCCGGCTTTTGCGTTTTTGACAATGTTGTTTCCTCATCAAAGACATACCTTGAGTTGTATTTTGTTCCATTCATATGTGTAATCATTCAAGTGTCGGTAATCATGTGAAGATTGGTTTGATATTACACTGAATTGATTCTTGTGATCTTTAAGCCATGTTAGAATGGTGTTAACTCATCAAAAACATATCCGGAGTTGTGTTTTGTTTCATTCACACATATTTGAGTAAGCCTTATTATTAGTCTATTACATCTCAAAAGCTGCCTCAATGGCTCAGGTGGAGGAGTTCAAGTATCTCGGGGTCTTGTTCACGAGTGAGGGGAGGATGGAGCGTGAGATTGACAGGCGGATCGATGCAGCGTCGGCAGTGATGTGGCCGCTGTACCGGACCGTTGTGGTGAAGAGGGAGCTGAGCCAAAAGGCAAAGCTCTCGATCTACTGTCAATCTACATTCCTCCCCTCACCTATGGTCATGAGCTCTGGGTAATGACCGAAAGGACAAGATCGCAGATACAAACGGCTGAAATGAGTTTCCTCCGCAGAGTGGCTGGGCACTCCCTTAGAGATAGGGTGAGGAGCTCAGTCACACGGGAGGAGCTCAGAGTAGAGCCGCTGCTTCTCCATGTCGAGAGGAGCCATCTGAGGTGGCTCGGGCATCCCTCGGGAGGTGTTCCGGGCATGTTCCACCGGGAGGAGGTCCCGGGGAAGACCCAGGACACGCTGGAGGGACTATGTCTCCCGGCTGGCCTGAGAACGCCTTGGGGTCCCCCCGGAAAAGCTGGAGGAAGTGTCCGGGGTGAAGGAAGTCTGGGAGTCCCTGCTTAGACTGTTGCCCCCCAGATAAGTGGAAGAAAATGGATGGATGGATCTCAAAAGCTCAAAATGCCCTGTTCCCCCTTGTGATGTCATGTAGTGGTAGTTTTGTAGTTAACAGCTCCTTTCACCTTTTGTTCAGGAGAGATTTCAGGGCTAGAATTATCCAAATGAAGGTGTATGAAGTTTAAAAATGCAATGGAGCACTTCCTGTATTACCACATGACACAAGTGTTTTCTGTTTGAGAGAAGAACTCTAAATATGCAGGGTTTGTGTGTTAAACATGTGTGAATGAAACAACATAAAAAACTGCAAGTTTGTATTTTGATTTATTATGTTATTTATCTTTGCCGTAACCGCAAAACATCTTTGGAGAATTCACAATTTTCTGGGCCAACTACAACTTTTTGTATTTTCTGATAAAACTGAATCAATCAATTGTTTTTCTGTTTTTATGCATAATTCTGACAAAGAACTGCACTCTGCTGCCCTTTGCTGACCACTCAACCCATTTTGAATGAACCAGTGGTTGAATTCTAAAAAATCAATTTAAAACTTCAGATGTTATTTAGTTCAAGATGTACCAGATTTTTACAGTTTTAAAAAAAGAACTAGTTCATTTTTAAAAAGTTTGCTGCGGTTCAGTCTCATTCCTCATTTTCCCACCTATTTTCCTAGCATCCTGATTATTCACCATGATGAGTTTATAAAAGCTTTTCACAACTTTCAGAGACTAGTGTGCTGTTTTATGGTCACTGTAATATTAACAACAACTTGCATGTTATAATTAGGCTACGTTCAGACTGCAGGGCTTAAAGCTCAAGTCGGATTTTTTTTTGTGAAATCCGATTTTTTTGCGAGGTCGTTCACATTTCCAATTAAATGCGACTTGTATGTGATCTCCAGTGTGAACTTTAAATGCCACAAAAGTGTCCCGCATGCTCCTTGGAGGCCACGACAACGTCACATGCAGCGAGCGTGCTCAGCGTTTACAGAAGTCGCCTAAACATGGACATTAGCATTGAGCGCCTGGAGATTTTAAAGTTGCTGTCATGCCAGAACCAGAACATGTACAACTTAATTGTTTTAAGGAGGAGATTGAGAAGGAGAAGGTTTTTGGCCTTGGCGTTTTGTGGGACAGTGGCAGCAAAATCTGTAGAAAGGAACGTGTTGATGCGGAGAGGGGTGGGATTGCCATTTGCTTTGCTGCTTCACTGACATGGACTTCATACACAATTTTCGTATGACGAGAAGAACATTTGTGTACATTTGTGAACGCCTACTTGTACCACTCTCACTTGTTGATGACGTGTAGGTCGGATGAATGCGACCTGGCCATTCAGTGAAGTTGTATGCCAAAAGATCGGATATGTATCGGTTTTAGGACCACATATCCAAGCAGACTGGGTCGCATTTTTAAAAATCGGATCTGTGTTGTTCAGATTGTCATTAAAAGATCAGATACAGGTCGCATAGCTGTGAAAAAATCAGATTTGGGTCACTTCAGGCTGCAGTCTGAACGTAGCCTTAGATGCACACATCTGTTTAATTTTGACCTTAAGAGCTTAAAGGGATATGCCACCCCCAGGTCAAATTTGGGCATCTCCCCACAGTCCAGAGACTAAAATAAGTGGTGGAAAGCGTTTTCCTGCTCACCCAGCCATTGTCCGAGTCTGTCGCCACTGACCGCCGCGGTATCTGGTGCTCCTCCGCCTTAGACTGGAGTCTAACGTCGCCAGAGAAAGATTTCGGCCAAAAGGAATTAATTTGCTCGATGCGTTTCCCAATTACTTTGTGTGTAGTGCGCATTCATATCGAGTGCAAATAAATGTGCAAATCAACACGGAGAGCTTGACTTGGTCATTTTGGGTGGGAACTATTTTCCAGTGCGTAAGAATACAGTCGTATCACGCACCACGTTGTGCAACAGGGGAACTCCCTTCCTGGTGCGTAACTGGGATTCCCCTGGTAGCGTACTGCGTGATACGGCTGTATTCTTACGCACTGGAAAATAGTTCCCACCCAAAATGACCAAGTCAAGCTCTCCGTGTTGATTTGCACATTTATTTGCACTCGATATGAATGCGCACTACACACAAAGTAATTGGGAAACGCATCGAGCAAATTAATTCCTTTTGGCCGAAATCTTTCTCTGGCTACGTTAGACTCCAGTCTATGGCGGAGGAGCACCAGTTACCGCGGCGGTCAGTGGCGACAGACTCGGACAATGGCTGGGTGAGCAGGAAAACGCTTTCCACCACTTATTTTAGTCTCTGGACTGTGGGGAGATGCCCAAATTTGACCTGGGGGTGGCATATCCCTTTAAAATGTTCGTATTAACCTGTCTACATGATCTCTGCTTTCATTTCACCATTTTATTTCTGATATGGAACTCAGCACCAAATTCGCTCCTATAACTGCTAGCCTCGTGAGCTTCATTTGACTTGAGCTGAACGCTATGGTGACGTCACACTCCCTCAGTCCACGTCTTTACACAGTCTATGATTATGACAAAATACAAAATAATGCAGTAAAACACACAAAAAAGCTGCACACTGGGCACATAGGAATGGCCACATTCTATATCAGCACCATAATGCACAAAATGCCACGGCATCGGGCGATGTTATATGTACCCGGTGTATAATGGAGAGAGATCGATGAGCACGTACCTGTCTCCCCCCACAGAGTGTCGTGGCTATCAATTTGCACCTCATGCTCGTTTTTCAGCGCCAGCAAGCCCCTCACAACCTGCCAAAAACAAAACAGAGATTAATGGAGCCCTGAGTGTGGCTTAAGATATCATAGAATAACTAAAGGATGCAAATGCGGCAGTGGAATAACATTAAGCTGATTGGATCTGCGACCGAGATAGTACTTATTGCTTAATTAAAGAGTGGGTGAGATAGCTGCTGGAGGCGAATTGGGTGATCACAGGGGATTTGATAAAAGTATTGTGGAGGAATAACATGAATGGGGTGGATTGCACAGTGTTATACAACTCAAATATCTCATGTTTACATTCATGATTTGTTGTTTCTTTAGGCAATTTTGTTTACCCAATGTACTGTAACAGCAAAACTCAAATAATACATACAGCTCTGGAAAAAAATAAGAGACCACTGCAAAATTATCATTTTTTCTGATTTTACTACTTATAGGTATGTGTTTGGGCAAAAGGAACATTTTTGTTTGAGTCTATAAACTACTGACAACACTGGTCTACAAGCAAAATGTTTCCCGAACAAAAGTAGTGAAATTTTTCTTGGTTTAGGTCACTAACAAAGAAAAAGTAAGTCAGAAGTGCTGATTGGCTATAGCCTCCAAGATATAGTATTGGGTCAAAATAGGAAATTTATGCAAAATAAGGCAAAAACGGTAGTTTATCAGAAGGTACAGTGTGTCTACAAGCAACATTTCTATCTGAAAGCCTCTCTGCACATTCCAATACATTCATTTTAATATGTCTAGAAGTTTAACATATATCTATATTTATAATATATATATTATTATTATATCATTACATTCGCTAACAAGCAGTTAGCAACTGATTTTCATGTCATCTTATCAATATAAATGAGATTTAGCCACTTTTATCTCAGAAGCAGATCAAGTCCAGAAATGTGTAGACCTGTGCAACGTTTCCCCTAAATTCCAAATAAAATATTATCGTTTAGAGCATTTATTTGCAGAAAATGACAAATGGTCACAAATAACTTTTTTTTTTGCAAATATTTTTTTTCTTTTTACCCTCTGTTATATTGTATATTATATATTATATATTATATTTGATGAGTGAGCTACCGTACCCAAAACAATTTCCCTTGTGGATCAATAAAGTTTGTCAAAGTCTAAGTCAATAATAATAACCCTTATTTTTAATCACAGCTTTCATGTGTCTTGGCATGCTCTCCACAAGTCTTTCACAATGTTCTTGGGTGACTTTATTCCACTCCTGGTGCAAGAACTGAAGTAGCTCAGCTTTGTGTTTGTGTTGGAATTCAACAGACGCTGGAATGGAATGGCTGTAATACATGCAGAGATGCTGATTTCAGGAAAAAAATGCAGTGGTCTCTTATTTTTTCCAGAGCTGTATATAATTTTGGGAAGTAACTGAATAGTAGAGTAAAGTAACTGTATTCCGGTACCATTAATCTTTCATTTGGTAGTATTCAGAATTTAGGTACTTTCTTGAAAAAAAAAGGAAAACAGTTTATCTCCATGACTTTGGCAATTCTGGCTTTGAACTGCACAGTATTATTAAGAAAAACAGAAACACTGGACACGCTGCTCTTGCATTGTGTATGTGTGATTTTTCCTTCTCTAATTAGACTTAAATGAATGCATAGCAACAAAAATGTCATGTTCTTTACACTATAATATAACGCAACATGATGGAAAGATTTCTAAGTACTCAGAATACAGTACTCTTAACTGGACACTGTATCAGAATATGTAACAGCATTCAGCATTAGACTTGGACTTAGACAGACTTTAAGGGAAATAACTTTGACACAGTAGCTCACATATCACTTAATTATACAATAACAAGAGTAAAAAATATAAAAATGTAAAAAAAACAAAATTTCTAAATAAGTATTAGTAAAAATAACAAGAGACTTGTCAGATAAGATGTAATTATGTAAATGTATATGTACAAGTAAATAAAACACAGAAATATCATATAAATAGAGTATATCACAGTTATAGACAAGAGGTTGTAAGGAAAACATTTTGTCAATCCGTCCTTTTACTCGTGCTGCTCTCTATTTTCAAAGTATTCCTCTCACTGGAGATGTACAGAGCAGAAAAGCAGAACGTTGGATTATAGCGGTGCTGCTATGGCTGTGCAATTAAACAAAATTTAATTGTGATTTCAGTAACTGTTCCAATCAATTAATCAATTCAAGCAAACAATTACAAATAAAATGCAAATAAAAAAATAATAACTGAGAATTTTAATCACTGAAATTATGTTCTGGGAGTAAAAACTGGAACAAATTTGCTTGTCTAATTCACTGACACATAAATGAGAGTAAGTCTATTCTTATGTCTACACGGTAAAGGTGCAATGCATAACTTTTCTGGTAGAGCCTCTGCCATCTGCTCGTTTTCTTAGGCTACGTTTATACAGCGACGATCAAAACAGAAGACGCAAAAGTGGCGTCTCGTCTTCAATCGTTTAGACGAGCGTTCTCAACAGGAAATGTTTGTTTATACAAAGACGCAAAAGTGGGCGAATTCGATTGAATATGCATGCCAGGCCGCTAATATAATGTCAGAGCTACCTTTTTCAGGACACCACAGGGGCTCTCATCACGTTGTTTCGCCCTCGATATAGGGCCGGAGCTCTTAGCTTAATACAACAAGAGCACATGTCACGGGTTCGTTTGGACAAGATACGAGAGGGGGGAAAAAATGATGGCACAGTCGAATACGTGCTTACGTGTATTCCCTTTTTATTTGCACCACAATCCAGTAGTATTTACAAAAGTATTTACAAAAGGTATTTACAGACGTTTCCACAGACATTATCACAGCAGTTAGCATCCAAGTGTGCACCCTCGTACGCCCCAGGGAGGGAAACAGAGTCCAGATCACGGGGAACAGTTTATAGGCAGGGAACAGTTGAATCAGTCTGGTTACGCAAACCCAGGGAAAGCGCTCCGTGCTCTGCCGTCTATGCGCGCGCTGGGGCCAGTGAGAGAAAGAGGCACTGGTCGGGGAATGACGGACAGCTACAGGCGCTCCGTCACAGCATAGACCGCGGAATGCATGTGAACTCGGGGGGGCACAATCGCAAGAGGGTGTCACCGAAATGTTTGGTCGAACATAATGCATAGCCTATAGGCTACATTATACACGGACAGGCACGTAATGCGTATCTCAGTCATGCCAACCAGCACAGAGCCACACAGCATAAAATGCACAAGAAGAGCACCTCGGTAGTCTGTGGTAACGCAACTTAAACTGCTAAAGTGCTAAAGCACTATGAGAAACACAGAACACAGTGCACAAGTGCACTTGGTGCTCGGACAGAGGAAAGTATGGGAATATGCCTGCAGTTTTATCAGAGCTGTGTGTGTGTGTGTGTGTGTTTCCACAATATGCCAGATAACTGCGCAGAATAATGCCCAAAGAGCCAACGCTAACCCAGCATCAGTTATGACTTTAGTTCACAATATGCCAACACAGAAGTGTGCAGAACTGCCCAGAAGTGCCAACAAGAGCTTATTTAGTCATTCTGAAGTTTTCCACCCAAGCACTGTCAGCAACTAATCCATTCTCAAAACTGTCCCACCGCTGACTGGTTCTGCCTGGTCTTGTCCAAACTCGCCTCTGTCGCCTGTGACGTATTGTTATTGTTTTTACCGGCTTGGCGCATCCAGTCAGCTGTATGCGGCGTGAACATGTTTTGCGCTTCTTGCCGTTTAGACGGAGACGCGACCCGGGCCGTCTTCAGAACTCCACACTCTGGAGTGTAAACGAAAGACACTTCCGATAGAATATTTTATCGTTTTCAGTCGCAATCGTCCTCGTCTAAATGGCCCCTTAGACATGCATTTGTTTTGCCTGGACGGGATGGAATTATCTATTTACATGCATGGAGACAAGACACATCTTCTTTACTCTTAAACTTTTGTACAGTACATAATATGGATCATTACTTTAAGAATAGTCATGATTTCAACTATGACAAAAGTAATTATGAGTATGATTTCTTACAAAACCAGGATATCCTAAGTCTTAGTTAAGGTTAAGGGAATTGCCCAAACACATACCTATAAGGGGTCAAATCAGAAAAAACTGCAGTGGTCAATTTTGCAGTGGTCTCTTATTTTTTTCCATAGCTGTATGTATTGTATCTCTATGTGCTTCCATCCTCCCACACAAATATCTTATAGCGCTCCTCCTTGTATCAGTCCTGTGTGACCTGACAGCTGACGTTGGCCTGGTTGTGTAGTATTACTGTAGTACTAATGAGGCAACCAAAATAAACCTTGGGCGTGTGCAGCACTGAGGAGCAGAGGGCACCGCTGTGTGATCGATCAAGTCTTCACCAAGGCCAGATGTACCTCAAACCTGACTCCTCACTACATACTGCGGCTGCTAAAATTCAGATGGTGCAGTATTCATTAACATAAATACTGAAGAAAGTACGAGAAGTCTAGAGATTTACCTGTAGTGGAAGCAATACCAGTTTACTGCTGGGAGGTTAGAGGTATGTACTGTGAATTATGTAGTGCAGGATCAGGTTTACAGACGATTTCTATCAACAATGGCTGAAGTTATATTACGACTCATTTCATATTATAGTTTAGTGAAACAGTTTAGATGTTGTGTATTATTTGTCAATTTAAAGTATTGTACAAAACCATATTATGTGCAAAAAAAAGGAATTTGTGTCTTTTTGTATAGTCGATAAAAGGTCCTTGAAGTAATACAGTTAACTATTTCAATTCTCTAATTCTCCTCCACAACAAATTACATTAAGACAAAATAAAACCTTGAAGCAAATTTAGAATATTTAAAAACACTAACCTACTACCATAACGGCTCGAAGAATTAAAAACAAAGTTTAATAAGAGGGCTAAGCTAGCATGTTTGCTACTGTAGTTTTAATAAATAAACTCAAGATAGTTAAAATTACCTGTGTGTGTCCCATACTGGCTGACCCGATCAAAGCCTGCTGCAGAGCTTTACTCTTCAGAGACTCCTCTTGCTCCTCGCCCCAGTCCAGCTCCAGCAGATACTCCATGATCTCCAGGTGGCCCCTTAGAGCCGCGTGGACCAGCGCACACTGCCCGCTCTTATCTACATGGTCAACCTGGAGAAAACACGTCAAAATTCACAAAACTGTCAAGATTTTTGTCTTTATCAGACCAACGTTTTGCCTCTCGTAAAGTACTGAACTTCTGAATTTTACTGCAATGTCATTGTGAAGGGGGGTCTTTGAGATATTTTCACATTGCTTCAAAAAGTGTGAGAACCACAGTTATAGCAAGTAACTGTCAAGTTAGGGTAAGGTGTTCTTTAATTCCCAGCTACTCTGTCAGACGAAAATGGACGCCAGAGAAATTTGAAATACAAAGAGACAGATTAGTTGATAGTTTCAGAGCTATTTCAGTATAGTGAGCGCCTCCTAGGGCTTATAGATATGCTAATACTAGACCCCAGAGGAATTCGTAAAACAAAAGAGACAGAGTAGGTAGCTCCTCCCTGCAGCTAGATATAAACAGGGTCTAACCAGCATGAGAACCAGAGCTGACGAAGCCTCTCGGATGAGTGGCGAAACATTTTCGACCAAACAAACTTTGTCCAGTTGACAAATTGAATTTCTCCTTTTATCATATATATGTGTCATTAACACTTTTTATTTATGACTGGAATATCTACAGCAAAAGTAAACGACAACAACACAAAGGAATAAACCAAGGATTTAGCAGGACTAAACCAGGTCTAAACCTAAAAGTCCAGCCCTACATAATGACAAGTAAACAATACTATATCTAGTATAGCAGAAACTCGTACCACTATTTACACTGTAATTCCCCCTCTGCCTCTCACCTTGGCCCCTCTCTTGCACAGCATCATGACCAGACCCAGGTGTCCGGCGGCTGCAGAAAAGAGCAGAGGGCTCATGGCGTTCTCAGCCTGGACCTCTACACTGGCCCCGTGCTCCAGCAGCAGGGCGGCGATCTCCTGATGTCCCAGGTGACACTGCACGCACAGCACCGGGGCATTGTTCAGGACCTCTGTGCGGTAGTTCACATTGGCTCCTCCCAGCATCAGCAGACGGCTCACCTGGGATGAGCAGACACAAACAGGTGGTGCTGAGACTGGGGAGAAAATGAGCATCTGTTGTGTACCAGAAGCTAATGTTAGATTTAGATGTACATTTTGTTCTCCCCCTTCTACCTCCACTCTGCTTTAGCAATTTCAGGAGTTGTATTTTTGTTTAATTTAATTTGAAATAAAAAACTATATTGTACTGTAGTGTATATTGGGACAGGCAAAAACAATGTACATGAAGAGTCTTGACAAAGGGACACAAAAACAAAAAATAGTCTCTGGTTGGAGGTAAAATGCTTAGTAAAATGCTAAGGAGGTCATATATTGTCATTATTTAAAGGGAAAGTTATGTTCAAAATAATTAGATCTACACTTAATCGCATAATTTAATCTTTATTATTTTTTGTTTATTTATTAACTGTAACTGTCACTCATTTTAAACAGATTCAATAATATTCTCCCCTGTAATAAACAAGGAAACTCTGACCAGCCAGAATGAAGGTGGGAAGCTGTCAAATAATATTATGCAGTAACAACAAAATAACATGCAATATTATTTTTATTATTATTATTATTACATCAGGCCCGCAAATTTAACGTGTAACTGCTCACATTTGATCTGTTCAATTTTCAAATTTACTGAAAATTACAAAATCATGGTCTACATCTGATTGCTAATAAATATTTCTGAACTAGAATTTAGTTTAGTACTGGTTTAGAGCCCCGTTGCCATAGCAAACAAACCAAGACAAAATATTCCATCTTCAGAATGGTCACAAGCCCTCAAAATGGCACCTACAAAACTTTCTGATCCACAAGGGAATTTATTTGTAATTATTTATGATGACAAAGAGCAACAAAACAGTATAAATGGTAATAACTTTAAAATAAGTAGCAAAAATAGCAAGAGACTGGTGTCAAATAAGGCATAATTATATAAATGTATACGTACATGTACAAATAAAATATAGAAACACAGTAATACAAATAGAATAGAAAGATGAAATAATGATTGACAGGATATTGGTATCATTATGTTACGTAAGAGTGAGTTGTTGTACATTTTTATGGAATATGGTATGTAGTAATCTACCTGCATTTTTATTGTAACAGCTAAGAGCTATTGAAAGTGCATATTTTACTTTACACGTGTAAATGTTCGCATAGATATAAATATAGCTTGACTAATTTTACTCACAAAACTATAATAAAATCTGGAAAGTGAACCCAAGATGGCGTCGCATTGTTTTCAGTGGCCTGTGCTCATTGGCGAATGGGCCCAAAACTAATTTTCTCTTCCGCATTTTCCTCCTCAATACGAGCGAGTGCCTCCCACCCATGTGACGTCTGTAACATGCACACCATGGAGGGTTTGGACCAATCAGAGCACGGCGTGGAGCGTTTGGACCAATCAGAGTGAGAGCTTCTAGAGCGAGTGTGCTAAGTCTAACTTTTGGGCGGTTTCCTAAGGGGCGCCACAAGGTCATTGGGCTTGTCGGTTTGAATGATGTTTTCACTTACATACAATAACTCACAGACAGACAGTCAGGATGATAAAACTCAATTGAAACACTTAACTAATGACACAGACAAATGTGGAATAATTTTGCTCAAAGCCAAATACTACATCATTCAGACATAATGGCCTGTGGAAGAAAAAAATGTGTGGTGAAAGTTGCACTCTCTAATGTACTCAGTTGTAAGGTTCTTTGGTTATTATATTAAGCATTTTTATATATACACACACACACACACACACGCACGCACGCACACACACATAAATAAACAAAATCATTAGCCAGAAAATGAAAAAGTTCATATCTTGAGACCCGCTTATATTCTCTGGCTTTTAAAGGTGCAATATATAACTTTTTGGTTAGGGGTCCATAATCTGCTTGTTTCTATGGACATGTTGTTGGATGTCATTGCTCTGCCTGGAATATCCCATAGTATGACATTAAACAGCTCTATGTTATTTATTTATTTCGATTTTTTTTACTTATTTATTACTATTTCATGATTGTATGGTTTTGCTTTTACTTGATTTTATACTGGTTTTATTGTTTTAGGACTAGTGTGATAACATTTTTTAGTAATTTTAGTCATTTAGTAATTCACACATTTTTAGTAATTATAGCTTTTGTTCTTTTTATGATTTCTGTGCAGCACTTTGAAACTGCTTTGATCGTAAAATGAGCTATATAAATATTTTTGGGATTTTTTGTAGCTTGTTTTCATAATGCTTTAGTTCATCCATGAAAAATTACATAATAGAACATATTACTTCTTACAGTTGAAAAGCAAATCATCTCACTTAAAAGTAAAAATACAAAAGCAATCAAAAGCAAATTTGGAGTTATCTAATATATCTAAACGTGATTTATGGAATGTTATAGCTTTGTTCCACAGTCTACCATTTTTATGCCATTAAAGCCTGTCTTTATTTATGGAGGTTAGCAGGTAAAGACACCAAGTATTTCCTGAAGGATTTTTAATATTAAAAACACCTGGAATACATGCAATATAGATATGTTTAATGCCATATTGTGGAACATTGCAGGCAAAGCAAAAAGACCTCTTAACTAGAGATCTACTGATGGCCGATAGGTTCTGCTGGTATTTTTGGGGCGATATGCCGGGCAGATTTACATTTTTCCCCCCTAAATTATGTCATTTAAATAGACTAAAACTCACCCACAGCTCTTTTTTCACCACAAACCCATAAGAGAACTGTGTAGTCCAAATATTGGCCCAATAATATCGGCCAACTTGTCTAACTCTACGCCTATGCCTACCTTATACATATATATTTGTACATCATTGTAAGTCCTTGCTTTAGTTGATCCCTGTCCGTGCAGGTAATGCACTTAAGATAACCCTAACCTCCTACCAAAACACTGCTAATACCATCATTATTGCTAGTTGAAACCTTAACAAGCTAGTTATTTGCAGCAGAAACTCTCAAATTTCTCAACATGCGAAAAAAAAACACTGCATTATTATTATTACAAAAATCTCATAGACCTTGAGAAACCCTTACCTTGACATTTGGCGTGTACAGATTTCTGAGCGAAGCCAAGGCCGCGGAGAGTCCATCGGTGCTGGAGCTAATCCACAGAGCCTGGAGAACACTGGAGGACACGCCCGTTTTCTTACTTTGGCCCTATACAAGAGACAGCAAAGTAAAACATAAGTGGAAGAAAAATAACATGTCCTTACTTGAACTGCACTGAGCTGAACCAGAGCTCATTAGGATTAAAAAAGGAGGGTGAGAGGCAGTTACCTTGAAGATGTGCGCTTTGAGGATGTGGTGGCCCAGTTCCATAGTCTGCTGGCGGTTGAGTTTGCCTTCCTGACGAGAAAGCATGAAGGCCATTAGCGCATGGCCTGTCCTGGAGAACAGAGAGGAGGAGGAGGTTAGATTATAAAGGAAAGTATATGATAAATTGAAAATGTACTAAAGTACCATTATAGTTGCATGATATGTGTGATAATTTATTCATTATTAGCCAGCATCATTTCAATATCGTCCTTGATATAGTAAAATGTGCATTACAAAATGGTAGAGAGAGATTTATACATGTTTAACGAACCTTTCAGAAGCCGTAAGAAGTAGTATATAACATATTTTAGGTCACTTGAAAATGCTGTAACTTATGTTGACTCAAGGAGGTTAAAAAAAGTTTCTACTTTTTTTGTTGTGAGTTCACACAGCTCACTGTGATTGGTCAAATCTGTCATTCACTGCAAGCATGATGGTGGCCAACCAATCGGAGAAAGGGGTGAGGAATAGTAGTAGGCATGTCTGACCATTCAGACCACTCTATTCTGTGTTTCATGAACAAATACTACTTACAATTAAAATGTTTATGTCATCATCATCAAAATACAGAACATCTGAACTTGTTAAAGGTCCCATGGCATGAAATTTTCACTTTCTGAGGTTTTTGAACGTTAATGTGAGCTCCCCTACCCTGTTTAGGCCCCCCCCCCAATGGCTAAAAGTTGCGAAATGTCTAAACTGAGCATTTGCGATCCTTTTCTGCGTTTGAAAAAAACACAGCTCAAACGGGCGATTCTGAACAAGGCAACTATGTTACGTCACATCGAAAAAAGAAATGCAAATGCAGTTCCACCACCGTCTGGATCTCCACCCCCTGTCTCTGGAAATCACGCCCAGAGAGTTTGGACCGCGAAGGAGCTACGCAATGCGAAATGCGTTTTTTTTATTTGCCTGGAGGCACGTGCGAGTGTTTCTAGGCTCGGAAGTCCTTTACCCGACCCTCTGGACCTCTGAAACAGCAGTGGTTTAATTTTATTTTCTGTGAAAATGTGTTTTTTTCATTGAAATTCCTCTCCTTTCTCCCTCCGTGCTTCAAACGCAGAAATGGGAGCCAGCGCACAAAGCAGCGCTCCAGCGGCGCAGAGGAGCGGGTGGGGGGGGGCCCACCCGCTCCTCTAACCCAATCTGTGTCCTTCTCATTTCTGCATTCAAGCAACAAGGCCCAGAATGAGTTGTTCAGACAGAGAGATTATGACTGACTGTGTACATGTGTCTTTCTCATGCACTGAATGTTGATTTTGAAGAAGGATTCATTTACAGTATTAGGGAACCATTAAGGCACCATATAAAAGCATCAAGAAGTACCATGTCATGGGACCTTTAAACTTATTTCCCTGGTAAGTTAGTTCATCACTCCCTCTGTCGAGCCCATAGACCAGGGGTCAGCAACCTGCGGGTCCGGAGGTGCATGCGGCTCTTTCATCCCTCTGATGCGGCTCAGTACAGTGGTCCCTCATTTATCACAGTGGTTATGTTCTAAAAATAACCCGCGATAGACGAAATCTGCAAAGATATTATAGAATGAAACCAAAGATCCAAACCTGTTTTCAGGCCCTAAACATATTGCGTGTATTTTACAGTTCCTCTGACCGAGCCTCTTTGTCCTGGCACCACTCCACTATCCCGGGTTTTGTCTGGGAGAAAACTTGCAAACATACAGCACTCCAGAGTCACACTGTAAGCGATCAAACATTTATACAAATTTGGCAAACTGAACGCATTCTGTACCGTACAGGAGACACGGAGGAGAACGACTGACAAACCGGCAAAGGTCTACAGTCCCTTAGCCAATCAGGACACAGAAATGCGCGTTGATACACTCTAAAAAAAATTGGGGGGGAAAAAAAGCAAAACAACGAGGCTGCAAAAAGTGAACCGAGATATAGCGAGGGACCACTGTATTTAATTAAAATGTATTTTATTTTTGTTTGTTCATTTTCAAAATGTAATTCTATGGCAGAAAGGCAAAAAACAACCCGTTATATGCAGTGTTATTTCATTTTAAATTTCAAAAGGGTTTTGTGGCTCCCAGTGTTTTCTTTACTGTGTGAAACAGGTCTAAATGGCTCTTTGAGTGGTAAAGGTTGCCGACCCCTGCCATAGACTGTATATGTAAATGGACACAGCTAACCTCGGTCCAAATTCGCTCCTATAACTGCTAGCCTCATGAGCTTCATTTGACTGGAGCGGGGTCCCTTTGTCCATTTGTTCATGCCTCACGTTTCAGTGGTGCATGTAAAACGAAGGAGCTCATTGGTTACCTATGATTTTGAATAAAATGACATTTCTCTCACCTCAGATTAGCTTCTGTTTTGATACTGACCATGCGTTTATCTTGATAATCTACCTGTCAATCACAACCATCTGAACATCATTAAAATCATGAAAATGTTAACAGACTGAAGGAGGCAAAATGATTTAAAAAGTCATTGATCCATTATAAAGTGTACCATAATAAGGATTTACACCTATCTATTTAGCATTATAAAACCTGTTCACTGCTTTACTTTCACTGTCAGTCTCTCCAGGTCTACCCATTATCGATTCACATCATGACTGTACAATATTTCATTCCGCTCTCGTTGTGAATAAACCAAAAACTACACCAAACGTGTAATATTCCACCAGAGTGTGAAGCCTCAGGCCCTGAGCTTAGACGTCACTGCCCAACTTTGAAAATAATGAATGCACTACTTCATTAAAAGGACACGCATGGCTCCCAGTCACTCTGATCTGGTCCGAAATCCTGTCTCGACCCCGACCAAGGTGCTAACAGGGCCGTCTGCACAGAGCTATCCTGAGAGCTAACACCCCGTGCCACAGTGTGAACCTTTGTTTATTTAATGACGCTGGAGAATGAGCAGAATATGAAGCCTGCGCTGATAACAAATACAGCATGTAGTCGTAAGGCAGGGAGGATCATGTGGAGAATACAAAACACCTGCTACACTTTAGTTTAGTGTAGAATGGGATGTTAAAGTACGCGTTTTATTATGTGCCATTTTCTAATCTACGTTATGAAGTAGTTTCCTCATCACAAACATGCCTGGAGTTGTTTTGTTTCATTCACACATGTTTAACACACCAATCCTGTATATATAGGCTAGTTCTTAGTTCTTCTCTCTAACTGAAAACACTCTGTGATGTCACACCTTGTGATGTCATGTGGTAAGTGCTCCAGTGTGCTTTAAAACTCTAAAAACCTTCACTCGAATCAGTTGGATAATTTCAGTCCTGGAATTGCCAATCTCTACTGAACAAAAGATAAAAGACAGCTGTTAACTTGAAAAATTTGAGCTTTGGAGATGTCAACACAGTGTGACTCAAACATCTGTGAATAAAACAAAACACAACTCCAGGTATGTTTTTGGGGAGTCAGTCAATTTTGCATAATATGGAACATTTAACTATTGGAAAGCAAAATACAGGACTGGATGTTTATGTGTCAGTGAAGTCAGGGAGTAGGTAGACTACAATGGCATATCGTGGATTTTTTACTTTACATTATATTACATCTGCTCAAATAAACTAGTCAAAATGCTATAAAATATGTGCTGTCATGATACTAACATTTCAAACTCTAATAGACTTGATACACGATTTAGAAACCATGACAATAACAAAAATGTATTATGACTATATAAACAATACAAAGTGATTTCCAACATAAAATCATTGTACTTTCTTTTATATTATCATCTGGTCTTATATCTGTGTAACCCCTCAGTGGTCCAGGTAGGTTCCACAGAGGTCCATGGGCGTATACTCGTCTATGTGCTCTTATACTTGTTCTGATACAGCTCAAGATCATTCTAAAGCTTCAGGAAAGATTAATTTCTGTCCTGTGAATGTGGCTTTTTTAGTAGCGATACCTGCTCAAATGAGTATCTAGTTTCAATACTAGTAGGCTACATTCAGACTGCAGCCTGAAGTGACCCAAATCTGATTTTTTTTGCCCCTATGTGACCTGTATCTGATCTTTTAATGACAGTCTGAACAACACAGGTCAGGTTTTTTCATATGCGACCCAGGCCACTTAGATATGTGGCCCTAAAACCAATATATATCCGATCTTTTGACATGCGACTTCAGTCTGAACGGCCAGGTCGCATTCATCTGACCTACACGTCATCAACAAGCAACAAATGTCACTATTCTGCGCTGAATTAGGCAGAAACTGAAGAGAACTTGGCCATATTTTAGGAGACAGGCGCAGCGTTGCGCCGATAGAATTGCTGGATAGCTACGTTACTGAAGAGGAACCCACAAAACGCCAAGGCCAAAAACCTTGTCCTTCACCTTCTCAATCTCCTCCTTAAACAAATAAGTTGTCCATGTTCTAGCTCCGGTACGAGAGCAACTTTAAAATCTCCAGGCGCTCAATGCGGGACACTTCTGGGGCGTTTGAAGTTCACACCGGAGATCACATACAAGTCGCGTTTAATTGGAAATGTGAACGACCTCGCAAAAAAAATCGGATTTCACAAAAAAATCTGAATTGCAGTCTAAACGTAGCCATAGATTCTATACTAGTTTTGGTATTGATTTGTGTCTGATGTTCTATACTTTTGTACTTGGATGTGTGAAGAATCCCTCAGTCGTCCAGGTAGAATCCAAGCAGTTCTTCGGTTCAGAACTGAAGAAGTAGCTTGGATGAGCTGCGAAACGTATTCGACCAAATAAACTTTGTCCAGTTAACAAATTGAATTTCTCCTTTTGCCATTCTGTACTTGAACTTTTTCATGACTAAAATCCACAAATACACACACATTATATCAGCCAAAGAAACTCAAGTTAATATTTTCTTTCTCTCAACTCACATTTCCCTTTGTTTTTTTCCCAAATACATTACGACTTCCATCAGTCCAATTAAGGCCCAAAAGTGACACAGCTCCATTTCTGTGCCGTGTGAAGGAAAATTCTGCGTAATGATCTCATGAATAGCAATGAGGTGCCTGTAATCAAGACGTAGAGACAGGAGCTGCACAGGGTCAAAGGCAAATGGAATAAAGCAAGACGAGTGGAGCAGCTGGAGGTGTTTTGAGCGCAACACTGCACATTTGCATAGCTGATTACATTAACGCAGCATGTGTCATTTGTTTGACAATAACTCTGTAATTCAGTGTACTGCCAACATCATTATGACAGTAATGAGAAGCCTTGAAAAAACCTTTCACAGAGGACTCATGGCTCACATCTGATTGTTTATTTCAACAGTGGATTTTGGAAACACTAGAACACCATTATTCATCAATTCTGTTCAACTTTGTCACAGTGTAAATTGTTATTATTAGCTACACTAGCCTGAGAGGACCAAAAATTTAATGAAAATGAAATGAGGATCAATGAAAGAAGTATCTCTGGTTGGATTCACTTCAGTAGTTAGTTTGGATCTATAATGAGCCATAGAAGATATTTATTCAACCCCCCACAGCTCAAATTTGATCACGGTACAGAAAAATACCAAAACGTTCCCACTAGTACTCGTTTATTTCAACAATGGATTTTGGAAACACTATAGAACATCATTATTCATCTATTCTGTTCAGCTTCATCACAGTGCAAGTTGCTACTATTAGCTACAAGGGCTGGGAATCACAGGGTCCCTCACGATTCAACACGATACTCGATACTACAGATATGACGATATCTAAATCTCCTAGTACCATTAATTCATTCATTTTCTCACGCTTTTTCCAAGCCTTCGCGTCACAGAAGCAGCAGTCCAGACAGATCTGCCGCCCAGATCTCAGTGCACCGGCCCCCGTGGATCCTCCTGCAGGTGGTGGGTCCACGGGAGGACGGCCCCACGTTGCTTGATGCAACAGGCCGTGATGTATCTATTGTATTTTATATCTTTGTATATCTATGTATTTTTTGCCCCCATGTGACCTGTATCTGATCTTTTAATGACAGTCTGAACGACACATATCCGATTTTTTCATATGCGACCCAGGCCACTTGGATATGTGGTCCTAAAACCGATACATATCCGATCTTTTGACATACGACTTCAGTCTGAACGGCCAGGTCACATTCATCCGACCTACACATCATCAACAAGCGACAAACGTCACTGTTCTGAGCTGAAGTAGGCGGAAACTGGAAGAAAGTGAGAGTGATACCAACTCACAAACGTACACAAACTTTTTCTCGTTATATGAAATTTCTGTTTTAATCCGCGTCAGTGAAGCAGCGAAGCACATGGCAATCCCACCACTCTTGGCTGCGACTCTGCACCCACACGTTTCTTTCTACGGATGTTGCTGCCACTGCCCCACAAAACGCCAGGGGCCAAAACACTTGTCCTTCTCTTTCTCAGTCTCCTCCCTAAAACAAATAAGCTGCACATGTTCTGGCTCTGATATGACAGCAACTTTATAATCCCTAAGAGCTCAATGCTAGCGTCCATGTTTAGGCTACTTCCGTAAGCGCTGAGCACGCTTGCTGCGTGCGACGTTGTCTTTTGGGGTGTTTAAAGTTCACACTGGAGATCACGTACAAGTCACATTTAATTGGAAATGTGAACAACCTCGCAAAAAAATCAAATCGAATTGAGCTTTAAGCCCTGCAGTCTGAACGTAGCCTCATTCTGCTTTTCATATTATCATACTGTATACAGCACCTTCAAAACCTAAAGAGATACTTGAGAAAAATATATTCAAGCAAAACCCACTAACCTTGGATCACAAAGGAAATCTGTGCTCTCTCCATCCGCCCTCCACACCAGCCACTCCCTGAAGGACGGATGACAGAACATACGCGTCTTATCCCTCCTCTTGATCAGGAAACAGGACAGGAGCTCCATGCGCTGCTGAAAATCCTCCCAGGGCAACTCTCCCCGGACGTACCCCGCATTTATCGCCTGGAACAGCTGCTCGTCTGTTAGCGGGTGCAAAGACGCCAATGCTACATTCAGAATCGGCAGGGAGCGTTCGTAGGCCGAGTTGGTCATGAACTTCATATTGCACTGAAGTTGGTAGAGCTCAGACACAGACACTGGCACCACTTTGTAGCTGGCGCTTTTGATGACCAGGTGGCCCTTTTCGAACAGGTCCAGGGTGAGTTTGAGATACAGGTAGGAGCCTTGACTTCGTGAGGTTAGGTGGGTGCTTAGCTTGCTCACGGTGAGGGGGTCTGCCTTTCCGTTCAGGCTGATGTTGTTGCTGATGTCCCTGCTGGAGCTGACCCGGTACTGGATGTAAGAGTTGAGGTCACAGCTGATCTCTTTGTTGTCGGAGAATTCGTCCAGGGAGATGTGGGGGAATGGCAGCAGGCTCGTGATCTCCTGGAAGAGAGAGGAAGACAGTGTTATAACATTAAAACTATTCTATATTCTCTAATGACTTTGGGGTAAAGCCATGTTGAACAAATAAATTACAGCTTTAGACCAGGGGTGTCATACATGCGGCCCGGGGGCCAGATCCGGCCCTCCAAGGCCTTTAATCTGGCCCTCGGGTGATTTCCTATTAAAATATTTGAATTATATTTAAATTTTCTATTAAAATATTGGTAATTTTCTGCACCTCTTTTCTGCACAACTTAGTATAGCAGCGTCTCCGGCGCTTCCCACCAGAGCAGCACAAATGAAGACTCGCCTCTTTCCAAACGCTCTTAAAGGACCATCGTTTTGACTGTTGACCGTGACACCCTCATCAGCAAAATGTCAAAAATGAGAAAAGTGGACGCCGGACTAATGGACTAATTCCTGTTTGTTCATGGAGGTGAATGGGAAACCTGTATGCTTGTGCTGAAATTGCATTTTTCTTCAAGTTTTCAGGTTGTTCATAAAAGAAAGAGTTCATCAAATAAAAAAGACTTCTTTAATAGAATTGTGTTTCTTTGCACAAATATTTGGACTTATTGCTATTTTGGGGGTATATATACTATTAAAGTAGGTTGGATGCAGCCCCTGGACCAAAATCAGTTTGACACCCCTGGTTTAGAACAATCACAAACCCCTATGTGAAGCAAAGTTGAAAAATATGTAGAAAATTTACAGGAAGTAGAGAACTCTAAAACATATTCATCACGTTAGGGAGAATTCTACCCAAAAGTTCAATTTACACATAAGAAACAGTTTTGTGATACTTTAAACATTAATTCAACAAATTAAAGGTGTTCATCAAATAATAATTTCTCTGAATATTAGAGGAGTTTTGGCTCAGTGTACAAATTGTGGAAAGCCCAAGTGTAATGTCCTGATTTCCAACGAGGAAGAAAAATTTTTATTTTTTATTTTTTTATTTTTTTTAATAGCAGGATTATTCTCTGTTCATTTTTGCTCCCTCTCCTCCAATGCACCCCTTTCAAGAAACTGATGTGTGAAGTTCTCATTCTTTTATATCTTTATTTTTTTAATAGCAAAATCTTAAATGTAATGATCTTACGGGGTTTTAATAAAAGAGTGGTCTGATCTGTCATAATCTATATTTTTTATTTTATTATTTTTTTACTCTGTATTAAAGAAAACAGGATAGTCCCACTGAGATTAAGAATCTTTTTCAGTGGAGTCCTGGCCCCACAAGGGACTCTATTGTACATGATTTTAGTGTTTTAGTTTAGAGATAGAGAAACAAATAATAAAATAAAAAATATTAATATTTTTTACATTATTAATTTATGTAAAGGTTGGATCACTAATTTAGGGGCATAAACAAAAGGGGGAAAAAAATGATGGTTTACATTTGGAAATAACTAGAGCTACAATATATGCAGTTTGCTGTGCTTCTTCATTTCTTCACTCTTTTGAGACTGGTGACATAAAACTATCCAAGTCTTTACTCTTAAAGCTCTACCCAGTACTTTTTACAGGGCATTGTTCCACCCAGTCAAATAAATTATACAGTGCGCAATTAACTGAGCAACAATTCTCTATTGATTAAACCCTAAAAATGCTACTGCGTTTGAGAGCTTGTACCTTTCACAGTTTTGCTGCTGCTAGGAAAATCTCATTAAAAGTAGTCTATGTCTGCACTATGCCGTGGTTCAGGGATCACTCAATGGTACCGTCAGGTCCAGTAGTGAAGCCCAAAAAGACTGAATTTAGTTGGTAGATTTTTGCTCTGTGTAATGGCGTCTCAATGGTGTGATTAAATAATCTTGTCACTTCTGGGGCTAGGCCTGTTAAGATGACACAATTCGAAGTGTGAGATATTGGTGAAGAAAATATAGTGAATAAATGTCTGACACAATAACCCTAAAGCACCTGAAAATGTACAGTATTTTATTGTTGTTGACATGAGCTTAAAGGAAAAGAAACGTTTTTTACAATCTGAGCCTTCTTTCGGCAATAAAACAAGTAGTTTTACTCACCCATAGCAGTTTGGTGTCAATTGGAGTGGTATCGCAGAAGTTATGTTGGAGCCGTTCTGTTCTACTAATGATCCCGTATCCGTTAGCGTGAGTGCTCGGGGCATTACTTTGCGCTCTCCAAATAACACAAACTTTAGCACTTTTCAAATTGCAGAAGATCGCTGTGTCAGGGTAGACTTTTAGTGGATTCCAAAACGGCCTGAAACCCGATATGCAGCTATAGTTTCATTTGATGACGTCATCAGAGAGGACAGTGCGCATGCGTGAACTCAGCTGTTTTGTAAACACCGCTAGTCCGAAAGAAGCTAACACCGCTCTGAACTTTACTTTTCTGTTGCGATATCGGGTTTCAGGCCGTTTTGGAATCTACTAAAAGTCTACCCTGACACAGCGATCTTCTGTGATTTGAAAAGTGCTAAAGTTTGTGTTATTTGGAGAGCGCAAAGCAGTGCCCCGAGCACTCACGCTAACGGATACGGGATCATTAGTAGAACAGAACGGCTCCAACATAAGTTCTGTGATACTGCTCCAATTGACACCAAACTGCTATGGGTGAGTAAAACTACTTGTTTTATTGCCGAAAGAAGGCTCAGATTGTAAAAAAAAAACATTATTTTTCCTTTAAAAACAATAGCAGAATTAAACACTTTAGTTGTTAATTTGTACCTACAGCTCTGGAAAAAATAAGAGACCACTGCAAAATTATCAGGTTTTCTGATAACCTTTTTATTTATAGGTATGTGTTTGGGCAAAAGGAACATTTTTGTTTGAGTCTATAAACTACTGACAATATTTCCCCCAAATTCCAAATAAAAATATTATCGTTTAGGGCATTTATTTGCAGAAAATGACAAATGGTCAAAATAACAAAAAAAAAATTTTCAGACCTTAAACAATGCAAAGAAACAAGATCAAATTCATTTTAAAACAACATAATACTAATGTTTACACTGAAGAAGAGTTCAGAAATCAATATTTGGTGCAATAACCCTTATTTTTAATCACAGCTTTCATGCGTCTTGGCATGCTCTCCACAAGTCTTTCACATTGTTCTTGGGTGACTTTATTCCACTCCTGGTGCAAGAACTGAAGTAGCTCAGCTTTGTGTTTGTGTTGGAACTCAACAGATGCTGGAATGGAATGACTGTAATACATGTAGAGATGCTGATTGCAGAAAACAAAATCCAGTGGTCTCTTATTTTTTTTCTAGAGCTGTATATTAGGTCATAAGCAGGCCCGTTGACAGAAATTTCAGGGCATGGGGCAAGAAGACCCCTCCGATATTAATTAATAGGCAGAGGTTCCAATTCTGGGCCAGTAAGACTCTGGGACCCAGGACAACAGACCCCTTTGTCCTCCCCTAGTCATAAGCTCAATTTTTTTCCCCACTAGTACAAAGAAAATTCAGATTCCGACTTTATTAATCCCATGAAAGGCAATTATTTTGAGCAGTAAAAAAAAATGTGACACACAAACACACAACACATGGAGTGATTCTGAAGGTCTAAGAAGCACCCAGGAAAAAAAGTAAGTAAGTAAGTAGAAAAGTAAGTAGAATTTAAATGGCGAATAACAGTAGGAATAAAACATTTCAAACACCTATTTGTTTTTGAATAGGGGACAACATAGCGACGGCCTGAGGGCAATGAAGAAAACGCACTCTTTAAAATAAAACCCCGCGAGCTAAGAGTCACATTGACTTTTCATGACAGGATTATCTGAAACTACAGTAATATTTTACATATTGGTAGCAACTGTGGAACTTGTCAATGCATACTGACGAGTTTAGCAGCATATTCCACTATAGAGCAAAAACATTCATCATAAAGCTTTTAGTGTATTCATCAGGGCGACATCAACTACATTTTCTTGAGAGCCAGATTATTTGACACACATCCACTTTTGACACAATTAGGGTCAGCCGAAACGGTCTTTTTCAATAATAGTAATCAACTGCTTTATTTGGATTTTTGTGAAAAATAACATACAAAAGGCTTTATTAACATTGCTTTATAACAGGGGTCTCAAACTCAATTGGAGCGGGGGCCGAAGTTATAAAATCAGCATTGGTCGGGGGCTGCATATAACATATTATATAGACCATCAAACTGTTATGCAGCCTTACACAGAAGAAACTTGAATTCAATGTGTTCTGATACGTTTGATAAGAGCCACATATGACATAAAGATATTTGATAACTATATGTTGTAATCCAAACTATATCATAGCAATATTAACATTTTTTGACTTATACCTTGGTATATAACTTATACCAAGACCAAACTGTGCTTTAGTGCTGTCGCCTGGGCCCCCTCCTCTGCTCCTCCACTACTGCCGCTCCTTTTGGGCATCTGGATCGCTGTGAATTGGCACCACATGCAGCAATACTTTATAGGAACTGTAGTTCAAATTCTTATGCATTTTATTGGCGGGAACTATCAAGAAAAATTAGACATCATCTTGTGGGCCAGTAGAAATGATCTCGGGTGCCTCATTTGGCCCGCGGGCCTCAAGTTTGAGACCCCTGCTTTACAAAATTGCCAATCCCTGAAGCTAAACTAGTAATCCCGAATAAGACCGGGTCTAAACCAGGACTAACTGCACCAGTAAATATGACATTTTGAAGGTGGTTTGTGGGTTGGATTAAATGTTTGGAGGGCCTGTTCTGAACATTTTCCACGACAGTCACACCTCATATTACAGATAATGTTACATCCCAACAAATAATAAACTTCACCGTCCTCATTCATTGCCAACTATCACATTAATGCAGCATAAACAGCATAGCATAAAGACTAACTAAGGGCCTGTTTACACGAGGACGCTTACGGGTAAAGACGACAAAATATTTTATCGGAAGTGCCTTTCGTTTAGACGGTGACGGCGTTTTTGGGGCCTAAAAACGCAAAAATCTGAAACCACCCTCCAGAGTGGAAAAGTTAAATACGCTCCGCTGTAGCGTCTCCGTGTAAAGTGCCCAAGACGCAAAACTGGTCAGATCTGCTCACGTCAGTACACGTTTACGTCACATAGATGCGGCAATACAATGAGGAGGACCACCACCGGCCCCTTATCCCGGCTCCAGCGCACCGGTGGCTCCACCGGTCCTGAGCACCGGTGGAGCCGCTGGAGCCGGGATAAGGGGCCGGCTCCAGCGGCTCCACCGGTGCTCAGGACCCGCTGGAGCCGGGATAAGGGGCCGGCTCCAGCGGGTCCTGGAGCCGCTGGAGCCGGCCCCTTATCCCGGCTCCAGCGGGTCCTGAGCACCGGTGGTGGTATTAGCGGAGGAGGACCACCGGCCCCTTACCCGGCTCCAGCGGGTCCTGAGCACCGGTGGACCACCACTACCGGCTCCAGCGGGTCCTGAGCACCGGTGGACCACCACTACCGGCTCCAGCGGGTCCTGAGCACCGGTGGACCACCACTACCGGCTCCAGCGGGTCGTGAGCACCGGTAGTTGCGTGCCGCCGCGCCTCGCGCACGGACCGGACGGGGAAGTTGCCCCGGCTCCGGTATACTTGGTTCGAGACCCCGGGGCGGGGGAAGTCTCTTACGGGCAGCTTTGAGAAATAGTGTCTGACGATAGCCGGCCCCCGCTCGGTCCGTGGGATTAGGGGGTACGGTCGCCTGCCGTACCCCCGCGGAGGGGCTCCGTGATAAGGCCACTGGGAAGGATACGGTTCGTCTCGGTCTCACCTCCGAGGGGTCAAGCGCGAGCGGCCCGCGCCGCACAGAGCTACCAGCACTCGGACCCGCAGTGCCCAGGAGCCGTCTGACGTGGGTAGAACCAGACAGGGGCCCTGAGATGGCGGGTCACGTATGCCCATCGTTCGAGCTCTTTAAGCGGGCTACATAGTCCGCTAATGTCATGCGTTAGACTTCCACACTTGTGTAAGGGGAAACCCCGCGGCTTCTCCCCGCTCATGAGGCTCTGTCACCGGCCACCGGAGAACCAGGACTCCAGCCTGTTCAAAAGTGGTGGATATTACCAGAGTTCAATTTTTCAGACTTCCACACTTGTGTAAGGGGAGACCCCACAGCCGGTACAGTCGTGGTTAGAAATGTAACTTGACGCTGTTGTGATGGTTTTTTTTTTGTTTTTTTTGTTTTGTTTTTTTCAGTCCAGCGCCTCCCTTCGCTGGCTTTTGCGTCCACTTTTGCGTCTTCGTATAAACGCGGACAAAAAATTGAAGACGAGACGCCACTTTTGCGTCTTCTGTTTTGATCGTCGCCGTATAAACGTAGCCTAAAACTGTAACTAAACTGACACTTAAATTGTCTGTATTATGCTACTTTCTCATCTACAGTATGTGTACAGTTGACAAATTTCTCCTTTTGCCATGATTCTACCTGGACGACTGAGGCATTCTACACCTATATATTTAAGATGAGTTCTTCTCTCGAGCAGAAATCTCCAAAGTTGAAAATGCCATGTTCTACCTCGTGATGTCCTTTGCAATATAGGAAGCGCTCCACTGTGTTTTTAAACCTTAAACATACACCTTCACTAGAATCATTTGGATGATTTTAGCCCTGGAATTGCCAACCTCTACTGAACTAAAGATAAAAGGAAGATGTCAACTTGAAAACTACCACTTCATGAAATCATAAAGTAGAACAGAGCATTTGGAGATGTAGACAAACTAAGGGCCCGTTTACACGAAAACGCTTACGGGTAACGGGCGTTTTGGGGGCTTAAAAACACAAAAATTTGAAACCGCCCTCCAAAGTGGAAAACTTGAATATGCTCTGCCGTAGCGTTTTCGTCTACACTGCCCAAGATGCAAAACTCTATTCAAATCTGCTGACATCGTGTACGCGTTTACGTCACATCGGTCCATATATCAGTGTACTTTGTTTCCACACGTTGTTGCGCCTTTTTTGCTTTGTAGTCTAACGTAGTCTGAAGCAATAGTTGAACTTCTTCATCTGACCACACACGTTTTTTTGCTACCAGTAGCCATGTTTTGTTTAGCTTTTCTCTGTGCAGATGAGAAGAAGGAAGATTCTATTCTATTCTAAACGCGGAATAAAAAAGTGAAGATGTGACGACACTTTTGCGTCTTCTGTTGAGGCTGTCATCATATAAATGTAGCCTAATAATAAAGGATTACTCAAACATGTGTGAATAAAACAAAACACAACTCCAGGTATGTTTCTGATGAGATATGCTATATTTATATCAACATCACAACATTACACCAACAGTACACCACACCATACCACAACACAACCAAAAATTCGAATCCCAATCCAACCCCGCTGTATATAAGCCTCCCCTATCACCTCAGTCTGAGCAGTGGGGTGCAGACCTGCTGAGCTATCTGACCCAAACAGACTCCTCTCTCTGCCTCAAATATGGCCTGGAGGGAGAAAAGAAATAGCCAAGTGTGTATTAAGACGCTAGGGCAGGAGATGTAAGAAGGGATGGGGTGATCAGAACTGTTTGGAACCAGTGAGGAGAGGTCTGAACGGGGGGTTTGAGTTTCAGTCTGTGTCCTGGGGCTGGTGGAAATCAATGCACCTTAATCCTGAAATCCTGTGCCTGTTTGTGGCTCTGGAAACATGGGCCCGGTAAACCAATACGTCCCCCAGCTCCGACCAAACACACAAATAATAATAAGAGGTGAGGCGATGGGTGTGGAGCCAGGGCAGGAGGTGGGGGAGTGTTGAGCGAAGGAAGATATTGGATGTACAAAAGGTGACAACGTGAAAGGAGTATCTCTGGTTAGATTATATGACAGCGTGCAGGGCTGTTGTCGGATCAAGAAAATCTAGGTCGACAAAAGACATGTCCTGTGCATCGATTAGTTTACCATAAATTGTAAAAACAAAAGATCTAAAAATTGTAAAAACAAAAGATCTAAAAACTCAGGCCCAGTACTTCATTTTGACAGACAGAACTACTTAAACCAAGGGTCTTCAACGTTTTTCAGGCCAGGGACCCCCAAACAGATGGCGAACTGGGCCAGGGACCCCCTACTATATATACGGCATAGAATTGTGTTTTATATTAAATTGAGCTTAGTGTCATGTATAAACATTGCTACTCTGTTATGGTACATCCAATACAAGGAAATAATACACAGGTTAATACTGTATTTTACACTATAAAATATAAAATTATATTATTTTAAAGTGAAATCAAAAGATTTCGCGACCCCCCTGCAGTACCTCCGCGACCCCCCTAGGGGTCGCGACCCCCCTGTTGAAGACCTCTGACTTAAACTGTTTGCAGTGGTCCAGTGGCTGAAAAGAGACAGAGACCCAGCTCCCATCATGCGCAACTTCTACAGAGGCACCACAGGTCACATCCTCACCAGCTGCATCACTGTGTGGTATGGCACCGTGTCCTGCCGGAAAAAGCTACACCGAGTAGTGAGAGCAGCTGAGAGAATCGTGGGTGTCTCTCTCCCCTCCCTGCAGGACATTTACGGTAGAGGTAAGATCGGGCCTAAAAAATCCAGCCCGACCCGACTCGGCCCGCGGGTATTAAAGCCCGGCCCGGCCCGAGCCCGACCAATTAACTTGATTTGCAGGCCCGAGCCCGAAGCAAACCCGAAATTTCATATTTTATTTGTGAGGGGCGTTTTTTTGAAACAAATGATAATATAGATGTTTGACGATCATCAATTTTGCTAGTACAGCTGTTTAAATGCCTGCTCAGCGTCGAATGTTCCCCCTAATGTTTTATGTGTCTGAGCAAACACACTAACTCCCTGAGCGCTCCTTGGACCCCTGTGCGCGACATCCGACATGCACCCCCCCCCCGCTACACGCGGAAAGAGCTGCGCGTGCTCGCGGCTTGCGCGTGCTCGTGGCTTACACCGGTAGAAGTTTAATACGAGACACATACTTTTGTTTCTGAATACTGGACGATTCCCCCGTATTCAGATGACCCCGCGGCTGAAAAAAAAGCGGAACTCTTTCATCCCTGCGCTGCATAGGTTTTCTTGTGCGCTGAGAATGTGTGAGCAGTGCGCAACTGCACAGGCGCGGAGAGGGAACGTCGAGGTGCCAGTCTTTTTGCTCTCGTATGAAAGCAAGCGCCACATTGACTACATTCAGCGAAGCCAACGCAAGTTTCTGTAGCATTTTCAACAATCAATTTGAAGCTTTTCCACACCTCACTCTTACCGGTGCGTGTTTGTCTTTTCAGTTCTCCTGTCTTTAGTTTATCCTTAACTTCTTGCTCCTCCATATTGGGGATACCAGGTCAAAATAGATGCGGACTTGCGGAGGGGAAGATTATTAAGAGCGGCTCCTGTTTAATAGTTAAATAGCAATTACCTTACAGCGCCTTCTCTGTTTTATCCAAATTATTTATTTTAAAACAAGTATTCCTTAGTTTAGTATCCACACATCGTTTTATTATACATTTTTATAAACATATATTTATTTTAAAAAAAGTCAGCGAGAGAAGCCCGACCCGAGCCCGACCCGAAGCAATGATTGACATTTTAGGCCCGAACCCGACCCGAATTTCGGGTCGGGTCAGATCGGGCTCGGGCTCGGGCTTAAGATCTTACCTCTAATTTACGGCACCTGCTTCACCCGCAAAGCCCTCTGGGTGATCCCACCCACCCATCCAACTGCCTCTTCAGTCTGCTGCCATCAGGAAGGAGACTGAGAAGCCTCAGGGCCAAGACCAGCAGACTGAAAGACAGCTTCATCCACCAAGCTGTCAGGATGCTGAACTCTCTCCCTGCCCTCCCTCCCCAATGACACTGCAGCTTAAATGACTCTTAAGTGACACTGACACTGCTGCTTAAATGACTTTTAAGTGACACTGACACTGCTGCTTAAATTACACCATTTGAACTTTATTATGCCACACATTGTGTGTTTTACCTATTTGTGTTATATACAAGTTTACTGTACTTTTGCTACGGGAATATGTGATGTTTTAGTCTTTGTGTTTATTGTCTTGTTTATCAGATGTTTTATGTTCACTATGGGCCTAGGGGGCGCTGCAATTTCAAATCCTGTGTGTGCAACCTGTACATATGTTTTTTGACAATAAAGCTGACTTTGAACTCTTGAACAAAGTTATGCATTATGGATTTCGAACGTCTTAATTATTTGCTGTCACAACAACTAGCATGCTAACCACACACTTCCTGATACTCAAACTCTAAAACAAAGACCTATTTTGACCTCAAGTGAACAGTGGATTTATCTGTAAAATGGCAGAATAAACCCAAATCACTCACAACTCAAAATAACTCACTCTGAGCCTTTTGCTTTCTCCAGGAGTCCATTTAAATCTTTAAAATTTAAAATGTGTCCAAATTTTTGGTCAACTAAGTCTCCATTAACTGATTAATTGACTACTAAACAGACTAAAGGCATACAGTGCTAGTAGGAAAAGATACAAGAAACAGAAATGAATGGTGCTGAAAAAAAATGATTTGTCAATAGCATTTTTTTTTTTAAATTAGAGTAAATTGTGATTCAAAATTCAAATATGAGTAAACATTAGACAATGGTAGTTTTTGGACCACAAGGACAATGTAGTGATCAAATTAGTTGGCATTAGACATTATGCATATTAATATAGCATTTTGCAGCAATGCATGTCTGTAACAAAAATAATTATTCTAGGCAAACACTGTAAATTATGTAAATAACTGGAATAAATTAACAAAAAAAATCATGAACTAATCAAAATAATTCTAATGTAACCACAGATGAGCCAGTCTAAGTTGCTTTTACACAACACAAAAATTGCAATATTAATGACAGTTCTAATTATTTTGTATTCAATTTGAAACCACCCAGTTAAGATAGAACATATATCGTTATTTTGTTTTTTTGTTTTTTTTACAGACAGAACGATTTACGGCCTATTGTTTTTTTTAATTGTCTTCTTCTACACTACAGCTTATTTACTTTTGAATGATCATAACATAATTTTAAGAGACAGAATAGAAAACAAGATTACCAGTACCATAAAGTATTCTTATTCTTGTTGGCAAAACAGGAGCACGAGGGCCAATGAACCAGATTCTACTGAGCATCTGAGTCCCTGATTAAATACAGCGGTGCAGTTTTAAGATTAAAAATAAATGGGCTGAGCTCAAAAACACACAAACTAAGAGACAGCAGCAGGGGGCAGTGCTAACAGTGACAGTCTGTGAGTCTGTGAGCTGCAGAGTTCAGAGAGTCACAATCAAACTGCAAAGCTCATCAGACAGTGAAGAGAGAGAGAGTGCAGGACAAGAGAGAAGAGGAAAGGAGGGGAAGAGAGAGGGGAGGATGAAGGAAGGAGAGAAGGGAGGGGGGGGGGGAGGGGAGGAGAGGAGAGAGGGGGGAGGAGAGGGGAGGGTGAAGAGAGAGGGAAGAATAGGAGAGGGGAGAGAGGGGAGGAGAAGGTGAAGAGAGAGGGAAGAAGAGGAGAGGGTAAAGAGAAAGGGAAGGAGAGGGTGAAGAGAGAGGGAAGAATAGGAGAGGAGAGAGAAAGGAGGAGGAGGTGAAGAGAGAGGGGAGGAGGAGGTGAAGAGAGAGGGAAGAAGAGGAGAGGCTGAAGAGAGAGGGAAGAAGAGGAAAGGAGAGAGGAGGGGAGAGGGGAGGAGAGAGGGTGAAGAGAGAGGGGAGGAGAGGAGAAGCTGAAGAGAGAGGGAAGAAGAGGAGAGGGTGAAGAGAGAGGGAAGAATAGGAGAGGGTGAAGAGAGAGGGAAGAATAGGAGAGGAGAGAGGGGAGGAGAGAAGAGGGGAGGGTGAAGAGAGAGGGGAGGAGAGAGGGAAGAAGAGGAGAGGGTGAAGAGAGAGGGAAGAATAGGAGAGGAGAGAGAGGGGAGGAGGAGGTGAAGAGAGAGGGAAGAAGAGGAGAGGGTAAAGAGAAAGGGAAGAAGAGGAGAGGCTGAAGAGAGAGGGAAGAAGAGGAAAGGAGAGAGGAGGGGAGAGGGGAGGAGAGAGGGTGAAGAGAGAGGGGAGGAGAGGAGAAGCTGAAGAGAGAGGGAGGAGAGGGTGAAGAGAGAGGGAAGAATAGGAGAGGGTGAAGAGAGAGGGAAGAATAGGAGAGGAGAGCGGGGAGGAGAGGAGAGGAGAGAGAGGGGAGGAGAGAGGGGAGAAGAGGATGAAGAGAGAAGGGAAGAGAAGGTGAAGAGAGAAGGGAAGAGAGAAGAGGATGAAGAGATAAGGGAGGAGAGGAGAGGATGAAGAGAGAGGGAAGAATAGGAGAGGAGAGAGAGGGGAGGAGAGGGTGACGAGAGAGGGGAGGAGAGGAGAGAGAGAGGAGGAGAGAAGGAAGAAGAGGATGAAGAGAGAGGGGAGGAGAGGATGAAGAGAGAGGGAAGAATAGGAGAGGAGAGAGAGAGGGGAGAAGAGGATGAAGAGAGAGGGGAGGAGAGAAGGATGAGAGGAGAGGGGAGGAGAGGAGAGGGTGAAGAGGGAGGGGAGGAGAGGGGGAGGATGAAGAGAGAGGGGAGGAGAGGAGAGGGTGAAGAGAGAGGGGAGGAGAGGAGAGGGTGAAGAGAGAGGGAGGAGAGAGTGAAGAGAGGAGACCAAAGGAGAGAGGGGAGGAGAAGGAAGGAGAGGTGGGAGGAGAGGATGAAGAGAGAGGGGAGGAGAGTAAAGAGAGAGTGGAGGAGAGGAGAAGGAAGGAGAGAGGGGAGGAGAGGGTGAAGAGAGAGGGAAGATGAGGAGAGGAGAGAGAGAGGGGAGAAGAGGATGAAGAGAGAGGGGAGGAGAGAAGGACGAGAGGAGAGGGGAGGAGAGGGGAGGGGAGGGTGAAGAGGGAGGGGAGGAGAAAGGGAGGATGAAGAGAGAGGGGAGGATAGGAGAGGGGAGGGTGAAGAGAGAGGGGAGGAGAGAGTGAAGAGAGGAGAGGAGACCAAAGGAGAGAGGGGAGGAGAAGGAAGGAGAGGTGGGAGGAGAGGGTGAAGATAGAGGGGAGGAGAGTAAAGAGAGAGTGGAGGAGAGGGTGAAGAGACAGGGGAGGAGAAGGAAGGAGAGAAGGGAGGAGAGGAGAAGGAAGGAGAGAAGGGAGGAGAGGGTGACCTGGCATGACTCCGGTTATGAACAGGCAGCAGTAGCTTACTCATAGTTTTGTTGTGAAAGGCTGAGCAGATAAATCGATGCTGTAGTCACTGTTTTAGCCTTGAAACGACTGTTATAGAGAACGGGGAATCATCATAAGGAGAGCTGTTTTATAAACGTGACAGCAGAACACTATAGGAGAACATGGAAACAGTGGCTCAGTTATAGAGGTTGTCTTATAACTAGAAAATTACTGGTTTGATCCTTGACAATGCATAGGCTACTGTTGTGTTCTTGAGCAAGACACCTAACCTAACCTAAGTATGAATACAGTGTGTAATTGGTGGCATAGATTAGCAGCCACATTTCCATTAGTCAGCCCCACGGCAGCTGTTGTACTATATTGTATTTAGAGTAGAGTGGAAAAATACTGCATTGGGTCCAAGTAAAAACATTTTCACCTTCAGCATCCAATGTTTACTTTGAACAAAAAGTGATTTAAAAAGTGATTTGAAAAAAACTAAAAGATTTAGATTTGTTTATAAATTGAGGACGGTTTTTTAGTTTTGTTCAAAATCTGACTTTTTTGTGTACCTTAAATATTTTAGCACTAGAATGGACTGAATGAATAATGCTCACAAATCGTAAATTTGACATCATAAAACCCACGTATCCAATAAACTAGCATTTCTTCAGTTATGTTTCAGAAAAATGTGCAAATTAATGCCAGCCCACTTCTTAATGTTCACTATAATGATCCCAAACTACTGTACTATGCTCAATTTAAATTAAAATGTATCTAAAATGTACAATATCTGAATACTAGGCCTGTCACAAAAACAAATTCTGAAATGTGATATACTATACTATATATGGGAGTCTCGTCATTTTGGTCTTAAAATGTTTGTATTAACCCACTGTACATGATCATGTTGGTTTAATTTAGCCATTTTGACCGTTAATAAATTCCGTTAATAAATTCCTACTCAGCTCAATAATACTAAACTCAGCTCATAATTCGCTCCTATAACCACTAGTCTCATTGAGCTCCATTTGACTGGAGTTGAACGCTATGGGTCACACTCCCTTAGTCCAGTCCTTTAGGACATAAGAGACTGTGGACAGTTTTAAGTACCTGCGTGTTCACCTCAACAATAAACTAGACTGGTCCCACAACACTGACGCCCTGTACAAGAAGGGCCAAAGTCGCCTCCACCTCCTGAGGAGACTGAGTTCCTTTGGAGTGTGCAGGCCTCTGCTCAACACTTTTTATGACTCTGTGGTGGCCTCTGCTCTCCTCTATGCTGTCGTCTGCTGGGCCCCGAGCAGCACAGAACGGGACAGAAAAAGACTCAAGCTGGTCAGGAGGGCCAGCTCTGTCCTGGGCTGTCCTCTAGACTCTGTAGAGGAGGTGGCTGAGAGGAGGGTGCTGGCCAAATTCACGTCCATCATGGACGACACCTCTCACCCTCTGCACCGGACTGCAGAGGAGCTGAGCAGCTCCTTCAGCAGCCGACTGAGGCACCCCCAGTGCAAGAAGGAGCGCTACCGCAGATCCTTCATCCCCACCGCCATCAGACTGTATAATTCTACTGTATAGTCCAGACGTGCAATATTTTCTATACTCTCTTATTTACTTATGTTTATTATTATTACTATTTGTCTGAATGCACTTTCTGTTCAAACTTTCTTTTGCACTAAACTGCCTGGAGCTAATATGGCAAGTGAATTTCTCCTGTGTGAGATCAATAAAGTCTTATCTTATCTTTTTACAGTCTATGCTGCCAGTGCGTACTGTTGTTGTGTCCTTAGGCAAGACATTTCATTCACCTTGCCTGTGTACATACAGCTCTGGAAAAAAATAAGAGACCACTGTATTTTTTTCTGAAATCAGCATCTCTACATGTATTAACAGCCATTCCATAGCGTCTGTTGAATTCCAACACAAACACAAAGCTGAGCTGAGCTACTTCAGTTCTTGCACCAGGAGTGGAATAAAGTCACCCAAGAACAATGTGAAAGACTTGTGGAGAGCATGCCAAGACACATGAAAGCTGGGATTAAAAATAAGGGTTATTGCACCAAATATTGATTTCTGATTTCTTCTTAAAGGGACAGTGTGTAAGATTTTTACCCGTTAATTACTGAAATTGAAGATACCCATTCAAAAATACATTGTTTTCCAAGCCTTTTCACTTCCATCATGAAATCAAAGTATTCTTTTGGACTTAGATATAGTCACATAAAAGGGGGATCTTCCCCATATAGAGGCAGCCATTTTGAATACGAGAGCCGCAGAAGGACATTTGGGCTCATCCTTCGCCGAGGCTCCTGCTAACAGCTGCTCAGCTGCGCTGCATATGGGAGCAGAGGAGCGAAGGAGAGAAGGGGAAGGGGAGGGGGGAAGGGGGGAGCCTCGTGTAAACAAGCATGCTGCTGTATCACACATCGTAATGGATATAACACGTATTTTGGACTAAATTGTTTTACTGGATTTTATTCGCTGGATCCTTATGGACAGATTGAGACCAAGTTTATGGTGAAATACAGAGTTTGACCTGTGCAGAGCCTTCAAAGGTAAGCTAACAAACCTTGTTTTGTGCTTTTCTGTATAAAAGCCCCATGTGCTCGGGGAGTGATTGTTTTGCAGGGAAATGAATTGCATAGTCAAAAAGAGGAGACTGTAAGGTTTCATTTGATGTGTAGATTGTCATGAATCATGATCGGGATTGTGTGTTTTCATGCGAAAAGAAAAAAAAAAAGTGAACGGGGGACCGCGTTTTATGTATACAGCGGCGCGGGCACGCGCTACGGCGCGCCCGGGTGACCCTCGTGGTCTGCCATAGCCAAAAGAGGAAGTGGAATAGCTACTAACCACCTATGCGCCACGAATCCTACACACTGTCCCTTTAAGTGTAAACATTAGTATTATGTTGTTTTAAAATGAATTTGATCTTGTTTCTTTACATTGTTTGAGGTCTGAACACATGTATCTTTTTTGTTATTTTGACCATTTATCATTTTCTGCAAATAAATGCTCTAAACGATAATATTATTATTACGATAAAATGATTGTTCTATCTAACATCTATTACCATAAGAGGATGTAGTAATTATTGTGACAGGCCTACTGCAAACTAGTGAGTTGTAGTACATATGCAATAACAACTCCAAACTTACCAAGAGGTTAACTCGAACAGTGACCACCAGTTTGAGCCAGGGAGGAAACTTGGTGATAATTTTGGTGATAAAGGAGGCGATTGTGTCCCCGTAGTCCGGCTTGTGAAACTCTGCTTCGTTCAGGCCATCAATCAAAATAATGTGGTCATCTTCTGGAATTTTCCGCTCTGAAACAACACCAAAAAGAAGGCATTTTATAACATCTGTGGACTGTAGAGAGGGTAGACAGGCTTTTTACTGCTACAACTCAATTTAGTGCCTTCAAAGACATAGTGAAATGTTATTGAGGTGCACTCTTCGATACCAGCTACAATTTTAGCAGAATTTGTCCTCAAATAACTGCCATCAGAGAGTACCAGTGAATCTCTGTAACTCGCTTTGACCTTGGAGACTTGGAGAGGAAATTTGAAAATCACAAAATATATTGCAGTTTTATTGGTATTATAGTGGATGTGATAAAAGGGCAAATGAACACAGAGAAGGCTTTCGGAGAACGTAAGATTAAATTTACAGCTGGTGTAATTTAAGGTGCGCTGTGTAACTTTTTGGTGGTTTTACTTCTCAAAAATACCTAGAGAAACTGCCATTTTGCCTGTCAGCGGGGGTTCCTCGCCACAGATCTGACCTGTAACTTGGTCTGGTTTGCCCTCCATGAAGATTGAAAGGTTTAATATCATTCTGTGAGACATTCCAGACAAAGCAATAACATCTCCACGGAGAAAAGCATTTGACAGACCCTCCACCAGAAAAGTTACACAAAACACCAAATCCAATGGGAATAATTTTTTAAAGTCCTAGGCTAGGTTTATATGATGACGGTCTGAACAGAAGACACAAAAGTGGCGTCGCGTCTTTACTTTTTATTCCGTGTTTAGGCGAGCATTTTCGGGAGGAAATCTGTGTGCATACGGTGAGGCAAAAGTGTGTGGAATTCGATTGGGTATGCATGCCAGGCGGCTAGGTGGCGCTATGATACATTATCACTATGTCCGCGCACATGCGTAGAATCTTCCTTCTTCTCATCTGCGCCGCGAAATGCAAAACAAAACATGGCTCCCGGTAGCAAAAAAAAATTTGTGTGGTCAGACGAAGAAGTTCAACTATTGCTTAAGAGCACGTCAGACTACAAAGCAACGAAGGCGCAACAAAGTGTGGAAACAAAGTACACTGATATATGGACCGATGTGACGTAAACGTGTACGCGACGTCAGCAGATTTGTTTTTGCGTCCTGGGCAGTGTAGACGAAACCCTACTGCGGAGCGTATTAAGTTTTCCACTTTGGAGGGCAGTTTCAGTTTTTTGCGTTTTTAAGCCCCCAAAACGCTGTCACCGTCTAAACGAAAGGCACTTCCGATTAAATATTTTGTCGTTTTTACCCGTAAGCATTCTCGTATAAACAGGCCCCTAGTTCTCATAAGACAAATTATTAACACAAGTGATCACAATTTAAAGAGGGATTTTCTGATTTTTGTCGTTTCCTCATCACAAACATACCTGGAGTGTGGAGTGTGTTTTGTTTCATTCACACATCTTGCTTACTTAGCCAGAGTTCTCCTCTCAAACTGAATATAATCTGTTCCACCTGGTGATGCCATGTGTTTATAGAAGTCTGCCAACCCTTTGCATTAGATTTGATTTTATAATTCAATCTTCTCTCAAATGGTTCTTTCCAAAACAGATCACAATAGCCACTTTTTTCAGCTATTACCCTTTAGATTTTAATAGTTAAGATAAATCATTTTGATAAGGTATTCGTGTGTTTCAGCTTCCAGTTATATGGAACATTTTGAGAACTTTTTTCCTATTCAAAAGATATCATATTGTGTTTTAAATTGTTAATCACCATGGGAACAGTCCTAATTTTTGATCATTCCCAAACCCACGGATAAAACACCAAAATGCAATTCATGGTCGTCGACAGAAATTTGGGGGCCTAGGGCAAGAAGACTCACACGGGCCCCGCTGAAGGTCCAATTCTAACGCAAACAAAACACCAACCAAACCACAGAAATCTGTCTCTCACCCTTCCTCAGATTGGCGAGTGGTTCGAGTACCCCCCTCCTGAAAGCGGCCAGGGGGTCTTGCACACAGGAGCGCAGACTGAGCATGCTCTGTAGGTGGGGCTCCTTCAGCAGCAGCTCTCTGTAGGCTGTGAGCTGGTGAGAACGACAGAGCAGAGCCGCGATGCTGTGAACAAACTCCGGGACCAGGCAGGTGTACGTGTTGTCTGCCTGACAGTAGTGATACGCCACCACCTGTGAAAAAGAGATGCATAAAGAGGTTAGGACGGACTGGGAGAATATCTACAGCTCTGGAAAAAATAAGAGACCACTGGATATTTTTCTGAAATCAGCATCTCTACATGTATTACAGCCATTCCATTCCAGCGTCTGTTGAATTCCAACACAAACACAAAGCTGAGCTACTTCAGTTCTTGCACCAGGAGTGGAATAAAGTCACCCAAGAACAATGTGAAAGACTTGTGGAGAGCATGCCAAAACGCATGAAAGCCGTGATTAAAAATAAGGGTTATTGCACCAAATATTGATTTCTTCTGAACTGTTTGAGGTCTGGAAACGTGTATCTTTTTTGTTATTTTGACCATTTGTCATTTTCTGCAAATAAATGCTCTAAACGATAATATTTTTATTTGGATTTTGGGGGAAATGTTGTCAGAAGTTTAGAGACTGAAACAAAAATGTTCCTTTTGCCCAAACATATACCTATAAGTAGTAAAATCAGAAAAACTGATCATTTTGCCGTGGTCTCTTTTTCCATATATATATATATATTGCTGTACATAGTATAAAATATGGTAATGGTGGATTTAACAAACAAAGGCAGCAACAACAGCACTGGGGTTGGACAATACGCAAAGATGTTTTATCTACTGCAATGTCCATATTTCTTTATTTAGAACCACTTTTAATGTTCAAGCTTCCTTTAAAAACATGCCTATATTTGGTCTATTACGTTGTATCTACTTTTTAAAATTATATTCTTTGTACAGGGTCTTTGAAAATTTAGAAAAGCGCTTTATAAATAAAATGTATTTTTATAATTATACTACATCAAGTTTTTTTTACCCTTCAAAATGCATTTTTTTCACCCTCAACTCTTTTTATTATATTTTTCAAGAACAGACAAACAAACAAACATTTACCCCTGGGGATCTTGGCAAATAAAAGGAAAAAACAAAACAAAAAAGAGCAATAGTAAATTGTTAATTATTATAAAACTTGTATAATAAAAAATGTATTTTGCTGATTAAATTTATTTCGTTTGTTGGCAAATACAGGACTATTATTATTACAAAATGAATATCATGGAAGACAATGCTGCAGTAGTTGAATACAGATATATATAGTTAAAGTGCCAAATATTTTTTATATCACAAGGTTTACGTGTCTACAGTTGTCTTTTTATGTTCAAGTTAAAAATTTCGCTGTGAAAAATGTTAGCTTTTATTGCAAATTTAAATGTTGGTTAGATCACAGTTTCCACATCATCAACTTTAATGTGAAGCAAAGGACTTAAAACGCTTTCCACCACTTATTTTAGTCTCTGGACTGTGGGGAGATGCCCAAGTTTGACCTGGGGGTGGCATATCCCTTTAAGGCAGTGCTTCTCAATTATTTTCTGTGACGCCCCCCCTAGGAAGAAGAAAATATTTCACGCCCCCCTTCCTGCGCGCGACTATAAATAGTATTATTTGTCTAGAAAATTGTTATTAGAACACCATTGTATCCTTTTATTAACATTATAAACAAAAAAAAGAAAGAAACTTACAACGAAGACTGCACTGAGGACTCAAATATTAATGTGTTTTTAATGCTTTGCGCACATTTGTTTACGTTTTACAGAAATGAAACTTAAAACCACCTCATTTGCATAAGCTAAAAGCATTGAAAAAATACGCTCTCTCCTTGTGCCACTGATGTGTCAGCTTCTGTCGAACTAAAGGACACGACTCAGTGGAATAAACGTGTTTTTTCTGTGACAGAGGAGGTTCTGTTAATGGTGAGACTGTGCGTAAATCGCATGTGAGAACGCCACTGCCAACTACTGTTGTTGATGTGCAATTACACTTAGTTCTAGTACAGTACAGCAAAAAAACATGTTTCCCAGGGTCATACGCGCCCCCCCTGGCATCACACCACGCCCCCCCCCCAGGGGGGCCTGCCCCACTATTTGAGAAGCACTGCTTTAAGGCAATACAATTTACATTATGTCACTATAGAGCTTGGTCCCTAGAAACTACTAGTAGTATATGAATGAACACCTTATATTGAAAAAGAAAGAAAATATACTTTTCTTTGCTAATAATTCTTTCCTTCTCACTGAGAGCACAACCTCCACATTATTTTTCAATGAGTATTTAGCTGCATCTGGTTTTCATATTAACTTAATTAAGCTCCATAAAGCTTTCCCATTGAACAGAAGGTGAGCCTGGCTAAATGGGTGATTCTGGGTCATTAGTCGGCACTTCCATTAAAAGAAGCCGTTGATCCCAGGTGGTGGTCTAAAAGGAGAGGTTCAGGTGGAGATTGGGTCATAAAAGAAGGTACAGAAGAGGTGTGGAAACTGCAGGGACCCTGGGGACGGCTGACACACTTACAGAGACCTGGTGAAAATGGAAACAGGTTCATTCTACATCACCAGCACTGATGCAAATACAGCTCTGGGAAAAAATAAGAGACCACTGTGTTTTTTTCTGAAATCAGCATCTCTACATGTATTACAGCCATTCCATTCCAGCGTCTGTTGAATTCCAACACAAACACAAAGCACTACTTCAGTTCTTGCACCAGAAGTGGAATAAAGTCACCCAAGAACAATGTGATACGCGAGCACATTGCAGGGGGTACTCGGCAGTGTTGCTGCCAGGCACAGAGGGAGATTTTTTTTTTAATTCTAATTTGAGTTAAAGAAAAGAGAGAAAATACCTGAGAATTAAATTTTCAAATTAAGGAGATGAAATAAAATGATTTTCATTTAATAATCCGTTGTGTCACGTTCTACTTTTGGAGAATTATCAACACGTAGGCCTGCGAGTCAGGGGGTACTCGAGACAAACACTGACACAGAACATAAGCGTCATAATTAAAAACCATGCTTAACTGTTAATCGATAATTACAACAGCTGAAAATACATTTATGAGACTCCTTGGCTGGTCGATGTGACGCTGCCATCCTGATCCCAAAACCTGCCTGAGCGTGTAGGCGTACCCCTTCATTACAAGTCTGGTCGAGAGCTTACTTCGTTTCAAGGGGTGTGTAGCCCTCGGTCGTGGCCCAAGCCCTTGATCAAAATTAGAATCGCCATACCCCTTGCCCTCACATGAACACGCAAAACCAAGGGGTATGGGTAAGACAGAGAAATGAGACACAGCCTAAACGTCCTATGAAAATGGGGTAAAAATGTTATGTGCAAATCTCCTGGTACAAGTGCAGAACTATACAATGCAAAACTACATTTCAATGCGTAGTGTGTGCTTAAAGTATCTTTAAAACTCTGGTGTCACTCTACACCCGGTCCGGCTGTGACTGCAGTGTGAGCGGTTTTGTTGTTGAGTGTGGTGATCTACTCTTCTGTTGTGGTCACCTCCTTTGAGGCTGCACACACCAGACCACAGCTTCACAGACTATTCAAGGACTGTTCATGTATTGAAAGAAAAGGCTGCTCCGATGTCTGGCAAAAATATACTCCCAACTAGGCCTGTCATGATAATTACTATATCGACTTCAATATATGACAGCTGGAACATTATATTTTGGAGCTCAATATTTTTCAGTGGTACGACATTTGTCCGCTGATTGGCGGTTCGAAACCCGCTCTCGACAGTGGATTGAGCGGTCGGATCCACTGACACGTGGGTTGGCAGTGCGATTCCATCTCCTAGCTGCCGTTGTGCCCTTGGGCAAAACACTTAACCCCACCTCGCCCCCAGTGTCTGTGCGCACTGGAAGAGCCCCCATGACACAAAGTACATCAAGGCCGGTTGCATCAAGTGACGTGGGGCCGTCCTCCCGTGGACCCACCACCCGCAGGAGGATCCATGGGGGCCGGTGAGCTGTGATCTGGGCAGTGGACCTGGACCGTTGCCCCCGAGACCCAAAATATGGAGAAAAGCGAAAGAAAATGGGAAAATGGATGGATGGAATATTTTTCATGTGTTTTTTTTTTTTTTATTGTGACAGGCAGATCATTGCGTTCCTTGAAATTCTTCTTCTGTACTGGAGCTATCCCATATGCAATCTGAGCCCAGGCCAAAGCTTTTATTCTGCTCTGGAAAAGCTCTAGAAAAAAATAACAGACCACTGCAAAATGATCTGTTTTTCTGATTTTACTACTTATAGGTATGTGTTTGGGCAAAAGGAACATTTTTGTTTGAGTCTATAAACTACTGACAACATTTCCCCCAAATTCCAAATAAAAATATTATCGTTTAGAGCATTTATTTGCAGAAAATGACAAATGGTCAAAATAACAAAAAAGATACACTTTTTCAGACCTCAAACAATGTAAAGAAACAAGATCAAATTAATTTTAAAACAACATAATACTAATGTTTACACTTAAGAAGAGTTCAGAAATCAATATTTGGTGCAATAACCCTTATTTTTAATCACAGCTTTCATGCGTCTTGGCATGCTCTCCACAAGTCTTTCAAAAAATGCAGTGGTCTCTTATTTTTTTCCAGAGCATCCAAATAAATATGATAAGCACAAACTCCTGACAGACTGTTGAGCACTTTTCACTGGTGAAAAGATGGTAAAAAATGGGTCAGATAAACAACAAAAAGGACTGTCTAGTGAATACATTTTTCCTCCATCTATACATCTCCAATAACTGTCACAGAATCTAAAACTACAAAAGTAACTGACGCAAAGTTTCTACCATTTTCCAAACCTTATGATGCAATAATCGTACTTGTAAATCATAGACAAACAATGGCACTTTCTATTAAATAAAAAGTAATAGTTCTCATGTCACGCAGTAATGAAGTTGGTGGCCATGTTGGGACTCTTTTGAAATGAAAGATTGAAAAGAGCGTTGAGGATTTGACAGAAGCTGCCTGCTGTTGCATCACACATCACAGGAACACAGCCCTTCAGGCGAGTGAGCGAGCGGCGAGTGGGCAGGCGGGGGAGAGAGGGGGACAGACATTTGGAAACACTTTGCACAATAAGTGGCTTGAGGGATGTTTTGGTTACACACATATTCAAATGGGCAGGGGATTCAACTCTGCCAGCTTAAGTTATGGTAGGGAAAATAAGTAAGGACGACATATCCTTCATAATCATTAAAGAAAGGAAGAATTCTGGAGTATTCTGGAGAACAATATATGCAAGGACGAAATCTGAATGGTGAGATAATACAGTGTTTCCCAACCTTTTTTGTCTTGTGTACCCCCTAAGCCTTTTTGTCATACCTCGAGTACCCCCTCACTCATACGTGTTGATAATTCTTCAAAAGTAGAACATGACACAACGGATTATTAAATGAAAATTATTTTATTTCATCTCCTTAATTTGAAAATTTAATTCTCAGGCATTTTCTCTCTTTTCTTTAACTCAAATTTACTCAAATTAGAATTAAAAAATAAAATAAAAAATCTCCCCCTGCGCCTGGCAGCGACATTGCCGAGTACCCCTGGTTGGGAAACACAGAGATAATATATCAAAATTATATAGATTGTATGTGTTTTAAAGCTGCAGTATGTAACATTTTAGCACAAAAATATACAAAAATAAAAGCATTTGTTTGATTTTTTTTTTCATTCTGGTTGTGTTTATTGCACTGAAAAGCTTTGGAAATCATTGTTTCAATAAAAAAAAAACAAAAAAAAACTTGATCTCTACGGAGAAGGTACCGAAGTATAATTTTAACTTTCCATTTCCACAGAATCAGGCAGGTAACATTCCACCTCCAGTAAGTTACATTCAGTACTTTTAAGTACCTTTAAGTGGACGCAATGTCCACTGAAAACCAATTTAACCAACTCAGCTTTTTTTTTTTTTTTTTAATTATGCTTTATTTATCCCTGTAGGGAAATTATCCTCTGCATTTCGCCCATCCTTCCGGAGCAGTGGGCAGCACATGGGGCGCCCGGGGACCCATCTCCATGATCTTATTGCTAGGCTTGTTCAGGACCTCAGCTGGAGAATTTTACCTATGGAGCATGTTTTTGGGTATGGGGGAAACCGAGTGCCCGGAGGAAACCCACCCAGACACGGGAAGAAAGGCCCAGGCAACCCGGGGATCGAACCCGGAACCTTCTTTCTGTGAAAATGCAGAATTGAATTATTTCAAAGGAGCACTGTGTAACCTTTTGGTTGGGGGTCTGTCACCTGCTTGTTTCTATGGATATGTTATTGCTCTGCCTGGAATGTTCCGCAGTATGACATTAAATTGCTTTACCTTATATTTATTCAATTACAGGTGGTTTTTGCTCAAAAGTATCTAGAAAAACAGACTGTGAGTGGGGATGCCGCTCCACAGATCTCACCTGTAACTTGGTCTGGTTTGTTCTCCATGCACATAGAAAGATGTAATGCCATACTGTGAAACATTCCAGACAAAGCAATAACATCTCTACAGAAAAAAGGTATATAATGCACCTTTCAAATCAAGTTAAGTTTCACTAAAATCTTTGGTAGGTCAGATGAAAAACATGTGAAGCTAATTAACTAGAATAATGAAGCTGTATTAAGATTATTGTCATTCACAGACACATTGCGTAAAACAGCTGTTTAGTCATCATTCATAATCCTGTAATGACAATATGTTCCTAATGCTGTTTAATTAACGGCTCATCTTTAAATGGATCTCAAAGGAGAACAGGGCCTCCGGGCAAAGAATAAAACCCTAATGTGCCTTCACAAAAAAGGGATATAAAAATAAATGTCACTGAATTTTAATTGGAACATGGCAATTTTGATAACTTCTTCTGACTAGGGTTGTCAAAAGTATGGAAAATCAGATACTAATCCATAATAAAACTAGTACTGAACCTAGATACTCATTTGAGCAGGTACCGATACTAAAAACGTCACATTCACAGGGCAGAAATGAACCACGTGAATATGAAGGTGCACTCTGTAACTTTTTGTTTGAGGATCTGTCACCTGCTTGTTTCTATGGATATGTATGATATATATGTTATTGCTCTGCCTGGAATGTTCCACAGTATGACATTAAACAGCTCTACCTTACATTTATTCAGTTACAGGTGATTTTATAGCTATAAAAACACCTTGAAAAACAAGTATTCTGGCTGTGAGCGGGGTTACCTCTCCACAGATGTGACCTGTAACTTGGTCTGATCTCCATGGTGATAGAAAGGTTTAATACCATACTATAAAACATTCCAGACAACGCAAAAACATGAGACAAACGTTTGATGGATCCTCCACACAATGCACCTTTAAAGGTCCCATGGCATGAAATTTTCACTTTCTGAGGTTTTTGAGCTCCCCTACCCTGTTTAGGGTGCCCTCCATGGCTAAAAGTTGTGAAATGTTTAAACTGAGCATTTGCAATCCTTTTCCGTGTTTGAAAAAAAGACAGCCCAAACGGGCGATTCTGAACAAGGGAACTTTCCTACGTCACATTCAGGAAAAAATGCAAATGCAGTTCCACCGCCCGTCTGGATGTTTCTGTAAATCACGCCCAGAGAACTTGGACCGCAAACGACTGTTTCCAGGCTCGGATGTCCTTTATCAGAGCCTCCGAACCTCTGAAACAGCAGTGGTTTAATTTTATTTTCTGTGGAAATGCGTTTATTTTTCAATGGAAATAGTCTCATCTCTTCCTCCACGCTTAAATGCGGAAGTGGGGCCAGCGCAAATCGCACCGCTAAAGAGGAAAGAGCGGAGAGTATGGCCACACCCCACCCACTGCACTGGCCTGTCTCTGTCCTCCTCATTTGCATTCAAGCAACAACGCCCAGAATAAAGTGTTTCAGAGACATATTTATGACTCTGACTGTGTTCATGGGTCTTTCTCATGCACTGAGTCTTGATTTTGAAGAAGGATTCATTTACAGTATTAGGGAACCATTAAGGAGCCATATAAAAGTATCAAGAAGTACCATGTCATGGGACCTTTAATGTCGAAAATCTAAAGAAAGACACTAGAATTGTGCTATCAAAATCAGTATTGAGTACACTGGTTTGTAAGCAAAATGCTTCCGGAACATAAGAAGTGACATTTTTCATGGTTTAGGTCACTAATAAAGAAAAAGTAAGTCAGAAGTGCTGATTGGCTATAGTTTCCAAGATATAGTATTTGGTCAAAATAGGAAGTTCATGCAAAATAAGGCAAAAATGGTAGTTTATCAGAAGGTACAGTGTGTCTACAAGCAACCAGTTCTATCTGAAAGCCTGTCTGCACATTCCAATACATTCATTTTAATATGTCTACAGTTTTAACATAATCAATAAACATAATATATATATTATTATTATTATATCATTACATATCTTGAATACATTAGCTAACCAGCACAGTTATCAATTGATTTTCAGTTCATCTTATCAATATAAATGAGATTTAGCCACTTTTATTTCGGAAGCAGATCGAGTCCAAAAATTTGTAGACCAGTGTTATCGAGTCTACTCCTTAGAATTGAAACAGTTTGAAATTTTTGCATCGTAACACGGCTTCTGATAATAGATTCTATCTACAAATTGTAAGCCATATATTTCTAACACATCAAACATTTTCTTCTGTGATTTTTTGCTTTGTCAGAATCAAAATTCGGCTCCTCTTTTAAGGCCGTGTCTAAACCCTACAGACCAGATCAAACAAGCCAGAGATATGAAAGTTTTAATACAGACAGCAGATAGCACTGTGCTTAATAACCTAGGCAGCTCCCCTACACTGATCCAGGGCTCACAGCTCAGATAGCAGCAAAATGTATGCAAAAAATGGACTGCAAATAACCTTTAAAAAGATCTAAAAGATAAATCAAATGAGTGAGGGCGCAATATGACTTCTACAGCGTATGAAAAAGTTTTAAATTCAGCTAATGGATTACTCGTGTGGAAAGAAGTTGCAATTAAAGACTCATATAAGAAACGTTTGACTTTTAAAAATCTGTACATCACCTGACTTTTACTCTCTTAAAAACGTGAAAAACAGAACAAGTTCATTTTAAAGAGTTTGGAGTGGTCCGACGGTATTCCTCACTTAATTTATGTATTCCAAGCATCCTAATTAGTCACTGCAATGAGTTTATAAGTATACTATTCACAACTCTCAGAGACCAGCGCAGAGTTCTGCCATGAATAAATATTATTATTATTAGACAATTAAATGCTTTCTAATTTGAAGCAGACTTATTTTGATCTCAAGAGGAGCTTATACAACTCAATACATCTACATCTCTGGGAAAAAAAAAAAGATTTTTTAAAAATCAGCATCCCTACATGTATTACAGCTATTCCATTCCAGCTTCTGTTGAATTCCAACACAAACACAAAGCTGAGCTACTTCAGTTCTTGCACCAGGAGTGGAATAAAGTCACCCAAGAACAATGTGAAAGACTTGTGGAGAGCATGCCAAGACGCATGAAAGCTGTGATTAAAAATAAGGGTTATTGCACCAAATATTGATTTCTGAACTCTTCCTAAGTGTAAACATTAGTATTATGTTGTTTTAAAATGAATTTGCATTGTTTGAGGTCTGAAAACATGTATCTTTTTTGTTATTTTGACTGTCATTTCCTGCAAATAAATGCTCTAAACGATAATATTTTTATTTGGAATTTGGGGGAAATGTTGTCAGTAGTTTATAGACTCAAACAAAAACGTTCCTTTTGCCCAAACACATACCTATAAGTAGTAAAATCAGAAAAACTGATAATTTTGCAGTGGTCACTTTTTTTTTTCCAGAGCTGTATACTGGGGTAAGACAGATTTCCAGGTCTTCCATGCGTTAACTAAATTGAAAATCTAAAGATATAAAAATGGACTTTGATTAAACTAGGAATTATTTAGGAAAACAGGCAAAGAATGAAGCCACAATGTGCACTAAATCAGATTATTATCTCATCTAACGAAACTTCCAAGGGCAGCTTGTGCACTCCACTCTAGTGAAAAATCTCTTTTTGGTGTCGAGGACCAGCCTTTTCAGTTCATGCCCCCCATCTCTGGAACTCACTGCCCCTTGAGCTCCGAGTCTTTGCAGCTTTAAAACCATCTTGAATTTTTTTTTATTCCAGCAAGCATTTGATCATATCCTGTAACATTTTGGTAACTGTTTGACTGTTTTATTGTATTTATTGAATTAAATGTGTTTTTTATCATGAGGAGGCAGTTCTGTATAATTTTGGCACTGTAAAGAGCTTTCTAACTGTTGTTTTGAAAAGTGAGTTATAAGAGTATAGAAATAAAGCCTATTTTATTTTACTATTTTAATTTGTAAAATGGACAAAATTTGAAGAGTTAATGATTTTATGTTAATCTATGCAAACAATCTTCAACTATCAACTCTTACTTTTAAGCTAAGTGCACTTGATTAATTGTAAGCTTTTTGCTATAAAGAGTACACAGACATCACAACTAAAGCTGCCCTCGAACTGTACAGGAACTAGCAAACGAGCTTCAAAAGTACCACTGAAATAAATATGAAAAAGTCTCTCTATTTCAACTGCATCAGACATGAACTGTTTTTGACTTTATTATCATTAAAACACTGTGTTACGATCCAAGATGGCGGCGTGGACTCACACAGGGGCTGCTCTCAGTCCCAATGTTACATTGTTGTCGTTTTTTGTCGCGTAAACAACGTTGTTTTTGTTCGCTGACGTCTTTGTCATGTGAGCCTCCTCAAAGGCGCACATACAGTCGGGAGTTTCTGCTCAACATTAGCAGAAACAATGCTAAAAACAACTCATACGTCGAAGGGCTACCTATTTGTATTATATACAAATTTACTGTATTTTTGCTACGGGTATATGTGATGTTTTAGTCATGGTGCTTATTCTCTTGAAATGCTGTGTACATATTCACAAGCTCCTCACAACTGATTGGCGAACAGGCGAAAACACAACGGCGCTACTCGGAACATGATTGGCGGGAGCGCGAGCGTGGGAAATTATGGTGATTTATGCATGCCCCGTTTCTTTGTGAAAAACAAGCCAATTTTAAATTTAAAAAAAATATGTTTTTAATGCAACTAATGCTGTTATCTGAAACATGGAATGGCTTCTTCATGATCTCAACTAGCACATTCTATAAACGTCATTTTCTCAGTTTCACAAATGCCGAGTTGTAGTGTTTTTTACGTGGCAGGACACATTATGTGATGTTTTAGTCATTGTGTTTATTGTCTTGTTCACTGTGGGCCTAGGAAGTGCTGCAATTTCAAATCCTGTGTCTGCAACCTGTACATATGGTTTTTGACAATAAAGCTGACTTTGAACTTTGATAAAAACCACAGTGATGGAGAATTGGGGGTTATGGATTGATTCTGTACCTTTGCAGCCAGGCGTCGGACAGCCTCCTCCCTGCGTCTCTGGATCTCGGGGGTCCCGGGGCAACTGTTGGTCTTCAGGGTGTTGGAGGCACTGGAGGGTGGGGTGGGCTGGGGGGGCTGGCTCAGGGGCAGTTCTGTGCTCTGTCCCGGGCCACCTAACAAAACCACACACAAGTCGTTATGTTTAACAAGCCAACTGAATTCCACATTATGGTAGTCACTTGTTGATGCTGACCATGTCTTTATGTGGAAATATTGGACTACATGGACATTTCTGAGCTTTAGGTCATTCTAGAGACTATAGGGTTTGCAAAAAAAAACAAAAAAACTAATGAGTTTTTATAGTTTAGCTTTTTGTTGATTTTTTAAAATTAAGTTCTGTGGGGTTATTGAAATGATGTTTCTTCAAGTCCGAACACAATTGTCTGAACATTCCCGAGCTTAAATTCCCTCCTCTGCAAAACATTTATCAGTTAGAATCATTTTGGCATTATTAGCCATTCAGCTAATTCAAAATTGTTTACTCCCAACTTTTACCAACAGAGGGCGCCAAACAGAAACGTATATGAAGAAAAGGAGCACGGTACCATGTCATTTCAAATTATATTTGAAATATAATATGCCAAAACAAGTTGTACTGTTCACTGTACATGATTTTTTTAGTCTTAAAACATGAAAAACAGAACAAGTTCATTTTAAAGAGGCTTGCAACAGCCCAGTGTAGAGTTTTATAGTCAACAACTAGCATGCTAATATCATATTTCCTTCTCAGGATGAATAGACGCTTTATAATCATATGTAAACAGCACAGCGCTATCTCATTTCTACCCCAAGAGCTGTTTTTACAATATAACTGCACAACTAATTTTGCTTAAAGGAATATTAACGTTTTTACACTCTGAACCGCATTTCGTTAATAAAACAATGTGATTTACTCACCCATTGTACTTTGGTGCATTTGGAGCATTTCCGGAGATTTTGTAGTTTAGCGATATCCGTAACGTGAGTGCTCGGAGCATATGGTTACGGTCACCAAATGACACAAAATGTAGCACTTTTCAGATGACATAAGCTCAATTTTAGTCTGCACTTTCACTGGAGTCAAAAGTGGCCTGTAATACGATATCCATCCATGTTTTCATTGGATGACGCTCTCGGTTACAGTCATCTCGGTTACAACATCTCCGCTTGAGAAAATGGTGCGAACATGCATTTAACCCGGTTGTGAAAACAAAACGACAGCTTGGACGAAGTTGAGTTTTCACAAGCTTCCTCATCGCAATCCGGAGTTATTGAAGCTGTGGCTAGTTGCTTTGAGGATGGACCCAAACACGAAAACATGGATGGATATCGGATTACAGGCCACTTTTTGACTCCAGCGAAAGTGGAGACTAACATTGAGCTTCTGTGATTTGAAAAGTGCTAAAGTTTGTGTTATTTGGTGACAGCAACCGTATACTCTACTACAAAATCTCTGTAAATGCTCCAAATGACACCAAAGTACAATGGGTGAGTAAATCACGTTGTTTTATTACCGAAATAAGGTTCAGATTGTAAAAACGTTACTATTCCTTTAAGCTACAAGGATAAAAAACAGGTATAGCCTCTTTCAACCATAATGTGTCTCCTTTAATGTTGCAATCATCCTACACACAAAACACCAATGTCTTACCTTTTGGCGATGCGCTGGGGCTGTTGGACGCGATCTGCCTCATGCGTCCACCGTGACAGCTGAGCGCCACCAGCCTGGAGATGATGGCGGTTTTTCCGTAGCCCACACTGCCAACGATGACTGCTCCGTGCGCCTCCTCCGATTCGCCCGCTTTAAGGACGTCCTCCAGCCTCTGAAACAGCCAATCTCGCCCCACGAATACTGAATCTGTGGTGATACTGGGCACCTCGAATAACAAGGGCTTGAGCATGATGTCTGCCGGCTTGTACGGGGCAAATCGACCTAGAGAAGCAAACAGAGAAAAGATATAAAATTAAAGTCACTGTAGCTGATTTTTACCGTCTTCAAAATGTGAAAAACACAATCATTTGAAGAGGTCCAAAGTCATTCCTTACTTACCCTATGCATTCCTAGCATTGGAGTTTTGCCGTCACAGTAATGACAACAACAACTAGCATGTCAACAGTGCACTTCCAGATTATTGGAGGATAAAACACTTTACAATTAGATGCTGATTTCGCACAGTGGTAGGGATGCACTGATCCAACACAATAGCAATACTGACAGCCGATATCCTGGTTGGACATATAAATTCTCTTTACTGACCCAAAAAGTCTCATGTTACTTTAAAAAAAACTTTTAGTTACCCCAAGTTATTCTGTAATTACAGCTACAGAACAGATTTGAATCAGTTTTGTCTTATTTTATTTTTTTGTTTAAGCTGTTTTCAGTCTCTGCACTGGTATCGCTTGAAATTGGAGTATTGAAATATTGGAACTTTTGAACTGAAAAAGCTGGACTGGTGCATCTCTAGTACACAGTAGTGTCATTTATACATGAAGAGCTGATTATACAATATACAGCTCTGGAAAAAAAATAAGAGACCACTGTATTTTTTTCTGAAATCAGCATCTCTACATGTATTACAGCCATTCCATTCCAGCGTCTGTTGAATTCCAACACAAACACAAAGCTGAGCTACTTCAGTTCTTGCACCAGGAGTGAAAAGTCACTCAAGAACAATGTGAAAGACTTGTGGAGAGCATGCCAAGACGCATGAAAGCTGTGATTAAAAATAAGGCTTATTGCACCAAATATCAATTTCTGAACTCTTCTTAAGTGTAAACATTAGTATTATGTTGTTTTAAAATGAATTTGATCTTGTTTCTTTGCATTGTTTTAGGTCTGAAAACGTTATTTTGACAACTTTGTAGTAAATGTAGTAAAGTAAATGCTCTAAACGATAATATTTTTATCATTATTTGTTGTCAGTAGTTTATAGACTACCCAAACACATACCTATAAGTAGTAAAATCAGAAAAACTGATAATTTTGCAGTTTTGCTTATTTTTTTCCAGGGCTGTATTTGTACCGAGTAAAGGAAATTTTGCACACGTACAGAGAAAATAATTGTATATAACAAATTTAAATTTGTTCTGCTTTTCTCCATGGAGATGTTAAAGGCAAAGTAACGTTATTTTACAATCTGAGCCTTCTTTCGGTAATAAAACAAGTAGTTTTACTCACCCATAGCATTTTTCTGTCAATTGGAGCAGTATCGCAGAACTTATGTTGAGCCGTTCTGTTCTTGTAATGATCCCGTATCCGTTAACATGGTGCTGTATCATTTGCTCGGGGCATTACTTTGCGGTCTCCAAATAACACAAACTTTAGCACTTTTCAAATCATAGAAGCCCGATGTCTTAATGAAAAATTTCGTTTGAAGCAAAAGTGGCCTGTAATCCGAGATTTAGCCATAGTTTCGAGTAGATGAGGACGCCAGTGCGCATGCGCGGACTGCTCCGGGGACCCAAACATGAAACGCAAAGCTGAAAACTATGGATAAACCTCGGATTACAGGCCACTTTTGCTTCAAAAGAAATTTTTCATTAAGACATCGGGCTTCTATGATTTGAAAAGTGCTAAAGTTTGTGTTATTTGGAGACCGCAAAGTAATGCCCCGAATACAAATGCTAACAAATGCTAACAGAAACGCCACAACGTAACTTTCTTCAAACAGCTCCAAATGACACGAACGTGATATGGGTGAGTCAAATGACTTGTTTTATTACCGAAAGAAGGCTCAGATTGTAAAATAACGTTACTTTTCCTTTAATGCTTTACATGAAATTCTTGCAGATTTCAGCACTGTCAAAGTAGCCTATACCTTCTGACAACGCTACAATACACAGATGTATTTGGTGCTTGTTTTACCTTTGGAGTCCTGGGGTGGTCGGCCCCCTGTGTTGTGCCAGGGGAGGCGGATGGAGGTGCGGAGGGGGGTGTTCCGCTGCTCATCCAGAAAGCTCAGGTCCTCCAACTTTGTGGAACTGGTGGCTATAAAAAGAAACAAAGAAGAAAAACAAACGCATGAAACTAGGGCTGCAAGATTAATGACGACTGAAATTGCAGTTTGAATGATTCGCAGAGACTTTATTTAGATATTTAATTGTTTAAGTCCTTTGCAAACAACAAAACATCCCGTCTTATCATCAAAAAAGCTGCTAACCCTGCATTTTAGACCTTGTCAGTTCATATTTCAGTCTTCAGTTGTGTTTTGTTTCATTCACACATGTTTAACACACAGACTCTGCATATTTAGGCTGAGTTCTTTTCTCTAACAGAAAACACTGTTCCACCTTGTGATGTCATGTGATGATACAGGAAGTTCTCCACTGTGTTTTTAAACTCCATGCACCTTCACTAGAAATTGAACTACTAATCCCTACTGAACCAAAGGTAAAAGGCAGCTGGTAACCTTAAAACTACCACTACATCACAAGGTGGAACAGAGCATTTTGAGCTTTGGAGACAAAGGATTGATGGTAACAACATTCTAACATGACTTAAAGCTTAAAGTGAGTTTTGCGTAATATAGGACCTTTAATGCTTCTTGACATGTTTAAACCTGAACTTTGAACAGAATCCAACTACATTGGTCTACTAGCAAAATGCTTCTGGAACAAAAGTAGTGACATTTTTCTTGGTTTAGGTCACTAATAAAGAAAAAGTAAGTCAGAAGTGCTGATTGGCTATAGTTTCCAAGATATAGTATTGGGTCAAAATAGGACATTTATGCAAAATAAGGCAACCAGCATGCTACAAGCAACTAGTTCTATCTGAAAGCCTGTCTGCACATTCCAATACATTTATTTTAATATGTCTAGAGTTTTAACATCAAATATTTTTTGATTTCACATAAGAGAGATGCCTCGAAATTGTGTGCACCTGATGCCTTAAGATATTTCTTATTTATTTCTTGATGGATAAAGAAGTGCAAGTTAAATATTTTCAAAATGTAAATATTATTTTTAAGCAAAAATGCCTAAATCTATTGTATAAACAGATGCGATTTTGATGTAAAACAATATCATGAAATATCTTGAATACATTAGCTAACCAGCACAGTTATCAATTGATTTTCAGTTCATCTTATCAATATAAATGAGATTTAGCCACTTTTATCTCGGAAGCAGATAGAGTCCAAAAAGACCAGTGCTATTAAACAAATATTTAAATAAACATAAATTCCAAATCACACAATATTTGCCCACAAAAATTGCATTCAGATACCTTTCCCAAAATCGTTCAGCCCTACATCAAACTCTTCCTCTGGGTCCTTCTCCCAGCGCAGTGGAGTTTAGTGACACATTGACTTGTCAAACAAAGTGAGAGTGAAAAGTGGAGACAGCTGCAGTTTGCTCTGGGCATGGGGAGCAAGTAGACAGTAATGGGCCAAAGAGCTGACAGAAACAGTGGCTCAGATGGGGCGGATTTGAGCTGATTGGTTTACACTGTAGAGTCCCCAGAGGTGTATGGGGCAGAGGACAGCAAATTGGTAAGGAAATGCACATGAAAAATGCAAGAGATACCATAAAAAATATATATATTAAAAATAAAAAATACAGTGTGAATATGATGTTTTTTGGATGTTTACCACTTTAACACTGAGGATAACACTTCTAAACCTACATTTGGGCATTTATTTAGTCATTAAATAGTCAAAATCAATAACATTTAAAAGATGCATCACGTAACTTTTCTGGTAGCTGCTTGTGTCCGTGGAGATGTTATTTGCTTGCATGTTCCATAGTTTGGCATTAAAGTCACCTATATACAGAATCTTTATATAGACAAGCAGGTGACAACAGGAAGCCAGGTTACTCGTCAGATCTGTGAAGAGGTGGCCGCGCTCACAGTAAGATCCCATGCCTTTCATAGTATTTTTGTCAAATAAAAAAAATCCTGTAAAATAATAAATGCAAAGTAGCTACAGTTAAAGCCATACAAAGGAACATTCCCGGCAAAGGAATAGCATAACCATGGGGACCAGTATTGACAGCTTCTCTGGCAGAAAAGTTACACAGTACACCTTTAATACATGGACTTTAGAAACAATTGATACATACAGAGAAGTACTTATGGATCCATGTTTTGCCACAACAGCTTGTCTCTATGGTGATAAATAAGTTTAGTAGCATATTGTGGTTACCTGGCCAGCCAAATGATATCTCTCTGTATTTCCTATACACCGCGATACCATTTGGACACTCTCCATCCACTCTCGCTCCTCCGGTTCCAAACCGACTCCGCGATTCTGATTCGTTCAAAGATGGTGACGTCAGTGCACCCGCCTTTGCCCGCAAAGTCACTCTTAGGCAGCGGAAGTTCCGCCTCAGTTTTGAATCAAGATGGCGCAATCTCTGATTGGTTCACTTAGCTGTCTGTCTACGCGCAACCGCAGCGCATTCTGTGGATCAAACGTTACCAGACTCATCCGCTGGTACAGCGATGAGTCATGGATTCTTCCAGGCAAATATTGTGGAACATTTCAGGCAAAACAACATCATCTCCATGGAGACAAGTTACATCATGCACCTTTAATTTAGAGCTGGGCAGTATGACCAAAAATTGATATCACAGTATTTTTCAAAATTATATCGGTGTCAGGGTATATGACGGTATTTTTTTTCATGTGCTAAGTACCATGTTTATCGATAATTAATGATCACCTATAATTGCCTCGTATGTGTGTAATGGGTTCAATGTTTGACTCTTCACATTATGATAAAGTATTTCTAGAAGTTCCTTTTTTTAAGATAAGATTTTATTGATCTCACATAGGAGAAATTTACTTGCCACAGTAGCTCCAGGCAAAGACAGTTTTGATTGTTTAATAAACCACGTTTTCTCAAAGGAGAGATGTGTTTCTTTATAAACAGACTTAAATGCATTCCCTGTATGAATGTAATCCCTGGTCAATATAAAAAATGTTTAATAATGATAATAATAATTAACAATGCAAATCTCATCACTGTATTTGAAACCTTTAAGGTAATTTAGCCTATTTTAGATGTATCCCAGAAATATAACCGTTTTGTTTTGTTTTTAAGTTAAACATAAGTTTTCATTTTAGCCACAAGATTTGGATGAGAATCATTAGAATAACTTGGTCTCAAAATCCAACATTTCAATTACCCATGTGTAATCTTTGTTATTGATCCGTGTGCGTAATTTGCGTGGTATGTGTTGTTAGCATTAGCATTAGCATTAGCAGCGTGTCTCGGTTGCTGGGCAACAAGAGCGGATCCCTGGACCTGTCCCATTTCGGCAACGGCCTTGCGGTCCACGGAGGCTAGTTCGAGGGCTGCAGCCTTTGGAACGGCCGAAAAAGCAGCTTTTGGATTGCCTGGTTTACACTAGGGGTGTGCAAAATAATCGTCATGACAATGCATCGCGATGCTAACTTTCACAATATACTGCATCGATTCTTGATGCCAAATATCGATTATTTATTTAAAAAACAGAAATGCGGAAAAGCCGCTGCCTTCACACCAGCGACATTTCCGCCGGCGGCTGTGTTTACATGCTGGAGCGGTTTTTAGAGCAACATGTGCGTTCACGCTGCGCTGTGCGTGCCCAATGCGCTCCTGTCTGCCAAAATACGGAAGTCTGAGAAGGACATCTGCACCCTTACCGAGTGTGACATAACGGCTGCTGAGGAGGTCGTCGCTGCAATGAAACCTATGAAAGTAGCTACACTCGCAATATCACAGGAGACCAGTCCAACGCTGTCTATTGTAGCGCCACTATGTGCTCAACTCGTCCACGAGCTCCAAGACAATCTGACTGATTCCATCTTGACAAAGGAAATTAAAACCACAATGTGCCCGGATCTTAACAAGAGGTATTTGAGTGAAAAAGAGGCTCTGTATAAGACCTTTCCTTTCCGAGGACGAGAGTTAAGATGTTTACAATGGAGTAACTGCAGAAACCATCAAGACCAAGTGGGCATTACAGGTGACATTAACAACAATACAATTAAAGTGTAATTTAACAATATAAATTCATATTTTAGCATTTAAAAGCATAAATAAGTAATGATAAATGGAGAAATTCAATAGGTAATAAATAAGTACATATTAATAGTACATAAATTAATGAATAAATAAATCTATCGTAGGTAAATGCAGTTGTCATCGGAAATAGATAAAAGCATTCACAATTCGATTGTGTTGAACTGATTTCCAGCAAAGCAATGGACTTCAGGCAGTATCAAGGAAGGATGGCAGCCTTTTTGTTATTGGTTTGTTTTATTTGTTTTTGTTATTCAATAAATTCAGTTATGAATTGAGTTGCTCAGAGTTATGTATCAATTGAAGACACTACCCAGATACACAGCCACTGATATTTAAGTTATCCTCTTTTTTTTGGTACATTTTCACTGAAGTATGTCGAATATATTGCAATACATCGCAATAATTCAAGTATCGTGATGCATCGTGATAGTATCGTATCATGGCATATGAATCGTGATTCGAATTGAATCGTGACTTCTTTGCCAATACCCACCTACGATCGCCAACAGCCGTTTATTGGGCGTTACAAATGTCTATCATTTGGCGTATACGTAGCCCATAGTCAATCATGTCAGTTGTCAGTTCAAACTACAAGTTTCCATTTGTCACGTTGTACGGGTCATCGTCTTGCCACCCCTCCCCGCTCTCTGATTGGCTCCCAGAATCTGGAGAGCTCGCTTTCCGTAGTCGCCAGGCTGTCTTTCAGATCAGAACGGATGAAGCAGCCTGGGATTTCCCAGGTTAGCTTTTGGAGGGTGCAGCCCTCGAATTGGGACACGGCTTGTGCTTCCACCGCTCTCACGCCACTGCAAAACAGTCCCCCTCTCAATGTCCCGCGGCGCGATGTTCCGCCGCTCTGTGTTCCCGACGTTTTGTACACACACTCACCGTTATTGGAGTATATGAAAAAAAAAACGGTATAACCACCCAGCCCTACTTTAATTTATCTGTTTGAATAGAACAAACAAGCTCCATGTAGAGGCCTCTATTGTTTAACCCAGCGACGCTTACCACTCTGCTGCTATACATTTCATTTTAGTGCACATGTTTATTTTGTTAAGTATTTTTGGTAAATTGTAAAAATATAGTGAATCTGAAATAAACAAACATCTTCTATCTAAAACTGAGACTGCAGAAGGCTTTTAGTCCGTAAAGTATGAGAAGTGCTCTTGTAATATAATAAAGACTAACATTAGAGCGGCCGTGTTCTGTGTTCGATATGGTTTCCATGGTGATGTGTACTCTCCGACCCTGGGTGGACCACTTTAACCCCCTCTCTCCTCTCCACTGAGGGCCTCATGGAGCTGTCACTGCACTCCTCTTCCTCCTCATCCTCCTCTTTGCACTTTGAGGGAACTTTCTCTGTGGAATTTCCTAGTAATTAGCTGGCTGCTGACAGAACAGGATCCGACTGACGACACGGATTCATTTTCCAATAAAACTGAACCAAGCCTGTCATGGTTTAATGAGAGCAAGCTGGATGTATTGATGCAGTTACAGAAGCAGAGGAGCAAAGTAGGGCATCACAGGCTACGCTAAAAGAGCAAGAGTCATGATGAGCCTGCTAATCGAGAATATTCATTTTTAATACAACCACTTTTATTTAAACTTAAGAGAAATATTGCTGCTTAACAAGATTTCTTTTGCTTTAAAATGCATGAATAAGTTAAAATACTGTAACTTCTTTCAATCTTTGGAAATTTTTGAGTCATTTTAACTAATTGTGTGACTGCTTTAGATGTAGACTATTTACTAGAACCAATATTATTTAGCTTGTTTTAAACTAGTTGTAGAAGAGTATAAAATTGAAATGAAAAACAAAAAAGCTATGGTCATCAAAGTGGTCATCAAGAAATAATAGTAGTAGCACTAGTAGTAGTAGTGGTGATGGTGGTTGTAGTAGTAGTTGTAGTAGTAGTAATAGGAGCAGTAGGGGTTGGACCATGTTTATAAAATAGTAGCGTTGGTAGTAGCTGTAGTACTTGTAGTAGCAGTAATTGCAGTAGTAGTTCTTGTAGAAGTAGTAGTACTAGTAGGTGGTATTGTAGTAGTAGTAGTCTAATGGAAGCAGCAGGGGTTGGAACATCTTTTTGAAGTTTAAGTAGTAGTAGTAGTAGTAGCAGTGGTGGTAGTAGTTGGACCATGTTTAGAAAATGGTAGTGGTGATAGTAGTAGTAGTGAATGCAGTAGTAGTTCTTGTAGAAGTAGTAGTTGGTATTGCGTAGTAGTCTAATGGAAGCAGCAAGGGTTGGAACATCTTTTTGAAGTTGAAGGTGTAGTAGTAGTAGTAGTAGTAGTTCTTGTAGAAGTAGTAGTAGTAGTGGGTAGTATTGTAGCAGTCTAGAAGTAGCAGGGGTTGGAACATCTTTTTGAAGTTTAAGGAGTAGTAGTGGTAGTAGTAGTAGTAGCAGTGGTGGTAGTAGTAGTAGTAGTTGGACCATGTTTATAAAATGGTAGTGGTGGTAGTAGTAGTAGTGAATGCAGTAGTAGTTCTTGTAGAAGTAGTAGTTGGTATTGCAGTAGTAGTCTAATGGAAGCAGCAAGGGTTGGAACATCTTTTTGAAGTAGTAGAAGTAGTAGTAGTAGTAGTAGTAGTAAAAGTAGCAGCAGTACTAATTTTGTTTCTTTCATTTCTCCTAGTTTCACCCTCACACTTCTGTATACAACAACTTTAAGCACTATTTTCTCACATAGCCATCGCTGACCCAAAACCCTGTCTCTTTTGTGATTTCCCCGAATGAAATATACATCACAGGGCCCAGGCAGGCATGCGGGCAGGATGCACAGAGCCTGGGGCTGGGTGAGTCTCTGGAGAACGGGTGATCTCGCCGAGGGCACAGAGCGTTCTCTCTGCCCCAGTGAACCCAGTGAGCAGCAGCAGCCTGTGCCTCCGCAAAGCCCTTTCCAGTGCCCAGGCTGTCAGGGCATCGTCCACATCAACAGGAAACCGGTAATGAATGCAAGAAAGGGTTTTAAACTGTCACTACGTCATATGGTGTCGACAGTGAAGGGATGGAACCATATAAGCACTTCCATGATGTAGAATTGTTAGTTTGTTGGTGTAAAATGCAATGTCTTCTTCTAGCAATGGCAAGGTATTAACACAGACCAGACTATCGTTTGCTCCTGTGTAAATTCAATAAAAAAAAATATCTTGGATCTGCTGCAGTCCCTTTAATAACTAAGTAGTTTTGTGATGTCTTAGGTTTTCTTAAATTGGAAAAGATTAATATTGCAACTAAGGACTAACCAGTAACTAACTATTGCAAATCATTAAAAACTCGGACTGATAGACTGACCCCCCCCAAACACACAAACACACTTTCTTCTCTTCTCCTTCTCTGCTTCTCTCTCTTTACCTTTTTGATTTAATTTTTTCTTTCATCGTCATGATTATTATTGCCTTTTAATTGTTTGCCTATATTATATATATATATATATATATATATATATATATATATATATATATATATATAAAAACAATATGGTCGTTTTCACACCTGTCTTGTTTGGTTCGTTTAAAATGAACCAGAGTTCGTTTGTTCCTTTAATTCGGACGTTTTGGGCTGGTGTAAATAAAAACCAAAAATCTCGATCCGGAGCAAACAAGCAAACCGAGACCACCTAAAAAGGTCGGTCTCGACACGGTTCCATACGAATCCTGGTGCGGTTCGTTTGAGGTCACAATGCAGACCGGACTCGATCCGACACAAGTTGGCTTTTTGTACTTAACGAGCTCCCGTCGTATGTCGAGCATTATGGGAAACCGAGGCTGACGAAACCTTGCCCTGTGTCTTCATCATTTGGAATTTGATTGTAAAATAGTGTAAACCTCACGATGCTGCTCAAACATTTGTGCGAACTGTAAAAACTGAGCAAACCATATCGCTAAGGCTAGATTGAAAACAGCGCATCACGCCATGATTCTCCTCCTTCACGTGTTTGGACACAGCGTTTTGACACGGCTCATTTCTGTCCAATGGCTGAGCAACCTCAGCACACGTGGTTTTGTTTATAGATGTTGGTCCACTTACAAAAAAAGTACAGTGTGAAAGCAAACCGCAACAAAATTAAAAAAATATATATTTAAATTTGGTCCGGACCAAAGCAAGTGAACCATCGGACTTTCCTGGTGTGAAAACGACCTATAACAATAATATGACATCTAAACTGAAGACATGTTGCACCTGAAAGCCCCAAAAGCCACATTTTACTCTTTTACTCTTTTATGTCATGTCTTCACTAAATGTACAAACCAAACTTTCAGAATGGTGATGACACTTGATAATGCCTCTCTTCTCTTGCCGTAGATAATGACATTTTGTGCCATTTTGCAGCGCCTCTCGGCATTCCGGTCTTTTGTAATGCTCAGAGTTCTGTGCTGATGAAACCTGCCCATAATACCGTGAAGTCTGTCTTGTTTGAAGCGTTCGGCAAGCCAAATTCCAATGAAAATATTCGTTCTTTTCCTTGGGTATATCTAACCTTTGAAGGCACGATAATAGGTAGAGGTACAGCGCTCCAGCGGTCCAAACAAAGTCTTCTTATCAGACAGACTCCCAGGCCTGCACACTTTTGGCCTTTTGTCATTGTCATCCTCAATAACCTTTGGAGTGAAAAGTGACAGTTTTGAAAGGTTGAAATCTTATATTTAACGAAAAAACAGAGAATGTATGGCTTTAAAAGTTCATTTAAATCTTCATGGAGACCAAACCGGGATAAGTTACAGGTTAGATCTGTGGAGAAGAAATTCTGCTGAATGCTTGTTTTTCTATTTAAAAAAAAAAAAAAAAAAAAGCTATAAAAAGCACCTGTAAGCTGTTTAATGTCACACTGTGGAACAGTCCAGGCAGACCAAACACATATCCATGGAAACAAGCAGGTGTCTGACCCCCAACCAAAAAGTTACATAACACACGTTTAAAGCGTGTACAGTGAACCCTCGTTTATCGCGGGGGTTAGGTTCCAGAAATAGCCCGCAATAAGTGAAATCCGCGAAGTAGGACAATTTTATATTTTACAATTATTCTACATGTTTTAAGGCTGAAAACGCTTCACCAGACACATTATACACCTTTCTGAGACTGGTATTAACATTTTTCTCTTGTTTAAACACTCAAACTTTTGTAGATTTTCATTAAAATATATTAATAGTGGGGGGGGGGGGCACGTGACACGCGGACACGTGCGCGCGGACACGTGTGCGCGCTGACACGTGCGCGCGGACACGTGTGTTTGTTTTGGTACCACATATCCATGCCATGTGCGAAAGTCGAGTGGAAAGCGACCTGGATATCATTTTGGGCAAGACTCAAGCCACTGCTAACAGTGCCAAACCGCTAACAGACGCCTCTGAGCACCACAAGACCAGGTAACACTAACCTGCGCTCACAAGAGTTGGTTGCATTTCACCCCGGCTCCAAAATCAGACCGCTATCAATGCGTCGCCAATACTCCACAGCTCTCTAGGACGGGGTCGGGTTCGTGAGGGGAAAAGACCCACTGTCTCCTCTGTGCGCGCGAGTGTCCTCCCCCCGCTGCGGTTCCCCGGCGCGGCGTCCGGGCCAGGCCCGTCCATGTTGATTCTTGGCTCTTCCATGGTCCGGCTCGCACTCTCTTCCATGGCTCGTGCAAGTAAACAAAGGCCACACCTCCTGTCACCCAGGCGCTCTCGTGAAGAAAATCAGAGACTCTGTCCCTACCATCCCTGGTCTAGACCTGGTTTAGTCCTGGTTTAGTCCTGGTTTAGACCTGGTTTAGTCCTGGTTTAGTCCTGGTTTAGACCTGCTTTAGACCTGGTTTAGTCCTGGTCTAGTCTCTTAGCTAATCAGGGCGCAGGACAGAATGTTACACTGTAAAAAAAAGTTACACTATAAAAAAAATTGGAAAAAAAAAAAAAAAAAATTGGAAAAAAAAATCCGCGAAACAGCGAGGCCGCGAAGAGTGAGGGTTCACTGTACTTAAAATATCTAAATTAAATTAGATATTTAATTTAAATATCTAAATTAAATTATTGTGTAAAAAGTATATTAAAAGTATTGCAATCTCAGTATTTAACAGTCATATTGCAATATTTTCCACTATTGTGAAGCCATAAGAAAAATATAACAGTTATTCAAGTTGCTTTACAATTTTGAGCACAATTCACCCACAGCTGCCCTGGGGTAATTGAAAGAGAGACTGCCAATCTGTGCCATTGTACTGTAGCAGCAAGAGACCGAAATGCAAGCAAGGGGTTAAATATAGGGAGAAGGAGTTTTAACTTTTACTTTTCACAAAAATAACATGAAAACTTTTCCATCTTCACTTTCTTTTCATTGATCAACAATGGCCCCATAGATGTTCCACAGGTAAGTGCCCTCCACAAAGACCTGTTTCCATGGAAGCCGACATTGTCCATGTCTACCACACGCACAAAGCAAAAAAAATATAGGAATTCAGTGAGATTAATGTTCAAGTAGAACTCAGAATTTAGAGGATGAAATTGGACTATTTTTTGTGTTAAATGAGCCGTGATAAAACGTTGTTGACTTATGTTCAGGAAAAATAATACTGAAAGACTTTTAATAGTTTTTTGCCTGGGATCCAGAATACACACTTTAATACTTTAATACAAAGATGTGAGTTCAAATAGCGTGATTGAAAGAAATCGTCTGTATCAAAACTAATATGACTGTTTACGAGGAAAAAGAAAGGACGAAAAATATCACTGGGGACTGAAAAAGATTGCAGAATCAATGAGCAAAGCACTAAACTTTGTGAGAGAAATGCGATTGTAGTCAAAATGATAGATGACCAGTGAGCTCCTTTGGTTTATTTATGCCATTAAAAAAAGTTTGATTGTAGCTTGAGACAGGACAGAGGGCATGGGGACCAGATAGACCTTCTGTATAAGATATACAAAGATATCTTGCCATATAATTCGTTTTTAATAAGAACATAAAATTGTATTGTAATCTATTTTTAATCTACCTTTGTAATTCATTAGAAATTATTGTCATATATGTAAAAAATGTCTTGCTACAAAAAGGCTACATTCAGACTGCAGCCCGAAATTACCCAAATCTGATTTCTTCGCCCCTATCCGACCTGTATCTGATCTTTTATTGACAGTCTGAACGACACAGATCCGATTTTTCAAATGCGACAGAGATATGTGGTCCTAAAATCAATATATATCCGATCTTTTGGCATGCGACTTCAGTCTGAACGACCAGGTCGCATTCATCCGACCTACACGTCATCAACAAGCGATAGTGGTACAAGTAGGCGGTCACAAATGTACACAAACGTTCTTCTCGTCGTCTTCTCTGCCACTGCCCCACAAAACGCCAAGGCCAAAAACCTTATCCTTCTCAATCTTCTCTGTACATGCGCATGCGGGACACTTTTGGGGTGTTTAAAGCTCACACTGGAGATCACATACAAGTCGCATTTAATTGGAAATGTGAACGACCTCACAAAAAAATCCAAATTGATCATTAAGCCCTGCAGTCTGAACGTAGCCAAGGATAAGGAGAAACACTTGTAATGCCAGATTCCAAAAATCACTGCTATAGTTAATTCCCAGGAGCCAGTTATTTAACATCTCTATAAAACACAGTCTATGTCTTCTCGTGACATTATAGAACTGCTTGTGTCAGTTTATCCTAACTAACTCCACGGGGGATCAGGTCCACAGCACTGGCCCTGAGAGATTGGACATGTGTCATCCTTCCTTCTCATCCTTCTTTCTGTTAGTTCTACTCATATGTGTAAAGAAAACCACCGAGCGCTACTCCAAAACACGCCGGATTGATCTGTGTTCTGACTCTCCTCCTCGCTCCCCGCTGAGTCCGAGATGCGCTGACTCCTCTCCGAAATGGACCTTTTAACAGATGTCAGCGCGAATTTTCCTCCGAGGAAAACAAAAATAAACAAAAATGCAGCAGTGTTTGCATTATCCCTCTTGCAATTGTGGTAGATCTGGTCCGATGTAGCTCCAGGTTTTATTTCAATTTGTTGAATCAGAAGCAAATCTTAATATGGAAGTATGAAAGGTCCTATATTACACACAATTGACTCTTGAGAGCTTTAAGTCATGTTATAATGTTGTTACCTCATCAAAAACATATCTGGAGTTGCGTTTTGATTCATTCACACATGTTTGAGTAAGCCTTTATTTTTATTTACATCTCCAAAGCTCAAAATGCTCTGTTCCACCTTGTGACATCATGAAGTGGTAGTTTTCACGTTAGCAGATACCTTTGAGCTTTAGTTCAGTTACAGATTGGCAATTCTAGGGGAGAAAAGATTCAAACTGTTCTAGTGAAGGTGTATGGAGTTTAAAAACACAGTGGAGCACTTCCTGTATTACTACGTGACATCACAAGGTGGAACAAAGTGTTTGTTTGTTACGCTATTTTCTGATCTTGTTGTTTCCTCATCAAAAACATACCTGGAGTTCATTCACACACAAAAGCAGAATATTTAAAATGAGTTCTTCTCTCAAACAGAAAACACCTTGTGATGTCTTCCACTGCGTTTTTAAACTCCATAGACCTTCAGTGGATTAATTTGGATCATTTCAGCCCTGGAATTGCCCACCCTACTAAGCAAAAGGTAAAAAGTACCAGTTAACTTGAAAATTACCGCTTCATGACATCACAAGGTGGAACAGAGCGTTTTGAACTTTGGAGATGTAACAGATTAAAAATAAAGGATTACTCAAACGTGTGTATGAAACAAAACGCAACTCCAGGTATATTTTTGAGGAGGTTTGAGGCATAACATGGCTCAAAACTCGCAAGACTCAACTTCGTGTAATATAGGACTTTTAAAGGCAAAGTAACGTTATTTTACAATCTGAGCCTTCTTTCGGTAATAAAACAAGTAGTTTTACTCACCCATAGCATTTTTCTGTCAATTGGAGCAGTATCGCAGAACTTATGTTGAGCCGTTTTGTTCTAGTAATGATCCCGTATCTGTTAACATGGTGCTGTATCATTTGCTCGGGGCATTACTTTGCGGTCTCCAAATAACACAAACTTTAGCACTTTTCAAATCATAGAAGCCCGATGTCTTAATGAAAAATTTCGTTTGAAGCAAAAGTGGCCTGTAATCCGAGATTTAGCCATAGTTTCGAGTAGATGAGGACGCCAGTGCGCATGCGCGGAGTGCTCCGGGGACCCAAATAGGAAACGCAAAGCTGAAAACTATGGATAAATCTCGGATTACAGGCCACTTTTGCTTCAAACGAAATTTTTCATTAAGACATCGGGCTTCTATGATTTGAAAAGTGCTAAAGTTTGTGTTATTTGGAGACCACAAAGTAATGCCCCGAATACAAATGCTAACAAATGCTAACAGAAACGCCACAACGTAACTTTCTTCAAACAGCTCCAAATGACACGAACGTGATATGGGTGAGTCAAACGACTTGTTTTATTACCGAAAGAAGGCTCAGATTGTAAAATAACGTTACTTTTCCTTTAAATTTGAATAAGCGATTATATTATTACTCTTATTATAATCTGAATCAGACCCATAGCTGCTTTTTCTGTTGCTCCCTGTTAACCAGTTATATGGTGATTTGGCAGTTTTAGACTCCAGATGCAATTCCAGTTATAACCGGCTATCTACTGTGACTGAGGTCGGCATGGTAACGCAAGATTTCAATTTAATCCGATGTTTATCTTCGTGCTGAGAACACATTTCCATTCTATTACAATTTTAAAAGTACCAGAGCTTCTAGAACTATTGCTCTTACTACTACTACCATTACTACTAAGACTATAACTTCTACTACGACTATACTATTACTAATCATACTACTACCACTACAAGTATTACAACTACTATTATTACTACTATAATAGTAGAATATATACTATAACTATTACAACCGCTATTATTACTTACGAATATAACTATTACTACTATGACAATTAGCAACCCCTATTACTACTACTATGACTGTAACTGTTACTACTGCTGTTACTACTATGACTATAACTATCAAGAGTAGAATTACTACTATTGCTATTACTACTACTATTACTTTTACTACTACTAATTACTACTATTGCTGTCTAAATGTAAAAGTATTGGCGTTTGCGTTATTCCCCTCCCCTTGTGATTGAGGGAGACTTTGTCCGATTGGGTGTGAAAACAAGTCGATGAAGTTTAAAGCCTAATTGGTTCAAACAGAATTATCAGCGGCCGGCAGCGAAGGAAAGTGCACAGGGGGATTTGCTTTGATGCCCCCGGAGAGACTTCATTACAACATCCTTTCTAAAAAGCGCACAAGTTTAATTGGATGGATACAACTTTTTACAGCCAGAAAATTCTAAACCGGCAAAGCTATTTTCAATTCCCCTATGTTGGATTTCCCACTCGGTTCAAAATTGATGACAAAAGGAGGTAAAACAACTAGAAATTGCATTTGGAAAGATGCAATGTGCAGAACAAGCAAATAAACTGAATAAAAAGGAATTGATTTTGTTATAAAGAACTGAACGGGCCCCATATTATTTTATTTTCTCACCTGTTTAACACACTTCATATTTAGGCTGTGCACAGAAAACACTCTATTCAACCTTGTGATATCATGTTAATACAGGAAGTGCTTCTCTGTTTCTTTGTTTTGTTTTGTTTTTAACTCCAAACACCTTCACTAGAAACACTTGCATCATTTCAGCCCTGGAATTGCCCATTTCTACTGAACTAAAGGAAAAAAAAAACGCTTTTAACTTGAAAACTACCATTACATGACATTTTGAGCTTTGGAGATTTGGCAGAGGAGCAACATGGTTTAAAGCTCACAAGAATTTTAATAGAGAATATTGTGTACTTAAGATTTACATAGTGTACAGGCTACAAATCAGTGCATCTGCAAAAACAACATGAAAAAGTAGAAACAAAATAATTGACAATTTGAAACTTGAACGTTTAAACTCCTGTGTTCCAGTGGAGTTGGAGGTTAGAGGACTGCACACAGTTCAGACCTCGGGTTTCTAACAGGAGTTTTTGTGCTACTCAGTGTAGAGTACAGAGAGTCCAGAGTCTGTAGAGGAGTCCTGTACACAGAGGACAGGACAAGACAACGTATTATTATCATGGATCTATAATCTGACCTGGATAAGGTCTGTCCGAGTTTGATTACCTTGGCCACTACAAAGGAATACAGATCCGCTCCAGAAAGAATTCTCTCATAGAACACAATGTATTTTTTGTGAAATCAAACTGCCCGTGCTCAGCTGACAGGGACACACAGCTTGGTCGGATTTGAAGGGACTCTTCTCTATTTTCACAGCATTAACTTATTAACCAATCCTCAAGTCACCTAAAGGTTTTGTAAGATTTAGGCTACGTCCACACGTCAACGCTCCTGGATTTTTAAAAATGCGGATTGAAAAACATTTGCGTCCACACACGCATTGGATCAGTAAATATTCGCATCCAGACGAAAACGGAGCACTGAGTGAAAACGATGTAATACATATACCACACCGATATGTGGTGCTGTAAAGAGGAAACAGCCAGAGCCACCGAAAACGCAATACTACAATACTACAAAGAGCGCAAGCGCATAAAGTCCTTTCTCTTCCGCAGACAAGCATCGTGACGTCATCGTTTTCCAGAAGCTACGTTTTGCTCATCCATATGACAACACAACCCCGGCGTTCTCAGATTTCTCCACTCTGGAACCTGGTTTCAAAAAACACAGTTTTCGCCCCCCCAAAAACGCTGGCGCCGTGTGGACGAAAGGCCAAAATGAATACAAATTTCTCCGTTTCCACCAAAAAACCCTAGTCTGGCCCTTAGCCTAGCCCTGATATGGACCCATGCAAGCTCCGCTCGAGCTGCTATGGCCCTGATTAGTCAGAACCATCGTCCCACAGCAAGCGGCACTAGTCCGTACTGAAGAAAGAAACGCAGAAAAATGTGCCAATGAGCTTGGGCCACTTGAAATTTTTCAGATCTTTTTATACTTTCATGATTATTTTTTATACAACATAACAAATCACGGAATGTAAAAACTTCTACCTCTCTACAGTCACCACCACAAACCACAGTGTCTTGGAAGTGTCAAGTGTCTTGCCTGAGGACACAACAACTGTATTCACCGCTCAAGAGCTGCCAACCTTACACATACCAGAGCCACTGCCAAACAACAGAAGTGTTCAAGGGCTCTTAGGTAAAACACTTCTCATGTAGTAAATGTACTTATGTAAATCTTATGTATACATGCTTTGCTACAATTTAATGTAATTTATATTGTCGTATTGGTTACAATCCCATAGTTAGAGATGAAAAGGATTAAGTAGTCCAATTCTGTTAAAACATAAAACACACACTGCTTATTGAAACCCACAGTGTATCCAACCCTACCCATAACATGCAAGTCTCACAGCCCTATAGTCGGCTGTGTACATGTTTGTCCACACTCACAGCTGTACTTGCCCACATGTGTGTAACATAACATGCTCTGACACATGCCCCGCTTCAAAGCTCCATGACGGGGGTCCCACAGTGCCTGCCGGTCCCCAGGAGAGAGCGTGTTTACCAGGCCAGTGCAAATGACACTTCAGGGCTGGACATTCCTCCTACACACATAACTGGCATTCTGGGGGCCCTGCTATGCACCTGTTGATTGGGTTTAAGCAGTGAAGACAGAAAACAGAAAACCAGCGCTCTGTGAGACCACTTCAGCTGTCAGGTGGCGTTACAAAGTACCGTACTGTGATAGTGTGGGGAATCTGGAGTGGCGTATGCTAGCAGTACAGCTGGGAAACGCATTTCCATCACAATTTCAACACCACTTATCTGAATGTGACACGCTTGGGTTTAGTTCCAGGGGAGAATTAAGCTACATCTCAGTATGGAAGTTTGAATTCATAGACAACGGGACGCTTTCTGTAGCTTGCATTAAACCAGTTGAATAGATATTTGGCAGTTTTTTTTTTGTTTTGTTTTTTTTATGTTAAATGGCATTTCAGTCTCAATTGGCTATGTACAGTGACTGGGGTTAGGAGCTACTACTACAACTACTACAACTACAAGTACTACAACAAGGCAAGTTGATTGGAAACAATTTCTCTTGTGGATCAATAAAGTTTGTCTAAGTCTAAGGCTGCGTTCCATTACTCTGTCTTATCCCTTGCACTTCCCCTACCTCTTATCTACGTCTTTGTCTTGCCCCTTTATACCGAGCTGAGAGGGCTAGGGGTATAAAAGTTCCCCTAAGAAATGGGACACCACTCGATTACCGTTTGCGTCATCATCCGTTGCCTCTACCTGGCTGCTACGTCTACAGAGGCGACAACAATTGACGTAAACAAACGTAAACAAATGTCAAGGATTGTTGGGTACCTCAGCTCGACAAAAAACTAGCTTGTTTATACATGAAAATTCGATGAAAACAATAACATCGGCTAAACAGACATCCCTACAATTAAAACCGCAACAACAGTTCACTAAAAGTAACGTAGAACATAAGAGTCATAATTGTAAACCTGCTAAACTGTTAATCGATAATTACAACTGCTGAAAATACATTTATGAGACTCCTTGGCTGGTCGATGTGACGCTGCCATCCTGATCCCAAAACCTGCCTGAGCTTGTAGGTGTATCCCTTCGTTTAAAGTCTGGTTGAGAACTTGCTTCGTTTCAAGGGGTATGTAGCCCTCGTCGTGGCCCGAGCCCTTGATCAAACTTGGAATCGGGACACCCCTTGCCCTCACATGAACGTGCAAAACCAAGGGGTATGGGTAAGACAAAGAAATGGCAGCCTTAGTCCAAGTATAGCACAGTTCATACACAGTAATTCAAAGTGTTTTACAGAATAAGAAATACATTAAAATCACAATACAAACAAATCAAAACATAAATAATCATCATGAAATTAAAAAAACTACTACCATCACTATTGCTACTACTACTATTGCTATTACTAATGCTACTGCTACTACTACTTCAATGTACTTTTGTATACGACCCAATACAGCAATGGCAGTCCTCTTGCATGGCTTCACAGTTTTATCGATTTAAAAGAAAGTTGAAAATTAAACAAGCAAAGCAAATGGATCCCCTAAACTTAGACCCTCTTCCGTGTCAAGGAAAAACCTACTACTACTACTACTACTACTACACTGTCTTTAAGCACATTTTTGTTGTTTAAAAGATGCTGCGCCACACCATCCACCGAAACATCACCAAATTACACCAATTTGAGAAAGAAAAAAAAAAACACAAAGATTTTGCAATATTGGTCAATTTTGGTCTTTTCTGGTTTAGACGTTTACTCAGAACACTCCAAAATAGCCAGATATTATATGAATTAACTTTGTGAAATACTAGTAGTTAACTTAATTCAGATTTTTTTTCCCCTCAAGACACACGAGTCGTCCCCTGCACACTGTTTGAAAGTCAATGGTCTACTCTACTTTACTCTATCCTGACCATTTTTACATAACCATAAATCTGGACAACACTGGACAACAAACAAAACGCCTGTACACACAATACAAAGAAGAGTATTTCCCTCTCTTCATATGTGTACTGCTGTGAGCTGCGGAACGTAGCCTGAATGAAGTCACGTGACACTGGCCCTGATGTCACGCCCCGGGCTCAGTACAGTGAGGTGTGAATTCTGCAGGTCCCCCCAGGGCAGCGCTGCATATCAATGACCTCAGCTCACCACAGCACCCACAGGCACAGAGGAGTGCACAGGGTTTCAAAGTGAACTTGCGTATGGATGGTTATAGTTTTAAAGGTCATGTACCAGACTTTTTCCCATGTGTTTGACCAAAATGAGTGTATCGTATAAGCATTAGGGAAGGGACAAGATAACATTTCCAAGATGAAGCACAATTGAGGGAAATTATCTTGTGAGATTGTGAGACAAAAAAGGTGCAATTACAAAAAGTAGTGCTATAATAATTAGGGCTGTCAGTTTAACGCGATAATTAGATTAATTAATTACACTGCAAATTAATGCGTTATAAAAATTAACACAATTAATTATGAGTGGCAATTCAATGTGCGAGAATTTTAAATTTGGCCCATTCAAGGACCTGTAGGCGACTTGGCAGTGTTACGTCACTTCCACCTGCGTCGCTAATCAAACAAATAAAGCCTGGAGGAAACTGACATGGACTCGACTCAGGGGGCGAGGCGAACGAATCGCTGCCAGGGCCTTTGAACGTCAACTTACATTCATAAAAAGAACGAAAATGAGACTATCAACAAGAACACAGGTGATTTGTAGCTTTTGTAAAAAAAAGAATTTTCTGATCACCGAAGCTGCTCCAGCCTGACGGATCATTTGAACGATAAACACGTCCAGACATGTTCCATTTTTACCGGTGATAGAGCGAGCGTGAGCGCACTTCAACAAACCACCAAATCACCAAACCAACAAACCACATTCGCAGAATTTGGGTTGCATCTCTGCGTCTCTCTCTCTCTCATGAGATTAAAAATGTGATTAATTAGATTAATTAATTATAAATCCTGTAATTAACTACATTTTTTTTTAATTGCCTGACAGCACTAATAATAACGGCAAAAACAAGATTTCATCAAAATTTTGACATGGATTGCACTATAAATATATGTCAAAATGTAAAATGCGTTATAAATTCAGTCAAAATCTTTTCTTGGTTCATTCTTGTGGACTCAATCTCATGTTTTGTCTCAAGTTGTCTCAAGTTTAATCTCTAATGTGTCTTATTATCCGATAATTAGGAACTGTTAGCATGCCAGTTTTTTTTTTTTTAGCATTGCAGTGAAGGCAAAACAATGTTCTGGTCCCTGAAAGTTGTGAAAAGAGCTTATAAACTCATCGCTGTGAATAATTAGGATGCTCAGAATGCAGAAGGTAAGTGAGGAATAACTTTGGACCACTGCAAACTGTTTCAATTGAACTAGTTTGGTTTAGTGTGAATATTAGCATCTATTATTAGTGACATGTTATTTCAGTACGGTTGTTTTTGCAGTCCAAACACAGATAACATTTGGTTGCTTCCTTCAAAACTTGATAGTTTAAGTAATTAATATTTTAGAAATTTGTGTATTTGACCATAGTGGATAAGCTCTTGACCTCGTCTCCACTCCTATAAAAGAAAGCTTAAAATTTCAGTGATTTTCTTATTATGGAATTTAAAAAGAAAATGATTGTTATACCTGTATTCAAGCAGCTATAAACATTTCAACTTCAATTTGAACTATTCTCCAAATATGATTATGTTGAAGAACTGTTTGTCTTCCTGAAGAGGCAGGCCTCTGCTCTGATCATGTTTGAGGGCCTGTTTACACGAGAACGCTTACGGGTAAAAACGACAAAATATTTTATCGGAAGTGCCTTTCGTTTAGATGGTGATGGTATTCTGCGGACTTAAAGGGATATGCCACCCCCAGGTCAAATTTGGGCATCTCCCCACAGTCCAGACACTAAAACAAGTGATGAAAAGCGTTTTCCTGGTCACCCAGCCATTGTCCGAGTCTGTTAGCACTGACCGCCGCGCAAGCTGCTGCTCCTCCGCCTTAGACTGGAGGCTAACGTCGCCAGAGAAAGATTTCGGCCAAAAGGAATTAATTTGCTCGATGCTTTTCCCAATTACTTTCTGTGTAGTGCGCATTCATATCGAGTGCAAATAAATGTGCAAATCAACACGGAGAACTTGCCTTGGTCATTTTGGGTTGGAACTATTTTCCAGTGCGGAAAAAGACAGACGAAGCACGCACCACGCGGACAGGGGAATCCCTGTTTACGCACCAGAAAGGGAGTTCCCCCGGTGCGTGCTTCGTCTTTCTTTTTCCGCACTGAAAAATAGTTCTCACCCAAAATGACCAAGGCAAGCTCTCCGTGTTGATTTGTACATGTGTTTGCACTCGATATGAATGCGCACTACACAGAAAGTAATTGGGAAAAGCATCGAGCAAATTAATTCCTTTTGGCCGAAATCTTTCTCTGGCGACGTTAGCCTCCAGTCTAACGCGGAGGAGCAGCAGATACCGCGGCGGTCAGTGCTAACAGACTCGGACAATGGCTGGGTGACCAGGAAAACGCTTTTCATCACTTGTTTTAGTCTCTGGACTGTGGGGAGATGCCCAAATTTGACCTGGGGGTGGCATATCCCTTTAAAAACGCAAAAAATTGAAAGCGCCCTCCAAAGTGGAAAACTTGAATACACTCCACCATAGTGTTTTCGTCTACACTGCCCAAGACGCAAAACTCTGGTCAAATCTGCTGACGTCGCGTACGCGTTTACGTCACATCAGTCCATATAAAGGGCTCTCAAGTTTTGAGCGGGGTCGTGCGTGAGACTGCGTAATTTCTGAGGAGGGGGAGGAAGGGGGAGGGGTTGCGAGTGAACAATCTTTCCCGAGGAGTCGAATTGCGTGTGTCACACTCTCAACGCGTCAGACTTGAGAGCCCTGCCATATATCATTGTACTTTGTTTGGCAGGACTCCCAGTCCACACCTTGTTGCGCCTTCGTTGCTTTGTAGTCTAACGTGGTCTGAAGCAATAGTTGAACTTCTTCGTCTGACAACACAAATTGTTTTTTGCTACCGGTAGCCATGTTTTGTTTTGCTTTTCACGGCGCAGATGAGAAGGAGGAAGATTCTACGCATGCATGCGGACATAGTGATAATGTATCACAGCACCACCTAGCCGCCTGGCATGCATACCCAATCGAATTCCACACACTTTTGCATCACCGTATGCATGCAGATTTCCTCCCGAAAATACTCGTCTAAACGTGGAATAAAAAGTGAAGACGCGACGCCACTTTTACTTCTTCTGTTCAGACCGTCATATAAACGTAGCCTAAATCCAGACTCAAAATTGTTTTGTTTATCTGTGCATATGAGGTACTGAATAACATTACTACAGTCACAACTGAAATGGGTTGCCAGTACCTTAACCTGCAAATAGGATGTTACGAGTATTATCTCATTCTCAGTATAGAGGGATTGTCAGACTACGTTACTTGGCGCTCTATTGCACATGTCTCCTGCAGAAAGAGCCGCTGTTCTGGGATCATGTCTGTGTCTCGTAGGATTTCACCAGATTTCAGGCTCTCCCGGGGACGGGGATAGGTGTATCGATCAGCTATGAATGGATGTCCGACTACTACAGTTCTTCTCGTCACAGATTCTGAATTTCAATGGGACCTCTTGGTTAATTAAAGGTAAAATTAAATAAAATGAATATAACTTAGAGTTGAAACCTTTTATGATTTAAGACCTACAGTCTTGTATAAAGTTCCAATCCAAAAATCAATGTCTTTCTTTATATTTGCTTCTTTAGAGAGCTGAAGGCCAACAGCAGAGGAAATTAACTAATGTCTGAACATGACATGGCGCCTATATAATTGAACAGAAATTATACCAAGGCTACAGAGATACAATAATAGAATCTTTACAATGTATTATAAAATGTAACTCAATCAATATTGTTTTTCAGCACTCACAAAACCTCCTTTCATCTTGGCACGACACATCTTTTACAGGCAGATCTGGCGTGTGAGTTACAACAACAAGGGCCCGGGGTCAATGGGAAAAACAGAGGGGCGGTAAGAGCAAGGGCCCCATACGACAGAACCAAAAAAAAAAAAAAAAAAAAGAAAGAAAGTGGGCTAAAGGGGCGAGGAGCTCCACAAGTGTGACAGCTGTGTGGAGGAGCGGAGCAGTCAGGAATGCAGAACGGATCAGGCAGACGGTGGCTCCAACATAGAAGCACAATGTACAACAGCTGCTTAATCCAGCGATTCCCAAAGTGGGGCACAGGTACTACTGGGAGATTCAGAAGTACTTCGAGCAGTTTCGTTTAGCGGTTTAGTCCTGTTTTAGTCCTGGGAAAGATCTGGTGTGTCCGTGGGTTTCAGAATGATGCAGAGTTTGGATCGTTGCCATAGCGAATAACAATTTAAAACAAAGCAATTTCAAGTCCCATTTTGAGTATGCACTATCTAACTTTTTGTGGAGGGTGTGGCATCTGCTTGGAATGTTTCACAGTATGGCATTAAACTTATGAATTTATTCAATTACAGCGTTTTGTTTGTTGTAAAAAACACTGAAAAACATGCATTCTTCCGGAGTGCGGGCTCATCTGTCCACAGATCTGACCTGTAACCTGCTTGTCTACATGGATACACATTTAATGCCATACTGTGGAACAATACTACTACTACTTGGCCTGTAGATTCCTCGTCTTGTGCATTCTAAAGAAGATTTCTGGCTACTACTACTGCTACAACTACTACTACTGCTACAACTACTACTACAACTACTACTACTGCTACAACTACTACTGCTATAACTACTACTACAACTACTACAACTACTACAACTACTACTACTACAACTACTACTACTACTACCTACTACTACTACTACTACTACTACTACTACTACTACTACTATTACAACTACTGCGACAACTCCTACTACTATAACTACTACTACCACTACTACTCTTACTACTACTACTACTCTTACTACTACTACCACTACTACTACTACTACTACTACCACTACTACTACCACTACCACTACTACTACTACTACGACTACTACTACTACTACTACTACAATCCCCTAACTATAAGATGTCCACTCTAGCACTGGTGTATCTGTGCTTTAGCTCCACACTGGGGTGTCATTTGCTCAGACAGTGGATGACAGTTTATTTGGCCGCCTGAGGCGTATGTCGTGTCATACGATCTCATAGTGGCAGGTAGTGCCACTCACCCACATGAAGGAGCCCCAAGTCACTCGCAGTAATTGGCATGACACGAACAGATTCAAAGAAATCCTTAAGTAGAATGAACGTCAAAAAGTTAAGTTTACCCAATATATGAAATAAGTTATGCAGTTGGCTATAGGAAGTGTGAGGTGAAGAAACTGAATTAGCATGTGGGTGTTTGCTCATTTACAAAAGTGAAGTAGCAATGTGTGTAAAATGATGCCACGCTGGAGGTTTAATGATGCAATGAACTCGAGCGGAAGAAGACAATTTTGCTTATATTCTGAACTCAAAAAATACAGTGAAAGCAATAACTGTTACTTTAGATGTGTAAACTGTAGTCTGTGTCAAATGCAACAACAAAAGAAAATGACATATTTCTTCTGTTTTAATAAACATGTTTACATCAAGTTTAAGAATTTGAACTGTATCAAAAATCTCTATAATCTACAAAAAACATACTTTAAGAGAGCAATCAAAATCGCAATTTCAATGGACGCAATTAGCAAATCACAAAGACTGCAATTATTGAAGTCTTAGTATCAAAATATCCTTAGTCTTATTAGTCTTATAGTCTTATTCTACATAAAAACTGCTAATATTAAGATCACATTTGATCACATCACGTCTTCTGGACATGTTTAAAATGTCAACTTTGAACAGAATCCTATTGTTAAAACACAAATTACACTGCGTGCACTTTTTTCCTTTTTATTATTGATTTGTTATTAATTTGCCAGGAAAGTTCCATAATTTGGCATTAAAGTTTTCCACATACTGTATCTTTCCAACTCGCAGTAAAAATCCTGTCTTTCACTGAGTTACTGAGCAATAAAAACACTTGCAATAATAATAAATTCATGATAGGTAGAGACATAAAAGCAGTGTATGCAAGTTACATAATGCCCCTTTAAAGGTGCACTGTGTAACTTTTCTGGAGGGTCCATCACCTGCTTGTTTCTATGGATATGTCATTGCTCTGCCTGGAATGTTCCACAGTATGACATTAAACAACTCTGCCTTATATTTATTCAATTACAGGGGGTTTATAGCTCAAAATATCTATAAAAACAGGCATTCTGACCTGACATTCTGACATCTGACCTGTAACTTAGTCTGGTTTGGTCTCCCTGAAGATCGAAAGGTTTATTGCCATACTGTGAAACCTTCTAAACAAACCTATACCATTTCAAGCAGAAAAGTTACAGAATGTATCTTTAAGCACCATAATGTTTCGTCAAAAACGCATCTCAAAATCTTGCTGCATCTCCTTACCTGCGACTGAGTTTGGCCTGGGCATCATGAGAGAGGAAGTGTGGGCGGGGTAACTGACAGGTCCCTCTGGCGTGTGATTGGTTGGTGGGTGCGACGGTCCCGCCCCTCCCGTAGACGTGTTTGGCTCTGTTCTGGAGGGCGTGTCATGGGGCGTACTGCTGTTGGAGTCCTCTTCGGCCACAGGGGAGCAGGTCTCTCCCCGTACGCTCTGTCCCAGACCATTTCGCACGCTCCCCCTCAGGCTGCCATCTTTACTCCACTCCAGACTCGAGCCGCTGCGGTCATCGTTCTCCGAGGAGCTGGTGATGGTGGCTGCAAGGAGATGCATGGATTAGAAGGAACATTTGAAGATACAGCTCTGGAAAAAAATAATAGATCACTGCATTTTTTTCTGAAATCAGCATCTCTACATGTATTACAGCCATTCCATTCCAGCGTCTGTTGAATTCCAACACAAACACAAAGCTGAGCTACTTCAGTTCTTGCACCAGGAGTGGAATAAGTCACCCAAGAACAATGTGAAAGACTTGCGGAGAGCATGCCAAGAAGCATGAAAGCTGTGATTAAAAATAAGGGTTATTGCACCAAATATTGATTTCTGAACTATTCTTAAGTGTAAAAATTAGTATTATGTTGTTTTATAATGAATTTGATCTTGTTTCTTTGGATTGTTTGAGGTCTGAAAACATGTATCTTTTTTGTTATTTTGACCATTTGTCATTTTCAGCAAATACCGTAGTCCCTCGCTATATCGCGGTTCACCTTTCGCGGCCCCAATTTATTAGTAGTGTATCAACGCGCATTGTGTTCTGTGTCCTGATTGGCTGAGGGACTGTAGACCTTTGCCGATTTGTCAGTCATTCTCCTCCGTGCCGTGTCTCCTGTGCAGTTCAGAATGCGTTCAGCCAGATTTACAGACCTGCCAACATGTACGCATTTTGCATACCGAATACGCATTTTGACCTCCTTGTTCGCTTGTACGCTTTGTTGTTCTAAAGTACACATATGGATTTCACATTTCGTTGTCACTGACGTTGATTCTGCCACTGAGCCACAGATCCACAGAGATGCGCATGTAAGCAGAGTGCTTTGGGCCAATCAGTGCGCTTCATTTCCTCCCGACTCCCCTGCCCTGCCTGACGAAGAGGCCCGGTCAGAGGAACTGTGAAATCACTATTAATAAATTTTTTTGTTGAAAATCTACGAAAGTTTGAGTGTTTAAACGAGAGAGAAATGTGAGAAAATGTTAATGCCAGTCTGAGAAAAGTATATAATGTGTGTGGTGAGGTGTTTACAGCCTTAAAACATGTAGAATAATTGTAAAATATAAAGCTCTCCTACTTCGCGGATTTCGCTTATCGCAGGTTATTTTTAGAACGTAACCACCGTGATAAACGAGGGACCACTGTAAATGCTCTAAACCAGGCATGTCAAACTGTTCCACAAAGGGCCGGTGTGGCTGCAGGTTTTCTTTCCAACCAAGCAGAAGCACACCAGACGACTCATTTAATCAACTGATCTCAGTCGTCAGACAATTGAAGGTGTGCTCTTGGTTGGTTGGAAAGAAAACCTGCAGCCACACCGGCCCCTTTGTGGAACAGTTTGACACCCCTGCGCTAAACGATAATATTTTTATTTGGAATTTGGGGGAAATGTTGTCAGTAGTTTATAAACTCAAACAAAAATGCTCCTTTTGCCCAAACACATACGTATAAGTAGTAAAATCAGAAAAACTCATCATTTTGGAGTGGTCTCTTATGTTTCCAGAGCTGTACTTGTCTCCATGGAAATGTTACTGCTTTGCCTGGAATGTTCCACGGTATGCCATTAAACATATCCATCTAGTATTTATTCATTAGGAGTTTCTATTGCTCAAAAATACAATAATTCCTTTTGTGAATAGGGACGACACTCTACAGATCTGAATTGTAATGAAATGCAGTGCTGTAACCTGCTTGTTCTCCTTGTGATAGATAGGTTTAATCTATACTGTGGAACATTCTCGACAAAGCAATAATATTTCCCTGGAGACAAGCAGGTGGGGGACCCTCCACTAGAAATGTTACGCACTGCAAAGCTAAAACAAAGCTTGTGTTTGTGCTAGAGAGTTGCGGGCTTCAAGTTCTTGGGTTCTTTTTAAATACAAAACAAAAGGTGAATGTATTTACCTTGTAGACATGTTTCGGCTGCTCGCTGCAAGCCATCCTCAGTCAACAAGGTAAATACATCTCCTACTGCATTGTTTTTAAAAAGAACCCAAGAAGTTAATGTAGAAAATGAATGTTTTTGGATGAGTGGTGGATTTGTGTGAAAGCTTGAAGTGTCTAGTTCTCACAGCACCTGACTGTTGTGGATCAAAAAAGATGCACCATTAAAGTGTGCAACATTTTTATCAGCTCCAAAGGGTCAATTATAATCACCGGGAGACTGTTTCAAAAGTATGCCAGTAATGGGTAAAAGACAGATTTTAGCCATAAACTGTTGGATTAAATTTCACCTGTTTTCTGAAAAATAAATTGCCATTCTCAGAAGACCCTATTATAATCAGTGGGAAGGAAGTTTCAGGACTGATTGTAATCTGATGCTACACAAAAACTCATTACACCCTGCCTGCCTTCTGTTTTCTGGAAGATATCTCAATTTTGTGAAATCCAAATTCAAACAGGCATTTAATGGGTTTAAGTTGGTTTAAAGTTGTAATAATTTTTTTTAAGTAGACATTTATTTTTAAAGGGAGGCCTGAGGGTCACTGTATTCTATTGACGTTGTTACGCAGATGGTAGTTTTGTTAACGCAAAGAATCCCATTTAAACTTTGCTCGCTAATGGTAATGGTAAACGATAGCATCAATTACAGAGTTTTAGACTAGAAACCAATAAGAAAGACTATTATTTCTTCAATTAGCAAGGCTGGAACGTGCCAAGAAAATGTTTTATCCATTCATCAGTCCTCATTAGCAGTGCACGTTGGGAGGTGTAACTGAAATCTGAAGGCTGCATTCCTCAATGAGCTAATCAACACTTGGATTTTGTCAGTCTTATCTGTCTACTTTGCATGACTCAGAAAATGTAACAGGTTTAGGCAATTAACCTCCCGAGATCTATTGTTCTAGCTTCTTCTGATTAGTATTTGGCCCAAATACACAGAAAGAAAATAGTTTGAATAAATTACAATGTCAACATCAGTTAAAAGTCATTTGCTCCTCTCAGTCTATAATGGAGTGTAAAGGTTCTATATTACACAAAACTGACTCTTGTGAGCTTTAAGTCATGTTATAATGTTACCTCATCAAAAACATATTCAGAGTTGTGCTTTGTAACATTCACCCATGTTTGAGTAACCCTGCATTATTAGTTTGTTTACTTCTCGAAATCTCAAAATGCTCTGCTGCAATGTAACAGCTACCATTTAACTTTTGTTTTGTAGGATGAAAGTATCCAAATGATTCAAGTGATGAATGAAACAAAATGCAACTCCAGGTTTCTTTGTGATGAGGAAACAACATTTGAACAAAGATAAGAATATAGTGTAATATGCACTCTTTAAAGGCACACTGTGTAAGTTTTCTGGTTTAGGCTCCGTCACCTGCTTGTTTCTATGGAATTTCATTGCTCTGCCTGGAATGTTCCACAGTGTGACATTAAGCGATGATGATGCAAACAGTAATCAAGTGGCGTCCCATTTGTTAGGGCAGTGCTTTGCTGTACTGTACTAGAACTAAGTGTAATTGCACATCAACAACAGTAGTTGGCATTGTCATTGTTGCTCTGGGGCAGGGGTCGGCAACCTTAAATACGCGATATACAGAACAAACTCACCATCAGCAGAACATCCTCTGTCACAGAAAAAACATGTATATTCCACTGAGTCGTGTCCTTTAGTCCGACAGAAGCTGAGCGGCACAAGGAGAGAGCTTTTTTTTTTCCCAGCACTTTTAGTTTATGCAAATGGGCCATGCAGTTTTAAGTTTCATTTCTGTAAAACGTAAACAAATGTGCGCAAAGCTGCATTAAAAACACATTAATATTTGAGTCCTCAGTGCCGTCTTTGTTGGAAGTTTCTTTCTTTCCTTTTTTGTTTTTAATGTTAATAAAAGGATACAATGTTATGCAGAGGTGTACTGATAATTTTCTAGACAAATAATACTATTTATAGTCGCGCGCAGGGAGGGGGGCATGAAATTTTTTCTTCTTCCTAGGGGGGGAGTCACAGAAAATAATTGAGAAGCACTGTGTTAGGGGAACATTTGTACCCCTTCCAATTACAGGTGGTTTTATAGCTTAAAAGTATCCAGAAAAACAACATTCTGACTGTGAAAAGGGTTGCCTCTCCACAGATTTGACCTGTAATTTGGTCTGGTTTGGTTGTCATGAAGATAGAAAGGTTTAATACATTCCAGACAAAGCAATAACATGTCCATGAAGAAAAGCGTTTGACGGACCCTCCACCAGAAAAGTTACACAATGCAGCTTTTAGAGTATAAGGTCATGTTGGGATAGTGAAAAAATGGTTTGATAATAATATTTGTTAATAACATTTCCGTATCAAATTCCTAAAATCCTTTTTTCACACTGAACTCAAACATGAAAACGCAAATCTGATAGCTGGTGTCTGAAGTGAAACTGCCCAGCTGGCTCTGTTTGCACACCGCCCCACTGTCAGCAATTTCATAACGACGCTCCTAGTTACATCATCACTTCCAATTTCACCCTAAAACATATCCGGCTTCTGTCACTTCAACACTGTTTACCTTTCCAAATATTATATTAAAAATTCAGCATTTTTCACTTCAAAATGTTGTTATTCCTCTGCGTCCTTGTGATGATCATTGCTTAGACTTTTCCCTTAAAGCACCCACTGAAAAAGCCACCCTTGGGAGTAATTTTCTAAAGGTGCATTGCGTAACTTTTCTGGCAGAGGGTCCATCAAATGTTTTTCTCCATGGAGATGTTACTGTTTTGTCTGGAATACGAAAAACTATTATAAGTCTGTTTCTTAAATCAAAACTTCCCATTAAAAAATACCTAGACTCAGGCTACATTTATATGATGATGGTCTAAACAGAAGACGCAAAAGTGTCTTCACTTTTTATTCTGCGTTTAGACGAGCGTTTTCGGGAGGAAATCAAAAGTGTGCGGGATTCAATTGGGTATGCATGCCAGGCGGCTAGGTGGTGCTGTGATACATTATCACTATGATACATTATCACTATGATCTTCCTTCTTCTCATTTGCGCCGCAAAAAGCAAAACAAAACATGGTTACCGGTAGCAAAAACAATGTGTGTGGTCAGACGAATAAGTTCAACTATTGCTTCAGACCACGTTAGACTACAAAGCAACGAAGGCACAACAAGGTGTGGACTGGGAGTCCTGCCAAACAAAGTACACTGATATATGGACCGATGTGACATAAACGCGTACCCGACGTCAGCAGATTTGACCAAAGTTTTGCGTCTTAGGCAGTGTAGATGAAAACGCTACGGTGGAGTGTATTCAAGTTTTCCACTTTGGAGGGCGGTTTCAGTTTTTTGCCTTTTTAAGCCCCCAAAACGTCACCGTCTAAACAAAAGGCACTTCCGATAAAATATTTTGTCGTTTTTACTAGGGATGTCAGTTTAATACATTAATTAGATAAATTATTTACACTGCAAATTAACGCGTTATAAAAATTAAAGCAATTCATTATGAGTGGCAATTCAATGAGCGCACATTTTAAATTTGCAAATCGCTGGCGGGGCCTTTGAACGACAAGTTTATTTATAAAAAGAACAAAGACAAGACTATCAAGAACGCGGTGATTTAGAGCTTTTGTCAAAAAGAATTTTCCGATCCCCGAAGCTGCTCAGCCTGACGGATCATTTGAATGCGAAACACGTCCGGACAAGTTCCATCATTACCGGTGACAGTGCACACTTCACCAAACCACGCTCGCAGAATTTGGGAAACGACTGAGCAAAGTGACCGCAGAAAAACTCAATCGTAAAGTGGGTTCGCTCGCTTGATCGCTCACTCACTCACAATCTCTCTCTTTCTCTATCTCTCTCTCTCACACACTCTTAAAATGTGATTAATTAGATTAATTACAAATCCTGTAATTAATTAGATTACTTTTTTAATCGCCTGACAGCACTACTTTTTACCCGTAAGCATTCTTGTGTAAACAGGCCCTCAAAATTAGCTAGAAAAACAGGCATTCTGACTGTGAGCAGGGTCACCTCTCCACAGATCTGACCTGTAACTTGGTTGAGTGTAATCCCATACTGTGAAACATTCCAGTAAAAGCAATAACATCTCCATAGCGAAAAGCATTTGACCTCCACCAGAAAATGCACCTTTAAAGCACCCACTGAAAAAGCCACCCTTGGGAGTCATTCTTTAAACAGGTAAGCCACCACTCAGGTCTAGCAATGCAGAACAAAGTCAAATGAGTGTTCGGAAAACTTCAAACAGCGTGGCGCATTAATTATAGTCACGTATGCTTGACTTGTGGACAGAGTATCTCATTTATTCTCCGCCACGCTCTGGGTGGCAAAAAGCAAAACAAAAAATCCAGACATTTGCTATAACATGGTTTAAAAATAACACTTATTTCATGCGGGCCTTGGAGGTAGCATATCACAGACTGCATAAATCATTTACAAGCAGTGAAGTTAAGATATCAAGGGAAACAAATGACTGAATCCTAGTGATCAATGATGTCAGTTGTGTAGACTGCAGTGTAATACTAATCCACGCCGGGGGCCACTGAGTCTGTGATCTGCTCTGCATTCTGTCAATTCAGTCTCCGGGCAGAACTTAAATTAAATAGAGGCTTGTACATACTGAAAATTATATTAAATCAATATAATTTTCAGTATGTACAAGCCTCTATTTACTATACTAAAAGCCTCTATTTACTATACTAAAACTAGTATCAAAACTATAGTAGATACTCATATGAGCAAAGATCGATACTAGAAAAGAAAAGTCACATTCACAGGACAGAAATTAACTTTTCCTGCTTTAGCTTTAGAATGATATCAAGCTTTTACATACAGCTCTGCAAAAAAAATAAGAGACCACTGCAAAATTATCAGTTTTTCTGATTTTACTACTTATCTGTTTGGGCAAAAGGAACTTTTTTGTTTGAGTCTATAAACTACTGACAACATTTCTCCCAAATTCCAAAAAATACAATCAAAAATAATTATAATCATAAAAATATTATCGTTTAGAGCATTTATTTGCAGAAAATGACAAATGGAAAAAGATTTTTCAGACCTCAAACAATGTAAAGAAACAAGATCAAATTCATTTTAAAACAACATAATGTTTACACTTAAGAAGAGTTCAGAAATCAATATTTGGTGTAATAACTCTTATTTTTAATCACAGCTTTCATGCGTCTTGGCATGCTCTCCACAAGTCTTTCACATTGTTCTTGGGTGACTTTATTCCACTCCTGGTGCAAGAACTGAAGTAGCTCAGCTTTGTGTTTGTGTTGGAATTCAACAGACGCTGGAATGGAATGGCTGTAATAAAAAATGCAGTGGTCTCTTATTTTTTTCCAGAGCTGTCCTGTTGTCTAAATAAACTGTTTTTTTTTATTATCATCACGGTATTGGAATCAGTACTGAGTATCAAGTCTATTCCTTAATTTTAATTTTAGTATTGTGACAACACTAGTCATGATTTTTACATTTCAAATAAGATTTTATACTAAGGAAAAGACACACATTGATGCCAATTCCAACACCACAAGAAAATACACATTTTTTGAAGACAAAAGTGTGTCATTATCAACACAAAATAAAAGTAGTTTCTTCAGTGTAAGCATGTAGTGATTTCAGTAATGATACCTGTTCAAATAAGCATCTAGTTTTGATGCTATATACTGTAATTCACAGTATTTTTTATTTAGAATTCACTAGGTATTGGCATTTAAAAAGCTATCCCGTGTCCATAATTGTGCAAACTTTTATAATTTGAGTAACTACAATAACACAGAACACTTGTATAATCCTTTTTATGATGGTCAAAAATGCTTCATGGGGACTACTTTTGTTCAAAATTAGTTGGATAAAGCAGAATGACTCACAAAACTGAAGAAAAATTCAAAAACTAAAACTAGAATCACAATTTGCTTGGTTAAGCTGTAGCGTTACAGTAGCTCGGTTGGTAGGGCGTTTGTCCACGGATCCACAGGTCGGCGGTGCGATTCCAGCTCCCACCAATGACTGCTGTTGTTGTGTCCTTGGGCAAGACACTTAATCCACCTCGCCGTCAGTGTCTGGTCAATGAATGTGAGCGTTTTCTTGAACACTTACGGGTAAAAATGCCAAAATATTTTATCGGAAGTGCCGTTCGTTTAGACGGTGACGGCATTTTGGGGGCTTAATAACGCAAAAAACTGAAACCGCCCTCCAAAGTGGAAAACTTGAATACGCTCCACTGTAGCGTTTTCATCTACACTGCCCAAGATGCAAAACTCTGGTCAAATCTGCTGACGTCGTGTACGCGTTTACGTCACCATTACTGGATATTTATATTTATAAAGTAAATTAAGTTAAATAATGAAATGAAATTAAAATTAAATTAAAAAGTTAAGTAAATTAAATTAAAGGTCCCATGGCATGAAATTTTCACTTTCTGAGGTTTTTGAACGTTAATGTGAGCTCCCCTACCCTGTTTAGCCCCCCCCCATGGTTAAAAGTTGCGAAATGTCTAAACTGAGCATTTGCGATCCTTTTCTGCGTTACAAAAAATCGGAGCTCAAACGGGCGAGTTTGCACAAGGCACCTTATTGACGTCAGATCGAAAAAAGAAATGCAAATGCAGTTCCACCCCCGTCTGTCTGAACTCAGCGTTTCTGTAAATCACGCCCAGAGAGTTTGGACTGCGAATGCGCTAGGCAATGCGAAATGCGTTTTTTTATTTGCCTGGAGGCACGTCCGAGTGTTTCTAGGCTCGGAAGTCCTTTATCTGAGCCTCTGGACCTTTGAACAGCAGTGGTTTAATTTTATTTTATGTGGAAATGTGTTTATTTTTCCAATGGAAAGCTTCAAATCTCTCCCTCCGTGCAAAAACAAGGAAATGGATCAGCTGAGCGCTCAGAGCGAGAGCGGAGCGTTTGGCCACGCCCCCACCCTCTACTATTGGCCAGCTCTTTTCTCCTCATTTGCATTCAAGCAACAACGCCCATTATAGAGGGTTCAGAGTGAGAAAAATTACTCTTTCTCAGCTTATCTCGGTTTCTCATGCACTGAGTGTTGATTTTGAAGAAGGATTCATTTACAGTATTAGGGAACCATTAAGGAGCCATATAAAAGCATCAAGAAGTACCATGTCATGGGATCTTTAAGTAAATAAATTAAGGAAGGTTGTACGCATGAGCGCAGACATAGTGATAATGTATCACAGCACCACCTAGGCACAGCACGCCTGGCATGCATACCCAATGGAATTCCACACACTTTTGCGTCACCGTATGCACGCAGATTTCCTCCCGAAAACGCTCGTCTAAACGCGGAATAAAAAGTGAAGACGCGATGCCACTTTTGCGTCTTGTCTTCAGACCGTCATCATATAAACATCATATAAATGTAGCCTGAGGGTCTGAAAGGTGGAAAAGTGCAATATAAAAATGTGCTTTTATCCAAAATATTCCACCATTATTTCAAAACAAGTCATATTTAATTGCATATTAATGGTACTATTTGACATTACTGCTCTTACACCACGATACAAACCCGATATCAAAGTTGTTTACATGAATCTACAGCTAATCCCTGCCTTCCTCTAATCAATTGCCTTTTCCATCCATCCAGAATCCTTCATATCAGATTAGCTCCTTTGCGGACGGCCAGTGGCTAAACCCATTATGCTCCCTGTCAGCTCCAGATGTCCAGATGTCTATTAGAGCAGAGACAGTGCTATGTCAAAACGTCACTGGAGATTTCTGATCCTGGAGATGCTTCACTTCAACTCAATAACTATGGCTGTAGGCTGAACCAGGACTCCAAGAAGAAATCAGGACATCTTGACATTTGGTAGTATTTTCTATTGGGTATGTGAGTGTGTGTGGCCATTCTGAAGGGGTAACACACAAAAATATATTTATGTATAGGGGAATATATCGATTAGCTCTCGTAAACAACTGAACCATCACCAAAAAAGACAAAAAGTAATTAATGATTGTCAAAAAAAACCCAGCATATTTAACATTTAGGTGAAAAAAAATAAAATTCCTCAACAGAAACATATTTGGAGTTGTGTTTTGTTTCATTCACACATGTTTAACACACAAACCCTGCATATTTAGGCTGAGTTCTTCTCTGAAACTGAAAACACTCTGTTCCACCTTGTGATGTCATGTGGTACTACAGGAAGTGCTCCATTGTGTTTTTAAACTCCATACACGTTCACTAGAATCATTCGGATGATTTAGGACCTGGAATTGCCGATCTCTACTGGACTAAAGGTAAAAGCTGCGTCCCATTTCTCTGTCTTACCCCTTCGTCTTAACCCTATCGCTTGGTTTTGCGCGTTCATGTGAGGGCAAGGGGTGTCCTGATTCTAATATTGATCAAGAGATAGGGTCACAATCAAGGGCTACATACCCCTTGAAATTAAGTAAGTTCTCGACCAGACTGGGAACGAAGGGGTACGCCTACAAGCTCAGGCAGGTTTTGGGATCAGGATGGCAGCGTCACATCGACCAGCCAAGGAGTCTCATAAATGTATTTTCAGCAGTTGTAATTATCGATTAACAGTTTAGCATGGTTTACAATTATGACGGTTATGTTCTACGTTACTTTTAGTGAACTGTTGGTTTTAATTGTAGTGATGTCTGTTTAGCCGACGTTATCGTTTTCATCGAACTTTCATGTATAAACAAGCTCGTTTTTGTCGAACTGAGGTACCCGATAATCCTTGACATTTGTTTACATTTGTTTGCGTCAATTGTTGTCGCCTCTGTAGGCGTAGCAGCCAGGTAGAGTCAAGGGATGATGATGCAAACGGTAATCGAGTGGTGTCCCATTTCTTAGGGGAACATTCATACCCGTGGCCCTCTCAGCTCGGTATCAAGGGGCAAGACAAAGACATAGATAAAGGGGTAGGGGAAGGGGTAAGACAGAGTAATGGGACGCAGCCAAAATGTAGCTGTTAATGTGAAAACTACCGCTTCGTGACATAACAAGGTGGAACAGAGCATGAAACAAAACTCCAGGTGTGTTTTTGATGAAGTAAAAACATTTTAACATGGCTTAAAACTCACAAGAGTCAGTTTTGCGTAATAGGATCTTTGTAATTGAAGCAGGGAGGCCATCAGCGGTCTACTGAGAACAAATCATAACACAGGGAGCTCTATTAGGTTTATAGCACACTGGGTTATTCATATTTTCTGGCAACCCACAGTGGAGCTTTCATTCTGCTTTCTGATTGGATAATTGGTTATAAACAACTTTTAAATCAATGAGAGAAAGTGTTTTGAAAATGAATCAATATTGCAACACATGTACATTATAAACTAGACTAAGACTAAACTAGAAGTCTGTGGGACGAAATGAACAGCAACACAGCCAATTCTAACAATACTGATACTTTGCAGCTGATGTCATTAACATCCCCTGCAATGCTAACTGTATACACTGCTCTGTCTGAAGCTCTGTTACTCAAATTAGACTTTAATCTGAGCTTTGTTGTAACACAATCTGAGCGTAAAGAACCTATTTAGTTGGACAAGGTGAGCCGATTTGTGCTGTTAAACGTGTCATTCTGATCTTTTTGTTGAAAATCAAACACCTAAAAAGTACCACGGATGCTTGTATTGATACAAGGCTCCTGAAATTCATTGTTTAAATCCATTTTGAGTTTTCAGTGCGTGGCAGTGCCATCACCCACCCCCATGTCACTGCAAAATATCAATATAAATGTACGAAATGTGCGCTATAGAGCTCCATATTTGAGCATGGAAATCATTCTGTGTTCTTCATGTGTGTGGGCTGCTATCCTTCAGGTTTCGTGATCAGAAACTTGTCAACAATTAAACCAAAAAATAACCAACTGTGACTGAAAAATCTCTGCTTGTGGTTTACTGAGAAATGCATTCTCAACAGGGACTGAATCACTGTGTTTTATCTGCAGTGATCCAAATCATATTTCCATCTCTAAAACGGTGGGTAATTTACAAGGCCATTGAAAATCAACTAAAATAATCAGATAACCCAAAAGCACAAAAGAAATCTGATCATGAAAAAGTGAATCAATAATTTTGTAGAATTTTTAAATCTTTAAAGGTCCTCTATTACACAAATTGAGTCCTGAGAGCTTTATGGCATGTTATAATGCTGGTACCTCCTCAAAACATATCTGGAGTTGTGTTTTGTTTCATTCACACATGTCTGAGTAATCCTTTATTAGCCTGTCTACATCTCTAAAGCTCAAAATGCTCTGTTCCACCTTGTGATGTCATGAAGCTGTAATTTTCAAGTTAACAGCTACCTTTTACCTTTAGTTCAGGAGAGATTGTGAATTATAGGGCTGAAATTATCCAAATATTATACAGTAGATCCGAAATTAGAGTAATAATAATATGGGCCCTTTAACATTTTCTTTTATTTTTGTTTGTTCTGCATTAGTTTGCACATTTTTCTTTTCAGAACCAGCAGATGTGAACAATCAAAGATATCTGAACACCAGATGTAACTGTTTACACGACCTTTTGATAATCTGACAACTACAGAAGTCAGATAATGATCAGATTTGGGGTGTGTAAACAGACAGTAAAACATAAAACATAAGACATAAAAGAACTTTAAATCCCAAACATGCATATTACTGCTATTATGAGTACTATAATGAATAATATGGGGACAGTGTGACCTCAACAGACCTCTGGCATGTCTTTTGTAGCCTGTTTTGAAATGAATAAATGTTGCAATATAAGTACAAAGAAACGGCCAGCAGCTTTCCTTTCTATT